>CAJTBE010000005.1:0-4800000 GCA_910574555.1 Trichaptum abietinum | reverse complement strand
ACAGAGACATCGTCAGGATCTCCGGTTTCCAGTTCCATCTCAATGACGTTACCCACGTCATCGCTCACAGGATCAGGAATAACATTGACTTCTGAGACGGATTCAAGTTCCACGTTCCGTACTACAGGTGCTACAGATACAACCGCGAGTACCTCTACCTCTTCTTCTACCTCTTCTTCTACCTCTACCTCTACTTCTATCACATCCACATCCACATCCACCGCTGGCACCAGTACTACGACAAGTACCTCCGATACAACTACTACCTCAACCAGTAGTGGCACCACCACGAGTTCAAGTTCTTCTACCACGACCTCGACAACGCCCACTTCAGCGACATCAACTACTTCAACAACATCAACTACTTCAACGATACTCAGCACGACGACTTCATCATCATTCACGAGCCTTCCCCCTCTTACATCGAGTTCAGGTGTGATGGAGACTGTTAGCGCAACAATCACCGATACCGCTACGAATACAGTTACCAGAACGCAGCCGCGTTCGACGACAACTGATTTTGAGACTTTGACTACGATTCAAGTCACCACACAGATGGGCCATCCGACGACGGTGACATCCGTTGTGATTGTACCTAGCGGGAGCTTAAACCCCGATGGTGGAGACAACAAACGCTCGTGTGTATTTTTTTTGCGTACTTCCATTTTGACTGTTCGTGTTATACTCATGAAACAATAAACGTGACCATAGGGCACTTTCGAAGGGCACGATTGCGGCGATAAGCTTAATTTCGATCTTTGCAGTAGCAACGACTATCCTCTGGTTGATGTTCGCCGTAAGAAGACGTCATCGTCGACAGCAGCAGCGCGACATGGCAGCTATCAGCGGTCGGAGAAGTTTTGATTATGGTGCGGCAGGCTTGACAGGTCTAACAGCCAGTCGTTCTGGTAGAAATGTGCGGAGAGGAAGCTCGGGAGATCCAATTCGGACAGCTCCTTTGGAGGACGAGGATGCGGATTTGGAGCATAATTTGAATTTGAGGTCGGGCGAAATGCAGGAAGTAGGCGGAGGACTGGGAGCGGCGAGGTCAAGTTATGGCAGTGGATTTGTAGTCCCTGGAACAGCTCGATTGCGAGGTGGCATCTCTCCCGGGGACCAGGACGAACGCCGGGTCTATGGAAGAGATCCAAGTCCAACCTCTGCTTCTCATGACCAAGTAACGGATTTTCGGAATCCTGACCTTCAGTCTAGCGACGCAGATTTCGGTCTTTCCGAGGGAGCAGCCCTTGCTAATGCAGCATTTGCAGCTCAGCGGCGTCGCTCGTCTTTACCTAGCATTTACTCCTCGGGCGTTGCCAGTCCTGTCGTGATCCACTCACTTTACCCACATACGGAGGGCCGTCGCGCGTCATTTAGTATTACACCGTATTCTCAATCAACTGGGCAACCAGAAGAACGTACGTCTGCAGTGACATTTGCAGAACCAGGTGCACGTCCTAGCACTGGTGGTTCTGGCGGTTCCTCGAGGCCTGGTTCCAGAGACTCGCATTCAGGTGCGGTAGGCTTTGGTGAGGGAGAAGTGGCAGGGGCAGTTGTGCCGGACAGCAAGCGTTCGTCTTATTCTCACCAGCGGTCTCGTGGCTCTTCGAGTTTAAATGTCCGAGGTCAAACAACTATTCCGCCTCCACCACCGAGCGCTTGGACTGCGGGTGAGAAGGGTAAGGAAAGGGCGAATTTTAATGAGGTCGAGTCGGCGGCAGCGATGGGCGAAGCAATACGCGGAAGTGATGCCTTTGATAATGCTCGTTCTCGGTCATCTTTCGATATGTCATCAAGCAGTCATGGCCACGGAGGAAATTTCGTTGTCACATCTTCCCAAGGACACGGAAGTGCAACCGGGTCAGGATCGGGATCGAACGAGAAGCTGAACCGGAGCCAGAGTCAAGAACTCAGTTCGGGTAGTGGGAGTGTTGGACATAGCGGAGAAAGCTCACAAAATCGTGATAAGACTCGGCGCAGAAGTAAGGACCTTAGCGATGAGCAAGAAGGCAGTGGCATTTTTTCCCGTGCGTCCCTCTCTGGTTTGCGCTCGCGCTTTAGGCGTTCTTTAGATGCATCGCCCCGAAAACAAAACACCACTGTTCCTCAGGCTCGACCACCTCCTCAGCCTGTAAGCTCTCTGCAAGTACTCCATCCACCTAAAAGGGCGAGCACATCGATTTCTATTCCTGCTAGTCTTGCCAGTAGTTCCGCTGCCGCGGCTCACTCAAGGTCCCATCCGAATCTTGGACAGTTCCAACACCTTCGTGCGAGCGGTGTAAGACCTTCCGGTCCGGTATATGGGCTGGTCGCTCCCGGTCCAGGGGAACCTCCGCTTATCCTTCTTCCCCCACGTCCAACTTCTTTACTGCGTAGTCAACTGCCTGGTCAGATACCGAATTTTCCACCGCCCCCTGCGCCGTCTGCACTATTACGAACTCAAGGGCCTGGAACTGGCCTTTCGGTAATCGAAGCCACGCCTGTGGATTCTCCAGCACAGGTATCTGAAGGATACGCTGCGACAACTGATGGCTTGCTGGATCCTGGTTTAGCAATGCGCCTGAGAGAACTTAGGGGTGGACAAGCGAGCCTGAGTACGCTAGGGTTGAGAGATAATGAAGACTACTCAAGACCTATTGGCGGGGTACGTATATTCCACTTAATCTTATCTGTGTCAACATGTTCTAAATTTATGTTCGTTACAGTTGGTAAAGAATCGACAGGATAGCTCAACAACCATTAGCTCTCACTACTCTCAGCCCGCTGATAATCCTCCATTCGAGGAGGGTCACATAATCCCTGATTCATGATACGCCTTCTGTATAAACTATTCACGACGGTTCGGTATGACTCTTTCGGACTAATTTTTCTGGCCTTTTTTGTTTAATCCTGACATTTCCTTGATTTGCTTTCGATTCTTATCTTCACGCATAGTTGTTGATACCACTTGCATCTGACCGGATACCAGTAGATAATAGTGATTAGTCTGTAGAATTATATACGCTGCACTTGCAATATATTGTGAGAGGATGCGAAGGATAGCCTTGAAATGTGATTGTCCAGCAAGTATAAATAGACGGCACTTGAGTGAGTCATAAATGCGAAAGCCCTTAACCCGCTTGTCTTCATCTATGCTCGTAACCTCGTGTCCTCCTACCATGTGCTAACCATAACACCCCATTTTGCACTAGGAAACAAACATCAAACAAACCTCTTCTTCAGTGAAGGGAAACTTGAACTTCATTCAGCTGTATAAAAATTTCGCTGTCAATAAAACAACTGGCGTCGTTAATTCCACAAATACGCAGGAACTATACAAAAAGTGCAGGGGACATACGGTACAATGAGTAGTGCTACATACATATAATGTCCACAGATAAGTGAGACACAGAACAGACCTCCCGACATACAAAATAGAATATAATCTCAATCTTACAGACCATACGAACTAGAAAAGCCCACCCCCAGAAGCCAAGTTGTTCTCTCTCGTCATCAACTCGTTTAACGCTCGAACAACCTGCCCAGCCCCATTCCGAACCTTCTCCTGGTCTTTATCGGACACTTTCTTTAACCAGCGGTTTTCAAACCTGTCGGGATGCCAGCGCAATAGCTGCTCTTTCAAGCGATCGCGGTTCGCTTTCTCGTTACTATGATGCACACTAAGAAGCAGCGCACCGATCCCATTCGCAGTTAGGTCTTCGGGATCGCTGGGTTTCTTCATCATAGGCCACGGGAACGTCCTCCAAGTCAGTGAGCCGTCTGACTTATCCTTAAGACCGTTCCATTCTCTTTCGTAGCTTGACCAGGCCACCATGATCGTGTCCGTTCCCGATGCGGCTGAGCTTGCGCGTAGTTTCTCCTGCTCAGCACGCATCTGGTCCCGTTGGAACTGTTCTTGCTGAGCTTTCATCCGCTCCTGCTGCTTTCTCTCCCATTCTTCGTAACTGGTAGAAGCACCCCCAGTACTCGCAGAGGCTGGAGAACCTCCCGGTCCTTTGGGAGGGAAAGAGGTAGTAGGAGTAGGGCGCGGCGTTGACGATGCTTTCGGTGTGGTACTTGCAGACGCAGAAGAACGTCCACCAGGAGAGGCACCCCAGGCAGTACTAGCCGAGCTTGTGCTGGATTTCCGGATAGGGTCCGGCGCTGTAGAAGCGGATGTTGCACTGGAGGCTGTAGATCGTCCACTATTAGTAGACCAAGTGGAGTATGAACTGCTGCCAGAACTATTGCTGGTAGTAGAGGCGCGGCTAGCAAAGCTTGCGCTAGACGCCGCGGAAGCAAAGGATGCTGTACTCATTGGTCTGTCGGCAGCGAAAGAATTCTGACGAGCGTTGCGCTCCTTCGCTTCATGCCACAACTTATCTTGAGTACGTGCCCGAGCCTCCTCTTCCCGCTGCATAAACTCAGCTTGTTCCCTGTCCTTCCGTTCTTGCTCCCTCCTAACACGCTCTTCTTCTCGCTCAATCTCCCTTGCCATCTCTTCTTCCTTCCTCCGCTCTTCTCTCTTGCGCTCTTCCTCTTTCCTACGCTCTTCCTCCTTCCTACGATCTTCCTCTCTCTGACGCTGCCTTGCCAACTCTTCTTCCTTCCTTCTTTGTTCCCTCTTTTCCTCTTCCTCTCTGTGCCGATCCCTCGCTTTCTCTTCTTCCTTCCTCCTCTCCTCCTTAACGCGTTCTTCTTCTGCCTTCTTCGCCAGCTCACGCAGC
Organism: Trichaptum abietinum; assembly: GCA_910574555.1. Classification (NCBI taxonomy): domain Eukaryota; kingdom Fungi; phylum Basidiomycota; class Agaricomycetes; order Hymenochaetales; family Trichaptaceae; genus Trichaptum; species Trichaptum abietinum. The sequence continues at coordinate 4,795,294 of CAJTBE010000005.1, read as the reverse complement.
TTCACTTCGTTTTCCCGACGCCGTCTGTCTTCCTCCTCCCGTCTCGCCAATGCTTCTTCGCGCTCTGCGACCTCCTTCTGCCGTTGTGCGAGCGCCTGTTCCAGCTGCCGCAACTCTTCCGCCTTGCGATTTAATTCCGAGGGACTCTGCGACGTAGATGATTCCGGTTCGTCAGTGCTTCCTTTATTACGCGACTTTGAAGACATAGAAGGATTATCGTCACTTTTCTTGTCGACGATATTGCGAGGCGCAAACCGATCTCGATCATTTGGCTCAGGTAAGAACTCCTCCGTAGGCTGTCGTGACATCGGAACGGCGCTCGGCTGGCTATCATACGAGAAGTCCGACTCATACATATCACTCGAATAACTTTCCGTTGACGGTGAAGGCGATGGCCTTCTTATGGGCTGTGCTGGGCGCGGAGAAGGTACCTTCGAGGGAGGCGCTGCGAAAGTAACCGGGGGTTGGGGCAAATTCTCTGGAAGATGTGTTAGTCTTACAAGTGATCGCGGACGGGCCATCTTAAAAAACGTACGAAGGTTATATCGTTCTGCATTCCTAGAAGCACTAACCTCACTATCATTGCGAGAACGGGAAGTGCTTGGTTGAGGTTGAGGTTGAGGTTGAGGTTGAGGCAAGGGTTGGGGATGGCGCTGAGGTTGCGGTTGCGGTTGAGGTTGAGAGTGAGGTGGCGATCGGGATGCAGATAAAGAGTTGCTGCGTTCCCGTTCCCGGTCATGTAGTGGCTTCGTTCCTGACGGTGCTTCCTTCGGCATCCATATCTTATCACGAAAGCTACCCGAACCTGGTTTCGGCGATGCAGAAGGAGGTTCTGGTGTTCTTTGTCTCGCCGTCGAGGTCTGAGGAACAGGTATAGTACTCCGGGAAGCGGTCGATATTGGAGGCTGAGATGGAGGTAAGGGGGAGGTCTGTGACTCCAAACCACGAGCCTTGTCCATCTTCTCCCACCTCTTATCTACCTCACGCAATTCGGATTTTTCGCGTTCGAACTTCTCGCGTTCTTCCGGAGTCATTGGTAGAGGTACGACATTTGCGCTCGATGGTCGACGTGATGGCAGCCCGTATCCGAGGTTGGAAGTGGACCCGTAGGAGCCGTAAGAACCGAATGATGTTCCCTCGCCATACGCCGCGTGTTCCTGATTCCGAGTTGTGCTTGTTGAAGGAATAGGACGAGCTTGAGAAGGTCTGCTGTCTTCCCCATGACCATCGGAAGCTGGTTTCCATACTTTCGGAGGTTTGTGTTCTTCTCTCGCATTCTCAACGACAAAAGGACGTTCAGTGCTTCGATGTATGTTAGCATTGACAGAGGGCACGGCGCGAGGTTGAGAGGTTTCATATTTTCCTCTTAAGTCAGTGGAACTGTGTTTCACCTCATAATGGTGCTGAGATGGTACAGTTGCCCGCACACCCTGACCTCGACCTCGACCTCGACCCCGATCGCCCTGGATGATACGTGGAGAACTCTTTGGAGGCATCCCTCTCAAGCTCCCATGCCACGCTTGGCTGGGCATCGCATCGTCTTCACTGTACTCATCGTCATCAGCGTCCGAGTGCGAGTCTTGGATGTCCTCATCGTCAGTCTCACTGATTTCTTCTGGATCATCGTAAAAATAGCCCGTCGTAAGTTCAGCTAACCAGGGAGTTTGCGGCTGGGGTTTGTTCTGAATATCGGAGTAGGGAGATGGGTATGAACTTAGTGTTGGTGCTGGTGCAGGTGTTTGAACAGAATGATATTGAGACCGATATGCTGTCGTAGCAGCATAGGACGTATTGGCACCAACATGCCACCGAGCGGAATTATCAGCCATTGAACCAGCTCTCTGAGGAGTGCTCGAACCTGCCTTCGCATTTGCGCTGATACTTGATGTCCTCGGATGCCCAGTTTCGCTCGGCTGAACAGGTGGCTTCCATATGTGCTGGTTGCTTGCTTTCCGCTGTTGTTGCTGATACGTCTGCGAAGACTGTGTATGTGCCGATGATGCAGAATTCGTGGGGGATATTCGCGGAGCAGAGGGGCGAATTGTCTCCGGCGGTTTCGAAGCAGAAGAAGTCGCTGGTGGAGGTGATGAGCTCCGAATCTTTTGCCTCTCTGCTGTAGGGCTCGAGCTCGTGCTGTTTCTTCCATCCTTAGCGAACTTGTCCAACAACGCCTGTTGTTCTCTTTTGAACGCCTCCGCCAACTCTGAATCCCCGGTAGGAAAGCCTCCGTCTACGCTCCATTGCCTCAGAGTACGTTCTTCCCTGATCCTTTCTTCACCTTCTTCCAACAACATTGCACGCATGCGCCTCAGTCGTTGTTCCTTCGCATGTCGAAGCCGCGATAGATAATCTTTTCGGTCCTCAGCAGAGTACATCCCCGATTTAATTGCCTCGTCCAACTGGACCCGAATCTCATCTTCGATCTCCTTCTCTTGCTCGCGAAGCGTTTCTTCCATGTTTCGCTTTAACTGTTCCCGGAGCTCTCGTGCCCAATCCTCATGATCAGCCGCAGCGACCGTCGGGTTCTTTTCGCCACGGTCGGGTCGAATTCCTCCATGGTCAGGAGGCGGGGTGGGCATCTGTGTCATAGTCGCCATATAGGCAGTATTGTCGCCAAGTAGATATACACCGAAGTGAAGACAAGATAAGGAGAAGAGAGAACGTAATGAAGAAGAGCAGAGTGATAATAATGCAATGAAGATTCCGAAACTGAAAGAATGAAGCCCGGAGTGGCTTCGCGGTACTGCCTGAAAGCTAGTAGGTTGCTAAGAACGACGAGTGCGGGGAGTGCGTGGATTCGGAGAGGCCGAGTCTGTTTGCGTCAAATGAACGTGGTTAGACACACGCGGCCTAGGCTCTAACACTTCGGACACTCACTTGTTTCACTGATATCCGCTGCTCGCTGTGCGCGAGATTTATATCCTGTGACGCCTGCGGTACAGTTGCTCGACGCGTGTGTGGAGGACGCCTGCGGAGGTATTAGGTTCCGGAGGTCAGGAGAGGTCCTTAAACTTCGAACGCGCCGCCGCAGGCCCAACGCTCAGATATTCTTTGCGAAATCGATGGTGCGCAGAACACAGAAGAATCAAATTTGCATATCGCAGCATATGGTACAGGGGGGTTGGACGACGCGCTCGACAGCGACGAGAGGGGGTCGTGAACGCGAGCAGCGAGCAGGGCCGCGTGCAAGACGGCGACAACGTCGACTTGGGAGTCCTCAGCTTGCTCAAGGCGACAACCAATTACGTAACTAAACTAGCGCTCAAAACATCTACAAATACACCAATACAGTCGTCCGGTTATTGGACTTGTCTGCCTTGCGCTTGCCTCGTGCACGAACGACTACGTGTTGGGAATAACCTCTCTCTCTGCAGCGTAATAATATAGTTTATACTCCTAGCTCAGTCTCAAGGGGAGTATACCACTGCGACAGCACACCATCCAGCTTCTCACCTAGGGCTTTCTAGACATTCAGATATCATGATAGGCTATCACAGCTCCGAGGGCTCACTCCAGTACACAGGCTTATCCGGATCTTAGGTTCGCTATACTCAATGTACCAGGACCATAGTGAAGATAACATCTGCAGACATCGAAGTGTGTGAGCTGTGCCGCGCTGATCTACCCTATTTTACTTATTTATTTCGAGATCTACAGTTCCTCGGTCAGCTAGCTGAACTATTGAGCCCCTTTCACTCCTAGGAGTTTCTGATCTTGGAGATAACCGCGATAGATTCAAAGCGATGGACTACTTTTGATATCCATCTACCCTACGCCAATTTCTTCCTCTGTTGTCTCACGCCTTTTATCCCCACAATCGACCCTCGATATCAATTGGACAGGCCTAGGACTTGATTCCAAGTTCATCTCCGCTTGTCATCCCTTCATATGAGGGTATATTCTCTCCTCTGCTATGACGCTATCTCATGATCGCAAGGATGTCGTAAACCCAATCCATGCCCTTCTATCCATTGGCCAGAAAGCATGACGGAAAGCTTACATACGTACGTGGTACCCCACACTTCTGCCTCAACTGTGTGAGCGTGCGAGCAACGTCTTTTGACGACTTGGACCTCGACCTTCATATCAAGATCGCCCAGATAGAAGGGTATTGAGTACGTACTTGATCAGCCATACACCAACTTTAGCGCTCATCAAACAAGCTTGACCAGGATCGTTTTGCAATAGCCCCGGAAGGTCGGAGCGCCAGAGCGGGTGCTGACTCCGGGTGTTGTATTCGGACGGCCGGACGGAGGAGGCTCCGGTGCCACTGTCCGCACTGCACCTCGCGCTTATTTGTCCGCCGTTCCCAGAGATTAAACACTGTGTATGCCCGTCGCGCGTGTTTCAGCACAGGAATGATTGTCCTGTCCTTCGAGAGTGTCGGAGAAAACGAAGTCAGCGCTGATGGATGAGGCAATCATGCCGATCAGGCTCACTTGAATTAGAGGGCAGTGTGTAACCACTGGGAGGAAAGGAGTACCGCGCCGTAATTCATCGAGCGCTTAATTTGGTTCGCACAGATTCAGACTTACATGGTTGTGCACTGAGTCCAGAGCCTCCCACACCTTTTCCGAGGTCAACAAACCTGGAGCGAGGTGACTATTTTGGCATTACAGTCATACTCGACAACGACCTATGAAAGCTAGTGAAGAAATCGACCCTTACTCAGGCAACCCGCGACCATCAGTTAGGAGGTATGAACTTTAAGTTCTGTATTTCCGAACGAGCTAAGCTTCGGAAAGCAATTAATCCGAGGGAAAACATTTCCACCATGGGGAGTAAACATCTCACCTGTCTAACAGTACGCAAAGTCCACTCACGTTTAAGTTGCAAGAGGGGTTTTCATGATATCTGATATCCGGCTTCGGGAGTAATGTTATCCGCCCACTGGAAGTAATGTTATCTACCCGCTCCCCGCCTTAGTCATTGTCAAATGGCATGCAATCCGACTCTCCCTACATCTGATGGTAGTCTCACTATTCTTTCTTCGTACATGTTTCTAGTGACGGATTCTGCACCTCGTGGTGACCTTTTCACTCTTATTCTGCACCGTCTTGGACGCACCGGGCTTGTCGCAAAAGCCTTTGCGCAATTTGGCCTCTGTGGTCTCCCATCGTCACTCCCTCGGGCTCTCTAGCACAGAGACTTGAAGCCTGAGAACGTTCTTTATTGGCATGGGGTGCAAATGTCCGTCTTATGGACTTCGGTCTTGCTTTGACCGAGCGCCGAAGCAAGGAATGGCGAACCGGACGTGCCCATGCAAGTATCAGCTGTTCACTACTTAAATGAAAGACTACTGATTGTTTATTGATGTAGATTTTCAGAACGGCAATGCACATAATGGCATCTTTTCACTGGCCATTCTTGTTCTCAATCTCCTCACAGTCCGGAACCCGTCGCATACTACATTCTCAGCTTACCTCTCATCGCCTGTGTACTTCTTACCCCAAGTTCTCCCTATCTCTGAGGTGCTGAATAACCTGCTCTTCAAGGCTTTTGATATTAATTGGGACGTACGAGAGGCCTTTGGTGTTGATTGACTCGCTTAGGGTGTCGCTCGCAGCCAGCCCGGACTCTCTCGTAGGACCTGAGCTCCTGCCGAAGACACCGTATCCCGACATCTACACGCAATCAATGAGGTGGCATCGATCCCGTGGTCGTAGTCGTGGCCGTCAGCCATCTCCCTAGCGCAGCTCGAGCTCGAAGGGGTCGGTTCAGGAGGAACGGGCCAGACTCATCGATCACTCTTCCTCCCGATACACGTACATTCTAACGGCTCAACGACCGTTGCAATATCGGCTGCTGCACTTCTCATTGCAGCCTTAGCCCTGCGCCAGAGTCTGCGCCCAAGGACGAACCTGTATTATAAGCCCCATGGAGTGAGTATTTGAGATTATTCTATATGCATATACTCTATAGAGAGAACCAGTTTGTCCCTAAAGCTTATCACGAGCTCAAACCTTCAGAGAGCTTCTAAGCTCCACGAGATGGTATCGAGTCCGAATAAATCAGCCTTCAAAGTTGTTTCTTACTCATGGTCGCTAGATATGCATCTTACCGGAAACCTTTAGGGTCACCGATTTCTGCGCTCCTTGGGTAAGTCGTTTGTATTAACTTTGACTGCAAGATGGAGGATGGAGGATAAGTCAGAATTCAAGCAAGCTACTACTCCGACACTGCTACTACTATCTAGAGCCAAGATTCTACTCTCAAGAGGTCGTTGTTATTTTAAGGTGTTTGTTTAGTACCTTTCGCGCATCATTCATCACTATCGTGAAATCGTCTGGACCAGCAGTTAGCACCACCGGTTTACCAGTGCCAGTAGAGGGCAGTGTGACTAAAATGACTGCATTAAGCCTCTAAAACCTGCATATTATTAGAATCCAAAGCACTTACTTTGAATATTCTGGTGATCATCGTCTTTCACCGTCCAGGTCACCGTCGCACCATGAGCAACTGTGTCAACATCTGTATTCGTTGGGGTCTATTAGTAACTCCTGGCTGCTGCCCTCAAGCGTGGCTCACAGATTAGGAGGTCGAAGTATACGTTTCCTTTAACATTTTCTATGCGGAGTGATGTTAGATCCTGATGGAGGGGCTGCTGCCACGACATGTACTCAATATTTTGTTGTTTCTAGCGTTCTTCGGCTTTCGCAGCTCTGCGATGACTTTCAAAGCAGTCTTCGCTCCAGTCATGGCTTGTTTCTGCTCAAAGTAATTGTCGTAAACGAGGACATCGCCTGCTGAAGAGTAAACTGTTCGGCGGTCAATAACGCGGGAGTATGCAGAATGGAAGTGGCAAAACATACTTCGGACGAAATAAGAGTCATATTTATTCATTCCAAAAACACATTCGGCGCCCTTGAAATGTTCCGTCACCACTAGCGTACTATGTCAGCATCGCGTAGGCCACTTCGTAAGATGAGTTATTGTAATCACATTTCGCCAGTTCTGTATCTATGACTACAGTTTTATCAATCGTTTCTCCAGGCAATAATTTGATATTTGAGGGCGTAGAAGGCCTAGATGAGGGTTGAACCGCACCCTTGCTTGGTGTTGAAGGCCTCGAGGTCTGGGCAGGGGAACTTGAAGACATGCTGTTTACGAAGAGTGCAGTAGAAATCGGATGATGGAACCGATGAGCTCCAGCGAGGGTGTCTTTTATACGGGGTCCATTGAGAGATATTCCACGTAGCTTGTAGTGCCTTTGGAGACACAGCAACAGAGTTCGGTACTACTAGTACATGCAAGACCAGTCGGAGTGTTGTACGTTCGGAGAAAAGAACTTGCAGCTTGACTGCGAGATAGGTCTTGCGAGAGTGTTTTCCGAGGGGCGCGGGCCTTCAAGGAGATAGTCTGAGGTATTCTGCTAGGATAGTTTGATGTCAAGCCACGACACCGAGTCGGAGTACTCAGGCAGCCGCAACAATCGGAGCTGAAGCAAGTTCAAGTTGGACCCTGACTTCATGTTTCATTCTTCAGCCCCGGGCCGGCCCTAAAGTCAAAGTTGGCGAGCAAGCTAGCAGTCTTCTGCATGGTTGACTGGCTTGTGCTTCGGACACTAATATAAGGGGAACTACACAGGCCTTGAGTCCGCCTCTTCAAACTCTCCTAAATGCAAAGCTGTTTTCTCAACTCTTGATCTCCGAGTCTCAGCAACACGTATCGGATGATCTATCTAGTAGGGCGGCTTGAGCCCGAAAATAACGGGTTTATTCTTATTCAGTCTCGGTGAAAAGTTCATAGGGAGAATACGATCCGCGATGTCATTAGACCCCAGTGGCGATCATTGAACGCTTTCCAGATGCCATGTCGACGTAAATTCCATTCATCGGACTTCGCACTGTTTTCAGCTGAGGTGGAGAACATACGGTGAAAGTACCCCTTTTAGTAAGGTACCTATCTATCTATCGCTGCGGGGTATATAAGGCTCATGGAAGGAACGATGAATCATATCGAACCTTGTTCCCCACTTGAAACACACAAACGCATATCAACATATATAATGTTCGTACTCTTACATGCTATTCCTTTACAAGACTGATTAAAACACCTACAAGCAGCTAGTAGTCATGGCCGATCCAACTCGCGGTGCTACTTTTTCCATGCTCGGGGATAAATCGAAGCAAGCCGTGACGAAGGCCAAGGAGCTACTCCCAAAGAAACCAGCGACAGCAAAAAGCAGCAACGCCGCCGCTACAAGCCATGCTCAGCCTCCCGCTGTGATGGGCACAAATAGCGGGACTCCTTCGGGAAGTCAGGCGAACCAGCCCACAGTGACCACAAGCAAACCGTCGACTAGGCCGTCAACACCCGTTGGCAAACAAGCTGCAGCTGGATCTGATGAATCTGCTTCTACTTCAAGCATTACCAGTAAAGCGGCAAAGATCCATATTCCGGGCGGTAGGAAGACGCCCGATGATAAACTCAGGACAGCTGTCTTGGTGAAGATCACATTCATGGTCCTTGTCATCTGTCTAATAACTGGATGTTAGATTGGAATCAACTATCTTAATTGTACAAGCGTGACGAAACTTAAAGGTTGCGCCAACGACGTCGTTGCGATGTATGAGTTCTGCAAGAGTAAGTCATCGTTTGCATCTTATAGGGCTAGTATCTCATCAGTCACCCTATTTCTCGATACAGAGTACCGATACCAACACATAGGAGTTCTTACAGACGATATAAACCGTATGCGGACTGCCCAGATAACGGGTCATGTCTTGCCAAACGTTGAAAATATCGGGAATGGCCGTTCGCAAATGCTGCTCGCTGACTCTCCCAAAGCAGGAGATTTTTTCTTCTTCTACTGTAAGAAATTATTAAACTGGTTATCGGTTTAGCGCTAACAATGTGGTTAGTCGCTGGACATGGGAGTACCAAGAAACTTCCTCCACCAGCTTCATCCAGTACCTCAGGAGCGGGTCAGGCAACTGCAAGCGCAAGGGCTACGACTAAACTACCGGCCCTCGTGGAGCCATATGAGACCTGTGCGTACGCTCATCACGATAGCCATATTTAAAGAGTATTAATGCATATATAACTCAAAGACTTACTTGCACTCGAGAAAAGTGGGACTAGCGTAGTGGAGTATACCGAAGGGGTTCGTACTTTTTAGTCAATGTTATCATTTGATCTAAAACTCACCATACAAATATCTAGGACTTCAGACGCGACTATGTAGGCATGCTTAGCGGTCCATGGATTACCTTCTTATGGATGATTACCTTAGGTTGACCACTTCTCAGCCGTAAAGGGGTTGCAATTCTTTGTGAGTCTTTTATTCTTATTGTGATATCTCTCTCTAAGCAAGACTTCGCTATAGGTCATGATCGATGTAAGACACATGTTTCTCGTTCTTATTCGTACAACCGTGACGGAGATCCTCCATCCCACGTAGGCCTGTAAATGTGGAACATTCATCGGTTGGTACTAGGATGGACCTCAACACTTTTCGAGACACTGATTGATTTTCTATAGATCTACCATTCCGCGTACGTGTCTGAGAGCTAAAGATGGCTTTCTAAGACGTTGACAAGTATGAAATGCTAGTATAACCCCAAGACGACGAGGATTGAACCGTCAAGAAATATAAAGCTCACTGCCGAACAGATACAAAAGAATAAAAAATATTATGCGGACGTTCGAGCTTACATAGTGCGATTTGTTGTCCTAAACGTTTCGAGAGCTAATGCATCTGTAGTTCCTCCTTTCTGCAACTGACTCTGATAATCCAGCCAATGAAACGTCAGACGAACATGGCCTTGCAACAAAGGCAAGTTGCTTGCCATGTTTATTGTAGATCAACGACCTAGATAGTTACGACTGACCCGCACATTCACAGATGTTCACAGAGCATATAGGTTCCTGATTGTTCCCTTCTATATGACAGCCTGATTCGCTTACAAATATTTAGAGCCTCTCCTTGAACAGAATATACTTGAAGGCATACAACTTGCCTCATTAATGAATGAGCTAAAGTGAGACTGACTGATTGCAACATATAACGCTGCATAACTCACTGGATCTTCCCTGTGTTTTATTTCAGCAAGAACACTGGACCTCAAACTCCGTACTTGTCAATGTCGAGGAAGTTGGTGAGTCTCCACTTTCCCGTTCTATGTTCCTCCTCCTCCGTGCTGAATGAGACGACAAGCCGGGTAACACGATGATAAATTTCAAGGCCAACCCGTCTACAACGTCTCTGTAATAGTGCTCATGTATCTGTGACGAATTAGCAGAAATAGAATTAGCAGAAGTATACTGCGATAAATACACATTGTAAACCCTTGAGGACAGACACCCATCGTGAAGCAAGTACAACTTCAAGACAGAAATTCAACGTCGATCTGGAGAGTTCCGGACACCAGAGGCCTGAGAGTAGCAATGCCATGGTCACGGCCCGTTACAACTTGAACGTGAAGTCACGAGTCACTGGCAGGGAGTTGAGCTTGAGCAAGACCGTTGTCATTGGCAGTTTACTCGGCGTCCTTTTCACTCTACCCATTATTTACGAATGTCCAGAGGATCACTGCCCCGGAATTCTGGCTTTGCTATAGATGAGGCTGCACTCTTGAACAAATACCGTATCTCGACACTGTCGCCAAAGTGCGTACTCTCTATTCCTTGACGACCGAATGATGCTTAACGCGACATTGGACCGATCATCGACACCTTCTTCACTGCAATAAAATATATGTGTCGTGCGCCTTACGATACTATCGTGAAAAAGACAATGGGAGGATGTAGATCATGAATTGACTGGGTCAGTCGCCGGTGCATTGACGACTGGGACGGGGAGCAACATTATGGAAGATGATCCATTGGGACTGGGCCACAGGATTGAGTGAGTCCCCATATGCTTCGTGACGGTTGTAAGCTCAGTATAACTCCCTGAAGTGTGTCAGATATGGACATGGACTTAAGTATGCCTGAAGTTACTTGGTTATGGCCGCAAGGATGACCTCCTTTCTCAGAGGCTCAAATTCTTCTCTCTTCGAAGACCTTCGATGCGAAAGCCTTTCTTACGGCAGTACACCCAAATGCCACCTACCAGGACCTCGCTGCAGGTATAACTCACCTCCGAGCAAATCTTGATGAACGTTCCGAAGCCATCCGTGTTTTGGTGGAGGATAATTTTGATCGGTTTGTGGCTGTTAAAGCATCCACAGACGGTAAATATTGAATGCTTTAGGCTGCGAAACAACCTAATGGCTCACAAGTAACCTTCATATAGCTTTGTATTCTGAGATGCGTGAAGGGCTCTTATCCGACGACACCGAATTCGCTACTAAGAAGGTTAAAGAGCAACTGAAAAGTAAAGGAAATGTTATCTGAAGGAGCTTCTCAAAGCTTACATTTCGCGTAGCTGTTGCACAAAAAGCAAATCAGGTTTTCCTTCCCGTTCTCGAGAATGCATCTAAAGCTCAGAAGCTCAGATCAACTCTCGGCGTTTTTGAAAGGTCCAAATTCTTCTTCAATTTACCAGGTTCTCTCATGGAGTCTATTGAATCTGTGCGTCGTTCCTCACCATCGAGTTTATTCGAGGCTTCTAAATTTCTGTCCCTCCCTTAGGGAAAATATGACGCGACCCTCCGTGATTATAAGAAGGGCAAGTTCCTTCTGGAGACACGACCAAGTCAGCTCCTCCCTGTTTCCGCGCGTTCGGGAATCAAAGACCCTTCTTCGCCTGCTTCCTCATCGTCAAATCTAGAAGGTCAACAGAAACGCATTCTTGACAAAGTGTGGAGTGCGGTCGAACGTGTGATGGGTGAAATGAAGAACATCTTGTTCAGTCAGTTAAGGGATCCATCGCGGACCGTGGAGGAGCAGGAGAAGACTCTTGAGTATGTAAACTCTACGTTTCTTTTAACAAATATCGACGTGACTATCATACATTCAGAATACTCCTAGAGCTTAGCACATCGGATGATCCGACTTGGGTATATTTCGACTCTCAGCATAAGCATGCTCTTGATCGATTGAACAAAGTCTATCAAAAGACTTCCGCGCACGTCGATGGTAAGTGGTCCGTAAGATTGCTATCCATTCTGTTTATTGAAGGTCGCATCATGGTAGATGTCAAACAAAAGGTGACAACGGACTTTCTGGATAAGGCATCTATGGACTTGATTATTGCCCAACAATTGCGAGCAGGACTTGCTTCAATTGACTCGAAGCAGCCAGAGTCTGTTATCTGTGAGTGCCTTCATCACCAATGAAAATATCTTATCTCTCTTTCGGCCGTACACTGATGACGACATCCAGCGCAAGCATCAGGTCATGAAGTATGGCAGGCGATCTTAGACATAGTAAAGGCCTTATCCGAATCTATGCTCTCATCGTTGCCCAGCTTCTGGAAGATCGCCAAGGGATACATGGATGGCAAATACAAAAAGGTGATTTTCCTCAAACTTATCATCTAGTTGTCGCGGTAATCTCTTTAAAAGGTATCGGAGAAAGGCCAACGACGCAGCCCGACACAATGTCGTACAATGGCATCAGATGTCATTCGACTATATATTTCACTCATCTCACAGTTCTTCACTCTTTCCGACATGGCTGTCATTTCGTCTGAGAGTGCTCAGGGAATCACAGTTCCTCCATTCGTGCCACAGAGCTCGAATTCACTGACGACGGCGTACTACCTTACGCGTATTTTGTCTGAGATTCAGGAATGCGTGCACGAAGTTCTCACGATGGACATCTCACTCGACGCCAATTCAGGAATGAAGAGTCTGTTAGAGAGTACACGGTGGAGGTTCGAAGGCGCTCTGACAAGTGTTTGGCTGAGAGGTCTGTGTATCAAAGTGCTATTTCCTACGTATTCTTATGAGGATGCTTGTGTCTTTGCAGATGCCAATCTCTTTCACTACCTAGAAACCTGGGCGTCGGATCCCGCACACGAGACGACAACGATTTACTTAAACCACATGCAAGCGTTCCAGCGGCATCTTACTACAGAAGCGTTCAAAATCGCCGGTGGTCTGGACTTGAACCCATCGACCTCCAAGCCTATTAGACAACATCGCATTGCAGCCAATTTTACATCAAAGATCACAAAATCTTTTCTCGATTCGCTGTACGCATTCCTTGATGGTTTGGTCCATCTAGCGTCAGAAGATTCTGATTACTCTAAGCCTGTTCCTGGAGAGCCATCTAATGGTTTCCTTGTCAATCGAGGTGATCTGGTAGACCTTTCGAACCCTGTGGGCAACCTTTTACGTTCTCTATTTGGTGTGCTTATTCATTTGCTTAATAGGACACTCGGCTTCTCATTGTGGTGTCAAATTTCGGTCATTTGAAGAGTTCCATAATTCCGAGTATGATCGGACAGCTGGAACGTGCACTCGGCACTAATGTGGACAATGACAAGATGGTGATTCATTACCTATAAACTGAACGTGCTATCTACATGAAACTTGACATTCTTATTAGACACTTTCGCAAGTAGTCCAAGAACTTGACAACAGTCTGTTTGATAGTTACATCAAGCCGAAAGCTCAGACAGTCACTTTGATCGTCTGTAAGGGAGTTCTCGATCCCAGCATGGATTGGTTTGAATCAGAGAGACCAACAGGTGAGTAGAGAGAGCGTTTACGCAACATGAACATGTGCCACGCTGACCGCTTTTTGCTTCAGAAATACGACAATACATGTTCGAGATCTTGCTGTATCTCGTAGAGGTCCATGCACATGTAACGAGCGTTTCAAAGGAGCTCCTTGAGCGGACACTGAACGCTCTTGTGGAGGAAATTGCCAATGAGGCCGGCCGTTGTTTCCAGAAGGTCAAGAAATTCAGCATGGGTGGCATGCTACGGGTAAGTTTATTTTGTTCCGTTGTTTTGTCTATTTACAATTTTTATTACTCCCCTCAGGCGACGCTTGAGATCGAGTTCCTCCATCAAACAATGCTGAGATTTGTCACTCCAGCGGCGGAGAAGAAACTCTCTGAGGTATACACGAGCATCTCAGAGTCTTATGTCCGTCGCCCCGGAGACAACATGCAGAGTCAATTGGAGGGCGTGAAGAAAACGCTCGGTGAAACGCGACGAGCGACTCAAATCGATTTCCTGTGCTTTCGGAAGGAGAAGGAGCGAGCACCAAAGATGTCAGCTACGAACTCTGCCACTTCAAATGCTGCAACTGATGGGTACGAGGATGCACCCCCGGAACCGAAAGAACGAAAAGAGAGGCCCAGGCGACGAGAGGCCCGAAACGTTGCTGAGGCACCACCAAGGTCATCGGACAGACGTATTTAGCTTGCGATTGGGCCAGGTTGTGCTCAACTCGCGTCCACAGAACACCAGGTCACATGAATGCTATTTTAAATTATACAAGGTGCTTTTATCTTCTTTTCATTGTACGGTATGTTTGAAATGTGCTCAAGTGGAGTATCTGTAAGTGATACTTCTATTCCCGAGTTTCTCCGCCTGCAGTTCTTCAGCCCGCCGTTCATTCTCATCAAGAGCTGCCCACTTATTTTCGCGTTGTACATTCCGATACTTATAATACGACTTCTGCGCGATCCAGAGCAGAAGGGCGACACCCGAGAGAACAACGTTCACCGTATTGCCCCTGCGGAAGTCGGGACTGTCATCCGCTCGATAGATCTGGCTACCCCAGGCTGAAGTAGTTCGAGTAAGGGGCATTAAGCAAAGGTAATCAGCTCTTATTGAACGTAAGGAACGTACTTCCGTAGATGTTGGCAGCACCAATCACAGCACCGGATGCGATAGTCCTTTTCCCAACGCTACCAGTGTTCTCTGACATCCAAGCAATGTTGAGCGGGTGTGTCGTAGGCCACGAAGAGACAAGACAGGCAGCAAAATACCTGAAAACCAGGGGCCGATGAGAGAAACGTTAGCAGTGGGCAGCGATGTACTTACTTGACTCCACGACTAGCATGGTGGGGTAAGAAACGTAGCAATATCCAGCCAACGAAGAACCACGCCGCTAAAAGAGCGAAGAGTACGGTTCTATCTAAGCAACTACTTCCCGAAGAATAAACGACGGTACGTACCTGAGAATACACCGTGCAAACCGCGTTCTTTCGTTCGGTCAGAGTGCCAGATCACTAACACTGAGGAAGCACACGTCAAGATATATGGTGGTGCAGTCAGCGCGTTCGCTGCGAACTATTGTCGACTCAATCAGTTACATGTAGTCCAAGAGAGATTGTATCACCAGTACTTACGACGTCAAATTTGAACGACTTGATAACAGTGGGCAAGTCTGAAGAGAGAGATTATATGTCGGCTTGATCCCCAAACTGCGTACAATGGCTTACAAGTTCCCAGCGGTGAAGTGGGAGTGAGACCAACGGCGGTGATAATGAGATGTCCCCATAGACCGATGTCCGTAGCGGCATCTATGACGTCATTTAATGTAACAGTATTTCTGCGCAAGCATAAATTATTATGCTGTTTTAGAACTGACAGCTAGCGTAAAAGAAACTTACTGATAATATCGCTTGGCTGGATCGTCTCTTATCACTCTGGTGACTGCAATCTGCACTTGGCGTTCGGTGAACCATGGCTTGAAGCCCCGAATACCGCCCTCAGTGTGCTGGCTGTCCTTCGGTAGGTAAAACCTGAATAATGGGTGTTAGCGGGGTACAGAAATTTGCCAAAACAAGGTATACCAGGTAAGGACGGCCACAACCAAGGTAATAATGCAATCGACGATAAATAACCATTTCCAGCCCTCTAGCCCGCCATGCCCTCGTAGTTGTAGGAGACCGCTAGCCATGAGGCCGCTCACAGCGCTTGCGATGGCCTTAACGTACGCATGAGCAAAAGCGAAACGTAATCTAAAAGTAAATCTTTCGGACCTGAACACCCCAAAACCACGCTAAACGAGTCGCGAGCTCGTAACTCTTGTAAAAGCTGCCCAAGTACAGCAGCGTTGCTGGAATGACGCCCCCCTCCGTTATGGCAATCCCTGATAGAAAAATAAGTCAAACTATGTAAGTTGGGGAACCAGAACATCATACATGCTCTACCTGCGTAAGAACAAGGAGTAAGTGACAAAGATTTTTCATTAGAGAGATAGAGCTTACAAGCTAGATAGCCTTGTTTGTTAGTGATGAGTGCGTGAGCGCCAGTCACCAGACCCCAAGCAAACATCAGAATGGGTATCCCTGGAGCGAATCACATTAGTAAAGACAGAACTAAAGGTGCAAGCAGCACTCACATCGCGAAGGGCCGACAACCTTGGCAATAACAGCTCCGGTGAAGCAAAATACGGTGAAAATCACTGCGTACATAGCAGTCGCGGCATTGACGACATTGATATTAAATCCCAAGTCAGCGGGTAGATTGTCCGAAATTGCATTTGAGTTGTTCGTGCGGTCCATATTGAGGACGAAGGTGGTTAGGAGGATCCATGGGAAGAGACGCCAGTCTAAGATACGAATGACTGCCGCCTCCTCCTCTCGGGTAAAATCGAGGCTTGGGACGAAGTAGGGGTTGTCTGAATGCGAGATTGGGCTGAGGTTGCTGAGGGAGTGAATTTGGTCTTCCGGAAGGGATGATAAGCTCCCCTTCTCGTTCACCTCCCCGTGGAGGGAAGGAGACTCTGATTCAGATTTCACTGAAGTCATGGCGTCGTGAACAGTAAACGGGGATCAGCACGTCAACACACTCGACAAACGTCGTTTGGTTCGCACTCAAAACACCAGAAATCGAGCCAGGAGCAAGCAGGGAGAGAATAAGTCAGGCCGAATCACAGAGAGCTATTTTATGTGCCTTTAGATTGTCCTGCAGATTAGACGCGTTTGTGAAGAATGGCATCATCGCGAGATGAAATGAGATGACATTACGCATTTTAGGATTGGTGTGGGCCCATCGTCAAAGATTATGAGGAACTTGTCACATGCTATGGGCAGAAGTTTATAAGAGATAGGCTAAAATTGCAGGGCGTTGAGAAGGCGAGATCTTTGCGCGTTATCAACGACATCCACAAAACTTGAAGAAGCTTTAGGCCGAAAAAGTGTTGCCTTAAATGTATAGCAGGTTTATACCATATTTGGTACATGTACATATGTAAGGATCGGCCGAGTTCGACAAGGATAAGTTTGTTCAAGTTTGATGCGCATGTTTGCTCCCTTCAATGAGAGACGATGAAATCGACGTGAAGAGAGAATCCTGGGTTATCGAAATCTCAGCGGCTTTAAACTTTTTTCTTACTTTAGTCTCCTCTCGAAGAAGACAATGGCTTGAAAAACGATGTTATCTTCGTTTTCTGCGAGGCTTTCTTCCGAGAGTTGGGACTTAAATTTGTTGATGAGTGATCTGGCTTTACTCCAATCTCCATCGCTTTCATGAGATTTTCAAACTCCATCTGCAGTAATAGTGCTCCCAGTCATCATTAAGCGATCGCTCAACGGGGAAAAAGGCTCACCGTCAAGATAATCCCTCCTGTGGCCTCCTTGTGCCCCTTAGCAAAATCGCCACCAACACGCTCCAGGAACGTCTCGCCGTCCTTTGGGTCCGGTGGTACTGCTTCTCCATACTCCTTCAACAATTCAATTAGATTCGGTCGATCACTATCCGGCAGCTTTTTTAACAACATCGGGATCCTGCATGAAAAGTTGGTATGCACGCCCGATGGATGGTGTCCATTGTTCGCGACCATCACCATTTGCAAGTTGCGCGCCTTTAGGTGTCCAGCCCAGCGCGTCGCGATCACCGGGTGGACTTGGTATCCGCTGTTAATTATGAATAGCGCGACTCGCCCATCTTTTGAGAACATTGGCGCAGTGTGCGTGCATCGCTCGACTTCGGCGTTGACCATTGCTCGTGCTCTTACGAATGTTGCGTTCTTTGAAATATCTTGCGGACTATGGGAGTGGAGAATGGCGTTCCATGCATCGCCCACTTAAACAAAAAGTTAGAAGATGAAAGGGTGGCATTTATAAAGCGTTGAGCTGGTAACAGACCTAGATACTCTGCTGTTCTCCTCGGCGCGTTCATCATACTGACGGCCTCCGTCAAGGCCTTCTTCGTAACCTTCTTCGCTATGTCTCCCAGATGAGCTGGCCAGGGCGAATCGTTCCATATTACCGCGCTCGGTCCCAAATCCCCATAAACACCAAGAAGAGCAAAAATAGCGCACTCTTCTATTAATTTATCATTGCCGCATTGATGGAGGAGAGGAAGGCACACTAAATATGTGAGGAGAGAAGAAGTTGAAATCGGCGGACTGCGACATGCTGACACCACAGATGCTCCTTCGGGGAATTCGACAGATTCATGATGGTCGATGATGAGTGTCCGTACTGGTAAACCAGCATTGGATGTGTGAGATACCAGAGGTGGACCTCCCCGAGAGCCCTGATCCATGATAATGACCCTTGTGGCACCGAAGGCCTCCATCTTCTTTCTTTCGTCGACCTGGAAAACGGAAGTGCATTTTCCGAGCATATGGACGTTAATGCGGGCCGGGGGAAGTCCAAGAGAGACAAGAGTATTGTGCATGATCTTTCCTGAAGAAAGGCCGTCCGCTGTAATGGTTGTATACTTTATTTCAGTGGAGAAAATATGAGAAAGTGAGGGAGACAGACCATCTTTATCAGGAACAAATAGCACCAGGTGCTGATCTCTCACACACTCCTTGATGAACTCCCGTGCCACCTCAATTTGCTCTGCAGGCGCAGGCCAGTTTTGCCACTCATCCGAGTCCCCAACACTCCCTGAAGATGGTGAAAGAGTCCTCGGCTTCTTCTTACGGTTTTCTGACATGGTCGACAATTTTCGCTTTATAGCCATGGTTATAGAGATCCTAGCAATGCAAACAAGTGCAGATCGTGAAGTCAAGCGTAGAGATAGCAATCTTGGCCATCCTAGAGGTTGGCGACTGATGTTTCTGAGTGACATCATGAAACTCCAACCTCACTCTTTTGTCTGGCTGCCACGAAGTCCTTCAAAATGCACATGATTGTAGACGTGCAAGCGGATGCTACAGAATATCCCTTGTTGAAAGCTTAGCATAAAAGTGTGTTTAACGCATGCAGAGCACTGCCAGAGCAATTGAAGACTCACTGACACTCACACAGTACTACACTATAGCAAGTTGTTCATTTATTTGGCCTTATTTATGCACCACTGGCGTGACATCACAACTTGAACTTGAAGCCCTTCAGCCGACGACGACAAGGCCGTGGTTGCAAAGAAGGTGAGCATCGCTATAAACCACGCGCATTCTTTCGTTAATTGTCGGGATTCTTAGTTACCCTTATACACCGTATGCAGAGTTGGAGGTTGTCGCTGGCTAGCCTAGTATTGCACCCTATTCAACTAAGCGCGAATCCTACTACATTATTTATCAATGGCAGTCTGAGTACTGTCAATGGAGAAATCAGACTCTCTTGATGTAAGAACCAT
This sequence comes from Trichaptum abietinum, assembly GCA_910574555.1. Classification (NCBI taxonomy): domain Eukaryota; kingdom Fungi; phylum Basidiomycota; class Agaricomycetes; order Hymenochaetales; family Trichaptaceae; genus Trichaptum; species Trichaptum abietinum. The sequence continues at coordinate 4,775,906 of CAJTBE010000005.1, read as the reverse complement.
CACCTTCCATATCTTCCATCTAATGAATATATTGAACATGTTTCAAGGTTCAAGCTAGCTGAAGATTGTGTACCTTGGTCCTTCTTTCGGAAAGGCTTTTTCTTTAGACATTAACATGCACTCGGGCTTCGAGAAACCTTTCGTGCCTTTGGAGTGTGTGGTCCTTTGTTAAGCAACGGCCAGGCCGCTCACATCTCCTGCGGCGGTCGATCTCGAAGCTGCGTCGCATTGCGGCATCGACGAGCGATGGAGTTTATGACAAGAGATTCCCGGCTTCATCGGAACTCTTGTTTGTCCAGTCCAGTTCCTTATTGATCCAAAGATAACATTTCTCTCAGGTCTCGATTCGTTTCTTCCATGCGTGAATGTCAGTGATCTATCTTCGTATCTTCGTATGCGAACTTTTATGTCCAGATGGGCGAGGTTATGAATGAAACTCTCGCCCATCTATCTTGGAAGCTGTCGGTGATCTGCGCTTCCCGACACTGGTGCCTTCGCGATAGCAGTCTGTTATTCTGGTGGACTGGTACTGTGTGTGGTTCTTACCCATGTCCAGGTCAAATGGTCACTCTGTTGAATACTGCCGACATTGTATAAAAGCAGTAGCTCAGCAATGACACGAACGTATTCTCGTCGCTCACCTGATCCCACATCATCAGCATGGCAGACCCAAGCGGTTATACTCCCCGTGTCGCGATCATCACTGGCTCCGCGAAGGGCATTGGATACACCATCGCCCACCGCTTTGCTGATGATGGAATTGATGTCGTGATCAACGACCTCCCCTCAGAGATCGACAAAATTAACAAAGTCGTGGAAGAGATAAAGAAGAAAGGCAGAAGAGCCATCGGAATACCGGGGAACGTGTCCGTGGAAGAGGATGTTGTAACCTTGATTGACAAGACTGTCGAAGAGCTGGGTAGTCTTGACATCGTATGTCCTACTAATGCGCGGGAAATGACAGTCAGAAGGCCTCATGCTAACTTCTACCCGTGCGGTCGTTTGATTTTAGATGGTTGCCAACGCCGGCATTGCCCCGCATGCTCAATTAGTCGACAGTATGTCCACGCATAAAAAATTTCTCCTGATTTCTTACAATCTCAACGCACTTCAGCATCGGTCAACCAACTCGACGCACTCTATTCTGTGAACATTCGTGGCGTCTTCCTATGCTACAAATATGCAGCACAACAGATGATCAAACAAGGGAAAGGAGGCAGAATAATAGGTAGATTGTGCGCAACAATGCTACTGTATGTTATACTTAATTACAGCCAATTAAGGTGCATCATCGGGGGCAGGCAAACGAGGTAAGTAAATCTAAATCTTGCAGTATTCGTATTTAACCCAAGGCCGCAATCTAGGAATATCCAATCTGTCAGCATATTGTGCTACGAAATTTGCGGTTAGAGGTCTAACTCAGACTGCAGGTAAGAGTAAACAGCTTTGTATCGCAATGACACCCTCATTAAAATCTATAATCAGCCGTCGAGCTTGGGAAATACGGCATCACTGCAAACACATATGCTCCCGGTTTTGTCCCTACAACGTTGAGTGAGTAGACTTTACGCTCAAAATCATCGTTCAAATCAAAACAAATCTAATCTCCACGTCCAGTTATCCCTTTTTCAGAAGGTATAGAAGGCGATCCTAGAGAAGTTACGAACGTTGTAAGTTCCACAAGCTTTGCAGGAATAGACGATGAATTGACGCGACTTGGTCAGAAATTTGGCTTCCCCGCGAATACGCCGTTTGGAAGTACTGAGTCAGTCGCGAGTATCGTGTCTTATTTGGTGAAGCCTGAGGCTTTCTTCATTTCTGGTAAGACCGCTTGTCGAAATGTCCGGGAACCTTGACTCATTTGTTATGCTCGTTTCAGGCCAAACTTTGTCCGTCGACGGGGGTATGTCACTGAGCTAAGCTTACACTTTTAGACATTCGTCCCCTCTCTTGCTTCAATAAGTTTCTGTTGTTTGTAGCATGTCCGTTACATTTCTGTAGCTGTAGGTATCTACGATGTCTTAAGATCCACAAAGCTCAGTCATTCATACTTACTCCCCATTGCACTCTGCGACTCATAAGCATAATCGCTGGACAATGGTGGAGCCGAGAGCTTCCTTGCTAGTGGTCTTGTACAAACTCGCTCTACTTGCTTGCCATATGTGAAACAAAAATGCTGAGTGAGTTTTCAGTTCAAAACCACCAAGCTAGTTGTTATCCGCCCATTTCAAGGACGATCGAGTACATTTGTGACTTCTTGTCCCAAACAGAGTACACATCCACTGGCAGTAATACTTTAGATTACGACTTTAAATAGGACTTTGAAGCCTGGCTCATCAATCATTGTTCTTGAAGTTAATGGTCGCGTTCTCCGGCTTTGCGAAAGCTTTTAGTACGAAGGGACACAATCGGAGATGCGAATTCTTACCAATTCCTTCGACATTGAAAAGTATGCAGGAACCCCAGCGTTTTGGTTCAAACCAAAGACAGGAAACGCGTCACCTAGGTAGTAATTACTGGTAATTAATATAGTCTTGGTAGATAATGTTACATGGTAGTATTGTAGGTAGAAAATACAATTGGAAATATATACTATTAATGAAGTCAACAAGAAGTAACAACAGTAACATTTACTACAAAGTTAAGAAACGTAAGATATCAAAATATAAAGAATTGACCACAGCAAGAATCGAACTCTCGACAAAGAATATCATTATATAATAAATTCAGATACTTAGCTTGGATAACTAAACCACTGAGCCACAATAACCTCCTTAACTCGTCAGCTTCAAGTTACTAAGTCTAGCTCGAGTAATGTTAAGAACTCGAAATTTTTTCTAAGTCCAAAAGTTGCATATTATTAAGCATATATCCACTCAGGTAAGTAAATATATGTGCAGCTGTATAGATGAGTTGTAATAAGGGACTTACTTAAAGTAGAAATTTTGAGATTGCACTGCTGTCGGTTCGAGTAGCTGCGCGGTATCTTTCTATTTCTTTTGTATGTTAATTATTTAGACGCATATATACTACTAATTGTTACTACCAGGTCCGCACGATTTTCTACAAGTATTACTACCAGCTCGTACGATTTTGTACCTGTATTACTACCAAGGCAATATATTATCTACCAACATTACTACCGAGGCAATATTACGTACTAATAATACTACCAAAGTCATATTAACTACCAGTAATTACTACCTAGGCGACGCGTTTCCTGTCTTTGGTTTAAACCAAAACGCTGGGGTTATTGAAGTATGGAGTTTGGTCTTTCGGCGCACAATCACTGACGCAAAGTTATTAGAAAGATGAAACAATAATGGAGCAGACCAATGTACTTCAATTTGCCCATTAACGAAGCGATTTCTATGCCGTCAAATAGATTGTCCTCGAGGAGAGGTACTGCAACATGTCAATTAGAAACCTTGACAACTGTACAGAAGGAAAGGAAGAACCGATGTGATCTGTAAATATCTAATTGATTAAGATTTGATCATGATTGTTATTAAAAGCGACGATTCAAAGTTAGCAAAGGGAATCAACTCACCTTTGTTATCCAACCACGCAGATGGTCAGGAGTTTCCGCCGCCTCTGTGACTGCATCAGTCGAAGAAAGATAAAACTGCAGAGATGACATTCAGTATTTGGAATACAATTCGAAAAATAGGCGCACTATAACTGCCTTGATGCTATCATAATACGCTTCATTGGCTTGTTTCCGTTCCGGGGTAAAACTGTTATAGTTCGACTTTTCTATTACCTTTTTCTTGGGATTATACTGACATATCATCTCATCAACACAAACGTTCTTGCGATTCTGATGGACGTACCCGATATGGGAGATCTTTGTAAAATTGATCAGCTAAACTGCCGTACAGCAAGAAATAGCAATGATGTTACCTACCAATAAATGTTCCACATTTACAGGCCTACAGGTGATAGAGAGCTTCCTTCAGGTCTTTATGTAAGGAGAACAAGATATGTACCTTACATCTACCATAACCTATTAGATGATTACAGTCAGAAGAAACCATCATTCCAGAAAAGTCAAAGCTCACAAAAAATTGCACTCCCGGTACCGATGAAAGTCGATTGACCTACAAGATAATATTCTTAGGGGAGTTTTTTATCATATAAAAATATTTCGCCTACATAGTCCATTTGGAATTCCTGGAAGTTAACGTTTATGAGTTTCAGTTGAGAGACACATATGAGAATATACGAACCGTATGTGAGTAATCTGTCACTCCATCAGGGTTCACTAGCACCCTCAAGTCTTCGAAACATATCGTGTTAATACAATGTACAACTGCGATGACGGACACCCTCACATGTTTCATATGGATGCTGGGGGAACGCAACCACGGTATGCTTAGGAGATTTTAAATAAAAAGCCCTCTCAGGCCGCTTTTTGGCCTGATGTACTAGTTGCAACAGGTGTTGGAACTGGCGGCGGAATGTTCTTGGTGTATCCGTGACCAACAACTAGGAAAGTCATCAGTATCACAATCAAAGCTGAAAGCATAGCATTATACAATAAAAGAAAAAGAAATCTCCTGAACCCGGAGTCTGTTTTATTTGCAATCAAGCTTTGCGATAGCCCCTTCTGGATATTCTCTTTATACAACATGTCGAAGTTCGTGATCCCTGCAGTCTGCATGCATTTATCATCATCTGTCAGAACCCTAATGCCTTGATATCGGTACTCTTTAGCGGAAAACAAAGTAGCTCATGAGATACTGATGCTTAAAACGACAAAGAGCGGAGCTCACTCGTGCAGAACTCGTGCATAGCGACGACATCGTTAGCGCATCCACCGAGTTGCTCTTTATTTGGACGACTCAGATAGTTGATTCCAATCTGACAACTAGCTATTAGCGCGATGAAAGGATGGGCCTAATATGTAATTGTACCAGAATAGCCCTTCTGACCCTGCCATTGGGCGTGTTTCTTCCTCCAGGTACGGTGGTTTTTGCAGCGTTGCTCAGAGTGCTTGAGATAGATGACCTTGGAGTTACCGGGGTCGCTGCTTGTTTGACCACCGGTGTAGGGGAGATAGTCCCCTTATGGACGGAAATATCATCAATTGTGACTCGAATCAAGTCTATACGTCACTTCGAAGCGGTAGCTAGTCCATCGAAGCAAGATATCGGACCGCATACACCTTAGAACGGCCAACAAGCGTACCATATGCACTAGCTATACAGGGATCGACGTTGCGGAAGCTAACTTACACGCGCGAGTTGCCGAGTCAACAATAACGGTTCGAACCGACTATAGAGGCTGAGTAAGGCCAATTCCCACTCGAATAGAGGGACACGTGGGTGGTCGAAGCTGATCGAAGCAAGAGGAACAACAATCGATCGATGAGGGGCATCTGATTCCGAATGTCTCGCGCGGAAAGGCACCGAGCCCGACTCCGGCCGGAAAAGTGGTTCGATACGAGTTCGTACCTCGGAAGGACCCCACAGAAGATATGTCGCGGTCCGACGAAGCGACCCAATCGAGGGGCATTCGAAGGAAGCAGATTCGAAGGAAGGATCGACCAATCAGGTAACCTGTCCAAATATGGAACACTGCGCTTCGCGACTTCGCTGCATCAGTAGGTGGACCCACAATAGGTCCGACGCGTCGATCGAGCACCGGAAGATACCGAAAGGACAGGAATATCGACTTCGGGGTGTCTATCGATAGCTAGGGGCAACGGCCGGCGCTTCGAAGTGCTTCGAAGAGAGGGGATGGCCTCTGGAGGGCGCGAGCGAAGGCTTTCGAACGATTAGTGAGGCGGGATAGTACGGGGGATACGAGGTATATTGGATGGTCCGTGCGGAGGGTCGGACACGCGTGCAACACCGGGCTGTCTGTCAGGCGGTTTATTTTATTTCATATTTTCCTTCTTTTCTTCATCAGAACCAGCTGGACCCCGCGACGTGAATATATTCAATGGTCGCGAGGCGGGCAAAGGGGATGAAGGCCAGTAGTGTATAAAAGGTGCACCGGCTTCGAAGGGAAGAAGACACCAGCTACGTAGTCGAGTACATAGCGATTCAGGCCCTCAAGCTCTTCTGAGCGGTTCGAATCAGTCACTGCTTGTCCTCTATACGTCTCAATACATCTATTCTCTACTCTACACATCTTTCGAACCTGTCTTCGAACTCTCTCTCTGCGCCTTCGCGACCCGTCGTAACGCTTGTATAAGCATTCGACTCAGGTTCGAAGCCACCTCGAAGCCTCGTATCTACTTCGAACCTCGCTCGAGAGGTTCGATCCATTCGTTGGAGTGTTTGTATCTTCGAAAACCCTTTGCTACCCTTCGTCGAAGTGATCTGTGTACCCAAACACGCCCTACTTTCCTTGTTTTCCCCCTTTACCACTCGTAACTCATTCCCTGCGGGCGATCCACTCGCTCTCTTTACTTTCTCTTATCTTTGTTGAGTGCTTCGCATCAAGCGTCCACTTTTCATTGACCTAACCACCTTTTGCCCTTCATCTGGAGCCCACCGCGAGGGGAAACGTTACGGTGTTAAGTGTTTTACATTCTGATTACTTCTTCGATTCATTTGCGTAGCATTTTGAGTCGTAGTCGTCTTTTGTTCGCTTCGACGACTACCCTTTAAAAACCTTTCGAATTTATACAGTAGAAAGCTAGCCAAGCTGGACAGACTTTATTTCAGAAACCTTTCAAGAGGTTCGACATCGCCACCAGGCAGCGAAGCAGACCCTGTGGAAGCTGCTACCGAGGAACTGTGTCGAAAGGCGGACGACACCTTCCCATTCCTCACCGAAGTCTCGCGCAACGAATCACCACTCCTACTCGAACCTGGTATCGTCGAAGGGGCCGTCTTTCACCTATACCCCGGGACAGTTGCCACCTTCGGAGTCGCTTCGAAGAACCGCGGCGGACCTCACCTCTGGAGGTTCAGTTCGAACGAGTTCACCGACCTTCGTGTAAAATCCAACGCCGTCCTCCATATCACCTTCACAGGACCAGACGACGCGGAGGAATCTCTTGCCGCGATCCGCTCGACAGAGGAGCCAGACGTTAACCCGCCAGATATTGACGAACGATACGTCCGAATCATCCTCCGAAACGTCGTCCGAGAGCAGGCAGCAATCGAAACGCAAAACTTCACCTTCGTCAATCAGAACTCCCCTACCTTCCTCCAGTTCGAACGTCTCAAGGGCCTCAACTACGCAACCCTCATCTTCGAAGCCGCCGAAACCATCAGCGCACGCCACCTCTCATTCACGCCAGTCGCAGTCTTCGGTAACGGTCTCGAAAGTTACCCGCTCACCAGGCTCGACCGCGCCTTCCTCGAAGCAGCGCTCGCAGAACACAGAGGTATCCCAGACTCGTTCAAAAGCGCAGAACTCCTCGAACGTATCAGGAACGGTATCCCCTTCGTCTACACCCCTCGCCGCCAGCACTCAAGAATTACCTGCCTCAACTACAGGCAGCAGATCGAGCAGCAGCGGGTCGTTCGAAAGCGCCGGGCCCCAGTCATCGAGATCGACACTATCGATCCTGACATCGTCGAGGCGCCTGCCACCAATAAACGAAGAATCGAACCGGTCGGCGAAGAGGAAATTCCAGGACTCTCCCTCTGAAACGGGGCCTGTCGAACCTCGAATTGATCCTTCATCTTCTTCTTTCGAAGTTCCTTTTATTCAATTAACATTTGATTCGGCTGCATCTAGTAGTGACAGACAACCTGTAATACCTGAAACAGCGACTGCTAATCAACCTTCTTCTTCACTTTCGTTATTACAGACCGCTTCGAACATGGCGCCCCCGCCGATGCCAGCAAGAAACTCAAAGGATGCTCCTTCCTTCAAAACAGAAAACCCCGGCGACATAGAACTGTTCTTCTTCGACTTTAACGAAGCCTGTATGACTCGCGAATTAACGGACGCCGAGAAGTACAAACAAGTTATCCGTTACATTGATCAGAAAGCAAGGGCGCTCTGGGTCGAACTGAAGTCTTATGACGTTGTAGGACAATGGGCAGCATTCGAAAAAGAGGTGATAGGGAACTACATTGCTGATGCCAAGAACCGGTACTCGCTTCGAGACGCAGAGAATATCGTCGAACGCACCTCGGAGTTTACCAGCACCGAAGAGTTCCTTCAGTATCATCGCGACATCACCCAGGTCATCCGATTCCTCGAACGCAAAAAGAAGATATCAGAAGAAGAAGGGACTAGGATATACTTCTCAGGTTTCAAAGGCCAGCTTCGAGAAGACCTCATTCGACGGCTCATGATCATACTGCCCAATGTACACATGGGAGGGCCATACGACATCGCAGAAGTTCGAACCAGCGCGATATTTCTCCTCACGGGCACCTCGCAGGGTGTCAGGCCAGCCTCGAACCTAGGACGGTCCGATCGAAGCACACCCGCACCAAGAGTCAAGGCAGAAGACGACTTGGAGACTACGGTTCGAGAACTAAAGGGAATCTATGGCTTCGATGCGTGCCATGATAGCTCGTGGTCCACCCCCGAACAACTATCAAGGAGACCAAGGCAATCGAACGACGACTGGACAACAAGTAACGTGCATATATTGCCGAGAAGCGGGTCATTTCAGGCGAAACTGCCCTTCGCTCGCCCAGGACATGCGAGACAACCTGGTACGTCAGAACCCAGACACGAATCGAGTAGTGATGGCCGATGGATCGGAAGTTCCGGGACCGCCGTCGATGTCACTAAAGGACAGAGTTCGGGCTCAGGCTCGAGGGACACTGAATCGCGACGTCCCCCCTCACATGAGTTCTACCAGTGCAGCACCGGTCCTGATGCTTCGCGCAAAAAGCTTCATGCAGGCCAGTAAATCATCGGACAAGTTGAAGACGCTTCGACCCGCGGCATACATCGAAGAGGTCACCGAAGGCCAAAATCTAACGATGAAGAAGGGGCATATGCAATCGCAGAAGCCGAGTCGATGCTGCTTCGACATGTCGAGGACCGAAGGAAAGCAGACGAGGAACTTCAGAGAGCTGAAGATTACCTAGCCGAACTTCGATCCGGCAAGAAAGTACGCTTCGCGGGGGTAGAAGTCCCTACAATGCGCACGAAACCCACTGAGAAGCCACCGGCGAACGTCGATCCGGCTATTCCCGCAGCAAAGCCATCGAAGTCGAAGCCCACCCAAAGCGGTAATACTGGAAGTCCCACGGCAACTACGGCGCATACATCCACAGCACAGTCCATGGACAAGAAGAACGACAGCTTCGACGCACCTAAAGACGGTTCGAAACTGGGAGGGGATAAGAACTTTCGCTTTCAGACCCCCATCGAACTCGAAAATGGCCACGCGGCAGAGGGAATTCTGGCTAAACTGCTGAACGAACATATCACAGTCTCGGTGGCCGACCTCTTAGCAGCATGCCCAGATGTGCGCAGACAGCTGAAGGATAAGTGTTCGAACAAGCGGGTTCCTCGACAGGATACCCATATCTCGCGAGCGACGCAGGTGTATATGCAACACCACTTCGAACTTCGACTTCCCCCAGACATGCCTACGTTCGGTGTATCTGAGGATGGCCAGTCTGCGGCGATGGACCGCTACGGACTGCGGACGATTCGAGTCCACTTAGACCGACTAGGACCACTGCAGGCGGTACTGGATTCGGGTTCCTCGTTTATTGCGATACCTTACAGGGTCGCGTTCGCACTGGGAAGGCCTTTCCGGTCAGACATGGCATTAGCAATGGTGACAGCAGATGGCAAGGAACACTTTACGATGGGTGTTATCCCCTGAAGTCGTACTGCAGGTAGGTCCGGTAAAACTGAATGTTCCAATACAGGTCACCACAGACGGTTCGTTCGACATCCTTTTGGGAAGGCCATTCTTCGCGCACACGCGATGCGTTACGAAAGACATGGAAGACGGCTCCCAGTCGATTACGATCACAGATCCTAGAAAGGGGAGCCAGTACACCATTCCCACCGGCGTGTTAGACGACGACGAAAACATGTTCAAAGTAACGGGTTTTTAAGAAGCAAGGATTCGGATGAGATTCGAGGAGCCGATATTAGGCGAGTACCCATGAACAACGATTACGAACGCGAGACAGCAGGTGATTATGACTGTGAAGAGGAAGTGGGGGGCTTTCCAGAAGCGATCCCTGCACCATTCGAGGTGGTATACCCCGAACGAGACGAATATGAGGACGATAACACTCACCCTATTGTCCTGCCTACCAAAGAAGGATTACGAGAGTTCAGGGAGCTCCCCCCTGTACGAAGCGGTTCGAACGAATGCGAACCAATGACATACATCGAATATGACTTGGGCCACGATTGTGGAGAGGTATCGAAGCCTCAGGACGACTCACCAAGCTACCGCGAAGCTGACGATTTCAAAAGAGAACCGGGCTTCGACATCGATAACGCGTACGAGAACCACCATAAGGAAACGAGGGGGTCCGTGAACCCCAACAGCAGCAAACGTAGAGAGGCATCGAAGCCTCGGGACGAACTTGTCCAAGACGACAAGGGAGTGTTCGAAGCACCCCTGAAATTCATTAACGAACGCAAGAGTCGCCAGCCACGACGGTCGAACCACTTCGAACGCGGTTTCCTGAGAAAGGGCGAACCCGGGAAAGATCTTGGCTCAGGCTTCGTGGGGCCACCCTTCCATCGCAGCAGTGGAGGGGCGGGCTCAGACACCGAAGAACCAATACCAGAACTTCTGCCTGTCTCAGACTCAGAATCCGAAGAGGACTCAAACGAAGGAAAGGCCAAGTTCAGGAAAGGCAATGGGGGAACGGAAGGAGGAGCAGCTAAGTTCAGGATGGGTGATTGCGATGCTTCGACAGGGCCCAGAAGTGAAGGAACCGGCGACGAAGAGGACGAAACAAGGGATACGGATGATAACGAATTCGAACCCAGAAGCGAAGGAAACGGCGACGAAGAGGACGAAACAAGGGATACGGATGATAACGAATTCGAACCCAGAAGCGAAGGAACCGGCGACGAAGAGGGCGAAACAGGGGATACGGATGATAACGAATTCGAACCCAGAAGCGAAGGAAACGGCGACGAAGAGGACGAAACAGGGGATGCGGATGACGAAGGCGAGCTCGACGAAGCAAGGGTTCGAAAAGCGCGAACAGGCACGGGAGGGGAATCGGATTCGAGACGGGCTCCCTCGAAGTCGTACTCGCATGTAAATGAAGACACCGAGAGGACGAACTTGCGGGGGGGCGGCAGTGACCAAGCCTTCCTGGAATGGTTGCCCCTTTGCGCAAAGGAAGACCCTTCGAAGGTCCTAACTAGGGACAACAGTCACCGTGACGGTTCGCTAGGAAAGGTGGAGGAGTTCCAGCTCACTTCGAACCACAGGGTACCTGCCCAGACACTCGACGAAGCCGATGCTACCCTCCATACCAGAGACGAGTGGGGGAGGAAGATCACAGCCGCAGACCTATGGATTCGAACCGCCTTGTCATGGAAGAGGTTACCAGAGCACGGTCGCAGGGACCGGGTCGAAGAGCTTCGAAAGCTAGTTCGTTGGGAGCGGATTGCAAGGAACGACCCCACCACTACAGCATACCTGGTAGGGGAGGAAGTCACCCATACGGCTGAAGTGTTTCGCTTGTTACAAGACAGGCGTCAGGCAATACCCTACGTACAGTCGTGCTGGATGCTAGGTCACAATTCGTACCCCGAGGGACAGCACATTCTAAACAACAAACCGGGCCTGCCGCAGGCTACACTCCTACGGAAGCGGCGACCACTCGCAGAAGAACCCCCATACCTTCCGGCGGTGGACATTGTCAACCCAGAACTAGTCCCTTCGTTCTATCACCCGACTCATGTCTTCGAACTCAGCTGGGACGAGCATCGAAGCGGCTTCGAAAAGGACACGGTACTCAAGGCCAGCTTCGAACCAAGTCCTACGACACCGGCAAACCCAAACAGCAGAGTATATGCGTACAAAAAGGTCGCTAACAAGGTTCGACCAGTACCAGCCACGCTACCAGAGGAGTTTCGAATCGTCAGACACCCGCATCCGGACCCGTTGGCTGGGCTACCAGAGTTACCCACTCACCCGCCCGAGTTCGAACCTACAGAACATTTTACTCAAGAAAGGCGCGACGCAATAGATATCGACCCGGGAAAATTCCTATGGGCGGAAGAGAAGCGGCTCGTCCTTTGGCTCATCGCGAATCACCCTAAGGCCTTCGCGTTCGACGAATCGGAAAAAGGATCGTTCAAGGAGGAATACTTTCCCCCAGTCCTGATACCGACCATCGAACACACGCCCTGGGTCTTCAAGAATATCCCCATTCCCAATGGGATATACGACGAAGTGGTTCGAATCATTAAAAGCAAGGTCGACTCGGGTATCTATGAGCCGTCGAACTCGTCCTACCGTTCGCGATGGTTCTGTGTGGTCAAGAAGGATGGCAAATCCCTTCGGCTCGTTCATGATTTACAGCCTCTCAATGGCGTCTCAGTCAGGGACCCAGCGGTTCCCCCCTTCATGGATCAGATGTCTGAGAAGGCAGCCGGACGTGCTTGCTACACGACACTCGATTTATTCGTTGCTTTTGATCAGCGGAAGCTTGACTCGCGTTCGAGAGACCTTACGACCTTCCAGACACCCCTGGGGACATTCCGGCTCACAGCTATCCCCATGGGATACACTAATTCGTTCCAGATCATGCATAACGATGTGGTGTTTATTCTTCAAGACGAAATGCCTAACATTGCTAGCCCGTACGCGGACGATGTCCTAGTCAGTGGGCCGAACTCGCGATATGAACAACCTGACGGCACCTTCGAAACCACCGTGGCCAACCCGCGGATTCGACGATTCGTCTGGGAGCACTTACAGGATTTAAACCGGGTATTACAACGCTTCGAAGCGTATGGAGCAACGGTCTCGGGAAAGAAACTCTCTATCGCACAACCTACCGGGTTATTTGTAGGGCACAAACTCACGTACGAAGGGCGTGTCCCTGACGAGTCGAAGGTTCAGCGAGTAGTTGACTGGCCCTATATGCGCTAATGTACATGAAGTTCGCGGCTTCCTAGGGACAGTAGGAGTGCTTCGAACCTTCATTAAGGACTTCGCTTTTATCGCTAGACCACTGGTCAACCTCACTCGCAAAAATGCGGAATTCTACTTCGACGAAGACTGTAAAAGCGCGATGGATCAGCTCAAGGCGGCAGTCGTATCTAGCCCAGCACTTCGACCCATTGACTATGCGTCTGGACGGCCAGTCATCCTGGCAGTCGACTCTTCGAACAAAGGATACGGTTACATCCTCTACCAACTAGGTGCGGATAATCGACGATATCCGAACCGTTTCGGATCGGCTACATGGAATGCGACTCAGAGCAACTACTCCCAGCCGAAGGTCGAATTATTTGGACTATACTGCGCGCTTCGAGCCACTCGACATTATATTATCAACGTTCAGAAGTTAATTGTCGAGGTCGACGCGAAGTATATTAAGGGAATGATCAATAACCCGGACTTACAGCCTAACGCAACAATCAACCGCTGGATAGCGGGCTGCCTACTATTCGACTTCGAACTGGTGCATGTCCCGGCTTCGAGACACCAAGGACCGGATGGATTATCTCGCCGTCCTCACGCCTCAGAAGACGAGCAAGACTCGGACTCAGACCAGGAAGAATGGCTCGATCGCTCGTATTCTTTCATGCTTCGCGACAACCCATGCCTCGCCATTGCGGAAAGCGCGCTGCATACGCAAGAATCACTTCGAACGGAGTCAGAAACACCCCCCTTCGAGGAGCCTATCGAATTCCCAGTCTCGGACACCACTGTCACCAGAAACAAGCGTCTCGAACTAGTACAAGCCTTTCTGAACCACCCGACTCAACCAGAAGGCCAGTCAGAAGCGGATTTCAAGGCATTCGTCAAATACGCGAGCAATTTTTTCGTCAATGGGGATCGACTATGGCGAAAACGGCCAGACGGTCGACACCAGCTGGTTCCTATCCCTTCGAAACGTATGAGTCTAGTTAAACAGATTCATGATGACCTAGGACATAAAGGGGTCTATTCTGTCAGGATGCGGACTCTGGATCGATTCTGGTGGCCTTCCCTTGAACTCGATATTAAATGGTACATTAAAACGTGTCATGAATGTCAAGTTCGATCGTTTCAACAGCTTCGAATCGCTCCGACTGTAGCAACTCCGGCTCCGCTCTTTCGAAAGGTCTATATCGACACTATGTTGCTCCCCAAATCGAAGGGGAAACGGTATCTCGTACAAGCTAGGGATTCTCTCTCTGGTTGGCCTGAATGGCGCGCACTTCGATCAGAATCAGCTCAAGCCATTTCAGATTTTATTTATGAAGATATACTGTGTCGATGGGGTGCCATCGAAGATCTAGTCACGGACAATGGTTCCGCATACGTCGCAGCGGCTGGCATACTCACCGAGCGTTATGGCATTAATCACATTCGCATTTCGCCATACAACTCGCAAGCCAATGGCATAGTCGAGCGACGCCATAGGGACGTTCGAGAAGCTTTAATGAAGATGTCGAGCCGGGGGGAATCGAACTGGGCCGAAGTGGTCAACGCAGTCTTCTGGGCCGAGCGTATTACGGTCTCTCGAACCACCGGACACTCCCCATATTATTTGGCTCACGGAGTCGAACCTCTACACCCGTTCGACCTCGTCGAAGCTACTTACATGACGGAACCCTTCGGCGACCCTCTCACAACAGCTAACTCCTTGAAATCCGAGCTATTCAGCTTTTAAAGCGACCGGGGGACCTAGAACGAGCTAAAGAGCTCGTCCTAAAATCCAGATTCGATTCGGCAAGAGCCTTCGAAAATCTTTACAAGCATAGCATCAAGAGCTACGACTTCGAACCCGGCCATTTAGTTCTGGCACGAAACACGAAGATTAACCTAGAACTAAACCGGAAATCAAAGCCGAAGTATCTAGGACCCTTCGTAGTGGTTCGACGGACGAAAGGAGGCGCATATATCCTGGCGGAACTCGATGGATCGGTTTCGAAAACACGCTACGCTGCGTTCAGAGTCATTCCGTACTATGCTCGAAAAGAAATAGCGGTCTCTCTATCCGAACTCACAGGTCTAGATGAAGCGGAACTGGACGAGCTAGCCAGGGACGAAACACCCCCTGAAGAAGATAGCTCAGAGGAGGAAAAATAAAACCGTTACACCATGAAAACGGACTATACCCAATGATACCATTCTTTCCTTTTCATTTCCCTACAATTAATTAATTCATTTCCCAATATTTCTCTCTCACCCATTTCCTTCTAACGCGTTTCGATTCTTACTCTGTTTCACACCACCTTAATATCCGAAAAACCCACACAAAACTTCATAACGATCCAAACACTTCACAAAAACATATCACCTCTCTTTTCTGTTAGTGCTGATCGCATATACCATCCAGAGAAACACCACAGCACACTAAAATCCTTAAAAATATCTGTTTCACTACTCACTCACGTACCTTTTCTGTCTCAATGTATATTTCCGTTTAAAACACAACGATCGAACCAGGCAGCTGTATGCATTCATATGCGTTCGAAACAGTGTCAATCGTGTTTCGAACCCCCCGATTTTTATTCTCGCATTCGTTACCTCACTTCGAAACCGTTTGTTCTGATCTAGGGCACCATTCATACGCACAAGGAACTCGAAGAACGGTATCATTAAATACTAATAAAAATACATAGATACATGCGAGGCTCTTAAAAATACAAAGACCCGCACCTCACGACTTCGATCCTCGGCGCGCAGGAGATCCCGCTTCGCCCCTCCCTCGACTCGACGACCCGCCAATTCCCCTCGACGCAAACGAGCTAGACGAAATCGAACGCGAGTAGCTTCGAGACTACCAACGGAATCCGCAAGCAGAGGAGAGAGTCGACCAACCGCGTTCGACAGCTCCCTTACTGCTTCGCGATCGTCACCACCCGTCAGCGTAGTACGGTCCACGGCTCTCGAATTCGGATTTCCGGAGTCGTACTCGCGTAGCAGGGACACCAAGAACTCGTCGTCTTCCATACTCGCACGGACGTTGTCGACAGTGAGGTGCAGCTGCTCGATCTGACTCCGGCATGCCAGCCAGATGGGTCGCAAGGCCGTGAGCATGGCAGCAGTCCTGTCAGTCGCCGTACGCTCCATCTCCAATTGAGCCGCCCTTCGATACCGGATATCCATTAGCACCCGCTGCGCGGATAGGGCCTGCTCGTCGTTTGTAATCGACCGGAATCGTGCCCGAAGAGGAGGAGACACTGGGTCTCGAGGCGTAGCCGACACGACAGGACGAGGTGGAGTCACCGGAGGTCGAGACCTCGAGACCGACCGAGAGAAGGAGAAATTATCTGGAGGCCCCACACTATCGCGGGTAGGCCAAGTTGTGGCTGGAGCTAGTTGAAACTGGGACGAAGAAACGGGACCACCTCGAACAGGACTCGGTGATCCAGGGGGGGCGAGACTAGGTTGACGAGACATCGAAAGACTCGGGCGAAGAGGAGAAGGAAGAGTATGCGAAGAGGGGTCGGCAGTAGACCCACGGGAACGAGGGCTAGCTTCGACATGCGGTCGAAGCATAGAGTCGACGATACGTGAGTCGCCGGAGGGAGAGGCTGCGGGGAAGCGATCCCCCACAGCTTGGAAAGACCAGTTAATATAGGGATCAACTGCGGAATACGACGCGGGAGTACCTGGCTCATTATCTGCGTCGAGCCCCGCCGGGATGTTCAACCACCGACCGACTGTGGGGGCGTTCGAACAGCTCTGCTTCGACCGAGCACACTGCAGGCACTTCGGTAGACGCTGACTGCCAGGCGGCGGCCGAGGCCAAGGCCACACGTAGCATCGATGGCCGAGGGAGACACACCGCTCGCACGAGGTAGCATGCTCGCTCATTCGCTGAATCGTACCAATTAAAAAGGGGGAGACAAATGAACACCATATATGCAGTACTCACCGCAATGTCGTACCCGTCAGAGGCACCCCGACTGCGGAAGAAAGGATGCGGATTCGTGCTCATCGAAGGAGGATGATTGGAATACTGGTCGAACGCTTCGACCAGTGCGTCGCATATCACCTTCAATGTGCCATGTTTGATCTGGCCCGTCGCAACCACTTCGAAGTCGTAGACCTCGGGAGCAAGTACCTACAGAACACAAACAGCGAAGAATAAGTAATGGCATCGAACTGAAATAACGACAGAAACATACGGGCTTCGCCCACTCGGGGGTCTGATCAGGGGCAATTGTTTTCCCCTTTCCTTTCGCCGTTTTCGTCTGGGAGGCGGCTGGCTTCCCTTTCCCCTTCTCCACTTTCACCTTCGCGGATTTGGCGGGCTGTTTGCCGCCTCGAACACTCGACCCCGTCGCGCGCGCACTCGCATTCGCCGTCACCTCAGCAGTCGGTATCACCGACGGCTTGGCACGCAAATTGAACCTACTAATCGTAGGCTGGCGAGCAACTGACGGGTCATCACCATCATCATCATCATCGTCGTCCGAATTCGAACCTGATCCACTCTCTTCGCTCTCCTTCGAATCACTAGAATCATCGTCATCGCTATCGTCACCCTCGCCCGCCTCGACGACCACTGGGTTGGTACTTGACGAGCCCTGCACAAACGACGCAGAGTCGAACCGCGCCTTCTTCCGAGGGGGACTGGCGGGCGACTCTGGCTCCTGTTCTGGACGGAAGCCGGGCAGGGCACTCAATACCTTCGTATCACCTTCGAACCGTACCGGCGAAATCTCTTCGAATGGACCCTGTCAAGCGCAATACGAAACAAAACGGGGGGGGGGGGAAATTTTAGCTCGTATCAAGACAGACTCAGCATTCACAACATACGTCAGAAAACTGGCCCATGGCAATCAACTCCCTCGCCATCGAATCCGTACTTGCTGGAACCTTCCAATTCTTCGTCGTTGCAGTCCAACGCTCTCCTTCGACCATGAACAAGAGCCGGTTAAGTTCACCTGGTGTAGACTCTTGCCATTGTTTAAGTTGCGGGTCCGTGTTCACGTCGATCCCATGACCTTCAGCCAGATAAGCGCAAGCTATCGCCCAGTCCCTGAGCGCCTTTCGTATCAAGAAAGTGTCCCACAATCTGCTTGGGTGACGCTTCAAGTCCGTGAACAGCTCGTCAATCACACGCACGGTCTCCTTCGCCCGAGCCCAAGCCGCCTTGGACAGCACGGGGAATTCGACCCTCTCTCCATCGCGCGTGATCAGGGTGACTTTCTGTGTCGAGGGAGACATGGTTGCAGGTAAAGATACGAGAAGGGGGCAAAAGCGAGTTAAAAAGACTTCCGAGCGACTGTGTAGGTCAGAGGTCAAGAAGATCGAGTCGGAAGGGACGGAGCACTCTTATATCTCGAGACGGTGTCGTTATCCCTTTGGGTGCTTAGTTAAGTCTTCTCCAGTCAGTTGCCAGCGCGGAGTGACCAGGAGGTCACTATTTCAAAGTCCCGGGGAGATGTAGGGGAGATAGTCCCCTTATGGACGGAAATATCATCAATTGTGACTCGAATCAAGTCTATACGTCACTTCGAAGCGGTAGCTAGTCCATCGAAGCAAAGATATCGGACCGCATACACCTTAGAACGGCCAACAAGCGTACCATATGCACTAGCTATACAGGGATCGACGTTGCGGAAGCTAACTTACACGCGCGAGTTGCCGAGTCAACAATAACGGTTCGAACCGACTATAGAGGCTGAGTAAGGCCAATTCCCACTCGAATAGAGGGACACGTGGGTGGTCGAAGCTGATCGAAGCAAGAGGAACAACAATCGATCGATGAGGGGCATCTGATTCCGAATGTCTCGCGCGGAAAGGCACCGAGCCCGACTCCGGCCGGAAAAGTGGTTCGATACGAGTTCGTACCTCGGAAGGACCCCACAGAAGATATGTCGCGGTCCGACGAAGCGACCCAATCGAGGGGCATTCGAAGGAAGCAGATTCGAAGGAAGGATCGACCAATCAGGTAACCTGTCCAAATATGGAACACTGCGCTTCGCGACTTCGCTGCATCAGTAGGTGGACCCACAATAGGTCCGACGCGTCGATCGAGCACCGGAAGATACCGAAAGGACAGGAATATCGACTTCGGGGTGTCTATCGATAGCTAGGGGCAACGGCCGGCGCTTCGAAGTGCTTCGAAGAGAGGGGATGGCCTCTGGAGGGCGCGAGCGAAGGCTTTCGAACGATTAGTGAGGCGGGATAGTACGGGGGATACGAGGTATATTGGATGGTCCGTGCGGAGGGTCGGACACGCGTGCAACACCGGGCTGTCTGTCAGGCGGTTTATTTTATTTCATATTTTCCTTCTTTTCTTCATCAGAACCAGCTGGACCCCGCGACGTGAATATATTCAATGGTCGCGAGGCGGGCAAAGGGGATGAAGGCCAGTAGTGTATAAAAGGTGCACCGGCTTCGAAGGGAAGAAGACACCAGCTACGTAGTCGAGTACATAGCGATTCAGGCCCTCAAGCTCTTCTGAGCGGTTCGAATCAGTCACTGCTTGTCCTCTATACGTCTCAATACATCTATTCTCTACTCTACACATCTTTCGAACCTGTCTTCGAACTCTCTCTCTGCGCCTTCGCGACCCGTCGTAACGCTTGTATAAGCATTCGACTCAGGTTCGAAGCCACCTCGAAGCCTCGTATCTACTTCGAACCTCGCTCGAGAGGTTCGATCCATTCGTTGGAGTGTTTGTATCTTCGAAAACCCTTTGCTACCCTTCGTCGAAGTGATCTGTGTACCCAAACACGCCCTACTTTCCTTGTTTTCCCCCTTTACCACTCGTAACTCATTCCCTGCGGGCGATCCACTCGCTCTCTTTACTTTCTCTTATCTTTGTTGAGTGCTTCGCATCAAGCGTCCACTTTTCATTGACCTAACCACCTTTTGCCCTTCACCGGGGTCTGAGGACTAGATGCAGACTTGCTTGAAGAAGGGTTCGACTGGCTTGTTATAGGTGCAGCGGGAGGATGTGGCTGACTAGCACTAGCATTGCTACCGCCTGCGGCTTGCCTCGCTACTAATGCCGCCTTTGTCTTTGCCCCTGCTTTCTCAATTTTATCCCCGACTTTTGAGAGGCCGGCACCGCGAGTCTGATCATTCATGCTTGCAAGCTCTGTGAAGGCGTCACTTGGACAGTCAGAGATGCAGAGAGAAATAGTATGATTGACTTCCACGAACTTCTGTGCTAAGATATGCTATTTCAGTTGGCTGACGAGTTTGATATCAGTATGAATGGGATGTCTTTGTCTTGCGTCGAGTGGTCCTTCCTTCAACCCTTTATAACAGAAAGTAAATCGTCTCAGCTTTCAGGTTGAGTCCAACTGGATAATAGATAAATGCATACTCCATGTTGACAGATCCGTCAGGTGAAAAGCTAGCAAAGTAAGCTTCAACCAGGCCAGGAGAGTACAGGAATCCCTTGCAGCCCTTCCTCCATGGAAATCGAAAAGAACAAGAATAAGAGAGGTGCGTGGTGCGGCAGTCCGGCGTGCCTGACAGCATCTCGGGCCCGAGTCGGAGTTTGAACTAGGAGTACTCCGAATCTCGCACTACTAGTTTATCTCCGTTTACACGCCACCGAGTGAAGATTATCACTAGAAGAGATCTTGATCCTTTCGACCTTTCCTACTAGTACTGAAGGGATAGCCGATATATCACTTTGTGGTCTGTTGCTTTCGGTCATATCAAGATTCGCGCATTTGGAGAAATCTCGAAGACTACTTTCAAGTCGACAACGCAATCTTTTTCCCCAAGTGCTCATTCTCCATCCTTCCTCTAAGCAATTATGTCCTCCTTGGCCTACCGGGTGTGGCTATCTAAACTCAGAACGTACGTATTGCCT
The DNA here is from genome assembly GCA_910574555.1 of Trichaptum abietinum. Classification (NCBI taxonomy): domain Eukaryota; kingdom Fungi; phylum Basidiomycota; class Agaricomycetes; order Hymenochaetales; family Trichaptaceae; genus Trichaptum; species Trichaptum abietinum. The sequence continues at coordinate 4,755,027 of CAJTBE010000005.1, read as the reverse complement.
TATTCCACAAGCTCGATTGCGGTGTCGGGCCAGACGTATATAAAAGTGCGCTTTTAGATGACCTACAACACAAGAAACTTCCTCGATACAACTTATCGTTTCACCTGACTTCGTACTAAACCCCTCTAATAACATGTCCTCCAATACGGTGACACAGCCGAAGCCTGAAACACAACGTCCTCGGACTCCAACTCCTGCTAATGTGGCAGCTGTCTCGTCTCGACCGTCTGCACCAATGTCTACAGCATCCCGACTACTTCCCGGAGAAACAGAAATTCTCAAACCAGTGGCCAACACAGATAAGCTGTATGCAGGTACAGTATTTCTCATAGATAAGATGAACGAGATATTGACACAGTGCTTAAGTGATAAAAGATAGTTTCCCGGGAGCTACATGTCTTGTCGGAGAGAAAAAAAGCATTGGCTACTACTTTGTCCGGAGTATGACTCATCCAATCTCTAATCTCTCTATTGTCTCTAACTGAAGACCAGTATACTCATCAACTGGAAGCGTTTTGGCATATGAACTCAACACACTGCAAGCCAATGCCATTAACGGCGCAATACTCGTTCTAATGGTCACCGCTGAGCTACAGAAGAAAAAGAGTGAAAAACATACAGGAATTTTGAGTGCGTATGCGAAATCCACTGCCTTTGAATTGACTTACCATCTCCGATACTTTCTTCCTGCAATAGATAAAGTTCAATCGAAACACTATTTAAGCTTTTTAATCCGTAGGTTACCAAGAGAAACGCCAGGGGCTGCTCAAACATATATCTATGGTTTTAGATGTTGAAGAAGTTGCGCCCGGTGCAAAAGTAACCTGGTCCCTGACAGGCGAAAACAACCAAGTCATAAAAGGCAAGTATTATCCTTGGCATTCGTTCATCCGACTCGCACTTAGTACATTAGTACTCAGTCGCATTGAAAGAAACGAAGCTCAACAAGACAACCGGGAGGCAAGAGCCGGTGGTTTTGATAGGTGATCGAGGAAGCTACAAAGTCGCCATTGACAGCGCACGGAGTGCACTAGACAAGCATGTAAAACCAAGTTCTTCTTGATGGGTCCGAGATCGATACATTACTACAGATAGAGATATGTTGAAACAATTTCGGAGTAGTCCGATGTATGCCTTGAAAGCAATGCAGAATTTTGGACAGGATATGACATATTATGGATCATAACCACTAATATCGACGCTCGGAAAGGGACTATAGTCACTATACAGAGGGGAGCCGTAAACGTGGCCAAACTGTCGATCATTGTCTCTGGGTGTCCGGAACTATCCGGATCGGCATGGACTTTCTGTCTCGAAGCTATACTTGCTTCACGATGGATGTCTGTCCTCAAGAGGTTTAAAATTGTGCATTTATCGCAAAATAAGTCTAGGTCGTATGCTGAATTCTGACACAACATATATGTATTGCTAATTTGTCACAGATACATATGTCAGCCTTTTGAAGTGTGTTCACTTTCACAGAGACGATGTAGACCGGTTGTAGGCCTTGAAATTTATCATCGCGTTTCCCGGCTTGTCATCGCACTCAGCACGGAGGAGGACAATAGAACTTGAAAGCGGAGACTCACCAACTTCCTCGACATTGACAGATATGGAGTCTGAGGTTCCGTGTTCTTGCTGTAATAAAATACAGGGAAGGTCCAGTGAGTTATGCGGCGTTATATGTTGCAACCATTCCCTCTCACTTTAGCTCATTCATTAGTGAGGCAAGTTGTATGCCTTCAAATATATTCTCTTCAAGGAGAGGCTCTAAATATTTGTAAGCGAATCAGGCTGTCATATAGAAGGGAACAATCAGGTACCTATATGCTCTGTGAACATCTGTGAATGTGCGGGTCAGTCGTAACTATCTAGGTCGGTGATCTACAGTAGACATGGCAAGTAGCTTGCCTTTGTTACACGGCCACGGTTGTCTGACGTTTCCTTGGCTAATTGATGCGAGTCAGTTGCAGAAAGGAAGAACTATAGACGCATTAGCTCTCGAAAAGTCTAGGACAACAAACCGCACTATAACAGCTTTAATGCTTTTATAATATTCTTCGTTATCTTGAATCTCCTCTGCAGTGAGCTTAAAATATCTCGACGGTTCAATCTTCGTCGTCGTCGGGTTATACTAGCGTTTCAATGTTGTCAACGTCTTTGAATGCTATCTTTAGCTCTTAGTCACGTACGCGGAACGGTAGATCTATAGAACATCAGTCAGTGTCTCGGTAAAGTGTTGAAGTCCATCCTAGTACTAACCGATGAATGTTCCACATTTACAGGCCTACGTGAAATGGAGGATCTTCGTCACGGTTGTACGAGTAAGAATGGGAAACATGTGTCTTACATCGATCATGACCTATAGAAGAGTTTTGCTCAGAGAGACCTCAGAATAATAATCAAAGACTCACAAAGAATTGCAACCCCTTTACGGCTGAGAAGTGGTCAACCTGAGATAATCATCCATAAGAAGGTATTCCGTGGCCCATTGAGTATGCTCACATAGTCGCGTCTGAAGTCCTAAGTGTTCATATGGTGAGTTTTAGATCAAATGACAACATAGACTAGAGTTACGAACCCCTTCGGTATAATCCACCACGCTGGTCCCACTTTTCTCCAGAGCAATTAAATCTTTGAGTTATATATGCATTAACACTCTTTGTATATAGCTATCGCGATGAGCAACCGTACAGGTCTCATATGGATCCATGGCGACGCGAAAAGGCTTCAGTCTATGCATAGCCCTTGTGCTTGCGTTTGCCTGTCCACCTCCTGAGGTACTGGATGAAGCTGGCGGAGGAAGTTTCTTGGTATACCCATGTCCAGCGACTAACCACATTGTTAGTACTAAACCGAGAACCAGTTTATTATTTGCTTACAATAGAAGAAGAAAAAATCTCCTGCTTTGGGAGAGTCTGCGAGCAGCATTTGCGAACGGCCATTCTCGATATTTTCGACATTTGGCAAGTTGTAATCCGTTATCTGGGCAGTCTGCATACAGTTCGTATCGTCTGTAAGAACTCCTATCTGTTGGTATTGGTACTCTGTATCGAAAAATATGGTGACTGTTAAGATACTAGCCCTATAAGACGCAAACATGACTTACTCTTGCAGAACTTATACATCGCAACGACGTCGTTGGCGCAACCTTTAAGTTTGCTCACGCTTGTACAATTAAGATAGTTGATTCCAATCTATCATCCAGTTATTAGAGTGATAACAACGGTCATGAATGGGATCTTTACCAAGATAGCCGTCCTGAGTTTATCATCGGGTGTCTTCCGACCGCCCGGAATAGGGATCTTTGCCTCTTTATATATAGTGTTTGAAGTAGATGCAGAAGGTGAATCCTGAGACCCGGTAGCTGCAGCTGGTTGGCCAACAGGTGTCGACGGCCTGGTCGGCGGTTTGCTTGTGGGCTGGTTCGCCTGACTTCCCGAAGGAGTCCCGCTATTTGTGCCTATCACAGCGGGAGGCTGAGCATGGCTTGTAGTGGCGGCGTTGCTGCTTGGTACTGTCGCTGGATTCTTTGTCTTTGTGAGTGCCTCCTTGGTCTTCGTCACGGCTTTCTTCGCTTTATCCTCGACTTTGGAAAAAGTAGCACCACGAGCTGGATCGGCCATGACTACTAGCTGCGTGTAGGTGTTTTAATCAGTTTTGAAAAGGAATAGCATGCAAGTGTACGAACATTGTATATGTCAATATGCGTTTGCGTGTTTCAAGTGGGGAACAAGGTTCGATATGATCCATCGTACCTTCCATGAGCCTTATATACCCAACGATAGATATATATGCACCTTACTGGAAGGGGTACTTTCACCGTATTCCCTCCACCTCAGCTTCAAGCAGTAGGAAATCCGATGATTGGAATTGACGTCGAAATGGCATCTCCAAGGCGCTCAACAATCGCCACTGGGCTCTATTGACTTTTAAAATCGTGATTTCCCTTTGAACTTTTGACCGAGACTGAATAAACCCGTCAGGATCTACCCAAATATATCATCCGATACAAGTTGAAGGGATCCAAGTAAGTAACTTTGCATCGAGGAGAGCTAGAAGTGGCGGACGCGAGCGACGCCAAGCCCAAGAAAGCCTTAGTGAAGGCCTGTGTAGTTCCCCTTATATTAGTGCCCGAAGCACAGTTCGCCTATTTTACAACGGTTAGTTTCCTAAGTTATTCTTTCATGATATTTGAACAGTATGGTCCGCAAGCACTTACAGAAAAATTGATTAAGCAATGTATCATATAACAGCTTTGCTTAATTATGTGGCATTGTCCGCCTGTGACTCGTATGAAGAACAAGGCAACCGGGCGTCATGAGGTCAGGGGCGGGCAATGCCAATCCTTGAACGGCTTTATCCCGGGCATTGTAGGATATCAGAGCAGACTCAGTACAGCCACTAAAAACGGCGTTAGATATAGAAAAGAATCGAGATGTAAAGCAGGAACTCGCGAATTGGTAGCAGGAGACTGTGGCATACTGATTTGCAAGTGCATCTTTCTCATGTATGTAAGCATATACCCACTAATGTCGTAGCTACATGTCCTTCATATTCGTTTGATATAGGTATCTGTAGAAAGCAAAAAGTAAAAACGATGGGTCGATAGTCAAGTTGCAGGAACTGCCACAGCGCGCTTGGCATTGGGCAACTTTGACTTTAGGGCTGGGCTGAAGAACAAAGCTTGAAGTCAGGGTCCAACTTGAACTTCAACCTGACTGCTTCAGCTCTGAATTATTGCGGCAACAACTACTGTAGCGCTTCGAATCCCGTTCGGAATAGTCTTGACATCAAACTGTCTTGGTAGAAAACCTTAGAATATCTCCTTGAAGGCCTGCGCCCTTCGGAGAAAGACCCTCGCTAGACCTATCTCGCATTCAAGTTGCAAGGTCTTTTCTCCGGACGTACACACTCCGACTGGTCTCGCATGTGGTACAACTCTGATGCTGTGTCTCTCTAGACAATGCAAGCTGGTGCACTAATGCTTCGTGAAATATCTCTCAATGGACCCCATATAAAAGTTACCCTCGCTGGAGCTCATCGGTTTCATCATCCGATTTCTACTGCACTCTTCGTAACAGCATGCCTTCCTCTGTCCAGAGCTCAAGGCCTTCAACACCAAACAAGTCGACGGCTCAACCCTCGTCTAGGCCTTCTACGCCCTCAAATGGCAAACTAACATTGCCTGGAGAAACGGTTGATAAGTCTGTAACCACGAATGCAGAACTGGCGAAAGGTGATTACGATAACTCATCTTACGGGGTGGCCTGCGCGATACTGACACAGTACGTTAGCGGCAAGAAATATTTCGAAGGCGCCGTATGTGTACTTGGAACAAATGAATTTGACTTTCATTTTGTCCGAAGTATGCTATATCACTTCCATTCCGCATATTCCCGCGTTATTGACCGCCGAGCAGTTTACTCTTCAGTAGGAGATGTCCTGGTCTACGTCATGTATGCTACGCAGGATGAAGCCATAACTGGAGCGAAGACTGATTTGGAGGTCATCGCGGAGCTACGAAAGCCGAAGAACGCTAGAAACAACAAACTATTGAGTACATGTCGTGGCAGCAGCCCCTCCACCAGGATCTAACATCACTCTGCATAGCCAATGTTAAATCAAATTTCTACTTGAACTTCCTAGTCGGTTAGTCACACTTGAGGGCAGCAGCCAGGAGTTACTAATGGACCCGAACAAATACAGATGTTGACAGAGTTGCTCATGGTGCGACGGTGACGCGGACGCTGACAGACGATGATCACCAAACTATTCAAAGTAAGTGCTTTTGATTCTAATAATATGCAAGTTCTGAGGCTAAGTGTAAACAATTCAGTCACACTACCCTCCACTGGCACTGGTAAACCGGTGGTGTTAACTGCTGGTCCAAATGACTACATGAATGTAATCAAAGACGCGCGAGGGGCACTATACAAACACCTTGGAATAACAACAACCTCTTGAGAGTAGAATCTTGGCTCTAGATATTAGTAGCAGTGTCGGAGTACTAGTAGTAGCTTGCCTGAATTCTGCAGAGTTAATATGAACGACTTGCGTAAGATGCATATCGAGCATGAATGAGAAACAACTTGAAGGCGGATTTATTCGGACTCAGTACCCCAACGTTATAGTTTACGTCCTATAAAGGTTGGCTGAGCGAAGTAAGCATGAAAAATTCTTAACAAATCGTTTTCAATCAGTGGTGGCTCAGGGGGATGTTGAGATCTCCAAGCCGATGACTATGCTACAAGTTACTTTTGTTGAGAAAATGTGAAGAGAAAAGGATGAAAGAAAAGAGAAATAGCAATGCAACAACCTCCACGTAACCCAATATCAACTTCTTCCTTCTGAAACGTGTCTAATCATCCTCCTCAATCCCCGCAGGACGCTTCAAATCCTGCACATCGATGCCCGGTAAGGGCCAGCGGCGAGCGAACTCACGAACCTCCTTACGTAAGGCCAAAACACCCTTGCGGCCCTCGCCCTCGCCTTCTGAGGCAACGCGCAAGAAGTCCTTGAGGAGTTTCGAGCCTGCCTCCTTCTGAAGAAGGAGAGAAAGCTGCACGGCACGATGCAGGAAGCCTGCGACGATCTTGTGGTCCTCTTCAGTCATGTTGCGTGAGGTGAGAGCGGAGGTACCGAGACGGATACCACCGGGGGTTTGAGCAGATTCTAAAGCACGAGATCAGTAGTTAGCCATAAAAGACTTTTTTTTTAGTAAAAGACGTACTGTCACCGGAAACAGCGTTCTTGTTGATCGTGATACCAACAAGGTCACAGATCTTCTCAACCTTGCTGCCGGTAACCCCAGCGGGACGGAGATCCCAAAGAACTAAGTGGTTGTCCGTGCCGTTGGTCTGAAGCTTGTAGCCAAAGTTGACGAGTTCCTCTGCAAGGACTTGAGCATTCTTAATGACTTGCTTGGCGTACGTCTGCCAGGTGGGTGACGCAGCCTGTTTAAGTGCGGTTGCGATACCTGCGATGGTCTAAGACTTGATTAAAAGTTTGGCTCCATAGAAATATAAGGGAGCTCGTACGTTGTTGTGTGGACCACCCTGGCAAGCCGGGAAGACGGCCTCATTAACGCGCTTCTCCAGATCCTCTGCGTTCTTCAAGTCCTTACGGAAGAAGATTAAGCCTGCGCGAGGGCCACGGAGAGTTTTGTGCGTCGTGGTCGTGACGACATCGCAGTAATCGAAAGGATTGTGCAGGACCTGAGCAGCGACAAGGCCGGAAGTGTGTGCAATGTCAGCCAAGAGGAACGCGCCGTTCTCATCCGCTGTCTTCCGGAGGGTGGCATAGTCCCAATCACGCGGGTACGCAGAGGCACCGCAGATGATGAGACGGGGCTTGAAAATCCGGGCTTGCTCAGCGAGTCGGTTATAATCGATGAGTTGAGTCGCTGGGTCCAGACCATAGGGGAATGATTGGAAGTAAATTGAGGACGCAGTGATCTTCTTCTTGGCCGTCTATTGAAAACAGGTGTACATGTAAGTCAATTTAATGGGATAGAGGCGGGCATATGCGTACGTAATAACCATGGGTAAGGTGACCGCCATCTGGCAAACCCAAGCCCATCAATCTGTCTTGAGGTTGAATGAGAGCTGTCAGGGCAGCGAAGCTGGCAGTCGGTTTAATGAAGATGTTCCAATGATATCAAAAAAACATCTTACTTGGCCGTCTGTACGATTTGAGCATCAATCAGTGAGTATTCTTAGATAAACAGAGTGAGATGCTCACGCTTCCAGAATAAGGCTGAACATTAACACCCCACTTAGCGGGGTCGAGGTGGAATGCCTCGAGGGCTCGCTTGCGGCACAACTCCTCGAGTTCATCAATCCACTCATTACCACCGTAGTAACGCGCGTTCGGAAGACCCTCAGAGTACTTGTTGGTGAGGATAGAACCGTTGGCCTCCATCGTCGCGCGGCTCGTCAAGTTCTATGGATCGAGGTCAGTGCTTCGCTCCCTCTCACCACTTGTCCCACTTGTCTACAGACCTCAGACGCAATGAGCTCAAGACCAGACCACTGGCGCCATGTCTCCTTGTCGATGATGTTCTGCACCTCGGGGTCGAGCTGCGCGAGCGGGGTGTACAGATCCTTGTTCTATCCGGGCATTTCGATTCAGTTTCAAATAAAGAAAAGCTCGATAAGAAAGCAACTCACATAGGCGGGGATGGAGGCCATGGTTCTGCGGGCGGTGGGGAGGGAGGTACGAAGTGGGCGGGTGAAGAGACGCAACATGGTAAAAGAAAATTGCAACAAAAGCCCTTCTGTGTTCGTCGGCGCTTGACTCGGATGCGACCGACCCAATTACCTTTAGAGGACGTAAACTAATGTATAATAACGTTGGGGTACTGAGTCCGAATAAATCCGCCTTCAAGTTGTTTCTCATTCATGCTCGCTAGAATATGCATCTTACGCAAGTCGTTCATATTAACTCTGCAGAATTCAGGCAAGCTACTACTAGTACTCCGACACTGCTACTAATATCTAGAGCCAAGATTCTACTCTCAAGAGGTTGTTGTTATTCCAAGGTGTTTGTATAGTGCCCCTCGCGCGTCTTTGATTACATTCATGTAGTCATTTGGACCAGCAGTTAACACCACCGGTTTACCAGTGCCAGTGGAGGGTAGTGTGACTGAATTGTTTACACTTAGCCTCAGAACTTGCATATTATTAGAATCAAAAGCACTTACTTTGAATAGTTTGGTGATCATCGTCTGTCAGCGTCCGCGTCACCGTCGCACCATGAGCAACTCTGTCAACATCTGTATTTGTTCGGGTCCATTAGTAACTCCTGGCTGCTGCCCTCAAGTGTGACTAACCGACTAGGAAGTTCAAGTAGAAATTTGATTTAACATTGGCTATGCAGAGTGATGTTAGATCCTGGTGGAGGGGCTGCTGCCACGACATGTACTCAATAGTTTGTTGTTTCTAGCGTTCTTCGGCTTTCGTAGCTCCGCGATGACCTCCAAATCAGTCTTCGCTCCAGTTATGGCTTCATCCTGCGTAGCATACATGACGTAGACCAGGACATCTCCTACTGAAGAGTAAACTGCTCGGCGGTCAATAACGCGGGAATATGCGGAATGGAAGTGATATAGCATACTTCGGACAAAATGAAAGTCAAATTCATTTGTTCCAAGTACACATACGGCGCCTTCGAAATATTTCTTCGCCGCTAACGTACTGTGTCAGTATCGCGCAGGCCACCCCGTAAGATGAGTTATCGTAATCACCTTTCGCCAGTTCTGCATTCGTGGTTACAGACTTATCAACCGTTTCTCCAGGCAATGTTAGTTTGCCATTTGAGGGCGTAGAAGGCCTAGACGAGGGTTGAGCCGTCGACTTGTTTGGTGTTGAAGGCCTTGAGCTCTGGACAGAGGAAGGCATGCTGTTACGAAGAGTGCAGTAGAAATCGGATGATGAAACCGATGAGCTCCAGCGAGGGTAACTTTTATATGGGGTCCATTGAGAGATATTTCACGAAGCATTAGTGCACCAGCTTGCATTGTCTAGAGAGACACAGCATCAGAGTTGTACCACATGCGAGACCAGTCGGAGTGTGTACGTCCGGAGAAAAGACCTTGCAACTTGAATGCGAGATAGGTCTAGCGAGGGTCTTTCTCCGAAGGGCGCAGGCCTTCAAGGAGATATTCTAAGGTTTTCTACCAAGACAGTTTGATGTCAAGACTATTCCGAACGGGATTCGAAGCGCTACAGTAGTTGTTGCCGCAATAATTCAGAGCTGAAGCAGTCAGGTTGAAGTTCAAGTTGGACCCTGACTTCAAGCTTTGTTCTTCAGCCCAGCCCTAAAGTCAAAGTTGCCCAATGCCAAGCGCGCTGTGGCAGTTCCTGCAACTTGACTATCGACCCATCGTTTTTACTTTTTGCTTTCTACAGATACCTATATCAAACGAATATGAAGGACATGTAGCTACGACATTAGTGGGTATATGCTTACATACATGAGAAAGATGCACTTGCAAATCAGTATGCCACAGTCTCCTGCTACCAATTCGCGAGTTCCTGCTTTACATCTCGATTCTTTTCTATATCTAACGCCGTTTTTAGTGGCTGTACTGAGTCTGCTCTGATATCCTACAATGCCCGGGATAAAGCCGTTCAAGGATTGGCATTGCCCGCCCCTGACCTCATGACGCCCGGTTGCCTTGTTCTTCATACGAGTCACAGGCGGACAATGCCACATAATTAAGCAAAGCTGTTATATGATACATTGCTTAATCAATTTTTCTGTAAGTGCTTGCGGACCATACTGTTCAAATATCATGAAAGAATAACTTAGGAAACTAACCGTTGTAAAATAGGCGAACTGTGCTTCGGGCACTAATATAAGGGGAACTACACAGGCCTTCACTAAGGCTTTCTTGGGCTTGGCGTCGCTCGCGTCCGCCACTTCTAGCTCTCCTCGATGCAAAGTTACTTACTTGGATCCCTTCAACTTGTATCGGATGATATATTTGGGTAGATCCTGACGGGTTTATTCAGTCTCGGTCAAAAGTTCAAAGGGAAATCACGATTTTAAAAGTCAATAGAGCCCAGTGGCGATTGTTGAGCGCCTTGGAGATGCCATTTCGACGTCAATTCCAATCATCGGATTTCCTACTGCTTGAAGCTGAGGTGGAGGGAATACGGTGAAAGTACCCCTTCCAGTAAGGTGCATATATATCTATCGTTGGGTATATAAGGCTCATGGAAGGTACGATGGATCATATCGAACCTTGTTCCCCACTTGAAACACGCAAACGGATATTGACATATACAATGTTCGTACACTTGCATGCTATTCCTTTTCAAAACTGATTAAAACACCTACACGCAGCTAGTAGTCATGGCCGATCCAGCTCGTGGTGCTACTTTTTCCAAAGTCGAGGATAAAGCGAAGAAAGCCGTGACGAAGACCAAGGAGGCACTCACAAAGACAAAGAATCCAGCGACAGTACCAAGCAGCAACGCCGCCACTACAAGCCATGCTCAGCCTCCCGCTGTGATAGGCACAAATAGCGGGACTCCTTCGGGAAGTCAGGCGAACCAGCCCACAAGCAAACCGCCGACCAGGCCGTCGACACCTGTTGGCCAACCAGCTGCAGTTACCGGGTCTCAGGATTCACATTCTGCATCTACTTCAAACACTACATATAAAGAGGCAAAGATCCCTATTCCGGGCGGTCGGAAGACACCCGATGATAAACTCAGGACGGCTATTTTGGTAAAGATCCCATTCATGACCGTTGTTATCACTCTAATAACTGGATGTTAGATTGGAATCAACTATCTTAATTGTACAAGCATGAGGGAACTTAAAGGATGCGCCAACGACGTCGTTGCGATGTATAAGTTCTGCAAGAGTAAGTCATGTTTGCGTCTTATAGGGCTAGTATCTTAACAGTCACCATATTTTTCGATACAGAGTACCAATACCAACACATAGGAGTTCTTACAGACGATATAAACTGTATGCGGACTGCCCAAATAACGGATCACGACTTGCCAAACGTTGAAAACATCGGGAATGGTCGCTCGCAAATGCTGCTCGCAGACTCTCCCAAAGCAGGAGATTTTTTCTTCTTCTACTGTAAGAAATTAATAAACTGGTTATCGGTTTAGCACTAACAATGTAGGTAAGTCGCTGGACATGGGAGTATCAAGAAACTTCCTCCACCAGCTTCATCCAGTACCTCAGGAGGTGGTCAAGCAAACGCAAGCACAAGGGCTACGTCTAAAGTGAAGCCGATTTTTCCCGTGGCCAGGGATCCATATGAGACCTGTACGATTGCTCATCACGTTAGCCATATTTTAAAAGTATTAATTCATATATAACTCAAAGATCTAATTGCACTTGAGAAAAGTGGGGCCGGCGTAGTGGATTATACCGAAGGGGTGCGTACTTTCTAGTCAATGTTATCATTTGATCTAAAACTCACCATAAGAATACGTAGCACTTCAGACGCGACTATGTAAGCATGCTCAATGTGCCACGGATTACCTTCTTATGGATGATTACCTTAGGTTGACCACTTCTCAGCCATAAAGGGGTTGCAATTCTTTGTGAGTCTTTACTCTTAATCTAATATCTCTCTCTTATCGAGTCTTCGTTGTAGGTCATGATCGATGTAAGACACATGTTTCTCGTTCTTATTTGCACAACCGTGACCGAGAGTCTTTACTCCACACAGGCCTGTAAATGTGGTACATTCATCGGTTAGTACTAGGATGGACTTCAACACTTTCCGAGACACTGATTGATGTTCTATAGATCTACCATTCCGCGTACGTGTCTAAGAGCTAAAGATAGCATTCAAAGACGTTGACAACATTGAAACGCTAGTATAACCCGACGACGACGAAGATTGAACCGTCGAAATATTTAAAGCTCACGGCAGAGCAGATTCAAGATAACGAAGAATATTATAAGAGCATTAAAGCTGTTATAGTGCGGTTTGTTGTCCCAAGCGTTTCGAGAGCTAATATGTATATCTTTAGTTCTTCCTATCTGCGACTGACTCTGACCAACTAGCCAAGGAAACGTCAGACAACCGTGGCCGTGTAACAAAGGCAAGTTAATTGCCATGTCTACTGTAGATAACCGACTAGATAGTTACAACTGACCCGCACATTCACAGATGTTCACAGAGCATATAGGTAGCTACTTTTCCCCTTCTATATGACTGTTTGATTCGCTCACAGAGAAATAGAACCTCTCCTTGAAGAGAATATATTTGAAGGCATACAACTTGCCTCACTAATGAATGAGCTAAAGTGAGGGGGAATGGTTGCAACATATAACACTGTATATCTCACTGGACCTTCCCTTTCTTTTATCACAGCAAGAACACGGAACCTCAGACTCCATATTTGTCAATGTCGCGGAAGTTGGTGAGTCTCAATTTAATCGCTCAACTCTCCTCCGCGCTGAATGAGACGACAAGCCGGGTAACGCGATGATAAATTTCAAGGCCAACAACCAGTATAGTACATCGTCTCTGGGAAAGTGAACTCCTATTAAAGGCTGCTATATGTATCTGTGACGAACTAGCAATGCATATATGTTGTGTCAGAATTTAGCATACGACTTAGACATATACTGCGATAAATACACATTTGAAAACCTGTTAAGGACAGACATCCGTCGCGAAGCAAGTATAGCTTCGAGACAGACATTCCATGCCGATCCGGAGAGTTCCAGGCACTAGAGACAATGATCGACAAGTTTGGCCACGTTTACGCTCCCCTCTGTATAGTCCCTCTCCGAGCGTCGATATTGGTGGTCATGATCCATACTATGTCATATCCTGTCCAAAATTCTGCATTGCTTTCAGGGCATACATCGTACTACTCCGAGATTATTTCAACATATTTCTATCGTTGTATAGTAATGTATCGAACTCGGACCCATCAAGAAGAACTTACTTGTATATTAAAATACTTGTCTAGTGCACTCCATGTGTTGGCAATGGTGGCTTTGTAGCCTCCTACATCTCCTGTCAAGTCCACCTGCCTTCCGGTTGTCTTGTTGAGCCTCGTTTCTTTCAATGTGACTGCGTTTGAATGTACTAAATACAAGTCGGGTAGACGAATGCCAAGGATAGTACCCACCTTTGATGTCATGCTTTTTTTCGCCTGTCAGGGATCACATTACTTTTGCACCGGGCGCAACTTCTTATCTAAATCCACAGAAATAAATGTTTTAGCAGCCTCTGGATGTTTCTCTTGGTAATCTGCGGATTAGATAGCTTAAATAGTGTTTCAATTGAACTTTATATATAGCAGGAAGAAAGTATCGGAGATGGTAAGTCGATTTAGAGGCAGTGGATTCCACATACGCGGCCCGTAAAGTCCCTGTATGGTTTTCACTCTTTTCCTTCTGTAGTTCAGCGGTGACCATTAGAACGAGTGTTGGCCCGTTAATGGCCTTGTCTCGCAGTGTGTTGAGTTCATATGCCAAAACGCTTCCAGTCAATGAGTATAATGCTCTTCAGTCAGAGAGAAGAGAGAGATTAGAGATTGGATATAAGTCATACTACCTGCATACAATCCATCTGTGTTGGCCACTGGTTGAAGAATTTCTGTCTCTCCGGGAAGTAGTCGGGATACTGTAGACATTGGTGCAGACAGTCGAGACAAGGCTGCTTCCACATTACTAGAAATTGGAGGCGAAGAACGTTATGTTGCAGGTTTTGGCTGTGTATTGAAGGACATGTTATTGGAGGGTGTAGAGCAAAGGGTATACAGATCCTTGTTCTATTCGGGCATTTTGTTTCAATTTCAAATCCAGGAGAGTCAGATAAGAAAGCAGGAAGTATAAGCGGGGATGGAGGTCATGATCTACGGGCGGGGGAAATACGATATGGGCGGGTTAAGAGACGCAACATGGTAAAAGAAATTGCAAAACAAATGTGTTCGCCGGCGCTTAACTCGGCCCGGCCGCCGCCACCGGCCCAGGAAACTTAACATATAATTTCTACATATGTACAGTCATTGACCATTCCTTTAAACACCACCGGTCCTTTAAACACCATGTACTCTCTATTCTTTGCAAGTCAAGCTCATTAAATAAAGATCATTATATTAATGCCATACTATATATCTACTTCTGTAGTAAGAGCCAGATTAATTGTTGCAGTGGTTATTGAGATATAAAGGAAATAGTGTTGGCTATGTATAAGGTTTGAATTTCTGAAATTGCCATTAAATTCGAGAAAATATTATGAGGCAATTTTCACTGCATATATACAGTCTCTATTTGTCCCTAAAATATCTTCCAGGGCTCCCATGTGAGATTCTGTAAATGAAACGAAGATTTCTGCTCAAATGCTTGCAGTAAAAGCAAAGCATATTTTCATTGTACTTTTCTGTACAAAAATCTTATGCTTCCAAATTAAGCAACTGCATCTATACAAGTCATTGTTGGTGTTCTGCAGCATTTTCTTCAATCAGGATTACTGCTGTTTGCATATTTATGCGGAATCGCAATTTTGCGTCGAGGCTTCTGGTGACAGCGTGAGGACCAATGCCGATACTCGGCACAGGGAAATTATGACTAAGACACGTCTAGTGACGAATTTGGACTTCGTTCACACAAGCCGAAAATGTTTGATTAAACAAAATTTTGCTGGATTTGATCCGAAGAGGCTACATTTCAGTACAATGAGCTTCTCCGAGTTCTCCTATGTACTTTTTATCCTAGATTTTGTGGAATACAAGCTTCTGTTGAATTTTCTTCAGTGGCTGAAGTTAGTAATCTTCCCAATTTGGCGGGCGCTTGTTCTCGGATCTCCCCGGCGGTCTAGATTGAGAGTCTAGCGCCGTCACATTTAACGTTACAAGGGCCTCCACGAAAATTTGCAATTCCGCATAAATATGCAAACAGCAGTAAGATAAAACTGAGCATATAGCTTACTGTGATATGCATTAGAAATAGTTTAAGCTTCAATTGCTATGTTGTGTATCATAACTCTTTGAAACCGACAAGATGAGGTATCTTACCCCGTGGGAAAATATGTGTTTAAAGGAATGGGATGGCCCGAAAACAGCCCAAAATTTACTTGTACATTTACTGCAGAACAGCTGTCTCAAAAGGCACGAAAATTTGTGTATTGGTTTATAACCTACTATCCTAAATTAATATGCAAGAAGAATTCATGAAACTGACAAGGAAGTGAGGAAAATAGCAAATTAATATATGGTGTTTAAAGGAAAGGTCAATGACTGTATATTTTAATGCCCCTTGTGATGCGTTACCGTATTACAATCTGGAAAGGTACATACTCGTTATAGAAATAGTAGGTACTCTACATTCCCACCCTGAAGTTGCCAGGTTGGCGGAGAACACAAAGGTTCGGCCAATACCTTTGAATCTAATCCATTCGCAAACCCCCGCAAATGGACACGGTTTGGCCTACGAGATGTAGCGTAAGTGACGGTGCCAGTGGGTCAGTCTGGATGATTGTCATCGCCTACCATTGACGAAATAGGACTCAGGCTTGACTAGATATGATACATAGCTCGCAATGACCTCCGTTGACCCTATCGAAACATCCGGGGGAAGCCCAAACCTCTGTTTCATGGCGAAGTTGAAGGGAGAGTCAGCGTCGTAGTCGGAAACCGGTGAATGGAGATATGATGGGTTCGAAGATGAGCTGTATTATCAACTCACCGATCTCCCGATCTCCGCAATATCGCCTTCGGCGCCTTCCAACAATTTTTCAACTGTATAGAAGCAGTTTTGGTTCAAGATAGGTACGCATGGACCATGAATACGTCGGTCTATCGTAATGATTTTGAAAGCTTACCGATAGGGGTCAGGATAATGCCGGGTGCATATGCGTTGACAGTAATGCCGTACTTGCGAAGCTCGGCGGCTGATGCAAGTTTGGAGAAAATAACTGAATGTCAATGCAGTTAAAATACCAAGAGTAGCGCACCTGTAGCTTGCGTTAGACCTCGAACCGCGAATTTTGAAGCCGAATAAGCCGTTAAATAAGGAGCTCCTAGATCAATTCTGTGAGAAGGTCAAACGCAAATGCAGAGCGCAAACACCATATACTCACCCTGCTTCCCAGATGCGGAGCAAGCGGCTGGAATACGATTTTCAAACATCAGCTTCTGCACGAGAAAAACTTGACGGAAGGCGCTCACCAATGATTCTCCCACCTTTTCCTTGTTGTATCATCTGCGTTGCCGCATACTTGAAGCACAAAAACGTTCCCCGGACGTTCACATTATAAACTGCATCGAGTTGTTCTACTGGTGCTAGTTGGCAGTTAACAGGACAGTCACGTATCTAGCAGATGCGGAAGAACTTACTATCAATAAGCGGCGATCCCGGGGCTATGCCTGCGTTGGCTATCATCTGCAATAATGTCTTCAGGACTACCACATTGAAACCCGCGAGCATCGGAGAGATCACATACGACGTCAAGACTTCCCAATTCTTCCACAGTCCTATTGATCATAGTCTTCACATCTTCTTCCTTAGAAACATCAGACGCAACTCCAATTGACCTCCTCCCTTTCTTCTTGATCTCCTCCACGACTTCATTGATCTTGTCCTCGTTGGCGGCCAGATCGTTGATAACGACATCTATGCCGTCGTCTGCAAGCCTATGTGCGATGCTATATCCGATTCCACGAGCTGAGCCCGTCACTATCGCGACGCGTGGCGTATACCCGCTTGGGTCTGTCATTGCGGGGGAGGGAAATAGTCGGAAAGGCGAACTTGTTGAGGAGACAATTGCTGGGTAGCCATAGATGTAGTCACCGGATTTATAGCACCAAGTGCATTCATAGCAATGTTGCGATGAGCGGCTTACGTTCTATAAACCCGAAAGAACCATGATACCCATAAGAATTAACGTCAGAATAAACGAGGTATATTCACGGTCTAGTCGGCACGAACAAGCGATGGAATTCTTGCGGTCCATGAAAGTTCATGGATGAAAACGCCACGATGCAGTCTATCGTGAAACATCTCTTGAGCATATTAGGTTAGATAAGAATTCATGATCGTTATATTTGCATGTCGTTAACACGAGCATGCTACTAGATGCAGAGGGCGATGGCCACTCTGACTGTTCCTGGGAGAAAATACTAAGATCAGGGAATGGTTTGTTTCGACACTAATAACTGTACAAACTAGATGAGCTACCGACCAAAGGATGAATGCTTCTGGCGCACATATAGTCGATTCCCAGGTCATTTTTGTCCGATTTATCCAGGGTCCGGACTCCGTAGATGGGCAGACCCCGATGAATTGACTTAATATGCAGCTGTAGCGACACAAGTCCTATGCGAGAAAAACGACGGTGGTGTACATTAGCGGGTCTACGTATTGCAGCGAAAGGCGCCGACCTGATTCATTCCAAGCAAACTGGCAACTTGAATTCGAACGTGAGCTTGCAAAACCATGATTAATTCTCTGAGATCAGAGCACACCAGAGCAGCATGTTCCCCGTGACATGCCCAAGTCCTGAAGGCCTTCCCCCTCCGTCTAGTGGAGACAAAGAACGCTCGCACGAAATGCAAACATGAGACGAAATGTTTCAGAAGGTACATTGAAGGGATTGAACGAGCCGATTACCCGACCCTAAACTTGAATTGTTGAATGGACCAAACAGAGCCAAATAGTAGTAGTTAATCGTCGGCATCCACCGTGCAAAGCTTCTTTCACCACCTTGACCATGTTGTCTAACCGTTAGCATTCTTCCATAACAGCGTTCCGGTCTCTTTGCTGAACGGGGCTATTTGAAGTACGCTTTGAATAATCGGTAAGCTCCTTTTACCACGGCAGATGCATCGAGCCTTTTGGTCATTTATTAAGACGTCCATCAAGCGCATATCACCCAAACTAACGGTATTACTACTGCTAGTACTTGCAGCGGAGCGCCGGGAAACTCGGGCAATTTAGGTTCAACATCTCCCTCTACTTCAAATCTATGTAGCGCCAGACTATTCAAGCTGAAAGCCGTCAACGCGAGGCTGGACATCTCGCAACGCGACGTACTAAGTGCGCCCGAAACCGCTTCCTTGATGTCCGTGCCCCTGCAGATTACTATGCAGCGCATTCGTCACGCATTAGGATTCATGACTTCCATTTCTCAAATTTAGTGAGAAATGGCTTTGCTCTCAACATTTTGGCTCGGTTACTCTTGCATTGGACCGGAATATCTTCCCGATCGTGCAGGTGTATAAAGGCCTGCGGCTTAACCCACCGAGAATTGTGACTTATCTCTGAATCTAAGGGGTCCATCTCTCTCGACTTCGAAAGCCTCCATTATCTCAAGATGCACATTGGAAATTTCGAGTTGTACATTTATGGAACAATTTGCTTGTGTCTACTCGTGGGCTATGTGCGTCGGCGTGTTGGGAGGTCCCATCCCCTTCCCCCCGGCCCAAGGCGACTTCCCCTCATCGGGTCTGTCTTCAGTATGCCTCGAGAGTCAGCTTGGCTAAAGGCGGCTGAATGGAGGGGCGAATACGGTGAGCAAACGAACGACTGTCATCTCTGAATATTGCCTCATTTCCATGACAGGTGATCTGGTCTTTCTGCAAGGACTCGGCATGTCATACGCCTTCATCAACTCTTATGAAGTTGCTGTGGACCTCCTGCAAAGGCGCTCTGCAATATATTCGTCCAGGCCGACGTTTACAATGTCCTGTGAGTTGTAAGTAAACATGTCTTCTGTATTCTTTACAAGCATATCCTAAGTATAATTCCCCTCCGGTAGAATAGGCTGGGATTGGGCAGTAGCGTTCATGCCTTTTGGAAAAACTTGGCAAAAGCACTCTGCCATCATATGTCGCTTCACCGATTCAGCCGCCTCCGACCAGTATACCCATGTCAACATTCGCGAGTCACATAAATTGTTGAGCAACCTTCTGCAAAAACAGGATAACTTCTATCAAATTGTCAAGGAGTATGTTGCAGCCCTTTCGAAAAATGCCTTAAAGCTGTAGGTGACGCTAACTCCGCCCGCACAGCTATGTCTCATCGAGTATTCTCATGATTACGTACGGACATGAAGGTATGATCCGTCGATTGTTAAACTACGATGACAAGGCGCACTGACTTCATCCGATTAGTCAAGGACGAGAATGATTCATACCTCACATTGGCTGAGCGAGGCGTTCTCGCTGCCCTGGATTCGGCAGTTCCGGGAAAATATCTTGTAGATTTAATTCCTTGGCGTATGTGTTCCTGTTACACGTTAGATTATAATCTTCTCGAAATTCATCTAATAGCCACGCTTAGTGAAACACGTTCCGAGCTGGCTGCCAGGCGCAACGTTTCAGAAAGTAGCGGCGGAAGCGCGCACGATTTCGCACGATGTGCGGTGGATACCATATAACGACACGAAAGCCAAGTTTGTAAGTGATGCTTTGATCTAATGACACTGATGCTATGCCCACTTTCTAATACGTCCATCTTCTGGTTCTACTACCTCGTATTTAGATAGCGGGTACATCTACGATGTCTTTAGAAAGCACACTGCTGGAGGCGAACACCGACGTAAATGGGGATATTAAAGATGAAGATGTCATTGCCAATATTACCGGAAACACATACGCTGCCGGCGCTGACACGGTACGTCGTGCAATGTTCGTCTTCATTGTGTTGACTCTGACAATCCTGAACAGGCTAATTCAGTCATTCTATCCTTTATTCTTGCTATGTCTCTATATCCGGAAGTACAACGCCGAGCGCAGGAGGAAATAGATCAAGTGGTTGGAAAGGAGCGGTTACCGAACTTTCAGGATAGAGCATCTCTGCCATATGTTAACGCGTTAATTGACGAATGCCTTAGGTGAGTGACTTTACAAAGATCAAATTCTCTTCTTGATATTTGTCCTTCGCGTAGATGGCAACCCGTAACTCCACTAGGTAACTTACTGCAAACTTATGCAAGAGTTCCCGGAAATTCAATCGTCTACTTCTAGGAGGACCACATGAACTCATTGAGAACGACGTATATGATGGTTATTTGCTGCCTAAAGGCACAATGATCATACCTAATCAATGGTAGGTTTGGAATTTTGCACTACATGGTTTTCAATACGAACCGAGGACCTTATCTCATAGGCTCTTTATGCACGACCCTGCTGTATACCCTGATCCATTCACGTTCAGCCCAGAGCGCTTCTACGACCCCAAGCACTCGAGTACGTTGAAGGTTCAGAGGGATCCGAAAAAAGTTGCGTTCGGCTTCGGAAGAAGGTAGGGACCTCGAACCTATCGAACCAATCATCTGACCTATCGTTCACCTAAATTCAGGATCTGCCCTGGTCGATATCTTGCGCTAAATATTGTATGTTTGGTTCTCGCTTTCTATTACAGCTCATCATAACATAATATGAACGCGACCCCTGGCAATCCATCCAGATATATAGTGCTGTGGCATCAATTCTCGCGGCATATGATATCAAGGATCCAGCGGATACAGAGGGTATCCGACTGACGGGCCCCGTCGAGTGCACGACAGGACTTACCGTGTAAGTACGTGCATTTCAGTGAAGTATCAGGACTTATTCGACACGTAACACAGTCGGCCACTTCCTTTCAAGTGTACGATCACATCTAGATCAGACGCCCATAGGAGCTTGGTTCGAGGGGCTAATGATTTTGCGGCCTAAAGATAATGTTGAAACAACATGCAAGTTCCGACGAATTGGACACGACCTTTTATGAGAATCTTGTAACCGCCCTTACGTTTGTCATTGTTGTCATTGTTGCTGCTGCTGCTGTTATTGTTGTTTTCGTCCTCGTTGTTGTACGTACGTATACTTTGCTGAAGTGAGCGCTGGATAAGGAGCTCAATGGGCGTTTTTGGAGTTGCTTTGTTTTATACGTTATGTTGCTGTTACTTAAGCATCTCGTTAAGTATACACTGAACGATGAAGACCTGCGGATGTGAAATGCAAGAAAGGGAGAAGGTACGTAGTAATACGTCTTAGTACGAAGAAGCCCTGAGAAGTCCTCAAATATTTGTGAGAGACTAACTTCTTTATTGTACTCGAATCTACGCAGATGAGTCTGCATCATATTACTAGTAGCAGCAGTGATGTGGCATTGTTGTGCAAGTAAGCTCACTCTTCAGCAAGGTTTCATAATTAAACCCAAAAATCAAAAAGATATTTCTTAAGGACAGACACCATTATTTCAATTTAACGACAAAATTTATCTTCCACAAAATGAGCTTTGAAGAATCTATTCTCGTACTTCTGGATAGGACCTCGTGCCGGGGTAACGGTGCCGTTGAAGGCGCTATTAGTAGTTTGCCGATCCGGAGTATGCCGAAAACCATCATGGACAGTGAACAACAACGCTAAGCTGTCAGCTTAACAACCACACGAATGTTAGGATTTGTATCCATATACTTGCCTGTTCATTGGTGTTCAGGAATTAGAGAAGAAAGGGTTGAAAGAAATGTCTTTCTGGGAACAATGATGGACGTCAAACTTGCTGGGTGAGACTCCAGAAGCAAACTTTCTTCCAGCGCAATGTAAAGTCTTTCCGAACGAAAAGAATAGGTACACATTCTTCGGCCTGCTTGAAATGCATGCTAATTGTTAACTCTTGTTTAATGATGCTGGTTTTATACATCTGTTCTTCGACATTGACAGTACAAGATCTTATATTAAGAGAGTCTGATTCCACCATCGACAGAGATGGTTTGACCTGTTTGCTTATTTAGTACCGAGAAAGCCATAAGGATACACGAGCCACTTTACCATTGATGAAGTAAGATTCGGGCTTAGCTAGATATGATACGATACTTGCTACAACCTCTGGCTCTGCATCTGGTGCATCAGGAGGTAGACCAAATAACTATACGTATCAAGGATTAGAGAAACATAACGCATGATGTATAGTTTGGTCAAACCTACCTTCTTCGCAGTCGCGCCTCGGTCATCCTTTCCATCGGCCAGCAAAGCTTAGCAGTTTCAATTCAGCTGCTGCATGAATTATCAGAGGCAGTGCAATCTTACCGAGCGGAGTGTGTATTATGCCGGGAGCATAAGCGTTTGCAGTGATACCATGCTTGACGAGCTCAACGGCTATAGAATCACACGAGTAAGTGAAGATTTCAGGAGAATGGAACAGAATCACGACTCACCCACGGTCTGCGTAATACCGCGTACTGCAAACTTGGAGCCAGAATATGCCGTCAGATGCGGAGTCCCTTGTTTTCCAGCAGAAGACGAAGCGCCTAGAATAGGGAGGATTTTCAGAAAAGAGGCTTTCTCGCAGCGAGTTCAATGACTGACCTATCAACCGGCCTCCGTTACCCTGCTTTATCATCTGAAGAGCTGCATATTTGTAGCAAATGAAAGTTCCGCGGATGTTCACGGCGTTTATAGCATCGAGTTGCTCAACCGTGGCTATAGAGCTATAAGATACAAAACATTGTTTAAGGTTAAACAGTACTCACTCTCGAGGAAGGGCGCCCCGGGCGCGATACCTGCATTTGCCACCATCTAATCGTCAAAGTTGTCAGATAACTTGATTCTACGATCGCTCTTACGCCTGGATGGTACTTACCACATCAAGGCTGCCCAACTCCTGCACCGTCTTCTCTATCATGGCCTGAACGTCTGCCTCCTTCGAAACATCTCCTGGGATTGCGATTGCCCTCCTCCCCTTCTTCTTTATCTCTTCCACGACTTCTTCGATCTTCCCTACTTTCGACGCAATGTCGTTCACAGCGATGTCGAGACCATCGTCGGCTAGCCTAAGGACGATACTGTAGCCAATGCCTTGCGATCCACCAGTAACGATTGCGACACGAGGTGAGTACTTTCCCGACATGCCTTCGAGTTGGTGTAAGGAGAACAAGAACTTCCAACTCCACTGTGCGGTTGACAATCAAGGTAGTGCAAAATAGATCATCCGGTCAATAAACATCTGACAAGCAGGTGACCTCGGAAGATGGCCATCTGAGACTGGTTTACTGGTCTGGATATGAGATCATGAGGTCAAGTGTAAGGGAAGAAATGGCAATAACTTGTAAGTCCTTATGATGTAACGCAACTTCAAGTAACTCTCACGATCCCGGGCTCAGCTCAGGCTATGAAATGTGGCACTTCCGAATCAACAGCATCGAGTACATCCTCAAGTATGGCCTACGTGCGCACATACATACATATTTTTCTACAGTTCAGATAACCGCATCCATAAACTCGGCATCAATTCCCCACCTACGGCGATAGTCTGGCCTGCAAGTTGTGGATGCAAGTCAGCAGAGCTGGACTCTCAGCTACGATGGTATCGACTTACTGGTGATACAGTATGACTCTGACTTGACTAGGTATGATACAACACCTACGACTAGCTCCGTGGACCCATTTCTAATACCACGAGAATTGCTTTCAGCCCTTCACCCGATGAATAGACAGGAGCAGAACTACCTTGCACGATCTGAGCCTTCTCCACATCAGTACCCTTCTCTCTCTTCATCATTGGAAGGACTAATCAAGATTCAGAAACAATGTTTCATATCAATCATCTTCAGCACTGGACTTACTTATCGCCGTCGGTATGATGCCCGGAGCGTATGTGTTAGCTGTGATACCAAAGCTTCGAAGCTTAATTGCTGTAAGCACACAGGATTAAGTAGGCTGAAACACGAAACACTGATGGCTCTTCCTCACCTGCAGTTTGGGTCACTCCGCCCACAGCGAACTTCGACGCAGAGTATCCTACAAAGCCCTGAGTACCTAAAGAACGAGGACTCAGGTAAGTATTTTTTTCCATGATGAAGATACTATGTCCAACCAATCACCTTGTCTACCACAGATCGACGAAGCGCCCTCATTCACTTTGTACGAGCGGCGAAACCAGCATTTGCGACCATCCGGTTTCGAAATGTAAGGAGAATAATGCAGAAAGGCATGACAGATCTGCGTACGTACGATGTCGACACTGTGGGTAATGCTGTACCCAAGTATCCGCCTGGGTCTGCCATCAAAACGACACAGACGATGAGGAGCTTATTTTCCAATCGTTTTCGGAAGGCGTGGTCTATATACTGCAGTACTATGGAGCCTTTCACGAAAAAAGTCCCAGATCCAAGATCTTCGAAGAAGGGGGTCCCTGGCAGATTTTGCAATTCTCTTCAGTAACCGCTTTCTCGAATACGAGGGCAAACGATAATGCGCGATTGATTTTGCTTGAAGTATATTCCAGGTTAGTCATTAGCTCAGTCGTATCCGAAATTGATCAGCCATAACTAAGGCTAAACTCAGTCGAGGCTTATTCGAGATCCTTAACCATTTACATAACAGCTTTGGTCCCGTATATCTTCACATAGGGTTCATGCTTTCAAATTGCCCTATGTGCTGCAATTTACTTTATCGTACATCAATCATATTTCAGCGGGACAAAAGGAGAATCCACATCTCCAAAATCTTTCTGCATTATAGATCAAAAGTCCAAAGTTTACAACAACTGAAGAACTAGATCAATTTTGCCTGGCAAACAGTTCAATGTAATAATCTCGCGCATTGTCCTATACCGTGTACAAAAGGACCAATAAGCTTCGTATGAGGGAAGGGTGCGACTGGCATACCTGTAAGAACGTATTTTTGACGCTAGGCCTCTCCTCGAGCCTTCGAGCATACTCTCTGAGCTTGACGTACTTATAACTGTTGTACAGCTCATATGCACGAAGACCAGCCCCCTTTCCGTACTTCCCGAAGATGTCATTTCTCAATAGTAGCTCGATCCTGCTGAACCAAGGTGCGATTGCGATATCTGCGATGGTGAAATCATCGCCGATAGCATATGCCGTGTCGTCCGGAAGAAGCGATTGGATGAAATCAAGCGCTTTAAAGACTGGACCAAAGCCATCTCGACCTTTAGACACTATACACTCCTTCCAGGCAGAAAAAATCGCAGTTTCAGTCGTGCTAGCAAAAGTACGCGCCTTAGCACGTTCCACAGGATCACCGGGCAGAAACTTCGTCTCGGGGAATAAATCGGCGATGAACTCGACGATTACCAAAGATTCACAGATCTTCACTGCATCCTCTGCGGGTTGATCAGGAGCAGGTTGTTTCCCATAAGAAAGTGCTGGGACCTACGGGGAGAATCAGCTCAAGGATGGCCCAGACGTAGATAGCGTATGCAAGTCTAACGCACTGTCCCAAGAGGATTGACCATGGTCACAAACCAGTCCGGCTTTCTGACGAGGTCTACATGATATTCCTCAGCCTTGACACCGGATTCTTTCAAGGCTATCATAACCTGTGTCATTAATTTCATAAGATTATCACTTAAGTGGATATGAAACTCTTACCCTATGCGAGAACGGGCTGGCCTGCGTTTAATCCGTGTCAATTGGCTGTATTGACGGGAAGTGCGTCTATGTCACCTTGTGCATGTAAAGAGTCATTGGTTCAACCATGTTGAGAATGGGACTTGGGGATTAGAGAATGCTCTCTTGGCCTGAGGAGTTCATTCATCATTTTATATGCCTATGAAATTGCTTCAATTCACATCTAGAATTACAAAGACTAAGGATAACATGACAAACCATTTGTCTGTACGCATTCTCCCAGCCTCCGAGAAGTGTTCTCAAGTTGGGGAATGGCCGATACTTTGCTGAAGGTGTGAGATGTATGTCAACAGTATGGCAGAGGCGAATTGATCTGAAACACAATCAATAAGCATGATTTGTAAGAAAGACAAAATATAGACTCGATGACTTACGAATTCCACGGTACGCAAAGGAGACGCCTTTCCAACAGTATCACTAATGACTAGTCCGGGGGGTATAGATAATGCCGGGTTATCGTTATTTACCCAAATACGAGCCCCTTCTTTCGTTCACCACAATATTCAATGCGGGAGGTGCCCTCTGTTCCTCGAGAGCTGCTTTAGTAGTCAAAATACTGGAGGACGACCGGATCCATTCGAATTGGATGTAGCACAGTACCACCGCCCCGCAACAGAAACTACTGCAGAGGCTTCGCGTAACTGGCTGGTTTCAAGTAACCATGTTATCTATGAAGTGGTGGAGTATTTACCCTTCAGAGAACGTCACGACAACAATAAAGACGAGATTCCGCCCGGTGTTGTCCCGCCCAGTGACGAAAGAGTTTAAAGAAAGCGCGGTAGAGGGGGTTTGTTACCCATCACGTCTTGCTTAGTAAGAAAATTGGGGGCAGCTTGCAAGTTATTCGATACGACCTACGAAGCGTGCCTTTAGCATGTAGCTTGAGATGAATGATACATATCAATCCGACTTACACTGTCTATGGCTTACACATGTCCTTCTATATAATTCTTCAGCCAAGTCGTCCTTCAAAGCTAGACAGAGACAATACCGCCGTAAAGATAAACAGATATGGAATTTCTTTACGCTTTCCTGGCTCTGTAGGTATTTACAGTACCTATGCGCCAAGTGTTGTGTAAGGCGTATTCTCCAGAGGTTGCAATGCAGAGAAAACTGAATCCTGAAATCAGATTTGACGGTACCATTGCGCCAAACGTGTAGAAAAGGGCCTAGAACATAAAACCGCTACGCGCTTTCCCAACTTCGGAACTATCGTGTTTGCGATGAGTCTGGGTCTCAGTACGTATGATACGCTCACCTTCAAATTTGATGCCCTGGATAACTTCCGGTGGCGGCAAAGGGTCAGGTAGAGATTTGAATATACCTTCATCTTAGTTTTGTAATACTGTACTTCAAGTTGGTTCAGGAGCTATTTTGTGTAGGTCGTGTTTGGAGTGCGAGTTGACGCTGTACCAACTTTTTCAATGCTCAGAAAGAGTCCCCGAGTCGTGGGTAACCTGAGCTTGAACTGGATTGATCATTCGAGTCGAACGTGACCTGAACTGATATAAAATTGATAAAAGCAAATTAGCTGTGACTAAGACAGCTGGATTAGGCTGTATAACTCTTTGTAATAGGGCTCCTCAGCCATCGGAAGGTATTACTGGAACGGATTCTACAAAAAGCCCCTTGTGATGCGTGACAAGTGTACATATTTCTACGTTATAAGACCCTTCAGTGTGACGCGTGACTAGGAAATTACTCGAATTGGTACTATAGCGTTCAAGTTTAAGTTTACTCTCAACCACTACAACAGCGATGACAGGATGAAGACCTCAAGCTTTCCGCGTTTCTCCCCCGGGCCTTATCCCCTCTTTTACCCATCTCCAGATTGAAAATATCGCGACACTCGATCCGAATCCTGATCATTTTACCCACTTCACGATGGTGACGGACGCTTTCGTCAATTGAGTTTGCGGCTGAGAACCCCGATCTCAGCATACTCAGTCCTCCTAAACTGATAGCCTCCGATATATACGCACAACACACCTGATGATTGAGAGCTCGGATGACGAATCTGGCAGTGCGGGGACGTAGATGGGTCCGCCTTCCTTTTCAAAAGAACGTCATACATGTAAACTCCTGCAACCTTCAAGTTGATGAACTCAGGGAGGAAGTTATCACACCTCTTTCACTAAAGGCTTGTAATATCTTCGGTACCGCACAAATCACAATCGCCAAATGTCTACCTACAAGAATTCAGATGTCACCGTCTTCCTCCATATTCATTGCTCAACACGATAAGCAAGAAAATAAACAAAGATAACTTAGGAATCGACAGAAGATCGTTAGAATTTGACCTGTTGTTTCAGCCAGAAGGAGGCTATCTTCCCCATTATAAGTGGATGGAATAGGGCAGTTGGAGGGGCGAGGAAGCAACGAACTTTCCAAAGCGCTGCATTAACTTGTTCATCCTGCTCACGAGACAAGTAAATTAAGGGCTAACTCAACAACTGGTCATGAGTAATGAATGCCTTACTGTTAATGAGAGCTGCATGACAGTGCTTGCGTAACGTGCCATGAAGGCACCATCGGAATGGTTCTCTCCCTTCACAGGAATCGTAGAACTCGATCGATAGTCTTCAAGTATACGTAATTGATTTTAATCATAACGATGAAACAGAAAAAGCGTACCAGTAGATTTATTTCCATTCCTGTCGAATCACAAGATAAGAATTTTGAGATTCCAAGGTAGAATGCCTTCTTACCATATTCCGGAGATTCTCCCGCTGTATTTCTTGAAGAACTCATATCCAAAGCCTGCTGGAATCCGAGTCGAGTTGTCAAGGCGAGATGATCGCAGTGTGCTGTCCAGAGTAATCGCTCCCATGGCGGCCTTGCTGCACCCTTGGCTTCCATAGTCGAAAACAAGTAAAATGCAGATGATTTATTGACGCGCTCTCCAGAAGCAATAAAGTTCATGGAAATGCTTACCCATAAGTCGGGTTCACGCGCATCACTGAATCACCGATAGCGACGAAATTGGACGGGATGTATGGCGCGTGTTCATAACGAATCCAAGACGAAGGTGCTGACAGATAGATAAGAGTTAGGGTGAAGGGCGTCAATTAACATCAATATATGGGACTCTTACGGAAGGCCACATCGGAACTTTGCACCGGGCCCTCATACTCAAGGAGAATGTTCAGTATATCGAAGAGCCATACCGGCAAGGGATCTTCGGCATGAATAGCGAGCCAGTAGTCTTTGATCTCATGAATTGACTTGGGAGACGGTGGATCGTTGCATCCGATGAATGATAACTCGACTATTCCATCATGCATCAGTCACATGTGCAAATTTGAGATGAAGAGTACCATACTGCGGTGTCCTTCAACCCGATTAACCACGAAGTTGCATCTCTTCATTCCTGGCATGGGAACGTAGTAAAAGATGACACCTGCATTGTCGTATCCTCCGTGGATGGGTAGACGCTGACGAGAAGCAATAGGGACATAGAACCGAAAAGCCTTATAACGTCCCAAAAACTTGTACTCCAGCCTCAGATTTTCGAAGGGAAGCGAGCCAGGCCTTGCAGATACAATCTCAGTTTGGAAGATATGCTTAAGCCATTTCAATCCCACTTGAGATGGACCGGCGCAATCTGCAAAGAAGGGTCTGTTTGAAGAATCAGACTGTTCGAGAGCAATGTACTCACCTATGACTAGTGATGCAGGAATGTACTCATTATGTCCATTGGCAGTGCGTACAATAACGGAATCTATGACTGCAGAATCTCCGGAAGTCTTAAGGCCTATTGCTGTGCCTGTCAGCCATCGAATGCGCCCGGACGACTTTCTGACGAGACGACGTAGCAGACGTTCATAATTCTCCCGACTCATGAAGATTCCGTCCACATCTCTCGGGTTCTCATAATCTTGAGTAGGAATCCGCATGACATGCCCACCATACGCATGAGTATTGTACTCATGAGGAAGTACACTGTGGAATTCTTGAGATAAATGTCCACCTCATAGATGGTAGAAGTAGCACTCACCGTGCATCGGTCTTCTTTATCTCTTTGTCAGCCTCTGGAAAGAGGCGACGTAAGCCTCGAAGTTGGATTGGCTGGAAGCCTAAAGCAGCGTCAGAGTATCTCTGCATAAGGTGCGAGTACTTACCATGGGAAGAATTATATTGCATCACTCTCTGGCGTGGTGTAGCAGAGACGCCATCCTTTCGTTCACCATTCTCGTCATAGAGAGCTTCCATGCTCTCGCCATCTTCACCCGTCCACAGCTCTGGTTCAATGACTAAAACGTCCTCAAAGTGGTCTGCACAGACACGCGCTGTCCAGAGGCCAGCGATGCTATTCATGTCCCGTTAGTTGCTGCTTGCACTGAGATACAAGACGAGACTGGCCTTCCACCAATAATGACTGCAGTTCCTGTGATCCTTGACCGATCCGGCCTCGATACCCCAAGCTTCGACAAATCATTGAGTACAGTCATCTTGTTTGTGAAGTAGTTGTGCAAGAGCGTGCCACCTATCTTCCAGCACGGTAGGAGAAGAGCAATGGAGGCAAGCGAGGCTTGGGTGGAATTTGATTGTCCCATGATTCTGCTAGCTCAGAGTCAACCCACAGAGCCGGAGTAAATTCGAGCACTGCAGCCAAAATTGCTTGAGCTAGACTGCAAGAGTTTTGATTTATCTGAATTCAAAAGCTAAAGGCACCAGGGAAAACTTGAAGCACACTGAATTTATAGAAGGTTCGATCGCAACTGCCGTCTCTCTGCAGCTTGTGGAATGAAGGAGTAGCTATATTCACATTGAGATCTGGTGTTTAGCTTGAGCTAAATTCCATAGATAAACAAGTGAGCACCTCAATGTCGTCGCATACATCGGATGTATGAATGCGGAATAAGATGTAATGGGGATGGAAAGTCCAAGTATATGTCGGTGGAAAGTTTTGAAGGTTTTTGAGCTGAAGGAGGCCTTAGCGAATAAGAGACTGCATCTCGCTAGCGTATGATCTTGCTTGCTCCGAAAGCCGCAAGTTAGCTTCAGAATCTTCAGCGTAGATTCCAATTTCATAGCTAGAGAGGCACAGCTACTGAGATCTGAAACCTGAATGCCTGAAGTTGAAGGATAAGGTTCGCCGCAGATGAAATGTAGTTCAGAAAATTCAAAGGACGACGTTTTTTTTGAGACCCTGACTTGAACTTGAAGTTGAAACTCCGACTCGGAACGTGCACTCTTAGATATTACTATTATTCATTTTCTTCTAGTCAAAGAAAGATGTAAGAAATTGTAGAAAGCTTACGATCTCTGTTCTAGAGAAAGCCGAGGCTATTTCCTTCCGAGACATGGCTTCAAAATGAATAAAATTGGAAAAAGTAAGCGACAGTGAGTGTCAAGACCAATTACAAAACCTTTCATTTCTCAATGAACATTAACATTAGGAATGAACCCAATTCAAAGACTCTCCAGAACTTCTGAGTCACCTTCTACGAACGGATGTTCTTCCACAACCGCTCTAACCAAGGCGATGGCATTTTCGGAACGAGGTGCCAAAGAGCATTTGAACGGCTTTGGGTGGCTTCAATAAGTAATGAGTCCCCGTCAGCTTCCCTCCGAAGTGCAAAAGAGACACAAGACAACTCACCTTATGAGACCTGAGGTGAACTCGACAACCGGCTCGATTTCATGGCCGGACTCGTCTTTTGCCTTGGAGATAATGAACACAGCGGCCGTCATCGAGATCGCTATGAACATTGTGGCCTCAGCGAGTTCCCTTCCCGGACAAACCCTTTAGGCCACACATACTGTCAGCCGTTGTCCTTGCGGACGTTTTGTTGATGGTAGTTCTTACCTGCGCCCGAAACCAAAGGCATAGTTGCGTGAATCAAGTTCCGGCATACGCCCATCTACTTCCAAGAACCGCTCTGGCTTGAAGGCCATAGGATCATGATAGTTTTCGGGATCATGAGCTATTTGCCTAAGATAACATTTGGTCAATCGTAAATTAGGCAACCGCAAGAATACGAACGTACCATACATCAGGAACAATAATGGCCCCTTTGGGTATATAGTAACCCTTATATATGTCGCTTTCAGATGTGACGTGAGGTATGGCTGTCGGTACGAAAAGTACAAGCGTCAGTAACAGTTGAGTGTGTACGTTGGATCTACAGAAGACGAGGACAGAGAGATGATGCGTAAGTGGCGTACCTGAAGGAAGGGCGGTTTGCCAACGGAAGGTCTCCTTTATCACAGCACTGACATATGGTAGATACGGTCTGTCAGCGAACGAGGGCAGGCGACCATGTCCGACAACGTGATCAACCTCCTTCTGCAAGTGTTTGAATACCTCGGGATAGAGAGCCATGGCCAAAAAGAATGTCGCTAGTGCGCTGTAGCTCTAATTGACGAGTAAAGATATATGACGAAATTGCCGTCGAATGAGAAGCAGATCGAGACATACCGAGTCAGAGCCTCCGCCGAAGAGCGTAGCTACACAATGCATCACAACATCCTCTCCAACCTGCTTATCGGCACCCTGTTCTAACAGCATTGATGCTAAAGAGGGCACTGCCTTGCCAGAAGCCTACAAAAGAGAAAAACAAAACAAAACAAAGAGTACGTTGGCGTGAAGGACTTACCATCTGGTGCTTGACAAATTTAAACGGCTTCTGATAATAATCCCGCGTACTCTGAGACCAATCGCGTGCCAATCTCTTAAATTCAGCTCCAGGCATCCAGGCAGGCACATATTTCACTGCAAGCCGCAGTCATTAATTATGCTACCGCTTGAAAGTGCATGTAAAGCTGATACGCACGAATGGGGACGTTATCGACAAGCCATTTGCCTGGTTGCACTGCTTCGGAAATGACGGTGCCAACAACATGTTCAGCGAGGCGAACGAGAGGGTCGTTGCCGTCGTGCTTAATTGAGTAACCATGGGACATCTTTAAGATCACAGCGCCCGGAAGTCTATCAGGCCCAGAATGCAAGTCGGTGATCAGAATACATTGGGTCACTGCCATTGGACACCGAAGACGACTACTCACGAGCGGATATGCTGCAAGAAGTTCTCCGGATCATCAAGAAGGCGTAGCATGAAGCGTCGCGCCTCGACCTCTTCAAGTTCGTAATGTTGGCTAACAGCAGCACGCGTGCCGATATAGCTATCCATGTGCTTTCGATGAAACTTGAATGTATCGTTATATCTTAACAATGGCGTTTGTACACCTAACCCAACCCTGTTGATTTTGAGAATAGGCACGAGACATCGAGGTTGGAAACTGTCAAGTAGGGCTTACATTTCACCAGCGAACGGAAGCACCGCACGATCAGAGTAAATAGCGGAGCGCTTCTCGAGCAGGTCCACTGCGATGTTATAGTCGTTTATGACGACGATGGTCTGGCCGAGGACGGTCACGGAACTGATAGGGCCTTTCAAAGTATCAGCAGAACAGTCGCACAGTGAAGCAAGATGCACACACCGTAGAGCGCCTTATGTTTTGACCAGTGCATGCCTTCGTGCTCGCCATCCTTCGGTACGTCTAGAATATTTCCGACAAGTGGGAGTGGCCTCGGGCCAGGAGGAAGGGGGTGCTGCTTCCTTCGCTGATTCTTCGAGATCAAGTGAAGCGTGAGCGCAACACCACACAACCCTAGTGCGTATCCGGTCGCGTTCAGAAACGGCAAATTCATAAAGGACATCGTGTTGACGCGCAAATGAGAACAAAGAAATGCGGTGCTCCTGTATAGCAGTCCGTCGTATGGAACAAACGCATTTATACATCGGCAGAAGAATGGCTTACCATTGAAAATGTATTTGAAAATGAAGGTACTAAACGTTGGGCTAGACCTAGTGCCGCTTGGGTTAGTCAGTTCTCGCATCTCAGCACATAAATCGCACCTGAGGCCTCAGAGCCAAAAGCTTCATCGTTCAAAATCGAGCATTTGCATACTAGTAAAGTTGCATGATTAGCTGTCGTCGCCTGTCGATGATGCTAAACGAGTGGAGGACACGGGGCGCGTCTACTGTTGATCGTACTCCAAAAACATAGAAGAGATTCGCCTATTGAAGGCGTCAAGCTCTTGAACGCACTGTTGCATCGATGTCAGATGCGGCATTGTGCTAAGTATTAAGAATGCAAAAGACGGAAGACAGTAGACTCGTGAACCAGTGCTTCATAACATGTTGATGAAGCGACTGGAAGAACTCAATCAGGAAATAGTCGAGTCACCTGTATCCCCCTTCAATCTCCTTATTTGCATTCTCCTTTAGAGGAAGGACCCTAAGCTCGTGTGAGTCTCAAGCCAAAATGAGTACACAAGGCCAAAATAAGAAGAGTACGGCAATTGGACGCGAAAGTCACACGCGATTTGTGCCGGTTACTAGTATAGTAGCGACGCGCGAGACGCGTCTTCTTCTTTCCTACCATCTCATCGTATTTATGTGGTTAAAATTATGAACTATAGTACACCACTAAAGCGCCCATTAGGGGACAGTAATCAACCATTAGGCCTTTTTAACTTTGATCAATGGTACGTACTCACCTGATACACCTGTTCTTTCAAGGACAACATCCCGGCCCACCAATACAGCTTCGGCTGTGTCTAATTTCCAGTTGAAGGGCTCGGAACTAAAAGTTTGATGGCCCAATGCCTTCAGAGCATCTCTGTTGATCTCTTCTGGCTTATAGGTCTTCATAGTAGATAGATAGTGTTGTTTAAACAAAAAAATCTGCATGTATTCGCTATCTGATTCTAATACAAGTTATTTCAAAAAAAAAGACCCGGCTCTCGGAAAGCTACCGGCTACTTAAGAACCCGGCAAAAATCTGCACCACTAAGCTTAATAATCAGGCACATTGTGACTTATAGGTCACAAAGAGGTGACTGACCTAAGTCCTGATTGAGTTCTTCCAGTCGCTTCATCAACATGTTATGAAGCACTGGTTTACGAGTCTAGGAAGACAGAGAGAGCGCTCCATGCAGGGACATCGAGCGACCACTGAACCGAAATAGTAACTTGAAGGTTTCTTACAGTTCAAGACTTCAAGTTATTTGCTTTTTTCCATCCCACTACATCGTGCACTCAAAGACATACACTCACCGGCCGACGCACGAACATTACTATCTTGCCTTGCTTACTTCCGATATATCGCACAGACAAGCTCCAGTGGGACCATTTCCTGCTGCATTCTTGCAACCCTTCCTATGCCGGAACACCAAAGCATCGAGATGAAAAGCTACATTGCATCGTCCCAGTTTTGGAGGAAGGGTGGAAAGCATTGGCAAAGAATTCTCTAGGTTGACCGGCTGACCTATCGAATTCGACATTCTTCAAAACGTGGAAAGTCATTTCAGAAAGATCACTGCAATACGATGCACTTGGAATCTCCCTTCCGTTCCTCCCTATCACCTTCTCAACTGATACGCATACCACATTCTCCGGACTTCATTTACCCATCAAGAGTCAAGTGTGATTTGATCTTTCTCTGGGAACTAATCTTATACGGCAGCATCTCGCTCTTCCATCATTCTACAGGTTCTGGAGAACCGGCAGTTGCGATCGGTCTTTTCCATAAGCAAAGGACTGCAAATTTTCCTGAGTGCCTTTGCATCTTTTGTCACTGGCTTCAGATAAAGTCGGCATAATGCACTCCAACATTAGTGTGCTGCTCAAAGCACCCTCAGGTTGATATCTTCCGACGCTGTTGAACAGAGTAGATTTCGCACAGTCATGGGGCAATCAATTTCCACCCAAGTCACGCTTGCCTCCATTGCTCTACTCTCATTGTGCTGGAAGATAGCTGGCACACTCTTGCACAACTACTTCACAAACAAGATGACTGTACTCAATGATTTGCCGAAGCTTGGGGTATCGAGGCCGGATCGGTCAAGGATCAGAGGAACTGCAGTCATTATTGGCGGAAGGCCAGTCGTCTTGTATCGGTGCAAGCCGCAACTAACGGAATCTGATTAGTATCGCCGGCCTTTGGGCAGCGCGTGTCTGTGCAGACCACTTCGATGACATTTTAGTTATCGAACCAGAACTGTGGACTAACGAAAGCAAGGGCATGGAGACTCTTTATGACGAGAATGGGGAACGAAAGGACGGCGTATATACTAGTCCACGTCAAAGAGTTATGCAATATAATTCTCCCCATGGTAAGGATTCGCATGTTATCCAGGGACGTTCTGATGTTGCTTTAGGATTCCAGCCCATCAAAGTTCAAGCCTTACGTCGCCTCTTTCCAGAGCTTGACAAAGAGGTAAAGAAGACCGATGGACGGTGAGTGTTATTCCTGTAATCTTGACATTCGTCTCAGTCGCGCTGTAGAATACTTCTTCACGATTACAACACACGAGCGTTTGGTGGACATGTTGTGCGTGCTCCCCTTCAAGACTACAAGAACGCAAGTGATCTAGACGGACTCTTCATGAGCCGGGAGAATTATGAACGATTGCTGCGCCGTCTCGTCCGAAAGTCGTCCGGGCGTATCAGATGGCTGACTGGGACAGTAACTGGCCTCAAGATGGTCAGCGACCCCTCAGTCATACAATCCGTTTCTGTACGCACCCGCGATGGCCTTGAAAGGGGAATTCCGGCATCACTAGTCATCGGTGAGTACGTTAGTATCGAGATATCTGATTATACATACGAATTATTATGTGCAGATTGTACCGGTCCTTCTCAAGCTGGATTAAAGTGGCTTAAGTGTATCTACCAAACTAGGGCTATACATGCAAGGTCTAGCTCGCTACCTTTCGACGATTTGAGATTACAGTACGATCACCTCAGGTGATTTGATGAATCACCCTCGTCAACGACGACACATGATGGCCTTATGATTTATGATTATTGTGATGAATCATGATGAATCACACATTAATCATGATTAATTCACGATTCATCGGCATATAATCACTGATTCATCCATTTTTTTCCCACAAGCAAATTTAATACTGCCGAAGCAAAATAATTCTCCAACACACTCCGGAATCGAACTAACGGCGCACTTTGTAAACAATTTAGGAAGTAATTTCAAGAAGACACTCGAACCACTACACCATAAAGACATAGAAATTTGAAGAATTTACTGCAATATATATAACTACTCAAAGTCGTTGGGGAAAAAAGCTTCATATGATATGTCCATCATCCAATTGGTAAATCTGTGTCAGATGGAAGATGGTCTTGATGTTGAACGGCCCCGTAGTCAACCAAGAGTTCCGAGTGTTCGGCGTGGTAAAGTACTAAGCCCGAAAGCGAAGGCTGACTTACAACAACAGGTGACGAAGAACAACTCTACCTACGAGTGTCCCTGACGAAATGTAGTTCCTTCTAGTAGGTCGAAGCAGTGATTGCCAGTCGGTCTTCGGTACTTCTGTGTGGTAGCTCACGAGACTCCTTGAAGTTCGAACATCGCCGGTAGGAGGAGAAAAGAGAACGCGAGAGAAGAGGAGACCGGGGTATAAGAGGCGTGAGAAGACCGAGAAGAATGAGAAAAGGATCACCTCAGAACAGGAGTCGGTCCAGGATGCTTTCCAGCGTGAGCTTAAGCATCAGCTATCCCCAGATGAGCAAAGTAGATTGTCCTAGAGAGTTAGGAAACACCAGAGAAGTCAAATGAGTAGAATGTCCAGGATTGACGGTCTTGATTGCAGTCTTGGGAAGAGTTGTTGGGCAAGCGGAGCTGGATCGCGGGCGCGAACTTGTGTGCGGAGTGGGTGACCCTTTCGTGTTCACGGACAGGAGAGCCCTTCCTGATGAGGATTAAACTGAGCCTGGCTAGGACCCAGTTCGCCGGATGGGAAGGAAGCCTTGCGGCACCAGATCTGGCCAAATCTGAGGCATGAGGCTGGCCAGGTAATTCCCTCCAGCAGGATGATAAATCAATCACCCTACTTTTCACAAGGCTCCACATTGCCAGAGGGCATCCACTTTGTGTCTGACGTCTGAGAACGAGCGCGAATCGCGATGCGCGGGTTGGTTTGTGGGAGGGTCGAATGACTGGTCGCCGCTGTGCTTGATCCGAGCTCAGTTTGCTAGACTCGAGACTCTTGAGACCTTAGGACGGAATGATTCTACTCTTGATGACTTCTTCGGTGTTCCAAGACTCGTTTCACTGCTGGAATAGACCCCTGCGAGGAGTTCGTATGTCAACATGCAATAAGCGAAAGGCGGACTTACGGTTCTGGAGAGAGGAAGGGCGTAACGGGCGTCGTGCAGTGGCAATTGGGCACAACGACATTCCTGGGTGCGCTAGAGCGCGTTAGTGTCTCAATGACAATTGGTTGGGTGTTTGGCGCCAGCCCGACAAACCGCATGCTGCTGTCCTCGTAGTTGTTGACAGGCGAATATCAACAGAAAGAGGAACTGTTGCAGCGGTAGCAGATGATGGAGGAGGTTTCAAGTGGGTAGAACCTCGGGTGCGACGATAACTGCACCACTGGAGACCAAGTGAAAGATTCCAAAGTCTTGGTTGACTAATGGCAAATTCCTACACTAAGACTGAGGGTAAGGACAATATCAAGTATATAACAAGGAAGTGCTCTCGTTTTCAGAAGGGTCTGCCATTCAAGAGATTGGACTCAGGGTTGCGGATATCTGATTGGCCACTTCCTACACTGCGTAAGAGGGTAATATTGTATTTCATAGATAGAATAAGGAGGTACTCACGTTTTCGGAAGGGGCCTGCCGTCCAAACTAATGGACCCAAGGCATAAACTACTTTTGAGGTTTAGTATGGAATCGTGAGTCGAATAAAAAGTCGCCTACAGTTTCAGAAAAAGCCTCTGCATTACGGACATTGTCGCATGGACATTGCCACCCTCGTATACGGCCAGCTACCCGCGCATCAGCCTCCTTGTGGATTGTGGCAGAGGAGAGAATCTTTGCAGTGGAAACGGTGCTGGTCGCGGTATGGACATGAGTGATCGTGAATGAACGTAAATGGTCGTAAATGGTCGTAAATGGGTTGCTCGGTGAGACAACCTAGGGTGCATCGGAAGCAGCACCCTGTCTTTCTTCAATGCTAATAGGTCTGTTAACGAAGGCGAATCCGTCAATGACCGAGTCCATGAAAGCATCGAGACCGAATGAACATGTCGTTGTGTCGGCTTGAGCCCTCGTCGATCCCGGGGAGGGAATAGAACAGACAGGGAATGGGCCGAGTGTCAACAGACAGTATAGCAACTTCCTACACTATGTCTTGGGTTAAGCCAATATCAAGGATAGAAGAATGGCGTGCTCACGTTTTCAGAAGTGGTCTGCCGCTTAAAAGATTGGACCCGGGTTTGTGATATCTAGGTGGCAGCTTCCTACACTGCGTCTGAGGGTAAGACTATATTTCATGAATAAAAGGAGGAACCACGTACGTTTTCGGAAGGGGACTGCCGTCCAAGCTAATGGACCCGAGGCGTATACTAGTGCTGAAGGTCAGTTTCTCATCTAATATCGGAGAACAAAGGTGCATACGATTTAAGAAAAAGTCTCTGCTGTACTGGCAATGTCGGGTAGACTACGCCAACTCTGGGTATGGCCTCAACTTTCCGCGTGACAGAGTAGACGATTGCACGGCGGAGGAAGAGGCGGTATGTTCGAGATTGGGAAGGGTGAGTCCGGGGTGCATCGGTTTCGTGCGTGCATGTCGAAGGAGGCGAATCAGTCGATAAACAGGTGTAGCGAATCCTATACAAGAGTGTGGCGGACTGTCAGTTGGGGTGCTTGAATAGCGATGACTAGGCTGGTTCTGTCACGGTTCTGGTGGCACGAACAGCTTAAACAGGTGTCGAGGAACGGGTGTTCTTCTGGGTAGTCGAAGGTCGAATGAGAGATAGTGGCAAGCAAACATCACTTGAGTCGGATAGTGGCGATGCCGAGAGCCTGAATTGCTAGAAAGCGATGGGCGAAGTAGGCGGAAGTAGGAGTGATTGGCAAGCTGAAGACAGCTGATGAGTTTGCCATTGCGAAGTTTCTTGAGAGTATCATGAGTAAATAGGAAGAAGTAAGAAGAGAAAAGTACCACACATCATTTCAGAGTACCCGATCTCCAAGCATTCCAAGCCTTGCCTAGAACAAGCCTCAACTCGGTAGTCAGTCATATTTCTGACACATGAGGTGTCCTTCGGATGACTTCTCATCGGACAAATAGAGTTCTCCAATGGCGTCGGCTCCCGCAAAGATACTTGCCATCCCATCGTTCTGGGATTCATCTTCGGTTTGGTTTTTGCCGGGCGCGCTGCAGGAGGGTTACCGGCTCTCCAGGTGATCGCAGCACGCTCGAGTCGTCGACAACTATCTGCGGCTCGAGACTGGTGTCTGCGAGGTGTATCTTATCGACCTTGTTGACAAAATTCTGAATAAAGAATGTCCTGTCGGCGCTTCTCGAGCGTGCTTCGTGTCTGAGATGTGCGAGATAAACGAAGCATGATCATCTCTGTCGGATGCATACATACATGTACCAATTAGTTGGACATAAGTGTGACGTCACTAGTAGCCAAATTTAGGTGTGAGAACTGCTGTACGCGTGATGTCAATAAACCCTGAAATCATGTGACTTGGTTGGGCTGCGATTAAACCATTTATTCTCACGCGAGTCCGCGCCAACAAAGGAACGCAGTTTCCCAGTTGGACAGCTTTCTGCTCTTTCTTCCTAACCACAATATGTCTATGCCGACAGCAACAACAACAACAACAACAACAACAACAACAACAACAGCAACAACGGCGACAGTGATAATGCCTTCCCCTTCTCTTCATTGTTCTTCAACCCAAGTTGTGGGCTCCTATTGCCGTACGTCGTGGAACCACAGAACTCGGTGAGTGAGTCGTTCAGTATGGCGAAATTCCTCTTTTCTCACTCTGAACCCTGACAGACCTGTAACACCCCAACCCCTATCTTTGTTCGGAACTGTTGACTTAGACACTGTTTCGCTGGAAAGTGAGCCTGACGAGACAGCTATGCTTCCGACTGTCGGGCGCGTAATGATGAACGAAGGCGGCCCGACTACACTCGTCGTGGCGGGGAACAACAATGACACGGATCGGGTCCTTCCAGTCGGGGATCGAGCATTGCTCGAAGACTAGGTGGCTTGACTCGCCTTAGCAGTCT
This sequence comes from Trichaptum abietinum, assembly GCA_910574555.1. Classification (NCBI taxonomy): domain Eukaryota; kingdom Fungi; phylum Basidiomycota; class Agaricomycetes; order Hymenochaetales; family Trichaptaceae; genus Trichaptum; species Trichaptum abietinum. The sequence continues at coordinate 4,714,091 of CAJTBE010000005.1, read as the reverse complement.
AAGGTGTTCCAGCGTATGGAGGCGATGCGAACCCATCCGCCACCCAGCGAAGTGGCAGGCCGTAGCCAAAGCCGGTCTGCGACTCCAGGCACTTCTCAGAGAAGGTCAACGTTCTTGTCTGAGCGTGCAGGCTTGACGGTTCCCCGTGCTACCTCGCACCTCAGTGTTGGAAGTGGCAAGTCGAGTAATGGCGACACAATGTTTTATGATGCATTGTCTTCTGTGTCGACCCGGTCCGGCCATGGTCATGGTCACCGCCTTTCCTCTATGCCGCCTCTCCCACGCCCACATACAGCGACGTCTACGCAGCCCGCCACTGCCCCTGATACGCTCCCCGCGCACGAGACGAGCTCAGGGAGCCAATCCATTCTCGGTCTCGCGACCCGACGCCTCCGAACACTGCTGGAGCAACAACTCTTGCTCCTCACAGATCCGTCGATGCCCTACGCGCCTTTGTCATACTCTATACCAAACTCTTCCTGGAGCAACGTCGAGCCTGCGCTCAGTTCTGGCATCAAAGCAAAAGCAAGTTCGTTAGCCAATGGATGCATTCCGTGACCTGTGTCCTCATCGAGCGCCTGCGCCAGCGAAGAGCCACCTCGCGGGGAAGCTGAGGATTTATGTCCTTTCACGCCTTGCTTTGCAGATGCCCTTCGCGAGCCAGCGTGGTGCGCCGACAGATACTGTGTTCCGCCAGCCCCAAAGATGTTGTCTTCATTGTCAAATGACATCCTGAACAAGAAGAAAAGTCGAGAGGGGCGCGGAGAATGAAGCAAGCTGCGGGTTGCAGCGAACGCGTAGAGCCGTCGCGCGCAACGTGGTGGTACTGGCCAGTACTCAAAATAGCACCAACGAAGCGTTCGATGTCCTTGATGCACCCGTGCCTTCAGCAGTTTCGCCATTTTCTACATCCTCTTCAAGGGGCGGCCCTGCGTACCCTCCTGGTCTGGAGCAGCATATCTCGGATATCAGAGCTTGGAGGAAGATCTCGCTCTCGCCGTTGTCGACGCCTTCGCGGAACGTCCTGCGCGAGGTGCTGCATTTCCAGCACAAGCAAGCGGAACATCAGCGATGTGGATTTGTTGAATGTGGATGGTACTTGGGTCGAGGTGAGTCGCGTTTGCGCAAATCCGAGAGTTTGAAAGTGCCAGTACTGAGTGAAAGACTGGCCAGGCATCAACAGAGTAATGACCATCCATTGTGATTCATCACGCATGATGAATCTGCGTGATGAATCAGTACTGATTCCTAGTGTGATGAATCATGTTGATTCATCAGGTATGTACTCAATCATCCACTTTGAAGTTCACACTTACACTTCGTCAGTCCTTAGGAACTGACAATGATTAATCAAGTCTCTTTGTGACTTAGGCATCTTGCCTATGGTCTGATTCACCAGGTAAGCAAGATTTGATTATTGTATTTTACAGTAGAATAGATTTGAATACATGTAAAGTAATTATGATTCAATACAATAATCAGAAATCATAATGCAATCAAGTGTCGTCGTTGACGAGAGTGATTCATCAAATCACCTGAGGTTCCTGTACAGTATAAGACCGTAGGTCGCTATCAGTCATTTCGGATATACGTCCCTATTTCTTCCCGTTCCCGACTGCCCATCCCCGGAGGGTACGATAAGGCAGGTGTCATCATCTTCTACGCAGGAGCGAAGAGATGCAATATCGTGATAAATCGGATCGAAGGCCACCGCAGTATGAACTCTCCTATCTCAAACTCACACAGGCTACTGATGTGTGATTCTTAGTCGAGATGTCTTTCATTGGACGCGAGCGTACACCGTTTCCTAAATCGATCCATGAGATCAAAGATTACTGGCGCGGTATTCATGCTGAAGATCCCTTACCACAATGGCTCTTCGACGTGTTGGATGTTCTATTAGAGTACGAGGGACCAGTGGAGAGCAACGATGTGGTCTTTCGTGAGAACTACATCTACTCAAGCTAACTGTTGTCCTACATCCTAATGTGTATCTGTCTGGTAGCGCCTACGTCCTGGGTCCGTTATGAACGAGCACCATACATCCCCTCCAATTTCATCGCTATCGGTGACTCAGTGATGCGTTCTAACCCGGCATATGGGTAAGCATTTCTTAAACTCCTTTGCTGCTGGAGAAGGGAACTTCAATAAATCGTAATGTTAACGACAAATGAAGCCAAGGGTGTAGTAAGGCCGCCATTGGAGCGATCACTCTCGACAGTATGCTGCGATCATCGCACTACGATAACTTGACTCAAATGCCGAGGGACTTCGGATTTGAGTTCTTCAAGAAACATAGCGGTAGAATTTCCGGAATGTGGTATGAAGGCCTTTTGGTTTGTAACTTCTGAATTTCTAATCAGTGCCTTGATAGGTACGCAACGAAACCATTGGGTATACTCATTCCGGCGCTAGCTTAATACTTCTCTCTGACACATATATACTTGAAGACTATCAATCGAGCTCTACAATTCCTGTGAAGGGGGAGAAATTATCCGATGCTGACTTCATGGCAGGTTATACTAAGATCATTACGCGTCTTTCACTATCGGTTAGATGAACTTCCGTGACTATTTGTTAAATTGACGCTTACTTTAATTCGTGAGCAGGACACTCAAGTCAACGCCGCGCTCTGGAAAGTCCGCTGCTTCCTCGCCCCTCCTACTGCTCTTTTCCATCCGCTTATATTGGGGAAGGTAGCCTTCTTCTGGCTTAAACAACAGCTCCAATCAATAAAGTTTTTTAGCTGGAAATGAATTTGGTAGGGGCGGGAATGATGGTCATGTAGTCATTCGTTTGTGTCTTGTTTAGGCGTTTGAGTTCGATTTCGTTCTTCAAGTTTGTCGCTTTCCTTATTTTACCAGCTTCAGGAGAAAAGGAGGCTAGATTTCGACATAAATATGCTCATAGGACTTTTAGATCTACTGAATACAGTGGGTATATCTTACTATCATCCAGTTGGCAATAGCACATTCAAAGTTTGCCTACAAGTTCAACTTTATGGCGTTTTCCACTCGCTTGCGCAGTCTCCTACTACCCAAACTCTCCCACGGTCAGATTGGCTAAAGCCTCGGGGTCCTTCCCCGCTTGCGGATTCTTAAGAGCCGGCCCCCGACATCCAATATCCAGAGAAAAGTAAACGCGCTTGATACTATCCGGATTATCGGCTTGGCCTGCCAAATATGAATATTAAATGAGAAACAATTCCTCAATTTAGGACACCAATTTTCACGATAACTGTCGAACACGGCCCAGCCTGCTCGTATCCTGACACTTCGGCCTCTGATATCTGGATTTTACTATGTAGGCCCCGCGAAGATCCGGCTTCGAGTAGTATCCGGATTGTCTGAATTCACGGCGTGGGATACTAGTTAGTACCTGCTATGTTTCCACTCTCTCCAACGTCCGACGGTTACTCCGCTCACCTTTGCTTATGTTCGAGTCAGTTTCTCTTCCCATCTCTGTCCCATGTCTTTACGTCGATGCTCTGAAGGATTGCATGGTACGATAAAGTGGAATGTCATTGAACATGTCTACCTTTACAGTCAAATTAGCAAGCAAATGACAATGGCCGTTGCTCTTACAAAGCAAATCCACGTAGTTTGGACTTTCAGATCAGCTAATACAGCAGATAAAAGCTCATGACCAGTCCTTGCCGCTCGCACTGCATGTGCCGATTTATAACCATGATTAGACTCCGAGTCGGCCCCATATATAACCACTTGTTCTCCTCACTATCCAAAACCCGCATCAACAGCATATCTCGCACTCGTCGCTCTATCATGTCGTCTACCAGCAAGCTCGTGCTATACTCTTTTCCGACGCCCAACGGCGTCGCAGCCTCCATATTACTTGAGGAATTGAAGGTTTGTTGTTGGATTGATTTACCGTGACTGAGGTACCACTGACCGGAATCTTGGAACAGGCTGTATATGGCGGGCCGGACTACGAGTAAGTGTTCATATGAATTGTGTATGACGCTAGCACACTGACAATGAAACCCACAGGGCCGTTAAAATAAGTATCATGGACGCTGATATTGGCAAGGTCCATAACCAAGTCAAATCCCCTTGGTTCCTCGAAGTGAGTAGCCTTCACCGTTATCAGCTCTGTTACTAAACCTTTTCAAAGATCAACCCGAACGGGCGTATCCCGGCAATCTCGCACGATGGCTTCAACGTTTTCGAGTCGTCCGCCATCCTCCTCTATCTCGCTCAGCAATTCGACAAGGACCACAAGATATCTCGTGATCCTGTTACGGACCCAAAAGGCTACAGTGAAGAGCTACAATGGCTGTTCTTCACAGTGAGTGCTAATTACCGAAAACTCTGGTAGTGTCTGATCATGGAATTCCCATATAGCACGGCGGTATAGGACCTATGGCTGGTCAAGCCTCTCACTTCCTCCGCGCTGCGCCGGAAAAGATGTAAGCCGGCTATGGTGCCATAATTTGTTAAGCTCACGTTATCTAGACCTTACGCCATCGATCGTTACTTGAACGAAACAAAGCGCTTGTTCTCTGTTCTCGAAACACGTCTCTCTACGAACGAGTACCTGGTCGGAATCTATGGTCTTGCTGATATCAAGACTTTCCCTTGGTACGCTGGTACTGTTCGCTACTTTACTGAATCGTAGCTAAATATGATACAGGGTTAGAGGTGCTTCCCGTGTTGGTATTTCAGTCGATGAATTCCCTAAGCTCAAGGTTAGCACTTGCACTGCTGGTAGACGAGCCATATGCTAATCGACTATATACTCGGAAATTAGGCTTGGATTGAGCGCATTGAGCAACGCCCCGCCGTACAAACCGGATTGACTATCCCCGCAGTAAACTAGGCGTGTAAGTAAAAACGATTTGCCTTACATGAAAGAAGAATGGAACAGCTGGCTTTTGTTTTCTGCTGATTCTTTGGGTATAAATAACTAGTTTTTTTACGAGTGTAGCTGGATGAGATATACGTATGTTTAAAACGTCTGCGACCCCTTTTTCTGAGATACATAGCCGAATGTAACCATTGTGACGTAATTCCGAGCTGTGACGTGTGATAATGCCGAGCTAAATTAGGAAGTGTCACACCAGCCTGAGGTCTGGCCGTGACCAGTCGTTGGACCCAGGGTTGTCATTCTGCCATTGACAACCACCAACTGCAGTACAGTACTGAGTATTGTCATGTGTACGGCTTGTACTATGAACATCGAGATGCATTTCCTGCGACTAATATTGCCTTAGTTGACTTCTATCTAATTTGTTGATTGAAATCTGGCTACTTACTGAGATAACGAACTTGGATTTCGACTCGAAGGCCTGAAGCTGATTACGCTTCGATGGCGGCGATTCGAAACCCAATGCTTTGGTGTCTCTGAGCTCATTCTAAGACAGCCATATTCGATCGTCTCTCATCACTGGTTGGATGGACAGCCGTTTGTGTTTGGCCCATGTCGGATGTCTCAGTCTTGACTGAACCAACTTGAAATGTTGTCAACCAAACCGTCATCTTTGAACAGAGTATTCGTGTCCCTTTACCTTTCTGATGCTCGCTTCACCGAAGAGTGCTCGATGTTGTGCGATACTATCCATTGCAGCTCTGGAAGCCACTGCAAAGCTTTCTTAGATTGCAAAATGGACAAGTGCATCTTTTTTCTGAATGTCTCTCACATCCGCTCTATCCCGTCATACTTCCACATACTTCCGCGCTCTGCACCACGAGTCTGAGACAGTCTTCCGCCTCTCTGGTTTGTCCGTCTGGTTGAGACCTGTCAAACACTTTCTATATTCGGTGCTTCACAGGGCATTTGGGTTATTCGTGCAGCAGACGGAGGACTCATCGGCTCCACAGGTGAGCACAGTTGACGCACAGGGTGATCGACACATCGGGTCTATACCATCGGAAGCTGTCTGTCTCAGTGCACTTCGTCAACTGCTCCGTTATAAGTAGAGGTTACCAGCTCTCCTGACTTGCCCACCGTTTTCTCTCGTTTCCTTCATCTCGTCGCCCCTACCACCCGTCGCCCACCCACTACCTTCCCTCCTCCCCCTCTCCGACAATGAAGGTTTCTCAGAGCCGTTTCCTCTCCATGGCCGTCTTGGCCTGTGCGCTCGCCTCCAACGTTGAGGCAAAGGCTGGCGAACGCCGCGGGCTCTTCGCATTCGGCAGACGTCAAGATACGGGCACGGATATAACGACCGCCGTCACCGAAACTTCGTCTTTAATTCCTACAGAGTGCCCGGCTACAGCATTCGAGACTACGACAACAACAATAACGATCACCACTGATGACCCTTCTGCTTGCGGTAAGTTTTCTTCTGACGGCTACATGACCTTCTCATCTCATTGCTCACTTCGTCTACAGACTCTTCTACGACATCGCCCACGACCACCATCATCACGACTTCATCTTCAGATTCGACATCCTCCACTGACACATCTTCATCGTCGTCAACGGACACGAGTTCTGACACTGACACCTCAACTGACTCATCGAGCGATACTGATACATCAACTTCGGGCTCTGGTTCAACCACCTCCACTTCAGGCTCAGTCACGACCACCGAATCGTCCTCATCTTCCTCAGAATCTTCGAGTGGCACTGAGACGACGACTTCTGTATCTTCGAGCGGCACTGACACATCCTCAACAGCTTCATCGAGTGGCACAGACACATCCTCATCTTCATCGGAGTCGTCAACCGATAGCTCTAGCACAATCTCTACATCAGGTTCATCGAGTTCGACATCTTCATCTTCCGGTTCCACTATCACGACCTCTGCATCTTCGTCGACAATTGATTCTTCAACATCGGAGCCGACGACTATTTCCGGAACAGTCTACGAAACTATCACCAGCACAGTCACTGAGACCGAAACTGTCACTATCACGTCTGGGGTTGCCACCACCACAGACTTCTTTACAGACTTCACTACATCCTTCGTCACATCAACTGTTACAGACACTGAGACAGCGCCTGCGACGACTCTCACCGTTACTGGCGGAGTAGTCAAGCGTGGCATTCTCCCTACATGTACGTCTTATTTTCTTTGACGAACGATATTTAAACTGACTTCGTGATTAGTCGGCCTTTTCTAAGTTCACTCGGTGCCTAGTTTAGTTGCTTGATGGACATTTTTCTTGCCATGTGATGATACGACCTGCTATTACGCACTCACGCGTCTTAACGATTGGCATCTCTCCATTTGTACAGTTTATTACTACAGAATACAATGTTGTCGTCAACACAAAATCTTTACACATTTCTTTATGCCGCGTGCAAAATTGTATACTTATAGATACCGCAAACACTGGAAGAAAAGAGGTATAGCTGTGAATGTGGTTTCTTCCGCCGCTATTTGATGGCTAACGTCTATATGGCGTGGTCGAGAAGTTATTCAATGGTTATCGCCTGTCAAACCATGTAATTGGCGAGGAATTTAAAGTTAGACTTCAAGCGCTACTAGTACGCTTCGGCTAAAACGCCCGGGACGCGCCTTAACCAAACATCTGTAAATAACGCGCGGGGAGGATATAAAGTAGCGCGTACCTTTTACTCAACCTTTCGTGACCACCCACCTCTCTCTTCGGAAGGCGACGATGTCGTCTCCGAAATATACGAGCGCGCAAGTGCTGGAAATTGCAAAACGTACTTTAGGCTTGCCAGTCGATGCCAGTGTAAGTGCTTCTCAGTCGAACTATTTTCATCCTGGAAGAAACTTGGTTTGATCGCCAATCAAGGAATCGCAAGTCCCTGCCGGCTATCTCGTAGAGCTAGGCAAACACATCGGCATCCATCCCCACGATACTTTGGTAAGCCTTCACAACACTGTCTATCCCTTACTATTTACGTTACTTATGACATGGATGTTACATTTTTGTTTAGTTTCAGGTGAATGCACAGACAGGATATGGATGTACGTAAACTCACACGGAAAAGAGTATATACATAAACTGATCGACCTTACAGATGGTAGAGTCGTATGCCTCGAAAATGACTGCAAACGTGCGACTATACCTTTGACGAAACGCGTCGGTGCACCGGATGGAGGAATGTCGGAGGGCATTGGAGGACTCTCAGCGTATAGGGTGAGCTACCGTCACTATCTTAGGAACTAGCATAATCACCTTCCTTTCAGAATCATATGTCCGATCCTGCTCATAAGACCAGTCGACTAGCCAGACTCAAAGAGATACAAGCATCCCGTGTAACCTCTGTGAGAAGAAGTTGTTCAATGCGCTATTTCTCTCTAACTCATGTCGTGCAGAATGCCAGCTCCCCAAGTAGGACACCTATCAGTAAGGCCGGACGTGTCCGACGACTGAAAGTTCTCGACGGTCAGGGTGTAGCCACCACACCACCCGCTACTCCAGAAAGGCCGATCGCTCGGCCGCTAGCCCGGCAGAGTCTCCCTCACCTTCCTGAAAGGGCATCACCTTCTACGCGTCTTCTGCCACTTTCGGCACCTACAGTGCCGCTTAAACGGCCTTTGGATAGCGTACCTCGCGACAGTGAAGATGACTCTTTTGAAGAATCCGTAAGCGCCGCCCGGAGAGTTGTGCAAATGCCTGCTGCAAACACGCAGCCGCCCTCAAATCAAACGGTGTATATACCGACGAATACCGAGGCACAGCTGAATGTGAGCTATAGCCAGAACGTGAATGTCCGTCCATCAACTGCGTCTCCGAAACGCGCGAAAGTCGATGGTCTTGTCCACAACAACAATCCTCTAAATTACCAAACTGCTACTCATGGCACAAATTTGAAAATCGATGTTTCCATCAATGTCGTAGCTCCATCTACAGCTGTCTCTACGACGCCGTCATCACAGGGCGATCCCAGTTTGGGTCACCTTAATCATGTCGAAAAGCTGAGAGCCATCAAAGAGAATCTGGGCCTTTTTAATCGAATCAGAACGGGGATCGTCAGAAAGAAGAAACTTACCGCCTCGGACCGCGAGAGACTTCGTGGGACGGATTCACAAATTGCCAATTTACAAGCTCAAAAAAGACAACTTGATGACCTTGTTGCTCAAGGCCAAACCACCAGCGCAGGAGTTGCCACAGAGCAGAATATGGTAGTCGCATCAGCTCAGGTTACCATACGACAGCAAGTCGTACCTCCCGAGCCTTCGAGCTCCAACTCTCTTGTTCTGCACTCTCCACCAACTCCCTTACAAGCCCGGATGGCCCATGATTCTATGTATGGAGTGATGGAACGCGTTGCGGGATCTGGTGATGTATCTATCCAATCATTGGGAGGTCTCATGGTCGACGCAGAGTCAGGTTTCCTCCATGACTTAGGCCCCTTTGATAAAGACGGAGACTGGCATGGCCGGAGTAAGGATCGGTTCATCGGCCCAACGGCGCAGCCCGGAGAGTAGGTCTGCAAGATCGTGAAAATGTGAAGCCTTCTGACATCGAGTTCTCTCAGACTTCAGAAATTTTTCCAGGATGCTGGCAATGCGGAATTTTTCGACGAGAACGCGTCAATTACAACTGCTTTGCAGAAACTGGGGTTGCCCTCCCTTAATATTCTTTTCCCCGGTCTTTCCATAGCATTGATGCCTCATCAGGTCATCGGAGTAGCATGGATGCTAGATAAAGAAAGGGCAGCGGCATTTAGAGGAGGTATACTTAGTGACGAAGTATGTCTTATCATATATTTTGGCCTTAATCTCTGTAGCGATCGTGAACTAATCTAACATTTTCATAGATGGGTCTTGGAAAGGTTCGTTTAAAATTGAGGCACTAACACCAAGCTGACATTCGTTATCTATGATGTCGTGCATAGACTGTACAAATGTAAGTGCTCACTCGTAATATGCTTTTCGATATTCTCAATATCCTCTAGGATCGCAACTATGACAGCCAATAAATCTGAAGACCCGGCCGTTAAAGCAACGCTCATTATTGCTCCTGTTGCACTTCTCGACCAATGGAAGCTGGAGATTGAAATGAAGACAGATGATTCAATGAAGTGCCTGATCTACCACGGTCAGGGGAAGGCAAGGACGAAGAAAGAACTCATGAAATATGATGTAGTTCTCACAACCTTCAACGTCAGTATTAGTCCTCAGGCGGACATCATGTGCTTCGGGCGGGACGGTACTAACAACCGTGACAGACCTTGGCAATGCAATACCCTGATCCTGAAGCGGAAGAAAGAAGGGATACTGAAAAGAAGAAGAAGAAGAAAAAGGACGGGTTTATTGAATCGGACGACGACGATGTTAGACCTAAAACCAGGAAGAAGAAAAAAGAAGAACGTAAGTCCTCGATTACTTGTCTCAGGCATGAAGGACCTGAACTGACTTCCTGTAGCTGGTATTCTCATCAATATGAACGTCAGCATCTTTATTGTTTGCTCAAACCTATGCAATATTCACACTTTCATGGTCCCAGTGGTATCGAATTGTGCTTGATGAGGCTCAGTTCATCAAGAACAAAAGGACTCGTAAGTCGTTGGGCTATAGTTAATTCGGAATCAGGATGCATTGTCTTTTAGGGGGTTCGCGCGCTGTCACCCATTTGACCTCGAAGCTTAAGTGGTGTTTGACGGGGTACGTACGCTAACGTCTTTTAACACATTCATTCCAACTCATGATCGAAAACCAGTACTCCCATTACCAACGGCCTCGGTGATATCTATCCACTTTTACGTTTCCTTCAGATACGGCCATGGTATGGTAAGGCTCTCACCTGTTTTCGCTTTTATTTGTATGTTATTGACGTCATCGCCGCAGACTGGATAGAATACAAACAACACATTATGCAGTGGGAGCGTAAATCTCGTGCGTATCGATCGCTAGCCTCATCGTCAGGCTATTCACTAACCCAAAATAATCTAGCAAATATTGCGACAGCTAGATTACAGGCCATCCTGGCTACTTGTTTGCTGAGGAGGAGGAAGGACACAGAGCTCGATGGAAGGCGTTTAATAGATCTTCCTTCTAAGAGTGTGCACCTTTGTAAGCTTGAGTTCTCGCCAGAAGAACGAGAAATCTACAACATGGTGAGCTTGCTATGCCTATCTCATTATATCTAAATGCTCAAACAGTTGTCTGAACCAAGGTTGAGACTCGTAGTCAGCAAATTTTCAACAGGTATCTTCGCGCTGGGACTGTCCTGAAGTGAGTTCATATTTCCTTGCGCGGTGGACTACTAACTGATCTGAAAATTCGGCAGGAATTATGCTCAAGGTCATTGTCACAACTATTTCGTCTACATCTCCATGTACTGACATCTGTCGTTGTATAGTTCTTGTGATGCTCTTGCGCCTACGTCAGGTTTGCTCTCATACATCTTTGATAACCGAGGAAAAGGATGTCATCGTGGACGACAATCTGGAAGATGGAGACAAAAACGACGAGGACGAACTCATTGAAGCTCATAAGGTCGCAGGACCCGACTTTGTTAACAAACTGAAAACAAAGTTGAGGGAGGTCGCTTTAGAACGAATCGCAGCTGAAAAGCAGGTAAGTTGATGCCTTCCTATCTTTTGTGATGGTATTAACGACTACCAATAATACAGTCACCCGATGCGGCCCTTGAGAATGAAGAATGTCCGATCTGCTTTGACTTGCTCGATAACCCTGTGGTCACATCATGCATGCACTTTTTCTGTCGGAAATGCATAAGTGAGTGCTCTAAAGACGCTCTTGCTCTTAGACGACAAGTATCATTGATTCTCAACTCGGTTGCGCAGATGTCACTCTCAATTCTCTACACGTGATAGACCCGGAGCACCCGACTAAGTATAAACAAGATGAAAGACCTTGTGAGCCTTTACTATCAAGGAATTCTGAAGATTATGCTAACAATGTATGGTTCAAGGTCCTGTTTGTCGGGAGCCAGTCTCTAAGGGTTCAATGTTTGCGCGCAAAGCCTTCGAGCCCACAGACAAGGAGCTACAAGAAAGGCCTGAAGTAGGACCCAGTAACAAGCCGCAAAATAAGTTCACAAAGACATGCAAAACTGAGTCCGAAAATGACGACGACGACGAAGAGATGCCTGATATTGCAGACCTGTTTTCAAAGGAGGCAAAACCTGTCGCCAGGAAGACTAAAGGTAAAGCAAAAGCTACGCGCAAAAGCACTCGTAAAACTCGGAACACGCGTCGTATCATGGATTCGGATGAAGAGGAAGAAGAGCAGGACGATGACGAATACGACTCGGATCTCAGTGATTTCATTGTGCGTTCCGACGAAGACGAAGAGGAGAAGGATGCTCGTAGGGAACTGAGGAAAAAATCGAAGAAACGGATCATTCGTAAACGGGAAGAGTCCGACGATGAGCTCGACGATGACATCGAAGTCATCATCGATCCGAAGCAGAAGAAGGCCATGTTGTACAAAGGTTCTATTAAAGTTCTTCCTAAGCAGCTTCCTTCAACGAAGATGATCGTGCGTGTTTCCATTCTGCATACTAATTCGTATGATGATGACACCCTTCTCCTTCAAGCATATGATGGAGAACCTGCAGCAGTGGGCGAAAGATCACCCTGGCGAGAAGACGATCGTTGTCTCTCAATGGACGCAGTGCCTTGACCTCGTTTCCGCGTATCTCGTCACAAAGGAGTTCAAGCACGTGAAGTAAGACAGGAAATATATTGTATCGTCACGAAGCAAATTTACATCTATCCTTTTAGGTACCAAGGATCCATGAATCGTAAGAAACGTGACATTGCCGTTCGTGCATTTATGAAGGATGATAGCGTGCAAGTCATGCTGATGAGCTTGAAATGTGGCGGAGTTGGACTTGTAAGTCAAGATCAAGTCAAGATCATGATTAATTCTCAATCATGATAATGCTGACCCATTTTTTTCCCTTCGTACAGAACCTTACCCGTGGAAATAGTAAGCCTCTCCAACAAACTGATTGTGTTCCTAACTAACCCTTGTCTGATTTAGGGGTTATCTCTATGGACCTTGGGTGGAGCGAAGCTGTCGAGAATCAGGCTTTCGACCGAGTGCATCGTCTGGGCCAGATGCGCTCCGTAGTCGTTCACCGCCTTATCATCAGCAATACTGTTGAGGACAGAGTACTTGCGTTGCAAGAGAAGAAGGTAAGGAATCTGTTTAATCCTTCCTATCAACACAGTCACTGACAGTATCGTGCAGAGGAACCTCGCAGATGGAAGCCTTGGAGAAGGAAACGGAAAGAAGATCGGACGTATGTATAGTCTCTTCCCTCAGCTGCATCTACTGATACTATATGATAATAGGTTTGACTGTTCGTCAACTCGCCAATTGTGAGCAACAATATTCCATTTTCTTTCTGGCACCATTGACTTAGATTCTTGTAGTGTTTGGACTGGACCATGAAGGAAATGTCCTGTGAATGAGGATGATCACAGAAACTTGAACGGACTGGGACTTTAGAATCGAAGTGCTATGCCCTGGGCATACCCTGCTAAGCTTATTCTTCACACCTATTTTTTGCTGCTCTATTATTATTTTCTCAGTTCAACCTTACACTTTACAGACATCACTTACGATTCTATTCCACTACATTATCCGAGTAAGCTAAACGGTACAACTGAAGAATGACGCTTGGTTCACTTAGTTATGTAGAGTAGACCTCAAGCCAGTAACTAAATAATCTTGTACTTTCATTCATTTTTCTTGACATTGCGAATGGTGTTCGCTTTCACGAATATATTCGTCTTCAATATATTTTGCGTTCGGAAGTCCGCAACCTAGATAATCACCAGAAGCTTTAATAAGCCGCTGAAAAGCGGCTCAATGTTCCTTCCATCTGCCTTTTGCATCACCGATGTCGTCTCCATGAGCCCAACTCCATTAAGTCTTCAAGCCTAATCATGCCTAACAATTTCCATAGTAAGGTGGTTATCGGTAGGCCTCATGAGCATGCATCCGACAATGATCAAGAGTTCTTTAAGGATATAGACGACTTGCTGGTTGTGCATGATCCCTACTTCTAGTAGGTAAGATATTGTAGTGAATGGTCATTTGAAATGATTGGATGTCAGCTCCAGTCTTGAGTCCCGAGTGTGTGGAAAACTGGCCTTGACTTGGAAGGAGGCCTCATTCAATTCAAAGCAAGCAAGCTTTGAAAGTACCCACTTTCATACCTAAATTCACCATGAGTTATTAGATGAGGTCGCTGCGGGGAGGGGAACATACCGATCCAAAGTTTCAAGAACACAGATTGATATCCTGATTAAAATTCTTCGTCCGCTGCTCTGATCGTTGCTACTGTTGTGTCGGTACCAAGTTGGATGTAACAGTCATACATGGAACACATTTTGCAGATAGAGGCCCGCTACTCATTGAAGGGGAAATGCGAAGTCGTCCATGGAAGGCCTAATGATTTGATGCCACAATTCATTTTTGTCGGGCCTAGTAAAAGTAACAAATAGACTGTAATAGATTGCAGCAGTAGCCAACAAGGGAAAAAGACAGGAAATTAAGTATGATGAAAGCATTGAACCACACAAGACTTTTAGTGACACCTCGCAGAATCAACGGCCTTCTCTTGACTCCTCTGTACACGCTTAATACACCTTTTTCTTCTCGTCTACAGACAGACCACCAGGACCCATGTTCACGAGAAGTAGAAGGCCGCCGACAATGGCTAAAAAAGGTACATTTAAATTAGACTAAGAAATAATAGCATATGGATGAAACTTACATAGCGTCTGGAAGAAATCATACTTGAGGAAGTCGCGTTTCGGGTGCGCGGAGTGGACCGCCCAGAAGTTATTGGCGATGACGTTGAAGACGCTTAAGACAGTGACAAGGAAAGCGGCGGACCACTTAGCCTTGAAACCAACGGCGACCATGACACATGCAACGAGGCCAATGAGCGATACAAACGCCCTTCCGATACTCCATTGTCCCTGAATGATAAATCCAAGGAAGAGGAAGATGAGGAGGACCCGGCCCGCGAGCAGGAAGCTATGGACGATGCGAAATTCAGAAAAAAATACGACAATCTCGGAGTTAAAGCAACGCACTATTTCTTCCTGTCTGTCTCGCTGATAGATGGCAGACCTGCGAAGGGTTTCCTCCTGCTGATCATGGTGTCACTAAACACCATGAAAAGACCACCAATGACGGAGAGATTGCGAAGGAAAAAGGGAAGGTCGAAGATCAAGCCATAGCCGAAGCCCTGAATGATGACAACTCCCAACAGACCCATAACAGCGTATTCTGTGTGTCGTTTTGTGATGACAGCACCAGATCCGACCAACATGACCTGTAGAGCTGAAAGTTAGCAATGAACATGAGGATTTGATGGTAGCAAATGTGTGATTTAAGCATAGACGATTGACTACAAGAACGAAAGATCGTCTGCTATCCAATATACGATGAATGCTTGCGTTCCGGAGGTGCAGACTGTAAAGCAGAGTATAGGTACGATAAAGCGAAAAGTCCGTCAATCCGTGCCACGCAATAAGGTAGATGATTGCTTTTTCGCATGACCGCAAAAAAAACAAGGCGAATAAACCAAGAACGAACACGTCACAGTACTCACCACCACGTTTATCAACAAGAAAATATGAGACAGCCCCCAAGGAAATTTCCTATGCCTATCGAGCAGATTTAAGATCATAGAGGGCTTTGGAACTTCCCGAATGTACGGACCTCTCAAGATACCACAGCTGGTCGCTCCATTGTGTCATGATCCGCCACGCGTCCTCCAAGAAGGTCACGACGATGAGGAAACGGCCTATTGCCGGTAAGGAAGGCTTGAGGGGCTGCGAGTATATCTCGATGTAATCCTCAACCTGGGACGCAAATGCGCGCAACTTGGCGATATGGTCATCTGAGTCCGGGTTCGCCGCACGGTAGCCGCCGCCCATTGAGCGCGAGTTGGATAGACCGTGCGGGTCGGGGCTGTATGCGGGGGGCGCTGCAGGGCGGGCAATGTTGATGCGAGAGGTCATGGTGGTCGGGAAGTAAGGAGTGTTGAGAAGAGAGCGCCAGTGGCGGAGGTAGTTCTTGCGAGCCAGTCGTGCCAAGTCCACAACTCGCGCGACAACGACGACCTGCCTGTCTCGGCTATGACAAACGACAGCTTCTTTATTTAGATATAAACAGCCGAAAGATACTATATTCGGAGTATAGCGGAGGCAGAAATGGAAGTATCGGCCGGATGCAGACGGCGAAAGCGCCTCAGGCTTCAAGTTCCACGTCACTCTTTTCATGACGCACTGAACACTAACTTGAAGCACGGGCCCAGCGTGTGAGACATACAATTGAAATAACTTTTATCATTGATTTTTTTCTCCCTCTTACTACTGGGAACTTGAACTCGCAGGACGAGGAGTCAAGCACCGCAAGGTCGCCAACTGCAATGGCTTCGGTGTCACTTTCATCGTCGTTTGAAAGTCCTGCTTGTTCATCGAACCGACATTTTTATAATTAATCATGTACATATGTTATTACTGATGCAGATTACGGTGCATTCGTCTATAGCTGGCCATTCACAGCCTTGACTTTGAAGGCATCTACCAGGTTCTGCAAGTCTTTGTTCCCGCCAAGCCTATCGATTTCCTCTGTAATTTGGTACTCCAAAGATGCTAACACCGTCCTCGTATACTGAAAGGATTTCGTGTGTTCCTCCAAGTAGTCAATGATATGGTGCTTGAGGGCTGGAGAAGCTGGACGCTTCTGGAGTACATCTGTTACGGATTTTGTAGCCCATGTTAATACAATTTAGGAAGACTATTCTGTACTAAACGTACTTAGGATCTGGTGGTTGCTCGTGTCCGCGCGAATTCCGTGGACAATAGGGAAGGAGAACTTCCCTTCGGTGAGATCCTCTGCGAACCCCTTATTTGTCTCGTACTTTTGAGGTTGTCAGCTTGCGCTACTGGTAGAAGCTACAAAAGCATATCATACACACCTCTCTGCTTTGCAGGTTCATGTAGTCATCCCGGATTTGATAGTAGACTCCGATGAGATTAACCAATGGAACATAATCTCTGCAAGCAAGTGTAGTCAGGCGCTACAGCTCAGGGGAAAAGCCAGTATTATAATGCGTACGCACATATCCCGATTAGCCGTCGCGCAACTCGACATGAGCTTGATTGCGATACGAAGAAGGCCGCTCGTCTCTGCCCAAGTAAATTATTCCAGTGATAAACAGTCAAGTGTCTTATAGCTTACTATTATCAACTACTCCAATATATTCCTCTTCCGTGGGGCATTGGAGAGAATCACGCCATAGAAGCTCGAGCCCTTGTCCTCGGTGCAGATTCAGCAGCTCTTCTGCAGATAATTCATGAGCAGCAAATTGGTGGGTTTTGAGAGTTACTTACCGGTAACGACGCGATCTACGTCCTGGGTCGCTGCATCACGCAAGTTTAATAACTCTTTGTATGCGAGAAAGTAGACGTAGTTCGCGCAATTGATCGTCTGGGGCACGCCGTATATTTTATGCGCGACTTGGTACACCAGGGACGATGAGAGGTGATTCTCCAGCTTGAGGGTGTAGTAGTGAACGTACCTGGAACCCCCCTGCGTAGTTGCGAGCCGTCTTCAATGTCATCGATTCTAGAGACATGGACTGAGCGCTGACTCGACGGCTAGTCCAAATAATCTCTCGACTTACAGAAGGCTTGCACTATGAAGCATGGCGGTCACTTTCGTGATCACAGCCAGTTTCTCTACATCGACATGCAACCAATTGTTGAATGCCTTGATGAGTTGTCCACGGATGTCTTTTCCTGGCGTCGCTGTGACATACGCATAAGGTTCTATGAGAGCCTAGAGTAGTGTATAGTCAGTCTAAGTGGGCAATGATGAATAGAAGGTGTACCTCTTCATGCTCCTTTGACCATTGCAAGGGCCTCGACAACCTTTGAAGGATATTGACGTATAGCTCGGGGTTGGCTTGGCCAGGTGACATAGAGCGCGAGGGCATAACTTCGAGCAGACAATGCAGTCAATACAACTGGAGAAAGAAAGATGTTGATCGATGGGTATATCTCAATTTCGATGCGGATGTCCTATTTTATACGGTGTAGAAGAGCGGAGTAAAAGAGGTGTCTCCAGCAGTCAGAGACACCTGGCGCATTGGCAAGCATCTGCAGAAATATCACCAGATAAACAATAGTTACTGTCCAGGCTCATTTTGAACCTTGAGGTGGAAAACATTCCTATCGAATGTCATCAATCCTGAGTCCTGACCAAGTCCGAGCAGATCGCTAGTTGTCCTTTTTGTTTTCAAATGAGAACAGTGTTGAACACGTACATCCACAACAATGGCATGTCTTTTGGCCTCGGATAAAGTGACTCTGAAGTCTGTTTTCAGCTTAACAAACTCTCCGTCTAGACAGCTCAAATAAAACATGCGGCCCTGCATAACATGGAAGCCCCGGAAGTATCTTGTGAGCGAAGCGATGGGGTAAGCTAAGATGATGAAAATCAACATGCACTGCGATGGGTAAACGAGGATATTCCGGGACTACTCCCTTGCATTTGCTTCCGTGCAAGTTCTTGGAAGTACTCTGCGGATTTACATAGGCTTCTGCTCCAGCCTCCGTGGACTTTCTTTGTCAGTTCCGTGCGGTACTCGCACTCATCTGTGAAGATACTATGGTGAGATGCATATTGACTATGTCGTGATGCTTGCTCACAGAGATGAAGATATTGAATCATCGTAGTCCCAAATAAAGTGCTTGAAAGCAGTTATAAGCAGTTCTGGAGCAGAGCTTCATCCATTAGGTGGTTTGTGCAGTTCTACTAGAAATAGCCACAGAAGTTTAAGTTCTTGCTACTGGATAAGTAGCCCTGTCAGTTGGGTGGTCAAAGTGCAAGCGTACTATGTAGTAGAGTCCAACACGAAGCCGCCGTGGCGGTGCCGATTTGCAGGGCGGATAGTACTCGAAGGCGTGGGAATAGTACTCATTTCATATACTTACAGTCGTATTTTCACTTTGACAGTGCGCCACTGTTCAACATTTTCTTTCGAGACTCCAGAGTACACCCACCGCGGCGGCGGAGAAGAAGTTTGGTTAGTACGGCGAATGCGCCATTACTCAAGTCTCAGGCTACGCCGCACCTGCGATGATGTGAACTGGAAACGGAGGCGAAATACTGCCGGCGAGCAAATTGAACACAATCTAAGAAAAAGTATGTATATATGTTTTGATATTCTGACTGAAATCATTGAACTACTCTCTTCCGTTATCTTAGATAACATATACCTCTCCGCGGCAGTCGGGTTTTTGACAGCTTTTGAGTGTAGAAAAGTGCGCTGCAATGCAAGGAACAAACCTATGTTTACGCAAGAATGGAAGCTGTTATCACAGTGTCGCTTTATTGCCACTTTACATTGTACAGAAGTATACGGGATGGAATAGCAGGCTTAAACTTGCCTCGATGACGCAGCTCTAATGATAAGAGCCCGTCTTTATGACTATCGAAACTACTGGGTTGATGTCTGCCTCTGAACAGAGCACCAACGAAGTTTTACTCTGCACAAATCGATCCGACAAGATGCATCGACGGACTGGATGTTCTTGGGTTCTTCGAGATTGGCCTTGCTTGGGGATCTATCTGCTCAAGGCCGACTCAGGGAAAAAACTTCGCTATCATCGGACGGTGGTGCGTGCCGTCTTCCATGGCCTGCTGTCTGAGTGCCGAACTGTCGGACTTCGTGGCTTCTGTATGCGATACTATTGGTCCTATGACATACTCCCACCCTGAGCTTTCTGCGAAAACCCTACTTGGATCTTTTTAGTTCAAACAATCGAGCGTCTCAACTTGCGTGCTCTCACCACGCAGTATAAAAACTAGGAAGGTACATGAATATTACTCAAAACACCCAAACATGACACAAACTCACCTACAACTTCCAGACCTCATCGCCTCTTGCCCTTTCCCCCGTGGCACTAATCCCCACTTCGAACGAGCCTCTGCTGAATCTGCGGCATGGGTGGAAAGCTTCAGCATCTTCCCCGTAACAGATATTAAGCGAGCATACTTTGCCATGACGAACGCAAGCCTTCTCGCATCATACGTGTACCCGTACGCTGGGTTTGAGGAGTTCAGGATCTCCTGCGACTTCATGAACTTGCTTTTCGTTCTTGACGAAATAAGCGACGGTCACGACAAAACCGGCGGCTCCGCCATGGCAGACACGGTCGTGAAAGCACTTAATGACGGGCCATGCGACGGTACTCTTGTATCTCGCATCACCAAGGAGTAAGCATTTCACCTCTCCATCCTGCATAGTCAGTACAAAAAGCTCATGGACATTACCAGTTTCATGGGTCGCCTCACTAAATCGGCTTCGAACTTTCGTCGACGCTTTGTTTCTCACCTAACTGACAGCATGAATACCATCCCTGAAGAGGCAGATCTCCGTGAGCGCGGAGAGCTCTTCGGAATCGACGAGTACATTATCCACCGGAGGGAAAACGCAGGAGCCCGTCCGTGCTTCGACATCATCGAGTACATCCTCGGTACCAACCTTCCTGATCACGTTCTCGAAGATCCCGCCATGAAAGTTTTGTATTTCGCTGCACTCGACATGCTTTGTTGGTCTAACGTAAGTCCATTGTGCCTTCCTTTCTTTTGAGATGTCACCAAGCAGTGCTTGGGTGACTGTGAAGCAATAAAGCACTCGCTAATTATGTGGTCACAATTCTCATACATAGGACGTCTATTCGTACGCAATGGAGCACAGTCGAGGATTGGCGGGCAACAATGGCATCACGATCTTGATGCGCGCTAAGAGCCTGACAATGCAAGAAGCAGTGGATTACATTGGGTCACAATTTCAGGTCCTCCAGAATACATTTCTCGAGAACAAGAGCAAAATCAAGTCATTTGGCGAGTCCGTTGACAAAGATGTCCTATCGTACATATCCGGTCTTGAATACTGGGTATCGGGTAACCTTCTTTGGAGCTTTGATTCGCAGAGATACTTTGGACGCAACAACGATCAAGTGAAGCGGACATTGATGGTATCCATTAAAGATCCCGTAGAGGGTGGTATGTCACGTTTTAGTGTCAGACTTTATTGATAACTCATCTTTCCTTCCCAGACAACGGTTTGGTGAGCTTGGCCTAATTGTCCGATTTGGAGCACCATTCGGATTAGGTGAATACATGTATAAATACGAAGCTTCTTGCTGGCTGAAGCGCTTTGCTCTCGTGATGCTATGTAGAATTCTTGTGGGAGTCGGCTGAGAGGCTTGATAGACGGCGTTTGATCAAAAATAAGACAATGGATTGCCCGCGGCGAACTTAATCGGTGTGACGAACAGTGCATAATACAACCTTAACAATTATACAGATGACCTTCGCCTCAGATAAGATGCAACTGAAGTTGTGTTCAGCTCTACAGTTTCCGTCTGGACAGTTCAAATCAAACATATGGTTTTGCACAACATAGAATCTTCGGAGATATTTTGTGAGCGACACAATGGACCGAACTATGGACGATGTTAGTTGAAAATCAACATGCACCGCTGCAGGGAAATTAGGATTTTCCGTGAGTATTTCCGTGGATCCGAGAGGGCTAATATACAGTAGTACTTCCCAGCAAGTTTGGGGAAGTACTTACCTGCCAGGCTCCGCACCCATTCTTTGTCTGTGCCATGTGGCACTCGCAGTCACCTGTGGACGATGTGTGATGCTATAGTGAGTTGCAGACTAACTCTGTCCTGAGGCTTGCTCACAGAGTTGAAGACAATGTTGAGTTTCGTAGCCCAAATAATATGAGCCGTAATTCTACCGCAGAAATAATGAGCGCGCTCTCAGATTCGAGGTGGCTTGAGCAAGTATCATGAAAGTGCACTGGCAAGCGCAGAATACGGCGCCAACTTGGTCGCGGATATTACTGGTATTAAATTTGAAGGCGTGGGAACACGGGCACGTATTTTCACTTTTGCTGTGCCACAGTGCGTCACTGTCCAACCTTCTCTTTCACTGGCAAGAGTGAACACACCGCGTCGGCGGAGAAGAGGTTTGGCTAGTACGGCGAATACGCTGCAATGCTTGTAACGGAGGCGACATACGGCCGGCGAGCAAACTTAAGAAAAAGTATGTACATATGTTTAATATTCTGGCTGAAATCATTGAACTAGCCTCTTCCGCTATCTCAGGTAGCAAATACCTCCGATTCGTGGTACTCGGCTCCTTGAAAGCTTCTGACTTTAAAGCAGGTGATACTAGGGGCCAACCTCTGCTTACGCGCACAGTCACGGTGTCGTATTGCTACTTTACAGTGTACAGAAGCTTATGGGAAGGACACCCGACTTAACTTAGTAGTGATAACGCTGCTCTGGTGATACGATCCCGTCTTAACAACTATCGAACCTACCGGTCGTGTCTGCCTCCGAGCCAAGCTCCAACGAAGTTTTACTCTGCACAAATCGATCAGAGAAGAAGCATTGGACTACGTTCTCAACAGTCCAAACGGACTATACTAGTAGTTAGGGTTCTGTCTCTTCAACTCCGTCTCAGGGAGTAGTCTTCGCTATCATCGGATGGTGGTGCGTGTCGTCTTCCTTTGACCTGCCGTCTGAGTGCACGAACTGTCGGAATTCGAGGGATCTGCATGCGATACTATTGGTCCTATGACATACGTTTTCTGCGAAAACCCTACTTGGATTTCTAGTTCAGACAATCGAGTGGCTCAACTTGCGCGTTCTCGCCGCACAGTATAAATACCGGGAAGGTACATGAATAATTTTCAAAGCACCCAGACATGACAGAAACTCACCTGCAGCTTCCAGACCTCATCACCTCTTGCCCTTTCCCCCGTGGCACTAATCCCCACTTTGAACGGGCCTCTGCTGAATCTGTTGCATGGGTGGATAGCTTCAACATCTTCCCCGCAACAGATATGAAGCGAGCATACTTTGCCATGACAAATGCAAGCCTTCTCGCATCATACGTGTACCCGTACGCTGGGTCTGAGGAGTTCAGGATTTCCGGTGACTTCGTGAATTTACTCTTCGTTCTTGACGAAATAAGCGACGGCCAAGACAAGACCGGAGGTTCCGCTATGGCAGACACGATCGTGAAAGCACTTAACGATGAGCCATGCGATGGCTCCCTCGTATCTCGCATTACCAAGGAGTAAGCACATCTCCTGTCCATCTTGCATCCGCGGTTCAAAGATCTGATGAGCATATCTAGCTTCATGCGCCGCCTCACTAAACCGGCCTCGAACTTTCGTCGCCGCTTTATTTCTCACCTAGCTGACACCATGAATACCATCCCTGAAGAGGCAGATCTCCGTGACCGCGGAGAGGTCTTCGGAATCGATGAGTACATTATCCACCGTAGGAAAAACGCAGCAGCCCGTCCGTGCCTCGACATTATCGAGTACATACTCGGTACCAACCTTCCTGATCAGGTCTTCGAAGATCCCTCCATGAAAGTTATGTATTACGCTGCAATCGACATGATCTGGTGGTCTAACGTAAGTCTATCATGCCTTACTCCTTTCTGAGACATCTTCTGTCGCCCTGAAGCAGTTCTTGGGTAACTATGAAGCTATAAAATGACACTGATCGTTAATTATGTGATCGCACTTAGGATGTCTATTCCTACGCAATGGAGCACAGTCGAGGCCTTGCGAACAACAATGGCATCACGATCTTGATGCGCGCTAAGAGCCTGACGATGCAAGAAGCAGTGGACTACATCGGATCGCATTTTCAGGTCCTCCAGAATACACTACTCGAGAACAAGAGCAAAGTCAAGTCGTTTGGCGAATCCGTTGATAAAGATGTCCAATCGTACATATCCGGTCTTGAATACTGGGTATTGGGCAGCCTTATTTGGAGCTTCGACACGCAGAGATACTTTGGACGCAACAACGAACAAGTGAAGCGGACATTGATGGTACCCATTAAAGATCCTGTTGAGGGTGGTATGTCATACTTTAGTGTCATCATCGTCGCCTTTCTTGATAACTCATCTTTCCTTCCTAGACAACGGTTCGGTGAGCTTGGACTAATTATCCGAATTGGAGCACCATTCGGGTTTGGTGAATACATGTACACTATAAATATGAAGCTTCTTGGAGGCTGAAGCTCTTTGCTCTCTTGATGCTATGTAGACTTCTTGTGACAGCCGGGTGAGAGAATTAATAAACCGCGTTCGACAATGGATTACCCGCAGCAAACTTTAGAATCGGTGTGACGAACAGTGCATAATTGCAATCGGAAGAAAATTAATTGTTAACGAATGTACAAAACAAGTTTTCGTAAGTTCCCGATGCACTTCAAGTTGTCGGATTTTCGCGCAAAGGCACGTAAATTAAGTTAGCATAAATCACATCCACGGTCAAAGGAGAGATAGGGTATCCTGAAACTCAAACAAACCCAAGACCTAAAATTACAACTAATCTCGACAGTTTCTATTCGTACACCCCCACCCCTTTCCCGAGTTCCCGTTCTGACTGGATGAGCGCAGCACAAGAAGAAGGAAGTAAACACACACCACATGGATTAAATAAGGGAGTCCTTTCCGTCTGGACTGGATCTGTCATATGATAGTGCACTGCGCAGAGACAAGCATAAGTTAAAACATTTTATTTTAGCGGAGAATTATAGCAATGATTTACTTTGACTATAGACCACTGGACAACAAGTTTGCGGATCCGACCTTGAAGTGACAGTTTGCATAGATCACATGTTGAGTAGTTTGCGAGAGAGCATAGCGCCTTGTCGATAGTGTTTGGGCTCGTGTAAGGCTGCGCATTCCACATCAGGTACGCGCTCGCAAGCGCCCATGAGCGGGTAAGCTTTTTCTGCTCTTCAGAGTCACAGCTTGATGTCGGTGTATGAGAGTGTGGCGGAGGATGTAGTAGTCGCTTGAGCGCCTCTAAGCGGCCTAGGTGCAGGAAGAAAAGTTTCTTCAGGTATATCGGGCCAATCTTTACAGCCATGTCATCTGTTAAGGAGCATAAAGAGAGCGAGAGTAGGTGAGCAGAGGCCGACACAGCTAATTGGTGAATCCCGAAGGAAGCTGATAAAGCGTACAGATCCAGAGCCCGGATGTGAGCGTGCGCAAGGAGAGCATCAAACAGAGGTGATCCCGGAGTTAGGAAGGTCGATATTGATATGCCATATACGTTGAGTGTGGCTACCGCCTCGGATAAATGTTCGAATGAAGGCGAGTAGCGAGTGCATGGCCAAGCATACACTGCATGGAGAAGGAGATTGATGATGGACGAGCTCTCGGGGACCGCGATAATCGCGTCGTTGTCGAAGGTGTCCGTTATTGTTGTGAGAGGAAGATGGGTATTGAATCCATTTTCTGATGCTGCAAGGAGGCATGCAGAGTGCACGTAGAATAAGACAGAATCGGAGGAGAGGATGATGAGGTCCGTCTGACATGCGTCGGTATTGGTATCAGTGTTGAAAGAAGTAGAAACATTAAAAGGTGCATTGAGGGAATCCGAGCGCTCATGCGCAGGAGAGTTAATTTGTGAGACCTAATATGAGTTTATAAGTATAGTAAATGGAAGATTAATAACCTCGAACACATGAAAGGGATATATATGAAGGTCCTCAGGTAAAGGAAGTAAAAATGAGGGGAAGTAAGGAAGGTAGTGAGAAATCGGTAGAGATAAGGAAAATGTACATACCGGTGAAGGCAGAACAGCACCGTTTGGCCAATATGGACGGCCCGGGTTCAAATGGCTCGAGAAACCAGACATACAGTTGGAACCTTGCAATTCACTGAGGCCCTCATCTGTTATTGAGCGTCTCTGCCAACCTCTTGAGGCTGCACCCTCTAATCCGTCTACCATCCCCTCTTGAATGCTCATTGAAGAGGCGTGCTCCTACTACGGTACGACTGGGAATGCCGCAGGTTTCGATTCGATGCACAGAAAAGAGATAGTAGTCTCGTAGACTCGATAGCTTGAAGACGCTCGCCTGTTTCTCGATGTCTGCGAGTAAAGATAAGGAGGGATCGTAGGTCAATATTAAATATGTACACGAAGAAGACGCAACTTGAAGCGGTTGCCAGTTCCCTTCAAGCTGCCTATTATAATTGCAGAAAATAGCCCAGCCTAGCCCATCATGATAAAGCAACTTACTTGAACTCTAACTAGTAGAATAAAGGCGACGTCGTCTCAGAGAATTCAGAATTTGTAAGGCGTGCAATTTGTTCTGATGTTTTTTTGCATTAATTTCTTTTGACCAGAGTGAATTCGAGAATCTCTTGGTTAGCTTTGAAGGGGATAAAGTAAGCCCGGGAAAGAGAGGTTAATCATCGTTGAAGTTCTAAATGAAGAAAGAACGGGAGACGAGTGTTCCCAGGGTTCGACCCTTAGCTTACTAAGAACAGCAAGTATATTTCCTTTTAAGCTTGAGTTAAGTTATGTCTTGTTTGTCCAAACACTAATTACTATAGCAAGTCTGAGTCAGGTGAACCCTGCACTGCAATGGGTTTCGGAAGTACTGTCCGCATTTTGAAGTACCACAACTCAATGTCATACTAGTACCCCCCCCCCCCCCCCCCCCCCCCCCCCCCGATGATAAATTGTCAAGCGCACGCAGACTTAACACTCCAGAAATGGGTTTGTCTAAGTACTTCATATTTTCCTTTCCACTGGCAACAATGTTCGACAAAAGGTAGCTTACTGTGAATAAAACTCTTTAGCGCAATCGGTAAACGAAAGTAGCTTGAGTTCAGGATACAATTCCTTCGCATCCAAAGCGCCACCATACTCCTCCTTCTTCGCATTCTCGATGGTGTTGTCACCCCGCACGTAAACACTGTACATATACTCCCAAAAGATTCGCATCACACTATCCGCTGCATTCGTCGTCTTCGTCAGGCCTTCAGCACTTTCATATTGAATGGAAGGAACTTTTTTCCCAAGAACACGCTCCGCTATCGCGATAATCTCCTTTTGCGTGAGCTCTTCAGTGTACGCGAGAACGTACTTGTTTAGTGTGCGATCGTCGGTGATGATGCGTGCGGTATATTTGCCAATGTCGCGTATGTCTATGAGTGCGCTCTTGGTATCGCCAGACCCATAGATGGTGCGAGTTGCTGCCTGATTAAATCCTGGAAAAAACTCCTGGGAATCGTCAAGGGCCGGCAAGACGCCCTGGTACCTACGGTGTCGATTATTACATACATAAAACAACATGAGGACATATAGACCACTCACCACCAGCCAACATCGATAAAAGTATAACCAAGTCCAAGTTCCTTTATCAGGTTGTGGTATACTAGTTTCTACGAGTACATTATGAGTGCTGATATCAAATGCAAAGCGAAACTAGCGCCTCACCTCATCATAATAGGCCCGAACACCTGGAACACATGGTGTCGCCCAGTCGTCCGGGACAAATCGTTTTACGCCTGCCTGTTTGGAGGCGTAAATCAGGGGCCTCTGTAGTCCAAGCTGGGAGTAGACGAGTGTAGATATAACAGTGTCGACTCCCTTGAGGTGTTCTTGCAGCTGCTCAATAGACGTCGATTCTAAATCGATGATTAGAATCTCGGCCCCCCGAGCCTTTAGATCATTGACTTCCGGCTTTGAAGCAGAAGCCGGGCGTATAGCAGCAATAACGTGCTAGAGATACGTAATTTGTTAGAACATATCCAAAGACTGTAAAATAGAAAGTCGCTCACAAATTTCGGGTCATTGAGCAAAACGTTGACGATGCTCTGGCCGGTCTTCCCCGTGGCTCCAACAATAAAGACTGTCTGAACTTCGCCCATAGTTTGTATAGTAGATGGTGTGATACTGTTCGAGTAAAGGCTCGTACGTCTAGTATATATCGATAATTCCCAGCTGAATCATCCGAGTTTATGTATAAGCAACATCGTAAGAAGTATTACGCAGCGATTGTCATCAGACATATCTTTCCTTCTCTAAGCTTCTCGCATTACCCAGCCTCTACTGGTTAAAACAAACTAGAGGAAGGGTCCTTGGTTTGATCGCTAGCATAAGGCGACTATTGTTGCAACCGCGCGTGTGTCGTATCAATACTGCCTGTCTGATCATTGAAAAGGCTCTGGCTGACGCTTCAGAGCATATCACTGTGTTTTTACTATGGAGCTTGCCGTTTCCTAGCACAAATGCGCAACACTAAGAGTGACTTCTGTGATTGCGCACACTTCTCAGTGGGATCACACACCCAAGAGCAATCCTGAAGTTGGGATTAGCATTAATTATCTAGAAATAGTATACAAACCGAAAGGATTGCTAATTATAGATCTGTGTACGGGTGCAGCGCATCCTAAACGTAGAGAACAGTGTTGAACACATAATCCCAAATTTTGCCTTGAATTGGTAGGCGTTATCAGTTCATGCTCTCAATAGCTAAAGGATGTGTTGCGCTTACTCGTGACACCAAATCCAAGCTCGAAGTTCTTGTAGTGGTGTGCCAAATGATACTTCTTCATCTCGCGCATGTACGCAGGCAAAGAAGTGTGGTGCAGACTGTTAAACATTAAAATAATATAAGTTTAAAAAGAGGTAAAGGAATGATTCGGAAAGCTCACGCGTAATGCATGCAGTCATACATGACGTCTTCAAGGATTTATCAATAAATTAATAACAGGCATTGAAAATGAACTTACAAAACATATAAGCCCCAGCAATGATACCATTGGCCATTGGTGCAGGGAATAGCGCGTATGCAAGGCGAGTGAAGGGGATGGAGAGCGCGGCGAAAAGGAGAGGAGGCATCACCAGGCGGAGACTATAAAGTTTCAGCTTTTAAAACAGACGAATAAATACCGAAGAGCTTACCGATCCATGGGCAGATAATGATGTATACCGTGCAATAGGAAGTGTAACGTCAAAAACATCGGATTGTCCGGCAGGTATTCATCGATGTGGAAGAGGAAACGATGTAGCGTGTACTCGAGGACAGTCCAGATAAAGTTTCCGAAGAGGAACGAAGCAATCGTCAAGGAGCAGATGTAAGGTGTAAGAGATTGCAAGTACGGTGCGGTGTAGGGCAGGAAGGGAGCTTGGATGAAGGGCGGCAGCGGGTGAGCAAAGCCAACGACGGATCTCACGAAGAGATTAAAGGTAATGGGCAACCAAACGAGAGGCACCACAAACCACTTCGTACGTGTGAAGATTTCGAGGAAATCCGAGCCAAAGAGACGTGCCGGCTCAGGAAGATGACGAGGTTGGTGGACTTGCTTGAGGTAGTAGGACTTGCTGAAATTGGCGTTCCAAACTTGCGTCAGCAGGGGTTTGCTAAGATCGAGGAATTGATTCTTTTCGTAGTCCTCAAGAGAATTGGTATTCTCCGGGTGAAAGTTCTCCTCTGGCTGCCAGTCTACATTATAAACTTCAGAAAAGCGTGCTCCACGTCGGAAGCAGATACACACCTTCGCTAACAATGGTCTCCTCAGTACCAAGGCGACCAATCAAGTAGTCATCCAGCATCTCATATGCAGACTCGGAGTGCTCGTGCTCGTCCTTGTTCTGCATAATTTCCCCAACATCCTTGCCTGCGTAGTTGAGAATAAGGTCGTCGCCACCGGGGTGATCCGCGAGAAACCCGGTCACGTCGAAGACCTTGCCATTGCGCGTTATCCAGCAGGACTTGGCCGACGAGTGGGAGGCAACGTCCTCAGCAGTGAGGATACGAATTCGCTTCGACATCGCGCTTGTCGAGGTTGGGAGCAAGATGCGAAAAGGTTGTGGTGAGACTTGAATTGGGCGTCCGAGTTCGCGCTTAGCTAATTTGGCTGACTGCTAAATTTTTATGAAGTGAAAGGCGGCCGTATTTCGTTCTCCTTCGAGTTCCACAGCGCGCAAAATTTTGTGTTGTTCATCATGGCCGCATATGATGAACAAAGCTCTGTAAAGGTTTACACTGTCAATGGCGCCGCTTCTGGCTCTTCGTCTGCGCTTCCGGACTGGCTGACTCGCAAACGAGTCGCAAAAAAAGGAAAACGAGCAATCAAGGAGCATGTCGAAGGGACCATAGACCTAATTCAAGAATTCGAATTTCCAGAGGCTAGTAACAAAATAAAAACAACTCGCGACGGACACCATGCAGTCGCTACTGGCACATACAAGCCACAAATGCGAGTATACGATCTTGATCAATTGACTCTGAAGTTCGAAAGACATACCGATGCGGAGAATGTGGATTTCATTGTGAGTAAGTGCCATGCTATTGCTTAGTGAAACGAGTCTAATCTGTCCGTATAGTTACTCTCAGATGACTGGACGAAGTCTCTCCACTTACAGGCCGATCGTTCAATAGAACTGCATACTCAGGGGGGATTTCATTACCGAACTCGAATACCACGCTTCGGTCGAGCTCTTGCTTACCACTTCCCAAGCTGCGATGCTTTTGTTGGTGCTTCAGGCGCGGAGGTGTACCGATTGAATCTCGAGCAGGGTCGCTTTTTGAATCCACTAGTTCTTGAAGGAGAGGGAGGGGAGCAAATTACGGGTGTCAATGCAATTGACATTAATCCTGCACACCAGCTTTTAGCATTCGGTACCGAAGGCAATGGTACTGTGGAATTCTGGGACCCTCGGTCGAGAGCGCGAGTAGGTATACTTCGCCTACCGCAGAGCCAGCTCATGCCCAACGGAGCTGCTGTAGCCTTTTTACCCGGCGTAGACGACACCACAACAAAAAGAAGCTTATCCGTCACTGCAATTTCGTCCAGAACCGATGGATTGTCTTATGCTATCGGTACATCGACTGGGCACACACTCTTATATGACATCCGTTCAACACGCCCATATGCCGTGAAGGACATGGGCTATGGGTTGGCGGTGAAGACTGTATCATGGATTGAAGGTGGTAGCCGCATCAGTGGGGATGGTATGGTGCTAAGTGCTGACAAGAAGGTCATAAAAATCTGGGATAGGAACAATGTGGGTACACAGCTCTTGCCTTTTCTTTTCTTACTTTTCTCAAACTCTTATATTCCAGCCCTCTGGGAACTTTGCATCCATTACGCCAGCATACGATATCAACGACGTACATCATGTTCCTGGAAGTGGGCTCCTTATGTTAGCTAACGAGGCTATCCAAATGACAAACTACTACATTCCTCAACTTGGTCCGGCACCAAAATGGTGTAGCTTCTTGGATAATATTACGGAGGAGATGGAAGACCAAACCGTTCGGAGTGTCTACGAAGACTACAAGTTCGTGGAGAAGAGCGAATTATCAAAGTACGTATTTTACCATCAATTTATTAACAAATCTAATTTTGATTATTTCTATTTCTACTCTCTTCAGGCTTGGTTTGGACAATCTCATTGGCACGTCAGCTCTCAAGCCGTACATGCACGGCTACTTTATGTCCTTGCGATTATATGACGCTGCACGTGTTATTGCCAATCCATTCGCATACGAGGAGCACCGCCAGAAGATTGTCAAGGACAAGATAGACAAGCTCGCAGAAACTCGGATACGCGCACGCAAGGACGCTACCGTGCCGAAAATAAACAAGGCCCTCGCTGAGCGGGTCCGAAAGGAAGAGGAGAGGGCGAGGAAGCTGGAGGAAAGGAAGAAGGAGAGGAGGAAAGCGCGTGCGGAAGCCGGGAAGGAGGATGATGCGGATGAGGAGGAAAGAGAAGAAGGAGAAGGCAAGAAATCGTCGACAAAACCGAATCTCCTCAGCGATCCGCGCTTCACAGCACTCTTTGAGGATCCTGATTTCCAGGTTGACGAAGACAGTCGGGAGTTCAGTCTACTCAACCCCTCGGCTTCTCAGCAAAAATGGAAAGCAAAGACTGTCGTTGAGCAGGAAGAGGAGGAGAGTGATCGGAATTCGAGCTTCGATGAAGGCAAGAGCGACGAAGACGTCAATTCAGAAGATGAGGATAGCAGCGACGCTGGCGACTTGGATCAATACGACCCGCGGACGATCGCAAATCCTGAAGATAGGCGACCAATGCCCAAGCAAAAACGACCAGCGAGGCAACTGCGCATGGTCTCAGCCGCTCCGGAGGTCGAAGGAAGAAGCTCACACTCTAAGCTTCCCAAAGACGCAACATTTGGCCAGCGTCGACAGTCACACGGAGCAAATCGCCGATCACCTTACAAGGCTTCTTCTGGTAATGCAGACGGTGCTATGGAAATCTCTTGGGTGCCAAGTTCGAAGTCTACGTCGTCTGCGCGGTATGCATCAGATGTTCTGGATCCCCAAGACATGCTCGTACCTGGCGGGCGCGGAAAGCCTGGGAAGGAGAAGGGCAAACGGGTCGAAACGTTCGGAGCGGGCCTGGAGCGGGGAGGTCCTGGGCCCGGCGAGGGGAAGGGGCTATCGGAGAGCGAGCGACATGGACGAACAAATCGGAGAAACAACTTACGGAGCGGCAGCAAAAATGCGTTCCGTGGGCTCTAGTTGTTCTTCAGCTCGTATTTTCCTGTTTGTCCGTATAACTTATTCGTCATTTGGATGTCCTTTGTGCTCTTATTGTTGCAGATAGTTGATTTAATACGAATAACATTGTTATTTTTGATTTTAAAAATGTTGTTTGGCGTAAGTTGCGTATGGGACAACTTGAATTGTGCGGCCTGTACCGGAAACCTTGTGCCTACTGAAACAAGTGCTAATAAATGACGGCCAAACTGGCATTTGGCTTTCAGCGAGGTCTCCTCAAAGTCAGTGTTATGTACTGTCTCATCATTCAGATTTTGTGAGTGAAATATACTGCCAGTGTCTATGAGGATTACTATGTATGTAGTAGACTCGGAGGCACAGCCATCGATTGCTATCCAATTCAATTTTAGTGGCGGCGGTAACGGGTCGTCGTCTCAACAAACCGAATCCACCATACTTGAGCGTCCCGGGAGCAAGCATCTTCACCGACTTCCTCCTCAGTTGAAGGCATCGGTGACCACGAACGAGAGGCCCACCCAGTAAAGTGCGCGGAGCTCGTTGTATGATTTTACGAGGAACTGCAGGCGTAGCCGCGTAGTCGCCAGGATATCGTTTTAGATGGACCTGGAGAAGAAGCAACGCCGACGGCCTGTGGTGGTCCTCAGCCTGAGTTTGTCGTTCTTATTCACATCCTGTCGTGCACAGGCTGCCTTTGAGTGGGCATTCCTTAACAACGTGCGTCTATTCTCCATCTCGTCTGATTGTTATAACGTTCTAATTGACGCGTATCCATCATCAAACTCAATCTACCTCTGGCAGTCTCTTGCCGTTTCTTCTCCTGTCCTTTCGCAATGCCAGACATATTCACTGAAAGTGTTCAATACGACGAACAACGCTGGAGCGCTTGGCGTACCGCCATACTATATTTCTGCGTTCAAGTCGAATGGGCATCCCACAACAAGTCTGCTTGGATCAGATGCGAATAATTTGTCGTGGACGGTCAATATGGCTTCAGGTGAGTGTGAATGTTGTTTAAAGTCTATTCATATGGTTCAACGTGGTGCAAATATGGTATAGGATCGTCACTATTGCTGTCAGTTGTGGATTCGGCAGGGAACGCGGGCGGCGTCGATCCTCCAATCTACACGGTTGCGGCCGGTGTGTTAATCTTTCTAAACTCTACTTTGTCCCCTGAACTCAACACCACTTGCCTACTCCAGGGAGTAGCGCAGATTGCCTCCCGGCCACTCCGTCAGAAAGCTTCGCGTTATCGGCAAATGTATCTAGCTCTGTGCAGACGTGCGAGCCCATGGGCTTCCAGATCAACGGAAGCGGCCAGAAGCCATACACCATTTCCATTGTCATTGCGAACTCCCCCGTTGTTAGCAATGTAACATTGGGCGCCAACGATGACCAGTTCACATACACGAACCATGCGGATACTAACGGACACCTGGTTGGTACGTGGTGCTATTATTTTCCTCTCCATCATAGTGTCGTGGGTAGGATATGTGTATCTTGAGTTGCTGACAATTATGGTTCGAATTGCAGTGGCAGTGAGCGATGTGAAAGGAGTTTGGGGCATGTCCTCCGACCTCTATTCCAGCGTTGCGAGCACAAAGTTCTCCTGCGTTGGTTCAGTCTCATCTTCCGACGGGACCTCCTCGTCATCTTTACCGATCACCTCCCCGACCGCGACGCAAACCTCTTCCACCAGCCCCTCTACAACTAGCTCCGGGAAGTCTAATCACACCGCCATTATTGTCGCAGTCATTGCTTCGATCTGCGGCACCGGCCTTCTCGTGCTCCTTGCATTATGTTTTCGGCGATGGCGTTCTCGGCGGGCGCTCCAGAACCAAAGGGCCGAGCCTGCGTTTATGCCCGATGCGTGGTACGACCCGGTGCCTGCTAGCATTCCTGGCGGGTATTCCGACATAGGGGCCACGTCATCCTCGTCCCTCTATGATCCATCTCCACAGACCTCCGCACTAAGCTCAAAGCTCGCGCGGCCCCACGCTCTCGGCGCATCGGCCTCATTTGCCAGTGATGCGTCGGCACCGGCGTTGCTCGGTGTTGGACAAGGCCCACCAAGGCCAGGGAGCTCAGTGAATGACTCTGCCCCGAGCTCCATTGTCGCGCGTGTAGGTTACAGCGCAGTGACACCTCAGACCGATTCTTCAATCCCTTCGGGCTCCTGGTCAAAGAGTCCAAGCCAATATCGACCCCCGCCGGGCGTACCGCCGGAATGGAATGTCGAACCGCACATTGTTATACAACATGAGGATGCAGGTGCCGTGCAGGAGATTCCTCCACCGTACAGAGCCCCAGACGCAGGGTATAGCAACAAAGTTCACACGGCATAACAACTACTTCAGGTTATTTGACCATTAAAACGCTTCCCCCCTTCTTCATTTCTTTCACGCGTTCGCAATCATTCACTGCCTTTTATACCTACGCACCCTTATATACTTACCATTCGGCTTTCCCGCATTTCCAGGACAATGAGGACATTGAATATTAAGACTGAAATTTGTTGTATTGAACTACTTTTACTGCTGGACTTTGCAAATATGAACGAAATCACTTGACGTTCAAGTTCTTCTTCATGTCGGCTACAATCTTATCGACGTCCTTTATGTGCCTCTGAAGTAGGTCGTGGAACTTCATGTGACAGCAGACATTACATCAGTTATGACCAAAATTGGGCAACACCTCACCACTTACTTGCTCACTCTCCACCGAGTGCTTGTCGTACTTCATCTTCTTGACCCCAGCTTGTTCTTGACGACGGAGCTGCACCCGGGTGTCTTCAGCAATCTTTGCAGCCGACTTTACGAGCTCAGTACGAGCGTCCACCGTCGGTCTACCAATCAGCCAGAAATCAGGTTTTAGAAGTGAAATCTAAAGTACAAACTACGCACTTCGGAAGTGGAATCTTCAACGTACGGTTGTCGACCTTTTGCGGGACGACGTGGGGTATCTGGGCGGCATATATCGCCCTCTCAATATGTCTGAGGTTCTGAATAAAGTAATTTGAATTTCGGTCTAAAGATGAGTAAAATCGAAGCGATGATATGACCGACTCTTCAGACCATTAACTTACGCTATCTTCAAACGCCGTGACTACCAGCGTGGTACCATCCCTTACACCGACCGTTGCGATTTCCTGCAGCGAAACAGGTGCTGCGTCCGATGCACCGGGCAGGGTAACGCGGACAGGTTTGAGCACGTCGGGCGTGACGCGCCCAGCGCCTCGTGCCTCCATGCCGGCCACCTCCCGACGAAACCAGTCGATGGTCACACCCATGCGCTCCTCTGTGCGCTCGTACTCAGCCTGATCCTCGCCACCCAGCACACGTTGCGAGCCTGAGACGAGCCGAGCAGTGTCGATGCCGCCTTTCGCGCGCTTTCCCCGTCCACCTGCGTCTTCGACATTGTGCTCGTCGCCATTCGCTCCCTTCGCCTTCGCCTTGCCCTCCTTTCCTTTGTCCTTCTGCTTTCCTTTCGCCTTGGAGGCGTAAAACCGACACTGGCCCGCGTTGCCTGTTACTGGCGCAGAGGTCCGTGCTGCGAATCGCAATTGGGCGATACTGTTACTGGGTATAGCGTTCGGCACAGCTGGATGCCATAAAGACTGTCGAAACAAGGCGCGAGCACTGGCTACGGCCGACATAGAAAACCGCACTCGGTGAAAGAAGTGGGTATGGTTCCTAAAGATCTGCTCGGGATATCCCGGGAGTAAAGACGCTAGTGGTGCCAGTGCCGAGACGGAGCACATCGGCACGCACGGCAGTGGCTGGTCATCGCCGAATTAGGCATAAAGTAACTCATCGGTCTACAAGCTATAGGATACGCACCAGACAGTGACTTCTGGCTTTTCCGCCGACTGCACTCCTCTACGGCCAGTTTTCTCCAAAAGATGGTCCACCTATGACCTGAGTCCAGCTCCGGACGAGTGTTGGACGCTGTCCCGCCCATATCGATTTTCCCACAAAACGAGATTCTTCTTCTCCTCGAACGTGAGTCGCCACATTTCGCCCTCGCCCCCCAAGACAGTTTTCACGGTAGCCATGAACTTCTCTGTCTGGAAGGAGGGAATCGTTATAAGAACTACAAGATAAGCGAGCGATCAAGTGACTGGCCTGGGTCATCTTTGGGGTCGGTTGAACTCGAGGCAGAAACTCCGACCGAGTGGTTGATAGAAAACGCGTTTCAGCATTCAGCAGCCACCCTAAAACATGTTGTCCATTGGTTCCTTGGTCCACGTCGCCATCGACCAGCTACTTTGGGGAATATTAGCGTACGTTCCTGCATCCCGGAATGACTTTGCCCCGCTCATAAGGGTGAATTGTATAGT
Source organism: Trichaptum abietinum (assembly GCA_910574555.1). Taxonomy (NCBI): domain Eukaryota; kingdom Fungi; phylum Basidiomycota; class Agaricomycetes; order Hymenochaetales; family Trichaptaceae; genus Trichaptum; species Trichaptum abietinum. Next base: position 4,677,462 of record CAJTBE010000005.1, on the reverse strand, counting down.
GCATCACCACGCGTTCGACGAAATCGCACGCACTTCTGGTCATGAACGGACTAAATTGCATCTGATAACAACAGTACATCTCCGGCGAACTATGCATCCTCATTCTTCAGTTGAACGCAATGCTAAAGGTCTGAGATCTAACCTGGACTTGTTGGAAATCGATAAAGCTGCCCAGATGTGCGCTAGGAACTCCGTGAGGTGCCCCCGGGAAAACGATCTGAGACAATGCCCTAGGGGATTAGGACGAAAAAAATGGGTGGGCGGAGTAAAGATGTAACGCGCATTTTCTTGACATGTCATCAACCGAGGGCGTGGTCCGCGGAAGACCAATTGCAATGCGTCCTGATACTATGCTCATTCTCACCTGGAAGCGCTTGCAGATAGCACACTCGTTGTGGGAACTCTCCCTATTGTTCGGCTTCGAAGCTTGTGCTGTAGGCAGCAGCGCTGCCGTCGTGTATCGATGGTCCAGGATAGCCACCTTCGCTGGCGAAGACGTCGACATTCATGGCACGGATGTTGCCTCGAAAGACGGCTCTGCGCATACGAACGGCATGGAAGCGGTACGAAGGCACGATAAAGGAACGAGCTAGAATATTCTACAAGCGCTTGCTGGATATCGTCATGTTCATGATGGACTTGAGAAATCAGGTACTTGACTTCGAGGGCCGCATTGACTACTAGACATCAGCCCGGTCTCCGGGTGAAATGCGTTCAATGGAATCGACATGTCACCAAGAAAGAGAAACTTTCCCCTTCAGTACATCAGCAGCAAACTACAACGCTTCAGGACTGAACACATGTTCGCATTAATAAAAGATTCGTGGTGAGATCCGAATGCGATTTTCTCAGTTTCTCGATTGTGACTCTTTGAGATGCTGACTGTTCTTCGCCTTCTTCCAAACCCAAACCACAAATCGGCGGTCCAGATGTATGAACCCGACTTGGACTGACCCACGACTGCGGCCAAGGAGTGCAGCAAGCCATCTGGCTCATCGTAGTACAGTCACTGAGTGGGAAAGCCATTTGGACACCCCTCGTTTACGCTATTTGAACGGGCAAGAGAAAAAGCGAGTCGCTCCCAAATTGATCCCGTCCCTTTCTCTGTTCCCATTGCCCGACACGACTAGCATGGATTACGCGTCCGCAACCCCGACCGGTGAGAAATCAGATGCTGCGATGCCGAGAAAAAGGAGTGGTAGAGGTGTGTTATCTCGCCCATATAGTCCCACATTTTTGACATGATCCATCTGTGCCCATCTTTTATCCAAACTACAGCCTGTGACCGATGTCGAAAGTATAGGAACAAGTGTATAAGGACCCTGGAGTCCGAGTCTTGTGAGGGTTGTAAGGCTGCTGGCCTAGGTGAGTCGTATTCTTCTGTCTTCGTCCCGTGTTTCAACTTCTCCCATCACACGGCTTTGTCTGCAGAATGCACATTCGAAGGTACGCACCTGTCTGCGTAACGCTTCGCTTGCTGGGCTGAGGCTGTTTTATCTCGTAGACCCCAACTTCAAACGAGGCCCCCCGAAGGGATACATCCAGGCCATCGAGCATCGCCTGAAGCTCGTGGAGACTGTTCTTGGCGCGATTGTGGCATCCGACGACTCTAGTGCGCAGACCGTCATCTCAAATCTCAATAAGGACCCCCTCGCATATGACGTACTTGATCGCGTCCACAACGGGCCATACGGCGCGCCAGCCTGGTCAGCTGAAGATGCTGCGAGTGAATCGCCCGCGTCGCCTACTTCGACCCGCGCGAGGCCAGGGGGGTCAGGGAGTGCGCGTGTAGTGCGCGAGCCACGTACGGAACGCGAGCTGATGTCTCTCACTCAAGGCGAGCATTTATTATATTTTAATTGTTTTCGCAAAGTATAATCGTGCCCCCAAAGATGACCACAACGTCCCCCCAAACTGGCAAAACATCCTAATTAATAACTTAAGTCATCCGGTACGTCATTTAGTAAAGCGTCCGTGTATCTGTGTTGAGAAATACGTCGTAGGCGGCACTACATCGAGCCTGGGCGGGTCACAGTGGAGAACGCGGTCATGATGAGGTAACCAATCGCCAGCATCATTTTTCACGTGACGTGTACCGTACATCAGAGGACGCGACGCCAGAATTGAGCCCGGGTACCAGCAGTAGCGAGCTCAGTTTCTTGAACTTGGTTGTCGCCAGTGGCTCAGGCGAATCTCAGGTCAGCAACCTTCGGTAAGCAGAAACTCGTGTTTGGCAGGTTCAAGTGGTTGATCTACATTCCCAGGGACTGGCAAGTTCCGGATCGGCTTAATTTGCACCATTCCATCTCGCCGACCGTAGGCTCGGAAAGCATCTGGCCGGAGATCCAAAAGCAGTTGCTGGACCTTTATTTCAATCATGTTCATCCTCTCTTTCCCATGGTGAAGATGTCGACATTCAGTGCTCTGCCCTTCACTGCCGCTCGAAAGGCTCAAAACGAATTTCTTATGCTTAGCATGTTCTCGGCCGCCAGCCTTTACAGGGATCATGCAAAGGCGCTGGAGTCCGGCGGGATGTACTTCAATTCCGCAAAACAACTGTTAGGTACGTCTCTGCAAATTCTCCTATCGCTAGTGCCTAACACCTCTAGTAGGAGTACAGGAGCCTTCAGTCACTGCTTGCCAGGCACTTATATTGCTTGCGTATTACGAAGTTGCAACAGGTATTCGTGCATTCTGATTCGCAAATGATACGTCATTTTTACGCTCAAAATTCAGGAACGTTCGAACAAGCTTGGATCTACTTGGGTGAGTCGTCTCGCCCCGTATAAGACTCGCACTTAACACCTGTTACTACCTAGGAATGGCTGTTCACATGGTATGATATGCGTTCGATCTCTGTATACTGTACATTTTCCAATCTGAGCGAGATCTGTAGGCAAAGGTCCTCGGAATTAATCGCAGAGCCCCGCCCGGAAGCCTCACGATTATTCAAGAGGAAGAATACAATAACACTTGGTGGTCGTGCGTTGTACTTGACAAGTAAGTCTCAAACGTGCCAATTTCTCAAGTCGTCTTCACAGCTTAATCACTTCCCAAAGGCCTCTTGCTGGCTCACTGGGTTCGTTGAATGATATTTTGCCAGATGGATTAGTTTATCTTAGACGTTCCGTGCATTAGGTTTTCGACCTGCCGTATCAATGGCTGACGCGGACATTGATTTCCCCGGCTTGATTAACCAACGCCCGGCAATGGTAAGTTTGTTCATTCATATGCGGTCGTATTCGCTGACTTTCGCGAAGGCGGAAGCAGAGTCACGGCAACTAGAACCCGAGCATCTTATGGCGTACTTTAGGGAGCTCGCCTCTTTATGTCTGTATACAATCTTGCCCTTTATCCTCAGGATATTCTGACAAACAAATTCTAGCGCTCATTGTCGGAAACATTCTGGAAGAATGGTATCAAGAAAAGGGTGCGGGAAGCGAGGAGACCCGCCGGAACGAACTTCAGGTCCGATTACTTGAATGGCGAGAAAAATTACGGGAGGACCTGCGATGTGATATCTATCAGGGAAGCCCGACACCCAGTGCACAGGTGTTGACGATGCATCTCTCATATTGGTCGGCTGTCATGTTGAATAACAGAAGTTTGTCAGTAAACTTTTAAACTTTAACCTCGCATCAGGAATACTCACAGCCCTGTGCTTCCCCGTAGATACCTGGATCGCGATTTGTGGTTAGTGACGGATGCGTCAGGAACATCGGATTTGTACGAAAGCTTAACTTTAATATGTTTAGGGCCGGGATTGAAGACTCACGGACTTCCAATCTGAGGCAGCATGCCAGTACAATAAGCCAGGGAACTCTCGAGATGCTCCGTACTGCTCCAGATCAGATCTTGCAAATTAGTACGTACTATTTCATGTAATTCCACCACCAATCCCGTCCTGTGTCTTTGGGGCCCGTTCTGGATTCTCATGGTTTCTGTAGCCGCCATTTTCCGGAGAGCGTACGGCTTTAAAGCGACTTCACCCTTCATGGCTTCGATACTTATGACAGCAGGGTATGTTTCCATACACTCAACTCCTGGATCCATAATTACTCAGCGAACCATATTTAAATCATTGCAGGGCATCATTTTTAGCGTATCGTAAGTGTCTTGAACTCTTTCTTGTCCGTTCCTCACAATCTATCAGCTTCTTATAATGTGGCGAAGTTTGAAGAGATTATGCGTTATATGCAGGAGCTCGAGGTGAGTTTTATGAAGGGCGATCTCAGAAACATCCTGACGTCGGCAAACATCAGGTCATTTGGCCTAGCTCTACGGGAAAATGGCGCTTGCTTGCTAACGCCAAAGCAAAGCTTGACGAAAGTCCATCATCTATGGAGCAACTTTCTGGCCCGCTGAAACGTCGAGGAATGCCAAGTAGAATTGGAATCCCAGGGCCTTCCGGGCAGTCATCGAAACGTCAGGCAATGTCTTCTACCTCCGGGCACTCTGGCATGCCCTCATATTCGAGTACGTTAGGCGGAGGGCCAACAACTATGTCACATATGCTTGATATGACTGGACCAGGCGAGGGCATTAATGTGCCCTCGAATTACCTTTCGGGATCTTTTGGGCAAGGTTCGGGTACCGCTTCGTCCCTCGGTCGGTCGGAAGCATCCTCAAGCACCATGAGAAGTGATCCCCGATCTCATATGACTGGCCTCTCACCTGCCAGGTGGGAACCCGCGCAGCAGCCCTCTCAATATGGTGGGCAGGGTGCACTCGGGTCGCATGGTATACCAGGACTCAACACGGCGCAAGGCTCGTATATGCCTGGTCACCAGGGGGCTTTGGGAACACCCAGTCAATACGATCTTATGTTCCCCGGTGCCCCTCAACCTCCCCATCAGGGAAAGCCTCGGTCAGGGCCGAACTAGATCACTCGACGCTTGGAGGTCTGTTGGGTTTTACATTCCTCGACTCTTCTGGCGCTTCTTTATTGTTCATTTGACGACCTGTGATGGTCGTTTATTTGGTGGCTATATCCTGTTGTATACATTGAATGGCTCCGAGTCCCCTGCCTACCACCCATGGATTCACTGGTTCAGCAAAAATCGAAAGTCTCTTGTGGTTATGCTGAAATGGATTTTATATTTATTGTAAAGCATGTTGACAGCCAAGACCGATTGTGATGGGGTTTATGGTGAGAAAGCAATGGCGTCATGGGCTAGGCTTGCAAGGAATCTATTTCAACTGCGAGTCCAGCGAGTGACATAGAGGTTCGACGACTTTCTGCCCACACCGCACTCGCTGCACTCGGTCTACCATGCACGCCGATTCTGAAGCTTCAGAGACCGTTCCGCCGTCTGAACATTCTGAACAACATCCCGCCACGCAGGACCGGAAACGGACTGACAGAGGTGAGCTTGAGTAATCCTTGTTTCGCTTAGTCAGCTGACGTTGCGGACTCCTCGTCGTCACTCTCGAGCAGCCTGCGATCACTGTCGGAAAGCGAGGGTCAAATGTGTGAGGACCGCAGATCTTGGTTCATGCGAAAGTTGCCTGCAGAATGGCGCAGGTATGTCTGTAATCTGATTCACCCACCTAACAATGTTTCTTGACATGCTTTAGCCTGCACCTTTGACGGTGCATAATTTCAGAATCCTATCTTACGAAGCCTTATCGATCCGTCCATTTAGAACCGCAGTTCAAGAGGGGTCCGCCGAAAGGATATATTCGGGCTATGGAACAACGCTTACAACTTGTAGAGACCATTCTGGGATCGGTCATAGCTTCTGAGGATCCTGCTTCAAGATCACTCGTCAATGACCTGCGAAGAGACCCCATCGCTCATAGCATCCTAGACCGTGTAAGCCATGATATATATGGTGCCAACGTTGGCGCTGCAGTGGAGGATTATCAGTCAAGTATGTTGACAAATCGTACTACATCTCAGCATGCGCGAGGTTTGGGAAGCCGCCCGACTCGCGAAAACCGTGCAGAACGGGAGCTCCAAGTCATGTCTCACACATTCGGTAAATGCCCCGTCTTCTTGTGTCCGGATATCTTGGATGTCTGAGGGCGCCCTCGTTTTTTTCAGATGACTTGCAGCCACCACCGGACTGGCAATCAAGCTTGTTGGCTGTTCTTAATGATGCTAGTAAAGTGAGTCGCTTCCCTTTTCTCTAAATACTCCTTTGACCTGTCTACAGCCAGGGACTAGCTCGCAGCCATTTACTTCCGGGCAATTCGTCTGGCCCGAAACCAGTATGCCGTATACCATGGATGAATTGGGTAGATGGCTCCTCGTCCCTTTTCTTCCGTCATGTACTGATACATTTGGAACTCGTAAAAGAGGATGGCGTCTATTCACAGAGCAGCACATCGGGGCGTACCCATTCCTCTTCCGGACTTGATCAAGTAGGCTGTTTTCTCTCCCGTATTTCAGGAGATGTATTCATTAAGAACGTATCTCAGATGTTCCATCAATTAGACAGCAGTGAAACTACTTTTATAAATTCGATCGTCGGCAATATAGCCGTAGGCGCCAATTGGTTTGTCGCCCGTTGATTCTGGTTACAAACACTTGCTCACTGAATCATCCTTGATAAGGCCTTCGAATACCCACCCACCCGAGACGGACATTAGCGTAGCGACATCATATCCTGAGCTGACATGGCCACATCAAAGCACTCAAGAACGCCTGTTTGACACTTACTTTGCCCACATCCATACTTTGTTCCCGATGGTCAAATCAGTGACCTTTGTTTATGATATCGATAATGGAGTCCGAAAAGAACAAGACGAGTTTCTGACTTTGTCTATATTTGCAACTGCCAGTCTTTATCATGGTGAACAAATGTCTGATTTGCCTAGCGGTGCGGGGAATAGCTACTTCAATGCTGCCCAACAATGCACCGGTACGTCTATTTATTTTCTTCGTGTACTTTGCTACAATCATTTCATTCCAGCCTCGGTCGTTCAAACACCATCTCTTGTCGTGTGCCAAGGCTTGACGCTCCTTTCATATTATATGATTGCAACCGGTTGGTAGCATCTCTGTTTGCTATGCTTTGCTTAACTCGATCCGAATTAATAGGTACGGCGGAGCGAGCCTGGGCCGATTTAGGTAACTCATTCATGTCTTCTTTAGAGAGTTAAAGTACTTAGCACCATGACCATTCGCCTGTCAGGAAAGGCAATTCGTATGGTCCGCCGATTTCAACCCCTCTTTGTGATCGCTGAGCTAAATATCGAATCAGGCGCGAGTTCTAGGTATTCATAAAGCGTCTAATCAAGCAATTGAGAGCATCAATAAGGCTGAGGAAGAAGAACGTTGCTGTACTTGGTGGTCGTTGTCGATTTTGGACAAGTTCGTTATAGTCATTTGAAACACTTTGACGCTCCTTCTGATCATTGTCAAATCTTGGATATGGATGAAGATTTCTCGCCTGGTCACTTGGTAGGAGATCTCAGCTAACTGAAGCGATAATTTCCGACTAACTGTCCATGCCGTAGGTCGTCGACCATCCATTCTGGAGCCGCAGGCGAAGTACGCTTTGCCTACTTTGTCACAGGATTTGAAGGTCGTTGTGATACAGTTATAGTGCATTTCCGAAACTCGCTTACATCGGTATTGTTTTCTAGATACAAATCGGTGACCACGAAGTCGAACATGATCCTCAATCGGTGAAATGCTTCAGGAAACTGGCAAGCCTATGTGCGATTTTATCATCTTATTGTTTGCTATCATCTTCTGATCGTGTGTGACAGCGTCCATCATCGGGGACATACTGGGAAGTTTGTATGCTGTGGTGACCTCTAGCGTCGATGACCATGAAAGTTGTCGGAATGCTTTTATGACTCGTTTGAACAAATGGCTGGGTAAATTGAATGATGACTTATGTTGCGACCTGTCGCAATATAAACCGGTACCCAAACCGTACGTGTTAATATTACACCTATGGTACTGGTCTGCCGTCGTACTTGTGAACCGTGACTTGTATGTTTTCTCCCCACTTATCAACATGGTGCAAGGATTTACTTTCATCTTATATTTTGCAGTGCGCTGCGCCAGGAAGTAGGGTTGGTATCCACTTTCATGTCTGGAATGGATCGATACACATCTCAGACTCTTACCGAAACTGCTACAGGTCAGATCCGAAGACATTCGACAATGGGAAAAAACAGTTGCTCTTCGCGACACAGCAGATATATCGCATTGGTTTGTCTGAGTCCACGAAATATGTCCATGAGACATTGCTTATTTGCCTCGTTCTTCAAGCAACCGTATTTCGCAATGCTCATGGTTTTCAGGCAAGCTCTCCTGTGATGGTTTCGTTTCTATTCAATGTTGGGTACGTGCCACTTTTAAATCGGTCTTCAATTGTACTTTCAAATCCGAGGGCTCATAACTTTCGTTCAGTATCGTACATCTAGGAAATGGTACGCACACTCCGAGTGCCTAAGTCATCGTCACTCATATCTATGTTAGATGCATTTATGGTCGATCAAATTTTACTGTATCTGACCGATTTGAAGGTGTGCTTTTCATTCTCATCACGGATCGTCGACGATAGGATTAATGAAACTCAGGTCATTTGGCCTAGCTCGGGCGAGAAAGTACGGCTGTTAACAGACGCGAAGGTCATCATTGATCAGAACACTAGTCAACCATCGCGGGAAGGGTCGCTGGATGCGTCGCGTAGTCTTATTACAAATGAGAAACCGGATACTCAGATATCACCTCCGAAGAAACTCGCAATGGTCGGTACCGGGGACACCCTCATGAACTCTCCGACGGATGGCCTTGATGACGGGTCAGCCATGATCGCACAAATGCTCGGACTTCAATTGCCGGGAGTACCAGTGCCAGCTGACAGCGACGTTGGCATGCTTGTCAACCAGGACGGTGGGCTCAATACAACGATTGTGCCAAGATTCACCCAAAACACTGTGCACCCAGACGACCTTGTGACGAGCTCCCGGCCATATGGGATGAATTTGTTTGACCCGATTCCACAGGGGCCTCAACATATAGGTTCTACTATCCTTCCTATTGTTCCTGGACAAGGTGTTGCGGAGATGGAACTCTACGGCATGTCGGAGTCCCTGGCCAAGCAACAACCAGTTTCTTTACCACCCGATTCATCACAAGCTTCAACTACCATTCTCAAGGAAGAGGATTATTGAGAATGTCTCTCCGGGCAGCTTGGACGATGTGCAAGGACACTGAAGTTTCGTAATTGTCATTTTTGTACTATATTCTGTTCGATAAATGGTGATATAATTGGTGTACAGAAAGTTCAACAGGTCTTGCAGTAGTAATCAGCCATGGGGTGTGGTTATGTCTGCAAGGGTTGTTCCTATTCCTAAGTTACACTCTTCTCAAAGGTGGGCATTGATAACGTGATCTCGTGTTGTCAACGAAGCAGCCTGAGATCGTAGAACAAAAGAGCATGGAGACTAAATACAGCCATTTGTAGAATTTGAGCTTGCAATACATGAACACTGACCAGGCACACTGACCAGGCGAGTGAATGTGTGCTGAGGGGTACTTTCCACGGTGCTTTGTTTAGAGAATGGACGCCATTTTTCAAGAGGGTCACCTCGGAAATTTCGTCTGCCATGGTTGCATTGTCGGAGTTTATGGGACCAGGGAACTGCAGGGGATGCTATTAAGGACCTATATTGTAGAGTAGCCAGCCGCTTGTGAGCTAGTGTGAAATAAGACAGTGATCGGGTAAAGCCCTCTGGGATATCCGGAATCTGCTGGCAAGTGACGTAGGTGCATGCAGGCAAACATCAGAAGCAGTATGCAACTTGAAGGTGAACAGAGAAGACTATGCATCATGATCGTGACAATCGTGTGCCTCCTATTATAAATTTAGCAAGCGAGGGCATGTTGCGACGAGCTTCAGTTTGCGCAGGGACCAGTACTTTTCGATTCTTATCGCAGGGGCGACGTGACGGGTGTATTCATGTTGTGGAGTGCAATTAGAAGGGCTATGTCAGTTGGCAGATTCTGTGAACATTCCTCGAGAGAGAGACGTATGGTATGACGGTGTTCTGTCGATCCGTGGTAAAAGCGTCGATCGGGCGGATACTGCACTGACCATATCCAATACCTAAGACGAGGAATCCGAGGAAGAAAGGAGAGCGGCTCGTTCACTTAGTCCTTGAGTGAATGATAGTCCTGAGAATGGACCTTAAAGTTGATGGAGATAGACAGATAATACAGAACACTCGCCTTTTCGTGCTCCTGATAGGCTGTCAACCGACACTGCCTCTCATTGGAAAAACCTCCGAAACCGTCAGGAAGCAAGTTGCAAGACAGAATCTTGTTCGCTTGCGTTCATTCAAATGAGATGATAGGAGAATCTTTAAAAATATCTTAGAATGGGATTTTCGACCAGTGACATAGGCGCTGCACATGCTGTAGTGCACGGAGCAGTGTTCCCTTGTCTATAAGAAGGGACACCAAATTTGCTTAGCTCTTCAGTGTACTCAGCCCTCACAGTTCACTTACCAGATTATCCAGCATGCAGTTCACAAAGCTCGCGTTCGTCGCCTCACTCGTCACCCTTGCGGTTGCCACACCTACTCCTAATGCTGCCTCCGAGTCATGCTCCACTGGCTCTTTGCAGTGTTGCAGTAGCGTTGAGTCGGCTTCAGACCCCGTCGTTTCTACGCTGCTTGGTCTGCTAGGCATCGTCCTTGGAGCCCTTGACGTCAACGTCGGAGTCACCTGCTCGCCAATCACTGTGAGCCCTACGTGGTCGTGGTCGTTTCCCCGCCACAGATCTAACATAGTTTACAGGTTGTCGGTGTCAGCGGCACCAACTGTGCTTCGCAGACTGTGTGCTGTGACAATGTCGTGCAGAGTGAGTCTCATTCCTTGGTATCATGAAAAACAAATTACTCACCATCCAATATCAACCGTAGATGGTCTCATCGCTGTTGGGTGCACTCCTGTCAATGTTGGCCTCTGATCGGCGACAAATATTATCTAAATGAATTTACGGCACATGTTTGCCCAGATGTTGTATGCATTACCTTGAGCCTGGAGATAGCTATCTGTAACGAGGAGAACGAGTTAAGAGCAGGAAACCAGAGACCTAGTATGACAGAACTTGAAGAGAAGAGTGACCCGAATCAATTTGACTACTGAAAGCTTGAAGGTGGCCTTGAAACTAAATAGCAGCAAATAAATGACGCAGAGCAACGACGGCGACCATTTCAAGTTGTCAGTGAATGGCAGACTGAGTGACTGGCAATAACCTGCCCATGTTATATTGCAATATCTCTAACGTGAACTAAAATGGCCAGTGCAATTGTTTTCATCGCCGACGGTACAGAAGAAATGGAGTTGTGAGTACTTATCTCCGTCCAGCTATCAGCAAAACCAGAACAGGTTTTTATCCCGTGTAGTCTACCGTCCTTCTGCATCTAATCTTGAACTGTAATCACTGACATCGAGCTCAACGCCAGCACGATAACTTATGACACTCTCGTCCGAGCAGGTTTGAAGGTTACCTCTGTCTACGTGCCAGCTTCAGGAGTGTCTGCTGGGCCCACTGCCGTAGCGACGTGCTCGAGAGGCGTGAAGATCGTTGCGGACACGACACTTGATCTGCTCGGACAATTTTCTGTACGTCTGTATTGGTTTAGCAAACCGAAAACTAGAAGTAACGATTGAGTTGGATGTTGTGCAGGACGCGGACCTTTTGGTAGTACCTGGTGGCGCGAAGGGCGCTGAGACGATTTCGCAGAATGCTATGGTGCAGCATCTGCTCTTGAAGCAATACGAGGCGAAAAAACTTGTCGGGATGATCTGTGCAGGTGTGTGTTACGCACTTAAACTGAGTTCCCTCTATAATGTGTCTTACGTCTGTTGTTCGTCAACAGGGAGCCTTGCTGCGAAGACTTCTGCATTGCCAAGACAGGCCATCACCTCCCATCCGAGTGTTAAGAGTGAACTTGACCAAGGTGCGGGGATGGCCAGTGATCTGTCTTTTGATATATTCACAGAGATCATGATATCACCCCCCCCAGCCTTCGATTATCACGAAGACTCTGTTGTCGTCTCGAATAACTTAGTGACAAGGTTGGCTCTATGGTTGAATATGTTGTGCCACACGTACACACACTGACTCTTCTTCACACGTTTCTTTAGTCGTGGTCCAGGTGGGTACTAAAAGTCTGTTAATCTGTTGATGCCGGACCGAGCAATGCGAAGTCACACTAACACAATCATCTTACAGGCACCGCCTTCCCATTCGCATTGAAGCTCGTAGAAATTCTGGTGGGATCTGAGAAAAAAGAAGAGGTCCTAGGACCAATGGTCTTTCCTGCGGGTGCGATTTGAGTCATATTCACATCAAAATAACGAGTTGAATGAATACATGGATGAGAACAGCAGTGACTCGGTAACGCAGTCTACTTTATCTTTATGTGTGAATAACTCTAAATGAAGGGATACCGGGTGACCACAATAAGCACACACGCAGTAGCATCTGACTCCATTAACTTTGAACCTAATACGCCTCGCCAATGGACTCTCTCGTTCTACTCGGCGGTGCTGATGGCAATGATGAGCGCTGGACGGCCGTATTTCAGCCTGAAGGGCACCAGCGCTAAACCGCAGCCGCTTTCCTAGCACCCAACATCCACCATGATCTTCCCGCCTCCCGACAATGCGACGAATGGCTCAGCGACGAGACGCCCTTCAGTGAGCCTGCAGCAATTCGTGCCACACCTTGAGCGCCCGCAGATCGAGTTGGACATGATTTTTGAAGCATTCAACACCCTCCTGCGCACGTCAGCGGACGTTGCACTCGATCAAGAGCCGAGCATATATAAGTTCCAAGAGAAATGTTTGTATCTTGCGACGATACATGAAGACTCCGTCAATAACCTGGGTCGTGATTATGAGCGTGCGGTGCAAACCTTTCGTGACGAGCAGACATCCGACGCATCCAACGAGAGCAACTCTGCAGAACCTCAGGAACGTGTATATCCATTTGGGCCCGTCAGACGATCGAGGTGGACACAAGAGCCACACAGTTCGGAGGGATGGGAATCAAGTTGGCGTGCAAGAAACTCTGTTGATTACATGAATGGAAATTTTGGAGATGATGGAACGACCATCACAGACGACTTGAAGGACACAGATATGACTGATATCTATGGAGACATGCATCAGCTTCAAGTTCAGCCTAGTCTACCCAACTATTTCACAAAGACGTTAGTCGGCATCATCTACTTCCTTCCACATCCTCATTATCCATCCGAAGTTTCAATGGGGCTCGCGTTACTCCCTGCTCATTGTAATCAGGGTATCGGCCCGCGGGCAGCGCTCCAGGCGCTTGAAATGGCTTTCGACCAGTTCGCGTTCCACCGAGTGAGTGCGGCCGTGGTGGACAGCCCTACGCGAGAACATGCTATTCGCATGTTCGTCGCACTGGGCTTCGCGCATGAAGGAGTTCGTCGTCGGGCAATCATGTCTTCGGGCCCAGGCCAGGACGAGAACACGTGGCGCGATGTACATCACCTCGGCTTGCTCGATACAGACTGGGCGCTGTGCGGCGGTGCGAAAACTATACTCAACATCCCAGACAACAATACCAGAATTAATGATTCAGACAACAATGAAGAAATCGGGAAGGGAAAAGCGAAGGCGAAACGCACACGTTGGGACGAGATGTTCACTCGCCATCAGCGCGAGCGTGAAGAATTGGTAGGCTTCGACGAGCGGGATAGAGTCCTTAAGCGTACACTTAGTACGGAAACGCTCCGTCCTGTTACATCTGCAGCGGACAGCGGTACTGAAGCTCCAAGCGGAAGCGAGTCGGCGTCTGATGTTGAGTCGGTACGCTCCCGGAATCGGTCAAGGAGTGCATCCCCCGCCTTGAGCGCTATGTCGAACCCGTTTGCCTCCCCCGCAGATTTTTGGTCTCGCTCACGACCCCTGTACGACTCTAGAATCGACCCTTTGTTGTCTGACGCAGGTTCTGCGCATGTCGGGTCTGAATCGATGGTGGCCGCCTGGCGTGCGTCGTCACTAGCGGCTTTGGATGCGTACGCAGATAGTGAAATCGAGAGCGATTCGGAGATGCATGCGTTACTCTCGGGCAGCCGTCGTCACTCAACGCGCATCGTACCCGCTGATTCTGGCCCGTTGCAGATGAATATTAGACAGGCGATGCACTTTGCTTCTCCGCCGCCCCAGTCCGACGCGGATTCGTATACATCAGAGTCGGAAGTCGATCGATATGCGTCCTGTGAAGAGGAGGGAGACGACGAGCGCGAAGGGAGTGACGCAGCGCCGAACGATCCCAGCTCAAGTACAGTGACATCACGTTTGCCGTCGGGTCTTGAAGTCCTATCACCATCAAAAGTACATAGCCCACTCCAAGGCCTTTCTGCGAGCTCACGTGAAGCAAAACGCATGCGGACCAGTGATTTTGTCACTCCTGCCATACCGTTAAACACAGTCAAACGCGAAGAACCAAGCACAACAACACCTACCTCCGCAAACGCTTCTGGGGACTCGGGGGCGCAGTCGGAGCCAACGCCCGTCGCTGGCTCGAGGAGCACATCTCTGTTGCCCCAGGACTTCGCGATGCCGGTGCCTTCACTGATCGCACCCAGTCTTTCATACAGACTCAGCGAGAGAGACATCCTCGGCGCAGACGTCATGGACACTGACGCTGACTTGGAGGAAACCTGGGACTTGTTGTCATCCACTTCAGAGTCAGAGAGCTCTGTATCGTCAGGAAGCTCAATTAGTCTACAGAGTGCAACAGATAGCGAGTAATGCTGCTTCATGATGATGGGACGAAGTAGTCTGATCTCTACTCGACTGTCTTTCATAGTTTCATAATTCTATTTTTGATCGGTAGCAATAACGCACATACATACATACATACATCACAGTCTCCATTATGTATAGATATCACTGAAAAAAACAAGCAGGTCTGTAGAACAAGCTGTCGAGTTATCTTCTAATTTGTTTTGTTTTGTTTGTTTTTCATTTAATGTTTTCATACATATGTGCCTATGTCTTCAAGTTTGTAGTTTGTACACTCCTTCGATGCTAAATTCATTTGCGATGTGTAAGATGTATTATATCTCCACGTAAACATGATAGTGTGATTTAGTAGATGTAACTTACCATACTGCTGCTCCATGTCATTCAGAATGCATTTGTAAAGGATCTAAAGGCCAACCTCAGACAATTGTTTTAACACACTGTTGTAAAAGTATACGCAAGAAGCCTATCTACCCGGAGTCAGGGAGCTACTTCCTGCTTGCCCTTATCCTCCGGCGCCTCGGCTCCGTTTATACTTGCACGGACCTGCGAGCGCAACAGCGCGAGCTCCTCGGGTGACTTGAAAACAGTCGCTAGTTCAAATCGTTTGTTGCAAGCTGCGCGGAACTCCTCTGCGCGAGGCGATCGCACATCTCGAAGGAACTGAAGCACTTTCAGGGCGCTCTGTTGATGATTTAAGTTGCAAATTAATCGGTGATCATGGTGTAATAGAAGCAATCGAGGCATACCTTATGGTCCAATGAGCTCTGAGAGTCCAACAATCCGAAAACGGTACCTTCTACTTCGTCTATAGGGGCCTTGAGCTTATGCAGGGCTTGTGCTGCACCAAGGACGGCCAGCGGTGACGTAGAATGTCGTTGCAGATACTGAGAATTGAAAGTCTCCAGAGCTATATCAACAGGTAGCAGGGATATTAATGCTTCATTTATGACTGATGCAATGGGGTCTGTAAGAGGCTCCTTCAGAGATGTCACTAATGAATCAAAGTTGATTGTCAACACATCAGCAACTCCGGTTGTACAATGACACTCACGTCTCTGCTTGAAGTCAATGATGCGAACGTGCAATTCAGGATCCTCGGAGTCCAGAGATCGAGCCGCGAGAAGTGCTTTGATAGCTTGCAGGTGCTTTTCTATGATGACCGAATAGTAAGTAGATGCAGTGTACGTAAGAGTATAGAAGCTTACGTCGTCGTACAGAGACATCATACACAATGACGCATTCACCAATACTGCTGAAGTTCTTTGTTGTTAGAGGCTTCAGCAACTTCCACGCTTGCTCCAGTCCATCCGCCACCGCCAGCGCGCGCGCACCATCTGGATCTTCATCCTTACCAGCTGGAGGGTCCAAGCCTTTATCCTCATTGGCTGATGAAGATACATTCGCTAAGTCATATAACAATTGTGAAATCATCGTCGAGATGCTAACGTGAATGACATACGTTTTTTTGCATCTTCTTGATTCTTCTTCGCTGCCTTCTTCGCTTTCTTTTGGGCTTTTTTTTCTGCATCCGTAAGCCCGCCTTCCAAAGCACATATGTGAACAGAAATGTATAGATTTCGCAGACAAATGCTTACTTGATTGAGCAGATGCTGAAGCAAGCTCCGGGTCATCGTGAACCCGAACGTAGATCTAAAAGACGCGTAAGCACAACGGCGATAACAGCGAGAGCTAGACCGAACCCGTGCGGCCTCAACTGCAGCCTTAATATAGGCAGGATGCTCCCGCAGTTTGTCCTCCCATTCGATACAACTAGGGTTGCACATTTTAATCAGCAAAAAACAGTCGTGATAGTGATCGGCTCACTTCAAATAGACATTGATGATAAATCTGCGAATAGAGTACTGGTGAAAGTCGTATTGATCGTTCCAGATATCATCGAAGACCTATACACTTCAATTAGTAATGAGACGATAAACTCAAGTCCAAGACTGACGGTAATGATTGAAAGATATTTCTTGAGCGCGGGCCCCAAACGTCCTAGTCTATTCTGTGCATCGGCTTCCTCGGTCAGATACAACAGCGATTGCATCTCCTCGAGATCTGCACCAGGGCTCGGTGCATCTTTCTAACAAATCGCGGTTAAAGTTGATCGTTTAATATCGGAAAGGCGAATCCGCAGCACATACTTTGGTAAAAAGTCCGAAGATGGCTTGTGCCTCTTCGGAAAGGCCCGCGCGGAGGTGATACTTCGCGCTTTTTGCGTTTAGGAAACGATCTTGACCATCGAGCCTACGCGCTTCTTCTATGTTTTGAAGCGCACCCAATGGGTCGCCAGCGCGCTTAAGCACGCGCGCACGGCATGTATGAAGTTCCGGAAGAGTCGGTGTATGGGTCAGTGCTACGTCTAAGATTGATAGGGCAAGATTATGTCGGCTTAGGTGAGAATAGTGTTGAGCAAGAAAGTAAAGCGTCCAAAGGTAGGTAGTCGGGGGTTCATTCGTAAAATCATTGCTTTCGCCCGTCGCATGACCATTCGTAGCTTCCAGAGCGTACGCCGTCTTCATATCTTCAACTATTTCTTCGATTGCTTCCTGTTTTAATGGGTCGACATAAAGCCCCTTGACGTCTGAAAACAAGGAAGGAACACCGCGTTTTATTCCGTCCGAAAGATACTCCCGCGATCGCTGTTTGAACTCCTCCCCTATAGTGAAAATTTATTTGTGTATTCAAGAATTCGAGGAAGAAAAACACCAACCATCCGAGACCGATAGAGCGAGACGCCGAGGAGCCCTGGCACGAGGCTGCTGCTCAGAAAATTCTTGAAGTTGTTGCAGAACAATACTTCGGTTTTCGTCGGAGACTGACTCTGAATGACCATGAGTGGTCTTGCACTTGTCGAAGGTTGAAATAGACTACCCACCTAACGGTAAGCCTTTCTGCTTAAAGTATCCATGATAGTAATCATAGCAATCCGAATTCTTCCCAATCAAGTCCCGCCACGCTTGTTCTGCTTCAGATGCGTTGCCCAGCTTCGATAGAAGGCGTGCTAGGTCACAACGTCAGCACATTTTCGGTAGCCATAACTTCGTATCCATACCACGAGCTTCCATAATGGCAGTACGATCTACAATTTCACGCTCCTTCGACTTGGCATCTAGCAATCGAAGGGCTTCGCTCGTCTCTCCGAGTTCTTCAAGTATTCGTACATAGTACAGCATCACTTCTGAGTGCTCAAAGTCGTAGTCTGGCACATTCTGAATTTGTCGGATATGTACATGCGATTTAAGCGTACCTGTAAAATGTAGCTTACCTTCAACGTTCCCTCATAATTTTGCAAAACCTTCTTCGCATTCAGGAGATTTCCATTTAGGTGATATGCCACAGCGAGCGCGAGCCAATTACGGCGAAGTGCAGGCCGTAGCTTCAACATAGTCTCTCGCGTATCCTGCAAAGCGTCATATAAACGAAGATGTGTCTGAAGATGCGCAGCATCTTGTAACAGATTGAAGTTCTCCTGCATAGCAAAGGTTGTCAAGCCAGTCGAACATGCTATAAGAATCCAACGCACCTTGTCAAACTTCAATGCCTGCGTATAAGATTTCAAAGCTTCTTCGTAGTTCTTCTCGCCCTTTTGAATAAGCCCAAAGACATGCCAAACGATGTGAGATGTCAAGTCCAGCCGAATGCCCTTCTTCACAAGGTCAATCCCCTCATCACGCTTCCCCATGTGCGTCAATATAAGACCCTTCATGCATAGCGTCTCTTCATGCAACTGTATATTAGTTACATATCGTCCGAATGCGATTTAGCAGGCGTACCGCCGTTGTCCGGAAACTTTTTGAGGATTTGATCGGCAGTCTTGACACCTTTCTTCAGTTGCCGAGTCTCATAGTGGTTCAGAAGCTCTCTAAAGAGGGACTTCTCCTTGGATGGCAGCTCTTTCTTGTTTAAAGGGGCCATTCCACAGGAAGAGAGAGGATTAGATGAAGGAGAGGGAAAAGGTCGTGTACACTGCACCGTGAATTCGTGAATCTGGCTGCACACCGCCCCGGCGGAAACGCACTTTTCTAGCACTTTCTCACGATAACTAACCTATAAAATTGTACAATTTCATGATGCTGGAAGCAAGCATCACTGCTATCACCCATATTCACTGACAGGCAACGAAGAATAGAATTTACACATTACACTTCAAATGGTTCCTACGCTGTTATCACTCATACGTTGTAAACCTAAAACTCTTATAAAAATGCCTCCTCGTCCATCAATCGAAATTATAGATAACTATAGCTTCCGAGTTGGCAGTGGCATAGAACACCGCACCGTTGTAGGGTTCCACAAAGAGACTGCGTGTCGCGGGAGCTTGCGCTCCCTTAAAATAGATTGGGTCAATTTGTCGCGCAAGCACTTTAGTCTGGGAAAAGGTGATGAGCATTCGGTCTGGGTTTACGTCGTCTCGTGCTTTGTAGCTCGTCATTACGGTGGTACCAGCTCGTGATGGTGTGGGGATGAAAGCATACGTGTTAGAGTCGTCTGCGTAGGCAATGCTTCCGCGGGGAATAATCCGGGGAGGAGCGTCTTCGGCTGGAATGACAAGAAAATGATATGCCACCGGAAATTTGTTTGTCTCGCTATAGACATCCGCAAGAATGATGACCGCAAACGAGCCTCGCTCCGCGGTTTCTTTCCAGTCGAATGAGCATACGGAAAGACTGGCTCTATTGATCATCCAGTGCATGGGAGGACTGACCAAGTACTCGACATATGCAAGATCCCGGAGTCGACAATGGTGATCCTCCGTCGTATCCCCCATAGCTCTAAGTATATCGAAGAGGGGGATAACGACTAGCGATTTGCTTCTGAATCGATCACAAAGGCACACTAGATGGTCATCAAGAATTTCAACACCATTTAAAACAACCTGCAAGGAAATGGATGAGGACTAATCTTCTTGAGATCATAAAGCAACGCACATCGTCTATGATTAGTTGTCTCCCTTCCGTCTTATGTCGGACTATGATGCTTCTTTTAGTGTGAACTATGATGATATCTGCGTGTATCTTGATAAGATCAGGTACTCCATAGGATCTAGCGAGATCAATACGAGACTGCTGATGCTTCTTATCCAAGGGTTTGTCCATAGGAACCTCAAACACTTCTAAAATTCTAGCATTTCCACTAATACTGCATATTAATAAGAAAGAGCGAAGATATTGAGTGAAGAACTACTTACATGGAACCGGTGCGCTCAGTTAAAACGAGCAGTAGCAAGTTACTATTTCCACACACGTCAGAGTCAAAGGAGAGTATTCTCAGTTGCTGCCCGCTTGAAGGTGAAGACGGGTATGTCCAGACGCAGGACTGCGATACAACGGCCCAACACTGCAAAAAACCTTTTGGCCATAATATAAGCAAGTGGGATCCACCTGGAAGCAACACGATCTCGCTGCCCCGTTCTGACAAATCGCCCAGTAATGCTCGGGGAGATGTCCGAGATGCACATTCTGTAAGGGAAAGGATGGTGGTGCGAGTGATGGCCGGTGAGTATGCACAACTGCAGTTCCTGTGGCGTCGATATGCCCGTGCAACTATGCAACGGAGTTGCGCACCATTGAGCGCGTCCAGGACTAAACCTGGATATAGATTGGGGGCGCGTTCCTGCTCAAGTTCGTGCAGTCGCATAATCCAAATGACTCGACTGGAAGAAAGTGATCGGATGCATTTGCATGTCTAAAGGAAAGGATGAGCGTAAGATCCAAATTGCTTGATTTCGGAAGCACCTGTTCCAAAGAGAGAAGACTCCTTAAATCACAAAATACCATGACATATATCCATACATCCTCTGGAACCTCCTGGGCGCTTCTTCGAGTTGAGATCCTGACAACTTCGAGCATTCGCAGATAGTAGAGAATTGCGACCTGGCATGCGTGCCGCAGAAGATTTGACTGCTCCACCACAAAATGGATTATGCATTTTCTATCCCCCGTCTGCGGAAAGAGACTAATCGTGTCCGACCGTCTTATCCGTCGACAACTCAGCTCACATTCGAGATATAGCACTATGAACGGTAGCTTGCAGACTACAGTACAGGTGTAAGAGAACAGTGATCCGACGTTTAGAATGGTGTTCTCCACTCACTTCAGGTTGCGATAATATGCATAGCGGCTCGAAATAGACTGCAGTGAGTATTACTGACTCTATAGAGTCAGTTCTACAGGTAGAAAGTCTGCACGAGAAAATAGTGGTGCCTGTCGGCAGGAACGCGGTCCTTGAACCATTTACCCGGACCGATTTTGGTAATTATCTTTTACATAATGATAGGTGACAAATCCTGTGTATTATGCTATAAGGTTTTCCTACGTATAACTCAGTACCGTCTTGATGGACTTAGTTTAGTACATTCATTGAGTGCCTTTTCTCGGCACGTTCGTGTGATCATGAGTTCACATTATATTCGGGTATGTTCCGTTTTAAATTGCACTTACCTTCTTCAGAAATAATTCAGCGTTTATTCATAGGTCAGGTGTGTTTTAACATATTCAAATCCTCTGCATACATATCAAACTTACTCCTCCTTGCATATGAGTTTTAATGTAATGGTGACTGATGAACCCCATTCATTTCATGACGGACCTTATGGTCATGTGCGTACACACATGTTAAGTGATATCATTGTTGCTCCACAAACTAGCATTTTCTTTTGCGTAATTCAATTCTGGCTCTCATATAACTAACGTGTTGTGTGCAGTAATCTGTAGCAACCACCACTTCACTTTCAAAATTTGTGCTTTCTTTGAACTATTAATATGGAAATGAACGATCACGACCAAGGTGCTATCTATTGGTTATGTAATTAATGATGTATCTTCTTACGTACAAGTTTTGTTCTCCTTAGAGCCCAGCATAGACGTTCAGTCGTATAGCGGTCTTGCTACAAATCAGCTTGACGAAGTTGTGGATAATGGTAAGTGTGGTTCATCTATCTACGTTTACATATGCTGACAACTACGTCTATTAACTTTAAATCTTGTGTTATATGATTTACATTGTCAATTTGAATCATTGTGCTACCTGTGACACAATCGTTACTGAATGGATGTCTTTATTTATTTGTGCTTAACGTTTTCGTCGTTCTTCTTTACGTTTGTTAGACGGACAAAATCTGTCAAACTATCGTCGTATTGTAAATGATCCTGATCTCTATGCAGCATCTTCTTCTAGACTTCAACCAACGTTAAGTTTTGAAGATCTGAATATGTGGTACTCGTATGTGGAAGCATACAATATTGGACATGGGGTTCCACGGGATGCATATGTAACGTACCCTAATTATATTATAGTAACACAGCTTCCACTCAAACATTTTGTTGAACGATATGAGAGTTTAAACATGAACGATATATGTAATCTATGTGATTGTCATGGTTTAAGACAAAACAAGACTATTTCTAGCATTGTTACGACATGACTGTTCCCTACAACAATGTGAACAAACCAATTATGTATTTAAAAGTAGGTCAAGGCCTAATCGATCTCGTGGTTTAGGTTCTCGTTCGACTGCATTTCAGCGTAGTGAGACAGAGTTGAATTCAATGTTGATGAACAGTCAGGAAAATGCTCGTGCAAGACGTGTAAGATTGAGTTCTGTGCACCTGAATTCCACGCCGTCCCAAGAGAGTGCACACCAGTCTCTCACTGACATTGGAGCAATAGTTGATGAGCGTTTGGATCTAACATCTGATATGCCGTCAGAGTCCTTTCCAAAATTGCAAGGAAGACATTTTCGAAATGGTATCATCAGAGAGTGGCAAGAATCAATGGATCCCGACAAGTGGTCTCCTACTGTATGCAGTGTTTGTGGTCAGGATAAAACTCTCAGAGAAATTCGTAATATTGATTTCACTGACGAACAATTGAGTGTATTAGTAAACGAATATATTCCAGATAATGTTCTTCCAGATACGTACAACTTGCTTGAATATAAAAATGCTATTCTTCATCCCAAAGGTTTATCAAACTGTGCATTACGCTCGACTGCGCAAGTATGTCATCTATGTTATTCCTCTTTACGATTAAAAAAACAACCTCTTAATGCATTGGCTAATTTTCAGTATTATGGGTGGGAGAAATTACCCGACGATGTTAGGAATGCGTTTGAACATGCCACCTTGTTTGATTTGATGTTGGTGTCTCGAGCGAGATGTTCTCGTATCACACACTTATTTTCTTCTAATAAACAAAGTCCCGTATACGGTAGTAATCCAGAAACTTCGCAACGTTACAATAGAGGAAATGTCGCGATCTTTCCTCAAGACTCGGCACAATTATTGGATTTTCTTCCGCCTAATCGCAGTCAGATTGAACAAGACATGTGTGCGCTTTTCATAGGCGGAACGACCGTACCAACAAAGGACAATATTAAACATCTGAATCCAGTTCTAGTATCAAAGAACAGAGTTTATACAATGATCAAATTTTTGACTGAGAATAATTCATGGTATATGGAGTCAGGAACTAGATTTAGTGAGGAAAACTTCCGATCATTGTTTCCAAATCAAGAAGTAGATGAAGATGAAATCGTTGCTCCAGGTTTTGAAATCAACCATCTGAATACGCAGCAGACTAATGACGATTCATTGTTAAATAACGATAGTACCCGTATTAATGATGAACGAACGGCTGACGCTGACAGTCCCCTGCTAATGGAATCAGTTGGTTATACTAATGGGGGTGGCTCATCTGTGGATTATCA
The DNA here is from genome assembly GCA_910574555.1 of Trichaptum abietinum. NCBI lineage: Eukaryota > Fungi > Basidiomycota > Agaricomycetes > Hymenochaetales > Trichaptaceae > Trichaptum > Trichaptum abietinum. Next base: position 4,653,988 of record CAJTBE010000005.1, on the reverse strand, counting down.
ATCTATGAAAAATAATGCGTTGGCATGGTGTTTGAACAACAGACCTTTTGTTGCAGCACGTACAAGTACAGGTTTTTTACGTGATGATGACCCAGGTTTGTTATCATATGCTTTTCCTCATCTAGATCCATGGGGAATAGGTGGTTTCAACAACCCCAGAGCAGACGAAAAACGCAGGTTACCATTTCAGAAACAGTTGAAAAACCTATTGCTTCAACACAAGTCACCGTTTGAAGAGGACGCAAATTTTGCTTTTGTGTGTTGGAATATTATTCAGAAGACTGACGTAAGACGAAAGTCGTGTTTTTCAATGAAAAAACGTGGATCCAGAAACATTGCTGACCAAATGAGAGTTTTAGCACCTATCTTTGAAAAGCTTGCTGCGAGTGGGAGAGAAATATGTATGCTCGTCCAGAAGGTGACGATGAAGTAGCTGCAGTTAATTTGCTCAATAGTCTGAAAATGGTTAATCGAGATTTGAAAGGCAGTCTAGGTTATAAACTGAGTAGACGAAACGAAGTCAGAGCATTGATAAAGAGATTTTCCACTCCGGCCTTATTCATCACTCTGAATCCACATGATATAAGCCATCCTCTATTAGGTGTGATTGGAGGATTTACGGTTGCCGAGTGGCAATCATTATCAGTATATCAGAGGTCCTGTTTTGTTGCTAAACATCCTGCAATTGCAGCAAGGTTCTTTGACGCTATGATAAGCTCGTTTGTTTCAATTGTGCTTAGACCTGATCACAATGATGGATACTTTGGTAAGTGTAAAGCATACTATGGGATGGTTGAAGCTCAGGGTAGGGGTACTTTACATTGTCATATGTTGATATGGCTTGATGGCAATCCGTCACCCATGGATTTGAGAGAAAGACTTAGAACTAATGAGGATTTTAAGAGTGATCTATTTCGTTGGCTAGAGTTTAATATATGTACTCATATTCCTGGAAGCGAAAATCAAGATGCAAATATACAGAGTTCGAACACAGTCCGTCCGGATCCTCCTGTACTTGATCCACGTCTTGCTAGCCAACCACGTGTAGCAGATTTGATAATGAAGAAGATTTTGAGTTGGCTTTCCAAATGTTTGTTAAGGATTTAGTATTAACGTGCAATTGGCATGAACATACACATACATGTTGGAAGCATCTCAAGAATGATGAACCGCATGATGATGCACATTGTCGAATGCGAATTAACGGGCAAACTAGGTCCTTGACGGAGATCGATCCGGAGACAGAATCTATTCTACTTCGTCGACTTCACCCAAGAATTAATAATTTCAATGAGCTGGTAATTTTCTTGATGCAATGCAATATGGATATAAAATATATTGGCTCGGGTGAAGCAGCAAAAGCACTAGTTTATTATATTACTGATTATATAACCAAGCAAGATCTGCCAACGCACGTTGGCTTCTCGGCTTTACAGTACGCAATGCAGCGAACAAGTAAAGATTTTTGGAACAGTTCCACGGAAGATTCTGAAAAGCTTGAACGAAGTGTTATTATTAGGTGCATTAACGCTTTAAATGCCAGGCAAGAAGTCTCACATCAACAAGTTATGAGTTATCTAGTGGGTGGTGGGGATTTCTACTCGAGTCATAAATTTGGTACGTTAAAGTGGATGGATTATGTCCGACATCTCAGAAACGAAGAACAACTTATTTCAGAAAATAATGATACAGACGTGAATGATGAATTAGATGATCTTCATGTTACAATCACTGTTGAGGATGGGCAGGTAACAGCGTCATCACCTGTTCTCGATTATGTCTATCGAGCCGAGCTTGAGCCGTTTAATAGCATGTCCTTATGGGAGTTTCATGAGAAAACACAAACAATGCCCATTGGTAAACAGCAAGCTGGATCTAGTAATGCCGAAGGAAGAAGGGGTAGACCTACAGCAGTACGCGGTCCATTTGGTCATGGACATCCTAAAGCAAATACACATCAGTCACAACTAAAACGGACGTTTGTCGTTCCTGTGTTGATTGGACCTGCTCTTCCAAGGCCAGATAGAGGAGATGAGGAATATGAGGAATGGTGTAGACTGATGCTGATGTTTTTTAAACCGTGGAGAACACTATCTGATTTGAATGGTCCGAATGATCATTGGATAGATTCATTTGTGCAATATCAATTCAAAGAGGAGCATGTAGATCTGATGAAGAATATGAATGTCGAAAACGAGTGTAAGGATGCAAGAGATAATCACAGAGCAAGGACTATAACAATTGATCATAGCACAGCAGACAACACGTTTGGACAGGCTGTAGCAAATACGGGTAGCATTGAAAGTTTCATATTAGCAGATGATAATTTATCTTTTTTACAAGTGAATAGTATTGAGATCGACAACGGGGAAAGTTCTACCTATGAAGCTAATCAGGAGTCTGGATCTGAATGGAACGACTTGCTAAAGGGATTGGATAGAATTGGGTTGTTCGCTAAACATCCAGTTGAGTATGTTTCAAATGTTTCTTTGGATGCCGTTTATGCTTCATTCACACAAGATCAGTTGCAAATGCAAGCAAAGCTAATGGCAGAGTTCAAACGGCATAAAAGGTTGCGAGGTGATGAAGATGACGTTGAACAGCAACTGCATAGTCAGAACAACTTAAACTATTCTGTTAGACAGCATACTGTTACTGTTAACAGTCATACTTCTTCATTGCATTCATCTTCAATGCGATTAGAACATCTTCAACCTGCTTACTGTTTGTACGCCCATGTTCATGAAAATCGTATTTGTTTGGACCTGCAAATATTGGACAGCATCGTTGAGGAACGTGGGTTGAAAGATAACACGGAACAAATGAGAGCATTGAAATCAATCGGAGAACATGTCATTTATGGAGATCGTGACCCACTCCTATTGTATGTTGCCGGAGTTGGTGGGACTGGGAAAAGTTATATCATTCAGTCTATTAGTTCTTTGTTTGATAAACTGGGACGATCAGAGGAGTTGATCATTACTGCGCCTACTGGTTCAGCCGCAGTCTTGATAAATGGATTCACCATTCATTCCATACTTCAACTTCAACGTACGGGTAAACCAGATACCGCACTTCTGGAACGTATTCTAAGACATGTTAAATATCTTATTATAGATGAAGTAAGTATGATATCGGCTGTGACGATGCAGCTCATATCTTTAAGACTTCAACAAGCGTTTGCTTATGATTTCATTCGGAAGGATTAACCGTTTGGTGGTATGAATGTAATATTCTTTGGAGACATGGGTCAACTTCCTCCCGTACGGTTACCTTCTGTTTTTAGTGATAGACTTGTTTCGCAAATTAGTCCAAACACTATGGAAACAAAAGATGGACAGAGTGCTGTCTCGGGAGTCATTTGTTGGCGCAGAGTTCATAAAGTAATTGAGCTTAAAAAGAATTGGAGAGCATTAAAGGACCCACGTTATGTCAATTTACTTATGAGAATTAGAAAAGGAATTGCTTGGGATGGCTTACGACCAATGTCTGATGAGCAGAAAGGGTGTGGTGAAAATTATACTATCAGTGACTATATGACGATCTATACACGGCTGCTATCACGATTGCAACTTCATAGTAATCGTGGAGTTGACTTTTTCTCTGATGCACCTATTATTGTTGCCAAACGAACGCTTCGTGATGCATTGAATGCAATCCGAGTTGAACAATATGCAACACAGACTGGTCGAGTCGTGGGCCATTATCGTTCAAAGGATGTTTATAAGAAAGTAAGTGTCGCAACCAATGTCCGATTGAGAGATGTTTTGTGGAAATTAGGTTCTACAATAACAGGTGATGCGTTGGGCGACTTGCCGCTTGTACCAGGTATGAAAGTGATGATCACTGAAAACATTGCTACAAGCGAGAAAGTTGTGAATGGTGCAGAAGGAACTTTACAATACGTCAAATACGAAGAAATCGATGGCGTTAGGTATGCAACTTGTGCGTATGTACTAATTGCACCAGTGCCAACTAGAATTGTGAGTCTGTAGCGATAATTATCGCAAAAGCGTTTAATAGTTATCGTCGATAACAAAAACCCTTACGCGGCAGGCCAGCGGCAGCCCAATGCCGTGCCCTGGCGCTTGTGCCGGGTCTGCCGCACACTGCACTTCAGGGCTTCGCTGCAGGGGGCCACAGGACCCTCGAAAGGCACAGAAAATTTGAAATTTAATATATTCAAATGGGCCTGGACCATTATGATCCAGGCCCAGCTAATTATAATACACTATAAATTACAAATAAATAGACAATATTGTTACGCGGCCACGCGCGCGGCGGGGAATGGAGCGCCATTCCCCGCTACGCGGGCGCGACCACGGCCTTGCAAACTCTGGGCGGGGGCAGCCCGCAGCCCGTGCGTGGCGCGTCGGGGTCGACGCGTTGTACGCGTATAACTCGCGGGTTTGGTATGTAGAGCATCCTCAACAGGGAGCCGATACCACTGCCTGATTTAATCATCAACCAGGTGGTCGCAGCTGAACATTGAGTTGAAAATGGACTTACCGAGGACGAAAGCAACTGTGCAACCCACCCATGGACCGTGCGTCATCAAGGCCTTGTTGAGGCAGCCGAAGAACGATGTCGCGCGACACCCATAGTGATGATGCTCATAGGCTCGCTTGTCCTCGTGGAAATGGACACGGTGGCCTGCTTGAAGAGTAGCTTCATGACCTCGGGCATTTGATGAGGTTGATGGGGTGATTCAAGAATAGTGACGAAACCGGGCTTGACACCGTGAATGCGGCCTACTTCAGGCATTTGGATGAGTGGAGGGCCAGCTTTCTCCCCAGTTAGCCACATTGATGGCCTTTGCGCGCATATTGCACGCGTAAGTCCTAGCATGAGACTTTCCGTCGCGGTTCTAACTCACCTCTGGGATTAATCATTGAAATCCCGACCTTTGCTTTTGGCGTTGGCACTTCTGCGCTCGTGGCCGCCAGACCCCAGAGCATGTGTGCCATAGCGGAAGCGTACACATTGTCTGGCTTCTCTGGAGAGAGGATATAGAAGGTCGCCGATCTTGCAGCGACCTGTGAAGCTGCGGTCGTGTCAACATTAGAATTGTCCCAGAATATAAGCAATTAAGACCAGTCCACTTACCGAGAACGCAGTCGGGGTAAGAACGATATGGGCAAAGAGTGGTGTGAAGTGAGTTCCGACCTGACGCTTATTCGACCAGAGGCGGGAATACTGCGCCAGGGTAGCGAAGGATGGGCATATGGGCGTGCGGGTGTTGTGCAGTGGGTGACCAGCGTTGAAAGAGAGAGAAGACCTGAAACGTTGCGCGCTGATTGGTGAGGTGAACGGCCATGAAAAGGAAAGGGTGAGACTCACCCGTGCCTACGTGCTCGAAGAAGAGCAACATAAGCTTGCAGCCCGCTCTCGCCATATCCGCTGTCTTCCCTGTGAGTGCCACCGCAAACTCACCAGTCGCGAAGGAAGACTGTGCTACTTGAGCCAGCACAGTCGGCCAATGTACCAGCGGCGCAGCTGAGAGTACCTGAAGAGCCCGGTATTGCGCCCATGGCAAAGGAGGAGTTCGATCCCGCGAAGTTGACGCAGGAGGATGGAAGAGTTTGTGAGTAAAGGCGACGACGACGACGACGACGACGCACGACGTGCCACGATTCGACCCTGAGAGGCCGCGTGAAATTACCATAATTGGTAAGTCTCTTCATTTCTAACAGTTCAAACATATCCATAACATAGCGTTTTAATTTTATGTAGTGCATATACTATCAGGCACAGTATGCGCCTCTATTTATAATAAGCATATATAAATCTGAGAAAAATCCAGAGTTCTAATGTGCCATAATTAAAGCTAAAATAGATAAAGAGTAAGTGAACCTTTGAATATTGCATATTTTACCAGTTTCTTTGATTTCTCTAGTACCTTCCAGTGCTGGGATAGGCTTTATAATTTACATATGTATACTATGTATATATTGAAAGCTCTCATAAAACTTTGGAGCTCATGCGTAGCTTATAAGAGGATTGTAAAATGTAAGACACTCGAAAAATGACCATTTTGAGCACTTTAAGCCATTTTCCAACATATACAGCTCAATTCCATATATTTCAGATGTTCAAAAAATCGAATCTCATTTGAAAACTATAGTAATCACATGTAGGAAACATATATATGTGCTAGAATTGAGTTCATGAAGAAAACAAATCCAAAGTGCACAAATGAGTTCAGGAGACGAACACCTTCGTACAAGTTACACTCGAAGTGATGCATTTGAAGCACCACTTTCGAGTTCAACTACTTCCACTCTACCTATAAGCACAGTTCTTTTTGGAGGTTCTATATAATGTACATTAGACATATTTAGCAAAGACACTGGAGTCTCGAAGCCCCTCAAAGTTGTTCAAATGAATAAATACTACGAAATCTGCACATTCTTGCAGTGTTATGCATTTCATACAACAACAAAATATGCAAGTCCTACTAGAGAAAATATGATAATTCACTCTGAGATACGATCTTTGAAAGACATAGATGTGCCTGATAATATACGCAAAATATGATTTAATGTGAAGAGAAAAAGGTGCCCGGCGATGTCTCGGACAAATAGTCCGGGAATCGCCGGACACACTTTTGAGGATACGGACGTGTTGTAGGACACCTTCGACAATGTTTTTAAATTATTTCCCTCCCTTTTTCGACCGGTGTTTTTTGTACTTCAATCTTATTTATATATAAGATAGTGCTAAGAGTATATTATACATAATTCTAATACTAAAAATGAGTGAAAAGCGATTACCCCGCTCGAGGTCATCAGGTTCTTCCTGCACTGCAAGAGAACGGTCTGGCGTTCGGTTTTTCACCGCACGGTTTGCGAAAAACAGGATAGGATACGTCGGCAAGTTTCTTGTGACCCTCCGATGTGCAGGTAGTGTACTAGGGTGCACTTAATATATCAGATTAGCGGGCGAAGCACGTATGGAATTGCCACTCACCTCTGGTGTCAAAGAACAAGAGCCGGTTCGCTTCGTGTAGCTTGAAGCAGCACTGACATCCCTGCGAAGCTCATGCTGATAAGAGGCTTGTGTGACAGTCTCCCTCCTGACTATCGATCCACCACTTGCATGACCAGCTTCCCCCTCCTTCTCCCTAGCTAGTGTAGCCACGTCAGCGTTGTTGTGTGCAGGTGTTTTAAGCCGTTCAAAGGAAACGGCCCCTCCTGCATACGCGACCCACCACACCCGGTCGGTGCTTGGCCTGCAGCGAGCACTGCGGCTTCTCGTTGCAATCTATCAGCGCGCTCGATATCAGCAGCCAGATTGTCGGTCACCGTCCAACGCCCGCTGTCGTCAAGAGACTGGTTTAAACCAGGAATCCGTACGGCAACCAGTATCGGGCGCACAAAACCGAGCGCCTGCGCCTGCACGTACCATTGCTGTTGTTGAAGAGCAGATTCAAAGGGGAAGCTGTGAGAATGTACGAGCTGTGCACTGCGAGTAGGCTGGCGTGCACGCTGTTTGGAATCCGAGCCTCTGAACTCTTGCTTGTCCTGAAAGGACGGTTGTCCAGGATTGTTGAATGAAGACTCTGGAGGCGAGGGCGATTGTCGCTGTCGTCGCAGTGATTGTTACGTGTGGTGAAGGCTCGCGTCGCGCACTTGTAAGCCCTATGAGTTGTGTTGAACGTTTAGTTCCATTCTCAACAGAAAAAAAGTGACATTTAACTCACCTGTCACATTTACAGCCTTCCTTCTCCTAAAATATAAGTGAGAATGTGTTGACATTCTTCCAACAAGACAACAGCAGCCAAATGAGAGAAAAAGATGGCAAGACAAGAGGGAGACAAAGATAAAGACAGGCGCAATTTGCGCGCGCGTGCCAGTGACCACCGTAAGCGCAGGCGCTTAACTCGCGCTTCTGTCGCTACATTAATTGCATTTTAACGGCTGCGTCAAAATTCAAATAAAAAAGATTTACCTTTTGATCTAGATTCTGTTTATTTGATATTAAATTATCAGGGGCCTGGCCCCGGTACCCAAATCATCGCGGTGAAATTGAACCAGGGATTGAAGCAAGGCTTGTATTGCCAAATACGGCCTGGACCCTGCCACGGGGAGGTTGCCGAGGGGTGCCAACTCACGGCACTCCCGGCATCACGCTGCCGCGCGGCCGCAAAATAAAGTTTTTGTTATCGACGATAACTATTAAACGCTGGCGCGATAATTATCGTTCAAATTTTCACAATTTTAGTTGGTACGGCTCCTAATTGAGGGATCAAATATTCAAGCACCCGGTTTACCAAAAGGTATAATACCTATACTGCCTGTAGTATCTTACTTTAAATTCACAGACGTTACTAGCGCAGTATCTTTTTCTATTCAGCGTACTCAGCTTCCAATAGTTCCCGCTTACGCCTTTACCGATTATAAAGCGCAAGGTCGTACCATGACAAAAAGCTATTATTGACATTGCTGGCTGCAAAACACTGCAAAGTCTCTACGTCATGCTGTCACGCGTTGGTTGTCTGGATGACATAGCCGTTCTAAGGCCTTTCCCCGAATCTAAGATATACGCAAGACTATCAAGGGCTTTCCGTAATGAGTTTGAACGATTGAGAGAATTGAGGAGCATAGTGCTTAATATGATATATGTTGTGACAATATCAGACGATGACAGTTAAGTTACGAGGATTTTCGATTTACGCTCGATGTGCGTACGCACATCTAGCGTGGGAAACGCTTACACCGTAATAGCTCGAGCGCTTAGTTTATAATGGGCGCTTATTTAACTTAATGCATACGAATTTATCCGAGGTTGTCCCAGCTTTGTAATCATGTCACAACCGTAGATTTTCCATTCCGAGAACATGTCAAGTGGCTACCGTGCTAATTCTACAGGTCTGTGCTCAATTAAAAAACCTTTCTTCACTTGAATTTCTCTAACAATTATCAGCAATGTTGTCTCCTCATTATGCACTGTTATGTACAACATTGAAATTTCACTGGCAACTCCCACCCTGAAGCTATATTCATTTGCTTGGCATGATGCAACACATTTAATATACCCTTGGCCGCCTTGACTCGAATCTGCGCAGAGGTAATTTCTGGTTGTGCATTCTCTACGGATTGAGAATTCGGAGCGCATTCTGAAATGCATGCAACCGCTCCTACAAGGCTGGTGCCAGCTGATGATTACTCCGATGCTCTGTGCTTTAATTTAAGGGTAGCACAAGTCTTGTGCGGACACTGTACTCACTGGCGTTGGCGAGCGGCACTGTACTTTGAGGGCCATTAAGTGCACTCTGTAACATACAATTTCTCTTATCAGGTTGACGCCTGTTCTCTTCAACTGTCCTGTATGTTTATTTGTTCTTGTTGTTGAAAAACAAGACTTGATAGAGAAAAGACTCATTCTCTGCGTAAAAGCGCATCTTTTCGAACAACGACAATGGTCAATTTATATACTCCGACAAAGTATGCACTATAAGCTCATTTTTTTTTCTCACATCATTACCGAATAAACTTTGTTCTACAGAAAACGCTATGATCCTTTTAGCCTGGGTTGGCAGTTGGTTAACTCAGACAATAATTGCTTTTCAACGTGCGACTTGCGTAAGTGTGTTGCTCAGGAATATTCTCAGATCACACAGGCTCACGATGCAATTGCGATTTGGATCTCTACTCCCAATCACCTCAATAGATAGATCTCATTTAAGCAAGAACGGGTACGATAAAACGCGCTATCCTCAGAGGGATAACCGGAAGCTAACCTTTAAGTCTTGCTGGTTGCAAACATAATATGGAGGCGAGGATCGGACTTGCCCGGCAAACACTACTAGCTATTCACTCACGGCAATATCGGAATCGTCACTCCAAGTGGTAGTTCTATACTATTAAGTGCTTTGCCTCAGTAATAGAACGACTTGAGAGTGAACCTTGCTGGAAGCAGACGTGCTGTATTTTCATATCGGCAACACCTAGTAAAGAGTGCAGGCTGCTTGAAATACAAAGATTGGACACTGTGGCAGGACTACTGAATGGCGGAGGTCATGGTGGAGGAGACGCGGCGGATCGGAGCTGGAAGTTGGCTAAATTGGAAGGTCAATGACAAGTGGTGGAAGTCAATGGTTGGGTAGATAGAAGCCCAAGAGACGTTGCAGTTTTGTAGCGGAGTTTTCCGCTCTAGTATATTCTTGGATTTTGAAATGAATGAACAAACAAATCCGACTTGATGCTTTGGTCTGTACGAGGCTCTGTCAACTTAGTGTGTTGCTGGGACCCAAGCCTGTCGAGGGAAGGCGTATAGCGGGCCAACTACCGTCGCTCTCACCTTTTGACGCGCAACTTGTATTAGGTCATATTTACTCAGGAATATTCTCAGACAACACATGCACGCAACGTAATTGTGGCATCATTATATGTTCCTTATTCCTTAAATATAATATTTTCCTATTGATGGGAGGACAGGTACAGAATGTTGCTCCAGCCTTGGATGGTCTTCCTTGATGGATGCTAAAACAACATGTATGTAAGGATCAGCCTTGCCCAACAATCGACAAGCCTTGTGCAGGGCTCTATTTGTGTCTTCATCGGAGAGGAAATATAGTGAATATTGTATGCCATCTTGAGCGAGAAATATAAATAGGCGTTCAAGTCGATGTGCCAGATGCTGCTATAGTTCGGAGAGCTCTAGTTAGATTCTTCAGTGAATATCTCGTTGGGTCGTACATGCATTTCTGGTGATGCAGTCGGCTTAGAAACCGTATTAGCGATTACCCAATATCCTCTCTATGAGGTTTAGAGGAAATGCGGATAATATGATCCTTGCATCTAGTCTCCAGGGATCTACGCTCATTGACATTGAATGAGTGGTCCTACAGCTCTGGGCCTACATCCATTGTGTCCTAATCACCAAAAATGTACTGAAAACGGCAGAGAAGCATTGTAAAGATTTGTAAGAGGGGGAGTACTAACCACTCTGTGCGCTATTTTCCTACGTTCGGCCGCAGAACTATGCTTGTAATCACTTCTATAAGCGAGCATCAAAAGGAGCAAGACAGACTGTTATCCATTATCAGTGATTTTAATCATCGAGCAGGAGCAAGAGCAGCCAGCTCGAGGTGTACAAAGGCAGAAAATAAACGACTAACATGGACACTTGCACAATTATCAAGAAGAAGGCAGCGGCGGCGAAGCGTCCAGATGATGGTGATAGTAATTCTGAATGGTAAAGGACAAAGAAGTAAAGGATGGGTAAACCAAAAGTGATTATAAGGGGTGCTATGATCGATCTATTAATGATTGATGATTTTGAAGTCGAGAGGACACATGCTAAGCAGAAAGAAACGAAAGGAATGAATGAATGAATGGTGGGACACTAGAAATGCTCTACAGTAGTGATGCGTCGGAAAAGGAGAGTACGCGAGTATGCTGGTTGCAGCGGACGAAAAAGGACAGTTGCTACGTAGGAAAGAACAAATACATACGATGAAGAGCGCGAAAGAATTACGAAAATCGCAACTAATATGAATGGAATTCAATTCCACGCACACAGGCCGCTCTCCCGCATTGAAGATCGCGTCGACCCGAGGGTGAAAGGTAGAAAGAGGTTGGGGAAGGGAAGGAAGGAGGGCGTGGCGTGTGTGTGGGAATTAAAGAATAATGGGCTCGGAGCCGATAATGAGTCAATGACTAAAGTAGGTTGACGCGTCGTTGACACAGTCGGCCTCCTTTCTCTCTCCCTCCCTCATGTTGATCCATCCACACTCTCACTGTCGATCATTTACCGATCAGCAATCACAGCGTCGATCCATCTGCACTCTCACATCATTCAGATAAAGTAATTCTAGGTATAGCAAGGTGAGTTTCAAGTTCAACTTTCCAAGTTGAATAACATACTTCAATGAGTTGCCGGGATTGTATTCCACAATTCATTGGAGTATTCATGGCTCTCATGTCGCATAAAGGCGTTTTGTATCTTCTTCCATTGGTAACTGTTGCTGGTATGAATAATGATTAAGGTCATAACGTAAACTAACTTGCGACGTAGTAAGTTACTCATAATCCGTTCCATATAAGCATGGCTAACTTCAAATTCACACTATCAACAGCCCACAAAAGAGTAGTGCATAGTAGATTAGACTGGCATATCAGGTCTCTAATGTAGAATAATACAATTGCAATGATATACAAGTGAAACAAAAAAAGATGCGTGCTCGTGCTACAAATTTGTCAAAGATCGAAGAAAATGTTCAGAATATGTTTCGTTCCCTTGCATCACCTTTCCTGTCTGATTGAATAGAGTCAAAGCTTTCCTCCATTGTCGTCCAGACCTAACATCCAACTGGCTTTTCAGAATGCCTTGCAGTCGACTTTGATACCAGGTTTCACAACCTTGAGACCAGTAAAGGACATCGGCATTGCTTCGCCTCCACTGGCCATGCTGAGGCCACCAGGATACTTCTTTGTCAACATTAGCTTCACCTGTGAATGTCAATATTAAAATGTGAATGTAAACATTAAGAATAAATGTGCACCTGTCCAAACAGTATACATTCCGACAAGAATACCGAGATCTTGTTGAGTTAATCTGACAGCTTCCGAGTCATGGAAGAGAATCGATGTAAAGTCAATGCTGCCTCGATGAATGAGACGAAGCGAGTCCATTGCAACTCTCCAGATGATTCCGCCATGCAGAAGAGCAGCTCGAGCGACGCTTGGATCCATCAACAATTGATCCCTACGATCGAGGTATGCCTTGAAGTCAAGTACAGTGGGCTGATAATTAATCGGTCGATACCCAAGACCAGAGTGTGCTCCGCTCAAAGGTTGGAATGGATCATCAAGAGAATGGCCGAGATGGAAAGTCGTTCCTCGTTCGAAAAAATGTAATGCCAGTTGTTCTATGGATGTGCAAATTGCCGTTCGGAAAGCTTCGACAACAAGAGACGGGCATTCAACCTGAATTGCGTTACTGTTTGCCTTATTAACTGTAATGATATATCGTGATGGGGATTCTGTGTAGAAAGTAAAAGCGTGCGACATAGCTAATCGCAATGGAATAGCGTTGTCATTGTTGAGATCATGAAGTGAAGCAGGAACGGCCTGCTTGTAGGCGAGGAACGAGACGAAATGTATAGCTTCTTGACGCTGGTCTATGTGAGGAAATACGTCGTTAACGAGTACTCGCACAAAACGCTTTTCATCAAGAACATGTTCGGGGGGAGCATATGCACTTCCGTCGGGGTGGAATCCGTATCGGTAGTATAACAAGTCCCCCAAGTCTGGAGTCTCGAGTCGAGATGTTGTAAGGACAGTAGAATCATATACTTGCTCTAATCGTATAAGAGCCAGCTCGGGTAAGGTTCGAATGGGTTCAAAGTTTCCGGGCTTGTAAACGTCTGCGGAAAACGGGCGATTCCAGTCCTCTGAATCTTCATAGTCGTCATCCCCAACGTTCGCATGTGGATCGAGGTCCGAACTAATGTCCCACTGATCGTTAAAACTGTCGTACCATTTTTGGGTCGATGCGTATGACGACCACAAGTCTGGAACGTCACCCCGACGCACGTATGTACGAACAGAATGACCTAGATGTTCAATCCAATGAAAGACGTACGCTCCTCTGGGGCCGGGACAGACAAAGCGACTCGCATTCCGTTCCCGGTCAAGACGTTTAACCTGATCGATTGGAGTCTCATGTAAAATCCGCCGGTCGTTTTCTCGAAGCATACGAGTGATGAAATTGCGAACATTCTCTCCAGGCTTTTGGCGACTAGGCGGGTTGTTTGGCTGAATGATAGACAGCTGAGTAGGGAGAGGGGCATTTTCAGCACTGCTGCCAGCCATTTCATTGAATGAAGTACAGCGTTATTGAGAACATTTATTGCATCAAGTACAGCAAATGCTGTCTGATTGAATGAATGAAATATCAGCCATGCTGATGCTGATGAAGTATTTGCACACCTGAGGAATATTAGACTTGCAATCTATATTGGGATATAGCACTGGATAATAGAATAATGCATTTGCATACCCACCGCTTTTTTGAGCTATTTATAGTGTCCAGGCACTGCTGATTGATAGTATGCTGTAATAAATCAGAATTTCATAATTTCCATCCATTTTGGGATATGAGGCACATCAGGGTCTAGGACCCTGAGGTCCGGCAGGTTCCAGGTCACCTGGAGCTGTTACCGCTTCAGGAGGCCATGGGAATAAATTCAAATTAGCCTTTGCAGGCCCTACAGGCATCCAAAAATAGTACGAAAATAACCAATAAATCAGAAAATATTCCTGGGCACTGCCGCTTCGCTCTAGCGTGGGAACTACGCATTGGGACGACCCAGAAAGGGTACGAGAGTGCTCTGGGCCACTCTGGGCCCTTCCTAAAGCGGTAAAATCATTATAAAATAGATAATTATATTTGCACTTGAGTGCATATATGCAGGCTTCCTCTGGGCTTACCGGCTGCATATAAAATACAGTAAAATCAAATTATATTACTAGAAGCATATTGAAGACGCTTCTGATAGCTATATATGGTAATTCTAGCCAGGAACATACCAGAACTGTCAAAACATATCCCAGTTGACATGCTAATACTACCGGGCTCATTTCACCACATTAGGCTACTCCCGGGATGCAAATTTTGATGGTATTCTATTGGGGCATACTATAATAGTCCAAACAGTCATCAATCATGGCAGGGGAGGCACTTTACATAGCACAGTTGATTATTCTTTTATTTAAATGTTATTTATATTACTGCACTTCTACTGCACATAATGGCGCGTGTAGATAGCCAAAATAGATCTACTTAACGAGGGGAGCAAGAATATGCAGCCAGAAAAGTCACACGGTCACTGGTGATGTCAATAACACACTTTTATGTTTACATGCACATGCGAAAACTGTATGGCCTTCACAGACACTCTAGTATGTGCCACATGTGTACTAATGACTTTGATCAACCGTATATATGTCTCACGTATCTCTCACGAAGTTTCACGTCAATCGGAGCTTGCATTGAATTGATATTAAGCCTACAATATTGAGAAAGAGTGGTCATTTTTAATTTTACGGGAGGCATACGGGTCAGGCACATGATGCCAAACAACCATCTTAAGTATCCTAAACATAATCCAATTGCATGTTTGAGGTGTAGTTGGAATGTACAGGTTATATGTGTTTTGGACATGTTATACATATACTGATATTACAAGTAGCAATCCACCCTGCAATGTTGCATATAACCTGTACATTCCAACTACACCTCAAACATGCAATTGGATTATGTTTAGGATACTTAAGATGGTTGTTTGGCATCATGTGCCTGACCCGTATGCCTCCCGTAAAATTAAAAATGACCACTCTTTCTCAATATTGTAGGCTTAATATCAATTCAATGCAAGCTCCGATTGACGTGAAACTTCGTGAGAGATACGTGAGACATATATACGGTTGATCAAAGTCATTAGTACACATGTGGCACATACTAGAGTGTCTGTGAAGGCCATACAGTTTTCGCATGTGCATGTAAACATAAAAGTGTGTTATTGACATCACCAGTGACCGTGTGACTTTTCTGGCTGCATATTCTTGCTCCCCTCGTTAAGTAGATCTATTTTGGCTATCTACACGCGCCATTATGTGCAGTAGAAGTGCAGTAATATAAATAACATTTAAATAAAAGAATAATCAACTGTGCTATGTAAAGTGCCTCCCCTGCCATGATTGATGACTGTTTGGACTATTATAGTATGCCCCAATAGAATACCATCAAAATTTGCATCCCGGGAGTAGCCTAATGTGGTGAAATGAGCCCGGTAGTATTAGCATGTCAACTGGGATATGTTTTGACAGTTCTGGTATGTTCCTGGCTAGAATTACCATATATAGCTATCAGAAGCGTCTTCAATATGCTTCTAGAATATAATTTGATTTTACTGTATTTTATATGCAGCCGGTAAGCCCAGAGGAAGCCTGCATATATGCACTCAAGTGCAAATATAATTATCTATTTTATAATGATTTTACCGCTTTAGGAAGGGCCCAGAGTGGCCCAGAGCACTCTCGTACCCTTTCTGGGTCGTCCCAATGCGTAGTTCCCACGCTAGAGCGAAGCGGCAGTGCCCAGGAATATTTTCTGATTTATTGGTTATTTTCGTACTATTTTTGGATGCCTGTAGGGCCTGCAAAGGCTAATTTGAATTTATTCCCATGGCCTCCTGAAGCGGTAACAGCTCCAGGTGACCTGGAACCTGCCGGACCTCAGGGTCCTAGACCCTGATGTGCCTCATATCCCAAAATGGATGGAAATTATGAAATTCTGATTTATTACAGCATACTATCAATCAGCAGTGCCTGGACACTATAAATAGCTCAAAAAAGCGGTGGGTATGCAAATGCATTATTCTATTATCCAGTGCTATATCCCAATATAGATTGCAAGTCTAATATTCCTCAGGTGTGCAAATACTTCATCAGCATCAGCATGGCTGATATTTCATTCATTCAATCAGACAGCATTTGCTGTACTTGATGCAATAATGCTTTACAGCAACGCTGTACTTCATTCAATCACATCTTCTATCTCACTCAGCAAATGCTGTAGCTCATTGCATCAGGATCCTTGATCCATTCATCAAATGCTGTATATCATTCAATGAAATGTCTGGTAGGACTGTTTTCAGGGAGATCTGTGCTTCGAAGACGCAGAGCAGTTGGGAGTGATTCGTTCTTGTGGATGCGTTTAGAAATTTGAATCCAAACCGGAATGCGATATCTGAAATACAGATGCAATAGATATGGGTGCGCGAAGGTTTCCCAGTCGATGTACACGCCGACGCGAGGGACCGAATGTGAACAATAGATGGACTGTCCGAGACTATTAGCCCATTCAGCACTGACACCACCACGAACGAGATGCTCGATCCAATAAATATCAAAGTCGTAAGGATTTTTTGTTTCCTTGGCAGAGAGAGCAACGGTATACATGAATAATGCCATCAGGGGTACAAATGCGTTCCGCGAATTTAGCACTCGCATTCGAGCAGCTTCAACCGACTTGTGTGTTGCGGTGAAGCCCCAGCTGCTAGGGAGTCTGAACTGTTGAATGTCTAGAGGGTGTGGAAAACTTGGCCGGAGTCTAATAAATTCTTCGTATGCAGCTATCAACACCCTTTCAAGTCGCCACCAATTGTGCTGAAGGTCTGGATGGAGCTGGTAACGTGTACCAAAAACAGTTGTGATGGGAAAGGTGGTTTTGGTTCCTTCCAATAGTTCAAAGATGTGACCCGTCCAATCTGGCCTGAGGATGCAAAATGGAAGAAAGGGATGTCGATTGTCAAACCACCTTGCGGTCATGTAGCATTGCTCAGGAAACCGAAGGGCAGGGACTCGAGCTCCAGGAGGATTCGGTGGCAAGGTAGTGTGGAAACTGACAAAATAATGGTCCTTGTCCATGAAATACACTCGACGACTGAATTCTGCATGGGATAGTAGATCATTGACCTAGTAAATTAATAGCTTTTAATGCAATCGGTTTGCTACTTCTTAATGATCATCCTATACGCACAGATAGCACTGTTGACATTATGTTGAAGTCCGTTGTAGGAAGGGCTGTGAGTTGGGAATATGACAGCGTCAGCGAAAGATTCAATGTCCAAATCCTGAAGGGATGCGGGATGTATTGCATGCGAACTTCATATACTTACAACTATATTATGAGAGATCAAGAGAAATCTAAGAATCCGCTTCTATTAAAAGAGCCCCAGATTTCCTTGCGTAGTTATGCTTTCAGATCGATGCACTTTGTTGACTATAATAGAACCAATCACATTATCATTGAGCAGATTGCATGCGTTTAGAAGTTGTCTCAGGAGCTAGACGGTGTTTCTTCTACTATTTTTTAACAGTTGCATATATATATAGCTAACATTGTTTTAAGGCGTCGGCGACCCGCTCGGTGGCCAAAAACCATGTTGATAGTATTCTTTATCTGATTGTGGGCAAGAAGTTGAGTTAGCTCTTATTGCGTTTGTTTGTGATTTTGTTAGTTATCTTACAACCGTCGAGTAACGAATGGTCCAAATGATGATCTCCAGCATGTTGACGTCATGTAACAAAGGGCTTCAATACCAATAAAACAGAAACACACGAACCGAAATGCGCTTTTCAAATTTAATCAATACTAAGACTACAGGCTGTTCTCTGATCACCAGTATCTCCTTGCCAACAGTTTGAGACATTAATTTAATCTGTGTGAACTTCCTGACCATTTCCGGAACCATAAACTTCGCCGGCTCCAGCGCGTCCTTCTCAGTGATACCTCCGTCTCTAAAAACTACAGTCATTCTGTCAGATTGTTGAGCAATGTTGTGGTTAATCCCTCTGTTTGCTGTTGGATTCTTCACACCTGCAGTCAAAATTAAGACGTGTGTTAGTTGTTTTGTCTCGATTCTGTCATGTATTTTTCTTGATGGTTTACTTTCCGAGCCGTTGTTTCTTAACCCACCAAATGCTTATCATTCTTTAGCGGAGGGTCGCGCGGACTTGTGCATTCCATTGACGCTCCTTCGACTAAACATTAGTGCAGCTGACACAGAGCTATAGTTATATAAGGATCAATCTGCTCAGGCCAGATGGCTGATGTATATAAACCATCCAGCTCAATCATGGCTCCATATCAAGCTCTGTCCCGGAGGAAAACTGTTGACGACCTTACGTTGGCACTACGGACAGCACATGTATATAATCTATATATATCATCATATGGATCCTATAAAGAAGTTGTCCTTGCCGTGTAATATACGATGTGTGTACACATATCGGCGTGGGAAGCGCATCGGGTAAGATTGATATGTTAGTAATCATACAGTACAAAACCGACTGGATTAGTATAATGATACAGCTAATCTGAAGGACATGCGACAGACATCATTACGACAGGTATGTGTTCAACTTTTTCGATGTGTTTGCATGCAATGGAAGATCTTCATTTCTACTTCGATAAGTTTATGCGCACGATGTGTGTACGCACATCGTAGATTTCGGTAAATCACTACACATATACTACAATACAATACAAACACAATTTTTTATGAGGCTTGAACGTTGATGGCATGTAGATCACTATGTCCTGAAAAGATAACTGCTACCTTTAAAAGTCTTCGTCCGTTGTACTGTCAATTAGCAGTACGTATTAGTTCGTTTTAGCATGCAGTGAAACTTAGACTTACAAGACACTTGTGCGTTCGGAATCTTTCAAAGTGAAGCCAACGCTTGCCTTCTTATATTCAGAAACCCGTTTTTCAAAAAAATTCGTTTTTCCTTCCAAAGAAATCATATCCATAAAGTCAAACTGTTGCTTACTGATAAGTACGTCGAACAAGATTGTTATGAAAGGCATACGGTGCTTACTGGATTTTGTACATTGTACATCGTCTTGTATCCTAATTTGACAACGAGATGGTCGGCAATGAATTTGATATATTGTTGCATAAGGGATGCGTTCATTCCTATGAGTGATACGGGAAGAGCATCTGATAGGAACTCTTGTTCGATCGCTACTGCCTCTTCAACAATTTGATAAACAATTTCGGGAGGGGGGCGTCGTTTGAGATGGCTGAAAAGGAGACAAGCGAATTCGGTATGCATGCCTTCGTCACGGCTAATCAGTTCGTTACTGAATGTAAGGCCTGGCATAAGCCCGCGTTTCTTTAACCAGAAGATAGACGCGAAAGATCCGGAGAAGAAAATTCCCTCTACGCAAGCGAACGCGACGAGGCGTTCTGCAAAAACAGATGTTTTATCTGTTACCCAACGCAGAGCCCAGTCCGCTTTCTTCTTCACGCAGTCAATTTGGTGTATTGCATCGAACAGCAAATCCCGTTCGTTGTTATCTTTAACGTATGTGTCGATAAGAAGCGAATACACTTCGGAATGTATATTTTCCCTATTAATTTTCATATTCATTGAAATTACATTCGTAAAGTACATATCACACTTACATCATTGTTTGAAAGCCGTAGAAACACCGTGCTTCAGCAATTTGCACTTCAGAGGAAAAACGTTCGATTATATTTTCATTGACAATGCCGTCTGATGCTGCGAAGAAGGCAAGTATGTGGCAGATGAATCGACGCTCGTCGTCGTTGAGTTTGTTGTTCCAGTCTGTTAGATCTTTGGAGAGATCTATCTCTTCTGCAGTCCAGAAGGAAGCTTCTGCCTTCTTGTACATTTGCCATATCTAACAAAAAAGTATATGTTAGGTTACCGAACGTAACAACTATCGACTAAGCTCACATCGTTGTACTGTATAGGGAATAGGACAAAACGCCGTTGAGTTTGTGCTAGCAATGGCTCCTCTGGTCAGAATATTCAGTTAAAGATCAGTGTTATATTTCCATTGACGGTCTTTCGCTAACCTTGTGAACCAACAGTGCTGATGTCCCTTGGTTTGAGTTCTGTCGTTGTCTGTGAACTGCATATAATCGTTGGATTTACGCCAGACCAGCAATATCAAAACAAGGCTTACTTAATAGAAGTCGGGTCGTCCATTGCTTGGTAAAAAAGTTTGCTACTCATTAGTCCGACGCAAACCGTTAGTTTTATATCAGGCTCGCACAACTGTGTAGCGGATAAGATTACGTCCTCAGTGCTTATTGTACCTACCTATTGATTGAATGTGTTGATTCGTATCTAAAAGAGTTGCAAAGTGTAGCATATGCGCAGCCCCACATAAACAGCAAGCAGTATGCACTTGGTGTGCGTCTTATGATCTGCCCTTGCATGACCAATCCAACGTATAGAATACGCCACTACAATGGAATATTTTGTCTGAAACGGATGAATGGTATGAATGTAGATCAACATTTGATGAGATGAAATCGTCTGCATTTCATCGCTAAACCATCTATATATCACATATAAAGTTCGCATTATACCTATATCATACAAATTAATACGTAGGAGTAGGGGCATGTGTTATATATGAGTTTGTGGTACATACAGTTTGCGGCATATATGGCGCAGCAGGTACATAAGGCACATACTTACATTTTAGTCGGGTTTGAGTTCGGTCTAACTTAATGAATAATGGGCGTTACGGTGGAGAGAGCATATGACTTATGCCTCACATGACCGCATCATATAAAAATTCAAAATATACAACGATCGGTTTTGAATTGATGGCTCGTTTCAAGCTTGTAGTTCTGAATAATGTACGTTAGTAGGTTGTAGCGTATCCTCTTAGTTATTATCATGCAATTTCTTCATGTATTTGAACAGTCAGAACCAGACCGTCTAAGGTCATTTGGTAGTATTTACAACAGACGGACAGTACGTCGTGTATTCGATATAGATGAGTATGGAAGGCGTATCGATCCCGGGTTTGGTCACACATCGTAGACGTCATAGTGTTCGTATACCGTGCCTTCAATCATCTGTTGTGTTTCAATCATCATCAGCTCAACAGTTATGCAGCCTACCGTTTGGTACTGTCCTCATGCTTCTCAAATTTGTCGACAGAGACATGTTTATTTCACTTAACAAAATCGCATATATGAAAGCAGGGAGTTGCATTAATATAAATCATCACTATTGACATTGATCATCGTACGGAAAAGCAATCTACAGTAAGCGCAATGCGTCTTTTAAACCGGAACTTCGCTGTCGTTGTCAGAAACTGGCATATCGGAGTCAACATCAACTTCTCCATCCTCTTCTTCCTCATAATCGAGGTGCTCCCAATAGTGACTGATCAAAGAAGGCCAGTCCAGAGTAGTGATGCAAAAGTTCGGTTCACGAACCGCCGTGAACCGGTTCGGACCCCGAACCGAACCGGGTTCAGGTCCGGTTCAGTTCACGGTTCGGAGATTTTGCTTCGGTTCGGTTCACGGTTCGGGCCTGGGGTAAATTTTCCGAACCGGGTCCGAACCGGTTTGAACCGGCTTAAGGAGGACATCCTCCGTGACCGAGAATTGTGGTTTTTTTACCAGTTTTAGCACATATCTATGGAGAATATACATTCCTACTATCTAATATGCATGTCTGTAAGAATAATTAACACTTTACAATACATAATTAGTGTTTGTAACTTAGCTATAGTGGATGCTGTGCCAGTTATTGTTGTACGAGTGCTGAAAACTATGAAAATTACATGCTATAATGAGCCATATATTGTTATTTGCATTACTTTGTAGACTATTATTACATTGTACATGCTATTATTATCTATTTCTGTTTATCCGTGATGAAAAGAAGTGGCTAAAAACTTCATCTACCGAACCCGGTTCGAACCGGTTTGAACCGCATTTTGAACCGAACCGAACCGAACTTGCGGTTCGGTTCACGGTTCGGGGCAAGGGCCAAATTTCCGAACCGGTTCGGTTCACGGTTCGGGCCAAAGGGCCTCCGAACCGAACCGAACCGAACTTTTGCAATACTAGTCCAGAGAACCTACAGAGTTTGGGAAGGCCATGTCTAACTTCTCTATAAATTTGAAAAGTTCGGAATGAAAACTTGAGAACGTATGCATTATGTCGTGGTACTTCCGGCGCCGCTCGATTAACTTTGCCATATCGCGGATGAGATCCTGAGCATAGCCGAAATCATAGTCGAAGTCTGTTGTGCTTTGCCAATGTGCAACGTCTTTCATGGGTGGCAGCTCCGGATCCAACACATCCATGTAATGTACAATGTACAACAACGCAGCTAGTTGCCTACAGGACGGAAACCTGACTTTAAGACTGTTAGTGGTAGAGTATGAGTTGTCGTTACCGGTAAATATCTTACCAGATGTTTTATGCCTTTTCAATTTTATTGACGCGACGTGTGCGTCTAAAAGCTTGAAAAACATCAACGGACTTTGCGTATGTTCAGTGTTAGTGACTACGGTTCCTGCGTAATGTTCCAGCATCATCGCCTTCAGTGATTTGTCATAACACACTGAAGAAATGAAGTGGCCACCGACAACAAGGCAGTCGTCGAGTGATACGACCATGTGCGGCGTACCGGGACGCATATACCTATACGTAGCAGTTGTTAGCCATGTATGAGAATATGACTGCGATGTTATACTCACAATCCATCACCCGGCTTCAGATATACACATTGGAATTTTATATCAGATGATGTCAACCCATTTTCTCGATCTCCGACACCGCTTTCAATGCTCTCACCAACGAACCAGAGCTTGTGGCCCAAGAGAGGTTGCACATACGTGGCAAAACCGCCAGCGTCGATATGCGTAGTAGAAATCGCAGATTCGGTTGTAATAAGAGCCCATAGTGACGGGACTTCATCCATACCCAACTTCGTTGACCAGGTGAACTCTTTGTTGTTTCTAAATATGTATGTCCTTCCGTCATCTAACTCGCTAGACGTATCTCGTCAATGTTCTTATCATGACCGCATTCAATGCATAAATTGGCTGACCTAGTTGGAAGTTTGATGGCACCGCTGTCGAGCGGTATGTCCAACATAAGGTTTACTCGCTGATCCTTGCCTATACCATCCATAAACTTATCGATTGTCGTACTTCGCATCCGTTGTTCTGGGTTGTCTTGAACGAAGATGGACTGATCTACGCACAGTTCAGTTTCGTATTGAATTTGACCCTTTAGTTTTCATACCTTGGACTTCTCGCGCATCCGTTAGATCAATAAGTTGTCCGATTTGCTCTCGATCCCATTCACGGATGTTGCACACTTTATCGAACGCTGAGCCATAAACAGCGATGTTGGCGGATGCAAATAGGTTGCGTTTTTCACATTCACTCTTTGCGTCCCATTCCGTCTTACTAAACTCCAACAGGAATGTGCCGAATTTTTCTTCATCTGGGTCTAAAGTTCTGTTCAGGATCGTCTCTAGCTCATTGAGTTCCGGTTTCTAATTGCACGTTGAGCTAATGTATTAATATATAGTTATGAACGTTCGTACCATTGATGCCCATTTATTGATAAGAAAATCCGTCTTTCTATACTCGACTACGTTGTCCACGTCGATCTTTTTTTTTGCATTGCTCTTCAGCAGCGATAAGTCCTCCCTTTGTTCTGGTGATTGGGTGGTCTGAATATTGACATAGACCGAGATACAGAATTGATCATTTTCCTTCTGTATTGTCAAAATTCAAGTCCACGTTAGACAGTGTTCGATTAAGTCAGATTGAAACTAACGTTCGCGATTTCATCATCCGGCCCTCGTTTATAGTACTTTTTTAGCACTGGAAGTTTCTCTCGTAAATGCTTGTTCGTGTTCTTCAAGTTGCGTAACGTAGGGATGTTGGTGGCTTCAATATTCTGGGCCCCTGTAACAGCCGCAGCGTCTTCTTGTGTCTCCGCCTGCTTATCAACAGAAGTGCCGTTGTCTTTCCTCCTCCTTTTAGGTGGTAGAGCGTCTGTGGATGTTTCTTCATCGTTATTCGTAAGGTCTGGCTGTTTATTGCTTTTTTGAATACGAATGCGCTTGCTTTTGCGTGTTTCGGTAGTGCTGCGTGCGCGTGATGTTGTTTTTTTTCGCTTTCTACGACCTTCTTTAACAACATGATCTTCCTCCTCTTCAGATTGCTCGTTCGTTGAATGATCGTCAGCGACGCTAGCTATCTGACCCGTCTGACGCTTGAACGCTGTCGACCCCTTCTCCACAATCTTTTTAACCCAACCTGCCGCGCCAACTACGCCTTTTTTGCCTCGCGATTCAACATCGACTAATTCTCGCATGACTCTACAGATCGTTCCGAGCTCCGTCACGTTGGGTGTATCGGGACTTGGCTCGTTTTTATCGTCGTCAATAAACACCCATGCATAAGTTTCAGATACGTGTTTTGGAATTGGATAGCCCTTGGCTGGGTCGAAGGCGAAATACCATGAGTTAGATAGCGTCTTCATTTTTGCATAAAAATCAGATACTCCGTCGGTCACAAGTTCAGTGATGAATTGGGCAATACTGCACTCGATTCGAAGCCTGAAGGGATCTTTTTTGAGTGAAGGGACCCTCATTAGCTTTAAAGGTTCGTCAGTAACGTGGTCCATCACGTACAGATGTAAGTCGAGCTTACCTCAACACACTCGAACAAGGCCACGCGATTCGATGAGTTATATGATGTCTGTCCCGGATACAGTAGTATCAACGGCGATATAATAGCCGCCAAGTAAAGAGGACGAAGGATTTGGAAATCTGTCTTTCCCTCGAGACAAGGCACGTTCTGTCCGAGAAAAGCGCTGATTTCGACAAGCGTTACAAGTCTCAGTACCAACGCAGCGGAATATCGTACTGTGTCACTCACATAAGACGTTCGCTGATGGTTGTACCCTCGATGTACGGCTGCTTAGCGAATCTCAATCAGTGTTTAAATACATGCTTGTGCGTGTGTAAACGCACCAGCGAACATCCCAACAACCCCAAAGCCGCCCACATCAGGTTCGAATCAACGTATCGTAACTTCGTCGCCGAATCCAGCCCTTCCACACTCCTAATCATGTCGCTGAGAATCTTACGTTTAACTGCAGTCGATGCGCTTCCTTCAGTTGCTCGGACTACCGACAACTGCAACGACGGTGCCGGCGTCTCAACTGCTTCGGCAGTTATCTTATCGAAATCCTGCACGTCCATGTTCCACTTGATTACATCCTTAACCAACGTTGGCCAATCCTTCAACCTATCGATGAAATGCTTTGCGCCTGGGCTAGGAATGTATCGGTCCATATACGAAGGTTGATATGTTCGATAGTCATCCTCTGTGCTTCCTTCTAGGTCGTAGCGTACCGGCATAAGCGTTAAATCCAAGACCTTCATGAGAAGGAACTGGTGAGATAATTCGTTTGAAGCGCGTGGCTTGAACTTCATGGCAAACGCTAGCTTGCATGTCTTTTGTTGGGGCTGGTTGGTGCTCAATATGCTGGATCGAAGGTCCTTCTCGAAATCCAAGACTCGGTGCGTTAAGTTGAGCAACAGCTCGTCCCTATTCTGAGGAAAGTCGACCGGGTCGTGCGTTGAGCTGGCGTTGTCGAACAGATCCTGCCACATTTTGTGCGTGAGTGGAACATTCCATTGTGCAGACACAACGGTCGGTGTTAAGCATAAAGTCATGACGTCTTCACAGTCAAAAACCGGGTCTTTGACGGTAGGAAGACGCGCAAGGGCATTGAATAGTGCTGTTTGGCTCGGTGCCATGAGCGAAGAGAGGTGTTTGTATGGTTAAAGGCCGTATAGTGTGTGCTGATGGTTGGCGTTCAAGATCAAGAGAGAGGCGCAGCTGCGCCCTTCTACGCCGCGGGCTTCTTTTGATAGATTACGTAATGGTAATAAAAATAGAATTCAGATGTGCGTACGCACATGCAAGCTGTTTTGATACCAAGCGGAGCGCGGCGTTGATTGCTGATCGCCAACGCCTCCCAGACGGCGTCCTTTTTTTTTGTAATATATTCGTACGCGTTGCGTGTCTTTGGGGGGCTGTGACATGTGATTTACGGCTAATCAGAAGCCAACCGCCGGTTTTTCGCCATTTATAGAATACATTTGACACGGCTTGCTGGGTGTTTTTTTTTTTCCTCCTGTCCCCAGCCTGCCCCCAACCTTGTACGCGTACCCGAACGTCCTCCACGTCTAAAATGACGAAAACACAACCTGCATTCGAAAGTTCGTAAGAGCGCCCCCTCCCTCCTCTTCTCTTTCTCTTCTACAAAATCGATTGTAGACAACAGACTCAGCAGATGGCTGTGCCAGATGGGAGCTGCTACGACGCCTCCCATAGCGAAACGAGCTACTCCCCTGCACGCCGGAATGCAGACGATGTCAAATAAAGTCAGTGACCTTTCCCCAAGGGGTCCTGGCCTTTTTGCTCGCCTGCGCGCTGTGTGTTGTTCCCTTTTTCTTTCTTCTCAACCGTCCTTCTCCACACCCTCCAACTCTGTGCAGAACTAAAAACAAACCGTACGTCGTCGTCTAACGTAGGCCGCTCTCACCTGTAGGTATCCACGACTACGAAGTTCGTGTTCGTATGTTGCCCGTGCCTTTTCCAAGCGATGTTTTGAGAGAGGCGTTGGCGCAGCAGGATTTAGTTTGGGATACGGAGGGCAACGGGTCGGTGGAGGGCGCGGGTTCGTTTGACAGCGTCGGTAAGAGTTCTGCGTTTATCTCCTTCAAGCATCAAGTATATAACACGGGTTTTCAGACTTTTGCAAAACGGGCTTGTTGCCAGTGCTGCAACAGCACTCGTCACCAGCGGACGACGCGACCCTGCAGGCTCTGGAAATACAAAGCACGTCGGGCTCGGGTGACCAGTTGATGTTGCTGGTATGAAGTTTCTATGGCCAGTGTTCCATCGGATGCTTACAATACGTATCCAGGACAAAGAAAGCCGTCGTCAACCCGCCGTTTCTCAAAAACGAAGAAGAATATATCGAAACGAACGTCGTAAACTTGAACGACTGAGCAAGGGAAGCTCAACCAGTGCGAAACACATGCGTCTGAGGGAAAAATCTATGAGGAGCAACCTGCAGGTCAATGTTGTGCAGACGACTGCTGGTGCAACGTCTGGCACAAAACCGGGGTGGCAGGGTGCGCAATCGCTCAGCCACCTTCCAAAGTCGTACGCCGATGAAGAGACCCTCCCTACCTTGGCTGAGCTGAGGGAGACTCACGCTTTTGAAGTCCATGAGTTTAACGGAGAGTAAGCTTGCCGACAGCTGCTTTTAGCCTTTTAAATGAGGAGCCTGATTCTATTCTAGCGGTACGCTGGCCTTTGTTACTGAGGATGGTCGTTTGCTTGCACTTGTGGCAGGTAGAAATTCTGACGAAGGTTGGGCGAACAATGCTAAAGAGGTGCATAGCTTGTTGAAAAGCAAGCTTCATCGTTTCATTCCAAACAGACCCGCTTCGTCTAAAGACTGTAGGCGTGGTACGCATAAAACATTTGTTCAGGGAGTGTCTATGGGGCTGGGCCGGCAGGTGAGCCAGTCGTTTTCGTATTTGACCAATTGATATTAAAAGGCTGTAGCATCCTGGCAACATTGTTTTGGGACAGTCCAAGACAGCTATGAAGGCTGTCAAAGAATGCTTTGAAAGCACACCGCTTTCGCGTGTAGCAAAGTATATTGACTGTGAGCTTGCGATGCATTTCAATTTTGAACCGGACGTCTGTTTTTGATGTGGATCTTTCAGCGATACACTCCACGATCGCCCCTACAGCTTACAAACGGACGTCAAACCTGATTGATAGTCTTGCGAAAAAAACCGAGGGGCTTCAGCCGATGCCTTTTACGCAATCTTTTGCGGCAGGTGCCATCAACGTTGCTGATAGGGTGCAGTGTTTGCCACATAAGGACTTTATGAACTATGCGGGTTCTTTCTGCGCCATCGGCGCGTTTGGGACGTACAACTACAAGACGGAGGGACATATGGTTCTGTGGGACTTAAAGTTAGCTATAGAATTCCCACCCGGTTCCATTTTTTTCATACCTTCTGCCCTTTTGACTCATTCAAACACAAAGGTGACAGCCGGCGAGAGGCTCAGCGTCACGTGGTTTACTGCTGCAGGTCTTTTTCGATATGCGGATTGTGGGTTTGCAACTCTTAAATCTCTTTCAGACAAGGATAAGGCCGTTGTTAACTCCAAATCTAAAGAACGAACGGAAAAGGCGTTGTCATATTTTACTGAGTTTGAAAGCATCTTCTTAAACAATAGCTCGTCTTAGTGTTGTAGCTAGCAAGCTTTCGTTGTGTAATTCATCAAATAATACTACATCATAGGAACAGGGAAGCTTAGTTCGCTTATTGACTATACGATCATACATCTGACTCCTTTTCCTTTGTCGCTACATCAAAAGTCACACCAGCCTTTACAATCTTCTTACGCTTTAGCGGACGCAAATCTTCACCGTTAGATCGCTGACCGGTGGTTACCCCTTGGTTGGAAAACATAGCGTCCTTATATTTGTCAACGGTCTGCATTTTGAAGGTAAGGCTTGTAACTCACAAATTGCTCCTTTGGCAACAGCTGTACGATATTGTATGGTTCAAATCGAACCTTCACCGATCCGTGTCCCTCGTTTCGAACGTCAACGGAGAAACAGACGTCAACAAAATCGCCTTCTCCAAGCAGACCGCTATGTTTCACCAAAGACACAGAACCGTCGCTTTCCTTCTGGCCAATTTTAACGCCCTGCGTCAGCACCCACCCCTCTGGAATGTTTCGACCAAACCCGTGTGTGTCCAACTCCGGTGTAAGGGGTTTGAACCTCTGTATATTCTGTAATATGTTCGCTCTGTACGCCAACGTCAGAACTGCATAAAATACATTTCATCGCAACTGACTCACCTTTACAAATATTTTACGTTGGAAAAATACTGACTTTGTAGGGTCCAGCGGAGGCTGGGTGGAACGAACAGATAAGCTCCTCCTCACAAATGACAATATGTTGTTTAAACGTTCAACCGCGTCCGTCCATTGTGTCTCAAATGGCCCAGACAGCAAGTTGACGTACTGCATTGCCCTGAAGCATTGCTGCGGATCTCTGTGATGTATAATAAACAATTGAAGGCTAACACTAAAGACGTGTATCTGGCTCTTACCCATTCCAGTTTCCCCACATTGAAAGCCGATGCCTGCCAAGGACTCCCTGCATACGAACGGTCACAACCTCAACTACATCATCTGTTGTGGGCAGCCCTGTGTGTAGAGCTTTATAGAGCACCATGTACTGTTGAGGCTGCTCTGGTGTTCCGTTATCTCGACTGATGTACGCCCAGTCGTGCAACCCTGACAAGACATGGGGTACAACATCTATCGACGTCAACTGCTCTTTCCTGCGGACGTCTTCTGCTAGCACCGAAATTTCACCTGGGTATGAGTGTATCAACGGAATGCCGTTTGAATCTATCCCATGTTAAAATCAGCATTATACAGAATTTATGACCAGCATACCAGTAAGTAGCGAAGGCATACTGAGTGTACTAGCTGATCGCCAATGTTGTGCGACAGAACAATGCAAGGCGTTTGTGCTTCATTTTATACCTCGCTGCTTTGCACAATCAATACATTTGCTGACTATGCGTTGAATTTTACCAATTGATAGCTTGAAATGGCTTCAATCAACGCCGTATTTGTTGTAATCTAATATAAGCGTACGATATAAATTGAAAGACACCAAAGATATACGTATTAAAGCTCCTGCGTAACCTCTACATGAAAAAAAACTTGTACGGATTACCACTGGCTTAATACAATTTGGCAAGGAAAGCAACATACGGAAAAGTCCGAAGTCTTAACATCATCTTCCCCTGAAATCTAACTTATCAACTCATAGCGTGAACTAACACGGCTCTTTCCTTTGCCACAATAATGGAAAGTATGTCAAGTGTGGAGATCAAGGTCCGACCATGCACTAGATAAATATAGTTAGCTGTAGATAACAACAAATACGGCATACACGATCTAACGTCAGCGCTAAACGGGGCCTCTCTCCATCAGCTCATTTGTTTGTAACCTTTAGCTAGGTCGTTCAAATAACCGGCGATACGCGTCATATTAAATATGTTCAGATGCGTATATCTTTCCTCTGAAGAGAACCGCTTCTGCGCCCCACTCCCTTCTCTCTTACAACCGTCTGCATCTAGTAGTAAAGCCTTGGACTATTGTCTTCAACAATGACTGCTCGTAAACGCGCAAGGTCCAACACTCAGGAAGCCGGAAAACCAGATACGCCTCCTTTGCCAGAGCCATCTTCAGAACAGCAAATGGAGGATCAAGTAAGCAATGCAACTTTGCATGGTGATGAAGAGCAAGAGCATGCTAGCACCGAAAGGTTACAGTAGTTTTGATCCTCATAAGACTTGCTGCTGATTAAGTTACTCTAGAGATAGCATAACGGAAGAGGAGCAGACGCAGAGTACAACGGACGTTGTTGCTGTGTATGTCAAGGTGTGTAACGGCTTACTATGTTCTTCCTTCCTTTGTTGAGATGTTCAACAGGCGCAGTTAAAGGATCGCCGGATTTCAAGAGACACCTCCCTTTCGACGTTGAGTTGATACGTCTGGTTAAAACACTGACGTCTGACTCACATAAGCATCATTTAGAGACGGCATTTGTCGAATGATACAATTCGATAGCCCTAACAATGCGATTTTCAACTTATTCCGTTTACCCCGAAGCGTTCACTGGGGTAAAAGCAAGACGAACAATAGGTACCTTTACGTGGCTCATTTTGACAAGCCTGTTGTGGTCTTGTTACGACTCAGAGTAAATCTATGCGTCTCAAGACCTCGGACTCGTTCGGTTCGGACGATCAGCGGCTACGCGAAGCGGTTCCAACTCTGGGAAGCACTTTACAAGTTAATATTCTATTCTAGTACACAGAAGCATCAAAGTAACGTCACCTGGGAAGCACTTTACAAGAGGCCAAAAGTGGAGTGCTTCGCAGGTAGAACGGCGCTTTTGGCAAGCGCAGAAAGAACTGTATAGTTAATGCAAGCCACCGCGGTTCTATCCGAACCGAACCGCGGTCCGATCCGAATATGAAATAGAAAGTAAAACAATCATAAGTCAACGGGTTCGAACCAGGTTTGAACCCGAGTTCACAGAAAGTGTCCATTAGTGAAATATAGCAGATAACAGCAAAAGAGATCATCGAATAGTAATAGAATGACTGACAATGGACGTACGCGTCGTACGGCCGTTTGGTACGAGCGTATCGTACGCTCGTACATGTCAGGAATCAAAGTAAAATAATAATCAGTAAAATAAAATAAGTAAACCGTACGGAATCAAAGGAACTACGTGGGGATTCCTGTTATGCATCAAGCATGCGTGCCCTTATTTGGCCTCTATTTATTCCGTTACCGCATACGGCCCTCCCTCTATTTAACCTACATGACCTTCCGTGACTTTACCATTTAGCCTTTTAACCTTTTACCTTCGATGCCCCAGTGGGCCCCATTATGCCTCAACATGCCTTACTGTGCCCCCTTCATTTCTTCTTGCCCTCCGTAGCCTCACTCGATGCTTCTTGCCCCAAGTTGCCCCATGTAACGCTTCTTGCCTCACGATGCCCCGAGATGCCTCAACTTAGCCTGAGTTAGCCCAATGTATTATTCTCTTTATCTATTGTTCTCTCTACAGTATATAAGGCATGTACATAGACGCCTCTGGATGACACTTAAGTCAATCCTCCTATAGTCTTTTACACCATCGTACCAAAGACTCTGTTCACCCACGACTTCCGAGCATAAGAGAGCCTCGTTAAAGCGCCAACTCTTTGCTCAACCTTGTTTGTTCACTAAACAACGCTTTTGTCACTTATCATTTCCCTGATAAGTCTACCGAAGCCGTGAACGTAACAATTAGGATTGACTTCTTTCCTTAACCCGGAAAGCAGCCAAGACTACCTTCACTTGACCTCCCTTTCCAACAACTGGAATTAAACAATCAACCCCTACGAGAACCAATCCGGAATACTTGCAAGGAAGTAAACGACTGGCCATTGTCTACTAACTTTCAAACTAGGAACGAAGGAACTCGAACGACATATTATCGATACACAACTGTATTGTGTAACTCCTACACAGCACCAGGAACCGATCCAACGTACTAAGCAGGTTCACGCCCAGAATTAACGGTCCTTGTTACATTTTGGTTGGCATACGCAGGATAAGAGGTTAGCGACCCGATCAGAAAGCCGAGCCACGCCAGGGTAACTTGAAGAGAAGAAAGCAAGCAGAGGAAAGGTCTGATACACCAGAGAAAACTGCTACGCATATAGGCGATTGTCCCAGAAGAGGATTGCTTCACTCGTTGACGACTGAAATACCGGTGAACACGACTAAGGAATAGTCTGTTATCCAGCGAACCGAAGAAGAATACCGGACGAGCATACAAGGAGAGAGCCACCATACCCTCTTGTGTGTAACAACAAGTAGCTCAAAGGGTTAATCACCCGAGGAA
Organism: Trichaptum abietinum; assembly: GCA_910574555.1. Taxonomy (NCBI): domain Eukaryota; kingdom Fungi; phylum Basidiomycota; class Agaricomycetes; order Hymenochaetales; family Trichaptaceae; genus Trichaptum; species Trichaptum abietinum. Next base: position 4,621,074 of record CAJTBE010000005.1, on the reverse strand, counting down.
CTGCCCAACCTGAGGATCCAAATAACTTTTGCCGATAATACGGAACGATTGTGGAACAACGTGACCCGGATCATTATTCTAGACCCCATTCAGATTCTAGACATATTTGTACCCGAAAACAATACACCCCCATACAACCCATCCAACCTTGATCATTCAGACGAGCAACCTGAACAAGAAGCTTCATCTTATCGAAACGGCACCCCAACCGATAGTAACAACGATCACAACCTACCGGCTATCCGATACATCACTGCCCCTCGATTAGAACAAGAACCTACACAGGAAACTTATCTCAGCTCCGAACTCTCCACCTCTGAAGACCCACAACAGTTCTACTCAAGCCTCATAGCAGAACATAACAGGCATAGACCTCACGAAACACCTGTACATCAGAGAATCCCTCAACCTCATTCACCCCCTCCAATCCAACGAAGAACTACCTCTGTCCCTCAATTCACATCCTCACCTCGACCCGACACACCTACACCAGGACCCTCTCGACTGCGCCGCATCGGACGAAGAATCCGCAGTAGTTTTACCTCCCCCAGAAGGCAAACTGGCTCACCTTATTCCCACCACAACTCGAGTCACCCCAATTGAACCCGGACGCACTGAGAACGAAGAGATCTCAGAAAACTATTTTGATCTTGGTTAACAACGGACTAGTGCAACGAATTCAACAGAGCTATCTTTACGACAGCACTTTCCTTTCTCTCAGTTTCCTCATCCGAAGCCGACGACTCGCCAACTGGTCAACTCGTAACAACCTACTTTGGACAGAAGGAAGAGTATACATTGGAAGCTCAGAATCCCTTCGAACACTCCTTATTCAGTCAGCACATATTGACCCGGAAACAAACTACCACGCAACACCCGAAACCACCCACTACCGACTGGACCACATTTGCTACTGGCCTGAATCCGCTGTAGACGTTGAAACTGTTATCAATCGTTGTGGTTGCCGAGCAGAATTTGAACCAGTAACCCCCATCGACATCCCACCAGTAACCCCCATTGGTATCCCACCAGTACCCCCCATTCCGGCTCAATACCTGAACGGCAATACTGCAACTACAACTAACCAGTAAACATCCTGGCATCCCAGAACTCACCAACGGACAACCTCCCTCGAATCGACACAACTCATTTATCACTACCACCATCTCAACCGGATAACGCATACTTTGACTACTTACTACGCTGCTGGTATCGACAGAAAGGTGTTGTCAAGACATACCTTTATTTTAGCGCACACAGTAAGAAGTGGACTAACATCCCCTCCAAATACTCCGACAAAGCCAACTTCTATCAACGATACAACTCCAACTGGAGAAACATTGAACCTTACGACGCAGAGGAGAGACATCAAACAGAACTTGCAGCCAGCAAGAACGAGAAAGACTAAGACTAGGAAGAACTCGTAGCCAACGAAGCTCACCTCGAGTAGTAACCAACCCCCTTCCTACATCGTCACCTCGACTTACCGCTTCATCCCTTTCTCAACAACACACTACTCTACCCTCCCCTCTTGCCCCACCACCACCTCCTCCGTCCTCCTCGAAACCCGAAACATCTGTCCCCGGACCATCTCGACCCCACAAACCAACTGAACTTCAAGAAAAAGCTGAACCCAAGGAAACAGCTCATCCGTTACTTGGAAGCCCCACTCGAGAGAAGCATACTCGAACCTTAACTGCACCCTCAGTTACTTCAGTTGAAGGAACTTCTGCAACTGCTGATAAAGGCAAAGGAACATCCCGCTTAACGGAAACAGAAACACCTACAGGAAAAGGGAAAGGTGTACCCAACCTATCCGAAACACTTGAAGCCCTCCGGATACTAGATAAGCTTGAACAGCTCCGACTAGCTCAAGAAACAGAAACAGCAGAAGAAGCAAAGACAGAATTAACCGACGAAGAATTAGACTATTTCGAAGACGTCGATCCTCTCGACCCTGAACAACCACTTGATCGACGCTCCGAATCGGCTAATCCTCCTTCACCCGATCGAGACGACCCAAATCCCTCCCCTCCTCCACTGGAAGATCCACCAGCCCCAGGCTTACCCCCAGGAAATCCTCCACCTCCACCTCCGTCACCACCACCGTCACCTCCACCTCCACCACCACCCCCAGTAGGCGTCATGGCCGAACAACCCGAACGAAGGAATGGTGCAAACAAACCATTCAACTTCGATGGACACCGCAGGAATGCCCGAAAATGGTTAGATATGATGGAGAACTACATCTATCTCACCCCCGGTTACACTGAAGATCAGGACAAAGTTCGACTTGCACTCACTTTCTGCAATGGTGGACCCGCAGCAGAATCATTTTCGAACTACATCTTGCAAGGACAGAACGCCAGACTCACCGCAAACCCGGCACTCCCATGGAACTATACTTGGCGAAACTTCCGAGATGAATTTCAGAAACAGTTTGTCTCTGCAGACTATGTCGCAGATGCATTCAAGGAGCTTCAGAAACTCAAGGCACAAGGCATGCAAACGGAACATTATGTGCATGAATTCCAACGTCTAGCCCGAGACGCTGGCATCAATGATTTCACTGTACTCTCGAACCTGTTCAAAGACGGACTACCTATGTCTATCAGGAAAGAAATTGTCCGACTAGAACCATACCCAGTAGCAGCAGGACAACGTGCTACTATGGAACCCTACTACCGAGACGCTCTACATCATGGACTTCAATGGGAACGAATGTTTGGAATTAATAACTCGGATTCAAAACCCTCCACCTTCTTTAGAAAGAAGTATAGTCATGGACGTCCCAAGCCTCAATACAGACGCAAATATCGGATCCATGAAATGGAACTAGACTCTGAACCGGAACCGGAACCCGATGTGGACGAAGACATGAAAGCATTCGATATAAATGCTATGTACTTCAACAAGCTTTCGGATGAAAAGCAGAAGGAAGCCAGAGCAAAAGGACTATGTTTCTTCTGTATGAAACCCGGTCACATGGCGAATAAATGCCCCACACGTCCCGCACGCCCCACAAAATTCCGAAGCAAACCCCCTGGACGATTCAAAAGCAGCAAGCGAAGATTCAAGCCTAGAATCAACGAAATGGAAGTAGATGATGAAGACTATGATGAACCGGACGATCTAGAAGATCAGGCATACCAAATCAATGAAATTGTCACTAGTCTCGCCCCCGAAGATCGATTTGAACTCTTCAACATGCTGGATCGCATGGACAACGAAAATGACGAAGATTTCGATGAACAAGGAAACTATGATGGCGGAAATTTTTGAGAACACCTGAGTTGGTTAATCCGATTCAACTCAACACTATTGTTCTTAATGGCAACATCACTTCATTCCGCATACCGGTCAAACTACGCATAAACGGACGCCTCACCACTCTCAACGCTTTACTTGATACTGGAGCACAACTCAACTTCATCAACTCCGATCTAGTTGATAAACTACACATAAAAACACAGAAACTCAACCAAACACTACAAGTTAGTAACGCCGATGGAACGATTAACAAGAAAGGATCAGTTAACGAACGAATTCGACTGAATATCATCCACCCTCATTCAACTTCAGCCACCTTCTACTCGACTCATATTCCACGAGACGACATCATCCTAGGACTACCATGGTTCAAGGAAGCAAAGCCTCAAATTAATTGGAATAATGACACAATCACAATTAACAAAATCACTGTCTCTACCCGACTCGAGCAACAGAAACAAAAATCCAAAAAGAAACTCGACATCCCCAAAGAGTATATGGCATTTGCAGACATATTCTCTGAGAACGAAATACAAACATACCCACCAGCCCGACCTTACGATATGGAAATCAGGACACTACCCAGCTTCATCCCGAAGATACATAAACCCTACAAAGTTCCGATACATCAGCAACCAGTTTTGGACGAACTAATCCAAGACCTACTCAACAAGAAGTTTATTAAGGAATCAAAGTCACCGATGGCATCCCCCTTCTTCTTTATTGACAAGAAAGACGGATCCCTTCGACCAGTACAAGACTACCGATATCTTAATGCTCATACGGTCAAAGACGCATATCCTATGCCAAACGCCCAATCACTGCTTGATCAACTACTAGGATCAAAGTACTTCACCACTCTTGATATCCGACAAGGCTACCACAACATCCGAATCAAAGACGAAGACCAATGGAAAGCAGCTTTTGTTTGTGACAGAAAGCTATATCAACCTACGGTTATGTTTTTCGGACTCTGCAACTCCCCCGCAGTTTTTCAACGATTCATGAATGATATTCTGGCAGACCAGATACGCCGGAACATTGTTATTGTCTATATGGACGATCTGTTGATCCATGCCCCCACTCTGCAACAGCTTATTGCAAACACAAACCGAAGTGTTTCAAATTCTCAAGGACAACAACTTATACGTTAAACCAGCAAAATGCCGATTCCATCAAACCGAAGTACCCTTCTTAGGATACATCATCTCCGAATCTCAGATCAAGACCGACCCGTCTAAGATTCAAGGCATATTGGACTGGAAGACTCCGAAGAATTTGAAAGAAGTTAGATCATTCACTGGATTTACAAACTTCTATCGCAGATTCATCCCGAATTATGCAACAATAAGCAGACCACTCGACCAACTTAAACGGAAGGATGTACCATTTGTCTGGACAGACAAACAAGAAACAGCCTTTCAAACGCTGAAGGACCTCTTTGCAAAACAGCCTCTACTCATGCAACCGGACCCCAGCAAACCTTTCTATCTTGAAACGGACGCATCAGCAGTAGCTACCGGAGCAGTACTACGCCAACTTGACGAAAACGGTCAACTCCGACCTATTGGATACATCTCCCAAGCTCTTAATCCGACACAACGAAACTGGCAAATATATGATAGAGAATTATTTGCTATTATACGAGCACTCCAAACGTGGCGACACTATCTACTTGGAAGCCCGCATACAGTTACGATTCACTGTGATCATAAGAACTTGACATACTGGAGACAACCCCAACGCTTGACCCCTCGACAAGCTCGATGGCAGAATGAACTCTCAAGATATCCATACAAAATCCAGGCTATACCCGGAAAACATATGATCCAATCCGACGCCCTATCCCGACGAGCGGACCATTTTAAAACGGAAGGAGAACTTAACAACGAAGTTACACTTCTACCAGAGAAAGTTTTTCTCAAAGAAATGGAACTCCTAGCAACCCGAATTGAAGAAGCCGAAGAAGATGATAGAAATATCATGGACATCGATGACATTCACCTTCAGATCCGACACGAAACTGGAGACATTCAGGAAGCAATGTCCCTTCTACAGAAAGAATTGCCCCTCACAAAGCCCCAGATGACCGAATTCACAATCAAAGATCAACTGGTACACTTCAGGAACAAGATCTATGTACCAAGAAATACGGAAATCATGCGCAACATATTACGACTATATCACGACTTACCCACTCGAAACCATCCCGGAGTTGCAAACACAATGGAACAAATCCGACGAACCTACTACTGGCCAAGAATGCAGCAGTTTGTATCAAAATACATCCAAGGATGCGCCATCTGTCAACAGATGAAGATCAACCACCATCCACTTGTACCTCCACTAAACCCAATCATTGCAGACAAAGACACATACCCTTTCGCAACTGTTAACATCGATTTCATCACAGACCTCCCGGAATCCGATGGATATGACAGCATATGTGTTATTGTGGATCATGACTGCACCAAAGCGATTGTACTCACCCCCTGCACCAAGGCAATCACTGCACTAGACACTGCACAACTGTATTTCGACAATGTGTACAGACGATTTGGATTACCCAGGAAAATAATCTCAGATCGAGGACCTCAGTTTGCATCTATGGTGTTTAGACAACTATGCCGTCTGCTTCACATCAAGCAGGCAATGTCAACAGCATATCATCCGCAGACTGATGGGCAAGCTGAACGCAGCAATCAGGAGATTGAAGCGTACTTCAGAATCTATGCAGTAAACCACCCCCACCTCTGGAGCAAGTACATTCCCCTCATGGAATTCACACACAACAATCGGAAGCATTCAACGACAGACCAGACCCCCTTTCGCCTACTAATGGGATATGACCCAACCTCATTCCCCTCGGAATCATCGGACATTGATAGCAACATTCCGACGCTCAAGAACCGACTATCAAAGATTATAGAACTCCGAAATGACGCAGAAGCAGCCCTTACTCTCGCACAGGAATACCAACGTGAAGCTCAATCTTCACACTTCAAGCCCCTATCAGAAGGACAATCTGTATGGTTAGAAGCCAGGAACTTAAGAAGAACCGGACTACCCTCGAAATTTCAATCAAAACGAGAAGGCCCCTTTATCATCAAACGAAAACTTCGAGACAATGTCTATGAACTTCAACTGCCTAGAACCTGGAAGATTCACCCTGTATTCCACGCCTCCCTTCTAACGCCTAACACCGAGACAGAAGAGCATGGACCATCCTATTCTAAACCTCCACCTGACCTTATCGATGGAGAAGAAGAATTCGAAGTCGAAGCCATATTACAACACAAAGGAGCAAAGAACCGTCGGAGATATTTGATCAAATGGCTCGGATACCCCACTAGCAGCAACACATGGGAATCCGAAGACGCTCTGAAGCACACAGAAGAACTTCTTGAAGGATACAAGAAGCTACATCACCTTGATTGACCCGATTTGGCGATCTTGGACACACAGGCCCAACGCACCTTAAGTTGCTTACAAACCGAACGTCTCAGCGCTGAGATGTTTGATTTGTAATCAGCGCGAACCGCGCGCGCGTTTGACACCGATTACCCGATTAGGACACCCCGGACTCACACATCAATCAAACTTCTTGCCCCACTTCGCCTAGATAGCATACTTCTTGCCTCCGAAGCATGCAACCGAGGAACTTCTTGCCTCAGAACTTGATATCGAAGAACCAACATGCCCCCTCTTGCCTAGAAGTGTTCCCCCAGACAGAACAATCACATGAACAACCCTCAGCTTCGCCAAACGTCACTATATAAACACCAGAAGCAACCCCCAATTTCCGCATCTCCCATGCACAGTCTCTTCGACCTTATCCAACTTCTAGCTTGGATAGTCCGCATTAACTTTCACCCTACTATCACCAGACTCGCTACCCGATTTGGACACATCTTCACCCTGTGGTATCTCTTCCCCTACCTGAGACCACGAGGAACCTGGGTGCAAGGCATTTGTTTCCACTTCGACGAAGACAGAACCACCCGGATCTTCATAGGCCTACGGCCCGATGACGAGTTTTTCATTGCCACATCCAACTGACAGCCACTCATTCTCAGACACTGTGGACAATCTCTTATCGGAACTCCGTGAGACGGTAGATCATTCGACACATGCGACCCAAAGTCTTATTGGCTATCATCTTCATTACCTTCTACATCAAATTGATTACCCTCATTCTCCGTATCTCGAAACACTGGTCAACAGCATCTCTTTCCGCCTCCACAACGCAACCACCTCGAACAAGTGAGAAGAGCATCCGCTCTATATGTCCTTCTCCAACTCGTTAAGAACCCCAGAGAACTCCCCATCTATAGCTCTCAACTCCAAGTTATCACCACGCGCCCCCCCCTGGAATCCTTCACGGTTACACCACCTTCGCCACCCAACATTGACAACTCCCTGCCAGACCTTGAACCCATATCTCCCTCTCCTAGCCCCACACCGACAGCCATCGACCCCTCCCCCGAGGAATCGCACACTGAGATCGACTCAGAACCCTGCACTATCATCCTCACCCCTTACTCCGACGACGCAACCGTTGAGATCCGCGACTTCGACGGCCCTCGACCTGAACAAATTGCTCGCATCCTCCGCAACAGTCTCCTCACCACCTACCTCTCAAGAAACATCCCCAACATCCGCCATTTCTTCTCAGACCCACCCACAATTCCACCGTCCCTTCTTGCCCCCACCAACACCCCGACTGAAGACGATTCCACTCCCGCACATGCCCTTTAATTTCGACACCCCAATCCCAACATATCAACCTCGCCCCTTTGACCCAGAAGAACATCGAAACGCCACCGAAGTCTTTTTCTATCCTCAACCACTGCCTTCCTTCTTCGACGACGAAGAAGACCAACCTCCCCAACAGCAAGAACAACAACCCCCACCACCTTCCGAACCCGACAACGCTTGGAACCTACCACTCGACAACAACGGCTGGGGACTTCCAAATCCTACCCTTCCTGACTGGAATCCTGAAGGCGACACTTGGTACTCCCAGCTAAGTCACAACTCCATTGCTATCGATTTTCAATACCCTTCTCCTCCTCCTTCTCCCAAGCCCAACAACGAACGTTTCCCTCTCAATCCTATCGACCTTGTCCGCCACTATCTATTCGACCCTCACCACACCGATTTTGTCAACATCCAACGGCTCAAATCCTGTTCCCCATACCCTGAACTCGTCAAACTTGTACTTCGACACACATTCTGGAACCCAGAACACGCTGCACCCCTGCTATACGGACTCAAGATTGTTCTTGACCTCCCCTACTCGCCCTACATCACCCGACGCATCAGACATCGACGCACCTTACACGCACACTTCGCACCATACCCAGAAGACCCTTTCTGTACCTGCGAGTGTTGTATCTATTGTCCCCTGCATCCCTTTCGACATGCCCGCGATCCGGAACGTGCTCAGGCAATCCAATAAGGAGAACATCCCTCCTCCTCCTTCATGTCCCACAGAACTTCTACTCCCCAACCAGGTCTTCGTTCAAACGGCTCCCACTTGTCAACAATACTCTGCTACCTTACTGCACAATGGTCTACTCCCCCTCATCCTCGACTCGCCTCAGAACCACTTCCATCACTCGGTCTACTCACTCAACGTCATCCATGATCTTCTTGTCAACATGCAAGATTATATGGATCTCCACCGAGGTACACATCGACGATTCAACTACTCATACATCCAGCGCCTCATCCTGCGCTTGAATCAAGTCGTTGTTGGACAGTTAGCTAATGAGTTCAATGAGTTTCAATTCGAGAGACTATTGGCTTACAATATGCAGAATGGACGCCTAGAAGAACCTCCGCGTTTTGTGGAACCCCAGCCTATGCCTCCGCCGTCTCCGCTTACCATCCCTCCGCCAGCATTCCCAGAGTCGTATCATGATCAGCCAAACATGCCCATCTTTGATCAATCGCTCAGGAACCTCTTCGATGCCCAGGACAAACCGTCAGAACCTCCGCAACAGCCACAGCAGCCCCCCACTCCAGAATCACCCCCATACGTTGTACACACTCCTCATCCGAGTGAGTTCTCCCCCACTGTCTATCAGCCTCGCCCCCTGCAGCCTGTAGACTGGGACAGCATTTCTGCCGCCCTCCCATCGGACTTTAATTTCCCCAAGGCCTAGTTCTTTGATTTTCCGATTGCTTAATACCTTATTGGTCTTGATTTGACCCTATAGCATTCGCTTTTCCTCTCTCATGCTTTTCTTTTATTGATCTTAACTTGATCTTATAAGCATTGTACTTGTTTTTGAAATTTCGCATCCGCAATTACTTGCTACTACGGAATTTCAATCGTAGAAACAGGGTATTGTTATGCATCAAGCATGCGTGCCCTTATTTGGCCTCTATTTATTCCGTTACCGCATACGGCCCTCCCTCTATTTAACCTACATGACCTTCCGTGACTTTACCATTTAGCCTTTTAACCTTTTACCTTCGATGCCCCAGTGGGCCCCATTATGCCTCAACATGCCTTACTGTCCCCCTTCATTTCTTCTTGCCCTCCGTAGCCTCACTCGATGCTTCTTGCCCCAAGTTGCCCCATGTAACGCTTCTTGCCTCACGATGCCCCGAGATGCCTCAACTTAGCCTGAGTTAGCCCAATGTATTATTCTCTTTATCTATTGTTCTCTCTACAGTATATAAGGCATGTACATAGACGCCTCTGGATGACACTTAAGTCAATCCTCCTATAGTCTTTTACACCATCGTACCAAAGACTCTGTTCACCCACGACTTCCGAGCATAAGAGAGCCTCGTTAAAGCGCCAACTCTTTGCTCAACCTTGTTTGTTCACTAAACAACGCTTTTGTCACTTATCATTTCCCTGATAAGTCTACCGAAGCCGTGAACGTAACAATTCCTGACATTACCCCCCTCTAAGGACACTGCTTAAACAGTGTGTCGACCGAACCGTTCGTTCGGTTATCGTACCGCCGTAGGGTATTTGCGATGGAACGCACGGATTTTGGCTTGTGCGTGAGCCATATCAGCCTCGTCGACCCATGTGTCTTCGTCCGACTGATAGCCCTTCCACCGTACGAGGTATTGGAGCTTCTGGTTCCGAGCCGTCCGGCGAGAGTTAATGACTTCTTGTACTTCATACTCTATGTCTCCATCGACCGGTACGGGCTCGGGCGGTGGCTGGACGCGTCCTGGGATTGTATCAGGCTGGTACTTCGTCAGGAGAGAGACATGGAAGACCGGATGGACTTTCATCGACGCAGGGAGCTTGAGTTCGTAGTTCAAAGGACTTAGCTTCCGTACGATCTCGTACGGACCGAGCGGCGATGGTTCAACTTCCTAGCGCCTGGCAATGCAATGTTGCGTGCCTCCAGCCATACTCGATCGCCTGGTTCGAGGTCCGGTACGTCCGTACGGTGCTGGTCGTAATAACGTTTCATACGATCAGCAGCTACTTCCAGCGCCGCCTGAGCATCATCCTGAGCCTTCTTTAGCAGGTCTAATCGGTCGTCCGCGGCCGGTACGGTCGATAGGCCCGTACTGGGCACAATCGCAAAACCGGGCTCGTACCCGTACAGCAACGCGAACGGTGAGAGTCTGGTAGCTGAGTGGGCTCGAGTATTGTGTGCAAACTCGGCCATAGGCAGTAGGCTTGCCCAGTTCTCCTGCCGGACGTCCGTAAACGCCCTAAGGTACTGCTCCAGCTCTTGATTAACTCGTTCGGTCTGTCCGTCCGTCTGAGGGTGGAAGGAAGTCGACGTTGCACCCTTGATACCCAGTCGCCTGAAGATCTCCTTCATGAACCGAGACACAAACTGAGGTCCCCGGTCCGAAATCACCTTCCGAGGCGTACCATGGTGCTTCCAAACCTCAGAGACGAACAGTTCGGCCGTACGGGTCGAATCAATATCGGACGTCGTTGGTACAAAATGGGCCTGTTTGGTCAGTCGATCCACTACCACAAAGATTGCATCAAACCCGTTCGAAGGTGGCAGCTGTGTGATAAAATCACAAGTGATCGTTTGCCACGGTCCGTCCGGTACCTCGTTCGGTTCGAGCGGACCAACAGGTCTATGCGGCAGATTCTTTGTACGCATGCAGGTGTCACATCCGGCTACGTACCGTTCGACAAAGGACGACATCCCCGGCCACCAGTAGTTACGGCTCACCAGCTCGTACGTTTTCCACCGTCCGGGGTGTCCAACCGGCAGAGAATCGTGATGTAACTTCACAATATCTCGCCGAATGGCTTCGTCCTTGGGCACGTAGACCTTACCTCGATACAGCAGCAAGCCATCCTCCGTGTTCCAGTCCTGCAACTCCTTCTTCAACGAGACCGGCGCTTTCCCCTTCAAGGCCTCAATGGCCTCCACCAATTCCTCATCCCAACTCTTCGATCCTCTAATCCTCTTCAACAGGGCCGTGTCCCCCTCGATCCTAGCCATCCCTCGGCGCATCGCATGCACTCGAAAGAGCTCCCGGTCCAAAAGCGTACGGTTCGCGTTATCCGTACCGTCCGGCAGCAAATCCGTACGCCTGGACATCGCATCTGGGCTTTCCCCCAAGCCTTCCAGGACGGTGACGGATCGCAAAGTCGAACCGGCTCAGGAATATACTCCAACGAGCTTGTCTACGCGTCAGATTTCGAGCCTGTGAGAAATACAAAAGGTTCTTGTGATCAGAAACCACATCAATCTTATGTGGAGAGCCTTCGAGATAGTGCCTCCACTCGTCTAGTGATCTAACGATTGCTAGAAGTTCCTTGTCGTAGATCTCATAGTTTCGTTCGGCATCATTCAAGGACTTCGAGTAGAACGCGACCGGATGGACCGAACCGTCCGTACCGACTTGCGAGAGGACGGCTCCAGTCGCGAAGTCTGAAGCGTCACATTCAAGAATGAAGGGTTTCTCGAGGTCAGGCATCGCTAGAACCGGTGCCTCAGTGAACAAACGCTTCAGTTCTTCGAACGAAGCTTGTTGGCGCGGTCCCCACTCGAACCGAACGTCCTTCCGGAGCAGTTCGGTCATCGGCCGTACGATCCGGGAGTAATCTTCGATGAATCGACGATAGAAGTTCGCAAAACCAAGGAAGGCTTGGATATCCTTGACCTTGGTCGGTACGGGCCACTCTAGGACCGCGCTGACCTTGGCCGGATCCATGGAAACCGTACCGGCTCCAATCACCATACCTAAGTAATCCACCGACGACTGGTGGAACTTACACTTCTCCGGTTTAACGAAGAGGTCGTGCTTCTCGAGCCGTTCGAGTACGGTACGGACGTGCTCGACGTGCTCCTCTTCGTTTTCAGAGAAAATCAGGATGTCATCAAGATATATAATGACAATTACCCCTGCCAGGTCCTGGAAAATCTCGTTCATCATGTGCTGGAAGGTTGCCGGAGCATTGGTAAGTCCAAACGTCATAACAGTCGGTTCGAAGTGACCCTCCTGCGTACGGAACGCAGCCTTCCACTCGTCTCCTTCCTTCATCCGGACATTGTGATATCCGGCTCGAAGGTCCAAGGTGGTGAACACCTTTGCCTTCTTCAGCGAGTCGATCAGCTCAGTTGTGAGGGGAAGGGGGTACCGGTTCTTGACAGTCATCACATTCAGCTTGCGATAGTCAACTACCATGCGAAGCGAACCGTCCTTCTTCTTAATAAAGAACACAGGAGCAGCAGCCGGTGACTTGGAGGGTCGAATGTACCCTTTCCTCAAGTTCTCCTCGATGAACTCCTTCAGAGCGGTACGCTCGTTCGGCGCCATGGGGTAGATCTTGCTGTACGAAGGAACGGCACCCGGTACGAGGTCGATAGCATGGTCGTACGGTTTTCGAGTCGGGAGCCGTTCGGCTCGATCCTTCGAGAAGACCTTTGCGAAGTCCCGGTACTGTTCCGGTACGAGTTCTTCGAACGACTTCTGCCCCTCCTTGACCGCTGTCTTCTCAGCAATAGCCTGAGACCAAGTGTACGAGGCAGCGATCCTCTGGACAAAGTCCGGGTCATCCGAGACAAAAAACTGTTCAGCATTGTGATATATGTCCCAATACTTCTCAGAATATCGAAAACCCGGTGGGACTTTGTCTCGTTCGTCCGCCGGTTCGTTGGCGTACCAGAGTCATCCGGGTCATCGTCTAGCTCGGCCACGGTCACTCGTACGCGTGGGGCCGGTCTGGCCTTCGTACGACGTGGCTTCGTACGCTCGTCCGAGCGAACCGCTCGTACCGCGTCCGTGTCCTGCGGACCTTCGAGTTTGACCTTCGTACGGTCCGTACGAGGCTTACAGACGTCCGCACACCGCGTAAACGTCATCTCGTCGTTCGCCCAGTCGATCTCTGGGTTGTGGAGCCGCAGCCAGTCGACCCCAATGATCAAAGGGTAGTCCCCAATGTCTGCCACCACAGCTGTTACGCTTTCCGTGTGGGATCCGACTGTCAGACTGAGAGGGACCTCGTCCGTGAGCCAGCCCACGTTGTTCAAGGTGTTGTCCGCATTGTAGAGCCGCGTACGAGGCACCAAAGGCCTGGTACGGAGTCCGAACCGTTCGACAACCGTACGGTTAATAAATATCGATGAGGCCCCACTGTCTAGGAAGGCTCTCATCCTCAGGAGTTTTCTGCCATCGCTCACTCTCACTGGGAATCGGATGAACCGGCGCAACTTCTTGTCTATAGGTTGTATACTAGTGGACACAGAAGGGGCTGGAACATCATTTTCTAACAGTGAAAAACGGTTCTGGGTCTCAAGCGGCGCGACAATGCGCTGAGACCCTAGTTGAAACCCTGTCCCTTTGACAAATGAGCCATCAATACTTTGGCAGCCTCCTCAACCGAGATTAAACGTTCGGTGGTACCGTCCGTACGGTTCGAACCGTTCGGGGTTTCGTCCGTGGTGTCTGAGATCGATGCAGTGGGGGTGACCGGTGCCGTGCTTGGGGTAGCAGCCGCGTTGACGTTCGTACGGTTCGAAGGGTTCGTCTTCGTACGCTTGGGGCACTTGAACGAGATATGACCTTTCTCTCCACAGTGGAAGCAAAGTCCCTTGCGTAAGGCTTCGTCCCTATCAATCTGAACGACCTCCATTGCATTGGGGTCACGGTTCGACGTGGTACGGTTCTGGTTCGGGCTCGGCTGCGGTCGCGAGTGAGAAACAGCACCGGTACGCGGAACAAAGGCGTTGTTGGTACGGTTCGCAGACCGGAGGGATCGAAGCTCGTCGTCGTAAAGGCAGGCGGCCTTCACATACTCGTCAAACTCGGTGGGCATCTTCTTCAACGTCAGGTCCGTACGGAAACGGTTCGAAAGCCGTGTCGGAAGAGCGCAATCCATGGCTTCTTGTCCATCTCCCACTGAGTCTTCACCTTCAGAGCCCTGAACTTGGCTGCATACTCCGAAACCGTACCAGACTGCTTGAGATTGAGAATTTCGTTCTCAGCAGCAGTAACAGTGTCTGCTTCACCGAAAGCAGCCGCCAGAGAGTCCAAAAATGTTGTCAGACTGTCGAAAATCGGTACCGGCTCGTTCTTGTGCAGAGCCGACGTGTACGGACGTACCCACTCGTCCGCTGAGCCCCGGAGATAGCTTGCGGCGAACGCGCACTTCGTACGCTCGTCCGGGAACTCCATCTGCCGCAGGGAAATGTAGGTCCTGACCTGGCCGGACCAGGACTCGAACGAGACCTTCTCGTCGTCCGGTACGACGCCCTTCGTACCATAAAAGAAACTGGGGGCAGGAATCTTCGGCCCTCGAGCGGGGCGCGATGCAGCAGCACTAAGACTCATCATCTGATGAAGCCCAGCATTCTCCTGCTGCAACCGTTCGAGTTGTTGCTGGTAGGGGGCCAGGAAGTACTGAAATACTGCCTCAGTACCTGGGTCCATGGGTGGTGCCCCCCCTTCGACTACCGGCGGGTCACCCGGCGGTGTCGGTTCGGTTTCTGGGTTTCCAGTGTTTGACATCGTACGGGCGCTCGCAGAGAGGCGAGAGTCGGCAGGATGGTACGAAAAATGGTTCGAAAAAAGCGCGAGGCGGTGAGAGACTAGACTTTTGGCCTAATGTTACGACTCAGAGTAAATCTATGCGTCTCAAGACCTCGGACTCGTTCGGTTCGGACGATCAGCGGCTACGCGAAGCGGTTCCAACTCTGGGAAGCACTTTACAAGTTAATATTCTATTCTAGTACACAGAAGCATCAAAGTAACGTCACCTGGGAAGCACTTTACAAGAGGCCAAAAGTGGAGTGCTTCGCAGGTAGAACGGCGCTTTTGGCAAGCGCAGAAAGAACTGTATAGTTAATGCAAGCCACCGCGGTTCTATCCGAACCGAACCGCGGTCCGATCCGAATATGAAATAGAAAGTAAAACAATCATAAGTCAACGGGTTCGAACCAGGTTTGAACCCGAGTTCACAGAAAGTGTCCATTAGTGAAATATAGCAGATAACAGCAAAAGAGATCATCGAATAGTAATAGAATGACTGACAATGGACGTACGCGTCGTACGGCCGTTTGGTACGAGCGTATCGTACGCTCGTACATGTCAGGAATCAAAGTAAAATAATAATCAGTAAAATAAAATAAGTAAACCGTACGGAATCAAAGGAACTACGTGGGGATTCCTGACAGGTCTGGCTTGTTGGCACACTTGTATCTGTTTATTTTGGGCTTGATGCGAACTCTCATTCGGTCAAAATCTGCCCACTTACACCTCCCTCCGTTACAAGTCGTTCCGTTGTCGAAATTTTCCGCGAGCTGACACACTCCAGCTGTAAGTATTTCGCTGTTTATGTTTAATACAATCAAAATGACATATTTTATATGATTATGAACAGGCCAGAACCCAATTGATGATGGGGAGTCTATACGAGCATCGTGTCCATCGGAGGTAAGCACCGTCTTCATGCACATTCTTGCATCACTCATTACAACATGACATATGTAACAGAGTGGAGCATCCGACAG
Source organism: Trichaptum abietinum (assembly GCA_910574555.1). Classification (NCBI taxonomy): domain Eukaryota; kingdom Fungi; phylum Basidiomycota; class Agaricomycetes; order Hymenochaetales; family Trichaptaceae; genus Trichaptum; species Trichaptum abietinum. The sequence continues at coordinate 4,604,836 of CAJTBE010000005.1, read as the reverse complement.
AATTTTTGATGCTCGAAAAGGCTACATCTCAGGAAGCATGTCCTCATTTCCTCCTTCCTCACTCCACGTGGGGGATCTGGTTATGGTTGAATGCAACATCAGTCGTTACTGGTCTCAACAATCTGCGCCTAGTGCTGGTCCAAGCCGTGCAGCCGGACGTGCTTCATCAGCGTCGCCCACAAAGAAAGGTCGGCTAGAGGATAGCTTCATTGCGTCTTTGAAAATGTTAGCTGTCAATCTCCTTGCCGACGGTCCTGCAGATGAGGATAACAAACCCCGTGATGCTGGTGTATCGTTTATGTAGTGCAACGTATGATCACCTCAATGTATTGTATTGACTTGGCGTCTAAATTAAAGGTGTTTTTAAAATGGGTGAATAAAATCCATACTTACAATCATATATAAGACGCTTTCTTTGTGCACCGCTACACTATTTCCACAGCAAACGCACCTCCAACTTGTATCCCCATGGCTCCCACTTTCAGTACACTCAACCCTATGCTCTTCAGTCATGCTTACTACAAAGCTAACATTCCACAAGACGTGTTTTCGTCTATAATGACCTACGCTGGGGTTGTTCCGCTTCTACGTCTTGCTTCTACAAGCAGATGCATGTGGCTCATGACAAACCGAGAGCTTCGAGTTCGACAACGAGAAATTCTTTATCCATATTTTCCTGAAGCTTCAGTTCCTGATTTCCTCATGCTTATGCGAGAGCATGACATTCTTATCACCGGTGGAACTGCCCTTCAATTCATGGATCCATGTTTCGTGTCAAACGACCTCGACCTTCTTCTGGCATGCCCTTACCTTGATGTTGATCACATTAAGTCGTTTACCGACTTAATATCATTTATTGTTCCCCTTGGATACACCCTTACCCCTGCCATACTTGATCATGTCGATGATTACCAAGGGGAGAATTTGGTGTTTACTTACCTACATGAACAGACTGGGAAGAAGATCGACATCATCATTTCCTTGGAAACAACCTCGCCAGCCTGCAGCATATTCAAATATCATTCGTCAATGGTGATGAACTACATTACAGCAGATGGACTGTACATCGCATACCCACTTCTATTGGAGAAACGTCTGTTCATTATCAACATTGAGGGATCACACCAACGACCTTGGACACAAAAGGTACAACTCGTTTTCGACAAATACCACGACCGGGGTTTTCAACCGATTGTGAGCGACACAGACCTTGGCAATACCTTTTGTCAACATAGCTGTGGACGATCTACCTCGTGCCCGCATACACATCGCTCGTGCATTGACAACCGAGGTTGTGCACATGTGTTTAACGCACCATTTTGTTCTTGTATAAAACGATGCATTCGATCTGTTGGAGGACGCACACCTTTTTGGACTGTTGGAGGCCAATGTCCATTTGGAGACGGAGAAATGTCGTTTCGGAGAATTGTTTCGACTGAGCTAATCAATGAAGTGGTTGATTCCAACTGTGAGTTATTTACAACAGACGCAATAACTGTTCCTTGCTCACCAAGTAACTAGGTGTATACTGCTCTGTGAGTAGCAACATGTCAGTATGACAAAGATAATCATGTCGACGGTATGCAATTATATAGGTCAAAATAATAGCTGGATCTATAACTACATGTATGATACGATCTGCATCCAGTCTATGATTGAAATTATCAAATTACTGTCAGTTGTCTGACTCAGTGTTTAGCCTATCTAATAAACATGAAAAGTCCTTGCATGTTATACATAAATTATGATACTCTTCCAAGAGCTCAGGAGACAGTCCAAACGTATCAGTAGTAAGATAGATGTCCTCCATATCTTCTTGTAGAAGTTTAATGACGATGTTGGCCATGGCCATACGCTCGGACAACTTGAACACGTCCTGTGGTTTCGCAGCTGAAGGGATGGACGCGCTTTAATCAGCGCCCATAGGATTAAGCAAACAATGAACATACGTTGGACACGTCGACCTTTGTACACGACCGCCCGATTCTCCACCTTAATTGTTGTGCTGTGAATCTGACGCTTTTTTTTACTGGTTATCACAAGTCGAACAGGAGTGTCTGACAAACAGTGTTGTAGCGGTCAGTTCGGATCAATCTTGCAATGAATAAAACACAGATGCTTACATGTATTCAACAAGGCAGCCTTAACTGCCTTGAGAACATATTCATTCATCATAAACAGCTTAAACAGCATGAGACGAACGCGCGGCAGACTGGACAAGATAGGACAGGAGCGGTGGGGGTAAACAACAAGGCCTTGGTTTGGGTTGTCTTGACCTTCAGCCTCGTGTGACCGCCTTTCATAATGGTGTCAACAACATCAATGTAATAACACCCAAAATGGATTAGCACAACGCCCATATTCTATGACAACTCGGGTCAACCAAAGCAGTATCAATATAAAAATATCTTCAGTCTCTATAACACAACTTGTCTGATGCCTAAGCGTCGGAAGGTACCGATAATGTATAGAAACAGTAGATTGGATGGCCTATTCTTGTTATAGGAAGCCCACGGCTAACACTTATAACGTTAAAGCTTATGTTCCTATTCAGAGCATGTTTGGTGTGGCGCTGTTCAGTGTAAGGTCCCCGCTGCAGCGCATATATTACATTCATCGGCGGACATAAATCACTCCATTGCAGCCGCAAGATATACATACTGGACAACACGTAGATGGATGCAACGTAGCTCCTTATGCAATGGAAACAGTTGTGTATTAATCATGTCATTATTGTCCTGTTCCTCATGTAGAATACAAAGAATACCGTTGAATAGATCTACAATAACACGGACGATGCCATGATGAATAAGAAAATAAGCAGTGAGAAAAAAACAGCAACTTGGATAGCTGCCTACAACGTAGACTTACAGAATATATTATAAGGAGGCAATCACACCATACTATGTAGAATATGGGCTCAGCAAGCGCGCAATCGGCAGTTTAAAGTGGTCAAATGCTTCCGATTCCAAAATCTTTATGAAGCTAGTTGAACACCTCTTGACCCCAACTCATGAAGCTTGTGATGTTCACAAACCTCTGGAAAACAAGGTTAGTGCCAGAGGTGATGCTCATGAACGTCAGGAACAAAAACGCGATGCCGCACCCAATAGCAACAGACCGTGCTTCATTGTGAATGCGATGCATCGGGGTGCGATCCCGGCGAGTTCAAGTCCGTAGAGCGCATGCGAGGATGTGTCCGAAACGGACGTTGCAGTACACCATGCGGAGTTTAGCAAGGCGACGTCGATGGCGGAGGGAAAAAAACCACAACCCCAACATTTCGGATATATGTATTGCTGCTCCACTTCAATATCATACTAGCGTATCGTATTATGATGCAATTCACAAACACTACTTGCCGTGCTGTACGTGCCGTGCTTTATGTATTGTATTCAAAATCAGTATGTGTGTTGTTGACACCTTCATAATTATAGTGAAACTGCACGTCACAAGTTTATTATAAAGGGCAGTTTCAATTGCATTGATAGGCGGATGTAGACCTAAGGTCATATGACAACGGCCGTGCTGAACCTTGCTGCATTTTCGTACATGTTGACAGACGCAACATGGACCCTGCGTTAAAAGGCTATAGAATACGGGTTTTTTGACTGACTGAATAGACCCAAGTGTGAAGTGTTGAATCGTACAGGAATCACAACATTCAAATGAAAAGGGCAAAGGGCAAAGGCTATCACTCTTTTGGTGCAAGAAAACGGTTGCATTTGACAATCATACAAAAGTTCATACAATGTTTCATAACACAAGAATCTCCATCTTCTGTTTTAATCAACTAAGTATGGCACAATCTCAACACCTATACACAAACTTGATAACAAACAAGAAAAAACATACTCCAAACATCAATCTAGCTCTCTTGAATTTTGCCGCTTTCAGTAGATGCTGGTTCAAAAAACAATTTTTGTTTCTGTCCAACGACTACAATCAGACTGAAGTAACATCATTACATCTGTTGATATATATATATATAACAAATCTGCACACACCGCTGTATTTCATCGTTTAAAATATGTGCCTCCAGAACTATTGCAGCGATATCGCCATAGTCTACTCTCTGATCTTCAACCCGTTCTCTAATTGATCCTATCACTCCACGTAATACGGCCAATTCTTGCCCAAGCGACATGAAGTAAGGATGCAAGACAGTTGCATTTGAACCATAGGATTGTGGTGGGGGAAGACGCAGTGTTGGCAGCAGTATATCACTGTATGATGACTCAGTGCCAGAATTTGGGGGAGGCGGGGGGTGTAAGTCGACCCATTGGCATATTGCACTGGGACAACGCGTTGTACTGCAATGCCTGGCGAGCCAAGTTAGAGTGCATGTCGATTAATGATGGCGGCAGGAAGACAAGCGATTATTTGGCGCCCGACTTGTGTTCGGTTCAGTGTATTTATGTAAGATGGAAATGATATGTATATATTTAGTTACAGACCGACCTATATTCAATTAATATAATTGCGAACTCTATGACGACATACTAGCCAGCAGAGTCCGCTAAAAATAAGACTCGAAGATTCTTATGCATCTGTAAAGAGAATTATTTGAGGTCAGATATCAGCAAAAGGATACAACAGTGATAGATGCAGTAAGATACACAATCTAGGAATTATGTACAGTTTTCGCGCACTTCTAAAGCTGCCCGAACGACCCAAGAGCTTGTGCAGATATCGATAAATTGCTCGCATCTCTACAATACAGCCGACAATGTCGATCACCTTATGAAAGAAAACTAACGTACCTTTGCAACTTTCACACACATTTTGTTCGGTATCCTTCTACTCACTTCCCTGCAGACGCTCAAAATTGAGGCTTTTGGCTTCTTTATTGAAGCATCGTGCTCGTCATCCTGTATATTACCTTGCAAGCTACGCTGGGGAAGCAATAAAGCAAGGTGCAATAAGCAAAGCACAATATGTTCTTCAGCCGCTGCCTTCTCCGCCAACTTTGCCCACCGGACCAAAATCTCCATAGCAATTCGGGTGGTCGGGTGGTCGCATCTGCTCCATCGCTAGCATTCACCCCCGATTGAAACAGTGGACCAAGCTCGCATAGTAGATCCAGGAAAGTCAAGAGGAGAGACGTATTTGGGCTCTCAAGGTTGTTCCTCGTAACATCTAGGTCACCTGATCAAAGTGGAGATGCTCTTCCCAGATTCTAAACTGCATACCCCGACTACGCTAATCCTTGAACAAGTAGTGTGAGGCTGTGGTACCCACAGCAAAGCCCGCTACCCCAGAGTTGGCTACGACAAGCACAGATATTGCTAAAAATACATGTTTTACATTGCAAATAGCATACATACATTCCAAGCAAGGACATATGGAGTTGTAGCAGGAGCTGCGATATCCCGTTGCGATGAATTTGGCTAAATGACAAACGCTAACGCGCAGGTCAATGGGTACACGTCCATGCAGGACGACCAAATGGGCGACACTCGTCAACATCCACTTTATAATACGAACGCAGCTAAGAATTTGGCTAAATGACAAACGCTAACGCGCAGGTCAATGGGTACACGTCCATGCAGGACGACCAAATGGGCGACACTCGTCAACATCCACTTTATAATACGAACGCAGCTAACCGGCTTACGATAGTCAACATGACGCACGAACCAGAACCAGATACCCCCCCTGCGGAAGCACCGCCCGTGAGTATATTTCCGACCGCAGAAGAAGAGAAGCGAAGGTTTTGCAACGCGTACAATAGCACGGGAGCGTCAGGTTCATCATCCAGAAGCAAGTAGACCAGTATCGAATCCAACACCCACAATCTTCAGCACCAACTACCTCGAGTTCCCCATCCCGCACGCCGTGGCCTACAGTACTGCAGCAGAAAAGAAGCGGCTTCTTTTTGAAACCGCCCGACAACAGGCACTCAAAATTCAAGCACTTTGACTGGACTCGGTCCAACGAAGTTGTAGAACGTGTTTGCCTAGCCTCCGCACGGCAGTGTCTCTTCTTTACGAAGCTCGACGCGTACCCACTTGGCTTTGTCGCCTTGAGCGCATAGGCGAAGCTCTATTGTCTGTACGGTAGGACATTCAGATAATGAGAAACTCTATGATGATGTTACTCAGAGGACGTACTCCTTTTACTTCTGCGTGAGGATAACCTACACAAAGTATTTGTCAGTCCATCTGAAATAAGAACACTATAGCTTCTCCAACTAGTCTTACCTTGTACAAACTCGAGGTTTAGCGGCGGACGTAAAGTGCTATTAACGAATGTCAAAGGTCAACGAGCCAAAATCAACGGCTCATAGAAAATGAAATCTTACATCCAAGCCTGCCAGGAGTGTTCTTCACAACTCCTTGCACTTCGAGGCCGCAAGTGACACGGGGGAAGAGGCTGCTTCGAGAATAATGAGGGCGTCGTGCTTGAGGCTTGAGCGGAGCGACAAAAACGCAATTCGGCGCTTGCCGAGTCACTCACGGGCACTGGCAAGGCCGAGAAAAATTCTTGGTCACATGACATGTTGAGTTTTGGCAGAGAATCCAGACAGTTGCATACGCCATAGGATACCCAGCTACCCTTGGTAGCGGGAATGAACGGCACCGCAGCTGAAGTGTCTGCGATGCCAATCAGTGATTTCAAGCGCGTGTCGTTCTTCGATACCCTAGATAGCTGCTGCTCGACGTACGCCCGCACATCCGCACAAATGTACACGACGGGGTCTTCCGTGATCGTTTCGGCCGTTTGATACCCTGCACCTTGTTACTCGAAGTTGAGGGCACGCAGCGCCTCGTCTGGGTTCTGCACCACTGTCTGCTGCACGGACTTCAGGCGCGTAGTCGCGCTGAAGAGTTGACGAGTCTGGTGAAAGCAGACGGCCTAAAGATACTCGGTGAATACGCGATACCGACATCGACATGATGTGATTGATGCTGGACTCACCATTGCTTTACTGAAGGCTCCGACACCATCAACGAGCTCTGCGTCAGCTTCCTCGTGACGCCTACAATGGTCACCTTCCTGTCGTTCGGCAGCATCTTGGGGATCTGTGGCAAACCACGTTCGCTAGCAGCTGCGACCAAAACCTGCCGATGGTCGCCAACACGTCAGTTGCGAGAGATAAGAAGCAGCATTCAGAACAGAAACAGACTCACTGACGCTGTACCTCCTCCACAGAGCTGATCAAGATATCCGGGCCGACGCCGTCCATGATGAATACGAAGAAAGTAAACTAGGTCATATACGTACGCGTCTGTCCCCGCCGTCTGCAGTCGCGTGAGTAGCATCGTCACCACACCTTTAATCAAGAGTTTCAACATCGCGCTTGGGATATACCTCACGACGCTCTGCAGAAGCTTGAAGCCCCACGCATCGTTGACGCGCGATGGAATGAGCTTCTGTTGCACGACGGCCAGAATAGCGGTGAACTGGCCGGTCTGTGCCATTTGCACGGCGTCCCGTGCAAGGAAGGCACGTAGGAGGCGGACGAGAGCGGGAATGGAGCCCTTTTGCGCCCAGGAAGCGGTCTGGACGAGGTAAGGGAGGATGGAACGATAATCGGGAGGAACGTCGCCGTCGTGGAGTCGAGCATCTGCGAAAGGATTTGGAAGATGTACGGAATAAATTCTGTACAGACAACACGTCATTTGTTAGAAAGATGTATTGGTAAAAACAAGCTACTCACGATCGATATCCTGCTACAGAATGATCGTGAAAGGACCAAATAGTGCCTGTTCGAAGGTCGTCAGCGTTTGAGGTGCTGAGGCGACAGTAAACCTTCATTTTTCTCAATCATCAGTTTATGCTGTCAGCTTTCTCATTTTTATCGCTCACCTGATCAAAGCAGAAATGCTCTCGAAGATATACTGATCGAAGTTGGGATTGCTCGGATTTTTACAAATTGCGGCGAGGATGGCAACCAGACGATGTAATAGTCGCTCGTGTTCGGCGGCTACGGTTGACCGTGCAGTCAAAACAACACGCATGACGCCTGAAGGTGACACAGATAAGAAAGTAGTTTTGTTAATAGATGTTAAACTTACACTTTATCAGAAAGTCGTTCTCCGCAATTTTCTCCGGTGTTCCACCTCCCTCAATCTTTAACATTAAAGTGTTAATGATTTCAGGCGCGAGCTCTCGGATGTCTTCTTGGTTGAAACTGTCAAAATCGTTAGAAGGACTGTCGCGTCAAACAACCGCGATACGCACAGTAAGGTTGGACCCGCGGTTGATGAACAATCTCCGCTCGATGGTCGTCGCTGCATACGTATAACACACGTAGTTCGGCGAACGCAAATGACGAACAAGGAGAGGAAGAATAGAAAGGAGTTGCTATTTTATGAGCTACATAGTTGGTTAGAGTCACGTTCTTACAAGAATGAAATGTAGAAATTCCCACCTGATTTCGGAAGGAGCACAAAAAGCGAACTGCATCGACCTGGAGAATGGGGTGCACGGAGTTTTCATCTGCTTGTAAATCCTTGTACACGTCTTGCAAGAAAAAACTGCACTACGTCTACAAGAGCGTTCGTGCTCGTGACTCCTTGCTGTAGATTCCCGTTAGTATTCACTGCTAATTTTTATGATCTGTAGCACTTACCTATGCGGTTGCGCCCACCGTAGCCACCGTCGTGAGGAGGTACACGCTTTCATCCTTTCTCTTCCAGCTCTCTTCGTCGCCCATCTTCCTGTCGTACTCCTCCAGCCCATTCTGACAAACGTCAGGAATCAGGATGACTCAGATCGGCTCAGATTCAAAGCCAGACGCGACAAGCGTACAGAGGACGTCGCCCGCAGTTTCACACCGAGCAGTTCCCTCCGCAGTCAGACGGCCGATGGACAACGAAGAAGCCTCGAAAGAGAGATCTACTCGGACGTATTTCAAGCTAAGATAATCACATTAAGTGGCTGTGTTTCGAACATGGTTGAAAGGCACAAAGACTTGCCACTTCTGGGTAATCCATAAACGAGTCTGAACAAAGAGTTAGGTAATGGCGTGAAAGTAAAGAGGACAACGTAGAGAGTGAAGAGAGACGGTTGCCTACGAGCACGATTCTGCATGACATATAGTGAATGAATCGAACAAAAAACATAATAGAAACAGTCCGACGAACCTGAGAATACGACACTCATCCAACAAACCGTCTCCCTTCCAAGTTCCGCCAATTCCTCTGCTCCGCACTATGTCACTTCCACAGATTTCTTGTTGAAAAATTCCAGAGTGCTTCCATCGTCCGTTGAGAGTGCAAAAAGAACGCCGGTCAGGGTTGGATCGTGTCCGTGCATGGAGCGGCGTCTATCATATATTTCAGCTCTAAGAAAGATCCATATCAGAAAATGATGCATACCTTTTAAAGATTTATGTTCCAAGCCAGCACTAGGACTTTGCGCGGATGCCGCTGGTGTGTCATAGTGATGGGGAAGAAAATAGAGAGGATGGCAATGGGCAAATGGGGGAGGCGACGAACATCACCGGATGTCCGGACTCAGTTGAGTCCGGCTATTTTTTTATCCTAAGACCTTAGATCACATGATAAATAAGGTTTTGGTTTTGAAAATGGACAAGTAGTCCTCTACAAGTAGTGTGAGGCTGTAGTATCCACAGCAAAGCCCTCTACCCCAGAGTTGGGTACCACAAGCACAGACATTGCTTATCATTTATATGCTATACGTTGTAAATAGCGTACATACAATCCCAGCATGGACAAATGGAGTTGTAGCAGAAGCTGCGAGACCCAATTACGATGAACTTGGCTATGTGACAAACGGTAACGCGCAGGTCAACGGGGTACACGTCCGTACAAGACGATCAAATGGGCGACACTCATTGACATCCACTTGTTAATACAAAAGCGGCTAACTGGCTTACAATAGTCAACATGACACAACCAGATACCCCCCCTGCGGAAGCTCTGACCGTGAGCAGATTTTCGACCGCAGAAGAAGAGAAGCGAAGACTCCGCAATGCGTACAATAGCACGGGAGCATCAGGTTCCTCCTCCAGTGCTCAAGCAAGTAAGCCAGTGACGATTCCAACAACCATTCAACCGTCGCAATCTTGAGCACCAACTACCTCAAGCTCCCCATCCCGCACGCCGTGGTCTACTGCAGAGGAAGAGATGCAGCGTCTTTTTGAGACCGCACGACAACATGCACTCAAAGCTCAGGCACGCCTGGCCTCCGCCCCGCAGTGTCTCTACTTGACAAAGCTCGATGCGTACCCACTTGGCTTTGACGCCTTGACCGGCTAGACGAAGCTCTATTGTCTGTGCAGTAGGACGTTTAGTTGATGAGAAACTCCAAGATGTGATGTTACTCAGAGTACGTACTCTTTTTACTTCTGCGTGGTCAGCGGGGAGCATGCGCGACGGCGATGGAGGGCGGGGTGGTGGTTCGCGGACAAGATGGTGAGCCACCACCGACTTACGCTCTGGCGGCAAGCGCCTAAAGCTTCAAAAGCACGTGACATCTCAAAACTTGGCGGAGAATGGTGATAATTGCTACGCCATAGGATACCCAGCTACGCTTGGTAGCGGTGATAAGACCCGCGAAAGTAGCGGGAGTTACATAATTTCGATCTGTTCGACTGCAGTTGTATAACCACATGTTACGACATTGTTAAAAAAAACCGTACCGCTACATAGTACAGTCAATTAATGGATGTGTGTACACACATACAACAATATGTTCATATAAATAAGAACATCTCACGCTACCAGCCTTAATATTACCCAAAATAGGTAAACCCCTGGATCTCAACAACTCTCGACGAAAAAAGGTCTGATTATTTGTCCGGAACAAAATTCAGCTAACCCCGTTAACAAATGACACCTAACGTCCGATGCCTATACAAAATGTCTCACTAGAAATAACAGATATACTATTAGGTACAAACATATAATCTAAGCTCATCTACGTTCAAAGAGAGACATACCAACATATAAATGTACTAACATATAAATGCTCAACCCTAGAGTCCTATATGCGTTAAAGTTAATAAACACACATGTCGAGAGTGTTCAATGCACGTATATACCAATAATCTACGCTCAAATAGGTACATCATTCCCGCGCACAAACCTGCTGCGATACTATTATGCCTGCGTGTACAGTTACAAGCGCAGCACCTCTTCTCTATCCACAACTACCACATCGACATCATCATGCCTTTCTCCTTCAACCGCACAACATGCAAAGCCATTGCACGCAAGGCTGTCAAGCTGTCCAAGAACTTTATATCCGTTCTACCCTACGGTGGTCCGATTAAGAACACGGTCGATGAAATATTGGAGGATAAAGATGTGAGTTGTCCACAGTAAAGGTGTATTCAATTTAATAATAACAACCAAAAAGGATGTCGAACAAGCCAAAAAAAAGGCACAACAATTGATAGACAAATCACGTACATTGGTGACACTTTTGGAGATGAATGTCGCATACAAGGGCGTAAACAACGACTTGAAACTCTACATGATAAAGTGAGTTACATCACCTGATCACAAACGCAACACTAATAAAAGTTGCTCATCAAATACGCTAGTGCTCTTTCAAGAATTGAAACTGATATGCAAGATATCACTGAGAAATCAGGTTGGGAGATCTTTCAAGACCTGAATAACGTCGAGAGTAGAATAGAGTCGGCGTCAGAGAATCTTGAACTCTTCACTAAATGTTACTCCGTGCGTATAATGCGTTTCTCGCATCATTTCAAATTCTAATTTTATTATCGTCTACACTTAGGGTCCTTTAATATCAAGCATGCCATCCTACGAGCTACCTTTATATCATACAGCATCTATTCAGCCTCCGTTCAGGGAGGGATCAACAGACAATGGACAGCTAATCTCCAGTTTATGTCTGGTGATTTCCGTATCAGTTCTTATATTTGCATTGGCTTTGATGATAAGGGCATGAGTTTGTCTTTAAAATATTCGTGTATTAACACCGTTGTTTTTGATTGAAATTGCTTGATCTATCCATTGACTTAAAGTCGTTACGCTATTTAAGCAAGGACATAAATTTACATGCTAGCAAGCAGCCCATACACACGTCGGTAACGCATCTGATTTCCATCAAAAAACTGCATGTGCGTACGCACATCCAAAGTATCCGTTTATAGCAAATTCTGTGTATTATAAATCAAAAGCACGTGACATATTACAAATATTTTTGAAGCAGGCTTGTCCTCGCCTCGATTGACAGTTACTGTCTTATACTCATAACTACATAATGGACCGAAGAACGCCGGCAGATCCCTCACTGCCCATTCGTTGAGAAAGTGAACGTATTGTGACAAAAAAAATCTGGGTGTTCTTACCTCTTAACTCGCGAATCCAAACTCATGGGAGGCCCGCGACTGCACTTGGCGGGAATTGTAGTGAAGATATTCAACTCGAACTCATTAGCAAGCTTCGATGTTAGTGAGTGTATCAAAATTTCATGCCAGTGCTTTCGCAGCGTTGACATAAATTGGTAGGCTTTTGACTGCGGTACGTTTCGCTCTGGTTAATGTGTGTGGAACTCAATCTCTCTCGCATGGTCGCTGACTGCAAGTGCTTTCCGGTCCACCGCGGATACAATGGTGATTCACTTACCGGTTACTTGCGCAAACCCAACTTGCAACAACTTACTGAATTTTGTTCTATCACCACGCCCACATTGATATACGCCATCATGAGCCTCCTGTCGACAAAGCCCGGTCTATTGAAGTAGTGCTTCCTATCAATCAGAAGTTGGGAAGTGACAGCCAGTTTTTTTCTTTATTTTCCTTGTGATTATCTGGTTTTCTCAAAGTGTGAGATCGGGCCTGAATAATGGTAGCTCTCTCCTCCTTATAACTGTTCTGATTATGATATCCTGTAGATGTATCACACCGCGACATCGTCACGGGTAAGCGTCATTTACGAATAGGCGGAGAACTTGTAGGCAGTATACGAATAGGACTATCGGAAGCCAATAGAAGCGAACGTAGTACATCGGAACCTGATCATGAGATAACGGAACGCAACGTTTGCCTGGTTAAAATCAGACTGTGTTACACACTACTGTCTGTGGTATCACTGTCGGCTTCTCGTGAGTCGGACCTCCCTCTGGAATTGGATTTGAGGTTGGACGGCTGACGCATAAGTGGCGAGCACCGGCGATTATCCGTTCTCCTCCGACCTCGCTATACTTTGCACCACACCCGTCCAGGACAAAATAACAAGGCCAAAGCGTCTGTTTGTTCGCCACAAATTCAGATGGTATAAAGGAGTCGATGGCTGGGCGTCGAAGCACCACCTCCTCTCGACCTCCTACCTCTACCACCGTTAACTTCTTATGCCAGCATGGGCCTTCGACGGGTAGTCGTTCCACCGTGTCTCACCACCACACTCTACATCGATGTGTTCGTACTCTCCCTGGGGCCTGTCTATATCATCTCCTGCGTACTTCAGCCACCATGCACGTCTTGCCTGTATGCCGTCATGGTTCCATCAATGCCACTCTCTGCTCCTGACGAAAGACGGCCGTCGTCCCCTACGTTAAGCAAGGAAACATACCCGATCGACGGTCACCTCTTACTCCCAAGCCGCGTCTGCACGCCCCGTTTCGTGGAAATGCAGAGTGCTGAACCTCCTAGGGAAAGCGATCTCTGTGGCAGGGAAATATGCATGTATAATTAGCTCTTCGGACGGCCGCTGAGACGACGAGTTCAGCGGCCACCTCGTATGACCAGGTCGCGTTCGCATGCCCGGTTCTACGGTAATGCACTGACTTGCTGTCCCTCAACGAACAGCCGGCCTATGCAACGGGGAAACATGCGTAGAGTTGAGTAGAATTAGGACACTGGATGGTGGTGGAGCGAGTCAAATCCTCGCTACCGGGAGTTTTTTTGCGAGCAGCGAGATCCAAACAGGTCTAAACTTCGGTGCTGATTATCACAACAAGGCTGGCGCATTTTTTATCCCCATCCTCCCTTCAATGGGCGGGAATTTGTTTTTCTTTCTTTTCTTTTTCTTTTTGTGCGGAAGTAACGATCAAGACCCACACCCGCAACCGCAATTGCGTTCACTTAAGAGATTCTAAGAAAGGCTGAGTAACATAAGAGAATAATGCAGTTCTAAACACACCCTAAGCGTATTCAATCGCGCTGAACTTGACACTATTTGTCACGCCCAATTTGATCGAGAGAGCTGCATTTCTACTCCAGGACCAAAGGATAGTGCTTAATAGCACGAATACGTTATGCTGCATGTTTTGGACGTCATTTCAGGAATTCTGCTTCAAGCTACTGTCACTTAGATGTGTCTTACGTTCGGGCTGACGTATATCAACCTCGACACCTTGGACGGCATAAGAAGACTACTGGACGAAGCTACTTACAATACGCGGCGCCTGTAAAGAGCGCCTGAGAGAAAAGGTAAAACGTTCCCAGAGTAAAGTTTGCAGCTCTCCCACGGCGGTTCAGGGGGTACAGTGCCGTTTACTCATAATGGGGAGTAGACTCTACTTTGAGTGCAACCCCTTGGCTTTAATACATGTGTTATATTCCATATTTGGTCCATAGATAGAGTCAGTACCCCCGGAGGGCCATGGTATGGGGCACTCGGAACTTTTGGCATGTCTCGAGGTCACCAAACATGTACTTCCGCAATGTTGAAACTGTTTTGCTCCGACTCTGAGAGCCATGGTCGTCGGAATCTAGTAAAATGTCCACCCCACTTCAACTTAAAGCGGTTCAGATTGGACCTGCCCTAAACATTTTACTCACCACCGACTTACTAAAACATAACGTTCTTTTCGATATCCGACGTCGCGGTCCTCCTGCATACCTTGATCCATAGAGACTAAGAACGCGTTGAAGCGGACACTTCCACAAAAGCGTTCTCTCTGTCAACGGCCGTTGCATCCTGTAGTACTCCACTTTCAAAATTGATATCGCCCCACGGTTGTATAGCTCAAGGCTGGAGACTTGCCACATACCAAAAATTAGCGTCAAACAGTTTCTGCCACTTTCCGTAACGCGGGTTGCATCCCGTCATAGCACCAGACATAAACCATTGTCAGCTCTCACCAATTGCTATTCTATAGGAGCTGTGGTCTCTTCATTCGCTGAGTTACAAATCTCTTACATTTGTTCATTGGCGGGCTATACTAAATATTTCTTAATTAGCCTACTCCGGTTTCCGAGCACACAAAATGTGTGACGCAAGCCGAAATCCGTAGTCCGATTCATCCCATTCCTTCGCACACTCGTCTACCAGATCATACATCTCTTGTTCCGAACGTATAACGCCTTCAATTTTCAAGGAAGGCGCCATTCCCCTCAGGATCAAATGCATGTCCTTCGTTCCAAGTTCTCCTATCCCTCCCCAGGCCTTCTTACCCATCGCCCAATATCCCTTATCCGACTTGACATCTATGAACCCTGCTGCCTCTGCAAACCTCTGCAAATGTTTCGAGCAGTCAAAGAGCAGACGCCGTTTATCGAATAAATCAGACAAAAGACCGAACGCCCGCACTGTCGATGGACCTGCGTTAACGATGTTGGTGAAATCAACTTCCAGAAGCTGTATGTGTCCTCCGGGCTTGACAACTCGAAATAGCTCTGACACTGCTGTAGGCCAGTCCGGACCAGGTAGACCTGCGGTAAGGAGCCGCTGGTGGGCGAAGTCGAACTTGTTGGACCAATCGCTTGGAAGGCTAGTTGCCGGTGCTACCTGGAATTGGACATTGTCCGGATGAGCATGGGGGAAGTTGATGGAGGAGATATCACATCCGTGGAGTTCAACACTCGTTGGTACCTCCTTCGACAAAGCAAGCAGCCATGCCCCTATACGTTTTTAGTTCATGAAAGTTGCTCAGGCTGAATCAACTCACCAGTTCCAGTCGCTGACTCGAGCACTTGACTTCCCGGGCTGAGGTGCACTGATTGATCGTAAATGAGCCGACCCTCGCACATGCAAATCGACACATAAAGTTGCTGCTCATTGAGCCTGTGTGGGTGATCAGACTCAGGACGAAGGTCATATACTGCAAAACACGCTTGCCTTGTTCTCTCTACTTCATCCCTGGGAAGAACGTAATCTGCTTCCGCATTATGGTGGATCGCTGTAGACATTGCTGGGAAGTCGAAAGAATCTTCGTGTACTGGAGAAACTGGGGAGACTTGGGGATTTACTCTCGCAAATCTGCGGTACTTGTACTTGCACCCCCCGCCGTAATACTGCCTTTGAAGTGACCTTCGCATCGGACATCTTATTGCAATTCAAAGAAACCCACCGCCTCCTGACCCAGCTCAGATATCGGCATTGTCCTTTCGTTTTCTTTGTGAATTCGATATTGCAAAGCATATGTTGTGCTCGTCGAAGGGTCATCTGGTATATTCATTTCATATAAACTTGCGTACTGAATGAATGGCTCGGAAATCGATAGAGGGAGCACGCTAGGTTTCACTAGATCTTGCTTGCTTCTAGTAAGAAAATCTATCCACGTCACTCATTATTGGCTCTCCTGGATGCCGTCATCTTATACGTGTAATCCGGAGCAACAGTAAACAGGGTCATCCTCAGTCGACCGAAATGTGAGCTTCAAATTAGAAGGATATACTAGATAATCGGCGCTGACATGAATTTAGATCTGTCGGAAAGCAATATTGACGCGAAGCGAACATAGAGTGATGTATTTGTAAACCGTTCACTCCGAGTGTTCATCGTGATCATTATTACCATACGTACCAAACCTATTAAGTACTGGTAGGCCCCCTATGGCTCAGTTCAGTCGAATTGGTAGGGAATTAAGGGTCTTCAAGTGAAGACTCAATCAATGAACCTTTTTAGGCATACCGAAATCTCAGTGTACGCTGGGGGGAGTCGGAGGGATGAACTAGAACCTGAGTGAATTCTTGATTTTATGGAAATCTTCCACAGAACTCATCTTGGTCCAACCGAGTCGACATCTCTCTCATATTTCAAGTTCGTGCACGTTGAATGCCAAGTGAAGTACTTCGCAAGTGCACGTCCAGCGCATGGATGTTAGCACCTCACCGGTGGCCAGCTCGAGAGGTCGCAGCGCATCTGCTAATCAACCACGATGAGGACACACTTTCATGTGGCGGTCGCATGCGCACCAGGGGAAACCGCGAAAGGACAACAGTCAATCCTAGTGCATTATTAGAAGAATTCACCTTATCTTGAGAGGCACGATCTGGACAAGTTGTTCCACAGGAATAGGGACGACCGATCCTATCTTTACCCCGCCGCATACTGGGCTGCCTTGATAATGCAAATCAAATTGATCTTATGATTTATCATGGACCAACTTCCTCAAGCTTACTCTGCAGATATTATCGATCACATCACTGTTACAATGCATTTTATTCAGTCGTAATCTTTATTATTACCATTAGGTATTTAAATGCATGTAGATATTCATCACCGAAATATCTTTGTTTCTATTGTCTTTCAAACGCGTTATGCATCTCTCTTGCCGTTGGCTCTCGTCCCTCCCTCGCATTGGATCAACCACAACGCATCCGCTCTCAGGTCTAAGGCGACAGTACTCGACAACGAGAACTTCGTCAAACAGCGGCACAGATGTATCCCATGTATATGCTACCGAATTACTCAGTGCGTACACTTTCCATCTACCACAGCTCACCTGTAACACCATGCAAAGCTGCGCGCGCGCCCGGCTCCATTCCGCCATCTTTGATTGCTTCCACGGGAGACCTGGAGAAGCAGCTTCAGTCGTTGCCTGTACTTCAAAGGCTAAGAGAAGACCCAGACGCGGGTAATTGGTATGAGATACGACCATACTTGCATATTCCGGAGGATTGGAGGATGAAGACGCTGACAGCGGGCTCACTTCATGGCCCTGGCAGACTTGCGGTTTCGCCACTATTGCGAGTGAAGAAGGATGAGACTGAGTCCGTTGGAATCCTGCATCTAGGCCGTCAGTTATGTGGACATGACGGAATTGTACATGGTGGGATGATCGCTGTTGCGTTCGATGAATTTCTGGGAAGGCCGGTATGTCTCGTTCTATCTCCTTTTGAGCAATGAATCTCGCTGATCTTGTTCAAGCCAATAATGAACGTACCGGAGAAGATTATTGTCACAGCATCATTGACAGTCGAATACAAAGCTCCTACTCGTGCTGATCAGGTACTATGCAATCCATCAATCATGGCGACTCAAATTTGTTCACTAATATGGGGGCAAGTTTGTCATTTTCCGCAGCAAGCTCGTTGAGCTAAAGGGGCACAAAGCCACTGTGCAAGGAACTGCAGAAGATGAACATGGCGTTATACTTGCCACTGCTAGGTAGGCAATTCTGAGAATACCAGTGATGCCTCAGTTTTCTGATATCCGCGATCTAGGGCACTGTTCGTCCAGCCAAAGTATGCACCCCTCCTCAATACACCGCATATGCAGATGCTACTTGGTGAACGGCCCGCGAACGCAGCCGCAGAATTCGAGGAAGGATATATACCAGATGAAACAGGAGAGTGGAAGCAGTGGTATTAATAACAGTGGGTTTCGCTGGTTGCATAGGCTTTCGGAGAAACAATGTTGCAGCACTTTCAGCGCAACACCCACGGTGACTCACGTTCAAATTGTAAATAATAGCCATTTTCATAGCAGATTCCACCCCCAGAACGATCTCAGTCATGATTGTGTAGTAAGAAGGCCCGCGGCTCTGATCTACCGTTGCACAAAATCGTTGGCACTCCGTTTACGAGTCAAGGACGGTTCGCCTGACGGCTCCCACTAAGCCAAAAAAGGGTTTGAACAAATAAGACATAACTTGACGGTTCGGGAGCTCGCTTAAAACAAAACACTTATGCCAGGGACGGCTCCCAAATCCGTTAAGTTATGCCTTATTTGTTTAAGCCGGATTTTGGCCGGGAGGCTCAGTAAATCCGGATATCAGAGCCGAGAATTAGACTGAGGTTCTACATCCGGAATACGAGCAGGTTAGACCTAGTATAGTCTGGCTGACAGCTACATATCGAGAAATTTATTGTCCGAAACTCAAGCTGGGGGTCCATATTTAGCGGACCAAGCCGATAATCCCGATATTGGATGCCGGTTTGGCTTTCAAGAACCCGGATACAGTCTGATCTGACATACAGACCCCGGGTCCTAATTCAATCCAAATCATTAAACGTCGATTCATTCAGTTCGTATCACTTTTAAAACGGATCTACCTACAGAATTTTTGATGTACATATATGTTCGTGAGGGGGGAAGAGTATGCGATGTTCACTCATTGGTGATAGGAACGATCACAGTAATGCCAGAGGAGAAAATGTATAACAAAATAATTTTCAGTCATCAAAGGAGTAGAGGTGTGCGATGTTCATGAGAAAATAAAAGAAGCAACGATGCAGAATCATTGAGAAAATATGACACAGCATCATTCTAGTCTACCCCACGATAACAAATGGTTGAAAGCAACGAAGAGGAATGAAACCAGTTCATTAATAGAACAAGCCTTCACCATCAGAGACGGCCGTAGACGAGTTGTACGGGGACATCTCATTATACCGTTGGACGCGAAGCTTTTGTGAAGGGGGGATAGAGAGCTCGGAACCATGAGGCATACCACCATGAAGAACGCCAACACGCTTCATCGCAAGCAACTATTAACAAAATCGAGAGCATCAGCACATAAATTGCACGCAGCCACGCGAAATAATAGACGCTTACGTTGTGAGCAGCGTTCGAATGATCATATACACCGCCGAAGAAAGCAGTCGTCGCGTCCTTGCCGAGGTTCTTAGCGAGGAGGTGTCGACCACCAGGGTGCTCGTCCATGAAGTCCGACAGGTCATGAATGAAGCCGGCGATAGCCATAAGTGGGCGAGACTCTGCCTGCTTCTGAAAGCTCTCCCAGGAGACGACGGGGAGGTCACTGTTATCCGCGGGCCAGGCGAGGTGGTCCTGCTGAGCACGAAGCTTCTTCAGCTGCATAGTAAGCTCTCCCTTGCGAACTTCATTATCAGGGAAGGTCTGTGCATCATAAGCTATTAATACGCAAGATCAATCAATAATACATAAAAGTTTTGCTCACCTTGAGATGGCTCGCAAGTCCAAGTGTGCTGCAGACCCAGATAAACCACTTCGTCGGGTCATACTGGTACCAACGTATCGCATTCCGGTAGTCCATCGGGAACTGGTGATGGAAGTTGTGGTATCCCTCACCAATGGTTACAAGGGCGGTAATCATGTGGTCCCGTGGAGTGTGCTTGTCGTCGAAAGGCGTCTCTCCGAGCCAATGCGCGAGCGAGTTGACGCAGAAAGTCGAGTGATGGACAAATGCTAGACGAAGAGCACCCGCGTAAACATAGCCACCAAGCCAGTCGCCCCACAAGAAGCCGGGAATGATAGTGGGCACGATGAAGCCCATGAAGATGAGGAGGGGGATGTACCACTTGTGCTGCCACCGAACGACGCTATTCCTGCTAAGATCGGATATGTCTGCAACGCCCGGCTTACGGCGAGGCTTGATAAGCATCCATCCGACGTGCGACCACCAGAGCCCCTTGTGTGCACTGTACGGGTCTAGGTCGGTGTCGGTATAACGGTGGTGTGCGCGGTGACCACGAGACCACCATTTGATAGAGCCTTCCACGGCACCAGCTCCAGCTAGAGCGAGGATGTATTCCAACGGTTTGGAAGCATTATAAGATCGATGCGCCCAGAGGCGATGATAACCTGCATTTTTTTTAAAAATGATCAGTACCATTACTCTCTTATATAGAAGGGGCATAGCAACGCACCAGCCGTGATACCCAAACCTGTTACATAGTAATAAAAGACTGAAAACAGGACAGTCTGCCACCGAAGTGGAACACCCGACACCAATCCCCAGATGGCGATACCAGGTGTGACAGTGAGGACCGCGACATTAATATAGTTCAGTTCAGACCAAAAATTGTCCCAAGTAACAGGTGGCTTTGGCTTTGTGTGCTTCAGCGTGTACTGGACGTAGTTGTCCGGGATGTTGATATCTGCAGGCACATCAGACTTGTCGCTTTTCTCGTTGAGCTGCTGCTTCTCAGACTTGGGTGAAAGGGGCGGGGAAAGGGCGGCAATCTCAGGTGGAGGTGTTTTGCGTGAAGGCTTCAGCACGTCCGACATTGTGAGTTCGTCGACGACACTATGAGGGGACTTGAGGCGACTGTCGTAGTCAAACGCAGGCCTAGCCGTCGTTTCGCTGGGTGTGAACGGCTGTTGAGATGGAAGGAGGAATGAAACGAAAAACGTAGGTGGGTCTATTGATGGCCTTTATATTGACAGGGTTGGAATAGTGCTATGACGTCCCGCGGTAGCACGCGTCGAGAATTCTTTGGGGTTCGGGCTCCGGCTTTCATTCCCCACTCCCTTTCCTCCGAGCTCTAGCCTCTAGCCCTTTTATCCATATAATTTTGCTGGAGCGGGCTGACTCCCTTGATATATCTCCTACATTACCCGTCTCAAAATTATCCTTGCTGTGCAGCGCAGTAAGTACATATTCACTACAGTTGATCGATATTTGTATGCCAAGCGCCAGGCAATCCGTTGGGGAAACTTCAAGCCTGAGTTGGAAGTGGCGTGAGAAATTGAGTTTGGATCTGCTCTTGTCCAATATTTAATGAGGAATTTAATGAGGATTAATGTACCGCGTTTGCCAGTGCCAGTGACTGCTATTCTCTTTATCAGAATCATTGTTCAGCTCCAAATCCATTCGGGAATAACATCAGTCCTCTCCCATCACCACTAAGTACTTTGCGCAGTTACTTTACTCCATGACGATCTGCATTGCCGTATTTGGTTTGTTGGCTGTGCCAGCGGAGGCTATTACACGTGTCTTTTTCTTGAGAAGGCCAAATTATCCTCCTATCCCACTGGATACAAACGAGCGAAAAATAGTTGTTATTTTGAAAGAGATTTGTCCATGTATTGTATACTATAGATATGTTACAGAACAACACTAGCTATCTGTTCGAAACATGAAAGGGGAAAGCAAGTCGATAACTGATACTTTAGCTCGTCACGGTTTGTGTCTGAGTAGTCGTTTCCGTTACTGCTGGCGCCGTCTCTATTTCAGTCACCACCGACGTAGACACTATAGTGTCGGTTTCTGTCGCAGTGGCAGTCGCTGTCTCCGTCACGTATTCTGTCGTAGTAACTGTCGCTGTAGTTGTGATCACAATAGTCGACGTCGTCGTGCCCGAGTTGGTGGAGGGAGGTAAGGTCGTTGTTGATGATGACGGTGCAGAAGTTATAGTAGAGGAGGAACTAGAGCTCGTGTCAGTGGGCGAGCTTGTGACAGTAGTGTCAGTTGATGAAGATGAATCAGTGGACGAGGTCGAAACTGTGGTGTCCGTTGAAGACGAAGAATCGGTAGTATCGGTCGACGAGCTGGTGTCCGTGGTGTCAGTGTCAGTTGGTGATACCGTGCTCGATGTGTCGGTCGATGAACTCGTGTCCGTGGGTGAGATTGTGACGGAAGTGTCCGTTGAGGAGCTCGTGTCCGATGTGTCGGTAGAAGATGACGTGTCAGTCGTATCAGTTGAAGTCGGCAGTGTAGTATCCGTAGTAGTATCAATTGGCGACGTCGTGTCCGTCGGAGAGGTCGTATCAGTAGTAGTATCCGTCGGGGATGAAGAGTCGGTTGTTGTATCTGTCGGCGACGATGTGTCCGTTGTAGTGTCAGTTGGGGAGGTTGTGTCTGATGTAGTATCCGTCGGCGACGTGGTATCGGTGGTTGTGTCCGTCGGAGATGTCGTATCAGTGGTGGTGTCCGTCGGCGACGTGGTATCTGTAGTGGTAATAGGCAACGTCGTATCCGTGGTGGTAATTGGCAACGTCGTATCGGTGGTGGAGTCCGTCGGCGACGTAGTGTCAGTCGTAGTATCCGTAGTGTCCGTATCCGTTGAAGATGAAGTATCTGTAGTAGTGTCTGTTGGCGACGTCGTATCCGTTGTGTCCGTGTCTGTCGGCGACGTCGTTACGGTAGTGGCGATGGTCGACGAAAAGTCATCTGCAGATTCATGAGATTGTATTCTTCGAAAGAACATTCGATATTTACTTACCACAGTTATCATCCGTAATAGTAGAAGTCACAGTAAATGTCTGCGGGGTCGTGCACGTTGAAGTGCCATCGTCCTGTCGCTCAAAGAGGACGGCGCGTTTCGCCGATTGGCCCCAACCAGGCATCGCAGCTGCATGAGGAACAACTGTGCAGGCAAGAATGGCAAGCGGCAAAAGACGACCTTGGAGGAACTTCATGATGAGGTCGTTAGGGACGTGAAGAAGAGCGACGTAGGAAAGAGGGGGAGTAACAGAAGACGATTCTGACGACGGATAGAGAGAGGAGATGTACCTTTGTTAACCTTGGGAGGACAAGATCTTAT
The DNA here is from genome assembly GCA_910574555.1 of Trichaptum abietinum. Taxonomy (NCBI): domain Eukaryota; kingdom Fungi; phylum Basidiomycota; class Agaricomycetes; order Hymenochaetales; family Trichaptaceae; genus Trichaptum; species Trichaptum abietinum. Next base: position 4,581,474 of record CAJTBE010000005.1, on the reverse strand, counting down.
ATACCGTTGTTTCAGAGATGTGCGACAAGTGAACGGGATGGCCCCACTCCCGCCAGAGATCGACCTGTCTCTAGCGGATACAGTGTCCCGGTGGAGGGCTGCCATTGGTAGATGTGAAGGCTTTCCGTTGCGTCACAGCCCAAAGCGTTGACATGTCTTATAATTGCGTTCATCCCGGCAGGCAGAGGACGAGGGTTTGACAGTTACATCCGGAACATAGCTTGAGCTCCATGGGTTGGGCTAGCATAGTCACTGAAGGAAGCGGTGAGCATCCGAGACAAGAGAAAGGTACTCTTACTGGAGACACATCGACCTCTTTCTTGAACTAGACCAAGCAAGTAGAAAGGAAATGTGAATCGTACGTTTCCACAGGGATAATATGAAATCTACATTGCGTTCAACGACGGAAAGAATTTGCTAGAGGAGCGGTAGTAGCCAGCTGAATGATCGACTTGTCACGGTGGGCGTAATGTCAGGCGATCGACAGGAACGCGGATGTCTGAGACATCTACCCGTTCAAATTTCCGGGCGCGGCCATTTCACCTCAAGCTGAGATTCAAGGATGTGCGACACGGGAAGACAACTTTCCAAGTAGAGACTCGAACAAAACAAACAAACAGAAGATTTCGTGAAGGCCCCAGCTATTAGATGATTTTCAACCCGTAATTTTAATTCTTCGACTATAAAAGAGGATATACCTCAATTACTCGAAGGATACGAAGCACTCATCATGGGAATGAGACAGCGAAAGCGAGACTCAGATACATCAAAATTTAGAAGTGAGGATTATGAGCATGAGCATTGGGTGTTAGCGTTCAAGTTGAGTCAAGGGGAGAACCGGTGTGGACTTAGGACGCGTTCGAGACTGGACTACTAGAATTTCCCACGGTGGTGGCACGCGGCACGTTCAGGGCAGGCGCTTCGGTGACTTCGCAAGACGTGCTAAACGCGTCCACGACGTCGGCGAACTCGACCTTGGCCCCTGCATTCCTCCTCATCCCTCGCCTGCAACCATAACACTGCTTCTCGCTTTTCCTATCAAATCTCTGGCATTTGAAACGAAAACTACCGCGATATCTTTCCTTCACGTCTGTGTCTCTTGCTGGGCGCGACACACATATGGTGGCCCAGACGCGGAAGGGCGGGAAACCATCTCCCAAGAAATTCAAGTTCAACGAGAAACTTGTCGGAAAAGGCCTAACCACCGATGCACTTTTGAAGAAACTGAAAGTCGTGCAAAGCGACCTCGCGGAACTCGACCAAGATGAAGCGGATCGGAAGGCCCTCGAGCCTATATGCAAGGAGCTTACTAGCTCGTCCATCCTTCTGCATAAGGATAAGGGCGTAAAGGCTTACGCTGCATGCTGCCTTGCGGATCTTTTGAGGTTATTTGCACCTGATGCGCCTCTGACTGCTGCAGAGCTTCGCGACATCTTTCAATTCTTCTTCCACCAGGTTTCACAAGGACTTAAAGGAGCGGACTCGCCCTACTATAACCAATATTTCCACCTACTCGAGTCTCTATCCACTGTGAAGAGCGTCGTTCTGGTATGCGATCTTCCGCAAGCCGATGAGCTTATGTCGACCATCTTTCGTATTCTGTTCAACCTTGTTCGGAATGACTTGCCGAAGAATATCGAGATGTTCATATCTGACATCTTGATCGCATTAATAGACGAGTGTCAGTTGGTTCCTCAGGAAGTATTGGAGATCATTATGGCGCAGTTTATGGATAAAAATGCTGTGAGTATCAAGTAATAATCCCCTTTGACTTCTTATTGATATTCATTCGCAGCGGCTGGACCAACCATCCTATAGGCTTGCCGTGGATGTGTGCAAGGCTACTGCCGACAAACTCCAACGTAACGTATGCCAATACTTCACGGATAATATTGTGCAACATGCACAGGCAGAGGACTACGAGGAAGTCGAACGTTGTCACACGCTCATCAAGCAACTTAATCACGTTTGTCCGGCGTTACTGCATAACGTCGTTCCACAATTAGAGGAGGAGCTTCGGGTCGAAGAAGTGCAGCTGAGACAGATGGCGACACATGTACTGGGCGAGATGTTTGCGGATAATGTGGGAGGCGATCTTGAGAAGAAGTACCCGTCTACCTGGGCGTTTTGGTTGGCAAGGAAGAACGACAAGGCTGCACCGGTTAGGCTAGCATTTGTGGAGGGTTGCAAAGGGTTGCTAATGCATCATCGATCAGAGCTTCGGGAAGCTGTCGAGGGTGTGTTACTTTTTGTTTTTCCTACTCATGGGCATACTGAAGAAGTGCTGCGATAGACGCACTGAACTTGAAGCTTCAAGACCCCGACGAGAAGGTTCGTGCGGCTGTGTGCAAGTTGTACGCTCAGCTAGATTACGAAACATCGTTGCACTACGTGAGCGAGAAACAGCTTCGGGCCGTGGGTGAACGCTCGATAGATAAAAAGGTGAGTTGAAAACTACGTATACACCAATAACTATCCTCTGACGTCTGCTTTCCAGCAAGGCGTGAGACAAGAGGCATTAGCATGTATCGGACGTTTATATAGCGTGGCGTACCCAGAGATGTATTTGATTTCTTATTGCAACTGTACATGCTAAACTGAACTGATTTTTAGTGAAAATAATGTGTCTGCCGCTGTCAAACATTTCGGCTGGATACCGCAGCAGATTTGCATCGCAAGACATAGCGTTAAGGAGGTCAAGTAAGAATATATGGATGCCTTTCACTTCAGCCTTGCTGACTTGAATTATCAGAACTACGGCTTTACAAATTATTTCAGATTACATACTTCCCTTACCATCCAAGGGAGACGACGAAGAGGTATCATGGACGGGCCGTCTTCTCACTGTCTTGAGAAGTCTGGACGAAAAGGGCATCAACACTATCATGGCTATGTCGAATTTAAAGACGCCGTAAGTGCCCTTTTACCCTCTTCGACGAGCATAGAATCATCGTACAATTGACCGCTAGCCGCCCTTCACCCTCTGATCGATTTATCGACGCGTGCATAGAGAATAACGTGAGGTCAGAATTGCACTTGTAGGTGTGACAAACTGACAATTACGCTTAGGGTGGTGTCATAGACGCAGATGAACAGAACGTGAAAAGGAAATTGGCTGCATTCATTCGTGTCGTGTCATGTGTGTCATTCTTAACTTCGTTTTCTAATGTCTCAGCTGAATTTGCCTTGCGTAGCTCAGTTCTCTGAACCCCTTAAAGCGGCTGATGACCTCAAGACATTCGCGGATATGAATGAGCAAAGATTGTATAAGCTATTGAAGACATGCTTGGATCCTCATACAGATCTAAAGGGTTTGATCAAAGCTATGGTACGTTAAGAGACCGAGATGGGTCAACGGAGATCCAATCTGATGGTCATATTGTAGAATGAATTTTCTCGTCGAATTCTACAAGCAGCTCCGACTATTCATCCCACCATGATGCTATTCATCCGTTTCGGGGGCTTGTGGATTGTTAACACGACTTCTATTCCAACTTTAGTGAAGCGTTTACAAAAAGGGGACCACTCTGGTCGAAGTAGTAGCACCAGCCAAATACAGGTGGCTGCGAATCTCGCTCAGACGCTTTTGACGACAATGTCAAAACATTGTCCTTCTGTTTACCGGCCCCATGTTGGCGAACTCATTAAAGCGATTGCCGATGAGAAGAACCCAAGACTTGCCGAAGTATGCTTACAAGCACTGGCAGCTGTGTGCAAGCACGAACCATCTGTCACACCTACTGACAAGTATGTACCTCAACAATCAATTTGAGAACCGTCAGCCTCATGATCTCTGCCAGACGTACTCTGGAGCGCCTCAACAACTATGCCCGTAGTTCCGAAGCCCGACACGCAAAATTCGCTACTCGAATACTCACGCAGATGAAGGATAAGGAGACCTTGTGCTCCGAGCTTGTTGAAGTTTGTCATCTTCGGAACTTTTCCCTAGAGAACTATACTGACGTTTAGCTTAGCATGTCACGGACAGACTATCTACTGCGGATCCAGATGATCTAGTTGCGTACATATCAGTCCTTAGAGAGGTCATACGATCGACACCGGAAGCGTTTGAACAAAAAAGTGACGTGATTGTCGCTATTCTTCTGAAAGAAGTCCTGTTGAAACCTAGCTTCGATCCTGTCAGTGGTCTGCTTAGTATTGCGCTACTCTAACTAATCTAATCGTAGGATGATTCTATGGAGATAGACGAAGAATGGATGGAGGAAGACAGTTTACCAGCACATGCGAAAGCGAAGATTCTCGTGCTGAAGCTGTGTCGAATCCGCTGTCTTGCTCATTCGGACTCTGAATTAGCCTTGGACATCGTAACTCCGGTCCTTCAGATGCTTTTCGCTATTCTACAGAATGGCGGGACACTGACAGAGGAAGATGTCGAAGAGTGCGTCTGATGACCCGAGATTGCTTTCTCTGAACTGACGCGATTTCGCCTGATGATTCAAGTCCGAGGGTGAAATCAAGGTTACGACTACAAGCTGCACTATCTCTTGCACACTTGTCAACTGTTGAAAAGTTTGGGGAGAAAATCGCTCCTAATTTCGTTTTGTTGGCGGTCACAATCCAGGTCTGTTCAGTTAGCCATATTGATGATGGGTATGACTTAGAGTTTTCATAGGACTCATGCTTCAATGTCCGCCTTGGCTTTTTGGACAAGCTTATGCCTCTCATCCACTTGCGGAAACTTCCCTCTCGCTTCAATGTCATAATGTTCTTGACAGTTCATGACCCCGAGGAGGAATTGAAATCAAAGGTAGTTTGCGGTTTTGACGACATTCGTAATTTCCGAGTTTATTGACTATTCCTTAGGCGAAGGCATTTGTCACATACCAGTACAGAAAAGAGACACCAGGTACGACCTTGGCCTATGTTCCCCCTTAGTTTTGAAGACTGACCGACAATTTGTAGAAGGCAGATTACTATATTGGGAAAATATATTCGTGCGATTGCTGCACACGCTTGCACACCATCCGGACTTCGGCCTCGAAGAACAACAAGTTTCTGATCTCTCGAAGTGGGTTTAAATCCCTTTCTACAACGTACATCGCACTAATACCCAGCACCTCTTGCACAGATATGTAACTTCATACCTCATACTCATTGCCCATGCGAACAATATCGCACTCTTATTCCATCTTGCACAAAAATGTAAAACAGTTCGAGATGCGGACTCGCACACGTTCAGTGAGGTATGCGAGAGTCTACAGAATCTTGTCCTTCGTGATTCGCTGAGTTCTGTCCGTTAGCACCTGTATGGTCTGAGCGAACTAGCTCAGGAGCTTATCAAAGCTTATGCTAAAACAAATCAATGGAGTTTGGACAGTTATCCTGGAAAGGTCAAAATGCCATCAGACATATTTCGTGCGCTACCAGGTGTGGATGCTGGGAAAACGGCACGTTAATATCTGCTACTCTTTCATTAGCAATTGTTAATCGTCTTCTAAACAGATTCTTAAAACAATCTATATGCCTGAGGACGTTCTGAAGGCCGTTATCGATGCTGTTACTGCTCCGGCTCGAGTAAGTCGCCACTTCAAGCCCATAGCTTTTTTCTTAACGGCATATCTAGGAAAGGCAAAAGGCAGAGAAAAAACAGCCCATCAAAAGAAAGGCATCTGAGTCTGGGAAGAATAATGGAGCACCGAAGTACGTACCCTGTTGTTGTTTCTCTCAAAATTAGAACTCACGTTTATGTTAGACGACCTCGGGGCCGTCCGAGGAAGAAAAAAGCGGTAGACGAGGATGTCGAGGATGATAGTGCAGGTTCTGTCTCCGATGCGGAGAAAAGCGTTGCGTCGTTAACCCCGGGAAGCGTAGATGCTGGCTCAGAGCAAGATGAGGACGAAAGTGAGGTTGAGAGAAAAGAAGTGGATCTTGGCCGGGGTGCTCGTAGTCGCGCTAAGGTTGGTAGAGTTTCACTTATACACTCTGCTCGACAGGAAGTAACAACATTATCTTTAAGGCAAAACGAAAGGTCAAAACAAAGCCTAGAAGCAAAGCGCTGTCGTCCGATGCCGGTGATTGACGAACCATATTTCCTCTCGCTCAGACTCAACTTGCCATTTGTAATCTTACATTTCTGTTTTACATCCACTAATCTTGCTTCATTTGCTGTCGGTTATTATCTGCTATATCGTTTATCCGTTGCTCCTTCGCTACTTGTGGTTTGTTCTTATATACTATAAATTTTACGTGTACTACTACTCCTTGATAGGTTAAAATCTGTGTCATGCTTAAACACACCAATCAGACCACCCAGAGGTGTTTTTTTTTCGATGTTTATTGCTGCTGAGTTAGAAACTTGTACATCAAAAACCGTGACAGACACCTCATTTATTCCTGACCTCATTGTGACGCCATTGTGATTCTGCCCAATACTAGTAGCCCAGCAATGTTACGTCACGATGTTACGATTCAAGCTAGTGATGAAAACGTAATGATTTGATCTGATTTATTCCATTAAGTCATCAATATCTACATTGTCTTAATACATAGAAGGATCGCATATGTTTTAAACATACGCAAATCTCATCCAGCTACACTCGTAAAAGACATGGTTATTTATACACAGAAAATCAGCAGAAAACAAAAGCCAGTTCAAGTTTCATGAGAAGCAAATCGTTTACACGCCTATTTAAGTGCGGGGATATTCAAACCGGTTTGTACGGCGGGGCGTTGTTCAATGCGCTCAACCCAAGCCTAATTTCCAAGTACATAGTGGATTAGAATATGGCTCGTCAACCAGTAGTACAAGTGCTAACCTTGAGCTTAGGGAATTCATCGAGTGAAATACCAACGCGGGGAGCAGCTCTAACCCTGTACCATACTTAGCTATGATTCAGTAAAGTGGCGAACAGTACCAGCGTACCAAGGGAAGGTCTTGATATCAGCGAGGCCGTAGATTCCGTCCAGGTACTCGTTCGTAGACAGACGTGTTTCGAGAACAGAGAACAAGCGCTTTGTCTCGTTCAAGTATCGATCGATGGCGTATGGTCTATAGGCCGAAAATAATGTAAGCTTAATAGATTATGACGCCGTAGCTGGCTTACATCTTCTCCGGTGCATAGTTGGAGAAGTGACCAGCTTGACCTGCCATTGGTCCTACACCGCCGTGCTAGATCGGAATACAATGGTCAGACGCAACGACAGTCTTCGGTATTCAGCACTTACTGTAAAGAACAGCCATTGCAGTTCTTCACTGTAGCCTTTCGGATCTGTGACAGGATCACGAGATAGCTTGTGGTCCTTGTCGAATTGTTGAGCGAGGTAGAGGAGGATGGCCGATGTCTCGAAAACGTTGAAGCCATCGTGCGAGATTGCCGGGATACGCCCGTTCGGGTTGATCTTTGAGAGATATTAGTAACAGAGCTGGCACTACGGTGAAGGCTGCTACTCACTTCGAGGAACCAAGGGGATTTGACTTGGTTATGGACCTTGCCAATATCAGCGTCCATGATACTCATTTTAACGGCCCTACGGGTTTCATTGTCAGTGTGCTAGCGTCAGACACAATTCATATGAACACTCACTCGTAGTCCGGCCCGCCATATACAGCCTGTTACAAGATTCCGGTCAGTGGCACCCAGTCACGGTACATGAATCCAACAACAAACCTTCAATTCCTCAAGTAGTATGGAGGCTGCGACGCCATTGGGCGTCGGAAAAGAGTATAGCACGAGCTTGCTGGTAGACGACATGATAGAGCGACGGGTGCGAGATATGCTGTTGATGCGGGGTTTGGAGAGTGAGAGCGATGGCGAGGAGAGCAAGTGGTTATATATGGGGCCGAGTCTATTCATGGTTATTGATCGGCGCATGGCAGTGCGAGCAACAAGGACTGGTCATGAGCCTTTATCGTCCATACGCAGAGGTGCTTTGTAAGATCAACCGGCTATCGTCATTTGCTTGCTTGAATGGGAACATGTTCACTGATATTCAACTTTGTCGCACTGTGAAATCATTCATAGCATCGACGTGTAGACATGGAGGAGAGTCACAGAAAGGAGTGTAGTATTTTGGCATAGACATGAATTGTTTGTTGCGCGCGGAAGTTACCGATAGAATTTAAATGCAATTCTTCTTACATTTAATACTAGTAGTACAAATCCGTCCATAATATATGATAAAATGAATAGCACATTCTAAGAGGCTGTAGTAAGCAAGCTGGTATGCACGTAAGTACTGTACCCAGCACTAGGCTCCCGTGCCCATAATTTCTGAAATATCTATGTTGCGATACCCAAATGTAGATGCTATTACTCAAGTCTTTTTCGTAACTCATAATTACAAAACGTGTCTACAATTTGGAGGACGCATCGATACCGTCCAAAGCAGACAGCACCACATAACAGTGCTGCCTGTGTAATCCCCACTGCAGCGACGCTACACAAGAGAAGCAAACATCAAGATCGGTTACACCACAAACAGAACTTGAACCTATGGCCATTCCGCCCAAGCGATCACCTCAGGTGATTTGATGAATCACGCTCGTCAACGACGACACATGATGGCAGTGTGATTTATGATTATTGTGATGAATCATGACGGAATCAGACTTTAATCATGATTAATTCATGATTCATCATTGTATAATCACTGATTCATCATAGCATTTTTTCCCACAGGCAAGTTAATCTAGAAAGCAAAATATTTTTATGGCACTTACAAGAATCGAACCACGTCCCAAACGCAAGCAATTACGGAAATAAAATCTATAAGAAGCCAAAACCACTACACCATACAACCATGGTAAGATGAGAAAGCTAATGTAATAAGTCGGCTTAAACTTAGACATAGGGGAATCTGTGTCAGATGGAAGATGGTCTTGATGTTGAACGGCCCCGTAGGCCACCAAGAATTCCGAGTGTGTTCGGCGTGGTAAAGTGCTAAGCCCGAAGGCGAGGGATGATTTACAACTACAGGTGACGAAGACGAACTCTACCTACGAGTGGCCGTCCCTGACAAAATGTAGTTCCTTCTAATAGGTCGAAGCAGTGATTGCCAGTTGGTTTTCGGTAGTTCTGTGTGGTAGCTCACGAGACTCCTTGAAGTTCGAACATCGCCGGTAGGAGGAGAAAAGAGAACGCGAGAGAAGAGGAGACCGGGGTATAAGAGGCGAGAGAGGACCGAGAAGAATGAGAAAAGGATTGACTCACAACAGGAGTCGGTCCAGGATGCTTTCCAGTGTGAGCATGAGCATCAGCTATCCCCAGATGAGAAGTGTAGATTGTCCTAGAGAACTAGGAAACATCAGAGAAGTCAAATGAGCAGAATGTCCAGGAGTGATGGTCTTGATTGCAGTCTTGGGAAGAGTCGTTGGGCAAGCGGAGCTGGATCGCGGGCTCGAGAACTTGTGCGCGGAGCGGATGACCCTTTCGCGTTCACGGACAGGAGAGCCCTTCCTGACGAGGACGAAACTGAGCCTAGCTGGGACCCAGTTCGCCGGATGGGAAGGAAGCCTTACAGCACCAGATCTGGCCAAATCTGATGCATGAGGGAACCTGGCCAGGTAATTCCCTCCAGCAGTATGATAAATCCATCACCCTACTGTTCACAAGGCTCCACATCGCCAGAGGGCTTCCACTTTGTGTCTGATGTCCGAGAACGAGCGCGATACGCGGGTTGGTTGGTGGGAGGGTCGAATGACTGGTCGCCGCTGTGCTTGATCCAAACTCAGTTTGCTAGACTCGAGACTCTTGAGACCCTAGGACGGAATGATTCTACTCTTGATGACTTCTTCAGTGTTCCAAGTCGTTTCACTGCTAGAATAGATCCCTGCAATGAGTTAGTATGTCAACATGCAATAAGCGAAAGGTCGACTTACAGTTCTGGAGAGAGGAAGCGCGTAACGGACGCCGTGCAGCGGGACCCTGGGCACAGCGACACTACTGGGTGCGCTAGAGCGCGTTAGTGTCCCAATGAGAATTGGTGGGATGTTTGGCGCCAGCCCGACAAACCGCATGCTGCTGTCCTCGTAGTTGTTGACAGGCGAATATCAACAAAAAAAGGAACTGTCGCAGCGGTAGCGGATGATGGGAGGAGGTTGCTAAGTGGGCGCAAACTCAGGTGCGACGATAACTGCACCGCTGGAGACCAAGTGAACGAATCCAAAGACGTAGTTGACTGATGGCAACTTCCTACACTAAGACTGAGGGTAAGGACGATATCAAGTATATAACAAGGAAGTACTCACGTTTTCAGAAGTGGTCTGCCATTTAAGAGATTGGACTCAGCGTTGCGGATATCTGAGTGGCAACTTCCTACACTGCGTAAGAGGGTAAGACTGTATTTTATAAAAAGAATAAGGAGGTGCTCACGTTTTCGGAAGGGGACTGCCGCCCAAGCTAATGGACCCAAGGCATAGACTATTGTTAAGGTTTAGTACATAATCGAGACTCAAATAAATAGTTGCCTACAGTTTCAGAAAAAGCCTCTGCTTTACAGACATTGTCGCATGACGATGCCACCCTTGTATGTGGCCAGTTACCTGTGCGTCAGCCTCCTCACGGATCGTGACAGAGGAGAGTCTTCGCGGTGGGGGCTGCTGGCCGCAGTATAGTCGTAAACGGGTTGCTTGGTGGATGCAACCTAGGGTACATCGGAAGCAGCACCCTGTTTTTCTTCAAACTAATAGGTCTGTTGGCGAAGGCGAATCCGTCAATGACCGAGTCCATGAAAGCATCGAAACCGAATGAACATGTTGTTATGTCGGCTTGAATCCTCGTCAATCCCGGAGAGGGAAGAGAATAGACAGGGAATGGGCCAAGTGTCAACGGACTAACTGGCAGCTTCCTACACTAGGTCTTGGGTTAAGTAGATATCAAGAACAGAAGGAGAAAGCGCTCACCTTTTCAGAAGTGGTCTGTCGTTTAAGAGATTGGACCCAGTGTTGTGGATATCTGGGTGGCAACTTCCTACACTGCGTCTGAGCGTAAGACTGTATTTCATGAATAAAACAAGGAATCACTTACGTTTTCGGAAAGGTGGACCCGAGGTGTATACTAACGCTGAAGGTCAGTTTACCATTGAGAATCGGAGAAGAGAGCTGCCTACGATTTTATAAAAAGCCCCTGCCATACTGGCAATGTCAAGCAGACTATGTCAACTCAGGGTATGGCCTCAGTTATCCGCGTGACAGAGTAGACGATTGTGCGGCGGAGGCAGAAGCGGTATAATCGAGAATGGGATAGGTGGTGCATGGAGTCCATGTGCATCGGAAGCAGCACCGTATGCGGTTTCGTGCGGGCGCGTCGAAGGAGGCGAATCAGTTGGCTAACAGGTGTAGCGAAACCTATACAAGAGTGTTGCGGACCGTCCGTCGAGGTGCTTAAATAGCGATGACTGGGCTGGTTCTGTCACTGTTCTGGTGGCACGAACAGCAAAAACATGTGTCGAGGAACAGGAGTCCTTCTAGATGGTCGAAAGTCGAATGAGAGATAGTGGCAAGCAGAGTCAGATAGTGACGATGCCGAGAGCCTGAATTGTTAGGAAGCGATGAGCGAAGTAGGCGGAAGTTGGAGTGATTGGCGAGCTGAAGACAGCTGATGAGTTTGTCGTTGCGAAGTTTCTTCAAGTTGAGAGTAACATGAGTAAATAGGAAGAAGTAAGAAGAGAAAAGTACCACGCACCATGTCAGAGTACCCGGCCTCCAAGCATTCCAAGCCTTGGCTAGAACAAGCCTCAACTCGGTAGCAAGTAATATTTCTGACACATGGGGTGTCCTTCGGATGACTTCTCATCGGACGAGTAGAGTTCTCCAATGGCGTCGGCTCCCGCAAAGATACTTGCCATCCCATCGTTCTGGGATTCATCTTTGGTTTGTTCCTTGCCGTACGCGCTTCAGGAGGGATATCGGCTCTCCAGGTGATCGCAGCGCGCTCGACAACTATCTGCGGCTCGAGACTGGTGTCTGCGAGTTGACCTTGTTGACAAAATACTGAATAAAGAATGTCCTGTCGGCAACGGCCTGTTTGATGACAGTCTAGTCGGTGCTGCTTGAGCGCGCTTCGTGTCTGAGATGTGCGGGACAAATGAAGAATGATCATCACTATCGCATGCATACATGCCAGTGTACTAATTAGTAGTCGGACTTGAACGTGACGTATGAACGCGTGACGTCACTAGACCCTGAAAGGCATGTGACTTGGTTGGGGTGAGATTAGAGCACTTATTCTCACGCGGGTCTGCGCCAACAAAGGAACGCAGTTTCCCAGTTAGACATCCTTTTGCTCTTTCTTCCTAACCACATTATGTCGGTGTCGACGACGACGACGTCAACAACAACAACAGCAGCAACAACAGCAACAATGATGACACCTTCCCTTTCTCTTCATCGTTCTTCAACCTGAGTCGTGGATCCTGCTGTCGGCAGCAGAGTCGAACAGTGCGAGCGGCCGTGGAGGAAGTCTCGCTGTCGTTTGTGCCGGTCCCGATATCCTCGAAGAGGAACCACCCAGGCCGCGAGAACATCTACTAGTAAGGGCTGTCACCAGGGTTACAGTTGATACTGGAAGACGTACTACACTCGGAAAGGTAAGCAAAGTTACCTTTTATCTTGGTAAATGCTATATTGATGCTTTGCTTGCAGCAGCCTATTCTCATTGACCTCAATGACAATGACCTCGACCTGCGCCATCGCTCCAAGCACGGTTATCCCAGTGCACGTACCCCGACGCAGTCCGCAAAGCGCACGAGGTCAAGTGTGCGGAAGATCTCGCCCTTGCCGTTGTCGACGCCTTTGCGACGCGGGCCTTGCGCGAGGCGCTGCATCTCCTGCACAAGTAGGCGGAATGTCAACGATGTGGATGGTGCTTGGGTCAAGGTGAGTCGTGTTTGTAGATTATGATTCATCACGCATGATGAATCTGCATGATGAATCTGTACTGATTTCTAGTGCAATTAATCGCTATGATGAATCACCGTGATTCATCAACTGTGATGCATCAGGTATGTACTCAATTATTGACTTGAAGTTCACACATTCACTTTGTCTGTCCTTAGGAGCTAATTGTGATTAATCAAATGATTAATCAAGCCTCCTTCGTGACTTAGGCATCTTGCCTTTAGTCTGATTAGCCAGGTAAGCATGTTCTGATTATTGTGCTTTACATTAGAGTAGATTAGAATGCCCGAGACCCGTAAGGGTAGAGGGCTTTGGAATGCTAAATCAATCACCACTTTACAAGCAAAAGCTGAAATTGCACGTGACATTTCTCACGCTTGCCACTGCCTAATCTTTTTTCCCTTTTTGTGGTATATGCTACGTCTTCACAGCGGAGCGCACACCACCTAAACATTGCTACGGCAACTCTATTTCATGTTGCGAATAAGGCTTTCCAAAGTTTGTACATGAACGTGAAACTGAAAGTCTTGCTTTGTTTCAGCGGCAGCTTCGCTCTTGTTCGATACTCTTGTCCGTTCATTTGCATACTCCATTCCGTTTAACGATGACAGACATGGTGCTCGTCGCTATATCACTGGTCGACGACTGCACTTAAGCTGAGGGCAGGAATAGCAAGCTTCGGTGTTAGTGAGTGTTTCAAATTTTGATGACAGTGCCTTCGGAGCGTTGACATAAACTGGTAGGCTTTTGACTGCGGTCCCGCCTTCCGCTCGGGTCAAATGTCTGTGGAACTCAGTCTCTCTCGCGTGGAGGCTGACTGGAAGTGCTTTCCGGTCCACCGCGGGTACAATGGTGATTCACTTATTGGGTACTTGCGCAAACCCAACTTGCAACAACATACTGTATTTTGTTCTATTACCATGCCCACATACGCCATAGAAAGCCCGGTCTATTGAAGTAGTGCTTCCTATCAATCAGGAGATGCGAAGTGACGGTCAGTTTTTTTTTCCTTCTTTTCCTTGTGATCATCTTCCTGGACAATGATGGCTCCATAACTGTTCTGACCTGTAAATGTATCACACTGCGACATCGTCACGGTGAGCGTTGTTTACGAATAGGCAGAGAATTTGTAGGCACTGTACGAATCGGACTATCGGAAGCCAATAGAAGTCAACGTAGTGCATCGCAACCTGAACAAGAGTTGACGGAACACGATGTCTGCCTGGTTAAAATCGGACTGTGTTACTCACTACTGTCTGTGGTATCACTGCTGGCTTCTGGTGAGTTGGACCTCCCTCTGGAATTGGATTTGAGGCTGGACAGCTGAAGCATAGGTGGCGAGCACCGGCAATTATTCGTTCTCCTCCGACCTGGATATGCACTGCACCACACCCGTTCAGAACAAAATAACAAGCTCAAAGCGTCTGTTTGTTCGCCACAAATTCAGATGGTATAAAGGAGTCGATGGCTGGGCATCGAAGCACCACCTCCTCTTGACCTCCTACCTCTACCACCGTCAACTTCTTCCGCCAGCATGGACCCCTTTGACGGGTAGTTGTTCCACCGAGTCTCACCACCACTTTCGACATTGGTGTGCTTGTACTCTCCCCGGGGCTTGTCCATATCATCTCCTGGGTACTTCAGTCACCGTGCACGTCATGCCCGTACGCCGTCATGGTCGCAGCAATGCCACCCTCTGCTCCGCGGAAAGCGTGACCGAAGACGGCCGTCGGTCCCCTACATTAGGCAGGGAAGCGTACCCGATCGACGGTCACCCCGTACTCCCAAGCCGCGTTTGCATGCCCGGCTTCGTGGAAGTGCAGAGTGCTGAACCTTCTTCGGGAAGCGGTCTCTGTGGCGGGGAAACATGCGTGTAGAACTAGTTATGTCTTCGGACGATCGCTGGGACGACGAGTTCAACGGCCACCTTGTATACTACCCAGGTCGTGTCTGCATGCCCGGCTATGTGTAACGCACTGGCTGTAATGTACTGGCTGTCTGTCCTCAATGAGCGGCGGTCTTTGCAACGGGGAAACATGCATAGAATTAGGTAGAATTAGGATTCTGGATGGTGGTGGGGCAAGTCCGCTACTTGCTACCGGGATTTTTTCGCGTTCAGCAAGACCCAATCCGGTATAAACTTGGGTGCTGGTTATCCCCTCAAGGCTGACGTGTTTTTTATCCACATCCTCCCTTCAATGGGAAGAATAGTTATTTTTTTATTTTTTATTTTTTTTTTGCGGGGAGCATGCAACAAATACCACACTCCGCATTGTACTTGCGTGATCCGAGTCTTGAGTGATTGAAACTAAAAGCTTAAAGCACAACTTGAAGATGCCTTGCAAGTTGAGTGCTGTTAACTTGTACATGATTCTGATGAAGATTATAGTGCCCTTTACTCTACCTTTGATAATTATTAATATTCTACGACTTTTGCAGTTTAGGTGCTTACATTGTGCAACTTGAAGCCTGCCGCAGGCACTGGTGTCCGAGCGCAAGCGCGCGAGCACGGGCGAACGCCCGGGCGAAGCACGCTGCAACCTCGGACAGCGGTGCGGATAGCAGTGAAGGCTTAAATATTTTATTTTATTTCCTTTTACGCCCCGAGGTGGTCTCGGGTGATGCCTGCAAAATGCAGGCCCCTCGGGGCGTTATTCATGTAAAGTAATTATGATTAAATACAATAATCAGAAATCATAATACAATCAAGTGTCGTCGTTGACGAGAGTGATTCATCAAATCACCTGAGGTTCCTGGCCCAAGACCGTCCTTCATTCAAATTCCGGCGCTGAATGATTGACTCGTATTCCTTGTGTCTGAATGCCCCTATCTTGTGATTGCCCTCAAGCTTCTCCACATATGCCTCGAGACGAGCGGTGTGTTTCTGAACCGGGACTGTAACATACTCGATGCGCATAAACCCACTGCAAGAAATCGATGAGTCACAGAGTGATGTTTTCAGCAAGAACTTACTAGGTTTTCTTAATTCTGATCTGACTATCGAGAGGATGATCGCACAAATCAGGGCAGACGTGAGGAGCGCATTGTCGAAAGCGCATTTCGTCTGTGTTCCGGTATGGGTGTGGTACACTGGCATAGATATCAGCGACCTGGTCCTCGCTTGTTGGTTCTGATGTAAGATCATATTGATAGTGGCGAACGTGCCAAGCGCCGACGACTGACATAGCAATGATCAGACCTATGAATTACAGACAAAAATCGACCGACCGAAGACCAGCTCATGCACATCGCAGTCCTCAGGCGCACTGAGTTGAAGAAATCGCTTCGATCGATGGACTGCGTGTGTCAGCGTTTGATCGTGTCGTTGAGTGAGAATGCAACCATCTGTCAATTGACCGATTCTCCACCTGTCCGGTATGATTATCTGACGTCAGCAGCAAGCTGAGCAAAGTCTATGACATACGTTTTTGGCTGCTCACGGACTACGTCGAAGACAACATAATCGCGGTCATACAGCCACTGCTTTGATTTATACTCAAACAAAACAGATTTGTTCGCCGCAGAGTTGCCAATTCGCCGGAAAGCATACTCCAGAATTTCTCCCGGAATTAGCACTCCAAAGTCACCTGGTTCCATGTCCATGCAATAGTCAGCATGTGCCCATCGAGTTTCAGGCATGACATATTCCTGTGGCTTCTCATATCCGTCACGCACAACTTTGATGCCATCCAGCGCCGCCCATTTTTCGAGTTGTTCGCCGTCAAGTACCTTCGCGAGTGTCGCATGTGTAGGTGCGCAGTCCAGATTCGCAAAATAGCGTCGCATGGAAGCCTCGCTCGTGCCCTAGTTAGTTCATCGTTAGATTAAGAGATGCTGCAGATTCGGTCGCGTACATATACTGGAAACAAGTTGCTGAAGATGCCATCCGAAACACCAAAGCATGACTTGGTTAGAGCCTGAAGTGTGGGACTAACAATGATTCGCCCATCACAACTAAGGGTAAACTTGATGATCTGCTTGCAAACCAAAATTAATCGAATAGTCACTTCGTTGCTCGGATAGTGCGTACCCTTGCAAGGCGAGCGGCCTCATCCTCGTCATAATTCAGCATAGCCTGCATGTGCCTTACTGCAGACTGAAGCACATTCAGCCGGCGAGAGGTTGTTTGACGAGCACAGTGCCACTTACAAAAGCATCATTCATCTGTCCATAAGTAGCTTCAATTATTTGTGTCACCTATGTAGCCACACAGACATAATAACTCACGAAATCGAATATCTTATCTGCCAATGAGACGACATCATGCGATCCTGAAAACTCCATTAAAAATGCGGCTAAACTTCGTATTTCTGTTGTATGCTGAGATGTTAAATACACATCATGGAAAAGGATAAATTGCATTGTTGATCGGTCGCTTGAACACCCAGCCAGCTGAGGGAGATTTGCATGCCTGCTAAAGTTGTCAGACATGGACGAGCAGCAAGGAAACGAGAATACCATAGCTTTCGCCACTCCCTTGCCTCATAATCTCGTTCCTAAGACATCGGTTAGGACATTTCATTTAAAACGGCATCATGCTTACCGTTTTGTTTGCAAAGCGTTTAACGAGCACTCGCTGAGGATCGCCATTGGCACGGAGCTCTCCAAGCTGAAGTTCAGTAAAGAAACCTCCGTTTGATTTAAGAGTGCCTTTTAGTACCACCTGTGCTTGATCATACTGAGGAATCTGTGCATAGTTTCAAGAGAAAGTACTTCGAATGAAATGATTAGTCTGATATACATCTACGGTCGACTGAACGATAATGTATGTATTTGCCACAGTCCACATCTTGGCAAATTATTAGTAGATGACGTCAAATCGGGTCTCAGATTACAATCTACATACCAGCATCGCGTTGTATGAGTCCTGCAAAGCCTTTTCACGGTCTAGAGCGTCGTAGAGATCCGATCCTTTCCGAGGATTTGCTTCAATATGTTTCGCTTCTTCATCTTCACGAGATAGACCTTCAAATCAACCAAAGACCTAACACATAATTTATTTCTGGATAAAGACCATGAGCGTTTAGACAACTCACTGTTGAAACCTGTCGAGCCGAAGTCTTAGTTCTGGGGGTATATCCGTCGTCGAGCCTTAAGGATCAAGGATAGGCCCCAGCTCGATAAGATAGGTTGCTGCAGTGGTAGCTAGGCGCACGCGTGCGTCGTTATTGTCCTTGACACCCTGTGAACTGGTTTAGACACAAAGCGATACTTGACAAAGTAGTGAAACCCACCTTTGCAATTTCCAACAGGGACAGCACCAATGAGGCGACCTCTGAGGCGAAAGGGACCTTAGCGATGTCTGTCACATCCTTTGCCAGCTGTGCGATTATGTGCGCTGTTCCGAGTACGGTGTCGCTCTGCATCTGGGAGCGCAATGGACGAGATACAGGTGTCGTCGACATTCTCGATGGTGGTGGTTAGTGGGGGGAAAAGTAGGAGGACAATCCGCGTGGGGCGTATACTGCTCTGCGCTCATATAGCCTGCCAGTCTCCTAGTTTAGCTAAAACAACATTTCTTGAAATAGCCTCAAAGATGAGCGCCCTAACCGCAGCGTGCACGAGACGGGACCAGGTGGCGATTAAAGAAAGAGAAACATAAGCTGAAGAAATCCCTTTCGAAAGTCACATCCAGACATTTGTTCATTTCAAGCACACATGCTGGAAATCTAAAGGATTAATGGTTGAGTAGATGCATGCAAGTGCAAACAGAAGTTCGAGTGTCAAGCTATCAAAGAAGAACCAAGTTGGTTGATATGAACTCTGAAGCACAGGGCTTGAACCACAGACCACGATCGAGAATAGACGAAGAGAGGGAGGTTGGGCAGTCTCAGATTTCATACGAAGCAGCAGGCAGAAGAGGATAGAAGATGGAATGCAAGTCCGGATCAAGCGATCGGTTAGTGATCGAGCAGCCAATATACACATTGCTCGCATAGACAAATTCTAGCTTGAACCTAACACATCTTGCACCTCAGGCTCATTTTTGTGCAAAAAGCGTCAGGGATTTTCTACTTAGACAAGACATCAGCAAACAGGGAAATAAAGGGAAGCACTCACCGAGCTCTTCAGCGGTATGATATGAACTCTAACTCCAACCCACCCAACCTCTAGATACACACAAGCCATTGACGAAGAAGATTTGCGGAGTAGGATAGCAAGTTCAGGCACGCCGAAGCCTGAGGACTATGACCGCCAGAATTTCCGTCTTCAGGAGGTGGCGAACTATTCAATGATAAGTTACCGCTTGATCGTGATCGGAATTAAACCACATGGATTTCGACACGGAACAGTCAGATTTGTAGTGAATTTTTGGTTGATGTTGACAAGTACTGGAGAAATTGTAAGTCTGGTAGTGGTGGTAGAGGAACAAGGAGGAACTTGTCAATTAACTCGGAAGCAAATGGCACGGCAGGCGCGACTGATGAGTCTCCGTTCTCCACACTCCTTCTAGACAACTCCAATGACCCTCAGAAGCGTCCATTTATGATAGAAGCACTGAAATGCTGTTAGGCAAGGTTAACATGTCCCACTGGCACTGGCACCCGGAACCCGTCAAGAGTGATCCTTTTCAATAGTGACAAGGATGGTGGAGAGGAAGGCACTTGGAAGAATGGCGTGTTTCTGAGAGCTATGGAACTCAGCATTGGGTTGGATGAAGGAGGGCAGCTCTGCAGGAGAGAGCAATGCGTCTTCAAGCAGCGATTGGTTTGGTAGTGAAAGCATAGTGGTGCGATCGGTGCGTGCCAGCGGTTATTTCATTTTTTCTAGTCAAATGAAGGCCTGATTCTGGGACAGTACATCAATTACTTATCAAACATCATACGCCTGTAACCATACAAAGGGTTGCTGTATAATTGCTATCGAAAAGATCTACTGTACGTACCATGACGAAAGTTTAACAATGTGCTGAGACCACCCTCACAAGTCAGTGAGCTAGTATTCGTGATAATTGTTGGATATACGTAGCGTTGGTCCATATCTATATTACTTGATTCTATCGACTATTTGCCAGTGTTGTAGAGGGCCGTGCATTTGCATGCTATGAGGCATGTGTCACCTTGTATCACAACAGTCAACTATCCTGCTTCGCCGAAGCAATCAATTGAAGGCGTTGACAGCACTGATCAGAGTACTGTACTCAGTGCGATAATTGAAAAGAGACATTCGTTAGTAACTACTATACCTTGCTCATCAAGGCATTCCGTTGTCGTTCTAAATCGGCTACATACACAATACTCACTGGCACGCCATAGTTAAATGTCTCTTCATGTACAAAAAGCTTGTGCTTCGTTTTCGGCGACACCAGAAGCTTTTCTCCACAACGCAATGAAAGATGGTGGTGCATGTATTGTTGGAGGATGCTAGTGGCAACTTTAGTCATAGCAGAAGGAATGTATAACGCCAAGGCCATATGATTTCTTACACCACGCAGTATATCAGTATGTTATGTAGCACAAGTTCTTTAAAAATCCCGCCTTGCGCCCGCGGTCAGCACATCGACACCCGTTTCGGTGATCCTGATATTTCATCACATGAGTTCAGAGTTGAGCTGTCATCCCAGATAACGACACTCACAACAAAGTTTCTTCAAACTGTACGCTCCTTCCACCATCCACTGTAGTGCTTGTCCAGTTGTCTGGCCAATGCATACCTTCCGCCCGGCCTGCATTGACCATCTGATAGGAGGTACAAGTGGAATTAACGCGAGTTCAGAAAGTCGAAACGCAATTACGCAAATGAACAGTGCAAACATACAGGTTCGATTGTAAATGCCTTCCGAAATGAATGTGAGAATAACATCGTCGGTTTAGTCAACTAGTCTTTAACTCACCATTCCCGGCTTCATGGTCCCGACTGCCTTGTTCCTGGCATAATGCGGGATGTTTGGCGCAGCGTGGAATAGCTCATTGACACCATGGGCAGTGTAGTCGCGCACCACACTGAATCCGGCCTTCTTTGCGATAGGCTCGCTTTATGGGGCAGATCAGTTGGTCTGCTAAGATGAAGGTTGCTGAACGCAGGTTCGCCACGCACATGACTTTTCCAATATCACGGAACAGAGCACCAGGCTTGCAAATCTTGATAGCCTCATCCAGACATTCGCGAGTGGTTCGAATGAGTTTCTTGGATTCGTCGTCGATTTCTCCGACCGCATAGGTCTCGTTCAGATCCGCATGAAAGCCTGAAATGATCGTAACACTCTTCTCAGCTGCGCTGTAAGGATGGTGAGAAGGAAAGTACCTACCGTCATAATATAGACCGACATCTGCGATTGATATTAGCCATCTTCTACGACTTTTCGACGATAGACCATACCAATATTTATAATGTCGCCTTCCCTAAGCTTACGACGGTCTGGAATTCCATGGCAAATAGCCTCGTTTATTGATCTAAACCATCAATCGGCAACAAATGAACAGTCAACGAAGAACAGGGCTAGAAACGACGCAAGGGAGACACATACACACACACAGATTTTGGGAAAGTTCGATAGTTCAAGGGTGACGGATATGCATTGCGCTCAATGGTTGCATTGTGTACGATCTCGTCTAGCTCATCGGTAGTAATGCCTGGACGTATCGCAGCCGCTGCGATGTCGAGAACCTCGCGGCCAAGCTACTCCCGCATAAGAATTCATTGAAAGTTGAGGCTGACAATCATTTGAAGCGAAAGCAGGATATAACAAACCTTGCACACCACCCGCATCTTCTCCTGTTCCTCCGAATTTAATATGACGGGGGGTTTGCTCTGCGCTATGCTTTCCATCCTTGGATAACCTCGAACTTGATTGCGATGTTCAATGCGTAGATTGGGTTGGAAGAATGTCTCTATCTTACCATCATCAGCGTAGTCTGGTCGCTTGATATGTGGAGGCACAGCTCGTTTAGAGGAGAGAGGATATACGGGCCTCAAGGGGCCAGAGAAGTCATAGTTGGGAAATGGATTGTAGTTTTCACCTGCGCATTAGAATTTTAGCAACTCGTCAGTTATATAGACATTGTACGGTAGCAACTCACTGTTCCGATTGCTAGATGCATTCACAAGGTCGTGAATAGCTTTATGTTCCTTCTACAGGACGGTGTCATTTACTATCCCACTACAGGGAGCATATGTGCTCTTACCCCTGCATAGCAATCAAGTTAACAATGGCTGGTTTTGAAGAGTTGGCTACCCACTTACATCCTGCCTTAAAACACTCCTGCGTGCAGAAAAAGGAGCCTTTTATTCCGAGTCTATTTGTCAATGACTGATAAGTAACTTTGGCAAACACGATGCACATATAAGAAAGAAACAAAACTTGACGCAAGTTGGACACTCAAGGCGCGAGATGGGATTTGAGTTTGCACAAGATGCACTCTTGCATCGTACACTGCCTGTAGACTTCAATGTGACCATTTCCAGATATCTTGCGGGAGCAGGGGGAAAGGAAGGGGAGTGAGAACAAGGAGTGATGGGTACTTGTAGGGGCGTAAGCGGTCTGTCGGCACCGCAACTTGAACTTCAGAGTCAGTGAGGCTTGGCTCTCTCACAGGTTGTTGGCTAAAGCCTCACTGGCAGGGTCGCCTACTGTGAAACTTCTCCACTTCCCTAGACTCGAAAGCTAGTCGTGGATGGTTTCCTCCTCCCATGAAGCGGCTGGTTACGAGTCTACCTCTTCCCGGGGTTGAACAACTTACTCCTCTTTCAACCTGAATTCGAACTCGAAAACTCGAAAGGGTAAGTAACTCTACAATATACTATGACTACAGGCCTACTACTGGTCATTAGCCCATCAGACAAGACATGGACGGAGAAGAAGGTTTCATACCTAGAGATCCTGAGTCATTGCGTTGTTAGGGAAGCCAGATGACACGAGGAGGATGCTGAGGGTAATGAGCCTTGCCTGTCGCGAATGGACCACGCCAGCTCAGGATGCTTTTCGACGACGGGCCTGTATCAGGGAATGGCCTACCGGGACACACTTTCTAAGGAGCCAGGAATGCCGAGCATGGGTGCGGGAGATGCAATACTGGGAGCACGACCGGATGATGAGCGCGCTGCAAACTCTGCTCGATATTTTGCCCAATCTAGTCGCACTATCAATCGGCACTGGGCAGTGGTCACTCAGATATCTGTCGAACGAATATACCTCGCCATCTGTGTAGTTCCGCACCACACCTACGAGCATTTCACGTTTGCCGACAGCTGGGTACGATCATTCTATGCAAAATCTACGGTGCCATTTCGAATCTGCAGAAACTCGAATTGTAACTTAGATGAATACCTGGGACAACGACGAAGCAAAAGTATACAGTCTCCGAAACCATCCTCCCGCTTCACACAAACAGCTCCTTCTCCGTATCAGGTTTAATCCCGGGGTAACGCCCTATGTAGAACATCTTTCATGGATCCCGCAGGCACGTGCTAGCTATCGCCTTCAAGAACTCAGGCTCTTCATCACTATTCACGAAATAGACTATGATAATCCTGTCTTACGGTAATCGCTCTCAAACACTCTCCCATTCTTGAAGACCCTTCTCCTTGACACTTGGGAAGTAATTGCTGATGACATCTGCAGAAACGTCGTTCAGGAAAGCACTTCCTTGCAGCTGCATCTCTTTGAAGAACTGTCATCTTCTGGAGACACGAAATCTACGGTGATTTCAGTACGACGGCGGTCGGGGACGAGTCTCTTTCGGATTGGTGACAATCTCAGTTGGCGTCCGGAAAAATTGGCGAACCTTCGCTATCTCCGTTTATTCGATAGAGTGGAAAGCGGCTTTTCTACTCAGACGAGGAGAGTCTGCGAGGAGTTTGATATGATACTATAGCGTACGTTCCTCATTGCGAGCTAGAAGGGAGCTGGACTCGAAGCAGCTTAAAGATCATGTCCTATGGTGCGTTACATCCATTCTCTAATAGCATTCTAAGCTAATTAAACACAGAAAGTTGCCGGCCTTCGGCAGGTGCATCGGGATATGCCGCGATGGAATGTATCCTCAGACCGGAATAATCATGTTCGCATCATCATCTTCAAAGCTTGTCGACATAAGACTGCGCTTCGTCGTTGCGAGATGTAGTCGTCTCAGAAGTCCTTGACATACTGTTAGTATGATGCGAGGGAAGATGTGATGGTTTATGCTGTCATAGTTGTCGTGAAGGGTTGTGGGCGTAGAGGAAAGTGCCGGGGGTAGGGAAGCTCAGCTTGAGGCATACAGCGAAAGCTGGGTCGGATATGATCGTAGCCATGGCCATCCTGCTTCGATGCTTGAAGGGCTGTGACAAGGCCGAGGGTAATGCATGTATATGGGCCTATACATGAGACTATTCAACTTCCAAACACAACAAGTGTTAAATACGGTTTAGGTCGCCGTCGGGACTTGGTACTTTTCTGTGTGCTATCTAACGACCACCACGGAATGTTACAATTCAACGCAAGTAAATCCATAGAAGAGATCGAGGGGTGAATGACGGCGCGTGATTTACAGTGATGATATGCTACAGCTTCAAGCTTTTTGCACGAAGACTGAGATAGTGGGCCTTTGTGGTGAGCACCGCCTTGGCATTCACTACTTCTACAGTGAATAGTCACCCTTCTACTTTCATGAACATTATAGCTGAACAATAGATTTCGATGATAAACGAATGCCCTCAAGCTTTCCAAGACTTTCGTTGCTTTGTATGTAATTCAAATGCTTTATTCTTGGCACGGACGTATGCTCGGGTGGCGACCATGACATTGCTCCACAGCACTTTTATGACTGAACACACGACTCGATCTCATTTGTTGCGGCCTACCTTCGGCAAATCACAACAATGCAATCATTATAACATATGAAGCAGAGCAGGACTGCATATGGTATGTTATCTTCACCGGCTTCTGACATGAGGCTTCGGTAGTCTTGGCCGCGACGACCTTCCAAGACCACAGGGCCTTGATCTTTGAGGGGACAGCTTGATCGGAAAAGTGGCCACCTGGATCTTGCCCACCCCAAGCCTAAATGCCATATAAAAGACGCCTCCTGTCCCTCGGTGCGCGGAGGCCTCAACTCTCCGTCTTCTTGGTAACTTTTCTCTTTCCCTTCCCGTTTCCCTGGCTCCCCCTCGATCCTCGATGGCATCGACTGGTTCTCCCGCCGCGACTGGTTCGCCTTCTCCTAGCGCTGGTGCGCACAAATCTTCAGGTCCGAACACAAATGAGATGCTTGTCTACTGGCTAGACATTGGGCTCTTTGGTGTTCTTGCTGTCTTCTTCATGGCGGTCATCCCTCGCGCCTACGGTCGGATGGCAAGCTTCTCAATATCGAAGGGACTCATCCTGAGATCTGGCCCCCCACGAGAGACGGACTATTCGATCAGCAAACCCAACCTAAACTACAATCCCGCTCGTTACCCTACCCACGAATTCGGGGGACAGGGCATGCACCGCCCCCCGACTGTTTCGCCCCCTCTCCACGTTCCTTCACTTTCATCAGTCTTGCATCCCATATCTTCTTTCTTTTCTCGATCCTTCACAGCCGATAAGACGTACGGGAAGATTATTTTATCTCTCATCTATCTTGGTGGGATCCTCGTTACAGTGTTCTATGCTGGGGACCCACTTGCGCACCCGGCACGCCTGGGCCTCATTGCAGTCTCTCAAATCCCGTTCGTCATTGTTCTTGGTACGAAAAACAATTCCATCGGCATGTTGCTCTCGATTGGCTATGAGAGGGTATGTATGTTCAATATATCGCAGTAAACCTCGTTCGCTCAACGTCTGTACAGCTAAACTATCTGCACCGTCTCGTTGGTATTGTCATCTTCGCGACGGCTAACCTCCACTCTTTCGGCTATCGTAAGTCTATCGGTTACTCTCGCAGGTGCATTGTTAAAGAACCTTGCGTAACAGTGTATAAGTACGCCTTCGCCGGGACCCTTTCCGCCAAAATACAGATACCGTTCATCATTTGGGGTGTCGTCTCGCTCATCGGAATGGAGCTCTTATATGTCTTCTCTATTCCTTTCTTACGACAACGCTTCTACCCTCTTTTTCTCGCTTCTCATATCGTAGGGCTTGCCCTTTTCATGGTTGGGGTGAGTGTTCTAATGCTCTATGCTTTTTCCAATTGTCTCTGATATGCTGTTTAGGCCGCGATGCACTTCGAGTCAGCGGTCAAGTATGTCTTACTCGGTGTGGTTCTCTACGGCGTTGATAATTTCATGCGTATCGTCAAGACTCGCGTCACTACAGCTCGCGTGCGAGCCATGCCAGAGCTCAGCATCACTGAGGTTGAGCTTCCTACAGTGACCACAGGCTGGCGCGCCGGGCAACACGTCCGCATTCGGTTCCTTACGACAGAACTCGGCATCACAAGCTGGACTATTGCGCACCCCTTTACTATCGCCAATGCCAGTGATTCTGCGGGAGGAAAAGGCCTTACATTGTTGTGCAAGAAAGCCGGCAGGTGGACAAACAGCCTGTATGCTGCTGCGGAACGTGCGGATCACTATGGAATGGAAGGCGGTTACGGGCACTATAGGAAGATGAGCGTTATGGTTGAAGGGCCTTATGGTACGTAGCCTCTTAATATTACCATGGAAAAGGGTGACCTGAGGAATTTTATTATTCAGGCGGCTTGGGTAACATGGTTCTGTCAAGCTACTCGGGTGTGTTGATCATAACCGGGGGTAGCGGAGTTACGCTCGCTTTGAGTGCAGCAGAGGAAGTTGTCCAGATGGTGCAGAAGGGCAAGTCAAATGTCCGGTTCATAGAGCTTGTCTGGATAACCCAAGATATAAGTACGTTTTCTTTGCCTACCATATGAATTTGCTTGGCTAATGGCACCGTCCCTAGACTCCGTGGATCCTCTATCGTCCGCATTCTCCTCTATCGTATCCGCCTGTAACTTGATCCCGGACATAGCGATCAAGGTTACAGTTCGATACACGCGCGCGTCCGCAATTCCGCAGGAGAAGCTTGCTTACCCTCTTGATTCAGCGGTCTCACTGCCGCTGAACATCGAAGTTCAACCAGGTCGCCCAAAGCTGAAGAATACGATCGATTCGATGATCGGTCGTACCTCTTCCGTGAAGGGCCCGACGGGCGTGGCTGTCGCTGTGTGTGGTCCGGTGGGGCTTGCAGCTGAAGTTAGGGAGATCGTTAGGAAGGTGGATGGTGCAGGGAGGTCTTCTGTGGGCGGGGTTGAGCTGCACGAGGAGTAAGTTTGCTAGAATCTCCTCTTGGTGCTTAATCTGATTATTTTCTTCAAGGGTATTCGGTTGGTGATTACGA
This sequence comes from Trichaptum abietinum, assembly GCA_910574555.1. Classification (NCBI taxonomy): domain Eukaryota; kingdom Fungi; phylum Basidiomycota; class Agaricomycetes; order Hymenochaetales; family Trichaptaceae; genus Trichaptum; species Trichaptum abietinum. The sequence goes on along the minus strand of CAJTBE010000005.1, from coordinate 4,554,361 downwards.
GTGTATGAATATCACTCGTTTAGAAGAATCACAATCATGTTGTAGAATAATTGCACATATATCTGTTTGTTTGGATGTGCTGAGCGCATCATATTACTACGCGAAATATTCAGTCTCTGACATGTTAATAACTTTTTAACGGTCAAACTATTTAGTACCAGAGAACAAGATCGACAGTTTTCAGGTCCTTCAAGCACAGGTATTGTTACTACATACTGTACATGTCAATTCTAAGCGTGAAAGTCATAAGTACTGCTATTATTCACCACACTAGAAAATGTTCGTACTAAAGCCTCAGGAATCAGACTGTTTAACATCAGGACTTGAAGTAGATGGCGCATGCATCTCCGAGTTCGTGTCCTTCACAGCATCCACCTTGCACCAAACTTTGTGATACTTCCATGCCTTTTTCTGACAAGCCTGCCCACAATATCGTGAGACGGCGCATTTAGAACATCGGCTGGGTGCCTGTGGCCTTCCGCAGTACGAACAGAAAACCTCTTTTCCTTGGTAGATCCTATCCAGCCTCCTCAAAACGCGGTTGATGACCGCTATATCTCGCATAATCTTAGAGTCGTCCTCCGCGGGAGGTGGGTCGATGCGATCGTAAGTTTGTTCCTCGCTGTCCGAGTCGCTGTCCGAGTTGCCGTATAATTCCAGTCCTTCAGCAAGGACCTTTTCCCGATACGTTTCTTCCTTCTCCATAGTGAAAATCTCGCCTCCCAGTCCGCGACTCCCTATGACAAGAGAAGCAAGATCAAGTGCGACATCGTTCTTTTTCGAGCCTTCGCCGTGAAAGACCATATACAGCCATTCATCAGACACCTCGAGGTCGCATTGTTGGTGATGCTTTACGGCTGTTCGTCGGCGTGGTGTGAGCCACGATTCATCAATGTACGACTCGATCTGGCCTACGTATAGCCCTTCCTTGTAGAAAGCGTCCGCGCCTTTGATTCTAAACGCATGTACTGGGCAAGTAAGAGAATGTCCCTGCGAGGTACGCACACGAAGTGTTGCTGAGGCAGGAAATGCTCTTAGAATACACTGAAGGGCATAAATGACCATCCCGTTCCTGTTGGCAATAGCTAGTCTTACGCGCCAATAGATTGACTCGACATCTTCTGTGTCTAATATTCTTCGTGGGTCAAAGGATGGGTGCAGAAACTCGTCTGGTCCAACAAGAGGTGCGTCCTCAGGAGGTATTTGTTCGGGATCCATTAGGTAATAGCCAACCTTACGGCCTCTCATCTCTAGCCAAGGTTTGCTGTCTTTGTGGGATATACATGAAGGCAGCCTGGTGCCGTCGACAAGCTCGACTAGTTGTGAATATCGGAGGAGAGTTTCTGTTTGTTGATATTCGTGTAGTAAGATTCCAGCGAGATCGTGAAGGTCCAGAACTGTATTTTCAGGGAAGTAGAATTCTCTGGGCATCTCTGACACGAATCGTACACTATCCTGCCGATCGTTTTCTTCATCGCTGAGTTTCTCGGATTCTGTGTTGTTTCCCGACATCGAGCAGTGGTGGTAGGCAATGAAAGAAAGTGGTTGTCGCGACGCGTCTCAAACACGTTTAATGCTCGTTCACCCACCGTGAGAACTTCGCATAAATCAGCCCACTAACACCGTGACTATGAGTCCAACGCGAGACGGCTGAAGAAACTATTCACGGCTCAATAAGCTCGGGATATCAAATTTATGCTGAATAGTAAAATCGAGAGCGCATTCAATTTGTCCGTAGTTTAGACTGTCGCTCCATATTTTTGTTTTAAAGAAAAGATCCTTGAACTCGATTACATGACCTAGTTTCTACTATATAGTTCGCTAGCAGAAACTGGAAGAAGTTCCTCTGATATAGTTCCGATGAGGAGCGCAGCCTTCATATCCCGAGGTGTAATCGAACACGAGAAATCCTCTGGGTGGCTTGAATAATAATGCATTAAACCAAAATAAGGACGGTGCCAGAGAAAGTTCGCCGCACCTGATAGAACCTTTGGTATAATCGCATAAAGGGTTGATCACATTCCCGTTGATGTCCAAGGACTTCCTAAAGTTAAACACAGCCAAGGACATTGCAATGGTTATGTATAACGATGATTCCGCGAGGCTTTGTCCAGGACATGCCCTGCATTGAAAATCAGTCCATTATATTCATATTCGAATGATGCTTGCAATCGAGTCACACCTGCGCCCGAAACCAAATACATAGGAGCGAGGGTCAGCTTCTGGCTTACGATTCTCGGACCCGAGGAAACGCTCCGGCTTGAATGCGCATGGTTCATGATAGACATCTGGGTCCCGAGAAAATTGCCTACGCATCCATTTGGATTAGATTAGATGAACACATATGCAGAAATATCGTCGGACGGCCCTACCAAATATTTGGGACTACGATGGATCCTTTTGGTATGAAGTATCCGTCGTGGGTGTCATCCTGGGAGGATACATGTGGGATGCCTAAAATGAGGGTTTTAGTGTATAACATGACGTTAGGTGAGAATTGTACCTGTAGGGGTTACAACATTCCAACGGAGTGTTTCTTTGATTATAGCGTTTACGTAGGGCAAGCTTGACCTATCATTAAAATTCGGGAGTCGTTCTCTTCCAATAACCTCGTCGATTTCTTGTTGAGCGCGTCGTAATACGTGCGGATATGAAATCATGGCAAGGACGAACGAAGAGATCGCCGAGACTGTCTTTAAAAATGTCAATTACAACGTTTAAACTGCTACAGACATGAACAAACCGTGTCAGTACCGCCGCTGTACAAGTCCCCAGCTGCCCACATAAGAACATCCTCGTCATATTGGGTGAGGTTGCCAGCCTCGAGGTGCCTAGAGGTGAAAGATGGAATATAACACTCTGCCGACTTGGCAGAGTAAGCAGAGTCAGGACATTGCAACTGTAGTGCGTAGAGGGAACGTACTCGACCCATTTGTCTCTTTACATAATCGTAAGGTACACGAACTCTAGACAGGTATTGTGCTTTCCATGCCTCTGCAATCCTCTGAAACTCCGTACCAGGTATCCACATGGGTAGGTACTGTACTGAAAGATAGTGAGGTGTAGACCAAACTGCGTTGTATAATATTTGAAGCTCACGAGCAGGTATAACGTCCACCAGCCATGTTCCCGGTTGTAACGAGATAGAGAAACGGCCCATCGCCAGCTCAACCGCCTCAATAAGAGGATCGTGACCGTCTCGTCTGACCTCGTAACCGTATGCGAGCTTAAGAATTACGGCACCCGCCATCCTTACAGTTCAAGAAATTGAATTAGCAGGAAGAAGTGGATTTTTGACAGGTAGTCAACAACTTACGTGCGGATGTGAGTTCTGAACTTTCCGGGCTCTCTTAGCGTTCCCAAGAGGAAACGACGGGCTTCTAACTCCTCCAGAGGTTCATACTGCGCAATGAGCTTCTGAGATCCCATGAATTGACGAAACAGTCTACGTGTCGCTCGCAATCGTTCGCCGTAAGGTAGAAAAATCACATTGTCATCTAAACCACACCTATTGATAAAGTTGTCACTAACGATCCCCGCATTCAGACTAGGTAGCACGTACATCTTTGCTCCAAAGGTTGGGACGTAGCGATCAGAATATATCAGGGACCTCTTCTCTAAGAGTTCGTCCGCCAACTTCATATCATTAATGATGATGAAAGTCTGGCCGAACGTTGAAACTGAACTGATAGATCCTACGATTAAAGATGAGCATATGTACCTCTTATGTCTGTCGAGAAGTCTGACCATATTTGCCTTTGTGGGCTGCCCAGAAAGGACCATGGTGGTGATATTGCTTAGGCATGTCGAGCCAGTTCCCTATGAGAGGTAGATGCCGAGGTCCAGGAGGAAGTGGACGGGTGTTTCGATTTCTGACAAGTCGATAAAGGCGGTCGACCAAAAGGAAGACCACGAGAATAACGGAGAGGAGCTTGAACATTGTATGACGAGTGACAGAGGTTCCAATTTCGAGTACACAGATGAACTAGAGGTGCCACTCATTTATCTATGGAAGGGTTGGCGCCGAGAAGAAACTCCTGCTGCCCATAGACCTTGTGTTTGCTTGTACCAGTCGTGCAGATGCTAAACTCAGAGATGCATTTGCAGCAGACAGTTGACCCTGTTGTGAGGTCATGATGAGGCACATCAGGTCATCCCTGGTCGAGATGTGATGGAAAGATAACAAGATCGATGAGCGATCTTGGCACAGCGGACGCAGTACCGTTGCTACTAGCCTAGAACGTTTCAGTACCGATAAACGGACGGGGCGATCCCAAAAGAAGGCCCCGTATTGCAGCTACTGCTACCAGCAAGCGCACGGGTGCGCTTTTGACGAGGCTAGTAGGAGTGTAATCCGAAGAAAAATGTAATAATAAGTCTCGAAAGGATAATTGCGGCGCCCGGAAGGTGTGTAGGTCCGGGATTCATTGTCCTCTCCCTTCTGCTATGTATTGATGACCAATGTCTGGTGATTGCAATGCTCCAGCCTCTCCGGGAAGATACTGGTGATAGCACTGAACGTACCTGTTCCGCCTTCTTCGGCACGCCTTGCCCAGCAAGCGTACAGCCCACATCATTTTCCGAGGTTGCGCATCGAGAAGAGTCTGGTTGGCGCATTGATAATTAGAACGAAACGATCTTCAAATTGATTTAAATACTTACCTTTAAGCTTGTCCTCACGATAGCGTCCGATCCAAACTTGTGCCAAACCGATAATATGACACTCGAGCGTTGCGATGTCGGATGCAAAACAAGCCCTTTGTCATACCAAATTTTGTAGCGACAGATCGCAGGCACATTATCCGAAACACCGGGATCTCCAACCCTCATCACGGTTGCTCTTCGGGAAAGGAAATATCGTGAGCGGTAATCGACTTTCTTCTCTGAGACCCCTCTAAGAGCATAGGCTAACCGAGAAATCTGATATGAAGCCATCCCATAGTAGTCAGGATAGTACTAGGGTCTGGAGAGTCTTCCAAGATACGATAGCGTCATATTCGCGTTGGATTCACAATGAGAGAGAGAGGTGTTTACGGCTGAGTACGTTTCGATGAGGTTATGCGCTGCTGGAGCAGAACATATTTCCCGCTAGTGACCATCTGACAGATTTGCGTCGTAATTCGCCCAGAGAGAGGCTCTCAAGCCAAAAGGATTAGTCGAATTCCGAAAGACCGTAGACCGTTTCCACGATAGTCGCACTGTCGCAGTAGCAGCGCCCACAGCATGATATCGATCGTCTCCCCAGGAGGGCAGGAGTGTGCGTACTTTCAGATGGCGCCGCTGCTCGATAGGATGTGTAGTCAGACGACGGCGGGCAAGGTGCAGAGTTGATGCCAGTGGAGGTCGAAGGTTGACGTGCAACTTGAACACTAGCACTGGCAGTCCTCTTCCAATGATCGTCCGGCATTCGCCGAGATGCACAGCCACCTTGCATGAAAAACACATTTTATAATCTTGTCCGAGTCGAAACTGCAGTGTCGTTTCCGACGAACGTCTACTTTTATATGTAATATGTAGTCCAATACACTGGGTTCAGATTCTTGTTACAGTCCAAAGCATTGTGTAGCGTTTATCCGTCTCTGACGGCCTCAAAGGTCTCTCGTTCAGCTCCGCAGTCACTTTGACCGTCCCCTTCTCGAATACCACACCATCCCACAGAGCATGCCAGCTGTCTACATCGTGGCAGTATATGTATTCTCCCCGTGGGTTCGGATGCTTTCGGATGCCTTTCTCAGGTAATGCCGAATGCGAACCGAAGATGAATGACCCCTTCTCGGGTGAGAGCAAGGACGCGAGAGCGCGGGCTGCCTGAAGCTGTCCCTCCTCTTGAAAGAGATGGAAGAACGCGGCTACGTGGATAGCGGAGACGTGCCCTCGTAGTGGTATAAGGGACGACAGCGTTGGTAGGTGAGGCCGCGGTGTATTGGGTGGTTCATAGAGTGGAGCTGCGGGTGCGATGTGCATCGGGTCGAAAACGTTGCCCTGCACGAAAGGGACCGGGAAGCTTTGGGGGGTGCTCTTGAAAAGTTTGTGACCTATGTCCCAGAAATCTGAGCATTTTAAAACATTGTGAGCTTGGTTCATTATTAATCCGAAATGAGAATCACCTTGCTGAAGATCCGTTGCCACGACATTGTTCACAGGATAGCCATCAGCAATGGCAGCGCGGGTATCGACGCCAACTTATGTCGCGAAGTAATAAGTTTCACAAGTATCAAGTCAATGTTATTCTGAGGACCTACATGCGCATGCAAAGTCAAGGAGTACAGCATCCGGTTTCTCCTTCGCTAACTGAAGGAGTGTTGGGTACCCAAGTAACAACTTGATTCTGAGTCTATAGATATCACAGTTTCAGTAACAGAGCATGGGGATTCTCAAGTTCGGAGAGCTTTACTTTGTGAAGCCGAACCTTCGAATGCAAGCGTAATGGACAACCTAATGCAAAATATTCAGGTAAATTTCAGTTACAGCCCAGAATGGGAAAAATAAAACAGAACATACATCCCAGGCTTCTCGTTGGATATTCAAGATGTGCTGCTTCAGTTCCTCAGCACTTTGTATACCTGTCTGCTTCATGAAGAAAGCCACTTCATCCTCTGTCGGCTGGTAGAAATCCGGATTTAATCCTGAGTCGACAGTCGTAGCAGAATCGGACATTATTTTCAGAATGGATCAAAATGGAACAGCCAGGAAGCGTTCAAGCCGATGTACGAAGAGTCGATATTGACCTTCCGTTCCATAGTTGAGAACCTCGCTATATATACGCCATTGAACCTCTTAGATTAACAACAGCACCAACCCGAATGCACCGTGATGACGAACAGATCATGACGTGAGTCCGACCGGACTGCTCACCAAAAATATACATCCCACATTTATATTTCTTGTGTAGATGTTGCCTAATCATATAGCAAAAAATGGTCAAAGAACTGCCGTTCGTTACGGTGTTTAAGTCCCCCCAGCCATCTAGGAAACTATGATATCATTGACCGCAATATTGCTGAAAAAATAGATGATCTACATACAAGTTAACCGACCTATAGTCTCTTCACACTCCAAGTCATTAAGTACGATGATTTGTCTTCGATCATCATTTTCCGATACTGAGACGCACCTGACTGCTGAGCCAGCTCAGCAGTCACCTCAACAGTCCCCTTCTCGAAAACCACACCATCCCATAATGCACACCAGGACTCGGGGCTATGGCAATAGACATAATCTCCCCGCACAGTAGGCGTCGGCTTCAGCCCTGCAACGGGTAGCCCCGAGTGTGAGCCAAATATCAGAGATCCGGGAAGAGGTGAGAGCAGAGACGCGAGGGCGCGCGCGACAGCGAGCTGACCGTCCTCTTGGAAGAGGTGGAAGAACAACGCAGCGTGGATGGCGGAGACGTGTCCCTGAAGTGGTGTCAGAGACGTAAGTGTAGATAGACTCGGGCGAGGTGTTGTAGGCGGAAAGTAGTGCGGTGCTGCAGGTGCGATGTGTAACGGATCAAAGACGTCCCCTTGGATGAATGGAACTGGGAAAGTCTCTGGCGTAGACCTGAACAATTTGTGCCCAATCTCCCAGAGAGCTAAATCCAAGAGAATTGTCAGCTAACGTATAATCTGGATGCAGAGATCAGGAAAAAGTACGTTTCTGGAGATCAGACGCAACAACGTTCTCGACGGGATATCCATCTGCAATAGCCACACGCATATCTACTCCGACTTGGGAGCTTTCAGTAATACGTCGGGAAACAGGTGTTCTCTGGCTGCTTACATGCGCACGCATAGTCTAAGAAGATGGCATCTGGCCTCTCTTTCACCAACTGTATAAGGCTAGGGTATGCAGGTAGATGCCTAATCCGGAGTCTGCAGAAACATCGTAAGCGAAATGGGCATAAAATATGAGATATGACGATCTCACTTGATGAACCCAAAGGCTTGGATGCAAACATAATGCACCACCTTCCATTCAGGCTTTGTTTTTGTTATTAGTCGTTTAGCTTGGGCACGGGACTCACATCCCAGGCTTCCTTCTGGACTTTAAGGATATGCACCCTCAGCTCCTCATCGGATTCAATTCCAGTCTGAGACTTGAAGAAAGCAACCTCATCCTCTGCTGGCGAGTACAAACTGGGATCAAGTGAGATTGTTTTGGGGCCGGATGACATAGCGGCGAGTAGGCGCGGATTGAGCTCTGGTAACCAGAAACGAAGGGATAATGGATGCGCAGTGGGCGATAAGAAAGGGGAGATAGTGGACGACTTCCCGTAGAGATTTAGGACGACCCTAGAGCCAAACCTTTGGTCTCAGGCAGTCCTAAATGTGGCTTACGGTTTAGAAAACCCTCCCTAAATGCTTGCCGAGTGGAGTTCCAGGGGTATAGGGTGACGGAACCTTTCCTCCTCCCTTACGGGAAGTCATCCGGACACAGAAGACTGTGCTTGTGTATCATAACTTTAGAATGAATGATTGAAGCATAGCGTGGAAACTGATTCGATTTCAATTGTATCTCGTTTCGTACGTCTGTCAATGCTATCCTATCATACCATACACGATCAGAATTGAACAAAGAAAAGGTTTGAGGAAATACGACTCGCTGAACAAACGCCTAGCTGTTCCAGTTGCTCCCTCAAGCGGTAGGTATCATCGAACGAATAATTTCTTCCCTCTCAACGGACGTGCCGCACCAACTCTACCGGCTTCCTTTTGATACTCGCTATATGCCTCGCGGAGGTCATCCGGACTCAATGGCCCCGTCTGGCCTTTACGTGCTTGGATTTTTCTAGCGCTTTCGACAATCTCGCCAACGAAAACCTTAGCGACACCAGCAACCACTTGTGCGACCGGTGTCGATATTTGCTGACCGAGGTTCTGTTGGATTACCTGCGTATAAACAGCTCAGTCAGTTAGGTGCTGAAGCAAGGCAAAGGGGAAGGGAGGGAAAAAGAGCGGAAAAGTTGAGACGCACTCGTCGAACGGCTTGTTTAGGTAGAGCATTTCGTCGATAGGCCTCATACCGATCATATTGTTCCGGACTGAAGTTGTCCATGAGAACTCTGAGATAGAGGTCAGCATCGTCAGACAAAGAAATCACATCTGAAGGGTATTCAATACGCACTTCAAATTATCCTTTGACTGACTCTGCCACGACAACTGCGCCGAATAATCATCATCCGCCATGTCAGGTAAGAGATCCTCGTCTGGCTCGGCATCATCATCTACACCACCACCACCACGAGAAGTGCCCGGAATGACACTCAACCTCACACTACCCGAGTCTTCAGGGAGAACCGGGAACTCGTCCACATCACCGCCCGCAATTCGTTGTTTCTTCGCGGGTGTCCCCGCTCTCGAGCCTGAGGCGCCGAGGTCGTCGTCTACGTAGGCTTGCCAGTGAACACTTGAAGCTCCTGGAAGAAGGTCGGACGACGAAACCGCTGGTGATGCTGCAACGCTCGCTACGCGGGACTTGCGCCCTTTCTTCCCCTTTGATGTCGACGCTGCGCGATCGGGTTGACTTTGACTTTGACTTTGACTTCCGGACTGGCTATGTTCTGGACTTGCAGAGAATTGTGAAAAAGGCATGGCCAGTTCCGAGAGTTGTATGTCGAGTATTTCTACTGAGGTTTTTGTTGAAGTAAGAGCAAGAGCAAGAGCAGGAGCAAGGTGGTAGTGTAGTTGCAAGTTTGGGTCTAAGATTTATGAACGCCTGCCAGTGGCCACCTGAGCCTTCAAGTCGCGTCTCGCGTGCACAGCCACACTGGCAGGATAGGATAGCAGTCATATTTATTGGGTACAGACCAGAACAAGTTCGTGATAATACAAGCCAATAACATGTACAGTAGCCATATAAAATGTGAGTTGTGTACAGAAACCGATGAATTTCTAGTGATACTTGTCCGTACTAATCGTAAGAGACATTAGAAGTAATAGGAAGGGTCCGTAAATCGTAAACAATCGTATGGTAAATGAAGTGTGAAGTTCTCGGACATGAAAGGGCCAATGTTCTAAGTTGCGGCGTCCTCTTCAAACTCTTTGAATGAATTTCTCCGTCTCAAACGGGCTTCGTTCCTCAGCATCCACCCAGATATCATCGTCCTTTAAGGGAACTAAACTTTCCCTAACATTTGATCCCCTCATTCCATGACCACCGCGCTTGTTTTTCTTCGCACTATGCTTCTGTTCGCTTTGCTCTTGGATAACTTCTGCGAGCAGATATCCAGGATGCAAGAAGTTTAACGTGTAGGTCGCGATGCAGACCATCGCACCGTCAAGGACGTCTACAGAATGAAATGAAGTGGTTTAAAAGTCAAATCATGGAGAATTTCGTACTGAAGAGAATTTGGGTCCGGATAATGGGCCCTTCAAACCCATTTACTAGCTCAATAGTCCGGTAAACAGTCCTGTGTAAGGGTGTGATAAGTTAGCCCTCTCCTGATCTATTCTGGGAAGTTCAAATAGAAAGTAAGTCATACCGAATAAAGAGAACAACAGCGCTCAAGCCCAGCCCGAATATCATCGCTCGGATCTTCGGAGCAAGGTCACGTTTCTCGCAAGCATAATCATTTGATGGCCACGGCGTGATATATTGCCGTAGAGGCCTCTTTGTAAGGAAGCGGAAGAAAAACTCGGACGCCAAAGCGACGTAAGCCGTGATCGCAACTACAAGAGATTAGTTGCCTAATGGAACTTTCCAATACGCATCCCAACTTACTCATTTGAATAACAATTCCAACCAACATGATGTGCCCTCCTCTGTTGACATAGGGCGCGATTGTGAATAAATCCTTATTACGCAAAACAGTGATGCTTTCCCACTGACCTATCAGGATCTAGCCCGTTCTTGACAGCATGGGATGCAGTTGCACCGCCGAACGCCTGTATTATGAGCGCGAGAACGTCCTGAAAAGCGAACAGTTGGGTATGTTTAGGCACGTCAACCAAGAGATAGCCGATCTATAAGCGTACAGCTGAGGTGAATACGATGGAATCTGATTCAGGAGGAAAGTGTGAGATATGTACTCCTAAAGCGCAGAACAACACCACTCACAAAGCTTAGGACTCAACCGGCTGTAGTGGCTCCCTAGGTGCTTGATGAGAATGCTCAGTATCATGAAATTGGAGGCTATGAGTGGCGTTGGGGCGACGATGGTGGCACACATTCTGTTGCAAATGGAGAAATCAAGTCTAGTCAACGTCTGCAACGAAGAGAAACGCCAGAACGACGTACTGAACGATGTAGGCATTCAAATCTGCCGGCGCCAGACTTGAGTAGAAGCGCGCAATCCATCCAAAGACCTCGAGTAGGGAAGAGAGACATGCAAGTGGTAAAAGCCACCACAATCTCCATGCCACAGCTTCACAGCCGTGAATGACTAGCAATTCAAACGTCAGCATTGCAAGATAATGGGCAACATTGGACACATACGAGTCGATACAGCGAAGAGGCCCACGAAGAGAACGCAAATGGCTGTATTTGGCGTATAGCCATACAATGAGGCAGGCTCAGCCGAAGACTAAGATTATATCTGGTGTAAGGAGCATCCAAGCACAGATAGAAGCTCCTACTCACCATCCTTCGCAAGTAGTATATGGCCACAGGTTGGATTGGTAGAAACAGCAAGGGCTCTAGCCTGCATTGTTATTAAATAAGTTTGCACGGCTGGCGTCTCCATGTAACTGCGGCGCTAGCGGCGTGCCCGGCAGAGCCTCGCAAAGACCGCCTGTTTCAAATTGTTCCTTTTGTGACGACAGAGAACAGCTTCCAAAGCGTCAATCAGCAGAGCTTATGACGGCCAACAAATGTGTACAGGTCAGGTCGGCGACGTAGAGATAAATGTAGTACAATCCCCAGGAAGACCGACCCTGTGCACCAGCGCCTAAATTAGCCAGGTCTATGTTTGGACATCATTGCAATCATTACTTCCGCTCAACTTCAATACTATGCAGTGCATTTCACAGCTTTATAGATAGTACAATTGTACAACAGTGGATACGACAGCATGCAATTCTTTAACGAGGATGAGCTATGGAACTTGAATACAGCAATCATGACAGAGAATAGCAGGCATCAATAATGTCATTAATCGAATCGTGAAGCAGTTAAGAAAGGTCGTGGAGCAGGACTCAAGGATCCTACGGTTTAGCAAACACCGAATCTATCGGTATGTGGAAACGCGATAAGAGAAGAGTAATAAATAGAGTTCGTCATAAGAAAAGAGTAAAAATAATTAATTCGTCAACAATTCGTCATCGACAGAACGTTCAATAGCGACCATTTGGGTAGAGGAGACCTGCAATACCATGCGCGGTAACAGGTCCGGACATGGAAAGTCTTTGCGCAAGGGCCGCCACCAGGTCCGGCTGGACACCGAACTCCCGCGCTAAGATATCGAAGGAATTCTGAGGTGGGCTAGCCATTGTGTAGTGCATGTTCGGCGTTACATTGATGCCCCCGTAGCCGAGTACAGAAGATGTCATATGCGGAGAAGCCATCGGCGCCAGGTTTACTTGTGGTGAAAAAGGCGACGCTGACGCATGCGAATAAGGGAATACATGGTCATTCGTACGCAACGACATGGGTTTCCCGAGTCCAAGTCGTTGTTGCTGTCGAGGGCCTTGATTTACGTTCATAGGTATGGGCATGTTGTACTCCTTAGGTGTCAAGACCTCTGAATTGGAAGAAGAGCCGCTGGATGAGAATTCGTAGGCATTGATTTCGGAACGGGGAGGAAGACATGACAGTTCGCCCCCGCGGGTCGCAACGGACGTCTCAACGAGGCTGTAAAGCTTCTGAAGTTGGTCACCCGAGAATACTGACAGCTTATGTCAGTAATGCATACAACCTTGTGTAGAGTAATTTACCTTTGCTGCCAATGACGGTCTGTACTACCGCCTCAAGCAGATCTTGGTCATGGAGATCGCCTCCAATTCGACTTACAAGTATTTGTATCGCCATAGTAGAGACATCTTCAGATAGATATTATGGTTTCAGATACAAGCGAAATATATCGAAGCAAAGACATACCAAACAGAACGTCGCGCAGATTTCCATTCCAGAACACGCGACTATCCATGTCGGTAGGAAACTTTGATAGGATGGAAACGAAAGAGTAAAAGGGCAACGATGGCACCTTCAAGAAATGTGACTAGATAACAAAGTTGCTTTAGTCGGGATAGTCCGAAGGGATCTGGACAACCGACCTTGGGGTTCCTCATTAACAAGACAAGACCGTCGATTTCGTTAATGTTAAGAAGACCGTTCTCCAAGGCACGCACAACACCAATATGATCGAGTCCAGCCAATGTAGGCTTAGAATTCTCGAAGCTGCCAAGCCAATTGGGGAATAACTAAAAATAGGTTAGACTGGGAAGACTTCTCATCGCAAAAAGTAAGCTCACTGAACGCATTAGCTCACTCTGGCTACTCATTGTTACTGTAACACCTCGCAGCCTTCTTCCCTTTCCCATTGTCTTATTCTGAACAGCTCGTAGTGCGTTGCGCGCATCTCCTGCGTTTATCTCAACATATGCATGAGACATGGTTTTCCCTTTCGGATCAAGCAGCACATGAGCATGGATAAGGGAATATGGCGAAAAGAATTCTTCCAGAGAAGAGGGCGTAACGTCCTGTAGAAGACCAAGTTAAATAACCGGTGGACTGAAATGACAGCTAAAGCAACTTACCCATGGAACGTTATCAATGCGAAGAACAGCGATCTCAGCGACGGTGGTAGGCAATGCAGCCGAAGACCGATTCTGTGACAGTTCATCCGCTGGCGGTGTTGTTTCCTTGATCGTGAGTTCGTCAAAGGCACTTGGCAAGAGTGTAAGGGTTTCCTCGGATGCTTTGTTGAGACTAAGCGAAGGAGCAGGTATTTGTCTGGACTCTTTCACTTTAATCGGAGAATCTAATTTCATGGGAGCTAAGAGTTTGAAGTCGTCTACTGGCTGTTCGCATGTTGCGCATCGCATATCCTTCTCTCCGACGATGTTAAGCGCCCCAGTTAAGCACGAGGAGCAGATAAGGTGTCCGCATGGCTTCAAAGTCGACATGGGAGAGGATGAAGCACTACAAACTGAGCACGCCCTCGATATCGTTACATCGACATTTTTCTGCGAATCCACTTCGGACGGTATAGTCGACGAGCTTATAGCAGATGCAGATCTCGCCGCGCGTAGCTTTGATGTCTTCGGAGCAGTAGGTAAACCATCATCTTCCAAGGTTTCGTCATCATCATCAACATCGTCCACAAATTTACCGGGCATAAAGGGCGCAGAGACACATCGAGCTCCAGAGGAACGTATGACGAGCGGAGAGCCAAATGTCTGGGGAAAGGGTGAGCAGGTCGGGGCATCCTCGTCGATGTCAAACAAAGTTTCTCCCTATGTTTCAGAAAGTTAAGCGAAGCTAGACAGAGACGAATTACATACGCACACTGAAGGATCCAAAGGGCTCACGTCTCCGAGTACGAGCCGGATCAGTCAGACTACCCCGTTCACGCATCTTCTGGACAATTGCAAGCGAAGTCCGAGGTGAAGGAGTCGAAAGGCTGAAAGCTCCAGACAAAGAGCGAGTTGGTTCAGGAGAGCTAAGCATTGACGACGACAAAGTGGAGGTTGATGTTACGGATGTGTCATCGTTGACTAGCAAACGAGAAGTCTTTGGTGAAATAAATGCAGTACTATCTGATGACTTGGTTTGGAACAAAGCCTGACGCGACCGTCTGTGCGTTGTCAAGAATGAAGCCGGGAGTGCGTCTGTAGAAAAATCAGCAACCAAAAATTTAGCTCCTTTCAGAGAACGAAAATACCTCTAGGCGAGTTCTGTAATTCTGAGATTGTAAGGTCAGTCTACATTCCAATTTAGGGTACCTCAGATACACACCTTTCACATTCTCGCTCGCGACCTTTATTCCATTCTCCTTCGCGCGGGTTCGCCAATTTTTAGCTGTATCAGCGATACTCTTCGATTTTGGTTTGAGGACGTCGGGTGAGAAGTCTACTTTCGTCGATGCAGATGAGTTGGGTGAGGCAACAGACGAGGCAGAGGAGTAGACATTAGTGATGGGGGTGAAAGGGCTTGAGGCAACGCTAGAGTAAGAAGGTGTCAGCGGTGTTGAGGGCGTTCGCATCTGCTTGGGAAGACGGTTCATTCGCTGGGGCGTCACGGGGGCTAGAGGTCGTCGCTCTGATGATTTCCTGGCTCTGGGCGACGCGGTAGTCGGGGCAGAATTTTCTTCATTAACACGGGTCATGATTGGCGTATAGCACGAGAGTAAGCTGTAAAACGAGAAAGGTAAGTGGAGACGCGGTGGCGATGGTGGAAGAAGAAAGAGAGGTGGTTGAAGTTCGGGTGGCATTCGTTTTAAAACGCGTCCAACCGTCACGCGCCGATCACATGACTGTTCAGGGCAGGCTCGTCTCGTGAAACTATATAACACGTATTTCCGGCGTACTCGGTCCGACGCATTAGGACAAACCCGGGCCCTTGGAAGGAGGCAGATTCATGAACATAGAGGGGAACATCAATGAAGTAGCAGTATTTCCTGTTTTATTGCTAGATGGAAGGGAATATGGGATAGCACAACGAAAACTACACGCAGGCGGTAAATACATAAAAAGGTCACAACAACAATGCAATCTATGCGAAATGGTCTCAAGAATACAGAAGAACTTGAAGCATACATACAACTTGAAATGGCTTGGCATTCAAATGAGGCTAGTCTGAGCTAGGTGACTGACAATAACTTGTTCGCGAACTATAATTGATATTAGCTTTCGAACAAACAATCTTCGCGGTGAGGTCACGCACTATGCACAAGGACTTTCGAGGTTGCTCGAGAGTCCTATTACAAGCTTGTGAGTCAAGTACAGCGGATGTGATGTAACAGGCCCATACAATTACAGAAGTTAAATAAGCATGCAGCTGTCGGTGTTTGGGGGACAGCTGACGATGTGCGGCATTGAAGGCCGATAACATGACTACGGGAAGGAAAGTCAGACATTAGCTTCGACAGATAGTGTATCGTTAGTTTAAGCTACTCACACTTTGCTACACTTTCCGCGTTGTTGGGCTGGTCCTTATAGTTCGACACATACTTAGCAAAGCGAACCCCTGATTTCAGTTTCGCGCCCAAAATATCAAACTTGTTCAAAAAAAGAATGAGTCCAACGGATGCAAGAAGGCGATTGCGACATATAGTGCGCCATAGCTGAAGTGTGTCTTCCTATAGAACGTCGATCAGAAGAGGTTCAGCATCTCACCACATCGTCCAGTAGCGTACCAGGCGGTTTACTGTAGGGTCTTCAGCCAACCATTCATCAAACGAGGAGATGGGCGCCAGGAAAATGATAGCCGTGACTGATAAAAGAGTTGTCAGATCAGCTTTCGTATCATGTCCGATGTGGAGTATATTCAAAACCTGCACAACAGCC
This sequence comes from Trichaptum abietinum, assembly GCA_910574555.1. Classification (NCBI taxonomy): domain Eukaryota; kingdom Fungi; phylum Basidiomycota; class Agaricomycetes; order Hymenochaetales; family Trichaptaceae; genus Trichaptum; species Trichaptum abietinum. The sequence continues at coordinate 4,537,937 of CAJTBE010000005.1, read as the reverse complement.
AGCAGCAAACGCCGAGAACTGTCAGGGAGGCAGTAAAGAGCATCACTCACTACTATCAAAAAATGGAGCCCAAGCGGCACGCTGTGATCGAGAACCGCCGACGTCGTAGATAATCCACTCTTTGCCCGACTCGTGGTTTGTTTCCATTACAAGCCTGTGCTCTTCCACGCCCACTGTAGAAAGCCGTGCTCTGAGAATGTCATCTGAAAAAGAACAAATTAAGCGACGTCAGAAAACCCGAGTGACTAAGTGAAGTGGGGGAACAGAGCGGGACACGGGCTCACCGGTAGTAGGGATGTAATCCGGAGATGTTATTCGAAGTGTATCGTCCAAGAAACTAGGTTTGTGTAAGTAGGTCAACGCACATTTAATTCAAAGAAATATCACTTACAACCCAGGCTGGTTCGTCAGTTTAATCCCCGCCTGTTTTAGAAGCTCTTGTACCTCTTGATTGCGCCATAGTTTGTCAATATCTTCGCCACACGCCTGAACAACGTGTTGTGAAACCTCAAGTTCATGCTCCTCGCGCGCATTTGTATTCTCATCGGGCCGATAGACAATTTCAGTGACACTTGCGTTCTTCCCCGTCGAACGAATGCTGATCATGTCTGCCGAAGAATAAACGTCACCCGAGGGGCGCCCAATGTTTGTTCGTAAGGGGAGGCACGCAAGTTGCTTCCACCCTGCGTTCCCTCGGACTTTCACAGTGAACTCTGCGACATTCCAAAGCTTAAACGGCTGAAGGGCGCCGACGCTGTAGCTCCGATGCACTTCATTCACCCAGCCACGATGCACGTCGATTCCAGTGCTTGTATTCGTGATATCCTCGAGTTTTGTTCGCGAGTTTAGATCAACAGATGCCGCATTCCGAGTGCGTGCAGAGACGGTTGCCGAAGCGGACTGGCGTCGAGTGAATATGCTTTTGACTTTTGACTTAGTTGGTGAGAAAGAGCCTGAAGAGGATGAGGAGGTAGATTGGGAAGAGGAAGGTCGTGGCGGGTTCCGCGCCGAACGGTTCATTTCGTCCTCGAAGGAGATTGTCTTCGATGCGCCTGAGCGCGCAAGAGAAGTATAAGGCAGGCTTTCCGTCGCTTCCGAGGACGAACGCCTGTGCCGCCGGAGTGTGTCAGAAAAAGGTACCGGCGAGGTTTGTGGAAGAACTCCGAGCCGATTATTGAGACCCTCTTCGACACTCTTCAGAGGAAGCAAACTCAGCATCAACCGCCGAAGCTCTGCCGAATAAACCACACAAGGCCGACCCGTTGTCGAAGACTCGAAACTACGTCCAGAAGCTATGCGAGAACCGTCGGCTGTTCGTGGCCGTCGCAGGTCGGGGGAAGAGGGAGGACTGATCGTAAGAATTGGAACCGGGCGGTGGACGTCGTCACCAACATTAGAATGCGCAGCAGAGCTTAAGATGTCGAGTAGGTAGTTCACAGAGCGTAGAAGATTAAGGTATATCACCGTCCGCCATGCCTCTGCATCCGCCTCAAATTTGCGCGGAGTAAAGTGCAACTGAAAATTCTTGAGCGTCGTTGACTTGCCCGACTCGGCTTGACCTAGAAGAAGCAATTCAAAGGGGCAACGAAGGTTTTGTAGACATTAACGACCAGTTCTGTGAATCAATAGAAGGTTCGGGGGCAGAGAATGGAACGGCGAAAGCAGGATCATAATTGCAGTGCTTCTCAAGAGATCGAAAACCCACCTAAAAGAAGAATTTTCACAGTGCCCTTCTTCTTCTTCTTCCGGGCCCGCTCGAGCGCGAGAGCACGATCAATGCGTTCACTCGCAAATCGCGCTTCCCTCTCCAATGCCGCCCTCCTCTCTGCATCCTCCGGTCGCGCAGCATCCGTGTCCAGCGTCGGCGGCCAGTGAGGAGTATCATGCGTCAGACGATATGGTGCAGAGAACATCTGGTTGCGTAGACTCGCTTGCAAATTGCGTTTCTTCTGTTCAAGCATGGTGGTATTGTCTGCTGAAGATATCCCCTTTCAAGCATGGTACATTTCGCAGAACGGAAGGGGCGAGGAGTAACGATGAGAGTCGACGCCTTTAAGCATCAGACGTCGATCAGAACGTGAGGTATTCGCCTAGTAACTTGCTATTCCGTTCGTTCGCCAGGGGACGCTTGGATTTGGATGGATCCGAGCCCCAGGTCCTTGATCGGCTTTCGCTGCCGCTGAGGTGAAAGGACGGAGGGAAGGGCAAGGACGGGCCACATAAGAGACAAACCTCGGTACCCTTATGTACCATGTAATGATGGCAAATAAGCTGTCAGTGGTAACTTGAACAAACAAACGCCGAACAGGCAGCCCCCATGCATTCCTAAGCAATACATTAAGGACACAGTGTGCCGATGCCGAGCCTGAGGTAGATCTTCAGCAAGTACAAAACCTCATTGGATCCTCAAAGGCCTTTTCCATTCACCTGCGGCGTCTATCATGTTTCGAAGCTGCCATCACTGGCGAACCTTACCCGTTCAAATCGGGAGCACAGCTCCCAAATGCTTGCAGGGCTGCTTTCCTCCTTATATCATCGGATTACACGACAACGATCAGAAGGATGTCCACTACAGTCTCATCAGACTAGCTATGGTGAAGATGGGCGGAGACAAGAGTGCAGCAAGTGTTGTTCAGCTCTGCCAGATGGTGCCTTCACTGACAGTTCCTGCGGACTCCATTGAATCTGACAGTAGATCAGTTCGATACTTCTCAGATTCCGAAGCTAAAAGTGATTATAGTATAAGTGCCGACTCAGAGCGCATATCTAGAAGCGATCCAAAAGAGTTAATGAAGGCGTGGTGGAAGTATCGGACACGGAGGTTTTTTCCAAGATGTACTAGTTCCCACGGTCCAAGTCAAGAGTTCTTCTTCTTCATTGCAAAAAAAAGAAGAAAGTTTTCTACTTGATGCGAAACAACCCATCTCTGGGGTCGACGGAACTACTGGGGAGACAAGCTTCGCAGGTTCAGTCACTAAGAAAGCGGAAACTACAGAATGAACCATGATTACATGCACATGTTGATTGTTGTCCCTGATATACGAGGTCGAACCTGTAGGAAATGGTGGGTAAATAACGACACTAACGATGTCCCTGTGGGAGTCAGCGCAAATCTTTTTCCTCCTCTCGTCCAGAGTTCAAAGATGAGCACCTTGACAACGCCGCGCACTTGTACAAAAATAACGTGCATTGCACGCGTAGCTAATAAGATGAAAGCATGCGAACCGATCGACACATGCTAGGGGCAACATAAAGCTATTCTAGTCCTAGCATAATGTGCTGAACGACCACGGGATGCTGTGAGTTTGTACTAGGGCGCACGACTTTAAGCCAGATCACAGCGCTCAAAGTCTTCAAGAAGAATAGGTGTAGCTCATGATTCTGCGGAGATAGAGCCAGGATCATACATAAGAAACCTAATATTGGTTTCGCAGAGTTAAGGATACAAAGCACCCATTGTTTCTTCTGTTTACGCAGTATGTGAATAAGCTCTAGGAGGACACCAGAATTCCACGGCTGAGGCAGTACCGCGGACTTGGCGGAAGAAGGGTGATCGAGTGCGGCCGCCGAAATATTAATGACCCTTCGCTGTTGCTAGATAATCTACCGAAGATCCATAACGTACACCGCACTAGCAGATACTTACACACTGGCAGAGCACTTCTGCTTGAATTTGGCGGTAGTGCGCTTACCTACAAGCGTAGACCAACGAATGGTAGATGCTGGGTAGGATCGTCCGGAAACCGATTAGGCGGCGAAGATTGCAAGACGAAATATGCAGAACGCTGATCCAATAGAACAACCAAAACGGGCAGATGGAAGACGTATGTAGCATGTATATATGCCTAGACGCCTCTCCGTGATACAAAATTCTGTGGAAGTATATCACATCAGCAATTGGCTCCAAGCTATTTACCTTCAAGCCGTACAAACAAATGCGTACCTCAAGGTCCTGTTGTGTTGCCACTGCGAGTACGAACTTCCTCTCATAGTCTGTCACTGCAGTAGGCAAGAGTGTTCGGTATTAGTTCTTCGTGCGGATTAACAGAATAGCGTTTCCGAACGAACCGATGGCGAAAAGGTTCTTCTTCAAAAAATCCTCCAGTTCGTCTAGCGGCGTAAAAGGTGTGATAACTTTGTATGTGGTGGAGGAATTTCGTTGGAATTTCGTCATGTATTTCAAGACATTATCATTCTTGAATAGGGTAGCAGATTAAGCATGTGGTAATCAGTTAGAGAATACAAAGCGACATAATGTGAGCAATGTACCGGAGTCGCCTGCCCAGCTTCCCATTTCGCCTTAAGAACCGCCACATCAATATAGCCTATCGGTTTCCGCTCCTTTGACAAGATTCTATAGGGAACTTGAGCTCCATCAGCTCCCGATATCGAGGACGAGTTAGACGCACGGTATATGCGAAAAGTCCCTGTCGTATGCGAGTTCCACTGCGCGGGCGATGCTCTCGGAGGACGGTAAAGTAAAAGCAGGTGGCAGTTGTAAATCCTGCAAAGACAAAAAATCAGCAGGTCCATCCAAACGGTACAGTTCCAGACATCAGCTACCTCCACAACAGCTCCCCTATATTTATGTGCGTTAGATGATGTTCCGTTTAAGCTATTCGTCCCGTTGACTTGCACGGTGGTCGTCGAGGTGGACATTGTAAATGTTATGAGGATTTAATCCAATATGAGAGGATAAGAGAAGTCCTATAGCACCCCAACAGATTCCAGGATGTTGAATTTATATGTATTTGATAGATGTCGCAGCGGGTTGGGGATGGGGTCTACCAAGGTTTGCTTCAAGATGAAGATTGCCGCCAGGCAAGTTATAATTATGTAATGTATAGTAACTTAAATGCTAAAGTTCCCGAAGGCTCCATCGTGACATCACGCCAGCCTGAGTCACCGTCACGTTTAAGTTCAAGGTCGCGACGCGACGCGCTCTTCCATCTCACGCCCACTGGCATGGCACAGACTGCGAGATCACCTTCTCCCGAATCTTCAGGCCCACAGCCCATCCGTCGCCTTCAAGAGTCGGTGATAAATCGCATAGCAGCAGGCGAGGTGAGTGAAAAAATACATCTAAACTCGACACTCATTTATCTGATTGCTATAGATTATACATAGGCCATCCTCGGCGTTAAAGGAATTGTTAGAAAACAGCCTCGATGCGGGAGCGACCTCTATCAGGATAACTATAAAAGATGGTGGCTTGAAATTGTTGCAGATTCAAGATAATGGATGTGGTATTCGGGTACGTTTCTACTAAATACCTGCGTATGCGATAGTCAAACAACGTATGCTTAGAAAGCGGACCTCCCTATCCTTGCGGAACGCTTCACGACGTCAAAACTCTCTTCGTTCTCCGACTTATCCAAAATCAAAACATATGGCTTCCGTGGCGAAGCACTTGCGTCAATATCACACGTCGCTCACCTGTCCGTTGTGACTAAAACTGGGGCCGACAGCTGTGCTTGGAGGTGCGCCGCATGTTAGAGCAGTTATGCACAAACCAACTGAACCGGAGAGCAGAGCTTGCTACTCCGATGGTGCACTGACACCACCTAAGCCTGGTCAGTCGCCCGACCCGAAACCTTGCGCAGGGAATAACGGGACTACAATCACTGTAGGGAACAATTGACAAATCTTCTTCATCATTCTGACCTTTATATTCTTCCTCTTCGTTAGGTGGAAGATCTCTTCTACAATATTCCTACACGAAAGTCTGCTCTGCGGAGCTCATCTGAAGAGTACTCTAGGATACTTGACGTTATGACTCGCTACGCAGTACACAATCCAACGGTGTCGTTTGTGTGCAAAAAGGTTCTTGTACTCTGTAACTGATTATGATTCTTCGTCTTCACACTCGGCTCTTCCTGTTAGGCTAGTTCACCTAGTCCAGATATGTCCACGCCATCGAACTCTACAATCAAACAGGCTATCAGACTCCTGTACGGGCAAAGCATTGGTCGGGAACTTTTGAATGTTTCTTTCTCTGAAAGAGAGGAAATCATCGACGAGGGTGAGGACGGAGAGGACATGGATATTGACGACAACAACCTTCCCAAGGAAACAGAGACGAAATGGACAGGGGAAGCTTACTTTACAAGCGCCAATTACCATGCAAAGAAGATGGTATTCTTGTTGTTTATCAATCGTAAGTACTCTGTCGCCTGCATTCTTATTCACAAATTTATGATGAGTAAACCATCAGATCGCCTTGTAGAATCATCGCGCATTAAACGTACACTCGAGAATGTGTATAGTGCGATCCTTCCTAAGGGGACTTCTCCATTCATATACCTCAGGTGAGGGATAATGCTCTCTTCTATCTCAGAAGATTCAAATGGATATCAAGCCTTGAGATAGATCCGCGTGCGGTTGATGTGAATGTACATCCAACGAAGCGCGAAGTTCACTTTCTTGACGAAGAGCTGATTATAGAACGTGTCGCCGATACGATTCAAACTGCGCTTGCGGGTCAAAGTCGGTCACGAGTCTTTGAGTATCAGGTACGTGTTCCAAAGGTCCCATTGTACGATGCAATGACCATAATGTACACGTCCTAAAGCAGACCCAGACATTGTTGACGGGAGGGACGCTCGAGCCAACCAAGACATCAAGCAAGGGCAAAGAGAAAGGGTCACGGCAGGAATCAGAAGATGAGGGTGATGAAGGCGAGGGCGAAGAAGAAATGTCGTCCGTCCTCTCTCCAGTTAAACACGGGGCACCAGAACCAAAGAAAACATATTCGAAGGACAAAGTGCGCATGTCGCGGGCAGACCGTACTTTAGATTCCATGTTTCCTGTTCTCCATCCGTCAACGCAGCCGTCGCCACCGGAGAAGGGGGATTCCAAACTTCGGAAGGGTAAGGAAAAAGAGGTGGAAATACTGGAATCTGCAACTCATACGCCAACATGGATCAAAACGCAAGAGATAGAAGAATCTGAATGCTTCCTCACATCCGTGAAGACTCTAAGGGAGAAAATACAGAAAGCGAAGCATAATCGTAAGAGTCATCATTCTCTCAATCAAATATGCCAATATTGATGAATGAGCTGTAGATTTCTCGGAAATCTTGCAACAGCATGTCTTTGTTGGGATTGTAGACTTACGACCGTCCCTGTCCTTACTTCAGCATTCGACAAAGCTATACCTGGTCAATCATGCTTCATTGGCGTACGTCCACTTGCCCAATTCGTACTCTTATTCTAACGTCTCCTCTACCTCAGAGAAGAGCTTTTCTACCAACTGGGTGTACGGCAATTTGGGAACTTTCGACGACTAAAGCTTGACCCCCCTCCTCCGATCCGGCATCTGATAGAACTCGCTGTTCGAGTCGAGGACGAACGATGGAAGAAATGTGGACTGGCACTCGAAGAGGGTGAAGTGGTTGACGTAAAGACATGCACCATCACATGGCGATAGTTGCTGACACCCTGCTTTGATGTAGCGGATAGTTGGCAAGCTCGTTGACCGTGCGGATATGCTTGACGAGTATTTCTCCATGAAGATCAACAAAAAGGGCGAGCTGGAGAGTCTACCATTGCTATTAAGAGATTACACACCAAATCTAAACAAACTCCCCCTTTTTCTTATGCGCTTGGGACCTCAGGTCAGCCATAATCTTCACCAATATTTATTTGAGCGCATATATTCACTTGTTTTTATCAATCAGGTAAATTGGACGTCGGAAGAAGAATGCTTCAGTACTTTCCTTCGGGAGATCGCCTATTTCTTCAGGCCAGGACCATTGGTCACGTCGTCGAAAGCAGGATCCCAAAGTGACAAAGCAGAGAGATGGCAAATCCAACATGTACTATTCCCGTGTATGAGGAAGTATCTCACAGCTCCGAAAACTCTATTGGACCGTGACGTTATTCAAGTGGCCAGTCTGCCGGACCTTTATCGTGTATTCGAACGTTGCTGAAAGTCTCTTCGTCGTCGTCGACTTTAGCAGGGGGCGCCCGGAAGATATGGACATTCGATAAATTATGTATACATTATTACTAGGAACACTAAAGACAAATAGATATGTACATATATACACTTACGTTTGAAAATAATACAATGCGTAGAATGAAGCGCATATGCGAAGAGAATAGGTGACTCATCCCTCTTTCTATCAAAGTATGCCAGAGGAGCTTTTCCCTGGCGTGTAGACGCGTAATGCATTGATTTCCCAGTAAGCACCAGTGAAAGCAGCAGGATTATTATTGACGACTGTGAATGGAAAAGTGCAAATATTACTCAGAAATCCCAAAGGTGAGAAAGTGTAACTGTAACTCACAATCCGGGCATGAGCCTGGGCATCCAGCCGATCCGTATTGGCTACCCGCATAATCACCCTAACCAACATATAAGACGACATCTAAGGCTATGAGACACAATAAATGACTCACGCAAAATGTGGTATCGAAAACAATCCTATGAGCGTCGAAGCGATCGTGTATGTTGCAGGTGCTCGACGCGGGGAAGCTTGCTGCCGGTGTTCCCCAAGATGCGTCTGGACTGGCCTCTTTGCGACCTTCAGCCACCGCCTTCGGGACGGTTGGGTCATTTCTACCCCAGAACCACATGTAGATACCGCCATCCGTCCGCTTCATTGCGAACCAGCCACCGCCGATGGCGTTGAGCGATGACCCGAACGAGGAGGGTTTAGTGAATTGCGTGCCGCAACCTTGGTTGTTGTTTACTCGCGCGTTGCATTCAGTAGATGTCGTAGTCCTAGAGGAATCATATAGTTATGAGAAGATTGGATGATGAATCCTGATAAATCACTTACCCGGTCTGCGGCCTATTCTGTGCCATAGTACAGCCCGCCGATGTATGCAGAGAGCCGAGGTTCGCCTCATTCTTGTTGACGCCTAGGTATCGGGTCAATCGAGTGAGTAGATGTATATAGAAGGCTCCATGATATAGTATTCACCTTCGTAGATGTCAATTTCTCCACCCTCCGGCCACTTAGAAGCAGTCACAGTCCAGAACGCTGGCCAGACACTACAGATAGAATCTGGGACGTGTTGGACGTCTAGGACAACGACTGAATCCCGGTACGTGCTATACGATGAGATTCGGTTGCTGTCTCGTCCCCTTGCTGCGGGAGGGACGATGCTATGGATATCCGGGCGCATGATGAACTTGTTACCCGAGGCTACCAGTAAGGGTGAAAGGTCAGCTATTTCTGTTGAGGAGTAGATAATTGGAAGATTATGCACCGTATGTCATATTCTTCCTTAGGGCAGTTGCTTGGTCTACGTAATTGACCCGACCATGAGTTGGATCATCGAAAGTCTCCCATTTGAAGGCTTCCATGAAGCCTGATCCAACGATGTTCTGATGAAGTTGGAAAGCTGGAGATGCCGAATTGCCTGAGCCTATGATTAGAGGAGCGTTTCCGCCATCTGGGAGTAGACCACCAGAGACCGAAGTGGCAGAGAATACTGCAAGAAGAGCAAATGCGATAGAGATCATATTGAAGGAGTGACTTGAGGCTAAGAGAGCGTGATAGAATGTATAGTAATCTTCAAGGTCAGATTCGTCTGACAGTGGGTGAAATGCGAAGAGAAGAGAAGAGGGTGTTGAGGGGCTGGAGACCAGCTTCTACCTGTATATAAGCGACGGAAGACTGGGCTGACTTGTGTGCAGAAATTCACCACCACCGTCAGCCACTCTCAGAATCATCTCGACAGGCTGACTGGAGAGGTCCTGAGCTGACTTGAAGAGATATCGCGAAAGAGTCCTTGCGCTCTAGAGCCCAGTTGGGAGACTACTCTGACGCAGGTACTATCCATGGTTTGAGGTCAATCCGGAGAGAACATAGCGTAAGTGATACTTCGTAGTGCCCCTCGCCTTTAGTTCTGGACGACAACATTAATCGCAGCAATACACGATATGTATATGTGAAGATTACGCGGTTGTCTGGACCTCTGAAAATCACATTGTCACGGTGCGGTATGCTGGGTACAGCTGCTTGCGCCGGCCTGGCTGTCAGGATAGCAGGCCACAGTTCCTGTCAACTGTCGTAATTCAAAGTCCTGGGATTATTTCCAGTGGGCAAACGTTGTAGATGTGAGTGATTCAAGTTGCGGGTCATTTAGTGCGTACTAATGTTCGTGGATGGTGGCAGTGGTAGCATTTCGTTCCCTCAGTTTACAGCAGGTAAACTGCTTTTTGCTTACTACTACGAGCCTTACTTACTTTTTAGTACTTACCTTACTCAAGTAGCTATGTAAATACCATTTTTATGTACTTATGTGATGCAAGAGTAGTTAAGTCATAAAGTAGTTTCTCTGATTTAAGTTAACGGAGTCAAATCATGTGAACTCAAGTTCCGCCATCTCTTTTCATCTCTTTCCGATCCACTTTCACGTTTTCGCGATTGGGCGTTGAAGACTGAAAACATTCAATCAGCTGCTCGGTCGGGGCCTCATTGAAGACTGTACTTCTGCTTGAACTTGAGGTGCAATACCGCTTAACAATAAGTCGTGCTCCTCAAAACCTGCTAGTTGCTCGAGGCCTCCGATGATTAATCAGTGCCTTACGCATCGATACAGGCCCTGTACGGTCACATTGCTTAGGAGGGGCTACTACTAGCCGCGGAAAGCCACTTTTAATGCAACTTGGTAATGTCGTGTTTCGCACCTTTCTTCCGCCAGACTTTCTCCTTCATATAGTTTGAGCGCTACTGTCGGATCAGGGCTAAATCTTTGTTCATAACCCTGGTCAGCCTGAGGCTACCGCCGACACCGAAATTTCAAGTTGATCCGCTATCAGACAATTTGAATAGACTCGGAGTCGGTCGGTGCCTGGAATACTACCAGAAGCGTCGCAAAGTACTTTTTCAGCGTCTATCTTAAATCTTCAAGTTGCTGTTCCATCTCGATTCTCGATTATGCGCCAGACAGGCGGGTATAGTTGTCTCAACATCAACGATGAAAAAACGTACTCCTCTACTTTACTTCGATACCCTTTACTAACCTTATTTACGGATTCTACAATGAGGGGAGGCAATTTTTCGCAAGCAAACTTTGATGTAGAGGTAAGCTTAAGTCATATTCCCTGCGCTTAGTATTAGACCCATCGCTTGAATGCATAACCAGCAGACAGTTGTATAAACTCCGGGCGCTTACAACTGACCTACTATTGCAAATGCGAATTTTCCTATCGTCATAGCTTAAATACCTTGCGGATAGGTTGGTCTCGTCAGACATCAACGACCTGGAAGGACATGGACCCCACTAAAAGTGAGTTTGTTCTCTCTCAAAGCTTCCATCTTGATTTAACTAATTATCATCTATTACAGGCTCGGAATCTGGGCCGATGTATGGATCCGACCAAGATTTTGACGGCGAAAAAGTCGTCCATCGTGCAGACGAGCTCCTTCCCAGATATCGCTGGTACAGCAGCGCAAGAGTCCAGATGGTTGGCTATCTTCTCGTAGGAATCATTGCTATGGTCCTACATCATGCCATGTGCTTTTGTCTCAACGGCCGTCGCGTCAACACGAAGTCGTATTCAGGATTGCAGCTCTCCGAGCAAGCCTTAATTGGAGCTGCAGGAAACGCGATAGCCTCCACAGCTTGCTTCGCCTTCGGAACCGCCATTGGCATCGTCTTCGTCCAGTTCTTGTGGCACAGCCTGCGGCACAAATCCCACCCAATCAAACATATCGAAGCTGTGATCGAGTGCCAGTCAAGCCCGATCCATCCTGCGTCTTGGGAGGCGTGGAAAGCAGCGTGGAGGCTACCTCTACTAGCACTCGTCAGCGCAGCTATGACCTTGGTTACGGTTTTCGCTCCTGGCTCTCTCCGAACGGCCACCGCTGACTATGCGTTCAAAGCGCCATGCACCATCCCTCTAGTGAATATGACAAGCGGAAGCATTGGATCTACGGCTGATAACACATGGACCCCATCTCCCGCGGTCAAGAAGATGACACTACAGAACTTATTCATTGGAGAACTCATTCCTCCTCCGAGCCCTTGTGGAACATGCGCGTACGATCTCGTGTTCAACGGGCCGGGTATGAACTGCAGCAACACTACGGACACCTTTCCGTGGTCGAATTTCACTGCAGCGAGCTCGTCCACCTACGTTCTCATTTGGGCTGGGGGGCACAGTCTTCCCGCTATCGAGATTGCCACCGCAGAAGGTTACATGCTGAATTACGAAGCTATTACTTGCAACGTTTACAATACAACATATGACACCCACATCCAGCACAACGGCTCGGTCACGTCAGTCGACGTCAAGAGCACCACTTTCAACGAGGCACTCAACTACAGCAATGCAATGTCAGATCCTGAGACGCTTGGAATGTATAATGTTGCCCTCGCGCTTGCCCAGCATCTTAATGGATACGCAATGGTGGACGTCGACAAGATGATCGCTTATACACTCGCGGATAGTAACAACCATAACATTTTCTATAGCGCCCTCGGTGGTCCAAATCCCGATGGAAGCAAGACTTGGAAATGGGACCCAAACGTACTGTACTCGCTCCCGATACTCATGCAAAATGTCAGCATCAGCATGCTTTCGAACCCCCTCGATGGGACGATGTTGTCGACGCAATCAGAATGCCTGTACTCCACTGTGACCTACGACTACAACCCGATGCAGCTGTTCGTTTCGTATGGAATCGCCATAGGTGTCACGCTCATCTGCATTCTCATCGGCTTTTGGGCCGTGCACAAGAATGGGCAAGAAGAGAGTCTCAGCATCAGGCGCATTCTGGTAGCGGTGCTGAACCGCAAGTTATTCGGGCAGAATTTAAACGAGAACGTCATGGTGCGAGCTTCGAACGATCCGTATGGCTACCTAGAGCCTAGTCGAGACTAGTCCTGAAGCAAAAACTCAGCGAGCGACTCTGAGGGACTAACGAATTAATTATTTTATATTAGGGCTTACTTTCGTTCATTCTTGTCTATGTAAGTATTATATGTTTCCGAAAGATTGGGATCTGCGTCGCAAGCTACTGTAGCTCATAGATTTTGCTTGAATACAATCTTGGGCCCCGATCACCGTGCCCGAATTTAAGGAGAGGCTTGCTGCTGAGCTCGAGTCTATGATGCGCACACGTGCTTTATAAAGCGCATCCAACTCCTGTTGATACGGGAGGGAATATCGAGTGGGAGGGAATCAGAGTGATATCTTTGTGATAGTGTCAGCCCCTCGACAACTTGCCAGTGAATGGTGCAGTACTACAGTATAGTAGTCTATACTATACCGTTTGGCTGTGGAAACCGTGACCGTGACTTGATTAGACTCACCGGCACGTGAATGCTAATTTACGTGACCGCCGCGTCGAACGCGCTGTTACGGTATTGCAATGATCGCGCCTTGAATTCATTTGCCCTTCACAGTGAACACATCACATACATTTGACAGGCACATAAGGAAACATAGTTTACATCGGAAAGCGAGGTAATCCTTTCACAAGCCAGAAATACAAATATCAGTTCCTCCCTTGACTTGAGCTACAGCGACGATCGGTCTTTTTTGAGCCCTTCAAGATTATAGTAGTCCCGCTGGCGCAAACGTTGATTAACCTGACGCATGCGGCGTCGCCTGAAATAGCGGTCAACTCCAGCGATAACAGCAAGGGCGGCCAATCCTCCAACAATGCCACCGGCAATAATATCTCCAGCGTGTGATTTCTTGTGCGGCGTCAATCCAGGTATTGTGGTGCCGTCCTGAGGAAGACTGATGCTCGGCACGATGGTTTGGCTGTATTCAAATGTATGATATTGAGGTGCCTATCCGTTGAGAATGGAATCTATTGTGCTCACTTCATAGCGAGCAGCGCAAACAAGCCAGCTTGTGCAGGGCTAACCGAGCCTCCGACACAAATGCCTGTTTGGGACTCGAACTCAACACAGAATGGAGATGAACTGTGGTTGGATGAGGCGAGGGTATGCACCATTGCAATTATAGCGTTCCTGGTTGTACTCGTCGTGGATACAGCAGCAGAAAACATCATCCAGTCTGGAAGTTTGCCATGTCGATTAAGTCAGCTCGGAAAAAAAGAACATTACATACCTGTCCTTGAGAATAACACGGAAAGAGAAGTATTACCTATGAAGAATATGTTAATCGACAGGATTGGTGCTATATAGGGAAACTTGAGGCTAACTGTTCTTACCTATCGTTCCAATGGAAATGTTGTTGTTATCGAGGGGGATTCCAATTAAGCTTGACGCTAAGCAACAGGGTAAGTTATGCTGTAAACCCATGCAACTCGAAGACTCACATATTTGAGAATCGATAAACGCTGTATGAGTTTCGTACACCTACGCGGAAATGGTTGATCTCGTATCGGACAAAATGAGAGTAAGGTTTCACGTACATTGTCTGGAACAAGGCCGAGTTGCAGAAGCTTGTCTGCGTACAAATTATATACTAAAGCCTCGGAATCCTCCGTCCCGTAAGTCATCAATAGATGCGAATTATCCGATGAAACAGAGAGATCCGACCATTGTTGAATATATCGTTGCGCAATGCTCTATTGGTTTATGCATCAATAACCATAGAATTCATGCGCAGGTTAAGCTCAAAGTCAGATTCCTACCGTGAGATTGGAGGCATCACCCTGAACACCAGCATACGAGCTGATCTTTCCCATTGCAGCTATGCCAATAATGCCTTTTAATGCGACGTTCGTCGAATTGCTTGTCGGTAATCCGTTTGCGTAAAGAATGGGGCTGAAGTCCGGAGACGCCCTTCCAAGTTCGCTTGATTAAAGCTATTGCTCTCGATGGTAGATAGGTAGCTCACTGATTTACTGGAGCGAGTGCATTTCCAACTAGATAATCGGCCCAACGACGAAGCAGCGAGTACTGACATGGAGAATGTAAGAAATTTGATGCAGCCTTTATATCAGTAGCCTCACATGTCTACTGATGAGAGTACCATTGCCCGACCTCTGAGCATACGCCAAGGTCATTATGATCATATTAGCAGTTTCTACATAAGTTTATAATCAGATTCACTGTCATGAATGGTATGGGAGACTCTCACCCTCAACACCAAGCTGATGTGGTTGATTAATCGCATCGGCGGTCGCGTTAGGGTAAGCGGAACCTATTGTTAGGTATTAGACCATCTTACAACACTATAGCATCTGGCATACCTATGCTTCGGGCAGCATAAGGCAGTTGGTATTGAGAAGAGTCCTGATAGTCGAGAAGGGGCCTGAGAAGGTAGGCTGCCAGATCAGGGTTAAAATACAGGTAAGCAGGCAGTGACGCATAGATTATGTCCACCACATTCACACTGATAGCAATGTGTAGAGTTAGCAAATAGACCTATGGTCATTGAAGGTCAAACCAACCCGGGTGTTGAGCCAACATTGCCAGTGTTATCCATAAAAGCTTTGACGTCCGAAGTATCCCAGGAGCCATCGGAGTTCTGAGCGATGGTGATGTCCATTGCACCGAGCGCCTGCCGAGCGACGAGAGCAATTAGATTTGCATACTCTGGCGAGATCTTCCCTGCATCACTTTGCAATTGGAGGTCAAGTTCAATTGAGGTAGAGAGCGTCCCAGTATCGAAGTCAGCAAGAAAAAATTGCATCTTTTTAGTTTGTCAGCCCTTCTCCGATTACAACAGAACAGAGAGCTCTCCACATACTGCATCTAGCTCATTCAGAGATGATGAATCGGATAGATAGTATGGATGACGGCTTTCTGTGTCACCGTTTGAAGTAGCATACTGTACCACGGGGTTACGAGGGACTCCTACTGACCAAACGGTGTTAGGCGTCGATCCTACTTCCCCGTAATTGACTGAGGTCGCTAGAACAGGGCTAGTATCCAATCATATCCACATTTAGCGTAAGTTTCTGTCATTTGAGTAATTATAAATGGAGCCGACGCACTCATCGCTTGACTCAAAATTTCCTGGCGGAGTAGTTGTGGTATTGGAAAGGACGGAAGAGTTGGCAAATATCGCGCGCGAAGCAACGCGCGGCGATATCTGCCATGAGTATTCCGCAGGAAATGACTAAGGAAATAAAATCAAAACAACATATGTTCGACTAGTTCTTGCAGTGCATTGAAACGAGAGCGCTCGGGTACTTACGTCTGTCTTCATCCCGTAGAAGGCACTGGCATCCAATGCATTCCCATTAAGTCCGACATCGGGGAATAGTGGCGGGTTTTCTAGTTGCATGGAGAGGATGATATGACTGTCCCCAATGTCTGGAGGATTGACATCAACGACTTGAGTAGATAGACCCGTTATCAAGTCTAGGGTAGAGCCAAAAGTAAAACAGGGAAATGTACTGTTTAGTACTAATGCAGACGAGACTGAGGTCAACACGTACCAGATCCAATGTGTGAATACATAGAGATGTTGTGATTGTGACCATCGTTGCTCGAAGCCTGCAAGTAGAAATAGGAAAAGGGCATGGACTGGCGAACAAGATCCTTTGCCTGTGTAAAGCGGCGAAGCGTTCAAATTGGTCAGTTGAGCAGCCATACGTTAGAATGAGGTAATGCTGGAAGACTAACAAAAATGGGCGTCAAAAACGTTGCATTCACGTTGACAGTAAAGCACTGGAAAAGGAAACTAGTACGAGTTGGAGTGAATTCCATGGCTGTTTGATTCCCCGAAAAACTGCCATCCCCTCCACCGCCCATAATGCGGCACGTCTGGCCATCTACTTTGACCGCTGCGTACCAATCTATGAACTAGTGAAAAGTTATCAGTATTGTTTGGGTTGACTGCGGCGTTTAAGTTGTGCTGTATCTTTCACCATCCTCTCCTTTAATATTGAGAAAAAACAGTTCTCGCCTCATAGTCCGAGTTCTCGTGGCATAATACAATGGGAAAAGATATGGTCACTCACAGATTGGTCGCGAAACTGAGGAAAGACGCCGTTGAGTGAAGGCGCTCCCTTTCCCTGCTCTAACCATGCGTTCAGATAAGGGGTTCGAACAGCCAAAGGCAATGCCGGAGGGTTAAAAGGGGTAGCTGTCCATTGACCAGAGACTTGACCCAGAGAAACGATTGCAATAAGTTTAGCAAATATCAGGATAGGCGACATCTTGCTTAAAATGAGTAGCAAGGCAGCGAGTCTCGAGTCGTGCATGGAGAGCTGGGGGGGGGGGGGGCTTATATATGATTAATCTGATGGAGTTATGAGTTGTTAATAGAGCTTGATGTTGCATCGGCGGCAAAGTGAGCACGAGACTGTGATGCAGTGACGATAGTAGGGCCGCAGTATTTATAACTTGAACCTGATTAGATCAAATAAATAAGGACGCGAGGATGAAGTACAGGCTGAAATACCTTCATGGTCAAGAAGACCGTTCGGCTTTTTCATTGCTTGCGTATGCGTCCATGAAGAAGTGGGTAGCTCTTTCGAAGAAACAAGACTTCGATAGGCACCGAGACATCACAAAGTGAATCATTAGTTGTATAGGGAAGACGGAGGGCAATCTAGCCTGATGTCGCTCAAGAAGGAAGGAAGGCCAGTATATTGATTGACCTCAGGTATCTTTGATCCCAGAGCTATTTACTGCGATTGCCTAGGTCAATGTTCGACAATCGAAATGTCTTGGTAGGATTCGAACGTCATGCAAGGCTGCCAGAGTGTGATCATGATGGGCAATCAAATGCACTGGCATCTGATGCTACTACTTAGTTGCCAGTAACCCTGTTTTTCCTCTATTTAGTTGCAGAGATATATCAATGGATATAATAACATACCAATGCATCACCTTCGTCAGAGGTATCTGGGTAGAGTGCGATAAGTTCAACGATGCGGCACGTACGAGCCTAGGGCTGCAAGTTGAAGATAAGTAGCTACAGTCATGGACGGGTCTTTGAAACACCCACGGTAAATGAAACACTTCACATTCCTAGGCTTCCACAATTCATTTAAATTACTTTGAAGACTTATTATAATACTATAGTATGACAAGGTTGTACAGAGAAATTTTGGAGTTAAATACTGCAGTCATTCGAGAGATACGGACGAAATAGTATCAGTTCTTGAGAATATACAAATTACCATAAATAGCGTAAATAGCATGATAAATTCATTTCCTTTTTCATTTTTATGTTCTACTGTATGATGCTGGTCTCTAAAATTTCCTTTGTACTTGTACACTATAGATGTGCAAAAATATTGTCAGGTTCTACTTACTATCTCTCAGTGCAAGCACAAAATGTTTGTGTTGTCTTTCTATGTCCGAAAATTCCATGCCTTCCCAATTTGGTAACTGCATCTAATCAGCTCAATGTTTTAGCCCTGCAGCTTTGATTTTGCATCTAAATTGCATGAATTTTCTTCTGAAGGTCACTATCACACATTGGATCAAAGATGTGAGGTTAAAATTACAGATATATCTCCGAGATCATCTGTATATGAGGGAGAGATGTCTTTAGGACTCGTGGGAAAAAGTGTGTTTCAAAGACCGGAAGGCCCCCGAAATGTCTAAAATCTTCCTTGTCCATTTTCTTTTGCAAGCTCAGTTCAATGAGCACGAAAATTTGGAATTGTGCTCTCTAGTATATATACTAATTATACAGACAAAATATTTTATGAAAATCGATGAAGGAGCGAAAAATCTAGAGGATTTAAATGTGGCGTTTCAAAGACCCGTCCAAGACTGTAACTCGGAAGACGGCCACTGCAACTGAGCGGAGTATGATTCTGTCCGGAAATGGTAGTAGCCATGCCTGGGATCGACTCGGACGCGCACAAACCCGAAGTTGTGCCATAATTATGTAAGCATACTCACTGGGGCTCTAAGCGACTCGCGACTCAACGACAACCGCCACAACTTCTCCTCTATCCGTTCACCATCGTCGATATACCCTTCAAAATACCACTAGACGACTAGGAGCTGCCGTTAGACTTCTTGGAAAGTATACTATAGGAGGGCGGCTATTCTCATGTCGTTAGAAGGACTGTGAAATGACAGACGGCCTGAACCAGATTACTATTCCAGGTACTGTACTCTTCATTCTCGTATGGAGTTCCTAAGCTAACACGCCTTTAGACTTTGACGACGATGACTTTGGCACCCAAGCAATTCCATTTGGTCGCAGCGCGAACGCTTTTGGCTTTAATGCTTCGTCAGGTTCAGAGTCACCTACACTCCTGACACCAACTGCGAACAATGATAGAGGGCTTGCTGGAGGCGACCGTGACTACTTCCATTCACGACAAGATTCAGCTGCGTCGGAGGATTCAACTTTCTCGTTTCCAGCGCCTTCAAGCTCGACGCCGGCACGGTCCATCATCTCTGCGAATTCCTATGCGAACTCGTCACAAACATCCTTAACGACTACCACGCCTTTCACGAAGAAGTCCTCTTTCGCGTCGCTTCGCAATGCCTTCAAGAGCAGCGTTAAAGTATCAGACCCTCAGGCACCCCCTGTACCCGTGCTAGACCGGCAAGCGCTCCCTGCACTCAAGAATCCATTTGGTCGCTCGGCATCATCACTCGCGTATCATTCACCCTCTCCGTCTGTGCGTCGGCCCTCTGTCAATACAAGTCCCCCACATGCGCTTCCGCGGCCACCTACCCCCGGCTCGACCTCAGCCGAACACAGACATGCTCGTGGGATGTCCAAGTCGAGGGGCCACTCAGCTATGCGCTCTCAGCATTCGCATACAGGCTCGCTTTTCCACAACTCAGATGCAGGGAGTGATTATTCGTTTGGTCTCAGCCATTCGGTACCGCGACAGTCTACACCACCTCCCGTTCCTCGCGTCCCAGAGGGGCTTGGCGGATCAGTAGCTCGCATCGACACCCCTCCGTCTTCAGACGCGGAAGAGAAGATGGTTCTAGACCCGCGAACGCCCTCTGAGTTTGCTCTTCATGCTGTCTTTATACGTTTTGCTGCAAGCGTAGAAGATAAGATTGAGAAGTTTTTGAAGGAGCCATTAGAGCGCGAGCCATCCATGAATGAATTCATGGGTCATGGCGTTGACTCGACCCTAGACGACCTCCTTCAATCACTTGGACGAATTGCAATCAAGACTACGAAGCCTGTCATCGATTCGATAATGCGCTGGCGCAAATCTCAAGTCGAGAACGTATCTGGAGATATTATTCGTTATCATTCATCCTCGTCAACACCATATTCACGTCTTATCAGGCCTCAAGAGATGATCAGCATTCTCAACGAGCGGAAGAATCTTGCAGGTATATACATCATGTGTCGCGCTTTGATTGTAGTTGTGCAGTCAATTCCTCGGGATGCATTAAGCGAGTCTATGGGCCATAAACTTGAAGACATGACATTCGATCAGTTCAAAAGGCCAGACATAAAGCTACTTTCGTCTTCCTCAAACCACCGGGTGAATGCCGACCTATATGCAGCATTGCTTGGTGCACTTTCAAATACAAGGTATCCCTCGCTGCTCCTCGATAGTTGCTCCTCCATTGAAGATGTTATAGGTTTCAAAGTGTTACGGATAGGTTTTTAGCTGAGCTTGGGCCAGTTCTTTCCAATCAAGTTCCAAAGGATTTAGACATCAAGTACGAATACCTCGTGAAAGCACTTCATCATGTTCAAATTAAAGTCTGGCCTCCCGAGGCTTTTGAAGACGGGGCAGAGTTTATGGAATCTCTGTCGAAGATCTTTGAGAATGCACATGGCCTCAGACTGAAGACAACCTTTGCTGAGACTCTCCTTCAGATACTGCATCCTATTGGAAAGGTGAACTCGTTGTTTGATGATGAGGGCCATGCTGACATCTTGTCTTTCAGACCGCGCAAGCAGAAGTGAACCACCCGCTGTGGGCAAAGGCAGTCGAGGTCATCTATCCAAGAGCTCGGGACATGATGAACAAGCCACGTTATTGGAACGTTGCTTATCCTTTGGCAGTGACCTGTTTATGTGTTGCGCCACAAGAGTTTTTCCTTCGAAACTGGATATCCTGCTTCGAGTTCGGGATGTCAAAGATTAAGGTACGTTGGAGTAGTGTCAACATACATTATCGGGCTTCTCTGAAAAATTATTTAGGAAAAGCTCTACAGGATGGCGATTATGAACGGGATGATGCGTCTTATCTGGACTTACCTATATCGATGTCGGGAATCCAATTCGACGTCAACTTCTCGATTGGAAGGCCTTCTGAAAAATTTCTTCCCGACAACTCGTCAAAGCACGATTCCCTACGATGACCATTTAGAACCTCTCATCTATATTCTGCACTTCATTCTCTCGCGGCATTTTGAGTTTGGTCGTGACCTAGCACTTACATTAATGCAAGAGCAAGTCATTCGAAACGCGCAGTCAGGCAATATTTCACATATACTCGCTCCTGAAAAAATAACTATCGCTTTGGAAGCAATACTTAGATCTCTATACCTCGTTGAAAAGGAGGAGTCAATCCCAAGTTGGCCGTCTAACACCGATTTCCAAACCCTTCCGGACAAGGATGATTATAAGTCGACTTCGACCTTCTGCCCATCGTCAATAATGGCAAAACCGGGAATGGAGGATTTCTTTGACAGATGCGGTTCGACTGTTGCTTCTATCGCCTCCTCTTGTGCAAAGACGGTTGGGCGGATGTCGATATTCGATGACCAGTGGTCTTATTCGCGATTCAACAACGGGTATGAGGAGACAGTGAATATCATCGTCAGGCAGCATCCAGAGGTTACCGTAGCCTATCCTCAAGGTTTGGCAGGTCAAATAAACCTATTGCATACGTGCTTTTCGTCTTGGCCACGCTGCCTTCACCCATCGTTACCAATGGAAGATGCCATAGACATGCTTATTCGTGGCCTCATACACGTCGAGCCTTCTGTCGGCGAAGCAGCGTCTGGAGCTTTGCAGCGCATTATCGACGACTCAGCAAACTTACCGCGCGTTCTTTCTCGGTTTGCGGGTTTCTTATTTTCCCCGAAGAGGTTCACTGCAGATGCGACAGGAACGAGGTTGCCTTTCGAAAGCCTACGCTTACTCAACGTCTGGTTCGGAATAGTTCAAGCCTGGGCGACTAGCATGTTGAAACGGGAAGCAGATTTCGATGATAATTCGACTGCGAAGGCGAACGCGCAGTTTTTTGAAGTGTCAGCCGCAGCACTGTTTCTCCTCAGTTCGAAATCGCGGTCAACACGATCGATTGGTGTCAAGATTATCCGGCTGTTGAGTGGCATTATGACTCATTTCCGATCTCAACCATCTTCACCTTTGGACGAGCTTTCTGATTCATGCCTTCGGATGTTGGACGCTTTATTGGATAAGGATAGACCACGTACATATTTGGAGGGCTTGGACGATCTCCTTGACGTCAAGCAGCAGGCACGACTAGTTCAGTGGAAATATGAGGAGGGAGACGTGATCCTTCGACTTGCGGAAAGCGACGATGATCGGGATCGAAATCTTTGGTGGTTTGTCTACCCAGCCGCAATTCGCTTGCGGATGGACCATCACACGAAAGTCATGTCGGCTGTCCGAGAGATGTGGATTGCAGCTACGACGAGATATCATGCAGCTATAATTACTATCTCAGGCGTTAACAATCGCACTCAAGCCACGCAAACAGGCCGTGCGCCCGCAGTGTTGGCGAGAGAGAGGGACAAGTTGATTGCAGACAACTCGGCTTCGATCGAGCAGTGGCATCTATGGGTTAAGCTTATTTGTTGCACAGCACAACCTCCAGAGATGAAAGCTCTTACGCACACTCGTGTCCCCTCTGATGCCTCTCCTGATCGTGACCTTGTTGCCACAAATACCAGGGGGTTGTTCCGGTATATGATGCCGTTCCTGGACGCCGAATCAAACACGTTCCGTGACATTGCTGTTATGTGCATTAGCTCATTCCCTGCTACGGCGTACAAGGACCTTCTCGATGACCTCGGAGCTTTCTCGACCCGCCATTTCTATATAGATCCATCACGAGTAAAAATGTCACCGACGTCGATGAGCAGACGAACCCGGCGACAGGACCGGCTATATCTGGCGGTGGCGCATATCTATCAGCTAACGGCTCGTTACATGAAGGATCAAAGAGGAGTTGACCGGCAGGATACTCTCACGAACGTTTTAAAGTTTGTGAAGAATACGCAAGTCTTCCTCAGTAGCCCTGAGATTCGAGGAGATTGGCAAATGCAGTGCATGAGACGGTACTTCTGCGGGATAGTTGAACAGCTCTTCGACGGATTGTCCAGTCTTCAATCTTCAGACAGATTTGTTCCAGCACATACACATCTTACGTTGTACCGCCTTTGTGAAGAGTGGTGTCAATGCGGTAGTCAATCTGAGCGTGTCAAACAGCGTTTAGTTGCAATGCAGACCGCTGCAACTGCTGGCTTCCCCGATCCTCAGCAGAAAGCCGAGGCTATCGAAAGGTTTCAAACAGAGACGAGATCGTTGTCACATGCGGCTTCGGGTGCTATGGCTGCATTATGCGTGAGTTAGCAAATGGTCTTCAATCTTTCAGGGACTGATGATGTTTCCTTCTCTTTAGCAAAAAGCATTTTTCCCTCCTGATCTTGCTTCCAATTCACCCACTCAAGGTCTTTCATCCGATTTCCTTGCCCCTTTAGAGATATCTCCTACTTTGGATCGTTTGGTTGCCATGCTTGCGTCTATGCATGACACTGTGAGGGCTTGCGGGAGGTATGCATTTTTTTTGTTATGATGGATATGTGCTGAGCGTGCCACAGGAAAGCACTTCGCTCACTTGTAGACCACAAGGCCAGCAGTGAAAGCTTCCTTGACGAAGTCATGCGAAGGTCGTTCGTGACATCGAGAGACCCCGCTACAAGCAATTGCCGATTCTTCGAAGTGGTGGCTGACGCGATCTGCAATGGCGAATCTTGTCAACTGGCTTTTGGCCATGTTGTCTGTCTTGGCATTGCTAATTTATGTAGCTCAATTGGAGAGATACGCCGCTTAGCCCTTGACATACTGGATGCAGTCCACCTAAAGGCCAGAGGCACTGTTAGCCTGTCGACATTCGAGGCCTTCACGACAAGCTCTGCTGCTAGTATCTACCTTGATGCACAGCGTCAAATATCAGAGGTACTTTGTGAAGAGCATTCTGATGCTGCAATAGAGGTTATCGCCCAATGTGACTCTAAATTACCTCAAGTTCAGGATATGCTACCGCCGCATGCTTTCGCTCATATTCTGCTCGGACTAGCCCCGTGGTTCAGCACCTTGACCCTTCTCGTAACAGACAACTCTTCCCTCTCCAAAAGCGGTCGGATAATTCTTTATCACCTCCTATCTTTGACACTACGATACGCAGACACGAATCCGGAGCAGGTTCAAGAACTGTGGAACATGCTTGTTAACAACAATCTATCTAACGGTCATGGGACGATTCGATTTTTACTTGAGCAGTCTTCAAAGGTTGGCAGCAGTGCTTTTGTGGGCTGTGCCCGAAAAGTTGTTGCATGTCTTTCGAGGACCATATTTGGAAGAGCTGCATTTGAGGAGTTATGCAGTGTCATAGAACCGGCCCGAATGCTTCCTATGATTGAGCACAAGTTGAATTTCCCAGATGCCGAGGAGGCGGATTTCTGGTCGGATTTGGACGCTCTCTTCGCTGAGCAGCCGAAACATTCTCTCGGAGCCGGCCAGTTTGCCATGCTATTCTTAGCGGATGTTGCACTCCCTCGTGCTTGGGATTTCAAAAAACACTTACCTCAGCTACTGCACGGTATTTTCACCCACATTGGACATCGCAACCCCTTTGTTCGAGAACAAGCTAGAAAGCTCCTTTTTCAAACAATACGAGCATGGCTACCTGGATATGAGGAGCTCCCTGATTCCATCTCACGTACTCCGCTGTCGGTTCTACGACGGGCCGTTGTAGACCTCGAGCGGGATGGCGATGCGGTCTTTTGGACAGAGGATGATTCAACGGAGCAAATCAATGACAAAATTGGGCGTCTTTTGTCTCTTGTATTACAGTGGTTAGAACCCTTGCTAGGGAACCTGGTGGATGAATGGGGGTCACTAGCATTAGTTTGGGGTACCAGTTGTGCCATCCGACCTATTGCCTTCCGATCGCTGCAAATTTTCAGGGCCCTTCTTCCGAGAGTATCCCAACAGGATCTTGCGCATCTCATTGGTCGTCTATCCAACACCATCGCTGCATCCGAGGCGAATTTACATCCGTTCACTGTGGAAATGATTATAACGCTACGTTCTGTCGCTAAATCTGGCAACCTAGACGTATCGCTTCTTCCTCAGATGTATTGGTGTGCCGTTGGCTCGTTGTCAACGCCAGTAGAGGCTGAGTTCATACAGGTCATTGATCTATTGGAGTGCATTCTCGACAGATTGAATCTGGACGACCCATATATTGTTGAGCTCCTTTCTGCTAACAAGCCTGCAGAATTCAGAGATGGCGCATCAGCATTGCAACCTCTTCTTCTTGTCGGACTTCGTTCAGGCAAGACATACAGTCGTGTGCTGAAGGTTTTGAAGCGTCTCTCTTTTATGGAAGACTCTATGCTGATTGATCCTTCCGGCAACCGACTCCGTGATTTATACACACTTATACTTCCCTGGTGTCTCCGAGCAATGGAGGACAACAAGGTGGAAGGACCCATCGTCGAGTTCGCTGCCAACATATCTGCTTTCGCTGAGGCAGAGGAACGGCCAAGTATCGCAAGGATCATGACGTCCTTTGCGAAGTCTCGGTTCCGCACGAGGGACGACTTCATGCGCCAGGCGGCCGCCGCTCTGCGTGAGCACTATGCCTCTGATTCCTGGACTGAAGTCGTGTCGCTCCTGATGAGCCTGGTCCTCAACAACGAGCGGTGGTTGAGGATCAAGTCTATGCAATTCCTGAAAGTGCTCTTTCAACTACGGGAGACCAGAAACCCTGTCGATCGGTTGGGTTCTGAACTGTTAATGCCTCTTCTTCGTCTCCTTCCAACAGATCTGGCATCTCACGCGTTGGAGGTACTTGAAGAGCCTATGGCGATCTCTGGTGGACCTGCCGCCAAGACTGTGCTGCGTATGAGTATGCATGTGCCGACGGCTCCTACTCGGGAAGTTAGCCCCGTCACAGAGGTCTTTGGGATACCAGAGGAATCGGGCTGGAGCGTCGCACGACCAGACAGACAGCGCGAAATTTGCCGCACAAACGTTATGGCTGTCTTCGACACTTGCAAGATGCCAACGCGACCGTCGAAGATTGTCTTCCAGCCTGAAATGGATCGCTTTATAGACCCGCTGGAGGAAGACCTGGGCGACCTAGTGCAAAACTTGCACGAACTCAGCACATTCTTCCTCAATGATTCGGAGGTTGAAATTGAACATCAGAATTCACAAGCCAGTTTACGTGCACCTCCGTCCCCGATGCCGATGCCAAACCAGCAGCTCGAAGCGCGTATCGCGGCGATCCTCGCGAAGTCAACAGATATGGCTGCGGCGCTTGACTCACCGCAGACTCCTTTCGTCGATGTTTTCCATGTTAACTCCTCCTCGGCGAATGCCATTGCCAACGGCTTCGATGAATCTGATGAAGATTCGGATAGCAGTGACTTTGACATTGATACGTTTGCTTTCGAATCTGTTTTGAGTATGCCTTCTGAAGTAGACCTTCATCATCACCGTCCAAAGAATCTCTTTGGACAGCTAGGGCGGTGAATCAAACCTAGTTAATGTTGTTTATATCGTTATGTATACTATTTACTCGGTTAGGTCGGGTACCCGTCGTTCTTTTTTATTTTCTGACTATTTCCTCTGCTCATCTCATGATCATCTCGTTCGCTTTGGTAGTTGACTTCTGTACTGGTTTCGGATTCTTGCATTAGCATTTGTATCAAAAGCAATTAGAATACCCTATATTAATCTAGTACAGGGAGAAATGAATATCTAGATTGACTGATGTCTCTATTTGAATGAGTAACCAAATCGCGAACGATTAAACTTCGTGACTAATAAACACTAGAGCACATTTTTCAATCAAATTAATGGAATGCTCTAAAGTTCCTTGATGAAGTCCCCTATGAACGTCATTACTTCCGCGGGGTTAACTTCAAAAGGGGCATGGCCGCCATTTTCAATTGAGGCGATCTTGAGGTTCTTGAAAACTTGCTTCGCCTTCGCTACAACTGCTGGAGCGTCGAAGAGCGCATCCTGGAGGCCTAGCAAAAGAAGCACTGGGAACCCTTCTGCGCCAAGTTTGTAGATCGGCCCAGAGTCTTGCTCGCGTTGGATAACCAAAGTTCGCGCCTCGACGGACTGTTGAGCGATATAGCCAATCCAGGCGCTCTGGACCTCCCACCGGGCGAGCCGCCGCTTCTCCAGGTCCACCTCCGAACCGGCCAATTCGGAGATGGTGTCGAAGATGCCGTCGGTGAAACCGAGAACGGCGAGTCGCACTGCTTCGGGACTAGCGCTCGGGTCAAGGAGGACAGAAAGCGTTGCAGGGGAAAGAGCTGTCGCAAGCCCTGATGCGTCTTTCGTGTCTATGCTGCCGCATAGGTAGACGATGCCCGAGAGCGTGTCCCGAGGAAGATGAGCGGCAATGTCGGCGGCCACGACGGCTAAATGCGGGTGCATGCTGATGAAAAAAAAAATCTTATGGGAGGCACAGTGAAGCTCAAAATTTACCTCCTAAACTCCTGTTCGAAGAATGAGTCATGAGTCGGAGGGAAGGCTTCAAACAATGAAATGGCACTTCACCATCCGACAAAGACCGGTCTAGAAAGATGGAACTCCTTCGCAACGACCGTGTAGTCATCAGCGTACAGCTTCGAAGCGTATCCTTCTTTTGTAGAGGGCTTTCCGCTTCGCCCATGGCCACGCACGTCATAACGTACCTAACGAGAGAGGAAAGGTATCAGAAAATAACTAATACACTCTTGTGCAGAAGAAACATTATCTCACCAAGTAGTAGCGATCCTGATATTCCGGATTCAAGAAAATCTTGTCGAATACGGCCGCACTGAGCGATATGCCATGCACGAACACGATATGTGGTTTCGAGAGATCTCCGACGGCGTCAGCGTAGATTTGTGTACCGTCAGATGAGGAGAGTATCTTGGCTACGGGCTTTGCTGCAGACATCTTGGGGCGCTAAAAGAAGTTGCTTAGCTTTCTGCTCTGCTGCTTCTACTCACCAGTCTTTTATGCAATGTGATTATATTGGTGACAAATCCTACATTGGTTGCGCACACACGCCATAATGTCGCTTCTCCGGCGTCCGCTGATGAGAAATCCATGTTCCCATTTAAATGTACCGATTGCTAAGTCAGATAAACTCTGAAGGACACTGAACGATGAATTGCTGAATTTGCTGTCCACTTTACTGAATGGAAATTCCTTGCCAAGCTACATACAC
This sequence comes from Trichaptum abietinum, assembly GCA_910574555.1. Lineage (NCBI taxonomy): Eukaryota > Fungi > Basidiomycota > Agaricomycetes > Hymenochaetales > Trichaptaceae > Trichaptum > Trichaptum abietinum. Next base: position 4,509,651 of record CAJTBE010000005.1, on the reverse strand, counting down.
TACTGCTGCATGGTTGATGCCTTAGTAAGAACTTAAAGGTCTCATGACATTCATTAGCACTCACTACAGGCGAGCGGGCGGAAGGGCTCACTCATGTTACACTCCAATAATCCGTTACGGTGACACAGTCGCCTGGGGAATGCAAGTTCTTGAAGTAGGCCCTCCAATGCCACAGCCTCGGGTTGACACTAACAAAGGCATTCTTTAAGCAATCAAATGACACGTTTGTTGATGATAGCATAGAATATGGCAGTAGTTTCCAACGAGCGGCCAATATACGTGCCGCGTATATATGATAACGTAGACATGCAAAGATCCGACATCAATGGCGATGACATGCAAATTGGTAAAATGAGCTAGTGAGAGCTCTTATAGTCCTTCAGTTTCTTTGCACCATTACAGAGCTGCGTCCGCAGTTAGCAAATAGTTTGCTGGCTGATAGTGCTTTGTGTGTGTAGAGCGCAGTGATGGAGGTAAAGAGACAAGCTGCGCAAAACGCAAAATAGCACACAAAAGCCATTGAATTGTGATGACGTAATTGGTTGACTTCCGGAAATGAGATAGACGTCATGAGGTGCACACCTGCGCCGCAGCCTCACGCCTCACCCATCCCGCTCTCTACTTAAACCACCATCACAGCACTGTGCTATACGCAACTTATCCTTCACAATGGTCAAAGGATCTGACGTTCTCCTCATTATTGTGCGTGCCTTCATCATTGTCGACGTTGTCGCCGAGGCTGTTTTGTATAGGCGATGAGCGCTAATTCCCCTCTAGGTCGCTATCATCTTCCCTCCAGCGGCGGCAGCGTTTATCACCGGCTGCAGCTGTGACCTCCTCATCAACATTGCTTTGACTATGTGAGCGTGCTACGTTGTCGAAAGAGAAGTATATAGACTTACTCGCTCTGTTTCACTAGTTTCGGATATATCCCTGGACATATTGTAAGTCCCAAGCTGTACGCGAGGCCTCGCAATGATACTCACCTCATATCAATAGCATGCTTTCTGGCTTATTTACAAGAGGATGAAGGCTGATGAGCTATATGGCGTTGGTGGCTATCGCTGTACGTCTTGCTCAATGTTGTTTGTTCCTTCACTTTACTTACTTTCCGATCTAAGACGTCGGTAATGGTGGCTACGAACCGCTTTATGCTGGTCAGCCCGCTGGACAAGTACCTGTGAACTATGGCGCGACCCGCTAATGTACCTTGTCTGGGTGAACCTGTTCCGAAGATGCTGAATTATATTGAGCAGTATTGGATTTTTCATTATTTTTTCATGCTGTCTATTGAGTAGTGTAGTCGAGGTGTTTTATGGTAAAATGTTGATCTGATGTTAAAGTCATATGTTTGTGGAGCAATGTTTTACGCGTACTGCAAGTTTGCGTGCTCTGGAAACAGTCAAAGACGTGTGAGGATCGTCATATAATCTCTGAGAACATAATTAGGGAATTCTAAAAATTACAATGCCAGCCCTCTCCAAATCAACTTCTTTCTTTACTTGCTTACTGTCTTTGCTGCACACTGCAGCTAACAGAAGTAATGTTAACGCGTTCTTCACTGCATCCTTCTTATCTTCAAGAGTATTCAGCACACTTCTTCCGACAGCCCCTCCCGCCTCTTCTTTCGTTACATCTTCGACACTCTCCAGCGTCACCCTGTTCCAATCGATGCACAAATCCAGGTACTCCTGAAGTACTTGAACGACGCCCTTCAGTTTCTCCCCTCCGTTACCAGCAGCGTCGGGGAGGTCGAGCTCCTGCAGCTTCTCGAGTGTGAGAGTGTCCCATGCGATCAGCGGGGCACCTAATCTTGCGGGAACAACAACCGCAGGGCATCCATTGAGAAGGAAATAATTGATCACGGATTCACCCGGCCGAGCACTTGTTGACCATAACTTGCGGTGCGGCTTCATACCAAGCACGAGCAGTACCAGCCGTCGTGGTGCGATGGGTGTGGGTAACAATGCAAGTTGGGGTTCAGGGGAAGGTGTTCTCGATCGCGTATGAGGAAGGTATTTGGAAAGTGAGGGTAGACGAAGGCGCGAGCTTGTCGAGTTGTCGGCTTGAGGTGGTAGATCGCTGGGTGTTGACTCCGGAAGATAAACTTGAGGTTGAGATTCTTCCACGTCTATCTCAGGTGCCTCACAAAGAAATATCACTGAAGCACTTTCTTTTAGAAGAAGCGATCCCATCTTATAGTCACCTGTAAATATAACTAAGCCCATGAGACTGCATAAATTGAATCAAATACTAGCCTCCGAGGAACGGGCCATGGCAGAAAACCACATCCGGCTTCATCGAGCGCGGAATGATTGGCCTCCGGCCACTCGCAAATAGATAGGGGTTGAACCAGCCCTTCTCAATCGCGAGATAGTCCTTCACAGTAGCGAAGAGCGACGAGTCCTGGTGGACAGAGCTGCGGAAAGATCCAAGGCTCGCATCCTCGATCGTGTGCTTGTACTTCAGTGTCACCAAGAGCGACTTGACGCCCGTCGTCTCCAGCCGTCCAGACGGAGCTGGAATGATGTGTTTGATGGTATGGTCGATGACAAGGTCGTTCACGACCTTCGTGGTGACGTCGAACCCGGAATGGAGCCCGATCTCGATGAGGAGGCTGTCTCCGAAGGTGTCGATGACGGCGTCCGAGACCGGGCCCATGACTGGTGCAGCTACTGCAGCCACACCTCCCTGTACTCAAAGTCAAGTGATGTGAGCATGTCTGCCGTCTTTCATTATGTGATTTGTGGTACGCACAGTTCCGGCGATGACTGCGTGGACAACGAGATCTCGAAAGCGGATGCAAGGGAGGAATATAGGACTTGAATCACCCCACTGGTTTTATAAATCAACGTCTGCATGCTTGCAGAGCTACGTGCTTAACTTACAGGTGAAAGACAAACGACTGACGTTCCTGCAGCTCTCAAACTCTCGTAAGACGACATCACTATACGTCCAGTCATAGACTACAATGATTAAAGTCCAATCAGCTCTCCAACGTATGAACCTCTTTCACTAGACTGTTTCTTACCCCGACCAGCTTCCGAACGATCCATGGTGCGCTCTTCTCCGTCTCTGAGCTCTCCTCCACGTTCGTGACAGAAGACGGGTCAATCGGGCCAAGAGGAGACGCCTCTGGTTCAGCCATGTCGATCTTGTCGACCCTTTAAACGGAGCAGTGTGGAAGCTTGGCAAGAAGTAAGAACTGTCATAATCATATCCTGAATCGTTGCTTATCAGGCTCTCGTTGCGGCCATCAGCGCAGACTTCAATGAGGTTTCCACCATATGAGTATCAGATAACGTCCTATTGGAGTCAGGCACCACCCTGGGCCTGCGTTTGCTCTTTAACTTTAAAGCCGAACAAGGATATTGTGCACGACTTTCGATAGCCAAAGAAGTTATAGCCTTGTACGCCATGGGTATAAGAAGTGAATATGTCGCGATGTGTTGAGTAGAAGTTGTGTACAAGTTTGAGACTCACTCAATTGATGACTAATATAATTCAAGTAATTGTTTGTGTTTGCCAGTGTTTGATCGGTGCCACACACTATGTCCATGATCATTATAGAATAATTGCAAACGCTGTGCCAGCACAGCAGAGCCCGCTACAAACAGAGAGGAATATTAAGTATATTGCTATTAGAAGTGATATTGTACAACAATTTGCAGCCAATACAAGCATGTATTGCAAGAGCTATATATCACATCTCAATCTTCTGGCGGAAAGTCAAGGACTACCATCATCATCAACAGTTCTCCGTCAGCATACAACGAAGCCGTATCTCTTTGGACACTTCGTTTCGGTATTTGCGCGGAATCCTTCTAGAATGTTGCGCACGTCAGAAAGTAAAGGCTGCCAATGCCGGTTTCCAGACGTACATTGATGCTCTCGAAGCAGAGCTTGCTGTGGAGGAACAGTGTTTCCGTCGATCAGGCAGACTGGTCTTCGCTTGATAAGACGAGTACTCCAGTTACCAAGAAGATGCCTCAGATGTCCAGGTCTTCGACGCCAGCGAGAAGTATGGCACCTCTGAACCCTGCCATCGAGAACTTGCGTGGAGGTATTGATAGTGGACAGCAAACTCCTACAGTTATTGGTCGGAGAAAGAAAGTGCTCTAGTGGCATCTGAGAAACAACTCAAGGAAACTCAAGGAGAAATAGCGCACTGTTTCGAATGTGAGTGTCTCGTTGAATTATGATAGAGAGTATTGGCAACTGACCCGATTGAGCATAGGAAAACAAATTGATGTCTACGCGTGTAAACGACCTACGTCTCCAGGTTGAACGTTTGGACTACGACAAGAAGGAAAGCACATCTGCACCAATGTACACGACGGGGCCTTCTGTGATCGTTTCGGCGGCTTGATACCCTTTGTTCCTCGAAGTCGAGGGCGGTCTGGGTTCTCCACCACTGTCTGCCGCGACAAATTTGGTGAAAGGAGTCAGCTAAAAGATATTCGGTGAATACGCGATACCGACATGGACATGATGTGATTGATGCTGGACTCACCACTGCTTTACTGCAGGCTACGGCACCATCAAGGAGCTCTGCGTCAGCTTCCTCGTGACGCCTACACTGTTCACTTTCCTGTCGTTCGGCAGCATCTTGAGGATCTGAGGCTGTACCTCCTCCACAGAGCTGATCGAGAAATCCGGGCCGACGCCGTCCACGGGGATCGCCATGATGAATACAAAGAAGTAAACTAGGACATATACGTACGCATCTGTCCGCGCCGTCTGCAGTCGCGTGAGTAGCATCGTCACCACACTTTTAATCAAGAGTTTCAACATCGCACTTGGGATATACCTCGCAACGCTCTGCAGCAGCTGAAAGCCCCACGCATCGTTGGCACGTGATGGAAAGAGTTTCTGTTGCACGACGGCCAGAATAGCGGTGAACCGGCATCCCGTGCAAGGAAGGCGCGTAAGAGGCGAACAAGAGCGAGAATGGAGCCCTTTTGCGCCTAGGAAGCGGGCTGGTGGAGGAAAGGTAGGATAGAGCGATAGTAGGGAGGAACGTCGCTGTCGTGGAGTTCCAGCATCTGCGAATGGATTTGGAAGATGTACGGAATGAATTCATTACTGTCAACACGTCATTTGTTAGAAAGATGTCTTGGCAAAAAAAGCTACTCACGATCTATATCCTGCTGCAGAATGATTGTGAAAGGACCAAATAGTGCCTGTTCGAACGTCGTCGGCGCTTTATGCTGCCAGCTTTCTCATCTTTATTGCTACCTGATCAAAGCGGAAATGCTCTCGAAGATATTGGGATTGCTCGAGTTTTTACAAATTGCGGCGAGGATGGCAACCAGACGATGTAACAGTCGCTCGTGTTCGGCGGCTAAGGTTGACCGTGCAGTCAAAACAACACGCATGACGCCTGAAGGTGACACAGATGAGAATGTAATTTTGTAAATAGATGTAAAACTTACACTTTATCAGAAAGTCGTTTTCCGCAATTTTCTCCGGTGTTCCAACCCCCTCAATCTTTAACATTAAAGTGTTAATGATTTCAGGTGCGAGCTCTCGGATGTCTTCTTGGTTGAAACTGTATAAGCCGTTAGAAGGGCCATTGTTTCAAACAACCGCGATACGCACAGTAAGGTTGACCCGCGCTTGATGAACAATATTCGCTCGATGGTCGTCGCTGCATACGCATAATACAGTAGTTCGGCGAACGCAAATGACAAACAAGGAGAGGAAGAACAGAAAGGAGTTGCTCTTTTGTGAGCTACATAGCAAGTTAGAGGCACGTTCTTACAAGAATGAAATGTAGACACTCCCACCTGATTTCGGAAGGAATACAAAAAGCAAATTGCATCGACCTGGAGAATGGGATGCACAGAGTTTTAATCTGCTTGTAGGTCCTCGTACACGTGTTGCGAAAAGAACTGCGCTACGTCTACAAGAGCATTCGTGCTCGTGACTCCTTGCTGTAGATTCCCGTTAGTATCCACTGCTCATTTCTATGATCTGTAGCACTTACCTGTGCGGTTGCGCCCACCGTAGCCACCGCCGAGAGGAGGTACACGCTTTCATCCTTTCTCTTCCAACTCTCTTCGTCGCCCATCTTCCTGTTGTACTCCTCCCGCCCGTTTCCGACGACGGTCAGAATGACTTCGGTCGTCTCAGCTTCGAAGCTAGACGCGACAAGCGCACGGAGGACGTCGGCCACAGCTTGGCACCGAGCAATTCCCTCCGCAGTCAGATCGCCGATGGACAACGAAGAAGCCGCGAAAGAGAGATCCACTCGGACGTATTCCAAGCTAGAATAGTTACATTAAGCCACTGTGATTCAAACATGGTTGAAAGGCACAAAGGCTTACCACAACTGGGGAACCCGTAAACACTTTTGAACAAAGAGTTGGGTAGTGAAGGCACGAGAGGAGAGAGAACATTGTAGGGAGTGACTATAAGCACAATTCTGCATGAAATATAGTAAATGAATTGAGTAAAAGCATAATAAAAACATTCCGAAGAACCTGAGAATGCGACAGCTCATCCAACAAGCGGTCATTCCTTCCCAAGTTCCGCCAATTCCTCTGCTCCAGTCCGTGTCACCTCCATAAGGTTCTTGTTGCTAATCAGAGTGCTTCCATCGTCCGTTGAGAGTGCAAAAACAATGCCAGTCGCGGTTGAGTCGCGCCTGTGCATGGAGCAAATGTCTGTCACAAATTTCAGCTCTAAGAAAGATCCATGTTATAGAAAATGATGCATACCTTTGAAATATTTATGCTCAAAGTGAGCACTAGGAGTTTGTGCGGATGCTGCTGGAGTACCATAATGATGGGGAAGAAGACAGAGAGGATGGCAGTGGGGAACCGGGGGAGACGACAAACATCACCCGGAGGTCCGGGCTCAGTTGAGGCCGGCTATTTTCTTTATCCGAGTCCATACTAGTAGACCAGCCCAGACCTTAGATCACATGATAAATAAGGTTTTGGTTTTGAAAGTGGACAAGTAGTCCGCTATTAAGACCCGCTAGGGTAGCGGGAATATACTCAACCTCCTTCCCAGGGTTCGCCTGACGGCTCCCACTAAGCCAAAAACAGGTATGAACATTTGATTTGATTTGATTTATTCCATTATAGTGACTGCAGGCCCTTTAGGGCCTATGGCGCACTTAGAATACATTTGTACATCTACCGACTACAATGATGCTGGACTTGAAAAGGCTTAACAATTTTGGGTGATTTTAGAAAAGAACAAAGGGTATGGTCTACTGGAGGTATGAGGACAATGAGGATATAGTGAGGCGAAACGTGTCGCTGAGAGAAAAAAGGGGGGGAGCGCATATAGCTACAAAGTGTTGGTGGTGGTGGTACAGTGCGTGGGCAATGGAATTGTACAGTGGCGTCCCAGTGGAGGGGCTTATGGGCCCATGATAATAAATAAGTGATAAAAGAAAAGAAAAGAGAGGAAAGAAAGCGGAGAATAAAGAAAGCCAAAGTCATTCCTGCCCGTCCTCACTGAGGGGGAACAGGTGCGGGAACCTCCCTGAGTCTTTTATGAATCTCAGGACGGTGTTACGACCTAGAGCGGTTCTTCTGCTCTCAAGACCCTTAATCGGCGTCGGACGACTTATCGGACGGCTCTGTGCGGTGGTCCTCGCTCTGAGAAGCACTTTACAAGTAAATTAAGCTATTCTACACATCAGAGCTAAAGATAACACATCACCTGAGAAGCACTTTACAAGAGGCCAAAAGTGAGTGCTTCGCAGGTTGATCCGCGGTTTTGGCAAGTGGAAACGATAAACTATACAGTACCAAGCCACCAGGGTCCGAGTCCGACGAGGACCGCCGCGGGCCGCTGACTGTAGGCAAAGTCCGCCACATACAGGGTCGGACGTCCGCCTGGTGGCGGTGTCCGACTCCTAGAGTTGGTACACCGATCGAAAGTGAAGTCGGTGGCTTGCAGGGAGCTTGTCCGCGCTGCCTGCAAGCCTACAGGTAAGTATCTACGTGCAAGAAAAATAAAAGAGTCGGTGTTCAATACACCGCTCGAAACACCGCTCGGTGTCCGTAAAGGCCGCAAGTCCGCCACCGCGGACTTCAGCGGCCATGTCAGGAACTCGTCGGAAAGTCAAAAGAAAATCAGATAAAAAAATAAAGAAATAAGTAAACCTGGGGACGATTCCTGACATTACCCCCCTCCAAAGGCGCTCCTAAAGAGCGCGGTACGACCTCAGCGGACGGCGTCCGGGTACTTTTGGTAGTAGGCGCGGACTTTGGTCTGTGCATGTTCCATGTCCGCCGCGTCTACCCATGAATCCTCGTCCGGACCGTAGCCTTTCCATCGGACAAGGTACTGGAGCTTGCGTCCGCGTCCAGTCCGACGCGAATTGAGCACTTCCTGCACCTCATACTCGATATCACCGTCTACCGACACCGGGTCTGGCGGTGTCGGTACCCGACCGGGGATGGTGTCCGCCACAAACTTCGTCAGTAGGGAGGCATGGAAGACCGGGTGAATCCGCATCGAGGCCGGCAGCTTCAGCTCGAAGTTGAGCTCCCCAATCTTCCGCTCAACGAGGAAAGGTCCAAGTCGGCGCGGATTCAGTTTGCGGGTGCCCGGAAGTGCAATATTCCGAGCATCAAGCCATACCTTGTCGCCTGGTTGAATGTCCGGCACCTCTCGACGTCCTTGGTCATAGTACCGCTTCATCCGCTCGGCCGCAACCTCCAGCGCGGCCTTTGCGTCCTCCTGAGCCTTCTGGAGCAGGTCTAGCCGCTCGTCCGCGGCCGGTACCGTCGAAAGGCCGGCGCTGGGCACAATCGTGAACTCTGGGTCGTATCCATACAGAAGTCCGAAAGGAGACATCCTAGTGGCCGAGTGCGCACGGGTGTTGTGAGCGAATTCGGCCATGGGCAATAAGTCCGCCCAGTTCTCCTGTCGGACATCGGTAAATGCCCGCAGGTACTGCTCAAGCTCCTGGTTCACCCGCTCGGTCTGTCCGTCGGTCTGCGGATGGAAGGACGTCGAGGTAGCACCCTCAATACCCAGTCGGTGCAGGACCGCCTTCATGAATCGGGACACGAACTGTGTGCCGCGGTCCGAAATGACTTTGCGCGGTGTTCCGTGGTGCTTCCACACCTCCGAAATGAACAAGTCCGCCGTCCGCGCGGAGTCAATGTCGGATGTCGTCGGTATGAAGTGGGCCTGCTTCGTCAGTCGGTCTACTACCACGAAGATAGCATCGTACTCGCCGGACGGTGGCAACTGTGTAATAAAATCACAAGAAATCACTTGCCACGGACCGTCCGGTACTTCGTTGGGCTGTAGGGGGCCGACAGGCCGCTGCGGTATGTTCTTGGTCCGAATGCAGGTATCACAAGCGGACACATACCGCTCTACGAAGGCCGACATGCCTGGCCACCAATAGTTCCGACTCACACCAGCTCGTAGGTCTTCCACCGCCCTGGATGTCCGACCGGAAGGGAATCATGGTGTAACTTCACGATATCCCGGCGGATTTCCTCGTCCTGCGGTACATAGACCTTGCCGCGGTACAGCAGAAGTCCGTCTTCGGTGTTCCACTCCTCGAGGTTGTTAACCAGCGCCCTAGGCGCCCCATCCTTCAACTTCTCAATCGATTCCACCAACTCCTCATCCCACTTCTTCGATTCTCGAATCCTCCTCAACAACTCAATGTCCCCGTCCGAGCGGACCATTCCCCGACGCATGGCAAGCGTATAGAACCGCTTGGTGTCCAGCAAGACCTTGTCGGTGTTGTCCGGTCCGTCCGGCCGCAAATCCTCTCGTCGGGATAGCACGTCGGGCTTTCCCCCAAGCCGTCCGGGTCGGTGTCTGATCAGGAAGTCGAAGCGGCTGAGGAACAAGCTCCAGCGCGCCTGGCGGCGGGTGAGGTTGCGGGCTTCGGCAAAGAACACTAGGTTCTTGTGGTCCGACACCACATCGATTCGGTGCGGTGATCCTTCGAGGTAGTGCCGCCACTCGTCCAAGGCGCGGACAATGGCTAGCAACTCCTTGTCATGGATCTCGTAGTTCCTCTCCGCTTCTCCCAACGACTTGGAGTAGTAGGCGACCGGGTGGATGTCACCGTCTTCACCGACCTGCGACAACACCGCTCCGGTAGCAAAGTCCGACGCATCACACTCAAGAATGAAGGGCTTTTCGAGGTCGGGCATGGCCAAGACCGGCGCATCCGCAAACCGCTGCTTCAGTCCGTCGAAGGACTCTTGCTGGCGGGCTTCCCATCACCACTCCGCATCCTTGCGAAGCAGTTCGGTCATCGGACCCGCCAGCTTCGCAGTCCTACCAGCCATTCTATTCAATGAGATACAGTAATTTGCTGTATGTATTTAATCATCTGATTGAATGAATTACAGCTTTGCTGTATAACACTTATTGTATTCTCTACAGCAAATGCTGTCTAATGTATTATAGCCTTACTGAGCATCTAGATATACTAGGTCTGCAATCTGTAATGGGAATATAGCACTAGATAATAGATTAATGCATTTGTGTACCCACCGCTTTTTTGAGCTATTTATAGTGTTCAGGCACTGCTGATTAACAGTATGCTGTAATAAATCAGAATTTCATAATTTCCGCTTGTTTTGGCATTTGAGGCACATCAGGGTCTAGGACCCTGAGGTCCGGCAGGTTCCAGGTCACCTGGAGCTGTTACCGCTTCAGGAGACCGTGGGAATAAATTCAAATTAGCCTTTGCAGGCCCTACAGGCATCCAAAAATAACGCGAAAATAGCCAATAAATCAGAAAATATTCCTGGGCACTGCCGCTTTGCTCTAGCGTGATAAATACGCATTGGGACGTCCCAAATAGGGTACCAGGGTGCTCTAGGCCACTCTGGGCCCTTCCTAAAGCGGTAAAATCATTATAAAATAGATAATAATATTTGAACTCGAGTGCATATATGCAGGCTCCCCCTGGGCTAACCGGCTGCATATAAAATACAGTAAAATCGGATTATATTAGTGGAAGCATATTGAACATGTTCTTAATAGCTATATATGGTAATTCCAGCCAGGAACATACTATAATTGTCAAAACACATTCCGGTTGACATGCTAATACTACCGGGCTCATTTCACCACATTGGGATACCTCCAGAATGCAAATTTTGATGGGAATCTATTGGTGCATACAACAAGAGTCTAAATACTCATCAATCACGGTGGGGAAGGCACTTTACGTGGCACAGTTGATTATTCTTTTATTTAAATGTTATTTCTACTACTGCACTTCTACTGCACATAATGGCGCGTTTAGATAGTCACATTATATCTAATAAACGAGGGGAACACGAATATGCAATCCGAATGGTCACACAGTCTCTGGGTATGTCAATAATACACTTTTATGTTTACGTGTGCATGCAAAAATTGCACAGCCTCCACAGGCACTCCTGTACGTGCTACACGTGTACTAATGACTTTGATTGACTTTATATATGTCTTACGTATACTCCACAAAGTTTCATGTTTATTGGAGCTTGCGTTGAATTGATATTAAGCCTACAATAATGAGAAAGAATCGTCATTTTTAATTTTACGGGAGGCTTACAGGTCAGGCACATGATGCCAAACAGCCATCATATGTATCCTAAACATAATCCAAATGCATGTTTGGGGTACAGATGGAATCTACAGGTTATATGTGTTTTGGACATGTCATACGTATACTGATATTACAAGTAGCAATCCACCCTACAATGTTGCATATGACTTGCACATTCCAACTACATCTCAAACATGCATTTGTAATATGTTTAGGATACTTATAATGGTTGTTTGGCATCATGTGCCTGACCCGTAAGCCTCCCGTAAAATTAAAAATAACCATTCTTTCTCAATATTGTAAGCTTAATATCAATTCAACGCAAGCTCCAATAAACATGAAACTTTGTGGAGTATACGTAAGACATATATAAAGTCAATCAAAGTCATTAGTACACGTGTAGCACGTACAGGAGTGCCTGTGGAGGCTGTGCAATTTTTGCATGCACACGTAAACATAAAAGTGTATTATTGACATACCCAGAGACTGTGTGACCATTCGGATTGCATATTCGTTTTCCCCTCGTTTATTAGATATAATGTGACTATCTAAACGCGCCATTATGTGCAGTAGAAGTGCAGTAGTAGAAATAACATTTAAATAAAAGAATAATCAACTGTGCCACGTAAAGTGCCTTCCCCACCGTGATTGATGAGTATTTAGACTCTTGTTGTATGCACCAATAGATTCCCATCAAAATTTGCATTCTGGAGGTATCCCAATGTGGTGAAATGAGCCCGGTAGTATTAGCATGTCAACCGGAATGTGTTTTGACAATTATAGTATGTTCCTGGCTGGAATTACCATATATAGCTATTAAGAACATGTTCAATATGCTTCCACTAATATAATCCGATTTTACTGTATTTTATATGCAGCCGGTTAGCCCAGGGGGAGCCTGCATATATGCACTCGAGTTCAAATATTATTATCTATTTTATAATGATTTTACCGCTTTAGGAAGGGCCCAGAGTGGCCTAGAGCACCCTGGTACCCTATTTGGGACGTCCCAATGCGTATTTATCACGCTAGAGCAAAGCGGCAGTGCCCAGGAATATTTTCTGATTTATTGGCTATTTTCGCGTTATTTTTGGATGCCTGTAGGGCCTGCAAAGGCTAATTTGAATTTATTCCCACGGTCTCCTGAAGCGGTAACAGCTCCAGGTGACCTGGAACCTGCCGGACCTCAGGGTCCTAGACCCTGATGTGCCTCAAATGCCAAAACAAGCGGAAATTATGAAATTCTGATTTATTACAGCATACTGTTAATCAGCAGTGCCTGAACACTATAAATAGCTCAAAAAAGCGGTGGGTATACAAATGCATTAATCTATTATCCAGTGCTATATTCCCATTACAGATTGCAGACCTAGTATATCTAGATGCTCAGTAAGGCTATAATGCATTAGACAGCATTTGCTGTAGAGAATACAATAAGTGTTATACAGCAAAGCTGTATTTCATTCAATCAGATAGCTGGCAGCAGTGAGCTTCGAGAAGTCCTTGATGAAGGGGCGGTAAAAGTTGGCAAACCCGAGGAAGGCCTGAATGTCCTTCACCTTCATTGGTGTCGGCCAGTCCGCTACCGCTTCGACCTTTTTCGGGTCCATGGTGATCGTCCCAGCACCGATGATCATGCCAAGGTACTCAATAGAGTCCTTGTGGAACTCACACTTCTCCGGCTTGCAGAACAGGTCGTATTTCTCGAGCCGGCGGAGTACCTCCTTCACATGCTCTTCGTGCAGCTCGTCGGACTCCGAGAAGATGCAGATATCGTCCAGATAAACGATCACAATGACATCCAGCATGTCCTTGAAGATCTCATTCATCATCCGCTGGAACGTAGCGGGCGCGTTCGTGAGTCCGAAGGTCATCACCGTCGGCTCAAAGTGGCCTTCCTGAGTCCGAAAGGCCGCTTTCCACTCGTCGCCTTCTTTGATGCGGACATTGTTGTAGCCCGCGCGGAGGTCCAGCTTGGTGAAGACCCGAGCCTTCTTCAAAGAATCAATGAGTTCGGTGGTGAGGGGGAGGGGATATCGGTTTTTTACGGTCATGGCGTTCAATTTCCGGTAATCGACGACCATACGCAAAGATCCATCCTTCTTCTTGATAAAGAACACCGGGGCGGCCGCTGGGGACTTCGAGGGCCGAATATACCCTTTCCGAAGGTTCTCCTCAATGAACTCCTTGAGGGCCGCTCGCTCTTTCGGTGCCATAGGATAGATCTTGCTGTACGAAGGTACCGCTCCGGGTTCCAGGTCGATTGCATGGTCGTACGGCTTCCGCTCGGGCAGCCGCTCGGCCTCGGACTTTGAGAACACCTTGGCGAACTCGCGGTACTGGGGGGGGACCATCTCCTCGAAGGACTTGTCCCCTTCCTTGACCGCGGTCTTTTCGGCAATTGCTTGCGACCAGGTGTACGAGGCCGCAATCTTGTGCACAAAGTCCGGATCGTCCGCCACATAGAACTGTTCGGCGTTGTGGTACACATCCCAGTACTTTTCCGAGTACCGAAAGCCGGGGGGAACCTTCATACGCTCGTCCGCGGTCTCGTCCGCCTCGTCCGCCTCATCACCGACTTCCGCCACGCATACCCGCGCGTGTGGGGCCGGTCGCGCTCGTGTCTGTCGACTGTTCTTGATTCGAGCCGCACGGAACTTCCGTACGGTTCGGGGAACGTCCTGTCCGACGTGGACGGTGCGGTCCGCCGCTGGGGGGCGGCAGTCCGCCGGACATCTAGTGAAACTGACTGTTTCACCGCTCCAATCAATCTCGGGGTTGTGCTGCCGCAACCAGTCGACTCCAATAATCAATGGGTAGTCCCCAATGTTCGCGACCGTAGCCGCCACTTCTTCCTTGTGATTGCCAATCTCCAAGGTCATCAGGACTTCGTCCTTGATCGGTCCGCTCTGATTCGGTGAATCGTCGGCGTTGTAAACCTTGATCGGACTTGGGAGCGGACGAGTCCGCAGCCCAAACTTCCGAACCAGCTTCGAGTTCACAATCACCGAGAACGCTCCGCAATCCAACAGGGCTCTCATGCTCAAAATCTTTCGGCCGTCGCTAATTCTCACTGGTATGTGTATGAACCGACGCAAACTCTTGTGTATTAATGAAGTATTGTACACAGAGGGATCGGACACATCATCCTCTAGCAGTGAGAACCGGTTTCGGGTCTCTGGCGGATCGACCGCTCGCCGAGACCCAATCAAAAACCCTGAGCCTTGAGAGCCGCCGCTACCGCCTTCGCAATGTCGTCCGCGGTCGGTACTCGGACTGAGTTGACCGCCGGACTCTCGTCCTTGACTTCCTCGAGTGTGGCGGAAGGCTGGGTGGAGGCCGCCGGTGCAGCGGCCGGGGTAGCGGACGCGGCATTTGAGGCCGCGGTTGGGGTGGCTGTCTGGGAGGCCACCTTGGATCGTCCGGACATAGTCCGCTTGCCCTTCTGCGGGCATTCTCGCGCGCGGTGTCCGTGCTCGCCGCACTGGAAGCAAAGGCCGCGCTTCATCATCTCGTCGGTGCTCAGCCGATCGATATCCATCGCATCGGGGTCTTTCGCGCGGCTCTGGGAGTGAGAGGCCGACGCATTCGAATGCGTCCGATCGCTCCAGTGTGACCGCCAGCTCGAGCGGTACAGTCCGGCTCGCTGGGCGCGGAGTTCTTCATCCTTCACACAGAGTTCTTGAACCCAGGGATCGAACTCCTTGGTGTTCTTGAACGTCATGGACAGCATATCGATCCGGAACGCGGTGCTGAGTCCCTTCTCAAAGAGGTTCATCCATCCCCGATCGTCCGCGGTGAAGTCCGCTTCGGACTTCAAAGCCCGGAACTTGATCGCAAAGTCCGACACGGTGTCCTTGCCCTGGCGCAGGTTCAGCAGCTCCTGCGAGGCCGACCGCTGCTCGTTAGGCCGTCCGAAGGCCATCTTGAGTGACTGGAGAAATTTCTCCATCGAGGTCATCTCGGGCGGTAGTGCGGTGTTCTCCAGGACCGCTTTGGTGTAGGGGCGGGCCCAACTCTCCGCTGGACCGCGGAGTCGGGAGGCCGCCCACACGCAGGCGGTGGTCTCGTTGGGAAACTCGTGGGGCCGCATACGAACGTAAAGTCGCACCTTCTGAGACCACTCCTCAAAGCTCATTGCATCAGCATCCTTGTCCTTGCCCGTCCGCCCGTAGTACTCGGGCGGTATCGCCACCTTCGGTCCTTTCGGTGTACCGCTGTGTGTACCGCCGTCCGCGGACGGCCCGCCCGACAACATGCGCACCAGATTGCGTAGGGTGTTGTTTTCGTCGGCCATCTGCTGCAGGGTGGTCTGAAGGGGTCGGGTGGCGGCGTTAATAGCCTCCAGGATGTCGGGGGAGAGGTCCTGGGCCGGAGGCGGGGCGGCCATTGGGGCGGCCTCGCCTTGGGCGGTCTCGGGAGCGTCAGTAAAGATCGGGGATTGTTCTTGGGACGACATGGCTTCGTGTCCAGTCCCAAACTTCGTCATAGTATCGGTCCTGCTTCAAGGGCGTCGAGAGAACGGACTTTTGGCCTAATGTTACGACCTAGAGCGGTTCTTCTGCTCTCAAGACCCTTAATCGGCGTCGGACGACTTATCGGACGGCTCTGTGCGGTGGTCCTCGCTCTGAGAAGCACTTTACAAGTAAATTAAGCTATTCTACACATCAGAGCTAAAGATAACACATCACCTGAGAAGCACTTTACAAGAGGCCAAAAGTGAGTGCTTCGCAGGTTGATCCGCGGTTTTGGCAAGTGGAAACGATAAACTATACAGTACCAAGCCACCAGGGTCCGAGTCCGACGAGGACCGCCGCGGGCCGCTGACTGTAGGCAAAGTCCGCCACATACAGGGTCGGACGTCCGCCTGGTGGCGGGTCCGACTCCTAGAGTCGGTACACCGATCGAAAGTGAAGTCGGTGGCTTGCAGGGAGCTTGTCCGCGCTGCCTGCAAGCCTACAGGTAAGTATCTACGTGCAAGAAAAATAAAAGAGTCGGTGTTCAATACACCGCTCGAAACACCGCTCGAAACACCGCTCGGTGTCCGTAAAGGCCGCAAGTCCGCCACCGCGGACTTCAGCGGCCATGTCAGGAACTCGTCGGAAAGTCAAAAGAAAATCAGATAAAATAATAAAGAAATAAGTAAACCTGGGGACGATTCCTGACAGACGGGTCCGAGTCGTGCTCCCGGTCCCAGCGTCGACCGTAAGGTGAGTGGCTTGTTACGGAGAGCTGTACGGAGGGCACGGCGCTGGGCGGCGAATTGACGGCAAGTGAGGAGGTAGTGGGAGACGGTTTCTGGTATTCCGCACTTGGAACAGAGCGGAGAGTCCGAGCAGCGAATTCGCGAGAGGTGGGCGTTGAGGGGGGCGTGGCCAGTCCGCAGTTGCGTGAGGATGGCGCACTCGTTGCGGCCCCGATCTTTGTAGATGGCCCGGACTCTGCGGGAGGGCGGGGTGAGGTCGACGGGGCGCAGTTTCCTGGCGCTCTTGGACTTTAGCCAGTCCGCTTTCCATTGGGCGGAGGCCCTCTTTTTTCTGGCCGCTATCAGGGCGGCCGAGCTCGTAGGGAGTGTCCCGGCTAAGCTTAGCATCCGTCCGAGCTGGTTTAAGTCCGGGTCCGAGGCTGCAGACTTTGCCTCGGCATCTACCCATTCGTTCGCATCGATGTCTTCGTGGCCTGGGACCCAGTGTATGTTGATGGTGAGAGTGGTTCGTTGCCGCCGAAGTCGCCTGAGCTCGGACCCAAACAGCTGGAGTAGGTACTGTCCGGGCTGCGCGCGTGGCTGGACCAGTGCTGATATTGCGGGCTGGCAGTCAATGAAGAGGGAGGCGCGGGTGGCCCGAGGTGTCGCTTGTATCAAATCGAGGCCGAGGATTGCCCCGCACACTTCCGCTTCGAAGACAGTGTGGTCCCGCTCACTTCCCAAGTGGAAGCGGCGCACGTCCGGGGAGAAGGTGCGCTCGTCCGCTGGTGGAATGGCTGGCTGCGAAGAAAGAGAAGAAGAAGAAAAAGAAGAAGAAAGAGAGAGAGATTGAGAGTGAGAGTGAGAGTGAGAGTGTGAAGTGCTAGAAATACAGTCAGAATGAAATAGAGAAGGAGAAAGAAATTCGATGTGTGCGCCTTCATGCGCCTGACTACCCTTTCGTCCTCCGTCTGCCTCCCCCCTGCCAGTTCCTGTGCCTAACTTCCCCACATATTCCTCGTATGGCCCCCGCTGCCGTCCTCCCACTGCTACTGCCGCCGCCCCCACTCCGCCCTTGAACCCCGACCCATCTGAGAAGATACAGAGTGACCCGCTCTGTATGGCTTCCTCCGCCTCCTCTTTGGCGGCCGCGCGAGACTTGGCGATGCGCACCGTGACCACCCCGGGGGTGGCCGGCTGGTTCTGGGACGGCTGGATCTGTTCAACCTGACCGCGGAGCTCAGGGAAAGCCCCCATCAGCTTATGAAGGACAGAGCGGTGGCGCTTCACCTGCCGCCGGCACCTCTGGACCATAGGATGCAAGGGGTGTTGCGGGGGGAGCGTGCAGAGACGAACGGCGGCCTTGAAGGTGGAGAGCTCGAGGCGAAGCTGAGCGGGAAGGAGGTGTGCATGAAAGTCCGCCATGTCCGTGGCCGTGGTGTTGAAGGCCCCGGTGATCAGCTTCGCGGCTCGTCGCTGTAGCTTCCCCATGGCGCGGGTGAGGCCGACGCTGCCCGTCTTGCGCGTAAGACCCCCGGAGAGTGGCTCGTACCAGGTGAGCAATGCGTACTCAATCCGGGGGAAGACCAGCGCGAGGATCAGCTGGCGCATGTATCCATGCGGGATCCTGAGTCGCCCCACGGCCCCGAGTGTCCTGGTGCCGCGAGCTAGTGCCTGCTCCGCGTGGAATTTGAACGAGAGCTTCTCGTCCAGGAGGACGCCCAAGTACCGTACGCAGGCCGTGGGTTTGATGGTGTGCGTACGGAATTGGAGGTTGAGGTCAGGCCCCTCGGGGCGAGACTTGCGTCCCCAGAAGTGGATCAGCTGGAACTTCTGGTAGTCGTACCGGGATCCGTTCGTGACCCCCCACTGGTCCGCCTGTTGTAGGAAGGAGTTGAGGGTATCGATGTTCTGCGCGGCAGAGTTTGAGACAACGAGCTTGGCGGTATCGTCTATGAACCCTGAGGTCGGATCGGTCGGCTCGCCCGGGAGTCGAAGGAGGTCCGAGTTGAAAAGGAGGTAAAGAATGGGGGAGAGGGGTGATCCTAACGGGTATGAACAAACAAGACATAACGGGTATGAACAAACAAGACATAACTTAACGGTTTTGGGTGTGAGCCGTCAGGCGAACCCTGGCATAAGTGTTTTAAGCGAGCTCCCGCTCACCATGGGGTAAACAAGAGCAAGCTTGCTCCGCCGGACCCAAAAGAGGTAACGGGCCCGCCGCTTTCGATCGCGGGCTCGATAACTAGGCTTTACAACAGTATAAATATATAATTCTTTTTGTACTGCATTAGAATTACTCTCATTAACATTTATCAAAGACTAGTATATGAGGTAAGGTCAAGATTGAATTTAATAAAAGTGCAGAAGATGCTTCTACTAATGGTGACCATCAAGCCGGTCTAAAACATAACAGCAATATATGCTATTATTTAAAAGCTTTATAGCACTACAAATATCCTATGTAAGAAGTTGCATAAAATTCTATCAAAAATTGACGGAGTTATCAAGCCCGCCATCAAAAGCGGCGGGCCCGTTACCTCTTTTGGGTCCGGCGGAGCAAGCTTGCTCTTGTTTACCCCATGGTGAGCGGGAGCTCGCTTAAAACACTCATGCCAGGGTTCGCCTGACGGCTCACACCCAAAACCGTTAAGTTATGTCTTGTTTGTTCATACCCTTTTTTGGCTTAGTGGGAGCCGTCAGGCGAACCCTGGGAAGGAGGTTGGAATATACTATACATTAAGTAAGAATGCGAGTTACCTCAAAGATGGAACTGTTTTAAATATTATTTTAGAAGGAGTGGAGCGAACGGGTTGTTGCTCTTTGGTTATCAAGAGTTAGAAATCTACTTTATTCTCTCTCTCGTATATAACGAAGATTACCTGGGAACTCAATCACTTGCATATTCACTCCGCTGTCAAGTTCGACGTCTACATGATACGAGTTCATACCTATTTCTCGTGAAAGAGTCAGTATGCCGGGTCCGGTGCGTCAGGAGTCAGAAACGGGCCCGAAGTTGCGACAAACAGCGCTTAAAAAGCGATGAGCGTATGGAGCCTTTCACTTAGAGGCCGCTACTTTTGTGCAACCATATTTGGTCAGTCAAAAAAAATCATAATTTATTTTCCTTTAGTAGAAATGTGCCTTTTCGCAAGAGGAACAATCCCTCTAAAGGATTTTCTCATAACTAAAAAACTGACTGAGTTAAGAAATTGCATTAGTACCAATTTGGCGGCAGGTCGAGTGTATTATAAATATACCATATATGGATGAATGTAATTTATCTTTTGCCTTTCTTGTCTTTCCATAACTTAATAAACCAAATATTTTACAGGTACTATTGCAGTTTCTTCCTTTGAAACGTTGGAAATCCTTTTCAAAGCCTCTTTTTGTACACTTTAAACTGATCTAGACTTCGAAGAATTCTTACAGAATTATCTGAAATTTTTTTTTGCCGGCCGGCCAGATTGGCGGGTGCACAAAAGTAGCGGCCTCTAAGTGAAAGGCTCCATAGAGAAACGCGGTCGTATATAGAAGCACAGTCACCTTTCACCTTGCTCAAGCTCATCCCTACCCTCACTCCCTGCTTCGCCGCAAGCTCTCACATATATTCTGGGCAATGCCCGACGAGATAGATCTTTCGAAGCCTGATGGTGTGCTTCGATACTTATCGGGAACACCCTTCGCTAGCTCTCGCGTGGTTCCTTTGAGCGGAGGCAATGCAAATTATCTCTTTCGATTGTATTTGCAGAGCCCTTATGATGGCATGCAGACACTTGTCATGAAGCATGGAAAGTCGTGGGCTTCTGGTGATGAAACCTTCAGATTTTCTGTGGAAAGACAGGTAATCCCACCTCCTGCCTACAAAGCGCCAGAATACATCTAACGAAAAGACGGTGTGTGCGTTAGAGCTTTGAAGCTAGGGCTCTTGAGGGTGTTAATGCGGTCCTTCCCCCCGATGCGCTTGCAAGAGTGCCTAGACTGCATCACCACGACGAGAAAGAGCATGTCCTCATCATGGACGACTGCGGACCGGAGGCGAAGACTCTCAAGCAATTGTTAAAGGATGGACTGCTGGATATCCCGGCGTGCCGCATTGTAGGACGTGCACTCGGCACTTTCCTCGCGACCATTCATAGGGAGTGCACGAAAGACCAGAAGCTGATGCAGTATCTGGACCGAAATTCGGAGATGAAGCGCTTGAGTGCATTAGTGACGTATGGTCGTCTAGTTGACACCTTGACGGGGGAAAGGAAGGGACAGACAGGCGATGCGGTTGTAGACCCTCCGCTAGCAGAGTCGCTTCCCGAAGGGACGATACAAACGGTGGAGATGATCGCACAGGAGACCTCACAGGCAATCATAGGTGCAGATGCAAATAGTGTCTTCACGATGGGTGACTTCTGGACTGGAAACATCGTAGTGAGCACAAGCGTCAGTACGTCCGGAGCCCTGAAGGTCGAGCGCATCCTTGTTGTCGACTGGGAGGTCACGAAACCCGGACTACCATACTTGGACTTCGGTCAGTTCGTCGCGGAGATGCACTCTCTACGCCGGTTCTACGAAACCTCCGCCAAGGAATTGGTGGATGAGGCGCTCAACGAGTACTTTGCCGCGTACAAGGAGGGCTTTCCAATTGACGATGTGTATTTGAGAGGAGCGACAGCGCACTTAGGAGCACATTTGGTTGCTTGGACTCCGGTGGTGGGCTGGGAACCGAAGGAAAAGGTCAGGCGTGTTGTTGAAGAGGGGGTCAAGTATCTGGTCATGAGCAAGCGGGAGGAGCTTGATAATTTGAGGAAGATAATTTCATAGGCGGACAAAGATGCAGTATTAGACCCGGGCCCTTCTGTCCAGTACGATAATTGGTCATGAAATTTGTATCATTGGACACAGCTAGATTTTTGCTTTCAGCAAGTGTAGTCGTCTTGGAGCCATGTATGTACATATATATGGAGCTTACCGCGCGTTATAGCACTAGTACGATTTGAAGAAGACTGGTAGATTGTGGCTCGTTGGTTCTCTAGGCTACAGAGAACAAGCACCTGGGCATTCTTTTCACAAAAAGCGCCCCAGGTTGGCCTTGCATCCCTCAACGGCGGACCCTGCTCTAGGATAAAGAATTCTCGAAGCTGCCATCAACACGAGTCGAATAGTCGTCCATGTATGAGTTATTCCGTTACTTACACTGGCAAGAAAGCGCTCCAGTTGGCGGCTGGTTGAGGTTGAACTTGAAGCCTCTGAGGTCGCGGTCTGAAGTCGAGGGGACGACCCGTAGCGTGGGAGTTCAAACTCCTTCATCCTCGATCCTCACCTTCGTTTCCTTGTCGAAATGTCGAAACCATTCGATATGAAGAAGAATTTGTATATATGTATGGGCCTTCACCGCCTACATTATCCCACCCGTCGAGCTCGAAGAGAAACTGGCTAAAGCACCGCAGCAATTCGCACCCGCGCAATGTCAGATTTTGCGGAAGCCTGAAAGACAGAGCCTGAAGGAGACAGAGATAGAGAGAAAAAGATGAGAAGGTTACCTTCCTCGATGATACGTCGGGTTCTGCGAGAAGCGGTCCCCTCGAGGAGTTACTATACAGCAACCATCACCCGCTTAGTTCTTCTGCGTTTTCGACTCTCACAGTCTATCTTTCGGGACCTTTCCTCTTCCTCTCGTTCCTAGCCTGACTTTTGACACGTCAATGGCTGACCCGCACAGGCAGATCGTTCTGTATCGCCAAATATCAAGCACGTACTTGACTGCTTTCGAGTCTATTGAAAAGTACGTTTACATTGGAAGTCTTGTCGAATGTGGCAGATCTGACGCGCTCAACAGTACTATATGGACGGATGAGCTGCTCTTCCCGGCATACGTAGCCTTCTTCTCGGCGACCGTTCTTGTTCTTCGCGGCATTCTTTCTTCGGGCGTTGTGCAGAGACTATCAAATAGTGAACGCGAAAATGAGGATGAGGGCAACATTGTTGAACCGGCCGTTTCACCACACACCGGGATTATCAACGATATCAAATCACACATCCAGTTTGTGGGAGGGCCTATCATATTCTCTTACAAGATTCTACGACTACTGGGGTGCCTGGTTCTGACGGTACTGACTATTATGACGCTAGCCATTGAGAAGGAAGAGAGGGGTGCGAGGAAGGAGTCTGAGTTGGCGAGGAGGAAGCATAGGGGGGGAAAGAAGTCGACGGGCTTCACTAATGCAGAGTGGTTGCAGGTTGCGCTAAGTTTGACCTACGTGTGTGAAACCTTTTTTTGAAACCTTTTCGCAAACTGACTCATGGAATGTATGCCTGCAGACCTACGCTACTCTACTAGCACTCATCTCGGTGTCCGTAACGCGATCTTGGGCTACGTTGGCGAACACACATCTTGTACTACTTCTCTTAGCCACGTTCCTCGTCTTTGCCTACCGGGATCTCTGGCCCCTTGCAACATACACACTCCAGCCAGCTGACGCGTTTGAAGGCGGGTTATTCTGGGCAAAGTGTGTTGTGCTTATGTTCACGGCAATTGTTATCCCACTCGTTATCCCTAGGCAATATGCTCCTTTTGATCCAAAGGCACGTTATCATGATATATACTTATCTTTCCCGAATAAAAAATCTCACACGTCGCTTTGTCCAGGAGCCTGCTTCAGAACCTAATCCAGAGCAGACTACGTCTCTCCTATCCCTTGCATTATATAACTTCCTAGATCCTGTTATCTTCAAGGCATATCACACCCCGCATCTGCCAGCCTCTGAGCTACCTCCACTAGCGGATTATGACTATGGGAAGAACTTAGTTAAAAGAAGTTTTAAGGTAATTTAGTAGCTTGCGCAAGTTTATGTGCCCCATGACTCAACGTTAACCATCTCGATGCCTTAGTACTTAGACATATTCTCTGGTGCGAAAAAAACACATCTCTTCATCGGACTTCTGAAGGTGTTCTGTAAGTATTGAGTGACTTTTGTTGTCGTTAAGTTAATCTTTCGAGAATAGACCGCGAGTACCTCGGGATTTTTTGGATGACCATCATACGCGTATTCGCTGTGTTCGCAAGCCCGTTAGGTATCTATGGCTTGCTCAGGTAGATGCTTCAGAAAAGAAACGCTAAGTACACATCGCATTCATGAGTTACATATTTGCAGGTATCTAGACCACCCCGAAGACGCAACTATCCGCCCGTGGTTTTGGATCATGTGGCTCTTCTTAGGCCCTGTTCTCGGATCTGTCGCTATGCAGTGGGAGATATTTCTGACCACCGGAACTCTTGTTCGGATGGAAGCGATCATCACCGAGCTCGTTTTCGAGCATGCCCTTCGTATTCGCTTGAAAGCGCAGTTCGCATCTGATAGATCAGCGTCCCGGGGGCCATCTGCTGCTAGCACACCGGATACTGAATGCATTGTGGACTCGGACGAACAGAGAGGGGGTACTACCGTTGACGATGGAGCGCCACCAGCACTGAGTGGAAGTGAACACGAAACCCCTCGACCAAGCGATAGGACGAGCACCGAGATCGGTGAACTTAACAAAGGAAATCGTAAGAACGACACCTCGGTCGTCTCTGGCAAGAGCACTGTAAACCAGAAGTCAGAAGCACAGCCAGATAGCTCAAATAGCACGGATAGCCTTGTTGGCAAGTTGAATAATTTGGTTACGACCGATCTTGCAAACATTGTCGAGGGACGTGACTTCATGCTTCTTGGTCAGTAGAGGAAGTGGAATAGTCCTCAATGGAAACTCATCCCATTGAACGTCTTAGTTGTCTTTACTCCCTTAGTGGTTGGCATTGGCATTTTCTTCCTCTATCAACTACTTGGTTGGAGGTAAGCAATATTATTTACGATCTCTCGTAAAATACTAAAGTAAGTACAGTGCGCTCGTCGGTTTGGTTGTAATGATATTGTCCTTCCCCTTGCCCGGTTATATTGCGAAGCTGCTTCAGCAAGCGCAGCAGGAGAGGATGAAGAAGGTAAGTTTCATCTAATAAAGTCCCCAACAACCGACATTGATCATAGATCGACAGACAGACGCTCGCGTCCAATCGGTCACAGAAGGTCAGTGACAGCGATTATTTGTCGTGACGGATACTGACAAAATCTTAGCAATGAACATTATCCGAATGATCAAGTTATTTGGATGGGAATCGCGTGTTAATGAAGAGATTAATGAGAAGAGGGATGAGGAGCTAAGATCCCTCAAGAAACGGCAGCTATTGGAACTATTCAACATCAACACTAAGTATGATGCGATGACTTACCTTACGAAAGGCTGCTGATTGTTTTCACAAGCTACATGATTCCTATAGTGTCAATGATTGCTACGCTTGTCACATACGTTCGTGAAATGACTTACTTAACTACTGTGAATTACTCATAGGATATATAGACAATGATCATGAAGAAAACTCTCGATGGTGAGCCTTTATTGTATGATTAAACCCGTGTATTTAATCGTGGTTTAGCTGCGACTGTCTTCTCCTCTATGGCCGGTGAGTAAGCTCACTTTTGTTAACTTGATATGCATTACTTATTGGAATACAGTTTTCGATCTGCTTCGCAACCAGCTACATCTTAGTTCCAACATATTCCCTGCAGTCATACAGGCTAAAGTATCTCTCGAACGAGTGGCGGATTTCTTGAGAAACGTAAGCCGAACTCTTCACAGGCCGAATTGACACTAATATCAGATATCCCAGACTGAGCTCCTCGATGAATATCAAGATCAGTTAAAGGAGGCGGACGACGCAGAACAGATATCTCATAGACCAAGTGATCCCAATACTCTAGGCTTTAATGATGCAACTTTCAGCTGGTCGAACGAGGTCGGTGGATCATTGACTCCATCCGAAAGCGATTTTAGATTGCAGATTGAAGGCGAGGTCACCTTTAAACGAGGTGGAATCAATCTGATTATTGGTCCTACTGGTTCTGGCAAGACATCGCTGTTGATGGCGCTACTAGGTATGCTCCTCACTTCCCTATAGGCTTGCTTTACGAACTTGTCACATCTCAGGTGAAATGCACTTCTTACCCTCCGGTCCTACGTCGTGGTTCAGTCTTCCGCGTGGTGGCGGTGTAGCGTATGCTGCACAGGAGTCTTGGGTGCAAAACGATACCATTAGAGTATGAATAAAGTTCCGTAAACTGCTTGACACGATTAACATAGTACAGGATAACATCTTGTTCGGTTCACCATACGATGAACGGAAGTACCAGAAGGGTAAGTTTTTATAAGAACAAGCCGTGCTCAGTGCTGAATAGACATAGTTATTTATCAATGCGGACTGGAGCGTGATCTCACCCTGTTCGAAGCCGGAGACCGTACGGAAGTTGGAGAAAAGGGCCTGACTCTGAGGTGAATATAAGAGGGTCTTATCACACTGAAAACCAAATCAGATATCTGACACGAGGACTATAATATCATAGCGGTGGACAAAAGGTGTGCAAACAATGCCATGTTATAAACAATAAAGATCTTACATACTTCGACAGGCTCGTATCACACTGGCCCGTGCTGTGTACTCGCCTGCGGAGATTATCTTGCTCGATGATGTTCTTGCTGCTCTAGACGTCCACACTGCGAAACATATAGTTGAAGAATGCTTTAAAGGCGATCTTATCCGTGGTCGAACAGTTCTCCTTGTGGCGAGTGTTTCATGTTAAATCTATTCATTTGTACTATTGCTCAGTAGTCACCACAGACGCATAACGTTGTGATGACAAGTTCGATTGCACATTTCGTAATATCATTAACTAATGATGGACGAGTCTCTAGCCAAGGAACAGTTGCAGAGGTCATGATTCTCGATGAAGAAATGCAGAAAGAGGCTGCCGAGTCCAGAGCAGCTAACGAAGAGGAAGGGACCATTGACGGGCAGACGGAAGAAAGATCACGGGAATTAGCCGATGGCAAACTTGTTCTTGCTGAAGAAGTCGCAGAAGGCCATGTAAGCTGGACTGCTCGTACGTTTAACTACATAATCATCCCGGAAGCGCAATGCTGACATAGACGCAGTCAAGTTATACCTCTCAAACCTTGGCGGCCCGTTCTTCTGGTTCATCTTTGTGGGCGGGGTTGCTTTCACTGATCTGACTATGGTACTTCAAGCTTGGTTCCTTGGCTTCTGGGCTTCTCAGTATCAGCATAGTGATCCGTCAGAGGTCAATGTGTCATAGTGAGCCATATACATATGTATATCATCTGAAAAGCCCTGGAGCTCATTGGCATCTAGTTTCTTGATAGGCCTTTCTCTGATTTTAATAGGGGGTGTTTTTGTGAACTACCTCGCATACATTAATTTTATTTTCGGTCGCATCAGAGCGTCACGATATATTCATAAGCGGTTGGTAGAGGCCATCACTGGATCTACTCTCAGGTCAGGCCGCTCCAGCGTTCGGCATCTTCACATTTTAACCCTCCATTACTTCACTAGGTGGCTTGATTCAACTCCGACGGGTCGTATTATTGCAAGGTGTACACAGGATATCCGAGCAGGTATGTTTATCTGAAATCAAGAAGGACAGCAGCATTCTTAACAGTCTTGAAGCGGATGGACCCATTGCGCAAAACTTTGGCTGGTTCCTTGAGTCATCTATATTTTTTCTCGACCGACTGGCTGCGATAGTTTACTTGTCACCCATTTTTATCTTCCCCGGTATCATCATTGGTTCTGTCGGCGGATGGTGTGGTCAAGTTTACATGAAGGCACAGCTCAGTGTCAAGAGAGAGATGAGTAACGCTAAATCACCCGTGTTGAGCCACTTCGGAGCAGCAATTAGCGGTCTAGGTAGGCTCCCTCCTTATACTGGTTAGGTGCAGGAGTTAAACTCAAGGCTCAATATAGTATCCATCAGAGCATACAACGCTCAGAATTCCTTCAAGCTAGAATCGTTAGAACGTATAAATCGCTACACGCTCTCAGCGAGGACTTTCTATAACCTAAATCGGTAAGAACTTTAAAACGAAAAGGAGGATGAAGTTTCACCCCTCGGACGTGATAGGTGGGTATGCTTACGTATCGATGCTCTCGGTGGAATTTTCGCGTCTGGTCTTGCAGCTTACCTCGTATATGGCCGACCATTAAGCACTTCTAGCAATACCGGGTTTTCATTAAATATGGCGGGTAAAGTGACATCTTTCTGTCACCAGTTCATGTCTTCTGAAGATTTGCTTCATTGGATAGTTGGTTTCAGCTCCTGCATTCTATGGTTGGTCAGATTACTTAACGAATTCGAAGTTAGCGGTGCGTATTCATTCCTTGAGGTTTAGACCTTATAAGTCTACATACTCAAATACTTTGCGGGTATCTAGGTAACAGGTTTGTATCCAAAAAATGAGATTTCATAGTTCATGATTTACAATGTATTTCAGTCTTGAAAGAATTCAAGGATATATTGATATCGAGCAAGAGCCCAAAGCATCATCTGATGGTGTTCCACCTGCTCACTGGCCATCAAGTGGTCACATTCGTGCTGAGAATCTTTGCGCCAAATACTCATTTGTAAGTGCCTCAAAGACTATGTGTTGGGTTGACTTTGACATGGTATAATAGACTAGTCCGAGGGTTCTTCACAATATTTGCCTCGACATTAAGTCAGGAGAAAGGGTCGGTGTTGGTACGTACATCAAATAGGGATTGCATTTTTAGGATGACTCATTATGACCATCTAGTCGGAAGAACGGGTAGCGGCAAGGTTCTTAGGATAGCATGCCTAGAAAAGGAGGATAACTGACTGCATGGCGATTAGAGTTCACTCACGCTTGCACTACTCCGGTGCATCCTCACTGAGGGAACTGTTTATTACGACGGTATAGCCACCGATAGGATCAATCTCGACATCCTACGTCGCAACATCACCATCATCCCTCAAGTAGTATGTTCAAGAAACAGCTTCTTATATGCCAGTGACTAAGCTGATAGTGACCTAGCCGGAACTAATGAGTGGGACGCTCCGCCGCAATCTGGATCCTTTCGATGACTATGATGATGCAACTCTCAATTCAGCATTGCGTTCCGCGGGTCTCTTCGATCTTCAAAAGGGCGATGGGGAAGACAAAATAAGTTTGGATAGTCAGATTGCTGCAGGTGGCTCCAACCTTTCTGTCGGGCAACGACAGATCTTGGCTCTCGCTCGGGCTCTTGTCCGTGGCAGTAAACTGCTTATATTGGATGAAGGTCAGCCGTTTCCAAGTCATAGACTAGAGCTACACATTCTGATAGTTCAAGCCACAGCAACATCTGCCATTGGTGATTAATTCAGTTGCATTTGCGAGTTCGAAGGCTGAGCTCGATTATCTTGCCACAGATTATGAGACCGACACAATAATCCAGGAATCATTACGGAACGAGCTTAGCGGGGATATAACACAAATAATAGTCGCGCACAGGCTACAGACAATCATGGACTGTGGAAAAATTGTATGTTGTGTCAACCCTAATAGTTCATCAGGCTGACGAAATCGGTCAGATGGTACTCGATGCTGGGAACTTGGTGAATAAAGATACGACTGTCACGAGCTTATTCTAATCTTTGCTTTCAGGTTGAATTCGATTCGCCGCAGAATCTGTTGAACAGGGAAGGGAGCATGTTGAAAGCCCTTGTTGACGGGAGTGAGGATAGAGAAAAGCTCTATGAGATGGCGGCATCAATTGGTTTGTGCAGCGATAAATCCATTTGCGTTTGAGTTGATAGTAAGTTTGATCCTTACAGCTGTTAGCGTAGATACTGATATCCGCCGAGAGAGGGAACGATGAAAGTAAACTTAGGTTTGCGACTCTGCGTTCAAGTTGCCGGGACCTCTGGTGCCGAATCCGTGCCGAACACTCTCTGCCGTTCATGCCGGACAGGAGTAAAGTTAGAAACTCCGATCTCTTATGATCATTACAATCGGCAGTTTTTACCTTCCTTTCTTATCTATCTTTAATCCGAAAGAATCTCGTGAAGGTGGACTCCAACGAGCTTATAGCCGCTACTTTGTTCCCATACAGGCACTCCAGTTTGCCTTCAACAAGACCACCCTAAAGGACTTCGACACAATTCGGCAGGGAATTATTCAGTGATAAAGTACAGAAGAAAGAAGAGTAACAGGCTCGGAACGTGCTTTAAACAATCTGTCTTCAAGCATCTTCGGAAGTATACCTCAGCAAGAACCTTGTGCAAGCCGATTGCCGCAATTATATGCACAAGATGCTTTCCAGTACTGAACTTTAACTCATCGATTGTAATCGGGATAGTCACTGCCTGCAGTCCCCGGAGCCAAGGAACTCCCAACATTCTTCTTGCGTTTCCCCCTCGGAGATGGTATCAAACAAACACGAAGTCAATGGGTTCGCTCGTGATCGTCTTGAATTCTGATGGAACATCGGAGTGGCGGTCGACGACGTGCGTTGCTCCGAGCGACTTGACGAGGTCTACATTATGCAACGGCGCAGTTGATTCAATCTTCAAAAAGAGTTGCCACACACTAGGCTTAGGCATTTCCTCTCTTGCAGGACCCAATCACCGTTGATGCTAGCCAGGCATGCTTTCTGAAGAGCCATGCCGTACAGGCGGTGATGCAAGTGAATATTGAGTGATGGGAGGAAAGGTCAAACACTGACTTTATAGTCAAGTTGAAAGCTTAGTAGTAAGCTGAGCGGACAGTTCAAATCAGATATTATGCAAGCTTCCTCATCCTATAGATTCTGGCAACATTGTCAGGATACAAATATTCCTGCCTCTGCAAGAGTTTCAAAAGAGAAGTAGCAACAGAAAATAGAGGGAGGGAGAAAAGGTGCCGGCGGCGCCAATTTATCGACCGTGCTGGGCGTGAGAAATTTTACCCTTGCTTCTTTTTCTCCGTCTCAGTTTGACAAGGCTGAAAGGTACAAGACTATGAACACCAGAGAAGCTTCTGAACCGAGCAACCTGCACAGCGACAAGCATGTCTTTTGTCTTGCATGCTCATTTCAAGCCTCATAGGCATTCGCTTGCCAGTGACTGACGGGTGCAAATATTCGGAACTCGGTTGTAAGCAAGAATTGATCTTCCTTGACAAGTATGAATGCAATGCTCACTTTTTTAGTAGCGTATCGAGGCAGTTTCGCTTGCGAATGCCATGGCGGTTACGCCTGCATTTAGCTTCCCAAGCGAAGCCCGAGGGTGTTGTCCACGTGGACGACCCGGGCAGCCTGAGTATCAACACCAACGCCACCACTTGAAACAGCTCGCAGCTGTACCGCATCAATTTAGTACCTATTAGCGTGAGTCCACACTTTAGATGCCTCGCTGGCAGACAACTTGAGCCCTCCCTTGACAGATCATCATCATCTACGATGTCGTGAAATAAAGTAGATGTTCAAGTGAAGCTGAACATTTCCAGCCTTGGCGCGAGCGACTCGAGGTCGGCAAGCAAGGAGTCTCGCTCGATATCGGCTACAGCGGAAACGCAGGTGGCGATGTCGGTGTGAAGTTGGATGTCAGCAACGACATCCTGTACTGAGACCTTAAGGTAGTTTCATACAGCTACAAGGATCAGGTCAAGTCTCAATTTAAGCTAACTAATTGGTAAGTGCTTTGATCTCGCAGGAATATACGTTCGGTCATTGATGTCTTACTATCTAGAATAATACATGAGTAAGAAAATGGAAGGATCTCAGAAGGTTGTAGTAACTCAAATCGTAGGAATATTTGGCACAAGACCACCTGAGCGTAGAAACGTAGGATAAATCACGACAATCTAGAAAGTCGTGACATTTAACGTGGGCATTCAGAGGACTCCAGGCCTTGAATTAGATTACTTCATCCTCTGCCACGGGGTACGCCATTCAGTCATCTATAACATCTTTTCCACAGTTGTAGATTAGGCCGGTGTTCCATCGCGCTCGTGTACACCACCCGTCCGATTGTTGTGACCAGTGTTGCTTGAGAGTTCGTGCTGTTGTGTAGGTGGGGGTTCTTTCTAGTTTCTAATTAATACTGTGTACTAATCATAAAATACCTACCTTTCTTACAGGAACGCCGTACAAGCTACAAGAACACACACGAACGAGGCAAACCTCGATGAATTGAAAAGAAAACGTAACTTGGATCTTTTGACGGCTAAAAGCTCCGAAGAGTTGTCCTGTCCTATACAATTGATAATCCATCAGATGTTCATCCTAACACCACACGCGTCTTCAATTGGCTTTGTACTCCCCGTCTCTTCTCTCAGGAACTTTCACTTATTCACTAGTTCTCCCTCGTGCACCTTGCGTGTTCAAGTGATGATGACACTAGAGTCGAAGCGGCAACCAACCTCAATTGAAACCCCATTTCTTGTCGATAGCCCTGAATCATGTCTATTCAAACGGACTCGCAGATGATTGCCGTCTAATGAGACGTACAGTCTGATGGTTCCCTTCGTCCTCTCGACATTCGTACCCATCTTCATACCTTGACTCCAAGGGTCCCTCATGCTATATAAATCAGGTCCTCCAACTCTGCATTAATCTGTTCAATCATCAACAACCTCGTTCTCCTCACCTTTTCTTCTACTCTCATGTCAGACCCAAGCGGATACACGCCTCGTGTTGCGATAATTACGGGATCAGCTCGCGGCATCGGGTATAGTATTGCACTCAGGCTGGCAGACGACGGCGTAGATGTCGTTATCAATGATCTGGCCGCGAACGAAGCCAAGATCAAAGAAGTTGTAGAAGAAATCAAGAAGAAAGGGAGGAGGTCGATTGGGATCGTGGCCGATGTAAGTAAAGAAGAAGACGTGATAGACTTGGTCGATAAAACTGTCAAAGAACTGGGAAGTCTTGATGTTGTATGTGATATTCAGGATGCTTGTGTTTTATGTATTTATGGGGTTTCTCTTTCAGATGATCGCCAACGCAGGAATTGCTCCGGGATCACCGCTTGTTGATAGTATGTTTCGCTTTTCAATTGCATTCACTTGGATCATGGTAGTCTCTTGACGCTGTCAACTAGCCCCGGTAGAACAACTCGATGCGCTTTACAATGTGAACGTCCGCGGTACTTTCTTGTGCTACAAGCATGCTGCGAAGCAGATGATCAAGCAGGGGAAAGGCGGTAGAATTATCGGTGAGCATGCACTCTCTGAAGTCGGGTTTCACGCGAGAAACTGATGGACATATGAAATCAGGCGCTTCCTCGGCAGCCGGAAAGAAAGGTAAAATGTGGCTCCTACTCACTTCTGATATGCCTCTCATGTATAAAATTATCAGGAGTATCGAATTTAGTTTCATATTCGATGTCAAAGTTTGCAGTTCGTGGTCTGACACAAGCTACCTGTCCGTCGATCTAGTTGCCTTGCACTATATGACGATCATCTTACTCACATACGTGATGTCTCAGCCGCGGAACTACGCAAATATGGCATTACCGTCAATGCATATGCGCCGGGCATCATCCCGACCCCTCTCAGTAAGCCATTGCACCGTCTATTTCTCTGCCTAACATGTTTTCAATGCGATTCTACCTAGTTCTCCCGCTATTGGATGGTCAAGATGCCGCCAAAGGTGATATTGGTGACATTATCAGATCGGTGAGATCCGATTCCTAGTATCCGCCTTCGAGTACTCAATATTTAATATATATTATTTAACTGTCCACTTTCTGGGATAATTTGCGTATGTTCAGGTATATGGATTGCCCGCAGACACTCCTATCGGGACAACGGAAGTCATTGCGGGCTATGTTTCATATCTAGTCAAGCCAGAGTCCTACTTCACGAATGGTTGGTTCAGACAGACTTCCATAGCACCGCTACAACTCTAACCATTGTCTCTATAACTCGCAGGTCAGACTGTGTGTATCGATGGGGGCTTGGTGATGGATTGATGTTTTAAAGAACTTAACAACCAAACATATCCTAGGTTTACAGACCTGTTAAAAAGTCTTTTAGATTGTAAAAGTATACATAGGCTATACAGGGTGATATGTAAGAAATGTCATGCATTGTTTTTGCTATTGTACAGCCTATCAGACAGTGTTCGGGTCGTTTATGTCGGATACATGTTCCTTCTCCTTTTGTACAGCCTGCGTTACCGGCATTAATTTATCAGGGACTATGGGTTTGTTACGAATTGCAAAGTAGGGTTGAGTAGCGTAAGATCTAGTAGAAGGAGAGTAAAATATGATTATACCAGAGGTGCTGAAAGTGTGCTCAATGTTAGAATGTCAGACATCGCGTTCAGAAGGATTCCATAGTCTTGAAGGTATGCGTGAGAATTCAGTTCGTTTCCTAGAGGTCCTCGATGACACAGTGGGACTTGCGAGGGCATAATTTGAACACCTAGGGCATCGAGATGACGACGAGATACGACCAGGAGCGTCTAGGTGCAGTGACAAGCCATAGTCGGGAGCATGGCGTGAACCAAGAGAGTGAACAGAAGAACGAGAATGCAGAGAGTTCTCAGCATCACTTTCTCGATACTCGTTACGAGTTAGATAAGCAGCGGAAGAAGACACTCTCGACCATTTGATGGGGCAGCCGAAAACGAATCTCTGTAGTCAAGGCAGAAAGTGAGTGAAGCTGAAGAAATGGGAATGGACAACGACGACGACCGTAAAAGGCATTACCAGTGTATATCCGGTGATCGCCAGCAGAAATTGGCAAATTTTACGAAGACCAAGTTGATACGTGATGATCAACGAGATGCACGACAAAAGGTTGAGCCGGTCTACTATACATTGTAGGTTAGGATGTCATGATTAAAATAAGAATGAGCTCCACGACTCACAATGAAGCATCCTGAAAAGTAACGCAATGACGCTCCCTATCTCCCAACCGAACGCATTGTTTTCTTCCAGAGCGCGGCGAACATTGTACCCGACGTTGACCGCCGAGTCATTTATTGCTTGTATGTTTTCGTGCGTCGTATTGCTAAGTGAGTGGATTGCTAAGGAAAGGTCGAGTAAACCTGTCTGCGCTTCTGTTTGCTGTTCCTAAAAGGCATAGTGTTGTGAGGAATCATGAAAACAAGGAGGATTACATCTTTACATGAACAATTAGCGCTTGTCTTGCCAAAACTTCCATATGCAATGCAAGATTGGAAGCAGCATTTTGTAGGTATTGGAAGGCCTAGAACATGTTAGTGAGGGAAACAAAATTAAATCTGGGAGGTGGGTTCACATTTTGGATACCTAGCAATTCTGTTTCAAGAACGCCTAACTGATTTCCTGCACCAGTCTGAAACATAGCAAAGGTAAGACAAGCTTCCGTCATCTGAACATCAAAAAAACGAACCAGAGCAATGTCAAGTTTTTGCTGTTTAACAGAGACACTGTCAAATATTTCCCCTATATTGACGCTTATCGATTGTTCTATTGACGCCACAACGGAAGCCAACATATTGCTATGCTTGAATAATAGGAAGACTATATTAGTAAGTATTTACTGAAGAAAGCGTGCGGGAAAATACATCTGTGAGAGTGTTTGAAAGTCGTTGATCGACCTGAGGATGATATGCCGATATGCACATGTTACGATTTGAACGCTCATCATGCCACAAATCACTTGCCACGAGGAAGGTTTGTTTTACGAGCTCTTGCTCTTGATGACCCAGCGCTTTGAGCTCCTTGTGCATTTCGTCAAAAAACTATTGATGTTGTCAAATTTGAATTTGTGACGCGCTAAAGACGTGAGACTTACGTTGGTCATTGATGCATCAATGCCTGCAGCCATATCCTGCTTTTGACGCTGTATTGCGTATTCGGTCTTTTGCAAAGCTGTGACTGTCTCCTGAAACGTCTGCACGGAAGTTTCAAACTCACATATACCAGTACCCGAACACTAATTCACAGCTTAGCTTACCTGGAGGTGGATTTCCCATGCCTGTATATTCGCGAGGCTTTTATGCTCCTCCTCTTTAAAGAGCTTTAGCAGGGCAGCGTTTTCAATAGAAGCGTTAACGTAAGTAGCCTTGGCGATGTCTACAGGATCTGTCAAAGTATGCAAGTTGATACAGCTATTGAAAGACTAACCGACGTCATGCCAACGCTGAAAGGTTGTACAAAGCTGTGCTGCATAAGATACAAATATATAAGAAAGCAAGCGTGGTGTGGAAAATGGTGGATACGAACGAATTTCACGCATATATCCAGAGAAACTTGACCAATGTTGCGCACTGCGTGATAACGCCCTATGCTTTGTTAGCAATTATCACCAAGATGAATATTGATCATCAGATAATCACTCAACGCATTTCGCAGCGACAGCATTATCGGCGTTTTGCTCATCAACATCAGGATGAAAGTGTGTGCATTCTTGTGGTGCTGAATAATGCTGGGCAGTAGACAGTTCACAAAGGGTCATCGCGATGGAAACTGTGGGTGCATTAGGAGTCATGACAGGAATGGTCGATAATGTACGTTGCACATACCCCTGACACGTCCCTCTTCATCTTCTTCATGTTTTAAACAATTCTTCCGAGCGAGGGTTGAGGCCCGGCGGAAGCAGTCAGATCTCCTGGAATACATATCAAAAGATTCTGTTTGATGAAACATTAAGGCTCAGGAGGTCCTATGGAGGGTTGATCTCTCACGTATATTGAGAAGGAGACTGTCCAATGTGTTAT
This sequence comes from Trichaptum abietinum, assembly GCA_910574555.1. NCBI lineage: Eukaryota > Fungi > Basidiomycota > Agaricomycetes > Hymenochaetales > Trichaptaceae > Trichaptum > Trichaptum abietinum. The sequence goes on along the minus strand of CAJTBE010000005.1, from coordinate 4,473,347 downwards.
CAAGAACGTCTTCGGATTGGATTTGCTGTACTCCCAGTGAAGAACTTCTTGGACCATAAGCTACAGATTCCACTAAGTGCCCATTAGTAGTCCCGTTCGCCGATATTACAGCTTAAAAGAGGCGTGATGTTTACCTTCATCTCTACCTCGCCAAGTAAATGCTTGCGCCGTAGTAATATCGCCTATTATAACTGATAACCAGTAAGAGAGCAATGAGGCAACCATAGTCCTCTCCAGAATCATCTTTCAAAGTCAAGTAGTTTGCAGAAAGACTTAAGCGTCAAGCCTGTATCAAAAGCAATCTCAAGGCGATTGAGTTAATGGACTGATGGAGGACGAGAGGAAGAGAAAGACACGTCCCGGCGACTCGTGATTTCGTGTTGACGTGTTATTTGCACCATTTCCCACGCTTCCCAACTTGAAGCCTGAGTGCGTACTAGCCGGGTGGACTCGGCTTCTAGGTCAATTTCTCACTGCAATATACGCAATTCACAACTTGAACGACTACTACCATGTCGCAACCGAATGCTGGTGGAATAGTCGTCCACCATCTTAATGCTTCTCGTTCTTATCGCATACTCTGGCTTCTGGTGGGTTACATTCTAACTCTCGTCATTATTAATGTGCTCAATAGCTGCTCAGGAAGAACTGGAGGTACCTTATGAGATAAAGGAATACAAAAGGACTGCGGAGCAGACCGCTCCTGAAGAGCTGAAAAAGGTGCATCCTCTTGGGAAAGCACCTGTAATCACAGATGGCGATGTTACTCTTGCAGAGAGCGGTGCAATAGTTGGTGAGTCTCATGTCGTCTCTCCTTAGCGGCATGTGATAACCGCGCTGTGAAGAATACCTTATAACGAAATACGGAGGAGATAAGCTAAAGCCAACAGATGCCGGCTGGGTAGACAACCTGTACTGTGTGTATCTCATTTCATTCAGTTCGGATTAAAACCGATTACGAGTCTATTGAAGACACCCACTACGCAGAAGGCTCCTTGATGCCTTACCTCGTTATGAAAATTATCTTCGAGGTGATTCCGAAACGCGCACCATTCTTCATCAGGCCCTTCGTGAACCTAATCTTCGGCGGCGTCACAACGGCATTCCTAGATCCAACTCTCAAACAGCATGCAGAGTTCGTACGTACATCTGATTCTTGTCATTAGTCGCCAGCGTTCTTGGCTCACCCGATTCTTAAGATTGAGGCACATCTGGCAAAGTGCCAGACAGGGTGGTTTGCAAACGGTCCGGACCCTACATCTGCAGATTTCCAGATGTACTTTGCTGTGGAAGCGCTGGTAACCCGCAACGCGAGTCCGATGCCTAAAATCAAGGAGTTCTTAAGCAAGGTTCATGAGAGGTATGAAGCATTGTTGCTATTCCGATCTCACCGGCGTCTATTTTCTGACGTGATTTACCCGAAATCTATTCCATCCACATGTTAGACCTGCCTATAAGCGCGTATGTTGCTTTCTTTTTTTACCTAAAGTTATACATCTTAATGCTTTTCATAGGCATTGGAAAAGGTTGGAGAACTTGAAGTTCTTTGAAACGTATCAAGCACCCCATATCTCACCTCAATCGCGAGCTGTATGTATGTTGTATGGTCAAGACTTTGGTCGAGAATCTGATATTCTTCAAACTGTATTGAGTTCATTGAATTGCAATACGCCGAGCGCCGTTTCATAACTGAAGCAAAGCTGTTAGTATGATTATAGTCTAACACATCTCAGTCAGCAGGCACCGTTCCGGTGCTTTCTCTTTCTGAAGAAGCATATGGTTCAGCAAACGGGTCGTCAATGGATAATATAAAAACAGTCAAGTGTTTCAGCTGATACTCTATCTGTATCGATTGAGTGCGCGCTATCATTGGCAGTTGGTCTTGAAGGAGACTAAAATAATTCTCTGATCCGTTTCATTATCTCCACCTCCGTTCCGAAGCTGTGCCGGACGCAATTGGCGCTATCGTGGTGCGAAAAGAACAGGAAGGATTCACAGTATATTTATCAAGAGAAGATCTGTCAAGGTGATCATTGTCGTGATCACTAATGATGCACGTCACTCCAATAAAATGGTATTCATGTCCAACAATCTATCAGATGCAATATTCTCACAGATATACATATACAGGTCCTTCTCTGTCTGGAAAGACTGATTCATTGAACAATTGACTTGGCTTCTTTCGTTTTGTTCTGGTCGTGAGCAGTCCTGCGACACTCAAGTTAAAATCGTGTGAGCATGTGGTTCAGAGTGTTGGGAACATGCCTTACGTTTGAGACGTGTCTCTGGGGAGCTCCCACAGCACCTCAAGTCCCTGTCTAGCGACCACGCTCATTACTCCTTGTAAGTCAGGTACATACGAACTTACCATGATGAAAACACTTCACTCCTATGCAGGCCGGAGGTCAGCTCGCAATATCGCCGGTTCAACTTCGACACTGCAACGGAACATCGGCCTGCAGGTTATCAGATTTTCGACGTCTTCTCTCAAATAACCGGGAAAGCAGGCAATGTAGGATACCGAGCGCTGTATGGGGAAGCGATAACATGTGTTAAGACGAGAAGGAGTTGATCGTTTATCTCGCGATCAGGTCAGAAGCGTCTTTACAACTGAGCTACGATAGGCGGTGGGCTCACTCTGACACTGATTATCACTCCGACGATCAGGGCTAGAGACTTAAAGCCGCGTGTTTAGGACAGATCTGACGCCTGCGGGGGGGAGGAATACAAAGTTGCTAAGCGGCTCAGCCGGGGAAGTGGAGACTGAGTCTGGAATAAGCGCCGAGGTATTTGTGTCTGATTTAATGTGTAGTAGTTCCGTTGTCTGGAGCCAACCTCGGGCGTTTGATCAGACTCGTGGTTAATCATCCACGGTCTTCCCGGATACGTCACTCAGCCGTCGCTAGAATCTCGCATAGATCACTGAAAGCTGTGCGATTGTCACGACTGCTTTATGGTCGATGCGATGGTGGGAGAGAACATTATCAATGCTATCCGAGGGTACAACAAGCGATGATACTCATTATAAATTGACAAGTACCTCATTATATATCAACTCACATGGTGCCTAGCTTTACGGCAAATTTCGTATACCTTGCATTGCTATACCTCTGTCAACGTGCTTCTGAATTGCACGGACCTGAAAATCCAAGAATAGTTAGCAACAACGTTATTAACCTAACTTGAATTGCATTCCGAAGTTATGAATCTTAATCACCAGTTTAGACTTGTTTCCGAAGCTGTCAATCGGATTTGCGTACAAGGTTCAGTAGCCCCTCCACTTAGACTGGCATCAGCTTCCGTAGTCCCAGAGCGTGGACAGGGTCGATGGATTGATCTTCGTAGTAAGGCCAGAAATAGCAATAAATGATAAATGTTTGATCCGGGAAGTGCCGAGACCGCAAATCATTCACAAGTTGCTGAAACCTGAAACGAAACGCTCATCGCTGTGGTAAGCAACTACTATCTGCTTTCTGCTATTCTATCCACCTTCTTCAGCGTAGCTATATTAAACAAATAACGATGCGATATTCGAAGGTTTACAAATAGAACCATCATCAACCTTATTCCAGTGGCATCAGCAACATCATCAACTGCAGTGATCCGTTGCGTAGCCGCAAAGCCTGAGCAAGAGCCCTCTCTGCACTGTCTCTAGATTCACTGACTGATTTACAGATGTGATGGACCCGACATGACTGTAGGCATGCTATACAGTCGAGCCCCACTTTCGTCTTTTGCTGCTCACCCGACCAATCACACTTGTCGAAAACGGATCTCAACTTATCAGGGCCAAGCGACTTTCAGGGTATAGCTGCAAAAACGGACCGTAGAAGCTGGCCCTGAGAGGGGAAGTCTCGAAGGTCGGGCATTTTCTGAGGGTTCCTGATCTGTGACGAAGATGGCATCAAGAGTATTTGTATAGCCGATGATGATGACTGCAGAATCCAGGAAGCAACCTGTGTGCGTCGGAGTCAGGTCCATGGCAAGTGTGGCAGGGCACCCAACAGTTGGACTACCCGGACTGGCTCTTGTTGCATGCAAACAATCTTGTCTCTTCGCAACCTTCATCGATCTTTCGTGCATTTCCCCTCTTTCCCAATTACCCGTCGGCGTAGCGAGCGCGAGTGTGTCACCGTCGTTCCGGCCCATCGACTGCACATCGCCGGATTATCCAACAGATGCGTCTACTTTTGGCGCGCTAGAGCGTTAATTGTTCCTCGCAGCTGTACTGTCATCACCGATCTCCAGCGACGGCATTGTCTTCCCAACCACGAGAGGGATCTCAAAACTTTGTTACACGTTGCGGGCACTGCCTGCTGTTCAGAGACGCGGTTGCAGCTGCAGGTACAAAAGGCACTCGACGCGAGCTTTAAGTCCGCATAAGTCAGCGTACTCATACGCTAGCGGGATATAGGGACGTCATTTATAGTCCGACTCCCGCGTTTGACAAACCCATATTGCTCCTATCGGCTCTTCACTTCCCTGATCGTCACTCTCGCTTGCACTGCTCACGCTATACGATTATACTTAAACTGAGCCCTCTCTATACTCAACTTCTTACGCTCGCTTTGACCGATAGTAATCTATTTCCTCCATCGTGACGCGAGGAGTCAGCTTTAATCCGACGTGTTAGTGCGATGACGGACAACCAAACTCCTTTCACAAGCTGGTCCGATCCAAGCCATTCGCAAGTGCAGGTGCCGTTCTCTCATCGTTCATCATCCGATATGGACATGTCCTCAGCGCCTAGTTTTCAAGGACAGATCTCTCAGGTACGCCAGTCAAACGTCAAAATAAACTCCACAAACTGACTCGTTCGCACACAGCGATCTGCTCGTCTAGGACCCATACGCACAGGCATGAGCGATCCTAATTTGCCTAGCAGACCGTCACTCTCCAGCCTTAGCGGAGTGATGCATCCGCACTCGTATTCAAGAAGCTACCCGTCCACACGCTCAGCAGGTAGTTCCCCCTCGAGCGAGTCCTCACACTCCTCCTATCACAAACAGGAAGTACAGAGGCGGTGGCATACTCTCGCTATGACGAACACCTCGGAAGGTCAACACCAAGATCTTTTATCTTCGTCCGCCTCATCCGCTGGCCTCCTCGGATTTGAGGGCATTAATCTTGGTCAGTCATTGAGCTCACCATACCTCGCAACCCCTTCAACTGCTTCTTCAGACCTCCCCTCCACGCCGTTTGATATGCCGAACGTCGGAACGTCAAATCCGTACGGACACCATATGCATCGTCCCCAGTCTGCGATGGGCACGCTGAATCCTGGCTCCTCCCAAGTGATGCTTCCCCTTTCCGCTCCCCCAGAGCGCGATATGGGCTTCTCGGCGTATCAATTATCAGGGATGCAGGTCCACCACCACCACCAACATACACCGTCTCCTCCTGGAGTCTTTTCCCCTGCCGACGACTCAGAGGATGCGACGAACATCATGCATCAACTGCAGATGGATAATGAGCAACTCCGTAATCAGTTACTGCAGATGCAAGCGCAGCTTCAGGATCAGCGACGCATGGCTGGGCCGAGCCAATTCGACCTGCCATCGATGGGGGGTATGTCGCCAAGGCACGCTTCATCGCCCGAGATGGAGGAGTCGTGGAGGAGACGTACGGATGCCCGGATTCGTAAGTTCTGCTCTCCTAATCGTGCTGGCAACGCCCTGTGTGGGTGGCACGACCCACGTCGGGAGCGTCGTATGTATCCACCTCGCATGGCCCCGGATGGCGTACTCAACTGTGGATGCACGTACGAGCAGGCTCTGTTCGAAGAAAGTCTGGCAAGGCACGGTGTGGGCAGCTACCTCCCCGGCGAGAACGTGCGCATGGACCCGAACCTCCGGAATCCGCTGCTCAAGCTACTCCAAGAGCGGTACGGCTACCGCGATGGCGACTTTGAACGAGATCCGTTTACCGGAAAATGGCGCGACGGCGAGGGCCCGGAAAAATGGGAACAAGAGGCTCACAACCATGGAAGCCGACATGGTAGCCGACGTTAGAGACACCTTTGGGCTGAGATGGCACAGCTTGCGCTTACTATTGGACGAACGTGCTCCGCCCACCCGTTCCAGGCCAAAGTTTTCCTTGACCGGAAAATGGCCCCGGACGTTCACCTCGATTTGCGGAAGCTTCGATTGCACCTCTCTTTTTTCTTTAATTTACACCTCTTCCGTTATTCGCTTCGCATGCATTAGGACCATCTACTATATCTTACCGCGCAATATGTATCTTACTGCTTTCGTCATTTTTTTTCACCGCATCTCTGACATCCGTATACCTTCGCATCAGGATTGTTTTCTTTGTTATGTTCGCTGCTATGCACATGTCGCCGACATCCGATGTATCCTATGCATAACCCTGTAATCATTAGTAACTCTTTTAGTCTAATAGAATCGCATGTTTCCTCTCTCCAGGGTTTGAGGTGGTGACCGACCACCAACCGTAATACAACGCGAACATCAGTGGCAGGGCAACATCAGTAGAGATGCTGCGGCTGCCCGGTTTAGCTGCTGAAACCAACATTCGAATGGCCATGATCCGTCCGCGTAGGAAAAGGTTCAATTCGGCGATGGTAGAATATGATTTAGGACGACCACCAATGAGGGAGAGTATTGCCGGAATTATTCCTTTGGTGTCGAGACTTGGTCTTCAGGGAGGCGTACAGTATCCCACCACGGTTTTCCTTTCGGAAGAATTGCACTGCAGATAGAAACATGAGTGTATATGATATATATGTGCGGGCGTTCGGATAGGACAAGGAGGTGGTATCGAGATGGTTTGATCAGGGTCAGAAATGGGAGGCGGGTTTCATCAGAAGGGGTGTACTATACGCAGAGACTAGAGGATGACATACTTGGTATCGGGAGGGAGGATGACCTCTCCAGTAGCCGGATCGATCGCTACATAGCGAGTGATTTCTATCGCAGGTCTGTTTGGACACCTGGATATATTGTTAGCACGGACTTATCCGATATCGGATTGAAGAGACAAAGGCGCTGGGGATCGCAGCAGACGGAAGAGGCCTTGTCGCGAGTGCAGGTATGTCGCACAAGGAAAACGTACATCCTGAAAATACGAGGGACGGGAAAACATCGAAGTTCCGCTCTCGCATTGCTCGCAGGATCACCAGCTTTGGCGTTCTTCTTGATGTCGCAAGTGTACTGAAGTATCTCTAGGATCTGGCATTTTTGGCGGCTAGCTGCGGAAGTAGAGTGTGTGTCGTCGCGAGCCATGTTAGCAGGTCGAATGAATTCAAGGAGGCGCGTAAAGTTGGAGGAGGAGTATTTGGTTCCGGATTAGGAACACATGGACCGCCACCGGTTGTTGGATGCCCGCCACGTTCTACAGCACACAAAAATGTGTAGCATCCAGTTAACAAAGGACAGATGCATCGGAAGGCAAGAAGAAGGCGGAATGTAATATAACATTCCAGATCTTTTATATGGTGGCGTTGTGGCGTTTTACGAGTTGAAATAGTGTATGCGAGCGAGTTATGTCAATATATCCTTCTCATTTATGAACGTCTTCCAGAATTCAAGTGCTTGGCAATTGCGGCCAGAATGAAGCGCAAAGTTCAGATCAGATCAGATTCCGCTTTGTATGAAATTCGAGGCAGCTACCGTGTTCCGGGCATCTGCTTTTTGTACGACTTGAAGAAATCTTGAAGTCTTGTCAATCGGTTGATGTCTTGTGTATATTTCATGAATCGTTGTTATAATTAGGAGTGACATTCCCTCTTTTACATACTATCTTCGAGTCTCTTGCTTCCCGACCTGTAATGCATCATCATTCCTCAAAACGGGTAGAAATCGTGAATACCGCAAGGAGACATATTGCCTCTCGCGTATCAAGACATAATGCTGGTTTAGTGTCTTAGTGTCCACAGTCGATGTAACAAGCCAGGCCGAAGAGTGCGAGGGGAACGCTGGAGAGCTGCTCGACATCATCGATGCCATGCGCGACTTGCGTGTTTGGCGTATTATGGATGAAGTAATTAGCAGGCACGTGGGAAGCTCACAAAAGCGAGAAAAAAGTCAGTCGATGCCTGCCTTGTCTCTTACCCTCTCACCCCAACGTTCCTCTCCCCTACTTCGTCGTTCGCCATACAAAATGTCCCAATTCAAGGTTGCTGGTAAGTTTATTCGCGAAAAGTTTGCCATGATCAATTGTCGATAAAGCGAGCAGATATCTCGCTCGCTGCGTTCGGTCGCAAGGAGATTGAGATCGCTGAGGTTCGTCCGTTTCAAAGTACTATTGTCTATTATATTGGTCTAACGTCGCAACACTTTGATAGCACGAGATGCCCGGTCTCATGTATCTGCGCGAGAAGGTTTGACATTTCAAGGAAATTTTAGAGCGCCAGTATCTGATAAAAGTTTAACCAGCACGCTGCAGCACAACCTTTGAAGGGTGCCAGGATTGCCGGATGCCTCCACATGTGTGTTTTGCTAGATATTGTATTTTATCTATTGTATCATACTAATCGATGATCGCATCGATAACCTTCAGGACGATTCAGACTGCAGTGCTTATTGAAACTCTCACTGCACTCGGCGCACAAGTCACCTGGTCCTCTTGCGTACGATCTTTTCTTATTCAATCTTTATTGGATCATTGGGCTCATAATGTCCTTCATCTAGAACATCTACTCGACCCAGGATCATGCTGCAGCGGCGTAAGTCTTTTGACAGACTCGCGGGAACTTTGCTTATTGGCGAGATTCTGTCTTTAGAATTGCTGCGACTGGTGTCCCTGTCTACGCCTGGAAGGGGGAGACTGAGGAGGAATACACATGGTGCATTGAGCAGACCCTCTCCGCTTTCCCTGGTGGCAAGCCTTTGAACATGATCCTTGACGATGGCGGAGATCTGACGAACCTTGTACATGAGAAGTACCCTCAGTACCTCAAGGGTGTGTATAACTCTTTCCCTTAAGAGTGATTTAGGATATTGACTTCTTTTGGGAAAAGATATTCGCGGTGTCTCAGAGGAGACCACCACCGGTGTTCATCACCTCTACAAGAACTTCCGTGACGGCAAGCTGAAGATCCCTGCCATCAACGTTAACGACTCCGTTACGAAGTCCAAGTTCGACAACTACTACGGATGCCGCGAGTCCCTTGTCGATGGTATCAAGCGTGCGACCGACGTTATGTTGGCAGGAAAGGTCGCCGTTGTAGCTGGATATGGTGATGTTGGCAAAGGCGTAAGTTGCTTCTGAGTTGTGTTATGCCTGAGCAGTCACTTATCCGACATAATGTTAGTGCGCGGAATCTCTCCGCTCCTATGGATCCCGTGTAATTGTGACTGAGATCGACCCCATCAATGCCCTGCAAGCTGCAATGGCTGGCTACGAAGTCACAACAATGGACGATGCGGCATCGCGTGCAAACATCTTCGTTACCACCACCGGTAACCGTGACATCATCACTGCGAAGCACTTTGAGGTCATGCCTGAAGATGCAATCGTTTGCAAGTAAGGATGTTCACATTGATTATTGGAAGTATTCTCGAGCTCAATAAACATCTTTCTTTAGCATTGGTCATTTCGATGTCGAGATTGACGTTGCTTGGTTGACCAAGAACGCAAAGGAGTGCGTGAACATCAAGCCGCAGGTCGACCGCTTCACCATGGCGAACGGTCGTCACATCATCCTCCTCGCCTCCGGCCGTCTCGTCAACCTCGGCTGCGCGACGGGCCACCCGTCCTTCGTCATGTCCTGCTCGTTTGCGAACCAGGTCCTTGCCCAGATCGCGCTCTGGACGACCCCGGAGAAGTTCCCTCTCGGCGTGCACATTCTGCCGAAGGAGCTCGACGAGGAGGTCGCCCGTGCCCATCTTGCGCAGATCGGAGTGAAGCTCACGACCCTCACGAAAGTCCAGTCCGACTACCTCGGTCTCCCTGTCAATGGCCCCTACAAGGCCGACCACTACCGCTACTAAGCGTCTCGTGTGTACTTTGTACTTGGGCCTCAACGTGCCCTATGTCGTTCGCAGCGCCGGATATTTTTTCTCACTAGCGCGCTGTTACATTCGCCATTCTTATCAGTGGTGGATGTGACTTGTTAAAAATGGGGGAATCTCAACACAACCCTAACTTATTTGTAGCATACTGGGGTCTCAACGCACCCTCTGCCCGAGTGGATGGATGACGGAGGGGCAGACGTGGATTTCTACCGAGACGGCTCGAGGGCTTCAACATCCTTTTGTAGAATAGATCCACGATAGTGGGGAGCATGGAAGAAAATATGAAATAGAAACAAATCATGTAGCACTTTGTAGGTACTTGTCTAGAATGGAATATCATTTAAGAGTCATGAAACAGTCAGATTTATTCCAATTATCCGGTACATTTAATGAGGAGGTGTTTCTTTATGTACAGGTGGTTATTCATCATATCATAATGAACATGAGGGACAGCAACTATAGGACGATGTACAAATTTAATGAACAGGAATATCGAAGATTATCAAATCAAAAAAAGCAACATATGTAGTCTACCAATTCCATTCTTCGCTTTCATCACTCACACTTTTCGTGTCGCTGGCAATTGGTGTTGAGGTTATCAGAGAACCCTTCAATCCAGTTGAAGGTAGCTTTGGTCGGTCAGGGGACAGGACAGTATCCCACTGCGCAACAGAATGACCACCGATATCCTCGTCATCTTCGTCGAGAAGAGATACCATCGCTGGAGACACTCTCGATGCGCCTGAGAGCACAGCCCTTGTTGCGGACCGTGAAAGCTTACTGGGATCCGTAACAGGCACTGGTGTCGGAGATAATGCTGCAAATAGCGAGTTGGAGGCGCCGGAAAGAAGGGTCGACGCGCGCCTGTGCATCGCCGTTGTGAACTTGGAGGCGCTCGTCGGCGCGGCTGATGGCGATGATGGCCCTGCTACTACTGCCAGCGGAGACGGCGGCGTAGCCTGTGCGTGGAGCTGCAGACGCTGGCCGAGCTTCCTGCCGACTGTGTCGACGAGGGCGGATAGAGGTTGTTGCAGAGGGATGGCGGAAACGGTTGCGAATGCATTGAGGCCCGGCATTGAGGCGGGGGATGGGAAGTTCGCTCCGGCCGTCCGTGGGGTGGGGCCAGTGGCGCGCCCTGACTGTCTATGCTTCTGCACTTGCGAGCTTGTGGTGCGCACACGGGGACCAGCGTTAGCGCTGTTGAGCGAGAATGATCGGGTCAGAGGAGGGGCTGAGGAGGGCGTCAATGGGGACAGAGAGTCTGTAGATTCAGACGGTGAGGAAGATTCGTAAGGCTTCCGCGTGATCGGTCGGGCAGTATGCAGTGATCCAGAGATCGCTATGCTTTGGTTATTGGCCATGCCGTCTGCATTGGATCGACCGCTGTTCGTTGTCTTCGCTTTCTGTAACACAGGTACATCGGAAACATCTTCTATACTCTCATCAGATACTTCGGGGGCGCTTCTGATCTTATCTTGAGGGGCCGATGGTTCATCATCAGGCAGAGATTCTCCAATCGAAGAGAGAGACAAAGAAAGTGATGATTGAGAAAGTCGTGTAGACGACGCAAAGGACGATGATGCCGACGACGCAGAGATTGACGCGTTCGACGCGTGAGTGCGGTTTGACCTTGTTAATTCTTCATTCTCCACTACTTCTGATGAGGAAGGGGGAATCGGGTGCAACACCTCCAGAGGTAAGCCCTGTGCGCCGAGATCCCCTAGATGCGCAAGAAGCCGCCCCACCCCCTGTACACTCTCCCTTATTGCGTTTACGCTGAACAATGAAACATCGTCTAGATGCTCCGTGGAATGCAGGCCTGGAGATGGCGCGCTGGAGGACGGAGGAGAACCAGATCCTGAACTTGAGGTGATACCTCGTGTGACGATCCGTGTCCAGGTCCGCTTAAGTTGCGCGAGCTCGGCTTCGTGCACAACGAGTTGTTGCCGGAGTTCGAGACACTTTGACTCCTTCTGTGCAATAAATCTCAATAAATCCGCGTGTCTGCCGGTTGGCAAGAGGAATTATCCAAACAGATAGTCCAACAGATTCACGAAAGGAGTTTTGCAACGCGCGGGTTCGTTGAACAGCATAACGATCAGATAGGATCAAGCAGAACGGGGAATAGTGAAGACCGTTTCAGTGACCACAACGAGAAAGAAAGTGGCGAAACGTGCACTCACCGTTCTGCCAAGGTTAGAGGTTCCAAAATATCTTGGGCTATGCGCGATGAGTTTAGTCCGTTGCGTTCATTGCAAGTTTCTCCGCCACCAGGGGGTCGTTGCAAGACCTGCACACTCGCCCTTCTCCGTTCCTTCTTCCCTTTCTCCACCAACTCTCTCTGCGTATCATCGTTTTCCAGTTGCCCGTGCTGGGAAGAACGTCTGTTCGAAGATCGCAGTGAAGGGGATACGAGAGGACTGGATTCGCGGTCTGGAGAGAAGTAACAAATGCTTGATTGCCTTCGCGCGTTCTTTAATGAGTTCGATGAGTTCGAAGGCCTTCCTTTGACACCCTTATCCGGTGTTGAATAATCAAAGTCAGCCAACCTGGGCGATCGCTGTGCAGGAAGAGGTGCAGAGGAAGGGCCAGCCTCGTCTGCACCTCCATAAGATTCTGGTTCATACGCGTCTGTTGTCGTCGACGTCGAAGGCGATGATTGTAATAATGAGAGACGCTTGAGAGAGCGTTTGGACGCCGTGGATGGCATGATTGTTCGTTGGCTTGAGCTCAGTAATGGTGATGGTAAATGGCGGACATTGGATGTTCAACTTCTCACATATTGAACACTCCAAAAGCAGTACTGTACACCGGCAGCCGCTAACTTATCATTGGGTCTGGGCTTTCAGCTTTTCTTGAACGGCAAGAAACGCCGTGTTTTCGTCGAGAACGCACATTCCCCAGCCGTTGAACTGCAGGCGAGGAAAGATTGGGAAGAGGTCTAAAGTGAATTAATGTATTTAAGACAGAAGCACGCCTGTATTGTCTATGTCCTGACTTCAGTGATGCGCCGACTTCTTCTCCTCCTCCTCTATGAATTTTTTGATGCTGTTTACCCTGGTCAGTCGTCATCATGCATCCATCAAATTGTTGCAAAAGAATGTGGACATACAACTGCTCTTCCTCGCTGTAAATATGAAGGGATTACGAACGTCAGAGTGAGATATGTCCATGAAAACAATCCATACAACGCACCTTGAGCTCGCATTAAGAGGAATAGACTCCTTCACCTTTTGGATAGTCTCCTTCACTGTAGCACCTGAAGGCGCAGGCTCGGACTTCTTGCCGCCGAGGGAAGCGAACGCAACGGCACCAGCGGTGAAGAGTGTCCCTAAGGAAAGGTACTCGGCTTTAATGGCCCGTCCAAAAAGTTGGCTGTATGAAGATGAGGGTTATTATACCGGTGTCATCGTATGAAGGAAGTAGATTACGCACTAGGACATGTTTGTGGTGGACAATGAGCAGTTGAGCTCACTGTTAAGCCAGCCGTCCAACGACCTCCAGCGCTTGATTCCCACGATTCAAAAAGCGCCGGTCACTTGAAGTCGAAGTTCACACTTGTGACCTTAGGTTCTCTTCTCACTATCACCGCCACTTCTACATTCTAGGGCAAACTTCTATCCGCGCTATACTTGCTCGATGCTTTTCTTCTTACCACTGTTACGTCGCTATCGCTTCACAATCATAAAATAACTGATTCCCAACTATCGAACTGAACTATTATCTCGATTGTGTTATACAACCAACACTACTTGCTATAATGGCGCGAAAGAATACAAAAGCTACCCAAAAAACTTCCTCAACTTCATCTAATCCAAGGACTCTGCATGAAAGCGATCCTTTAAACCTCAGAAATGCCGTAGGCTTCTTCGCTTCTTACATATTGTTCAAAATAGCTCACTTGACGGACTTCTTTCTCAGTCATTGAGACCCGATGAAATTGTCAATTGCGGATTCTGTACACTGTGTTTACACGATGAAGGATGTGAACTTGCGGGGGAATCAAGTTCAGATCTTAGCAAAAGAAACTCCTTGCCGCAAAGATCTCATGATTACAGTTGCACTCCGGAACATCGGTCACAATCTCTGAACGACAACCTATTCGTAAGAATTCCTCGTGGAAAACTGAATATATGTAACAAGAATAACCGAAGAAGACGAAATGTAAAGCTTCATAACGTCTTATTTCGATATTCAGTTTGCTCACGGTCCTCTTTCTTTTGTAGTTTCAAAATCATAAGCGAAAGGGGCGCGCAACGTTCGTGAATGAAGAGTTGGCAGAGGAACCGCAGACTTGCCATGGCCTCCAGCATCTGCTAGAGACAGCATGTCAAGTCAAACTTCCCTACCCCCATCAATCTTCAGGAAAGGTGTCGGTTTGCGGCAAAATGTCTGCTGAACGAGTAACGGACAAGCCTGATCACTCATCTAAGACGACATCTTTCAAGCAAGAAAATAGCAGGATGAAAAAGTTTTGCTACGACTTTCGAAGAGGGTGTTGCTTTCGAGGAAAGTGTAAATTCGCTCATGAGGTTGTCACTGCAGGTGGGACATCCACCTCAGATCAAAGCCGCACGGAGAGTGAGGAAAGTCTATCTTCTGGTTACGAATCCGAAGTCTCTCCTCTACCACACAGTCAGCCTGTGGCCATCGCGTCTCCTGTATCTTCGCCAAATTCTCTTGACTGCACATTCTGCCTACTCGGGTTGTGTAAATTGCGAAATGAGCACTGCTCTGCTTCCTCGTTGATGGTCCCCTCTCTTGTACAGGTATGGACAAGGCTTTCGTCCTATGAAATGTCTAAGATTCTTACATTAGCTCTAGAATACCTTTGGTGGTGTTACAAATGCACCTCTTGGGCAGACTAATCAAAAGCTACCCGAAGAGCCTGTTCGTACAACTGGCATAGACAAAACAGGAGGCTATAGTAGCTCATTGAGCTCAGATAAAACACCAGAATCTTCCGCAGCAAGACAGCTTCAGAATAACGAAAATTTTGCCCAAAAATCGTCAGAACCGGGGAGACTGTCGGTCACTTTTCTCAAAACGACACTAGTCACCTTCGGGCCTGGTATTCAGGTCCTAAACATTGTCACGGGGTTTGAATCGAGCTATGTCTTATTGGGTAACCTGCCTCTCAGCGTCACCGAAGAAGACATAAAACGCATAGCATCTCGTTACGGGAATTTAGTAAAGTTTCACTTCACGTCGTCAGAGGAAGGTCTTCAGCACAAAACCAAGCGTACAGCGAAGGTCCAATATGCAAATCCCAGCCAAGCAGCTTGCGCAGTCGCAGAGTTGAACGGCGAATCACACTTCTCATCTAAGATCACTGCGAAGCTCGACTACTTCAAAGGAACCCGTTCTGTCGGACGTTTACACTCCTCTTTGGTACGAATGGAGCTCCCCGTCCCTGGGCGTGTCGCATACGCGGGTTACATGTCAAAATCCGAAGCTGAAAGTGTTGTGGCCGCTGTACACGGAACTCCGCCAAAGGGCCAGGATCGTCAGGGTATGTTCTCCCCCGTATCTGCACAAATGTACGAAGGAAGCCCGAAGCTCGGCAACTACATGGTTCGCTTTGAGGGTCTTCCGCCAGAAACATCAGAGCGCCAGGTAGCTGTCCTTGGTGGATGTAAGGCCGAAGGGGTCATGCTCGAACGTCCTAAATACCACAGTCTTACGACCGCGGTTACAGTCCTTCGCAGAATTATGGAGGAGCATGGGAACGTGATTTCGGTGGAACCTCCTACCTCCCCTCCGAAGGATAACCGGATACGTTGTCTTGTCTTATTCTCCGACCCCGCAGGAGCTGCCGCAGCCTGTGCAGAACTTAATGGCAGAAGCTTTGCCTTCCTCGCTAGAGAGAGGGTACTGCTGGACCATCTTCATTCCATCAAGTACCTTGTTTCATTGGAGATATATAGGGCTGTGGAACAGGACTTACGTGAACTACAATCCTACGCGAAACACCTCCCCGGAGTTCAGCTAGTTATTCACACTAGGGTGGGTTTCTATAAGCAGAATATTGAACTTTGTGGGACACAGCTACACCTCATGAAGAAAGTCAAGTATCCATTGGAACGCCTGATTACTGGGGAGCGCTTAGTCGACGCCCACGGAAAACGTGTCTATGACACTTTCTTTTCGTCCGCCGTTGGAAGTGAATTCATGGGCAATATATCGCAAAAATGTGGGGCTTACATTCGTGTGAGCGGCGTGCGAGGAGAGATAACGTTGTGGGGCTCAACTCCGTGCCGCGCATTCGCTCGAGAATGCATTGAGGATGAACTTGCTCGCCTAAATGCAAGGCGGTGTTATAGCTTACCTCTGAACTCAGAACTGGTAGCTCTTCTGATGAACGAAAGTCTGGCCGACATAGAGGCCAAAGTTTATAAAGAAAACGTCCTTTTCGACTTCGTAAGTCGCAAGCTCACCATACGTGGCACTGAAAATCAGTTTAAATGGGTCGTCCATTATGTAAACGAACTTAGCGCTACATCCCAAGCTATCCGAAGACATGCAGGCCTCAGTAGGAAACACAAAGACAAAGCCGAACCTTGTCCCGTATGCCTGGACTTCCTGATCGACAGCATCACTCTCGACTGTGGCCACCAAATGTGTAGAGGGTGTTTGAGGAGGTATTTAGAGACCGCCGGAGAACATAAAATGTTTCCTTTGCGATGCTTCGGGAACAGCGGGACTTGCGAAGTGCTCCTTCCTCTAAATGTATGCAGGAAGCTCACGTCGAAGGAGCAGTTCAGTTCTCTCCTGGAATCAAGCTTCGTTGCCTTTGTCCAATCCCGACCGGACGAGTACTTCTACTGCCCCACTCCAGACTGCCCTCAAGTCTATCGACTTGTGGGTCCTCCAGGCTCTGTTTTACAGTGTCCTGAATGTCTGATCTGCATCTGCTCATCGTGCCACAAAGAGCAGCATGAAGGAGAACAATGCGCGGAACGCAGCGAGGAAAACGATCGTCTTTTCCGTGAGTGGAAGGAAGTGCATGGCGTCAAGCAGTGCCCGAGATGCACATCGGAACTACAGAAAATCGCAGGATGCAATCACGTAACTTGCGCTCGGTGCAGCACCCATATGTGTTGGCAGTGTATGCTGACATTTCAGAATTCGAGCGAGGTCTATGATCATATGAATTCTGAACATAATGGAATAGGGTTCTAGGATGTACTCAGGAAAACTGTCTGTGAAGTTTTGTGTGCAATAGCCTCTAAATCAAATCAAATCTTGGCGTGTCTTCTCTCGCCAACTTATGCTACAATGACCAACTATGAGTCAACATGTGTCTGCATGTTGTTGCGACAACTTAGATAAACCACATATACGATGTACATGAGAAATTTTGCACGCATGTCCAACAGTCTCGAACTATGATCTCTGGGCTTCGCATGTACATGTATATGGATGTCATGACGTTTTAAACATTGCATGGCATACTGGTCTGCGATCAGTCCAACGTTTTGAGCATATACCGTACGTATTTAACGCTTCATGAAGGAGACCTTCGATAGTAAATACTAAAGGTGAGGGAAGACTATCGATGTACCACAGTATGCTGAATTTGATACCGGGGGTAATTGTATTCACCACCAACGCAATCATACGGTATTAGTTCGAAGAGAATATGATGAAATTGATCGTGGTACAATTGACTCGTCTATTGGTGATGAAATCCTACAGAAGCGTACAGTACATCCGGCATTTTAGCTAAAGCACAGGGAAAGCAGCAAACGAGCTCTAGGAACTCTTCAATGAAAACATATGCAAACATATCAGTATCCAGCAGAAGCATAACATTATTATAAATGGGTCTAAAGCAGTTTGAGGGTTGTGATGGTATAGTCAATTGGGGGGTGATTCTGTGATCATTAATAAAAGTGTATACATATGAATTACTGCATGACATAATTCAGGAACTGTGGTGAGGAAAAGATAGATTAGTATGAGAACAAGACGGAGTAGTGGACGGTCAATGGACAGGACGTACATGTTCGTAAGGAGATTTTGCGGGCCTTCCGTTCACCGGAAGGGAATCAGGATGTTCCGGGAATTTGTCCGGTGTCTGTGCAACGCGGTTGCCGAGATGGTCCATGAAGCCCACGTCCGGGTAGTTCGCGAGTTCAGGCGGATAGTTGCGTCCTGGAGGACACGATACCACGAACCCGTCCTTCGTTAAGTGGTCTCCCCGTCTGTTCCAGAATCCAGATCGGATGTGGCGGCCAGAAAGTTGAGGCCGTGGTGCCAAGGGCGACCGCCCATGACCACCGCTGCGGCTGCTGATTTGATCCTGCGGCTGTTCGGCCTGCCTTGTTGTTAGTGTCGCGCCGTGTTGCGAGCGTGATGATGAGTGATGACCGGTTGTCTGCGGGGCTAGCGGGGCCACAGATGGAGGGCGAGGCGAAGGCGACCGCGTCGGTCTTGGTGGGAGGTTTTTGTCTGCTGATAATGTAGCACCATGGCCGTACTGTGGCTGTACGGTATGATGACTTGCATTCGAGGCCGCTGACGCCGGTTGACGTGCTTGGGGTGAAGGTGAAGCACTCTGTCGGTAGAGGTACTGCAGATGAGGGGGTGTCTGGAAAGATCCCGGTGACGGATGCGCCCCACCTGAGCGAGGTACATTGCGGTCCGCGTGACGGAGCGGGGATGGTTCAGCTGCAGCATTAGGCGCAGAATAGGCACCGCTTCTGATCGCTGCAGGTGCACTCATCGGAGCCCTCGACTCGTCTTGTCGGTACATATAGTCTGGTCGATTAGGCGTCCTCGGAGGAGTATTGTACGACATCGCGCCTTGGAACTGTTGCGAGGAGGCAGGCGACAGGTGGTGCCTATTGGGTGTAGCCACGCGCCCGCCTTCCCCAACACGCTCATACGACGACCGCGCTGACGGTATGCGTGAGGATTGGCCGCTGGACGGATGTAGACTCTTCGGGGAAGGTAGAGGCTGATGATACGCCCTCTCATCGTCGACACGTAGTGTGTCATTACGGTCCAACGATGGTCGTTGAGTAGGGAGAGGTGTCTTCTGACGTTGGAGCACAGGTCGGAACATCTCGCTCTCGTTGTCATCGTCATCAGTATTTCCTTCTGAAGAGGAGTCCTCGACGAGCGTACGCGACATCATGTCGGAAGGCTCTTCTGTGATGTCGTTCATCTCAGTTATGTGGCCCACACCAGGAGCAAATGCTGCCGGTAAGGAGTGATTCCTCCCAAGGGCCTCTTTCCTGGCCATGTCGTCTCGTGAGTGCCCGTAAATTTGGTGTCGGCCCTGACTTGGAGACTCCCAAAAGGCTTGTTCTCGACCAGGAGAACGTAAGTGTTCGTACCCCTCAGCGGTTTGTCTCTTCGTAGGAGGAACCCTTTCAATCGCTGCTGAACTCTGTTCCAACCACTTCAGTACTCTTGTCTTACTCTTCGCCATTTCTGTCTTTTGATCTTCATACTCATCAACACTCTCTGCCGTATGCGTTATGTTCAGTCCAAAAGGGCCATTGGCTTGACGATCTTCCGGGATCGAAAAATTCATAGGCAACGTTTGCGACCGTTGTACCGACCGCCCGCCTACGGTAGCCTGAGCCGAACGGTGTCTGTGTTGTGCTCCGAAGTCCATCGTCGCAGATCGTAAGCCAAATGACTCAGGGTAGGAGGGGTAACGGTCAGTTCTATCGGCTGGGACGCTCGACCGTCCACTACGAGGTCCTTCGTATCCGATGTATTCATCTGACTTCCGGCGAGGCTCCGGGTGATAATAGTGATGGTACGCTCCAGCTGAAGACGGACGCTTTCTCTGGTACTGGGGGATTTCGTATTCTCCTTGAGTCTCATATGCGTCTGATCGTCCGACTGAGTTGAATATAGGTTTAGTGGGAGTAGGTGCCCGAGGGCGAGGGTGAGCAGTCATCGGAGGTTCGAGGTGGTCGCGATTGCCTGTTGGATGGGGTACGCGCGACAGCGGTGGTTGTGAAGAAGAGCGAGAGCCCGATTGACGAGTTGCTGGCCTGCTTCTGCTAGAGTTATCTTGTAAAGCTGGAACCCACACGAGATTCTCTTGAGAAAAAAAGGAAGAGAGACGGTCAGGCAATGCATCTAGTTGAAGTATATAGACACAACTTACCTTGGGCCCGTGCTTGATTAGTCCCTTGAGTGGGTGGTTCGTTCTCCTTTGCTTGGTCATCCGCACTGTGCATAGATCAAAGAGGATCGACATATGAGAGGCAAGGTCTGTTTAAGGGATCCACCGAGTGAATGACTCACCGAATGTGCATGTTTTCTAAGCCTAGGGGGTTATCCTTCAGCTCCGTCGCCCAGTAATCTGACGACTGCTGATTTCTTTGAGGACGACCGAAACCAGGAAACGGCCTCCATCCGTTCCTTTGTGCACCTGGACCGTGAGGTCCTCCATTTGCGTACATCCAGGACCCATTCTTCCAGGCTCGTGGACCGTATGCGTAGTCATTGGGCATTGGTGGCGGTTGAGGATAGCTCATAGGTTCTTTAGCTCCTCCGAACGAGCTATATGGCGGAGGCCATTGCCCTGTCCATCCTGGGGGTGCTCCTGGCATCCAATTCGGACGTGACGGTCCCGGCGGGTACATTGACATGTGTACGGTTCAGAGAGCTATGAAGCACGAAAGAGAAGGAAGGAAGATGGTGAATTCGGGAGGCTTCTTCTCGAAATTGACCGCTGCCTGATATAAGTAACCGTCGAGCTATATCAAAGGCAACCAGTGTCCGCTGAAGCCGCGTATAGGCCCGATGGTAAGTGCTGAGTGGGGTTGAGCCGCAGATTGAACAATCAGAGAGGCGCTGAGGCGGCCAAGGCGGCTATGTTGTAGAACTTGAAAGGACTTGTTAGGTGAGGGTGTGTCCTGTCCTTGTTAGCTTGCGGCTCATATACGGTGACTCCTTAGATGGAGATCTATCAATAGTAAGACAGGATTGACTCAGTCCAGTCTGTGAGTGACAATTATACGCAATGGCTTGAGCGGAACACAGAGAGGAATCAGTCGCCTAGCATTCGAGTGAGCCGAAGTACTGTATATGTCGGTTGTCCAAAAGGGCAGTGCCTCCACGAAATGCAACAGCACAGAATTCGCTCCTTGAATAAATCCGTCCGTCTAGGTCGGTGCGCCAGCGATTTCGGCGATGATGAAGGAGGCTTTGGCGTCGTAGTAGACAACGAGGAAGAGCTCTGTATGGATGGTTGTCTATGCCCTCCATGGTTGTCTACCACGTGCTGGCGGCTAGAAGTACTTCAGGCTGCGACCTGCCAGATCTGCCGATTCAAGCCTACTTCCATCTCAAGCCCACTACAAAAACTCTTGCCTCCGTAGAATGCCTAGTTCGTGCCTACAGATCAGGCTTCGCTCGTTGACATGTGCTGGGTAGGCCCAAATTATACATTTGAATAGGCTGCAGAACAAGGGCGAGGAAGTAGGGCGGAAGAACTACTGGCACGCAATGTAAGCACGAACCTTCCGCAGAATGATTAAACTCTGATATCCCTCTTACGCAGGAAGCCCTCGAATTCCCGTTGTGACATGCAATGGAGCAGAGCATCTCGAACAGACCCATGGAAATAAATGAGAATGGTTATCGAGAAGATGACGATCATGAGATGTTTCGATAAACGACGATAGACCGTGACTGTGGTCGATAACAAATGAAGAGCATCTGCCAACTTATTCTACGGTGCGCAGGCCCGAGTGCTATTTTCCGACAGCGCTCGAGTACTAGCTGTGCTCGCCATGCTCTTCTTTCGCCAGATAGGCGCCCGTCCAGCGGCAGTGGGATTAGGGGCTAGCAACCCAAATGGCGATTCTGCGAAAGACATACATGAAAGACGTGCGTCATCGTCTTTCTGAAGAAACAGCCGCGTCATTTATGAATTAATCTCGCAGTTTGTAGAGGTTATCATAACAGTGTCCTTTTGAACCTCGCTTGACGTCGCGGACTTACGGATTAATCCCGGAGGGCCTGGTCCCCCATGCCACAGCTGATCGTCCTCTGACGTTATATCAATCCGACTTTTTCATCAAGGCTTGGGTGTCGAACCCCATTATCCAATTCACATACCAGAATGCTGCATACCATCAAACGCGTCTGAAACAATACAACAGTAAGTCACCATCATATCTCTTACAGCTCGCGCGCGTAAAACAACGAACGGAAAGGAGAACATATGTGACTATGAGACTCCTGACAAGTGAACCCTATCCCTAAGACTAGACTCTGACGCCCTTTCTCTGTAGCCCTGCCTCAAGCTCTTTCGATTCCTGAGATAGCGAGCAAGCAAGACAGCACCACGTCGCGAAGCAGTCCTTGTACGTTCTGCCACGAATCCGGAGCAAATCTCGAATGCGCTGGCGAAGAATAAGCTAAAGGATGGAAGAAATCATCACAATGCAGCTATTCGTCAGCAAGCCATTCCGAATTTACACAAACGTGTGCGTGCCACTTACTGGCATGACGCCATGGAGGAAGAACGAGCCTAGAACAAGTTCGCCACAGCAGCAGCAGCCGCACTTGCCATTCAGGTCGGCGTCCTTGTCATCTCCGTGCAGGTACTTGTAACGGTTGTAGTTCCTCTGGAGAGCGCAGCAGGTGCAGCATGTGGCGAACCAGCCTGCGATGACGAATGTTAGTCCTCATCTTTTTCTCTTAAAAAGTTTTGCCAACTTAAATGCGTACAAAAAATCAGATAAATGGATACTTACAAGAACCAGAGCAGGGGTTGCACTGCGCAAGGAGGCCTTCTTCCCACTCCTTCTCTTGTGCTTGGCTGGCGTTCATAGGCCCGGTGGCCTTGGGTTGTACGTTCACGGGTGCCTTGGTCATATCCGAGGTAACGCTAGTTCGCCTGGGCTAGGAGGTGACTTGAAGTATTTGCGCAGGCCTATGCACGGGTCCGCTGAGAGCTGGCCTGCTTTATGGACCCAAGTTTCCAGAATCTCCTTAAAGACAGTCCGAGAATGATGGGCCCTATACGCATGGGCTTCGTACCATCGCCACCGTCGGGATACTCATATTGGCTGTACAATACTTCATGGTCTCCCAGCATCCTTAAGGTCATCTATCTCTTCTCCTAAGATAGGATGGAATCAGAAGGCGTATGAGATGTATGGGGCAATTGAGGTGGCGACGAATTCTGTCATCGTCTAATGTTACTGGATGTTGACCTTAGGTTAGGAAACACATGTAAATACATATGTGTATGTAAGTAGTTCTACGTTCGAACTATTGTACGCGATCGCATCCAATATATCCAACATACAATAGATCCAAACGTATTTCTAGATTTGTTTTTCGTATGGACCGATAGATTCTTGCGCACTTTCCGTATCTTCCAATAGCTCCATAAGAATGGTCTGATCATCCTTCGGCTTCCATCCTAAAATGCATCCCAACAACATATTTATTCCCTTCTTCCATCAAGGCATTGTATGTCGTCGTCGTCCAGAGATTATCGAACGTGGCCCCGATTGTCGCAATGCTGGGAATGCCAGTGTAGAGTATTCTTGGGCAGTGCCCTTAAATTATTTCTTGCCTCTTGTCCGGAGATGAGTATCGTTTTGTTGAAGTAAGATGTGTCTTCCGCCGCGCCTTGAGCGATTTTCCCTCCGCAAACTCATGCCAGTGCATAGTAGGCACTCAAGCGATGCGGCGGCCACGACTCTATTCGGGTTTGAACAGTAGTAAAGTTTCTGAAAAGCGTCTCGCAGCACACCATATTTCTGAATTACCAACTCTCGTTCTAGCGAGTAATCGGGTCCTTACGCCTTCGTTAGATTTACTTAGATTCGAACTTTGTGTCAGAGGACAAGAAGGGATGAAGAGGAGCATTAAGTATGAACTTTTTGTTGTCGCGCGCCGCAAACTTTTGGGCCCGATTGTTGAAGTTCGCACGCCGGCAACTTGAACTGAACACTCATCTGTCGACATCTCTGCACAGATGCCAGATATGCTGCATATACCCGAGGAGCTCATCGTCATGATCCTGGGCCAGCTGAGCTTCAGAAGTATAGTAGCAAGCACTCAAGTGGGTATTTCATAGTTTCTGTCTCTTCATGTGCACAAAACTCAATGGTATAGTTCCATTAGGTCTGCAAGCGCTGGAAACGTATTGTTGACGAAAGCCTACCATTGCAATACCGTATCGAATTAGGGGTTTCGGGACGTGTGGCTCTCGATCTTGAGTACTCATTGGCACCAAAAGAACTGCCGTTCAAGTCTAGAATGGATGAACTGTCAACGTTCTGCGAGCTGTGGAAGAGGGAATGCATCATTTTGAAAACAGATCACCGCTACAAACCATCATCGGCTTCGCACAAAACGGTGACATCTGGCTGCCTCATATGCCGGGCAAGGTCGTAGGTGGACAGGATTCCAAGTTTTTCTAGTGGGCCTTAAATGGGTATTTTTCAGAGAAGATACTCGTGGAGTAATCAATTGCGTCCGGCAGAAGCACGACTTAAAGCTGCAGAACTGGACATGGCTTACCCCGCACTTGGGTGATTATAGTGAACAAGCTGTCTCCTTGTTTGATGGTCTTTTCATTGGTGCAAGGGCAGATAATAACAATACAGAGGGGTGAGCTTTTCAATGACAGTTTTTGATATGGATCGATCGCTCACTACCATGGTCCCATAAGTGCGGAAGTTGTCATTGATATTCTTTCCTTGGAGACAGGAAATAGTCACGCTGAAGCTGAGCGACAGCCGATAAGGCTACCATCATGCGACAGAGACGGCACAACCTTCATCAATCAAATTTGCATTTATGGGGATTTATTCGCCATACGACTTTCATCAACTTATGGATCTTCGTTCGTTAGAAACATCAAGATATTCAACTGGAAAACTGGTGATCCCGTCTCCGTAATACCTTTCCATACACTCTCCTCAGAAAAATGAACCATCGCTAATTAAACCGGTAATATAGGACATAATGCACTCTTCGCCCTATTATGAGAAAAATAAGGGTGTTGTATTTCTCTCCAAAAAGGCCATCTTGACCAACAGCATGCGCAAATATGACAGCTTCTTGGACGCCACGATCGAGATGTACTCTGCAGAGAAGACTGGGCGACATTTAGCAACTTTTCACCTACCCAAACTCTCAAGAGTAGGTCGAACGGCGGTGGACCTTTTGTACTCGAGTTCTGAATCCGACAACGTCCAATGCGCCAGACTCACCACTACGAACCTATCAAATGCTAGGCTCTTAGGGATAACAGTACGGGGCACTGAGCTTATACACGAGGAGTATCAACATGTCTGCACCTTTGTTACGCCTTTATCAGTGTTCCAAAACCACAAGTCGCTTTTCTGTCGCCCTGATGCGACATTGGATGACTCGGAGAAGTCTGTTGTTACGGTCGATGAAAACGGCGTGGTCGACATTCCATGGGATGTGTGGGGTCCTAAGTTCACGCGATTACTCCCAGGGCTATGTACATCTACTGCGACCTATGGTTGGAAAATATCGATGGCGGACGGGATATTTGATTTCAACCAGGTCGATATTGCAAGGGATCTGCAACGTTTTGGCGCAGCGTACTGGCAACATCGCGATCGCTCTGTGATTACTACAGAGTCTACACCGTTCCATCATTCAAAATTCTTGCATCAAATCACAACCTCTCTCCCGTATCGGTTTATCAAATTGGACATTCCAGAGGATTACAGTGTTATTTTAGGCGAAGGAATAATATACCGGGTAAGTAGCCCGTGCGACTATGTGTGCGGTGGTATGACTTACATTAATTGTCATAGCGTCTTCCACCTTTTGAAGATATTCGCTTCCTTAGTGAAGATAAAAATGGGACGCTTCATACGACTAGTCTTGATCTTGGAATGACATCTTAAAGAGAGACATAGCTGCCGATACTGATCTGCTTGACAATTACATGCAGTATAACACACGGAGAACGCAGCACAGCTGAGCTCCGTTTCATCGCGTTGGGTACACTTCTCCATTCCCCCCCCCCCCCCCCCCCTTTCTTCTCACAAAACAATAACTGGCTCGTAGATTAGCTCAACAATTGCCCAGATGCCGATGTTTCAGGGGCGAGGAGTACATCAGCAAATTGAAAAACATACCAAGAAGCCTTCCTATCCTTAAGACTGACGGTCAGTCCGGGACTTGAGAATTCCTATTTTGATACTGTCCCGCCGGCGACGACGACGTACTCGGCTCGTATCTCTCTCGCACCGTGCCCGTGGTTCTGGCATGAGAATCAAGGAACCCATCATGCGACCATAGCTTAATACTCCTTAATCGTAGGGAGGAAGAGCCGTGCCTGAATGTGTGCAAAAACGAAAGGGGGGAATGCACCATTCGATGAATGGCCTTGTTCGCGTTTGCTTACTCCCTAGGACTGCAAAAGGGTGACTCAGTGACTCGCTACCGAGTTTTGCCAAAACCTCACTGCCTTGATCACCCTCCAACGATAACCCGCGAATTGATGATACAGTTTCTCAGGCTCTCATATACAACGAATCGAATAACACCACCTTACGCCTTAAACATCAACCATTATAGTAATTCCCTAGCGTCCTTGATAGCTCGTACCAAGTGGATTCACAACATATCGCGTTCTGGGATTTCAAGATTCTAATGCTCGTAACTCACATCACCAAAGTCATAGCCAAGCATTTTCCCAATTCTCTGATTTCGGACCCATTCACGTGTTATGCAAATTAAATAGTCAGTAAACGACTCTTCAGCGCACAGTTGGGCGTTACATTCAAAATTGGCTTTAAAAAGTATTGTATCCTTTCAGTCATGGGAGATACAATGACGAAAATGTGAGTGGGAAATCTGAAAATGTTTCTTGAAGTCGCAGCTAATGAGTCTTGCTGGATAAAAGAGCTTTGAAGAACCGGGGAAGTCCTGCCGATTGTTCCAATCTTAACTCCGAGACACGAGTTCTGCGATTACGCAGTCCCATCGGGATGGACCAGTTAAGAAAGAAAACGATGTTCTATCCCATTTTGTCCGCCGAAGGGCATAATGCGCACATTATTCTTGCGTGCGAAAGACTGAGGAAGCCGATCTTGTTGTCGCCAGGCCGATGGTTCGTTTGTTCTTCATTGAATGTCATAGGTGGATGCGTTTCTGTCATATTTTTTGACGGAACGTCGTAGGAGAGCTCTGCAATTCGAAAGGAGTGTGGCAGCATTCTTCACTGATAACTCTCATAATTACTCCTTGATCGGACTCTTACTGGACCTTTCAGTGGGATGAACTAGATGATGCACATTCTTATCACCAAGAGCATCATGGAATCTTCACAGGTACGCTTCCATTGAACGTTGATATGTGACTACGCGCTCAGAGTTTACTAATTATTCATGCAGGCAAGTGTATATAATGAGCTGTTTGCACGATGATGGTCCTCACTCTTCGAGTCCAATCTTTCAGCGAACCTCGGGCATCAGTTCACTCACACGTAGCCATGGTCTTCAAGCTCACTATCGCCACGATCACCCTCGCTGCTTTTGCTAGCGCTTCCATCGTCAATCGTGTGGCATGTCCCGGGGGTACTACATTTGCTAGCGATGAGGCTGTAAGTGCCCGGTCTTCGTTGTCAAAGATTAATCAGTTCGACTCATAAGACCATTAGTGTTGCCCTTTCATATCTCTGCGGGATGACATTCAGGACATCTTCGCTGGTGAATGTGGGGAAGACGTTCATGAGGCACTTCGTCTTACGTTCCACGACGCTATTGGATTTTCAAAGAGCGGAAAGTTGAAGGGTACTGGCGCGGACGGCTCGATGATAATCTTTGCGGATATCGAGACCAACTTCGCGGCGAACAATGGTGTGAGCGGCGCCGTGGATACGCTTTCTCCGCTCCTGGAAAAGCACAACGTCACTGCTGGCGACTTGATTCAGTTTGCTGGTGCAGTTGGGATCACAAACTGCCCTGGTGCACCTCGACTTCAGTTTTTGGCTGGACGTCCGAATGCGACGTTCCCTGCTGATGATGGAACAGTTCCAGAGCCACAGGACAGCGTCGACAAGATCCTCGCTCGTATGGAAGACGGAGGCTTCACCCCCGCTGAGCTGATCCACCTGCTCGCCTCACATACGATCGCTCGTTCAGACACCCTCGTTCCGGGCCACCAGGCTGTTCCCTTTGACACGACGCCCTTCACCTTCGACACACAGGTTTTCCTCGAGGTCTTACTCCAGGGCGTCGGCGTTCCCTTCGGTGTGAACAATACCGCTGGTGCAGAGGTTGACTCGCCCCTTCCCTTCGAGGGCGAGATGCGCCTCCAGTCCGACTTTGCGCTCGCGCGCGACAGCCGCACGGCATGCGAGTGGCAAAGCATGGTGAACAATCAGCAGCTCATGTCGGCAAACTTCAAGACCGCAATGGCGAAATTGGCTGTCGTCGGCCACGACCCGTCTAAGCTTGTTGACTGCTCGGATCTCATTCCTCTCCCGGTGTCGGCAGCCCCGAAGCCTGCTACGTACGTCTAGGAGCTCTAAGAATTAAAGATTCACTAAGCACTAAGTCTCCCACTTTCTTAGCTTCCCAGCTGGTACTAGTCGCTTAAACCTCGACCAGGCCTGCCCTTTCCCATTCCCTGCCCTTTCCTCGGACGGTAAGTATAATTCTGCATACGTTGGCAAAATTTGATGTCTGACATTTTCTCTGAAGTTGGAGTGCCGACTCAGATCCCCGCATGTCCTAACGGAGACATCAACCTCGCTGACTGCCCGTCTTAATTGCCCTATGCCATGTCGCATTGGTGAATTCTGGTTACTTTTCAATGAACTGAGATTTTATTGGTAGTTATGTTGCGTCTGGGACACTGCAGACAAATGTCTATCATAATCCAGATGCTGTTCCATTTATTTATTCCCTCAAGCTGAACGGGTAGATAGTATTCGACAGTTTACTGCGGCATTAGGGTCCTGTTTTTAGATATGTGAACATGACTTGCAATATAGCATGCTTTCGACATTATCCTTCACCGATGTTTCATTTCATCAACTCAGCTATCCCTTCAGGAAGCGCCGGCTTTGTGTTATGCCACTCCGCTAGCCATCCATGACTCGCACCAGACTTGTTTTCCACAGCAGGAAGGGCAAAAACTGCAGTCACAAACCAGACATTCTTATCGCTCGGCGCGAGTTCAGCATGCAACGTCGGAAGAACCGTCCGGGCTTCAATTAGGTTTGAATTCGCGTCCATGCGGATAACTTCTCCAGTCCGAGCAGGAGTCAGAGCATTGTCAAGCGAAAGAATACCCGATGCACCTGCACGTGAGGCGGCGCGAGCGACGCCTTGCTCGGCGAAGGTGCCAAACGCATCTGAGTTTTCCTCGACGGGATCAAGGTGCCTGCCATCTTGACGCTGACCGTAGATCGCAAAGCCACCTTCGGCCGTCAGAAGCGTTCGGCCCGTACGAAGTCGATGTACACGCAAATGCCACAAAGGTGCACCCTCGGTCGGTGGAACAAGCCACGTCTCTACTTCGACGTCCGGCCATGGTCGCCAGTTCGAGCGCAGGCACCCATTCTCGAAGCGTGCGTCAAGTGTCTTCCGCCGGCAATGCCAGTACTCGCCACCATCGTCTGAGAGAGCAAGAGCCGAGTCCGCCCCCGCTTCCGGGAGAGTACCATTCCCGACGGGGACGCTATAACCAAATGCGCTCGAGTACGCGAATTTGCCATATTTAGCTGCACTCTGCTTCAAATCGTAGCTACACTGCTGGCCCGATGATAATACGTAGGTATGACCACCTCGATTGGTTGCGATATGCAGGGGATATTCTAGAATTTTGACAGTGTTCCGGAGCACAGTCGGGTAGGGCTCTTCTGCAGATGCCCAGAAGGGATGTGTGGGGGGCAGAGAGAGGGTGACGAAGGACTTGCAGCACCAGTATGGCGATCCGGGAGAGTTGTAATTTTCGGTCATATTGTGATTTGGGTAATTGAAGCCGATGGTGAGCGTGCCGTCGGGATTATAGGCGCCAGGCTGCTTGGCCCAGTAGCGGATATTCCGTAGTTGAAGCCCTTTGACGATGCCCCAGGTTAGTGGTGCTGGAAGTTCAACGTCGGCAAAGGCGAGAGCGCCCCAGAATGAAGACTGAGCGAATCGATAGGTCATGCTGCGCCCGAAAGGAATTGCTCGACCTATAAGATGCATTAATGTGATTTACTCACTCTATTTTGCGCGATGGGTGAACAAACCTTCCGAATCAAAGTAGTGCACGAAATCAAGCGCAAACTTGCGCGCACGTTCGCGATATTCTGCACACCTCACAGGGTCCTCCTTGTCCATGAGTTTCGAGTACACCAGCTGGGCAAATTGAATAGCGAATGAAGAGGAATAATAGTCAAACTGGCAGACTGTCTCCGGGCCGTCCCGCGACCATCCGCCACCCACATAGAACGTGTCGAGATGGTCAAGGTCAGCCAGCATCCGCGCAGAGTCGTAGCGCGGCGATCCTGCCCGCGACAGCCCCAGGTTGGCGAAGACCTACACTAACGGGTTATTACAATCATGATGTCCATTGTATAACGCATATAGTTACACTCACCCGGAACCACAGCCAATTGGTGTCCGGCATCTGCTTGTCATTCATCCCCCCAAGCCAGTTTTCAAAGTTTGTCTTCGCCTCTTGCGACAGTGGATCCCATAGCTGTTCCTTTGCGACAGCAATAGAGAATCCAATCGCAGCGCATTCCACCATCCGTTGGTCCTTGCTCCGCATGTCACCCCAGAAATCATCATGGCTCGGATCCGTCCCATTAGCAAACCCGTTCACCCATCGTTCTGCTCCCGGATAGCTGCCACCTCCTGCCAGCAGAGATGCAAGCCCCCAGATCGGTCGCGAGAATCCTTCGAGCTGTGCAGCAGTCTCATCGTAGTGCGTTGCTGTATGTCCAAGATGAATGAGAGCTCCCCCGGGTGATGTGTGAGGCTCTAGTGCATCGAGTAAACCGACTAGAAATGCCTGTAGATCCTCCCTCGTCTCGATGGGGTTTGATGCGAAGGGCGACACGCTCGCGATAGCAGGCATTATTTCCAACGACGGAGGCTCGGTGGGTATTCGGAGCGAACTGAAGCTTTATACTTGACAAACTGTAGGCTCTACTCCGTGACCTGATCAGTGCGGCCCGGGCGGTCCGATGTATAAGGGTCAAAGATCTGGCAGGTCAATCTCCCGGCTTCTCATAGTTCTTCGTGGCTTCGAAACTTGCATGAGGAAAGAGAGAAGCGAAAGAGTTTTTACGGAAGTTGAAGTGTTGGAACACTTAAAGTCGAAGAGCGTCTTTAGGGCCGGCCTCAGCGCGACTGTGTCATGACTCTTAGTCTTCGATGCCATCATGTGCTCTGGCCGCGATCTCTAGCATCTTGGTGACGAGTTTGCCTTACTACAGCGTCACGCCTGTGCTACATAAAGGCTTGTAAAGGTTCGCATGTGCGTCTAAAATTACTATCGATACAATACCAAATGAATGCGCAAATAAATAAGTTGAAAGGTATACCAGTTACCCAAGTAAAAATGCTGAGAAGTAATTCATAACAAAATCATTAAAGATCATCAACGCGAGGAGCCATTCAAACATTCAACTCCAAGGACGGGAAAGTGGCCATGCCCTGCAGGTGGAAGGGGTCTATAGCATTGTCAAATATGAGATCAGTAACGGATTTAATCGGGGGTGCTCGACGACGAAGACTCACTGATGGTCAACTTCATGTCAGCAGTGGCTTCCTGGATGTTGAGGGTCTGAACCGGAGTAGCCTGCCCCTCACCCGGAATAGAAAGGACATCGATCGATGTGGCATTTGCAGACAAGATGTAGAAGAAGCTATATTAACGATTCGACGGTAAGAATATGAATAGTGAGTGAAGCGAGATGATCACGCACTCTTGGCCGCCAATCGTCGCAACAGCATTGTCGATCGGGCCAGAACCAGGTGCGAGGTTGTATTGCTGATTTTATTCATAAATTAGTTAAGTAGTCGGGGGTTAATATCAAAGTATATTTCACCTTGACAATTGTGGCGTTTAGGTTGTCATCGACCTTGGCCTCTGTGACAATGGACATTGCGATGTCGTTCATGAAGAACGTGCCGGACTTCGGGCTGAAGTTCGCCCAGCAAATGGCACCCTGACCGCCGACCGGCACGATGACGGACGAGGCGTTGTCGCTCTTGGAGAAGTCAAATGTGGCGAACCCGACACCCGCGTCAGTGGCGAAGAACGCATCGGGTTTGCCGGGGATGAGCGACAGGGAGAACGGAAGGAGACCTCCGGCGGCGGGCGTGGCTTTTGTGAAGTCTGGCGAGAGCGTGCCGTCCGAGGCGACGTCCCATGTTGCGAGGAACCCTGGCGTCGGGGGCACACCCTTGACGGAGACGGTGAGGCGCGAGCCATCAGCGCTGAAGATGACGTCTGAAAGAGTCATAGGCGGGCCATTCGGAGGGGTCGTCTGGTTGAGGCCGAGCGAGCGAGTGGAGTTTTGCAGCGGGATGAGACCAACCTTGGGATCGGCCATGAAGCACCTACGTATCGTTAGTTGTGGTATGCGATAGAGCGGTTATGGTACTCACGATACTCCGTTGCTTGCACCACCGTTCGCGACACATGCCATGTTCGTCTTCGGATTGAACGCGACGGCCATAGGGAAGTCGCCAGAAGTCGACTGGGGCTGCCCGACCATCTGGAGAATTGTTGGATCTTGCTGGTTGATATTAAACATGGTCACTGTGTTGCTTCCAGCATTGACATTGAAGAGGAACTTGAGAATTGAATTCCAATGAGAATAACTGAGGAGCTTCAAAAGCAGGACGACTCACGCTTCCTCCGACTTTGATTGAATCTTGCGAAAAGAGAGCATCTGGCCCCGGCGCTGCTACTTGTCCGGCAGATCCATTGCCTCCGGTGTAGTATGCATTGGCGACTTTCTGAGGGGGATATAATAAGATTAGAGTCTTGTAAAGTCTTGATAGCCACTGCTAGACTTACAACAGTACCATCCGAGTTGATAGCGCTCGTGACCAGGAAATTTCCAGTAGGCTCGTTTGTCATAACTGCAGAGATAGGTTGGTAACTGTATCGTACAGAAGTGGGAAAAATAACACTCACAGTACACAGCACTCGTAGCACCGCTGCCGCAGGTTGTGGTCTGATTGGTCTGGTTGGTAGAAATCATCATCTGGGCGGCAGCGCTTGTTTCTTGAGGGGGAGCGGTGGTAGTACTCGTAGAAGCTGCTGAGGAGCCGCACGACAAAGGTGGCTTGAAAGAGCCGGCGTGCGGTTTGTGAGGGGCAGCTGAAGCGACGCCGGCAAGGATGGCAGTAGTAAAAAGAGCGGCTTTGACGAACATGATTAAACGAAGTTGCAAAGTAGAATACTATGAGGTGTGATGAATCTCGAATGGACTTGCTAGAAAGAGTGAATGCCTTATTATCAAAATAGGGCGATGGA
Source organism: Trichaptum abietinum (assembly GCA_910574555.1). Lineage (NCBI taxonomy): Eukaryota > Fungi > Basidiomycota > Agaricomycetes > Hymenochaetales > Trichaptaceae > Trichaptum > Trichaptum abietinum. The sequence continues at coordinate 4,439,895 of CAJTBE010000005.1, read as the reverse complement.
AGGAAGAAAGTAAAGAGGGTTCGAAAGGAGCTGAACTACCAGAGGTGGCGATTCTGCAGCGCCCCAAAGGCCAACTTTTATACATCCTATTCGTAGTCTGAGATCTAAGCGGCGAGGCGAAGCTCAATCAATGCTTCTACCAGTAGCCTCCTGACAGAACAGTAAGCAAATCAGCGTTTGCTCACGTGTGGGGAACGTGCTTTGCAATCGAGCCATGTTTCATTTCGGGTGTGGAGGAAAATGACAACGGTAAACATGCTGCCTGATCAAAATATCGTCTATATTTTTCTGAAGATCAGGTACGAACAGCTTTGCCGAACGTTGAGGTATTCGAACTTTTCCAGATTGGAGAGCAACACGCAGACCACAGGCAACCAGCATCAAAGTAAGATTGGCGAGAATCACAAAAGTCCGCTGAATGATTTCGCACCCAGCCGGAGGGAAAGTGCTTGCATAGGCTGATACGATCACGGCGCTTGGCAACAGTTGAGGCTACGACTTCCGAGCCCAATTCCTAGAGACCTTGTAAAGGAGGTAGACCCGAAATGAAGATCAAGGTTGCCAGTGACTCGGAGGATACAAATCTGCCGCACACAAGTTCAAGTTGAAGGTGTATTCCCACGGTCAGTACTACACCGCCGGCCACGCTTCTTCAATTCAGCACACTCACACATTTTCACCACTGACATTTACTGGAGTAGATGCTTCTCCAAAGCTAGTAAATCCTGTTTGGACTAACGGAGAGAAGTGCTTTGAAGTGAATGCACACAAGCTTTGTCACGATATTAGGGCGCTGGTGAGTAGAGGATCAAGCATCATCGTATACTAAGCTCTCCCATGTTTGCAGAATCATTGATATAGTACAAGCACAGCTAGAAGCCTTGCACCAATGCACCGTGATGTCCTTGGCGATCGGGCCGAAAATAGGTCAACTCGTGAAAGCTGATGGCTCAATGACTTGAGGAGTTAATATTGTTATGAAAAATAGCGCACAACGGTCGACACGCTAAGTCTGTAGTTGGTCCTCCCCTGACGGTTCCTTGCGAGATCTGTAAAATTTCCCACCAACAGAGGCTAGCAAAAACTAGCTTACAGACCTTCAATTCCCGCACGCGACCAACATCCCACCCTGGATCGCGGCCCTCGGATACGTCCTATGATTTTTTTCCCGAGGAGTTGTGAACAACCAACCGGCTCTATCAACGATACTCCTCTCAATGCTACAGAATGTTCTTGTGGAAACTGGATGGGAGGGTGCATCACGCCCTGAACATGGAATCCTGCGAATATGGCCTCTGAATAGTCATAGAAGTAAGTGGGCCCGGCCTCTGACACTGTTGTTTATGCTATTTATATCCAGAGAGGACTTTTAGAATTGCTGCCAGTGCTGTCCCTGTATGTATAAGAAGTCAAGGCGGGTCAACTTCCTTCTATCTCCACCAATAGCTACATATCTTCCAGTGGGAGGCGTGCAATCTGTTTGTACACAGTCATCGGTCCAGCGAGCCCCTCGCTCAATATGTGCGCTTTCGGAAGACTTGGGAGCTCCTAGCACCATTCAAGGGCCATGTAGTACCTGACATGCAAGGACTTGTACTACGTGCCACTCTGCTCTGTCGACTCCGACACACTTCAGTACGTTTTGTGCATTCTTTCGCCATTTGCATGAGCTTGCTTTTCGTCCTCTCTGCAAAAGCGAAAGAACTTCGAAGCATGTCAGCAGTGCTCAGTCTCTCTCTCTCTCTCTCTCTCTCTCTCTCTCTCTCTCTCCCGCCGCTGTAATCCTGTAATATTTTGACAATGATAATGTATACAACACCTTCAGCACCTTCTACAGTTCTACTTAATCAAGAAATGTCGATACATTATATAACTCGACTTTGTCCACCTCATCCGTTCTGCCGAAGATGAAGATTCATCCTTATTTATTAGCGAGCTCGATGAGCATCTCCTTATCCTCGCTCTCGTCTACTAGAGCACGCAAGAAGCCTTTCTCTTTTTCAAGAAGATTCTTAGGCGTGTCGAATTCAACAAGTTTCCCGGCGTCCAACACCATCTATATAACATAGTGAGAAACAGTTCTGATGACAGAGAGACGATACATACAATCTTGTCGTAGTCCATAATGGTCTGCAGCCGATGTGCGATCGTGATGAATGTCGTGTCCTTACTGAATTCGGTACGCAGAGTCTTTTGAATAGCTGCGTCTGTATCATAGTCTGTAAAGCGTGTCAGACAGAGCTTCTTACACATGCGAACGACTCACCGATAGCCGCGGTAGCTTCATCCAAGATCAAAAGCTTGCTCCTGCGAATAATTGCACGGGCGAGCGCAATAATCTGCCGCTGGCCCAACGAGAAGTTGCTGCCGCCACTCTCTACCATCGTATCCAGTCCGATCTTCGACCCAGCCTCACCCTCGCCACGCTCTTCTGAGTTTTCTCCCCCGGCACCATTCTGTGCCTCGTCGTTCGCTGTCTTTGTGGCAGCGATGGTATCACGGATGTCGAAGAGACCGGCCACGCGCAAGGCATCATTCAGCTCGACATCTTCATGCTGCCCAAAGGGATCCAAGTTCGTGCGCAGCGAACCGTGAATGAGCTCGGGTTGTTGAGGAATGAGAGTGATGTTTGAGCGTAGAGCATCAAGATTGATCTTATCCGTCGCCAGACCGTCATAGTAAACCTTGCCCGAGGTCTGGATCGCCCGAAGCAATGCTAATGCCACACTGGACTTTCCTACAAATTGCACTTTAGTAATGTCCGAGGCTTGTCAGGCAAGAAACGAACCAGCTCCAGTGCGGCCCACTGTTAGAGTCATGGAGTCAATTAGGGCTCTTAGGTCATTCAGAATAGAAAAAAGGCGTACCTATTCCCACGCGTTGTCCAGCAGCAATCTCGAAAGTAATATCCTGTAAGACTTCAGGAGAGTCTATATACATCGCACGTCAGCTTTCATTGGAAACAGACTGCTTATGAGCCTACCGTCAGAGTACCGCGCGGACAAGCTTTCGACCCTAAGAGAACCGCTGCTTGGCCAATATGCTGGGGGCAACCCTTCATTGGACGGCTGTGGCTCATGGTCAACGCGCAAGAAGCCCAGGATCCTCTCCAAACTAAAGAACAGATTGAGTTACAAAGAACGATTGCATTGCAATTGCATGTATATACCTGTTTGCTATTGAAGAGATTGCATTACACATTAGTACAGGAACCATTTTAGAGGTGGGCAAAAATACTAACCTTGGATCTCGAGCAGATTGTAAAACCTAACCCACCAGATCATCTGCCTAGAGAATCCCAACACCATCGAGATTGTAAAGCCAGCCGCTCCCGCACTTACTTTACCTCCGTATACTAGATATGCTGAGACACTGGCGGCAAAGACACCGCTCAGCGTGTCAACACGCACGGCTATCCATCGATTGATGTCGAAAAAGGTGTACGATGCTCTAGACAAAGTGTCTATCCTTGACTTCAGGCGAGAACTAAAGAGCTCCTGTGCACCATAGGCGCGGATAGATGCTATGAAGAAGCATCCATGATTAGATGTTTCACATTTTCATAATGTTCACTTACGCAAGCCACTCAACGCCGTTCCGATTTGACTCATGACAGGAGCTTTCGCGTTGCTCATTTCTCTGCGAATACAGAGCTGGCACTTCAAGTAAACGAATCCGAGGAAGCCTCCGAGAACCGCGAGCAGCATTCCTGGGATAAACGCGTACCATCCTGCCATGACAACTGCAGACGTGAAAAGTGCGACCAAGCTTATGGTCATGCGCATCAGTATATACGCAAATGATTCGATCTCGTTATCGACGCTGGAGATATCCTGTGTGCATCGGGCGATGATCCGACCAACAGGCGTAATATCCAACCATCGGAACGTGGCTGAAAAAATGCTCTCTAAAAGCTGGGAGTGGATGATACGTGATGCACGGATAGATCTGAAAGCCCATAAAGCTTGAGAGAGACAATCTGATGTTTCTGAGAAGATACTGAGTAGCGCATAGATCGCAAGGTATCTATACAGAGAAGTCAGAATACGAGGACGACGACAAGTAGAATAGAGAACGTATCGTACTTTACCACAGGTACTTCCGATGGGTCAGCATGTTTTTCGTATTGAGAGGACCAGTATCCAACAAACCACGACTGTCCTATATAGACGAGCATAGATGCAGCTATCGCGAAGAGGAACGCAGCCCATATCAGAGGGCCGCCGATACCCTTGATGTAGAGCATAAACGCGGCAAGCTCGACGCGACCTAGCGCCTTTTCTTCCGCAACGACGAGTTTTCCGGCTGCCTGTTTCGTTGTATCATCCTTGCCTTTGCCGGCTTCTTCAGCTTTTATGTCAACGTCTTCCTCCTCCTCTTCCCGTGCCTTCTCGATCTGCGCCCGGAGATGGGAGTCCTTTTTCAGCACATCCGATACAGAGCCGCTGGCAGCTACCGTGCCGTGTCTCCCGAGCAGTACGACAAAGCTAGCGATAGGTGCAGCCAATGCGATATTGTGAGTGACGAGTAGGACCGTGCGGTCTTTGACGAGATCACCGCGTAGTGCCTTGTCTACGATCCACTTTGCTGTGTGAACATCTAATGCCGCAAGCACATCGTCGAGCAATATGATCGCGGCATGCGAGTACAACGCTCTAGCCAAAGTTACTCGAGCCTTTTGACCACCACTATCGGATGAAATAAGTTACGGCTGTCCATAAGGAAAGCTAAGTCTAGTATATACGTACCTCAGAGTGAGACCCTTCTCCCCTACTTCGGTTAAGTCACCTGCTTCCCAAAGACTCAAGTCCTTTTCCAAAGCACAATGATTAAGAGCTATTTGAAGCCAAATCAGTGTTATCAATAGTGTGATATTCGTGGAAGGTACGTACTCATTTTGTACCGCTCTTCGTCATACGGTTCGCCAAAGAGAATATTTTCCTAATATGCAAGTAAGTAAGGAACAGAACAAACGACGAGCACGCATCCTACCCTAATTGTCTCATTTAGCACCCAGGATTCCTGCGCAGCGTACGCGATGCCGCCGTCTCTTGGTAGATTATACCAAGAGTTGATTCCATGACCTTTGTAGTACATTTCGCCCAAAAGGGCCATTAGAACAGACGTCTAAAAGAAGGTTAGCTACGTCAATTTAGACAAAAGAGTAACGAAGGGTCACTGACCTTGCCAGATGCAGTCGGGCCAACGATGATGTTGATTTTTCCACGCTGGAAGATAACTTCACCATCAAACCGAAGCCGGAAGGCCTTCCGCGTATGCTTGTTTGATCCTTCTGACTGGTCGAACGAGTCCCATGAGAATGAGCAGTCGCTGAATCCGACATCGTCTCTATTATGGTCAGCAAGTGCTATGGCAGTTGATGGGTCATTCTTTTCCTTCTCGCTCTCTAACAACTCCGTCTGGATATCCGATTAAGTTAATACGTTTTGGGGATAGACAAAGTAGGAAACAAAGGAGACACATACGTTGTTCAAAAATTCGGTGTAACGATCGTACGACACTTTAGCTAATTGATTGATCCTCAATGTCAGGGACATGCGTTGTTGCAATTGATTAGGGCTTTACCTTTAATGATTTCTGGTATAGTGTACATGGCATGGAACAGTTGTTCCTCGAGTATCGAGAAGACCTAGGGTGACGCACGATTGGTTACAAATTATTGTGTTCTGCTTTTCAACGTACCATCAATGAAGAGAAGAGACGAGAGGCTTGTTCGAAGAGATCAGACGAAAAGTAACACGAGTTCCCAAATGCGACAGCTTACCAGAGAGGTCTCCCTTGTTAACAAGTGCCTGTGAAAGGGAATTGTTCACCATCAACATCACCTACGTAACATCAACATGTATACGTACATAGATACTGAAGGTCGTGACTTTCGCAATGAGCGGGAGGGTTGTGGTCACACCGTTCATGACGATCTCAAGGAGCTTTCCTTTTCGCGTTTGCTTGAGTTCTTCGAGACGGCGCTGCGCGAGCTCCTTGAGCATGTAGGCCTCCCATGCAAATAACTTGAGCATTCGGAGCACGTTCATGCCTGCGAGTAAGCGTAAGGTGAACAATCGTAAGATTGTATATGAAATATTTCACATACTTTGGGTAACGGCTTCAACCCGTTTGTCCGTCTGTTGTAAATGGAAGGATGGTGAGCTCAGCAGAAAATTAAATTTGTTCGCAAACTAACCAATTTCATTTTTTCCCTTTGAATTCCTGCCATCAGCTGCCCAACAAATACAGGAACTGGCGTCATGATGGCCATAAGTCCAAAGCCAACCAGCGCGCTGGGAGTATATGCAAGTTAAAAGACTAGGCGCGATCAGTCGTGAGATAGCGGACGTACCTCCAGTTCAGCATTTTATACAGCACGACGACGGAGATGACAATCTGCAATAGGACCGAGGCTAGACGGATGACAAGTCAGCTACGACGGCAAAATGCGCGAGCAAACAACCCACGAAGTTCAACAGCACGATACGAATTTTCGATAGTCGCCAAATCTGTCGTAACCAAATTGTTGATCTTTCCGACCATTGCGCCAGTCTTTTCCTTGACATGCCCTCCTTCGGGCACTGGCTCAGATGTAGCAACTGATTCGCCAGAGACCGACTCAGTTCCATCTTCGTGCACAGAATCGACGTCTGTTGCAACTGGAGTAGACGAAGCTTGCGTGCTTGCCTCGCCGGAGCCATCTTTCTTGTCCTTTTTCTCCGCCTCCTCATCGAAGATATTGCTCTTCAGCCGGATGCGGACCGAGTGATGATAAACTAGATAGCTGATGAAACTCATATTTTCGACGTCAATCCGAGTCTGGCGGATACCACATGGTTAGTAGCTACTTCTGCTCAATGATTTAGTGAAGATGAGACGTACTCCGACATAGAGAAACTGGGTAAGTATACAGGCAGAGACGAAAGGCCCAAATCCGAGTAGAATAATCCACACCCAGGGTTGCAAGCCATAGGACGAAACACCAGTCTCAAGATACCTGAGCAACTAATTTTGAGCTCATTCGCAAAAGAAAAGCTGTCTGAATCGGATACATACAGAAGTAGATTTCTTGTACCAGCGACTCCGATAAATGACGACAACGCCTTCAGAGATGTACCGACGTCATTCAGTGTATCAAGGTCAAAAAGCGAAACACTTACATGTAGGAATATCCAAACGAAGGACATGAAATACTCGTAACCTTTTAGATTGTGAGCAAATCATTACAATTTTTCATTGGGCGACTATCTTACCCCACATTTCCACAAATCCCCAGATAACATGTCTCTTCTTTGTGTGAAGCAAAGGGTCGAATCCCTTTCATTCAAAAAGGTAAGCCTTTTCTATATGCACGAGACGAAAGGAATGCGGACCTTCATTCCACGATGGTTTAAAGCTTCAACCGACTCACGCTGCGGGAGACGGGGCATATCGTTGATACCGATATCCGGGACACGCCATGCGTAGAAAACGATTTTGTCCAAGAACGAGTATGTCACCCTGGATAGCAGAGACGCAACTTCATTTGCGCCTGGTTCGGCCTGGAAATTATAAGACAAATTAATAAAAGTTGTGATGAACTTGAAACAATTTCTTTTACCCCAGGAGTTAAAGGCCTGAAGGGTCGAGGCATAACGAGTGGAATGATCACAGCACCTATAGAAAGAAGCACAATCCGGGCCCATGTTACCGGATCAGACGCGGCATCATACGGCTGGGATGACAGTGTAGCATATGGCCATACATCCAAGTAGCTGTAAATCAAGAACTCGGCGAATAACAACAGGGCCAACTGTCGGGACGTTATGTCCCTCCATCGCGGGTGACTAGCGAAAATGGTGTGCAGGCCAAGGATAGACGTGTATATCTACATCGAACACAGAACAAACTTCGTTAATTACAATAATTTGGTAAGATATCAATTGACTCACGAGAAACACCAATTGGAAGTAGCTCGTCGAAATACCGTCTTTTGAAGCGATGTCGAATACCTGGAGTGAGAGGAGTGCGGCAATAACCAGAAGCCTTAGGACTCGGAAAGAGATAATGGAAGCGCCATCGAAATCCTGTATCGTCTCCGAAAGAGTGCTGTATTTTGTGCGAGATGAAGACCCGGATAGACCACCATTGATAGAACCAGCAGTTGATGGCAATTTTCCGTTTGCTACTGCGGAGTGAATAGGACGAGAAATCCAAAATTTGATACCGAGATAGACAACAGAAAATGCAGCGAGTGCGGGTGGTAGGAATAACGAAGGAGCAAGAGTGGATGAAAACATTGAGCTGGAAGCCAATGTCACGGTCGCAACGAAGGCGCGCGTTCACTGCCAAGTTTGTTAGACGAGCAACCGAGCTTTATACAGTAGTTGAATTCACCGTGACGCGTCCCGAAATGTTGACTCTAAAGTCACCACGCGGCGATAGCTGTGACCATGTGGACCGAAGTTGATAGCCGCTCGGTACCTTGCTGACAAATCATCAGTCATGGATTTTAAGGCCATATTCCTGCTACATCTTATGCAAAAGTCAGCGAATATTAACCGAGTTCTGACTGTGCTCTGATGGCGAGATCCGGAATCTGTTTGATCAAACTTCTATCTACAATGAAGTGAATAAACTGGTATGAACGAGTCACAACAATAGAGTTTGATCAGCTTGCCAAGAGCTTCGCGTAAATGACGTTATGGTCGTGAGAAACAGAGTCGCGGTGACACTGCACAGACTTTCACTTGAAGCTTTTCTTTAAATAGCTTCAATGATGCGCCGGCCGAAAATATCTCTCTATTAATAACCTGCTGTGTATGCAGGACTCGTCTTCAACATGCTATCACCACCCTTTCTTCTCTCTCGTCCATCTCGCCTTCGGAATCGAACAACAGGCTCCTCAGAGCTCGAAATCAAAGGATCTCTGCCCTCGTCTCAAGAGCTGCACTCCAAGTCAGACTGGCGGCTTGGACTGTGTTTTATTCTTCAAAAAAGTGATACTGTCAGGGCTGTTGGGAATCATATTATCCGTTGCCCCGTGGTGTCAAGTTTGATCAAATCCTGGGCAGCGGAATGGCAAGGGAGAACAGTTTGAGTGACTCCGATGACCGTTCGCTCACCTCCGATATTGAAGAAGAGAATGATTTCGCGGGTCCCGCCCATGGGTCACCGACAGCCGCACCCACCAGTGAGAAGGGCGCTGAACGGCACGCACAAACCTCATTGAAGTCCCCCCCATCAAACACTCAGTCGAGTGCCGCATCCACCATGGTTCCCAGCGCGTCGTATCCGGAGGTGCAGCAACAGCCTCAGAAGCCTTCTTTCACTGAGGTTTACTCGGCTCCACCTGCCATTCCATCTCGAAAGGCGACCGTAGCGAGTTCGTCCGTCGCGAAGGACACCCCCGTGCGCCCGAGCATGCCTCTTGAGCGCTTCCGCTCGTCTGTGCGCAAGGTCATCCACCTCACGCGCGGCTCAAGTGCTATGTCTCTCGGTGGCGCCGGTGCCGAACCGGGCATTGACCCGCGTCGATCAAACGCGTTCCTGAGCTATGGCCATATTCACCAACATTCCACTATTCAAATCGTGGACTATAGCTCTGTGCGCTCCTCTGCTCGGCAAATGCACAACAAGGAATTCGTAGAAGTTATGGCCGATGCTCAAACAAAGCCGCGAGATCCGTGGATAAAAGTCCGATGGATCAATATTGGTGGGATTAGCTGGGATGTTATGAGTGCTGTCGCTCTTGCTTACAGTACGATGTGCATCTTATCGTGAACATAATTTGACGCTTATTCCGAATTATACGATGTTAGATTTACACCCTCTTGCTCTTGAAGACGTACTACACCAACGTCAGAAAGCAAGATCCAAGGCAGATTACTACCCACATCACCTATTTATCCGTCTGCTCCGGCATACACTTGCTCCAGAAGACGAAGAGGACCTGACGTCGACCCTAAAGGATACCATTACTTCGCTTCCTCGGTCTACTTCTCCAGACGCTTTTCACGAAGGAGAGGGCGAGGAGCTCGCGATGAAAACTGTAGCTGAGAAGGAGCTGGCTTATGTCGGATCGACACACTCAGCGAAGAGGAAATTTGGCAATTCTCATCCTGCTTCTGGAGACCAGGACCTGGAAGTCGGTAAGAGGGGAAAACACAACCGACCCTTTAATACTAGATCTGTGCAGGTAAATGCGTGCTGATGACTGCTATGAATACGCTCTCACTTTTATCATGTTCCTTAGCGACACAGACGCATTGCTGAAGCCCAAATAGTTCAGCAGTTGAAACGTGGTGAACGTGTCAATGTCGATGTTACGCCGTTCTGTATCTTTCTTCTTCGTGATGGTGAAACGTTTTGCTGGTTCCTGGCATTTACGACAAGCTTATGTATGTTTCTAGGTACAGTGATTTCGATTAATAGGATGCCCAATCTAAGCTTTACCGAACCGATTGCTGCACGTCTCCGGCAGAGGGATACCGGATTGCGCGCGACTGCAGACCCCTCACTTTTAGTTCAGAGTTTAATTGATTTGGGTAAGTATGCCCAGGATAACCCTCCGTCCTCATGTTCATCCCCTCTGCAGTTGTTGATCAGGCTATGGAAGTCGTTGATGAGTACCAGCACAAGATTCTCAAGCTCGAGCACGACGTCCTCATCAAACCCGATTTGAAGTCCGTCCGATACTGTACGTGTACTTCATCGGGTTCAAATCAATAGTGTCGATTAACATACGCACTAATGTTCTAGTGCACACCATGTCCGGCGACCTTACTCTCCACAAACGCACCCTCGAGCCAATAAAGACTCTCGTGTACGGTCTCCGTCGGTATGATGTGGACCGCTGCGCAGCACTTATCGAGTCCCAAGGAAATGGTACCGGGACGACCAAGGTTGAAGGCTATATGAGTCACAAATCCAAAATCTATCTCGCTGACGTCTATGATCATATGGACTATATCATCAGCAGCTTGGATATGTTCTCGAACACGGCGGAGAACTTGATTAATTATACATTTAATGTGAGTTGAGAGTTGATTTTTGCACGGGACTTTTGTAGAAGTGACAGAGGAGCTGATGAACATCCATGTTTACAGATGGCTTCGTACGAGATGAATAACGTGATGTCCGTCCATTTGTACCAAAGTCTACGGTAGCAATCTAAGAGCTTTCTCCCGTAGGCGGCGGCTGACTTTAGCGACTATCATCTTCCTTCCGTTGACATTGCTCACTGGCTACTTCGTAAGTCAGTCGAAGCTTCCAAATTTCAGACACTGACGTTCCTGTTCCTCCAGGGCATGAATTTCTCGCCGCGCCAGTGGTCAGTTGACAACAACTCAGACCTATTGTGAGTTTGCCACCATCCTTCTCATCCAATTCATCTCTATAAACTGTATAATCATAGCTTCTGGGAAGTCTCTCTCCCCGTCATGGCCGTCATTGTGCCGATCTTCATGTGGGGCGACATTCGTCAAGCGATTCACTACTTGCGGAAGAAGTGGATGGACCGGAAACTTCGACAGGTATTTGTTCAGCTTTAAATTCTTCTAAAAGTGAACTCGCTGATAAAAACATCGTAATTATCAGATTGTCAGAGAGGGCCAAGGTGGAACAAGAAGCAATCACTATAACATGGAGCGGTGACGTTCGTTTATTTGGGGAAAGAAATATGTATATCCGATAGACGTTTTGCGTTTCCGTCTCCGCATGACATGGACCTGACATACTGTAACCCTATGTTCCACCGCGGTGCACGTACAATAAGTAGTATATAGTATCACCATCGTTACATCATTATCCCGGGTGATGTTTATCTACTCGTGTTGGTATATAATTCTCACTCTCTGTGGTTTTTGATGTTATGATTTAAGCGCCTGCCCCACTTGAAGAAGCTTCGCAACATATGATATATGACATCACCTCTACAAGCCAGAACACTTCTCTTCGTGAAACCCTCCAGTATAAAGACTTGTTGATGTTCATACCTTTCAGCAACTATAATCCTTTCACCCCGCATTCACAACATACCATTTAACTTTTCCCTTTGCATATCATCATGGCTGGCGACGCAAAGCCTCAGACTAATGGCAACATGCCTGCACTTGAGGACCTAATTTCGAAATACGGCGACTCGTCTAATACCACCTGGGTTGAGGACAAGTTCAAAGTCTGGCGTCATGACTCCACGGGTGCCGCTGTAGGATATGCCCCCTCCGAGCACAACTATTGCATCATCTGGGGCAACCCATTGTGCGAGAAATCGCAGTACCCCGAGGTCGTCGACGCGTTCCTGCAATGGGCTGAGCAAAACAAGTACAAGCCTGTCTGGACGTGCGTCAACGAGGAGATGGAGAAGTTATTGGCGAAGGAGAAGGGCTGGCGTGCAGTGATGTGTATCCAGGAGGATATCCTTGATCCCACTAAAGTCAACCCTGAGCAGAACAAGGAGGTACGCAAGCATATACGCGCGGCCCAGAAGAAGGGGTGCAAGATCATCGAAGAGGACGGAGAGCCGCCGGACGAAGTCAAGAGGGAAATTGACGGGGTGATCAAGGAATGGAAGGCGAATCGAAAGGGCACCCAGGTGCATACCACGAACGTGGAACCATGGCGCGACACCGAGCATCGTCGATATTTCTATGCGCGGGATGCGGAAGGCAAGGTTCGTGTAGACTACTCACCACGAGATTAACCGTTTGTCTGATTCACATGTGTGTAGGTTGTTGGATTCCTTTTCATCGCGAACGTCGGCGACGGCTGGGCGATCAAAGACAGCATACAGACACCTGACGCACCAAAGAATCTCACCGAATGGCTCATCGCGTCAGCCATACACTCACTCGCGGACAAGGACGAACACTACCTGTCTTTCGGTCCGACGCCTGCGCCTTCGCTCCAAAGCGCCGATAATGTTGCAAGCCCGGCCATGAAGTTCCTGAGCAAAACGTACAGCGGGATTTATAAGTCAATGCTTGGGAACAAAGGCGAGTTCCGCAAGAAATTTGAAGTGGACGGGGAGCCCATCTTCGTATGTTATCCGCCTCATGGGCTAGGCAGACATGGTATCAGTGCACTCATGAAAGTGTTGACGGACTGAAGAATTAAGTGTACCTTAAGGCAAGTTTAGAGTCAATTTAGGTGTTGCAACCACGATTCTTTTTTTTTTATAAGCGCGGCATGTAGAGTAGTGTAACAGATCGTGATTCAAATATCTGACATTCATGATCAAGGGTTGGTCAGCAACTTAATTAGATCAATGCGACTAAAGGTGAAGTCACTGCGTTCTGTACGGCCTTGGTAGTAGTCAATAGCTGGCGCTAATTGATATCAGTGGTTGATCCAGAATATTGTTATTGACACACCTTTCTTGCGGACTACAAGTAGCAAGAGCCTCGTCGCCAAGTAGTAAAGACTTGATCTCCCCGTACTGCAAAGCCTCAGGTTTCAGGTCCTTTCCTGACACGAACGACTACCCGGATCTAACAGAACAGATTCGACGGCTCCGCGACTCTGAGTCAAGAGTCATATAGCCTATCGATAGACCGCCTCAGAAACATAGAGATATAGGAATAGATCACTTTCTTTAATCTGCGAGCACTACTGCATAGAGTACGATAGATGATTGCTAGCACAGGTACGAATAACGCAGATAGTTGAGCGCTCATAGGAAGTCGATGCATATGAAGAAAGGCGGTGCACAATGATTAGCTCGAACATAGAGGGACTTTGCTTCCATGTTATTGGGATTAACATTGACTGAAAATACCAGAGCAAGGTTTTTGTGGTTGTGGAGAAGGATGTGGTTGACTTGAGAAAAATTTGAATGGAAAAGCTTACAAAAAACCGAAGGTTCGTGCGCGCTGAAAAAGGTAGCATGTCCCGTGGTCTGCTGGCCATCTAAACCCACTGCCTTGTCGTCACTTCGCTGTAGACCCCGCCGCCCACCCCGTCGCCGTTGTCTCTTAGCTTCAAATCACCTTCTTTCTCTTTGTCGTCACCGTCGTCTGGTATACCGACGCTGTCCGTGGTCACATCGAGGAAGGCGGGAAAATGTCCGCTTCAAATCCAACAGCTGCGGCCAAGCAGCCTGTTTTGTCTTACGCAGAAAGAGCAAAGCGTGCTGGGACAGCGGCACCCGCGTCGGTGACCGCGCAACAGCTGCCCCGCGCGCGCCCAGCGGTATCGAATGGAAATGGGCGCGTGCCCGGTGAGTCCGCGTCACCACTGTCGACGAGCACCGGAAGCGGTCAAACGCAAAGTTCTGCTGCACCGGCACATGCGACTTCTTCGATATCCGAAGCAACTCAATCCGTCCCTACGCAAAGTGGTGATGAAGAAAATCAGCAACAGCCCCAGAGACTCGCTCCTATCACACCTAAAAGTCCTACCAAGCCCCCAACGACGAATGTTTGGGCGGCAAGAAAGGAGCAGATGGCTCAGCGCGCAGCGGCACAGCAAACGCAATCAACTGCGGGTGCAACTCTTAGTTCTCAGCCGACCGAAAATCAGGTAGCATCCTCTTCTACCAAGCGCGAGACCCGTACGAAGGAAGGCTCGTCGAGGCCTATAATGAACGGGATCGCGAACGCGTCATCCCACGACGAACAGGTGTCGTCGATACCCGCAAAAGTGGACGATCCCTTTGTCGTTCGAATACCTCCTCACCACAGCTCACAATCCTCGTCATTCACCACTCGCACACCTCCGAGTCTAGATGATATTGAAAGCTGGCCTGAGATGGGGAAGGGCGGAATGTCTGTCTCGACGTCGACGTCGGAGAGCGGGATAGCGGGATCAACCGGCTCGGACGGAGACAAGAAGGAATCTTCGATGAGCGCGCATAAAAAAGGTGAGTGGTCGTCACGTTGATATCCGAGCCAGTTTGCCTTTCTCTTGCAACATCCATGCCTTAACTTTCTTTGTCGAGTTCACAATGAAGTTTTCGTCAATATATGTTAAGCAGCTGTGTATTTCCAGTTCAATCTTGTTCTGCTATCGGATCAATCTTCGAGCTCTGGTTAATCTACGAATACGATGGCTGACATATTGAATATCTTCGTCATCTTTGCAATAGGCGAGAAGACCAAATGGATGCCAGTCCCAACATCTGAGCTGCAATTCACAGCACCCGAATCCCATTCCCCTTCGCACTCTCGGACACATTCCCAGCATCGGCGAACTAAGCAGACTCCCTCTCGTTCTCGACAACAGTCCCAATCACGAAATATATTAGGGAAAGTTCAGAGTAGCCCAAATAATGTTCTTCCTACCTCCGGAAGCCATGGATCTGGCAGACTTACAGGGTCTCATGGAAGTTCAGCATCGGGCGAAGTGTCACTTTCACACTCACGTGCAGAGTCGACATCTCAATCGCGAGCGACCTCCGTGCATTCAAGCCCTCGGATTCCACCGAGAGGGAGAAGACTTCCCGAGGATCAAACACCAGGCGCCTACAGCAGTCTTTCGCAGATCGTCTCTTCTGTGAACACAGCATTCACTATTGATCCAAATGCGAACACAAGGAAGCTACCCATCACCGTCTTACCCAATGGAGACATCACAGAGGAGGAAATAGCAGACGTCTCTGCGCCAGTTTTTGTCGATTCCGCGTCATCTCAATATCAGCAACCTAACCCACCATCATTTGCAGATCCTTCTTCCTCGCCTACTGTTCTACGGGGCCAAAACCCTTCAGGTCCACAATCTCAATCGCATACACCTTTCACATCTCACTCGCCTGTTTATTACGCACCTCCTCCAATGCCTCATTATATTTATAACGGTATGCCTCCGTATGGCGCCCCTCCACCACCCCCACTACCAGCGTCGTATGACCATCAGCAGTACCCTCCCCTCCATCTGCAGAGCCCAGCGGGAAGTGCTCATGGACATCATTCTCCTCACGGATACCATCCATATCCTCCGTACCCTTTGCAGCCCGGCCAGCCGCACTATCCTTACATGTATCCTCCGATGTCATATTCGTTCTATCCACCGCATGCATCGGGCCAGCCACTTGAACAACCCTTCGATAATAATGCTCTTCCTATTCAGGTCCAGAATCAAGATTCTAGAGTCGAGGGGGCAACAAATGATGTTGCTGCTCAAGTGATAGAGGGGGTCAACAAGCTGCTTATTCAATCGCCATCTCTACCCCCTCCTTCGCTTCTCACCCATCCTCCACCGCCCGATGAAAGCGCTGCGTTAGCTGGCTACCGGGAGGTTTCGGCCATTCCTATCAGTCCTTTATTGAATCCACTTCGGCCACCTGCTTCGATCGATGCAGTATCCGGTTCAGATTTCCCGCCTGAGCCGGCCGACTCCAGCCCAGGTGGTAAGAAAGAGGAAATGGTGTTTGGAAGTGTAGGGAGGCCCGGAGGTATTAAGAGTCCCTCGCCTGTCCCTGCACCTCCAGCTATTCAAGATGCTGTCATTTCTTCTTCGTTCTATTCGGAGGCAGAGGGAAAGCAGGGCCAGCAACTTGGACGGACAAACACTACGTTTGCAGTGGGTATTGACGGTCAGGATGCTGAACGTATCAAGTCGCGCATGAGAAGATCGAGGGGGGACACGGCTTCAGGTCGCTACCAAGCAACTGATGTTGAGACAAATACGGAGAATGAGACACCACCTTTGGACGGAGCACAAGTAGATTCGGAGCAGCTTCTACCTTCTGACACAGCAATTTCTGCACCTAAGTACATGTTTGGAACCAGCTCAGAATCTGAGGATATTGCTCGGACCAATGATGTTCTTCCGAGTTTCCAGAATGAAGAGATTCGGCAACCACAAGAGCAGATTCTCCAACCTCAGCCCCATCAACCTCCGATTCTTCATTACCCTCCAAACTACCCTCCTCCGTATGCTGGGTATCAGGTACTGCCACCGCCTGGTGTACCAGTGAATATGCCATTAACAATGCAATCAATGTCTCCAAGCCCACAGGCCCCCAATCAACCCCTCCCGCAACACATTCCCACTCTCCACCCTTTCCCGGTTAATCCTGGATTTGTTTCCCCTTTGGCCCTTTCGTCGCCTGGGCCTGGTTCTGGGCCACCGTCGGCTGCAGAAGAATTCCTTGAAGTCAGAGACTTCGGGTATGGTTTTGGTCCGATGAGCGGCAGCGGTTATGCACATGAGCGTATTCGGGAGGAAAGGTTCGAACGCGAACGTGAGCGGGAGAGGGAGAGAGACCATAGGGAGGTCTTCCGAAATGAACCACGTGAGTTCTTTGGAGGTGGGAGAGGTAGGCGAGGAGGTGGGTCGTTTGACCGTGGAGGCTTCGTAGGAAGGCGTGGTCGTGGTGGACCTGGTTTCCGTGGGTTCCCTCGTGGGTTCGGAAGGGGAGGACACGGAGGGAATCGACATCAACCATCTCTCAATGTATCGACTAATGCGATTAATGTACAGCAACCCCAAGTGCAATCACCGCTTGTTCAGATGCAGCCGCCGCCTTCAGTACTTGACGGTCCAGAAGGATTTTACCCACCGCCTTCATCTCAAGGGTCTTCCCCTTACGCCACTTCGCCGTATGCGTTGTTCAATCCCGCACCTCCTCCTATGCCTCAGCCTCCAGCCGCACGGCCTCCACCGCCATTTCGACCTCCCGTTACACAACTTTCCTTCCCCCTGGACCCCACAAGCCATAACCTTCTCGGACAACTGGAGTACTATTTCAGTGCGGATAACCTCCCTCAAGACTATTTCCTCCGGCAGAAGGTGGGTCAAATCGCACTACGCCTCCTCACTAATGCTTACTTTTTTTCTCGCGATTAGATGGATTGCAAAGGGTGGATCTCAATACCGCTGATTTCATCCTTCAACCGGATCCGGAGTCTGACTACTGATACTCAAAAAGTGAAAGACGTATTATACCTTTCTTCGATTCTTGAAGTGAAGAACGACCACGTAAGGCTAAACAACCGTCAATGGTCAAAATATATACTACCGAATGCTGCTGTAAGTGAATTTGACGATGAAGAAGAGGAGGAGGAAGACGAAGATGACGTAGTATTTGTCCTTGGGGGCGAAGGTATGTGACTCTAGTGCTCATATCTCCATGGTACAATGTTCTAAACGTGTCCAAAGCCTCCGGTACCTCTCAGACCTAGGTCAACTACGTCGGGAATTACTCTGTTACTCATTAGTCATCTGAGTCTCCCGCTCCTCCATGTTTCGTTCAGAAACGGCACCATTGCCGCACAAATCCGAGTAACAGCCAGGCATATCTTTACCGTCGTCGAGTTGATGGAAGTTGCACAAACTATTCTGCTCATTAGCAATCTGGACGCTGCTCACCTCTGCAAATACGCCGTTTAAATAAAACGTCCGGCATTCCACGGGCGCATCACGGGTTTTCACGACACCATCTAACTTAAATTGCACATAAACTTCTTGGCCTTTCGTGATTGTTGTTTATCTTTCTTTTTTCAGGCATAAATTCGATAAACTCTGGTTCCATATCTGCATCATACAATTCATATCCCTTTGTACCTTCAAACCACTGCCACTAATTGCTACTCATTATTTTTTTTCTCTTTCCAATCGCCCCAAATGAAGAGCTACTTACCATCGTTCTTCAACTTCTCCCTTCCCTTTCGATGATTATGTGCATGATGGTTTGTGTTCTGATGAATTCATTATGCTCTTGTACTTCAATGTTTATCCCAATTTCTTGTGCAGGAAAGTCAATGTAGCCGTCGAGCTGTCGCAATCAGCCACCAGAACTTTGTCGCACACAATGTATACTGTCGTAGCAAAGTACTTAGCTGGTGCTCGAAATACGAACTGATCGTATGTATATGCTGGATGATAACAGTGCTTTTTGACGCCTACACATACAAGAGACTTCTGCAGTATGAAAAGTTGTTTGTATGCATCCGTCACGTTCATTTTTTTCGAACTACGAACTTACAAAACTTTGGAATGCAACAGGTCTGATTGACGCAACACGAACAAGTATACATAATCACCAAATCAGTCGTGTAAATAAAAAATGTACTAATATCAAACTACTTTAGAGTACCTACAAGAGTTCTACGTTCTGACGTTCTACTTCTTAGCATCCGCCATACCGTCAGAAGACAGCTCTGACACCTGTCCACCGGGGCCATGGTAGTATTGGTGCTGAGAACCATTGCACGGATTATTAGCTTGACTACCCACTTACATTGATTTGATGAGACCGAAGCTTACCCAGTGCAGCCTGTACCAAATCCAAGATAAACCGCAGACCGTGACGAGAATGGGGCTCGCATAGTTCATCGTAGAAGCAGTGACCGGGAAGACTTGAGGCATGATCAATACTCTATAATAAAGGGCATCAGCCATATTATCCGTCAAAACAAAGTCATGTAGTATAGATTTGTTTTATTCACAAGACTTACCCAGTCTCTAATACCGTCCTATAAGAAATTAGTATTCGGACACTATGGTTCTTCGCCTGAAGATGCACGCATGCTCACCAACAAATCGCATAAACGTTGACAACATATCCCCACTTTCCCATATAGAAAGGACCCGGGGTAAACTCGACTTCGGGGTTTCGTTGCAAGGCAATCCAAACTTTTGCGACAACGGGTATCTGGTTTGAAATGAGTATTGTTGCAAAAAAGGAACCTTGAGAAACTGTGCAAACAATGTAAGATAGATCCAAAGCGACCGCTGTCACGCTAAACTCATTGTCGTTCAGCAAGGTATGTGTATCAAGTGCGTATCAGTATGAAAGGTCACCTAAAAATTGCATTTATCTTTCCAGAGATGAGCCACCATCTATGTTCAAGATAAATAAAGCTTACTGCTATAAAAGATGCCAAAGAGAGCAAGCCGAAAAGAGATACAACCACGATAGTGAGGATCACCGCATTCACTGGAGTTTTCGTTCTTGACCAGACCCTCGCAAACAGTCGGCGGTCAGGGAGGGCGTTCTGAATAAATTGGTTATTGGACGCATGCATTAGCGTTGGGACTCAGACCTACGTCGCGTGAGATCGCATAGATGCCTGGGGGAAGCACTGTCAGTCAATTTTCATTGATCGTTACTTGGCCGCTTACTTCGAATGCAAGCGAGCTGACATGTTACTGCAACCATCGTCTGGTTAACTATAACACAGCTCCAAAGGACAAGTGCACCCTTCGTTCCTAGATTGTCCCAGAGAATCTGATCTAAACGTGTTAGCTTTTATAAATCCTTATAGAAACCCCTTCACCTGAGCAAAGACAAGGCCAGTTGGTCCCGGTAAGGCGGATAGGTCGTGGATTCCGTAGCAGAGTGAGATGACGAGGAAGAATCCAAGTATAGCTGTGGTAGCCACTGAATTGGGATTGTCAGGTGATGCAAAAGGCAGGATCGAATACATTCCATAGTTGCTTATGCTTACCTCCCACAACAATTGCCACCGGTGCAGCGACAGCGGCGTTCTTGACCTCTTCAGATATGTCTGACATAGTCAAGTGTAAAGATCTATTATCTGAGTCAATAGACGGGGAAAGAGAGCATACGTGCAACAGCATCATAATCAGTCTGAGTTAGATAATGGTGAGGTGTTAAAATGAGCAAGCGGATTCGAAAGCAGTAATATTTTGAACATACCATAACGTATTGTACACATAGGAGACCGAGCAAGAAGACAAATCCTTGGTTGTTCCAGCCGGAGTTATCTACAATCTAATGTGAACTGCATGAGCAATGCCTGATCTTTTTTTTAGGTGTATGGATATATTACATCAGTCCAAACGAACTTCGAGCTCGAGAGCTTGCCCCGACCACCGATGGGGATGGCTATAGTAATAGCTAGTGTCGTGAAGAGGTTGACATAAACTATCGAGTGTTAGTTATCCTCCTGATCGCTATACCGGGATAGAGTGATTCACCATACGCAAAAGATAGCTTGTGCAAATATTTCGTAGGCATACTGTTGAGGATACCGATAGCCACGGTCAATGAAATATAAACGGCGAGAATCTGCCCAGTTGACGCTATGAATGAGCCATTGGACCCGATTGTAACGGCAGCGAATATCATCTGTGACCTGGCGAAGTGATATGTTTTAGTGATATCCATTAGCAGACTAGTCACTCACAGGGCAAACACTATTGAAGATTGCGCGGCTAATTGACCTATGAGAGTCATCCTTAATGAAAAAAGACACGATCCGAGGTTAGATTCAGTATTATGGCATTTAAGAAAGACAATGGACGAACCAAGCATTCATGAAGGTCACACTATATCTGTACCTCGGAGGGACAACGAACGCCGTGCTGTGATATAAGCCACCAGCCGTAGGATACGCTGAAACGAGCTCTATCAAGTTTGAAAGTACATGTCATTAACACTAAAAAGCGCTTTGAGCACGCCGGCCTAAATGGCTACCTGCGACAGAAGCTGCGATAGCAAGACATCCAAAACTCCCGATAAACCATGTCCAGACTGCAGTGGCTGGCCCTCCAAGCACGATGGGTGTATTGAAAGTGGAAGCAATAGTCGCTGCTATGCTTTTCGAGGATAAGTCATCCGTGATAGAAAAAGCAGTGGTCGCGTGCATACCCAAGGACACCAATTGCAAAGCTCAAAGTTGTGAAGTTCGTGAACTCCTTTCTAAGTTCACGTTTGATGCCAAGTTGTCGCAACCGACTATCCTCCTCTTCGACAGAGATAAGAGCTGTCTCTACAACTTGAAGCTTGTCCTTCTTTTCGTTGAGAGTCATGGTCGTCAGTGCAATAGATAACACAGATAAGCACCAAAGCGTGTAACATTCTATAAGAGAATCCCAAGGATTGGAGGTTCGTGGGCTTTAAATAATGATGTCCGCATCATTTTCACAGGCTGTCCGCAGATGGTTCAAGCTGAAGTCAAGTGATTGTTTTCTGTTTGAAGCTGCATGAAATAGTCAAATGTTCCCATCTTGAGAGGAGAATAGTAGCGTAGAGTGAAAGAGTGCACGGTATTGCGAGAAGTAGGTATTCGCAAAAGATTGTTGTAAGTTGAAGTGGAACGGAAGGTGAAAGTCTTGAATGCTATCTCCGACTCGGATTTGAAGGTCCGCGACTACCGTGACTACGTATAGTGAATCTAAGTTGACTCTACTGTAGAGTTTATATACTCAATCGCTTGCCGGAAGGTGTTTACCATAACGCAATGACGAAGCCGAGAAACCAAATGGCCATATTCAACGATGTCCCGCGGTTCGGAAGAGGACGCGTCAGTGCACTGGCATCCTTACCTCCCGCTGGCCTCAGCCTCCTCCGATGGAAAGCGTACAAATGCTGACAGTAATCTTTGGATTTCAAGACGACACAACCCTCCCCCCCGCTACGCTTCGAATCGGGGACTTCACATTCGTACCTACTCAATGAGTACCACATCAACTATTCTACCTACGTCGACCCGCGCATGGGTCGTGCAAAATCACGCCGCGAACGAGGTGAACCTATCGGACTCACCGGACGCGACGTTTGCGCTCAAAGAGTTACCCCTGCCATCGTCGTTGCCTACCGACTCCCTGCTCGTTCAGGTGCTCTACCTTTCCAACGACCCTGCGCAGCGGTTATGGATACAGGCGGGGACGAGTGACATGACGCGCGATCGCTCAGATATGAGCAGCATACCAATAGGTACTCCGATGCACTCGGGTGGTATCGCGCGTGTCATAGCCGTTGGAGGGGACGAGAAGGGGGATATTCATGTTGGCGATCTCGTCAGCGCATACGTAGGTTGGAAGGAATACTCGGTGATAGAGAAGAGCAAAGCAGAGAAGCTCACGTATGTATAAATTGCCTTTACCTCGACCTGTAAGCACAGAACAATCATTAATAACGACCCCTTACAGCCCAATTGCCGGATTAAGCCTGAGCGTTTTCCTCGGTGCGCTCGGTATCACTGGCCAAACCGCTTACTGGTGCCTCGTCGACACGCTCGAGATTAAGCCCACTGATACACTCGTGGTAAGCGGTGCAGCCGGTGCAACAGGTAACATTGTCGTGCAATATGCAAAGAAGGTGCTCGGCGTGCAGCGTGTCATCGCTATCGCTGGTTCCGAACAGAAGTGTCGCTGGCTTGAGAGCATTGGCGCAGACGTCGGGGTGAATTACAAAAGCCCTACTTTCGCGCATGATTTGAAGAATGCATCCCCGAAGGGGGTAGATAAGTGAGTCCCTTTTTCGTCGAGAATAAATGGAAGGGAGCGCATCTGACAAGGTGACGTTCAGATTCTTTGATAACGTTGGTGGTGCGATTCTAGATGAAGTAATTGCGACGATGAATCCTCATGGAATCGTTGGTATCTGTGGAACGATGGCATGTAAGCGACCGTATTCTCTCTGAGTTTCCGCAATATCTCCAAAGTTCAAATCACTAACCATTATATAGCCATGAATTCGGGCAACGAGCTCAGATTGAAAAACTACGGCACCGTCCTCTTAAATCGGCTGGTTCTCAAGGGGTACACGGTCATGGACTACGTCCCTCGGTGGCCTGAGGCAAACAAAGCGCTGCGCGACGCCATCGCCACGAAAAAAGTAGGCATCGAGGGAGCAGAAACACTTGTAGATTTGCGTGGCAGATTCCAGGATGTGCCTAAAGTCTGGAAAGGGCTGTTTGAGGGAACGAACACGGGAAAGTTGATTACGAAGCTGGCGGATTGAACTTCATAGATCTGTGTAATAGCGATAGCATGTGTACAACTTGCAATGAGAGATTCAGACCAATCGAACAAACTGACAAGAACATACAAGATATAGATAGATGATGAATGCGTGGATTTCGTAGATAGTCAACGCTAGGTACCATCTTCGGCGACTGATGCTTCCGATAGCAAAGCGATCCGTTAGCGCTCTTAGACGTCCACCTTCAAGTTAGAAGTACGGAGGACAAAAAATGTCGATTTTTCGACAATTGATGATAGCTCGAACTTCCTTCTATTCAAACGTGTTACAGTAGTTCATAGTTAATCGAAAGAATAGGCACAAACTCACAATACGTTTCCTCAGCAGAAGATTGGTTCCATCCCCTCATATCCGTACAAATTTGACGCAATCACCATCTTCAGATTGAAATTTTCATAGTTCATCATAATAGATGGACAACAACTGCGCCCGATTTGCCTCAGCAGTTTGTTTCGATGACTGTGCAAGGCTCTCCGTGTGCTCTTCGTCGATTATGCTCAGCACAGTTTGCCAGAATCGTATGTGTTGCGGTTGCTGCGCCCCTGCAGAAGTATGATCTTTGGATACTCGAAGCCATGATTTACATCGATTCCAATAGCTAAGGTTATCGGCTGTCGTGGGTTGGTCATTAGAAATCGCCGCCCATGGTCTAATGAATCAAAGACGATCAAGCTTCTTGATAACACTGATAAGTGATAGACTCACAGAAAATATCTCTGACTGTGAATATATCACTCCTCCGTGTACCCACTATCATGTTGCGATGATCATCGCATATTCCTTTCGTCAACACTACTATCATGCTTATTTTGCCAAACTAACGCCCATTTCTCCTTCAGGGTTCCATACCCTGCCAAATTATCAATCAACACACTGAATGGCCAGGATGAGCTCTTCGATGTTGCGTAAGATGGACCTTGAGTGCAACACTTCCTCTCTTCATCAACTATGGGCGCAGGCATCGCTTAAACATGATTTCTTGTCGATGAATTCAGCGCGTCCTGAAAGACTGGGTCGCGGTTCCGAAGAGATTAGCGCGTGTCTCAGGCTGTGTTGACTGCAAGGATTTTCGGGCCTCGTGAAAGATCTGCGAGGGATGGGAGTACAGCCGCTGGTGTGCAGGTCGGTGAAGCGGGACGTTATTGCCAGTGATGGGGGCAGTTCGGTGTGAACATGTAGCAAATCGAATAGCGACGCTTGCTAGACAAGGATAAACAAGCATCGCTCAATGATTGATCCTGACAGCGCTTGAGATGATCATAGATGAAATGATTTAGCTCGGCACGCCCACAGAATTGGGGGATTGATGGCGGGTGGCGGTGGTGCCCTTTCAAGATGTGCCTTTGAGCCTTCGTTGCAGTTAGTGTCTTTGTCTTTCAACGTCGACGTCGCCCTCTGATTTATTATTTAGCTTCAAGTTGACTACGTTTACTACTTCAAAGTACCGGGACGTATCTTCCATCTGGTATATTTACTTTGATTCTGTTGTACATCAACCATGCCGGTACGAGCTCTCGTTTCTTCTCCTTAATTCAAATCTAATGAACTTCTTCCGTGATTGACCGTATGGGCGCATAACTATGCATACCTCAATTTTAATTTTGGTAGCCCCGCGAGTTATTTACGCAAGCGACTGGTCCGACTGATGCATCTTCGCCATACGGACAACGTCCTGGCCCTTCTGCAGACGGGTATCAGCAGCAATACCAACAGCCAGCCAACGCCCAAGGCTTCCCGAGCGCTACTAACCCATATTCATATGCCGCCCAGCAGATTCCATCTCAGGTCCCGAGTCCTGGACAGGGACAAGGTCAATCATTCGTAGGCCAGGCCTACCCTTCTCCTACAAATACCGCCGCCGTCGCACATCCATATGCCCCGCAACAGCCTCAGCAGCAGCAGCCGCCTCCTTTCTATTCTCAAGGCACCTTTCAGCAGCAAGGATCTCCCAATTTGAAGGGATACGCACCGCCTCAATCTTTTTCAAGTTCCGGTTTAGATCAAAATCGGGCATTAGACCCGACCGCTCCTCAGGATTTTAAAAACGCGCCTCCCGTGAATATTACTCCTCCCATATCTCAGCCGCCGCCGTCCCCCTTTCCCGCCGTCCGCGACCCGTACGCCTCGAACGATCAAAGCCGACACTACGACAGCAAAATGTCTGGAGGACTGCCCACCTACAATCAACAGCCTGGCGCTGGCCCAGTGATGACTATGGACCCAAAGAACGCGAAGGGTCTTCCCCGTGATGGTGCTGGGGAGCGTGAGTGGAGCACTGGCATCTGCGGGTGCTTTGACGACTGCGGTACTTGTGAGTCCAGAACCCATTTGCTACGCATACGACGTACCATCTGACGCGTTCACCAGGCTGTCTGGCGGTCTTCTGCCCGTGCATGGTCTACTCGCAGGTGAAGACGCGTCTCTCTCACCTCGAGACACAAGGCCGCCCGCATCCACAAGGCGGTGACATGTTTGGCTCTGATTGCTTCGTCAGTGGTCTCCTCAATTGCTGTGGATTTGGCTGGGTTCTCCAGGTACGTGTAGTTAACCTTCTCCCCTCGGGCCCTCGCCCTTTTCATGAATACGAAATTCATTACTGACTCACTACTTTATAGATTGGTTCACGTGGCAGCATCCGCGACCGCTATCGCATCCAAGGAAACGGCTGCACCGACTGTCTTGCCGCATGGTGCTGCACACCTTGCGACCTCACACAAGAGAGCCTGGAAATCCAAATGGAGGAACGAGCACTCACCGGGCAACACATCAAGGCCTAACCTGCTTTGTATCCTGATTTACACCAGTTCCTGAGTGCTCTGGCATGGTTGTGCGTAAGAAGTGCCGTTGTAATTTCATCGCAATGAGATTTGGCAAGGCGTGTACGGACACAGGAAGGTTCGGTCCTCCGAAACGTCCTTCACTGATTTTATATCCAATTCTATTCTTGTTACCCTCTTCTCTCATCTGTAAATAAGTTCAAATTTGTGCCACGCACTAAAAATACGTAGTAGTATACTAGTAGCGGACTTCTCTCATATCTTCTCCCTACGCTGGCACTTATATAGCTGTACTCTTATCCGTTCATTGCCCACTTTTGACATTGATGAAAGCGATTTGCTTATATATAGAGATGTGGATGGTCTCCATTCTTCACGAGGCACAACTATTGAGTAGTGGGCGCCTGCTGTCTTTTCTACTCTCACCATCATCTCACCCGATGTGCGCCCATCCATCCTTCGAGCCGAGAACTACATAGGACAGCCAGCGCAGCAAGCCGCGATGGGCGCAGCCGCCAGTATGATTTGACACTCAAGGAACGTCGACATACTTCACTATCTTCTGACAGTCGTGTCTTCTCTCGTCATCAATGCCGATCCATGAAGATTCCATGCTCGAGTTCACAATGCTGATTATGTCCCAATGTTTCTCAAAGGAAGCCCTACATGAGACTTCTGACTTGATGAATTAGTGACATATCTCTGTTCGTTGCTGAACTCGCGACATACGTCTTTCCTGGCCCCGCTCTTCGAACGCTCTCACTACATTTCGGGGTCGACGTCCGGCGCTCTGACTCGATCTTTTTTTAGATGTCTCTGGATCTTCATCTCCATACTATGCTTGGATTGCGTATAAAGCGTGCCTCAATTCTCGGTTTGCAAGAGTATCTCCAACGCAATCGTTTTCTTCTGTCCTCACTTGACTGAACCTCGCTAGTCGCCGTTCGTCGACTCCAGTCTCTTCCAATAGAGCTCAGCAAACTCTCCATTACACTCCCTTGACCCACACTTGCCTTCGCAAACCCCTTCCATCTACCATCTGCTGTATACGTCTTCGGCCCTATCCCCACCCTTTCTAAAAACCCACCTCCAAAAACAGCCACTATGTCAGACGGCGTCTACGGTCAACAGCAGCGCGTGCTGAACGTGCAACCCGGAGCGTCGCAGAAAATGGACGTCAGGAATGCCATGAACATGCCTAAAGATGAGAACGGTCAGCGTGAATGGAGCAACGGACTCTTCACTTGCCTCGAGGACGTCTTCACCTGTAAGCACTCCTTCTTCTTCGGGTCACGTATGCGATTGCTGAGCTAAGTTATGCACCGACATGCAGTTGGCCTTTCGTGGTTCTGCCCCTGCGTCGTCTATTCGCAGACTAAAACCCGTACAGAATACTTGGAGGCAAACGGCCGTCCTCACCCCGAAGGCGGCGAGCTCGTCGGCCCCGACTGCGCCTTGTACGGCTGTCTCACCGTCTGCGGAGGCTGCAGTGTCATATTCCAGGTGAGGAATCTCCCTGAAGTCTGAGTTCCAAGATACTCACATAATATGGATATAGTACTTCCAACGTAACGAACTGCGCAACCGCTACAACATCCGCGGAGACCCGGCCATGGATGTCCTCGCTACCTGCTTTTGCAGGCCCTGCTCCCTCACACAGCAAGCGCGTGAGGTTGAGCTTGAGGAGCGCGCGTTAATGGGCATGAGTCCGAGCAAGATGGCTTAAAATATCTAGCGTCGGCATAGATCCAAGATTTCGGACATCTGATACAACACTTATGCATGCATTCCATTGTCTCTATTCCCTGGATTAATGTAGACTTTCTGTTAATTCATGATCAAAAGCTATCTAGTTTGAAGATTTACTTATTGTATAGTCTGAACCACTTCAGGAACAAAAATAAGAGCCGAGCTCACTTACTTCTTGGTTACCTCTACCATGACTATCCAGCGGCGGCGATCGCAGGTTTCCATGTTACTGTAACTGGTGTGATGCCCCTCAGGCAGTCTTAGGGTCCTTCAAGTCTTCAAGTTTCGCTTTTCGATGGTGATCCCTCACGCTACTGTGACTACTCATCTAAGACAAGGACATCGAACGCGAGGCCGTTAGGAGACCAACGTTGAACGGATGCGCGCCGATGCTGTGTTGCCAGATCGACGCGCGGTTAACTCGGTCGCGTCACGTGCGAAGGATCGGCGTGTCGAACGCGTCGTGGGAACTCCAAACTCGGACTCGGAGCCGTCATTGCCGGGCATTACGCGTGCCGCTGGCAGTGACTGAACTTGAAAGCGCCCAAATAGGGTCATCAGTAATGACTATTAGTAATACTGACTTGTCAGCATCTACAGTCGGCGTACCCAATCGAGAGTGTTATCAGACGCTTCAACTTCTTCTGCATCACACGGTCGCAAGCCGCTGCTCACGGTCGTGACTCGGAGGACGTTCTCGGGTGCGCGCTGATTGCTTTGAGTCAATTGAATGCAGATTCTATCTATAAAACGAATGAACATTCAACATTGAACAAACGTCTAACCTTGCGTTAGTCGTGAGCCCCGTCAGGCTTGCCAGTGTGCAGTGAGTTTTCTAACTCGACATGGTCTCGCCTAAGCTTGCTTCTTCATTGTACATACCGGCTGGACTCGCTGCACTCTCAGTTGTTTACCTCGGTGTCAAACTTTGGATTTCTCATCCTGCTCGTTCTGCCGTGGCGAGTGGAAAATTAACATCACCTACTGGTCATAACAGAGATGATGTACTCAAGAAATACAGCACATTTTCGGAGACAATTCAGGATCTTGATGGAGCTTCCATCATCTCTTTCCGAGTCCTAAGGCTTCTAGCAATTGCCGCACTCCTCGCACTCCAGGTATTCGACATTGCCTCGAAAGACGGTTATTCAACTAGCTATTACCAACTGGTGTTTCTCGTAAGTAGAATGACATGGTTGTGTATGTTGCGGCTAACAGATCATCTTCTCTGTAGACATACACATCTGTCCTTGCTCTGCTCACTATATTTGCGAGCGACCGTCGATGGAGGGACATAACGTCTCGCCAGCTGGCCCTGTTGTTATTCGCCGAGTTATTGATTTACAGCTACTTGGATATATGGCCGTATGCTACACTATCACCTCATCCATTCGATCCGGCTTCCGATCCAGTGACGTGGATGCGGATTCTGCTTCTTGTTCTGTGTGCTCTGATCATTCCAGTTGTTATGCCCCGGCCTTTCAGACCTCTCTTTCTAGGGGTAAGTGTTTGCCCTCTATGCTGAGTTCCAGTACTAATTTGTTTCTCTCATTCTAGGCAGAGCCAGGAGCGAACGAAGTCGCGTCCCTGTTATCTAGAGTAACTTACTCTTTCCTGGATAAAATTGTCTTCTACGCATGGCGCGTCCCGGATATTGGTATCAACGATATGCCACATCTTCCTCAACGTGAATCGGTTGAGGCTTTGAAGCTTCGTGGAATGAAGGTAGTTTTTTCTGTCTTTGCATCAAGATCAGTATCTAATGTTAAAGTAACTTTAATGACCGAAGAGATTTGACCCTGCTCTCCTTGATAAGAAAAGGCATGTTATCTGGGGATTCCTCGACATGTGGGGTGAGACTCTATCAGACAAGAAATGGATGATATGCTGACAACTCGAAAGGTTTCGCATACTTTATGGCCTTCTTTTGGGCATCTGTACATGTAAGCTCTCCGGGGTTTCTTCCTTGCATGATTTCTGAGATGGCGCGCTTCTCCAGGCTCTGTCGGAATTTATTGCGGTCCTGGGGATGAAAAACCTACTGGCGTATGTATCGATCTCGTTCCGACTCGTAGCAACAAACCTAAACGGAATTTGCTAGTTATCTCGAGACGGGTGTTTCGGCATATGGATTACAGCCTTGGGTGTGGATCATCGTACTTGGATTTGGGCCGTTCATTTCTGCGTGTATTATGACGCAGTACCTTTACCACGGGGTATGTTCGAACTTCACTCATTAAGCGATTAAGATATCCTCTAACGGCAGGTTATTCGTAGTCTCGGATCATAGTAGACAATCAAAGTTTCATCAGCTATCTCATCTTTCATCACGCGGTCCGCATCCGGCTGAAGAGCGACATCTTGAAGGAGAAGGAAAACGGAAATGACAAGAAAGATGGCTCTATCGAGACAAGCACACATGCTTCGTCTACTCCCGCTGCCACAGACGTTAAGTCTGTGCACGGAGAGGGTATTGAATCGGTTTCCAGTGAACCTGTCGCTATGTCTGAGCCCGCACCCGAAGGGGGACATGTGAAGGAGAAGACAGGTGCCTTGGTTGGAAAAATTAACAACCTTGTTACAACAGATCTATCTATCATCGATACTTCGTATCAAGTTGTTGATATTCGTTCGTTATCCGCTTGTTACTCTCTTCTGGAGCCTCTGCTTATCTATGCTCCTTATCTGACAATAGCCGCTGTGGTCCTACAGATCGTCATCTCCGTCGTTGTGCTTTATTCGTTACTAGGCTGGAGGTGAGCACCTTGTTCGCGACCTTATACAGGGACCAAGGTAACAAACTAGATCTTTTTTCACAGTGCGTTGATAGGCTTTGGAATTATGGCCCTCTTAACACCCGTCCCCGCATATGTTGGTCAGTTGATGGCAAATGTACAGAAAGAGAAAATGGAGATGGTCAGTCCTCTTCTGCTGATGCTTTCCTCTACTCACAAAGTTTGTTGCTCAACAGACAGATAAACGTGTTGAAGCTGTAACCCAAAGTAGGCTGAAGGAGTAACTATGTACATCACAAACTGCTCACTCTCATTGCGCCTGAACAGGCTTGAACATTCTCCGCATGCTCAAGATATTTGCCTGGGAAGCCTATATGCTCAAGGAGCTCGCTCAGCGCCGCGTTGACGAACTGAAGCAGATGCGAAAGGGAAGGCTCCTTGAAATCGCCATGAACGGCGCTAATTCAGTCCTTCCGATTATTGCGAAAATCACGACGTACTCTGTATATGTAAGGTTGCGTGTTTTACGTCTTTGATTATGCCGTTGATTATTTGTCACAGACTCTCGTGGCTAAAGGGGATCTTTCTGGTGAGCTCTCACTTACAATGACTTCGAAGCTCTCTAATTAACCCTTCCGTTCCCAGCGTCTCGCATGTTCTCTTCATTGATGGTATGTTCAACTCTGCTTCGCTGTTTCTATAAAACTAATATCCTGGTAACTTAGGTCTTCTCGATGCTGGAGGAGCAACTATATCAGGTCATGTCTAGTATTCCGGAAATCATCAAGGGTAATGCCCCTCTTATCTTCAGTAACGCATTATCTTGACATCTCTGAATAAAATAGCGAAAGTATCATATGATCGCTACACTGAGTTCCTGAACAATGTAAGTGCAATTCGTCCATTTGACCGTCAGACATATTCAATATAGATCATGCGTTAGACTGAGCTCCTGGAGAGCGAGAAAGCGAAACTTGATCCATCAGCAACCAGTGCTCTTGCTCAATACGACAAAGATGCAGTCGGATTTAGTGACTGCTCCTTCTCGTGGGACTCGTTTGAACATACGGAAGCATCGACTGGGCATACGCGCAAGGCCTTCCGCCTTCGTTTTGATGGTGAAGTTTTGTTTGAGCGTGGCAAGATAAACATCATTATAGGCCCGACGGCGTCTGGCAAGGTGATAGCCCTTTCAGTACCTCTCGTTCGAAAGAACTGAGCCTTTTTTTAGACGTCTGTGCTAATGGCTCTATTGGGCGAGATGTACTATAAGGCGCATGGCATCAACTCGTGGTACAACTTGCCGAGAGATGGTGGAATTGCGTACGCAGCGCAAGAGTCATGGGTGCTGAATGAGACAATTAAGGTATGTGAGGTTCCTGCCAATGGTTTCTCCAATCTCTTACTTTGGTGTCAGGAAAACATACTCTTTGGTGAACCGTATAACGAGGAGCGGTACAAAATGAGTATGTATCTTCGACTTCTTACCCGTTCGGCAATTTTAATGAGGTTCCGAACAGCTCTTAATCACTGCGCCCTGGAACGTGACCTGGGTCTTTGGGAGGCAGGTGATCTGACTGAAGTCGGGGAGAAAGGCTTGACTCTCAGGTTTGTATCATTTTCGTATCTCAAAGCTTTTCTGATCTATTGCTTTGTACTTTCCGCTAGTGGTGGCCAAAAGGCGCGTGTGACTTTGGCTCGGGCACTTTACTCGCATGCTTCAATAATTTTACTCGACGATGTGCTTGCTGCGCTAGACGTTCACACTGCAAAGTGGATCGTGGATAAGGCACTACGCGGAGATCTCGTGAAAGACAGGACAGTGATACTCGTCACTCACAATATCGCCCTGGCCGCGCCTATCGCCAGTTTTGTCGTCCTGCTGGGAAGACATGGCACAGTCTCTGCTACTGGCGCGGTTTCTGATGTCCTCAAGAAGGACTCCAATCTCCGAGCTCAATTGGAGA
This sequence comes from Trichaptum abietinum, assembly GCA_910574555.1. Classification (NCBI taxonomy): domain Eukaryota; kingdom Fungi; phylum Basidiomycota; class Agaricomycetes; order Hymenochaetales; family Trichaptaceae; genus Trichaptum; species Trichaptum abietinum. The sequence goes on along the minus strand of CAJTBE010000005.1, from coordinate 4,407,008 downwards.
AGGCGCGTGAAGAGGAAGAAGAGGATATAGACGTAAAGGCTGAAGAAGCAGGCAAGGGCGATGATGAAACGGTGAAACAGGCATCTGGTAAACTTGTCGTTGCAGAAGAGAAGGCGATAGGTCGAGTAGAGCTTGCTGCCTTCATGCTATACGTCAAGGGCATTGGCAGCCCACTCATCTGGTTGATCTTTATTGCAGCTTTGTCTATAGCCATGCTCGCCAAAGTAGGACAGACATGGTTTGTTGGTCTCTGGTCTTCTCAATATGAACAACACGACGCAACAGAAGTACCGGTCGTAAAGTAATTTTTAATCTATCCTCGTTTTTGTCGTCGTGAATTAATCCTCATTCAACAGATACCTCGTGATCTATGTGCTCATCAATATATTTACAGAAGCATCTGATAGTCTCTCACAAGCACTATGGGTCTTCAGATCTCTCCGTGCATCCCGTATCATCCATTCCAAGCTTCTAGAGAGCGTCTTCTCAGCTACGTTCCGATGGTTGGACATCACTCCCGTGGGACGAATCGTTGCTCGATGCACGCAGGACATCGCTAGCATCGACAGCCAGTTCGAAGCATTTGCATATATGCTCATGCGCTACACAATAAACTTGCTCGCATTTTTCACATCTGCAGTTGTCATGGCAGGATGGTCTGCATTCGTTCCCGGATTGCTATTGGCGGTTCTCGGAGGTATCCTTGGGTTCGTTTACTTAAAGTGCCAGCTCTGCATTCGCAGGGAGATTAGCAATGCGAAAGCTCCTGTCATGAGTCAGATTGGGACAGCGCTGAATGGTTTGCGTGAGGAATTTCACACTTTTATCATATGAAACAATGCTAATAATAATTCGTAGCTTCTATCCGTGCCTATGGTGCTCAGGATCTCTTCAGCTCTCGTTTGAAGTCGAGAATAGACACACTGTCCAGAGCTTCCTACACTTTCTACGACATCAACCGATGGATCGCTGTACGCATCGACGCATTGAGTGGCATATTCGCTGCCAGTGTCTCGACTTATTTGGTATATGGAGGTAAAGTCAATGCGGGAGCGGCTGGCTTTACGATATCGGTCGTCTTGGGATTCTCCAGACAAATGATCTGGTGGGTAAGGATATACAACCTTTTCGAGATTCAAGGTGATTCATCTGTGCGGCTTAATTGAACGCATTCTGACCCATTCGATGAAATTCTACTTTATAGCAAATAGGTATGTGCTCGTACTTAGTTGACACGCGAATATGCTTTCTCAACTCAAGCTTTCCTTCAGTTTGGAGAGGGTTCTTGGCTTCCTTCGTATTGACCACGAGCCGCAGCCATCCAATGACGGCTTACCCCCTGCTTATTGGCCAAGCAGTGGTTCTCTCCGGGTGGAAAACCTGTCTGCGCGATACTCTGACGGTAGGTATATGCTGCAATGCAAGATCCCAGGAGCCTGACAAGCTATCTGCTCAGACTCTCCCGAAGTCCTGAAGGACATCAGTTTTGAAATTTCTCCTGGAGAACGGGTAGGAGTTGGTCAGTTCCTCTATTCTTACAAACAATTTCTCCATTGACGTTACGTTTTTCACAGTGGGCCGGACGGGAGCTGGTTCGTTTCCTGTATGACAAGCCTCGAATAGTACTGAAACGCAATTTGTAGGAAAGTCCAGTGTGGCATTAGCATTACTTCGGGCGATCAAGACCTCTGGCAAGGTTTACTATGACGGTCTGGCAACGGATGAGATCAACCTTGATGCTCTACGCTCAAACATCACTCTTATTCCTCAGCAACCCGAGCTCATCCACGGTTCGCTGCGTACGAACCTGGATCCCTTTGGACAGCATGAAGATGTCGAGCTGAATGATGCCTTGCGAGTGGCCGGTCTTTTCGACATCCGTGATACTATCGCTGCCACGAAGGCGGCGAACGACGAGGCACAGAATGGTACCGGGGGAGAAACCTCAGAAGAGCAAGGCGAGGGTGAGGCTGGGTCGAAGATCGGACTGGATTCGATGGTGGAGAGTGGCGGCAGTAACTTCTCGTTGGGCCAACGGCAAATTATTGCACTCGCTCGCGCAATGGTCCGTAGGAGCAAGCTCTTGATCTTGGATGAAGCTACCGCGGCTATCGGTGAGCCGTTCGCATGCGTAAGAAGCACTGCCTGACACTCTTTACAGACTACGATACAGACGCAGCTATTCAGAAGACTCTGCGTACCGAATTCAGTAAGGACACGACATTCATCACGATCGCACATCGGCTGCAGACTATCATGGACTACGACAAGATTGTATGTATCGTTTTTTCTCTGTCATCAAAACTACTTCTCACCATGTTATGTAGATGGTGTTGGACGCCGGGAAACTCGTTGAATTTGACACGCCTAAAAATCTTCTCGAGAAAGAGAAAGGCTTCCTGCGTGCTCTCGTAGACGAGAGTGAGGATAAAGTGATGCTCATCAGGCTTGCTAATAAATGTTCTAATGAGTGAGAGTGACAAGAGAAAGACGGGCTTCAAAAAGTTGCGGAAGTAGTGTTATTATAGTGTTTGTTAGAGAATAATGTCATGTGTGTGAGAATGAACAAGCTGAGGAGATTGGGTTTTTTTTCCTTTCATGTTTTCTTGCTATAAGGGATAAGACCTGCATTGTGTGTGAAAGAAACAGAATAAATTCAAAATATCTAAACATTTTACTAGTTCAACATTTACTTATTAACTACGTTTCTATGAAGACATCACAGTTACTGTAGTTGTATCTGTGTTTCCTGCTTCCGTGTCGGTAACAGTTGATGCAGGTTCAGTTACAGTGCTCTGCATTGCTGTCACTGTGACAGTGGTATCGGAGCCTGTCACAGTGACGGTGTCGGTCGATTGTGTCTCCGTCGTCTCCACTGTTGTTGTGACGGTACCAGTAAGAGTTGTTGTAGCTACAATGACATGCTCGGTGACAGTAACCATCTCCGTTACAGTCACAGTTCCGGATACTGTTTGCGACGATGGTGCCCCAGTGGTTGTGTCCGTGGTAGAGTCAGTCGTTGTGACGGAGCTTGTCGTGTCAGTAGGAGTAGCAGAGTCTGTTGTCGTAGACGTAGTTGAGTCCGTCGAATCTGTTGTTGTAACAGTTGTGTCTGACGACGTAGGGGCTGAAGTATCGGTTGTATCAGTGGAAGTAGACGAGTCCGTAGTATCAGAGACAGTAGAATCTGTCGTGGTGGTAGTGTCGGTAGCCGTAGATGTGGATGAGTCTGTCGTGTCGGTAGACGTAGCAGTGTCAGTCGTATCTGTGTCAGTGGACGTAGATGTGGTCGAGTCTGTTGTGTCTGTCGACGTCGAGGAGTCTGTCGAATCAGTAGTTGTTGGCGACGCGTCCGATGTCGACGTAGTAGAGTCTGTCGTATCTGTGGAGAGGAAGAGGTTAGTGGTAATATCAACATTAATATGATCATGGACAAACCTGTTGCCGATGACGTGTCAGTGGTATCAGTTGTCGAGACTGAAGTTGTTACAGTAGTCGTATCCGATGTGGATGAATCAGTATCAGTAGGTGTAGATGAATCTGTCGTGTCTGTCGACGTAGAGGAGTCCGTGGTAGAGTCCGTGGTTGAGTCTGTTGCCGTAGAAGAATCAGTTGAATCCGTCGTCGTCACTGTAGTCGTATCGGTAGGTGTAGACGTGTCGCTATCAGTGTCTGTGGACGTAGATGAGTCAGTTGTGTCGGTGGTAGACGTCGAAGTAGACGAGTCCGTCGTTGCTGTATCGGTGGAATCTGTGGTCGTATCCGTGACCGTAGTTGTATCCGTAGAGTCTGTTGACGTAGACGTAGACGTATCGGTCGAGTCAGATTCGGTTGATGTCGATGTAGACGAATCCGTAGTCGTCGACGAGTCCGTCGTATCAGTAGACGTAGTTGAATCCGTTGAGGATGTGTCAGTCGTCGACGTCACAGGACCCACTGTCGTCGAAGAATCTGTAGACGTGGATGTATCGGTGGAATCATCAGTGGATGTCGAAGAATCAGTAGAATCATCCGTAGACGTTGTCGAATCTGTTGTATCCGTAGGAGTTGAACTATCGGTAGAGTCTGTAGTTGTCACCGTCACCGTAGTCGTATCCGAGGGTGCAGACGAATCGGTGGTCGTCGTAGTATCGGTAGAATCATCAGTAGACGTGGAAGAGTCTGTCGAACCATCGGTAGACGTAGTTGAGTCCGTGGTGTCTGTAGGAGTGGAGCTATCGGTAGAGTCTGAGGTCGTAACCGTCACAGTGGTTGTGTCCGAAGGTGCCGACGTATCTGTGGAATCATCCGTGGACGTTGTCGTATCCGTTGTGTCCGTAGGCGTAGAGCTGTCGGTAGAATCTGTAGTTGAGACCGTCACAGTGGTTGTGTCCGTGGGTGTCGATGAATCAGTTGAATCGTCGGTGGACGTTGTGGAATCCGTGGTGTCTGTAGATGTAGAGGAGTCGGTAGAGTCTGTGGTCGTAACTGTCACCGTAGTTGTGTCCGATGGTGTCGATGTATCCGTAGAATCATCGGTAGATGTAGTAGTATCTGTCGAATCATCCGTAGACGTCGTCGAGTCCGTAGTGTCTGTAGGAGTAGAGCTATCAGTAGAGTCTGAAGTCGTAACCGTCACAGTAGTTGTGTCCGAGGGTGTCGATGAATCAGTTGAATCATCGGTGGACGTTGTCGAATCCGTGGTGTCTGTAGGTGTAGAGGAGTCGGTAGAGTCTGTGGTCGTAACTGTCACAGTGGTTGTGTCCGATGGTGTCGATGTATCCGTAGAATCATCGGTAGATGTAGTAGTATCCGTCGAATCATCCGTAGACGTCGTCGAGTCCGTAGTATCTGTAGGTGTGGAACTGTCGGTAGAAGCTGTGGTTGTAACCGTCACAGTGTCCGAGGGTGTCGATGAGTCAGTTGAATCATCGGTAGACGTCGTCGAGTCCGTGGTGTCTGAAGGTGTAGAGGAGTCTGTAGTCGTGACAGTGACAGTAGTCGTGTCCGAAGGCGTCGACGAATCAGTAGAATCATCGGTGGACGTTGTGGAATCCGTGGTGTCCGACGGTGTAGAACTATCAGTAGAGTCTGTAGTTGTGACCGTCACTGTGGTTGTGTCCGAAGGCGTCGACGAATCAGTAGAATCATCGGTGGACGTTGTGGAATCCGTGGTGTCCGACGGCGTAGAACTATCAGTAGAATCTGTAGTCGTGACAGTGACAGTAGTCGTGTCCGAAGGCGTCGATGAGTCAGTTGAATCATCGGTAGACGTCGTCGAGTCCGTGGTGTCTGAAGGTGTAGAGGAGTCTGTAGTCGTCACTGTCACCGTGGTCGTGTCCGAGGGTGTCGACGTATCCGTAGAATCGTTGGTGGACGTTGTGGAATCCGTGGTGTCCGACGGCGTAGAACTATCAGTAGAGTCTGTAGTTGTGACCGTCACTGTGGTTGTGTCCGATGGAGTCGAGGAATCAGTAGAATCATCGGTGGACGTTGTGGAATCCGAGGTGTCAGACGGTGTAGAACTATCGGTAGAGTCTGTAGTCGTGACAGTGACAGTAGTCGTGTCCGAAGGAGTCGACGAATCAGTAGAATCGTCGGTGGACGTTGTCGAGTCCGTCGTGTCCGAAGGCGTAGAGCTGTCGGTTGAGTCTGTCGTTGTGACCGTCACAGTGGTTGTGTCCGAAGGCGTCGACGAATCGGTAGAATCGTCAGTGGAAGTTGTGGAATCCGTCGTGTCCGACGGGGTGGAACTATCGGTAGAGTCTGTAGTTGTGACCGTCACTGTGGATGTGTCCGAAGGCGTCGACGTATCAGTAGAATCGTCGGTGGACGTTGTGGAATCCGAGGTGTCAGACGGTGTAGAACTATCGGTAGAGTCTGTAGTCGTGACAGTGACAGTAGTCGTGTCCGAAGGAGTCGACGAATCAGTAGAATCGTCGGTGGACGTTGTCGAGTCCGTCGTGTCCGAAGGCGTAGAGCTGTCGGTTGAGTCTGTCGTTGTGACCGTCACAGTGGTTGTGTCCGAAGGCGTCGACGAATCGGTAGAATCGTCAGTGGAAGTTGTGGAATCCGTCGTGTCCGACGGGGTGGAACTATCGGTAGAGTCTGTAGTTGTGACCGTCACTGTGGTTGTGTCCGAAGGCGTCGACGTATCAGTAGAATCGTCGGTGGACGTTGTGGAATCCGTCGTGTCCGACGGGGTGGAACTATCGGTAGAATCTGTAGTTGTGACTGTCACCGTAGTCGTGTCCGAATCCGATGACGAATCTGTTGATGCAGATGGGTCACTCGAGTCTGTGGTCGTCACAGTCACGGTGGTTGTGGTCGAATCGGAGGAGTCGTCGGTGGACGAGGACGGATCAGTCGAATCCGTAGTCGTGACAGTGACTGTAGTTGTGCCAGAATCCGACGAATCAGAGGACGAGGACGAGTCAGAAGAGTCGCCTGCCGACGGGGATCCGCCGTCATCCTGAGCTGTAACACGAAGGACATGAGTGAAAAAGATCTCAAGGCATGCAGGAGAAAGCACTCACGAGACCTGCCAAACAAGTACGCTGAGCGCGCCTGTGCTTCGTACTTGCCCCGCGCCCATAAGGCGTTGCGCTTTGCCCTCGGAGCCGCCTCAGCAACTGGTGCTGCGAGAGTGCATGCTAGAATAGCAATGGAAAGTAAACGTCCGTTGATGAACTTCATGGTCGTATAAGTCGTAAGAGTTCGTGCAGATAGAGAAGCAAGGGGAAAGGGGAGAGAGAGGATAACTTGGGATAAGGGGTTAGGCTAACTAACGCACGTACTTATTAAAACCAAAGTCTGCGTGCCAATGTTTTGGCCACTGGAGGAGAGTGAGTCTTCCGCACTGTGCGTGCCAATGAGGGGCAGGGCGGGTACTGAGCATTGAGACACAAGGCACAGCAAGACATGAATCTGCGGCTCGTCAACTCCAACTATCCAGTAGGAATGTCTTAGGTCGACGAGGCAGTCTCGGTTACTTTGACAGCTTGGTGACAGTATTTCGATTTCAGCCAGTGGCTATACCGACAAAGTCACTAAGCACTGAGATCGAATGAGACATGCAGATGTCAAGAAAAGGTTTGTATCCGTAAATTCCCCCCTTAGGGGATGCTCATTGGAGTGCTGGAAAGTGTTAGCCGAGACAAGTTTCCGCAAGACAGTCGCAATAGCCTGTTTGTGCAGCTGCAGCCGTTTGCTGGGGCACAGTTCACACCAGACCATAGCGTTCCATTGATAGTCATTTTTTTCCTCAGAGACGTTCTACGGAATTCAAACAGATTTAGAGCTTGATAGTCGAAGGGATAGGAAGAGGTACAAAAAGGCTGGAGCGTTCTACACTACAAGTCGGGAATTTCCGAGACACTTCGATCGGAGTCCGAACTCGTCGATCATAACATTTTCTAAATTTAGATTATCCACTTTAGTCTTTTCCAACATTCGTCAACTTCTACATCATCTCGGGATGTATATCCTGAGCCTCGATGTCTTAATAACGCCATCAAGAAAAAGAAGATATTTCTCATCTGATGTCGATGAAGTATTGTGATCTTTCTGAAGGGAGAACATGGCGGTCTTACGAATGGGCTCCGGAAGCAAAACAAAGCCAATGGACCCTGATATCAATGAAAACATCTCAGTGTTCTAATTTCTCTCGATGCAGGATGCCCTCTCTATCGAATTCGGCTATGATATGTCTGCCATTCACGGGCCCCATTCATCTATGAAATTAACTTAATCGCGAACAAACAAACATCAACGTATATCTTTAACTCGAAAATGTGATCTTGTACCATCAAGATACATCAACCTTCAAAGTTAAACTTTTAGTGAACTGAATTAACTTTCAAATACTGACGTCTTCTCGGCTACAATCATCAGATCCAGTAGATCTACGTGTTGCAGGAACTTGTTTGTTTGCTATTTCTCTCTTCTCACATCATTACTACGTCTAATTCGGATTTGTAGATTCAAGTTTTGATGACCTTGTGTGGGACAATCAGTGCCTTGGAAGGTGATTTCCCTTCTCGATCGTCGGTCAGCTCCTTTAGATACGCTTCTTCAGCTCCTTAAAAGCTTTTCCCTCTCCATACGAATAAGCAATCTCAGCGACGATGTCAGACATCATACAGCAGATCGATGCTAGCGCAGGCCAGGTGTTCATAGTCCGAGTAAGCAGATTTCTGAAATTCTGTTAAAAAGCACGCTCAACACTGCTTGCCTATAGTATACAGCAGTTGCTTCATTTGCCTTTCAGGTGCGTTTTGTGACTGGGATGCCGGTTTTCTTCTCTGAAAGTACTCCAGGTCTACGATTATTTCTTGACCCTTGATGAGGAGGTAACTGGGTAGCCGCATAATCGAACAATCAGCTTTTAACTAATAGAGGGTACATTATAGATTTGTTTCATTTGGTTGGAAGGCTGGGCTTTCAAACAGCTTGTGTATATTCTGAATCGATATATTCCTTTCGCAACCTCCATAATGGGTATATATGGTAGGCTCCTCCATCTAAACCCTTCATAATACTATAATTTACCCTTTCTTTTTTTCAAGCGATAGTGATCTTGCAAGACATTCGAGTTTGTGACTTGCATACGCCTTGATGTGCTTCATTGTTAACGGACATTACCAGCTGTGCGGAATGGCTTTGAAAGTTTGCGCAGGTTGGATTACAAATAGTTGTCGCGATAATCTTATTCATTCCCTTATCATTGTCACAGGATTCATTGTATCCGGGGCTTTAGTTGCCGAAAGTGACTATCTTTCGAGTTTATAGCCAAAACACTGTTGACTCAGATCTCCAGCTACCGTCTTGCTCCGGACCGTTGCAGTATGGGAGCTCAAACGATCGCTGATAGTGTCTCTTTCCACCCTTTTTGCGGTATGTATTTAAACGGATCTGGGCTAATGCTGAACTGAAACGGCATCCATTTTAGTGCGTCACTGCAGGGATTGTTTATACTGTAAATAGACACATTGCAGACATGACGAGTACGTTAACATTTCCGATCAGTAAGCAAGACAGTGCTTACAAAATTGCCTTCAGTCCTTGATATACGTATATCGGCGGGGTGCTTGTACATACCAAACCAGAAAACTATTTGGATAGCCCTTCTGATGTTGATTATATGCGACACAGGTGAGTATCAGCAAACTATTCACGGTAATCTAAATCGACGATGATCACATATCCTATTTAGCGGCTCTTGCCCTTCTGGTTCTGCGGATGATCACCGATAGTAAGTGGAGTTTGTACTCGAAGTTGTTAAGCTGACCTCCTTTTATATTGAAAGAATTCTTTACGAGATCAAATCTTTTGCGGACAATCTATAGAGACGCAATTGGTTACTTCGCTTGTATCCTTGGTAAAGATTTTCTATTGTAAACCGATATGGCCTGTACTCACAGCCGGATAGCTACGACTGTTTTCAATTTATTGTTGCAGGTCCTCACACCAGTAAGCTCTTATACTTATCACGACCCAAAACCTTTAGCTAAAGATATGAACAGCAAGCCTTACGGGATGTCTTCATAATGTTAGTCCTACAAATTTGACGATCCCTTGCTTAGATGCACTAGTGTCTCCACTCAATAATCCTCTATAGACCCGAAAGCTGTTTGCTGAACGTACTATGTACACATCTTCTTCTTCGTATGAGGAGAGCGCATGAAGCTACCCGGATAGGAGGAGATGCAAGTGGACCGACTAAGCTGGATATCAGTATTCATCTTACTCATCAGACGCGTGTATGATTAAATGATGGTCACGTAGTATACTATGGAATCGTGTTCCAGGTTCAAGCTTCAATGCAAGACGCGACTGGCAGAGTAACATCACTCAAGCGTTCAGCACGAAATATACTCACAGGAATACTCATAGTACTGCAAGACCTGGGTGACCTTGATACTGTAGAGATAAGTCACTTTCGCCAACAAGCATCAATCTCCTTTTATTCCGTAGCAGCTCCGATTCCCGAAAGCTGTCTACTTAACCGTGACGGGACCTACAGCCATAGACTCCCTCACATGAGCAGTGGTTGTAACTCGAGAGCATAATGGCATGAATCTGAATGATGCCCATTTAATTATTTACGTCCATCTTGTCCTCAGAGTCTGCCCAAAGTCACAGTACAGTACTTAGTCGTTGAAGTCGACGACCGTGACAGCAGTAGTATTCAAGTGTTGTATACAAGTAGTAGTCACGGTCACATGACTTTATTATTATATTTAAAGACGCGCGGGTCACCGGCGTGACAGTGTGCTTGTATGGCAGCTACACTCAGACTTTCAATGAAGTTTCAACGTTTCAACACCGACCAACGACGTGTGTGTATCGTCATAGGATATTCCTCCGACCTCCGCCATGTCATATATCCTTGGATGTATATAAGGGGGGTAGTTTCTCAGCTCCGGGTGGCATAAGCTTCCCCCCTTCCCCCCCTTCCCCCCCTTCTACTATTCTATTCTACGTCCTTCGCTATGCCTCCCTCACAGAAAACATTCAAGGGATATGCTATCACTGGTATGATCTCAACGCAGTCTCTCATTTAAAGCGTATCTCATTAGTCTCATCTAGATTCGGATAACTGGAGCGATTTCTCGGTGATTGAGTACCCCTCCAAGAACTGGGAAGAAACCGACGTTGAAATTGCCATCACTCATTGTGGGTATGTTGTTAGCATGTACAGAGTTATGTTAAAAGTTTCGGCGAACTAAAGCACGCATGTAGTGTCTGTGGCTCTGATGTACACACGATTACCGCGGGCTGGGGCAATGTTGAATTACCCATTGTAGTTGGGTAAGTATATGGGTGTATTTGGTGTAACACAAGCTGAATAAAAAGCACATTTCTGCAGGCATGAGATCGTCGGAAAGGCTGTCAGAGTTGGTTCCAAGGTTAGAGACATCAAAGTGGGCGATCGCGTGGGGGTAGGTGCACAGATAGGTTCTTGCTACAAGTGCAAGGACTGCAAACACGACAACGAGAATTATTGCCCGAAGTCAATCAGCACCTATGTATGTCAAGGCCCCTTCACTATGGCTCTTGCTATGTTAAACATTACTTCTCGACAGAACTCTAAATATCCTGATGACGTTCGTACTTTTGGCGGTTACTCTACTGGCATCATCGCCCATGAACAATTCGTATTCCCTATTCCTGATGCTGTCTCGTCGGAAGATGCGTGCTCTATGCTTTGCGGTGGGCTAACGGTGTTCTCTCCTCTCGTTCGCAATGGTGCTGGTCCTGGGAAGAAAGTTGGCGTCGTCGGCGTGGGTGGACTAGTGAGTACTTAATTTCATACTATTGCAGTACTAGAAAAAACGATGCTGAGCTCAATCTTTTGAAGGGACATTACGGAATTCTGTTTGCAAAAGCGCTTGGCGCAGATGTGTATGCATTCTCGCACAGTAAATCGAAGGAGGAGGACATCAAGAAGATGGGTGCTACCTGTATCGTAACCGAGCCAGGCTTCACTGAGAAACACCAGAGGATGTTTGACCTCATAATCTCAACTCGCGATGTTGCCGAAGATTTCCCTATTGGAGAATATCTCTCGTAAGATTATTTTTTAAATTTGTGTCCCATATCCTGAACTTTATCCACAGAATGCTCGATGTTCACGGGAAGCTGATTTCTGTTGGTCTCCCCGACACTAATCTCCCGGAGATGGCGCCCTTTTCGCTTGTCTCCAACGGATGCTTCCTGGGTGGCTCCAAGATTGGGTCCAAGAAAGAGGCATTACAAATGCTCGACATCGCTGCGAAGAAAGATGTGAGGCCTTGGTGAGCATCCGTTACGCGATTTCCTCGTTGATCCACGTAATTGACTGATATTTCTTGGATCCAGGATCGAAGTGCTTCCGATGAAAGAAGCGAAGAAGGCTGTTGAAGGCGTGAAAAATAACGATGTTCGCTACCGCTATGTCTTGACGCAGGATATTGCAAATTAGATGTTTGCGAGCGAGCGCTGGGACACTGGAATGAATTGGACCTTCTGTCACGAAATGTCTCATGGAAAGCTGTACGATATAATATTGTGTTGGTAATGGGCATCATTGGAGCCTTAAATCCTCCCGTAGCTTGAGGGAGGTCTCGCTGCGTTAGTCAAGATCAAGTCGTCGGGCAACTAGAGCCATATTAGAAGACGCGCCTAATTAAACACGCGATGTCACGTCACGTGATTGTGTCATACTGTAAGTAGCGTCGATTTGAAGCCTTCGATTTTGACGATCGCAATGCCTGACCTGCGACGTGCATGTTTCGTCATAGAACAAACTCCTCACCGCCATGACTGTTATCCACCTCGAGGTTATAAGAGGACGGGTAGTCTATCGATTCCGGGTGGCAGGACTTCACTTTCTTCCCCATCATCCGTTCCCACTTGAAGCTCGTCACTATGCCTCCCTCGCAGAAAACATTCAAGGGTTACGCTATTACTGGTCTGTAGGCATGCTCTACACGAACTATGTCACTTATTTACTTAACTTTCAGACACGAATAAGTGGAGTGACTTCTCCGTGATTGAATACCCGTCCAAGAATTGGGAAGAGACAGATGTTGAAGTCGCCATAACGCATTGCGGGTATGCTTTGAATGCGGACAATGGTATCGATATGAGTGTGATATAAGTTTGTAGTGTCTGTGGTTCGGACGTCCATACAATAACCGCGGGTTGGGGAGAAGTGGAAGTGCCACTCGTAGTTGGGTTAGTGCAGTCCGCGGCCTGATGATGAATCCAATCTCACATATTCACGTCTCTTAGCCATGAAATCGTCGGTAAGGCTGTGAGAGTCGGATCCGAAGTCAAGGGGATCAAAGTCGGCGATCGCGTGGGTGTAGGCGCTCAGATTGGCTCATGCTACCACTGCAAGGACTGCAAGAACGACAATGAGAACTATTGTCCGAAGCAGATCGACACCTACGTACGTCAACAGTCCGTTTTTTCAAAGTACTTTGTTCTCACTAAAGAAATCTTACACCAGAATGCAAAATATCCTGATGGAGTACGTACGTTTGGTGGCTACTCAACAGGCATCATCGCCCACGAGCAATTTATATTCCCGATCCCTGATGCCATCTTATCGGAGGACGCGTGTTCTATGCTTTGCGCCGGGCTGACAGTGTTTTCTCCACTCGTCCGCAATGGTGCTGGTCCCGGGAAGACAGTCGGTGTCGTCGGCATTGGTGGACTGGTAAGTATATACAACGTCCGCTAAGCTAGTAAGTATTGCTAATAAAGTCAATCTCTTGAAGGGACATTATGCAATACTCTTTGCAAAGGCACTTGGCGCAGATGTTTATGCTTTCTCGCATAGTGAGTCGAAAGAGGAGGACGTCAAGAAAATGGGTGCATCTTGCATCGTAACAGAGCCAGGCTTCACCGAAAAACATCAGAGGATGTTTGACCTTATCATATCAACTCGAGATGTCGCCGAGGAATTCGCTGTTGGAGAATATCTTTCGTACGATTCTCCGTAGCATCTACTTTCAAAACTCTTATTTATTCATGTCAGAATGCTCGACGTTCACGGGAAACTCATCTCTGTTGGAATACCCGACAATGACTTCCCGGAAATGACACCCTTTTCTCTCGTTTCCAATGGATGCTTCTTCGGCGGCTCCCATATTGGATCTAAGAAGGAGGCTTTGCAGATGCTCGACATTGCTGCAAAGAAAGGTGTTAAGCCTTGGTAGGTACCAAAACTCCGCATGTAGACTACTCAGCTGACAATGGGCACATTAGGATCGAAGTCCTTCCAATGAAAGACGTGAAGAAGGCAGTTGAAGGCGTCAAGAATAATAGTGTTCGCTACCGTTACGTCCTGACACAAGATTTGAAGTAGGTAACGCGAAGTACTTACTATGTAAATAATCGTTGAGAAAAAAGACCTGAAAGACGCCACTAGCACCTGTAATGACTTAACAATTCTTGTGTCCGATTTGTAGCTTCAACTACATAGGTGTATGTTGCATGTATATTATTTTCCTGTATGCATAACAAAGAGCACGATCGACTATTTTGAAACTTAAATCATCGTCACTTGGAATCCCTACCGCTTATATACTGGGCCAACATATTTTTACATGCAGGCCCTTCCGTGGGACATGCGTGCGCCTTCCGTGAGGGACGTGCTTATATGCGCTAATGTAACATGCTTCCGAGCATTGTTCCTTGGACGCAAGTAAGTATTCTCACGCTTCTCTCACTCATTATATGCTCTTTACAGCTTCAAAAAAAGGCATATATTATATCATAGACAATGCATGTGTGTAGCTACAGTAGACTACAATACAAGGCTTTTTTTTCGGATTTATAACATATAAATTGGACTCAGAGAACCAAATCGAAGAAAAGGAGGGAAGTGTTAGCGGCAAGGAAGAACACATGCGACGCACGGAGCTCACGTACCTTGCGACACGGAACGCAAGGAGCTGTATGAAGGAAAGGTAGGAAGGAAAGGAACTTACTGCAAGGAAGACACGGAAGTTGCACGGAAGTCGCAAGGAAGACACGGAAGGGTAGGAAATCAGTGTAGGAAGGGTAGGAAGGGTAGGAAGTCAGTGCACGTAAGGGAAGGAAGTGTAGGATCACCTACCTAGAAGGGAAGGAAGCATGCTCAAAAAGGAAGGAAGTGCCTGAATCAAGGCACGGAAGACAGGGTAAAGTCCACGGCACCTCACGGCAGCATGACAGCTCACATACAAATGTCAGCACGACCCTGCAAGACCCTGCACGGAAGCCTTGGTACGCACGGAAGGCATGTAAAGGCTTCCTACCATGTATCTATCTGATATAAAATACCATGACATTTATGACAAGAAAAATTAGATATATCTTACATTAGCATATACAAGAGCATAGTTCTTAAATTGATTGTATGTTTACATTCCAAGAAAGTATGTATTAGATAAATTCTTTGTGGGAAGGAAGTCTCGGCACGCCAAGACTTCCTACCAAAGACTTCCGTGTCGCCAAGACTTCCGTGCAGGGTCTTCCGTGAGTGCGACTTCCTTGCGTCGTCGCGTCTCTTCATCATCGACCACAGCGCATACACAGAGTGCTTAATCTCTTAATGTAAGCACTTCTTTTTTCTAACTTTCTAACTGCTTTAACGCAAGACAGCTCCTCTTTCTGTTGATATTTGATGGACAATAACAAGCTACTTCCGGACTTGTGCTCAACAAACAAACAATACGCAAGCTCATCGAGGCCGCTCGCCTTTGCAAACCGGTCGAATTCTTGCAATGCTCTCTGTCGGTCGAAGGCTCTCCCATCTTGCTCTCCAACAGCTTTTCTTCTTCAAGTTGTACACCAGGATGATGTCCTTGTTCAAATCCTCGATGGCGCCCGTCCCGGACACCGTCTACGTGGCCATTGTTGTAACCTCGGACCATGCCTGCACGGCTGCCCTCCTCTCTTCCTTCTTCGCGGGCTTTCCACTCGACGGGTGTCTGCTTGTACTGTCTAGCAGTCTCGCGAGCCCTAGAGGCCGATTTCTCTGCCTCGTCTCTCTGCTGTTCGAGGGTCTTAGCGTCTTCGTCCGCTTTATGAAACTGAGCTTGCATCATCTCGATCTGCATCTGGTATCTCTTGATTTCCTCTTGCTGACGAGAGATCTCATGCGCCGTCCGCTGCCTTGCCTGCTCAGACTTGATGGCTTTCACGAGGATTTCCTGCTTGCGTTAATGCATCTGTGCGACTCTCTCCTCCGCCTCATTTGCCCTGCGGAACTCGCCTTGAAGCTTGTCGCTCGCGGAACGGAGCATTACCTTCAGGTACTGGACCTGCTGTTCTTCCTCTGCGAGAACTACGCTGAAGACTGTGCTCGACGAGTCGCCATCTTTTGCGACCTCGACGACGACATAATCATTTTACCTCAGATGGGATCTCACTACTCCCACGCTGATGCACTGGTCTCATTTTGGACAAACTTTGACCTACTGGAAGATAATTGTGATTTATATTATAAGAATAAGCAATACATGTATTATACTGCTGGCAATCATAATGACATCTTCAGCAGTGGAATCAAATCTAAATACAAGCAGTACGTGAGCCTACATAGTATGCACGGAAGTGCTGTTCTCGACCCTGCACGGAAGTGCTTACGACCCTGCAAGGAAGTAGCATTGGACCCTGCATGTAAGTACTTGGAAGTAGGAAGTCCCAAGCACGCACGCACGTCCCTCGGAAGTCCTGCATGTAAAAATATAGTTGCCCTTATATACTGTTGTAAGCACTGCGGTATCAACCAAGCGCACGATTCTTATTCCTCTTTGCAAAAAGGACGTCAGTCCATGAAAAAAAGCCAAGCCACTTCATTCAAATGAAAACTAAGTAAAAATACGATTCGGCGGACGGACAAGAACGATGAAAATACAAAACACCCGCTGAGCGAAGAAAAAAAAAACCATCAGTCTATACCGTATCTGCGTGTCTCATAGACGGAGCATCAACCTAGTTCTCAACGAGAGTGACTTTCAAGGGAAGCTGGGGATATGTACTGCTGGATCCAGCTAGCACTGGAGACTGGATGTTATTCATCGCCCATTTGATTTCCTTCGATCCGAGAGAAAATACGAATTTCTCCAGAAGAATCGAAAGGACGAGCTCTAAAGTTGCATATCAAATTAGTGCCGTTGTTAATCATGAGTCTAAGGACACGCACTCATTTCCATCTCAGAGAATTTGAATCCGCTGTAACGGGTAAGATCAGAATGCCTTTCATACTATCAAATGATGAGAGTAGACTCACATGCAGGCCCTCGCGCCACCGTTGAATGTCATCCTATAAATAAGAAGGTCAGATATAGGTCCGATACTGAAATATCCCCCAGCGGCGCTTACATCTGCGAGTAAACACCAGGAAGATGTGCCTTTGAAACGCTTTCCGGGAGGTGTTTGAGCCACCGATCAGGCTTCCACTGATCCGCATCTTCACCCCAGGTTCTCTTCTCCCTGTTTGCGCCAATTATAGAAATGATGATGTTCGTATTGTTCTTGATCGGAATTTCCGAGATCTCGCTCTTTCCATCAGCGGACTTGATGGGCCAGAGGAGGGGAAGGACGACGTCCTTCCTCGTACTGAAAGAATCTGATTGTAAGCTACCTCTGGTAGAAGGCATAACATGGACTGACGTTCGGTTGAGTAGGGGCACAGGCGGATAGTACCGCATCGTTTCGCGACAAACAGCATCTAGATAAGGCAGACCTATGAGGGTGTCGTAATCAAGATCGCCGAACTCTTGTCGGGCTGCCGTAACTTCAGCCCGAAGTTTCGCCTGTACGTCTTGGTTGAGAGCTAATTGATGGAAAATGCGGCTCAGAGCACTCGTGGTCGTATCGTGTCCAGCGAAGATGAAAGTACTGCAAAGAACTGGTGTAAACCTAGATGTGAGCATCAGATTCGGTGCTGTCAGACGAACCTCATTTGCCCGATGAGCTCTTCCTCCGGTAGTTGATCGGCTTCGTCAGCTAGGGCGTTTGCCTTGACTGTTGAAGAAATATCAATACGCTTAGCATGTATAAGTATTAAAAGAGCAGCGGCTCACGTAGAATACTCATAATATCCTTCCCCATACCGACTTGCTGTAGGACAGCGTCATCACCCTTCGCGAGCGCCTCCTTTTTCTGATCGTATATCTCACGAGACGTAGCGTCCATGATGTCTACAAGGTCAAAAATCCGGTGAAGGTCCTTCCATGGAAGTAGTTTGCCGATCTTTCTGCGAAGACTCGCGGGCCCCATTTTTACGATCCATGGCAAAAACTGGCGCGGAAGAAACATCCCGAAGAACGTTGGACTGTGAAAAGATTAGTTAATTCCACATTTAAGAAAAAGGGCGAAATCACTTACACAAACATCTTGATCGCCTCACTGTAAGTGTTGGTGCTATGTTCATTTAGGGCATCGAAAGAATATCCAAGTCCTCCTTGACCAATGTATTCAAGCGCTGCGCGAGACATCCATAGCATAACATTGATCTCCTCTTTCCCGCTACGGACTTGATTCTCGAGGATATCTCGAAGCTGAAAGAACGCAGAGGGACCCACACAAAATCAGCACACACTCCAGCCAGAAGGTAATTACTTACCCTGTGGGCAATCGGGTAGAAAATGGGTATGAGATCTCGCATGTGTTTTAAGGAAAAGACTGGATTGAGCATCTTTCGCTGCTTCCTATGGTGGTCGCCTATGACGAAGATATTATGTCAGACAATGTTACATTTTTTCCCACTTATTTGGAGACCTAGTGTAGAGAGCAGACTCGTCCCAAAAACTAGCCTGTTCGATCTAGAGACCAATGTCAACAATTGTATCGTCACGAAGAGTTACTCTGGAACTCACGTTAGAAACTGACTAGTCTCCTCGTAAGTGTATTGCTCCTTGATAATGATCTGGTGCAACGCCAATGGATCTGAGACATAAAGTTGCTCGTCCTGTGCGGCTAGTCATCAGAATGGTTTATACAGTCAGTCTACAGATGCGCCTTACCCCAAGGACCATGCGAAGTTTGGCCACGCCACCATATTTTTCGTACAGCATACGATGGAAATCCCAGCCTTCTCTGTTGAATACCTGGTGAAAGCTCCCTGCGAGCGAAACTAGTTTGAGTAAGCGGTTTTCGGTGAGATCAGAAGAAGATACCTTTCCACCATGATGCCGGGGGCGGGCCAGCAATATTGGACAGAGACGACTTGACCACGAAAGGCCGAATGAAGCGCCATAAGATATAAGAGGTCGTCAGAAGCAGGGCAGCTTGAACAATGGGGGCGTTCATGGTGAGCTGGAAGATAACGAGGGACAAACAACGACGCCAGGTTGACACGCTTTATATGTCGCTTCCATGAAGGTGGGAATAGGGGGTGTCACTTGAGCAGTGGATACATTTGATGACCAGAGCAAGTTGTACACATCAAAGGTACTTATTGGCTTTAAGAGTGTGTTCTATTGCACAGAAGCATCGGTGAAGTCATCCACGATTACAAGAGATTCAAGAAGCATGGGAGCATGGACGCTTCCAGACGTGACAGCCGAGGTGACGAACAACGCTGCTCGTATTTCAGTTGCCGAGAATGTCATGTCGAGTTCTAGAAAGCAATTTCGCTTCTGCTGCCAGTTCCCCCTCCTAGAGCACAGATGCCTAATGGAATGAAACAAACGCTGCAAGGGGAATACACCAGCTTCACGAAGAAGATTTACGGCAAGACCAAGGAGCGAAGCTAGAGATTTGTCGGAAGTTTGCCACAAAGATTGAATACGGCAGGCCGAGGATCTACAACACAGGATGGCTGTGCCAAAACGTGCCAAGCGTGGGTGAGATAGCCGCAGTTTTGCTTCCGCCAATTGATACACGATGATGCCTCGTGATCGGAGAAGCTCGGACGGTGATAGGTCGCTCGCCAAGATCGTGGTCAAGGAGGCCGATGGGTGCGACGACAAGAAGCACCAAGAAGTCGCATTCAGTCGCCCATTTCAAAGACTGGAGCTCGAGCATATGCATAGGGCCACTGACTGTGAAAGTATAACGAGACATGATGTGGCAAATGACCCGTTGACGTCTTCTCCGTAGCTATTCCGCCTATCAGATATAGTGTGGTAGCATGAATACCGTCTTCAGATGACGTCTTTATAAGATTAGAATCTGCTAGAATATTCGTGCTTTCTGGTGTTCAATTGTCCTGGACAAAATGGAGGAAGTGTTATGTTCGCAACAGACGAAAGTGGGCCGCTTCAGAAGAAGTCGAGAAGAAAGAGACGGTTAGTAGAAAAGGTGACTCAGAGTTGCTGAGCTGCGCAAAGATAAGCGTGAGATTTTGAAATTTTGACCCGCCCTGAACTTCGTATATGTGGTACTGTCACGGCAGTACTGTTCGCCTCATCTAACTGGCAGCCACCAGAATATTTACTTTCAACCATCTATTTTATGTACATACTCTGTACATACTCTGCAGAGGGGGGATGATCTATCGTTATTTTTTAGATGGCCCAACTTGATTTCTCCTTACTGCACAGCAAGCACCGGTTTTCCGAGCTTCCGACCCTGATTCCGGGTCTTGGCAAGCTTATATATTCCGCTATCTTTCGAGCATCTATCATACCATCATCTTTTCTAGCAAAAGCCACAGCGCTGGTGGAACTCTCATAAATGACGGACAATACGATTTCGGACTTCGATTTCTCCCACAAGCGATTTACTTTCAGAATATGTTTAGTCGTCAAGCTCGTCACCTGGATATGCCTATTACCCGTGTTTATTTCCCCACCAAGTTTCAAAGGATTAGTCCTCGGCAGTGTACATTACAATCACTCTCTTCCCGACGGTGGCCTGGTACAACAGCAGGTCGATGTACGCACCTCTTTTACTTGATGCGGAACTTAATATGTACACTGAAACTCGTGCCATTCAGATAGGAACCTGGTGAGTTACTCCTGATTCGCTCAATCTACGTATCAATTCCTGATGGTAGAGCAGGTCCTTCTGTACTAGACAACAATTGGTTTCCGGTGCAAATCTCTGCGACAACATCACCCCGTGCTTGCAAGGTAGCTCAAACCACCTATGCAGCAGGTCACGTACGCTTGTTTCATACATTTGGTAGTTTCTGAGGAAACTGATACCAACACCTGCCTGCAGACTTTGGGTATACCCTGCAAATTGGAAATACATCAGAAAGTAACGGCGGGAAAGTCAGCATATCAACAAAAGGTTCCGCTATTGCAAGAACATTCTGTATATATTTTACATTTAATCTTTGTTGATCATCTTACCTAACTTTCATCTCTCGAAGGCTTCGCATCACTGACAGTCAGTCTCTTCAGCAATGCGTTCGGTTTCGAAAGCAGTGTGACCTCGGTCATATTACTTGCTTTGACTATTGCCGGAGTCGCCACCCCATCTATCGCACTTCATCCTCTGAAGACGATCGGCGCGGAGGTGGATCTCTCAATCACAGGTCAGTATAACCCATTATCATCTTTCTGATAGAGTCATAGATTGACATATTTGCTTCGCCGCACTTGAGGCTTAATGCTCGGGATATTCAGCTGCCTACTGGTGGCCAGCTGCGCCTTAATATCTCTCGGAACTTTAAGCTGGCGATTTAAACGATATGTCAATAAGCCCCGACCTCAACTCCGTCCGATACACTGGGCAAAGTACTCCGCATGCATACGACACGTATCTACGTACGAAGACCCATATGAATCTTATTGGACAGCTTTAGATGAAGCCAACAGGCGGAAAGAGGACAGATGCCATCAGTGTGCTATGTGCTGGGAGACAAATGAGAAGCTCGTCGCTTTACCTTGTCATCATTTCTTTTGCTCCGGGTGAGTTGAAGCTTCTGTTCATTTAGTTTTCAACTTACAACCTTGAATTTAGATGCATAAAAGAAGGGCTGCGAGTATCAGATGACACATGTCCAATCTGTGCTACCCAGTTATATACTGGAAGACAGCCTTTAGAAGTCATTTGTAAGTAGGTAAGTATTACTACGTTATTGAAATTCTCTTGAAATTCTGAGCCACGCTTACCAACTGTATTATGTAGTGGTATTGAAATGGACTTTGGCTCCGCCAAACGGCCAAGGTGTAGCCTTTTATTTAACAATAATTATCAGTATTCAAGAACTTTGTTCAAATACTATACGTTACCTAGCGAGGCATATATTTCTATTGTTATTTACTAGTACAAAGTCTCGTTTCCGGATAAAGTTTGATCCGCGGATGTAAAGACGAAGAGGATTCTTGGTGCGATTTCATTGCCGGGGCCGTAGATGTACAAAGAATGCTATATACAGTCTATATAACGGTTTTCCAGACTGACCAATTCCATAGTGGGTGCTGCCAGGTTTGATGTTGATCAAGCCACCCGGTGACACAGCATTCACTCTATATTAACTGCCACTAATTCCGACGTTTTGCTTCTGCAGTCTCGCGCCTGTCGTAGATCTATGCATGTTGATTGCTAGTCAATTAGTTAGAACTCCTACGAATCTCAGTTGTCCGAATGGTCTGTGTGGCACATATGGAGACTGTTGCAAACCTGAATAAAAACTTGAGATTAATTGTCGTGACCCGATCACGTGATAGTCCCGTGACTTATTCGTGACTCCATCCTTTTAAAGGACGCGCGTCGAATCGAAAGAAAATCGCCCTCCTCTTGCCACCGACGTCAATGCTAACTCGAACACGATCCGCACAATGTTGAGTAGTTTAGTGAGTACCGTCATCCTTTATGTTGTTCATTCCTTCTTCTTGGCTTCATTAATTTTTCTTTTTCCAATGAAGAGTGTCGTTGTATTACGACCACAACTGGCACCTCTTAGTCGAATTGGTGTGCCCTGGGGAAATCCCCTGGTGTACAATCACTGACATGAATGACCTTCTGAGATTTCTTTTCCCTCATCTGGTTATCTTAGCCTCTTTATCTCTTGCGCTCGGCTTCGCTGATTGTCTCTCCATATCTTAGATAACAGCCCGGCTTGGCCCATTCGCTTAATTTCTTTCCAAGGTCAATCGGGGGTCAACTTATGTTGGATTTGAAGTGTAGAGATGTAAGGGCATTGGGTATCATCTCATGCATTGTGCTATTAGTACGAGTCAGTTGCTTCTGTATACGCAGTATTACTTACCCTCTTTGCAATGCGAACGACTTCCGTGACCCCAATTTGCAAGATAAGCACTCGCCCGACGTTTTCTATTAGATTCCTATCGCCGTATCGTTCATGCTGTGAAACGGATGAAAAGTGGTTGCAGCGGCGCTAATGTTTTTCCACGTGGTTATCTACCCTGCGGCCAGTCTTATCTGCCCATGGGATTCCGGAGTTCTTAGAAGTGTCTTGCTCTATCAGCAACCAGACTTCAGCTATTTATACCACTGTTATACCGTGGACTATATGGCTTGCTTTGCTCTCACAGACTGTTGCCTATCTCTCCCCCAGCATCAACTTCGCCCCTCTTCCTATACCTGACCATGCC
The DNA here is from genome assembly GCA_910574555.1 of Trichaptum abietinum. Lineage (NCBI taxonomy): Eukaryota > Fungi > Basidiomycota > Agaricomycetes > Hymenochaetales > Trichaptaceae > Trichaptum > Trichaptum abietinum. The sequence continues at coordinate 4,384,032 of CAJTBE010000005.1, read as the reverse complement.
TACCTGGCAAGAGCTTGCTGCGGACAAGAAGAAACGTCAAACGGAAGCTATTCCAAAGGAATGGATTATCGCTCTTCCTCCCGCAGACCAGCTTGATGTCACTGATGTCCCAGCCAATTGCGGCCTCCTGACGCCGTTTGAAGTGGAAATCACAGAATCTACTGATGTTGCCGACCTCCTCGAGAAGCTCGCATCCGGGAAGTGGTCGTCGGTTGACGTGACTCGCGCTTACTACAAGCGCGCTATCATTGCGCAGCAGCTCGTGCGTTCATATTCAAACACCTATCCAATATCAGACGATTTAAATCTGCCGAATCGCATAGGTCAACTGCTTGACTGAGATCTTCGTCGAGAAGGCACTTGCCCGTGCTGCAGAATGCGATGCGTATCTCAAAGAGAAAGGCAAGCCGTTAGGCCCTTTGCATGGGCTCCCTGTTTCCCTGAAGGATCAAGTTCGCCTCAAGGGCTTGGAGACAACGATGGGTACTGTTATTCGTCATTGGTATCCGGAACTTTGCTGATCTGCAATGTTCTCGCATAGGCTATGTATCTTGGATTGGCGATTACGCCACACGGGATGCGACTCTTGCAACTCTTCTGTATGAAGCAGGTGCTGTCCCATTCGTTCGGACTAACGTTCCTCAGACCTTGATGGTGGGTGATTTTCGTTCAAGTTGAGTTCTTGGGCTCACAATAGAATTACATATAGTGGCCAGAAAGCTTTAACAACGTATTTGGCCGCACTTTAAATCCGTATAACAGAAGTTTGACCAGTGGTGGTTCTTCTGGCGGCGAGGGTGCTCTTGTGGGTTTGAAGGGAAGCCCGCTCGGTGTAGGATCCGACATTGGAGGGTAAGTATCTTTGTACTCCTCAACAGACAGCATTCGCTCATTATGCTGATTATTCATACAATGAAACCAGGTCCATTCGTATCCCCTCCTCGTTCCAAGGCCTATACGGTCTAAAGTCGTCTTTCAACCGCATCCCGTACGAAGGCGCCGTAAACTCTATGGAGGGTCAGGACTCCATCCCGTCTGTCCTAGGTCCGATATCCATCTCGCTTTCGGGCGTGAAGGCTTTCACGAAGGCAATAGTCGACCTCAGACCGTGGACGAAGGACCCACTCGCCGTTCGCAAAGCATGGGACGAGGATGGTTATAAGCTAAAGGAGCATGGTGAGGGCAAAGACCTTTGTTTTGCCATTCTCTGGGACAACGGGCACGTTATCCCTCACCCACCGGTACGCCGTGCGTTAGAGATCACGAAGGCAGCATTGGAAGCGAAGGGTATCAAGGGTAAGTCGTTTATCCTTTCCTTGCTGCCCTTTCCACAATATAACAATTCTGTCCTTGATAGTGATTGATTGGCCGAGCTTTGACTATGCGGAGCTCAGTGTAAACGTTGTGCGTAGAATTATGCGGGGTGAGCCCATTAACCTACCTACTTCCTTGCTCACCTCGTCCTGACACACAGGGTGATATCTGGGGAGCCGGATCCGAGGATGACTTCCAAGCCACGACTGCGAAGACCGGAGAACCCATCATCCGCACGATGGCGCCTGAGAACAGCCCTGAGGTTCCCAAATTCGACTTGCCGAACGTCCCCATGTCTGCGTACCAGTTGTGGCAACTTCAGAAGAAGCGCATTGAGCTGCGCAAGAAGCATCTCGACTTTTGGGAGTCAACGAGGGCGCTGACGGGCACTGGTCGTCCTGTCGATGCGATCATCTCTCCGGTTGCGCCGTATACGGCTCCACCCCATGGACGGAACACGTGAGACGGCTTATGCTTTCGTTCTCTTTATAAGAGTCTGAATATTGGATTGCATAGCTATGTGCACTACACTATGGTATGGAACGGCCTTGACTACTCGGCGCTTGTGTTCCCAGTTACCAAGGCGGACCCGTCGATCGATGTAAAGCAGCCTCGTGGTAAATTCCTCAGTGAGGCAGATAAGCACTTTTACGAACTATGTGAGCTTTGACTTTGATTTTACGAGTTAACACATTATAACATTTCTCTAGACGATCCGGAGACTTTTAAGAACGGACCTGCTTCCCTGCAGCTTGTTGGACATACGCTGGAAGAAGAAGCGGTTATCGGCATGACGGAGATTGTCGATGCGGCAGTCAAAGAATATAAGGCTAAGCACTAACCTTTACACGTATATACTTAGATATCTTATTTATTAGAAAGAATGCCTTGAGCACGTATGAGAATCTAATGGGTTCTGTCGAAAAAAAGACAGAAGTATCGCCTAGTGCCACGAACAGGTGGCATATCTGATGCGTCAAGTTGCAGTCATAGTCAAGATTCCGGGACAGAACCTCGTTCTCTTTTAACGGTAGTTTTTTGAATCTTTCGATACAGCTTACTCACAAGTTCCTATCTCAAGGCTATGAATGAACTGAGATTGTGGCCACTACTAGCATTAATGTCCATAACTACCATCTCTACAACTTCATTACTACTATCTCTACAACTTTATTAGTCTTTACACGCTTTGTTTATTCAGTCTTCAGCTCTAGCTTCTCTCCAAGTGTTTCCTCCGTGAGGTTAACACATAGGCTGTAGAAGTTGTTTGAGACCTCTTCATTCTGCGCAAGTGAGCTCTCTTGTCCAGGTTTTCCGAATGCTTCAGAATAATAACGACCCTAGCACAGAGACGAACACATTAGATAGTCTTCAAGGTGATACGTGAGGAAGGCTACTAACTTGGAAGTCAGGCCAATTATCTTTGTTTATTCCGTCCCAGGTTGCGGCCCAAAGCCCAGCTTCAGCGCCTTCCGGCGCGCTTTTCCCGACCATGCGAGTGACCATCTCTATCATCTTACCGAGCATGCCATATGATTCAGTCCATGTTTTCTGCAAGTCCGTGTCGACAGTTCCTGGATGAACAGAAATAGCAATGATAGGTGCTCCGCTCGAGGATGCCGGTTTTACACGCTTGGATATCTGTTGTCCGAGGTAGATTAAACCCAGCTTTGTCCGACCATACCTGTACATCGCCAATCAGGGATAGCTAGTGCGTTAATCCATGTTGACATGCACTCACAAAGGTATACCGTCTCTCTTTTCATTGATTTCCTCTTTACTTGCGAACTTGGTGTCGCTCGGAGACATTTTATGGAGCTCCGAGCTCTGCATGATGATACGTACAGAAGCAGGTGGTGTTCCTGGCCGCTCAGCTGTGTTTTGCATAAGAGGGAGAAGGCGGGCAGCCAGTACATAGTGGCCCAAGTTATTAATCTGAAAGAAATTATACTCAGAGCCTGGCCCACTGATATCTTATTGAATATTCACGTCGAAATGCTTCTCAATTCCATTCTTCTCCAAGCCCCACGGAGCCTGCCCAATTCCTCCATTAAGCACCAAGATATCCAGCCTTTCTTCGTCTTCGAGAATCTTCTTTGCTACCTTGTCCACGGCTGGAATATCGCCTAGGTCCACACCTGTCCAGAACACCTTTCCTGAGGGTTTTGGGTCCTGAGACTGGAGAAACTCGTTCATCTCTTTGATAGCTTCATTGCCGTGGTCCTCATTGGCAGATAGAATGGTTACTTTCGCGTTAGCACGTGCAAGTGCAAGGGCAGTGTGAAATCCAATCCCAGCTATATGCGTTAGAAATATGAGTCATCCGTTCGCTGCAACTTCTTTTAGTAGACTCACCTGAACCTCCAGTGACAACGGCCACACGGCCGGACAAATCAGGGATCTGCTCCTGCTTGAACCGGCCGCTCAAAAGCGTCGCGGGGTTCAGTGTGTCAATCATCTTTCCTGTAGATACCACGTAGATTTTCTAGGGTGGAAATGAGGTGTGTGGGCGAGAGAAATGAAGTGGGGGGAGAAGGAAGTGTTGGATGAGCTGACATTGGCAAAGAGACTGTTTATATATGTATGTGTATATGTTTATTACGACAATGAAGGAGGCGCTCTTCCAATGGTTTGCGTTCGTGACGAGAAGCATACGTCATCGATCTTGTCCACTCATCCTACTTTTTCTCGGGATTTGCCGCGTCGATCACTGGCACTGGCAGGGACCCATATTTGTATTTGTTTCTGCGAAATATAATACGTTCTCCTTCACATATGTGAACTAGCATAATTAAATCTACTCTAAATCTCACTACGACGGACATAAGTATGCACTGTGCACTAGACGGACTACTTAGGGACATCGCCTTCCTCGGATGAGGAGTCTCTTGCCTGGTCCTCAGAATGTACAGAAGTTATGGTCCGCATTGCCGATACATGACATTGCAAAGTGGGAAGCGAGGGCATGGCCGTTTCGCGGTCTTTCCTGAACTTGAGGTCTCGGAAGAGTTTGCAGGCCATGGCGTTCATCAGTACCGTGTTCGGAGTAGTAAAAATCGCATGATACAGCTCCAGCGTGTTCGGTGCGAACATGGTTGCCGTCGTCACGAGGTTTCCACAGACACTTATCCTGGTAGAAAAATATGATTAGTTCTCGACAAATTCATGCAGTTAATCAGAGCTTGACGTACATAAAGTAAAGCTGTCCGCTTTGCAAGATAGCCCGGTGCAGTGCCCCAGGGAGGCTCTTTCCTCCAAAAAACATCCTCACTTTCTCGTGCAAGGTCTTCCCCTCCCGAATCTCGTCGCATGTGAGCTTCCAAGAGACTGCAAGGAACAGAAGCGTATCAAATGTTGTTACTGTGATAAGCCCGGCCGTGCCAAACGGCCGCACGGCAAAGTCGACACAGAGCCGCGTCGTGCCGAGATGGACCCCACGAAACGAAAAAGGTAGCAAGAGACAGCCGGCGGCGACGCCGAGCCACAAGATGGAAAATACCCATCGGTAGGCACGCTCGTTCTTGTAGACTGCGAATGCGCGGATGAGGAAGAGGAAAGCAGATGCGGGGACAGCGACTGAGTATCCAATGCCGATAATGATCGCAAACGCTTGACAGTTGCTAATGATTCCAGCTAAACATGATTCATCACTAATAAGTACCGTGCTTCCGCACTAATGTGTATGTGAGCTCACTATGAAACGTGATGCACCCGATCATGAACAGCGTAGTCGCGATTCTAACGAAACTAAGGATGAGCAACTCGGATGACTGTCACCTACACTGGTGGTTACTGACATTGAGATAAAATAAGCGACGGTCGCGGACTTAATCTTCTCGCAGAACAGTAGCCTGTAGTTCGACCGAAGATTTATGAGCAACTCCCATCCGTATGCCTGTTTGTTGGGTGTAATCAATCGGTATGTTAGAATAGCCATCATACTTCTGATTTAATAGAGAAACGGCACAGTACCCCAGCAGAGCCAATGATGATGTATCTATATACCTGCAACTGAGTCGCCAGTTCTGGTGATATTGAGGTAGTGTCCGCAACGGAGGAAGTGGTCGAGTTGGACATAGTGCAGTTGGTGAAGATGGACAACTCTTAGGTTTGATACTTAAGAGGAGAGAAGAGTGCAGTTAACGATTCTGTAGCAGGGAGAACTTGTGCTATACCGTCAAAAGATCGAAGGTTTTTATATTCTTCGTCGAGACGCTCATGAGGTACGCGCAGGATGTCGTGCATGAGACTTGGATGAACTCGATCTCATCTTCATGAGTTTTCTTCAGCACGACTCGCCGTAGCTAAGCCTATTCACGTTCAACAAGGGATGGAATAGGATTGAAAGATAAGCTTACCAAGGATTACAGTGCAAATTGCGGAAAGTCTCTGTCCAATGGCTGGTCATGAAATGTGGGTAGTCCTGACCAGCATTCAATAAGAGCAACATTGGCGACGCAAAATCTTCCTGACTGCGGCAGAGTATTCGGAATTCCAGCAGAATTAGCTCAACATCCTACACAATATCGGCTCAACGTAAATGGTACAATAGAAAACAGCACTTAAAACACGTACGACCAAGCAGAGCTCTATGGGGCCATATCTACTGATGAGCTGCAGCTGTATTGGTGGAGGGTAGACCATCCAGGGTCTTCGGTATATAGTTTTCCAAAGCGCCGGTCGATCGGTTTTGTAGGTCACTGCCCCTTGAAAGTCAAGTAAGAGTCCGGGCGTTTGGGGGCGCGATGCCGGCATAGCGCCAACAATGTCGAGGAGACAACAACTTTTGTTGAGAAAATGACTGTCTCAGAGCTGCATGTCCTCGCCATTGGTATGGGTGTACTGCATAGCAGTTGATTCGAGACTTGGAAACTCAATCCATATCGCTTCAATCGCGGCCAGACATCGATCTCCTCTCGAAACCAGTGGAAGAGGCCGACAGATCCGGAAGAGTCCCTGTGGAGATGTGGAATACAGGCGAGTAGGGTCCTTCCGTAGCAGGTTGGGACGCTGTTTTCTGAGATGAGGAGTCCGGAAGAGAGAGAAAAGGAGTATAGAGTTCGGAGGGTAGCAATACAATGCACGTCGGGAAAAAGATGCGTCTGGCTCCGAGCCTATAAGAAGCACATGAGTCAATCGACATTGTGAATGTAAGGAACTCCCTTTCGCAGAAGTTGTGTCTTGCTACCATGCGCAATCCGATATCGATGTCGCCAAAATGCTTGGCACGGTTCGAGATGTTTACAGCGTATCTTGAGTCGAAACTGTGATGTTAATTAAATGGATTCCATGTGTTGTTGGCGAATATTCCTTCGCAGGTTGCTGATTGCCCTGAGGTAGTGGCGTTAACTTGTAAAGCAGTGAAAACTCGCAATTGTCAATGAATTCTCATTAAACTACCGTGAGAATGTATGACGTAAGGAATACACGACCTCAAGTTTGAAGTTAACTCGCGACTCGGAAGTTCTTCCGGTCGTGATATGAAAAAAATGTATCGCAAAAAGGCATCGTGTTGGCGAACAATTCCGGGCTAATGCCAAAGAACTTGGATACATTCGTATAGCTGCAAATGTAGACCAGAAACAAACGGCCTTCGGATGTTTTGGTTACATGTAGCACTAACTTCAACCCCCGAATAGACACGCTAGTGCAGCGAGTTACCCGGGAAAAAAATCAATAAAGTGAATGCTACTCGGGGACGTAAGAAGACGTTCAGCGCAGAGTAAACGTATTTGTCTAAGACGTACTTTCTCATGCTCATCCAAGCAAGTAATAATGGTACTCCGGCTCCGGGGTTGTGAAATGATTGGGGAACATGGAGACAACTGCTACCGAGGCCATATTGCACGTGAGGGAGCTTGCGAGTCCACTGAAGAGGAAAGTTTGATGGCCGTCCGGGACGACAGTGTGGGTGTAGTAGGGAATACAAGGCATTTTTTGAGTAGAAATGTACATTATATGAATGAATATGTACTGAATTATAGTACTGGACAAAATTTCGCACGGTGTCTGAGCCCCGGGGATCCGAGTGTGGCCGTGCGCCGGCCGACATCAACCACCGTTCGCCTCGCCTGGAGCAATCATGTCCGCCGTCAGTCGCAACGGACTTCGCTTCATGCACGCCAGAAAAGCAGTCCAGCTCATCGACAAAGACGTCGCCGACATCCCTGCAGACGGCCCTGCCAACGTCCAGCAGCAGAAGGCCTGGCTCGCTAAGATGCGCGAAGCGCTCGTAAGTGTCGCTTTCTTTTCCTTTGTCCTTTTTCGCCTGGGTCTGGGAATTGCGGTTTGAGTCCGGTCGTCGCGGTTCAAACACCAACATCGTCCTTGTCCTCGACGCTGACCACGTTTCGCTTTCGGACTCATGCAGGCTGTCGCAAAGAAAGAGGTGGGCCTCGCCGAGCAGGCCGACGCGGACGTCTCTGCGCAGCAAAAGGCCCTCGACCGCGCCGAGAAGACCGTCAAGGACGCGGAAACCCGCTGGAGCACCATTAACGACTCCAACACCAGCGCCGTCGATGCCAACGGCAGCGCAAAAAGGGGTGCAGCTGCCCCTGCGGGAGGCGCGACAGCCCCCAACAGCAGCGGTGGCGGAAATGCCACCGACAAAGACGCGGATGCGGATGCCGAGGCAGAGACGGAAGCAGAGGAGGACGAGTTGCACGACGAGGACGAACATCCGAGCACTGCCGCCGCCGCGAGCCGTCGTGCTGCAGCTGTTGAGAACGGCAACACATCCGCCGAGGATGCGAAACAAAACAACAAAAACGAGGTCAGTCCGGTCGCTTATCGTCCTAATTAACATACTCATTAGCGTCATGAATCGCTTTTTTCTCATCCTCATCTCCACAACTCTCCCAGAAATCCGCCGCACAGCGCAAAGGGGGCCGCGTCGGTCCTGGCGGGACAGTGAGGCGCATCGTGCACGATCCCAAGTGCGAGCGGTGCGCTTCGTCGGGCAAGCAGTGCGTCGGTATTGAAGGGCGCGCATGCCAGCCATGCGGCTTGATGAAAATGAAGTGCTCCATGTCCTCCAAGGTCGGCCGCCAGCCGAACGCCACTACCGACGCTGTTGCTGCCCCCGCCCCCGCGACGACTCCCTCCGCGGGCACCAAGAGCCGGGGTGCCGCACAGCGTGCGAACGGCCATACCCACGCCGAGCCGCATAATGCCGCATCCGGTTCAGGCTCGGGCGCTGGAGGCGCAGCGTCTGTGTCGGCCGGCGGCAAGCGCGCACGGGACGAAGACGATGCGCTCCACATCTTGTCCGCGACGGACCCTGCCTCCGCCTCCGCCGCGGGCGTGCTCACGAGCCTGCGCTCGTCCTCCAAGCGGCCACGCAACAACGTGAACGCGCATGCACATTCGAGCACTGCGACAGCCGCTGAGGCGCTGAAGGAGCTCAAGTCGAGCATCAGCAAGGATATCAAGGAGGCAAACAAGAACATCTCCTCAACTGCTGCCGTGGCGAAGGGAAAGGGTCGCGCAGCTCTCGACGACGGTGCGATCCTCAGGCTCGTCACTCCTTTGCTGCAGATGCAGTCTGCGATGGCGGAGATGAGCAGCGAGCTCGTGAAGCTTATCGAAAAGAATAAGGGATGATCGTCGACCGTAAAGGACTATCGCGATTTCCCTTTCTGTCGTCTACGTCTTCATTGTTGATGTTGTTGGGGGACTTGGTATGCTTATTCATTGTTTCAATTTTCTTAATTTCCCTCTGCGCTGTTTTTAGTATCTCTTTTGCCTAGTCTCTCTCTAGTCGCTTGTTACTTGTCTCCTGCTTGTCCATGCAATTGCTTTGTGATATATATCGAAAATCCGCGACCGCCTCTTCCGATGGCCCGTTAAATTTTACTGTGACGATTATTATATTGATGCTATATACTGTGAAGATACTAGTTGGTCGATGACGCGATAGTAAGTACATGATAGGAGAGGTTGGTCCATGCAGTGCGAGGTGTTTGAATGATAAGACAGGGTGAGGCTGACGGAGGGGAGATGGTAGAGTCGTACGAAAAGTATACTATATGATGCTAGGATGTTTGATAATTGCGAATGTGAATGTCCAAATCGAATGCGGAAATCGAGTACATGAATGCTATTAGATCGGGGGTCATATTTTGGAGAGATGGATTGATATCAAAAAAAGGGGAGTGGATGGCAAGATAGAATCAAAAGAAAGGCAAGAAAAGACGGAGGAAATAGGGGGAGAAATATACCTCAAAAAGAAAATAATACACAAAGAACGGCGAACAGCGTTCCTTTGTTCGCTGGGCTTCATCCCTCCCTTCGCAAGACAACGAAGAATGAGGAAAAGAGAGAATAAATGGACAGATAATGGACGTACAGAGACCAGTATCACGGAACTCTTAGCTGTGATCATGAACGGATCATCGAGAGCTCCACCGTCCTATGCAGTCTAACAGCAGGACCCTGGTGCGCAAAGTAGCGCTCGCTCTCAAAGCTCCAAAACAGCACACCCGCAATGCACCGTGCAAGCCCACGCGCGTACGCAGCGGCGTCCTCGTCCTTTACGTCCGCCGCGAGACTGCTGCGCCCCAGCGCGCGCGAGAAGTCGAGCGACTTGCGGGGTGCGAGCAGGCTTGATTTGAGCGCGAGGAATTCGCGGAAGCGCGCGCTGTAGAGCTCGCCTGCTTGCGTGACTGCGAGGGGGAGGTCGGCTGTGGCGGAGGACGAATCCCGGCGTGGGCGCCCAGGTTGTTGTTGATGTTGATTCTGCTGTTGAATTTGACGGGCGAGGAGGGTGACGGTGTTGTGAGCAGATGTTTGAGACAGGTGCTTGACGCATCCCGTACGAGCGACGATGTCCTAGGTTAGAGAGTTGAACTAAAAGAGCATCATGAGCTGAGAGAAGGATGACATACCGTAGAGTACATGAGGACATCTGCCGCCGCCTCTGTCAGTTGGACAAGTCCTCGACTTCTACTCCAATTTATCTCTGAAGTTGAAAGCCCCTGAGAGCACTCGAGTAGCAGGAAAAGCAACCTCGGCCAACCCCCTTCCCTCTGCAACGCGATGTAAGACTCGATATCTGGTACAACATGCTGTTGCCGATCTTGCAACTGTTGGTCGAGGACATGTAGGTAAGCTTGGAGAGTCTCTGAAAAACGTTGGAAGAAATTCTTTTTCGACTGGAGCCGAATAAGAATGCTGAAAAAAATTAAAATTAAGTCGAAGAACCAAAGGAAAAGGTGCTGAAGCGAGACAAACCTTCTCAGTGCTCTTCCCGTGCCCTCTCCAACAGGGGAATTGAGATCCATAGATATTTGTAAAGACTCTTGCACAAGTTTCCGCGCAGCCGCGGTGTCCAAGACCGCAAGCTGGTACTCGAAATGCAGCATCCAGTTCAAGAAGTCCGCACAGAGCCTCAGCTGGCCGAAGTCCACAGCGGGGAAACAGATGGCTGCCAACAGGCCCGCCTTCAAGTCAACACTATCCATGACCTTCGCCTCCCCCTTCTCAGACGAAGCAGAAGCCGTGCTGAGCTGGCATTGCTCGCGGAACCAGGCCTCGGACGCGTCCGTCACCTTCTTGCAATAGCGGTTGATCTCGAACTCGCTCGACGCCCCCTCGCCGAGGGGGGCAAAGAGGTCGGGAAGCTTCAGTGAGCGCGTCGATCGTGCACTGCGCTCAGAGAAGTAGGGATTCCACGAGAGGGCTCGACGGATGCCTGAGAACCAGAGGGCCATGCTCAGAGAGAGTAAGACGAGTAAGCTAACTGACGTCGGGCACCAATGCCAAGAAGTGACTATTGAGGCAGGGAAAGACAGCTTTGTTATCGTGCTTGACGGCGCTGCTCTGCTCGTCGCTTGTCGTCGTCGTCGTCGTTGGACACAAGAGGAGGTGGAAGTTGTCGCCAACGCGTGCTGGTACCATCCAGCCCGAAGTCATGCTCTCTCGCGTTCTTGTAACCGAGCATATACATGCACAAACAACCTTTAATGGACAACAATGATCGGCGTTCGGGCCTTGCAGCCCTCCACTAAGTATAACCTCTTAGCCTTCAAATATATTCAACTAATTTGCAATCGGTTTTAGCATCCAATGACAGCACATAACACTCGAGTCTTATATATGTTGCTTCAATGTAAAAAGGGTACGACAACAAGCGATTTCAACACCGTTAAATAAGCATATTTACTGTCTATTCTACAGCACGTTGAAATTGAAGAGATCATAAGGAATCATAACGCGCAATCATTGTAATGGTTTAATCGGATCAAATGGTTGTTCAGGATTGAGCGGAGTGGGAGTATTTGGGATTGTTAAAGGAGGCATATATCTGAGTTCCTTCAGCCGGTACTCATTAACACTTCCACCTGCGCGTGCGACCGGTTGTTGCTGCTGCGCTGCTCGGGTACCAAAGACCGTCGCCTCTTCAGTATTTCCACTTTCTGGTATATCGTCATCGAAGGAATCGTCCAAACCGTCTTCCATTCCATCGAACGGACCTGCGAAAGGGTGAATAGCTCGCATACCGCCGCCTGCTTCTTCGTCCGAAACGGAGTCGCTGGATTGATTAGAGCTGCCAAACGAATCATCCGGATCTCGGCGTCCGCCCTGGGAAGCCATGAGAAATGCTGCCGAGGGTGCACCATTGTTCCCTTCTTCGAATGAAGAGTCGGATGAATCCGAATCATCGCCAGCACCATTACCGTCCTCCGGAAGCAAATGGCCAGTGCCGAAGAAAGCGGGATTTGGTGTCTGGTCGAACGACGAGTCATCGAAGCTATCGTCCGCAGCAGCTGGGGTATTAAGACCGACGCGACGCATCACGCTATCCAATGACGGATCGCTAGATGTCTGGCTGTCCATTCCCAGCGCATGACGTGTGTGCCTACTCAAGCTCGGCGAGGATATAGTACTCATGCTCGACTCTACTGCACCACCAAAAGCATGGCCACCAGCACCTGTAAATCTCAGTCGTTCCACGTTTCCGATTAGGTCGTGACCTATGCGCATTGCAGCTTGTTTCGCAGGCGTTCTTGCGAGATTCAATCGCTGAGCTGAGCGGGGAGGGCGCGCGAAGTCCACTGTAGTAGGGGGCGACATTCCGGGAGGAAGAGACAATTCTGAATCATCATCTGAGTAGTAGTCGTCGTCAACGTCTTTCCCATTGCGCTTATTTGAGCGATCAGGTGTGTTGGTTAAATCGACTATTCCGTCCCAGTCAGCAGGTCTGGTGTTCGGTGGGACGTAGGGGTTGCGTTTGGGTGTCTTCTTGATTTGCAAAGGCAGAGTGCGCGATTTTACCGGAGAAGACTGTGCTGAGTCGCGTATATTCTTCGAAAGGACATTCTGAAGTAAGCTTGGAGCCTGCTTGCCTTTGCCTTTTCCCGTGTTACCCGACGCCGACGTATCCATCCCGCTCGAAGAAGCCTGTATCGTATGTCGACTTGCGAGCGATTCGTCTTCCTCCGTCAGACTCCTTAGGTCTCTATCCAACCGATCGAGAGGAGATTCAAGGGAATGAGCCCAAGGTTCAATCGAGTCGTCAGGTTGCTGAGAACGTGATGCATGTCTGTTATGACTATGGGACATCGGTGTTGACGAGACTAGATTAGCGCCTGACGCGAACGAGCTCTCGGACGGCGTAATTGTGACGTTACGTTCGGACCTCTGTTCCTCGTAGATTGTTTGATGTGTTCCATGAGATAAGGGCTCAGGCTCATCCTCTTGTGTCGCTGTTTGTTCTTCGAATTCTTCGGTGAATTCATCTGATGTCGGTATACGGACTTGCGCTGCTTGTTCATAGAACGATACCCAGAACTACACGTATAAAGTATACTCGTTAACAGATGGTAGCATGTATTATTTCAGTTAGCACGCACCCTTGCCGCCTCCCGTATAGGCTCTGTGTTCACAGAAAAACGCTTCACCGCAGGAAGGATCTTTGTCGACAAAATCTGGTGGGCTTTCGCGAAATTCGCATCTATATTCTATATGAGGATCAAGCTACGGCCGTTTTCAGCGCATATCAATGGACATACTTGAAGTTTGATCGTTATCATTTGCTCAAGGTATTCAATCTGGTCCTGCACAGGCGCTGTTTTGTCCAAGCCCGGCACATCGATGGAAAGGGGGTCTACAGCTGGCTCCCACCTCTCGTGAAGCGGCTCAATCGGAGGAAGAGAATTTTCGTCTTCTGCGGGCATCTGCGCTTGCGGTTTCTTGAGTACCGAGGTCGACATCTCGGAAGAGCCTTGACTTGGAGTACCTTGACTATTTATCATGTGACTGTGACAAGACGCGCTCGTCACAATTTTGAAATGCCATTCAAGTTAAAGCGTGACAGACGCGATCTACTAATTATTCTAATACCTTCAACTTGTCTGACGCCGTCGCTATCTGCAAATCCCCCAACTGCTTACGACTATTTACTGCAGGAGACTGCAGCTCAGAGTTATCATGTCGAATATTATCGTTTGCATGCATAGGTAAACGCTATCAGCCTCTTGTATATCATTTATTCAAATACTAACTTGAAGATCCAGTGTGATCATGACATTCACTATAGGATGTTCCATGGTTTATCTGAAAGGGTCATCTTCTACTTAGTGCACACGACATGGATGGAGATCCAATCCGTCCATCTCTCTGTTTTCAACGCTACTCTCACGTAAAATTGACTTTGGTTTCTATAGCCAATCTTGCCACGGAAAGCTAGTGTCAAATCTTGCCAAGGCCAACGAACCGCAAGGTTTCTGGGGCCGCTGTGACTAAAGGATTTGCACCGACATTGTCAGTCGCGAGGAATCGCACTTCAAGACTGTGCAGGCCGCAGCTTGCGTAGTGGAAATCCTTCAAAGGAAAAGGAAAACAACAGCGGGCACCTCACAACAGCTGCCGTGTCAAAAAAGGACGGACTGGGAAGTCCGTTTACCTGGGTGAAGTTGCTCTTCGATATAATGGGACGGCGTTTCGTAACATCGCGTACGAAAATTTTCTTTTGTTGAAATACCCATCTATGTCAAATAGAAATACATGACTTGCATTGCCCTAAAGTACACCGAGGAAATCGAGGAAATAGTAATTTTAGACTTGCGTGCTAGCCCCTTTCTCCGGAAGCCTTTCTGGCGTCTTCCCTTTCATGTCCGTCAAAGGCACGTCTGAGTCCTCAGTATCATCAGTTTCCACCGTAGTGTCTCCGAAGCCTTGAAAATGGGGCATGAGTGTGGTGATCGCAGGCCCGCGATAGGCTATACTGTATTCCATGACTGAACCCGTGGTGGCTGAGCGAATGTGCAGCAGAACGCGCGAACAGCAACAGCTATGCAGCACACGCTGGGTGCTGTTATCGTTGGTGTTATCATTCCGATCCTCGAAACATAGAATGCTCAATGCGACACTCACATAATGAGGAATATACACATTTCAATCTGCAGCAGTATTGTTGAGCTAAGATCACACGGAATTGAGCAACAGTTTACTCACCGGAGAAACAAGGATCGCAACCAGGTTCGCGATGGATGCACCTTCAACGAACATAAGCTCCAAAAGTTAGTATGCAAGTCGGACGTGAAGCTACTCACATAAGATCGCTATGTAGTAGATAATACCTACATGTAAATATTAATACAGCCATCAACATTCGAAAGAAGCAACATTACCGTCACGGAAGATAATCATTATAGTCGGGCTTCTACTTTCGGCAATCCGATCTATAAAAAAGCTTAGTATTGCAATATTGTCGATAGAGAAGTGCACCAACAAGATACTATGGCTTTATAAACGAGCAGTCCGAGTACAACTTCAGATAAAGTAATCAGCAAGTGCATGCGTATCGAAGTACTACAGACTCACTGCTTTCGGTAATGATTACCAAAACGAAATCGAGGAAAACAAACCGATTGGGTAGATTATAGAGGCAGCCCTTGATCTTAGGCGACGGATTGGGTATTACTGATGTCGAGCTTCAGTAACAGTGAGAGGCCGTGAGCATTGAGGCATACCGGAGAATCCAGTGAAGAAGTTCCTATCAATGAAAGCCGGTGCGACAGTATCAGTCTGTTATATGTGCAGAAGATTAGCGTCAGGCCAATGGGGAGGTGAGGTAGTAGGTGTGCCTCACAACTAGCAGTATGGCAAGGATGATTGTGATGGATTTTTGTCGTCCCCACACGGCCCAAGTTCGCATCATTAGAATGACTAGATGGGATAGAGTAAGGACAGATTTATTAGGAGATGATTGCTAATTTGATACATACTTTCGGCCACAAGTATTCCATAAGATGCGGCGTCTGAAAGGATCTCAATCTTCTTAATCACTGGGTCATAGGCATGTGTACTTACATCCACACATTTGCAGTGCCACCTCACAAAACTATCAAGTCGTTAGGTCCGGTGTCAAAGTGGTCTCGTCACTGAACACTTACGGGAGCGTCGCCGCCGATTATGGCAGCTAAACATCGTTAGGATAACGAATCTGTATGGATGCCTTTGACACTCACTGTATGGCAATAGTATAGCGTCCCAGAAAGCCATGTAACGGTTTAATAGGTAAAGGACTTTCGGAACTCCCCATTTGGAAGGCCAGACAAAGTTCATCTGTTGAGGGAATTTAGTTCCTTTGCGATAAGTCATAAGATTATAATTCTAGCTCACCTCATCCTCAAGCGTGAGAAGGTAGTCATAGCACTACATGGTGTATATGAAAGGTTAGCAGGTAAAATATTCAGCAGAGTAGTAGTACACACCAAGAGCGCAACGCCAGAGACTATTATGCCTTATGTTAACAATGACTCCTTGTCAAGGCCAGCCATGACATACCTGCAACATACTAGACCGACATTGACATCGAATGAGCAATAGTACTTTACTACCTAGAGCCTGCGCGTTCTCACCTTCAAGATCTGCAAGTGCTCCAAGCTTGCCTCAATGCTTGCAATGAAATTGATAACATCGGTGTGAGGGACATGCATGTGTCGTTCCTTCCGTGAGGGGATATAGTGCCTGCGGCGTCAGGGGTGCAAACTCGCAGAGAGATAGAGTTGGTGGTTAAGATCTGGGATCGTCCCGCTTTTATGACTTGCGCTGGGTGTGGTTCGGGTCGGCTCAGACAGAGGAACTTCTATTTGCGCGCCAATGAACGAGAGATAACGTTCTGACAAGCAAAGTTTCTCATGAACATAGGGATATCTGGCGCTCCGAGGTTCATAACCGCTAGCAGGGAAGATTCGCAATCGTTGAAAAACAAAGAGTCAATTTTCTTCGCTCGGGGGACGCTGGCAGATCGGGAACGGCAACGAGCATCAGACAAATGCGATGCCGACGACTGAGAGTGCACCAGTTGGCAGCCCCGCTCCTCGACTTGAGAAGGCGCTTAGTTGAGCTTCTGAGCAATGTGTGGGTAAAACACCGCTATTTGCGTCTTCTGTAGCTTGGAAGCAACGCACTGCCTCGCACAAGATGTATCACCTGCAGAAGCCTGGGGGCGGCCTTGTCTGACCTATCTCACTCTTGCGGAATAATTGTATCATAATGAATCTCGTAGGGCAAATTGCTCGAAGTTTGATCTGCTTGGTGAAGGTTAAGTCATTGGCATCAAACTTAGGGAGACAGGAAGATCTCTTACTAGAATCGCACCACTTCTTTTACGTCGATAGCTACCAAAAGCATGTTAATAGATAATGTTCTACCTTGGCAGTACTGTACTTAACGCGCAGCGGCATACTCGTGTGGAACTATAGAAACCGTGACGATCAGGATACTCAAGGTTGATATTCAGTACCGTGTGAAAGTACCGGTTTTAAACTTGGTCCAAATAAATATAATTAAATGACTAAGCATTCTATTAATAGTATGTAGTTGGTATTAATAGCTCGCGTGTAGTTACATGTATTTGGCTCAAGTTTGCTGAGTGGAGCAATTGTAAATTGCTCCGGGTCAGTGTAGAGAGCGGAACCCGAAACCCCTTTCTTTCTTCTCTTTGTCCTCTGCCTTGCTCATTCACGTCTTTCATGTAGCCTTCGTGGCACTTTCTTTCTCTCTCTCATTCTCTTTCTACACTTTATTATATTAGACTGCGAGCGAGCGTTCAAGCTTCTTTGGCTTCTTACGCATCGCTCGCAGGTATGTATCTTGTTCTTCACATTGTCATACGGCTTCTTACGCATCGCTCGCAGCGATGCTTTTGTTATAGACACATAATTCTATTCGTTTATGCCGCCCCGCATTAAAAAATCTAAGACAACCACATCTTCGCAAGATTCTGAGTCCGTGGCATCAGACCAAGCAGATCCACTCCGAACCGTCGCACTCACTCGCAGAGCACTCAAACAGCTTGACACAGCACCCACAACACCAGCTTCTCTTACCATCAGCCCTCGCATCTCGCATCGCATCTCTATCGAGGCCCTCCCTTGCCTTCCTCCGTCGCCAATCGACGAGCCAACGGCTCTTCCTGCCGACCCCATTTCTACCTCACCTATTGACAAAGGGAAAGGACCAGCAGCTATGCTACCCGACACTTCCGACACTCCTCCTGTCCCGCCTGCTCCTCCATCCGGCAAGGATGTACCTGAGTTATCGGAGGCAACCATTAACAAGATAGTTGAGCGACTAGCACGGCTCATACCTGCAGCCCCGCCATCTCGAACCGGGTCACCTGCCAGCACTTCAAACTACCCTCCGCCAACCCAGGGTATTCTTCCTCCACGCCCACCGGCCCTCCCAGCTGGCTTCCCCGAGCACGCAGGCTTCCTACCGCCACGCTCCAACAACCCAGCCTACGGTGCGTCACTCCCATCCTTGAATTCGATGTTCCCAGATCTCGATGATTCACTCATTACGAGTGTAATCAATCATACTCTGCGGTCGGAGGATCTGTATAAGCTAGACAATCGGCTGGACCATAGCAAAGAGAAACCAGACTTTACTGTGGGATCAGAAGGCAACCTCATTCTCAAGACTGGCACGGGCACCAACAAGGACTATCCCAACCACCTTTCCCTCATGTATCCCCTCGAGCGATACTTCATGATCCTCACCCTTCATAGCGCAGCAATTGAATCGCCAGGGTGGCATTCATACTTCTTCCATCGATATACAGCCAATCTCATAACCTACATTGCCCGTTACGAGTGGCATGCAGTCCGGGCTTACCATCACAACTTCTTCAACGAGCGCCGCGAAGAAATGAAACAAGGCTACTACAGCCAATGGGCCATGCCAGATCCACTGTTGCAAGGCGAGTACCTATTTCCACATGTGCGGGCACCTGCTGTCACCTCCAGAATGTCATCGGGCAAGAAAGCTGTTGTTAGCAGTGACCCAAAGGCAGCATGCCTCAAGTGGAACAAGGGGGAATGCGACACTCCTTGTAAGTGGAAGCGGCCACATATATGCTCGAGGTGCGGCAAGGGGGATCATACGGAGCCCAAATGCCCTTCCGCCGCTTCCATTTAGGGTCTACCGGCAATGGGAGCACCCTTTATACCCGACACAACCGGTTCCCATTGCTTCGTGACCTCGGGTTCTTTAACTGAACCTAATCCAGTACCGCTTTCTCACGCCACTTTATTCCCTCCTGTCACGTCACCTATGCCCCGTCCTAACACTTCCCCACGTACCAATCAACCCTTGATGCATAATAAAAATAATGATACCCCTGTACAATCTAATCTAAATCCGGCCGCTTGGCAACATTATCTTCGGAGCTACCCGGATCCGGTGCTCCCCATGACCTTAAATCAAATTATGATGTCAGGGGCAAACTTGGGATACTCTGGCACTCGAGTTGGCTGCCAAGACTGCCCCAACTTGCCCTCTGCTCTTACTCACGTCTCTGCCATCTCCCTCGACATCGCAAAACAACTCGATAGCGGGCGCACGCATGGCCCCTTTTCTTCACCACCATTGGACAACTTCCGATGCTCACCTCTTGGTGCCGTGACTAGGAAGCGCTCGTCCAAAGTCCGCCGCATTCACCATCTGTCGTGGCCACCGGGTAGCTCTGTTAATGATGGCATATTGGAGGCTGAAGGTACGATAGCCTACGACTCCTTTGCGCGCGCCGTTGATGACCTGATTCGATCCGGTCCCGGCTCATTATTCGTCAAACTTGACCTCGAACAAGCCTTTCGTCAAATACCAGTCCGCGCGGATGACTGGCATTTATTAGGCTTCAAATGGGAGGGTCAGTACTACTTTGATACAGTCCTCGCATTTGGACTGCGCTCAGCACCGTATATTTTCAACCTGTTTGCCGAAGCACTGCATTGGATCTTGCAGAGGCACCTCCCAGCTCGCATTCGACATTACTTGGACGACTTCCTGTCCACCTTTGCACCCTCTGTCCCAGTCGAAACCGTCCAGGCGGCACTCGATTGGTCGCTCGCGCTCGGACGACAGCTTGGACTCTCATTCCAGGAATCAAAGGTATGTGGCCCCTCTACCACAATCGAATACCTTGGCATCACACTGGACTCCGTAGCAATGGAAGCTCGTTTACCAGCAGACAAGCACAGCTTCCTTGTCAATCTCCTCGTCTCATGGCACACGCGCATTTACTGCACTCTGCAGGAGCTTCAGGAGCTCACGGGATTCCTGCAGTTCACATCCCAGGTCATTCCCTTGTCTCGGGCTTTCTTACGAGCCCTCTACTCGTTTTCCGCCTCCTTCTGCTCTCGTAACTCGCGTCGCAGGATCACCTCCGCAGTTCGCAGAGACCTGGTATGGTGGTCCGCAGTAGCGAAGAATTGGAATGGCATCCACCTTCTTGCACCAAGCAGGTCTGTGGTACACGTCTTCACTGACGCCAGCGGAACAAAAGGTATTGGCGGAGTCTTCTCCGCATCCTGGTTTGCTACCCGGGTACCAAGGCGCTACCGAAAGCATGACATACAGTTTAAGGAGCTGTTCGCAGTCCTTCATGCTGTCTGCTGTTGGGGCGAACAATTTCGCGGACAACATGTTATCTTTCATATTGACAATCAAGCAGTTTGCGCCGCCTTGCAGTCGCTAACTAATAGGTCCACGCCAGTTATGCAGATCCTCCGACGCTTTCTCGAGCTCGCATGCTCGCTTGATTTTTCTTTCTCTTCCTCTTGGTTATCATCTGCTTCCAATGCAATTGCTGACGCTGCTTCTCGTTTCTTATATACCCGCCTCTTCGAACTCGCACCTCATCTCGAAACAAAGCCCTCACCCAAGGTCCTCCGTCATCTTGGTACATCGAACACCCCCAATGGCCCCCGCCCGTTGCATTTTACCTATTTCACGGGCTTGCCTCAACAACACGAAACACATACGCAGCAGGCCAACGCTCCTTCCGCAAGTTCGCTGAGCTCAACGGCTTCATCCACCTCGACGGTGACATACTTCCGGCATCTCAGCCGGCCATTCTTGCATGGATTGCATCCATCGCCGGTACAGTCCAGCCATCCACTGTCAAGGCATACCTTACGCACGTCAAGTCGCTCCACATTGAGTCCGGTCTTGACTTCTCACAATGCGAGTCCCCACTTGTCCAACGCCTCATCCGAGGCATCAAGAGGTATCACGGCGAGAAAGGGCGTAAGCCCAAGCAACCAATCACGCTTGACGTGCTCCATGACCTCCTCTCCCATCTCCAACCCGACATCCAAGTCCCTTCCCATGTCATTGCCACAGCATCCTGTCTTGCGTTCGCCGGTCTCCTGCGTTGCGGAGAGTTTACCACACCCGGTAGCAAATTTAATCCCACCACACACTTGTCTCGGAGCAGCATCCACTTCATTCCATCACTCGACAACGCTGATCACCTCACCCTCACACTGCCAGCATCAAAAACCGACCCTTTCCGTAAAGGGGTTACCATTCACATTGCCGCCGCTCCGGGGCAGCCATCTTGCCCTGTCTCAGCAATGCAAAAGCTCTTCCGCTTGTGCGACCGACCACCCAATGCTCCACTCTTCGAGGTGGCTCCGGGCCTCCCTCTGACACGGGCAGCCTTCATCACTGCCATTCGAGCAGCCCTTTCGCATGCTGGTTACGACTGCAGCCTGTTTGCGGGCCACAGCTTTCGCCGAGGCGGCGCTACTGCTGCTGCGCACGCAGGATACTCTGATTACGAAATCCAGCTACTAGGCCGTTGGCGCAGTGATGCCTACAAATTATACATTGAATCTGACACTCGTCGGATTCTTCAACTCTCTTCTCTCCTCCACTGGGCCCCTTCCTCCAACGCGCATTCTCAGTCCTCTGGCCCTCCAGCGCGTCACTAAGATGGCTCGAGTTTGGTCCCAGGTCGGGGTCCTTCCCCCAATTTGGGTCTCAGGCCGAGAGCTCAGGACCACGACCCCGCGTCGTCCCGCAACTTACAAATTTTATTGCATTGCTCTCACTCTCACCGTCCGAACCACTGAGCGAAACAAGCACTGATGAGTGGAGCAATTGTAAATTGCTCCGGGTCAGTGTAGAGAGCGGAACCCGAAACCCCTTTCTTTCTTCTCTTTGTCCTCTGCCTTGCTCATTCACGTCTTTCATGTAGCCTTCGTGGCACTTTCTTTCTCTCTCTCATTCTCTTTCTACACTTTATTATATTAGACTGCGAGCGAGCGTTCAAGCTTCTTTGGCTTCTTACGCATCGCTCGCAGGTATGTATCTTGTTCTTCACATTGTCATACGGCTTCTTACGCATCGCTCGCAGCGATGCTTTTGTTATAGACACATAATTCTATTCACCCAGACCCACCTCCCTTGTAGACACAATTCTTTTTCTTTTAGCTACTATCCATGTATTCAAACTACTCTACCTGTCCATAGCAGCCGGCTCGAGTTTGGTCCCAGGTCGGGGTCCTTCCCCCAATTTGGGTCTCAGGCCGAGAGCTCAGGACCACGACCCCGCGTCGTCCCGCAACTTACAAATTTTATTGCATTGCTCTCACTCTCACCGTCCGAACCACTGAGCGAAACAAGCACTGACTACCTAACACTAACTTCAACCTCAGCTCTCCGTCTAATGGATGCTCAACTGGATAAGACCTCTCTTCAACAAAACTAGATATCGGGCCTAGCTTCGCTGGCAGATCCATTACTCCCCATTCGATGATGAGAAAGTGAAAGAATATCGAAATGAAGGAAAACAAAAAAGGGAACGAAAGGACGAAAGGACGACTCGGAGAGAAATGAGAAGAGACATAACTTGAAGCAAAGGTGAGCGGAGCAACGTCGGTGCCAGTGAAAGTTGTATCGATTCTCACACGAACTCATACCCAACACTGCGCCTGAGTGCACTTTACCCCCGATGGGAGTATGGGAGTCTAGCTTAAATGTTAATTTGCCTGACCCTTTGGGTGTAACAGTCGCGAATTTATCGGGTCGTTTGTAGTTGATAAATAGATCTACATATAGCGGCTGCGCTACGAATTCGACAGCGAGCTTCGGTGTTAGTGTATGTCTTTTAACATTCGATGCCAGTGCTTGCGGAACGCTGACATAACTTCGCAGGCTTTTGGGCGTTCAGCTTGTGTCAGTGTTTGTGAAACTTATTCTCTCCTGTGCGGAGGCTGGCTGCAAGTGCTTTGCATTCCATCGCGGGTACAACGGTGATTCACTTATCGGTTACTTGCGCAAGCCCGACGACAACATATTCTAGTTCTATTACTGCGCCAACATCGACATACGCCATCTGTCTCTTCTCGAGAAAACCTGGTCTATTGAAGTAACACCTTCCTTTGTACAGGAAGGTTCTGTTGGGAAGTCAGGGAAATTTATTTGCTGTTCCTTGTGATCATCTGGTTTGCTCGAGTCAAAGTGAGTGATCGGGCCTGGACAATCATGACTCTCTCTTTATTATGACTGTTCTGATCTTGATACCCTGTCGATGCCGCACCATCACGATGTGCGTTGTTACGAATGGTCGGAGGAATTTGTAGGCAGTGGACGAATTGGACAATCAGAAAGCCGATACAAGTTAAGGTACATTGTAACCTAGTCAAGAGTTGAGGGAACGCAATGTTTGCCTAGTTGAAATCAAATTGTGTTATACACTGAAGTCTGTGGTATGACTGCCGGCTTCTGGAGAGTCGGGTCTCCCTCTCGAATTGGCTTTGAGGCTGGGCGGCTGACGGAGTACCGGCGATTATCCGTCCTCCTCCGACCTTGTCACGACGCACCCGTCCAGAACAAAACAACACGCCCAAAGCGTCTGTTTGTTCGACACAAACTTGCAGGGTATATAGGAGTGGACAGCTGGAGTCTGAAGCCCCAACTCCTCTTGACGTCTCCCCTCCACCACCGTCGACCTCCCGCCACCGACCACCTGCCAGCACATCGATATTCTCCCTTCTACACCTTCCCAGCTATGGCCCGTTCAAGACGTAGTGGTGTCACCAAGACTTTTGCCAGTCCTTCGGTTTGAGCATGCTACTCGGGCCTAGCCACCAACCCCTTGGGTCCATCAGTCGTGCCTTTACGCCATCATTGTGGGTAGTCGACGGCAGGAGTCTGAAGCCCCAACTCCTCTTAACTTTTCCTCTCCACCACCGCCGACCACCAGCCATCAATATTCTCCCTTCTACACCTTCCCAGCTACGGCCCGTTCAATACGTAGTGGTGTCACCGAGAGCTTTGCCAGTCCTTCGGTTTGAGCGCGCTACTCGGGCCTAGCCACACTCGCCTTGGGCTCTCCAGTCATGTCTGTACGCCATCATTGTGGGTAGTTGTTGGCTGCATTACCTACTTTGTGTTTCGCGGACGGTGTGACTGAAGATGACCGTCGGTCCCCTGCATTACGCGGGGCAATATACCCGATCGGCGGCCACCTCGTATTAGTGTAGAATTAGAATTCTGGATGGCGGTGGGGCGAGTTTACTCGCGCCGGGAGTTTTTCGCGTACAGCAAGACCCAACCCGGTCTAAACTTGGGTGCTGGTTATCCCCCCAAGGCTGACGTGTTTTTTTTATCCCCCATCCTCCCTTCAATGGGAAGAATAGTTTTTTTTTTTTTTTTTTTTTTTTTTTTGCGGGGAGCATGCAACGAATCCCACCCTCCGCATCTTACTTGTGTGATCTGAGGCTTGAGTGATTGAACTGAATGCAAAATGCCTTGCAAGATTCCGGTTCTGCTTAACAGGACATTTCGAAGGGTATTAGCAGCCGAGGCTATAATACGGCGATTCCGAGTACCTACATAGTAGTTAGTAACAGATATCGGGTCGCCGAGTCAAGTTCAGGTTCCCCAGGGACAGAAAGTTTACTAGTAGGAAATTTACGTAATAAATAAAAACGGTGAAAAATGACAACGGCTAACGGTGCCCTTTCTCCGGAATTGCGGAAAAGATTTATTCTGGCAAACAGTCAATGTCTCGATACTGTATGCACACCAAGCAAGTGATAGAAGCAGTTGTATGCCGTTTTTATCAACAAATATCAATACCCTAAGTTCTAATTAGAACATTAACGGAAACACTGAGCTGCATATATACGGAAAATGCAGGTCTTACGAGCATTACGACGCAGTAATCGATAGTGAAACTTTTTTTACACGTCAACCCAGAACACGAATGAGGTGGTATTCCACTTATCCCATAATACCACTTCGAAGTCGAACACCTCTCGCCTCGTGGATGATTTCGCTCTATCCGGTGGTAGCTTTATTAGCAAGTTCGATAAGCTTTTCTTTATCTTCGCTCTCATCCACTAAAGCGCGTAGGAAGCCCTTCTCCTTCTCCAACAGATTTTTTGGCGTATCAAATTCAACGAGTTTCCCGGCGTCCAATACCATCTTTACGACGTAAGTGAGAAATCAGGCTAAAAGCAGAGTGTTTACACTTACAATCTTGTCGTAGTCCATGATAGTCTGCAACCGATGTGCAATAGTAATGAATGTCGTATCCTGGCTAAATTCAGTACGCAGTGTCTTTTGGATTGCTGCATCTGTATCGTAGTCTGTGCAGAGTAACAATTATATTCAAGACGGTTTGCTTCTGTCCCATGTAAATAACTCACCGATAGCCGCGGTCGCTTCATCCAAGATGATGAGCTTGCTCCTGCGGACAATTGCTCGAGCAAGTGCTATGATCTGGCGCTGGCCTAAAGAGAAGTTACTGCCGCCGCTCTCCACCACAGTATCAAGACCGATCTTTGCCCCAGCATGGCCGTCGCCTTGGTCTTCGCTGCGTTCTCCACTGGCACCGTTTTGAGCCTCGTCGCTCGACGTCGGTGCAGCAATAGTGTCGCGGATATCGAAGAGACCGGCCACTCGCAGGGCATCATTCAGTTCCACATCTTCATGTTGTCCGAAAGGATCCAAGTTCAAGCGTAGCGAGCCGTTGATGAGCTCTGGTTGTTGGGGAATGAGGGTGATATTTGAGCGTAAAGCATCGAGGTTGATTTGGTCTGTGGCCAAATTGTCATAATACACCTTGCCCGATGTCTTGATCGCCCGTAGTAACGCCAACGCAACACTAGACTTTCCTATACAAAACTATTAATTTTTGTTTGAGGCTCGTCATGGAAGATACTGACCAGCTCCCGTCCGGCCCACTATGAAAGGCATAGCGTCAATTTGAATGTCAGTGTCTTTGAAAACGGATAAACTGACCGATCCCAACTCGTTCTCCAGACGCAATTGCGAAACTGATGTCCTTGAGGACTTCCGGAGAATCTATCCGAATTGATTAAAACCTTCATGGACGCTTGCTTTCTTTAATTCATACCATCAGAGTATCGAGCAGACAGGTTCTCAACACGAAGAGAACCACTGCTCGGCCAAAATACCGGAGGTAAACCCTTATCGGTTGGCTGCGGTTCGTGGTCGATACGTAAAAAGCCGAGAATTCTCTCTAAGCTGAAGAAAATAAAGGGTTGAACGGGTATATCTGGATTGCGATCGCAGGCACATACCTGTTTGCTGTAGAACAAGCCAGTAGTGTTTAGTTTATGATACGTCTAAATATACATAGCAGAGTTACCAACCTTGAATCTCGAGCAGATTGCACAACCTGACCCACCAGATCAGTTGACTAGAGAAACCCAGAACAACTGAAATTGTGAAACCAGCCGCTCCCGCATCGAATTTACCTCCATATACTAAGTAAAAAGAAACACTGGAAGCAAATATACCACTCAGTGTGTCAATGCGCACGGCGATCCAACGGTGAATGTCGAAAAAGGTGAGGGAAGCTCTCGATAATGTGTCTATCCTTGTCTTTAACCGAGAGCTGAAGAATTCTTGAGCACCATATGCACGAATGGAAGCTAAGAAAGCACGTTACTACAACTTCACATGATAATAATTTGATCCACTTACGTAAACCATTCAGTGCTGTTCCGATCTGACTTATGACAGGTGCTTTCGCATTGCTCATCTCCCTGCGAATGCAAAGCTGGCACTTCAAGTAAACCAATCCAAGGAAGCCCCCGAGAACCGCTAGTACCATCCCAGGAACGAGCGCGAACCATCCTGCCATGATAACCGCAGATGTCAAGAGCACGATCAATTTAAGGGTCAAACGAATCGCCATGTAGAAAAATTCTTCGAACCAGCTGTCGATGTTCGTGATGTCTTGCGTGCACCGAGCAACGATGCGTCCAACGGGTGTTACGTCTAGCCATCGGAACGTGGCTGAAAAGACACTCTCCAAAAGCTGAGAATGGATAATACGCGATGCACGGATAGTCCTGAAGATCCATAGAGCTAGAGCAAGACAGTCTGATGTTTCACTAAGCACGATGATCATCGCATATATCAGGAGATACCTGTTGGATGCAGTCAGGACATTGTGCGGGAGATAGAGAAGAGGCAATTCGTACTTCACGACCGGTACTTCCGCTGAGCTGTGAGATTCATACTGAGAAGTCCAGAAACCAACAAACCACGTTTCGCCCACGTTGATAAGTATCGCGATGATTAACGCAGAAATGAAAGCGGCCCATGTAAGAGGACCACCAATGCCCTTGATGTACAGCATGAAGGCCGCAAGTTCCACACGACCTATCGCTTTCTCTTCCGCGATGACGAGTTTGCCGGATGCCTGTTTAGCGGAATCGTCACCGCCCTTGCCAGCTTCTTCGGCTTTTACGTCGATATCCTCCTCAACGTCCTCGCGTGCCTTTTCCAGCTGAGCCCGGAGATCGGGATCCTTCTTCAGAACATCGGAGACAGAGCCACTAGCAGCGATTGTGCCGTGCCTCCCGAGCAGGACGACAAAGCTGGCGATAGGTGCTGCCAAGCCTATAATGTGAGTAACAAGAAGGACTGTACGACCTTTCACAAGATCACCGCGCAGCGCCTTATCCACCACCCATTTTGCTGTGTGAACGTCTAACGCAGCAAGCACATCATCAAGCAAGATGATCGCCGCATGTGAGTACAGTGCTCGAGCTAGTGTCACTCGAGCCTTCTGACCTCCGCTATTAGACAGATCAGGAGCTGCTCACGCACAGGCCTCAGCATACACCCACCTCAAAGTCAAACCCTTTTCTCCGACTTCGGTCAGATCACCAGCCTCCCAGAGGCTCAAGTCCCGTTCCAGAGCACAATACTTTAGAGCTATTCGAAGCCTAGTTAGTATGTTCAATATGGTGAAATATAAACATAACTTACTCATCCTATAGCGTTCCTCATCGTAAGGTTCACCGAAGAGAATATTTTCCTAATACCAGGAGTCAGGAAGCGGCGACGCCACAACTGACGGACTTACCCTGATTGTCTCATTCAAGACCCACGACTCTTGGGCAGCATATGCGACACCTCCACCCCTTGGCAAGTTATACCAGGAATTGACACCATGCGCTTTATAGTACATCTCGCCCAGAAGGGCCATTAGAACCGATGTCTAAGAGAGATTTGGTCACTTCGAAAGGGAAAAAGAGCAAGGAGAGGAAGCTGACCTTGCCGGACGCTGTCGGGCCAACGATAAGGTTTATTTTGCCGTGTTGGAACAAAATTTCACCATCAATCCGGAGGTGGAACGCTTTACGCGTATTCCTACTCGAACACTCTGGTTCTTCGAAAGAGTTCCATGAGAATGAGCAGTCACTGAATCCGAGAGCGTCCTTGTTGTGA
Source organism: Trichaptum abietinum (assembly GCA_910574555.1). Lineage (NCBI taxonomy): Eukaryota > Fungi > Basidiomycota > Agaricomycetes > Hymenochaetales > Trichaptaceae > Trichaptum > Trichaptum abietinum. The sequence goes on along the minus strand of CAJTBE010000005.1, from coordinate 4,355,706 downwards.
TCCGCAAGAGCAATGACCGCCGATGGATCAATTTTTGCCTTCTCGTTTTGCAAGAGCTCGGTCTAACAACGACCTAAGTTCAGGAATTTTTAAGTGGTCGATATGAATTGCACTTACATTGTTCAAGAATGCAGAATAGCGATCATATGACACTTTCGCTATTTAGTGGGAAATGTTAGTTGGAAGCGTTGGTGCAGATGCGAATGGGCTTACTTTTAATGATACGCGGAATACTGTACATGATCTGTTGTAAATGACCCTCCAGCATCGAAAAGACCTGTGTCAGAGAACAAATGTTCAGGTATTCGCACGGGACCACATTACGAGATTGGATATACCATTAATGAAGAAAACATTCGAGAAGCTTAGCAAGGGAATAGGTCAAGGAGTTTTATAGTATCCCAAAGTATGAGCTCACCAGACAAATCCTCTTTGATGACAAGTGCCTGTGAACGAAGATGACTTTGACATTCAGCATACTTGGAAGAGTCATCTCACATAAATACTGAAGGTCGTAATCTTCGCGATCAGAGGGAGTGATGTGTTAACACCGTTCATGGCTATTTCAAGGAGTTTTCCCTTTCGCAATTGCTTCAGTTCTTCCGAGCGGCGCTGAGCGAGCTCCGCAAGCATGTACGCTTCCCAGGCAAATAGTTTGAGCATGCGGAGTACATTCATGCCTGGAAGATAAATATGGAAATAAGAAACTTGAGATGAGGAGTAAAAACATTGGCGCACTCTGGGTGACGGCTTCAACCCGTTTATCCGTCTATTACGCATGAGACTGGCATGAGAGAGAGAAAAACGCTGTTCGGACGGACGGACCTTCTTCATTTTTTCTTTTTGCACGCTTGCCATAAGGCGCCCAACGTACGTGGGGACCGGCGTTAACAAGGCCATGACTCCAAAGCCGACCAATGCGCTGAGAGTAAAGGCAGTGACTATGTGCAAAAAGACCGTATACAAAAACTCTGACATACCTCCAGCTAAGCAACTTATATAGGACGACAACGGAGATGACAATTTGTACTGCGAGAGAAACTTGAAAAAAGGATGGTGAATAACTTCGTGCAATGTATTTTGAGGAGACAACTCACGAATCTCAAGAATCTGGTATGAATTGTTGATGTTGGTCAAGTCCATCGTAACAAGATTATTGATCTTTCCGACTATGGCACCTGTCTTCTCCTTCACCTCCTCATGATGAGGTACTGGCTCAGAAGTGATTGTAGATTCGCTCGTAGCGGACTCAGCTTCATCACTATGCACAGACTCGACGTCTGTACTAGAAGGGGTAACTGCAGCCGCCGTTTCCGTCCCACCGAAGTTATCATCTATCTTGTCTCCCTTTCCCTTCTTCTCGTCCAGAATGTCGTCCTTGAGCCGAATACGGACTGAGTGGTGGTAGACGAGTTGTGTAATCAATATGTCATTTTCGATGCTGATTCGAGTCTGTGGACATTATTTGCTCATAAGATATTTCTGATCAGGGTGAGTTAGGATTGAACTTACTCCGACGTAAAGGTACTGATTATATATACATGCGGAGATAAATGGCCCAAATCCTAACAAGATGATCCAAAACCATGGTTGCAGGTCGAAAGGCGAAAGGCCAGTCTCAAGATACCTAAACATACGTCCAATTGAGTCTCTTTTCAGCTCTACAAAACGGCAGATACCTACGTTAGAAGATTTCTCATGCCAGCAACTCGAATAAATGTCGAAACCGCCTTCAAAGAAGCATCGACTCAGTCAGTATATCGAAGTCGCTTTACGAAACACTTACATGAAGGAGCATCCAGGCGAAGGTCGTAAGGTAATTGTAGCCTTTTGGTGTATCAGTGCATTTGACGGTGACTGTTAACGATTGTCGTACCCCACATATCTATAAATCCCAGGATAACATGCCTCTTCTTTCGCAAGAGGAGAGGATCAAATTTCTTTTAATTTTAAAAGGTGTACGATTAGTTACGCCCAGGACGGGAATGTCAGAAGACGTACATTCATCCCATGACGGCTCAGAACATCAGCCGATTTACTTTGCGGGAGATGCGGCATGTCGTTGACTCCGATATCTGACACCCGCCATGCGTAGAAGACAATTTTGTCTAAGAAAGAGTAAGTTACTCTAGATAGCAGAGATGCAACTTCGTTCGCTCCTGGTTCAGCCTGAACAGCGGTAGACAATTCAATAAAAGCCAACAGGTTCAGAGTAAGAAACATTTACCTCCGGAGTTAAAGGCCTGAACGGCCGAGGCATAATGAGCGGTATGACCACGGCACCCAGAGCGAGAAGGATAACCCGGATCCATGTCACTGGATCGGAAGCGGGATCGAATGGATGAGGTGACTGTGTGGCATATGGCCAAACGTCCAAGAACCCGTAAATCAAGAACTCAGCGAATAGAAGTAGGGCCAACTGTCGAGACGTTACGTCTCTCCACCGTGGCTTACTGGCAAAAATTGTGTATAAACTAAGAATAGATGCGTACACCTATGACGGTGTATTAGTGACCGTAGATTGGTTGATGATGTTTGACTTACAAAAAGAACCAGTTGCAAATATGTAGCCATATGGCCGCCTTTCGAAGTTGCATCGAATATCTCGACCGCAAGAAGCGCAGCAATAATCAGAAGCCTCAGAATTCGAAAGACGATGATAGAGGCGCCGTCAAGTTCCTGCACTGTCTCCGAAAGTGTGCTAAAGCTTTCGTGCAACGAGATTTTGGGAGGGTCACCGTTTCCATGAGCAGCAGTTACTGGTGATTTTCCGTTTACTACGTCCCGAGCGGGTCGAGTCATAAGGAACTTGACGAAGAGATGAACAACAGAAAGGCCAGCGAGTCCCGGAGGCACGAACAACAAAGTTGTACGGTCAGAAGTCAACATGGTAGGTCAGATATCAGAATCCCATGGGGGTTTGGACAGAAGGACGCATTAATAGGTGATCATCGGTCCCTACGCATCAACCTCGTCTAGGTGTGTATCCAGGTTGTCGCGGTCGTGAGAGAGACGAGACCTGCAACTGTATGGTGCAAGGTTGAGCGCTGTTAGTGCCAGTGGGCGCTTGAGTAATCCAGATCATGATAAGACTCCCGATTTAACAGCAGTAAGTATCTTCCAACAAAGCATCACCCAGTACTCCAAGAGTTTCGCGGTGACACCGCCAAGGAAGTTCTTGAGGAATGATCTGATGACAAAAAACTCACGATGTTTAGGGCGACATAACGCCAACATTGATGTGGAACCACTCGTCCCAGAGCCACCTTCATCCTTCTAAGAGCCAGTTGGCCGATATGTCACGGGCGCACTTTTTCACAAAGTAAACGAAGATTCGACGCCGTTGCGTTGAAGAAAAAAGCGACTGCTTGTATCGGAATCAGCTTTATCGAAGACCGTCTGTACAGTACCTCAGTGGCTACATTTCGAGACAGCAATCCACGACCCAAACGTCGCCATATGTTCATACAGAGATCAGTCTGACCATGAAGGTCAATGAAGAATCGTTCAAAGCTACCCACATTCTCAAATATTTCAGGCGAACTTCAAGTTGGAGGTTTCGTGGTTTTGTATATGAGATCGAATGAGAGTAAAGGATGAATATTCGCAGATCACACGTTACTACTCTGGGTACCCTTTCGAAAACTATCCGCATTGGCCACTTCGTCACTATCGTCGTCCGGGTCCGTCGTCTTACCTACCGAGCTCTCTGCGGACTAGCTGGACTCGCAGTTCGTAATGAAGAGGGTTCTACTGTGGGTAGGCGTGTCTGCACGAGGAAGAGGATAAGGTCGCAGGCAGTTTTGGTTTGATCTATGATAGTGTGAGTCAGAGAAGGGTACTGAGGCGAGTCGACGTACAGTTCTTTCGTTCTCATACCTCGAAGAACTGATCAGTTCTGTCAAGTTTAGATGGGCAACCTCAGTTCATCATGATCTTTTTAGCAACGGCTACGAAGTGATATCAAAGCAACTCGTGCAGATGACATTTGAATTTTGCACACACAATTTCCTCATTCTTGGCATCCATCGAATCTTGGAATATGTGTGCGTTGTACTGGAGGCTTCTGGTCTTGGTTTTTGAAATGTGTATTACACGTTCAGCATCGTTCACTCAGAACGAACGAAGTAAGTGCGCCTACATCGTCCCTCCTCTCGCCCAAACGCTTAATATTTTTGCGCTATCTTAGCGTGAATATCATTACTCTTCCTATTGCCGTGGTCCTTGAACCTAAAAGAACTTTTGCTTGCTCGTGTGATTGCTCAGCAGGCCAACTTGCGAGCGGTTTAATCGCTCACGAAAAGTCGTTGAACTTGATCAAATACATGTAGTGCGTTACTTCCTGGTTTTGAGTTGCTTTTTATTTAACTAAATAGTACAATATAGGTCATACATGCGAACCCCGAATTGTTGAGCTATATCCCCGCGTCGCCATCATGCTCCTTAATTCAAGCCTAAAGCTACAAACTTGTCGCTGATGAGTGGTCAGCGGTCGGGAACAACGACTGGGATCGAAGTCGCGGCAGCCTGCCATCCTCTTCCAGCTCACGTAATGGATGCGCGATTGTCGCAGTAAAAGGCAGTATAAAAGCTAGCGCGGGCGTATCAGTTGGGAAAGCAGTTGCTGCAGCTCGTAATGTCTGTAGAGAAACATTCCTCGCCGCCTTTCGCACCCCTTCGCCGAGTCATCACTGGGCATACTACCGAGGGAAAGTCTGTTATAGTCGAGGTTTCGCCACACACATTAGACGGAGCAACGAATGGAACGTACTTCACTGACCTCTTTCGGAAAGATGAATTCCCATCTGCGAATGACATCGAATTTAAAGATCTGACGAAGGAACACGAGAGGGATTTCTTTGGTGAGAATAGGAGCAGCCTCCGTCTTCTGGAGTTTCCCCCAGGTGGCTCACCATCTGTGAGTTTCTCATCCATTTTGAAAACCCAGATATTTACCGATGCTGGAATAACTACAGCCCTTCCACAGGACTGTCACAATCGACTACGGCATCGTGTTATCGGGATCGCTCACACTTATACTGGATAATGAGAAGCGGGCGGTCCTGTATGCCGGGGACGTGGTCCAGCGTGGAACTATTCATGGTTGGGTCAACGAAGGCACGGAGTGGGCTCGTGTGTTTTTCGTCTTACATCGTAAGCTTCCAGAGGGTTTTATATGCTATTGGAAGCTTACGCAAACATATTCTTGTTTTACAGCGGCGAAGAACGTGTAAATTGGCGACAATGTACTCGGCACCGAGTTTCATATCTTGTCCTGAATGGGAGAAGGAGATTAAATACACTGAATGGACACTCTGTAGGATGCCTTCACCCGAATGGTTATCAAACGTGTGTATATATCCATTGTCCTGGAGCCATTATCTCTCACAATCATGGATGAAAGTGCTGTAGGACCATTTACTTGCATAGAAATCAAGTTCGTCGGAGCGACTGGAGATGTATACAGTCTTAATGTGACATTTGTGTCTGTTACACTTATACTAATAGAACACGCCTTCGAACCACGTCAACTTACGCGGCAGCTTCCCAGTCCTTCTCAATTTCAAGCAAGGACCTTGCTGTATCTTCAGCCGTTTTCTCCCAGTCTATATACTGATCAAGGCTAAGAACAACCTTGGCTCTGGTGGTATCCACCCTCGGATACGGAAGAGGCTCCGAGAATTCTGCCCCCTCCGCAACCTTTGGGAGACGATCTGCAAGCTCTGGCATCGCTTTGTGAAGATGGATCACTGAATCAATCCATGTGAGACTTGGGCCCGTGATTGGAAGTCGTTTACGCCCAACCTCGACCGTGGGTGGTGCTTGCAATGCGAGAATGTGCGCGCGAGCGACATCGCGGACGTCGATGCTTATCGGTATAAAGTCTTGCTGGACACGTTCAATCGTAACGGATGTCGCATTCGGCGGGAGGATGTTTTGATAAAATAGCCCTGCTGTGGATAGCGCCGAAGCATTGCCTTTGGGAATCTTGACCCCAGTTGCGACTGGCCCATAAACAAATGTCGGATTGACTGTTAAAGTGCGTTCATCAGATATAAGTTTTAACGTTCGGATAAAACAACCTAACTTGTAGTAATGTCAATTTCAGGATGAGCATCGGAAAACTTCCAGAGTTCTCGCTCAGCTATTGCCTTTACAGCGCCATAAACCCAAAAAGCGTTGCTATCATGTTTACCGGACAGCAACTCCTCTTTCGTCACTGGATTCCAGTCCTTCTCAGTCAATACTTTATTGCTCTGGAAGTCGCTCTTGTCATCGAGATTCTGAAGGGTGATCACGCTGCTAGTTACAATGATTCTCTGGACACCGGAAGCCGCAGCCTGGCGAATGATGTTGAGTGTTCCATCGACAGCATTCTGAGGGGCAGTTAGAATGAGCTGTGCTAGGGGCAGTCGAGAAACCTGCCTTAAGCATGCCTTCCGGATCCTCTCTGCCGGCGATTGGCGCTGCGACGTGGACAAGGGCTCCAACACCTGAATGTTACTGAGTTAGTGCACGATGGAGCTCGTGTGGCCGGAAGACGCTGACCTCTCAGTGCGTCAGAATAGTCCCCGGTTGCTAAATCGGCAACCCCGTAAACCTCGACCTTCCCTTGGAAGGTGTTGCGCAATGTCTCCAATTTGCCTGGACGCGCCGTGCTATACTTTGACAGATTCGTAAGCTATAGTTATTTATGTGACCTTGATGAACATGCACTTACAGCCTGACCGGATAACTAGCTTCCAATGCCTGCTGGACAACATGAGCCCCGATGTAGCCTGAGCCACCTGTGATCTACGAGGAAGTTTAGAATCAGCAGCTCTGCATGCTCCGTCTGGTGGTCTTACCAAGACCAAGGGTAAATCTGAAGTGGTCATTAGGAAGAAAAATGGACTACGATGTTAATGTGAGGGAATGATACTTTCCTCTCGCTATCTAACCAGTTATTATAGCCATCTCTACCTCGGCCATTTACTGTTCATCTTGCTGCTTTCTGTGCTCCATGAATCAATCCTCGGGCAAGTTCGACAATGCTTTATCATCTGGAAAGAGGTACGTATTAAGATATTCAAGTTATTACTGATCATGGTCAGATCCATTACGTGGTAATAGTAAGTGCTACTACATTCTATAATAGGCTATCATGATCGCAGCCGGAACCTTCCTTGTAAGGCAGTTATCGGTGATCGTTGTGTCATCTTCACTGCAAGTTAGTGTTGAAAGCTTGGACCCAAACGCTTGCTACAGAGACAGAGCTATAAGGATCTATTGATAGAAACTAAACAGACTTTGCTAAAGTTTATAAGGTGATTGATATCATCTCCTCTCCTCATTAATTCGCAGCATGCTAAACCAAATTAGGAAGATTCATGAAAGAGGTCTATCTTCAGAGCGGTCCCATATCCCACTACCAATGTCCCATATGTACGTATAAGAACGTTTGTTTCTACTTAGATCAAGACAAAGTTACTTGTGCGGAATGGATTAACATGATCCGAGATCGAGTACGGTTACGGTAAGGGAAAGGGACTCTCCGAGACCTTTAAATACTTCAGTTACGTTCAGTGTCGATGATCGCATACTAACTATAAACCTCAGCCTGCTGCGATCAAAAGACTCAAGGATCAAATATACGTCATTGCCTGCTAGGATCATAGTAGAGCTCCATCGCGGGACGTACATTTAAAATGAGTGTTTGGGGCAAATCGGTCTCGTCACTCTCGCTACATCGGAAGAATACCACACATAGCAAGGCACACTCTTAGAGGAGGTCATCAAGTATGAAAGTTCCAGGCATGGACTCAGTTGTCCCATGGAATGTATGTAATCGTATAGCTATTGAATGTGTCGCAGGCTCACATAAATGTCTACTTAGGCGTATCAGCGTGGTGGCAATGAAGAGAGGGAATTATCGCTCGACAACATCCTCACAACTCAAATTCACCAAAGAGTAAAGCGCCGGATAACAATGCCAACGGTGCTCCTCAAGATAGTGCATGGACAAAAGTCTGCATGGACGTAGTCGGAACATCACAACTCATAATGGGGAAACTCCAGGAAGCCATCGGGATAGTATTGCATAAAGATGGCATGAAGCAGTCTGGACTCAAGAGGAAACAGTGAGTATAACTATGTAAATCCTAGTGCATATCTCAGCAATAAATTATTTCCATATTCCTAGGACTGGAGCTGAGAAACGAAGTAGAGCACATCGGGACGACACGGCGAACGCTGATGATGTAACTTGGGCTACTGCTCCAGCAATTGTGAATGGTAGACACGCACACAAAGCTAACAGTGAATGACGAATATAAGTCTTTTAGACTTACTGGCAGTAGTAGGCTTTAGCCTGAGTGACTGCTAGTGGCAGCAATGCGGCTACCTTCTTGAACTTTAACTTCAAGTTGAAGTTGAAAACCGTGCGACAATTTATCTTTTCTAAGAAAACCATTGCGTCACATCGGTGCCGCCCGTTTCTGCCGCCGCCAGCCATAGAAGTTCTATCGTGACTTGGGTTGAGCTGATTATTAGAAAGACAGCTTTTCTTCCTCTTACCTCCATCTCACACTTATAGTTCTCTGTAAAAAATAGCTACAGCGATGCCAAAGAGTCAAACAAAGTCTTCAGCAAGTTCAGCCACTCGTAAAAAGCATGCCCGGAAAGCCGCTGGCGGCGCAGAGCAGGCCCTCCCTTTGCCCAAGGAGAAGAAGTCCAAAGATAAGTCGGGCAAGGGCAAGGGGAAGAAGGACAAGGAACCGCGCGTAAAAATGTACATCAGGCCTTCAAAGCCTGTCCCAGTGCGTCCCGATCCTTTAGATAGCTTAGGACTAGCGAAAGCGCTTCCGCCGGACCTTCTCGTCGTTCTGAGGAGGCTCTCGAAGAAGGATGCAGTCACGAAACGGAAGGCCATAGAGGACCTTCGTGATGACTGGGTCGAATCTATACTGAGAGGCGAAGATGCGAGAGAAGGAGGGATGAGAGAAAGTGCGTTGGTTGCAGCCATGCCTGTTTGGGTGCGTATTCCGGCTTCAAGCTGTATTCGTCTATACATTGCACAATTGATTATTAGACTGAATGAACTCTTTAAAGTAGCTGCATCACCTGCCTACGCTTCTCCTCCACGCATCGCGGCAGATCCGAGCCACCTCTGCGAGTCTTCACTATTCCCTGCTACGTATCGAGTCTCTCCGGTTGTACACCCGGAATTTTGTCGAGGAGACCGGGGAATCGAGCCAGGTTGAGCTCGTGATCGGGTCGTGGGCTCTCTCAGCACATGATGTAGACCGACAAGCATCGTCGTCGGCGAGGAGAGTTTGGCAATTGGTCTTCCCTTCACCGTCATCATCAAGTTCGCTAGCTCTTGCGCCCGTGCTCGTTACTCCTCTATTGCACTTCGCACACAACACAGTACTCGACCCTCTTGCATTGTACCATGAATTGAACCCTGTACAGCCGGATTTTGTGTCGCCTCCCTTGCCTCTTACTCAAGCGCGCGGAAAAGGCGACACGGGGGCGAAACGTGGCACTCCACCGCCGCCCACAAGACCGATACAGAACGATGAAGACTCGACCCCGCGAAAAGTTGAAGATGAGGAGGAGAGTGAGGATGACAGGAAGGCGAGGCTTCGTATAGGAGCCTTAGGAATTTTCAAATGGATCATAGGTATGCAATGCGGACACTGACAAGTTCATATAACATTAATCGCATTCCTCCATAGAGCAACCCTCAGTAGCTTTTGGTTCCCTGCTAAATATCCTCCAATCTCCGTTGATCTGGACGAGCCTTTATCATGGACTTACAGCGCCTTTTCTTCCTAAGAATTCGGATTGGCCCGCCATACATTTGGGCGCCAATCAGCCAGCTGTTCGACGTTCCGCCTGGTCTATGCTGCTATCATTATTGAAGTCACGAAAAGGTATAGTCATGTCCAATATCTTGACATCATCGATCTTTGAACCTTCGATAATTTAGATGATGTTGATACTCTCGTTCCTATATTAAGCTCCGCTATACTCAGAAGCGCCTGGGTCGAACCCGATCCGCTAGTTCGTGGTGTGATGTGGGAGCCTTTGCTTGTGTTTCTCACGCGTATGTAGTTTCCTTCTAGCTGCCCCTCTACTTAGGCTATGCTAATGCAATCTCTACTGATATAGAAAAGTCGAGAGCTTGGGAGATCGATCTGGATAATCAACGAACAAGGTTATATACAGCTACGCGTCTCGATGTTCCGGACGACGGCGATGATGAGTCTGAGAGCAGTGACGCGGATGAGGATGAAAATCGTTCATCAGAAGAAAAACAGGCATCTCGCGGGGGCAGCAAACTTATTGAAGACTCACTTCATTCTCAAGCTTTTGCGGAGTTCTTGCGGTTCCTTCAACTAGGCTGTTCCGGTTCCCCAGTGCAAGGCTATCCGACAGTGGTCGTCATATTGTCAACCGTTCCGTCTTCTGTGAGTTCTTAAACCATCAAATTCGCTAAAGCTGATGGTTTGTGGGCAGATTCTCGGAAACAGAACCGAAGACTGGCTGGACGTCTTGACGTCATTTTGGGCCGCACTTGACGGACGTGCACTTTCGTCCTTGGATAGGTCAGCAAGCGGTGCAGCATTCCTCTCCGCGTTACTCGAATGTACTGTCTTCCTCGTAAAGAGGGCGATGGCCTTCTATAAGGTTGAGGAAATAGACGATGCCAATAACTTGGACAATTTGTTGCAAAAGACTCCCAGTGAACAGTTAGGACGCGCCTGGGAGGAGATTGTGTCAGGAAATCTGCGTGTAGAAAACGATGTTGCTGGGAAAGCTATAGCACGAACATTGGGGAGCCTCGAGAATATCAATCAGGGTATGTAACATCTGTTCTATATACATCACTTTACCAATTATTCCCTTTCTCAGCTTTCTTTGACGAGGCCTGGATTCCTATATCTTCGTCGCTGTCTATACCTGCGCAACAAGGAAGCGACAGCCTACACGCATTTAGTTCACGAATTACGCTCCTCAAATCAGTTAATAACTACGTGAAAGTAGAGTCGAATACTGCTCTCGCCATACAGTCCAGTGTGCGGCAGATAACGAGCGACTTACTTCATCGATGCACTGAGAATCTGGCCGCTTTTTCCACATCTACCCAATTTTCACGTGTGGACCCAAACTCGTCCTCCGCGGTGCTGAATCTTCTGAAGGATATGGTAGATGAATTTGGATCTCTGATTTTCAGCGATGCAGATCTCTCGAAACGAACCGATGATCTCTTGCAGTTAAATGCTCCTTCAATCCTTCTTTCCACTGGAGGGCCTGTCCTGCTCCTTTCCTACTTCTCTTCCCAACCCTCTCAATCGACCTCGTCCGCTCTTTGGCATGTAGTGCTGCGTATTTTAAATTCGATGCCTGAAGCGCAAGATTCAGCGTTACCCGTGCTTTTAGAGGGAGCAGGGACAGGGAAGCTACCGCCTTATCTTCATCCTGGAGAAGATGATCTGTCTGGTCTGTTAGGAAGGATGGTAGCATCGCTCTTCGAAAGTGAACCTGACAGTACGAAGTTGGACTTAGCGAAGCGGTTGTTAGAAAATCCTGGATATTTCCTTTCTCGCCATATGTCTCTCTCGCTGATTCATACGCTCCTATACGGATTCAGGGAGAAATCTCGACTACTGATTTGTCCACAATTGTCATCCGTTCCTCAAACATTTTCTGACAACGGTTTATTGGCTGTTGCGGCACCTCTGGAGTTGATCCTCAACACCCTAAAGGCACATCCGAGTATGTTGCAGGCGACGGATGTGCGGGAATTCCTACCGGATATATTTATCTTCGCATTCGTTCTTGCTAAAGCTGATGGTGTTGTGGGAAAGGGCGAAGAGAGCTTCAGGCTAGCTAGGCAGATATGGGAGTTGAGCTTACAGAACTATCAGCCAGAAGATGCAATTTCTTTACGAGTGGATATCAAAAAGGTGCTTCGAGAACTGATTTCCGACGTGGATTGCCAGGCATCGTGAGTGCTTCAAGTTTAATCTTCTGTGGCAATCCTGATATCAAATTCTTAGCCCATTATTGATTCTTGAGTCATTCTCGGAAAACTTCTCGGGGAGCTCTGACGATATCTTGAGGGATTTTTTCCCTTCAGAAGACTCATTGGCGGACATGCTGCAGGAATTGCCGTCGTATCCGCTCCATCCTGCGATTGCAGTTGTTGATCCGCTAGTCCCTCCTCTCTCTCTTTGGGCCGAGAATGGAACGTCGGCTCCTCGCGTCACTTACGATTCTGATGGCTATTCAGAATATGCTCGTGTAGTGAGCGCGTTGCTTGATGTCGCTTCTCGAGACCGTCACCTAGCACGGAATAGTATCTGGCTTCTGCGGCATTTCTTAGTTCTCGAAAGCTCCGCAAGCGACTTTCGCTTGTTTTCAGCTGAGTCGACCCACTTTTTCCGGAAGAATGTGTCAGATGCGTCATTGGAGGGTATTATTGAGCGAGTAAAGACACTGACGGCGTTCTTGCTGTCGGATGTGGGGGAGGAAAGCTGGCATCGATCCGTCGTTAACTCGTCGTTTCAACCTGGATCATCTTCGAATGGATCATCCCCGAATGGCCCAGTTGCGGACTTTATTCTTTTGCTACTCCATGAATCTCGACAACGTGACACTGCCCAGACTGCGAGAATACTCTATACGACTATAAAACATGTTTTAAGTGGGGCAGACAAGGCGGATGCAGAGCAATGGATGACTCTAGGTCGGAGACTCGAAAGACAAGGTGTGTTATTTAACTTTTGCACTTCTTTCTCGCTTAATTTGTTCATATTTGCTTATTACTCACTGAAAGCACCGCAAGCTTCATTGGCAATCGTGCTTTCCATTACGGAGAGTGGCCTGGAACCGCCTAGTCTTGATAGGTATCGTAATGAGCAAGCGTCGGGCATCTTGGGAATACCGTCTTCGAAGGCAAATACAGAAGGGCTCGCACTCCTTCGTCGCCTGGCCGTGTCCGCGCCAGATCCGGAATCAGATGTCATATTCCTCCCACAAACTCGTGCGGTAAATTTCATGAAGACGTGCCAAGCTTGGTTGAGTTCGGACGAGGATATTGCTGAAGACGTTGAGAGCGAGATGACAGGCGTTTTCGTTCATCTTGCTCCGATACTTCAGAATGTTCCGGGTAGTCATTGGGAGCTCATCTTTGACTTGATTGAGAATAATCTGGAGGTATGTACATTGCATGAAGAAGAGCGTTGCGACGAAGCTGACATTCTGCAGAATATCTCGTCATTGGAAAACTCAAACCTTCCTGTACTCTCGAGAACTTTGAAGCTCTTATTGACTATACAAGACTTGTCAAAGACAAATAAGAGTCTAAGGACAGACTGGAAGGAACACGAGTTAGCTATTTTAAAGCTTGTCCGTGATCTTGTGCAAAATGCATCGCTAAAGGATACTTTCGCCTCGATCAATGGATCCGGTATGTTATCCACTGAAGGAGCTCGACCACCGGTCTCTGTCCCACGTCAGGTATGCTGGGAAATGGCCTTCAGCATAATACGCGACCTTCCACCCTCACTAGTTGACCATGATACTATCTCAAATGTAAGGTACCGCCGTATGTGTGTATTTGCCTCGCTGACGGATCTTTAGATGGCCCACTTGGTACGAGATCCGTCCCCAGAACTTGCCAAGATGGCCTATGGTTTATTGCAAGATGCTGCGGCGAAACGTACCGAGTATCTTGTAGTAGAAGCCGGTGTTGATAACTCTGAGGAAGCGAAGTTCGAGCTCCCTGTTGAGTTGCTTCAGATACTGCAGGATTTTCTACCTGCAGATGATGTACAGAACGACTTGGTAGGCCATCTCCTTATCGTGTGGAGTCTGCCAATTCTAAATCATGCCTAGCCTCATAATGTATTCAGCTATTTGCTTGGATGGATGCTAGTCTTCGATCTCTTTGGGGGTGCCGTACGTACTTCCGTCCTTTCTCATGCAGTGAAGGCTGAGTATGTTAATTGAATAGTCACTTCGAGTGAAAATGGGATACGCTTCTCAACTTCGAGACATGGGACTAATCAGCACTAGCTTCCTCCCAAATGTCCTAGGATTACTAAACGTCTATGATGGGCGGGGAAAATCGTTCTCACTGGAGTACTGGAAGGTGGATGAATACTATGTGCAACGTGAGCATTTTTGAGATTCATGCATACACATACTAAGTCACTTCTTTCAGTCTACGATGTAGACTCGGAACTCAGTCCAAAATTATTGGCAGCCCATCTCTTCTATCGCGCCCTCCTGAATGTTCCATCCCTAATTGCTTCTTGGTGGGGCGAATGCAAAGATCGTCAACTGTCCAACGCAGTCGCCACGTTCACAACCAAATACTTTTCACCTGTTCTCATCGCAGCCGAGTTGGGACACGTCAAAGACCCAGCGGGGGCGGAAGAATTGGCTGGCGAAAACTGGAGCATCAAAGTATCAACCGGCTCGGGTGAGGTCACCGCGTCCTACATGGTTGACGATCAAGAGATGGATATCGCGGTGCGGCTGCCGCCTGATTACCCGATTCATAGCATTGAGGTGCGCGAAGTGCATCGTTTAGGTGTAGACGAGAAGAAGTGGCGTGGATGGCTATTGGCTGTGCAGCAGGTTATCACGTCTCAGGTCTGATTGCATTCTTCGAAGTACAACTGTACGCTAACTTACATCAACTTGCTCATAGAACGGACGTATTGTTGACGGCTTAAGCATGTTCAAGAAGAACGTGACGCATCATTTTGAGAACCAGACCGAATGCGCGATCTGTTATTCGTAATTAACGAAAATTTCTTGTTTCTACAGCTTGCTAATCATCCTTTGTATAGAATTATAAGCGTCACAGAATTGACGCTACCCAAAAAGCGCTGCAAGACATGCAAAAATAGGTTCCATGCAGGATGCTTGTTCAAGGTGCGTGAATATATTCTCATGACGTCGCTGACATTTGGTCTAATGAAATATGTATCGCAGTGGTTCAACACAAGTCACACTTCTTCGTGTCCACTGTGCCGTTCGGATTTCATTTAGGCATATCAGAGTTTGCAATGAAAAGATTAATATAGTAACTTATTTCTATCCGTAACGTCAGAGCTATCTGCTTGCTTGTGTTGCACCTTGCAAACTGATGGATGATGATTGTAAGATACCACATGATTCTGGGTATAGTAGAGCCCTCTGTACGGCGAAGAAGTCTTACATGTCTTCTCGATGGAAGTTCGAGGGTTTCTGAATAATGAACAAGGTGAATGCGTGTGGTTTTATATAGCAAGAAGCTCAACTAGTGTTAGACGCAGTACTGGCAGCATCCATCGCGGCAAGCTGATCAACCATGTCGTCCATAACACTTCTCTGACGTGCATGTCCAGGTGCTGCAGCCCCGCCACCAAGACCTTGATTAGTTGCATGGTCTCCATCTCCGCTTGAAACTCTGTCAGGTACGAGGGGTCCGCTCGATGGCTCAAACCCAGGTGCAATCCGACGGAGGGCCTCACGCTTCCGGCGCTCCTTTTCTTCTTCTCGCTGCCTAAGGTATGCTTCATGACGCGCATTGTGCGAAGACAATGTCGACTTCCGAGAAGATTCAAGGGTTAATACATGCTGTTCGAGTGTGAATGGGTAGACGAACTATCCCAGATAATATGTATGGTGTTCAGAGTGCTGCGCGAAAGAAGATATCGGGTGACTACACACGTATGCGTTGACATCGTCAGGAAGAGGATGAATGTCTACAGGTGTCTGGACCTAAGCGACAAAGGCTAAGCTTTGGACACTCCGAGGGTCAAAGGAGGCGATACTTGCAGGTTGAGGAATTCGAAGACTTGGTGACTTGATGAGTGGTACATGCGATGCAGCGGCATACTGGGCTAGAATACATAGTTCAAGCAAAGATACTAGCGCATGCAAAGCCTCTTCGTATACATACACTGCTCTGGCATATCAGACACTGCTTAAGCTATCACAGAAGTTCGTAGAAGTCGATGAAGATGATGGTCGATGTCACGGTGGCGACTTGAACAAGTTGAAAGGACACAGACTCGGACTCAACTCGAATATAAATGGTATTAAGTACTACCTGCCCTAAAACCCAGGCGCAACTTCTACATTGACGGATTACCAATATAGCTCCATTCTTAATATCCTCAATGCTCTACTAGTATCTACTTACCCGTGGCAGCCCATGATACTCGTAACTCGGCTGAAAGTTAGGACGTAAAGATTCTTTCGCTACTCAAGATCCCCTCTTAGTAGGCAGTCACTTGCGCGCTCAACTCCCCGGATCAATGTTTCTGCGTCGGAGGTTGGATCCAGAGTCTGGGGTTGCTGCTCGACATCTCAGAGCTTTGACCTGCGTGGAACTGATATCCTTTACTCCCATCGGGAGTAAAGGGCACTGTTTGGTTTGAATTGTCCGGGTGTCAGTTTTCACCGATGTTTCTCCGAGTCCGGGTTTCTTCCTTACGTAAAGTTTTTCTAAACTTTCGTCCCCGCCAGCTTGAGTGCCATCCGAGTCCTCAGGCTCAGGCTGCCACTGGCAGTGAGTGGGAGAGAAAGGGATCTGCCGGCGAAGCTCGGTCCAGTATCTAGTATAGAGTTGCTTCAGTTGCGAAACAATTTTGTTGAGTGTTGATACTTATCGTAAGCCTTGCTGACGGCTACTAGGTAATAGTAAGAATTAATAGTAAGCGAATTCCAGCGCTGACAAACACTCACCCACTGGCATATGTACATAAACTTGAAGACCACCGGTGCTCGTCTTTTGTCTCAGCTTCCGCGGATAGTCATGGTTGAACCTCAAAAAGTCTTTATTGTTGGTGCTACTGGGAAAACAGGCTCTAGCATCGTCGACAGTCTGCTCGGAGATCCGAAATTCGTGAGCTACTCAACTTCTACTTTATAACTGACATTGCACTATTATTATAAGTGTTGCTCATTTCAATATATATAGAGTGTAATTGCTGCTATTCGTCCCACCTCCGCGTCGAAGCCCAGTGTTCAAGCCCTGAAGGCCCGCGGAGCTGAGATTCGTATTGTCGACTTCGAATCAAGCTCAGTAGAACAACTTCAGGAGCATCTCAAGGGCGTGGATGTTGTTATCGCTGCGTTAGAATGGACTCAGATCGGCGTGCAGACCTCTCTAATAATGGCGTCTAAGGAAGCAGGCGTCAGGCGAGTCATACCTTGCGACTGGGGCACTGCATGTGTCCCAGGCGTTAGATATCTCTTCGATCAAGTTAGTCTTTTCATATATCCATCAATTAATACTAATCAACTTGTGTTAATGTAGAAATCCAAATACCACGAACTTATTAAAGAACTCGGACTTGGTTATACTTTTATTGACGTCGGCTGGTGGTATGCACAATTTCAGCCCTGTCCTATCTTCATTGTCTAAATTAAACCGCGTATCTCAGGTATCAGGTCACATTACCGGTCATAGAACCAGCGAAAGCATTGTATCCAGGTACCGAGGATTTAATCAACACGATCTTCGGGACCGGAGACGTCAAAACTGCGTTGACTGACAATAGAGACATCGGGAAATTCGTCGCACGCATCATTTCCGATGACCGCACTCTAAACAAGTACGTCTTCTGCTGGGCGGAAGAGTACACACAGAACGAAATCCTTGCACTCTCGGAGCGTATTGTTGGCAAGTCTGTTCCAACCAAGCAGCTATCTGCGGAGGACCTATCGGCGATCATCAGCGGATTTGCACCGGGAGCTCTAGAGCAGAGCTTATATCAGTATTACAATAGTTTATTCGTGCGAGGCGATAATACCGCCGAGAACGCAAAGAAGGAGGAGTACGGCGGCGCTCTTGATGCTAGGGAGTTATATCCTGATCTCAAACTCAGATTTCTAGAATCTTATGCCAGGGAGTTTTACTCCGAGTAGTCTCACGCACATTCGTATCCTGTATTATAGACTGTAAAACTAGACTATATGACACATGCTACTCAGTTATATACATAAGCCCGATAATATTTTGAGATCCAAGTGAATGGTATGAGTGTCATTTACTACGCATCTGGAAGCTACTGCAATTTATTTTCAAGTTAATTCTCTTTTCTAAGACCAATATCGGAGTCTAGATACTCTGCGAGTCTCCGTTGAATGTACTGCACTATTACATTCTCTACTGATCTCCACTACACCACAAACCCGGGAATCCGTGGCTAGAGCGTGGCAGCGGAATGGTGTTAGTCAGCTGTCATAGACTCGTGGGAGACACATAGAATCTATATGGCTGCCAGTTTTTGTGATTTTCTGGCAAACACATAGCCTCGTGACCAGGCCAGGCTACTTCTCCTTTAAAGGCTTGCAGAGCAAGCACGGCGTAGCCGGCCTGGTTTCTGAGGTTTTCAATTACAAGAAACTCCCGCGGAGCTTGTAATTAATCTAAATGTAGTAGTGATTTGGTTGGTTCCCTAGTATTCCAAAAATAAACTCTGATGTCGTCATGCAAACGTAATAAAATAATTAACTTAAATTGTTGCGGCAGACCGGCCAGTAACAACTTCAGTGGCACCCACTTGCGTCATTTCAAAGTTGGCCGCGGAAAGTATGCCATTACTTTTTAATAGCCCCTTAGCCATTACATGAAGTGGGTATGCTACTATATTTGTATTTTATTACAAGCTCCGCAGGAGTTACTCTAAATAAAAACCTTGGAAACCAGACCGGCTACGCCTTCGAGCAAAGCAACCCATATAAGTAGCCTGGTCTGGTTACGAGACTAGCAAACACGTAGCAAGCTACGCAAATTCAGCATAGCACCATGTGGTTGCTATGTGGCTGTTATGCTTGACAACAGATTGCCAAATTTGGACGGTAGCTTGCTCCACGGTCAGGTGTGTGCTATGTGGTTTACGTACCACGTGGGTGCCACATAGGGAACTGGGTAGCATTTGCTAATGTGAGAATATCTTGCTTTTACGGGTGAAATCTTGTCAACTCAAAATTTTGCAAGTCCAACAGCACCTGCCCTAAACGGACATGTGACTGACACGTTGGCCGTTGGGGCAAGTGTCGTTCAACATCTTGGGGCCCCCACTGGACTTTGCGGACGACTCAACCTCTGAGTCGCCAACATGGTCATACTCTAGCTACACTTTCTCGACATCTTGCACTCCTCAGCCTGTACACTGAGACTATCTGGCTAGATCTTGCCATCTGTTAGCAACACACTTCGGAAATCTGGTTCTCTCTTTGCTGCAACTGCTGGGACTTTGGCGCTGGACACGCGGTGAGGCTGGCGCTGGCGCTTACGCTTCCGGGTTCTGAACTTGTGCTGGAAAGCTTGCTGTTGTGTAGCTGCTTCTGCTTGGCTTGCCTGCTTGAGACTTGTTCTGCATCAGCCTTCTGCTTGGTGCTTCAGCTTCCAGGTATCTTTTTCTATCATCTTTTTTGCTTTTTATGCATTGGGATTTTCGGTAGACATTGTATAGTTAACTTTATGTATTTTGTGTATTTAATAATGAATATATTTTATTATGATTTAAAAATAATTATTGTGAATGAAAAGAAAACAAACTGAGTGAACTGGTGGCAGCTGTGTGTACTCAAGCTAGTCTACGCATAATGTAATTTATGTTTTCGTCAAAGGCTGCCAGCTGGCAACTATGTGTGCCCGTGCTATGTGGCTGCTACACCTAGTATGGCTCCACTATAGCGCTATTTCGGACCACGGCTGGCAACCATGTGTCACACATGTGGGGCTACGTGGCTGACTCGTGGTTGCCATGTTTAGGCTGACAGCTGGTTTCCGTGTGCTGCCGGAACCGTGGTGTAGTCAGACTATATATCCGCCCGCGATGCCGACCTTGAGCGACACTCTCTGCTCGAGGTTTCGGCCGAACTTGCCGAACTTGCTGAACTTGACAAAGCCAAGGCTCGAATAATAATAAGAAAGAATACAATTGATGGGAAGGACATGTAGTTCACGATACAAGGAAGTCAATTTCGCCTTTGCGTACTATGTAGTTGTAAATTGTGAGACTGGGACTTATTATAAAGTAATACCAATGGATTTGGGAAAAAACAAAATGTATTGCTCACTGCCAATGCCTTTGTCAAGCTATATTCAACCCACTGGCACTCTATCGCAGAACAGACTAAGGCGTTTGAGATTGCTTACCGACTTGCTATGCTTCGTGAACTCCCCGGTTTCCAAAGACTGGTACGTACGATGCCAGTGGTGTTTTCGATCGACAGACACCGAGAAAGGTATTATAGTTGATCACAGGAATGATAGCGATAGAAGTCAGATATTTCCATGGACTATGGGAAGACAATTAAGAATTGTCTATAAGTCTGAGCTTCTGAGATTTCGCCGGTTGGACGAGAAATGCGAAAGCCCTCACGACTTGGAGGAAGGAAATTACGCGCAAGCCGGCCCTAAACTGAAATAGCATACCAGTACGCTGCAAACGTCGCGCCTCCCTTTTTCAACTTCTCTCTTTTTCTCCTATTCAGTGCGAGGCCAGCATTCTCAAGAGACGCAAACTCGTTCAAGGACTTTGTACAATGTCGATTCGACTCTGCGTACCAGTGTACTTGCGCTCTGAGGCATTCGACCTCGCCTAAACACCTTTGCTATGTCTAATGGATATTTATACTTCGGCGCACTCGACAGTGCTTCTCATGGCTTGTTTCTGCCATCTACATGAGATTTCTCCTCGTAGTCTGTGATGACCTGCGTCTGTCAGTGGCCACTACAAATCTAGAATCGGAAGAAAAATAAGCGCATTCATGGCAAGAAGTTATTTGATTCCTCTCAAGGATCCTGTGGAAAGGCACAAAGCTCGCAACAGCCAAATCTCTCTACCTGAACTTGAAACGACATTCTAACCCAAGCAATATTACTCCACAGCAGGCATGCCATCTGTTCAAGGTATGTTTCTTCTCACTTTCACAAAGTATACTTGACTAACGATGTAAATACCAGAACTCGATTAAGTACAAGCAAGACATTGATTTCATTCAAAGCTTAGCTCTCACCAATACTCGCCTCCTTCTTCCAGGACCGCATTGAGACCGTCGAACTTGCCAATGGCGGGTACGTCTACGTTCAGTGGTGCACGGAAATTACAGAATACCAATGTGAAATAGTATGTGGATGATTGTATAAGACATTATTGACAGTGGGACTACTTGGTGTAATACTCTATGGCGAAAGCTTCCAGGGACCTTGGTTTGAGGTCAGGATACAGAACTCTGGCATCAAGAGCGGCACCATATTCCTCTTTCTTTGCGTTCTCGATAGTGTTGTCGCCTCGCACGAACAAGCTGTTGACATACTGGAAGTAGTTCTCTTCGAGGGATCCCGGCGCAACTCCACTAATAATTGTCGAAAGGGTTTCCGCAGGTGTCTGCTTTGTTTGAATAGGCTTTCCGACGACGCGTTCCGCGAGCGCAAACATCTCATTCTGCGTGTACTCATCCCCCCAGCAAAAGACGTACTTATTTAGAGTACGATCATCGGCTATGATGCAGGCGACGAATTTTCCAATGTCTCTGTAGTCGATCGAGGCGGATTTGACGTTTCCAGTCCCGAAAATTGTCCTGCTTAACTCAGAAAGACCAGGGTACGGTTCCGTCGCTGGATCTATGATAGGCAACGTAACCTGATGCCTATAATGCATGGTATCAGTCAAAATAAAGCGGAGATCGGATATGGGTGAAATCATGCCTACCACCATCCCACATCGATAAACGTATATCCAAGACCGAGCTCCTTGATAAGTTTGTGGTATTTATCTTTCTACATGAACACAACTTTAATACAATTGTGTTGTCAGAAACATAAAGATCTTACCTCGTCGTAGAGACGCATAATTCCTGGAACACATGCAGTACTCCAGTCGCAAGGTATGAAACGCTTGACACCTGCTTCCTTTGAAGCTTTGATTAAGGGGTCTTGCAAATGGAGCTGCGTCCACTCAATCGCAGAAATGACAGTATCCACGTCCTTAAGCTGCTCCTGAAGCTGTTCCACGGAACTTGATTCGAGGTCGACAATGCGAATCTCAGCTCCGCGGGCCTTCAGGGCATCGACTGCAGGTTTTGACGCGGATGCAGGGCGAATAGCGGCAACTACATGCTATACGTTTATCGATGCGATCATAAATTAGAATAGCGTCGCAGTGGTTGAGTGGCGGACTCGGAAGGCAACTCACAAATTTCGAGTCTTCCAGAAGTTCGTCAACGATGATAGAGCCTGTCTTCCCCGTAGCACCGACAATTAGCACTGATTGAGGCTTGCTCATAGCTGATTGTACGGCCATAAGCTATAACCATTCGAGAGCCATGTCATCTATTTATGCCACGCACTGGCAGGTCTAATTTACCACTGCCACTTGTGCCGGAGTATCCTGAGCCGCGCGGCGGGTGTTTGTCAGCCGAACGTAGGCTTATTAATAACAAACATCAGCAAGCTTACGATACTTTTCGCCTTACATAGTCAATAACAGATGTAGGAGTTTACATTGGATCCAAAATTGCAGAGAAGCTAACATAGAACGAGTACAAACAATATGGCTAGTATGCATTGCATATTCGGATAAGACTACAAGACACAAGTTTAACAGTAAAACTACTCGGAATAGTACTCTTTGGCAAAAGCTTCCAGTGACCTTGGTTTGAGGTCAGGATACAACTCTCTGGCATCAAGAGCGGCACCATACTCCTCTTTCTTCGCGTTCTCGACAGTATTGTCACCTCGCACGAATAAGCTATAGAAATACTGGAAGTAGCTTTGTTCGGGGGATCCCGGCGCAAAGTTGCTTATGAGAGTCAACAGGTGCTCCGCAGGCATTTGCTTGGTAGGGATAGGCTTTCCGAGGATGCGTTCCGTGAGCGCAAAGACCTCGTTCTGCGTATACTCTTCCCCCCAACAAAAGACGTACTTGTTTAGAGTACGGCCATCGGATATAATGCGTGCGACGAATTTTCCGATGTCCCTATTGTCAGTCACTGCGAATTTGACGTCCCCGGTTCCGTATATTGTCTTGCTTAACTCGGCAGTACCGGGGTACGGTTCCTTCGCAGGATCTATTATCGGCAGAGTAACCTGATGCCTAGAGCACAGGGCGCCTCCCAATCATTAAGGCTTGGATAGGGTTGAAATTGTACATACCACCAGCCCACGTCAATAAACGTATATCCCAGACCGAGCTCCCTGATAAGGTCGTGGTAAGTGAGTTTCTACATTAACACAAGTTTAGCTGGATTAAATTGGTAGAGACGTGAAGATCTCACTTGGTCAAAGAGATATCTAGCTCCCGGAACGCACGCAGTACCCCAGTCGCAAGGTATGAAGCGTTTGACACCCGCTTCCTTTGAGGCTTTGATTAGGGGGGTCTGTAGAGAAAACTGCGTCCACTCTATCGCAGAGATGACAGTATCCACATCCTTGAGCTGCCCCTGAAGCTGTTCCACGGAGCTCGATTCGAGGTCGACAATGCGAATCTCAACTCCGCGGGCCTTTAGGGTGTCGACTGCAGGTTTTGACGCGGATGCAGGACGAATAGCAGCAATTACATGCTATGTATATGTCGATGCCAATTATAAATTAGAATAGTGTGACAGTGATAGAGTAGCGAAATTCAGCTCACGAATTTCGAGTCTCCGAGTTCTAGAAGGCCATTGACGATACTTGAGCCTGTTTTCCCTGTTGCACCGACGATGAAGACTGTTTGAGGTTTGCTCATGGCTTTTCGTGAGGCGAGATGCTGATGCTGATCCAGACAAACGTATACCCTCTATTTATGCCAAGCAGGTTTCCGACTCGGGTCAGTGCTTGTTAGCCGAAGAACCTGAAGCTTATTGATTTTCTGTAGTGGTGCTGACGAGCTCTGAAAGGAATCTCAAGCCAGCTGCACGCTGAATGCATTTCAGGCTCCGACTAGAAACGTCGATCCGGGCTCAACACGGATTCAGGGTCGCCGGAGAAAGTTCTGAGTGGACCTGAGCTCCGTGTTGAGTCCGGGATCGACGTTACTATAGTTTGAGTCTCGGTAATGTTTCGTTTCGTCCTATAGCTGACAAAAGACCATCGTCATGCAGCGCAGTAAATGTCTATGGATGATGAAGCACTTGCGTCGATGTTGAAGCTGACGAAGAAGTGCTATAAGAGCTGTATTGAATGATAAGCTGAAAATCAAGCCACTCACTTTCTCCGAAGTGCATCGTTCTCTTCTCAATGTCCGCCTCAGATTTACCTCTGGTTTTGGTGAGATAGCAGAACCTACCTTAAAGACGATTAAGGACTAACATATTCGACAGATCACTGGTGGCTCAGGCTACATCGGTGCTCATGTTGTGCAGCATACATTGGATGCCGGTTATCCTGTTAGGCTGTGAGTGGATCGTACAGCATAAACAATTGATCTCACGTTACTGCTTATGAATAGCACGGCTCGACCTGGAAAAGTCGAGAGCTTGCGCAATACCTTCAAAGGCAAAGTCGATGTTTACGGAGTCTCCGATATAGCTACGGGAGACTACACTGAGGCGCTTAAGGGTTAGTACAACGCCTACCTGTTTTTTTCTCTCCTTCATGCACTAATTCATCGATATTCAGGTGTTGGAGCCCTCATCCACCTCGCATCTCCAATAGCCGGTACGGAAGACCGAGAAAGCATGCTTAAGGTGGGTTTCTGTCAATTCGTCCCGGTGCACAACACCTAATATCTCGCTAGAATACTATCGAAGGAACCCTCAATATCGTCCGCCAAGCAGTAACGTCTGGTGTCAAGAGGATTGTCATAACCGGCAGCATAGTCTCTCATTTAAACATCCGTGATGGGAAGGACCATCATATCAATAAGACTATCACAGAAAAAGACTGGAATCCTGTGACCAAAGAGGAGCTTCTTTCCGGCGAACATGACAATGACGCCGTTTGGGTCTATTGCGCTGTAAAGGCTCTGAACGAACAAGCCATTTGGAAGTTCGCCGATGATCATCCCGAAGTTGATATCAGTATCAGTTAAGCTCCTTTATCACAGTGCAAAAGTGTTCAAAGCTAACAGACGCACAAATTCAGTCAACCCGACATTTGTGTACGGACCAATTGCTTCCGGAGTTAAGATTCCCAACGGCGATTTCAAGGCGTTATCCACTGCGGCTCTCTTTTATATGCGCGTCCTACCTGCGAACGCATCGACCATCACCATAGACCGCCCACAAGAGGATATACCGGTAACCGTTGATGTACGCGATGTCGCCCGTGCACATGTCCTCGCGCTGCGCGCTCCGCCAACTTCTGAGGTGGGACGTAAACGGTTTCCCCTCACGGGCCCAAGCCTCACATGGGTCGACACAGTTATTCATCTTCGCAAAGCGATGCCAGAGCTTGCAGAGCGTCTCCCGAAGGTCGCCGAAGGAGCAGAGTCTTCGGACCACCTCCCCTGCCCGACAGTGGATACTACTAGAGCAAAGGAAGTCCTCGGCATTGATCGATTCATAGACTGGAGGACGACGGCTGAAGACACGATTAGGTCTTTGCTTACGATCGAGAAGGATTGGGCGTCGACGACCAATGCGTAAGAGACCACGATAGCAGTTGGATAGTACAGGGTTAGAATGTTAAGATGCAACCTATGTTGAAATGATGAAATTGATTTTATAGTTTATTCATATTTTCTGAATAAAACCTACCATTAAATTGACTGAGTAGTTCAGAGATCGTACCAGTTCGAAAGCAGCCTCAAATCGATGTTCAGTCATGCTTACCAGCACCGTCAAGAAATGAAGCTCAATGAGAAACGTTCCTTGAGGACCTACCCCACGTCCCTCACTTGTGCTGCATGCGATTTCGATCACTGACTCCTAGTAGGGCAACAGATCTTGCCTGTTCCATCTGTCTAGTCTCTTCATTCTGTCTTGCAGCCGGTGCCTAGCTTTGAATAAAAATTTATTCGGAAAAGCTTGTCACTTGTTAGTTCAAACTCTGTCAAGCACAGGTCGAGTGATGAGTTACGTGAGACTGTTTATTAATGGACCACAATCTTCTGATGAGTCTGATGACCAGTGCATAGACACTCGAATATCTATCTGAAAATCCTCAGGATGAGTCATTCCATAGGCTATTTTACTCACCGGAAGAGCACTATAAACACTTTCATGCGTTGATCTAACCTTAACTTTCCGTATCAACTTCGTTTGTCTCTGCTCGCACCGCATTTTCTTTCTCCTTGTCCATCTTACCAGAGCTTTCAGTGTCCGAAGATGCTCGCGATGCTTCGGTATGACTGCCTGGACCAAGATAGTTCCGATGCTTTAATATGAGAACGTCGCATCAACTCGAATGGAAGACATTGTCTCTTATATTCGGATCTACTCACCCAGTGAAGTTTGTACCAAATCCATGACAGAATACAGACAGCTCCCATTATTGGCCCGGCGTAATTCATCGTCGATGCAGTAACAGGACGGACTTGAGGCATGATTAATACACTATAAATTGGTGAGATACAGTATAACATCATGGTAACTGATGGTAAGATGTAAAACTCACCCTGTCTCCAGTAGTGTCCTAAATGCAACAGCACAATCGTTAAGTTCCTTTTCATTATGTTTCGCAGAGGAAACAAATACCATAGTATCGCATACACATTAACTGCATAGCCCCATTTTCCCATGTTGAAGGGACCAGGAGAGAACTCTACATCACTATTCTTCTGTAGCGCTATACCAATCTTAGCGATAACCGGAATCTAAACAGCGTTTTAGGACGCTTAAGAAGCTGTGTTAAAACTCCACGTCAAGCCTACCATGTATGATAGGTCAAGTGCCACGGCGGTTATGCTACGGAAGCTCGAACGTGAAAAAAAAATGACGATGCGTACAATGACACGCTTACCTAAATATGGCATTGATCTAGGACACATATAGAATCAATCAATTTCTCTAGATTTAGCTGCCCATTTCTGCTACTTACAGCGACAACGGATGCAAGATATAAAAGGCCAAATATTGTAGCGACAATGACAGTCAAGATTGTTGCATTGACTGGGGTTCCGGTCCTCGTCCAAATCTTTGCGAAGAAACGGCGATCTGGGAATGCATTCTAGTCCATGAAAACTGAGCGAAAGCCACACAGTATGTTCTATCTACTCACATCGCGAGAGATGGCATATACACCTGCACAAAGTAAGAGTTAAAGGCCATCTGATATGGACGACTGATAGCTCACTTCGTATACAGGCAAGTTGACAGGTTGCTGCAGTCATTGTCTGAACGATTATGACGAATGACCATAGAGATAAAGCCCCTTTTTTACCAAGATTATCCCACAAAATCTGGATAAATAGATTATTTATTTCAATCCTAACTTCCCAAAGGATGGGATGAAAGTACTTGGGAGACAACCAAGCCAGTCGGGCCGGGTAGTGTGGTGAGGTCACGGATTCCATAGCATAGAGATACATTGACGAAGAAGCCGAGGATAGCAGTAATAATGACTGCGTAGTATTAAACGTTATCAACATGACATTGACATGCGGTGAACACGATGCAAGTGTGCTTACCTGCCGATACAATTGCTACAGGAGCTGCGACGGCTGCATTCTTCACCTCTTCGGATAAATCTTCGGGAGAAGTATAAAGTCATCCGAAGGACACGAAAATGAAAAGCGAGGTACACACGCGCAGCTGCATCATAATCGGTCTAGAAGCGGGCCAGATTAGAAGTGCAGATGTGGATATTTCCTAAATTAATATCTCTTACCATCACCCATTGCACGCTCAGTAGACCAAGAAGGAAAGCAAAGCCCCTGTTGTTCCAACCAGATTCATCAACGATCTTCGGAAAGTAATCAGCGAAGGGCGCTTTCGGGCTCGGGCGAAATGAAATGACTTACGCTCGTCCACACAAATTTATGGCTCGCAAGATTTCCGGCCCCAGCGGCGGGGATCGCGATGATAATTGCGATGCTCGTTAAAACATTAAAAAATACTAATTTCGTTTTCAGTAACTTGAATTGTATGAAGTACAAGGGGAAAAGTACCATAGATGGACGTAATCTGGTGCAGCGACTTCGTGGGAAGGCTGTTCAAGATCCCGAGAGCCACTGTCAAACCCACGTAGAGGCCAAGAACTTGTCCTGTGGATGCAACAAATGCACCATCTGAGCCTATGGTTACAGCAGCAAATATCATTTGAGCACTAATGATTTTAGTGTCAGGGAAGGGAAACCCATTAGGTTAATTGGGACCAACGGACAGTGCAAAAGTAACCGAAGCAGGAGTAGCCAGTTGCCCTATAATCGTCATCCTATAGTGACACAAAAAGACATCGAATCTTGGCAGACAAGTCATGGATGTAGAGAACATACCATGCGGTCACAAAGGTGACACTAGCTCGATAGCGCTCCGGAACCACGAATGCTGTACTTGTATATATTCCTCCTGCAGTAGGATAAGCTGAAACCAGCTCTGAAGCGATAGTCAGGCTTAATTCATAAAGTTATGAAAGCTTCATACCTGCCACTGAAGCGGCTATTGCAAGGCAACCGAAACTACCCATAAACCAAGCCCATATCGCTGTCGCCGGCCCTCCAAGGAGGATGGGTGTATTGAAGGTAGATGCTATACTTGCAGCACATCTTCATACGGCTCAGGCTAGTGCTGGTAAGAGGACAGGCTGGCGAACATACCCTAGGACACCGAGAGCGAAAGAAAGTGTGCTGAGGCTCGTGAACTCTCTTCGGAGTTCCCGGCGGATGCCGAGCTGCATTAGGCGCTCGTCCTCCTCCTCTATGGCCGTCAAACCTCCTTCGCAACCACGATGTTCGAGACTCCCACCTCCCCGCTTTTCTGCAAAAATCTCGCTGCTAGTCGTCGACATTGGTGGGCTTGGCTACTATCGCCTGCAGGTCGCCTTTTATGAAGTGAAAACGAGGCTTTTCGAGTCAAACTTGAAGCCGAAGAAGCCCCCCCATGCCAGTGCGAAACTAAACGTTTCTTTACTGAAGTTTGATAACAGTTGACCCACGATTGCCAAAAACATTCTCTTGACATCTCCGATATGGTCTTCTGACAACAACACGATACCTGAGTCCTCGGAGATGCGCTAGTCTCTAGAGAAGGTCTCGTTCTCTGTAAGGTTTGATTCTGTGATTGAATAGCATGGTTGAATATACATAACTTTTCAACAGACTCGGCTGACGTAGGCTCACTACCAAGTACTGTAGATCCCATGCCGG
Organism: Trichaptum abietinum; assembly: GCA_910574555.1. Lineage (NCBI taxonomy): Eukaryota > Fungi > Basidiomycota > Agaricomycetes > Hymenochaetales > Trichaptaceae > Trichaptum > Trichaptum abietinum. The sequence continues at coordinate 4,326,472 of CAJTBE010000005.1, read as the reverse complement.
CCGACCGGAAACTAACGTTGGTATCTCGCGCTCCGCTATAGAAAGGTATGTAGACAATGTATGTATGTTGTGTGGTATGGTGCTTTCGGGATGGTATGGTTGTGGAATGAAAACGTTCGATACGGCAGACTGGAAATAGGTGATTGCCACTGGCACTGATGGTCCGGGCCCAAGTTCGACATCGTGACCGGGGATCGTCCCGAAAGACACTCGGCGGCAATGTGCAAACCACTTACAATCCTCTCGTTTATCCGGCTGGAGCTTGAAGGATTATGGGATGCCAAAGGGTCGATAAGAAACATACACGTGCGACTCAATGGAGACTTTCATTTGTACATAATACACATCCACTCGAACTGTATGTGCTTCCGTTCTTTCTCATACTTTCAAGTTGCGTCTCTGCTATCTCCAACAATCGTACGGTTCTCGATAGCTCACCGGCTAAGCTCCACAAGAAGTTTCGAATTGTGAGCTAGTTGCAAGCGATTCATAATGGCACTATATCCTGTGCTCGAAACATTGACTGTCGGGTCTGCATTCCTACTCTGCTGGTACCTGTACTCGAGGCGCATCTCACAGAAGAAGCCTCTTTCACACTGGCAGAGCAACCTCGGCGGACTGCCCGACCCAGATCCACTATTTGACTTTGACTTAGTGGGTAAACCCAGTAAATTACAACTCTTAATATTCTGATCATATCTAGAGCACCGCTACGACGAGAAATCATGTATACGTCAACAAAACAATACGATTCCCTTATTACCAGGTCAATCTTCTCCCGTACATTTCTTCTGCTTTATATTGAACATGAAAGCTCAGACAATGTCCCATCAACCAATGCATATCAACGATTGGATCGAAATCGATAAGGACTTGAAATGGTATATATCCGAGAAGACCCGAGTCATTGAGGAACAAGGTTATAAGTTTCAGCTGTCTGATTGTACCATTAGTTTACTTAGCTCGATCTTCTATCACTAGGTCGAAAAGTCATCGATTCACTTCCCGAAAATGACGCTGGTTGTGGTGAACTGATGGAGATTCTCGTCGATTATCTCCCAAAGCGCTACCCAACATTGTTCGAGACGATCAACTGCAAAGGGGGAGGTATATGGAACAAAGTTACCAACGAGAAGATCACAGGTTTGGAGGGCAAGGTCGGTGTTGACGCACTGAAAGTCTGTGCAAGGTGAGTATCAACGTCCGTCCTTGGTCTACGATGTTGAGGCAAGGTATAGACTCGTCGAAGATGATTTCTTGATGGGTCGCGAAAGAGAGGACGGACACGTATATTTCACCGGGGGACTAGTGGCATTTCCAGGTATGCATGGTTTCAATGGACAATGCTGAAGTGCATGCTGACAAGGAGACAGGATTCTATCTCCTATCAGAGAAAATAAATAAATCCCTGGAAGAAGTTCATAGTCCGGTGCCATACTTCAACCAGAAGCTGCTTATGAGCGTGGAGCGCACATTGAAGCGATTCAAGCCCGATGAGCCTTTTGAGCGCACTAGTTGGGAGATTGTCGATGATCGAAACTTATTCTTCCGTAAGCACCAAACGAAATGATTACAAACAGCTGAATTTTATGCCCTGGAAGACAATATTGCAGCCGGAGAAGGCACCCAGAAGAAGATCAGCGAAAAGCTCCATCCGAAGGATCTTTTCTTCCGGGTCGATCACCAAACGTTCCGCAAACTCCCTAGGACAAAAGCTATCATATTCGGCGTGTAGGTGGTCTTGGTCCCGCAGTTGTTTCGTGTGCCTAATGCTCAATAGGCACCCTATCATGAAGCGTCTTGAGGACTTTGAAGATAGCCCTTTACTTCCCGCGTTACTTATAAAGGTGCACGAGGAAGCGGACAAGGTTCTGATGGATGTGAGAGACTGAGAGTTGCACATATAGGCCATTATTGAATGCTCACATATATTTGTGACTACCAGTACAAATTAGCGCCAGTATACCAGGAACGTATGATGCCTTATCTTCGCGAGATGACTACAAAGCAAATCGAAAGAGGCTTAATTCGGTGAGTCGACATTATTATGAATTGAGGAGAAACTGGCTCGACAAAACCTCGTTTAGCGGTGATGAGAAAATTGGGCACTTCCGAGAGCTTATTCGTGTTTCCGAAGGCCAGAAGTACCCGAGTACGCAGACATCACTGGCTAATCCTACGGAATCAGAGCTCGCGATCGAGGCCGAAAGACGAGAATTGAATGAACGGAACTAACTCGAACGTGTATTCGTTGAGTATGCCATCAGGTGTTTCAATACAAGAGGTTATCACTTCTACGATCCAACTTGTTCGGTCGAGAATAACGTCCAAATGTAATCAAATAGCAATCATAGATTGACGCCACTTCGAACTGAGCTCGTCCACTTTGAGAACGACTCCCGCTGCCGACCTTCTTAGCCTCAATTCCTGAGATCCACCGCCACCTTGTACTCGGGTACCACTCTCCAAGGCCTCAAGCACATGCCCTGCCCATTCACCGACACCCAATAGTAGACTCGGGTGATCCAAGCCCAGTGATCGGCCACCATCCAAATCCAGACAGCCGTCAAGGATGATTAAAGCAAGCTCAAGGCTAGCCGTCAGCACTGCCGCTTCCCTTTCCTTTTCTTCCGGCGCACTTGACATGGGACGTGTTCCGAGAGTGACCGCAAGCTCAAGCGCGTCAGGCGCAAGAACAGATAGGTAGGCTAAGGAATGGCGAGCAGCATGCATGAGAACACCTACTGTTCCGAGGAAGTGGGCAAGGACGAGCGGACTTAGAATGAGGCCAGTGCCAGCCGCATGGTATGCATAAGTACGGTGGACACTCCGCTCCTCATGTGCTTGTTCATCTCGGAGGAAAAGCCAGAACTTGCCAATCAGCGGCCCGAGGAAGTATTCTGCAGCTAACTCCGCGAATGTGATCGATCCACCCACTTTCGGCTCAAACGTGGACGTTGTCTTCCTCTCATTTACTTCTGTGATTTGGGTGGGCTTCTTGATTCGAAGCTGCCGCGAGCGCACAATCTCAGGCACTTTTTCTTCAGCTGCGTTCTTCCCACTCTCAATAGCCGTTCGACTGATGTCGTCTAACATCTGTTGCACCTGCCCGGTTTGGTAACCCTTTTCATAAGAGATGAGCTTCTTGTGAAGTGGTTGGGGAAGTTGCTTGCTCGGAAATGCGATTTTCTTTGCATCAACAAGCGACGCAGGCACTGGGAGTGACGCAAGTTCACGAGCACCTAATGCCATGGCGTTGAGTATGACGAAACGCTGTGCCGTAGAATATTGGTTCTTGAAGTATTCGTCAACAATGGCCCTACAAATAGCATGAATGGGATGTTCTAGAACTGTAATATGGAACGTAACTTACGGGACTGCTTTCTTGGGGCTGCAGACAACGAGTGCCGTGACTGCTTCCTGCCTTTTCTCGTCAAACCCGTCTAGTTCAAAGTTATTCTGAAGGCCAACAAGCGCATACACGAGGTTGACAGCATTTTCCTCTGCAAGAGCGTTAGTATACTACACGTTCAATAGAAGATTGGTCATTCACCTAATTCGAGACCATAGTTTCTCTTCCTCCTTATAAGCTCCTCCGCACAGTTCAGAGCAATCTCTATACGGTCGGCCTGCTCCGCATCGTCTGATTTCGCGCTTCCTCTCAGCATACTACCAAGGTCCGCAAGGTATACAGGCTTTTGAATCCTCTTTTTTCCAAGCCTGAGCGTCGCATCCTTTTCAAGCGCATCTAGCTCGGATGGTGTTGGCGATGGTGAGCGGGATGAAGCTGGGGACGACGCATAGCCGACCAGCGAGTCGTCTGAGTCATATCCCGAGTTGACGACTTGCACGAGCGAGTGCTTCTTGGTGGCCGTTGACCTCAGGACCTCGCTCGCATTGGCATCCGCATCGTTTTCGACTTCGATCCTTACTACATCGTATGCAGCTTCACTCGCGTCGACATCTCTCCCGGCGATGAGAGCTCGAACCTTCCGTGCCCATTCTTGGCCTTGGCCTTGGCCTTCCCATTGTTCGAAGTTCAATGACTTTCCAGTGCGCTTCGCTACACTCTCTGCCGCTAACATTCCACATCTGCGAACGGCAGGATCTAGGTGTGATATGAACGTGCTGATCGCGCTGATAAATTCCGTGGAAAATGCGAGCGACTGCACAGGTGACGCGTTTGGAGGAAAGGAGAAGACAGTCAGGAGAAGGATCGTCGTGATGTCTAAGCCTGTTTTAGCAAAAATATCAAATGCAATGATGAAATTTCTGCTCACATTGGTGTTGAGGTAGTAATGAATGTTTGATATGCTCGGGTGTTGACCAAATGCTTGTGACCTTGGATAGAAGAGTTTCAACAGCCTTAGGAGGAATGGCTGCGAAATATGTCAATCGAAATAAAGTGAAAAGAATACCAATATCCTCACCATTCTCGTCGCTGATGGCAGCCCAAGTTACCAGGATTCTTGCTATAGTGATATCCCAGGTCCGGGTCAACAAAACAGATGTGGCTGATTGCCACTTTTCATCCTCTTCGTCTTCCAGGAAACCGAACAACCTTGAGACAAATCGAGCTTCCCTCTTAACAAGGCCCCGGCATTCGGAGGACGTATCGAAGCTATCTGGAATGAGCGAGAGATTTGTGAATAGGGAGGTATAGACGGTGGAGAGTAGGGTGATAGGAAGTGAATCCCATAGATCGATCCATAATTTAGAGTATGCTTCTAGATGAGTCCCCGAGAGCGTCTCGAACCGCGTCCGTATTGTAGACAGCGTTACAGCAAAGAAGCTTGTTTGCGATGGCGCCAATGTCGAAGTCGATGGGAATAATCCGATATTGATCATTTTGGTGACAAGGAGGGTTAGCGATGATAGTATTTCTATCGATGTCATTAGCAGCTCATATGAAAAAGTTTCACGGATAATCACCTGAGGTTGAGTTGGAAACGGAGGTCACTATGAGCTGCTCAACTCTTAGACAAAGGCGGGATTGGAAAGGATGAGGCGATAGGTCTTCCGGAACATCTTCTAGACCACGAGCATTGGCAACTTTCGTCGGTATAGAAAGGATGCTTCGAACGAGGTCTGTCCAAGCGTTAGCTCTTCCATGCACAGGAAATGCTGGGGACTGAGCAAATACGATGGCATGAAGCTGGTCGATGGGGTATAAGCGAACGAGCCTGCACAACACGTCAATTGAGAAGTCGCTGAAGGGAGGAGTGAGGATAGAGCAGTAGGCAAGAACGGCGATGTGCCCGGCTACGTTTGACGCTGAAAAGAAGACGTCCGGACAAAAGTACACGAAGAGGAGAGGATCAAGACTCTGTTCTTTGAAGCTCGAATACCAAGCAGGTACAACGGTGTCCAGAAGCGCCGATTGTAGAGTTGGGATATTCTTCAATATTTTTGTTGGATTAGGACGTGAATATGGTCTCGTGTTGTAGCTGTGGAATGCAGGTGGTAATAATCCTATTGCATATAGCGGTGCGCACAGTAAAGCAAGGATCTCGGAGAGTTCATGCACTGGACTTTGAAGCCGGGAAATAGTTTCTCTGATCTCCGTCAAAACAATATCGTCAAATTCTGCCGACATCTCTGAGGCCAATGGTAAAGGCAAGTATTTCTCGGAAGTTGTCGAATCGTTGCGAGTAAGGTCAAGTTTAGTACGGTCACCGTTTTGGAGGAAAGAAACAAAACTGCTGCATGTCGATTTCAAGTGACCTTTCACTTCTCACCTCCCAACTCATTGAGAAATTATCGACTCTATTACAGCGTTGTCCCGCCTTTCTTGCTAGATTCAACAACACACGCAATTTTACAAAAAGCTTCTACAACCATGAGTGGTCACCGTACGCCTTGGTCGAATTCATCACTTCCTTCCGATAGAATCAAACCGTCGCCGCCTCCGACTCGTCCTTCAAGCGCCGCAAAGAACAAAGGGAAGGGGAAGGAACCCCAGCAACCTCCGAAGAGTGCTACCGTTCGCTCTCTCGAAGTACTTATAAGAAAGCTGAAGACACAATCGGGTACGGAGAAAGATCCTGGTGGTTGCTTCTGCCAAGGTGCGTGTATCATATCATGTCTATCTCTATACCAGCTCTGAAGCAACAAAACAAGGATAGCGAGGACACATGCTTTGTCTGGCTACTCACCCATCTGTACCGGATGTGGCCTTGTCCTATGTGTGCTGAACCAACCATACTTCGCCTGTCCACATTGCCAATCAGCTTTACTGTCCGATACAGCGAAGAATGCGTTGATCGAGAAGCTGCAGGTCGAGCTTACAGAAACAATCACCAGGGAAGAGGAGGACGCCGAACGTGCACGCAACGAGGCAAAACGCGCAGAGGGCGCATTTCCATTGCTTGGAATGAATGCGCAAACTGGTCCTGTCCCATCCGCCACACCTGCACCCGCACAGAAACAGCCACAACGACAACCACAGCAGCAAACGCACAAGGTCTTATCATTAAACTCGAAAACCAAGAAGGTGACCGTAGCGTCATACGTACCACTACCTGTTCCTTTGCAAAGCAGTAATTCTGGTCGTAGTGACGATGGAAGGGTGGACGAGCCGAAACCTGTCCGCGTTCCTCCACCTCTGACAAACGTGGAATTGGGGCCAGCGCGAACGTGGGCTGAGTTACGAGGTCGTAGATTGACATACCAACCTGACCCGGCCGTGGAAGCAGCACGCAAGAAAGCTCTGAGGAAGGAGAAGAAGAGGGCAGAGTCTACATCTGCTACATGATCTGTTTTTGGTACGCATACAGGCAAGAATTGAGGACTTTATTTTCTTATTGACTACAATTTTACAGTTTTGTTTCTTGGTCTATGTGTAACAGTTTAACGAAGAGCACTGTCAATCATTCTCTTTCATCTCGCGCTCATTTAGAAAGCAGTGACCTGCTATCAGAGACGGTGTGTTGTGCGGCGTCACTGTTCAATTAATTGTTCAGGGTTTGTGGAGAAGATCAGAGTTCGATAGGGACCTGCTAGTAGACGACGGGCGACCGATCCACAGCACCTCCGGAACATAGAACTGCAAAGCGTTCAAATTCAGCCTTGAAGGGGATGTCGAGCCTAGCGTTCCTAATAATCGCACCACTTTCAGTGGCGTAACGCTGTCTGATTGCAGTCGCGAGTAACAAAGGTGAATCAACGGCAAAAGGTCCGGCTCCAGTGCCCTCAACTCTTCGCCTAGCTCCTCCAGTTGCGGAAACAACCACTGCCCGTCCCTGTCGGGCTTGCACAGAACGTCCAATCCGTTAGATGCTGAGTGATGTTTGGCGCCACTCCAAATGACTGAGAGAGCCTTTATCTGGGGATGCTGCGTATTGATACACTTCCACAAGTCTGCCCGTGCAGTCGAGGTTATCACACCTCCGCCCTCCGTCTTGACTTCAATTTCTAGTTTCCGAAGGTTAGGACAGGGGAACATCTGAATGACCCTCCCGACGCCAGTAGGACATGATCCTTTAATGTGCAGTTCTTCGACTGCAGGAAACGTTCTTCGATTATCATTAGAACTGAAAAGCGATTCGACAACATGCCACCCGGTGGAGTGGTGAAGGGCAAGACGTTTCAGTGAAGGCATCTCCAAGTGCATGGGCACATATTGTAGTACTGAATCTTCAGTGCTGTGAAGATACAAGGTGAGGTCGACTAAGTTTGTGATCAGTGGACTGAAATAGGGAAGCCATGTTATAGAGAATGCAGCGCGCTTTAATTCGCTGCCCTGTTCTGATTTATGTGGAGCCCCGAAAGATCTTGAAACAGCTGATTTAGGGGCTGCGATTTTGTGATCCACTGTGAACGCGTGTAAATGCGGAAGAATGTGCTCGCATCGTTGCAAAATGGGTAAAACCTGATGGCTGTCCGCATCTGTCGGCAAACTGTACGCAGCTATAGCAAGCTCCGACCACCGATGTTCGAATTCAAGTAGTACGTCGAGCATTTGAATGCCATGGAGATTGAGCTTGATCACCAGCCGCGAAGGGTCCGTCATCTGAATGCGCTCTCGTAAAGTATCGTTGTCAGGTGCTTCCCCTGCGAAGACAGCTGTCGAGCCGGTGAACAGCTCGCTCATGTAGTCCGGTATTGCTGAAAAAACGACTTTTCTCCATTCATCACTGGGCAAGGACTTGACCAGGCGTGCGAGCGAGCAAACTCCAGTGTAAGTCTGAACCTGCGGATTTTGTGGATCGCAGAAAGCCATCCAAAATATCTTCGAGATGATTTCCACGGGAAAATTGGGCAAAGTGACACTCCCATTTTGATAATCCATCTGCGCTTGAACAAGAAGATCTGATTGTCGAGTCATCAGAGATTCAAACGCGTCTTCTTCGGCATTCATGCATCGACGTAGTGCTTCCTGTCTTGCCTCAATGGCGGCAATGTCCTTCCGGATATGATCTAACTGCAGTCTTGCGTCACGTCCTTCCTGCGTGTATCTGTTGCTCGATCAAAGGACGAGGTACGCGGTGACGGTTTAGACAAGTAGAGGTTGTCATGTGAAATCCTTGCTTACTTTTCGTGGTTGCATGGAAAGATATTTCGGAGTTCCGAGCTAATGTGCCGCGATGCATCGTCGATTGCTTCGCGTTGAGAATACGGCGAAATGAAGCCCTTTGTATAGTCATAAGAAGGCATTTTGGCTTGAGAAACGCTTGACTCTTGGATGTAGGAAGAAGAGGAGACTACCGGGTTGAACGTAGTTGAATGACATAGGATCAAATATCATGATGCTCTCCAAGTCTGGGCCCAACCCGGAGACAAATATAGCTCTCGGGGTGGAAAAGAAAAAACAAACATATCATTCTGCAGTCCACCAAATCTCCGAAGTAGAATCTCCACAGTCTAGGGGAGCGCGGGTGTAGCTTCTAGGCATTTCATGAATCGTCAAGATGAGTTTCAGCGTGGGCTAACAGAGCTAAAGTACTGGGCAGTGGCACTCCGAAGTCATAACAATGAACGTGAGATTATATTCCCCAACTTAACCCATCATGATCATACTTTGTGCCGAGTTCAGCCGAGTTCAACTTCTGGATGCCTCGCGGAAAACAGACGCGTTTCTCTTACTGTGCACATCTCATACTTCTGGCTGCCATGGCACAATCACCAATTCTTTGCTTCTTGATGTCTCAGAGCTACGTAAGAATGGGATATGGCTTTACTGGAATCGATAAGAATGCGGCTTTTACCTCCAATTCTGGCGTGGATGGTGCCTCGATGAGGTGGCTTCAACCGATATTAAAACATGACTTGCTTTCGATGGCTCTAAAGGCCGAGATTGCAGAACTTGCGTGTGCCGCGAGCAGGATGCACGACATCCTAATAACCTCTCCAGTCTGCGCGTGCGCCGTCGACGACGTCACTTGGACATCGCCGTCAAAACCCTCGACCACTAGGTCTCTCTTTGTTTAGGACACCATCTCCTCTCTACCCGCTTCGCTGCTACTCTTTCTGCCGCATATATCTGTTGCTACGCAGCATCCCGTAACTTCTGCCATCATGGCATCGTATCGTCGGAGCAAGAGCCCGTCTCCCAGCCAGAGAATGTATAGGTTAGCCAACCTTGGGTTGAATTAATCTTCCTGATTACCTACTTATACATTGGCCTTTTGCAGGGGATTCAGCAATACGCCTTCTCTCCATACCATTACAGAGGATGAATCTTTCTCGTTGTTCTCAGACACCTACGCTCCATCCGAGGGTACCTTCTGTAGTTCACCCCGAAGCGAATGGAATCCGATGGACATGTCCGATGATGGGTCCTTAAAATCATCCTCCGATACCGACTCTACCGTCTCCACAAACTTTACCGAGTCGAATCTCCCTGGTGCGGGCAGATTGCTCGGCAAGTTGTACAGTTCGGCAGGCAAAAAACTTGAGAAGGCCATGGCACGCTTCGTAAACCGAGCAGGCTACGGTCCAGAGGCTACTTACTCCAAGCTTTTGGACTTGTACCGCGATCAGAGAGACATCACTGATGGAGAGGCGAAAAGTACATTGTCTGTATTCTTTGCATACTGGTGTAGATTCTTACATAGCACACAGGTCTACTAAAGCATTGCCAGAAACTCCTTGACTACGCAAGGTACGTGACTAGACCTTTATGTTCAAAATATGGCTAACCGGCTTTTAATCTAAGCTCCGATGTGACCAGCACGAAAGTGCTCGCTATAGAGAAGCTGTTGGGCATTTTCAAGATTCATAAGCTTGTGGCATTCGTGATTTCTGCTGACAGCGGGGACTTACACAGTCGTTTCATTGATCTCACATCGAACATTGAAAGGACTGCGTATAGAACCGCCCCGGAGTACACTCAGAGAGTATATGACACCGCGTTGTCAGAGTTCTCAAAAGTGGAAATCCACAGGGCTGGTGTAACCTTACTCTCTTCAAAGGACAGAACATCCGACAAGGAGCTGAAACTTGCTCTTATGCGACTCGTAGTTGGCTTGAGGTACGTAAAGGAGAGATTCAGAATGACCTCATCTGACCGAGTACCGCAGGACTTGCGAGAGCGCACCACTCTCCTTATGGTATCTTTCTTGGTTACCAGGCTTATCGATCGACTTCCTTTTCGATCCCCTCCTTGCGCTTGATCTCTGCGATTCGCTTGCAACGGCTCTTGAGGATGACGAGATTTTCGAATCTGTCGACAAAGAGAATCTCATCGAGACTTCTTTATATACCCACGAACATATCCTCAACCATCTTGACTTCCTTACCCCGTTTCGTGGGAAAGGATCTTTCAGAGAGTACCTTAGCTATGCGGGAGCGGAGGCACTCGAAGAGTTTGTTGATTACGGGGAGTCGACTCTACGTATTCAGCAAGTAATCAGCGTCATGAATGACTTTGCGACTGCTTATAACGTAAGTTGTTTTTTGGTGACCTTTGATTGTCACTGACCCCAGTGATGAAATGATCAGAGAAGGTCATTCTCTGATTACCCAGCAATGGAGGTGCTGCGCGATTATCAAAGCATCGAGCTAGTCTACGAACGAATCCGCAGTGCTTTGGAGGAGCTCGACACCACGGTAACAGTAGCGCAAGTCAGATCCCTAGAAACAAGTCAGTCGCACTGTTTTAATTCATCGTGTTGATTCGAACACTGACGACACCCATCACTCTTATTTCAATTCCTTCTCGGCGCTTGACGTATGCACCACATTCCTCAGTAATTATGAAACTATGTATTGAACTTCTCGACTACACACGGTGAGTTCATATCTTAAAGTGCCGTGCACGTCATCTAACACTGTGTTATAGTTCCGATGTATTACACGATAAGCTCTTCGCTATCGAAAAGCTTGGATCAATTCTACGGGAGAAGGACGTGTTCGCGTGGTTCCTTTCTGCAGGACCTCCTGATCTGGAGACTTCCATACTCGCCCTCATCCAAGCAATCGACACCATGCGGTCCTTCGAATCGATGTCAGAAGTATCAGAAATACTGAGGGTCGCTCAAACAAGTTTTTCCCTAGTGAAGGTACACAAATCCGGTGTGGACCTACTGGAAGCTAGAGGCGAGAAGCTTCGTCTCACCTCACACGGCATAAAGCCACTGTGGGATAGCACCGATAGGTCCTTGACATACTCGAACTGGAAGGCACCATGGACAGGCGCCTTCAAGGCCCTATTAGCGTACTTGGACTCGGAGTAAGTTATTTAAGATGCCTCGTTCTACTCCTGCAGCTAACGCATCTTGTAGCTCACCAAAAGCCGCATCGATGGCCCTCCAGTACTTGTGCTTCAGCTGCTGGGCCTTTCCATATGGTCCAAGACCATCGCATTCGAATTCACAGCTCGAGCAGTCATTATCCCAGCTCAATCCACAGCTCACTCTTGATCTGTGCTCTGCTCTGCGAGGAGCGTTGACGCGAGATGACGTCTTTCGGACCGTCTACAAGAACGACCTATTCTGGATCTCCGGGCGCATGATAAAATGCCTCCTTTCACGCCTGGACTTCCTCAAGCGGTTCTGCGATGGAGAGGAAGCTCAGGAGAATGTGAGCTTCGAGAGTTCAGAGCTCCATATCCCAACAATCATCACGTTGCTTATCGATCTCGGCGATGCGCACAAAGTAAGCAGACCTAAAGCATATTCGCCTTTTAAAAGACTTACATTTGAGGCAGACTCGTGCAATCGATGCGTACAGTCATTATGCTGATCCTCGGTTATACGCGCGACTATCGGAGATGAAGGAAGCTATGGAGCGTAGAGCAAATGGTAACGCAGAGAAGGATACGTCAAAGGATGCAGTATGATGGTTGGTTCACCCCTGCATTTGTTTGCCACCTAGCGGATTTCCATCGACGCGTTTGTCGTTGCTTGCTCACTGATTGCAAAGATCCGGCGACGTATCTTGTTGTAACCTTATTTTCAAGGGTTTTTTTGTTTCGTTATGTATCTCTAATAGTGCACATTCAGCAGCACAAACTATGTAACACCCTTAGCAATACCACGTTGTGCACATGACTTCCTACCTCTATCGCTAACCTCTTACTATTTCCTGCTCAATAAAAAGAAATAGCTGTACATTTCTATCATATTTGGCGTAATTTTCTTTGGGTTACAGTCCGCAGTGGCACCGGCACTGCTAGTGGTAGGCGATGATGCCTGAGTCGGCAAATGCAGTACTCTCACACTGCCCACTCGGGATCACAACCAAACTTGTCTTCTGACAAGAACATACAGTATCGTTTACTGCTCATTCTCTACTCATACACATCATTCGCATCGAGGATCAGGCTCTTTGTGTCCAAACCTCAAGCTTCATTGGGTAGAGCATCTGGATGGTGAAGTTGTTTTGAATCTGGTTCGAAGTCTTGATGATCTCGGCGTGGAATCCCGTTAGCGGGAAAGCTACCATCACATGCGCAGCATCAAGCAATAGTCGGTTAAAAGCCTTCTGAGCAATGAAAACGCGTTTGAAGCAAGTCTAGTCTCTTAGCTTTCTGGTCTCAACAGAAGGTGGACGTGCGCAGTTGAGCCTACAACTCTTCCTGTCGGAACCTACTCGACGACTCGATCGGCGAGTTCAGCTTCACGTTCGTGGAATCGTGGTCGTTCGGTGGATTAGGAACGAACCTGTACTTCTGAGAGCGCACGATGAGCCTTGACCAGAATCTCTTTACCTTGTCGGTCGTACCGCGCTCAGCCGAGCCACACATCGTCGAGCTAGTTGATCCCCAACAGGTTGTGCATTACAGAAAGGAACGTAAGGACAGTGTTCCCTACGATATTAGTCTGTTTGGTGAGTGGATGTAAAGGTTATTTTCATTATTGATCTTAAGACACCTTGATTTTTTAGATCCGCTGACTGACTCGCTGCTGGCAACAGTCACAGCGCCAAGTGCGGCGAGCAAGCATAAGACAGTGCAGTTGTACAATCCTTCTGTACCTGTTGAGCTCAAGTCGACAGGAATTTTGTGGGTGGAATTTAGAGCTGTGTACTATGGGTGTACTCAAACACCTTCTCTAGCACTTTTCGATGGAGTTTTACTTGGGAAGAGTACGTTACCACATTTAAACAGCGATACTTTGGTCAACAATTGTTTTAAAGGCACGAGTTCGAATGGAAGAAGGAAGAATGCTTTATTATCCGCAAGCCTGATCCACCCGTGCTGATCGCGATCACAAAGGATCCCAGCAACAAGATTAAGACTCGAGCTGTGCAGATCCTCGATTATAATATCAAAAGGTCCTTTCTTGAGATGTGCTATTAGGATTATTTCTAATATATCAACAGATTTGATATCGTTGATAGGAAAGGTCTTGAGATCGTCCTTCTTTCTTCTCTCCTATCGTTCCAGGATTACTTTGACGCAAAGAATGCTCCCGTTCAGGCTCCTGCGAAGGCGACAGCTGAGACGGAGACTACGGCTCCGCCACCTCCCCCTAAACCATCGCCACCTAAAGCGTCGACCTCAGCACAGCTTGCCGTGAGGCCGAAGAGGACTGGTCTGGAACGTATTGCTGAGCTACAGAGAGGAAAGTTGAACGAGTTGCTAGTGACAGAAGAGTGCGAAGCGGATGATTATGCGGAGTATTGCTCGAACTTGTTAGAGGTGATTCTTCAATTCAAATTTTTCGTCGAACGTTTGCCCACTTCTTTCATCTCCAGAACGACAACATTGAATATGTTATCCTCCGAGCGTCAACTGCCGTTGCTATCCCAAAGGTCCTGCAGGCAGCACAGCACACAAAACGTCGACGTCTCGACGCCGGCGATCGGAACGAGCTGCTTCAGTACATACAGTATGACACGATAGCGCAAACTGGCACCGTAACCGAAAGGCGCAAACGAGGTGATAAGATCGAGTCTTCACAGTCTTCAGAAAGCTTTACTGTGCGCCTTTGCAAGATCAAGCTCACACCCTCGCCGCAATTGAGGGTAGATCGGCATACTGTCTTTCGTCCCCCAGTGGCGCGAGATGCGAGCCACGCGATGGAGAACATCTCGCGTTCGAAAGGCAAAGATGTCGACCGAGGAGAGTTGGAGGAGGAGGTTCTCTCGGTGTCGACGAGCGTTGCGAAGGGAAAGGGTAAAGTGAACAAGAGGGCGGAGGAGAAAGAACGGAGGAAGAGGGAGCGAGATGAAGAGTTGGCGCGGAAGATAAAGGAGCAAGAGGGGGCAGAGGAAAGGCGACGCAAAGAAACTGAGGAAATGAAAAAGAAGAAGGAAATGCCTCCCAAGGAGACCAAGGCAGAGATGCGCGAACGAAGGCAGAGAGAAAAAGAAGCAGAGGAGGAGCGTAGAAAAGAGCTGTTGAGAGAGGCGGAGAAAAAGAAGGAGAGAGAACGGAGAGAGAAGAAGGAAAGGTCAAGAAGAAAAGGCAATACCGTGCAGAAACCATCCTTAGAACCCCCAGTTGGTGTCTCGAAACTGGTCGCCTTGTGAAGACGCACACGGTGTCTACTACACATTATTTAACACGTCCAGCGAGAACGGCCCCGGACCAAGAAATCTCCCTTGCAAAGCTCTGAACGGGTTGTGTCTTCGTCTCGACTACGTTCCTCTCCGGGCCTTACGGGCGGCCTTACCACACAATGCAGCGTTCAGTCGCGATGTACGGTAGCGATGCAGATTCTACCTCACCTCAGGTGTCATTCCCGGCCGAGAATATGATATGAACAGACCATTAGTTGCGCTTTTGTCGACGTCTAACAGTCGAATGGACATGTATATAATACACTCACTATATTTTCACCGTCTTTCACGGACTCAACATGCATATGCTATATAACTTATTTTAGTTTGAACACAGTCGAGGGCCGGCATTTTCGCGTTTCTCAGGCTCACTGGCATATCCATCCACTTTCCTCTGCATTCTACTTTGTCGCCCGAATGAATCGTCGATCCTCCAGAAACTTAGTCCTCCTCATCAAATCTAACTGCTTTACATTGGTGCTTACTGCTAGTAACCGTGACCATTTTGGAAATCAACTTAAGTCTCATTTATGAGCGCTGGTGTTGTCAAAGGTGAGCGGACAAAGTACGACCCTCAGCGTGTACTTTATTAGAAGTTGACCTAGCGCACAACTTTGCAGCTATAACTCGAAAATATGTCGTCGAAAAATTCTCTTGCTGTTGCTGGATTAGTGAGATATGTACCTCAGGCTTGCACTTACCCGATGCCCGATCTCAGGCTTGGGCAGAAGCATTTGATTTTCGGCCCGGTCCACAAAGCAGCCTGAGTGCGTTACAGTTATACTGCAAACTCTTGTCCTGTAACACAAATCGCCAGGAGGATGTCTTCTTTTCTTTCGAAGCTGACTGTAGATACCTTCGTCTTCGACCCTCGGCCGGAATACCCCTTTCTCGTGGCTTCCAAGCGCTACCGTCCCAACTCGAGTTTATATGACGAGAAGGGGTTGACTTTAGTGTTCGCGCATGGGACCGGCTATCATAAGGAACACTGGGAAGCAACGATAGAGGATCTATGGTCAGCAGTGGAACAAACGAAGGGAGTGGGGATTCGGGAATTCTGGTCTATTGATTGTCCGAATCATGGTGATTCCGCTGTGTTAAATGAGAAAACTCTGCAATGGGGATACCAGGACATATGTGAGTCTCACAGTCAATGTCTATCCTCTCGCGCCTAATCTTCGTACCTCAGTTGGATGGGAAGAGTACGCTCGCTCTATATACCTTTTCTGCACCGGACAAGGTCTAGGCCTCCCTTCTCAAGGATATTTCGATGACCACACCCTCGTCGGGATAGGCCATTCCATGGGTGCGATAGCAATGGTCCTCTCTATCACGTTTAAGAGCCCACCACCATGGCAATCAATTCTTATGATCGACCCTATGCTCCTTTCACAAAAGTTTGACGGAGTGACCGGTCCGAGCTTCTTACTTACCGGAGCCCAGGCAAGAAGGGATATTTGGCCGAGCAAGGAAGAAGCATACAGAATATTCAAGGGTCGGAGAAGCTATGCGGATTGGGATCAGAGGGTACTGAAGGCGTACTGCGTGAGTGAGCAGTTGTAGCACAAAGAAGCAGCTCTGATTGATGTCCAACTAGGAATTTGGACTTCGTGACCTACCAACGCCTGATTACCCAGACAAGACGGATGGTGTTACTCTTAAATGTAGCAAAATCCAGGAAGCTGTGAGTCTTGAGTCCTCGAACATTGTGCTTGCGAGTTCATACTGTTGGTGTAGGCATGCTACCGCGATAGGATTGGTCGAGTAAGGACCTACAGTTACCTTGCATCTGCATGCTCTAGGCTGCCTATACATGCGATCTATGGCGCTATTGATGACTATACGTACGTTTCCCAAAAGATATCACGAATATTATTTCTTAACATTTCGCATTCGCAGCCCGGCCGAATGCAAAGCCGATGTCATCGATAATGCCGCCCAAGGGCGTTTTGCGAGCGTGCGCAAGGTAGAAGGGGCTGGTCACCTGGTCAGCCATTATTGTATTCTCGATGACTCTTTCCGTTCCACTAATTGTCCTTCAAATAGGTGGTACAAACGCAACCAAAAGGCTTGGCTAGCGTAATATACGAAGTTTTAACGTCTCAAAGTTCTGGACGACCGAAAGTACAAAGTATGAGCAGACTCTGAACTTAATTTAGTTGAATCCTACTTGTCTAACATTCAAGGATGTGCGCTCCGGTACCTTGCAGAACAATAAGGCTGTATGACGTTGTCGATGTTCGAGAAATTTCAAGCAATACGGTCATGATCGACCGTTGCATGGCAACACGAGATAGGCTTTGGGTTTCCGATCTCTACCAAGAAAATGCTCGTCCGTGTACCTTCGGATTCCGACAAACAAGCTCTTGCGTTTTGTCTCTTACGTCTTCTCTTGAGTTTTTCTCCCCCATTGATTCTAGACTTGACTGCATCATTATTCAACCGAAAATAGGAGACACTTTGCTCGCGCTGACTCGGAAGTCCGTTTGTACCCCGACCTTTTGCCACGGGGATGATGCTTGGAACATAGGGGCTTGCTTTTGTTCTGGTACGTTCGAGATGAGCCTGAATTTATCGGTAACTTACTTTGTTATCTACTGCTACAGGTTACCCGTATCATATGATCATTGAACACTACTACTGCTCTATTGGATTTAAGTGAATCTTATGGAGTATGTAGGCCTGATGTCCAAGATTCAGCTCTTGCACCTCCTGCCCCCAGCTAAGTTCCTGTTACACGACCTTTCTTACTCTTCTTACCGAAGGCCATGGTATATTCATTCTGTGTCTGGGCCAGACTAGAACAAGCTTTTGGCGCATAGGGGTCGCGGATCAGTTCCAGTGCATCGCCACATCCGCCGATCATGTACCCCTTTCTATGTCCGGATAGCTTGAGTGCGGTCTCTCGCTTCGGCAAAGCTCTTGCCACGAATTGCCGGCGTACTTTTACTTCTCTCCGCTCAGGAGCATGCGCGACTCTTGTTTTCTGTCTGGAGATCTCGATCCGCTAAGGTCATATTCGAAGACATACCATACCGATGACGAGGTTGTTGAAGAAACAACAATGGTGTCCGGTATGAAGTCTGCGTATAAGAAGGCTGGGGCTTTCTGTAATTGAGCTCATCACGAAAACTCACACCTTCGCTTTCTGCCCCCCCTTACTCTGTGAACGCCGCCCGGTGCACGTTCTACACATAATTCAAGTACTTCAATACTTACTAGCTTACCAGCTTGCACATCAGCAATAATCGTCACTTCTATTCTACTGTCTACGCTAATCTACCCTACGTTGAACACCTCTTGATAATAGTTGCCTACTATGGTCCGTGTTATCCACCTCTTCAGCACCGGCATCGCCACCCTTGCCTTCTCTGCTCTCGCCTCAGCCTCAGCCTTGCCCAACGTTGAAAGACGTCGTGCCAGTGACTTGTATGCTCGCTCTGACTCTGCCGCGGTGCGACCCGCGCTTGATGATGCCAGCCTTCTGGCGGGTTTAGTCGATTACCTCTACAAGCGTGGCAGCGGCACCGTTGGTGATCAGAACGACGATTCCGGACATACGGTCTACGTGACGAGTACGGTAACGACCACATCTGTCTCGACTACGTTTGCGGATACGTGTGCTACTGGTATGCTCTCCCTTCTTTTCTCATTTTTATTTGGACTTTTCGCTGATGAGGGACGTGTAGATACTGGCTCGGGGTCGGAGACGGAGACGGCTACTACATCGACGGAGACTACTGGTACTGACACGACATCGACAAGTACCTCGGATACGACGTCTACGACCGATACAACGTCCACGACTGATACAACGTCCACATCTGATTCAACGTCCTCGACTGATTCAACGTCCTCGACTGATTCAACGTCCACAACTGATTCATCGTCCACGACTGAAACAACGTCCACGTCCGATTCGACGTCAACGTCTACGACTGATTCCTCATCCACCACTGACACTACGTCGACAGACTCGATATCGACCACTGACTCAACGTCCAGCGTGGATTCCTCAACTACTTCGACGGATTCGACATCCTCGACCGACTCAACAACTACTGATTCTACTACCTCTACCTCCGACTCGACGTCGACGTCGACCACTGACTCTACCTCCGACTCGACGTCGACGTCGACCACTGACTCTACATCCACGACTGACTCTGGTTCAACTTCGACTACGTCCACAGGCTCCGATACGACGTCTACGTCTACGACAGACACGTCTTCCTCGACCGATTCTACGTCCACAACCGATACAGCGTCCACAACCGATTCCACATCTACGACTAGCTCTACTTCTACAACGGACTCGACGTCCACCTCGGATTCTACGTCCACAACTGACTCATCCTCCACGACTACGACCGACTCATCCTCCACGTCTACGACTGACTCTTCTTCCACGTCTACAACGGACTCGTCTTCTACGTCTACAACGGACTCGTCTTCCACGTCCATAACTTCGAGTTCCAGCGACGCAGGGACCGTTACGGTCACCGTAACCACGACTGAGACCTCTACGGAGCCGGGCACGACTATTACTGCGACATCGACGTCGACAGAGATCGAGACGGAGTCGTGCACAGCAGCGACTGAGACGTCCACGATTCTTGCTACCTCCACGTCTACGGTCTCAGAGACAAGCACGAGCACGGACGTTCAGACCTTGACGTCCACGGTGATCCAGACCCAGACTTCGCAGGTCGTCGTGTCCGAGACTTCCACTGTCCTTGAGACTTCGACCTCGATCTTGGATGTCACCACTACAGCTACGTTCACTGCGACTGAGACGAAGACGAGTGTAGTGCCTTCCACAGTTGTGACGACGAGTACGCTTTTGTTGACCCAGACGGCGACGAAGGATGTAACAAGCACTGTCACTGCGACGCAGACGGCTACGGCGACAAAGGATGTAACAAGCACTGTCATTACGACACAGACGGCGACGAAGGACGTGACAAACACTGTTACTGCGACTGCTACGACGACAAGCATGGTGACCTCAATCAGCACCAGTATCAAGGTCAGCACCAGCACCAGCGTCGTGACCTCGACAAGCACTGTGACTTCGACAGTTAGCTCGTCCGCCGGGTCTGGGTCCAAATCCTCCACGTCGACTTCGACATCGTCAGCATCGGGCGCGACACAGTCGCTCTACGGTCAGTGTGGCGGATCTGATTGGACAGGCGCGACGTCGTGCCCCGCGAACTCGCATTGCGAGCATTATAACACCTGTACGTCTCTTCTCTCCTCTCCTTACTCTTTTATTGAAACTGTAGCTGACGAATGTTTTGTACACAGTCTACTACCAGTGCATTCCTAATTAATATCAGGACTAATTACTTAGGGACTTTATGAACTCACCGGTTGGTATATCTGCAGTCACCTCTCCCATTACCTCTCCTTACACTACTCTTTCCCGTCGTTTAACCACGAGCTCGGTGCTCGATTATTCTCATAATAAGTAACTTAGCACATCACATTAATTAGTAATCTACTGCACTGGCATGCAAAACATGTTTCTAACTTCTGACAAAAAAAATTGATCATTCTTTCTACACAAAGATAACACCAATGTGATCATCTGGCAGCGAGTGATCCTCTCCGAGTCTCGCGCGATTCGTCACTGGCACTCGGATCGAGCTCAAGCTCAAACCGGTACGTAAGGTAGCTTGAATGGTCTTCAGATATACCAGGAGGGACCTTTGCGTTTGCGAGTGGCAAGCCTGAGCGCCAGCTCCAGTGATCAGACATTAAACAGCCGTCAGGCTTCGGGGGTCGCCGGGCTGACTCTATGCCATAGTATGATAGCACACAACCTGTAAAGCCCTGCAACTAACTCTATTAAATAAAAAAATCGTCGACGGTGTCTGAAGTATAGTCCAATGCCAACGCCCTCAACATCGCATCCTAGTAATGCAATCAGGATCATATAGAAACTCGCATTGCTTGGTGAGTCTGAGAGTAACAACACGGTTGCTAGTATCCATCACAAAAATGGCGGAAATATTGTAGGGCCCCTGTAAGCCTCTTATAATGCAAATGTAAGGCTTATAAGCCATTATAATGCAATTTCATCTTACGTCGAACCTGTTTTTCGGTAATGTCACTATAATGCCCTTACAATGTGCTCATGGCATTACAATCACGCGGTAACAATTATCAATATTGCGACCGGTTTGCCTGCCAGTGGTCCTTATTTAGGTTATCACTAATATCACACATGTAATAGGGTTACAATTTTTTTTATTTGCACTGTATAGCTATAAACAACTTGAAGCCTAGACAATCTATAGTACAAAGTGGTGAGGGCAAAAAAAAAACTTACCAGCGGCAAGGGAAGCAAAAGTCCAAGTCCGAGCCAGAGCCAGAGCCAAGATCTGAGTCAAAACAAAGCAAGCCATAAAAGCTAACCAGAGAGCTAATGCTAGAGCCAGAGCTAGAGACAGAGACAGAGACAGAGACAGAGACAGAGACAAATCAAGAGACACTTGCAGAGACAGACAGACGTAGCCAGAGAAAGAGACAGAAACTCGCAGAGACAAAGTGGGCAAGGAAGAAGAGACAGACGGGGAGCTCGTGCACGCACTGGCACCTTGAAGCGCGCGGTGTGGCGTGTGAACCTAGCACGAAATCTGGTGACTTACGCATCTAAGCACATTATAAGCTCCTTATAATGTCACTGTAAGGCCTATATTTGTGTTACAATCTAATGATAATATTATCAAGCTTATAATTTAAGGATAACATAATCTTAAGATTACAAGGGAAGAATTGACATTACAATCCAGGTGTAAGTTCTATGAAGTAATTGCAAGGCCGATAATACTTACGAAAATCGTAAGGTCACTGTAGGATTTCCGCCAATTCTGTGATGTCGGCAACTCGCGCGTACTATCTCAGGTTCTCGATTTCACGAATTAAACTTTCGTGACATCCACTGCGTGGAACAATCCGACAAGCGTACGGCTTCGCGATGCTGCGAAACGCGATAGTTAGCCATTTCTTATGCAAGGTGCCGGAAAATACAGGAAATTTTTAAAAAATGCTTCCGGTAACTTACCTGATGGCGGCTGAAATGAATTCTACTTTCGGGAGCATTTCGTTTCCGGTCATAGGATCAAGAGGGGGCAAGATATCGAAGAGAGCCAGAGTGGAGGCGATTGTGAGCCATATAAGATCGTCAGAGAAATGGCGACCCGGACAAGCACTACGATCCGGTGTCCGTAAGATGCATGAAACAGAGTAGACTGTAGAACGTACCGTCTTCCGAACCCGAATACGACTTTCGCAGGGTCGGCCGCCCACTCATGCACATCATCATTTTCTTTCTGTTCCATGAATCGGGAAGGCATGAAGCGTTCGGGATCGGGGAAGTAACGCTCGTCTCGCATCATTTGCCTATTTCACAGAGGTTTAATGAAATAGGCATCTTGAGTGTAGGTACTAACCATATGTTAGTCATTATCATTGACCCGGAGGGTATCGTCCAGCCTTCGTAGACATCGTCTTTCACGGAGCGATGTGGGATGCCTATAAAGGGTAATTACAGTATGATAACCTTGGCAGCCTTTGTAATTACTTTAAATACTCACCAAAAGGCGCAGGAGGATGGATACTGAAAAGATAACAAAGAGTGAGTAACACATTCGGGCGTCTGAAAAAAATGGATGTATACCGGTACACCTCTTTTAGTATGCAATCCAGGAAGGGCAGTTGGTTCTTATCCTCAAACGATGGTAGTCTTCGATTAGACTTGATGAACCCATCAAGCTCTATACGCGCACGCTCGGAAACTTCTGGGTGAAGTACCATCATGAGGAAGAACGTATATAGTGTAGATTCGGACTTTTAATCATTAAATGGTATTTTAGTTTGGAACTGGTAAAAGAACAACACACCGTCTCGGATCCGGCTTTATATGGTCTGAGTAATGTGCAAGTCATAATATCCGATAAGCTCTAGCTTACCAAAGAATGCGACAGCTCCAAGAGCTGCAATGTCCTCTGCTTCTTCGGGGTCCTGGACGTCTCTACTATCAAGTTCCTCAAGTAGGCTAGGAATGAATGCCCTTCTTGAAATCCCCCTTTCCTAAAATATCAGAGATAAGAATTGATTTGAATGGTGCACGCGATACTAAGGTAAACGCACCCGTTCCTTTTGTGCCAGCGCAATAGGTGCGTGGTAAGCCTCTAATGTAACCTCTCTCCCCTTAGAAAAAAGACTGGGAAAGCTCAAGCCAGGAATCCAAGTCGGCATATATTGGACTTCGAAAGTATTATATGAGTCAACTATGTTTATGACCCTAAGCGCATGGACAACGTACGGATGGGAATCACATCCACCGGAGTAGACCCAGGAGTTCCAGTGGCTTTACACACCTCATCAACGTTGTCCATCAATCTAACAATTTCGTCCTCTTCCGATGTGACCTTGTGACCGTACGCGACCAAGCACAGTGTACGAGAGACAAGCCTATGAGTAGCCAGAGATGTTTCAGTAATGATAGGTAGGGTAAGAAGGTATCCTTACTGATGAACTGGACAACGAATGTTCCCTTCAAACCCGGATATATCTAATATGAACTGATTGACCTCTTCCCGTATATCCGGATGAAAGGCAGCAAATTCTTGTTGGTTAAAGGATGCTTGCATAAGTCGACGCTGCTTCCTCCATCTATCACCAT
Organism: Trichaptum abietinum; assembly: GCA_910574555.1. Taxonomy (NCBI): domain Eukaryota; kingdom Fungi; phylum Basidiomycota; class Agaricomycetes; order Hymenochaetales; family Trichaptaceae; genus Trichaptum; species Trichaptum abietinum. The sequence continues at coordinate 4,302,834 of CAJTBE010000005.1, read as the reverse complement.
AGTTCATCATCGTCATCATCGTCCCCATACCAAGTCTAATCACACAAGCGATGAGCAGTTGGATTTTCCATGAAACTGAAAGCACTCACAATTCACCACTCATCATTCGAGGACGATCAGAATAGTTATGGCTGCGCTTTTCAAGGAGTTCTCTCGCAATATCCAGGCTGTTGCAAATGATCACGGGACGACCAAAGACATGAATGTAGATGAGACGTCCTGATCAATTGAAGGAAGATATTGGTGTCGACGAGGAAGATAGAAAGAAGCTGTGTCAATACCATATGTCTCTCCCCATTCTGCAAACGTTTTCCACTGATATTCGATAGGAATCTTCATAGCATGTCCGATGAGGAAATGGCCAGGAGGCCCTGGCGGCAGATTAGAAAGTGAGCGTCTTTGAGAGTAAATTAGAAAACCGATGAATAATAGTACGGAGAGAGCAAGAACTTGAAGAAGGGCGGCGTCATAAGTCGTGTTGAGTGAAAGCCCAAACATTTTCCTTGACGATGGGGGTATTTAGAGTATTTATGGAGTTTATATAGGCCATACTGCAAAGCAACTCAATCGGAGCCTGGTTGAATGATAGTCTCCATTACCGGCGTAATAAAATGCAAGTAGTATCTCAGATCAAGGCTGCAGTATGCGTTCGTTTTCAGACCAATGCATGCTAGTGCAAAGAAACAGACCGAGACGATGGCGATGACAAGGTCCAGGTCAGTCAACAACCGGTCGAAAGGGGGGCCACTGAATTGCTGACATGATTTTTGTAACCATTTTAGAGAGCGAGGAGCGCAAGAGTTTTGAAGTACGTGCGGCAAATAGCGTTGACACGTACATACGACGTACACTGGCATAGTACCTGTTCGTCTAGTATACGCGGCAAGCGATAGTAACTGAGGCAACCGATAGGCATCTAGACACCTGAAAACGATACTGTATAAACGGTAGTCAAAGGGCATGAGACGAAAGTTCAGGTACTGGCAGTCTAAGCGGACATTAGATGATCGTCACTTACATAGTGGTGCTTGAAGACAGGTATACTTCAAGTTGATGTCGTTCAATTCGGTTCAATACTAGTACTACTCAGGAAGGTAGTTTGATCGAATATAAAGGGAGTTGAACAACCTTCGATAGAGATGAGGACGGCGCAGTAATCTGGAATACACATGAATCTAAGTAAAAGCCCATGTACTCACTGCAATTATGATAACTTGCATCATGGCATGTCCATGAAGGGCGGCCTGAGTTTGAGTCCTGCCAGTGGCAGCCTGAGTGAGTCACTGGCAGGCTGCGCTGAGGATGCTGACTAATCCAGCACCATAGTGAACGTTTGAACTTGAAGTTCGTCATGGCCACAACGCCTACGACTACAATGACTCGCCAACAAAACACTCGACGTCGACCTCGAGGGGCAAACAACACAACCGTCTCAAGGCCTTCGGTGCGGGCAGGCGACTCTCGACGAACGAACGGCAATGGTGTAGCCACTGGCACGCCTCAGAAGCCTGCCGCGGTGCCAGCGCGTACCGAAGTCGGCATGTCGCCTGCGTCGCGATATAACAGCAACCTACGCATCCTGCGTCGACGCGACCCGAAAATACTGTCGATCTTTGATCAGTTCCCTCATGGTTGTGCGTACTACTATAGTATCTCTGAGCAAAGGTGGGAGAGGATGGGTTATGAAGGCGCCTTGTTTTTGTTTGAGAGGTGCGTCTATATTTCTGGCATAGAAACTACGTACTTGCATTGATGATTCACAGGGAAGTTGAACCAAAATATGGTTTTTTCATCCTCAATCGCGTAGGAACGGAAGACTTTGTACAATACATCATCCCATCCGATAAAATAACACCCCAAGGGCAATATCTATGCATAGAGAGCAAGGAATCCCATGGGACTTCCACTGCCGACAGCGGATATGAAGCCCCTCACAGCGATCGCCTACAATCGACCATGAGCCTGTGGACGCTACCAACGGACACGCGGGAATCTCTCGCCAATGTCATGCTTCGTTTACTTGATTGTGTAAAGAGGGGTGTTCCGTATCCCCAAGAATACCGGTTCGGTCCGGACATTTTCGTGCGGTCAACCTTTGTATCCAACAGCGGCAACGAGGACGAAGATGACTTTGAGAGCGAGTCAGGGGATGAAGTCTACCATGACGCGATGAGTGTCTCCGCTAGTACCAATAGCATGGTTAGGCAGGCGCTGAGTGAACCGAGAGGAACGTCTGATACCCAGTCCGGGACATCTGGACTTGATCATCTTTTCGCAAAGCTTGCTGCTTCAGCATCGACGACTTCCCAAGACTTAACACCTACTATCGCGCCTTTAACACAGACGAGACAGGCAGTGCAATCTAGCACAACAGCGAACAGTATTCTGGAGATGCTTGGTAGAAGCAACCAACCACCTTCTGCACCTCAAGGTCCTTTATCGGGACAGGCATTACTATCCAATATGTTTGCCTCCGTTGCAAGTACGACTGGACAACCCACGCAAAAGCCATTGCTTCCCGCGGAAAACTTTGCACAATTCAGGTTCCCGACTCAAACGTCAACTGTTTCCTCACCACCGCAGGACATGGAGATCCTGTCACCGAAACCAAACAATGCCGCTTTACCACAGATTCTCACTGCGGATGTAATTCATGAGCTGATGGGTTTTCCCAGCTCCTCAAGTAGGAGCACATCGCGTATCTCAACTTCGAATTCGGAGCAATCGCACGGTGCAAGCTCGGTACAGCCCCAAGCACAAAACGTAACGCGCCCACGTACCCCGAGTTCGGCTGGGGCTCCTCGTAGTAAAGAGCGAGGCTATATTGCAGATCGTGGGGAAGATGACGGAGGCGTATCGGAGGCATCTACTGGTATGGAAGGCGAAATGGTCATCGATCGTCATCATAGCCAGGACAGAGGCTTGGGACCCCGCACATTAGGCGCGCGCTCGTCTTTCTTAGGTGCAACAAGCACTGGCTCAAACGGTTCTCTTAAGGGAGATACTACTCCTCGCGCTCAGCAAGGCCGTGGGCTGGAGTCTATGCCTTCTCATCTTTCTCTGAACTCACAGAAATCTGGCCGGGCTATGCAGTCTGTCTCTGATGCGTTGGCGGCCGGTCCAAGCAATAGGGGCGGACAGGCTTTAAGTCGCACGGTACCCGCGCCGGTCACTGCACCCGATCACGCACCCTTCATGGCGGGTTCCGAGATTTGGCCACAAACGCAAGCATCCCGGACATCGAGGAAAGGGGACAAGCGTAACGAGAAAGCAGAGGAGCCTGATGGTATCATGGAGCTTGATTTCAGCGAAATTCGCGTTCTAGATGATCTTCAGGCCTTCGAGGCGAAGGGCGCTGGCGGTCACGGCAAGGAGAAGGGCAAGGGAAGAGATAAAGACAGAGGTCGTAAGGAGCCTACCTCCAAGCTAAAAGAAAATGAGAGGGAGAAGACGATTAATTCGCAAGGAAGTGGACCAGTTTCGCCCTCGGTGAATGAAAAGGATCGCCAGCGTCACGGTGGCAAGCCCTCAAGGCGCGAGAAAGAACGATTAGCTGGAACAGCGACTCCTGCTAACGAAGGCGTTGTATTCTCTGAGATTACAACTCCCCCTCGAAATTTGACTAATGGAAATTCGTCGTCTTCCATAACCACCATTAAGCGGGTTGCGCAGTCTCCGATTACTTCGAGCGTTGGACCCGACCTGGCTAAGGGTGTTCTACTGAACGAACTCTCCCGCTCCGGTATGTTATCAAAGTCCGAAGGACAGGCTATCGGCCGTTTATCGTCTGCTGGCCCGGTTTTGGACAAAAATACTTTCATGCAACAAGTTCTAACCTTGATCCACGTGAGCCCCCTTTCCTTTCTTAATCCTGTTCTGTTTTTTTGAGACGAAGTTGCGATTTAGACCGACAAATCGTTTGTTGAGAGATTGTATCAAGGCTACCTCGATCGGGTATAATGTCCATTTCATGACCGAAGACCAATATCCTCTAGGCCCTTTCGGTTGACAGAAACTCCTCATAAGCAGGTGTTCTCTCCGCCGATCCGCTATGACGACGCCACATGACTGTATAATGATGTTATACGTACATACATCCATGGTACTCATCGAACTTCCAACACTCCCATCATTTTGCCATTTTAGCCGATATGTACTATTGTCAATGTGGAAACGGTATCTTCTTGGTTGCAAATGTATCACTGATCTTCAGGTTTGCTTTTCTGTGATCTCTACCAGTCTTTCCCTGGAGGACACCGAGCTGTACGAAACATGAACTGATTCTGTTTATCTTCGAAAGAACATCCAAAGCTTCCATTCTTCTACGTCGCAGAGATCTCCCGCGAATGGAGTGTTTCACAGTTTGTTAAAGCCTAAAGGCACATAGCGACAATCCGATCGCTTGTGTTTGAGGGCCGTTAACTTCTTATCTAGGGTCATAGCTTGCAGGGTCGGAAACTATTCAATTTTAGGTGAGATCAAACGGCAACTGATTGTCATGAGACCCGCGTGGTGAGTGACTAAAGGCAGGTATAGTCGGTAAGATAATCCGAGGGTCGGTGATTAGAGATTAGTTCCGTCGGGGAGCATGAAGTTCCGGAGGCTTCAATCGAGATTATAGACGTTGCTTAAAATTTATGGACGAAGTCGACTTGGAGCTTTTGCTTTTAAGAGGTAATTTGATTTGATAGACACGCGCTCAGACATACAGTATGTCGAGTTTTGAAATTCGACCGGGCATGGTAAGTTGCGCTTCGGAGGTTGTAAGTATCATGGGCCCGCCATCATCCACTATACTAATTACCCGTCGCAGGCCACCCGCTCCAGGGACAAATTGTTTTTTTAGTTTGTCAAATTATACCGCGTTCATCCAGGGTTATTCAATGAATTTCCAAATGTCAATGGGGCGATCGCCCGAAGACACTCGACGACAGCGAGCTGCAGCGTGATAGGCTATGCGAAGCTAAAGCCGAGCTGTCGGTTTTCGCCAGTACCTGAATTGGCAATCATTGGCATGTCTATCGATACTCTGTACTCGGCATACGGATACTATCTGGCATGACATTAGGGCATGTTTCGGGGGACGCTAGTGCATTCCGTATATCATACAAGAATCCCGTTGATCGCTAGCCAGCGCCTTCTACGCGCAACAGTGCACCGCTCCCCCTCATCTTCTCGAGCCCGCAAACGGCTGGCTGTGAGGCTTGACCACCGCGTTCCGCCGCCCCCACTCTTCGGACGGAATTCATGTCAACGGGATGCAGCCTGGCACAGCGGAGATCACAGCTGTCAACCTTCTAGACTCAGTCTTCAGTCAACTTAGTCATCTTCAAATACTTAAAGTGAGTTTCATGAGACATCCGTCATCTGTGGAAAGCTCATACATGTAACACATTGTAGTATGTTAATGGTTAGACAGAGTGAAACATCTGTTCGAGGTTCGTTACTGACGATCGATCCACCTCCGCCCCTTCCCCTGCAGTTGCCGCCCTAGGCTTACTAGTACGCATAAGCAAAATCCATACAATCTCGTCGGCTGCTAATCAGTCTCTTGACCACAGAGCTACGATCATTTACTTACTTTCGACGATGAGGTGAACTACATCTGGAAGTCGAGATGGAACGTCTCAAAAGTCCTTTTCCTCATCAATCGATATATACCTTACTGGGATTGTATACAATATTTGTTCAGTGAGCGATGTTCCTGTTTTTCTTCTTAGGTTGCGGGCAGCTAATAATTGTTCAAGCGATGGTAATCGGCACGGAGACTTCGGTAAGTTTGCAAACGCTAGTATGATCTCAAGGTGCATTAAGCTGACTGTTTCCTGCGCGATCTAAGTTATGCAAGACCTCCATCCAAATATGTGCCTGTAAGTTCTGAATACCTCTATCACTAGCAAGCGGATGTATTTATCTAGGAAACCAGTCGCGGCATCATATGGCATAGTTATATCGGAAGGTGAGCTAAAGAGCACGTCTTCGGTGATGGGTCCTGACTGCTTCTCAGTAATTCTAATGATGCGAGCGTGGGCCGTGTGGGGTAAAGATCGATGGGTTACCTTAATACTCTTTATGCTCTTTATCGTGCGTGCTACTTTTCACCTTTCTTGTCCTCTTTTCTGACGCTACTCCTTTTCGCAAAGGCAATTGTTGTGGCACCCGCTATAATCGATCGACAATATTTCAATGGGTTTGACGGTACGCAGGTAGACTAAGTGATAGCGCCTTATGATACTTATCGATGACCTTTACCCTCTTCGTAGCCATAGCCCCTGTTTCCAGTGCAATCCATGGCTGTTTATTTAACCTCCCCAATCGTACCATCTACGTAGATTTCGTACTAATTATCATAACTGAAGCCAGTGAGTACTTTAATCCAGTAACTTCTAGGAAGCAACTCTGGACTCACCGCCATGTTAGTTGCCCTGGCATTGATGGTCATCAAGGCGTTCAATGCTGGTATGTATCACAGACGATGGTAATGTGAGCAAATGAATTTAATCGGCGTGAATAGTGGACCTATCAAGTAACTCTGCGCTTGGAATAATATACCGTGACGGTAAGCAAGCTTATCCTACGTAGAATCAAAAATATCTGACCAATCATCCTCTAGGAATCCTTTATTTTGTTGCGATCCTTCGTTCGTGGCCAGTTTCGAGTTTGTAGCGCTGCCGTTACTGACGTGTGTGGTTTTTTAGTTGCATCTATTGCGAACCTGGTGGCGATTCTTGTCGCACCGGTAAGACATTCTGTATATCTATCTTTTCACGCGTCATGCTCACCTTACATATCTCTAAGCTCGAAATGGTCTTCTTCCTCGTTGTGTACCCATCCCGTTACTGCGTGTGATTTGTTTGAGAGTCTGACATCTTCGCTATCACTCTAGAATGCAGCGTGTCTTACATAGCATCTGCTGCACCCGGGTGCTCATTCACATCCGCTCGGCCTATGCGATGAATAACATCGGAAGCAATGGGTCGTACTCCGGGCAACGCGCCTACCACGTAGCGGACACGCCCATGAACTTCCAGGTCCAATTTCGGCGAGAAGGGCTCTCTCAGGATCTGCCTTTGGACGAGCTGCACAGTGACGGCTCGGTGAAGCGCAGCGTGACATCGACGACGGGCGAGGTTGTAGATTTTGTTTGAGCCGTTTTCAAAAACACTCGGACGTACATACGGTATCATTTTGTAAGATTTTTGATGGGGCTGACTGGTTCAGTGTGTGCGCGCTTTTGTTGTTGTATGAGAGGCTGGGATTGTTGTTGCTGTATTCAAGGCGTCACATACTAATAGTACTGTAAATATGCACGTAGATTGTACATACTGCATCGCGAAATCGGATGACTACCTGATTACTTTCACCCGAGCCTCATCCGATCATATCACCAACCCAGCAATTCCTGTTTTTATTTGGTGTAACAATCAGCGTGCACACGATATCATCATCACTTTCAAAAAGAGAGCACGCACGCAAAAAGGCAGGAGTCCCGTTTTATCAGTAGTGTGATTGGCAGTGTCCGTAGGCGACCCGGGAAGTATATAATTTCTCTGTAATGAAGCATATGGTGAATGGATTACTTCGGAAAGAATGGATAGTAGCGAACCTCATCGTCAACGGAGTTTCCACTCCATTTCATCTACGACATGCCCCGAATTCAGATGGCGATGGGTTTGCACCCGGGTCGTCGTCTCTCTCTCCCTTGCTCCCGGAAAGCGTCCCAGCCCTCAAACTACCCCGCTCTCCGCCTTTCCCGCAGTAGGCGAATGATTGGGGCCTGTTGTGTCCAACGCACCTGTACTCAATGATGTTGATGTTGCCAATAACGATGGAGGTACCTCTTCCGTCGCGTTTTTGGTCGGGATATCTCCTATCTGACCAGGCATCTCTCCGTTCCCAGCCTTTCGTCGTAGGGAGCCCGATACCGAGTGCGCGTTATCACTGTCGACGTGCATGGGCATGGTGTCGCCAAGCCACTGATCCTCCTCCTTGTCGGGTGTGCGTGGGCTCGGATGTGGCCTGCGGAACACACTCAATGGCGACTGCAACAAGGACGAGTTCTGCAGACTTGGGGGGATGGGAATATTGATTCGGCCTAGGAGCGACTTGTTGCGTCTGCGTTGTCCGAATTTTGGACGAGCTCTTGTATCCAGTGGGTGAGACGCGGACGTGGATGAAGATGTGGCAGATGATGGTGGGTAGGATGAGGGGAGGGGACGAGTGTTCGGTCGCTTGAGATTCGAAGTGGGTATGTTGGCAATTGGCTTGGACATTGCTTTTTGGCGCTTTGTCGTCGAGTGGAGACAGCGACCGGGGTATCTCTAAGCAGCGATAGTGTGCTCTCGTTAAGTATGTAGACCGTAGACGCCCACCCGTGGAGTCTATACAGTCAAAGTTGCCGACTATATTGACCCTGTCGGCAGCACCTAAAACGGAGTCCTTGATCTATTTACATACGCGGACCAAAAATATGAACCTTCATCAAAATTGCTACTAAATCTCATTTTCTTCTGAAGGGTACTTAAACAGTCTGAGATCGTCAGCGAACGAACGGGTTAAAACGCAAACGTTCAGCGCGAGTCGCGCTGAAGAATTGGCTATGCATCAATTTTATTACCGGTCGCAACTTTTGGTTAGACTAGAAGGATTGCTTTGGTGCTTCGGCCACTGCAATGTGTAAACATCTCTAATCCAAGTAGTAATTTTCCTGGAACACACTTCGCGGCACACCATCTTCCTGAATCACAATCTCCCGCTCCAACGTGTACCCTCCTCTCTCAGGAAGGTATACACACCAAACGTACCAATAAGCGACACCGAGGAATGCGATACTCAGGCATACCACAACATGTAGCTATGATGATACAAATAGAATCCCGATTTACCGTAAGCGAAAGATAAAGTAGGTATAAAAAGATAGACGAACTTACGTAGTAAGGCAGATGTTCGAAAGGAGAATATCCGGGCGCCGGAGGAACAAGTGGGACGATGACGAGAAAGAGGTTTGAGACAAGGAAGAAGGTCGTGACAACGGGCCAGGTCTTGAACGGTGGCGACCAATCCCAGCTACGTCCCCATCGTGTGTGAAGGAAGAGCAACCCTCCAGCAATCGCCGTGTTTATTAATGAACGCGGATACGATGATACTATGCACATGTAGTGATGAGTTAGAAGAATGGAGTATATATGGTGTTTGGAAACGCACATTGGAGCACGAAATTGAATGCATCACCGGGTGGGGGAGTTGCCGCAGTGATGGAGCTTACGGCCCATTGCAAAAAAAGACCGGAGAATGGTGCATTGAACGGTTTATTACTAGCGAACCATTCAGAATAAGGAAGTATTCCTTCTCGTCCAAGTTCTTGGATAACTAAATAGCTTGATCAAAATACTGCATGTAAGGGCATCGCGGAGTTGAGATTACCTCTGCCAAAGGTAAAGAGGACTGCCAGAATATTCCCAAAAATGGTTAGGGCTATTATAGCACTAACAACCTAATAGAGTGAGTCTGTGTCAGGTTGCAGTGAAAATAAACAGGGCCTGAGATAGACCCACCCGCTCAGTGTTTGGTCCAAAAATATTCCTGAAGAACAACGCCCTGTGTATATGAACAAGAGTCAACCTCGCCAGCTATACTCCAAGCAACAGTCACCCGTATGAAAAAATGGCTTACGCTACGACCCGACCACTGCCAAGGATGTCTTCCTTTGAAACAACGGCAAAATATGCAACGTTGACAAGCATATAAAGAACCGTAATTAACAGCATAGCCAAAGGTGCGGCCTTTTTTATCGTCTGCACCGGATTTCGGACCTCTGATAGGGCGAAGTTTGCATTCGAATATCCGAGAAATGACCTGTCACCTATCAGAACAGCCCAGATAACATTTGACGACGGGAAAACCGCATACCAGATGATATTGTACAGCGCTGTGACCAATGCATTCGCCTCCAGGCGCGTATCTTTCCAAAGGTTCCCCCATTCAAGGTTTTCCGTCGGCGTCGTTGGAGAAAGGCGAGGGAACAGAAGCACAAACTGCCCCGCGAGAACAATAAATAGCATGACTAGCAGGACGAAGATTCCAAAGATATTTTGCACGCGGAGCCCCAGTTTGAGATTGGTGCCATGCAGAAGAAAAGCCGCAGTCAGAGCAAGGACTCCGGCAATGCGAGTGTTAGAGGTTGTTATGGGTAGAGCTAGCGCATGTATTGTGTCTGCGGAAGTAAAATTAGGAAACGGGAAAATCAGATGGAAATTTAACCAGAAAGAATGATCCTCACATTCGCCAAAAGCGATAGCACCATTCGCGGACCAGCCCTACAGTCCGACAAAAAGCAAAACAAGGTGTAAGCTACATTTCACATCCAGAGGATTATCACACTCACAATTAGGACAGCATACATGGCAAAGACACAGCTCACGAGGAACTTGGGTTTGCGAAAAATGAACTCTAGATAGTTTTTTTCTCCGCCACTACGAGGCAATCCCTGTTACATGCACCTCAGATTAGATGAATATGTTGCATAAGTTTAAGTTGGAGTCACGTTACCGTTCCGAGCTCAATAAACACTGCAGTTCCGGCAGCTGCAATCAGTGCACCTAGAATCCAAAGGAGGAGTGACATCCCGACACTTCCACAAGACCGCAGGATAAGACTCGGGGTGGCATATATCCTAATGAGAGGAAAGGAGAGATGATCGAGCTTGAGAAAGAGACGTTGAGATGATGTCATGCAAGCATACGCACCCAGTGCCGATAACACAGTTGAATATGAGGAATACGGTACTGAAGAGGCCTGCGTCATTGAGCAGTAAGTTTCGACACATACGTTCATTATGATTGCTATTCTACCCATTTGCCTCTTTTCGTGGGGTACATCATCGAAGGATTCGCCGTCTGTCGCTGTAAATAGAATTACGATGAGCAGAAGGCTTCATGAAAAATGTTGACCAACTTGCCACCAGCATCTTCAGAACGTAGATGTGCCCCTTCTACAGGTTCTTGCGCTTGTACAGGTATCTGTAGCTGTGTCTTCGCTCTCAGCAGTGGCACGCGTTCTGATGACTGGCTGCGAGTTTCACTGCTGTTGGACCCTCTCACCGACATCTTTCGCTCTTTGCAGTCGTGCTTGTCGCAAAAGCCGCAATACTAATGCAAAAACTGAACTCGGATTCATTGATGATCTGCTTCCGTTCTGGTGATGTGAAAGTGAGATGAGACCCATTGCCATGTACACTATAATACCGTACATGCATCGCATAACCCGTGTGCGGCACCTCTGTCGACGCATTTGACTTGTCTTCCGCTTATTTCTATCTAGCACGAAAGCAAGACGAAGAAACTATAACTGAAGCGGGAACGATGTGAGAATCACACAACTTGGAGTCGCGTACGCATGTACTAGCAGTAGGAAACGCTGCAATGCGGCTATGCCAGCCTATCAGGAAAAAGGGAAAAATATGACATACCCGTATATTACTGACTCTATAGAGTCAGTTCTACAGGTAGAAAGTCTGCACGAGAAAATAGTGGTGCCTGTCGGCAGGAACGCGGTCCTTGAACCATTTACCCGGACCGAATTTGGTAATTGTCTTTTACATAATGATAGGTGACAAATCCTGTGTATTATGCTATAAGGTTTTCCTACGTATAACTCAGTACCCTCTTGATGGACTTAGTTTAGTACATTCATTGAGTGCCTTTTCTCGGCACGTTCGTGTGATCATGAGTTCACATTATATTCGGGTATGTTCCGTTTTAAATTGCACTTACCTTCTTCAGAAATAATTCAGCGTTTATTCATAGGTCAGGTGTGTTTTAACATATTCAAATCCTCTGCATACATATCAAACTTACTCCTCCTTGCATATGAGTTTTAATGTGTAATGGTGACTGATGAACCCCATTCATTTCATGACGGACCTTATGGTCATGTGCGTACACACATGTTAAGTGATATCATTGTTGCTCCACAAACTAGCATTTTCTTTTGCGTAATTCAATTCTGGCTCTCATATAACTAACGCGTTGTGTGCAGTAATCTGTAGCAACCACCACTTCACTTTCAAAATTTGTGCTTTCTTTGAACTATTAATATGGAAATGAACGATCACGACCAAGGTGCTATCTATTGGTTATGTAATTAATGATGTATCTTCTTACGTACAAGTTTTGTTCTCCTTAGAGCCCAGCATAGACGTTCAGTCGTATAGCGGTCTTGCTACAAATCAGCTTGACGAAGTTGTGGATAATGGTAAGTGTGGTTCATCTATCTACGTTTACATATGCTGACAACTACGTCTATTAACTTTAAATCTTGTGTTATATGATTTACATTGTCAATTTGAATCATTGTGCTACCTGTGACACAATCGTTACTGAATGGATGTCTTTATTTATTTGTGCTTAACGTTTTCGTCGTTCTTCTTTACGTTTGTTAGACGGACAAAATCTGTCAAACTATCGTCGTATTGTAAATGATCCTGATCTCTATGCAGCATCTTCTTCTAGACTTCAACCAACGTTAAGTTTTGAAGATCTGAATATGTGGTACTCGTATGTGGAAGCATACAATATTGGACATGGGGTTCCACGGGATGCATATGTAACATACCCTAATTATATTATAGTAACGCAGCTTCCACTCAAACATTTTGTTGAACGATATGAGAGTTTAAACATGAACGATATATGTAATCTATGTGATTGTCATGGTTTAAGTGTAAGAGGTCATAACAAAACAAGACTATTTCTAGCATTGTTACGACATGACTGTTCCCTACAACAATGTGAACAAACCAATTATGTATTTAAAAGTAGGTCAAGGCCTAATCGATCTCGTGGTTTAGGTTCTCGTTCGACTGCATTTCAGCGTAGTGAGACAGAGTTGAATTCAATGTTGATGAACAGTCAGGAAAATGCTCGTGCAAGACGTGTAAGATTGAGTTCTGTGCACCTGAATTCCACGCCGTCCCAAGAGAGTGCACACCAGCCTCTCACTGACATTGGAGCAATAGTTGATGAGCGTTTGGATCTAACATCTGATATGCCGTCAGAGTCCTTTCCAAAATTGCAAGGAAGACATTTTCGAAATGGTATCATCAGAGAGTGGCAAGAATCAATGGATCCCGACAAGTGGTCTCCTACTGTATGCAGTGTTTGTGGTCAGGATAAAACTCTCAGAGAAATTCGTAATATTGATTTCACTGACGAACAATTGAGTGTATTAGTAAACGAATATATTCCAGATAATGTTCTTCCAGATACGTACAACTTGCTTGAATATAAAAATGCTATTCTTCATCCCAAAGGTTTATCAAACTGTGCATTACGCTCGACTGCGCAAGTATGTCATCTATGTTATTCCTCTTTACGATTAAAAAAACAACCTCTTAATGCATTGGCTAATTTTCAGTATTATGGGTGGGAGAAATTACCCGACGATGTTAGGAATGCGTTTGAACATGCCACCTTGTTTGATTTGATGTTGGTGTCTCGAGCGAGATGTTCTCGTATCACACACTTATTTTCTTCTAATAAACAAAGTCCCGTATACGGTAGTAATCCAGAAACTTCGCAACGTTACAATAGAGGAAATGTCGCGATCTTTCCTCAAGACTCGGCACAATTATTGGATTTTCTTCCGCCTAATCGCAGTCAGATTGAACAAGACATGTGTGCGCTTTTCATAGGCGGAACGACCGTACCAACAAAGGACAATATTAAACATCTGAATCCAGTTCTAGTATCAAAGAACAGAGTTTATACAATGATCAAATTTTTGACTGAGAATAATTCATGGTATATGGAGTCAGGAACTAGATTTAGTGAGGAAAACTTCCGATCATTGTTTCCAAATCAAGAAGTAGATGAAGATGAAATCGTTGCTCCAGGTTTTGAAATCAACCATCTGAATACGCAGCAGACTAATGACGATTCATTGTTAAATAACGATAGTACCCGTATTAATAATGAACGAACGGCTGACGCTGACAGTCCCCTGCTAATGGAATCAGTTGGTTATACTAATGTGGGTGGCTCATCTGTGGATTATCAATCTATGAAAAATAATGCGTTGGCATGGTGTTTGAACAACAGACCTTTTGTTGCAGCACGTACAAGTACAGGTTTTTTACGTGATGATGACCCAGGTTTGTTATCATATGCTTTTCCTCATCTAGATCCATGGGGAATAGGTGGTTTCAACAACCCCAGAGCAGACGAAAAACGCAGGTTACCATTTCAGAAACAGTTGAAAAACCTATTGCTTCAACACAAGTCACCGTTTGAAGAGGACGCAAATTTTGCTTTTGTGTGTTGGAATATTATTCAGAAGACTGACGTAAGACGAAAGTCGTGTTTTTCAATGAAAAAACGTGGATCCAGAAACATTGCTGACCAAATGAGAGTTTTAGCACCTATCTTTGAAAAGCTTGCTGCGAAGTGGGAGAGAAATATGTATGCTCGTCCAGAAGGTGACGATGAAGTAGCTGCAGTTAATTTGCTCAATAGTCTGAAAATGGTTAATCGAGATTTGAAAGGCAGTCTAGGTTATAAACTGAGTAGACGAAACGAAGTCAGAGCATTGATAAAGAAATTTTCCACTCCGGCCTTATTCATCACTCTGAATCCACATGATATAAGCCATCCTCTATTAGGTGTGATTGGAGGATTTACGGTTGCCGAGTGGCAATCATTATCAGTATATCAGAGGTCCTGTTTTGTTGCTAAACATCCTGCAATTGCAGCAAGGTTCTTTGACGCTATGATAAGCTCGTTTGTTTCAATTGTGCTTAGACCTGATCACAATGATGGATATTTTGGTAAGTGTAAAGCATACTATGGGATGGTTGAAGCTCAGGGCAGGGGTACTTTACATTGTCATATGTTGATATGGCTTGATGGCAATCCGTCACCCATGGATTTGAGAGAAAGACTTAGAACTAATGAGGATTTTAAGAGTGATCTATTTCGTTGGCTAGAGTTTAATATATGTACTCATATTCCTGGAAGCGAAAATCAAGATGCAAATATACAGAGTTCGAACACAGTCCGTCCGGATCCTCCTGTACTTGATCCACGTCTTGCTAGCCAACCACGTGTAGCAGACTTTGATAATGAAGAAGATTTTGAGTTGGCTTTCCAAATGTTTGTTAAGGATTTAGTATTAACGTGCAATTGGCATGAACATACACATACATGTTGGAAGCATCTCAAGAATGATGAACCGCATGATGATGCACATTGTCGAATGCGAATTAACGGGCAAACTAGGTCCTTGACGGAGATCGATCCGGAGACAGAATCTATTCTACTTCGTCGACTTCACCCAAGAATTAATAATTTCAATGAGCTGGTAATTTTCTTGATGCAATGCAATATGGATATAAAATATATTGGCTCGGGTGAAGCAGCAAAAGCACTAGTTTATTATATTACTGATTATATAACCAAGCAAGATCTGCCAACGCACGTTGGCTTCTCGGCTTTACAGTACGCAATGCAGCGAACAAGTAAAGATTTTTGGAACAGTTCCACGGAAGATTCTGAAAAGCTTGAACGAAGTGTTATTATTAGGTGCATTAACGCTTTAAATGCCAGGCAAGAAGTCTCACATCAACAAGTTATGAGTTATCTAGTGGGTGGTGGGGATTTCTACTCGAGTCATAAATTTGGTACGTTAAAGTGGATGGATTATGTCCGACATCTCAGAAACGAAGAACAACTTATTTCAGAAAATAATGATACAGACGTGAATGATGAATTAGATGATCTTCATGTTACAATCACTGTTGAGGATGGGCAGGTAACAGCGTCATCACCTGTTCTCGATTATGTCTATCGAGCCGAGCTTGAGCCGTTTAATAGCATGTCCTTATGGGAGTTTCATGAGAAAACACAAACAATGCCCATTGGTAAACAGCAAGCTGGATCTAGTAATGCCGAAGGAAGAAGGGGTAGACCTACAGCAGTACGCGGTCCATTTGGTCATGGACATCCTAAAGCAAATACGCATCAGTCACAACTAAAACGGACGTTTGTCGTTCCTGTGTTGATTGGACCTGCTCTTCCAAGGCCAGATAGAGGAGATGAGGAATATGAGGAATGGTGTAGACTGATGCTGATGTTTTTTAAACCGTGGAGAACACTATCTGATTTGAATGGTCCGAATGATCATTGGATAGATTCATTTGTGCAATATCAATTCAAAGAGGAGCATGTAGATCTGATGAAGAATATGAATGTCGAAAACGAGTGTAAGGATGCAAGAGATAATCACAGAGCAAGGACTATAACAATTGATCATAGCACAGCAGACAACACGTTTGGACAGGCTGTAGCAAATACAGGTAGCATTGAAAGTTTCATATTAGCAGATGATAATTTATCTTTTTTACAAGTGAATAGTATTGAGATCGACAACGGGGAAAGTTCTACCTATGAAGCTAATCAGGAGTCTGGATCTGAATGGAACGACTTGCTAAAGGGATTGGATAGAATTGGGTTGTTCGCTAAACATCCAGTTGAGTATGTTTCAAATGTTTCTTTGGATGCCGTTTATGCTTCATTCACACAAGATCAGTTGCAAATGCAAGCAAAGCTAATGGCAGAGTTCAAACGGCATAAAAGGTTGCGAGGTGATGAAGATGACGTTGAACAGCAACTGCATAGTCAGAACAACTTAAACTATTCTGTTAGACAGCATACTGTTACTGTTAACAGTCATACTTCTTCATTGCATTCATCTTCAATGCGATTAGAACATCTTCAACCTGCTTACTGTTCGTACGCCCATGTTCATGAAAATCGTATTTGTTTGGACCTGCAAATATTGGAAAGCATCGTTGAGGAACGTGGGTTGAAAGATAACACGGAACAAATGAGAGCATTGAAATCAATCGGAGAACATGTCATTTATGGAGATCGTGACCCACTCCTATTGTATGTTGCCGGAGTTGGTGGGACTGGGAAAAGTTATATCATTCAGTCTATTAGTTCTTTGTTTGATAAACTGGGACGATCAGAGGAGTTGATCATTACTGCGCCTACTGGTTCAGCCGCAGTCTTGATAAATGGATTCACCATTCATTCCATACTTCAACTTCAACGTACGGGTAAACCAGATACCGCACTTCTGGAACGTATTCTAAGACATGTTAAATATCTTATTATAGATGAAGTAAGTATGATATCGGCTGTGACGATGCAGCTCATATCTTTAAGACTTCAACAAGCGTTTGCTTATGATTTCATTCGTAAGGATTTACCGTTTGGTGGTATGAATGTAATATTCTTTGGAGACATGGGTCAACTTCCTCCCGTACGGTTACCTTCTGTTTTTAGTGATAGACTTGTTTCGCAAATTAGTCCAAACACTATGGAAACAAAAGATGGACAGAGTGCTGTCTCGGGAGTCATTTGTTGGCGCAGAGTTCATAAAGTAATTGAGCTTAAAAAGAATTGGAGAGCATTAAAGGACCCACGTTATGTCAATTTACTTATGAGAATTAGAAAAGGAATTGCTTGGGATGGCTTACGACCAATGTCTGATGAGCAGAAAGGGTGTGGTGAAAATTATACTATCAGTGACTATATGACGATCTATACACGGCTGCTATCACGATTGCAACTTCATAGTAATCGTGGAGTTGACTTTTTCTCTGATGCGCCTATTATTGTTGCCAAACGAACGCTTCGTGATGCATTGAATGCAATCCGAGTTGAACAATATGCAACACAGACTGGTCGAGTCGTGGGCCATTATCGTTCAAAGGATGTTTATAAGAAAGTAAGTGTCGCAACCAATGTCCGATTGAGAGATGTTTTGTGGAAATTAGGTTCTACAATAACAGGTGATGCGTTGGGCGACTTGCCGCTTGTACCAGGTATGAAAGTGATGATCACTGAAAACATTGCTACAAGCGAGAAAGTTGTGAATGGTGCAGAAGGAACTTTACAATACGTCAAATACGAAGAAATCGATGGCGTTAGGTATGCAACTTGTGCGTATGTACTAATTGAGGGATCAAATATTCAAGCACCCGGTTTACCAAAAGGTATAATACCTATACTGCCTGTAGTATCTTACTTTAAATTCACAGACGTTACTAGCGCAGTATCTTTTTCTATTCAGCGTACTCAGCTTCCAATAGTTCCCGCTTACGCCTTTACCGATTATAAAGCGCAAGGTCGTACCATGACAAAAGCTATTATTGACATTGCTGGCTGCAAAACACTGCAAAGTCTCTACGTCATGCTGTCACGCGTTGGTTGTCTGGATGACATAGCCGTTCTAAGGCCTTTCCCCGAATCTAAGATATACGCAAGACTATCAAGGGCTTTCCGTAATGAGTTTGAACGATTGAGCAGAATTGAGGAGCATAGTGCTTAATATGATATATGTTGTGACAATATCAGACGATGACAGCTAAGTTACGAGGATTTTCGATTTACGCTCGATGTGCGTACGCACATCTAACGTGGGAAACGCTTACACCGTAATAGCTCGAGCGCTTAGTTTATAATGGGCGCTTATTTAACTTAATGCATACGAATTTATCCGAGGTTGTCCCAGCTTTGTAATCATGTCACAACCGTAGATTTTCCATTCCGAGAACATGTCAAGTGGCTACCGTGCTAATTCTACAGGTCTGTGCTCAATTAAAAAACCTTTCTTCACTTGAATTTCTCTAACAATTATCAGCAATGTTGTCTCCTCATTATGCACTGTTATGTACAACATTGAAATTTCACTGGCAACTCCCACCCTGAAGCTATATTCATTTGCTTGGCATGATGCAACACATTTAATATACCCTTGGCCGCCTTGACTCGAATCTTCGCAGAGGTAATTTCTGGTTGTGCATTCTCTACGGATTGAGAATTCGGAGCGCATTCTGAAATGCATGCAACCGCTCCTACAAGGCTGGTGCCAGCTGATGATTACTCCGATGCTCTGTGCTTTAATTTAAGGGTAGCACAAGTCTTGTGCGGACACTGTACTCACTGGCGTTGGCGAGCGGCACTGTACTTTGAGGGCCATTAAGTGCACTCTGTAACATACAATTTCTCTTATCAGGTTGACGCCTGTTCTCTTCAACTGTCCTGTATGTTTATTTGTTCTTGTTGTTGAAAAACAAGACTTGATAGAGAAAAGACTCATTCTCTGCGTAAAAGCGCATCTTTTCGAACAACGACAATGGTCAATTTATATACTCCGACAAGTATGCACTATAAGCTCATTTTTTTTTTCTCACATCATTACCGAATAAACTTTGTTCTACAGAAAACGCTATGAACCTTTTAGCCTGGGTTGGCAGTTGGTTAACTCAGACAATAATTGCTTTTCAACGTGCGACTTGCGTAAGTGTGTTGCTCAGGAATATTCTCAGATCACACAGGCTCACGATGCAATTGCGATTTGGATCTCTACTTCCAATCACCTCAATAGATAGATCTCATTTAAGCAAGAACGGGTACGATAAAACGCGCTATCCTCAGAGGGATAACCGGAAGCTAACCTTTAAGTCTTGCTGGTTGCAAACATAATACGGAGGCGAGGATCGGACTTGCCCGGCAAACACTACTAGCTATTCACTCACGGCAATATCGGAATCGTCACTCCAAGTGGTAGTTCTATACTATTAAGTGCTTTGCCTCAGTAATAGAACGACTTGAGAGTGAACCTTGCTGGAAGCAGACGTGCTGTATTTTCATATCGGCAACACCTAGTAAAGAGTGCAGTCTGCTTGAAATACAAAGATTGGACACTGTGGCAGGACTACTGAATGGCGGAGGTCATGGTGGAGGAGACGCGGCGGATTGGAGCTGGAAGTTGGCTAAATTAGAAGGTCAATGACAAGTGGTGGAAGTCAATGGTTGGGTAGATAGAAGCCCAAGAGACGTTGCAGTTTTGTAGCGGAGTTTTCCGCCCTTGTATATTCTTGGATTTTGAAATGAATGAACAAACAAATCCGACTTGATGCTTTGGTCTGTACGAGGCTCTGTCAACTTGGTGTGTTGCTGGGACCCAAGCCTGTCGAGGGAAGGCGTATAGCGGGCCAACTACCGTCGCTCTCACCTTTTGACGCGCAACTTGTATTAGGTCATATTTACTCAGGAATATTCTCAGACAACACATGCACGCAACGTAATTGTGGCATCATTATATGTTCCTTATTCCTTAAATATAATATTTTCCTATTGATGGGAGGACAGGTACAGAATGTTGCTCCAGCCTTGGATGGTCTTCCTTGATGGATGCTAAAACAACATGTATGTAAGGATCAGCCTTGCCCAACAATCGACAAGCCTTGTGCAGGGCTCTATTTGTGTCTTCATTGGAGAGGAAATATAGTGAATATTGTATGCCATCTTGAGCGAGAAATATAAATAGGCGTTCAAGTCGATGTGCCAGATGCTGCTATAGTTCGGAGAGCTCTAGTTAGATTCTTCAGTGAATATCTCGTTGGGTCGTACATGCATTTCTGGTGATGCAGTCGGCTTAGAAACCGTATTAGCGATTACCCAATATCCTCTTTATGAGGTTTAGAGGAAATGCGGATAATATGATCCTTGCATCTAGTCTCCAGGGATCTACGCTCATTGACATTGAATGAGTGGTCCTACAGCTCTGGGCCTTCATCCATTGTGTCCTAATCACCAAAAAGGTACTGAAAACGGCAGAGAAGCATTGTAAAGATTTGTAAGAGGGGGAGTACTAACCACTCTGTGCACTATTTTCCTACGTTCGGCCGCAGAACTATGCTTGTAATCACTTCTATAAGCGAGCATCAAAAGGAGCAAGACAGACTGTTATCCATTATCAGTGATTTTAATCATCGAGCAGGAGCAAGAGCAGCCAGCTCGAGGTGTACAAAGGCAGAAAATACACGACTAACATGGACACTCGCACAATTATCAAGAAGAAGGCAGCGGCGGCGAAGCGTCCAGATGATGGTGATAGTAATTCTGAATGGTAAAGGACAAATAAGTAAAGGATGGGTAAACCAAAAGTGATTATAAGGGGTGCTATGATCGATCTATTAATGATTGATGATTTTGAAGTCGAGAGGACACATGCTAAGCAGAAAGAAACGAAAGGAATGAATGAATGAATGGTGGGACACTAGAAATGCTCTACAGTAGTGATGCGTCGGAAAAGGAGAGTACGCGAGTATGCTGGTTGCAGCGGACGAAAAAGGACAGTTGCTACGTAGGAAAGAACAAATACATACGATGAAGAGCGCGAAAGAATTACGAAAATCGCAACTAATATGAATGGAATTCAATTCCACGCACACAGGCCGCTCTCCCGCATTGAAGATCGCGTCGACCCGAGGGTGAAAGGTAGAAAGAGGTTGGGGAAGGGAAGGAAGGAGGGCGTGGCGTGTGTGTGGGGAATTAAAGAATAATGGGCTCGGAGCCGATAATGAGTCAATGACTAAAGTAGGTTGACGCGTCGTTGACACAGTCGGCCTCCTTTCTCTCTCCCTCCCTCATGTTGATCCATCCACACTCTCACTGTCGATCATTTACCGATCAGCAATCACAGCGTCGATCCATCTGCACTCTCACATCATTCAGATAAAGTAATGCTAGGTATAGCAAGGTGAGTTTCAAGTTCAACTTTCCAAGTTGAATGACATACATACTTCAATGAGTTGCCGGGATTGTATTCCACAATTCATTGGAGTATTCATGGCTCTCATGTCGCATAAAGGCGTTTTGTATCTTCTTCCATTGGTAACTGTTGCTGGTATGAATAATGATTAAGGTCATAACGTAAACTAACTTGCGACGTAGTAAGTTACTCATAATCCGTTCCATATAAGCATGGCTAACATCAAATTCACACTATCAACAGCCCACAAAAGAGTAGTGCATAGTAGATTAGACTGGCATGTCAGGTCTCTAATGTAGAATAATACAATTGCAATGATATACAAGTGAAACAAAAAAAGATGCGTGCTCGTGCTACAAATTTGTCAAAGATCGAAGAAAATGTTCAGAATATGTTTCGTTCCCTTGCATCACCTTTCCTGTCTGATTGAATAGAGTCAAAGCTTGCCTCCATTGTCGTCCAGACCTAACATCCAACTGGCTTTTCAGAATGCCTTGCAGTCGACTTTGATACCAGGTTTCACAACCTTGAGACCAGTAAAGGACATCGGCATTGCTTCGCCTCCACTGGCCATGCTGAGGCCACCAGGATACTTCTTTGTCAACATTAGCTTCACCTGTGAATGTCAATATTAAAATGTGAATGTAAACATTAAGAATAAATGTGCACCTGTCCAAACAGTATACATTCCGACAAGAATACCGAGATCTTGTTGAGTTAATCTGACAGCTTCCGAGTCATGGAAGAGAATCGATGTAAAGTCAATGCTGCCTCGATGAATGAGCCGAAGCGAGTCCATTGCAACTCTCCAGATGATTCCGCCATGCAGAAGAGCAGCTCGAGCGACGCTTGGATCCATCAACAATTGATCCCTACGATCGAGGTATGCCTTGAAGTCAAGTACAGTGGGCTGATAATTAATCGGTCGATACCCAAGACCAGAGTGTGCTCCGCTCAAAGGTTGAAATGGATCATCAAGAGAATGGCCGAGATGGAAAGTCGTTCCTCGTTCGAAAAAATGTAATGCCAGTTGTTCTATGGATGTGCAAATTGCCGTTCGGAAAGCTTCGACAACAAGAGACGGGCATTCAACCTGAATTGCGTTACTGTTTGCCTTATTAACTGTAATGATATATCGTGATGGGGATTCTGTGTAGAAAGTAAAAGCGCGCGACATAGCTAATCGCAATGGAATAGCGTTGTCATTGTTGAGATCATGAAGTGAAGCAGGAACGGCCTGCTTGTAGGCGAGGAACGAGACGAAATGTATAGCTTCTTGACGCTGGTCTATGTGAGGAAGTACGTCGTTAACGAGTACTCGCACAAAACGCTTTTCATCAAGAACATGTTCGGGGGGAGCATATGCACTTCCGTCGGGGTGGAATCCGTATCGGTAGTATAACAAGTCCCCCAAGTCTGGAGTCTCGAGTCGAGATGTTGTAAGGACAGTAGAATCATATACTTGCTCTAATCGTATAAGAGCCAGCTCGGGTAAGGTTCGAATGGGTTCAAAGTTTCCGGGCTTGTAAACGTCTGCGGAAAACGGGCGATTCCAGTCCTCTGAATCTTCATAGTCGTCATCCCCAACGTTCGCATGTGGATCGAGGTCCGAACTAATGTCCCACTGATCGTTAAAACTGTCGTACCATTTTTGGGTCGATGCGTATGACGACCACAAGTCTGGAACGTCACCCCGACGCACGTATGTACGAATAGAATGACCTAGATGTTCAATCCAATGAAAGACGTACGCTCCTCTGGGGCCGGGACAGACAAAGCGACTCGCATTCCGTTCCCGGTCAAGACGTTTAACCTGATCGATTGGAGTCTCATGTAAAATCCGCCGGTCGTTTTCTCGAAGCATACGAGTGATGAAATTGCGAACATTCTCTCCAGGCTTTTGGCGACTAGGCGGGTTGTTTGGCTGAATGATAGACAGCTGAGTAGGGAGAGGGGCATTTTCAGGGAGATCTGTGCTTCGAAGACGCAGAGCAGTTGGGAGTGATTCGTTCTTGTGGATGCGTTTAGAAATTTGAATCCAAACCGGAATGCGATATCTGAAATACAGATGCAATAGATATGGGTGCGCGAAGGTTTCCCAGTCGATGTACACGCCGACGCGAGGGACCGAATGTGAACAATAGATGGACTGTCCGAGACTATTAGCCCATTCAGCACTGACACCACCACGAACGAGATGCTCGATCCAATAAATATCAAAGTCGTAAGGATTTTTTGTTTCCTTGGCAGAGAGAGCAACGGTATACATGAATAATGCCATCAGGGGTACAAATGCGTTCCGCGAATTTAGCACTCGCATTCGAGCAGCTTCAACCGACTCGTGTGTTGCGGTGAAGCCCCAGCTGCTAGGGAGTCTGAACTGTTGAATGTCTAGAGGGTGTGGAAAACTTGGCCGGAGTCTAATAAATTCTTCGTATGCAGCTATCAACACCCTTTCAAGTCGCCACCAATTGTGCTGAAGGTCTGGATGGAGCTGGTAACGTGTACCAAAAACAGTTGTGATGGGAAAGGTGGTTTTGGTTCCTTCCAATAGTTCAAAGATGTGACCCGTCCAATCTGGCCTGAGGATGCAAAATGGAAGAAAGGGATGTCGATTGTCAAACCACCTTGCGGTCATGTAGCATTTGCTCAGGAAACCGAAGGGCAGGGACTCGAGCTCCAGGAGGATTCGGTGGCAAGGTAGTGTGGAAACTGACAAAATAATGGTCCTTGTCCATGAAATACACTCGACGACTGAATTCTGCATGTGATAGTAGATCATTGACCTAGTAAATTAATAGCTTTTAATGCAATCGGTTTGCTACTTCTTAATGATCATCCTATACGTACAGATAGCACTCTTGACATTATGTTGAAGTCCGTTGTAGGAAGGGCTGTGAGTTGGGAATATGACAGCGTCAGCGAAAGATTCAATGTCCAAATCCTGAAGGGATGCGGGATGTATTGCATGCGAACTTCATATACTTACAACTATATATATGAGAGATCAAGAGAAATCTAAGAATCCGCTTCTATTAAAAGAGCCCCAGATTTCCTTGCGTAGTTATGCTTTCAGATCGATGCACTTTGTTGACTATAATAGAACCAATCACATTATCATTGAGCAGATTGCATGCGTTTAGAAGTTGTCTCAGGAGCTAGACGGTGTTTCTTCTACTATTTTTAACAGTTGCATATATATATAGCTAACATTGTTTTAAGGCGTCGGCGACCCGCTCGGTGGCCAAAAACCATGTTGATAGTATTCTTTATCTGATTGTGGGCAAGAAGTTGAGTTAGCTCTTATTGCGTTTGTTTGTGATTTTGTTAGTTATCTTACAACCGTCGAGTAACGAATGGTCCAAATGATGATCTCCAGCATGTTGACGTCATGTAACAAAGGGCTTCAATACCAATAAAACAGAAACACACAAACCGAAATGCGCTTTTCAAATTTAATCAATACTAAGACTACAGGCTGTTCTCTGATCACCAGTATCTCCTTGCCAACAGTTTGAGACATTAATTTAATCTGTGTGAACTTCCTGACCATTTCCTGAACCATAAACTTCGCCGGCTCCAGCGCGTCCTTCTCAGTGATAGCCTCCGTCTCTAAAAACTACAGTCATTCTGTCAGATTGTTGAGCAATGTTGTGGTTAATCCCTCTGTTTGCTGTTGGATTCTTCACACCTGCAGTCAAAATTAAGACGTGTGTTAGTTGTTTTGTCTCGATTCTGTCATGTATTTTTCTTGATGGTTTACTTTCCGAGCCGTTGTTTCTTAACCCACCAAATGCTTATCATTCTTTAGCGGAGGGTCGCGGACTTGTGCATTCCATTGACGCTCCTTCGACTAAACATTAGTGCAGCTGACACAGAGCTATAGTTATATAAGGATCAATCTGCTCAGGCCAGATGGCTGATGTATATAAACCATCCAGCTCAATCATGGCTCCATATCAAGCTCTGTCCCGGAGGAAAACTGTTGACGACCTTACGTTGGCACTACGGACAGCACATGTATATAATCTATATATATCATCATATGGATCCTATAAAGAAGTTGTCCTTGCCGTGTAATATACGATGTGTGTACACATATCGGCGTGGGAAGCGCATCGGGTAAGATTGATATGTTAGTAATCATACAGTACAAAACCGACTGGATTAGTATAATGATACAGCTAATCTGAAGGACATGCGACAGACATCATTACGACAGGTATGTGTTCAACTTTTTCGATGTGTTTGCATGCAATGGAAGATCTTCATTTCTACTTCGATAAGTTTATGCGCACGATGTGTGTACGCACATCGTAGATTTCGGTAAATCACTACACATATACTACAATACAATACAAACACATTTTTTTATGAGGCTTGAACGTTGATGGCATGTAGATCACTATGTCCTGAAAAGATAACTGCTACCTTTAAAAGTCTTCGTCCGTTGTACTGTCAATTAGCAGTACGTATTAGTTCGTTTTAGCATGCAGTGAAACTTAGACTTACAAGACGCTTGTGCGTTCGGAATCTTTCAAAGTGAAGCCAACGCTTGCCTTCTTATATTCAGAAACCCGTTTTTCGAAAAAATTCGTTTTTCCTTCCAAAGAAATCATATCCATAAAGTCAAACTGTTGCTTACTGATAAGTACGTCGAACAAGATTGTTATGAAAGGCATACGGTGCTTACTGGATTTTGTACATTGTACATCGTCTTGTATCCTAATTTGACAACGAGATGGTCGGCAATGAATTTGATATATTGTTGCATAAGGGATGCGTTCATTCCTATGAGTGATACGGGAAGAGCATCTGATAGGAACTCTTGTTCGATCGCTACTGCCTCTTCAACAATTTGATAAACAATTTTGGGAGGGGGGCGTCGTTTGAGATGGCTGAAAAGGAGACAAGCGAATTCGGTATGCATGCCTTCGTCACGGCTAATCAGTTCGTTACTGAATGTAAGGCCTGGCATAAGCCCGCGTTTCTTTAACCAGAAGATAGACGCGAAAGATCCGGAGAAGAAAATTCCCTCTACGCAAGCGAACGCGACGAGGCGTTCTGCAAAAACAGATGTTTTATCTGTTACCCAACGCAGAGCCCAGTCCGCTTTCTTCTTCACGCAGTCAATTTGGTGTATTGCATCGAACAACAAATCCCGTTCGTTGTTATCTTTAACGTATGTGTCGATAAGAAGCGAATACACTTCGGAATGTATATTTTCCCTATTAATTTTCATATTCATTGAAATTACACTCGTAAAGTACATATCACACTTACATCATTGTTTGAAAGCCGTAGAAACACCGTGCTTCAGCAATTTGCACTTCAGAGGAAAAACGTTCGATTATATTTTCATTGACAATGCCGTCTGATGCTGCGAAGAAGGCAAGTATGTGGCAGATGAATCGACGCTCGTCGTCGTTGAGTTTGTTGTTCCAGTCTGTTAGATCTTTGGAGAGATCTATCTCTTCTGCAGTCCAGAAGGAAGCTTCTGCCTTCTTGTACATTTGCCATATCTAACAAAAAAGTATATGTTAGGTTACCGAACGTAACAACTATCGACTAAGCTCACATCGTTGTACTGTATAGGGAATAGGACAAAACGCCGTTGAGTTTGTGCTAGCAATGGCTCCTCTGGTCAGAATATTCAGTTAAAGATCAGTGTTATATTTCCATTGACGGTCTTTCGCTAACCTTGTGAACCAACAGTGCTGACGTCCCTTGGTTTGAGTTCTGTCGTTGTCTGTGAACTGCATATAATCGTTGGATTTACGCCAGACCAGCAATATCAAAACAAGGCTTACTTAATAGAAGTCGGGTCGTCCATTGCTTGGTAAAAAAGTTTGCTACTCATTAGTCCGACGCAAACCGTTAGTTTTATATCAGGCTCGCACAACTGTGTAGCGGATAAGATTACGTCCTCAGTGCTTATTGTACCTACCTATTGATTGAATGTGTTGATTCGTATCTAAAAGAGTTGCAAAGTGTAGCATATGCGCAGCCCCACATAAACAGCAAGCAGTATGCACTTGGTGTGCGTCTTATGATCTGCCCTTGCATGACCAATCCAACGTATAGAATACGCCACTACAATGGAATATTTTGTCTGAAACGGATGAATGGTATGAATGTAGATCAACATTTGATGAGATGAAATCGTCTGCATTTCATCGCTAAACCATCTATATATCACATATAAAGTTCGCATTATACCTATATCATACAAATTAATACGTAGGAGTAGGGGCATGTGTTATATATGAGTTTGTGGTACATACAGTTTGCGGCATATATGGCGCAGCAGGTACATAAGGCACATACTTACATTTAGTCGGGTTTGAGTTCGGTCTAACTTAATGAATAATGGGCGTTACGGTGGAGAGAGCATATGACTTATGCCTCACATGACCGCATCATATAAAAATTCAAAATATACAACGATCGATTTTGAATTGATGGCTCGTTTCAAGCTTGTAGTTCTGAATAATGTACGTTAGAAGGTTGTAGCGTATCCTCTTAGTTATTATCATGCAATTTCTTCATGTATTTGAACAGTCAGAACCAGACCGTCTAAGGTCATTTGGTAGTATTTACAACAGACGGACAGTACGTCGTGTATTCGATATAGATGAGTATGGAAGGCGTATCGAACCCGGGTTTGGTCACACATCGTAGACGTCATAGTGTTCGTATACCGTGCCTTCAATCATCTGTTGTGTTTCAATCATCATCAGCTCAACAGTTATGCAGCCTACCGTTTGGTACTGTCCTCATGCTTCTCAAATTTGTCGACAGAGACATGTTTATTTCACTTAACAAAATCGCATATATGAAAGCAGGGAGTTGCATTAATATAAATCATCACTATTGACATTGATCATCGTACGGAAAAGCAATCTACAGTAAGCGCAATGCGTGTTTTAAACCGGAACTTCGCTGTCGTTGTCAGAAACTGGCATATCGGAGTCAACATCAACTTCTCCATCCTCTTCTTCCTCATAATCGAGGTGCTCCCAATAGTGACTGATCAAAGAAGGCCAGTCCAGAGAACCTACAGAGTTTGGGAAGGCCATGTCTAACTTCTCTATAAATTTGAAAAGTTCGGAATGAAAACTTGAGAACGTATGCATTATGTCGTGGTACTTCCGGCGCCGCTCGATTAACTTTGCCATATCGCGGATGAGATCCTGAGCATAGCCGAAATCATAGTCGAAGTCTGTTGTGCTTTGCCAATGTGCAACGTCTTTCATGGGTGGCAGCTCCGGATCCAACACATCCATGTAATGTACAATGTACAACAACGCAGCTAGTTGCCTACAGGACGGAAACCTGACTTTAAGACTGTTAGTGGTAGAGTATGAATTGTCGTTACCGGTAAATATCTTACCAGATGTTTTATGCCTTTTCAATTTTATTGACGCGACGTGTGCGTCTAAAAGCTTGAAAAACATCAACGGACTTCGCGTATGTTCAGTGTTAGTGACTACGGTTCCTGCGTAATGTTCCAGCATCATCGCCTTCAGTGATTTGTCATAACACACTGAAGAAATGAAGTGGCCACCGACAACAAGGCAGTCGTCGAGTGATACGACCATGTGCGGCGTACCGGGACGCATATACCTATACGTAGCAGTTGTTAGCCATGTATGAGAATATGACTGCGATGTTATACTCACAATCCATCACCCGGCTTCAGATATACACATTGGAATTTTATATCAGATGATGTCAACCCATTTTCTCGATCTCCGACACCGCTTTCAATGCTCTCACCAACGAACCAGAGC
The DNA here is from genome assembly GCA_910574555.1 of Trichaptum abietinum. Taxonomy (NCBI): domain Eukaryota; kingdom Fungi; phylum Basidiomycota; class Agaricomycetes; order Hymenochaetales; family Trichaptaceae; genus Trichaptum; species Trichaptum abietinum. The sequence goes on along the minus strand of CAJTBE010000005.1, from coordinate 4,273,420 downwards.
TTGTGGCCCAAGAGAGGTTGCACGTACGTGGCAAAACCGCCAGCGTCGATATGCGTAGTAGAAATCGCAGATTCGGTTGTAATAAGAGCCCATAGTGACGGGACTTCATCCATACCCAACTTCGTTGACCAGGTGAACTCTTTGTTGTTTCTAAATATGTATGTCCTTCCGTCATCTAACTCGCTAGACGTATCTCGTCAATGTTCTTATCACGACCGCATTCAATGCATAAATTGGCTGACCTAGTTGGAAGTTTGATGGCACCGCTGTCGAGCGGTATGTCCAACATAAGGTTTACTCGCTGATCCTTGCCTATACCATCCATAAACTTATCGATTGTCGTACTTCGCATCCGTTGTTCTGGGTTGTCTTGAACGAAGATGGACTGATCTACGCACAGTTCAGTTTCGTATTGAATTTGACCCTTTACTTTTCATACCTTGGACTTCTCGCGCATCCGTTAGATCAATAAGTTGTCCGATTTGCTCTCGATCCCATTCACGGATGTTGCACACTTTATCGAACGCTGAGCCATAAACAGCGATGTTGGCGGATGCAAATAGGTTGCGTTTTTCACATTCACTCTTTGCGTCCCATTCCGTCTTACTAAACTCCAACAGGAATGTGCCGAATTTTTCTTCATCTGGGTCTAAAGTTCTGTTCAGGATCGTCTCTAGCTCATTGAGTTCCGGTTTCTAATTGCACGTTGAGCTAATGTATTAATATATAGTTATGAACGTTCGTACCATTGATGCCCATTTATTGATAAGAAAATCCGTCTTTCTATACTCGACTACGTCGTCCACGTCGATCTTTTTTTTTGCATTGCTCTTCAGCAGCGATAAGTCCTCCCTTTGTTCTGGTGATTGGGTGGTCTGAATATTGACATAGACCGAGATACAGAATTGATCATTTTCCTTCTGTATTGTCAAAATTCAAGTCCACGTTAGACAGTGTTCGATTAAGTCAGATTGAAACTAACGTTCGCGATTTCATCATCCGGCCCTCGTTTATAGTACTTTTTTAGCACTGGAAGTTTCTCTCGTAAATGCTTGTTCGTGTTCTTCAAGTTGCGTAACGTAGGGATGTTGGTGGCTTCAATATTCTGGGCCCCTGTAACAGCCGCAGCGTCTTCTTGTGTCTCCGTCTGCTTATCAACAGAAGTGCCGTTGTCTTTCCTCCTCCTTTTAGGTGGTAGAGCGTCTGTGGATGTTTCTTCATCGTTATTCGTAAGGTCTGGCTGTTTATTGCTTTTTTGAATACGAATGCGCTTGCTTTTGCGTGTTTCGGTAGTGCTGCGTGCGCGTGATGTTGTTTTTTTTCGCTTTCTACGACCTTCTTTAACAACATGATCTTCCTCCTCTTCAGATTGCTCGTTCGTTGAATGATCGTCAGCGACGCTAGCTATCTGACCCGTCTGACGCTTGAACGCTGTCGACCCCTTCTCCACGATCTTTTTAACCCAACCTGCCGCGCCAACTACGCCTTTTTTGCCTCGCGATTCAACATCGACTAATTCTCGCATGACTCTACAGATCGTTCCGAGCTCCGTCACGTTGGGTGTATCGGGACTTGGCTCGTTCTTATCGTCGTCAATAAACACCCATGCGTAAGTTTCAGATACGTGTTTTGGAATTGGATAGCCCTTGGCTGGGTCGAAGGCGAAATACCATGAGTTAGATAGCGTCTTCATTTTTGCATAAAAATCAGATACTCCGTCGGTCACAAGTTCAGTGATGAATTGGGCAATACTGCACTCTATTCGAAGCCTGAAGGGATCTTTTTTGAGTGAAGGGACCCTCATTAGCTTTAAAGGTTCGTCAGTAACGTGGTCCATCACGTACAGATGTAAGTCGTGCTTACCTCAACACACTCGAACAAGGCCACGCGATTCGATGAGTTATATGATGTCTGTCCCGGATACAGTAGTATCAACGGCGATATAATAGCCGCCAAGTAAAGAGGACGAAGGATTTGGAAATCTGTCTTTCCCTCGAGACAAGGCACGTTCTGTCCGAGAAAAGCGCTGATTTCGACAAGCGTTACAAGTCTCAGTACCAACGCAGCGGAATATCGTACTGTGTCACTCACATAAGACGTTCGCTGATGGTTGTACCCTCGATGTACGGCTGCTTAGCGAATCTCAATCAGTGTTTAAATACATGCTTGTGCGTGTGTAAACGCACCAGCGAACATCCCAACAACCCCAAAGCCGCCCACATCAGGTTCGAATCAACGTATCGTAACTTCGTCGCCGAATCCAGCCCTTCCACACTCCTAATCATGTCGCTGAGAATCTTACGTTTAACTGCAGTCGATGCGCTTCCTTCAGTTGGTCGGACTACCGACAACTGCAACGACGGTGCCGGCGTCTCAACTGCTTCGGCAGTTATCTTATCGAAATCCTGCACGTCCATGTTCCACTTGATTACATCCTTAACCAACGTCGGCCAATCCTTCAACCTATCGATGAAATGCTTTGCGCCTGGGCTAGGAATGTATCGGTCCATGTACGAAGGTTGATATGTTCGATAGTCATCCTCTGTGCTTCCTTCTAGGTCGTAGCGTACCGGCATAAGCGTTAAATCCAAAACCTTCATGAGAAGGAACTGGTGAGATAATTCGTTTGAAGCGCGTGGCTTGAACTTCATGGCAAACGCTAGCTTGCATGTCTTTTGTTGGGGCTGGTTGGTGCTCAATATGCTGGATCGAAGGTCCTTCTCGAAATCCAAGACTCGGTGCGTTAAGTTGAGCAACAGCTCGTCCCTATTCTGAGGAAAGTCGACCGGGTCGTGCGTTGAGCTGGCGTTGTCGAACAGATCCTGCCACATTTTGTGCGTGAGTGGAACATTCCATTGTGCAGACACAACGGTCGGTGTTAAGCATAACGTCATGACGTCTTCACAGTCAAAAACCGGGTCTTTGACGGTAGGAAGACGCGCAAGGGCATTGAATAGTGCTGTTTGGCTCGGTGCCATGAGCGAAGAGAGGTGTTTGTATGGTTAAAGGCCGTATAGTGTGTGCTGATGGTTGGCGTTCAAGATCAGGAGAGAGGCGCAGCTGCGCCCTTCTACGCCGCGGGCTTCTTTTGATAGATTACGTAATGGTAATAAAAATAGAATTCAGATGTGCGTACGCACATGCAAGCTGTTTTGATACCAAGCGGAGCCGGCGTTGATTGCTGATCGCCAACGCCTCCCAGACGGCGTCCTTTTTTTTTGTAATATATTCGTACGCGTTGCGTGTCTTTGGGGGGCTGTCCCATGTGATTTACGGCTAATCAGAAGCCAACCGCCGGTTTTTCGCCATTTATAGAATACATTTGACACGGCTTGCTGGGTGTTTTTTTTTTTTCCTCCTGTCCCCAGCCTGCCCCCAACCTTGTACGCGTACTCGAACGTCCTCCACGTCTAAAATGACGAAAACACAACCTGCATTCGAAAGTTCGTAAGAGCGCCCCCTCCCTCCTCTTCTCCTTCTCTTCTACAAAATCGATTGTAGACAACAGACTCAGCAGATGGCTGTGCCAGATGGGAGCTGCTACGACGCCTCCCATAGCGAAACGAGCTACTCCCCTGCACGCCGGAATGCAGACGATGTCAAATAAAGTCAGTGACCTTTCCCCAAGGGGTCCTGGCCTTTTTGCTCGCCTGCGCGCTGTGTGTTGTTCCCTTTTTCTTTCTTCTCAACCGTCCTTCTCCACACCCTCCAACTCTGTGCAGAACTAAAAACAAACCGTACGTCGTCGTCTAACGTAGGCCGCTCTCACCTGTAGGTATCCACGACTACGAAGTTCGTGTTCGTATGTTGCCCGTGCCTTTTCCAAGCGATGTTTTGAGAGAGGCGTTGGCGCAGCAGGATTTAGTTTGGGATACGGAGGGCAACGGGTCGGTGGAGGGCGCGGGTTCGTTTGACAGCGTCGGTAAGAGTTCTGCGTTTATCTCCTTCAAGCATCAAGTATATAACACGGGTTTTCAGACCTTTGCAAAACGGGCTTGTTGCCAGTGCTGCAACAGCACTCGTCACCAGCGGACGACGCGACCCTGCAGGCTCTGGAAATACAAAGCACGTCGGGCTCGGGTGACCAGTTGATGTTGCTGGTATGAAGTTTCTATGGCCAGTGTGTTCCATCGGATGCTTACAATACGTATCCAGGACAAAGAAAGCCGTCGTCAACCCGCCGTTTCTCAAAAACGAAGAAGAATATATCGAAACGAACGTCGTAAACTTGAACGACTGAGCAAGGGAAGCTCAACCAGTGCGAAACTCATGCGTCTGAGGGAAAAATCTGTGAGGAGCAACCTGCAGGTCAACGTTGTGCAGACGACTGCTGGTGCAACGTCTGGCACAAAACCGGGGTGGCAGGGTGCGCAATCGCTCAGCCACCTTCCAAAGTCGTACGCCGATGAAGAGACCCTCCCTACCTTGGCTGAGCTGAGGGAGATTCACGCTTTTGAAGTCCATGAGTTTAACGGAGAGTAAGCTTGCCGACAGCTGCTTTTAGCCTTTTAAATGAGGAGCCTGATTCTATTCTAGCGGTACGCTGGCCTTTGTTACTGAGGATGGTCGTTTGCTTGCACTTGTGGCAGGTAGAAATTCTGACGAAGGTTGGGCGAACAATGCTAAAGAGGTGCATAGCTTGTTGAAAAGCAAGCTTCATCGTTTCATTCCAAACAGACCCGCTTCGTCTAAAGACTGTAGGCGTGGTACGCATAAAACATTTGTTCAGGGAGTGTCTATGGGGCTGGGCCGGCAGGTGAGCCAGTCGTTTTCGTATTTGACCAATTGATATTAAAAGGCTGTAGCATCCTGGCAACATTGTTTTGGGACAGTCCAAGACAGCTATGAAGGCTGTCAAAGAATGCTTTGAAAGCACACCGCTTTCGCGTGTAGCAAAGTATATTGACTGTGAGCTTGCGATGCATTTCAATTTTGAACCGGACGTCTGTTTTTGATGTGGATCTTTCAGCGATACACTCCACAATCGCCCCTACAGCTTACAAACGGACGTCAAACCTGATTGATAGTCTTGCGAAAAAAAACGAGGGGCTTCAGCCGATGCCTTTTACGCAATCTTTTGCGGCAGGTGCCATCAACGTTGCTGATAGGGTGCAGTGTTTGCCACATAAGGACTTTATGAACTATGCGGGTTCTTTCTGCGCCATCGGCGCGTTTGGGACGTACAACTACAAGACGGAGGGACATATGGTTCTGTGGGACTTAAAGTTAGCTATAGAATTCCCACCCGGTTCCATTTTTTTCATACCTTCTGCCCTTTTGACTCATTCAAACACAAAGGTGACAGCCGGCGAGAGGCTCAGCGTCACGTGGTTTACTGCTGCAGGTCTTTTTCGATATGCGGATTGTGGGTTTGCAACTCTTAAATCTCTTTCAGACAAGGATAAGGCCGTTGTTAACTCCAAATCTAAAGAACGAACGGAAAAGGCGTTGTCATATTTTACTGAGTTTGAAAGGATCTTCTTAAACAATAGCTCGTCTTAGTGTTGTAGCTAGCAAGCTTTCGTTGTGTAATTCATCAAATAATACTACATCATAGGAACAGGGAAGCTTAGTTCGCTTATTGACTATACGATCATACATCTGACTCCTTTTCCTTTGTCGCTACATCAAAAGTCACACCAGCCTTTACAATCTTCTTACGCTTCAGCGGACGCAAATCTTCACCGTTAGATCGCTGACCGGTGGTTACCCCTTGGTTGGAAAACATAGCGTCCTTATATTTGTCAACGGTCTGCATTTTGAAGGTAAGGCTTGTAACTCACAAATTGCTCCTTTGGCAACAGCTGTACGATATTGTATGGTTCAAATCGAACCTTCACCGATCCGTGTCCCTCGTTTCGAACGTCAACGGAGAAACAGACGTCAACAAAATCGCCTTCTCCAAGCAGACCGCTATGTTTCACCAAAGACACAGAACCGTCGCTTTCCTTCTGGCCAATTTTAACGCCCTGCGTCAGCACCCACCCCTCTGGAATGTTTCGACCAAACCCGTGTGTGTCCAACTCCGGTGTAAGGGTTTGAACCTCTGTATATTCTGTAATATGTTCGCTCTGTACGCCAACGTCAGAACTGCATAAAATACATTTCATCGCAACTGACTCACCTTTACAAATATTTTACGTTGGAAAAATACTGACTTTGTAGGGTCCAGCGGAGGCTGGGTGGAACGAACAGATAAGCTCCTCCTCACAAATGACAATATGTTGTTTAAACGTTCAACCGCGTCCGTCCATTGTGTCTCAAATGGCCCAGAAAGCAAGTTGACGTACTGCATTGCCCTGAAGCATTGCTGCGGATCTCTGTGATGTATAATAAACAATTGAAGGCTAACACTAAAGACGTGTATCTGGCTCTTACCCATTCCAGTTTTCCCCACATTGAAAGCCGATGCCTGCCAAGGACTCCCTGCATACGAACGGTCACAACCTCAACTACATCATCTGTTGTGGGCAGCCCTGTGTGTAGAGCTTTATAGAGCACCATGTACTGTTGAGGCTGCTCTGGTGTTCCGTTATCTCGACTGATGTACGCCCAGTCGTGCAACCCTGACAAGACATGGGGTACAACATCTTTCGACGTCAACTGCTCTTTCCTGCGGACGTCTTCTGCTAGCACCGAAATTTCACCTGGGTATGAGTGTATCAACGGAATGCCGTTTGAATCTATCCCATGTTAAAATCAGCATTATACAGAATTTATGACCAGCATACCAGTAAGTAGCGAAGGCATACTGAGTGTACTAGCTGATCGCCAATGTTGTGCGACAGAACAATGCAAGGCGTTTGTGCTTCATTTTATACCTCGCTGCTTTGCACAATCAATACATTTGCTGACTATGCGTTGAATTTTACCAATTGATAGCTTGAAACGGCTTCAATCAACGCCGTATTTGTTGTAATCTAATATAAGCGTACGATATAAATTGAAAGACGCCAAAGATATACGTATTAAAGCTCCTGCGTAACCTCTACATGAAAAAAAACTTGTACGGATTACCACTGGCTTAATACAATTTGGCAAGGAAAGCAACATACGGAAAAGTCCGAAGTATAAACATCATCTTCCCCTGAAATCTAACTTATCAACTCATAGCGTGAACTAACACGGCTCTTTCCTTTGCCACAATAATGGAAAGTATGTCAAGTGTGGAGATCAAGGTCCGACCATGCACTAGATAAATATAGTTAGCTGTAGATAACAACAAATACGGCATACACGATCTAACGTCAGCGCTAAACGGGGCCTCTCTCCATCAGCTCATTTGTTTGTAACCTTTAGCTAGGTCGTTCAAATAACCGGCGATACGCGTCATATTAAATATATTCAGATGCGTATATCTTTCCTCTGAAGAGAACCGCTTCTGCGCCCCACTCCCTTCTCTCTTACAACCGTCTGCATCTAGTAGTAAAGCCTTGGACTATTGTCTTCAACAATGACTGCTCGTAAACGCGCAAGGTCCAACACTCAGGAAGCCGGAAAACCAGATACGCCTCCTTTGCCAGAGCCATCTTCAGAACAGCAAACGGAGGATCAAGTAAGCAATGCAACTTTGCATGGTGATGAAGAGCAAGAGCATGCTAGCACCGAAAGGTTACAGTAGTTTTGATCCTCATAAGACTTGCTGCTGATTAAGTTACTCTAGAGATAGCATAACGGAAGAGGAGCAGACGCAGAGTACAACGGACGTTGTTGCTGTGTATGTCAAGGTGTGTAACGGCTTACTATGTTCTTCCTTCCTTTGTTGAGATGTTCAACAGGCGCAGTTAAAGGATCGCCGGATTTCAAGAGACACCTCCCTTTCGACGTTGAGTTGATACGTCTGGTTAAAACACTGACGTCTAACTCACATAAGCATCATTTAGAGACGGCATTTGTCGAATGATACAATTCGATAGCCCTAACAATGCGATTTTCAACTTATTCCGTTTACCCCGAAGCGTTCACTGGGGTAAAAGCAAGACGAACAATAGGTACCTTTACGTGGCTCATTTTGACAAGCCTGTTGTGGTCTGGCTTGTTGGCACACTTGTATCTGTTTATTTTGGGCTTGATGCGAACTCTCATTCGGTCAAAATCTGCCCACTTACACCTCCCTCCGTTACAAGTCGTTCCGTTGTCGAAATTTTCCGCGAGCTGACACACTCCAGCTGTAAGTATTTCGCTGTTTATGTTTAATACAATCAAAATGACATATTTTATATGATTATGAACAGGCCAGAACCCAATTGATGATGGGGAGTCTATACGAGCATCGTGTCCATCGGAGGTAAGCACCGTCTTCATGCACATTCTTGCATCACTCATTACAACATGACATATGTAACAGAGTGGAGCATCCGACAGAATTTTTGATGCTCGAAAAGGCTACATCTCAGGAAGCATGTCCTCATTTCCTCCTTCCTCACTCCACGTGGGGGATCTGGTTATGGTTGAATGCAACATCAGTCGTTACTGGTCTCAACAATCTGCGCCTAGTGCTGGTCCAAGCCGTGCAGCCGGACGTGCTTCATCAGCGTCGCCCACAAAGAAAGGTCGGCTAGAGGATAGCTTCATTGCGTCTTTGAAAATGTTAGCTGTCAATCTCCTTGCCGACGGTCCTGCAGATGAGGATAACAAACCCCGTGATGCTGGTGTATCGTTTATGTAGTGCAACGTATGATCACCTCAATGTATTGTATTGACTTGGCGTCTGAAATTAAAGGTGTTTTTAAAATGGGTGAATAAAATCCATACTTACAATCATATATAAGACGCTTTCTTTGTGCACCGCTACACTATTTCCACAGCAAACGCACCTCCAACTTGTATCCCCATGGCTCCCACTTTCAGTACACTCAACCCTATGCTCTTCAGTCATGCTTACTACAAAGCTAACATTCCACAAGACGTGTTTTCGTCTATAATGACCTACGCTGGGGTTGTTCCGCTTCTACGTCTTGCTTCTACAAGCAGATGCATGTGGCTCATGACAAACCGAGAGCTTCGAGTTCGACAACGAGAAATTCTTTATCCATATTTTCCTGAAGCTTCAGTTCCTGATTTCCTCATGCTTATGCGAGAGCATGACATTCTTATCACCGGTGGAACTGCCCTTCAATTCATGGATCCATGTTTCGTGTCAAACGACCTCGACCTTCTTCTGGCATGCCCTTACCTTGATGTTGATCACATTAAGTCGTTTACCGACTTAATATCATTTATTGTTCCCCTTGGATACACCCTTACCCCTGCCATACTTGATCATGTCGATGATTACCAAGGGGAGAATTTGGTGTTTACTTACCTACATGAACAGACTGGGAAGAAGATCGACATCATCATTTCCTTGGAAACAACCTCGCCAGCCTGCAGCATATTCAAATATCATTCGTCAATGGTGATGAACTACATTACAGCAGATGGGCTGTACATCGCATACCCACTTCTATTGGAGAAACGTCTGTTCATTATCAACATTGAGGGATCACACCAACGACCTTGGACACAAAAGGTACAACTCGTTTTCGACAAATACCACGACCGGGGTTTTCAACCGATTGTGAGCGACACAGACCTTGGCAATACCTTTTGTCAACATAGCTGTGGACGATCTACCTCGTGCCCGCATACACATCGCTCGTGCATTGACAACCGAGGTTGTGCACATGTGTTTAACGCACCATTTTGTTCTTGTATAAAACGATGCATTCGATCTGTTGGAGGACGCACACCTTTTTGGACTGTTGGAGGCCAATGTCCATTTGGAGACGGAGAAATGTCGTTTCGGAGAATTGTTTCGACTGAGCTAATCAATGAAGTGGTTGATTCCAACTGTGAGTTATTTACAACAGACGCAATAACTGTTCCTTGCTCACCAAGTAACTAGGTGTATACTGCTCTGTGAGTAGCAACATGTCAGTATGACAAAGATAATCATGTCGACGGTATGCAATTATATATGGTCAAAATAATAGCTGGATCTATAACTACATGTATGATACGATCTGCATCCAGTCTATGATTGAAATTATCAAATTACTGTCAGTTGTCTGACTCAGTGTTTAGCCTATCTAATAAACATGAAAAGTCCTTGCATGTTATACATAAATTATGATACTCTTCCAAGAGCTCAGGAGACAGTCCAAACGTATCAGTAGTAAGATAGATGTCCTCCATATCTTCTTGTAGAAGTTTAATGACGATGTTGGCCATGGCCATACGCTCGGACAACTTGAACATGTCCTGTGGTTTCGCAGCTGAAGGGATGGATGCGCTTTAATCAGCGCCCATAGGATTAAGCAAACAATGAACATACGTTGGACACGTCGACCTTTGTACAAGACCGCCCGATTCTCCACCTTAATTGTTGTGCTGTGAATCCGACGCTTTTTTTTACTGGTTATCACAAGTCGAACAGGAGTGTCTGACAAACAGTGTTGTAGCGGTCAGTTCGGATCAATCTTGCAATGAATAAAACACAGATGCTTACATGTATTCAACAAGGCAGCCTTAACTGCCTTGAGAACATATTCATTCATCATAAACAGCTTAAACAGCATGAGACGAACGCGCGGCAGACTGGACAAGATAGGACAGGAGCGGTGGGGGTAAACAACAAGGCCTTGGTTTGGGTTGTCTTGACCTTCAGCCTCGTGTGACCGCCTTTCATAATGGTGTCAACAACATCAATGTAATAACACCCAAAATGGATTAGCACAACGCCCATATTCTATGACAACTCGGGTCAACCAAAGCAGTATCAATATAAAAATATCTTCAGTCTCTATAACACAACTTGTCTGATGCCTAAGCGTCGGAAGGTACCGATAATGTATAGAAACAGTAGATTGGATGGCCTATTCTTGTTATAGGAAGCCCACGGCTAACACTTATAACGTTAAAGCTTACGTTCCTATTCAGGGCATGTTTGGTGTGGCGCTGTTCAGTGTAAGGTCCCCGCTGCAGCGCATATATTACATTCATCGGCGGACATAAATCACTCCATTGCAGCCGCAAGATATACATACTGGACAACACGTAGATGGATGCAACGTAGCTCCTTATGCAATGGAAACAGTTGTGTATTAATCATGTCATTATTGTCCTGTTCCGCATGTAGAATACAAAGAATACCGTTGAATAGATCTACAATAACACGGACGATGCCATGATGAATAAGAAAATAAGCAGTGAGAAAAAAACAGCAACTTGGATAGCTGCCTACAACGTAGACTTACAGAATATATTATAAGGAGGCAATCACACCATACTACGTAGAATATGGGCTCAGCAAGCGCGCAATCGGCAGTTTAAAGTGGTCAAATGCTTCCGATTCCAAAATCTTTATGAAGCTAGTTGAACACCTCTTGACCCCAACTCATGAAGCTTGTGATGTTCACAAACCTCTGGAAAACAAGGTTAGTGCCAGAGGTGATGCTCATGAACGTCAGGAACAAAAACGCGATGCCGCACCCAATAGCAACAGACCGTGCTTCATTGTGAATGCGATGCATCGGGGTGCGATCCCGGCGAGTTCAAGTCCGTAGAGCGCATGCGAGGATGTGTCCGAAACGGACGTTGCAGTACACCATGCGGAGTTTAGCAAGGCGACGTCGATGGCGGAGGGAAAAAAACCTCAACCCCAACATTTCGGATATATGTATTGCTGCTCCACTTCAATATCATACTAGCGTATCGTATTATGATGCAATTCACAAACACTACTTGCCGTGCTGTACGTGCCGTGCTTTATGTATTGTATTCAAAATCAGTATGTGTTGTTGACACCTTCATAATTATAGTGAAACTGCACGTCACAAGTTTATTATAAAGGGCAGTTTCAATTGCATTGATAGGCGGATGTAGACCTAAGGTCATATGACAACGGCCGTGCTGAGCCTTGCTGCATTTTCGTACATGTTGACAGACGCAACATGGACCCTGCGTTAAAAGGCTATAGAATACGGGTTTTTTGACTGACTGAATAGACCCAAGTGTGAAGTGTTGAATCATACAGGAATCACAACATTCAAATGAAAAGGGCAAAGGGCAAAGGCTATCACTCTTTTGGTGCAAGAAAACGGTTGCATTTGACAATCATACAAAAGTTCATACAATGTTTCATAACACAAGAATCTCCATCTTCTGTTTTAATCAACTAAGTATGGCACAATCTCAACACCTATACACAAACTTGATAACAAACAAGAAAAAACATACTCCAAACATCAATCTAGCTCTCTTGAATTTTGCCGCTTTCAGTAGATGCTGGTTCAAAAAACAATTTTTGTTTCTGTCCAACGACTACAATCAGACTGAAGTAACATCATTACATCTGTTGATATATATATATATAACAAATCTGCACACACCGCTGTATTTCATCGTTTAAAATATGTGCCTCCAGAACTATTGCAGCGATATCGCCATAGTCTACTCTCTGATCTTCAACCCGTTCTCTAATTGATCCTATCACTCCACGTAATACGGCCAATTCTTGCCCAAGCGACATGAAGTAAGGATGCAAGACAGTTGCATTTGAACCATAGGATTGTGGTGGGGGAAGACGCAGTGTTGGCAGCAGTATATCACTGTATGATGACTCAGTGCCAGAATTTGGGGGAGGCGGGGGTGTAAGTCGACCCATTGGCATATTGCACTGGGACAACGCGTTGTACTGCAATGCCTGGCGAGCCAAGTTAGAGTGCATGTCGATTAATGATGGCGGCAGGAAGACAAGCGATTATTTGGCGCCCGACTTGTGTTCGGTTCAGTGTATTTATGTAAGATGGAAATGATATGTATATATTTAGTTACAGACCGACCTATATTCAATTAATATAATTGCGAACTCTATGACGACATACTAGCCAGCAGAGTCCGCTAAAAATAAGACTCGAAGATTCTTATGCATCTGTAAAGAGAATTATTTGAGGTCAGATATCAGCAAAAGGATACAACAGTGATAGATGCAGTAAGATACACAATCTAGGAATTATGTACAGTTCTCGCGCACTTCTAAAGCTGCCCGAACGACCCAAGAGCTTGTGCAGATATCGATAAATTGCTCGCATCTCTACAACACAGCCGACAATGTCGATCACCTTATGAAAGAAAACTAACGTACCTTTGCAACTTTCACTCACATTTTGTTCGGTATCCTTCTACTCACTTCCCTGCAGACGCTCAAAATTGAGGCTTTTGGCTTCTTTATTGAAGCATCGTGCTCGTCATCCTGTATATTACCTTGCAAGCTACGCTGGGGAAGCAATAAAGCAAGGTGCAATAAGCAAAGCACGATATGTTCTTCAGCCGCTGCCTTCTCCGCCAACTTTGCCCACCGGACCAAAATCTCCATAGCAATTCGGGTGGTCGGGTGGTCGCATCTGCTCCATCGCTAGCATTCACCCCCGATTGAAACAGTGGACCAAGCTCGCATAGTAGATCCAGGAACGTCAAGAGGAGAGACGTATTTGGGCTCTCAAGGTTGTTCCTCGTAACATCTAGGTCACCTGATCAAAGTGGAGATGCTCTTCCCAGATTCTAAACTGCATACCCCGACTACGCTAATCCTTGAATGAACGGCACCGCAGCTGAAGTGTCTGCGATGCCAATCAGTGATTTCAAGCGCGTGTCGTTCTTCGATACCCTAGATAGCTGCTGCTCGACGTACGCCCGCACATCCGCACAAATGTACACGACGGGGTCTTCCGTGATCGTTTCGGCCGTTTGATACCCTGCACCTTGTTACTCGAAGTTGAGGGCACGCAGCGCCTCGTCTGGGTTCTGCACCACTGTCTGCTGCACGGACTTCAGGCGCGTAGTCGCGCTGAAGAGTTGACGAGTCTGGTGAAAGCAGACGGCCTAAAGATACTCGGTGAATACGCGATACCGACATCGACATGATGTGATTGATGCTGGACTCACCATTGCTTTACTGAAGGCTCCGACACCATCAACGAGCTCTGCGTCAGCTTCCTCGTGACGCCTACAATGGTCACCTTCCTGTCGTTCGGCAGCATCTTGGGGATCTGTGGCAAACCACGTTCGCTAGCAGCTGCGACCAAAACCTGCCGATGGTCGGCAACACGTCAGTTGCGAGAGATAAGAAGCAGCATTCAGAACAGAAACAGACTCACTGACGCTGTACCTCCTCCACAGAGCTGATCAAGATATCCGGGCCGACGCCGTCCATGATGAATACGAAGAAAGTAAACTAGGTCATATACGTACGCGTCTGTCCCCGCCGTCTGCAGTCGCGTGAGTAGCATCGTCACCACACCTTTAATCAAGAGTTTCAACATCGCGCTTGGGATATACCTCACGACGCTCTACAGAAGCTTGAAGCCCCACGCATCGTTGACGCGCGATGGAATGAGCTTCTGTTGCACGACGGCCAGAATAGCGGTGAACTGGCCGGTCTGTGCCATTTGCACGGCGTCCCGTGCAAGGAAGGCACGTAGGAGGCGGACGAGAGCGGGAATGGAACCCTTTTGCGCCCAGGAAGCGGTCTGGACGAGGTAAGGGAGGATGGAACGATAATCGGGAGGAACGTCGCCGTCGTGGAGTCGAGCATCTGCGAATGGATTTGGAAGATGTACGGAATAAATTCTGTACAGACAACACGTCATTTGTTAGAAAGATGTATTGGTAAAAACAAGCTACTCACGATCGATATCCTGCTACAGAATGATCGTGAAAGGACCAAATAGTGCCTGTTCGAACGTCGTCAGCGTTTGAGGTGCTGAGGCGACAGTAAACCTTCATTTTTCTCAATCATCAGTTTATGCTGTCAGCTTTCTCATTTTTATCGCTCACCTGATCAAAGCAGAAATGCTCTCGAAGATATACTGATCGAAGTTGGGATTGCTCGGATTTTTACAAATTGCGGCGAGGATGGCAACCAGACGATGTAATAGTCGCTCGTGTTCGGCGGCTACGGTTGACCGTGCAGTCAAAACAACACGCATGACGCCTGAAGGTGACACAGATAAGAAAGTAGTTTTGTTAATAGATGTTAAACTTACACTTTATCAGAAAGTCGTTCTCCGCAATTTTCTCCGGTGTTCCACCTCCCTCAATCTTTAACATTAAAGTGTTAATGATTTCAGGCGCGAGCTCTCGGATGTCTTCTTGGTTGAAACTGTCAAAATCGTTAGAAGGACTGTCGCGTCAAACAACCGCGATACGCACAGTAAGGTTGACCCGCGGTTGATGAACAATCTCCGCTCGATGGTCGTCGCTGCATACGTATAACACACGTAGTTCGGCGAACGCAAATGACGAACAAGGAGAGGAAGAATAGAAAGGAGTTGCTATTTTATGAGCTACATAGTTGGTTAGAGTCACGTTCTTACAAGAATGAAATGTAGAAATTCCCACCTGATTTCGGAAGGAGCACAAAAAGCGAACTGCATCGACCTGGAGAATGGGGTGCACGGAGTTTTCATCTGCTTGTAAATCCTTGTACACGTCTTGCAAGAAAAACTGCACTACGTCTACAAGAGCGTTCGTGCTCGTGACTCCTTGCTGTAGATTCCCGTTAGTATTCACTGCTAATTTTTATGATCTGTAGCACTTACCTATGCGGTTGCGCCCACCGTAGCCACCGTCGTGAGGAGGTACACGCTTTCATCCTTTCTCTTCCAGCTCTCTTCGTCGCCCATCTTCCTGTCGTACTCCTCCAGCCCATTCTGACAAACGTCAGGAATCAGGATGACTCAGATCGGCTCAGATTCAAAGCCAGACGCGACAAGCGTACAGAGGACGTCGCCCGCAGTTTCACACCGAGCAGTTCCCTCCGCAGTCAGACGGCCGATGGACAACGAAGAAGCCTCGAAAGAGAGATCTACTCGGACGTATTTCAAGCTAAGATAATCACATTAAGTGGCTGTGTTTCGAACATGGTTGAAAGGCACAAAGACTTGCCACTTCTGGGTAATCCATAAACGAGTCTGAACAAAGAGTTAGGTAATGGCGTGAAAGTAAAGAGAACAACGTAGAGAGTGAAGAGAGACGGTTGCCTACGAGCACGATTCTGCATGACATATAGTGAATGAATCGAACAAAAAACATAATAGAAACAGTCCGACGAACCTGAGAATACGACACTCATCCAACAAACCGTCTCCCTTCCAAGTTCCGCCAATTCCTCTGCTCCGCATATGTCACTTCCACAGATTTCTTGTTGAAAAATTCCAGAGTGCTTCCATCGTCCGTTGAGAGTGCAAAAAGAACGCCGGTCGGGGTTGGGTCGTGTCCGTGCATGGAGCGGCGTCTATCATATATTTCAGCTCTAAGAAAGATCCATATCAGAAAATGATGCATACCTTTTAAAGATTTATGTTCCAAGCCAGCACTAGGACTTTGCGCGGATGCCGCTGGTGTGTCATAGTGATGGGGAAGAAAATAGAGAGGATGGCAATGGGCAAATGGGGGAGGCGACGAACATCACCGGATGTCCGGACTCAGTTGAGTCCGGCTATTTTTTTATCCTAAGACCTTAGATCACATGATAAATAAGGTTTTGGTTTTGAAAATGGACAAGTAGTCCTCTACAAGTAGTGTGAGGCTGTAGTATCCACAGCAAAGCCCTCTACCCCAGAGTTGGGTACCACAAGCACAGACATTGCTTATCATTTATATGCTATACGTTGTAAATAGCGTACATACAATCCCAGCATGGACAAATGGAGTTGTAGCAGAAGCTGCGAGACCCAATTACGATGAACTTGGCTATGTGACAAACGGTAACGCGCAGGTCAACGGGGTACACGTCCGTACAAGACGATCAAATGGGCGACACTCATTGACATCCACTTGTTAATACAAAAGCGGCTAACTGGCTTACAATAGTCAACATGACACAACCAGATACCCCCCCTGCGGAAGCGAAGACTCCGCAATGCGTACAATAGCACGGGAGCATCAGGTTCCTCCTCCAGTGCTCAAGCAAGTAAGCCGGTGACGATTCCAACAACCATTCAACCGTCGCAATCTTGAGCACCAACTACCTCAAGCTCCCCATCCCGCACGCCGTGGTCTACTGCAGAGGAAGAGATGCAGCGTCTTTTTGAGACCGCACGACAACATGCACTCAAAGCTTAGGCACGCCTGGCCTCCGCCCCGCAGTGTCTCTACTTGACAAAGCTCGATGCGTACCCACTTGGCTTTGACGCCTTGACCGGCTAGACGAAGCTCTATTGTCTGTGCAGTAGGACAATTAGTTGATGAGAAACTCCAAGATGTGATGTTACTCAGAGTACGTACTCTTTTTACTTCTGCGTGGTCAGCGGGGAGCATGCGCGACGGCGATGGAGGGCGGGGTGGTGGTTCGCGGACAAGATGGTGAGCCACCACCGACTTACGCTCCGGCGGCAAGCGCCTAAAGCTTCAAAAGCACGTGACATCTCAAAACTATAGGATACCCAGCTACGCTTGGTAGCGGGGATAAGACCCGCGAAAGTAGCGGGAGTTACATAATTTCGATCTGTTCGACTGCAGTTGTATAACCACATGTTACGACATTGTTAAAAAAAACCGTACCGCTACATAGTACAGTCAATTAATGGATGTGTGTACACACATACACCAATATGTTCATATAAATAAGAACATCTCACGCTACCAGCCTTAATATTACCCAAATAGGTAAACCCCTGGATCTCAACAACTCTCGACGAAAAAAGGTCTGATTATTTGTCCGGAACAAAATTCAGCTAACCCCGTTAACAAATGACACCTAACGTCCGATGCCTATACAAAATGTCTCACTAGAAATAACAGATATACTATTAGGTACAAACATATAATCTAAGCTCATCTACGTTCAAAGAGAGACATACCAACATATAAATGTACTAACATATAAATGCTCAACCCTAGAGTCCTATATGCGTTAAAGTTAATAAACACACATGTCGAGAGTGTTCAATGCACGTATATACCAATAATCTACGCTCAAATAGGTACATCATTCCCGCGCACAAACCTGCTGCGATACTATTATGCCTGCGTGTACAGTTACAAGCGCAGCACCTCTTCTCTATCCACAACTACCACATCGACATCATCATGCCTTTCTCCTTCAACCGCACAACATGCAAAGCCATTGCACGCAAGGCTGTCAAGCTGTCCAAGAACTTTATATCCGTTCTACCCTACGGTGCTCCGATTAAGAACACGGTCGATGAAATATTGGAGGATAAAGATGTGAGTTGTCCACAGTAAAGGCGTATTCAATTTAATAATAACAACCGAAAAGGATGTCGAACAAGCCAAAAAAAAGGCACAACAATTGATAGACAAATCACGTACATTGGTGACACTTTTGGAGATGAATGTCGCATACAAGGGCGTAAACAACGACTTGAAACTCTACATGATAAAGTGAGTTACATCACCTGATCACAAACGCAACACTAATAAAAGTTGCTCATCAAATACGCTAGTGCTCTTTCAAGAATTGAAACTGATATGCAAGATATCACTGAGAAGTCAGGTTGGGAGATCTTTCAAGACCTGAATAACGTCGAGAGTAGAATAGAGTCGGCGTCAGAGAATCTTGAACTCTTCACTAAATGTTACTCCGTGCGTATAATGCGTTTCTCGCATCATTTCAAATTCTAATTTTATTATCGTCTACACTTAGGGTCCTTTAATATCAAGCATGCCATCCTACGAGCTACCTTTATATCATACAGCATCTATTCAGCCTCCGTTCAGGGAGGGATCAACAGACAACGGACAGCTAATCTCCAGTTTATGTCTGGTGATTTCCGTATCAGTTCTTATATTTGCATTGGCTTTGATGATAAGGGCATGAGTTTGTCTTTAAAATATTCGTGTATTAACACCGTTGTTTTTGATTGAAATTGATTGATCTATCCATTGACTTAAAGTCGTTACGCTATTTAAGCAAGGACATAAATTTACATGCTAGCAAGCAGCCCATACACACGTCGGTAACGCATCTGATTTCCATCAAAAAACTGCATGTGCGTACGCACATCCAAAGTATCCGTTTATAGCAAATTCTGTGTATTATAAATCAAAAGCACGTGACATATTACAAATATTTTTGAAGCAGGCTTGTCCTCGCCTCGATTGACAGTTACTGTCTTATACTCATAACTACATAATGGACCGAAGAACGCCGGCAGATCCCTCACTGCCCATTCGTTGAGAAAGTGAACGTATTGTGACAAAAAAAAAACTGGGTGTTCTTACCTCTTAACTCGCGAATCCAAACTCATGGGAGGCCCGCGACTGCACTTGGCGGGAATTGTAGTGAAGATATTCAACTCGAACTCATTAGCAAGCTTCGATGTTAGTGAGTGTATCAAAATTTCATGCCAGTGCTTTCGCAGCGTTGACATAAATTGGTAGGCTTTTGACTGCGGTACGTTTCGCTCTGGTTAATGTGTGTGGAACTCAATCTCTCTCGCATCGTCGCTGACTGCAAGTGCTTTCCGGTCCACCGCGGATACAATGGTGATTCACTTACCGGTTACTTGCGCAAACCCAACTTGCAACAACTTACTGAATTTTGTTCTATCACCACGCCCACATTGATATACGCCATCATGAGCCTCCTGTCGACAAAGCCCGGTCTATTGAAGTAGTGCTTCCTATCAATCAGAAGTTGGGAAGTGACAGCCAGTTTTTTTCTTTATTTTCCTTGTGATTATCTGGTTTTCTCAAAGTGTGAGATCGGGCCTGAATAATGGTAGCTCTCTCCTCCTTATAACTGTTCTGATTATGATTTCCTGTAGATGTATCACACCGCGACATCGTCACGGTAAGCGTCATTTACGAATAGGCGGAGAACTTGTAGGCAGTATACGAATAGGACTATCGGAAGCCAATAGAAGCGAACGTAGTACATCGGAACCTGATCATGAGATAACGGAACGCAACGTTTGCCTGGTTAAAATCAAACTGTGTTACACACTACTGTCTTGTGGTATCACTGTCGGCTTCTCGTGAGTCGGACCTCCCTCTGGAATTGGATTTGAGGTTGGACGGCTGACGCATAAGTGGCGAGCACCGGCGATTATCCGTTCACCTCCGACCTCGCTATACTTTGCACCACACCCGTCCAGGACAAAATAACAAGGCCAAAGCGTCTGTTTGTTCGCCACAAATTCAGATGGTATAAAGGAGTCGATGGCTGGGCGTCGAAGCACCACCTCCTCTCGACCTCCTACCTCTACCACCGTTAACTTCTTATGCCAGCATGGGCCTTCGACGGGTAGTCGTTCCACCGTGTCTCACCACCACACTCTACATCGATGTGTTCGTACTCTCCCTGGGGCCTGTCTATATCATCTCCTGCGTACTTCAGCCACCATGCACGTCTTGCCTGTATGCCGTCATGGTTCCATCAATGCCACTCTCTGCTCCTGACGAAAGACGGCCGTCGTCCCCTACGTTAAGCAAGGAAACATACCCGATCGACGGTCAACTCTTACTCCCAAGCCGCGTCTGCACGCCCCGTTTCGTGGAAATGCAGAGTGCTGAACCTCCTAGGGAAAGCGATCTCTGTGGCAGGGAAATATGCATGTATAATTAGCTCTTCGGACGGCCGCTGAGACGACGAGTTCAGCGGCCACCTCGTATGACCAGGTCGCGTTCGCATGCCCGGTTCTACGGTAATGCACTGACTTGCTGTCCCTCAACGAACAGCCGGCCTATGCAACGGGGAAACATGCGTAGAGTTGAGTAGAATTAGGACACTGGATGGTGGTGGAGCGAGTCAAATCCTCGCTACCGGGAGTTTTTTTGCGAGCAGCGAGATCCAAACAGGTCTAAACTTCGGTGCTGATTATCACAACAAGGCTGGCGCATTTTTTATCCCCATCCTCCCTTCAATGGGCGGGAATTTGTTTTTCTTTCTTTTCTTTTTCTTTTTGTGCGGAAGTAACGATCAACACCCACACCCGCAACCGCAATTGCGTTCACTTAAGAGATTCTAAGAAAGGCTGAGTAACATAAGAGAATAATGCAGTTCTAAACACACCCTAAGCGTATTCAATCGCGCTGAACTTGACACTAATTGTCACGCCCAATTTGATCGAGAGAGCTGCATTTCTACTCCAGGACCAAAGGATAGTGCTTAATAGCACGAATACGTTATGCTGCATGTTTTGGACGTCATTTCAGGAATTCTGCTTCAAGCTACTGTCACTTAGATGTGTCTTACGTTCGGGCTGACGTATATCAACCTCGACACCTTGGACGGCATAAGAAGACTACTGGACGAAGCTACTTACAAAACGCGGCGCCTGTAAAGAGCGCCTGAGAGAAAAGGTAAAACGTTCCCAGAGTAAAGTTTGCAGCTCTCCCACGGCGGTTCAGGGGGTACGGTGTAGACTCTACTTTGAGTGCAACCCCTTGGCTTTAATACACGTGTTATATTCCATATTTGGTCCATAGATAGAGTCAGTACCCCCGGAGGGCCATGGTATAGCCATAGCAAATGTAACAACCCTTATGAAGTGCAAAACATTGTCCTAGACTTAATGACAACTACAAATTGATACATAAGTCCGTCTTTGTGACAGGCATTAGGAAATGCTGGCGTGCTGTTTAAAGTTTGCAATTAACAGAATTTCATATATTATCTATCATCATGACACCCTTGACAATGGGTTGTGACATATACAATATCTGAAATGCATTATAATGCCTACAATCATTGTACATATTGTATGTCATTCCGGAGGCTTATATTGCATTATAGGTATTGTAGTACCTATAATTTGCTGCAAATTCCAGCTACCAGGCAGGCATAATACTGGTTTTCATATTCTGCAGCTCATTTCGAGACACAGTGATTGATGGTTATAAATCAGAATATATTTAAATATAATTCTAAATACAGTGACTAATATGAAGACCACGGAGTACGTGGTAGAGATTGAGCTTAGTAAAAGGGAGAGAGAAGTGCCGGAGCAAGAGCGGAAAGTCGAACGCGAAGAAGCATAGCTTGAAGTGCAGCGTAGTGAACACTTACGAGAAGAAAAAGGCGGCGATAAGTGCTGAAGCGACTGAGAGAATTGAGAGGGAACGAGCCAAGCGAATAAGGGCTAAGGAGGCTACCGCATCTGCTGCGGCATCGTCGAAAGCAGATACCAAGCGCAAGCAACCTAAGCATTCGGACGATTTGGACTTGTCAGACTGGGGTATTGAGGAATGGAACTCAAATAGAACGTACAGTGGCGGCGCAACCTGTATAACTTGCTACCAACTTCATACGTGTCTTACTGAGCAGCTGCCGCTCATTCAACGTCACGAGGAGACTTGGAGTGGGAGGCGTCCAGATAAGATCTAAAGCAAAATCAAATCAAGTGTTAGATACTGAGCTCTGTGTCGTATGGTACGAGGAACATGCCAAACCCAGAATGCGACGTTAGTGCGACTGCACTGGCGATAGAACCCGGTGGCGAAGCGATGAAGACGCCTCGTCGGATATGTCGGTGCACGAGCCCAAGGACAAGCATGGTCGTCCCGATCACAATGAGGATAACAGAAAGGAAATGAGCGGATAACGGCCTAAAAATCTAGGTTGAGTAACGAATATGAAGAGATAGGGAACAAATACTTACTCAATGACTAGCCGTGGCTTGAGAGAAGTCAGAGTGGCTGGAAGAGTCGAGTTATCCGACAAATAGTACGTATTCTTTGCTACTAGGGCTAAAAATTGCGTCTACGAATGTTCCTACATTAGCGAGCTCAGTGGTAACGAGAGCTGGTGTACTTACATATTTATCAGACGTTGTGTTGACAAATCCATCTAGAGTAGTGAATGCGGTCGGTGCAAGCGATGCGTTCGTCGTCACAGCGCGAAGGATAGCTCCTGGAACACCACTCTGTATTGCAGTCAACCTGGCCTGAGCAAACTCATCCGGTATCGTGGCTTGGTCAAATGCGACGCTGCGAGACGTCAGCTCCGAATACAAATGGCTTTGTATGACACTCACCCATTGAACGGCACACCCATTTGAGGAGCTCCAGTTACGTTATCATGCGAGTTCGTTGAGTCAATCGAGTCATATTTCGTGACATTGCCAAGGGATCCGTCGTTTAGGGATGCGTTTGCACTGATATGGAAAACCTCCAGTGTAGGACTACAGAATACGCCTGCACCCTGCTGTTGGTTAGAAGCTGCGTCGACGTGAAAGAACCAGAAGAACACGGGAAGCACGCTAATGTTGCCCTGGTTTGCGTGAGGTCCACATCCTTGAACTGGAGTGACGCCATACTGCTGGTTTGAATTGCTTGTGTTGACTTGAACGGAAATGCTGCAGCCCGCCTGAGAGATACTATTAATGAGGAGCGGGTTCCCGGTCGTCGTCAGGTTTAGTGACGAAGGAGCAGAGCAGGTGGCGTTCGTTCGGATACCTGTAGTGTTGACGGATACACTAGCATTTAATAAGTTTTGTTGGGGGAACTGGAAGGCTATCAGTACAAGAACAAGACATGAAAAATTTCATACATACGACGAAGTCTGCTGCGGCCCAATTCTGGTGGATGAATGGCGGATCCGGCAAGCCATTGCTGACTGCGGCAAGCACGTACTGCCAACAATCTCGTGTCAGCATCAAAGAATTGTTATAAGTAAATAGAACTTAACATACCCCGGCAGTGGCCAAGAAAGCTTGCAACTGAAAACGATCGGGGTCAAGTCCCAGTTGTCTGATGCTCGTCGCTTGAAATGCTATAACCAAACAGAGTTTAGAGCAAATAACATACAATGGCAAATATGCCTACGTGCTGATTCGGGTATTTGTTGGATTTCGAAAATAGACCCTGCCTATGGTTGAAGTAAAAGGGTGGAAAGGCCATAAGATGTAAAGAGACGATGAAGGCAGTGCCAAAAGCCACGAACCTTGACCCCGTTTGAGTAGAAGAACGCTATGAGATCGACGATATTCGGGTGAGAGACAAGCCTCAGAATTTGCAATTCACGGTTCTGAGCATCATCTAGAAATTGAAAACGTCGAGAGAGCAATGCAGAAGAAAGACAGGTAGGTGAATGTCGCGTTGACAGAATAAGGCAAGACCGAACGGACCTTGAACCACTTGTCCTGGAGGACCTTCTTGATGGCGACGTCGCCACCCTCCTCCCCGCCAACGAGTCTGGCCTGGAAGACGATGCCAAAGGACCCATTACCGATGACTTTGCAATTTGTGTAGGAAATGTCTTTTTGGTCACCGGACTAGCCATCGGAGGCGACCACTTCGATGATCTTGTGTGGGTCGTCGATGGTTGCGAGTAGATGCGCGTCAAACGTCTGAGTGTGTGAGATAGACAAGAATGAGACTGACCGGAGATCTTCACGCCGTTTATTGGACTGTGCTTCTGTAGCTACCTGAGCCAAGTTTCCGCACAACTTCCAACTCCTTCGTGCGCCCCTCCTTGCTTAAACCCAGCATGTGATCGAGGTCGAGCTGCCAGGCGCCAGTCGGCTGAGGGTGACTCGTAGCCCGACGGCTGAGGTGACGTATTGACCCGGCGGAGAACATCGACTTGACGAAGCGACCCTCACCGACAAGGTCGCCTGGCGCAAGGACGTCTTCGTGCACGGTCAGCGATGTACGCAATTGTACACTCCGTGGTGAGGTGGGCGGGCTGCTATCAGCAGGAAATACGGTCGAATCTGAAGTCGAGCCTGAGAGCGGATTGAAGACTGAAGAAGAGTACTGGCGCTGCGTTAGAATAGGTGGAGGCGGTCGCGTGGAGTAGTAAGATGAACGAACCTGGTAATCAAAGTCATCCTTGTACATGCTCACATTTGACGTAGGCGACGAACCGACAGCTGACCGATGCAGAACTTGCGCGTTTCTTGACGCAGGAAAGGCTAACCTAGAGGGCAGGAAAGTCGGGGAAGGCAGGCCAGATGATAAAGGTGACAGTGACAGAGAGCGCAGGTAGGAATCGGGATGGTAAGTATGCAACGGAGAGGAAGAGTAGAGTCGGGATGGGAATATGATACGACATCATTGTCAGGTGCAAGAGGGGAGGGAAGGTGAGAATAAAAGCCTAAAATAGAAACCGTGTACTCACCGGTTGGCAAGCTTGAAGATGCCGGGTGTGACATAGGCATACAGTCACACAACCGGGTGGCACAATAGTAAATAATCAGAAAAAGACATTATTTGAGAGTATTTAAGAAAACTTACCACTGACAGCAAGAACACAAAGTTTGTAGGCCATCCTATGGGTGGATGGACATTGAGGAGGATGGATGGAGGAGGATGAAGTGGAAGGAGAGAGAGAGAGGATGGGGGCCAAGTTCACAATGTGTCGCGGTAAGTCACCCCTTGTGATTCAAACTCCGCAGCGTCACCGCCGGGCCTCATATCGCTAAGTCCGAACCTGGCTTGGACTAACGACTTCAACTACAACACTCACGAGAAAGTGACTGCTTTCGAGACTCAACCTGACTACATTCGATGCCTTGCTATTCACCCAACGCTTAAAATTGTGCTGACGGGCTGTGATGATATGACAGTCAGAGCTTGGGACTGGGATGAACAAGTGGAAGTGTACTCGGGTGCGTACACTCACCAGTTCAAAATCGGGCCTATACTAATTATTCTCTAAGATATTTGAAGGACATACACACTACATTATGAGTCTTGTGTTCAAGCCCAAGGATGCCCATATCTTCGCTTCTTCCTGTCTTGTTCGCACTTTCAAGATGTGGTCGCTCAGTTCTTCAGCACCCAATTTCACTCTGGAGGCACACGAGAAGGGCGGCGTAAACTACGTCGACTTCTATCCCGGTGCAGACAAGCCTTACATTGTTACAAGCGGTGACGACCGAACGATCAAAATCTGGGACTACGTCAGCAAAAGCTGTGTACAGGCGATGGAGGGACACACCAACAACGTGTCGTTTGCCGTCTTCCACTCAAGTCTTCCCTTGATAGTCAGCGGTTCGGAAGATGGCACAATCAAGATCTGGGACTCGGGCACATACCGACTGGAGAACACTTTGAGCTACGCTCTTGAACGCGCGTGGTGCATTGCCATCCGACCGCAGGGAAACAAGGTTGCCGTAGGTTACGACGAAGGTGTAGTCGTGGTCAAGCTTGGCCGGGACGAGACTTCCTTCACGTTCAGCACGGACCCGGACCCATCTACGTTCCACCCATTCTCCCCCCCATTAACCAATATACCCTGCAAGAATTGGATTTAGAGGCTATCATGAAGAATCCACAGCTCCGTGAGTACTCATCTGAAATTCTTCCGTCTTCCCCTGTATTCATTATCTGTTCGCAGGACATGATCTTTTGTTTGATATCGGTCACCAATTTAGACCGACTGACAGCAAGCGCAAGCGTGAGACTACAGAGATGTATTGGTGCGCGATTTTATCGGAGCTTGAGGATGGCTGCCCATGTGTTTCGTTCAACGATACGAGGTGTCTGCGCCGCCACGTTTGTCATTGTGCTTCGAGTTCTCGTATCCCTCCGAGCCGTACATTGGATTCGAAGGTCCATCTTCCTTTCGAGGATTCACTTCCAATCCGCGTGCCGTCGCGCATTCGTCCTCTCATCGAAGAATTGCGTGAGGTTATCCTTGCCGTTGTCCTTGCCCCTCCTCCTCCCATACCCGTGAGATCGAGCGCCGTGCAGTCTTTAAATCCTGGCCTTCGTCCTCGGCGACTGTCTGCTTCGGATCAGGCAAGCGTTGCGTGGCTTCACGAAGCATTTGATGTTCCGCTTGTTGAGCTGCATCTAAAGCATGGCGTATTCGATTTGGGGAAGCTCTTTTCGGCAATAGGCGATTTACTGAAGAAGCACTGCGCGCCAGCAAGAGACACGATGGTGCAGAAAATGGTGGAGTTCGCATGGAACTGTGGGCCTGGAAAATCTGGTACGATGATGGAGGCTCTATCGGCGATTCGGACGTGCTTCGAGCTTCTGGAACTTATGAGGCTCGTGAGTTAATTTCCTCTGATAACTGATCGACGTGAGCCAAACTAACCGGTTCTTTACCAGGATCTGGCAAATCACCTCCTGTCACACCTACGACCGCATCTACTAGCTTCTGCGCCACAGTTCGAAATGCATCTGTTCAATCGTCGGCATAATCTTGATGTTGCCGTTACGCGTCGGTGGTTTACAGCTGCATATGAAAGAGTGACGGCGTCATCGGAGCTTCAAGGTGCTTTGGGTGGTCTCCTGCCTGCACCAGAACAGGTGAAGTCTCTCCCTTCGGTTCATAAGATCGTCGCCACCGTTCTCCCCGCTCTCGTGGACCTCGTACTTTTCCCACCGAGTCCAACATCCGCGACTCTCCCACCCAGTCCTACGCTCACACCAGTGACGAAAAGCCACTATACGCATCTGCCGAGCCTTCAACCTGGGTATCCTGAGAGCCTGTATCTCGACCATTCTCGGCTGTTGATGCTCGCATCGGATGCGTCAGATGTCACTGCGAACTTCATGCTTCTGTCGCTCTTCAGGCAGTTTGTATATGCGTCTCCACCGAAGGATGGAAAGCGCCCTCAGCTCTCGGACTCTGACCTTGCGCAGATTCGAAGAGAGATTGCAGCTATAGGGCCGCCACGGCCGTCGGGAAAATTGGTGTACACCCGCAACACGGAAGTCTTGTCCGCCAATCTCCAAGGCTCTGCGGGTGACGATGCCTTCTGATTAGTACATAGTATAATATTTGTTGCCTTTTGACCTCTAATTCTATTTCTGCCTATCAAAACATGGTTGCTGCGCAAATGAGAAATATGTTTCTCTTTAATTCTTGTAATGTCATTAGTACATTGTTAAGTATGTATCAAACTTGTGTTACTATTGCAATTGGGCTATAAGCCTGCTTCATTATTATAAGAAAATTATGATGTATTATAAGATGGACATCATCATTACAGTAAAATGACAAAGGAGCTGCCAGCTTGGTACCATCATTGCAATGGTCAAAACAGCATTGCAGATGATTATAATACCGGTATCAGGCTTATAGTATATTTAGATGACCGGTGTCATCATGATAGCCGCATACAGAACGGTAGTCATGATGACAGCTGAGTTGCAATGTCCGGAATCTTCCATAATCATCTGCAATTTTTTTCCCTTTTTCCCGATGACACTGGCAAAGTGAAAGTACGTGGAAGAGAACGCGGAGATGACACGTGACGGCCTGCTGAACTTGAACTTGAAGTCCAAGTTGACCGTGGGTACAAGTTTTCAAGCTCAGGCTTCCTCAGGGTGTCTATTATTCTTGTAACTCGTCCGTCAACACCACTGCTTTCATATCACCAGCTGGAAACTCTGGTAAATCCAGTATAGACCAATCATTATAGAGAAGGAACGGTGGTGAGGACGCACTTTGATATATAGACAAATTGTAGTACAATCAAGAGGAGGGCGTTTCGTGCTACCTTGCATGGATTTGAGTATGAGGAGTTTATACCAAACTTTCGAAGTTTAAGAATCTCTTTCTCTTACTTAAAGTCGTTGCACGAAGAATTAGAAAATGCAGTTTACTCTAAAAGACATAACAGTAAAAGCCGGGATGAAGATTATGTACTGTATTTTGTTTCAATTGTAATTCACACCGATTATTTCTGGCTGTAGTAAGACGTTATTAACCATGATATGGAGCAATGACCATGGGGAAGCATACCTTTAGTCTGATGTCATTGACGTTGAAATTTACAATCGAGGCTTATCGGCTCTGCGTGGTTTTCTCTGCGAGCAACCTGTGAGAATTAAGTCAGTTTTCGTTCATCAGTTAAATGACGCATAGACCCACCCTTCGCCTCCCGCAAGGACAACTAAACCAGCCGACACAGCTGCAACCATACCTCGGTCCCAAGTCGGTCTATCCCAATTGATGTATGCATAGTACCCGACGGTGCTGAGGATACCAACATTGACTAGTCCAATGAGTCCACCCATGACACCAGGACGCAAAATAACCTCCCTAGATTTGCGGTAAATTGCGGAGCCATCTTCCTTGGCACGGCGACGATTCTGTTCTCCTCCAGGAGTCTGAGCATACTTGTCTACGGCATACCCTTCGATACCAAAGAGCACGAGGGCGGAGATACCTGCGGTAGTCAAGAAGCTGGTGTCGCGGCGCAAAAAGGGGTCGGTGTAGAGCTGATAACCGGTCCAAGAAATGAGACCAACGTTGACTAAGAACAATCAATGAGTAAAATGACTGGAAGAGAATTAAGGAACGGCTTTTTCTCACCCACGCCCATCAGGCCACCCGCTACATGAGGTTGGAGGAGTCGCTCTTTAGCAATTTCCCAAATATGTTCGCTCTCGGCCTCGGCCTTCTGAAAGTCCTTCTTTGCATTGTCGGCGGCACGATGCATGTCGCGGTTACCTGCAGAGTTGGACGTCATGGCGAGTCTGAAGAGTGTTTGAGTTCGATGTCGTCGTTGGGGAGTGTGTTATGGGGATTGTGTAGCATTGGTGTGCAGTTTATATACGAAGACCGCAAGGAACGAAGCAAGTGGCATTGACGTCATGACGAAAGTAACATCCCAGTTATGACGACGCCAACTTCAACGCTTGCAGGATCGCGGAGCTCGAAAACACTTCATTACATTGGAGCTCCGCATGTACTCTGGTAGCTTGATACTACTATGTACTATATCCATTACAGCCTTTTTCTTCATTATGCTGAGTACTGGCAGATATGACCGACAATGAGCTTTACAATTGGCGACGGCGAAAGGCAATCTTAGTTTATGCATGCACTGTCATTGTTTGTACCGTGCTTCTTTTCCGTGCCGGTTAGAAATCTACACGCGCAGAGTTAGGAAGTAAAGATAGATTGATGCAGTGATAGAGCGAGACCAAGCAGAATAGAGAAAGATATTATGACACGGAGGATTGGATACAAGACAGGCATGAAATATAGGTGATGGAAAAAGAGACCTATGCCTGGGTCCTAATATATAAGTTTTCTTCGCAATATTTTGTTCACTGACGCTTTACAACGGTAGTGAAAATGTATAAGGACACAGCTCTTAGTCGTCGCCAATCTTTGGTGCGAGGTAGTAGTGAATGTGACCTGGTCCAAATTCGTACGATACCTGACAATAAGAGTCAAGTGGTGAATACCTACTGCCAGCAATGTCTCTATAAATGTACTCACCAGTAAAGGAACATCGTTGCTCATCATAAGCTGAACTGTATCACTCAGCGAGCTGCTCTTCGCAAAGTTGACGAGGTATTTCAAAGAGAATGTAAGGGCCACATGTTGAGACATGTCGATGGATACGCCACCCGCAGGTTCGTCATCGTTGGACTTTTTCACTTTCTTTGTTTTGAGCTTAACAATATGAATGGATTAGTGGGATTGCTACGTGTGGAGTTTCATATAAAGATACGTTACCTTCTGTTGCGCCTTCTTACGCTTTCGAGAGCCTTCCGCCTCTTCATCGGAATCCTCGTTCTCTTCTTTCTCTTCTTCGCCCTCATCATCCGAGCGCGCTTTGAACTCGCCTCCGTCATCTTCTTCCACGTCATGTCCATTTGCCATCTCCTCATCTCCATCACCAGGCTCTTTCTTCACCTTTCCATTCGTCTTCGCCTTCTTCTTACTGCCCTCAGCCTCACCCTCTTCATCATCATCCTCGGATTTCGGCTTCTTGCCAAAGTCAGCGTACTTGCGCCGTGCCGCCTCGGTTTGTTTAAGCAAAACGGACCCGTTTGCAGCCTCTCCGTCGGCTGCAAAGCGTACACCCTCCTTGGAGACTTCAATTCGCACCGACTCGCCCAGCTGCGCAAGATCACGCACGATACGCCCAAACTCCGCCGAGGGCATTGTCACACGCGCGTCGTACTCAGTGTCAGGAATACCTAGCTGATCTGCGTCAATGTCCATAAGCTTCATGTCATATTCAGCTATCCGGTCAGAGTCTAAGAAAACAACGCGACGCGTCAGTGTCGATATTGCGTTGAACTGCGGTGGAGTGGGACTGAACGTACTTTTCCCCTCATACGTGAGGTTAAGAATGTCAGCGTCATCTGACGCCTTGAGAGTGCAGACATCGTCGTCCTTTGCGCATTTCAGAACCTTTGTGAGAGATCCAAGGTTGACACCGAGCGGCATAGGGCGATCGCAACGGTACTTCACGAATCCATCTGCTTGCAAAGTAACAGCAACGAGTGCAACATGCGAGTTATCCATAGCCTGAAGCTTCAATCCCTCTTCATTGCACTCAAAGTTCGCGTCAGTGACGAGCTCTTTGATTGCTAAAGTCGTTGTCGCTCAGATAGGGTGTTCCGTGATATGGTAGTGAATACACGTACAGTCAAGCAGACGCTTGAGGATGACTGCGTCTGAAAGTTTGGCTTCGAGCATTCTGAGATATCTCGTGTGTAGGTAGATAGAGTGGTAGTATGAGACGCGTCTGGACGAGGGTGGAGGTAGAGATGAAGGAAACGCGTCGAGGTTTTTCTTCCGTGTCAAAGACGCGTGAGGTCACGCTGCCACCAGTGACATAAACCGTGACGATGCGCGACAATATCAAATAGATAGATCGCCTCCCTCGCACCATCTTGAAGCAAAGTATAAAGTTGCGAAGAGTTCGACACTTCATTCTTTGCCTGAGTTCACGATGATTCAAGATTATAAAAGGGTATAATGTATATTACAATACAGAAATAAATCCATGTATATGACCTAAATGAAGTTAAGTGTGCTTGATGCCACAAAAGTAACCGTCATGACCATTGTAGATGATACGTGGTATATATCAGTTAGCAAATGACGATGCAGGGCAATATGAGGAGACTCACCAGGGCGTGGAGATGATAATAAATGCATAACAGACATGACATGAGAGAGAAAAGTGAAAAAAATGATGCCTCGCTCGACAATCCTTCATAGGAAATCCAAACTCGCCCAGCAGAACCGTGTCCTCCGCTTTCCATGAGCCTCAAGAGATCACACATCCGCAACAAGAACCGCTCGGAACCTCCTCTGCATTGACTTCACCTGACGCAGAGTTTGTGGATCTTTGCATAGCTCTCCGAACCGTACGCGTGCCCTTCTTCTTCAGGTCACCCTCATCTTCCGAAGGAAGAGGAACCGGTCGGATTGACAGATGAACGATAGTAGGAGATGGGGATGGTGCACTCGTCGTGGGGTGAATGGTGGGCGGAGGCATGGAAAGTTCTGGACAAGAAAAAGAGGGACAATGTTAGCTGTAGTTGCTTGAAACAACCGCCAAGGCAGCGAAGTCGTGTCAACACCACGAAGGAATTGATCACTCCAAAAGAGACATAGAATAAAAGGGATTCGTGTAGCGGCCCGGCCTCGGAATAATATCAAGCATGCAAAACCGGACAATTTGGCCGCTGACCGCCCGAACTTTTGTCATTAACAGCAGTATGACTATGTCACGTCGATCTTTGCAAATCTCATAACAAATTTGTAAAGCCGGCGGACTCGAGGTCCTCCTGTCCCGCACACGCAAAGGCTATATCCTTCGCGAATTTAAAGTTCGAGATATGCGGAACCGAGTTCGGGCAATCCGCAATGCAAAAAAAAAGAGATTCTGAACGATGGGAAATGCACGAACTGGAAAGTGTGTCGTCATCTTGCAACATCTTGCCGACGTACAGGATGCGAAGGTAGCTAGGCGCCGGTGGTTGTTCACTTTGCCATTCTACCATTCAATACAGCGATGATTAACGAAGTCCACAGGAACCGACAATGCGCGACTCACCGCTTGGCCAAGCGTTCCATACCAATTCCTTCACCCGTCCGATCGTCGTGTCCAGATCGAATTTCATTGTCCATCTCCGACCTGATACGAGTAGGAACGTCAGTGCCCTCTGCTGAACAGTTTCCGCCAGGGGCGCTGAAGAACTCTTTTGTCGATTATCATCCACGTCTGCCCCTTTCGCCGCCGCGTCTTGTTCGCTTCCTTGATCTTTACCCGCCGCTTCTGAATGTACCCCGCTGCCAGCGCCGCCTGCCGTCTGAGGTCTGGAGATACTCAGCAAATTTCCATTCTCATCCATCGGAACGATAGTAATCATAGAGGTAGCCGCGGTGGGAGGTACGCTGAGACCTGCAGAGGTGGAGGATGCCATCAGGGGCCCAGAAGAAGGAAGGAAGTGAGCCAGATGTGTATCCTGAGCTTGTGAGATTGGAACCTCTCCGGAAGGTCGCGCGGGAGTCAACGAACCAGAAAGATCCTCCATTGGAATCGGGTGCAACCTCGGAGTCGGGCCTTGTAGCGCGTCGTGTGCGTCTTCGAGTGAAGAGATCCACTTGACCTCGCGGCTACCGTATTTATACCACAGGACTTTCAAGAAGCTCGGCCTGATGCGCACTTCGAGAAGCGTCGAGTGCGTGAAGCGAAAGAACTGAGCTTGAAAGCTTGAAGACTCCCGATGCTCCTGCTGGTCGACGTCGACGAAAACGCAGTGCAGCCGTCGTTACAGGAGGTTGATGAGCAGGCGCCTAGCCAGAAGAAGAAGGCAGAATATGAGAGGTGGATCGAGTTCAGCCCTATAACGAGTGAAAAATCTCAATTGAATAATGAACCTCAACTGAATAGATTTATTCCCGTCGACCCCTGACTCCTGCCCTGCTCTCCAGTTGGGGCACGCGTCTCTGACGTCTTTCCGAGTCGCGTGAGTACTCTTCGCAATCCTCGGCTCGCGGGCACCTGCCAACTGATCCCAATTCAAGTCGACCTCGAGTGCGTTTTTCAAGCGTCGACGTCGTACACGACGGTCTCGACAGGCTACTATGCCAATTGTTGTGGTAGAGAGGAAGTGTGAAGTGAAACGATGGTGTCGGGTACTTGCCAGTGTTAGCCGCTATGAGTTCAGTTATACATTCCGGAGACATCCGGGGTCGATCCGCCCAGTGAGTTCCAGACTCTCCAACTCCCCTTACCGACAGGTCACTCTCTTATCTGCCTATAAACCCATACTTGCAAGATCAAATGTACTCAAGAATGATATACAAGAAGCACATATCTCTAAAGACAACAACGAGAAACCGGAATATAAGTGAACACGGTAAACCAAGAAAACAAATAATTATATGCGCCCAGTATTCCGGGAAAAACAACATAATCGTGACAATCACAAACGTGTACAAGATTTCTACCCATTACAACGAAGCAAAAAAGTAAAGGAACGAAAGGGAAGAGAGACTGTAGTATAAACAGCGTGATGCGTGCGGAGTTGAAAATAGAATGATAAGGATATAGTACAGCACGGAATATGTGTGTACTTGTACAATGATCATGAATGTGGTGTTATTGATAAATCAAGGTGTCGCTTGGGATCGGTCCGTAAGATCAGAAGGTTAATTGACCAGGTGCAGCGTGGCCTTCAGTTAGAAAGAAGATAAGTGAACGTCTTTCATATTTATATAGAGGACAGAGACTTACGAAATGCATTCACGCGATTACACAGTATGTGTTGCTGCTCGACGCCTTTTCCGCATCAGTCGGTGGGTTTGAGCTGGCGGGGGCGGAGCTGGAGAAGATGTAGTTGGTGAAGGAGTCCATTTCAGATATGAAGTAGGTAGCGCGAGTGAAGTGCTCGAGAGCGAGTGTCGCGAAAGAGGTAAAACCGAAGGCGAAAGTAGCTGCGAATGCGCTGATGGGGGGGAGATGAACAGCATGGGATACAGCTTTATATGCATTTGGTCTTGGGCCTAACGGAAACAAAAGTGAAGAAGACATGAAGCATGAGAGTGGTCCGACCGCCCAGCCTCCGTACAACTTGGAAGAGATCCGTATTGTCCTTGACGTAGACGGACGAGTGCCGGTCAACAATTGGGTCGTTGACGGTAATAGCTACGCCGCCAATCTCTCTAATGCAACAGAAGCAACACGCTGATCGCCGTGTGGACTGAAGTCTGAGGTAACACATGCCGTCTTCTCATGCGGTGCCTGGTAACCTCCAATTGTCCTGATCAAGTTAGCGCGCGTGGGATGATATTTTTCAGAGATGCTGCTTACGTAGTCTAATTGTCTTTTGCACTTCTACCGAAGATATCAGCGTTCTCGCTCTCCTTCAGGAAAGGATATCCAGCAAAGTCGGGGAATTATTCGGCACGTACGCCTACGTAGGGAATGAAGACCACGGAGCTCCATTTCGGGTACCATCGGCCACACGGTTGCCTAATTGTCAATATTCTGCTTGTGTAGACTGCGCAGGCCTCGTTGCAGGAACGTCGACGGCACCGACAAGGGTTGTGCAAAGTACATGAAGAGCAGGACCGTAGCCTATAGGCACGTTGGCCACAATCGCTGTGCTTCACGACACGGCGCTGGCCTTTTGTAGTGCCTAAGTCCTTGAGAAATTTGTCAAGTTTGGTGAGGGACAGTTAGAGCATAGAGGCAGTAGCCGGAAGTATCGTCAGCGGGCAAAGGGTACTCAAGGAGTTGGTAGTATCACTGGCATTCCCGATTGCAAACAAAAGCCTCATCATTCTCAGAGATGTCGACAAAGCTCCGTGGTCTTTCCAAGAATACTTTTCGCAGGTGCGTCAAGTTCCAGAGATGACTTGAACAGGGAGAGATATCCGTGTATTCGGACCATGACTTGAGTTACGCCACAAATAATCGTGGGTTTCGACTTGAACGCGGCCGTGCAAATTTCAGAAAATAAAGTTGTTGAAGATGGAACAAAAAGCCTCAATCCCAAAATTGGATACATTTCAAGCTCCGCTCGAATCCAAGAATAAAATCGGCAGAATCGTCCGTGCGCCTTTTCCTTTCTCTTTACTCATTTCTGGGCTCGCTTTATTGTCCCCCTGCGAACGAACATTTTCTCCCTTTCTCGCAGGAGTCTACCGCTTGTCCGAGAGTAATCTATATTGTGAAGGCCACTCAGCTGGAGCACATCTCGTTGGTCGAAAGGCTTTGGGATGGACCTCCTTACCGGAGTTGGTCACAATTTTCTTTTTTTTCCCGGTCTTGTCGTGCGAAGTTGGGAGGTCTTGGGTGGTGTTGAAGGGGTCGGTGTTGGAAGTTGAAGTATAATGTACAGTACGTTCATCTAGTACATTAATGTATGCAGAGTCTGGTGTGCAGTAATCAT
Organism: Trichaptum abietinum; assembly: GCA_910574555.1. Taxonomy (NCBI): domain Eukaryota; kingdom Fungi; phylum Basidiomycota; class Agaricomycetes; order Hymenochaetales; family Trichaptaceae; genus Trichaptum; species Trichaptum abietinum. The sequence continues at coordinate 4,237,351 of CAJTBE010000005.1, read as the reverse complement.
CAATTCTTTACCGTCTTAGTTGGAACGTTGAGTGCGTGACAGTTCGAGCGGGACGTCTCTGCTACCCATTCATGGTTATCGCCTGTTTTATATCGCAAACCGAACGGCACTTCGGGAGTTTTCAAAAACAATTAGAATCGTGCCTCATTCTTGTGCTTCATCTGTTTTTCTCGATGGCTCGTCATTCATTCGCCTTCCTTGACGATAAACCCACTGAGCGTCAGGTTACATGAATTGACGACTTCACCAATGACTATGTATCTCGGAACTCAAAGTCTTCTGTGTATATGGATGACATACTCAAGCGCTATGTCATCGCTCCAGCGATTATAACCATCTCGTATAAGAGAAGGAGTGCACCACCACTACCTTCACCACTAACTTGTCGGGTATGTTAAAAGCCGCTGCTTCTTAAGTCTGTTCTTGTGTATACGCCTTCACACGACCTCCACCACCACCACCTCGAATACACCTACTCTACTCATCCAGCGCTGACAATACGATGGGATGAACCACATTCTCGTGTGCAATGGAGGACATTTCTGGATACACAAAACACAGGTTCTATTATCAACTTGGAATTACGGACACCCGGGACAATACCAAACGCAATATCATCGCGGACCTGTCGCGTCTTTACTCTTTTTCTGTGCAGACAATTGGATGCAGCACGTTCGGTCTGGAACAAGAGAAGGGAAGCTCCGCCGCTGACAAGGAGACGTTTACGAACGATAGCTTCACGGCTTCAAACCCAAGATCGCCGCTGATAGATGACAGATGGGTGGTCCTGGAGCATGGCCGACGTAAGCTGCCAATGGAACCTGCCGCATGAAATGTTGTTTGGTTCTTATCATCATCTATTTCATCATAAACACTATTTTCATCTTCATTATGATCGAAGTGCCTGACCTTTCTATCCGTCAAGCTCTGCTTGTATAAAACTGCAGGGAAGACAGCCGTGAATGTTCCTTCAGCAGCTTCCCCAGCAGCTTTTTCGCTCTCCATCAACAATTCTTCACTCTTCGTTATCACAATCACCGACATGGACTCATTCACTGACTTCGTCTTCTCGTCCCCCGTGCCTTCGGCCCCGGGTAGTAATACACCGTCTGACTCTGAGAAGGCATCGAGCAGCAACACGTACTGCGTTGTTGCCTGAACCGCTACGCACAGTGAGTAGCTTCTCTGTTCTTGCAATAACTTCATTACTTATTCAACTCATTCATGAACAGTTAGTATTGTGGTCTCTCTGCGTCCATTTCACTGGCATTACCGATCCCGTCCGGCTTTTCGACTCAGACGACGTAACAGATTAATCACTTATAACATTTATTATTCTGTGCAGCTTAAATTATCTTGCACGTCGACATCATTTCTCCTTTCCGAAGTTCTTATTTATTGTATCATCAATTTTGTAAGCTTATCAATCATATCTACGGCTTCTTGATTGTTGTGAAGTTTATGTGTTTTGAGACATACACATTCAATGTTTATACTGTAACTTGTATGTTATATGACTTCAATATGCGACACTCAGGCTTGCATTGGTTGTAAGATTTGTAAAACGTTGTATATTGCCAATCACCAATTTAATGTCACTGTACTGTATGTCTGTCAGCACACCCTTTCCTCGAATATAAACACTCCACGTCTCGTCTCAGACATGAACAAAGTCTCATCTATGTTGTCACGGTCATTACATTTGTAAGTTAGTATTGATGTTAGTAGCAATGTACATACTGTATAGCCTAGTGGCCGAATACAGTAAAGGTTCCGCTGAATGGCCTTGTAGGCATCCCGGTCGTACTTCAGAGGCTACAGGACTCCTAAGTCAGAGGTAAGAAGTCTGTTATGCGTACCCAGGAGACTTCATGACTTGAGGTAGCTGGATCCACAGAATTTAATATAATGTAGCACATTAGTGAGTTCGGAGGAGATGTTAAAGCTATTTCCAGTCTGAGTAGGTATTATTGGATAGGACACCTCATCCCTCTGGGCTGATGATGGAATAAAGAAAACCCCGCAAATGTTTAGTCTGCATTTCGACCTCATGTGAGTTTTCATTATGCGGAAACACGCAAGTCGAGGCCCTTGGTGCGGATCCGATGAGAGAATCGATGAGTACGAGTTGTACGAGTCTTCACAAGAAACGACTTAACACCGCACCGAGCCCCTTTTGATTGGACTTAGACTAGTATATGTGGTCTAAGACACGTACCACATATCTAGGCTACCAGACGTTCGTAGGAAAGTATTGGTTGCTTTCATGCTGCGTGCCTCTGCCTCTGTGTACGTCATGACCACTGTACCCTCCTGGTGATATGTAGATCCGGAGAGGAACGGATCCGCGAGGAGAGCGGACGAAGTGCCAAGTTAGACTTCCAGCATGGATTGATGATGACTAGTTATAGTTGTTGCCTCTCGCTTAAGAGTCTAGACCGAGGAATAGCGCAAGCTTAGTGTTGTCCAACATTTTAGCAAGATGTAATTGCCATATATCTGGCTGGGTGGTATGTGCTAGAGGGTTTGAGAAGGGACTGCGAAGGGGCAAGTCCTTTTGGGGTCCGTTAGATTTTTGTACCTTGATATACCATTGAGCGAACATTAGGTGATTAGAATTCGATAGAGTTTACCGAAAAAATAAATTTCTCCTTCAAAGAGATGCATTAGCTGCCACAAACGTTAACTGCCTGTGGCGAAGAACATCGCGAATCACTAGAGGATCCGTGATTCTTTGATCTGTTCAATAGAGACATAGTGATTGATGTTTTGGCGATACCATCACGTTTGAAGCCTGGCGACAAACATCACAGTGTTCTAGTAGCGGTGGGTTTGGATCATGCCATCAATAGATACCTTTGCTAGCGATTGATGTTTCTGAAACTTACCCTCAGCTGACCTGTATAATTCTTGTACGTCTGAAGTAACCTCCTCGCCCAGAGTTTCTCACATGTCCTAGTGCCAAGTGTCGAAGGATAGTCTGGGCAGCCAAGCTTGAGCATGTCCGGTAAGCATTGTACTAAGTGCAGTGGGTCCAAGGCGGTCCACCGCCCACTGCAGCGCACTTCCGAGTCCGTACCGATGGCCGAGGCCTGCGATTGGCGCGGAAACGCCGATTGAGCGGAAGGCCGAGCTCGGGTTTAACCGGGTGTCGTCCACTTCAAGTCGCATTATCTTTAGAGAGAGATAGCCGAATAAGAAAAATGCGGAATATGATGATTTATGTTACAATTTGCTGATAGAATACTGGAGAGTCAAGCATAAAGAACAAGATGAGCGTCGAGAGCAAGTTGTGAACCAACAAACAAACAAAGGTAGGAGCGGACATAAGTGTGGGAACAGCTGACGGCATCGGGGATAGAGCGTTGGGAATGATGTCGCAAGAGTTTGGGCGGTTTGGGGAGCGAAAAGGGAAAAACATGCCAAGTCGCGCAAATCTGTGATAAACTTGTCCATGGTCTGATCTCCCAAGAGCTCCAGCTGCCCACAGCCCCCCCGCCCTCCCGCCTCCTTTCCCTTCTTCTTCTTCTTCGTCGTGCTATAATCACTCAAGATGTCGGCGGGCATGTCAACAGAATCGACTCTCGACCATAACGGTGGCTATGTGAATCCGAAGATGGCGAGTCAGCCAACTCTACCCCCACCCGCCCTGTCGAGGGAATTCAAGAATGGTGCACCGTGGTCAAGCTGGGTCAACTTTAAGGCATATGTTATGGAGGATGTTGACCCGGCCCTGTCAACTCTGCCACTCTCTGCATTCTGCTTTATGACCGGTTTCATGTGAGTCATTTTGTTTTGAGATGGAAGTTTGGTGGAATAGATGATTGGAGAGGACTCAATAAAATAAACGGTATCAACTTCGATAACGAAAACTGAGTTAGGCATTGCTTCTGTGCTGAGTGCCGCATATATGAGCTTCCCGACCCTCCTTCACCTTTGAGACTTTTTTTGAAATTCGAGCAACCTTATAGTATCAAACGCTAATACCTTCCTCTAGCGATGCAGTCTCTTTCACCGCTATCTTCGTCTGGTGCGGCTTCCAGACTGGTAACACCGTGCAGGTGAGTTGCGGCTCCTGTCTATCTGCCCTTTACACACTCACGTTTCACCGTCTTTCTTTCCGCCCAGCTCGCACTCGCGCTCGCGCGCCTCTTCTCTCCAGGTAACACCGACTTCTCCTTCCACATGGCGGATCGACAGGCTCTCGTCTCGCTCATCACCTTCCTTGGAGGCGCATCCCTGGGGCGAATCGGCGACAAAATCGGGAATAACAAGCGGCTGTGGCTCATCCTTGGCACGCTCATCCAGACACTTTTCACAATGGCGGCTGCGCTCACTATATGGAAGAGTAACGAGGGCGCCATTGCAGAGGTGAGAGGTGATCCGGCGTGGACGAACGCAATGAGTTTCGTCGCTCTTGGTTTCGCGAGCGCAAGCATTGGTCTTCAGGGTATCATGGGCAAGCGGGTGAACTCGCAGTTTGCGACTACCGGTGTGTAACTCTCCCACTCCATCCCTATCTATGTTCTCACTTCTCAACTTTCTTAGTCGTGTTAACAACCGTCTGGTGCGAGCTTCTCTCCGACCCGAAGCTCTTCCGCACGGGCTTCGTCAAGACGCGGGACCACAGGCTGATCGCTGTCTTTGCGTTGTTTGTCGGTGGCTTCGTCGGACGTGCACTTATCGACCAAATCGGCGACGCAGGAACATTTGGGGTCGGCACGGGCATTCGTTTCCTTATCGCCCTAAGCTGGTTTGCTGTTCCCGGAAAGAAGCGTACAGTCGAGAAGAATTAAGGCATCCTGGTCATTTTATAGTGCGACAGAGAGCGGTGCAGAGAGGAGAGAACACAGAGGATGTTAAGGGTGGTTGCGCTCTGGGTCTGAGATGCGTCGTATGTATTATGGGAGCAAACGTGCATGATCGGGCCTTGCATTCTTTCCTTTTTCTTTGATTGCCGGGGGACCTGGGTGTTATTGGACGGATCGACGGGAGCACGCTTTAGGACTCCTCGGCGCTCTAAACACTGCGGCGATCGTCCGGGTTCAGGGGTTGATGGAACGTGGTTATTGAGGCATTAGACAATTTTTATTAGAAGGCTGTTCGTTGCGAGTGGTATGCGCAGACTCAGAAGAGATAGATGCAAGTGAAGGACAGGAAGCAAGGTACTGGTTATAGGTTCTCGCAGTCTGATTTCTTGATGCAAACAATGTACTCTATTTACTATTAGATTAATATACATGATCGGCACAAGCAGCTTGTGTACGGTATAGGCTCTTCCTCAGTACACATGCTTCCCGTATGTGAACTTAAGAGAACAGAATGCTTTCAGCTCGTCTGAAGGAGACCGGGATTTTCCGAGTTGATCACATACAGCTCAACGAACAACTCGCTCTTCACCCTTACCATCGGACCCACAACATCGCCGTATCAGCACCTTCAACGATCTAGAATGGATCCTAAACTAGGCATACTACCTTACACAGCGTCAGGTTGCTAGCCAGTGTCAGTGAGCGGTGACTGAGCTGTGTGCGCTCAGGCTACACGAGCGCTGAACTTATGCCACTTGTGGACTACAAAGCCCGATATCAAACCCTTGGGCTGTATAGCTATCCTTTCCTATTCTGCGATCTCTGAAATGTGCTTGAATGGGGACGAATGATGGTATGCGCTCGAAGAAGCTGGCCGCTTATCCCGAGCGGCTCCTACCCATGCGTTCACCTGGTCTTTCACTGGTTCCGAATCCAATCGATCGATTGTCCGTTCGCGAGGCATCGCTGCAGGTCTATCAACGTATATAGTCCTCAGGGGATTAATGGAAGTCGGCTAGACCTTACATTCGGTAAGTACACATCAATGTTCGGAGATTACTATTTGCGTCTTTCTTATGCTTCTCTACTATTAGGAAATCTATCTTTCTGTAGAGCACTGCCTCAGAAACCTTGTGCATGCTTTTCTCTACTGGTGTTTTAGCGCGGACACGTTTTATTCGTCTCATGCCACTGGGCGATAGTGCTCGGAAACCAACTTTTTAACAAGGAAAAAGTTACGTGACTGGTAGTCGCCTACGTCGCAAGTGATATATGAAGGCGCTCAGGGGAGGGGGGTCGTTCGCCGGTGTAGTTTTGCCCTCTTCCCCCGTACAACCTCTTCCTCACATCAACTTTTATCACTCTACCTTCATAACTTCCTGTCTATTCGACACTATATGCAGTGCTGATACGGTACGCGATACTCCACAATAGAAGATGTCGCGTCTCGTGCCTTGGAACTACACAATTCCGGATTCAAGTCCGATATTCACCTATAAACCATATGGTACTTTTTCGTCTGAATGTATGATTATCTTGACTAACTTCATTAATTTCTCTTTTTTTCAGGTGACGGAAACGGTCTTGGACTTGGTTGGCAGACGTGGTATACAGGATCGGGATTCAACAACAACGAGGGTGCTTCGCCTGTAGGAGATTCGTTCCACTTGACTTCATTGCCGGGCGCAAGTGTCTCTTTATCGTTCTATGGTATGCATCTTCATCTGATATGTGGAATCTTCAACTTTTATTGAATTGAAACGCCTCCGGTAGGAAATGGAATCGTCCTTCGGGGTACAAGCAACTGCACATACACAGTTACGCTTGACAACAGCAACCTTCCCACCTCGAATGATTCGAGCACTTCAGCCATTGCCGACGTGTTATTCGCAATCACTGATCTCTCACCTGGACTACACAACGTCACATTGACCGCCCAGCCAGAGAATGGCCTGCAAGTCCTCTCGTTCAGCGGTGGCGTCGTTTCATCAGTGGCAAATAGCACGTGGGCACTCTATCCTCGCTCTGTTGGGCTCATAGCCAGCTTTACAGACTTTGCTGACAAGTTCGCGTTGGCTTCGCAGGCTCTCCTCGCCTAATACTGTGACATACGATAATCAAAACACCAGCTTTGTGTACTCAGGAAATTGGCAGGCGAACAAAACCGCCTCAGGCATTCCCTCAACGCAGAGCGAGCTACCGTTCCACACGACCTCTGAGAAAGGTGCTTCTGCGCACCTGAACTTCACAGGCAGGTCGGTTGCGGTGTACGGTTCGACAACGTTCGGGCATGGACTTTACACAGTGGTACGGTCTTTGACGCCTTGGCTAAGAGCCCAGACTGATCAGTGTACGGGAAACGATTATAGGAATTGGACGGGAAATCAACTGTGCTGAACGGCACCTCGGTGTGGTTGGTCGGAAACATGCTTCTGTTTTATCAAGATGGACTGGATGAGGGCGTGCAGCACTCGTTAAACTTGATGGATTCAAGCGACGGGCAACCGTTTTCCCTCAACTCTGTGGTAGTTACGCAGTTTAACCCGGACAACGCTGTCAATGGAAGCCAGACCTCTTCGTCACCCACTGAAGGGCCTGCATCGTAAGCGCTCTTCTTTTCCGATAATTACGATGATTTGTTTCTGAAGACGGGAATGTTAGGCATCAAACCGCAGATGTGGGAAAGATCGTCGGACCCATCGTTTCTGTCATTGTCTTGATTATAGCCTTAATTATCTTTTACTTCAGAAAGGCACTCTTCAGGCGCAAACAAAAGATCGATAACTGCATCTGTACCGCAGAGGAGGAGGTGGAAATAACTCCTTTCGTGACAGTCGCACCCTATCACGCTCAAATTATCGAGAAGTCTCAAGAGAGACTCATAAGCGCCGACCCCCAGTTGCAGCTCTCACGAGACACTTTACCGTTCGGAGGAAGGCCGTCGAAATCCATGCCATATAATCCCCGTGTTCCTCCGCCTGAAACTACATGGGAGGGCTCCGAGGTGCCGTCCAATCCAATCGCCTTTGAACAAAGTTCAGCACAATCAAGAGGATCGGATGCCGGAGTCGTATCGCCTGCATTGCAGGACGAGTCGCTTGTCGACCGCATAGTAGAGATGGTCTCGAGGAGGATCGATTCTCGAATACATTCCCAGGAGGGACATGCGGAGTCCACTGCTGAAGCCACCGACTACGCTTTGCCGCCCTATAGAGAGTCGATATGATTGTGCAGCCCTTCGCGTATGAAAATGTCCTAGTTATATTAATGTGTGTTTTTTGTTCGATAATGATACCCTCGTACATCGCGGATATCCGCTTCGTTTCTGGTGTTCTCAGTTTGGCCCAAGGGTGCTACTACCAGCTGCTACGCTAAATGTAGAAATATACTCAGTATTCGTGGTAGAAAACTCGTGTATATTAAAGTACCTGTAGAAATATACTACAGGAATATTAGACAATGCGAAGAACAAGATACAAGACGTATACTCTCCTCAGTATTCGTGGTAGAAAACTGAGGAGAGTTACAGGTTACAGGGATAAAATGAAACTAAGTAGTATATACATGTTATTACGTAACAAAATAGACTGTATATGCGCAATAGAATAGAAATGTTCGTAAAATCCTAACACTGAAGACGTATTTGTGTCTTCCTACGGGACATGGAAAACATGTAGCATGAATTGGTAAATGATAAAGCTCGCCTGCATTTTAGCTGAGGGGAAGGAGATGGACGTATCTTGGACCTTTGCTTAGGTGATTGTCTTCTTCGTACATCCTGCCTCACATTATTACAACCTTGATTCGACAAGAGATGTTATGAGTAGTTTAATTTATGTTGATGATACGGAGAAGGACATAACCACAGATGTTTATGGCGAAACTCCACGATGCTGATCCGCGACATCGAACGTCATCGTCACCGATACATCATCGATGCTAAATCGTAATGATGCAATCTAAAGAGACTAGAGATCGCCGACGCCACTCTTCGAATCTCTGGATCTATGTTAGTCCGGGATAACATATAAATTGTCGAGTGGTCCCGTATTCCATATCGTTCATACCTTCCTCACCATAACCTGAAAACTCTTTACTACTTCCACAAATCTTCACTGGTTAACATGCCCTCCGACAGCGAGTACAAGCCCCAGAACGAGGTTCGAGGCCAAGAACGCACAGGTATTGCCATCGAGATGCCATTTGTCAACGCGGACTCCGGTGTCGATGCCACCCGCGAAGATCGCGAAGCAGTCAAGAGCGAGTCGACTGGCCGCATTCCGCAGAGTATGTCCTTACCTTTAGCCTTATGAAGGCGTCGTCGTTGACCAAAATGGTGTTGAGTAGAAGAGTTTGACGACTTGCTCGCAAACGCCGGCGATCAGACGACGAAGAACCGCACGCGCGGTATTAAGAATGATGCAATGAGGCAGGAACGCGAGGTTGACGAAGCCATCGATAACATGCCAGAAGATAGGATTTGAATGGTGTAAAAGACTTATTGCCTAAGAATGTATTCATAGAAAGACAAAGACCAATCGCGATTATCACATTGCGTAACCTTCATCCAATATGAAAAAAGTTCGTACACCACCACCACAGATGTATTCAAAAATGGAATAGTTCCCGCTTTTCGATGAATCGGAACGAGTAAGGCAATAATGCGGAAGGCTTACCATCGAAATGACAATTGAATGTAATTCGAAAGAAGCAGCTTGAAGATGGGACGTTCATAGATCATGAACTGCCTTCTGCCGTAGCCGTACTTCTGTTGTATTAGGGTTTAGAACTAGGGAAAGATTCCGTTGAGAGGAGGCTATGCAACTCTTCATCAAGAAGCACACATGTTAATCCTCTACCACAGGAAGCAACAAAAGCGAAGAGATAATGATGGATATGCTGCCAGTCGTCGAACATTAGCTGAGCAGCCGCAGTGGTAGGGATCATAAGAGTCACGGTTCAAGTGAACCGAGCCTGAGCGAGCCACAGTCGTTGCTTGTACATATTTGCACTGGCACCACAGTAGTTCACGTGGCACCCCTTTAGCAACCCAGTGAGTGCGAGATTTGGATCCCACATCAAGCCACACATCGTGAAAACGATTGATCTGTCTTTTCTACCTCGACTCCTCCGTATCTTCATGTCTAGCGACCATCGTGCAGGTCGCATACATCGCATACTATACGGGGCGCACCTCGCCGACTCTCCTGTGCGCGGAACCACAGCCTAGAGTAGTTTGATACTACATAACCGAAATGCAAAATGAGCATGATTGCAACGAATCCACAGGATCGAGGAGGAAGGCAGAGTTGGGTACCGAAGGGGTACAGCATCGGCCTGTGAAGAGGGTCAAGCTTGAGGAAGAGTGCGTGGTCATGTTGGGCTCGTTTATGTATGCGGCTATACTGACTGAATTACTGATATTGATGAAAATCTTGCAATTATCGCCTGTGTGGGATAACTCGTTTAGTCTTGATGCTGAAGTGCAGTCGTTACTTACACTACCGGCTCCAAGTGCTGGAGGCGGTGAGTCGGTGTCTGCACCAGGCGCAGTAAGTGAAGGAAGACCGCTAGGGCGACCGAAGAAGCGAAAGCGAGGTCCACGCGGTAAAGCATGTATGACGCGTGAACAACGAGAACAGGAATTGCTGAATGACCAGCGCATAAGTGCTGTGGAAGCAAGACAAGTACTATGTCGTATGTGTGGACACTGGATAAAGCTATGTCGACATTCGGATTTTGTTCTGCAAAACTGGAACACTCATGCTGTGAGATGCCAAGAAAAGACTGGGTGTGTTTGCTGATTATTTGTTCTTATAATATCAGAGGCTTACAATTTTCGTCCCTCTCCGGACTAACTCATTAGGTGGTTGACGAAAGTGAAGCGAGAGCCGGAGAATACTTTTGATTTGACTGTTGCTACTACACCGGAGCCACTGACTGCCGAAGAGAAACAGGTCGAAGCGAGAATAAAGAAGGAGGAAGGAATCTCGGTGAGAAGAACGAACAGGGGATTGACGGTGGAGGACCGGAAACATATCTTGGAGGCGGATCGGCGCTTAAAAAGAGTGGAACCTCATCAAGTGCAATGCGCAATGTGCGACCGCGAAGTAAAGCTGCACAATTCTCGGTCCTACGAGCTTTGGAATTGGACGCAGCACATCAAGAAGTGTGAAGTGAATCGTAGAAGGCTTGCCGGAGCGCCAATGTCCGATGCAATAACTATTGGCACGACACAAGCTGACGAGACCACACTTGAATCCGATACCGAAGTCGAAGCGGCTCTCAATGCTCCTTCACCTTCTGTGCAAACTAATGTAGAAGACTCCGCTCATTATCGCAAGTGAGTCTTAACCGTAACGCAGTCAATTGAAGACAACGATACTAATTTGCTGTAACCTATGTAGTGTCCAAGCAACCCTACCAAACTCAAACTTACGGCCTCCGTATTACCGAGATGTCCCTTCTGCAGATGAAGTGGATAACCCGCAAGCAGATTTGAGTGTTGTACCGTAAGTTATCTTTCTTTCGTCCGGATCACTGATTCCTCACTTACGGGCCGATTTGTATAGCATCTCAATGACGGTATCTACTCGTGTGAAAAGAGAGCCTTCCGACTATGCCCCGGTCGTCCTGCCGTATGGAAGTAGCATTCCCACACCGCCCGTCCTATCTCCAGCTCCGGCCCTTCTCATTTCTACATCGGTCTCCGCCCCGGTGCCAAAGAAGCCATCACCTTCTGTGAAAATCTTCAACGTCAGTGGTCGAGTAACTGCAGCTCGTCACAACAAGAAAGGGCGCAATGAGGAGGAGCGGAAGAAGGCACTCGAAGCTGATACGAGGTGCAGCGAGGTCCGACCCCATGAGGTGTTCTGTCTGTTGTGCAAGCGGTGGATAAAGCTGTATAGGGAAGTGTCATACATAGACTCGAATTGGCTTCGGCATGCCGAGAGGTGTGAGTTGAGGAATGGGTACGTTCTTCATTAGCTTCGTTGGTTACACCACACTGACCTTTCGTAGCGTTGTGCCTAGAAAGAAACGGCGCTTAACTAGCCCACCAGTGGATGTCAAGCCAGTCTCAGGCAATGACGCGCCGGTTGAAGAAGCCGTTGCTGAGTCGTCGCAGGCATCTGCGAAGCGTATGCGGGAGCTTCAGGATGATTCTCGTATTACGAAAGTTGAGGCTCATCAAGTGCTATGCGGGGTATGCAAGCAGTGGATCAAACTACAACCGTATCGAGATTATGATACTTGGAATTGGCGTAAACACATCCCTAATTGTGAAGAGCGACACCGGTACGTCCTATCTGTTTCCCCATTTGCGGTGTTACTGATTGCTACTATTCTTTCTGTGTGGATACATCAGTCAAGGAAAAAATCTCACTGTTCAGAACAATTCTGAGCCCTCTTCCATGGTAGCACCGGGTAAACACGCTGCCTCTACAGTCACTGCAGGCGTAGAATCAGCCGAAGGACGTAAGAAAGTTCTCGAGGGCGACAGTCGATGTACACAGGTGGAACCGCATCGTGTTTTATGCTTGATGTGCAATCGGAATATCGGCCTACATGCGAACAAGGACTATTCACTTACCAACTGGTATAAGCATACCGATGCGTGCACAAAAAAGACAGGGTGAGTATTGTCATTATTAACTGCCGTATCGGGGACACTGATATGTTCTTCAGTTGGTCAAATTTGACGCAGAGTACCCCTCCTGTACCGCTTAAAAGAGCCGAGGTTCCTATTACGACCGAATCCATTTCTACGGCCCCGCGGCGCGCTTGTGCTGTCGTACAAGACGATGATATAGTTGAGATCTCAAGGAAAGAAGCTGAAGCTTCCCTCGTTGAGACCGATCTTTCGAGCGTGGGGAAGAAAGGCTTCGAGATTCGGAGGGATAACATGCTCAAAGACCCTAGGATAGGTGCCCTGGAGCCCAACCGTGTTTTCTGCAAGTCCTGCAACAGCTGGCTGAAGCTCAGCAACCATATCCCGTACACGGATTATAACTGGCACAAACACGCTGATCGGTGTGAGGAAAAGCGAAGAGCACGCGAAGACGGTCCTTCGTCCGTTTCAGCGGTGTTGGTGAAAGCCCAGTCGCCTGAGGTCGTCTTGCTTGATGGTCCGCCGTTGACGGCGCCACCCGCAGTGGGGCGTGGAAATGGTCGGAAACGCACAACAGTCGACGAACGATATGCGCGTATGCGTTCTGACGATCGCATTAAGGTGTTAGAACCTCACCGAGCCCAGTGCAACTTATGTGACCGGTGGGTCAAGCTTCAGAATAAAGTTGAGTATGATCCGACCAATTGGCATACACATGTTAGCAAATGTGCGCTGAGAACAACGTGCGTGAACATTCTTTTACGCATATCCATGCCTGTGGCTAATCCTTGTCAACAGACATGATGTACCTACGAATCCTGTGCTTACGCCGGTCAACAAGATAACAATCACGCAAAAGCGACTTGTGTATCCTATGCTCGACATGAAGTCGGCAGCAGTCAAGTTGCCTTTGATCAACGCTGAGGGGCGCCGAGAAGCTCTTTTAAACGACTCGCGTGCTGCGGTCGTCGAAGCACATCGAGTACAGTGTGCATTGTGCCAGCAATGGATTAAGCTCAAGGAGGACAAGGCTTTCTTCGGTCACAATTTCTACAAGCACGCTGATAGGTGTGAGCGGAAGAACAAGTGAGTCTTAAGCTTCATCATCCTTAAATTTTCTAACTTTTGACCGTACTATAACAGCGCACTGGCAACTCCTGCCATCGAAAGCTCTGCTGTAGTCCTTAATAAAGCTTACGGCGCCGTCAAGATGGAGGATGAAACAGGTCCTGCCCTTGGCGGTGCTGGAACGCCAAAATCAAAGGACGAGGTACGGCTTGCACAACTTCTTGCAGATCCGCGACAGGGAGGTGTCGAGCCTGGAAGAGTTTTTTGCAAAATGTGCAGCAATTGGATCAAGCTCAATGCTTCTACTGGTTTCCTGCCAGGCAATTGGCGACGTCATGCAGGAAGATGTCAGAAAGCTCTGAAGTACGTAGTCACTCCATTCGTTAACGATTCACTGCCTCATTATACTATCTAGTTGGAAGGGTTCTACCTCAGTCGTCGAGACCTCCGCTGGCGATCCTCTGTCCATGGAGATAATAGACTTGGAGCTTGAAGATGAGGAAGGTCCTGTCGATCCCAGCGTCTTCGGTTTCGTAGAATTGGGTCGTCTTGTGAACGCATTTGAGCCATCTGTTTCATCGACGGAGTTTGCCATACGTCAGGCGGATCCGCCAAAAGAGAGGAAGGCACCTATTCCTGTACCAATTGTCCGGAACTTGCGAGCGCGAATGTCTAGTGCTTCTGTCACTCCGAAGCCCGAAGAATCTCTCGCTCTTAGCCCAAGCAAAAGACATCATAGGTCTGAGTCGCACCGAAAGGAGGAGTTAGAACGTGATCCACGAGCGCGTACAGTGCATCCGGAGAAAATTCTATGTGCCATGTGTGATAAATGGATTCAAATGCGCCGCGATATCTCTTACAGCAGTCAGAACTGGCTGAAGCATGCTGAAAGCTGCCAAAACCGTACGGGGTATGTAACCTTGACTTGCTAGTACATTGTATTTGTACGCTAATCATTCCTTAGGTTTATGAAGAAACTGGACAGACATTCAAATACGCCCGAATTGGTTGAGCGAGAACACGGGGAAGAGGTACTTCCTTACAATGCCCGAAACCGTGTGGCAACCGATGAAGCAGAGCTCGTCACTGATGCACCATCGTTTAAACTCGTTGATTGGGAACAAGAGGTTATCACCTCTGATGGAGGAGGATGAAGATGACTATCCAATTTCCCCGGGCGTCTATATACATGAAATTGCATCCGATCATTTTCCAAATGAAAGACGGGAGGAAAAGACGAAGGGTGTGAGTGTGAAACAAGAGCCGACCGAAATCCTGGATCTTACTTTATCATCCGCGAAGGAGAAGAACAACACAGTTCCGACTCCACTTACATTCCTGCATCTGAGAAAGCCTTCCAACGGCGACCAGAATACACCCCTGGGCGTCAAAATCGAACCGGAACCGAAGAAAGGCATGAAGTCGACTTCAAAGAGTCCACCAATGACGAACCCGTTCACGACCACACCCCTTTCTCGACCCTTAACGACATCCTCCCCGCCCATAATGGCTCCTTTACCAGGTCGATCGATATCCGAATTTGCCGCTGCCATTCATGTAGAAAAGAATGCAGCAACTAATCATCCGTACTCCACTGGTCTTTCGTTCGCCCTCCAGCCTTCTACTCTACATACGCCTAACCCACCTTTCAAGGAGGTGCTGACGCCCCCGCCCCCGCCGCTTACCACTATGCCACCAGCGTCATTTGGATCTGTCTCGTATGGACGTTTGCTCATACCACCCGGTGCGCACCCGCCTGTTTCTGCCGACCGCCCGTATCTTTATGGGATACCTTATTACCCTGCAGCCCAGCCTTCCCGTAAGCAGCCTGCCACGAGCAATGCTCAGAATCACGCTTTCAGGCCCAATGGCCCGCAAACGCCCATCTCAGCGGTCTTGGGCCCGAGGCCACCAGTCGCGCTCCCACACACGAATCTTCGTCCTTCCCACTATGCATCCGCCGTCCAGCTGACTCCGTACCCAAATATCCCGTTTCGTCAGATTGCCCCTGCCCCGGCCATCCCGAGCCCTCTGACTGCTATCATGCGTGATCGTCCACCCATGTCGTTCACTTCTCAACTATCACCAATTCTAGTTCCGCATAAGAAGTCCATTCATACGCCACCGCTTCCTTCACCCCATTCTGAGTCTCCAGTCGACCGACAATGCTCAGCGAATGCAAATTAAAGTAATGCATCATTGGTATACTTTTTTCTCGACTACTTGCTATTCGCATTCATTCATAACTTACGCTTCAACGCTCTTCTCATACATCATCGTTGTGCTTTCTTTTCTTCCGATGCTATCTTGTTTTTATAGGCTTTGACAATGCGCTACCCCTTAATTATGTTTCATGGCATTTTCCAATCGAATTATTTGTTTATTGCTTGAATCGCTGCATTTTGTACCCTACTTACACGTAAAAATCATGTTCTAATCGAACTGCGTAGGATAAAGATATGCCTATGGATAGGAAAGGGTGAAGAGAATATATAAACATTTATAAAACATACAACAGTGCACCAAATTCTAGCACGATAATGCAGCGACGGGCAAATGGAAAAGGAAACAAAACAATACGGAGAGGAAGGTGCGGGTGAGATGATCAGTAGGAATAGCGCCATGTAGGTTTCGCAAGAAGCAAGATGTAGGATTTTGTGGGTTTTGAATGCAGAGCGAAACAAGGTGATAAGTGATATCAACATAGCCAAGACATGAAGGAATCATGATCAAATCCATAAATGCTGAAAAAGCTTTGAGAACATGGCAAGAAATAATGCATAATTATCTCACTGTAAAGGAATTACGACTCTCTAAAGAGAAGGCGCTTGGGCGGAGTGATATGCAGTTCGTCATCACTTTCGTCCCACTCGTCATCGACCGGGGCGTGCGAGGCACGATGTCTCACAATGGGACGACTTGCGCTCTTCGCATTGGCACGTGTTGGCGAGGCAGACAGTTTTCTCCGTCTCGCCTCTGCGAACAAGAGCTTAGGCGGGCATGCAGGGTCAGGTGAGTATTCTGGGTGGTCGACGGGAAGCAGGGAGCGTTCGCGGATTTCAGGCGGAAGATTGTAGAGAGGATTCGCAAAGGTGGCCTTGACGCCGCGGCTGCAATGAAGTTTAATCTGAGATTAGTTTGGGCGTAAAATATGTGATTAGATAGCACTGACAAAACATAAGCGAGAGTTGGCTTTTCAGTCTGCTCCGTGGGCGTCCGTGGTTCGATAGGCTCAGCGGTGACAGACATAGGCGAGTCATCCAGGAATGGATTATTCGGTGAGTCGCGAATGGGGTCGCCTTCCATCTCCTCAATATCGGACCATACACATCGCTCTCGAACTCTTGTCTTCGGTGTACTAGGCGCTGACTCTGACTGTCGCCGTGGACGCACTGTTGTTTGTCGACGTGAAGGAGGCGGTGAGACAGGCGCTTTGCCACGGGTATTGGACTTGACGATCAAGTCCGAGATAGGCTGATCTGTGGCTTTACTTCTGTCTTCGCCCTTGCTGCTATCATCTTCCCCAGTGGCTGCGCCGCCGTCCCAGAATGGATTCTCAGAGTCCTCACCGTCGAGAGATGCCAGCACCGCGTCAAGGTGGTCCGTACGCTGTCTCTTGCGCGCAAACACGAGACGACGGCGCGATGTCGACGCGCCGCGGCCGCTGTCTGACCCTTCGTCCTCGTCTGCATCCTCATCTGAGCCCTGCCCAGAGCCACGCGACCGTGAGCGCGAGTGCGCGTAGCGGCCCTTGTGCTGGATGGTCTGCGGCGGTGTTGGCAGCGATGCCAGAGACGCAGTCGACGCCGAACGCTTCAGTGGCCGGGGCGGCATGCGCGTCTGCGCATCTTGGGCGGTGTCGCGGGTCGCAAAGTCTGTGCGCAACGGCGACGAGTCGAGCACAGCGCGAGACATTGGAGGAGGATATAGAAGTTGCTGAACGTGTTAGAGAAAAGCAAGATTACACGTTCAACGATTTGGAAAAGAACGGTGGGGGAAGATGGGGAACGAGGACAACGATGAACTTGAAGAGCGACAAGAGTGGCGAGGGCCACATGGCCAGGATTAGGCCAATGCACAATAAGGTCACACTAGGTCACGGATCGGACTATGTCACACGCATTGTCGTTATGTCACACCTGCCTTCATTCCTCAACTCCACAGCCTGGCAGCTGGATGAACAGATAGACATACATAATTCGCTTCCATATGCTATGATATCGTTTTCGCTATGTGGAAGAGCTTGCGATTTGGGCTGGTGAAGATGGATTTCGGTAAACTTGAAGGTACTTGTGAGTGCGAAACCATTGTACAGGCGGGGGTAAAAAGTGGTGGTACAGTCACGTGATTACTTAATTACTTAATTTGTGTTGTTGTTGCCACTGGTGCTCGAGATAAGGGCGAAAAAGCGATTTCTGTCATTTCCAGGACTGCAGAAGCCATAGAATGTAATGACATAGATTTATAGACAGTAAATAAACAAGAATATGTAATAAAAATACAAGAAAATGCAGCAGAAAATTGTCCACAACTTAGATACATCAATAATGGGTCATTCCTCCGTCCTTCCTCAAAACTTCTTCATAAGCCTTTCGCATGCGACCAATTTGAGCATTAATCTTTGAGATAGGAAGGCTATCCCATGCATCTAGAGCAACCCTCTTTAACTCTTCAACTGATGTAATGGGATTTTGAAGGTGGCGAGTCCGGATTATGTCTTTAAGGTCATGCCAGCATGGCTCGATTGGCGTAAGATCCGGTGACTTCGAAGGGTGCGGAAATCTTCTTATGTTATTCTGCTGCAGCCATTGCATCGTAGATCTTGCTGTATGACATGAGGCATTATCCTGTTGAAAAAAGACCCCATCTAATTGTGCTGAAGCCTGCAAATAGAAAGGTAGAAGGACAGGAGCAAGAACTTGTTCGGCATATCGATCCGCACTCATACCACCTCCTCGACCACCCGGATACTCGAGAACAATAAGAGGGCCCTTACAGTCCTTCATAATGCACCCCCAAACCATGATCCGGATATTTGACTGCAAGTCACTCGGGACAGTGTACTTTTCATCATATTCTTCACCAGGCTTCCGGGTCACATAGACAACTCCTGGTGTATCCCCAATTGTGATGTACGACTCGTCGGACCAGATAATTCGATGCAAGGTGTCTGGATTCAGCTCCAAAGCACTCTGAGCAAAACAAAGCCGTGCTGATTTGTGCCATGCCTTGAGAAGAGGCTTGTGTCGAGCCTTTCGGCGATGCAACAGGTCCTTCGCCAACTCCTTCTTAACGGTTGAGCGCGATATATTTGGCTCGAGATTTGTGCCCAGCTCAGCTAGTGGCATTCGGCAGTTGCTTCTTGCTAGCTGTACCAATCTTTCGTGTGCTTCATCATCCAGCTTGCGAGGTCGACCAGGGAGGGGTGGATAGTGTGTTGTGCCGTTCTGTTGCCATTGTTTATGTGCTCGCCATACTTTCATGTGTGTTGTTCCAAATATCTTTGCGGCTTCACGGTACGAAGCGCCAGCCTCTACAGCGCCCGTAACACGATCTTTCGTAGGTGTATCAAGTCTCGAGCCAGGCATGATAAGCAAGAAGTAGAATTAAGTTCTGTACTAGTACACCCATGACGACGCTACTAGCTACCAAACCACCGCCAAAAAAGGAAGGCACCACGTGACTGTATCACCACTTTTTACCCCCGCCTGTAGCTGGATACCTGTTCTAACTCAGCTTAAAGTTTCGTTGAGCAAGGACTATTAGAGTGTACTAGTAACCTTGATTGAAGTTTGTATCCATTATATCGCCGAACGGCGGTACCGGAACCTATTATCCTCCACAATGGCACCTTTATTCTGCGTTGAAATTCTGCTGCATCAGGGAAACTACTTTTTGCTTACGGCGACTGACGCGTCCTGACGCTGCCTTAAATGGACTGAAGCGTTGCCATGCCTGTCTGAAATCTGCTGATGTGTTGCTATGCCTGTCTGAAATCAACTGATGGCCTGAACACACTGAAATAAGCAGATTTTCAGGACACACTCAGTACGTCAGTACATCAGGAGGTCAGTCAAGCATAAGTAAAGACTAAGTACAAGCATGTACAATTCAAATGTCATAGAGTAAGTACAAATCAGTACACCAGTAATTCAGTACGCCAGTATTGTAGGTCGTGCGCTGCTTTCCTCTCGCCATCGCTGATAAGGATGTTCATGCTTTTCGTTGTTGGCTGAGCGACTCAAGCACATTCGCCTTGTGCGCTTCGAGAATTGTCCGACTTCCGCCCAAGTGGCATCTTCCTGGCGCCTGAAACAATTGTCAAACATAAATTCCAGAGTTCTTACTACGGGTTTTCGGAGGACTCGGACATACTATTTCAATCTGTTCCGAAAGCAATTTCTCTCTTGCCCGATTGCGCACGCTCTGCTCATTTTCCCTCAAGGTCCATGTACTTGAATTACCCTCCACCTTGAATGGTCCGCCGTAGCCGCTCGTGTCAATTCTCGTCACCGCAACCTGTCGATCTAGCTCTGCTTCTACATCCTTGAGAAGCAGATTGCCTCCGGTGGGAAGTGGGGGTAGATCTCGGTCTGGCAGTTGTTTGTTCGATAGGGAATTCTGGTCTGACGCGTGCAGAACGATCGGTATATATCGCAAGTGTTCATACTCCTGGTTTGTTCCTTCTGGACCATCCGAAACGTGTTTGAGTAAGGCTTTATACTGTAGCTCAAATGTACTTTAACAGGATGACTTACGGCCATCAGCGAATCAACAAGTATCGCGCCGATATGTGGGCAACACTCCTTATCTGCAACTTCGCTCACGTCGCTCACGTCGTAAGGCTTCAGAATAAGCTCTGTGATACGCATCACTACACCTGTTCGGTCGTCCAGCGTATTGGCAAGCCGGATTTTCTGCTTCGCGAATGACTGCATCATCGAAAGTACGTTCTCGGTGGACGACTGGCTGATTTAGGAGGTGGTCGTGAACTTCCCTTGCCCAGCTCGCTCTCAACTCACATCGTGTTATTCATCAGCGACACAAGACACTTCGATACTGATTGATCAAGGACAGTACCACCGTAGTCCTAGATTTAGGTCAGTAAGACCACTACAGGCCGGAACAAATGACTATTCGAAAAGAGCTCACTCGAGTGGTTGATCCATCCCCTCGCACGAACGTACCACAGTTCAAGTTTACTGTACCTTTGTAATACCGATACCGTATCCGTGAGACAGAACTCTAACTTCACCATCGAGTCCTTAATGCCAACCAGACGGCACGACAGCGCAACGTGTCCCTTCCGCACGACCTTGCTCGAGGTGAACTTGATAGCGTTGCCGACAAAGTTCGTCATAACCTGGCGCAGACGCAGCGAGTCACCGATGAGCTGATCAGGAATGTCTGGGTAAACGTCATATGTGAGGTCAAGGTTGTTTTGCGATGGTCGTACAACGAGAGTCTTGAGGTTACCGAAAACCGTGTGTCTCAGTGAATACCAAACTTGCTCTCGTCATCCTGCCTGCTTCGAATGTAGTAATTAATCGAAATATTAGCAACTGAATTTGGAAGCATCGGCGGCGGATTTGCTTACTCTTCGAGATATCCAAAATATCGTCATTAATCAATAGCAGACTCCGAGCCAAACTATGCACCAGCAGAAGACTCTCGCGCTGACTCTTATTCAAATCGCTATCCAGCGTAAACTCATTCATGCCAATGATACCGTTCATAGGGGTCGAATCTCATGAGACGTGTTCACCAAGAACTCCAACTTGGAGCGATTGGCAAGTTCGGCAGCTTCACGAGCGGCGGTGTTCTTCTAAATCGACTCGCGCAAGTAGTGCAGAATTTAATTGATTTGATGAGTCTCAAAGGATTCCATCTCGCCTGAGCCTTCGATGGTGATGAAACACGTGAAGTCGCCGTTCAAGGCTGCAGTACTGATCTGCGCGAAACCACGCATTTCGGTCATCAAGTTTCCGGCCATGGTGTTAACAGCCATTCTATTAGGAGTGCGTTCAGTAAAAACCACACTACACAATTCAGCGGAATGCTAGTGAAATAAACATACGTGTTTTTTTGCTGTGACATGAACATTCTCGATTTCAGCTTGAACACCGAGTTTTTCCGTTCTGACTTCCCGCGCGACTTTGGTCACCCCCGCAGTGAAGAGAGCCAGCTGGTCAACCATGACGTTGATGGCCAAGTCCAGAATATTGCCCTGAACGGACACGCCCACGATCTTCTGCGTCAAGTCGCCACGAGCGACGGTCGTAGTCGCGACAACAATGGTACGCACTTGAAAGTTCAACTGCGTCAAAGAAAAAGTGAGACAATTCTCTCCAAGACAAAAGCGCAGCATAGGTTGACCGCCCATTTGCTGTACTAGTAGTCGCAGTCTCGAGCTCCATCGCCCCGCGAAGTTGTCCAGATCAATAATTGTCTAACACATTTAGCTTCGGTTAGATCTGTGTTGATATGATATGTTTGAAGAGCAAAGTATCCGAATAGACGCATGTGGTTTCGCTGATGAATAAACCAGTATGAGCCTAGTAATATAATAGCAAGAAGAGAAGTCCGTACTTATAGTTCCAGAGGCTTCAAAGGTTGCGTTCATTCTCTTCCTTCGCATGCCCTCATGGAAGTTCGCCACCGTAGTCCGATGCTTGTGAGCTAGATGTAGCGCCTAGGTTCACGCTACCTTCCGGCGACTTCAAGTGGCTAGAGATTGGCCGAGAAATGCTGGCATCTGTTTCATGGAGGGATGTTCGCCTCGCTTCATCGCGTTCTTCACTATCGGAGGTGTATCACATTCAAATAGAGGTGTGAGGGTGTCTCGCGAGCCGATGAGGTGATATTCCGGGGTGCCTTCAGCCTGCAATTGACGGACGCGAGATTTACTATGTTGCAATTGCGGTTTCGGCGCAGGAAACTGGTATGTGAAGCGAGGGACCTCCGTAGACACTTGCGCAAGGCTGGCGCGGGATCGGTCGCGTAGTTCATCCACCTCCGAGTTCATCTGCCGCACTCCCTCATCAATAGCGTCCTCTGACACCTCTTCAATCGTCAGCGGACCTTGCCCTTCCTTTTCTATAAGGCGGTGTCGACTCTAGTTGAAGACGAAGTATTGTTACTGATTCTTGATGAAGATTACAACAGTTGGTGATGCAACATGTATCGGCCTATCCTCAGCGGGAGTCGTTCGAGAGGTAGAAATTGCTCGCTTTGGTTCAACGTGCACGTCGGAGCTCCTCTCACTAATACAAGGCCGCCCACCTTCTCCTTTCCAGGTACTAACAACAAATGTGAGTGATAAGATCAAACAAGAAGCACGTTCTCAGACGTACACTATCGTTTTTTGGTTCATTTGGAAATGTTGAAGTCTAGGCGAATTCAATACAAGCTTGAGGGTAGGATAAAACATAACTTGTTCAGGCCAATAAGTGGTCTTAGGGAATGGGTGGGGGATGGCGGAGAAATGCTCATAACAAGAGTGGAGAACGTACACTGTGTCGTTGAGGGGACGCAGTGGTAAAAAGTTCAAGTTCAAGTTCAAGTTCAAGTTCAAGTGCAGTCCGAGTCACGGCGGTGGCAACTTGAACTTGAACTCTTCAAATTCCAATTTTAGATTTAAAGCTCGTTCACCACTGGAAGTATCATCATGGCAAGCAATCCGAACAGCAGACAGACACCATTGGCGACATCTTCCAAACCACTTTGATACCTCAGACTACGGTGATCATTCGGAAAAAAAAGCAATTCAATAATAAATTTTAATCATGAATCTCCTGGCAACTTTGAAAGACACGAGCATGCGCACAACAATTCACTCGATAACTCAAGTACATTTGGTCAAACCTGCTACTGGTGGGCCTCAGCCTACAAGATCAAGCCTTGAGTCGTTCTCGAAGTTCTTGATGTACTTATCCGGTAAGGGTGGGTGGCTTTGGCTCAGGGCCAAAGCTACAGCAAACGTGCTGTGAACATCAATGGCAGCATCTAGTATTCCAGTACCGCAGATCATGCAAATGAGAACTTGAAGATGGTTGATCTTGAGCAACAAAATGATAACTTACATTGTATTTGTGCCGCTGATAGCTCGTTAGCTGCCCAGTCACTCATCGTGACCTCACTACTCTTCTTGACGTTCAGCCTCAATACTTCTCCCACTATTTTTTCGAGCTTGACAGTCGGAGTCGGATGCTGGAACCAGAGACGAGGGTTTAAGAGCACTTGGGACCAGGTCGGTTTTTTGGGCCAGACTTCCGGGTAGACAACGCGCGCCCAATCTGTCAGATCGACACAGGAGCGCACAGAGGTGCGAAACTTGCGCTTTATACGCACTGCGTCACCTGCCATTTCTTCTGTTAGGCCACCTCGCAGGAGAAAAGATAAGTTATTCATACCGTTAATTCCAGCTGATACTTTCATGACTGTACCATCCCCAAGGAGTTGCGCCAACGTAGGAGGAAGGTCAGTAAGAGTATGCGTCCTGACCAGATAAACCTGGTTTTGAACTGCGAGTTGGATGAGGTCTACGCGATGATTGGACCCTTTTCCGCCACTTGCCCACTCGATGTCAACCGAAATAAATCTCCTAGCTGGTACCTGTGGCAAAGATGCATATATTGCATTCATCGCGTTGTCCACATCCAAGCCCGTGCGACACTGTATCGGAACTATATAAGGGAGCCTATATTCATCTAATTCGGAGAGAGGTGTTGGTGGTACCCCGAGTAAATCAAGAAACGTTTGCAGTTTCTTGTGTATCTAGCAACAAGTCAGTGTACGGATCTTGATATGAATGAAACAAGTACCTTCGTTTGAGCCCTTGCTGTCCACCGTTGAACGAGCTGGTAGCGGAGGACGGCGCGGAGGTGCAGGCGTGCGTAATCAAGGGAGAGGAGGATGAGAAGGATAGTACGAAGATTTGAGAACATGATTCACGGTGGAATGGCTTGATGATGATCTTGGGGACGATACCCACTCCCACTTCACACTTATATAAAGTAGTTGAAGTTAGTTTTCTGATTTCCCATTCTTCTGGAAAGAGAGAGGGAGCTATTAGTGCTTTGTACTATGACTCGGATAAACCGCAAGTTGAACTGATAGGAGATAACAAATGATTTCTTCCGAATGACTTGATTATAAGGCTTCTTTTCATTTTAAGCACAAACGAACAAGAAAATGAGTCATGTTAACTCCGAAGAAGTCGGGAGGATACAACCCACTGCACAAGAAGCTGCTCCATCAGCTCTAGAAGGATTTCGAAGAAAGCCACGCATAACTCACCATACAACCAGTCATCCCTGTACACAACCCGAAACCTGAACTAGAACCGTGCCAAAATGGGAAATGAGCCAACTTGAATGCATCCCAACCCGCTTCGGAAGGAGTAATTTGCATGAAGGCGCGTTTCTCGTCCTCGGGGCTGAGGGAATCGCGCTGTCGGCCGACGATCAACTCATACTGCACATTGAAACCGAGCGTTCTCCGTTTAGGCGGCAGTAATGGCGGGGCAGAGGTGTTTGGCAAGGAATGGGGACACGACACGTTGGATGATGTCGAAAATGCAGTTATAATTTTTCCCTTCGCTGCATTTGCAAATTGAGTTGTATGTCGCTTTGTCGACGTCTGGTGGACTTTGTGCATGCAAGCGGAATATTAGGACGCATCAAACTGCCCGGTGATACATAGCCCCGCATATACGAATCCGACCGCGCAACTTCGCAACCTTTTCTCTCCTCACTGTGGTAGGTGGTGAGAGAGCGTCGCTGTCCAGCATCCTTCCGATGTTTTTGGGCTCTTTACGCCGCTCAGGCCAGGCCAACTTAGGCTTAGATGTCGATTGAGCAGGGATCCCTGAAGTGAGTGTAGACGGTAGGGATAGAGACTCGTCCCGACTGACTGCTCAGTGCGAGTCCTGTGGCCGCTTATTGTTGAGCTTGAGATGGTCGAGGAAAAGAGGAACGATGAAACGAGAAGAAGCTGACGCGGCCATCGTTCCTTCAGGTGACCAGAAAGTCGGAGTCGTACTGAAAAGTTGTCACTGACGAGTCGGGGATGAATGAATGTGAAGAAAATCATACCCATTTGCAGATTCCATACGCGAACGGATGTGTCCAATCCCCCACCCCCCAGAAAATAGACAATATAATTTTCGGCGTAAATCTTATGCAGATGTTCTCGGAGAACGTATAGACATTCCCTGTGCCGATGCTCCAAAGCTAAAGAAGCCTGTGAGTATTATTATTCAAAAACTAAAATAACAACTTACTCGAGAAGTACAGTTGTGGCTTTCGCTCACTGATTACCGCACGCACATCCTCTCCTGTGAGCGCCGGTTCAGTAACTTGCCTCTTTGCACATTCCAAACGTCGGTGATGCGTCTCGCGATTCAAAACCTGGGAGGAACGGACCTCGGATGCAAGTGCAGCAACCAGTTTTAACGTCCTGCACTCTGAGCTGGTCATCAGCCACCACTGATGATGAGCTCTCTGGCGTAGCCCTATCCCTTTGAGAAGGTTCACTCATGATATATGGTGACGGATGTAATCACTCTACCATCACCAATTGCTGAAGGAATTCGTGTTGTCAACTGTGGAGGTGGACGTGTGCGCATGCGCTCCAGTATGCTCGCCATTGCTTTAGTCGGTAAGGGGATACGCGTCGGGATAAATCTGCGAGAGAAACCTGGGTCAATACTTGGGGCAACCACCTGCTGTGGGCGCAGTAAATTGCGTAGACGGTAGTGGTTTCGTGTCCTCTGCAAAAGCGGTCGAACTCCTACCCCCTGGGTTTCCATACGAGCCGAGCGTGCCGCGCGAGCCGAAACACGTCGACCCACAGGGAGCTTACAAAGTATCGTGCAGACGTACGTGAGCTGCGCAAGGCGTTGAAACCGATAGAACAATTGAGCGTGCCGAGACAGGCAGAGCGAGTGAGTCGGCAGATGCGTGGCGGAAGAAAAAGGAGAGTATACACAGCAAACTCAACAGTGAAACGAAAGGCCTACTACCTCTTGTAGTAGTAACCTCAGTTCTAGTTGGTGGCATTCACGAGTCGGGGCGTAGAGCAGTAGTAACTTGAAGCCTGTGAGACTCCGAGTCCGAGTCGGAGGCTCAGCTTCAACTTGAAGTTCTTGAATTCAAGTTCAACTTGAAGTTGATGACGAGCTGAGTCAACTTGAACTCCGACCCCGACTCCGACTCCGACTCAGCAGGCTCCGCCGGCGGCGAGTTCGGTGCCAACTTGAACTTGAACTTGAACTTGAACTTGAATTTGAACTTGAAGTACCGCTGTCACGCCGGCCGTACAGCCTGAGTGCTGCTCACCAGTGCTGGGCCAGCCTTCAAGCTCACTCAGGTCCGGTGTCCGGCCTTGAACTCAGGCTGGATTCGGACTCGGACTCGGACTCGAACTCGAACTCGGACTCGGACTTGGCACCGTGACTACTAGTAGTACTAGTAGTATAGTACACTGAACACAACTTATTTGAAATTACTGTGCTACTCAGACTACTGATAGTAGTAGTACTACAGTTTTTTGATGAATTGTACTACTAGTATGTTGAAAGAGAATTAGCATCGGACTCGGATCATGATTATGATAAACATACTCTTGTTAATGTTTATGACTCGGGGCTTGGACTTCAACTTAGAGTGGAAGTCTAACTTAAGTACGATTTATCGATCACTACCAGAGTAGCAGTAACAACTTAAGGTTAGTAACAATTTCAACTTCAAGTCGATTTTAATCACCTTTGTCAAGAAGCTCATCATCCGCGTCGGAGTCAGGACGGTCCTCTCGGAGTCGGAGTCTACGCCTCTCAAGCTCGCCGTTTGGGCGAAATGCGATAAAAGTTAAGAACCACACGATATAGAGCATTGCGACTCCAACTTGAAGTTGGAAGTGTATCATTCTAGTAGTGATAGCTGTTGTGGATAGTAGTAATGGTAGGCTGAGGATTTTCGGCAACTTCACGTTGAAGCGACATCATGATTCTTTCCTCATTTTATATGTAGCTTTTTGAACCCTTCATTCTGGATCGTTCGAAAGATCACTCACCACTAATACTACTAGTACTACGGAGCGCCCTAACTTGAACTCCGAGATGAAGGACAATATATCCTCTTCGGTAATTCTACTAATAGGAACCCGAGTCACATTCAAGTTGAACTTGAAGTTGACTTCTTGATTTCATTTTCCAAGGAACCACACCAATGATGATCGTGATGACTTGAAGTTTGTGATGCTATTGGGTTCAGGTTTTCGAAGAAGCCGGAAAGGTAGAACTTGAATTCACAAGATTATCCGAGTCGGCCTGCCACCGCGTGGCACTCAGCTGGCAATGAGAACTTGAAGGTCTCATCACTGGCATGAATGTCCATCAAAGCACTCGCTAATAGTTTGATTTTACCTCTTCCATCAGCAGCACGGAAGTCGGAGGGAAGCTCTATAAGTTTAAGTTGTCTCTGGAATGCGCAGTACTAATACTAGTAGCTGCGCAACTTGAATGCTCTGTCACTCTGACACTGGCAGTGACTCGCACTCACCACTGTGCCAGCCTGAGTGCCAGTGACTGCACAGCCTGAGTACTACTAATACAACTTGAAGTACTACTACTACTTCTAGTAGTAGTAGTAGTAGAAGTAGTAGTAGTAGTAGTAATACAAGTACTGCACATACTACTACTAGTACTAGTAGTACAAGTACTGCGCATACTAGTAGTACTAGTACACTGGCAGCCTGAGTTGTTCCACCGGTCCTTGAAACATCACCTGTCCTTCAAACACTGACATTTTCTACACATCCACTGACTAGAGTTATCTCATTTTTTGTACATATTATGACTATATCTAAAGCTATTCTTTGTGATTTATTGAGAATCTTATGATGGTTGAGTCGGCTACAATGTAGCAATATGCACGAAAAACCCAAAAATGATGAAAATATACATTCATAGCTGCTGATTATTAATTCTTCGGCACAAACATTTACTTTGGAACCTTTTCCATCAGTATAATAGCATGCTAAGGATTCTATTCATGTATCTATTACAAGGGTTGAGAACAAAAATGTAGCTGTGTAAAATGAATGAATATTTTCTGCCTGCAAAGGTGACAGTGAAAGAGGTGCATATATGTTCCCACGCTCCGAGTCTTGTTTCACTCACACATTACTTCAATGAAAGCTTAAAGCAAAAAGAATGCATACAAAGTGCAGCATATTTCTACCAATGGATATATCAATGCTATCATAGGCAATGAAAGATACTTCTCAAATACATAACAAAGAGGAAAATGCGTGAAACAGTGATCCAAGCTCAGCCGTGACAGCTACGGTCACGGGTGTTTCAAGGACATGTAAAGTGTGACAATTGCTTCAGATTCATAAATCCTTCATATCAATACATGTGCAGTATTTCTCGCCCCATAATTCACACAGAATGTGTATTCACTGCTATAGTAAAGATATATCTACTTACATGTGCTATATATGTTGAGGAAGAATTAAAATTGAGCAAAGTCGAATAGGTGTTTCAAGGACCGGAATACTGTACTACTACTACGACTCCGAGTCGGCGGAGCAGCATCAGCACCGTGACGCCGATCAAGTACTATCCCCGTACGCGCGATCATGAAGCATACTCTATCGTTCTTCTCGATACTCAAAATTGCACCAGAGGAGTTTTGCCAACTTGAAGTCCAGTCGACGACTCGGACTCGGACTCGGATGCCACTGCCAGTGGCAGCCTGAGTGATCATCAGACTCGGACTTCAAGTTCAAGTTGGACACGCCTCCGAGTCGGCTCCGGGTTCGTGCCCACTAGTAGTAGTATTCACTGTCTTGTACAATCTTCTGCAATTTCAATCCCAGGGCCGGGTTATAGTAGTACTATTGTGCTAACTTGCGCATACAGCTCTTCATTCCCTCATCATGCATACTACGGCCGAGATTTTGCAAGTGGGGTCTTTCTGAGTGTCACATCTCGGTGGCCGATTGGATAGCTTTGTCTAATTCTTATAAAATAAATAAAAATCATACAAATGTAGACAATATCTTAGAGAAGTGCTACAACTTGAAGGCATTTTGTGTCTAAGGAAGCCGTGCTTGAATTGAAGCTCACAAAATGCTGAAATTTTTGCAAAGGTTGTCCCACTACTACTAGTAGTAGTACGCAATGACAGCCTGAGACGAGATTCCCTCCTCAGCCTGAAGCTCCAGCTCGTCGCACCTCTAACTTCGCTCAAAGTATGGGCAAGCAATCAATATCATTTCTCTTTCATCAAGTCATACGACAACAACTTTGTACTAATACACAAAGTGCACGCAAAACGCCATCAAAGACAGAGCAGAAGACAATATACTACTAAAATGCATGTATGAGATATTGTAAAGGAGCATCGCCACTCCTTACTAGTAGTAATTGTCTCTATGTTCCGGCACCATGCCTAATTTCAACTCTCCACCTCGCGTCGCCGTTAGTGAAGGTAAGTCTTTAATATCCTTCATAACCTGCCAAAAGGCTATTGCATAAGTAAATTCGTCGCCTTCGGATTTCGTATCCTCCGAGCCATCGTCCGGACGTATAGTCCCTCCCGTGTGCGAGACAATACCAATTGCTCGTTTGTGTTTGTCAATAATCAAGCTGCCTGAATCCCCACCTACTGCAAATGCGCCGGACTTGATCGACGTCCCGTTATTATCCAACGCCTGTTTCGGAGGAATTTGCAGTGCAAGTACCCTAGAATCGCGATCCGGTCCAGGAAAGAAGGCAGGGACGTTGTTGGCCTCGCCTAACGTATGGCCACTTGCCCAGCCGTACTTATACACTCTAAAAGATCGAGCTCGTATACCATCGTTGATTGGCCAATACCAGTCCCTCCCGCTCGCTTCCATCACATTGGGGAAGATGTCTTCCTTTGGTGCGTATGTCTTGATGGGCACCAATCCGAATGATGTATCCTTTCCATAGTCCCAGCCGAGATGAAGGCAAACACTATCAGCGTCTACTACCGAAATATGGGCTAAGTCCTTAGGCAGTTGTGTCGGCTTATCTATGTTCACGACATTATGAAAACCGTCGTAGTCGAGATTATCTGGCAACGAAGCCTGATTCACGCTGATCAGACACCAGTCCCTCATGTAGGGTTCTAGGGTCTTAAGCAAGTTGCCCTTATTTACGCCCGGAGAGTACTCAACTTGTCCGATACGATTGTTCTGCCAGCGCCCGCCAACGAAATAAATTCCGGCATAATGGTATATCAGCTCCTGTGCACGGTCTATATCATCCCTGTCCCGATTCCGGTCGCCAAGAAGCTTCTCCGCCTTTGATTTGATCCCAAAGAAGACAGACTTCAGGGGCGCCTCTGCAAACAAGTTGATAGGATATTCTAGACCCTCATTCGGAGATTTAGGACGATTGTAAACAGAGGTGTCTAGTATATCGTGTTCTACAGATTCGTAGACGTGACCATGGCGGCAACAGAGGATGTACGCCAAGATTTTGCCGTTCTCATCCTTTCCAAGAGCGTAGAGTGTCCCTGTTGACCATATGTCCCTGGACTGTTTGTCCTTGGAGCTAATACAGTTCCCCGGAGCAACGGAGAAACAAGACGCCACTTTGTTATAAAGTGATGTTGAGGACAGAATTTTGGGTGTCTGTTGGTCAAGCAATTTGAATGTAGAGACAACATCCATGGCGTCTACGTCATGCCCTCCACTACCAGCCCGAACAGGTTCAACGTAGACTGCCGGCGTGCTACGAACCATGTTGTTGACATGAGTGGAGCCATGCTCTTTGGCTTCGGAGTCGACTGCGTCCGATGAGCCATCCGGGGAGGAGGAGCCAATGTCGACTGCGTCCGATGAGCCATCCGGGGAGGAGGAGCCAATGTCGTCTGCGTCCGATGAGCCATCCGGGGAGGAGGAGCCAATGTCGACTGCGTCCGATGAGCCATTCGGGGAGTGGTCTGTGGAGGAGGCAATGTCGCCTGCGTTCGATGGTTTTCCGGAGGAAAGAATGGCAGGCCAGACATATCGCTCCCTCATCTCGACTTCAACGTCGTTAATGTCATGTGCCACCAAAATATCCTTAGCGCGTTCCGAGATGCGGCACGCCTCTTTAGGTTTAAGCGAATCATTCTCGATTCCGACAAGAACGACAACGGGGATCACTCCTTTATCGTCTTCGTAGCCAACGCGGTTGGCTTCCAAACTGGTCCAACGCACGTTCTCCTCGTCAAGTACGTCAAGAATCTTTGGGCCCAAGATTCCCCAGATACTGACGATTTTGTGGTCGCCAACTACGTCTATGGATTTCTGCTGGTTTCGCGGTTCCCAATCAGGTCCGGTGCGCCCGACCAGGCGAGGTTTACCCGGGAGGCCAAGGTAGTAGTTCTTTTGTTCTTCTGGTGACACGCTTTCCCTTCGTTTGCGGGCGGTGCTCTGAGGCTCGACAGGAAGGACAACTTCTGTCTTTGAACCGGTGGTTTGGGACTTTATCGTGCCAGGGTGGCCAACATAGTCGTTCGTTTGTATGCCTGATGACATAGGGACGTTTGTATCGAATGGTTGTCCATTAACCATATTACGGTGGAAGATTTCACGTAAGTGAACACGAAGGTCGGCCTGACGCTGATTGGCATGCGAGTTTGGGTCAGGCAAGCTGGTGTCCGATGAGGAGCCTGCTATAGTGGTGGTGAACAACAATCAGTATTGTCACTGGCATTGTCAGTGAAAAAGAACGCAGGACTCACGTCCACTGAGAGCCTGTTGGTAAGGACTAATTGACGTCATAGTTGTGGTCGAGACGATTTAGGCAGTAGTCAAGACGAAATATGCAAGAGGGTTCTGAGTGAGCGCCCCAAGGGGGCATTTCTGTCTCTTATACCATTGCTCTAGTTTCCAGTCACACGCCACCAGCGCTGGCACTGCCGGCCTCCTGAGTGCTCCGGCGAGTCACTGCACTCCGAGTCACTGAGTCAGCTTCAACTTGAAGTTGGCACTGCCACTGCCAGCCTCAGGCTGAGTGGAGCTTGCCGGGGCCAGACTCTACTATCAACTAGTCCAACGAAGTTCCGTAGTTTCAACACTGATATTGGGGTGGTTATAATTTAAAACCTAGTACTAGAACAAAGTAGAAGCAAAATGTAGTACTAGTTAAATTATAGGAAGAGGTAGAGGTACTAGTACTCCTAGTAGGTACTATGGGTACTAGTAGTAGTTACAGCTTGAATACGCACATCTGAATAGTAGTACAGTCTGGCTCAAGACCCGATATCCCTACGTTTCCCTGCTATGCCAAATCCAGATGGGCAAATTCAGCACATCCAAATATCGATTTCAACTGCTCTTCCCCTGTCCGAGCCCTCGCGCGTGAGATGAACTCCGCAACTTTCAACCGCCCATTATTTGACGGAAGAGGTAAATCTGGTCCCAACAAATCACCGCTGACCTCGTAAACACTCGCGACCACTTCCTGAAACGCGTCCGTATACTTTGCTTTCTCGGTTTCTGAAAGGGGTCTCCCATTGGAACCTTCGGCGTCCGAAGCGAACAGACTTGACAGCCTTGTAGCGGATTCGTAAATCTTCTCGACACTCCTCTCTCTCTCATGCGCGATTGCATTCAGTGCTTCACCCATGACAGATTTCCCGGTTACGACGTGCTTAAATATTTCATCGTTGGTGACTACCGCGAGCCATCTTTTCACTGTCGTATATCCGTGAATTAGAACACTCTGCGTTTTTTCCGCCTTCTCTAGAGCCCGAGAAAAAAATTTCGTCGTTTGCGGTTCGGTGGGGATCACTTGATTGTCGGAGTTGCGGGTACGTTTCTTTTGAGGCTCATCCTCATCGTTCGGGGAATCCAAAGAGTCAAGCTTGCGACGTTCACCCGCGTGGCTAGAGGAATGGGTATCAGGTCCTTGTTCCACATTTCGTGGGTTTGCCGAAGCAATACTTTGATTCAATCGTGTACGGTGCCTTTCATATGCAACCATACGTCTATGTCGGAAGGATAATACAGTGGGTTCCAAATCGTTCGCCAGGTCGCTGGACGTAAGCAGACCGCTGCCTTCGAAAATAGCAATTGCGTTTTGAAGTTCATCATCAACAGTCTTGCTGTTCTCCCGCCGTGTCGTTACGTCGTCTTTCACCAATTTCAGTAAACTGTCCAAGCCAATTGCCCCTACAGAGGGCCACCGAGTATACCCATCTGGGTAGATATCCACATTGCTGGTAAGATCAATGCGTGCTTGTTGCGCAGCTGTCTGATAATTGTGTGATCCTCCCAATCCCCTTCGTTCCTTCTCGACGGCATCGGGCAGTTTGTCGCGAAACGCGTGAATCATCTCCTCCAGAAGTTCGATATGGTTCCTATAGGCAACATAGTGGGCTAGGAACAAGGGAATGAAGAAATAGAATATCCCAAGCTTGTAAACGTCGAACTCGAGTCTGTCTCCAGTATAATACAGATGCGTCTGCACCTGTTGCCTTGGCAGAGGTGATGCTTTTCGACTAGGCGTCTTTCCGTCCCCTGGGTATAAAGCTTCTCCCAACGGAGACCTCTTTTGATACAGTTGGGAGTATCCTTCTATACCTCGAGGTGTACCATGATACTTCAGGAAGATCTCCTTCATTTCTTTATTGAAACTTGACCATTCTAGCTTCCGCTGGCCTCGAAATTGATGGCATTTTTCCCTCTCAGTCTTCGAGAAACGGAGAAGGAAAAATGAGCCGTGAACTACGTAGCGTTGAAGGTCCTCCAGGAAAGACCGTAAAGTCACCGCATCCTTCGCCGCTTGATTCTAAAGAAAGGCAGTCAGATGTAGAACATCAATGTTGATGAGTATGACTGTTACGAACCCCAACGACACTTTCACATAATAGATCGACTGTTTCGAAGAGTTCTTCGACGAGCTCTTCCCGTTTATTGAAAGACTGTTTAAGGCTCGTAATTTCTTCAAACTTCGCAAGGTACGCCTTCTTCATTTCCATCATCTCGCTTTTCAGAGCTGCCACCGCTGCACGAAGATCGACGTCTTCCGACTGCACAATTGATGCATCCTGCCCCTCCTCTTGCTCGACTTGCTCTTCCGTCCTAGCACGATCCGATACGCTTTCATAGTGGTTATTCTGTATTGCCTCGACGTGGTCATTTGTTTCAGAAGATAAAGACCTGAGTGTTTCCTTTTGCCGACATATGTTTTTCGTCAGAGTTTCCCTGGCGATAAAGGCTTATCGTTTGCGTTAATCGATAATCATTTCTACTTATCAATTGAAAATAATGCACACCTGAAGGACTCGAATTTGTCTCGTTGATCTCAGCTTTAACCTCCCAGATAGGTTCCTTCCTTGGGCCCTCCGCATTATTTAGATTGAATTCCACTGGGTCGCGCGACAAGTTCCGCGCTCCTGACACCTTACCCCTCGGGCTGTTCAAGGAACTCGTTGACTGATCTCGCACTCTCGCGACGTTGTCGGATCGCTGACTTGAAGGAGCTGAGTGGGATGACGACAAGCCCTTGTAACTTGAGAAAGTTCGTGGCATTTCCTCGTGCGATAGTGGGTGCAGATGACGATTGTCACGCTGATCCAACGACTTCAAGTTGGGGAGGAAGCTTGAGCGCTTGTTGACTGAACCTTGGCTACCACTGCCAGTGTTGCGAACAGTTTGGCCAAGCCCAAGACTACTATCACGTAGTACACTAGTAGTAGTATAGTGACGACTCTGGCATTCCATGTTCAAGTTGTCGATTGAAACCTCGCGCGACCTGCGTCTCAGACTGCGAGTGCTTTCCGAGTCGGCCCGAGTGGATCTACCACGGAAGTGTGTAGTGTCCTGTGTGTGGTATGAGCGACTTGGGTGGTCTGGGTTTTTTTCTTCAAGTTCTGAATCCAAATCATGCCAGTCTTCCACTGGCACTGGCAAGCGATGGTACCCGTCTACTTGAGAGCTGGCTGGGGAGTCAACACGGTGAGCGCCGGCCTGCCAGTGCCAGTGAGCGTTAATGCCTAAGTCGGCAGCCGACTCAGGTTTGACACGGCGCCGGCGGGTGCCAACAGCCTGAGTGCCAGTACTGGTAGTAGTACTACCGTGACTCAGGCTGTGTCCACAACTCGAACATTGGCAGCCAGTGGGACTCCGAGTTCCAGACATTCCAGGCAACAGAGTTGCAGATTTAGTAGACTGCTGAACGTGAAGCGAGTACTACTAGTAGTAGTAATCACGATAGTAGTAGTTGCCCTGAGTAGTAGTATTAGAAGAAGCGAACAACAACCGTTTGAACTCAAAGTTGAGATTGTGACAACTTGCCAGTCTGAGTGGACAGAATTGGAGGCTTGAGACTGGATAATTCAGCTGCCAGTGGCTAGTAGTAGTACGGTACCCTGCCAGTGAGTACTAATAGTAGGTAGTAGTCGCCAAACATCACTGACATGCCAGTGGCATTCAAGTTCAATTTGAAACTCGGATCATCATCATGATGTCGGCACTAAGTCCGAGTCCTCCGAGTCGGAGTCACTGGCAGTAGTACTACCGTACTCAGGCTACGTGGCAGCCTGAGGGTGGCGTGAGTTATCACTTGAACTTGAAGTTCCACTCCGAGTCCGACTCAGGCTCCGAGTCGCCGGAGTCGGAGTCGTCGGACTTTCAACTTCAAGAACTTGAAGTTGCAGGATCCTCACTTCGTAGGTTTCAATCTACTTTGTAGTATGTGCTAAATGAAGAGTTTATCTTTATCATTGACAGTGTCTTCTTTCATACAATGTTTCGTGCATGTGCATGTCAGCAAATCGGTTAACATAAAATCTATCATAAAAGTCCAGGGATTCCTCAGGTGTCAATGACTTCGGAGGACATTCATCACCCTTCTGAACCCCAAGGAGGTGAGCTAAACGGAAGATGTCCCCTATATCTATCACAGATAACTTCGGATCCTTGCAGTCACGGTCATAGTGACGTCTGCCACTGGCATTCACTCCAGGACAACATTCGACACGCTGCCAGGTGGTACTAGAAGTCTCTGACTCATAATCCGGCTCGACAATCCACATACTTGTTTTCGGGTCAGGCGAGTCGCCAACACGTTTGAAACACTGTATGAGAGCGCATTCCTGACGTTCCGCTTTGGCTGTGAAGGAGAAAAGAAGTATAACCCTAGCAACTCTCATTCCTGCGAACCCCTGTTTGCGTGAACTAACTCGGACAAGTACTGCATCTCGTCGAGGTTTTCCGCGCCAAGACGGATTGGACCTGATCACCTCCCTCATTGCTTGTTCTATAGGGATCGATTCACCACGGTAGGCAAAGAAAGCGGTGGCTGAATGGAAAATTGAAAAGTCATTGCTCATGTCTAATTCAAACTGCGCATGTC
The DNA here is from genome assembly GCA_910574555.1 of Trichaptum abietinum. Lineage (NCBI taxonomy): Eukaryota > Fungi > Basidiomycota > Agaricomycetes > Hymenochaetales > Trichaptaceae > Trichaptum > Trichaptum abietinum. The sequence continues at coordinate 4,200,477 of CAJTBE010000005.1, read as the reverse complement.
CTGGTTCAGTTCTGCCAGAATAAGCCCTTGAGTTGTAGGTGTGCTTTTCGTACTTGTTAAGTAAGTATACTTTGATGAGCTGTCGGAGCTGTCGGAACTCAGGATAGCCTTTCATCGCTGCAAGAGCGTTGAGCTGTTTAGGGTACACCTTACTGGACTCTGCAAGGATAACATCAAAGAAGTCAGTTGAGCAGCACCAAAAGCACGGGTTACTACTAGTAATAAGTAATACTCACGTTGCTTCGAAGCCATTAATATCAAGCTCAAAGGGTCATTTCTGCCGCCCACGCGGATCTGGCGTTCAGCATGTCGTATGCCATGAACCGCACCACACTGCGGCCCATCCACTAAGCTTTCGGAATTGTCCAGGTCTGCAATTTCATTGAGTTCATGATTGCCCACAATGTCATCGAAGAAGTCCTCTGTATCATCAGCTGCGCCTGTCAATGGTACGCCACGGAGGTGCCTATGCTCTCCCCGAGTACTAGTAGAAATCTTCTCAGCGTCATCCGTGTCCGACTCTGAGATATTCTTGCGCAGAACATCACGCAAAGCTCTCCACGAAGCCTCCGCCAACGAATCGTCCAGCATTCCACGCCTTTCAAAGTCTGCCCTCGATGCAATAAGTTTACTTAGTCGTTGGTTTGCTGTGATCATTTGACCCAAAGGATCATTTCTGTTTGAGCGTCGCCATGTTTCCTTGACCGCGTAAATGTGTTTATTCTCTGTGATCGATGAACACAGCCCGCTCGGTGCGGCGAAGAGAGGGATCATTGTAGGATAGTGGACCATGGCATGCTGTCGTGGCAGTGAGAAGTTATCCCGGATGCCCTTGGCTATGAATATTTGCCGAAATTGATGAAAGTGGTCCAGAGAGGCTTTGATCTGATCAAGAGTTGAGGCTGTAATCGTGTACCGACGTACAAGGTAACAAAAGTCCAGAAATGCACTCATTGTGGTGATTATATCATCGTGCACAATGCCCACAATAGCCGGAAGATACACCTAAGCGGTTTGCATCAAATATCAGCAATCCACCGCCTCGAATTAGGTAGAAAGGCCACATACTTTCATCAGTGCCTTAGAATCATTGCCTGTCCATTGCTTGAAGCCTCGGCCTTCGGGGAATCTGCGAAGTCCAGGAAAAGGAGCAGCGACTCTAATCCTGTAGAGGGTTAGCAATGGTATTTACATTATACGACTTGTGAGAGAATAGCACCTTTTATCCACAATATCCAGCTCTGTCGTGGTCAAGGTCTGGCAAATCCACTCGACAAGATGATCCTTGAACACGCCTTTGATGATTTGGTGTAGTAGGTCCGGAGATATGAGATCGCATATATCCGCTCGCGGAAAGTCATTGGTGAAAGGCTACGGGACAACCTGATTGTAAAATATGCATCCAGGGGAGACTTTGAAGCACATACCACGATTTCCTGATGGAATCCATACTCTTTTCGAATTGTTGCTCTACTTATGACGTTGTCATCCACCTGTTCTATCAATCGTTCGTGCAGCTCTTTTGTTCGAGGGTTTGTAACAAATTCCGGATTATCTAGGTTCTTGTGAGGTGCTGTACATCTATATCATATAGCCACAGTAAGCCATTCTCACGGACTTGTATGCGTTGCCTGAGGACAGTACTTACTTGCAGCACCATCCAGTGCATATTGCGCATAGACTCACCTGTTCCGGATAATCGGCTATATACGAGCCGAGTCCGAGAACCGACCTACGCAAGTGACCATCAGGGCACCGGAGAATGGTCTGTTCATTGTTTATGGACATGGCGGTCTTCAATGAACTCAAGATTCTCGATATAGATGAATGAAAAATTTGATGTCTAAAGCGACGGAAGTCATCTGACTTTTCGTACTGCCGCTCAGCTGCAAAAAAAGCGTCAAAACACAATTGAATGGCTCAGTTTTTGACACACACTCTTTGGTATTGCTAAAAATGCTACGAGCTGGACTGTATTCAACTTTTGGGACCGCCGGGCCTTGTTTGATACATTTCCTATTGAGAGATATAACGGATAATATTCGTTGTTGCCAGTTCCAACGGAAACTGTTGTCTTGTCGCTCCCCAAGATCACCGGAACGAACATGGACCCATGGACTGCTTCATCTTCGGCTGAGATTTTGTTCTAAGTCAAGGATAATCAGTACGCTTCCTCCAACTTTGAATGCTGCATTATTCATGACTTACAGCCTGTTCCCAAGCGAAATTTCCGGACATGTAATTTCTGAACACTCGTTCTTTGTCATTGATGTCATCAGATTCCTCCTTTGGCTGATATTCACGAAATGGGACATAGTCAAATTCGCCTTCTAAAGCCGTATTATCCACCAAATTTCGGATCACTTCCAAGGGATCCCGAAACCATACATCATATTCTTTCCTCTTCCATGACTCGGTGTTCTCGTCTGTCGCTTTTTGGCCATTGTCGTCCGTGTAGAAGTTACTAAAGGATTTCCAAGGCACGTCACCAACTCTCGTAGCGTCAATGACATTGTACAACTTTTGTGCGTCTCCATCGAGTAGCGTACTAGTAGGATCCAGATCTGAGTCATCGTCGGGTTCAGTTACGTCCAACTCAGAATATCCGCCAGATTTTGCGTTCTTCACAGACTGAATTCGCTGGTAAGCCTTCATGATTCCGAGAAGCTTTGTTATATTACCAGCAGACATTTGCTCATCGCGATAAAGAAAGTCTGCTAGCTCAAAATCTGCTCGGCACGAATAGGGAGACCAGTCATTTGGTGCAGGTTCATTTCGCGGAACAGGTGGTTCTTCGTTTTTTAAGTTGTTTCCTTCCGCATCACACGGGGTGGCTGCTCGATGTTTTTCATCAGAGTGCTATCAAACCGAGGACAATATACTTGGTGCGCACCATTCATATATCTGTGATACACCTTTAGGTTACCATCACTCTCCTCATGATCTCCAATGTCGAAGTCCAAGTCTTCAGAGGATGCACTACGGCCACTGTCACTTCCGGTGCCAGAATGGGACAGAGAATCAGGTCTGTCTAGGTCTTGAAGCAACTCGTCTCGGCCTATACTGAGCATCGAGATATCCTGTGTAAGCATGGAAATATCGTAATCGTAGGAGTCAGAGCCGCTCTCAAAATGACCCTCTGTTGGAAGTTCGGACGACCTCGGTAGAGGTTGAGGAGTTGGAGCTCGTGTGGGTCGAATAGGTGAAGAATCATAGTCGTGACCACAGGCAGTAGATCTTGCCACGGATGACATCGGATGAGCTGAATATTCATGTCTTGCTCTTCCAGATTGACTCTTGAACGTCCTACTACAGCTGGGCAAGGTACATCGAATAGTTGGTGGAAAATGAAAGGGGTCGTGCTTTTTCCGTGTCGCTGGCATCAATGTAGCCTTCAGTAGTATATGTCGATGATTGGGACTCACAGCTGAGTGCCAGTGCCAGTGCCGTAAGGCTGCCAGTGAACCTGAGTGCCACTGCCACTGGCAGTGCGTGAGTCACACACTCAGGCTGGCAGTGGCAGCCTGGCCAGTGGCAGCCTGAGTGAGTGGGCGTAAATTTTCAACTTGTCTAAGATAGACGCCCTCGCCTCCCTGATCTTGAACTTGCACCTTCGATCCATCTTATTATCACCCAAGTCTCAAAAAACTGCACAAAATGTCAACTCGAAGACAGACGAGGGCCAAGAACAGTAACCAGCACCCCGGAGCAGTAGTTGACCAACTCAGAACAAGACGAACAAAGGAGGAGATATTGCGGGAGAAGGAAGAAAAAGACAAAAGGAAAGTACAGCAGGCAGCGAGGCGGGATGAGGCATTGAAGGAGAAGGAGGAGAAGGAAAAACAGAAGGAAGAACGGGCAGCTTTCCGCAGAGCTGCGGCCCAGCAAGTCGCGGTCGCGAAAGAGAGGAAAAAACTCGCTGCGGAGCAGAAAACGGGCAGCAAAAGAACAAGAGGCAGCTGACAAGGTACGCAAGAAGGTGACCGCAGCAGAAAACCAAGAAGCAGCGATGCTAGAGACCGTAGAGCTTGAAAACAATTTGTCGAAGGCTCTTGAGACACGCACCCAGATGGGCTCAACAGTGCCTAAACTCGCTGGAAAACGTGGACGTAGGAAGCCAAAGGGCGAAGCTAGTAGTAAGTCTTCAACTTCAGATCAGTAATTACATAGCTTTGAACTGGCGTAAGCAGGCTCGAAGAACGGTGTTAAAGACGTGTCGGGTTGTGAAGTTGAATACGACGAAGACTTAGACATTGGTGAGTTATATTGCCTATACATTTTCAGATGTTTTCAAAGCTTGGAGGTTGACTACTTTGACTCACAATATGAAGCGGCAAGTACGGATGCGTCAAACAGAAAGCCTGCAAAAAAGGCTAGGAAAGAAGATCCCAAAGGTGAACTTCCATTTCGCACCCGTGTGCAGACCGCAAAGACGTCGAGATCTGCCGCCACTCCAAGCAACACTTTCTTTCACGCACCTGCCGGACAGAACGAGAGCCTTTCTGGTGAAGAAACGGATATAATAGACTCGCCCGCTACGTCAAAGCGGGACGACAAGACAAAGCGACTTGCCAGGGCGCTTCGCAACACAGATGAATCCACTTTCATTGGTGAAGAGGATGGAGGACTTGAGGTGGCAGGGATAGACTCGAGAGGGATCAATTTGTGAGTTTAAATCTGAAATCTTGCAATGCGTACGGGATCAATTTCTGGTATGCACGATGTAATGGTAAGTGTGAAGCTTGATTTAGACTCAGCTAAAGCTCATAGTATGATCCAACTAGATTACTAATGTTCATGCTGAGGAAGCGGATCATGGAGAACGGGATCAAATTTCCTTCTACCTACAACATTGACACTCTCGTCTTTGTTACCATATTATGAGCTTCGCTGACGCCAAGCTACACTAGACACAGCATCTCATTGCAAGACAATGAAAACTTAAGTCCTTGGGAGGATGAAGGGGAAACAATAACCCTCGCAAGCTATCATGGTGTAAAGAATAGCTCAATCAGCGTGCAACAGACAGCACATTTTGTCGATTCGGACACAAATATTGTGAGTTGACGGAACATTAGAATGGCAGATGCAGTCTGAATACCTTGCTTGTAGGGCGAAAGCGATCCGAGGAGGCTGACAAGGCCGGCTCAAGCTAGTGTGAGTGCGACTTATTACTGTTCGATTCACGTCAGTTACCCCATGACCGTTTGATCATATCCCTTCGTTATTATTTTTCTGCCAACTGTCGTGTAATGAACAGGATGGAGGTAGCAGCAACTTGAACTCAAAGAAAAGGAAGTTGCTGCGCGACACTCTCTCCGGGTCGCAGGTTTCAACGGTAAGCGACGTCATATCATTCCTACCTTTTCCAATCTACTAACCAATCCCTTTCCGTACTTGAGGATAAGAACAACGAAACAAAACCAGGTGGACAGGTGAGTGCCAGACAGTGAAGCACAGTGATCTTCATGCTACATCCTTCCTTCATTGTTTGCTGAATTGATCTTTGGACAGGGTGCAACCAAGAGAACTGCCAACTCGCAGCTCAGCGCACCGGTAAGTCCTATCTTACTCCAATTTCTCTCGTTTCCCCCTGATTTATGGTTGTAAGGTGCAATCACTAGCCTTGGAACCCCGTATACAGGTATGTGTGAGCGTCGATGCACCGTAGGCTCACCTCCGCTGTAGCAACTATTCGTTCCCTTCCTCACATCGGGTCGATCGCTAATTTGTGCCTATGAATAGGACATCATAGTCACAAAAAACAGAAAGAGAAAGTCGCCACCGGACACCGACTCCCAGGTTGATGTGGTAATTCTTCCACCTTCACGTGTTATGGATTCCTTCATGTTTATGTTTACTTTACACCATCTCAATAGGCTAGCAAGAGTGTCAAGGTCAAGAAGTCATTGTTCACTGGCATGGACACACAGGTCAGTGCCACAGTAAGTGCCAATTCTTTGGTAACCGGCATTTTAAGTTCGTTTCTGACCAGGCGGAAAGGACTTGAGTAAGAAGAGGAAACCCTCTGACATTCCTTATCGGCCTGAGGCCGACACGATGGTAATTGCTTCCTTTCGAGCTGCTCACTTGCCATGGATAACAGCTTTCTGACGTATTGCAGTCTGAGATTGGATCCGCTACCTCTCATCGCAAGAGGCAGTCGCTGGTGGCTGATAATGAAGCAAGTGTGGGTCGATTGATACACTCTAAATGTGAGCATTCACTCACTATTCTTATTAGACTGGTGGTCGAAAGATGCCGTTAGCACCTCTAACACAGTCGCTTGCAATGACGAGAGTATCCTGCACTCCCGGACCCGAAGTATTAGTGATTGGGGCTTATCCTGGTCATCGCAAAGTCTCTCGGACTACTAGCTCAGTGTGTCGAATCAAATTCATTACTATGACATATTTTTGCTGATTCACTTATATGCAGACATCAGTGGGGCTGGAGGACAAGGGTCGAAATGAAGGAAAGGAAGGATCTCGCGTGCCAGGCAGAAAAAGGGCGACGAACCAGTGTCTCCCTCCCGGTACTCAGGCCGGTTGGATTCATATTTTTTTTACCTTCACTTTTCCGCGCAGTAGGAAAGTCCCTCACGCCATGGCAAAACCCGGACAATGAGCTCATCAGCACACTGTGGGGGAAAGTGTTTGATTCTGTGGAACTAAGTTACGAAACACAGTTCGCCGACATCTGTTCTCTAGTTGAGTCATTCTTAGTTATCTTCAAGTTACCTTTACCAGATTGAGATGCAATCCTTGTATTTCAGGCGGCCCAGAGATGCTCTGATAGCTGGCGCAAGAAACTGTTTGAGAAAGCTGAGCATTCAGTTGCGAGTTTTATCAGCGGCGAACAATCAAAGTCAATGCAAAACGAAGCAATTGTGAAGACGTTGCAGACGCTAGTTGATAAGAAGAAAGCCGAACCGTTTCTATGGGAAAGCTGGTATAGTATGGAAAGGGTAAGTAAAATAGTACTTGTGGCATTTTGTGTCCATGCATTGACCCTGAATGTACAGAAGCAAGGACTGTTCTGCTCTGACCTCGTGGTCTCTGTGTTGTCCGTACACATCGTCTTAGCCATGGGTCGGCATAAAGTACTGGACAAAAACTCCATAGGAAAGCCTATCGGTGCCCTCGCCCTTGCGGCAACAGCGGTATTTTTTTTCAGAACTTATAGTGGCTTTATTCGCTGATCTCCTCATGGATAGGTCAAGGTCGCCATTGATAAACAGGTGGCTCGGTTGCAAAATATCAAAGAAGAGCTTGGCGGCGCTGAGTGGTATTTCACTAGCGCTCTGTGGCAGCCTCATACGGACGACTATGTTAAATTGCTGTCGAATCCCTCTTTCTTCACTGAATCAAACTGGGAAAAGGTTCGATCCCACCTCCTAGCTTACGATGCCAGTAACGATATCGATGCTGGAAAGAACACCGAACTTTTTGGATCGGGTATCACTGGCAGGGACTTTTCCTTATATTTTGATGTTGCAGGTCCGGGTTCGACCTGCGAGAAAGCGTATGACGAAGGCGCTGGTAATTGGGAAGACGGGAGCGATGATAAGGGCGACGAGCGTGAAGGAGCTGAGCATAGAAGCGATGTTGAAGGTGATGCAGAGGACGAGGATGCCGATGCTAAAGGAGATGACGACCTGAGTGAGAGCGGGTACGAGGGCGCTGACAAGATTGAGGGTGAGGGTGAGGACGAGGGCGCGGACGAGGACGAGGACAAGGGCTCGGACGAGGACGAGGACAAGGGCTCGGACGAGGACGAGGACAAGGGCGCGGACGAGGACGAGGACAAGGGCGCGGACGAGGACGAGGACAAGGGCTCGGACGAGGACGAGGACAAGGGCGCGGACGAGGACGAGGACAAGGGCGCGGACGAGGGCGAGGGCGCGGACGAGGACGAGGACGAGGACGAGGGCGCGGACAAGGACGAGGGCGAGGAGAAGGATCCAGGCGGAGATGGCGATAATGAGGAGGACGACGCTTCAAAATGGGATTCGGCCACGGAATGCGTCGACTTCTAAGAGCAAATCGTTCACTGGTGAGCCTCTCGTTTCGTTTCTGTCCGTGCGCTCAATAACTTATTACCATCGACTCGCAGAGCAACCTTCGTTTCTACTGGCACGCTAAAGAACATGCAGAATTGAAGGCACGGTAGCGAAATGGGCCTGCCACTGCCCGTGGCAGTGGTTCAGAATCGTGTCGTGGCGGGTTCCACGATAGTGACTGCTATGCTTAGTCTTGTGTAAATGACTGATGTACTTGAACACTGAGGCACTGATAGCTACTTACCGTTGTCTTATATTATTTCTGATGCAATGAAATACTTGGATCATTCTTATGCACTTGAACTCTTGAGCGCTGCAATTTGTCTTACAACACTTGTCTCCTGCTGTAATTAAAGGATGAAGCACTGAAGCACTGGAGCACTGGGGTGCAGATTGCCTGAAACACTTAGAGCACTGTTTCAGGCAACTCGTCCTTATTTCAGGCAACTCGTCCTTATTTCAGGCAACTCGTCCTTATTTCAGGCAACTCGTCCTAATAATGGGAGGACATGCATGAATAAGGCAAGCTTGCCTTATTCAGACTTCAAGTCACTCAGGACGTTTAAGTAACGCTTAAGTCACTTTCAGCAGAAAGTAGTTTCCCTGATGTGGAGATGTAGAATGGACATGGAAAACCGACTCTTATCTTCATACTTGAAGGCGCCGGTGATGAGATACAGGAACACACGTTGGAGGGGGGCAGTATGCCGGTACACATAGCATTGCGTCATATCGAAAACAAAATGCTTCCCATTCATTTCTCTCGCTGATCTGGCTATACTCCCCACAGTTATTACTCTCGTTGATGGGTCTTGTCAAAGATCCGGTACATGCGGCTTCAGGTCGTCGACGTCACTCGTGCCAAGCGCTGCACCATGATGGCGGCATAGACACCATCGCTAACTGCGGTCGAAACGTACTTGCTCCAGAGTGCTAATATAAACCCAACTTGAACTTCAAACCTTCCCCGACTTCAAGCTAGACGTGACCGTCGAAGACTGGATTCAGCCTTCTTCCAACGATACCCCCCTCAACATCTAGAAACTATTTTACTGCTTATACCCTATCCTCCTTCTGTATACCATGTTGTCCGCAACACTGAGACAGTCTTGCAATCTTCCTACGCTGCGGGGATCGCGCAGAACACCCATGTCTGCATTACAATTGCTTGCGCGCTCGCGCTCGCTATCATCCGCGCAACCGAAGGCGCTGCCCATGTTCTCGATGGAGGGGAAAGTGTGCATGGTGACTGGCGCTGCACGAGGCCTCGGATATGAATTTTGCAGAGCATTCGTGGAATCGTAAGTACTGTCCATTTCTGCTCTTCAATATATTAACTGTGCGCAAACAGAGGCTGCACTTCGTTAGCAGTACTGGATTACAAGGAGGATATTGCGCGTGAAGCTGCGGAAGAGCTCAAGGAGTCTTATAGTATGTCACATCCTTTGTTTCCGCTGAGGACAATGACTGAACTTAAGGATCGAAGGTGGAGATTTGAACGTAGATAAGGATGCTCTTGACGTCCTCGGTTTGGGCTGTGATGTCGCCTCAGAGGAGTCAATGAAGCAGGCATTCGGCAAAGTTGTGTCCCGTTTTGGGTCGATAAATGCCGTCGTAGCGTCAGCGGGTAAAGTACATTCTGTCTCGAATTTATATTCCTTCATTGATCACCAATTCTCGTGAAAAAGGCATTTGCGAGCATTATGCTGCTCTAGAGTGCGTATGAATTCATCAAGACGAATAGATCTCAACTGACGCTGAAGTTGTTTGAACGTTCAGCTACCCAACGGATCGACTCAAGCGTCTATTTGACACGAATGTGTACGGCGCCTTTTTCACCGCGCGCGAAGCAGCCAACCACATGATCCCTTCCGGTGGAGGATCAATTGTCCTTGTCTCTAGTATGAGTGGAACTGTAAGTCCCTTCTTATATCACTTCGAAGACGGGTGACTGATTCATGTGCACCTTATGATCAGATTGTAAATGCTCCTCAGGTGTGTCTTCTCTTGTAGACACGCCTCGACGCGAAACTGACTTTTGTTTCTCGCTGGTAGCCTCAAACACCGTACAATGCTTCGAAAGCTGGTAAGCCTCTTCGTTAGTCAAGTCCGTCTGGAGTTGACTGACATATTCCCTTAGCTGTCAAACACTTGGCTTCGAGTCTCGCAGTCGAATGGGCGAAGAAGAATGTTCGCGTCAATTCCCTGAGGTTCGGCATCCTCGCAGTTAAGCTTGTGTATCCTAGAACTTATATTTCATTTTTTAGCCCCGGATACATGCGAACTAAGATGACGGGCTCGGTGTTAGAAGAGGAGGAAGGCCTTGTCGTGCGTTTCCGCTTCGTCTTCAATATATCAAATATGAGTTCGCTAACTCGTAGCTCTAGCAAAAATGGGAGGCTATGACACCCATGGGTCGGGTAAGTTGCTCATCACTCAGTTAAAAATACCATGATGTTCATTTTTTTTTTGCATAGCTTGGCGATCCGGAAGAATTGAGTGTTAGTCTGATGTTTACTAACTGCTCCATTGCAATTCCTCTGACTCCTCTTTAATACTTTCTTTTTGCAGGGCGCCGTCGTATACCTTTGCAGCGATGCATCCAAATTCATGACAGGCGCAGAGATTCGTGTAGATGGCGGCTACTGTCTCACGTGAAACACATTGCCGTCTAATCCATATCTTTCGTTATTTCTTGACTTTATACACGTTGCAGGAGTTTTTGGCCACTAGATGGGACTTTTACTTTCTTCAACCTAATCTTTTATTCGCAATACACGGTTCTTGTTTTACAAGTTTGTTCTTGGACATTGCTTTCGTCTTATTATTGCTCATGTTAATTATGTATACCCTTAATACATCCGGAGGATTGGAAATGGTTCCTGTCTAATATGTAGAGTTAGAATACAATTGTAGAGTGTGGATATTAACTTGATCAAGATGTTCTCCGGAGGCAGAGTGGTGCTCTTAGTGAATGCATGATATCATTGGCGAGTCATTGCGGGTTCACCGCCGTATTTACATCGATGGAGTGTCTTCAAGTTGAATCTACATTAAGAGGCAGAAGGATGAACTACTCCCAACATTAGTCTCCGTAATTCCCTACTCTCCGCCTTCGCATCCGTCTAGAACGATACGATACACCTCTGAACTTAGTCGCAATCAACAGACGCCAGAAGGCATGCAACAGCCGACCGATGACCATGCGCAGCCCCAGCGCCGCCCTCGAGGGCAAGAGGACAGCGACTTTGCGAGCCTCGGGCCGAACCCAGTGGGCAACGTCTTGTCGGAGATGCTCCGCAGGCCACTCGAGCCGGACTTGATGTCGAACTCCGCCTTGAAAGAGATGGGCACCACTGGTACTAGTATTGGATCGGAGGGGAAGGACGTTGAGAGAGAGAAAGAGAAAGAGGAGGAGCGTCGCCGGCGAGAGCGCAGAAGGGAGACCGGGTGTGCGACGATTACGTTTAGTGTTCCCGGGAATGAAACAAGTTTGGATGCTTTGGCTGGACGGCGTTCAGAATAGACACACTACTCAGTTCAGCAGAATGGATGGTGGATTGAGTTTTTCTTTAATATTTATCGCGGTACTTCAAGTGCGTTTGACTCGTATACGAGAATCATTCGCTCGCAAATCTTAATTCGAGCAACTACTAATCCATGCAGAAGTTATTGGAGTCGGTGGAGAGACGCCAACAAAGTAAAACACCTCCTTCATATTGAAAAAGAATTATACAAAGGGTCGCATACAAAGTTTTTATACGGGTAACGAGAGCCGCGAATTCTCCCAAGCAAGAAGGGTGGAGTCAGCCATAATCAAATGTGCGGTATAAATTTTGTCCATACAACTGTATCGAACGCGGAGGGAGGAAGGCGACGGAGGGATAGGAGGGCGAGAATCAGGAGGGTAAGACGGGCGACAGGATATATAATGGCAGGAGGTGTTTCTACGGTCTTCCTTATGCGTGTCCAGTATATAAATAGAGTTATATTACGGAAACTGGTCCATTTGCGATAGACAAAACGTGTGTAGACAGGAGAAATTGCGATGATAAAAAGACACAAGCCTACGATGGTCAGAGAAGCCGTCCGCCAAAGGATCTGCTCGACCGGCGAAGGAAAGTCGAAGTGCCAGGCAGCGCAGTGGATCGATCCGAATGCGGCGCCCGCTAAGGCAGAGAAGATCAAAAGCGGCATCCTTTCGGCTTTCTCACTGAAGAACATCATCGATATGATCCACCGCATGTCAGGCTCATCGAAGAGCAGATGCAGTGCCGGTTTGTTGTGAATCTTGACCTTTGCATCGCTATAGTCTTCCAAGTCGAAGCCGATTGAAGCATACGGATTTAGAATCATGTCCATTGGGAGGAACATGAGCAGGTACGGCAAGTAGAACAGCTTCGTGACGACAAACGCGGAGGTCGTCCAGATCCAAGAGATAGCTCCGCGGAAATGCGATCTCGTCACCGAAGAATGTTTTGGGCCATCAGTCGAGCTTGGAACTTCGATCTCGGGTTCAGCAACGTCGCCCGACCGGCGGGGTATCAAACGACGTGACGCGCGAGCGAGTGATCGTATAATTGACTGTGCGGAATTTCGGAGATAATCTCTCAGCCGGAAATCGTCTTCGGAGAATGACCATGTCTCTGCACTCGTATCCTCGTCAGTCCGGCCTTCGTTCTGCGATTCGTTCTCGCCATTTCTAGCATCGGCAAGCTGCCTCTTCAGCCCCTTTGTCTCAATGATGATCGGGCATCTGACATCGAGCGGCTTGCTCCACCAGAAAAGGTACATGATGCTGTTCAGCCCTGCCAACGCAGCTGTCGTAAGTTCGATCTCCGTGATCGTCAAGTGCTGGTGTGCACGTGCGATGAGCTGGATGATGAACCAGGTGATTTGCAGTAGTGCGACTCCTTTCGAGAGTGCATCGCCTTTGCCTCTGTCTTCGATTTCTTTTGCTGTCGTATCCGGGAAGTCGATTAGTTGCTTCTTCATTAGTTTCCAAAGTGCGATAAAACCGACAACGCTTTCCTGCACCACGATTCCCTTCTTCTTCGTTTCATAGCGGCACGCACTCCAGAAAGAAAAGCCGTCACCCTTTACATAATTCACTTTAAAGCCTCCCATCTGCAAGAAATGCGCATGTGTCATTGTCCATGGCACACCTACAGAAACTGTTCAACTAAATTTATTCCGAGCTTCAGAATGAATAAAATAATACATGATTCCGGACGTGCTTTATTGATCGTCTCTCGTATCATCAAGGCGCCTCGCCATTGCTTGAATGCCCACATGATCATCACCTCTGGCGCGAGCAGGGCCAGCAACATTAGGAAAATCCGACGCTTCAGCAACGGCCAACTCTTCTCCTCGAGCCACGGAACGTTCGGATGTACGGACACCCATGTCACCGCAAACGTCGTCGCCAGACAGCTCCAGACGATGTCCCAGACCGAGCGACCGGGGCATACACAAGCGGGACATTCATCTCGGGTAAAGAGCGGCGCATCGTAGGCCAACGGCTCGGCGAAGGTTGACTCGATGGGTAGAGCACTCGTACCGTAGCGTCGGGCAAGAAACAAGAAGGCGAGAATGAAGAGCATGGTGTGAGACAGGAGTGAGCAGAGCGGAGAAGAGAATCTGAAGGAAGCAGATATGCTCTGAGACTCCCGTGGGCTTGAAGACGGGGACGAAGTGTAAGCGCGACTATATACCGTGGATGCCCTCGGCCAGCGTATTGTCTCACCGTATACAACACATTAGCACATTCCATTCATACCGCCCGCCGGTGCTTCTCACATCAACAGATTAGCGCTGACCCAACATTTATGTCACCCAAAAAAGGCACCACTGCCCTTATTCCGAGTCGTGGGCGAAGGAGGCGATGTAGTTGTCAGGATACCCAAAGGGCTGCGCAGAAAAACGTCCGAGAACGACAGATGTGTACAGGTTTGTGCATGTCCTCTGCGTTCATGAAGACCTTCCAAGCACCGTGTTCGAGTCCTAAAATGATGAGTGTTATATTGAGCGTTACTCAATTGCGCGCCTACGGACAAACACACATGATATCATGAACAAACATGTTGTCTTTTTTTCAAAGCCTGTGTATGCATGACTTGACTTACGGTAACGTGCGATGACGGTTAATTTGACCAACAAAAAGCCATCTCTGCCCTCCGCGGTCTTCAAGAGAAGATTGATCTGAAGGTCGCCAAACGCAGCAACGGCACGAATCGTTCATGCAGTATCGGCATGTTTCGTTCATGCGAGTGTTGCATTTCGGGTTGCGGAAAAATGGACGCGTCGCTTTCGCAAGAGGTTCAGAGACACATCGCCAAGTACTGCAACAGTATGTGAGCAGCCTCCCTTTTTGATACTCCGACGTTTCATTTGCTGAAAAAGGTAGCAGGACCCGGGTCACTTTAGATTAGAATAAGCCCTGAGCTACTGTAGTAGGCTTACTATGTATAGTATTTAGAGCAAACACAAGCAAACTTCTCCCTTCCGATACCTGAGGTTGCGTAAGCAAATATATCACAGAAGCTTGATTATCTCTTGTTTTTATTGTCTAACTTACAGGAGAAGATGAGCAGCCTTAGCCTCCGGATATATTTTACGCCTTCAGAATGGAGCGCACACCCACCACCTAAACATTACTACAACAACTCTATTTCATGTTGCGAATAAGGCTTTGCAAACTTGAAATTTGTGCATGAACGTGAGACTGAAGTCTTTGACCTCGGCAACTTGCTTGATACTCTCTTCCGTCTATTTGGGTATTCCACTCCATGTTTAACGATGACAGACATGATGCCCGTCGCTATATCGCTGGTCGATGACTGCGCTTAAGCTGGAGTAGTGAAGATATTCAACTCAAACTCGTTAGCGAGCTTCGGTTTTAGTGAGTGCTTCAAAATTCGATGCCATTGCTTGCGAAACGCTGACGTCTGCTCGGGTCTATAGTACTCATTCTCTCCCGTGCGCAGGCCGGCTGCAAATGCTTTATGGTCGATCGCGGATTCAATGGTGATTCAATTATCGGTAACCCGACAACAACATATTCTAGTTCTACAGTTCTACCGCGCCTACATATCAAAATCTTTTCGAAAAACCTCTTTTTCTGAATTAGTGCCTTCCGCCAATCAGGAATTTGGGTCCTGTTGGGAAGTTAGGGATAATTTATTTGCTCTTCCTTGTGATCATTTGGTTTGCTCAAAGTGAGTGATCGGGTCTGGGAAGTGATGAATCTCTATTAATTGCTGCTGCTGTAGATTTTTCACACTGCGATATCATGTGTGTCGCTCACGAGTAGTCGGAGGAGTTTGCTGACAGTGTACGAATTGGACAATGGGAAAGCAATTAATGGTTAACGTCCATTGTGACCTGATCAAGAATAGATGATCACATATTTGCTTGAACTGTTAAACGCTTAAGTCTACAGTATCACTACCAGATTCTCAGCGTGAGACGGGCCTGCCTCCCTCTCGGAGCTGTACCAACTAAAATTCTTATAGAATTGCGATAATTATCGCACACGTTTCATAAGTTATCGTGATAACTAATTTGGGGCTGCGGAGCAGCTCAATGCCGGGGTGCCGCCTCCCGGCACTTCGCGGCAGCCTTCTCGCGTCAGGGATCAGGCTGAATTTGGTAATACAGCATGGTTTTGATCCCTGGCGCATTTGTTTTTTAATAATTTGACTGTTTGGGCCTGGCCCCTGATAATTTGATATAAAATAGAACAAGCCTAGAACAAAAGGTAAATCTTTTTTATTTGAAATATGATGCAGCCGTTAATTTTATAATAATGTAGCGACAACAGTGCGAGCACCGGCGCTTACAACAGTGGCACGCGCGCGCGATGCCCTGTCTTTATCTTTGTCTCCCTCCTCAACGACATTGTCGTCTGTTCTGCTCCCTATTTTCTTTCGTCTTGCTGCTACACTACATGCTGGAAGAATGTCAACGCAATCCCATTCGCCGCAGAGGAACAGGAGGGCTGTAATTGTGGCAGGTGCGTCTGACCGGATCCTGCACTTCTTGCCGTTAAGAATGGAACTAAACGCTCAGCACAACTTACAGGGCCTGCGCAAGCGAGTGTGCGATGCGACCCTTCACCCTCGTCTTCATTGCAAGAACGACAACGATATTACAGGGCGCAGTCCATGCCCATCGTTCCTCCGCTCTCCCAAATTCAAGGGCAGCAGCAGCAGCAAAGTCAAGCAAGCCCAACTTCCTCTCATAACTTGCTGCAAACACAGCAAACACAACAATCGCAGCGACGACAGCGACAGTCGCCCCCGTCTCCGGAGTCTTCATTCAATAAACCTGGACAACAGTCCTTCCAGGACGCTCGCGATCACGAGCAAGAGCTGAACGGCTGGGATTCCAAACAGCGTACACCCCGGCCTAATCCCCATCCACAGCCTGTACATTCTCACAGCTTTTCTTCGGCATCCGCTCTTCAGCAACAGCAACAGCACGCGCAAGCACTCGGCTTTGTGCATCCGATACCGGTTGCCGTACGAGTTCCTGGCTCGACCCAGTTTCTTGGTGATAGTGGGCG
This sequence comes from Trichaptum abietinum, assembly GCA_910574555.1. Lineage (NCBI taxonomy): Eukaryota > Fungi > Basidiomycota > Agaricomycetes > Hymenochaetales > Trichaptaceae > Trichaptum > Trichaptum abietinum. The sequence goes on along the minus strand of CAJTBE010000005.1, from coordinate 4,183,849 downwards.
TTGGACAATGACCGAGCGCGCTGATAGATTGCAGCGAGCAGCTGATTTGCTTGCTGCAGGCCAAGCACCGCCCGGGTGTGGTGGGGTCGCGTATGCGGGAGGGGCTGTTTCCTTCGAACGACTCAAGACTGGGACAACCCCGCCCAAGAACTCGCCCATCAATGCGGCCGCGGCTACACTAGAGAGGGAGAAGCAGGGGGAAGCAGGTCATACAAGCGGTGGATCGATAGGCAGGAGGGCAACTGTCACTCTAGCCTCTTATCAGCGTGAACGTGGAAGGGATGTCAGTGCTGCTTCAGGCAACACGAAGAGAACTGGCTTGCGTCCTTTGACACCAGAGGTGAATGGCAATCCCATACGTGCATCGCCCACAGATCCGTTCTACCAAACGCACCCTAATACACCACCAGCACTTCGCCTGGCTACTAACGACTCACTGACATATCCTAGCATGTCTTCACAAGCCCGTGCGGTGAAAAACCGAACGCCAGACCGTTCCTGTCCAGTGGAGGAAGAACCTGATGACCACAACCGAGGTCATCGGTTTTTATTCATTTTTATTATTACAACTATGTATATTATAAGTGTGACACTATCTTATATATAAATATGATTGAAACATACAAAAAGACGGGCAAAAGAGTGAAAGATATAATTTAAAGACGTTGTCGAAGGTGTCCTTCGACATGTCCGTGTCCTCGAAAGTGGGTTCGGCGATTCCCGGACTATTTAGCCGAGGCATCGCCGGACACCTTTCTCTCTCGATATTAATTCAATTTCCTATGATACTATCAGACACATTATATAGAGTACTAGAGATCATTGTATAGTAAATTATCATATTTATTTTAGCAGTAGTTATGTACTTCGTTATTGTGCTGCTTTTAAAACAATGCTAAAATGTGCTATGCTTCCAGTATTTATTCATTTGTATAACTTTGAGAGTCTCTAAGACTCCAGTTCTTTTGCTAAATAGATGTATTTTACATTATAAACAAGTCTAAAAAAGAATTACACTTGTAGGTGTAGTGGAAGTATGTGATCTTGAAAGTGGTGCTTGGAATGCATCACTTCGAGTGAAACTTGTACGGATGTGTTCGTCCCTCGAACACATTTGAGCACTTCAAGTTTGTTTCCCTAATAAATTCCGATCTAACACCTGAATAAGTTTTATTTATATGTCAATTATATCTATCAAGTTAGTACCAAATTTCTGAACATCAGAAACATATGGAATTGAGCTGTAAATGTTGTAAATTGGCTCAAAAGTGCCAAAATGGACAGTTTTCGAGTGTTATTAAATTTTGTATCCTCATAGAGGAAGCGCAGGACCTCCGGAAAATTATACAAGCTTTATTAACATACTAAGTATACATCAGTAAACTTTCAAGGCAATCTAAGCACTGGAAGGTAAATGGAAAATCGAAGAATCAGTCAAAATATGCATGATTCATGAATTTACATGCTATCATCTAATTTATAAGCTATTGATTCACTCCTTCACCTTCTTTATTTTTCTACAGTTGCACTACTACCTATTTATGCAAAACGCATAGTGTGCCTGAAGTCATACGAGCTGTATAAAATTGAAAACGTATGTTATTGATATGTTTGAAGATGTAAGAATATGTGAGACTTACCTTATGTAGTAATTTCACGCGGCCTCTCAGGGTCGGATCGTGCCACGTCGCGACGTCGTCCGCTATTGCTTTCCTCACAAACTCCTCCATCTTCCTGCTTCTTCAATTCCTGACAAGCTTATGTTGCTCTTCTTCGAGCAGAAGGGGATGGGTGAGTGTCATTTATCCTCTCTAATGGCCGTTCACCTCACCAGTCAGTGCGCAACGTTTTAGGTCTTCTCTCACAAAGCGACGACACACACTGCACGACACCCGCACACCCATACGCCCCTCTTTCGCTACACTAGCGTAGTTTCCCGCCTCTGGTCGAATAAACTTCAAGTCGGAACTAAATTACACCGCCTTTGATTGCTACACTCGGTCTTGGTGAGTGTTCTGGTCTTAATTGATTATATTTTAGAACAATTCTAATGTTCGCGCGACAGCAGCTTCGCAGGTCGCTGCAAGGCCGGTGACCGTCTATATCCTCTCTCCAGCGAGGTCAGACGAGGTGCACACTCCCGTTATGGCACACATGCTCGGACGTCTGGCGGCCGCGAACGCAGACGTGCCAACGCAAGAGGCAAAGGTCGGGATTTCAATGATCAATCCCACAGAGGAGATAGGGAACCGTAACGGAAAGTCTCTCGCTCGGACAGGTGCAATATGCACGCAAAGGTTGTCACTATGGCTAACTGGGACAGGGAGTAGCTGGCCTCCCACTCATCCAAATGCCTGAAGAAGGCCGCATTCATGATGTCGTCAAGCCCAGTTTTGTCACTATTCTTGAATCATTCTATCAACCCCATCGAACGCCCGAAGTCAATGCATCTGCTCTTCAAGCAGGCCACCGTGTTTACTCCGCGGGGCAAATGGGCCCATGAGCATCATAACCATAGGTGGCGCGCGACGTCGTTCTCCGGCCGCCGCAACAAGACCTTGATGACGCTCGGTCCATGGGATAGTCGTCCAATTGCTTTTGTCCACGGTAAGTCTGTTTCTGATTCATCTCAAAGTTGCAAACAGTTGGCTGATGATGCAATCAGGCTGCGGTATCGGCTCCCCGTCGAGGATGCTCTATATGAGCCCACAATATGCCGTCTCACATACGGTTGTATTTGGCGCGCAGTACGCGTACAACGAGACGATCCCGACGCGCCACGCACGGGCTGCGTACCCAGAGCCCAGGCCGTAGCGGCGCCGCGGGCGACAAACGCAGTGGCGGACGGCGGACGCACCCCCGCGCGCGCGAGCGGCGGGTACGTGCGGGGCCCTTTTTTTAATTGTATTTTAATTATGATGTCATTAGTAGCGTAATTAATTGCTTGGCCTGGACCGTGGTCCAGGCTTTGCAAATGAATATAATTGTTATTTCAAATATATTTTGAGGCCTGGCTGTGTTGCCGAGCAGAGCCCTGAGAAGGCTCTGTCGGCACGCACGGCTCAGGCATTGCTGAAAGGCAAAGCGAGCTGCCGAAGGCCTGCCGAAGTTATCACAATAACTTATCAAACAGGTGTGATAATTATCGCATATCTATAAGAATATTAGCTGGTACTGGTGCCTCTCGAATTGACTTTGAGGCTGGGCAGCTGACGGATATGTGGCGAGCACCGGCGATTACCTGTCCTCCTCCGACCTTCAGGCGCACCACACCCGTCCAGAACAAAACAACACGCCCAAAGTGATTGTTTGTTCGACACAAACTTGCAGGGTATATAGGGCTGGATGTCCGGAGCCTGAAGCCCCAACTCCTCTCGACGTCTCCCCTCCATCACCGTCGACCTCCCGCCACCGACCACCTGCCAGCACATCAATATTCTCCCTTCTATACCTTCCCAGCTATAGCCCGTTCAAGACGTAGTGGTGTCACCAAGACCTTTGGCAGTCCTTCGGTTTGAGCATGCTACTCGGGCCTAGCCACCCACCCCTTGGGTCCATCAGTCATGCCTTTACGCCATCATTGTGGGTAGTTGACGGCTGGAGTGTGAAGCCCCAACTCCTCTTAACTTTTCCTCTCCACCACCGCCGACCACCAGCCATAAATATTCTCCCCTCTATACCTTCCAAGCTATGGCCCGTTCAATACGTAGTGGTGTCACCGAGACGTTTGCCAGTCCTTTGGTTTGAGCGCGCTACTCGGGCCTAGCCACACTCCCCTCGGTCCTTTGGTCATGCCTGTACGCCATCATTGTGGGTAGTTGTTGGCTGCATTGCCCACCTTGTGTTTCGCGGATGGTGTGGCTGAAGACGACCGTCGATCCCCTGTCGCAATCGACGGCCACCTCGTACTCCTGAATGTCTCTGCGACGGGGAAACATGTGTACAATTGTAGTAGAATTGGAATTCTGGATGGCGGTGGGGCGAGTACAATACTCGCTCCGGGAGTTTTTCACGTTCAGCAAGACCCAACCCGGTCTAAACTTGGGTGCTGGTTATCCCCCCGAGGCTGACGTGTTTTTATCCACCATCCGAGTCCTCCCTTCAATGGGAAGATTTTTTTTTTTTTTTTTTTTTTTTTTGCGGGGAGCATGCAACGAATCCCACCCCTCCGCATCTGAACCATGTGATCTGAGGCTTGAGTGAATGAAATCGAAAGCAAAACGCCTTGCAAGATTCCAGCTTTGATTAACAAGACATTTCAAGGGGTATTAGCAGCCGAGGGCCCGAGGCTATAGTTGAGAAACAATGGGCTGCCTTCAAGTTCAGGCTCCCCAGGGACAGAAAGGTGACCTTTCTCCGGAGTTGCGGAAAAGATCTACTATGCACACCCGATGTGGCACCGCACACCAAACTAATTATAAGAAGTGGTTGTATGTTGTTATTTTAACAAATAAAGTATGTAAGCTTAGCATATCTAGCTAATCACTAAATTAAAGTATCCGGGGCCATGTCATGTGCCGACCGGGATTTGCATTTGGAGTACAAAAAAAGGGGGCTGCTCACATACTAGCCCTTCTCAATTGTAAGTTAACTCGCGGATGTCAACTCTGCTCGGCATGAGAAAAAGCTCAGGGACACATATGCCGAAGGAAATTAGCAAGTGCTGACACAGCGCTGACCACTGACCAAGAAATGAGATGAAAATGAGATGTCAGAGGGATGTTACCTTGTTTGGGCGGAGGCAGTGTAAATTTTCAGTCGGCGCATGGTCTAGCTTCCTATTTTGGACCGTTTCTTGCGTTGACATCCGTTAACATGACTTTTGAGCAATGTTAGCGATGGCAGCATTTTGCAAGGCACACGGTCTTAAAAAGGAAACTGACCAAGTTCCCGGGTCATTTTTTAGTCAACCAGCGCAGTGGTTCATAAGGGGTCAATTTCCTTCAACACTGACATGCCGGGCTGACATCGCTCGTTAACCTACAATTGAGATGGGCTACTGTTGCAGTACCAAGATGATATTGAGTTGCAAGCGTGGGTACTGTACTATCTTCAACTTGAAGTTCTGGCACTGCCACCGTGACTGCCGGCCTCAGGCTGCTGAGTGCGTTTGGTCATCATCTATAAGGTCTGTCAACAGGACGTACATCTTCATTCGGTGTATGTCTATGCACTGAATGGGCCTTCGACATGACTCATCTCCTCACCAGAGAAGATTTTACTCCAATGTTGCCGCATTCTCTAAATTTTTGTGCTGTAGAATGAATGAGGAAGATGCCTACTATGGTGCCGTTCACTTAGTCACCGCCACTTTTGTGCAACAGCCAATTTGGCCGGATGAAAAAATAAATTCAAAAATAATTCTATAAAAATTTCATGTGGTTTCTATGAGTGCTAATAGCACGAATTCAGGCTTTTAAGCAAACCTTGAAGTTCCAGAAGAAGTAAAATCAGTAGTAAATAAGTTTAAGTGAAGATGACTGACAAATATAGCAGGATAAACAGTAATACTTGATGCCTTATATGGCTATTCAGTACTTTTCAGTTTTACAATTAAATTAGTGGTAGATTACAATGTATTCTAAGTGCGCCATAGGCCCTAAAGGGCCTGCAGTCACTATAATGGAATAAATCAAATCAAATCAAATCAAACCAGAAGAAGTAAAATCAGTAGTAAATAAGTTTAAGTGAAGATGACTGACAAATATAGCAGGATAAACAGTAATACTTGATGCCTTATATGGCTATTTATGTAATAGAAGCTAATACACTCGACCCTGCCGCCAAATCGAGGAAGCCGTGAACTTGTAACTCAGCCAATATTGAAGATATAAGAAATTCTTTTAGAGGATCTGTTCCTTTTGTCAAAAGGCGTATTTCTACTAAAGGGTTTTTAATTATCTTTTTTTCTTGATTTCCTATTTTGGTTGCACAAAAGTAGCGGTGACTAAGTGAACGGCACCATAGCTTGGTTCTAACACTTCCTAACTATGAACTGCTCCACTCAGGCTGGCTCTCAGCACTGGCACTGAGAGGGAATTTATTCCCATCATCACTATCTCAGACCTCTACGCACTGTGCATGGCGTTGGCACTTGGGGCCACTTCCGCATATTCAGCAACGCGCCTGGCGACTCGACGATGCAAATGTGTCATTTTCATCGAGGCGTCACATATGACATTGGTCTGGGTCCTGTGCCCTATGCTGTCACTGCTGCCAGCGGCCTAATTCCATGGTTACTGTAATTTACTGTAGACCAATGTGTATTGTAGCCCAGTAGTTACTGTTGGACCCACAAAGCCCAGTATGGCAAGCTTAGATCTACTGCCTTTTTCGGGGTTTGCACCAATGCCCTGAAGACCCTGAGGCTTCCCTCAGGGTGCTTGTCCTTATTCAGAGGACCCTGTCCTCCTTGGGCCACGGAAATTTCCGTAAAGGCATAAAAATATTCCGCGGGCTCAGATACCAAACTCAAAAGTCTATTTGACCCGCCACTCGCTGACAGCGAGCTGCGGTTTTTAGCCATATTTAGCAGGGGCTAACAACTGTCAGCATTTTTTTGCAGGAATTTTATTTTATTTTCAATTTATAAAAGTGTGCCGCACATTGTGCGGCTACTAATCTACAATTCAAATAGAGGGGAAGGAGGGAGAGGAGGGCCTCCCGTGGGAGGGGAGGGGGCACGATTGCTTGATCACTAGCTCAGCGCACTTGTGAATCCCCAAACAGCATTCAGTTTCATCGTGCTAACCTGCATCTTGTCAAAGACCTTAGACTACGCAGTCACTTCGTAAGCCTGCGCGTTGAACGCTTTGACCGTCGTAATTGCGTTGATCGCTTGCTCAACCAATGTTGCTGGGACGGTGTTTGGATTCGTTCCGCTGCGACGAGGGGTCCAGCAAACCGCTGAGATAATGCTTGAATGAAGATCAAAACAGGCACAGCAGAAAGGATGACAAGAGTGAGGGCCCAGGACCGACTGAAGGCAAGAACTAGACAGGCGATGCAGGTGACGAGATACTGCAAAAGCATGCCCGAAGCAAGAGACGATGCAGTACGAACATCATCCGTATCCCTTCAAAACAAGTTAGAGAGCGAGCAGATAAAAACATTCGACTCGGACGTACTTTGCAAATTTTGCCATAAGGCCACCAGCACCGACAGGGCCATCGCCCTCGGTAGTTATCACGGAGTCTTCGGCGCCCATCTTCGTGTCAAACCATTCCATCTCGCGAGTAGTCACAGCTTCGTACACCTTTTTGCGAAGGCGCATGACGTTCCGCTCACCCGTAGCTATCGAAAGTGCGCTCGTGACACTTCCGAGTGCAATAGCACCGGCAGCGAGAGCGACCAGTTCGATAGCTGCGATGCCAACATCATGGTGGAGCGCAGACTTGTCCTGCGGCATGCGTCGGTGAGGGGAAATCGAGCAAAGGTGTTAAAGACTTGCCAATGACGTGTGCCATGAAAGGCGCAACTCCGCCGGCCACAACGGACGTTCCGACGGCCGGGAGAAGGAGCGAGAATACATCTCCTCGCGAGATGAGTGAGAACAGAAGATGGAGAGAGGGTTGGGGACCATGGGACGGTAACGATGGAGAACATGGTTCTGCGTCATGCTGCTGCTCGATGTTGTCTGTGTTCCCTCGGACGGTCGTAAGTGAGGACGTGCGTGTCGTTTCGACCGACTGCATCCTTATTGATGAAGTTGCAGGTAGTCCTTGGTCGTTGATGCATTGATATCTGTTTCGACAGTGAGCTGACGCTGAGTCGGCGACGAAATGGTTGGAACGCTCAGCAGTGAGCTGAAGCGAAAAGGTGGTCTAAATGTTGCTGGCGACGCGCAGAGATCGTACAGTCGTGGTGGGGGGAGGAAGGGAAGGTGTTTGTGTGCATTGTGGGCGAGCTCAATAGCTATTTGTTGTCCCAAACGTGAGCGAGCCAGCAAACATGGGGTTGTTCAAGCATCTTGGATGCTCGAGTGAGCCTGTCGGCCACCATAGCACCTATAAAAGATAGTTATTAGCACATATTTTAGTAGAGAAGTAAAATAAACATACCTTCTATTAGTTTGAGCATACGAAGCTCTTTCATGGGGTGGTGAGGAGGGGTGGATGACAGTGAGCAGGCCCAAACGAACGACGACGACGAGGCCGCGCGTTGTCGTCAAGCGTGAGAACGTGGTACCCATTATGGTATGTTGCGCTTTTTCTCACTTTAAAACATATCAAAACACTTAAAATAGTCGCCCTCGTATTGCATGCAATATCAGGCACAGCTAATAGACAGCTTAGAATGCAAATGAAGGCTATACACAGAAATTTACAAGACAATCCGAGCAGAACTGGGCTTTTAATAGAGCAATAAGTGCTGAAATGCAGCCTATATGCATGCAATTGTGTATGTTTTCGATTTGTTTAAATCTATTGGATGCTTGCTTAGCTCTGTAAATTTGTGAAAATCTTTTATGCACATATTTAAGCACAGGAATAAATTTGGGAAGGGATTCATAATACCCGTGGCTTGTAAATAATCAAACAATGCTCAAAACCCGCACTTTCTGCACAAAATCATGAACATTTGGTGTTCTTCATTGAATAAATATATGTTAGACTCTCTCAAAAATTCAAATAAGTACATAGAACTTACGAAGAGATAATACTGTACCTTTTTTGAAGTTTTTAGGGAAATCCAAAACCTGAGTGTGTTGTCAGTGCTCAAATGTATCTGAGATCGTAGAGTTTGAAGTGAGTTTACCTTGATTTCATGCATTCGAGTGCACGAAACCGAGAACACTATATTCAAGATACGCTATGACTACCATTCTTCTTGGATTCATTTCTGTCATACAATTAATGCTGAATGAAAAAAAGATCATAAATTTGGAGGATCATTTAAATATCTTATTGAGAAAACATTGAAATGATCAGTTCTAAAATCAATGTTCTGTTCACCGCATTGTAACACGATAACCAATAAATACTCAGAAAATCAGGTTATGTACATAAATGAGAGAACTTACATATCGCACAATGTGCCTGACAATTATGAGAGCTACTGAAGCATTGCTGAGCACGAAAGGTGCTCGGGGAAGCTTCGGTTGCCACTTTCGGCAACGTCCGGACGACGTTGGACGCGCGTTGACATCGTTGTTTTTGCCTTCAACGTCGTCCTTGCCCGTCCAACACGGCCGTGAGGCTCAAATTATTTCAGGTAAGTTCTCTTTTTTGTGTTATCTTTTACTTTTAACTAATAATATACTATAGATCTAATTACTATAATGACAGACACCACGGACACGTCTGCGCTGACCTTTGTCATGGATGCACCTCGTCGACGGATACCACGGACACGTCTTTGCCCAGGACCACCCACCACACCAGAGACCGACACCACAGACACGTCTGCGCCACGTCGCCGGACACCACATCTTCCTGCCTTGATTGCAAGGTCAAGATGTGGTCGCTCGGTTCTTTGACTCCCAATTTCCACTCTGGAGGCACACGAGAAGGGCGGCGTAAACTACGTCGACTTCTATCCCGGCACAGACAAGCCTTACCTTGCCACGAGCGGTGACGACCGAACAATCAAAATCTGGGACAACCTCAGCAAAGCTGTGTAAAGATGATGGAAGGGCACACCAACAACGTGTCGTTTGCAGTCTTCCACCCAAGTCCTCCCTTGATAGTCAGCGGTTCAGAAGATGGCACGATCAAGATCTGGAACTCGGGCACATACCGACTAGAGAACACTTTGAGCTACGCTCTTGAACGCGCATGGTGCATTGCCATCCGACCGCAGGGGGGCGAGGTTGCCGTAGGCTACAACAAAGACGTGGTCGTGGTCAACTCGACCGGGACGAGCCTTCCTTCAGCATGGATCCGTCAGGAAAATTGGTGTACACCCGTATCACGGAAGTCTTGTCCGCCAATCTCCAAGGCGCTGCGGACGACGAGACGCCTGAGGGACAAAGAACCCCGCTTTCCGTGCGTGAGCTTGGCACCACGGAAATATTTGCGACATCGCTTCAACACTCTCCTAACGGGCGCTTCATCACCGTGGTCGGAGACAGAGAGCACATCATTTACACCGCGCTGGCCTGGAGAAACAAAGCGTTCGGCAGCGGTTCTTCGTTCGCATGGGCAACTGATTCCAACACGTACGCTGTGCTAGAGGGGCGGACGAAAGTGCGAGTAGCTCGCATGGGCACGGAGGGCGGTCGTGGCCGGTCGAAGGATTACATGGGGCCCTCTCTTAAGTGGTCGTGGAAGCGGCTTCGTTGTCTTCTAGGACTGGGAGTCTGGTGAGATTGTGCGCAGGGTCGACGCGGATGCTTGCGCCGTGCTCAGCGAGGAAAGATGGGTCGCCAGCGAATGCGCTGAGCGGCTTGACGAACGACCTTGTCGCTAATGATCTCATTCGAGGACGTAGCCCTGTCCTTGTCTTTGCTAGGGATTACAGGGCATGGTGATTCTGGCTCTCGTGGCCGATTCCACACTCGTCGCTTTCCAGGACCTCGCCATTGTGATGATAGATAAAGACCTATGTAAAATAAAGATTTATAACAATATAATTTATTTCTATTTAATTATGCTTAAAAGTGAATTTGAGAAATGAAGAAATAAGAAAAAAATATGCAGCTCAATGTCAAAGTATGGCCTCCCACGAGCCACGCGGCGGCGCACGCTAAATGTGTGGTGCACCGTATGCACGTGCATAAGCTATTCCGGCCTTCCCCAGACAAACAGGGTCCAAAGTATGTGAGCATTAGGTTTATTTTTAGAGGCCCTGAAGCGCCAGGAAGGTCCCTGGATTATAGGCCAGGGCCTGTCAGGGTTCTTGACCCTAATAATATTTCTAACCCCATGGATACTCTGCCCCAAAGGCAGGGCATCCCTGTAGGTGTCTCATACAGTAAGTACTGGGTTGCAATACACACTGGTTTACAGTAATAGCTGCGATTTGATGCTCATTCATTACAGTAAGCTACAGTAGTTCATTGAATTAATTTGCTGGTAGGACTGATGCTGTGTCACTATCCTTTTCATGACGCACATACCCAGTACGCTTTAAGCCTCAATCTTCACAAACTTCAAACCTCCAGAGCATCCTAACCCACTACCACCGCACCATAGCCGCTTTAGACCTGACACTCACCTGCTCGCCTGCATCCTTACACCGTTAACATCAAACGAACAATGTCGCCCGTCCTCGATTTACAGCCCGGCCGCCAGGTCCCGCTATCCGTAACAGAGAAGCGCGCGTCCGAGTCGCTCATCACTTGTCATGGTCCGTTCCATCCTTTCTTCCCTTTTTGCTTTATACAATCAGACTTAGTACTCATACGGGTGCACATGTGTGCAGTTTTAGACGCCGCGCTCGCGAAGCCCGCTAAAGGCATCACTGTTGGCTTGCAGCGGTGAGCAAGATGTCCGAAGACAGTAATTACTAGATTACAAGGAGGATATTGCGTGTGAAGCTGCGGAAGAGCTCAAGCAGTCTTACAGTATGTCTCTTTTTCTTTCGTTTCCGCTGAGCGACAATGACTGAACTTGAGGTTCGAAGGTGGAGATGCGAATGTAGATAAGAATGCGCTTGACGTCCTCGGTTTGGGCTGTGATGTTCGATCACCTCAGGTGATTTGATGAATCACCCTCGTCAACGACGACACATGATGGCAGTGTGATTTATGATTATTGTGATGAATCATGACAGAATCAAACTTTAATCATGATTAATTCATGATTCATCATCGTATAATCACTGATTCATCATAGCATTTTTTCCTACAGGCAAATTTAATATAGAAAGCAAAATAATTTTATGGCACTAATGGGAATCGAACCACGTCCCAAACATAAGCAATTATGGAAGTAAAATCTATAAGAAGCCCAAACCACTAAACCATACAACCATGGTAAGCTATAAAAGCTAATGTAATATATCGGTATAAACTTAAACATAGGGGAATCCTGTGTCAGATGGAAGATGGTCTTGATGTTGAACGGCCCTGTAGGCCACCAAGAATTCCGAGTGTTCAGCATGGTAAAGTGCTAAGCCCGAAGGCGAAGGATGATTTACAACAACAGGTGACAAAGACGAACTCTACCTACGAGTGGCTGTCCCTGACAAAATGTAGTTCCTTCTAATATGTCGAAGCAGTGATTGCCAGTCGGTTTTCGGTATTCTGTGTGGTAGCTCACGAGACTCCTTGAAGTTCGAACATCGCCGGTAGGAGGAGAAAAGAGAACGCGAGAGAAGAGGAGACCGGGGTATAAGAGGCGAGAAGAATGAGAAAAGGATCGACTCAGAACAGGAGTCGGTCCAGGATGCTTTCCAGCGTGAGCATAAGCATCAGCTATCCCCAGATGAGCAGAGTAGATTGTCCTAGAGAGCTAGGAAACACCAGAGAAGTCAAATGAGCAGAATGTCCAGGATTGACGGTCTTGATTGCAGTTGTTGGGCAAGCGGAGCTGGATCGCGGGCGCAAGAACTTGTGCGCGGAGCGGGTGACCCTTTTGCGTTCACGGACAGGAGAGCCCTTCCTGACAAGGACAAAACTGAGCCTGGCTAAGACCCAGTTCGCCGGATGGGAAGGAAGCCTTGCGGCACCAGATCTGGCCAAATCTGAGGCACGAGGCTAGCCAGGTAATTCCCTCCAGCAGGATGATAAATCCATCACCCTACTTTTCACAAGGCTCCACATCGCCAGAGGGCTCCCACTTTGTGTCTGACGTCCGAGAGCGAGCGCGACGCGCGGGTTGGTTGGTGGGAGGGTCAAATGACTGGTCGCCGCTGTGCTTGATCCGAGCTCAGTTTGCTAGACTCGAGACTCTTGAGACCTTAGGACGGAATTATTCGACTCTTGATGACTTCTTCGGTGCCAAAACTCGTTTCACTGCTGGAATAGACCCCTGCGAGGAGTTCGTATGTCAACATGCAATAAGCGAAAGGCGGACTTACAGATCTGGAGAGAGGAAGCGCGTAACGGGCGTCGTGCAGCGGGAATTGGGCACAACGACATTACTGGGTGCGCTAGAGCGCGTTAGTGTCCCAATGACAATTGGTTGGGTGTTTGGCGCCAGCCCGACAAACCGCATGCTGCTGTCCTCGTAGCTGTTGACAGGCGAATATCAACAGAAAGAGGAACTGTCCCAGCGGTAGCGGATGGTGGAGGAGGCTGCTAAGTGGGCGTAACTTCGGGTGCAACAATAACTGCACCGCTGGAGACCAAGTTGATGGCTCCAAAGTCGTGGATAAGTATTGGCAACTTCCCACACTAAGACTGAGGGTAAAGACGATATCATGTATGTAACAGCAAGCGCTTACGTTTTCAGAAGTGGTCTGCCGTTTGAGAAGTGGGACTCAACGTTGTGGATATCTGAGTGGCAACTTGCTACACTGCGTAAGAGGGTAAGATTGTATTTCATAAATAGAATAGGGAGGTGCTCACATTTCGGAAGGGGACTACTATGACAGCATTTATCGACAAGTATTCAAGCTTTCAGGTTTTTCATGTCTTACGCAACTTTTGTGGTGCATACGTAACTTTTTTGCACATACGTAACTTTTTTTTGTGTATACGTAACTTTTTTTTTATGCATACGCAACTTTTCTATGTAAGTTTACAAATTATGTTATACTTTTAGGTTGTTACTCGTAACTATTTTGGTAATCAGTAATACTGCTTTGACTTACGCAGCTATATGTGACTATGCTGTGGTTGACATTAAGATATTTGTGGTTAAATTTTGGTTATACGTAAGAAATTTTAAAAATGCTGTGGTTATGTCATATACTTCTGTGCTGAGGCATTACCTTGCGATGGTTTTATATATTGTTATTTTTGCCATATATTTTGTTAACTCTTTTTAATTTAAAGTAATACTACTGGAAATATCTGATATTTTAATTAGTAATTTTCCGAGTGTACCGAGTGTATGTAAATGACCATATAAGACAGATAACTTTTTCAAATGTTTGGGCAAATAGGTTAATGGGTTTAACTCCCCAACTCTGGCAAAGGTTGGCAGGTGGAATCCTTCCTACGAGTCAAGAGTTCAAATCAGAGTAATGTGCAAGATAAATTTTGTTTTTCTTTTTTTTTATTTGTTTGAGTACGAAGATCTCATATATTTTAGCAACTACTATTACTGTCTACATATAGGGCTCTACACTTGTATTTCAAATTTGAAGATAGCCTTTGTTACAATTATATAAACCTATAGGACCAGAAAGCATATTATGGCTGTTTGTTATGACCTAGAGTGGTTCTTCTGCTCTCAAGACTCTTGATCAGCTTCGGATGACTTATCACACGTCTCTGATTGGTGGTTCTCACTTTGAGAAGCACTTTACAAGTTAATTAAGCTATTCTACACATTAGAGCTAAAGATAACACGTCATCTGAGAAGCACTTTACAAGAGGCCAAAAGTGAGTGCTTTGCAGGTAGAGTGGCCGTTTTGGCAAGCAGAAAGAGAAACTATACAGTACCAAGCCACCAGGGTCTGAGTCCGCTAAGTACCAGCAGAGTCCGCCGCATACAGGAGAAGGCCGACCCTATGTAGGGTTGGACTACCGACTGGTGGCAGCGGACAACTGTTTGAGTCTGTCTGCTGATCAAAAGTGAAGTCCATGGCTTGCAGGGAGCTTGTCTATACTGCCTGCAAGCCTACATGCCAGTAATCTACGCAAAAGAAAATAAAGAGTTGGTGTTTGTAAAGTCCGCAAGTCCGCCCTCAAGCGGACTTCAGCGGATATGTCAGGAACTCATTGGTGAAGCAAAAGAAAATCAGATAAAATAGGAAAGAAATAAGTAGACCTGGGGACAATTCCTGACACTGTTCTAGTATTACTAAGGAAAGTATGCAGAGACTGGAGAGGCTGTTGTAGTGATTCTACTGGATCTTGGCATGTCTAATGCAATTTGGAGTATAGTTTCAAGTACTGAAACCCAAGATCCCAAGCTACACTTTTTCTCTAAAGGTATCATCTGCTCCCTGATCCCAAACCTACAGCCTGTCATGTACATCTGTCCTAGTTTGACCTTACCCCAACTACTGTTGTGATTCCACTGGATCCCGGTATGTCCACAGCAATCCCAATTATAATCCCAAGTACAGAACGCCAAAATCCCAAGCTATATTTATTTCCCAGAAGGTATTCCCCGCTCCCTAGCCTGCCATGCACGTCCCCGTCCTAGTTTGCCCCCGTTCTGACCACCTTGTCCCTGCTGTCTTTGTCCACGTCCCTCATCAGCTCCCTGCCTCGTCCCCGTGTCCCGAGGAGCTCCTCGCTCTCTCTCATGCCCCGTCCTTGCCACGGTCCGTCCCGTGCCACAGCCATAGTCCCGAGTACTCGCTACAGCCATAGCCATAGCTTGTCATGCCACAGCCATAGCCATAGCCACAGCTATCCCAATGCCTCACTCTCTCCCCGACTACACCCAGACACCACAATCCCAACCACGCAACCACAGACATGAAAGTGCAGTTAGGAGATCCTCCACTGCATTCCAAGTTGACCCTTGCCTGGCCTTGAGTAAGCCGTGCGCAGTGGTCAAGGATTGCTTGCGCTGCAATCCTGCCATGCCCCAAACCATGTCTCAAGCCTGTCCCCCGTGACGCCCTAGCTAACCCCTATGACGCCCCGAGTATCTAGACTTGTCTTTGAAAAGCCTGCTCCATTCAGCTGCTTACGCCGCAGCTTCACGCCACAGCCATAGTTTGTCCCAAGGCCCGTTGGCCACCCTCTGTCTTGCCCCCAAAGGTTGAGCACCACTCTGTGGTGTCTCTTCTGTCAAGCCCGAACCCCACACTCATTCCCCAGCTGAGTCCCAATAAGATTCACTCACTTGTTCCCCAGTTGAGTCCCAACAAGACTCTATCGCTTGTTCCTTGTCCTGCTTCCCTTGACCCGCCATAGCCCCGTTCCACTATGCGAACCCTGTCCCGAGATCAACCCCAGTGATTGGTCTGGCCACGCGTATGCCAGCCAACTAGTCCAGTCAGTAGTGTCCCACCCCGGTCCCTGAACCTCAATCCCGCAACGCGTGTAGGCTTACACCTACTGCTGGATTGACCTCATCCCTATCCGGACTCAAACTCTGCCATTAGTCAACCTGCCCCCCGCCTGCCTCACAATTAGGCCTTGTTATGGCATCCAGCGCCATGCCTCTTCAAGGATGGTTCCTGACAATCCCCGTGTCCCTGATCCCCGTCCAGAAGTCACAAAGACTAAATCCTAAGTTGGTGTATGCATTACATCCGCCCCCCACGTTTGTTACCTTACTGCCCAGTGTGCCAGCAAGATACCTGGTGCACCATTACATTCCTTAGTTGCTGTCCTGTGCGCCAGCAGTATACCTCGCACACGGCTACATTCCTTTAGTTTCCCGCTGTTTTACTTGACTATACTTCATGTTCCTTGCCTCAGATCTTGTCCCCAGATGTTTACGGCCTTGTGTCCCAAATCCCGGATCGCGGTGTAGGGGAGATAATCCCCTTACAGATGGAAGCTACCACCAGCTGTGACTCAAATCAAGCCTATATGTCACTTTGAAGCAATAGCAATACCATTGAAGCAAGATATCGGACCGCTGTAACACTTGGATTTCATCCAGTGTTCGTAGCACACTCACCAGAAGCGGTACATTGGAGGTACGACCAGTCCGAGCCAAAGGGGGCGAGTCCGAAGCACAAGAACGAGTCCGAACGAGTCCGGGGCGGCAAAGCCAGGCAGAACACGTCCGGGAAAGCCAGAGTACACAGTCCAAAGACACTAGAAGCAAGTCCGCCAGCGAACGAGCCAGGGAAAACGGTACCGGCCTCGCAAAAAGGAGAAGAACATCATCCGGCGGACGAGCGGACAACAAACAATGTTCGGACGGGCCGGCCACACACATATGAGTGCTCGGATGACGCGCGTACGAACGAATGGTTCGAGCGACGAGCATATGAGCAGTCTGGTGTTTGCGGCCAAATGAACGAACGAACAATGCATGTGTCCGACGTACGAGCGTACGAGCGGACGGCCGGACGGACGAAGAGCAAACAGTAAAGGGACTTGTGCGTACGCACATGAGGGGACGTGGCGTGGGAAGTAAAGGGGTGGCGCGGGAGACTCGGGGAACGGGTGTAGAAGTGTGGCCGGGATAGCCGGATTCACACGCGATATTAACTTGTGTTAGTCACTTCATGTATACCGTGGGACAATTTAGCTTTCTCTCGGTGACCACCACCATCTATTTTGTGTGTGCGCGTGAACGAGGACGAAGAGCGCGGGGGCAGTGGAGTTTGAGCATAGGCTCATTCTGCACACTGTCTTCGTTGTCGAGGAACAGTAGAGGGCCACGGGGCTTTCTTATTTTGTGGTTTTCACTGAGTCTTGCGGCAACGCGAAGGCTGGTCGGCGTACGGACGCCTTGGTAGCATCGGACTCGCGCAGTCGCCACCTAGCTTATTTTGTGGTTTTCACTTAGTGGACCGACGGAGGCTCGTTAGCCTGAGGGTTGGACTGGGAGTTGGTTGGAGTTATTGGTCTCGAGAGTTGTTCGGCGCACGGGCGCGGACGCTTGTCGGACAGTTTGTGGTTTCAGTGGTCGTCTCGTACGGACGGACGGACAGACGGACGGACGGACAGTTCTCTTTATTTCATTGTCTTCTCCTTCTTTGCCTTCTATCTATCTATCTTTGTACCTACGTAGGTCTGGTGCTACACACCCGCTCACCAGGGCCACGGGGCTTTCTTATTTTGTGGTTTTCACTGAGTCTTGCGGCAACGCGAAGGCTGGTCGGCGTACGGACGCCTTGGTAGCATCGGACTCGCGCAGTCGCCACCTAGCTTATTTTGTGGTTTTCACTTAGTGGACCGACGGAGGCTCGTTAGCCTGAGGGTTGGACTGGGAGTTGGTTGGAGTTATTGGTCTCAAGAGTTGTTCGGCGCACGGGCGCGGACGCTTGTCGGACAGTTTGTGGTTTCAGTGGTCGTCTCGTACGGACGGACGGACGGACGGACAGACGGACAGTTCTCTTTATTTCATTGTCTTCTCCTTCTTTGCCTTCTATCTATCTATCTTTGTACCTACGTAGGTCTGGTGCTACACACCCGCTCACCCTCAAAACTACTTGTTTTCACCGCAATCACACCGGATCGACCCACAAACGTGGCATATGCACTAGCTATTCAAGGATCGATGCTATGGAAGCTAACTTAAGCTCGCGAGTTACCAAGTCAGCAAATGCAGTTTGAATCAACAATAGAGGCTGAGTAAAGTCAACCCCGACTCAGGTCAAGGGGCACGTGAGCGATCGAAGCTGATCAAAGCAAGGGGAACAACAATAGATCAAGGTGGGGCATCTGATTCCAAGTGGCCCGTGCAGAACGCCGCCAAGTCTGATTCCGGCCGGCAAAGTGGTTCAATACAAGTTCCTACCTCAGAAGGACCCCACAGCAGAAGTATCGCGGTCCGGCAAAGCGACCCAATCGAGGGGCATTCAAAGGAAGCAGATTTGAAGGGAAGATCGACTGATCAGGCAACCTGTCCAAAAACGGAACACTGTGCTTTGCGACTTCGCCACATCAGTCAGTGGACCCACAGTAGGTCAGACACGTTGATCAATGTAACACTTGGATTTCATCCAGTGTTCGCAGCAGACCCAGCAGCAGCAACAGCAGAGCGAGTCCGAGGCCCAGAGGAGTCCGAGCAGCAAGTCCGGGGCACAAGTACAAGACCAAACAACTCAGTACAAGTCCGAACGAGTCCGGAGTGGCAAAGCCAGGCAGAACACGTCTGCAAAAGCCAAAGAACACAGTCCGAAGACACAAGAAGCAAGTCCGCCAGCGAAAGAGCCAGGGAAAACTGTACCGGCCGCGCAAAAAGGAGAAGAACATCATCCGGCGGACGAGCGGACAACGGACAGTGTTCGGACGAGCCGGCCATGCACAAATGAGTGCTCGGATGACGCGCGTACGAACAAAGAGTTCGAGCGACGAGCATACGAGCAGTCCGGTGTTCATGGCCAATGAACGAACGAACAAAGCCAGTGTCCGACGCACGAACGGACGAGCGGACGGGAGGACAGGGAGGACGGACGCGGACTTGTGCGCGCGAGAGGGAAGAGAGAGTGGCGTGGGAAGCAGGGAAGGAAGTGGCGCGGGATAGATGATGGCGGGGCTCGGCGGTAGAGTGATACCCGGACTAGCCGGGTTCACACGCGTGTACATCTTGTGATAGTCACCCCATGTACACCGTGTGAAAAATTTAGCTTTCTCTCGGTGACCACCACCATCTATTTTGTGTGCGCGCGTGAACGAGGACAAAGAGCGCGGGGGCAGTGGAGTTTGAGCATAGGCTCATTCTGCACACTGTCTTCGTTGTCAAGGCACAGTAGAGGGCCACGGGGCTTCTTATTTTGTGGTTTTCACTGAGTCTTGCGCCAACGCGAAGACTGGTTGGCGTACGGACGCCTTGGTAGTATCGGACTCGACAGTCGGCACCAAGCATATTTTGTGGTTTTCACTTAGTGGACAGACGGAGGCTCAATAGCCTGAGGGTTGGACAGCGAGTTGGTTTGAGTTGCTGGTCTCGAGAGTTGTTCGGCGCACGGGCGCGGACGCTTGTCGGACAGTTTGTGTTTCTGTGGTCGTCTCGTATGGACGGACGGACGGACGGACGGTTCTCTTTCATTTTATTTGTCTTCTCCTTCTTTGCCTTCTATCTATCTACCTTTGTACCTACATAGGTCTCGTGCTGCACTCCCGCCCACCCTTTAAATTACTTGTTTTCATCGAGCACCAGGAGATACCAAAAGGACAAGAATATTGACTTCGGGGTGTCTATCAATAGCTAGGAGCAACGGCTAGCGCTTCAAAGTGCTTCTGTCAGGAATCATCCTCAGGTCTATTTATCTCCAGGTCTATTTATTTCTTTCTTATTTTATCTGATTTTCTATTGCTTCACCAATGAGTTCCTGACATATCCGCTGAAGTCCGCTTGAGGGCGGACTTGCGGACTTTACAAACACCAACTCTTTATTTTCTTTTGCGTAGATTACTGGCATGTAGGCTTGCAGGCAGTATAGACAAGCTCCCTGCAAGCCATGGACTTCACTTTTGATCAGCAGACAGACTCAAACAGTTGTCCGCTGCCACCAGTCGGTAGTCCAACCCTACATAGGGTCGGCCTTCTCCTGTATGCGGCGGACTCTGCTGGTACTTAGCGGACTCAGACCCTGGTGGCTTGGTACTGTATAGTTTCTCTTTCTGCTTGCCAAAACGGCCACTCTACCTGCAAAGCACTCACTTTTGGCCTCTTGTAAAGTGCTTCTCAGATGACGTGTTATCTTTAGCTCTAATGTGTAGAATAGCTTAATTAACTTGTAAAGTGCTTCTCAAAGTGAGAACCACCAATCAGAGACGTGTGATAAGTCATCCGAAGCTGATCAAGAGTCTTGAGAGCAGAAGAACCACTCTAGGTCATAACAAACAGCCATAATATGCTTTCTGGTCCTATAGGTTTATATAATTGTAACAAAGGCTATCTTCAAATTTGAAATACAAGTGTAGAGCCCTATATGTAGACAGTAATAGTAGTTGCTAAAATATATGAGATCTTCGTACTCAAACAAATAAAAAAAAAGAAAAACAAAATTTATCTTGCACATTACTCTGATTTGAACTCTTGACTCGTAGGAAGGATTCCACCTGCCAACCTTTGCCAGGTTGGGGAGTTAAACCCATTAACCTATTTGCCCAAACATTTGAAAAAGTTATCTGTCTTATATGGTCATTTACATACACTCGGTACACTCGGAAAATTACTAATTAAAATATCAGATATTTCCAGTAGTATTACTTTAAATTAAAAAGAGTTAACAAAATATATGGCAAAAATAACAATATATAAAACCATCGCAAGGTAATGCCTCAGCACAGAAGTATATGACATAACCACAGCATTTTTAAAATTTCTTACGTATAACCAAAATTTAACCACAAATATCTTAATGTCAACCACAGCATAGTCACATATAGCTGCGTAAGTCAAAGCAGTATTACTGATTACCAAAATAGTTACGAGTAACAACCTAAAAGTATAACATAATTTGTAAACTTACATAGAAAAGTTGCGTATGCATAAAAAAAAAAGTTACGTATACACAAAAAAAAGTTACGTATGTGCAAAAAAGTTACGTATGCACCACAAAAGTTGCGTAAGACATGAAAAACCTGAAAGCTCGAATACTTGTCGATAAATGCTGTCATAGACTACCATCCAAGCTAGCGGAACCGAGGCGTATACTAACGCTGAAGTTCAGTTTACCATTGAGAATCGGAGAAGAAAGGTGCTTACAATTTCATAAAAAGCCTCTGTTACACTGGCAATGTCGAGCATACTATGCCAACTCAAGGTACAGCCTCTGCTTTCCGCGTGACAGAGTAGATGATTGTGCGGCGGAGGTAGAAGCGGTATAACCGAGAATGGGATGGGTGGTGCATGGAGTCCAATGTGCATCGGAAGCAGCACCCTATGCGGTTTCGTGGGGGCGCGTCGAAGGAGGCGTGTCAGTCAACGAACAGGTGTAGCAAAACCGATACAAGAGTGTAGCGGACTGTCGGTCGATGTGCTTGAATAGCGATGACTGGGCTGGTTCTGTCACTGCTCTGCTGGCACAAACAGCGAAAACAGGTGTCGAGGAACAGGAATTCTTCTAGATGGTTGAAGGTTGAATGAGAGATAGTGACAAACAGAGGCGGATAGTGACGATGCCGAGAGCCTGAATTACTAGAAAGCGATGCGCGAAGTAGGCGGAAGTTGGAGTGATTGGCGAGCTGAAGACAGCTGATGAGTTTGTCGTTGCGAAGTTTCTTGAGAGTAACATGAATAAATAGGAAGAAGTAAGAAGAGAAAAGTACCACACACCATGTCAGAGTACCCGGTATCCAAGTAATCCAAGTCTTGGCTAGAACAAGCCTCAACTCGGTAGCCAGTAATATTTCTGACACATGGGGTGTCCTTCGGATGACTTCTCATCAGACGAATAGAGTTCTCCAATGGCGTCGGCTCCCGCAAAGATACTTGCCATCCCATTGTTCTGGTATTCATCTTTGGTCTGGTCCTTGCCGGGCGTGCTGCAGGAGGGTTACCGGCTCTCCAGGTGATCGCAGCACGCTCGACAACTATGTATCTGTGGCTCCAAGAGACTGGTGTCTGCGAGGTGTATCTTGTTGACCTTGTTGACAAAATGCTGAATGAAGAATGTCCTATCGCCAACGGCCTGTTTGATGGCAGTCTAGTCGGCACTGTTCGAGCACGCTTCGTGTCTGAGATGTGCGAGACAATCGAAGCATGGCCTTGTCGGATGCCGCATACATGTACTAATTAGTCGGACTTGAACGTGACAGCCAAATTAAGGTGTGAGAAAGCACTGGCACGCGTGACGTCATCAAACCCTTGAAAGCATGTGACTTGGTTGGGTCAAGATTAGAACATTTATTCTCACGCAATCCGCGCCAACAAAGGAATGCAGTTTCCCTGTTGGGCCGCCTTTCGCTCTTTCTTCCTTACCACATTATGCCGGTGTTGACGACAACAACAACAACAACAACAACAACAACAACAACAACAACAACAATGTCTTCCCCCTCCCCTCCCCTCAACAAGACAAATGAGCTTACCGCCGAACATACATCATAACGAACTTGACGGAACTCCGGAAGTCCTCAAAAGACGGAGATCAGCTACATGCAACGTGAGCACACTTTCCTAGTACGCATCTCATAGATAAAAAAATGCTCCTTTCTGTATTTTGGTGTGGAAGATGAAGTCAAGCATCCACCTTGCAAAGCATGCCAGTGTGCAGAGCTTCCAGGACAGGCTGAATGATTCAGAGACAGTACCAAAATGTATGTCTTTCCTGTTAATTTCTGAAAAGCAGCAATAATAACTTCTTCCCCTTTCTCACTTCTGAGCAAAGCTCGTAGAAGTATCTTGACATCCCCGTTGGTGGCTGACGTGAGTATCTCCTTGTTGTTGTCTGCCATTCCCTGTGTACTGATATGCTTGCTTCGGATCTACAGCTGTCTGGGCGCGAGAGCCTGCAGACAAAGAAGTCGCAAACATTTGCGGTGGCGCACCGCCTGCTGATTTGATCGATGCTGCAAGGACGAGGCGTTCAACCAGCGGGCGTAGGGCGACGTGATACGCGAAGCGCACGAGGTCAATGTGCGGAAGATCTCGCCCTCGCCTTGTTGACGCCAAGCGGTCCGCGCGAGGCGCTGCATCTCCTGCACAAGCAGGCGGAACGTCAGCGATGTGGATGTGTCGAACGTGGATGGTGCATCTCCTGCTCAAGCAGGCGGAACGTCAGCGACGTGGATGTGTCAAACGTGGATGGTGCTTGGGTCAAGGTGAGTTGTGTTTGTGTGAATCCGAGTGCTGGAGAGTGCTAGTACGAAGTAAAAGACTGACCATGATTTATAGTGCAATTAATCATTGTGATGAATCACAGTTGATGAATCGTGTTGATGCATCAACTGTGATTCATCACGATGAGTAAGGTATGCACTATATTATTGTCTTGAAGTTTCACTCTGTCTGACTTTAGAACCTGAAGGTAATGCTACTTGAACATCTTGCCTATGGCTTGATTAGCCAGGTAAGTAAGAACTGATTATTGTGTTTTACATTAGAATAGATTAGAATACATGTAAAGTAACTATGATTAAATACAATAATCATAAATCATAATGCCATCAAGTGTCGTCGTTGACGAGGGTGATTCATCAAATCACCTGAGGTTCCTGTGATGTTGCCTCAGAGGAGTCAATGAAGCAGGTATTCGGCAAAGTTGTGTCCCGTTTTGGGTCGATAAATGCCGTCGTAGCTATACCCCTCAAGGGCTGGGGCCGACCCAATTTGACCCGGGGCCGACCCCTGACCTGGCCCGAGGGTCGGGCTGAGATGGGTCGGGTCAGTGAGAATTGCTTGGAGAGAGGGCCGGGGGCCAGACCTACCTGGGGCTATGGTGGCCCGACCCGGCCCTTTGGCCCTTATCTACTTAATATAGGTAGATAAGTTCCTTAATTCTATTTCACTTGTACCAATTAAGCAATATAAATTATGTAGTAAGCTTGAAACTTTAACTATTTCGGACCTAATTACTTACCTTACCTTTCTCAGAGCATTCGGGCGTGACTTTAGTGAGTTCTTGTGTCCGGTAAATGGATGCCACCACTTCAAATTCCTCTTAAATGCTCAACAAAGAATTAAAAACAAAGTAAGCTCACCTCGGAAGTTTGGCAGGCATAAATGCTTAGTGGTTAGTACTCAAATTAATAGCTTTCAACATAATATATTTTGTTATAGGGGTCAAAGGGCCGACCCCTTAGCCTGACCCGACCCGAGGGTCAGAAGGGGGTCAGGTCGGGTCACCGAGGAAATAATTTTTTGTTGGCCCCGAGGGTCAGGGCCAAGTCCAAAAAGTGTTGTGACCCGGCCTGACCCGGCCCTTGAGGCCTATAGTCGTAGCGTCAGCGGGTAAAGTACATATCTCGAAATTAATTTCCTTCATTGACCACTAATTATCGTGAAAAAAATAGGCATTTGCGAGCATTATGCTGCTCTAGAGTACGCACGATATTATCAAGGCGAACGAATCTCAACTGATGCTAAAGTTGCTTGAATGCCTAGTTACCCAACGGATCGCCTCAAGCGTCTATTTGACACGAATGTGTACGGCGCCTTTTTCACTGCGCGCGAAGCAGCCAACCACATGATCCCTTCCGGTGGAGGATCAATTGTTCTTGTCTCTAGCATGAGTGGAACTGTTAGTCCTTCAAGCTTCATAATCAGCTTCGAGGACGGTTACTGATACTCATATGCAACTTATGATTAGATTGTAAATGCTCCTCAGGTGTGTCTTCTCTTAGAAACACGCCTTGACGCGAAAGTGACTTCTGTTTCTCGCCGGTAGCCTCAAGCACCGTACAATGCTTCGAAAGCTGGTAAGCCAATTCGTTAGTCTAGTCCATCTGTAGTTGTGACTGACATATTCCCCCAGCTGTCAAACATTTGGCTTCGAGTCTCGCAGTCGAATGGGCGAAGAAGAATGTTCGCGTCAATTCCCTGAGGTTCGGCGTCATTGCAATCAAGCTTGCGTATCCTACAACTTATTCATTCTTAGCCCCGGATACATGCGAACTAAGATGACGGGTTCGGTGTTAGAAGAGGAGGAAGGCCTTATCGTGCGTTTCCGCTTCATCTTCACTATATTTAATATGAGTCGCTAACTCGTAACTCTAGCAAAAATGGGAGGCCATGACACCCATGGGTCGGGTAAGCTGCTAATCACTCAGTTAAAACACCATGATATTCATTTATTCTCTGCATAGCTCGGCGACCCGGAAGAACTGAGTGTCGGTTTGATAGCCCCTCCTGCAACCCCGCTGACTCTTCTTTTTATGCCGTTCTTCTTGCAGGGCGCCGTCGTATACCTCTGCAGTGATGCATCCAAATTCATGACAGGCGCAGAGATTCGCGTAGATGGCGGCTATTGTCTCACGTGAAACACATCGCCGTCTAATCCATATCTTTCGTTATTTCTTGACTTCATACACGCGACAGCAGTTTGGCCACTAGATGGGACTTTTACTTTTTTTCCACCTAATCTTTTATTCGCAATACACGGTTCTCATTTTACAAGTTTGTTCTTGGACATTGCTTTCGTCTAATTATTGCTCACGTTAATTATGTATACCCTTAATACATCCGGAGGATTG
Organism: Trichaptum abietinum; assembly: GCA_910574555.1. NCBI lineage: Eukaryota > Fungi > Basidiomycota > Agaricomycetes > Hymenochaetales > Trichaptaceae > Trichaptum > Trichaptum abietinum. The sequence goes on along the minus strand of CAJTBE010000005.1, from coordinate 4,158,069 downwards.
GAAATGGCTCCTGTCCAATACAGTACGTAGAACTAGAATACAATTGTAGAGTGTGGATATTAACTTGAGGAAGATGCTCTCTGGAGGCAGAGTGGTGCTCTTAGTGGATGCATGATATCATTGGCGAGTCACTGCGGCTTCACCGCCGTATCTACATCGGTGGAGTGTCTTCAAGACGGCATAGTTGAAACAACATTAAAGGCAGAAGGATGAACTACTCCCAACATTAGTCTCCGTAGTCCCCTACTCTCCGCCTTCGCATCCGCCTAGAACGATACATCGCTGAACTTAGTCGCAATCAACAGACGCCAGAAGGCATGCAACAGCCAACCGATGACCATGCGCAGCCCCAGCGCCGCCTTCGAGGGCAAGAGGACAGCAACTTTGCGAGCCTCGGGCCGAACCCGGTGGACAACGTCCCTTCGGAGATGCTCCGCAGACCACTTGAGCCGGACTTCATGTCAAACTCCGCCTTGAAAGAGATGGGCACTGCTAGTACTAGTATGGAAAAGGACGTTGAGAGAGAGAAAGAGGAGAAGAGTCGCCGGCGAGAGCACAGGAGGGAGACCGGGTGTGCGACGATTACGTTGAGTGTTCCCGGGGATGAAGCAAGTTTGGATGGTTCGGCCGGAAGGTGTTCGGAATAGGTACGCACTACTTTTAGTAAAGAGTAGTCGCATAGTCGCAGTTCAACAGAATGGGCGGTGGATTGGATTTTTCTTTAACATATATCGCGGTACTTCAGGCGTGTTGACATTACCTCTACTAAGACTCGCATACGTGAATTTTTATTCACTTGCCAAACTTTATTCGAGCTACTACAAATCTATGCAGAAGTTATTGGAATCGGTGGAGAGACGCCAACAAAGTAAAACATATCCTTCGCAATTGAAAATGAAATATACAAAGGGTTGCATACAAAAATTTAATACACTAAGCCGCGAATTCTCCCAAGCAAGAAGGGTGGAGTCAGCCATAATCAAATGTGTGGTATAAATTTTGTCCATACAACTGTATCGAACGCGGAGGGAGGAAGGCGACGAAGGGATAGGAGGGCGAGAATCAGGAGGGTAAGACGGGCGACAGGATATATAATGGCAGCCGGCGTTTCTACGGTCTTCTTTATGCGCGCCCAGTATATATCTTCAGGTGTTCCGTACCCACAGTCAGTCCATTTGTCAAAGACAAATCGTGAGTAGACAGGAGAGATTGCGATGATGAAAAGGCACAGGCCTACGATGGTCAGAGAAGCCGTCCGCCAAAGAATCTGCTCGACCGGCGAAGGAAAGTCGAAGTGCCAGGCAGCGCAGTGGATCGATCCGAATGCGGCGCCCGCTAAGGCAGAGAAGATCAAAAGCGGCTTCGTTTCGGCTTTCTCGCAGTGGAACATCATCAACATGATCCACTCCATGTCAAGCTCATTGAAGAGCAGTTGGAGTGCCGGTTTGTTGTCCATTTTGGCCTTGGCATCGCTATAGTCTTCAAAGTCGAAGTCGAAAGCATACGGATCTAGAATCATCTGCATTGGGAGGAACATGAGCAGGTACGGCAAGTAGAACAGCTTCCCGACGACATATGTGCAGGTCCTCCAAACGCACTCGACAGCTCGGCGGAAATGCGATCTCGTCACCGAAGAATGTTTTGGGCTATCAGTTGAGCTTTGTAATTCGATCTCGGGGTCAACAACGTTACCCGATCGGCGGGGCATCAAACGTCGTGGTGCGCGAATCGTTTTCAGAACTCGTAGTATGATTGACTGTGCGGATTTTCGGAGATAATCTCTCAGCCGGAACTCGTTCTTGGTGAATGTCCATGTCTCTGCACTCCTTGATCGAGCATGCGTATCCCCGCCGCTCCCGCCTTCGTTCTGCGATTCGTTCTCGCCAAGTCGAGCATTGGCAAGCTGCCTCTTCAGCTCCTTTGTCTCAATGATGATCGGGCATCTGACATCGAGCGGCTTGCTCCACCAGAAAAGGTACATGATGCTGTTCAGCCCGGCCAATGCAGCTGTCGTAAGTTCGATCTCCGTGATCGTCAAGTGCTGGTGAGCGCGTGCGATGAGCTGGATGATGAACCAGGTGATTTGCAGTAAAGCAACTCCTTTCGAGAGAGCATCGCCTTTGCTTCTGTCTTCGATTTCTTTCGCTGTCGTATCCGGGAAGTCGATCATACGATTCAGCAGTAGGTATTTAAAGTAGCCATATCGGAGGACGCATTCCTGCACCACGATCCCCTCCTTCTTTGTTTCATAGCAGTAATGTCGCATCCAAGCTATCCAATAGGGCTCCTCGCCCTCGCCCTCTATGCAGTTCACTCTAAAGCCTCCCATCTGCAAGAAATACGCATGTGTCATTGTCCATTGCACACCTACAGAAACTGTTCAACTAAATTTATTCCGAGCTTCAGAATGAATAAAATAATACATGATTCCGGACGTGCTTTATTGATCGTCTCTCGTATCATCAAGGCACCTCGCCATTGCTTGAATGCCCACATGATCATCACCTCTGGCGCGAGCAGGGCCAGGAACATTAGGAAAATCCGACGCTTCAGTAACGGCCAGCTCTTCTCCTCGAGCCACGGAACGTTTGGGTGTACAGACACCCATGTCACAGCAAACGTCGTCGCCAGGCAGCTCCAGACGATGTCCCAGACGGTGCGACCGGGACATAGGCAAGCGGGACATTCATCTCGGGTAAAGATCGGCGCATCGTAGGCCAACGGCTCAGCGAAGGATGACTCAATGGGTACAGCACCTGTGCCGTACTGTCGGGCAAGATACAAGAAGGCGAGAATGAAGAACATGGTGCGGGACAGCGGCAAGCAAAGTAAGACGACACACTGGGTCTATCGCGGACGCTGAAGACGAAGAGCAAGCATCCTATATACTGTGGATACACTCAACCGCGTGTTGGCTTGCCGGACATTCTGCATTACCACGTTCCATTCATACCGCCCGTCGATGCTTCTCCCAACATAAAGTTGACGCTGACCCAACATTTACGCACCAAAAGAAGGTAACATTGTCCTTATTCGTTACCGAAGGAGGCGATGTAGTCTGTGTCAGGATACCTATGGTCTGCGCACAAGTTGATGCACGCGCAATGGGTGCGTTATGAAGGGAATGAGCGAACCGTCCGGGAATGACGGATGTGCAGGTTTGTGCGTTCTCTGCGTTCATGAAGACCTTCCGGAGCACGGAACTCGAGTCCTAATGCTATAAGAGTATGCTATAAGAGTTATAGTATTACTTAAAATGTGCGCCTGACTGAGAACCGAAAGCCGACTTACCTACTGATACTAGAAACGGCAAAGCAACGATGTTAGGAGAAGGTGTAAAAACCAGTTCAGGTGGGACAGGTGGGTCTCGACCCCTGATCATACCGGACATCTGGACTCAATGAAGTTGGCCCAGTGCAGAGGTATATGCCAAAGGTTGTTCTTTACATCCAGACTTGGCCCATCGCTAGATTGAACTGAAATACTTTAACTGTAGGGAAGAGGGAGAAAGAAGCTGAGAATGGCGTAGAAGGACCAGGCAGATTGGTGAGTAATCAGGCGCAGCTTTACATATGTCCCTTCGTCGGACGTAGAGTCATGAAGAAGATCACCAATACCGAATGTCCAGTGCAGTCGTATTTGTAATTCCATAGTGAGGCGAGTGCGTATAACAATGCGAATGCTGTCAATGCAAACTCAGTCTCTTCCAGCACTCAAAGTTCACGGGAGTTCTTACCTTTGCATCTCTTGATCTCTCCACGCAATTGCCATCAAGGGCATTCGCTCCCTTCTTGTCCGACGTTCCTCCACCTAATTCTCCCTCGTTGGCGCGAGAGATAGCGTAAGTATTTCTGAAAACAAGGACTGATGGCCAAAATGAGGATAAACATACGGGCTTGTTATACGGAGAAAGGACGAGACGAAGCGGCTGATGAATCAACTTGAAGCCCGCGACGCCACTAATTTCCGATACTTAGAATGCCGCCCACGGATCGCTCATGAGGGGGCTACCTCTTGAAGTGAGCTTCCGAGAGGGGTAGAATTTGGTACGAGTAAGGAGACTGTAAAAAGAAGTCACAGTCAATAATTTATACCAAAATCAATGTGACCCAGTAAAATAAAAGAATTTAATCAGATTTTGCATATTCTCGACACAATAGTTAAGACCGAATACACATGTGATAATCCCATCTTGATATGATGAACAAACGTGTCGCATTTTGTTCAATGCATGACTTGACTTACGGTAACGTGCGATGGCGTTGGATTTGACCAGCAAAAAGCCATCACTGCCTTCCATGAGGGTAATTCGAAGTGGATTCTGCGGTTCTGTTGGTGCGGAATTACTGGTAAACTTTCAGGAGAAGGTCGCCACACGGAATAGCGGTACGAATATTTCATACAGTATCGGCAAGCTTCGTTTATGCGACTGTTGCATTTCAAGTGGAGGAAGATGGACGCTCCACTTTCGCAAGTGGCTGTATAGAAACAGTCTGAGAAGCGTCGAGAGACATCGCGGATAGGATGATGTTGGGAAGTGAAGAGATGCAAGCGTGGGTACTTTACTGGCATCTAATACAGTGGCCTGAGCCTCGGCTCCGAGTTGGGACTCAGTGCTTTCTGCAAGTTGTACTATCAAATCTTGCATTCGGGATATATTTCTTCGTTTCTGGTCGTCTACTGTAGTTCTGCTTCTCGCGATATCTTTCAGCAATGCTCATAATGTGACGCACAACCCCATCCGTTGTATGTCTATGCACTGAATGGGCCTCCGACATGACTCATCTCCTCACCCGGAGAGAAGATTCTACTCCAATGTGTCGCCTTCTCTAATTTGTGCTGTAAAATGAAAGAGGGAGATGTCTACCTAGCTTGGTTCTAACACTTCCAGACTGTAAACTGCTCCACTCTGGCTGGCACTCAGCACTGGCACCGAGAGGGAACTTATTCCCATCATCACTATCTCAAACATCCACGTACTGTGCATGACGTTGACTCTTGGGGCCACTTCCGCATATTCAGCAACGCGCCTGGCGACTCGACGATGCCAATGTGTCATTTTTCATGGAGGCGTCACATATGACATTGGTCTGGGTCCTATGCTGTGCTGCTGTCCTATTCATGACGCACGTACCCAGTGCGCTTTAAGCTTTCATCTTCAAACCCACTCTCGAACTTCAAACCTCAAGAGCATCCTACCCACTACCACCGCAGCAAAGCCGCTTTCGACCTGACACTCACCTGCTCGCCTGCATCCTTACAGCGTTAACATCAAACGAACGATGTCGCCCGTCCTCGATCTACAACCCGGCCGCCAGGTCCCGCTATCCGTAACAGAGAAGCGCGCGTCCGAGTCGCTCGTCACTTGTCATGGTCCGTTCGCATTCAAGTTCTTTCTTCCCTTTCTCCCTTTTCCCTTTTCGCTTTTCGCTTTATCATACAAGACTTGGTTACTCAAAACGGACGCGCATGTGTGCAGTTTTAGACGCCGCGCTCGCGAAGCCCGCCAAAGGCATCACCGTTGGCCTGCAGCGGTACCGCAAGATGTCCGAAGACGGTGCCGCCTTCGCGTTCGACCCCGTCGCATACGGGTGAGTCCCCCCTTATTCATCCTCTTGCTTCCAGCACCTTAGCGCCAGTCACTATATTGACCTATTCTGGACAGGACAACGGACGAGGACGGAAACTGCATGGACCTGCTCGAGCCCTCATCCGAGTCCTCCCGCGAGCTCGCCATCCTGCGCAAAGGCGTCTACAAGATCACCTTCCAGACCAAGCCGTTCTTCGAATTCACGAACCGGGAATGTTTTTATCCGTGGGTCGAGGTGAGCTTCCCAGACGGTCGTAACTCTTTTGGCCGCCATCATCTGATTGCTCTTCTTCACGTCAGATCCCATTCGAAGTGACCGACACTTTCAAACACCATCACATTCAGCTGCTCATCACCACCCATTCATTCACTACCCTTTGAGCTAATAGCAAGTTTAATCATTCGCGGAACTGCAATCCTGTTCTTCTGCTATCTACTCATGACATAAATCGCCGACATTCTGTAACTACTTTGTTATGTATGCATTTGTTTTGGATATTGTAGCTCGTACAGTATATTAATGCCCTCATCTTGCAATGTATCTTCATAAATGTACTCTGGAATTTTAATGGAGCTGATACACACGCATATCTTTGTACATAGGGACCACATGGCAACGACCACTGGTACCTCTTAGCTACACTTGACTCTTAAATCGTCTCCACAACGTCGAGGATAATAGCGAATCCTGAACGCTGCCGGTAGACGCCACAGTCTCTGCCACTGGCGCACTGAAGTTTCCTTTGGTCTCCGAGTGCTATTAGTGTTGAAGACGTTCTGTACCTCCGGTAAAAAACATCCGACACGGCGACTAGTGCGGACCAAATCCGCATGCATGTAGGTGCTAGTAGTCACGACTCGGATATGGAATACATGGAGTCTGGCGAGAAGACAGGAGAAAAGTATACAACTTGTAAGAATTACTGTTAACATTACAAAACAAGACAACGACGTCGAAAGCATATATGTACAAAGGTATAATGATGAGAAAGATTGGTTTTCCGATATGCAACCTCGTTACCCACTACTAGCATCACGCACAAATAAACAATATCTCGCTCTCGCGGAACATCAAGCAGAACCGGCACGCCTCTGCGCAGCTTGTAGCACGAGCACGCTTGTCTGGTGACCAGAGGCCACAAAAGCAGCTGCGACATCACCCATCGTACGGCTCAACTCTCCGCCAACACCACCCGACAAGCCATGCGCAAGTAGAAGTTCCTTCAGTTCGTTGCGGTGCGTTTCCTGTGTCATACGCCTTCCCCGGCCGGCCACGACGATCAATGGGCTCGACGTCGACGATAGACCGAGCGATTTACGGCTGGACCGCTCCAAGACGTGATGCAACGGTCGAGGAGAGGCAGCGTCGTGGAAGGTAATGCGGGAAAGCGCATCTTGCACTGACACAGGAAGAGTCACTTGAGATGCGCGAGAAGAATAACGTGTCCAAACAATGTTATCTGCGGTTTCTGATGCAAGACGCGTTTCGTTGGTTTGAGCTCCGTAGACTGTGTCACCATTGGCTGCGCCCTAAAGGAGAGAAAAAAGTTTAATGATCATACAAGTCGAAGAAAGTAGCAGTCTGGACGTACGGATAGTGTGAAGTTCGCGAGAGCTGCGAATTTCTCCTGGTCTATGCTGTAGACAGTCTCTTGCTCGTGTCCTTCAGTCTTCTCCACTCTGAGCACTGTCGCAGTAACGCTCGAGTTGGCGCACAGCTGCACAACGAAGTCGAGAGCAAGGCGATCATCTGGGCCGCCGAAGAACGGAAGGAAGAGGTGGAATCCTCCTGAACCCAGGCTGGCTCCGTCAAGATCGACGTTGTCAGAGCCGCTGCGATCGACAAAGAGGGCGACGTCCGCAGGGGACTCTGCAAAGACTTTCCGGACAAATGACGAGTAAACAACCGAGGGTGCAGCAGTTGAAGACGACGCCAAAGCCCTATCGCTGCCATTCTTATGGAATAGATTCTCGAACGGATTATGCACGAAGCCATGTGAATTATGCGCGTTATCTTCCGCTGACGCCGTACCTTCCATAACCCATGGTACAACAACCATCTGCGCTCCGCGTTCGCGTGCGTAGGACGATACACGGCCTGCAAACTCATCCACACCGATGACGGCAAGTGTGCTTCGGACAGCGATGCGATGCAACCGGCCGAACGTGCGGAATACGGTGAGCAGCGGGTCCGCGCGAGCGAGGACCTGGGCAGACGCTTCCTGTGACTTGAGGACCGCGGATGTACGTTCCGTGAGCTCGACAAGCCGGAGAGCTGAGATTGAGAGGGCGTTTTTCTGTGCGTTTTTCTGTTTTGCCAATGGCATCACAGAAAATGTTGGTACGTCCGAAAGGGACTCGGTGGCCTTTTCATCGGTCTCCGTCGAGACGCGAGGGTTCTTCGAGCTCGCGGATGTGGGGAAACATTGTAGGAGTTGGGTGAGAGTCATTAAAGGAGGAAGGTGTTCGACTTTGTTCATCACAACCGCGAAACTGGTCTTAATCGCCCCTTCAGACAGGTCCAACCCACCGTTCAGACCTTGCTGATCGCTCACTATCGCTTTCTCTCCCGGTGCCTTTGTACGCACATGTTCCGGGTACCACAGAAGAGTAAGCGGGGTCGTCATGAACGTGAGCACAATCGCATGGAGGACAAACATCGAAAAGAGTCGAACGTCGAGGATGCCCGCATTGCGGCCGACATTGAGAACGATGAGCTCAACGAGACCTTTACAAGACATCAGAGTGCCGATTGCACCCGATTCCCGCCAGTTGAAGCCGAACAGCTTGGCTGCCGCGAAGCAGCCAAGAAACTTACCAAAGAATGCGATCGTACAAATGAGTACGATGTAACCCCAAGTGATTCCATCGTTGAGAAGACCCAGGTTCGTGTTCAAACCGGAAAGTGCAAAGTACTAAAAGAAACGGAGTGAATAAAGTTTGACATCAATCACTCATTAAAGCCGTACCAGGGGTAAGAAGACGAGAGAAATCAAATCCTCAAGTTTCTCAACAATTGCAATCGCAAAGCCGTTCTCGTGAGGAATAATTAGACCAGCAACAAAGCCACCTAAACGCAGGCATGCAGATGTTAGTAAATGCAAAAACAACCTTTTCAATTATTATACTTACCGAAAATGGGGTGAATTCCGATGATGTCAGTGAAGAAGGCAGAGACAAGTACGAGGAGGAATGTAATGGTCATCAAAGTCGTACTTGGCTGACCGTTCTCAAGGCTTCCCGTCTTCCTTGCCAGCCACCTGTAGGCATACTTGACAGGGAAAAGAAGGAAGAGGACGTATCCCAGACCAGCCAAAAGAACCCAGAGAGCTGTGAGGCCGGAGGAAGCATTGACAAGGGCCACACTTAATGCCAAAAGAACCCAGCCAACAACATCATTACCGACGCCAGCGGAAAGAGTGACAACTCCAACCGTAGTATCCAGCAGGCGCGTCTCCGTAAGGATTCGGCAGAGTACTGGGAAGGCGGTGATTCCGATCGCTACTGCCACGAACAGGATGAAGTACCCCCTATTGACGGACTCGTTCACAAACTGGTCATATAGAGGAACCGCAAGCGCTGCACCGAGTCCAAAAGGTAGGATAAGACCAACAAAGCTGATGGTCATGGCAGCCCGCGCATTGCGCTTGATCAACCGAGTATCAATCTCGAGGCCGACGAGGAACAAGAAGAAGACGAGTCCAATGTTGGCAGTGAGAGTGAGAAGGGGGATGGATAGTTGAGGAAAGATCCGCTGAGAGAAGTTCGGAATGCGGCCCATTACAGAAGGGCCAAGGAGCACGCCTCCGATAACCTCAGCAATGACCCGCGGTTGGCGGATACGCGCTAGGGGGATGGCGAGAAGCTGTGTGAAGATGACAATGATGCCTGGGTGGCGAATGGTTTCAGTGCATAGAGTGGACAATGAGACACGGTGCTTGCTCACCAACTTGTATCACCCATAGTCGCAGCGGGTCACCAGCATTATAGTTCGTTGGGTTGTCTCCAGAGATGATCCCCCCCTATTTAAGAGTGACTTGATGAGCAACTGGCATCAGATAAAAGACGTGATGGAGAGCGTACCTGTTCTGCTGCAGCTCTACGAACAACAGTGTATGCCTCGTCAAACAACTGGCCCATCTTTGAGCAGCTTTCTGCCTAGGATCCTGGGCTGAGAGCTGAGGTTCGAGGGTTGAAAGGAAGAGAGGCGACGGAATGGGGAGAAAGCACTCGAAACGCTTGGTATAAGTACCTGGCGGGCGGCGTATTCAGTCGATTTGATTCATATACTAGCCGGAAGTCTAAATTTGGCTAGTACAGGCACAACTTGATCTTCATTCAAGCTTGAACGTAAATGTTACCGTAATTACATAACTTATATACTATTACATGTAGTAATATACTGTGGGTGTCAGTGGTCATGAAGTAACTCAAGCCCCCCGTATACCCATTCCTACGTCAGGCTTGCGGCTGCCGCGGCCGGCGCCTGCGACCTTGACCTCTACTAGTATGATTCTGGTGTTGGTCTCATTTAGCCAAGAACGAGAAGGCTCTTGAATACATGAAATCCATTTTATATGAGAGGTCTCGAGCTCACAGAGGGGTGCCGCGGCTCAGGATACTAGTATCACCCGGCCGAGTCGATGTCTTCAATAACAAGAATATCGCCGGTGTGTTGGAAGCCTAGCAGAATCGTTTCCTGATGAACAGCAGAGTTGGATGGATGGACGTACAAAGAAAGGGGCCGGAGCGATTAGAATAAAAGTGTAGAAGTTCACAATTTCAGTATTTCAACTTGTATCAGTAACTCTCAAGATAGGAGTGAAAACACAACTATCATTATAAATCTTCAAATCTCAGTGTAATACATGAAGTAGTTTATTAGTGTAGCAAGCTCAGGAAAATTGCAGATCGTAAATCGTGAATGTGAATGTGAATATTTCGTGACAATTCATACATCATTTCTTAAAAACATTTCTAACCTGGGGAAGCCTATGAGGCACGCAGGTATTCCTACTCCTCGTTCGTTTATGAAGAAAAAGGGGTGAATGATTTATGAAGAAAGATGGGGGGGGGGGTGGAGAAAGAAACTTCATTCAGAGAAGGGGGGAAAGAAAAGAAGATGCAGGTAAAAATCATAAATCTTTGCTCAATCCTTTCTCTATGCATAACCAGCGCCCGTTGTTGCAGTGCCGGTGTGAGCGCCGTGCTTGTCACCAAGTACTCCAGTGCCAGTGCCAGCGCCTGTACCCGCACCTGTCCCTACGCCAGTAGTACCGGAGCCATAGCCTGTACCCGCGCCTGCCCCTACGCCATTACCGGCATAGCCTGCACCATTGCCATGGTAGTAATTTCCGCCATACGCAGCAGCGTGCTGCATGAGCGAGAGGATCTTGATGAGGGTAAGCAGACTAAAGCCGATCCACGCGAGAGCGACAATAACCTCGAGGATGCGACACTGGAAACCGGCCCCACAGAAGAAGCGCGAGGGCCATTTGTGCTACGGAAAAAGTAGGATTAGTGAGGAGAAGGAGAGAAGAAAAAAGAGCGTACGGTGGTGACGGCGGCGCCGATGAGCCACATGATCCAGAGCAGCAAATTCCCGCCAAGCTCGTTGCGGAGGCTTGGATGGCGCGCGCCAGCGCCATCGTGATGGTTATTTACATGGCCCGAAGTCGCATGACCCGATGTCGCATTACCCGCGGCCGTGCCGCCATTAGTCGCTCGCTGACGGATTACTTTGTAGATACTACATTTAAAAAATATTCATATTAAACGGGTTCTTAAAATTTGAAACAAAGGAGAATCTCGAACTTACGCATACGGAATCCAGAGTATGGTGAGGATGGACGTGACGAGGAGTTCTACGATGATTTTATCTGCATAAAATAAAAAGATAGGAGAGCGTTAGATCTCTTCCGAGATGAACAGTGGGTATATGCGTACCAAAGAAACCGAAGGTCTGCCTTGTTTTGTGGATGCGGAATGCAGTGAGACCGAGCAAGGCGACCGAGGTAAGCCACTAGTGAAGGAAAAGAGCATGAGCGCTAGTACAATATTAGAAGAGACAAGGGAGGACATACGAGGAGAATATAGAGGGGGATGCGGTGGTTAGTGTACGGCGCTGCGCCTCGTCCGAAAGCCATTGATGAGTAGTGATATTAACTGAGGGGGGTGGACTAGGCGAGTAAGAGGGTGATTTGGAAAAGATGTCGCCGGTAGACGAGTAGGTTATATACCACCAGGGATGGCGACGTCGGCTGGTGCGCTCACTAATGACGCGCATTACGCTCAGCGTACTAGGCTTCGACGTTGTCTCGACGTCACTGCCAGCCTGCGCCATGGGGCAGAATCGCAGCATGCATTCGAGAGCAGGCAAGAAGCAGCACCGAGAATGGCAAGACCACTTCCCGATTTGGAGCCAGGGCTGTCTTTGGCCCGCCATGCGGAGCCGCGGTGCGGTCTATTTTCAGCGTCTATTTTAGTTTTAGACTCGGAGCGAGACATCAACCCTGGTGCACGTCATTCCCGGATTTTCACCCTTTCTTTTTTGACGTCGTCATGGTTTGAACGCGCCTTCAGACCGACGATAACGCTACCGGCGTACCTCATCCTCGACGGTATATCTCCTGCACCACTCCTTCCGGGAAGCGAGCTCTACTCTCGGAAGACCCCCAAAACTTGCGCATGCGCTCGACACCGACGGCGTCATCGTCCTACGGCCACCGGACGGATGACCGAGACACTCTAGCAGGAATGCGTACTAGTGGCCTCTAGATGAGAATCGTCAGACACGGTTCGAAGCGTCCAAGAACGTATAATTTACGCACATTCAGAAGTGCGACATGAATACGTCGCCTGTGCATACGTTCGGTAGAAACTGGGCAATCACGCTGCCCTTCAGGCACAGAGGACTCACTTCTTATGTTTTTAGCATGCTATGAAGCACAGTCTGGGGCGCTCGTAGCTCGATTATATCGACGTTTTGCAGTGTCATCGGTTGGATTCCAACACGCCTATCGAGGAGACCGTACGCACGGCGGCTCATAGTGACTACGTATGCTGTAGAGGCCTATTTCAAGCGTCTTCTTCTTTCGGTTCGAAACTTTGTATTTTAGAGCTCGACGTCAACCCTGGTGTATGTCATTCGCGCATTTTCATCCACGCAAGGATCCTGATCACTGCAACGAATCCTTCTTTACTTGACGTGTTACTCGGCACTATCATCATGGTGTGAACGTGCCTCCAGAACGACGATAACCCACTAATTTAAGTTGTGTAAGTCTATGGCCAACTCTACTGACGCACATCGTCCTCACCTCTTCGTCCTCAACAGTATATCTCCTGCACCAATGCTACCGGGGAGCGTGCAAGTAACGAACTCTTCACTCGGAAGATCACTCCAGAACTATACATGCGCCCCGCCGCGCCCGACAACGACGGCGGAATCGTCATCGTCATTCCTGCAGGCGCTGGACTGGTGTTGAACGATTGCATGCGCAGCTAGCTGCCATTGTGCTACGGTGGCGATAGAGACCAACTTGATTGAAGACAGGAAAGCGAGATGTTGAGGGCGGATGTGGGAATTACAAAAATGACGCGGGCAAATTTGCTTCCGGGCTAGGACATGACCGAGCAGGTCTGCACACCAGTAACCGCTAAGAGAGAAGCGGCAGAGACGATCCGATGCGTTCAAGAGCGTATGATTTTAACGCACTTTCAGAGACGTGAATGAAGAGGTCGCCTGCGAATACGCTCGGCATCCGGCTTCCGCTAGATGCCTTGGTGCACACGCAACCGCAGAACATTCACCGGCACGACGAACTATTGAGTTCCAGGAAGCATTACAAGTAACCCACGCCAAAATCTACACTGGCAGCAATTCAGTACTGCCGAACCGTTCATGCAGAACGAACGCGTCACCTCGGACCCAACGCAAATGTGTCAAAACTGGGTGTGAATATAGAGCCATGTATCGATGGCCGCTTCCGTTATCTATAAAACAGAGCAAAATTTGGACGGGGGGGAGGGGGGGGGGGATATCAGAAATCTCTTCATCTACAGCTATTACAGAGAAACGTACCCAGACAACATCCTGACCAATGGCCCAGGTTACCACCCCTCCAAGCGTTCCCGAGTTCTCTGCCCGAACCGGTCCAAAGAGGACTGACATGCCGTATGGTTAGTTCCAAGCTCTCATTCTGAGATTTAGTTCGCCTTTTCATGATATCCCCTACCGGATACTAGTGAGGCTTGGTAAATCCGGCCTTAGAGTTTCCAGGATTATCCTCGGGTGCATGTCGTATGGATCGCCGGAGTGGATGCCCTGGCTTCTCGGAGAAGAAGAGGGAATCAAGCATATCAAGGCCGCGTAAGTCTTACACCCTTCGTTTCCACAACTTGTTACTGAGTATGCTTACTCTGACAGTTACGATGCAGGCATCCAAACCTTCGACACAGCCGACCTGTACTCCAATGGTCTTTCAGAGGTTATCCTCGGAAAGGCTATCAAGAAGTACAACTTCCCGCGCGAAGAAATCGTTGTCTTGACCAAGCTCTTTGGTGTGGTCGGCCACACTCCCGGCGAGATGTACTTCAACGTCAATCACGAACAATACGGATTTGTGAACCAGTTCGGACTTAGTCGCAAGGTCAGAAACTGGGCAACCACCTTGTGCTTCAGACACAAAGGACTCACTTTCCATGTCTATAGCATGTTTTCGACGCCGTGAAACACAGCTTGGAGCGCTTGCAGCTCGATTATATCGACGTTTTGCAATGCCATCGATTTGATCCCAATACGCCTATCGAGGAGACCGTACGCACGGTTGTCCTTTTCACTGCGCAACTCATATTGACTACGTTTGCTATAGATGCAAGCACTCCACGATGTCGTGAAGGCAGGATACGTACGCTACATCGGGATGTCTTCCTGTTATGCCTGGCAATGTAAGTACATCCCCATCCGGACGTCATAAGAAAAAGTGTCTAATATATTGATATGTATAGTCCAAGTCATGCAAAGTGAGTAAAAAATCTCGTTAACGACAAGAAGTCATGCACTTACGCTGTCGACCCCATTAGATTACGCCATTACGCACAACCTAACGCCGTTCATCTCGATGCAGAATTGTTACTCCCTCGTCTATCGGGAGGAAGAGCGGGAGATGATGTCGACACTCAAGCACTTCGGGGTCGGTTCCATTCCTTGGTCCCCTTTGGCCCGTGGCTTCCTCTGTAGGCCGATTGGAGAGCAGACAAAGCGAGGTGAAACCGATTTGTAAGTTCCCTATCTTGATTTACAGTGCTCTCCCAATACAGCACTAACCCCATGGGATGAATGAAGCGAGATTGCAGTATATAGCAAGACAGATGGCAATAAGGAGGTTGTGAAGCGTGTCGAGGAGATAGCGAAGAAGAAAGGATATAGCATGGCCCAGATTGCATGTGCGTGGGTCCTGGCCAAAGATCCTGTGGCCGCGCCTATTATTGGTACAACCAATCTCAAGAATCTTCAAGAGTTAGTTGGTAAGTTCATGTATACTAAAATTGATCAGAAGGCGGGTACTCACCTAATAACAACAGCTGCTGTGCATATCAAGCTGTCTGAAGATGAGATCAAGTATCTTGAGGAGCCGTATCAACCCATGGCAATCTTCGGACTTTTGGAATAAAGACTCGGAGTAAATAGAAAGATGTATACTATGTTGGCACACATCAGTTAGAGGTTCTCGATGTATTTGGCTCGAAAGATTACGAAGACTCTTCCACTGTTCGTGTACACAGCAATTTGGGACAAGGCTACTCGGATTGTCCTTTCGATACGTGTAGAGCGAGGATGCGTTATTCCATCATTGGCGGTACCAGTGCAAGATGCCGCCCGAGCCGTGATTACAGCTTCAGATTGAACACAGAATGCTATCCACCCCCAACCTCCTTCCCAGGGTTCGCCTGACGGCTCCCACTAAGCCAAAAAAGGGTTTGAACAAACAAGGCATAACTTAACGGATTTGGGAGTGAGCCGTCAGGCGAACCCTGGCATAAGTGTTTTAAGCGAGCTCGCGCTCGCTGTAGTGTAAACAATAAAAAACAATGCGCTCACCGCGAGCCCGTGAGATATTAGACAAAAAAAGACCCTCAGTGGCGCGTGAGATAGTAGTCCAAAAAAAGCCAACCGCCCGTTTCAGTTAACGCTAACGTACTACATCATTGATCGACCTGCTTCTCCTCCCACACAAAATGACTCACGTGTACTAGTCATGCGTGCTCGTGCTGTCGTAAGACGAGAGCTTCAATCTGTCGATATTGATAAGCTTCACTATGATTCTGATTGGGTGGTTCAAACTCGAGCCAGTGTCTTCAACGCATTTGGCTTTGAACCTTGCCTTTGGCAGGTGAAGGTGTCTCTTGCCTCCCTTAAAGGAGACAGAAACATACTATCTATATCCCGAACTGGTTCGGGTAAAACCTTGACCTTTTGGATACCTACGTTACTTGCAAATGATGGCATGATAATAGTAGTTGTCCCATTGAATTTGCTTGGAAAGCAAAATGTGGACCAACTTACCCGGGCTGGCATCAGTGCAACTGTAGTCACTGGTGAAACAGCTTCAGTTACAATATTCAATGTAAGTAATAATCCGTTGTCATTCTAAAGTGCTAATTATCAGATTTATTGCAGGACATAGAATCAGGCATGTTCCGGGTTGTTATCACAAACCCGGAACTCTTAATGAGGCCCGGAAAGACTGGGTTTGCAAGGCTTTTAAAGAACCCTAAATTTACTGCAAAGATTATTAATGTAGTCATCGACGAAGCCCATTGTATCAGCCAGTGGGGTTCCTTTCGGCCGGACTTCCGGGAGACAGGACGCCTCCCCACCTTACTCGAAAACATACCTATACACATCACATCTGCCACATTACCGGATCACGTTTTAACAGACGTACTTAATACAGTAAATATTCGACGCGATGAACTATACACTATTCATCGCTCAAATGATAGGCCAAACGTTTTCATAGCCGTCCGCGAACTTCAGTACTCCCAGTCTTCATTCGCGGATCTTGATTTCTTGGTTGATGACTGGGCAGCAGGGAAAGCCAAGGCTCGCAAGTTTCTAGTCTTGTTCAACTCCATTGCTGACTGTGTTACGGCCGGTCAAAGACTGCGAACTCGTTTGCCATTGGAACTCCGGAACAAAATCTTATGGCACAATTCAAACATGTCTGCTGAGTTCCGAGCTGAAGAGCTTGATGCTTTCTTGCGAGGGGATGTCATAGGATTCTGTGCAACCGACACACTTGGTATGGTAAGTAAAAAAACCCTAGTTTGTGTATTTTCATTCTAATAATATACAGGGCATGGATGTCCGGGATTTTGGGGTTGTCGTACAGTTCGGAGTGCGTAAACTTACGATGTCTACACTTGCGCAGCGCTTGGGTCGGGCTGCACGGGATCCCAAAATTGAGGCTGTCTTCCTTGTCCTGTCGGAAAAAAAATATTTTGAGCGGAATCGCAGAAAAGCAGCAGAGAAGATAGCAAGGAAGCGAGCCGCACCAGATTTGGGAGGTCCTCCTCAAAAACGACAGCGACGAGCAGAGCAGATATACCCAACCAGTTCAATGCAAGAGCCATTGTCTGCTATTGGCAGTGCAGCTGGGGAACAATTGCAAAGCTTCGAGGATCTGCTTCAAAGCCGGCGAAAAGCATATATTGCTTACCATGTGTCGCAGAGAACCTCGCAGCTGAAACGAGCATCACAAGCCATCATCCATGACTTGGAACCAGCAATTTACGATCTCATCAATGCAGATGAGATTGGTCTTGACTGTCGTCGGATCCCTTTTAATTTAGAGTTCAAGAATGAAAGAGCTAGTAAGTTGTTTACCTTGTGCCACTGATTGCCACTGTAACTTATGTCACAATCCCATGTGTCACAGAATCCGACCACTTAGCCTGCCGACCTGGCGGCTGTCTCTTTTGTTGTCCTCAACCTTCGAGATTGTGCTGTGACCTGCACAATAGAACATCCATCGAGAAACTCCTACGGCCTGAGGCGATTTTGTGCGCAACAGATTTAGATTTTGAACAAATAACTGCAGAGGGAACATCAGACAATCAACGTACGTTGCTGATGACTTTAACTTTGAGCTCTGCTGCTCAACCCTCTCCTGGGAAATCAACCGGCCCTCTCCCTCCTCTTATAGAGGTCTTGGCCTCTGGGGGACTCCAGGCAACCCATATAGATACCTCAACAAGCCAGGATCAACGTACAACAGCAACAACGACTATCCAAGATGCCACCAAGAAAGGCAAATCAAAATTACAGCCATATGATCGTGAGGCTGTGGATTGGGAGTTGTACGACGTACTGGACACTTGGAGGGAGAAAAAAACAATCAGCATCTATGGGCTGGGGGTGTTTAAGGAGGTTGGGTCGGTGCTGGTCCTTCCAGACCCGATCCTTGAGCGTATCATCGATTGCGCTCACTATGGCAAAGCGGGATCGGCGGAGGAGTTGCGCAAGGAAGCGGACTGGGGCCATGCTGAGCAGTATGGGACGGATGTCGCTAATCTTGTTCGACAGGTCCGCCTATCTGTGCCCCCACCAGCACGCAGCTCCCAACAGGTCACCAACAGACAGGCACTGGGCTCAAACACACGGATATTGAATGCTGCAACGGGACAGCCAAATATTGTGCGTTAGGGCTCTGATATATACAAAAAATCTTGATCTAACAAATCTTTTAACTCCTCTAGCAGCCCGTTTCATCCACAACATTTTACGGGGATCCTCGCATGCTCCCTTCTGTGTCGGAGAGCATGCAACCGCTTCTGCAGTGTGCTGTTGGTGTACCACCGTCGACTGAAAGTACGGCGGCCAACCGCCCCCGGCAGAGGTGTGGCAATTGTGGGGTCACTGGGCACAATAGTAAGTTTCTTCTCACCTCGTCTACATTCATTTTGACTAACCTCTTCATACAGGACGAACGTGTCCGAGCAAGGACAATAACATCCTGCATCTTGTACAGGTTCAACCGTCGTCATCATGAACTCCAAGGCCTGGAAGAAGGAGCTCTTGCCTTGGCTTTGATTCCCAAATACTCTGTGTATATGGTATATACCCTTGAATAGAGCATGCAGTCCCACTGTCTGTCTTCGTACATTCGCACGGAGTCCAAGTGGTCGGAACTGATGTCTGCCTCAGCCAGTGAATAATAAAAAAAAGGGATGCGTCCTCAAACACATCCGGGGCCTCAGCCAGTGAATAATAATAAAAAGGGACGCGTCCTCAAACGCATCCGGGGCCTCAGCCATTAAGAATAAAAAAAAAGGGACACGTCCTCAAACGCATCCGGGGCCTCAGCCATTAAGAATGAAAAAAAGGGATGCGTCCTCAAACACATCCGGGGCCTCAGCCATTAAGAATGAAAAAAAGGGATGCGTCCTCAAACACATCCGGGGCCTCAGCCAGTGAATAATAAAAAAAGGGACGCGTCCTCAAACGCGTCCGGGGCCTCAGCCATTAAGAATAAAAAAAGGGATGCGTCCTCAAACGCATCCGGGGCCTCAGCCATTAAGAATAAAGGTCAAAAAGTGTTGTAGCTTCCTGCATTCCAGATGTTTCCATGCCGTTTTCTGCAGTCGTCTTTCTCTATCTCGAACCCCCTTTAGCAGCTTCAGATGTTAGACTGGCTGTGTCTTCGTACCTACAGCGTGCCTCGCACGTCTACACCAACATATATTCCGCCACATCCTTGCACCCCTGTGCAACCCGTACCTCGACTCCTCAGCTCCTTCTCAACGAGTCCTTCATTGGTAACTGAAGAGTTTCTCTCCGAGACAGCTCAGCTGATTTCGATAACTGTTGCATTCGAACTCAAAGGCGTGTCTGCAAATGCGGCTGAGCACGGTCGTCAGAGCGAGCAGTTCAAGCTTGCTGTCGAGGCGTCACACGCCCTCTTCGAATCGGCGATGGCACACCCCAGCAGTCTTTCGTCGTCCCCTCCTACCCCATGACGCAATGGCACACGAAGCGGCAACAAGCACTTCAGCCTCCGCAGTCGCCTCCTCCATAGCCTTTATCGTCATCGCGGCTTCCCATCGGCGGCGTCTCGACTTATCATGTATCTGACGACGAGTATTGCTTGTGAGGCGGCATCATGAGTGCAGATGATGATTAGACGTACCAGCTGACCGACCCAATCTATGCAGTACGAGATTCTAGCTCAATCTTCGACGCGCAACGAGCTCGTGGCCCCTATATGTCTTGTGGCCAATCGCGTGGACAAAAGACTTGCAGGCGGTTTCTGAGCGCAGAGAGACGTGTCGGAAAAGTAGCCTTTGTGCTGGAGCCGACCATGCCTGGCAAACCAGCGCGCAGTTGGCGACGAGGCAGTCGTCGTAGTTGGCTGCTTCGAGGATTTCGAGGATAACTTCCATCGGGAGCTTCGAAAGTGTGGTGCATGTCAAGTAGGAGAAGGTTAAGGTACATCGTTGCGTTCGTCGCGCTCACAGTGATGAGTGCACGTGATTTCTACTTACATACCGTGAAGCTGCTGCCAGTGGGTCACCGGGTGCCAGTGACCTCCCACCCGTGTCTACTCTTGATATATAATGAACATGTATTTTGGTAATGCATGGTGTGACACAAGACTATGTACAATGAGATGTCAATGAGCTAGGTAAATTTCATCTTCTGTAGCCGTAATTTCATAGTGGACCCGGGGTTCATCAATGTCTAATGTTCCTTCTAGTACTGAAGCCTCGCCGGATAGTATGCCAGATTCATATTTTGCCATTCCTTTTGCAAGGACATCTGGGATGGGGTATGCAGATTTTCGACCAGGTTTTTTGATAAGAAGAGAGTCTTTAACAGCTTTGCGAGACAGAACCCGATAGGTTTCTGTGAAGTCAGGCTCTCCATGTCGCATTGTTTTGGGTGTTAATAGAAACTGCTCCTCGACAACCTTCTTGCAGTCACGGTATAATTGTATCAATGTTGATTCCTTTATTATGCGCTCGATTGTATAGTTTGAGCTTTTACCCCCATAGATGACCTTTGTAAGTAAGTTGTTCAATTCTAGTAGCCAATCAACCCCTCGGAAGCCGTCTGAAGTTCCAAGTGGATTGCATAACCAGTTATATCGAACAACTTTTCTGAGGTCTTCTGGATAGACGAAGTGAACATCGAGCATAAATTCTGACAATATGCTTGCATATTTATGCTTTCCGGTACCCCGGAAGACAAGAATCCATTTGCGTAGACATGTTTCCAGTCTTCCAATGTCCCCATTGCGCATAGAATAAATTGTCTCTTCATACAAGAGGAAATAATCGACACGTGCAATGGCATTCTCCAGCTGTTGGTCTCGCTCTTCCAATGGCTTCCTGCGCTCTCGTTTGAAGTCTTTTGACGTTGAGTTATAAGTCTGTGATAGAGACCTAGATATTGTCCATAAATCCTGGAGGGAAGGGAGCTGCTTGGCAAATTTATCCAAGGTATCGCAGTTTGGCCAAACAGACTGACTGTATGATCGCCAACATTCCAATTGGTCGGCTGTTGCAGTTCGCAAAATGCTGTCACTTAACTTCTGAAAGCTGCATTTGTTGTTTGAAATATTGTTCGAGTCGTTTGGAAAGAGCATTGTAACGTAGGAATAAAATGAAGTGTCATCGGAATGGCCAGGTTTGGATTCCAAGAACATCCTATGCAAGGCATCGGCACAAGCCATTTCAGTGTGGAACAAGCCCGGAAGGAAGATGATATATTGCATGCGTCGTTGAGCCGTTCGCTCAATTGATCGGTACATCTGTGCAGATCGTATTCGTTCTCCTGTGCCTACATCTCCATGGAAAAGAATCACATAGTCTTCAATGTCCTCGATCCCTCCCTGTTTGAGCAGATCCTCAATTGCATTTATGTTTCCTTCAACGGATGAATTGTTGAATCGCATTGATTTTGCTGGAACCTGGGTTGTCTTCACTGGTGGTATTTTCTCGACAGCTTCGGGTGCCTTTATAGAAGAAAGAAACTGCCGAAAATATTCTGGACCATAGGTGCACAGAGTCACCATGAATTTCCATGCATTGAAGCGTTCCCTTCGGTCCATATTATACGCATCAGTCTTGTCAGGATGCAATTTAAATAACATGTCAACCGAAAGATGCGGCAACGCGACTGTGCGTGTATCATTAAAGCGAGACCGTGCCCAGAGATACGAGGAATATTTAAGACTGTCTGTTGAAGCATGTGCAAGTTTAATGAGAGACCCAGATATAAGATGGAACAGAGTATCCCGAGACTGCTCGACTGTTGGTGCTTTGTGTTTAAGTTGAACATCAAAGTTGTCCAGAACATATCCATAAAGAAGAGTCCTCCCTG
Organism: Trichaptum abietinum; assembly: GCA_910574555.1. Lineage (NCBI taxonomy): Eukaryota > Fungi > Basidiomycota > Agaricomycetes > Hymenochaetales > Trichaptaceae > Trichaptum > Trichaptum abietinum. The sequence continues at coordinate 4,136,092 of CAJTBE010000005.1, read as the reverse complement.
CTGCTTTAATGTGTACAGCAGCCTCGTCCGATAGTGAATTTATTGCATTATTGACTGATGCAACCGATATGGAGGTGTTCATCCGCCACAAAACATCAATGACTCGCTCTGGAGCATTGCATGTATGCAAAAAAATGCCAACCAATGCGCCAAGCAGGTTGCAGTTCTGATTACGTGCGTAGAGGATCCTGCTGATCATTGATAATGCAGACTGATGGAATTTCAGTCAAAACAGTTCCATAGAATAACCTCGTAGTACTTGTACTCACAACATGTTCGGGTCTGATCTGTTCTGCATCACAAGGGCTCTCTTGCATGAGCTCATCAGCCCTGACAAGCATACAGGCTAAGCTCCATAGATATGGAGCTCCAGAGGATATCTGCTTGATGAGAGTCTTGGTATTGAATTTTGTTACTTGATTGGCTCGAGCATTAACTGCATTGAAATGTAGCCCTTGGTCTTGATTTGTGAGCAAACCAATCTCGGACACATATAGCTGAGAAGCACATCTATGTGCCCAGTTGTACATGGTCATTTGCGTACGTGGATGATTTGATAGTGCGGACATTAGGATTTCCGCACTGTTGAAGACATCATCAACGAGATGCCTGTATCGTGGATTTAGGCCTTCGTGATTTTGCAAAATCAAGTTCATAAACTGTGAGACACATAGGTTGTTGTTGACAAAGGCCTCAAGGACATTTAAGCATCTGTTCCACTCAGACACCATGAGATTTAAATTATAGAAAGCAGTGGCAGAAGCAGAAGCGTTGATTGTGAGCTTATCAGCGACGGGCCTACGTTAGCGTTAACTGAAACGGGCGGTTGGCTTTTTTTGGACTACTATCTCACGCGCCACTGAGGGTCTTTTTTTGTCTAATATCTCACGGGCTCGCGGTGAGCGCATTGTTTTTTATTGTTTACACTACAGCGAGCGCGAGCTCGCTTAAAACACTTATGCCAGGGTTCGCCTGACGGCTCACTCCCAAATCCGTTAAGTTATGCCTTGTTTGTTCAAACCCTTTTTTGGCTTAGTGGGAGCCGTCAGGCGAACCCTGGGAAGGAGGTTGATCCACCCCCACAATTTGCGACGCAAACCCATCACGTGACTCAGTTCACACGCAAAGCAAAGTCGCGTCGTGTTGAAACGGTTGAAGTCTTGCGCATACATTGTGTTGACTATTTCAAGAGAGCATTTTTACACTACAGTCATGGACCGGTCCTTGTAACACCATATTTGGAGCTTTTAGCTCTGTCATTTCCTCATCCATTTTGCTCAATATTTTTTTGGAATCACATACTAGACCTACTAAAGAGCTTGCAGACGAAGTTCTGTGCTTGTTGGATAACAGATAGAATTAAAACTGGATGAGCAAGATTCTGGCTGTTTTCGTGGCCTCCCGGTCCTTGTAACAGTAGTTTTCCCACGGACCCAATGTCTTACTTTTCTCAAATATCAGAGACTACGGATTGATATCTACAGATATAAGCTAGTATTATTGTCTAACTATGTACTATAAACATACATGCAAGGTTTCAGAAGATTTAAGAGTGAATAAGGAGCTGCAGAGCAAAAACATCAAGCTGCTTAGATGCAGTTACCTGATTAGGAAAGAATGAGATTTCGGGCAAAGGGAGAGAACATAAACATTCTGTGCTTCTGCTGCAAGATTTTGAAGGGAATCCATCATTATTCTTGCACATTTAGTGCCGGAGTATACAAGGGAATTTTAACAAGCTTTAAATACTTGACCAATGGCAATAATAAGAAGGTAGTAAATTTTCTATTGATTTAATGTCAATTTTCAAATTTTGAGAACTTCTATAAACTGACACTGTTTTCTTATTATCTCAATAATTACTGCACCAATCAACTCCATTTTTTCTGTGTATGCAGTACTCGTAATATAACATGTTTTAAAGCTAATTATAATATTTCAATGGCTTGAGGAAGCCTATAAACTCTAAGTGTTACAAGGACCAGGGGTGTTACAAGGACCGGTCCATGACTGTAATCCCTAACATAAGAAAAATATATACTCTCCCCCCACTAATCCTAAAAATAACCCTAACCACTAACCTCAGCCCTAACCCTAATCTTAACATGGGGGGCTTTGCCCCCCAAACCCCCTAATAACCCTAACATAACCCTAAACGGACCCCCTCCCTAACTAAACACCCTAACAACCCAAAAGAAGAAAATGCACCAACACGACTCGAACCCCTTGCAAAGTACAAAAGTCAACTGCATTTAAACCACTACACCATCAGACCAATAAAAGTAAGTGGTTTGTTTACTTACTTATAGTTTACCACGCATCACGTGATGGGTTTGCGTCATTCAGTAGATTGAACGGTCACGACTCACGGCTAAATGGAGTCATGGGTGCTGAGCGCTGCGAGCGCACTGTCTCCAGACTCTCCGCTGCACTATCAGCGCGTTTACTGTGACAATCAAACATGCTCTCTGCATACTAATGTTCCTCGAATTGCCACTCGATCTCACCCGAGGGATGATAACCCAACGACGAGGAGTCAAAGCTAGTGGCGGCTCTAGAGGCATGGCGCCAAAATAGCGATGGGCTCTGAGCAGTGAGCACTAGGACTCACACGACGGGGCAGCGGTGATGTCCGACAAAGTAATCCGAAATATCGTCGATAGTGCAGCACAGGGCAATGTTGAGCGTTGGGAAACTAGAGACACGCTGGAGTATGGTGCTTGGGACTGGCACGTAAGTAGTTCCTCGACGTCGGCAATTTGTAATTCCCGCTTCAGGTCGCGTCCGCGTTATCCCAGTCGACTCTTCGCTGAGCACCTCAGCCAGTGATTCGTACATATGTCATATGCTATTAACCTCTCAATTGCTCAATTTTGTTGCCGTTCTCCTCCTTTCTGAGTCTGACCCAAAACCCAGCTCGGATTAATATTTACACAGCATTCGACACCGTAATACCGACCTGAGCTGCCAACCTCAACCACACAGCACTGTGAAACTTGGACTCCAGCACCCACCAGCTGATCACTCATAATACTTCGACAACGACAACATTGACTTCATATTGTTGAGTGGAAAGGATGTACCTTGCCAGCTGTAGGTCCCATGGCCGCGAGGTAAGTAACTGGCTCATCCGTTTTGTGTCAGTTTACTATTGAAATTGTTAATAAACTGTCATAGGTTAACTTGGTTCTACTCACCATCATGGACTCTGCTACTACTCTGCCTTGGCGATTGTCTTTGTTAAGGGTCTAATTTCCAGAGGGTAAATGCGATTTTCTCCGGATAGACGGGTTTATAAATTCATTCCGGCCGCAAAGATTTCTATACTTATTCTTTTCTGCGCAGATATGAGTCTCGTTCGAAAATAAACCACTATATACAATCAAGTGCAACTACGGATGATGACAACTAGTATACAAACTTCACCGCCCACCAATTATTCGCTCCTCAGTGCGCCCAATTCCATCAAGCCCTCCATAATGATCCGCACTTGCTCCTCCACACCGACGCTAAGTGGAACAACGATGACGCCCTCTTCTTCCTCTTCCTTTTCCTCTTCCACGTCAGGGATACTTATAATAATATGGTCCTTTTGGTACTTCATCCGCTGGAGCATATTCTTTTTGTTGACGAAGAAAATGCGGAGATGGGCTTTCTCTTCCCTTCGGAATGTGTGGCAACAAGGACAGGTTTTAGGACATGGTTGTGCACTGCACAAACAGTTACGTTCTTTCGGCAGAAGCAGACCACGAAGAAAGTCACGATACTTCTTCGTCAATGCGCTCGAACCAACAACTACGCCTTGTGCACTGGCATTCGGTCCCGTATCACCCTTATTCTTCCCTTCTTCCGCTGCATACTCCTCTGTCTGCTTCTCACACGTATCCACCGCGCTCTTCTTCACGTTTTCGAGCCATGCCTGCCAGTCCGGCATGTTCGCGTTCATCTCTTCGATACTGCTCCCGGTGTGAAGCGCATCCGCATCGGTGAATGGGAGACCAAGCGCAGAGGCTAGAGCAGTTCCAAGCATGAGCTTTTCCGACTCTGAGGTGCCCTGTAAGTACAAAATTGCAGATTTTAGCAAGGTCATAAATAACCGAGACAAAAAGTTAGGACTGGGAACAACACGTACCATGACGATTACAAGTATCGGCCCGGAGGTGGTAGCGTCTACTTCTGTAGTCTCCGAATCTGCGCCCCCTTCCTTAACATACTTGAATGTCGTGTTGGGAGCGGGGCATGTGTTGACAGGCTGATTTAAGTAATCACCGCCATAGTCAGCCACTTCGGGCTTCAGAGCCAGCGGTACGGACATAGGTATGTGCTCTGTGTGTGTCGTATTGAAGTGTAAAGTGGCTGAAGGGCTCATTCCTAAGACGATGTTGTGGTATGAAGGAGAATAGGATATCATGTTGACTCTGAATCTTTATCACCTCGCTCAACGCTGTCCGTCTTGTGTGTTGTGACCTTGGAAGACAAGAACACCGAGGACCTTGCTTCTGCGAGCGGATGGCTAACGATGTGTATGTCTCCTAGCTGATGGAACTAGCGGTGTCGTCGACGAAAGATTAGAGACTAAAGCGAGGTTGCCAATGAAGAGGTAGCGATTGTGTTCAAGAACCAAAAAAGGATGAGCTAGAAGGATTGTTTGCGTGCGACTGCTAGGGACGTTGGTTGGGCTGACACGTAACTGTTTGTAGGCCGGTCTCGATCAACGAGGTGCAGCAAACATACTCGAAGAAATAATGCATTTCCCGCCTCAGTGCAGTGGTCAGCTTCAGCTACGTTTCAAAGTAATTTTGGTCATCCAATCAGATCGTCATATACATATTCGAATGCAGTCCCTAGGCCTTGTCCTTGTGCAGCTCTCTCTTCCGCTGTCTTCGGGTCGCGCAGCCTTGCGAAGCTAAGTACACATATCAGGCTCTCGAGTCGTTTTCTTAGGAGAATCTCCAATTCGTCGCCTCTTCACTGTCATACTGTATATTCTAACCTGCAAAAACTGTAGCACACTTTAGGCTTCTTATTTATGGACGAATACGACTCGTGTCATTAGCAATGACGTAGATCGCTGCGGGTCATTCTCAAATACCACAAATTTCCTAGCTCAACGCCTCGTCTGGAACTTAACCAAACCAATTGAAATAGTGAAGATGGCGCTGTGCTGGTTTTACAAGTCTGACTTTGTTGAGCATGATGTCAGGACTGAGATATTATATATATACGTAAGTATACATGTACAGTCCCAGCTCCGATTTCTCTGACTTCTTCACCGACTATACGTATATTAGTGCCAGATGTTCCTTCTCAGACTCCTGGAGATTGCTGTGTTGGCGCGTTTCTGGATTGTTGTCGTAGATATGCGCCGTACCTAATATTTTGTGATTATCAACGTCCCTTCTCGAAATAAATTTAGAGGGGTAAACTTACTTTGACAAGGCAAACGGTATCGGCACCATGATTGTTGCGAAGCATCCGATCAAGGTAGATGCCCATCGGGGATTCAATTTCTCATACATCTGGGTCGCGAATAAGGGAAAGAACGCGCCTGCCAAACTGCGGCACACAATATTGGTAGCGAGCGCTGATGCCGCGAAGTAGAGATATGTGTCGACGATGTAGTTCAATAAAGCAATCTAACAAAATCAACGCGCCGGGCATTGTGTCAAATCATTTTCAGAAGAAAAAAGGGAACTGTATATTGCACTCACAAAGACGGAGCCGTAAGCGAATCCGCTGAACAAGCCAGATAGCATAGGTACCCAGAAAGATATAGATGGATATGATGTCCAACCAAACCAGAAAAACGATACTGCGAATAATGGTGCACCGAGTTTTGCAAGTCCAAGGCGTTTCTCAGGCGGAACGGTGTCGGGACTGTATTTTTCTATTGCGTATTTGTAACGAGGATTCAGTATAACCATGTACTACAAAAATTGAATCAAACAATACACACACGTCATATGATGCTCAAGACTCACGATAAACACAGATAGTGTACTGCCAATTAAGAAGGGAATGAACATCAGTCCTGTTGCCCCCGAGGACATATGGTGTCCTTTTGAGAACACTACCGGATAAGCCTCAAAAAGCAGGTAAACGCATCCGTAAACAAACTTCAAAATCCTTAGCTCAGGACATTTTGCAACTTGCATGAACACCTACACTCAAGTATATGTTAATCACGTTCAGCATCGGCTCTTGCATCATAATTTTGAAGGATCGGGAAAGGATCATGCTAAGCTGCTTTAGGAACGGCAGCTTCGAATGTTCGTAGGTCGTAAAGTATCTGTTATCGCCCCTCTGAGCTCGCAGTGCTTTCGCCTTTTTATGTAGCAAGGTAGGCCTAAGCAAGAGGAAATGGTAAGCTCAGCATGTAGAATATCTAAGTTACCACATACCTGTATGTCTCAGGAAAAGTGAGAATTATCATAATTAGACAGGCTCCTGACTTGAAAACGTTTTCAATAAGTAGACAATACTACAACTGGGAACTTCACGTACGAAAATCGCTGACGCCCAGAAGAGCCATTGCCAAGAAACCCCGGCTGTGTCTATGTAGCCACCAACGATTGGTCCTAGCGCAGGTCCTGCAAATGGTGCGGCTGACACCAAAGCAATCGCCTTTCCTCGAGTCTCTGCATCCCAGCTGTTCATCCCAGACCAGTCAAGTTAGGGTAATGGTCAATTCTGTTTGCTCTCCAACGTACATGTCAGAGATGACTGCCCTTCATGAAAGTTAGCGACTCATCCGAGAAACGAGCTTATTCTCGCTTACCCGCTATTACTTAACGGAGCAGCGGCAAATATGCCACTCAGTAAGCGGAAGACAAGAATAGATGCCGTATTCTTTGATAGGGCGCAGCCAATCTGAAAGCCTGTGTAGGCTAAGGACGTTATCAGGAACACGCGCCTTCTACCATACTTTGCACATTGTTGTCATCATCGCAGTGTGGAGTTATTTTGGATTAACGTTGCAGTGCATACCTCCTCTGAGAGCGGTCCCCATAGTATTGGACCAAGACAGTAACCCACAACGAATAGTGCGACTGTGAGGTTTGAGACTTCAGTGCTCATTTGAAAGTCTGAGATGAGCTGCTTCATGATCCCTGAGGGAGCAGACGATGAAATTGTGCTAAGGGATTGGCATGAATTAGGGTCTAATTCGGTGATCTGACCATGCTAGACTTACGCGCACAGCTGAACAATACTAGCCAGTAGTGTCAAGTACCATCTATACGCCCTGCTCCAGTTCTGAACATTGATGTCTTCAGATCAGATTGAATCTGAAAAACATTCAAAGGATCCTAACCATAGGATTGGTTGGGTCGGCTGTATCGAAATCCACCAGGAATTCGTCTCCGTTTGATTCTGAAGATTTAGATGATTTTTCCTTCTCGTCAGGCTCAGGTTCAGCTTCTTTGTGTTGGAATACTTCATCGACTTCCTGAGGGTAAGTCGCCAATGATGTGTTTGAGCAGGCCATGTAGGAAGAGAAGCCCGGGCCTGTGATTATGGAATAAAGGCTAACAGGAACTCACCTATGTATAGCAAAGAATCCGCTATGCAAGCGGAAAGGAGACCCGACTTCTTATTTGCGAATGGATTTCGAGGGCGATGGTCTTTTCATGTCCAAGTCAAGGTAAACTCCTCAGTTGACCAATGGATGAAGTCACGGTACTAGCAGGAGCCGAAAGTAGTCGATGAACGACACAAGTAACATGTGTACACTCAGTCCTTGTCAAGAGATTTCATAGAACATATCGAATAGCAGTGTTCAGTATACGTCAAATGAAAGGTTCAGCTCAGTTCGCTTGCTTTATGATATGAGAGGAACCGAGGTGCGCATACCGTGACCGTGAACCTTGAATGAAATTAAGCGGAGCGGCATTTGAATCTGAGTTTAAAACCGGCCCGAGAACCGTCTGCTGCTCTTATTCGAAATCTTCTTAGTTTGCGCTCTCTCGTGGCTACATTTGCACTTAGATGACCCCGGTCTCGTTCGAAGCTTTCAACCAGCTGTTCTGACTGCGTTTCATCTACAGAATCCGACGTAGGTTGGCTGCTTCGTTGGGATATTCTGCGTCCTAGAGTACGAGCTGTCCGGTGAGATCCTATGCCCTTGTTCAGGTATGTCAGAGTTGCTGTGTTTGAGAGTAGCGAGAAGATCGAAGTGTCCGGAGGGTAGAGGGTCTGATTGTATTGTTGTTCTAGAGAGTCGAACTCAGCCTGTTCCGTGTGCAAGTCTCCAGCGGTAGATCGAGTATACTTCAGTCTTCTTGCTGAGTCACTCAGCGTTGGTTCGCTCGCTGTTATCTTGCCGTTTTCAAGATGGTGGGTCAGCGCCTCACCTTTGAACTTTGGGATATAGATAAGTTTTAATAAGCCGTTTTATTACAGAAAGAAGCCACTCAAAGGACCTCTCCGAGACCGCGCATACTGTACCGTTGAATCCAGTTCTCCGTGCACCGATCGCGATGTTTTCAATTTCTCCCGTAAGCGCTTTACTTTTATCGGTGTCGGCTAACTAGAACCATCACGTCCTATTTCTCCCGCCCCAATTCCTCTATCATGCACCGTGACTCGTGTGGACGGTGCTCATCCGAGTCTGGAAGACCTGGATTTGTAGGACAGCGTAGCTGGCAGCTTCAATTCAACTGAAATTCTCAGATGAGCCGAGAATTCAATAATAGCTAGTACTGCACTTCAGTTCCGATCTGAGTCTTTCCTGGATCACTGGCATATAATCTTCTCATAGTACTTACTATATTTCGACTCACGAAAGTAGAAAAACGTTTTCTAAACTGATTATGAACCTCGTAACTTCGCTCATACTAATTGGGAAACCGATTTTACTTAAGACATAACAATACATTGAAAATAAACATAGAGAAGTAGTTAAGTAAAATACTGTAAGTCCGTAGTAAGTCCGACTTTTTTAAAGCCCGTAAGTAAAGAATTAGGAACACGAGTGCAACTGTGCTAGCGTTACAACTGCTACATATTTATGATCTGTAGCGGGCTCTGCTGCATTCACAGCGTTGAGTAGATTGAAGATCAAGAGACGACGAGGAAAGGGAGGCGCATCATACAAGGCAGTAGCAGACTGTGCCAGTGACAAGATAGTACAACAAACACGGGTAGCACAATTTAAGATCCTGAGGATTTGCAGAAGGTTCTTCGTTTGTGATGTCGCGATAGAAACACAGAGCAATACGAGCTCAGTCAAATAAGTGAATGTCTAGAAAGTCTAAAATGTCATTATAGATAGTAAGTGAGCACAAAACGTAGCAAATCGTGTAATGAAAACAAGAGTATTTTATCATCCTATTAGTAGTCCTTCCAATCATTCTGTACGCAACGTGAAAAAAAGTCAGATCTATCTCCCATCGAAAGTCAAAGACGCCCGCCCCATTTACTTCTGCATCTGAACTGAGACGCGAGGCTGTGTGACGTCGGCCATGTTGATGAAAATGTCGTCCGCAGGGTGGCGATATAGCGGCGCGCGTAGGCGCTTTTGGTCGAGGTGGTGACCAATGAAACCAATGCTGCGACCGAGGACGAACAGGCCGTTCAGGGTACCGATCTAAAGAATTTCCATACTAATTAAACCTGAAAGCCGACGGAGGAGAGACAGATAGACTAACCTTAATGTACTCATCAGCCTCATCAGGAGTGAAAGCGCCACTGTCACGGAGCAAGTCTACGAAGCACACTGCGATACACCCATCGACGTTGAGGATGAGAGTATCCTTCTTGGCAGTGGTAACCTTCTCGACAGCGAGAGCGTAGTCGAGGAGCGAATGGCTTGGGAAGTGCTTAAGCACATACTCCTTCACAAGCTCGACACGTAGATCAGGGTTGTTCACACTCTTGATCTTGTGGCCAATGCCGCTGACTATGAAAGAAAATCAGGTAAGACTATATGTATTAGTAATACACCAAATCAAGCTTACTGAGTTTGTTAGCTTTCCTTGACTCATCAACAAACTCGCGAGGTGTGAGACCAGTGTCACGGGCGTTCGAAAACATCGATGCGGCCTCATCAAGGGCACCACCGAAACGAGAGCCAATGGTAAGAAGACCAGAGCAAAGCGAGGAGATAAGATCCTTGCCCGCACGAGTGGCGACAATGGTGTTCATGGCACTAAATGTGATACGATGAATACCCAGACGATTTAGAAGTAAAACATGCTGCTTACCCAGAGACAGCCGGACCGTGATCAGCAGTCAACATTAACACCATCTCGACGAACTTCGTCGCCCATGGTGGCAGGCGGCGCTTGAACCACAACAAACTGACGACACCGCCAAGACCAATCTCCTCCTTGAACACGTCAGAGATGCGCATACCAGCGTAGAGAAGCTCTTGACCACGCTCATCAGAGATAGTCGAGATGAACGCTGCAGGCTTGCGAATGAGGCCGAGCTCCTGCGCCCATTTGTAGTCCATCGGGATCACGGGCGGGTCACGCTCCTCCCTAGGCTTAATCGAACCATTCGTAACCAGCGCGTCGTACGCCTCACGAAGGACGTCTGGCAGGTCCTCAAACGTCTCAGGGACAATGATACCCGCCGCCTTCATTGCCGTGTTCTTCGCGTCGGCGGTCTCCATCTGCGAGTTCGCCATCGAACCGGCGTGACCGAACTGCACCTCGGTCGCAAACATCTTGGCGCAAGTACCGATGGCCCAAGCAACAATGGGCTTGCGGATCTTACCAGTCTTGACGGCGTCGATGACGCGGTACTCCTCAACACCACCGACTTCACCGAGGAGGACAAGCATCTTGCAATCGGGATCCGCCTCGTAACGGAGAAGATGGTCGATGAAAGTCGAACCAGGGTAGCGATCACCACCGATAGCAATACCCTCGTACGTGCCGTTGGTGACAAGAGAAAGAATGTTGTTCAGCTCATTCGACATACCACCGGACTTCGAGACGTAGCCCACAGATCCAGCGCGGTAGAGCTTCGAAGCAATGATGTTGTCCATCATACTGCAATTGTCATTAGTATAGAATATTAGCAGATCAATGACTTTTACTCACCCTCCGGAGTTACCAATCTTGAAGCAGCCAGCCTTGATACCACCGACAGTGGCCGGTCCAATGATGAGAACGTCCTTGCCCTTTGCGAGGTGCAGGATCTCGCGTGCGTGCCTTTCAGGGACACCCTCAGCGATGATCGCAATCGTCTTGATCTGCTTCGAGAAGCGCATGATGTCGAGCGTGCTGCTGTACACACTACGGCTCGAGGCAAAGTTCACGACGACATCGGTGTCCGGGTGCTTCTTCACGGCCTCCTCAACCGAGGTGTATACCGGGAGCAAGGTCTCCTTCGTTCCCCAGTAGAACTTCTGGATGTGGTGACCACCGAAGGGATAGATCATGGCAGCAACAGACGGGGTCTTGCGTCCGCACGAGTAGTCAAAGTCAAGCATGCCCTGAATAGCACGCGGCTGAAGACCGTACACGAAGCTACGGGTGTTCTCGTCGAAGGGGCGGAACCACGGGCGCACTCCCGCCTTCGCACCTCCGTCGAAATGCACGATTTGATCGTCAGGCTGAGTGCGCTCGCCATCGGAGTGGATAGCACCAACAGCAGATTCCTCGCCGGGGTAGCCACCGACGACCTTGCCAGGCGGGGGCGACGCAGGAGCGGAGGGAGGGATGGAGTGCACAGCAGTCGAACCGGACTTGTGCGATGACTTGACACCGAGGGCGATAGGGACGATTGCGGTGATGTGGGTGTCCGGGCCGTACACCTTGATGGGCACGCCTAGGCTCTCTCCGAGCAGACGCATGGCTTTGAGACCTTCCTGATAGTTCGGGCCACCACGACGCACGAAGATCTTGACATTGTGCGAAATGAGACCAGCCTTGTACTCCTTGAGCGCACGGATGATGCCCTTGAAGGTGGCTGCGACGTTGGTGAAGTTGGCAATACCACCACCAATGATGAGGATCTTGCCGTCAGGACGGGGAGCACTGCGGGTAATGAGGTCGATGATGGTCTTGGCGTATTCGTATGTCTGACCCTCGGTGGGAGCTCCAGAGTATTCACCGTAGTTGGCAAGTTCGTGTGCAAAGCCATGGGCAGCGATGGCGTCTGAGTAGACAACAGATGCACCACCACCGGCAACCATGGTCCAGATGCGACCCTCGGGGTTCAGGACAGTGAGCTTCAACGATGCACCAGTCGAGCCATCGAGTTTCTGAACATAAGCCTCCTCCTTCGTAAGTTGACGACCAAAGGGAGCAGGCCAGACCATCGGGGGACCACGGTCCGCGCCAATGACCTTGCTCGCAGACTTGCCACCTGCTCCAGGAGCTGTGATGTCACGAGCAATCGACCACTTCGGTCCGCAGATGCTCTCTGCGGTCTGGTCGAGCTTCGCAGCCATGTCGAGGAATTGAATAGTGGGTTCGCCGCCATTGACACCATCAAGGCAGACAAGGGGGTTGATCTCGAGGTACGCAAAGTGCAGGTCGACATACACTGCGTAGATACGGGTGATGAAGTCGATGAGTGTCTCGCGCTTCTTCACGTCAGTGACATGAGTCAAGAGAGTCGAAGCGACGACCTGACGGGAAGGGAACGCAGCACCAACGGGAAGGTCGAGCTTGAGAGCCTTCGCATCAACGTCTCCAATATCAACACCACCTTCGTGGGTGAAGAGGATGGTATCACCCTCACGCGCGGATGTAATGCAAATGTAGAATTCAGCGTTGGAGGGGTGGGGTAGGAAAGGCTCGACAATGAAGTTTGTGAGAACACCAGTGGTTTTTTCAACCTAATAAAACGACACAGTCAGCTTCAGAGTCCATGTCCAGATCTCATGTTGAAAAAAAAAGGAAGGCTAAACGCGTCGCGCGCCTGAGGACTAATCAGGGCACGTGAGCGTAATATTGCTCATTGGGGATGAGGCGGGTACCGCTCTTGTCCCAAAGAACCATCCGAGCAGAAAGCGATATCTTCGGGCTTCAAGTCGCTAGCGCATTCAGAGCGCCTTTGGAGCGAGACACGTAGCATTCATTGAGAATGATTGCATTGAAGATAACAAGCGAAAACAGAGCAAGGAAGGGGGAACAAGAAAGCATGGGCAAAGGTGGGTGCATAACAGCAGAATCGTACCTGCACTGGCTTGCCCGCACGCTCAGCAATCCACTGCTTTGCCTCCGGCCACGATTTGTTCAGTGCGAGTAATCCGGCCTTGCCACGGCGCTTGATAAGTTGATCAGGCTTTGCGACGAGCTTGCTGGTGAAGACCCATTGAGGAAGCTGCGAGTCGGGGGTGATGGTGTTGGACGCCTCATCCCAAGCAATCTGGGCAACCTCTACGGTCGGGTAGGAGAAAGGCGTTGCAATGTCGGTTTCAGGCTTGCCTCCGGAGAGAGAAGGCGAGCGAGGCAGCCAGTGGGCAAGCACGAGTTTCGCGTCAAACTCTCTGATTGCTGTTTTGCAAGTCAGTTCACTGTATGCAACACTTAACTGCATACGCACGCTTTGCAGACATCTTTCTCGAGGCTGTAGGAGGTGATGGAAGGGAAGAAAGAGAGAGGAGCCTGAACCAACGACTCTGGGGAGATGAGGAAAAAAAGGCGCTAAGTACAACGAGTGCTATATAAATTCCATTAAGATGAGATGTACCCCAATCTTCCCACGGTAGGTCTAACGCCTGTCCAGGGCCAACCTTCTACCGTCCTCGCTTAGCTCGCCTGCATCGTACGATCTACGGGTCACAGCCAACACAAAGGGTTGCTCGTCGTTGCCCTGCTCGCTCGGTGGATGCTGGCTGCGGCGACGGCCAAGCAGTGTACTCACATCATTCATGGGCGTCTGCACCCATTACAGTCGACTTGTGTGCGGCGGCAGCCCGAGCGGTGTTCCTTTCATCCCGGGATGCCTACTCACCTCTGGTCCATGAGATTTATCCAATCTCTGCAATGCGTTGCTAACTCATATCATGCGCGTGTATCCAACGTTGCGTATTAGGTCTAATATCTGCGCATCTACACGGTCTGGAGCTTTCGATAACAATCGTCCTAGCAGGTGACAAGCATGCCCTGTCCTCATGTGAATGGCATGTACACTTTGTCTTTAAACAATTTTCGTTTTGAATGCGAACTGCATCACATTACTTACTCGAAGTAACGTCTACCGGTCTGATCGTCGTATCATTCCGCAACTTGAACGGACCTGGAGCCCACAGTGTTTGTGGGGATTGGTCAGGGAAGCTTTCTAAATCGTCCATTGCTTCCTCCGCCAGTCATACCCCCATCCTATGAACATTTTCCCCAAGGCACCCAGGACGTTATTTGCTCATTGCGTTGATGTCGGTCATCATGGCTCTCGAGAACACTCTGATACGCTGAAATACAGTAAATGAACTGTATTCCGAAGAGGACCGCAAGTAATCGGTTACCTAGAGGGAGCCGGCCAGTTGTACTTACTTAACTCCCTGCCTCTCGGGGCCCACAATGCCGTGCAAATTTACATCAAACTCAAGACTGCATCTTGCGCCCGTTCTGCTAATAACTGACGGCACACTTTCAGCGTAATGCATTATTTAGCTCATGATACTTGTAATTCATCCTAAATTCGTGGTAAGTACATATTGTATAACAAATAACAATAAGATACATCCACTAACGTGCCAAACATCGCAGAAGGTACAAGACCAATACCCTCCAATACCGCATTTCCACTAAAGTTCTATCTCATTAAATTCCATTTAAAGTACGTACAAGGCAATCGAATACGCCACACGGTTAGTACTAAATCGACTCCATCTGTTTTTATGAATATAATCCGCCCAATCTGCTTCGAGCTCATCACACGCTCATCTTATTTCAATTTTTCAGCTGCTGGGCGAGCACATCACTGAGCTGAACGCGTCGTTGCCGTAGCCAAGCTGCTTAAATCCGGGTGCTTTCGCGGTATAAATACCTTGACCGGGCTTGCAGTCCGTATCCCTGTTCGTGAGTCCGCGCTTTAGTAGTGTGCAATGGTAAGCAAGCTCATCAATACGCACACATAAAGATTACATATCCACCCTCCATCGGGGCCGGCGCTCGAAATCTGGTCATTGAATAGCGGGGAGAAGTTCGTGCACACGCCGTTTTGGAATTGGACATGGTCGCACAGGCCGCCCCAGTTGAAGTCCGTGCAGACGAAGATGCTGCCGCCGGAGCGGGACTGAAGCTGTATTGAGATTGTAATAGGTAAGTGGCGCAATCATAGTGAGCTGCTCATGCGGATACGCACCTCAGCGGCGGGAGAGGCGTCGACGGCTGACGTCGTAAAGAGGGCCACGAGAGAGGCAAGGACGATTGTGAATTGCATACTGACTTGAAAGTTACGCGATCAGATACGAGACGAGATTGGCTGGCTAAAAGACACGATGTTATTTCTGAGCTCCCGGCATTCTAGTATCTGTCCTTTTAAGCGTTTCGCCTTTTCGCAATCTCCCTGTTACCGCCTTATCCGTTCTACCTGCACGCTCTACGTATACAAAGCTGCTTCGGCTTCAATCCCACTCTAATGCTCCTTAGTCGATCTATATGGGGTATTGAATGTCACTTTGTCGATCCCATTCTCTTATGCAAACTTGAATACCAAGCTTTACCCCTGACGCTTTGCTTGTTATTTGCAGGCGTTAGCTTTAGTGCACTTTCTTCATTGCAACATCGAAGATCTCATCACTGCCGTATTTGAGATATATGCGGTATACAACGCCCATCTTCTTTACCCTTCATATAAGGAAGGATTTGCGGTGCATCCTACTGGGCTGATATCTTGACGCCACGAAATGACGGTGACAGAGGGTAGCACTGTTCATTGCGCATAAACTGACTTTTTCTGCAGGAAGAAACACAAGTTAAAATCAAGACTACTGTCAAGTTGATGCTTAATAGTTTCTGCGTGCATTTTATGCCTTAGGCCTCAAATTCTCTCAAGTGCAAACGGCTAGTGTGGGTCTAGGATGTGCAGACATCGAGTCGGAAGGTAGCTGATATACTAGCTGAGTTGTCCTATGGCTTATCCGTTTCTCACCAAGGTCACAGGCGCATTTAGCCATTGACTGAGACTCAGCAAAATGACCATCTTGTAGTAAGTATGATGATCTCGGAGGAGAATAGTCGAGGGGGAGAACGTACGCGTCGGTTCGGCAGCTTGAGCTTGAGTGGTAATACTGATGACACTTCGGCCGAGTCGCTATAAAAGGTAAATAAATCGCGACCAACGTCGGATTGCTTGTATTAGATTCATACCAAGCACGAAACATTGAACTTTCATACGTCATGTTTCGGTGTATAAAAGGCAGCAGATCTTCGTACCGAAGAATAGTAACCAACATATTCCCTAACCATCATGTCTTCCAATCTCAAAGGCCAGACTGTAGTCGTTATTGGCGGATCCTCTGGGATAGGATACGGCGTTGCGAAGGCATCTTTGCTTCAGCATGCCACTCATGTTATAATTGGATCTTCATCCAAAGATAAAGTGGAGGACGCGCTTAAGCGTCTGAAGGCAGACGTTGCCAACGCATCTGTGGAGGGGGAAATCACTGGAGACATGATAGACGGGAATGATGCCACTTCTGTGAAGGCATTCTTTGAGAAGGTTGGAGAGATCGACCATCTGGTCTGGACGAGTGGAGATGGGCTTGGTCACCTTCAGAACGATTTGGAGGGGAATAAGGGTAAGTCATACCAATCATTTTCCTGACCTAATTAGTTAACACGGGGATCCCAAGTATTTGACGTACGCTTCTGGGGAGCGGCCTTCGCCGCGAAGGCAGCCAAAATACGTGCAGGGGGGTCTGTAACGCTTACTACAGGTATGCATGCTGTTAGTATATGTATAATGGTACGTCGACTCTGACGATCCAACAGGAGAGGTACTTCTTAGGCCACGGCCTATGTACGCTCTAGGTAGCGCAGTGACAGGAGCTGTCGACGGATACACGCGCGGTCTTGCAGTGGATATGGCTCCCATACGCGTTAATAGTGTTTGTCCTGGCGCTGTGAAGACTGAGGTGAGGTTCAGGAGGAAGGTCTCAGCTTTAGTCCGCTAACAACGCTCGAGTAGCTTTGGAACACCTTACCGTCCGAGGTGGTAGAGAAGATGATCGGCGACTTGTCGAAGTCTCTTCTAGTGAAGCATGTCGCCGAGCCGGACGAGACTGCAGAGGCTTACATTTTCCTCATGAAGTAAGTCTGTCGGAGACGCGATTGACGCCCTGGCACTGACGCACATACTTGCTATGTAGATGCAAATACATCACAGGACAGAGGATCGTGTTGGATGGCGGTGCTCAGTATGTTTAACTCTAATCGGCATCAGAAAGGAGTGATTGTCATTGGTGATAGATTGAAATGAGTGGCTTACGCATTGTATAAATCGCCGCGAATATTTATGATGTTAGATGGGACCCAATATCCAAGGGATAGAGTGTGTTCGGAAAATGTGATAATACTCCCACTAAGAGAGGAACATAAAGTCAGTCGGTGAAGTAGGAAGACGACTCGCTGTTTCTGCCATATCATCGCTAGTCTGCAGTCGTGTG
The DNA here is from genome assembly GCA_910574555.1 of Trichaptum abietinum. NCBI lineage: Eukaryota > Fungi > Basidiomycota > Agaricomycetes > Hymenochaetales > Trichaptaceae > Trichaptum > Trichaptum abietinum. Next base: position 4,118,520 of record CAJTBE010000005.1, on the reverse strand, counting down.
TTGAACCTCGCGCATGATAATATAATGAATACATGCGACTGTAGGGAGTATTCTTCCAGCTTTTAGTGAGGAGTCCATCGCAATTGCCAGTGCCAGCCAACAACGCGGGTCGAAGCTTCAAGTTGTTGCGGTCGAGTCAACAAGTTCAAACAGATTTGTAAGCCACTGCCTGGCCCGGGCACTTGAACGCTGTCCACCACCCCCAACTGACAAGCGAAGTTCGTTACTATCACACACCCACCCTATCACACTACTACTAAGACATAACTTGAAGATCGAATTTGCAAGCTCGAAGTCTTTCTGCTCATGGATATTCCTGTGGAGATTGTTCGAATCATCGTCGAAGAAGCTGCAAGATTGTCACCGTCTGTGGCCGTCAAAGTCTTGCAACTCTCGTCCGTAACGAAAGAATGGATTGCGCCAATACTTTATCGTACAGTCACACTACGGAATTACAGCCAATTCGCATCATTCAGGCTTGCATTGGACCATGAAGACGTGCACAACCCGGCGATGTATGTCCGCCAGTTATATCTATTGTTGGTTCGCCCTAGGCACTTGGGCGATTCCGACATGCGCACCGTATTCACAAAATGCCCGAATCTCGTGCATTGCGCCTTCACAGATACAAAACTTACCCCCGAGCCCAATGAAACATCAGATATAGCGTTGCGGAGGTCTATCAAACGCCTTAGCTTTTGCACCTGGCAGTACCCTCTCGGAATTTTTTCCAGACACCTCCTCCGCCTCACGCATCTGCATGTAGTCTGCCCCAGCCACTCATTTTATACTTTACTCGATTTCAACAGTGACCACGAGCTCCCTAATATACTGTCAATCGTAATCGAAATTATAGAACCAAGCGGTATTCATCAAGTCGCCTATCCAGCCGATGCTTCTCTCGCGGCATTAGCGAACCGGATGCCATCGCTTCTCAGATTTCTGCAGAAGGCCACAAACATACAGGAGCTAGTCTTGAAATTACAGGTGTCTTCCTCCGCATTCCTTGGAGCATTGGCTTCAGTTGAACAATTAATGAAGGATCCGCGTGTCCGAATAACACATGAGCCGTTCGACGAGTTTTCGCAACGACCGGAGGAACAGGAAGGCACAGTCTATACGATTTGGAAGGATCGTTTGTGCAGAGCACTTATCGAAGTGAACGATCTCTGGCAAAATGTTTGACGCAGAAGCATTGGTATTGCGTATTGTGGTGGTTTCCTCCATATCCCTTAAAACCATTTTTAAATAGTGATGAACTTTTTTTTGATATCCGCCCTTTTCGTTATCTTTTGCATGTGATGTTTGCCTTGCACAAACAGTGAACGTGTGGTTAGTGTTCTACGGGAACAGATGTATAAAAGGAAGTATATTGTAATCTATAACATACAGCATTGGTACAGGTAAAGGATCAACAAGCATGAGAAAGATAAGAAGATAAACTTGTGGATAGACAGAGGGATACGAAGTTGCGGGGTAAATCTTTTACCACCAATCACCCTGTTGCTTCATCGCGTCCGCAACCTTGATGAAGCCAGCAACGTTGGCACCAGCAACCAAGCTGGGCAGGGTTTGTACATTCTCACCCTCAGAGCTCCATTTAGATCCGGCGGAATAGCAGATCTTTAAGAAACAACGTCAGACAAATGTATAAAGACTGGTTAATAGTATGACTTACGTTGTAGCAGTCCGTCATAATGTTGTTCAGTCGCGAGTCGACTTCCTGGGTGGTCCACGTGAGGCGCTGGCTGTTCTGAGCCATCTCAAGTCCGGAGACCGCAACACCACCGCAGTTCGATGCTTTTCCAGGTGCATACCATAACGACTTTCCGCCCTTCCGGCGCGACGCCTCGAAAACCTCAATGGCCTCGAGCGTGCAGCCCATGTTCGAGCCCTCCGCGACGATGCGCACGCCCGCCTTCACGAGCGCCTCTGCCTCCTCCCCGGATACCTCGTTCTGCGTCGCACAAGGGAGAGCGATGTGTAGGTTGTCGAATAGTGTCCATGGACGCTGGCCAGCGTGGTACGACCAGTTGTTTGCGCTCGCGACCGACTCAAGTGAGCCACCCTTCAACTTGAGCTGGCCAATCTTCTCAACGTCCTCTTTCGTGAACCCAGTGGTGGAGGTGATTGACCCCTTCGAGTCCGAGAGCGAAACCACCTTTGCGCCGAGCTCGATCACTTTCAGGGCAGCGTACTGTGCAACATTTCCAGAGCCGGAGATGGCCACTAGAGTACTCGAATTGGAAAAAGAGTATTCAGGGCAAGATTTGGCAATCATCTAAGTGACGTCACTACATTAGAATACTAAAGTAAGTGGAATGAAATTGAACATACGTGTTGAACATAGTAGATGAGACCGAAGCCGGTAGCCTCCGGACGGACGTAGCTTCCTCCCCAGTTGTTGCCCTTCCCAGTGAGAACACCAACCCATTCATTTCGGAGTTTCTTATACGCTCCAAAGAGGAAGGCAATCTCGCGTGCACCGGTTCCAATATCGCCGGCAGGAACGTCGGTGTCCTTTCCGATGTGGCGAGAGAGCTCTTGCATGAACGCCTGGCAGAAACGACGAATCTCCGAGTCAGACTTGCCCTTCGGGTCGAAGTCAGAGCCACCCTTTCCACCTCCCATGTTCAAGCCGGTGAGCGCATTCTTGAAAGTTTGTTCGAAACCGAGGAATTTGAGGATGGAGAGGTTTACGGATGGGTGGAGACGAAGGCCGCCCTTGTAGGGACCAAGTGCAGAGTTATACTGTTGATCGGTGGAGACCTTCAATGGCAAGTATAATGGCAATAATGGAACAAATAACGCACCTGGACACGGTACCCGCGGTTCACATGTAGCTTGCCCTGGTCATCTTCCCAGACTATGCGGAACTGGATGACGCGCTCCGGAATCTGGACGACATCGAGGGCTCGCTGGTAGTCGGGGTTAGCCTTAAGGAAAGGCTGCAGCGTAACCGTAAGCTCGGTCAAAGCCTGATGGAGTTAAGTGGCACAATCAGTACTCTCTCGGCGCAAACATCAGAACTAAATGTGAAACGCACCTGCTCGAATTCGGGCTCAGATGGAAGGACCATAGCGATATGACAAACTTTCTGTGGGTGATCAGAATCAAGAGTGCGTTAAAGGGAGAGAGAGCAGATGTCGAAGGTGCAACAACGGCTGAAGGATTTATACTTCAAAAAGCTGTCCTTATCTCTAGCCATTAGGATTCTGTGATGGACTGCGTCACCGTTTGATACGGAATACGTCCGCGAGCCCGGAGTGCACCAGACTCAACATCTTGCGGCTAGCACACTTGGATCTTTTTTCGCTGTCAATTGAGCTCAGGAGTCAGGAGTCGGATTCCACTCAATGTTTTCGGACGTCCTCTGATTCGGCCGAGTACAGCCAATGTTCAATTACCTCAGCTTCCAAAGAAAGGCGGCGGGCGTCCGATTTGGGCAAGGCGCATCAATTGTGCAAAAAGCCGAAGCTCCGATGATGAAAATACATCCCCCGACGGGATCTTCACGGAATCAACCTGGCAGACGTTATCGCACAGCTTTTCGTGACGTCCAGTCAAGGGGCGTGCCATGATCTTATCTCTGTTTTCTCCAATACTCCGACGCATCGCCAACGCCGAGTCTCCGATTGCGCGGTCGTTGTACGGAAAGGAACGGGAGATGCGGAATGCGGATGTGCAAAAACTTGTCGTAGAGCAAAGACAGCATGGACACCATTGTCATTCAGTAGTTCTCCGTCGGCCGAGGATAGCCAGTCGGACCACAGCTCTGAATACAAAATTTGTCGATCAGAAAGCGAACTCACCGGACGTCTTTGAGCGATCATGTTTCATGCGGAAGCCCGAGGGACATCGAGAATTGCAAGTAGAATACAAACAAGTGACAGGTATGCGAGAGGCGTACCGTGTATGTACCGATAGCAACACTTCAATCTGCAATCGCATTTTCATCCATGTCCATGTCAGCACTCGCTGGCTGTTCCTGTTCTTCCATCTGCTCGACGCTAATGTACCCTGCCGTTCGCCAAACACCTCCAACTGTTTGTTTCCATAGTCGTACACGACCGTCGTTTCCTGCTGAAGATAGGACCGTACTGAAGACGAGACAGTTAGAATTGGCCTAAGGACAGAGAAGTATATTCATTTACCCAGTGATGTTCCATTCAACGCGGGTCACTGCATGTCTGAAAGGCTCTATATAAGCATTTCTTCATTGAGTGAAGCAAATAATGCGAAACGCACTGGTGATCGGGGAACTCGGCTACTAAGCTGGCACTCCATTTTTCGTCACTTCCATCTACAGCCATATCCTGGTCCTCCGCCCTTACATCACCTCCAGTCGTGTTCCTCGATAGTTGAGGCGGGGGTGGCTTGACCTTCCATATCCTCACCATCCCGTCTCTCGAGCCCGTCGCAATAAGGTGGAAGCTCCTTCCGCAACTAGGCGCCCACGCTACACTCGTCACAGCAAATGCCGTATCGTCGCCTGCACCCGCGAGCCCCGCTGCAGCCACACTCGAATACAATGCCGCGCTTGATCCCGAGCGCGTTGCCCGAGTCGGGGTTTGAGGGTACAACGCAGACGGCGCTCCGCGCGTAGGCTCGGGGGCGAGTGCGAGGAGAGTCAATGGCCGGCGGTGTGATGAGAACTGCACGAGCTTGATGACTCCGCTTACACCTGCGCCGACTGCAACAACTTCTCCCCAATAGCGATCCTTGCACCAGCTAACACACCACCCGCCATCTGCTTCCCGCGCTCCGAGTCCCGGCCGACCCGAGCCCTGGCCCGCTGCGTGCTGCAATTGCTCTCGCTGTGTCGCCTGAAGGAGGCTGGTGACGCTAGCACCATCGATCCCACCTGAGCTTGAGTGTGATTGGGATGCAGTGGGTGTAGGTGTTGAGGTGGCGAGGGATTGAGCTAGAGAGGAGACAAGTCGTGAAGGCGTGGTTGTAAGTGACGGTACATCGACTTCGTCGGACAGTACCCAAGACTCAAGAGAGGGAGATTCAAGGCATTCGTAGATCCTTAGATGATTGTCTGCGGATATCGCAGCCTGGTCGTTGCCAGAAGTTAGCAATTAATAAGATATATCACCGTTTAATGTACTCACAAGTTTTAAGCCGAAGTGGTGGGGGGCAAACTCAACAGCCCGGACACTGTTCTTAGCTTCATTGAGTTCGGCTCTAACAGACCATCGTAACTGTGATGCATTGCCATTTGTTGCTGCTCCGTTGGTATATGGCGATTCTTCGTGAGCATGTGTTTGTTCCCAGATCTTCACTGAACGGTCAAAGGATGAAGATGCAATTATTGAGCCAAACGATGGGTGGGCCCAAGACACCTTCGTGACAGCGGCTTCATGCGCCTACCAACATAGATAAAGATACATGCATCTCAATATGAATATGTATAGAATCGACCGCTAGAACGCACCTTCCAGTCTTCTTCCAAGTTCCAGTTGCCCGTCCCCGAAGACTCGTCCAGTGACCAAACCTTTATCCTTCAAGCGCGTCAAACGTTGCGCAAGACCATTGCACCATTCCAGTCAGGCTAACGAACGCGCTGAAGAAGCGAGGAACGCGTACCGCTGGTCTAGCCCACACGTTGCGAGATAAAGCCCGTACATATCATAGCACGCGTCCGTGACAAGGTCATTATGTGCATTCTGGATAAGCGCCGTTTGTATCATTGACACCGACCGCTCTCGTAGCGTTTCTTTGATGAATTATAATACTTTTGGTTTGAGCAAAGACTACGAGTGGTTTGTGAGAGGAAAGGTATGAAGTCTACAACTACAGTGCATTCAAACTATTGACTTTCCAACCTTCGGTTGCCTGAGAATGTCCTTCCTCTTCAAGCCTCAGGCTAAGTTTCAAGTTGTTGTGAAGACCGATGGCCATGCGACTCGGAGTGCCAGTGTCTCTCCTCGCTCCCCATCTCTCATTTGTCCCACATCTTGTCGACATGTTGATTAAACGTTCATTCAAGAGAAGACGAACAACGGTAGCTCAGCCTCGCGACAATCTGATCGGCAGGCAAAATTGAATGGGAAAGGTCTATTCTCGAGAACAAGAGAACAAGGTCTTCTCAGACGCAGATCTGTGACTACCGATTGCGATCTTCACTAAAAGACACAAAAAAGACTTTAGTACATCGCTCAGGACAAGGAAAACGGAGTGTCTCGCCTTATCACAAGGCTTGTGACGGATGCAGAAATTCTCACTGTCCCTGGGACCCATATCAGACAGGACTTCATTTAGCGAACTTAGCACCTCAATATCTCCTTGTGTCCGCTGGAAATCGAGAGTTTCATCAAACATAATGGCGGATACTCTTTTCCGGGTTGAGTCTCTATGGCTACTGCGGCTGATTGTACTGTCCCAGTCTTCCGACACAGGCCTATGAGATGTGGTTTTATGTGGCGCTATTATGTCTTTCTATTCAAAAGACCTGTGTGGCTCAGCGTAGCTTGCGTCCGCTTACGCCTCTCTCCCAACCACTCACTCTCACTGCTCAAGTCTGTGTCCCCTTTGAATCTCCCACATCCACAGTCTAGCAATGGAGGGCACCCGAATGATGAATCTTATTAGAGACATGAAAGACGAGGTATGGGCTCAGCGTAGAACGCCATACGTGCCAAGTGGATCGAAGCGGTGGACAGCTCCAACGAGAAGGCAGCCATCCTATCAACCAGCTTCCACTCTGAGCTATCAATATTCACCAATGTCTTTCGCCTCTCCTTTCACGAATGCTTCCGAGGCGAGAGTTGCGTTCCCCGAACCACAGTTGTCGGTTCCGAATCTTCCTGTGCGCCAGGGTTCATCAGTGATGACACAACCCGGATCATCTTCACAATCGCCGCTCTACGTTCCTCTCGACTTGGGTAACCAAAATACGTCGGGCTCGTCTCCTCCTCGCTTTCCCATTCCAGAATTAGACGTTCCGGCCAATTCACTTCCTCAAGTTCAATCTCCATCAGTTCGCTATGGGAACGTGTCCCCTTTCATGCCACCGCAATACTCAAACCACACATCATACGAATCCTGTCATTCGAGCTGGTCGTACTCAGGCTCGTCGACTTCAAGTGTATGTTTGTCTGTATATGGCACCCTTCTTTCGAGAGCCATAGACGAGATGCGACAGTGTAAAAGTATACTTTCGGTATGGAAGTTCGCTGTTCGTCGGTGAGATCTCTGTGGTTTCGTATTTCGCTGTATATTGACCGACGTAAGTGTATAGGTATCACGCAAAGTCTAAAAAACGATTAGAACTTCGAATCATTTCATTGATCGAGGAGCTCGATGCTCTTGCCGAATCGTTGCTAAAGACTAGCTTATCGATACTGCACGCTTTAGGCAGCTCTTCATCTCCGTCACATTCTCTACCTACCAGGGAGCGTTCTGGAAGGCGACTTCGAAGAAAGGAGAAACCGATAAACCTGACAAAGGAGCTGGCCTCGCTCACTCGCCGCACATATGTTATGCATAGCAATCTAGATATACTGAAGTGGAATATAAAGCTCGCAAGGTCGGAACCAGAGGAGGAGAGAAGGAGTACGTTTAAACAAGTCTTTGGCTTGCTATTAGATCCCAGCGCTTCTGTCACCAATTGGCTAGTCTGTGGCTGCTTCAAGCCAAGGGTCTATATTCCCGATGTGCCAAGATATAACCAACCAACCCAGCATCGCAGCAGCAGAGGTCAGCTCTTTTACTCCCTATTTACTATGGAGTGGCGCTGACTCAAACGGTATTACCAGATTCAACACATGGTAGCAAACCTAAGGTTGAAGATTGCTCGCTATTTCATATACTACAACCTGGTTTATCTCGCAGACTTCGAGCCGCTTCAGAATCTTTGACGGGCTTTCAAATATACATCGATAAGTTCCGTCAACAATTTGATGAACCTCGATCCTAATCCTACCTTTAACGATAATTTTGCCCATGATGCGCACACGGCGGCCATGTATGTATATGTATGTAACTCACAAAAGCCCATAATGTTACGACCCTCGTTCACGATCAGATAGGCTGGTTGGTTTATCAGCCTTCTAGAAGATGAAATTCACTATCATTTTTGAACGCAGTTCATAAAACATGCGACGAACGGAGCGCCTAGACTTTAACCAACCGCTTCATCTCAATTCGGAGTGTCCATGTTCGCTACTAATACTGCTTGGTTTGAAATATAGCATCACATTGAATGAAGGAACGAACTCAGCTGGTTTCCGCGACGGTCCAACAAGATACTTATATACATGTATGGTGCGAATATAAAGCAACAACACTTTTAAGAAGCCTCCCCCGCAGTCGCTATCAACCAAATCCCCGACTTCGTGTCTCGTTCGCGCAACATGCCTACCGAAAAGTACGAGCAATCTGACGCTTCTCGTTACGCTGTGGTAACTAAGGATCCAGTTCGAGAAATCGAAAGGTATGTAGGTGCCTTCGACCCTATAGTCCCTGACGGTTTTGAGAGTCCGTTTGCTTATCTTTCAATAGGCTAAATGCCATACACTCGTGGCTATTCGAGACGATTTACGAGGGGCGTCATATACATGATGGGTCCATCAAGATACACCCCGCGTCTCGTGTACTGGATGTCGCTACTGGGTCTGGTGAGTTTGATGATTTAGTAAAGGAGTTACGAGTGAAATCTCACATACCTTTCATAGGCTCCTGGATACTGGGTGTGTCAAAGGAAGTGCCTTCTAGCGCTGAGCTCGTTGGCATCGACATCTCAGACACGCACCTTCCCAAAGAACATCCTCCGAACGTTCAGTTCAAGATTGAATCAGTAACGAGGCTTCCTGTCGAATGGAATGGATCGTTTGACTTCATCCATCAACGAGCACTCATCGCTGCGCTATCCAGAGAAGAATGGGCTACAGCAACCCAGGAGTTGTTTAGAGTACTTAAGCCGGGGGGAAAGGTACAATTAGTTGAGCCAAACATAGCGGATATCGTTGAGGAAGGTCCGGCATACTCTGCTGTGAAGCCTCTCGCGAAGAAAATGTTCGATAATCGCGGCTTGCTAATTGACTGCCCGATCCACGTCTCGCAGCTACTACGACAGGCAGGGTTTGTTAACATCGAGGAGAGAAAGGAGTACAATCCAGTTGTTGGGAGAGCTGCGGGAGAACCCGGGTTACAAGGCTTTATCGTTATGGTGGGTGCCTTGCGGAGTTTTGGAGATCCTATTGTGTCAGCTGGCATCACCAACTCTCTTGCTGAGTGGAACCAACTGGTGGACAAGGTGGCCGAGGAGTGGAGCGGACCAGAGAGTTATTCGATGGCCTGGCATATGTTTTGTGCGGAGAAGCCTTTGTAGAGCCTACCAGTAGTGTACTCGGAGAATACTATCCATTCCCGTCCTCTACTGTGTATCGTTTTCGGTCGTTGTTAACAACAAATCTTCGGAACCAGGTTGTGTAAGCGAAACTAACGTAGAGACTCTTTCGTTCACATACGATAGCTCACCTTTGCACCGTCGAAGGGAAAGTCTCCCCATGCGCGCAGTCTAAGTCTCTAAGAACCTATGGTAAGACGTAATCGACGTATCTGTTATTCATTTTTCGGCTTTTATCATTTGACACATAGTAAGCGCGCATATGGTCAGGAGAGAGTGTTGGATAACTTAGCATCATTGAGTGATACATCCCCATAATATAGGAGGCTCGGAAGGTCTCGGTGCATATACAGAAGAAAATTCTTATTTACATCTCAGTATCTCAAGACCGTCGCTCCCTTAGTTCCCAGTCTCCCATTATGTCCCATACCCTCAGGCTCCCACGATTCGGAAGAAGCCGAGACTCAGGGTCCAAGTTCTTCAGTATTCCTTTGGTCAGTCGGCTTTGATTGCGAAGTCGTGACTGCCCGTCCCTGGCAAGCCGTGTTACAACAAAGCCGTTCAAATTCAATGTCCATTGTCTTGTCTAACGCACATAGGCACTGATTCTTAGACGAACTCCGCCTTTTCCCCTTTTCCCCTTACTAGTAAGGCACAAAGATTGCTCGCTAAATCATATCCTGGTTTATCTCGCAGACTTCGAGCCGCTTCAGGATCTTTGACTGTCTTTCAAATGTAAGTTCCGTTAACAATTTGATGAACCTCGATCCTAGTCTTACCTTTAATGATGATTCTGCCTATGATGCGCACACGATAGCCATGTATGTTTGTACGTTTATATGTAGCTCACAGAAACCCGCATGACGTTACGACGCTCGTTCACAATCAGATAGGCTGCTTGATTTACCAGGCTTCCAGAAGATGAAATTCACTTTGATATTCGAACGCAGTCCATAAAGCATGCGACGAACGGAGCGCCTAGACTCGTTATCAGCCGCTTCATCTCATTTCGGAGTGTTCATGTTCGCTACCAGTACTACTTGGTTTGAAATATAACATCATATTGAATGAGAGAGCGACTCAGCAGGTTCAGGCAAAGGGCCAACAAGATACTTATAAAGCAACAACACTTCCAAGTAGCATCCCTGCGGTCGCTATCAATCAGGCCACGACCTCGTGTCTCGTTCTCGCTACATGCCTGCCGAAAAGTACGAGCGATCCGGCGTTTCTCGATACGCTGTAATAACTAAAGATCCAGCCCAAGAAATTGAAAGGTATGTCTGTGCCTTCGGTCCTATAGTCCCCGGCGCTTCTGAGAGCCCAATGCTTATCTTCATACCGAGACTAGGTTAAATGCCATACACTCGTGGCTGTTCAAGGCGCTGTACGAAGGGTGATATATACATGATAGGTCCATCAATATACACGGTATAATACACCCCGTTTTTCGTGTTCTGGATGTCGGTACTGGGTCAGGTGAGCTTGTTGATTTCATTAAGGAATTACAAGTGAAATCTCACATAGCTTTCGTAGGATCCTGGATACTGGGCTTGTCAAAGGAAGTGCCTTCTAGCGCTGAGCTCGTTGGCATCGACATTTCAGGCATTCACCTTCCCAAAGAACATCCTCCGAATGTTCGGTTTAAGATTGAATCGATAATGAGGCTACCTAGCGAATGGAATGGATCGTTTGATTTCATTCATCAACGATCACTCATCGCTGCCCTGTCCAAAGAAGAATGGACTATAGCGACCCAGGAGCTGTTCAGAGTACTTAAGCCGGGCCCCGGGGAAAGGTGCAATTGATTGAGCCGAACTTAGCGGATATCATTAAGGAAGGCCCGACATACTCTGTTGCGAATGGTTTGATAAAGAAAATGTTCGATACTCGCAGCTTGTTGTTCGAATGCCCGATTTACGTCACGGAGCTACTACGACAGACAGGATCTGTTAATGTTGTGGAGAGAAAGGAGTACATTCAGTTGGGAGAGCTGCGGGAGAGCCCGGGTTGCAAGGCTTCATCGTTATGGAGGGTGCCTTACGAAGTGTTGGAGATGCTGTTGTGTCCTCTGGGTTTTCCGGCTCTCTTGCTGAGTGGATCCAATTGGTGGACATGGTGGTCGAGGAGTGGAGCGGATCAGAGAGCCATTCGATAGCCTGGCATATGTTCTGTGCCGAGAAGCCGTTGTAGGTCCTTATGTAGTACTCGTGATGCCAGACGGCCCGAAGTGCAGTTTGTCCTCGGGGTTATTGCCATTTTTCAATTCCTCCACTGCATATGAGTATTCATGGGTATTGTATCTGGTTGTTGCTAGCAAAAAAAATCCGGGACCAGGTTGTGTTAGTGTCAGCGAGACTCCCTGGAGAATCAAAGTTCATTCAACTCCGATAGCTCACCTTTGCACCGTCGAAGGGAAAAACTCCCCATACCCTCGGTCTCAGATCCTGTGATAAAACTTGAAAGCGACGGGAGTGTGATCGCCGTATCTTCAGTATTCCTTTGGTCAGTCAGCTTTAATTGCGAGGTCCGTGACTGTGCCGCGGCCTTCACAGAGATCAGCCTGGCAACAAAGCCGTTCAATATTATCGTCCAGTGTCTTGTCTAACGCACATAGGCGCTGATTTCTAAACGAAGGCCGCCTTTCTCCCATAAGGTACTGTACAATGTACCAAAGATGACCGCCATTGTCATATTCGAGCGCAGTCTATAAATAATGCGACGAACGGAGCGCCCACTAGCATGTTCTCTGTCAACTACTTATAGTTTAACATATAGCATCACATTGAATGTAGGAACGAGTCAGCTGGTCTACGTGAAGGTCCATCAAGATACCTATATGGCGCGAAGATAAAGCAACAACCTTCCAAGAAGCATCCCCGCAGTTGCTATCAGCCAAATCCGCGACCTTTTATCCCCTGCGTATAATACATATGTCTGACGAAAGGTGCGAGAGATGTGAGGATTCTCGATACGCTATTTCTGTAAAAGACCCAGCCCAGGAAATTGAAAGGTAAGTACTTTCCAACAGTCCCCGGCGGTTTTAAGAGCCCGTTGCTTATCTTTCATACCGAAACCAGGTTGAATGCCATACACTCGTGGTTGCTCAACACGTTGTATGAGGGGCGTCATATACATGATCAGTCCATCATAATACACCCCGTTTTTCGTCTTCTGGATGTCGGTACTGGGTCTGGTGAGCTTATTAATTTGGTGAAAGATTCACAGATGAAATCTTACGTAGCTTTCGTAGGATCCTGGATCCTGGGTGTGTCAAAGGAAGTGCCATCCAGCGCTGAGCTAGTTGGGGTCGACATTTCAGACACTACCCTTCCGAAAGAACATCCTCCGAATGTTCGGTTCAAAATTGAATCAGTGACGAGACTTCCAAGCGAATGGAATGGATCGTTTGACTTCATCCATCAACGAGCACTCATCGCTGCGCTGTCCAGAGAAGAATGGGCTACAGCAACCCAGGAGTTGTTTAGAGTACTTAAGCCGGGGGGAAAGGTACAATTAGTTGAGCCAAACATAGCGGATATCGTTGAGGAAGGTCCGGCATACTCTGCTGTGAAGCCTCTCGCGAAGAAAATGTTCGATAATCGCGGCTTGCTAATCGACTGCCCGAGCTACATCTCGCAGCTACTACGACAGGCAGGTTTTGTTAACATTGAGGAGAGAAAGGCGTACATACCATTCGGACGAGCTGCCGGAGAACCCGGGTTGCAAGGATTTTTGGCTTTGGAGGGTGGGTTACGGAAATTCGGGGACGCTGTTGTCTCCTCTGGGTTAACTAACTCTCTTGTTGAGTGGAACCAGTTGGTGGACATGGTGGCTGAGGAGTGGAGCGGACCAGAGAGCCATTTGCTAGCCTGCAGTATGTTTTGTGCCGAGAAACCTCTGTAGGTCCTGGAGTACAGCTAGACCTCGGTGATCACTGCAATGATGTCATCAAATATGCTGCGAATATTATCCATTTTTTTCATCCTTCATAAGTATCACTAGTCATGCGTATCTATTTGTGGTTCAAGTTCTCCGACGCAATATTAGCATACTCCAAATAACGTGGTTCAAGTGGTTTAGACTCACACCGTTTGGAGCTTTACAATAATAAACACTTCGTCACCTGTGACATATGTCTGGGAGCAATCAACTTATACGCAAGATAAAAGGAGACGAGATACATCTACATTAGATACGTACAGCACTCACCACTCTCCAGCAATAAAATAACTTTCATACTCTCCTACTCTCCTCGAAATGACGACTAGACTCAACAACCCAAATAACGTAAGTGAAATCTGAAATGCTGGAACCCGATGTCTCAGTTGATTCATCAATCGTGAACAGGCGTATGGCGCGCCCGGAACTGGCGCAGCTGCCGCAGGTACAGCACCCGCGACTACTGGCACAACAGGCACAGGTCCCTTAGGGCGACACACGGCAACGAAAGCAGGCGCCGCAGCAGGTGCAGCCGGGCTTGCACACCATGAGGGCCGTGTACATGAGCGCGAGAATGTCACCGCCGGAGGTCCGGTCGGAACTGGCGCAGGAGCGACGACGGGCGCAGCAGGGGTGCCGGTTACAGGTGCTGGGGCTGGCGCAAGAGCTCCAACGGGCACAAACGCAGTAAACGCTCCAGCAGGCGCCGGTGGTGTGGGACCGGGAACAGGTCCGACGAGTGGCTCTGGGACGGGCAATGTAATCATGGGCAAGCTGGAGCAAGCTGCCGGAATGGTAACAGGAAGTGCCAATATGAAGCAGCGCGGAATGCAGAGGGAAGAGTAAGTAGTCCTCCGGCTTCTCGCAATGCGTCGCTGATGCGCTATTTAGTGTCGGAGCAATGAATCGGGGTTATTAGATCGGTGGTGAAATCTGTATTATGGGCAAAGGAATACTGTAGCATACCTTGTTTTGAAGCCATATAAAATATTACATGAATCTCCTATTATCCTGAGAAGTTCGATCAATCTAAAAATTCCTTTTCATCAGCAAGAAAGATATCAATATAGTGCGACATTTATCCAACATTATGAATTACGGTATGTCTACCGCGTATACAAATTCCACTCCGGGCGATGATAGTTGGCCTTGTGCATAACCATCACTAAGCAGATTACAAGTGTAAATCGGCGAAGCGGCATCAATCCAGCGACAAGTGGCCACTGTGACGTTCAAGTTTAACATCAATCCAGTTAACACCATACACCGACGGAGAATGTCGACGTACTTTAAACTGCATCTATAGCCCTTGTTTCATATGATGAGACAGATGGATAGCGTCGACAGTCTCTCCGCACAGCTATTCAGGGACGGCAACAGTCAGTTGTCAAAGCACCCATCCCCAAGGCTGGCGGGGCGGGGCTGACTAGCACATGTGTCACGGGCGAACTCATGGATTAGCGTCTCACCTGATGCAAGACACCCTCATCCCAGCTTCGACCAAAGGCCTAACCGCACGTGTCCAGGTTGCCCGCCACCTCGTACGAATATAAAAGCATCCTAGGTGACAGTCCGAATCCCCATCGCCTCTCACCCCTCACCCGCCGACCACTACCAGCCACCCAGCCGCACTCAAGATCCAACGCAAGCGACATCTTGAGCGACCCGCCTGAAAACTTGGCGACCGAGTGTAGTGTCACCCTCCGAGCTAGCGCGCTGCCGGCAGGAGCTCGAAATCGTCGAACGAGACTGCCGCACCTCGCAGTCGACAGAACTCGGGGCTCTTGTTCAGGAGAGAGAGGACCTTTTCAACGTGAACGGAATTGACCGACCACCGCCCACATACATCGAAGACCCGTAGCTTGTGGTGACCCATTTCCTTGATGCGAAAAAACGATGATGCGAGCGAGATGCATAACATGCTCATTGGATACCTGATCGCTCAAGTACAACCAGAATCCACACGAGATCCTCGTTAGCCAGAGCTAGCGGCTACCTAGTGCTATCCGTTCGAAGAAATTCTCTTCTATCCAGAAGCCATTCATCAGGGATGGAATGCGTCTGAACTCCAGATAAGGTTGAACATGAAGAGGGGCAGAGCAGTTTGGCTTGGGGACTTGGAGCTTGGAGTTCTGCGATAAATTTTTAAGAGTTGAAGGACAAGGAGGAGGTCTTGGACTATGCATGTCTTGTCCAGAAGTTCCTTAAGCTACTTGGAATGCAATTGATTGAAATGATGAAGGCAGTCAAGGTAAGAAGAACTGTAGTACTGTATTCAGCAACTTGAAGTTCAAGTTGATGAGTCATCATTGAAACTGCTGCCACTGGCAGTCTCCTCGCAGTCGCCGCAAACTCCAACTTGATCGCAACATCCCCTAGACCCTCTGTTTCAAGCTGCATCGTAGTCGTGTTTAATGACACGTAGTCACGGAGGATTTGCAGTGATCTAGCTCGACTCAGTGTCAACAGGATCTATATGGTATTACAAGACCTGCAGGTGCGATGAACTCTTGTCCTCTTATGAGTTTCTCAGATGGATTACGATCATCCTGGGCTTTAATTCCAGCATCACGACATATAGAGGATGCAAAAGACTTGATGCCGCTTCGTATGCCTAGAAGTGGGCATAACGACAAGGTTTCTGATACTTTTCTTTCGCGCTAGCCCCTGCGGCTCAGGGATATTCTAGTCAACAGTTTAATTCTAGGAGCAATCAAACATGGGTTTTATCAGCTGTCTTTGTTTTCATACAAGACGTTGGCACCTGCTGTGGTATAATGAAGAGTGCCACCCGCGAGCTGGCGCATGGTTTTAGCCGTCAGGACATGTTAGGAAGGGGGGAAATGGGTTGCAAATTTTTGCTGATAAGTACTGCCTATGTACTTAGGCTAGGAAGGCTCAAAGGTATGTGTGACTAATTTGACACCCGCTAAACGTGTATTTCTGTGCTAAAGATCGCATAAATATGCCCCGCTTCGGCTTCGTTTTCTGGGTGTCACCTTGATGTTAGCGAGTCCGACAAACTCAAATTGACTATCAACTCCGAGTCCAATCACGTTTGAGATCCAGACGCACAGACTCTCTTCCTCTTGCAGCACGCCAGTGGGTCCGTTGGAACAGCTATCATTGCGCTGCCGATACATTCCAGTTATTTCTAGCCCTCGATCAAATATATCACTGCGGCAACGATGTTGTACTTCTCGCGCCCCTCACATATCGACGCTGCACCTCACACTGCCGTGACAATACCCATGGAATTCCGATCCTCGCTTTGACCCGGCCAATCATCCTTCGGTCATTGCTTGGCATTATAGTCATGGTCTAAATTTACTATCCGGTATTAATATCAACCAACTCTAATTGCCTATTCTAATAAAATATCAGAATCTTTATACAGGCAGTGTGCACGACTAAACGGATCATGCGCACTACTTCTTCCTTCCTGCAGAGCAACTTAAGTCTTGATTGTTGGCATGTCTTTCTTGACAGTTCGACTAAGTTGGCTCTCCGCCATTCCTTGCAGCGGGTCATTAAAGACCTTTGCTTTGTCTCAGGTCTTCTCTTCGTTGAGGATACTTCTGAGAATGGCCGACGTGTAACTTTGGCACTCTCGCGTATCTGTATCTGCAAACTGATGCGCGCCCACTCAAAACAAGTACACTGGACTGCACTGCCAGGTGTCGTCTCAACAAATCATCGATACTCGATACTAAATCGTTCATTTTAATCCACACTTTCATTTACTTCCCTTGTCGCGGCATTTTAACAAGTCTGTATCGCAAAGATGATTCTCATAGAGGTCTGTACATCGAGATCTCCTTCCCACTTCTTCTCTTTTCACTGGACAGAACATTCGGCATCCAGTGACCGTGCTTCTCAGGCGGAAATGCAACCTCCCAGGATATACTCTCTAGGGCGCTGACGAACCTGCTGGCTGCGTGCTATAAGAAGGTCGAGAGGGAACGCTGGATAGTCTTCATCGACACACATAAGTTTCGAGCGCTCGTTCCTCACTTTACTACTATCGACAATGTTTTTCAAGCTTACCGTCGCAATTATTGCCCTTGCTAGTACTGTTTCTGCAGGTGTTACAAAGGTAAGTACACCGTTGTCGGTGTAATATCCTCTCTCTAATTTCATTCATGTTTGAAAAGAGGGTAGCATGCCCGGACGGGAAGAATACAGCGGTCAATCCAGCCTGTTGTGTTTTCCACACTCTCAGAGATGAATTGCAATCAAGTCTTTTCGATAGTGAATGTGGGGAAGATGGTAAGCTCTACATTATTGTTAGTATTTTGCACCATCGTAATAGCATGTACCTCCAGCCCACGAGGCGCTTCGCCTTACTTTCCATGATGCCATCGGATTTTCAAAGTCCGGAAAGTTTAAGTACGTTGGCATATATTCCATGACGATGCGCGCTCAATTAAATTATCATACTTTAGAGGAACAGGTGCCGATGGGTCAATCATCCTCTTCAAGAATAAAGAGCTAAACGACAGTACGTCCGTATGTCCCATTCTTAAGGACAATAGTGCTAATAGCTTACATGTATAGCGGCTAACGACGGTGTCTCTGACGCTGTAGAGGGCGTTGGTAAATTCTTGGAGACATTCAACGTGACCGCCGGTGATCTGATCCAATTCGCCGGAGCGGTCGCTGTCTCCAACTGCCCAGGAGCACCGAAACTCGAGTTTCTCGCTGGCAGGCCCAACGCGACTTTCGCAGCGCAGGTCGGTACCGTTCCACAGCCACAGGACAATGTGCATTCTATCCTTGCGCGGATGGAAGATGCTGGTCTTTCTGCGGAGGATACCGTGAACTTGTTAGCATCGCATTCTGTCGCACGATCCGACACGCTTGTTGTGAACGCTACGGATGGGCAGCCCATTACGGCCGTGCCCTTCGACACTACCCCATTCACGTTCGACTCCCAGGTCTTTCTTGAGGTCCTTCTCAAGGGTGACGGAGTTCCCTTCGGCTTCAACAACACGATGGGCGCGGAAGTTGACTCTGGACTTGCCGATGAACATGAGATGCGCTTGCAGTCGGACTCAGCCATTGCACGGCTCCCAGAGACAGCTTGCTTCTGGCAGAGTATGATCAACGACCAGAAGTTGATGATGAGTAACTTCCAGAATGTAAGGATCTCATCTTGCCTTGGGCTGCAACTGTATTTATATTATTTATCCCTAAAGGCGATGTCGAAGATGGCGATCCTTGGTCACGATAGGAAGACGCTCATTGATTGTTCCGAGGCTGTTCCAGAGCCGCAACCGCCGGTGAAGAAGCCGACAACGTACCCCGCTCAGAAATCGTTCAAAGATATCCAGCAAGTGTGCCCGCCCATTCCCCTCACTTGCGACAGATCGTAAGTACCACATCTACTTACCGAATCTCTTACTAACCATGACTTCACGTAGCCGGCCAACCTACTATCATCCCGGAGTGCATTAACGGCGACACAAACATTGGTGATTGCCCTTCTTAAACACGTAAGTCAGAAGCGAGTTCGTAAAGGGAAGAAGTGTGTTGCCTGCCTGGTGGATGCTGAATAGTGACTAATTATTGACTCGGACTTTCTTATGGTTTGAGATTCTCTGGTTCATTAAATATTGATATGTATTGTTGCATATAATATTCAGTGATGTGTGCTGTTCAAGCGGTTATTCTCTTCTTAATCCTGGAAAGGTAGTGCAACAGAGGGGAAAAGACGTGAGCTACCTCAACGGCCAACAGGAGACGATGAGACTGGGCAGGAACTCACGAGACACACGAAGATGCGGAGAAGCGGCTAGAGCGCGGCACGGCAGTGCTGGAATTGAGTCACAAAAACAAACATTTCTCTTGAAAAGTGCGAGGCGCGATAGATGTTCAGGAAGAATCCATCGTCGACGGTCAACTCTATTTTCGACTAGTATAATAAAAAAGACTTGAGCTCCGCTGTTTCTTCGATACTGCGACTAAAGACTCTGTATTGAATCCACCGTGAACACTTGTCTCGTCCACGGGAACACTCAACGTAATCGTCGCGAGTGAAGATCTCTCGACGTCACGATGGAGTGCCTTTTACTTCGGGAGATCGGTGCTAACTATCACGTCCTTCCACTCTTTAAGTATCTGGAGTTCTTCCTGGCAGACACTTTCTACAGCTTCGAAACAGTCAGTGCCGAGAGGGAGCGTTGTCGGTATGCTCCTTCCTTGGGCTATGCCCTCGCCTCGAACCAAGTCGAGAATGACTTGAACCCCGCGCTTAA
Source organism: Trichaptum abietinum (assembly GCA_910574555.1). NCBI lineage: Eukaryota > Fungi > Basidiomycota > Agaricomycetes > Hymenochaetales > Trichaptaceae > Trichaptum > Trichaptum abietinum. The sequence continues at coordinate 4,098,969 of CAJTBE010000005.1, read as the reverse complement.
GGTCTCCAGGTAAGGAGGCGTTGGATACTAGAATGTCAGATGCATACTGTGTAAGTGTTTTATTTCGAGACGAAGCGGTCGATGTTGGGACTGACGTTTGAATGATTCATAAGTTGCAGTCATCATGGATCTATAATCCGCGATGCGCGTTTCGTAGGGGTTAAACTTGTCAATAATACTGGTACGGAAATAGCCTGGCTCCACAACAAGGCTACGAAGGCCCAACGGCGCTATCTCAGCATGCAAGACTTGCGATAATCCTTTCGATTGGGATTAGTTACCGAGGCGCTAGAGGAACGGATGTCCTTGGGTTGCTAAGGGGGAAACGAACCTCGTACACATGCCTTCGCAGCACTATACAGCCCAACACCACATCCGGGTTGCCATCCAAGGAGGGATCCATTCCATACAATTGTGCCTTCCTTGCGCGCGCGCATGCCTGGTAAGACAGCCCGTACAAGGTTCAGCCCTCCGAACACGTGCGTACTAGAGAACAAATTGCATGAACAAAGGACGATGATAATGTTAGATTCTTCGACCTATACGTACTTGAAGAGCTCAAAAGTCTCATCGGAACTAACGATGGCACGATGAGACATTACTTGCGATTTGTAGCATGTAAGTCCTTACCTTGTTTCCTCTATGGCCATGACTTCAGCATACCCTTATGTGACATGATGGCAAAATTATATATCAATATAAATATATAAAGCGGAAGACATAAATCCACATACCGGCATTGTTGAAGAGAACATCGACTCGACCGTAGATACTCTCAGCTTTCTTCACAACTTCTACGAGCTGATTGAAAGGCCATGCAACATCCAACTCTATTACATCTGCTCCTTTTTCTTGTATTTCCTTGAGCTTATGAATAGATTTTGGGCGCGCCGTCGCGATAACTTTATCTCCTCTTGCTAGGGCTGCCACAACGAATTCACGACCGAATCCAGACCTTTTTTATTCAGATGAAGCGGGTGCAGCAACCAGCTCAATACAAGAAGACTCACGATGTCCCAGTGACCAACCAAACCAGTTGCTTGTCTAATGAGCCCATATTTATGATGAAGAGGGAAGGCTTCACTGTGAGTGGATGCGCAAGGTATTAGTGGTTATATATACTGGGAGGGCCATCAGCAATAAGTCCAGTAGGATGACCTATAACTTAACTTATTAACCGCAAGGACCAGGTTTACTGTTCTCCGGATGGCTTTTTGTAAATCTAAATCAAAGTCATCGCAGAGCCAATCTCGCAGTCGCTCTGAATTAAGGAGCGCAAGATAGAAGTTGCCTGTTGTGCATAGCGGTGGCTTTCTTGAGACCATTAGTCCAATCACAAATTACCAAAAGGAGTTTTCCAATCATGTCGCTTTTCTTCATTCTGAAAGAGGAACGCATATGTGTTTGGCCGTGGCCCCGCAGCTAGCGTTGAAGAACACGAGCAGCACATTGGTAGAGCAGCTTGATTAGGTATAGGGATGTGCTCCATGGAGTGATTAGAATGATTGAGCTCTTCATTGCGGCGGCCTCACATCAGACATACGTGGAAAATCGGTATGTCCTAGCGAAAGTTACTTGATGGCATATACGGCCTGCTGAATCAGGGCTCCCTGCAATGCTCCAGCATTTAGAGTATGGAATGAAGGAGAAGCAGAGCTTACCGGCGGATAAGTGATAAGCGTTCATATTCCTCATGAAGTACGGGTACGTCAGTATATCGACTCACTCTATGGTCGGCATCCGTGTCTTGTCATTGTAGGTAGGCCTTCATGTGGCCCAACAACCTTTGTATAGATAATAAATAATACATACATCAAAATTCTAACGGGAAGCAACCTGTTTGATTCAAGTGGGAGCTGACCGTGCGGTTTGAGACCGCACGGCAGAGATCGATCCTCCGTCTGGCGAGGCTACCCCCAGACGGAGAAAAGAAATCAGAACAGGTGTGGGTGGGTGGGCCGATGAAAAATGTGGTGGTGGTGGTGGTGAGAGGGAGAGGAGAGCGACACTTTGTGGCATGCCACACGCGACTGCTTGGCCACTCATGTTGTGGTCACGTGAGCCTTCCCTCGTGAGTCGTGGGACTCCTTCGTAGTCCTACCAACTCACTCTATGGTCGGCATCCGTGTCTTGTCATTGTAGGTAGGCCTTCATGTGGCCCAACAACCTTTGTATAGATAATAAATAATACATGCATCAAAATTCTAACGGGAAGCAACCTGTTTGATTCAAGTGGGAGCTGACCGTGCGGTTTGAGACCGCACGGCAGAGATCGATCCTCCGTCTGGCGAGGCTACCCCAGACGGCAGCAGGCCACAGCCGAGACTGAGACGTGGCTCACCCACTGGGCCGTGCTGCCGGCCTATGTTGGATGTATGAGATGGAATGACTGTTTCGAGGTTGCGCCAGTAGCGTAGGAAAGAGTCTGATGACCACCGTCCGGTCTTCTTGATGATGTCAGGGTGAATACCGCACAGGAGAAGGTGTGATGTCCCGCCAATGCGAAAGCTGTGACCCGTAGTGTGGTGATTAAAAGAAGGTGAAGCCCTCCAAATTTCGTCACAGCGATTGAGGAATTCTCTTTTTAGTAAAAAGGTGATGCCGAGAGGGCCATTGAATGAAAACAAGAGGGAGTCTTCGGGTAAAGAGCTGACACGTAAGTGGTTCTGTATTGCGGCAACAGGGCTAGAGCGTCCTTGTTGCACAGATATAATTATGTCTTCGCCATCCCACTTTTTGACCTTGGTCCACGGTAAGTGGATCTTGAGGGACCCGAGGCGGCCGGGTGAAACATTAGAGACACGAGGGAAAGGCGGTTGCTGGCGGTCGAAATTTGAATCTGGCGGAAGAAATTCGCCAAGTCGCGCAAGTCCCCAGAAGGCAGAAGAAGCGCAAGCAAAGACACAAGCATCGAAGGATTGGGAGAGATTCAAGCCTTGGGCTAGTGATTCCAGCATTTCTAGCGAAACAGGTGGTCGAAGTGGTGCGCGGTTGGCATTAGGATGGCTGGACTTGGCGAGGACATTAAGTCGATCGGAGCGGGTGAAAGGATAGCCGTTGTTTGTGTGCCATGCTCGGAGTCCGGTGAGGTAATTTTTAATGGTGCTTTTAGATATTGACGGTTGAAGACTTGCAACGAAAGCACATAGGAGATACTCGGAGGCAGGGAAAGTTTGCGAGGGAGGGATATGATGGGCATGGCAAAACTTGAGGAATGTGTTGATGGAGCTGGTGTAGGTCTTGATGGTGCCCGGGGACCAAGCTTTGCTGAGTGCGGATTCGATGGAGACTTGGAAACTGGCGGGCCAGTTGCTGTTAGTGGGTAACGGCACGGGAGGCGGTGGGAGAATGGGTGGAATGAAAGTCCGAGGCTGAATGTGGACTCTTCGTGTGGGCCTCATCTGTTCAATGAGGACAGAGGTGGCGGCTTTAGCTAAGATCTCGTCGAGAGACATGAGAGGAGGAAGGTGAGGATGGTAAGGATTCAAGAGCACGCATGGAATTTATTGTGTAAGTGGCTGACATTGTATGTTGCAATTGTAACTAACATCGGACTAAGAAAGGTAATAAGGCTACAGGTAATTTGAGACCGGTCTGCAAACGGTCTTGGACTGGAGGAAGAAGGCCGCGCGAAATGGGATCGGCTGGATTTGAGGCACTATTGATATATGTAGTAGATAGGAATGAGTCATGGTTTAATAAAGTGGAAGACAAGCGTGACAGGGATTCATTCTGGGACAAGCCGCGAGAGAAGCATGAATGAACGGCACCAATGACACCTTGATTATCGGAGTAGATTAAATAGTGAGAAGCGCGCGGATGAACAGAGCAAAGGAGGCTAACAGCGAGTTCGACTGCCACCATTTCTGCCCAACCTATTGCTCGACCGCCCTGAAGAGCGTTTGGCAAAAAGCGCCAGGCGGCCCATTTGTTACGAATAAGTATGCCTATCCCCCACGAAGTAGATGCGTCGACAAAGATGGGAAGGTCGGGGGTGGGGGTGGAACAGCTATTTTACAACCGAGAAATGACTTGGAAAAGGAATCAATCCACCACTGAATGTCGGATGAAAGGGAAGAAGGGATGTTCATGGATAAGAAGGGAGAACAATTAGGTGGAAATTTAGCGACGAAGGAACGAAGAGAGTGGAGCTTGGTGCGAGCAGTGCGGACTACAAGACAACAGTGATTCAGCGATCCTAAGAGCTGTTGTGCTTCGCGCAAGTTCTTCTTCTTGCCAGCTGACCAGAGGTGACAGCGAGCGGAGAATTTCTTCTTCTTTCCGTCGGGAATTTCAACTGTTCGAGAGACGATGTCCCATAGGAAGCCAAGGTAGGTGAATGACGTAGAGAAGTTGGCGAACTTTGGTAGAGACCATGGCAGGCCAAGATATGTAGCGGTGCGGAAGACGAGTGATGCATCATAAGGATAAGAATAAGGTATTGATGTGTGAGAAGGATAACGAAAGAAGATAATGTCATCGACCCATTTTAAGACGTCCTGTGCGCCGCGAGCCTTGATAATAGCGACGAAAGCGTCAGCGACCCGACCGAACAGTCCAGCGGAGGACGCAGAGCCAAAGGCGACACAATGATCGATATAAATTGAGCCATTCCAAGTAATACAGAAATGGTGCTGTTCTTGCGGAGCTATGGGAATGTTCCTGTACGCTGACTCGACATCGAAGACAGATACTTGAGTGCCGAGAGGTGAATTTGCGATAAGAAAGTAGCATTGCGCGAATGTACCCCATTCGCAAGGGAAATCGTCTGAGTTGATCTCGGAGTTGACCGAGGAGATAGTTGGATTATTTCTGGGGAAGGAAAGGTCTTGAATGATACGAAAAGAGGTGCTGTTGGCTTTAGGAACGACACCGAGTGGAGCAGTGCGAAAGTGTCCGATGATCGAGGACAAGGCTGAGCTGGAAAAGGGGCCGGAATAACGCCCAAGTTGAAGTTCTGTCGTAATGTGTTGATTTACCTCCACTGGGTGATCGATTGCTGATTGATGGTTTGCTGGTATAAAATTAGCTGCGAGAGTAGACGAGACACCTGTGCGAAAACCGAATTGAATGCCAAATGGAACATCGAGAAAGTCACTGAGTAAGCTGGCGTCGGCGAGGGCTTTTGACCAGTGTGCGTGGATGAGCGGTGTCGTGACTTTAAGCGGCAGCCTTGGAGCAGTTACGGGCGTTATGGTTCTTGTCACCGCAGAGAGTGCAGCGGTGCTCGCGATGGCAGCTCTTGCAGGAGTGCGTATAATTATTCCAGCGATAGCAGAGTTGGATTCTGCCAGGGGCGAGCCAGCGGCGAGTTCCTTTCTCTTGAATGAGGTACGGAGCCTGCGAGATGGAACAGGATGGAGCAGCGTGCCCAGTCTTCCCGCAGACAATGCAAAAGTTGGGTGTGGTGTCCTTGTAGGGGCGAAAGGAATAACCACGAGCATCGTTGGCGTAACGAGGGTAGGATGGGCGGGGAGATCGAGGCTCATAATGATATGGCGCACGAGATGGGGGTGCGCGGGACCTCGGGGGTGACGCCGACCTTGAGCGGCTGCGAGAAGAGCCCGAATTGTCGCCTGAAGGGATGCGGTTACGCGCGATATCACGCATGTACTGCCGTTTAGTGTCCTCGAAGATATTAAGCTCAAGAGCTTTGGGTACGTAGTTGTCCATGTTGGCAATGAGCTTGCGAATTTCTATGTCGTAACGGAGGTACATGAGGAACTCGTCATAGAAGTCTGTCTGCGAGGTAATATAATTGTAGTGCTCTTGCAGGCCGGCGAGAATTTTATCCTTCGAGGGGCGTGAGCAGTGGTAGTGAATCAGGCGAAGCAGGACAGGATATGCGCGGTGCCAAGGTTGCTCTGTGAGAGTGAGCTCGTTACGTTCGTCGAGTGACTTGGACACGAGAGCGAAACTTCCGTCAGCGGTTGGTTGAGCATATGCAAAATCAGCTTGGGGTCGTCGACGGGCATCGCGAAGTGATTGAGGTGTCAGAATGTCGAGGGGAAGATGTTGACGCCAAGAGGAATGCATAATTGTCAGTGCCTGATTTGGGAAGGTCGTGACATTGGCAAGTAAATTGCCCTGAGCGTCGACATCGGTTGGCAAAATGAAATTAGATGCGTGCTGATGTGGGGCGGCTTGGGCAGGGGCCTGTGGGATTGGTATGGGCGCGAACGGGCCAAGATTCAGCGCTGGCAGGCGTGGCGGAGCCGCCAGCGGGCGTGCAGAGCGAACGGTGCGTGCGGAAGGCGCCTGAGTCGGCGAGCGAACGGATGAACGCCGAGTGGGTGTTCGAAACGGGCTACTTTCACGGGTGGCAGCCTGTGAAGCGTTGCGAGCAGAGGTAGCCGACCGTACACTCAAATGGTCTGAAATATATTATAAGCATAAATTCTGAGTAGCTAGTTGGAATCGTATGGCTTGTGATATAAACGGATCACAGAGGCAAGGGAAAAGCATCGCGAATGCGAGCGCCAAAGCATCACGAATGTGAGTGCCGGAGCATCACGAATGTGAGTGCCGTGCATCGCGAATGCGAGTGCCATGCATCACGAATGTGAGTGCGACATCACGAATGTGAGTGCCCAAGCATCGCGAATGCGAGTGCCAATGCATCACGAATGTGAGTGCTGAGCATCGCGAATGCGAGTGCTGAGCATCGCGAATGCGAGTGCAAAAGCGCTTATACGCGCGGGTGGATGTATGCATATATGCATATATGTGGGGTGGGAGGGAGGAAAATGAAACAAATAGCTAGAAACAGAACTGAGTAAGAAATGAGAGAATAAAAGACTTACCATCGGGAATTGCCACTCCTTTTGTACGCAGTTGCACCGCGAACTCGTCGTTTAACGCGTCGACCGCGTTCAGGTACGCGTTACGGTCGGATGCGGTAGACACACCAAGGAGCCTGATACCGCGTTGACCAGGACCTGCGAAGCTCGCGATTGAACGCGAAGACGAGCGATGCGCGCGAGACATGCTGGGAGACTGACTAGGGCTGGGTGAAGGTGAACTGCCGGGGGTGGGCGCGCCTTTTATGCCTTGAGGGTCGACGTCGATGTCTCGGGGACTGAGCTCGGGTGTCTCAGAAACCACTGCGGGTACGCGCTTGCGTCGGGTAGCCACCATCTTGAAACCTCGTAGAGAAACAACCGATGAAAAATGTGGTGGTGGTGGTGGTGAGAGGGAGAGGAGAGCGACACTTTGTGGCATGCCACACGCGACTGCTTGGCCACTCATGTTGTGGTCACGTGAGCCTTCCCTCGTGAGTCGTGGGACTCCTTCGTAGTCCTACCAATTTCTCCGCGACATTCTGCAGAACGGGAGCGTAGAGACTTCATTTGTGATGCTTCGTAAGTTAAATACCCAGAGGAACTATACTTCACTCAACTGGGCTATAAAACTCGTTGGACTTCTTGTGAGTGGACCATGGTTGGTGGATGGCGGCGTTTCATGAAAAGACGCCGATCTGGCGGAGTCTGAATGTTGGGCGTGTGAAAAACTTGAGCAGGTTTGGCATGGTTCGATTGATCTGAAGCTTGCCAGTACACCTCTCTTAGTCTCCTACCCAAACCCTCCCATGGATCGGAAGAGGCGGAGACTGCACCTCTCTTCAAGCTACTAACGCCAGTATAGCAAGTGCATCCAATAGTTTGGGTGATACCAAACTTCGGCAGCTTCGGGCTCACTTTTTGGGCACAAACTGCTTCAGGCGTGGCTGGTTGTTACCAATGTCGCTAGAACGTGGACGAAAGGGAGTTCGGGTACAGAAATCTGGTTCTTTGTGCACCAGCTTCAACTAGGGCGCTCTCGCTAACTTGATATCGGTTGGCCTTGAATGAATCGGCATCAAGTCATGATAGCATATTCCGACTCGGAGTCTCAGGGGCATGTCTTCTCCGTTGGAGCACGCAGTTCTCGTGACTTTCACAAGGCATTCGAGCACCCTGCTCTCTAGTTATCTGATGTCCTCTTCCTTCGTGTTTTTCTCCTTTCAGATGGTTTTGTAAGTCAGAGAACCGGCCTTACATTATATCCGACTCAGAAACCTCGGCGAGATCTACGATGGTCTTTAGCATGCTAGCTGAAATGCTGTTTTGCTAAAATCACCCTTTCGTTGGATGCATTCTATGTTGAATAACCTCAGATTCATAGCCTGTCCGGGTCTTCCGTTTCCCATTCGACTAAGCAGTGTCGGAATCGATAAGTATTAAAGGATACTGGGTCTTGTACGAATGCCTGCATTCCCCCCCCCCCAGTTCTCTTCCGCGATGCCGAAAACTGAAGCCAAGCGTTCTCTGCCTACGCTCGACAGACTTAACGTGCAAGTTCCGCAAAACGTAGATGCGATTGCCGTAGCTACCGAATGGCTTCAAATCTTTGGACGACTTGTTGAAGCCGGCGATGCCGCCGGAGCTGCTGCTTTGCTCGTTGAGGACGCATTCTGGCGGGACATGCTCGCACTGACCTGGGAGTTCCGCACTTTCGAAGGCACAGAAGCCATCACGCAGTTCCTGAAGGACCAACTCCCCATCACATCCTTCTCCAAGCTTGTCTTAAGGCCGGAGACTTCGGGCCTACAGCAGCCCTATCCAGATCTTGCTTGGGTGCATGCTATGTTCACCTTCGAAACCAAAGTCGGGACTGGCTCAGGCATCATCAGACTAGTACCCACGTCTTCCACTGCTGCTTCGTTGGGGGCCGAAGGTTGGAAGGCGCACACGGTGTACACGAACCTCGAGGAATTAAAGGGCTTCCCAGAGCGCACAGGCCCAAATCGCGATTTCTTGCCTAACCACGGGATGTGGCCCGAGAAACGACGACGTGAGATCGCTTTCGAGGACTCCGAGCCTGCTGTGGTAGTCCTCGGCGGCGGGCAGAGTGGGCTTGAAGTCGCAGCGCGCCTCCAGTTACTGGGTATCCCAACGCTCGTTGTGGAGAAACGAGCACGCATAGGAGATCAGTGGCGAGGGCGCTATGAAGCGCTGTGCTTGCACGACCCTGTCTGTGAGTCCATTTTCATGTTATCAGTTTTGGAAAAAAGAACTCATGTTGTTCTGAAAAGGGTATGACCATATGCCATACATCCCGTAGGTTAACATACGCATCTAATCCCACTGAAATCTAATCATACATCTCATCAAGCTTCCCGCCATCTTGGCCTGTATGGACTCCAGCACCGAAGGTACGCCAGTTTACTGATTTCATTCATCACAGTTCCTGACTCTAAAGCCCAACAGCTTGCAGATTGGCTTGAATCCTATGCACACGCCATGGAACTGAACGTCTGGACTAGCTCTACGGTCGAAAAGCTAATCCAGAACCCGAAAAAAGACGGCTGGACGGTATACGTTCAGAAGGAAGACGGTTCATCCCGAACGCTCAAGCCGCGTCACTTTGTATTTGCTCATGGATTCGGCGGAGGTGTACCTAAAATGCCGACGGTTCCTGGGGCGGTAAGTCCGTAATACTTCTTCAGAGCATCATGCTAATCGTGAGGATGACCTGGGTGTCAGGACAAATTCGAGGGCAAGATTATCCACTCTTCTCAGTACGGAAGTGCACGCGACCACAAGGGGAAGAAAGTTGTGATTGTTGGCGCTTGCACTTCGGCCCACGATATCGCCCAAGACCATTACACACATGGTGTCGGTATGTCTTCAACTTACTTGACCCAAGAGTTTCCCTGAGGATAAACCAACGTTTAATAGATGTCACGATGTTCCAGAGAAGCTCGACGTATGTTATGTCCAGCAAGGAGGGTATGCCTAGACTGATGGGAGGTAGATATGCATTATATGTTACTGTTCAATTATTCCATAACTAACGAAATACTCTCGACATTTATAGGACTTTACTCGGAGGGCGGACCACCTACAGATATTGCAGACCTCATCAATGCGTCATTTCCGATTAACTTCATGCGCATCATGAACAAGCGACTCACTGCGGGCATTGCTGAGGCGGACAAGTAAGATTAGTCAATGATTTTTGCGGTAAACCTTGTCTGAATACTCTTCAATTTCTAGGAAGCTTTTGGATGACTTGCACAAAAGCGGCTTCCGTACGAACATGGGTCCGGAAGACTCAGGTTTTTTGCTACTGATTTGGGAGCGCGCTGGTGGTTACTACCTCGGTTTGTTGTCCTCACCTGTTTCTAAGAAAGGGAGAAAGCTCACTATCTCTTGTAAAAATTCCAGACGTCGGCTGCAGCCAGCTCATTGCAGACGGCAAAGTCAAGCTCAAGAACGACTCCCAGATCTCACACTTCTCCGAGACCGGCCTCGTCTTCGAGAACGGGAGTGAGCTTCCAGCAGACGTCGTGATCTTCGCCACCGGGTATGGCGACATGAAGGAGCTAGCCGAGCAGCTTCTTGGTCCGGAGGTGGCGAAGGACTTGACCCCTGTGTGGGGTCTGACCAAGGAAGGAGAGCTGAACGGCAATTGGCGCTGGTGTGGTGTACCGGGCTTGTATTTCATGATGGGCAATCTGGCATTATGCAGGTTCCATTCGAAGCATTTAGCACTTCGTGAGTCGGACGTCTTTCTTTTCCTGATGACGGTAAATCTCTTACGGCTGTTCTTCTTTCCAGAGATCAAAGCGATGGAGGAAGGAGTCTACGGCCAGCGCTACAACAAGTGAAACTAAGACTGACATTGTTAAAGTTTTAAAGACAGCAAATAATTCTCAGCGTCACTGTATACTACAAGGATGGGTTTAGAGAATAACTTTCAGTGTTCGATCTTTATTGTTGCCCTCTCCATCTTGTCGATGGTCGCGCCAGGAAAATCTCACCTGTCCAGCTATTCATGCGGAGAACAAGTGCCAAAGATATGGACGCCTTTCCACCACCGAAACGTATCCCTGGGCCCTTCCCCTTCGCAAACGTTTCTGTCGGAACGTCAACTGAGCACATTAATACCAACTTGCGAGGGCCCTGCAACACTGCCATCGTCAATAGGTTAGTCGGCGCGGTATTTCAGAGATCCTCGCCGCGATCCGGTAGTTGTTACAATGTTCTTGCGGGGTGCTTGTATTTGGAGATCAACCATTGCACGCAGCAGAGGCCCGTAACTTGAAGAGGAAGGAGAAGACTCCGAGTGGGTGACCGAGGCACGGCTGACTAAGCTTTTCCCATTGCCACTGCCACCCCGAGTCACCGCCACAGCCGAAGGCGCACCAACACTATTCGTCGGCTATCATGTTTCTTTCAACTGCGCACCGCGAGCTCAACAAGTGGCAGCGTTGTGCCTGCCGATCTACAGGATTCAGCTTTATCAGGCTCTACTGCGCAACACTGCTTCATTATAAAGCTCTCTGACAGGCCGCCGAACCATGTTCTACTACCAGTTCTTTGCGCTGAAGTTGCACTGGCAAGTCCGACTCGGAGTCTGCGTATCGCGCTCACAAAATCTTCATGATTTGCACTTTCTACAACGTCTGCGTATGTCTTCAGAATGAACTACTCAGAATGAACGAGTGGCCATATCAAACAACACCCTTGCCGCTACTTCAATGACTCTGCGGATACCGATGCAATTCATACCCAGGAATAGCGCATCCGCAGCAAAGACAGTGTTGTTCTTTTTTCTCCAGTCTTGCGCTGCAAGCTCATCTTGTTTACTACGCACATTTCCCAAGAATGATGGTCGATCCGACTGTGCGCGCTCACTGTCGGGCTGAATACTCTGTGGCTATTACTGTGATATTCTCTTCCATCTTACAAGGTAACATCGAACTGGCGAAAATGGAGCATCGCCCCGACGCTTCTCCTAATCCCTGAAGCTCTGGTCGCATGAAGCTTGTGAGCTGCGCTACAATCAAGTGTAATCTGCGCGCATATCGCAGCTCTCGGAGGTCAAGAACGACCGCAAAGTCTTCTGGAAGTATAAAGGGATGCAGACGAAACGACGGAGGAGACAGCAAAGCGAAACCGTCTTATCTTCAGCACTCATCTAACTAAACAATCACAATGGGCTGGAGAAACAACGCCGACGCGATTATAGAAGGTAAATTATATCTCGGAAAGTAAGGTTTTTTCCTCCTTTTTTGCACTGGCATTTTCACTGATTAAACAACAGTATCGCAACGGCTTCAAATTCACAGTCGTTACATGAACGGAAAATTACGCACATCGTCTCTGTTTGCAAAGAGCCAATTCCTGCGCATCATCCAGATTCTGGATACGCTGTGCATATAATGCCCGTAGACGACAAGCCGACAGAGGACCTCTTGATTCATCTTCGTCCTGCTTGCGATTTTATTCATGCCGCGATGATTAATCCAAGCTCTGTTATCCTCGTGCACTGCGTTCAAGGGCTGTCTAGAAGTGCTTGTGTTGTTGCTGCATACTGTGAGTTGTATTTTCTCGGTGATCAGACTAAACCTGATAAGCTTCGGTCACTCCTGAAGTGATGTATTCGAGGCGTATGTCCATGGCAGATGCCATGATTGTTTGTCGACAGTGTGAGTCGTCCAGGTTTACTCCGTATACTGTAGAGTCTGACACCCTTCCTCCAGCTCGTGAGCAGGTGTGGGTAAATCCTAGTTTCCAAGAACAGCTCGTCTTATTCGAGCTTTGCGGATACAACCCAAGTCCATCGAACGGCATATATCAAAAATGGCGTCTACAGCTCGAAGAGGCCCGGCGTCAGGAAGCAGCACGCCGCTCTTAATGACGATTACTCGATATCCCATCTGTCAACGGGAAACTTCAGTTTACTTCCCCTCCCTTTGCGCACTTCTGAGGGGAGGATGAAGTTTCTTATATTTCATTGCAAATGCTCCAATCATATTTATTCTTTCAATAGGGGTCGTAAAACTGTTGACAGGCTTTCAACACCGTTTATTTATATCATTTTGTGTACTATTTATTATTTGCCATCTCTAGTAGATAGGACTTTTATTCTTTTTCCCTACCTTTAATCTAGCTAGCACTGGCCATGGGGAAGGGGGCTTCAATAGGGTTTGTATATAAAAGGCTTGACTTTCATCTCCGTTTATTTATATCATTCTTGTGCACTATTTAGTATTTACCATCTCCGAGTCTAGCAGATGGGTGTTTCATTCCTTTTCCCTACCTTTAATCCAGCTGGCTCTTCAAAGTGCAACAATCGGTTCTTCATCTCTCTGCATGCTTCCGTAAATCAGCACCACCCACTCAATCCTTCGGAATCTCTAAGCCTTAAGTCTTGATATCTAAGGGCTTCAATGAACCTTGTATCGCTAGTGCATTCGGACGAATATATGCCGCTGCTTCAAGTTACGTAATTTTTAGGTTGAAGCTTTGAGTTTCCTTTTTGGCGATGGTCGCATGCAACTTTTTCTTCGCAGTTCGAACTTCGCAGTTGCATCATCCCTCTATGTCGCGGTCGTTGCTGAATCTTAGGTCTGTGTCGGATTGTGCACTCAGAACCCGCCGTAGGAATGTCCCGCACCTGGACCTCCGAGAAACTCGTGGCGAGAGCAGTCGTAGTAAGGATAGCCAAAACTTAAGAAAGACATTTTCGCTGACAACATCTGGCAAGTAGTAGCTGGACAATCACGGAGGTTTGCTGCAACTTCTGCCGCACATAAGCACGTTGGATCAAGGCGAGACTCTGGCTACATCGATGACGAAGAGGTAGATGAGGACTCTGGCAGAGGAGGCGGTTATGTGCGTAGGAGAATGGAGGAGGGGATGTCGCGACCATCGGCGGTACCGTACCCGAAGGTTCGACAAAAAGCAGACCCTCGTCCGTTGGTAGAGCATCTGCAAAAGCTATTCCCGTCGTTGGAGTTTCCAGACGTGGTAGCGTCACAGGCTCTGACACATATAAGCGCGAAAGAGGCGTGGGCTGGGCACAACGCTCGTCTGTCTTTTGTTGGTACGTTTTTGTTGCTTCGTAGATGCCCTTGCATTGCTCTAATCGCGCTTGGTTGTGACTGGAAAACAGGTCGACGAGTCCTAAGTGCCTACCTCCTTCTTTTCATCCACTCCACAACGCAATCCCGGTCGGCTCCCTCTGAAGCTCATCTGGATTTCGACCTCACCGCCTACCGTACGCTTTTCACCCCTTTCATCGGCGAGAAAGTTGGCGACACCTGGGATCTCGGCCGAGTGATGCTGTGGACTCCTCCAGTGCGAGCTTCGCCGCGGGACTGGACCTCAGATACCAGTGACATTGCACACACGAAAAAGACGCCTGGTATTTATAAGGTGCAGGGGACGACTGTGGAAGCGATCATGGGTGGTATATACCACCAGTTTGTGCGTTTCCTTACTAAATCTATGATAATTTATCCGGAAGGTTACTTATTGCTGATGTATTCTCACAGGGAGGTACTATAACACAGCGCGTTTTCCACACACGTTTCCTCCCCCTATTATTGACGAAGGACGACCGTTTTGGTTTGACTGAGTCTCTTCATGAAGCCGCTCTTACAATGCAGGAGAAAATGGGCGGTCCGAATGCGCAACTCATGACTAGCGCGGAGGCCGAAGCGCGGAGAAAGCGAAGCTTGAGCAACACTTATTTACTTGACCAACAATCATACCCGGAGAAAACAGAGTCACTATCGTAAGATTTTATCTCTTGGCTAATGTATGTTGCTAATGGGAGTCTCTGTAGATGACATATTCGCATTCGTTGAACTACTCTGAGCAACTTGTTATCTATCTCAGCATATTACTCCTCTGATACAATTGAATAATTGAGAGCATTCGACTTATAACACCTTCATAGTCAGCTGAATATGATTCAATTCTATTTCTAATCCCCCATTCCCACATCTCTGACCATCAACATTCTACCCAACGTACCTGGCTTACGTCTTAAAACACTTTCTCGTCTTTCACCCATCTACTAACTGCGACTAAGTAACCGCTTCATCACCATCGCTTGAATGAGCCTAGACAATAGCATCATTGTCTTGACGAATCAGACCGCTATTGATGCCTGCCCTTGTCCGTGCTAGGTTGTTTTGCGACAACGAAACAACTACAGTAACATCAGTAACCGCCAGCCTTCGGAACACCCTCAGCAGTTTACTACATACATAGGATTCCACTCGTAAGCCGAGCAGCTCATACACCGCCGCTGTACTTAGTGCTAAATTTGACATTACACAGAACCACGAAATTTTGCGGGAAAGCCGATTCTCTGGGCTTGGCTTCGCTGATTTGCCCAGTTTTACTTTGCGACCACGGTAAAGTGATGGACATCGACTGATCAGAGGTCTGTGCTCGATTGGAAGCCTCGTCAGAACTGTGTGGGTTTGATATGTATGTGCTTCTGGTATCACTGATGTATATGGACAGCTACGTTTTGTTATTATTGACACAGTCATATATCAACGAAATTCATCTCATTGAGTTGTCTGAGACGGACAATTCTTGTTTAGCACTAAACCACCAAGTCATGAGCGTACACGGTATGCTTAAACCTTGGATCGCATAGACTAGAATATTGAAGCACTGTCAGTATGTCTATGTAGAACGGAACATCCGCTCACTGCGTGCTTGTTATTCATTGTGTGTTTATTCTTAGGCATTGATCATTGATGAATTTCACAGTGATTACTACCTTCAGGCTCAGAACCCAGATGATACATCTAAATACCAAAATAAAAGACAGCAGAAAGCAGCACTCCTCGTCAAAGTCCTTTCCGATCCCCTATGACAGCCGTAACTTCTTCAAGTACTACCTCTCAGTGAGTCAGTTCTCACCCACCTCGATAACCACTCTCAGCTTCCATTGACCTTGTCACACCTTCTATTTTGCCTAGTGCTGCCGCTCCAAGTGCTTTTCTAGTATTTGAAGCAATCCAGAATACAACAGTCTGTGGGTCTAACACCATTATTTGGGAATACGCAGGCAACAGTTCATTCAGTCTCACTCTCGGTGTCACAAATGACGGCGCTGAGGATGTGGAACCCGACGCCGAGGAAGTCTCACAAGTCCTCGTCGTGTTGTCCGGCCGCGGACTTCAAATTGAACCCAGTAATGGATATAAGTGGTCCCCGGTAGCAATCCCAGCTGGTGCATTCGTCGCTGTCATCAGTATTCCAGAAGCCGACGCACTTTATTATTCTAACACCTTTTACGTCTTTAATGGCTCGGACCACAGTTGTTTGGTGGGATCAAACTCTGCACAATCCACTAGCCTAAATCTTCAGCTCACACGGACAACACTAGGGCTCTCATCAACGCTGGCCCCTCCACTGGCATCTTCCAGCATCTCCCCGACCATCATTGCACAGCAAGCTTCGGCGACCAATCAAATAGCGCGAATAGGAGGAGCTATTGGAGGGGTTGTAGGAGGGATTATTTGCGCACTATTAGCGTGGATTTTGATTGTCAAACGGAAGATGATGTCAAGTTCTGGTGTACTTCAGGATCAAATTCATGCTTACCCGGTTGTCATCAACTCAAATTCGTTGACCTCACAAAGCCGGTCTCCAAGCTCTACAAAGAAAAGCAAGCCACGGCGGATATGGTATGGTAGAGCTATGTCTCCTTTGTCGTCCAGGATGATGTATGGGCAGCCAATGGTCAATGAAGCTATCCAGAGCACTCGTAACGCAATTCCACAGAATGTTGAGCCTAAACAGACTCTCCACGATCCACCAACATTTCCGGAGATCAACCCTGTACCAGATGCCATACCACAGGAGATCGTTTTGGCCAAGTACACCATAGAGAGCAAGGAGATGAAGATAGAGATAAACCAACTGCGGAGAGACCTGGAACGTGTAACTCAGGAAAGGAACGCCCTGGAGGAAGAACTTGCAGGAGGTGACGAGACTGCCCCGCCTTCATACTCCGAACCTCGAAATCCTTTCGACGATCAATACGGGGAATAATGTGCGTGGAACGAATCTGCCTCTAATGGAACTGTATATTAATACATGATTATCTTTTCTACGAACATCCATTAGCTTTCTTTTCCGAGAAGCAGACATTGCAAGTAAAGATACTTCTGTACACTAGGAGTATAGTGCGCATTTGAAATGTCAAGAGCTTATACATAGTTAAAAGTATGGACAATATCGTCAATCGTGATAATCATGATCGAGCCTCTGGAAGGCCACAGGAAGATGCCCGCCGCATTCTCCAACACCACAGAAGGAATGTCAGATAGTGGTTTAACGGTGCATTCCGTACTATCCTCCTGTGGCCCAGGAAACGCAGCCAACATCGCAACTCGTCCAACCCTATTGCCAAGCATTGCACGCGTCGTGAGCACCTGCTCTACCCATATCACATAATTATAGCAAACGTCCATTATGGGATGCCACTGGTCAAGTGAGCGACTGTACGCAAGTGCTGGATTCCTGAACGATACGATTGAGCTGAGTTTCCGACGATGGTGCTGAGAGCCAGTCTCATAGACGTAGTGTTGAGCTACTTTCCACGAGACCCGCATCCGATCCAAGTGGGTTCGATAAAGTGAAATGTGTGTCCCCAGAGTATCGACATGTGTTCGGGACGGAGGTTGAAGGGTCCAGTGCAAGAAGGACGTCGTCCGGTCGGATATTAGCTGCTCTATGCGGGGAAACTCCAGTGTCGAACACTCCACGTTCGTAGCCGGTCGGATTTCTCTGATGGATTCGAACGGGAGGCGTTGCAAGTCCTGCTGAAGCTCGCTCATTGAAAACGATTTCTGGATAGATATCCCAACGAGATGCGCCTCGATGATAAGCCTTTCATTGTCCGCACTGAACTGCAGTGCGTACGACTTCAACGAAATGTCGGTGAACTGTGCAAATAAAAAGTCAAAAGAAGTACTGGAGGTTATAAATGGTGCACGAACATAATGCAGTAGACTCGCCGAAAGCCAGTCACGGTCGTGAATTTACCGGATGGTTGGTAGTTAGATAAATTAAGCATCTGGATAAGCTCAATCAGGAAGTAGTATACTCGAGTGAGTCACCCAATTTGACCGATTTGGATATGATTAGTACTATAAGAGGAAACCTGAGGACGCTATGTAAGGCCCAAAGAGCGGCAATTGCTCGCGAAAGTCACACGCGGCTTCATCTCCTCCTCCCATGTTACGGGTCTACTAGATACATAAGCTCCACCCTTATTCCCGTCGGAAATACTGGTTTCCTTCGCACAGCTAGTGAGCGAAGTCTACCGACTCTAATAAGACGGCGTGAGACCAACCATAATCCTATAACTTACGACTTTGGTACATATATCATATGTACCTAGTCTTCTCTCCTTGTTTAGCATAATAGATCCAGATAACAACTCATCAGATGGTCGGCTTTTCAGTTACTACTAATTTTACTATTCCTCGCACACTTTATTTGATCTTGATGACGAACAGTGATAGATCACACCACTGACCCTCAATACAGAGTTTTCTTTACGTTCTTTCTACCTGTCTGTCAATGTGCATACGACATAAGCTGAAGACAATAATGTCCGAGGCAGGCACTGCTAGTGACAGAAGTACATATTTGATAGCAGATGTGCACTACTAGTACTCAGGCAGCAGGCTACTGCTTGGAATAGTTGGACGGATGAGATCAACTTCGATTTCGAAGCTGATGAATCCTTACCGCCATTACACAAAGATATAAAGCTGCATTCCCGAGTCCCCTCAAAGCCACTCACACCATACTATGGCAACTCTGCACCCCTCCGATCCAACCTCTTCCGCTGGGGCTTCCGCTAACCAGGGATTTTCCACGTTTAACAATGTTTCAGTCGGACTATTCTCCAATATAGCAAACACTACAGTCTGCGGGTCTCTTACCATCCTGTGGGAATACGGAAGTGATAAAGGGTTACCTCTCTCTCTCGGCATCACGAATATCGACGTTGTAGGCGCAGACGCCGCGGACCCGATCTCACAACACCTCCTCAATTTTGCTGGTGGGGTCTTGACTGGTTATGCATACAGTTGGTCTCCGGTGACAGTCCCGGCCGGTGCTTTCGCAGCTTTCATCAACGCTCCAGAAGACAACCTACTTTATTATTCGCCCACTTTCTACGTCTCTGATGGCACGAATAGTACTTGTTTGTCGGGGTTCATACAGACCACCAGCATAGACACCCAGGTCACGCGGACGACGCCTGGGCTCTCACAACCTGTACAGTCCACTAACGTAGACCCCAAGGTCACGCAAACAACGCCGGCGCTCTCACCATCCAGTATTTCACCGGCCATCACTTCGCCAACAAGTATCTCACCATCCATCGTCACAGCTAGATCGTCAACAGCTGTATTAAAAGGGCGTATGGGAGGAATAATCGGTGGTACCATAGTAGGAGCAATTGTTAGTGCATTGATAGTGTGCTTCTGGATCGTCAGGCGGAAGAGAATGTCAGGTTCTAGAGTGCTTGACGGTGGAGTTCATGTATACCCGATGGTCATGGACTCAAACGCACCTATCGCACAAGACTTTTCCTCCAAAATTGTACGAGATTCTAAGCAACGATGGCTACGATCCGATAGGGCTGAGTCCCCTCTGCGATCAGGAGCTCTAGACGGACGCCCAGTCGTCAAGGATACGATCCAGGGACCTCAGGACACGAGCCCATTGATAGGGGAGAGAAGACCGGTGCAACCCATCATAGATCCAATAGCGCTGACAATTACTGGCGAAGTAGGAGGCGTCTCAGGAATTGGACGTCATATACTGGATTCCCGGCCCATAGTCGAGTATACCACAATGGGCGAGGAGTATAAGACAGAGATAGACCGGCTGCAGAGAGACCTAGAACGCGTAACGCATGAAAGGAACATTTTAGAGGAAGAACTTGCACGGGCTGACGAAACCGCCCCGCCGTCTTACTCAGAACCTCGAAATCCTTTTGAAGATCAATAGACGGGATATCAAATACCTCTCTTTCCGATGGTTTGGATTTGCAGAAGTATCATTATGGGGGAGGCAACTACATCGGCATAATGCTAGGATATTCTTGTCATTTCTGCAAGTTTCAGTTAGCCTTATATTTAGGAGTAACAGACATGCACGCACAGTAGAAATGAAGAATATTCCTGTACATTAGGAGCATGGCGTGCAAGTAAAGTGTCAAGAGCTTATACATAGCGAAAAGTATGGACAATATCGTCAATCGTGATGATCATGATCGAGCCTCTGGAAGGCCACAGGAAGATGCCCACCGCATTCTCCAACACCACAGAAGGAATGTCAGTTAGTGGTTTAATGGTGCATTCCGTACTGTCCTCCTGTGGCCCAGGAAACGCAGCCAACCTCGCAACTCGTCCAACCCTATTGCCAAGCATTGCACGCGTCGTGAGCACCTGCTCTACCCATATCACATAATTATAGCAAACGTCCATTATGGGATGCCACTGGTCAAGTGAGCGACTGTACGCAAGTGCTGGATTCCTGAACGATACGATTGAGCTGAGTTTCCGACGATGGTGCTGAGAGCCAGTCTCATAGACGTAGTGTTGAACTACTTTCCACGAGACCCGCATCCGATCCAAGTGGGTTCGATAAAGTGAAATGTGTGTCCCCAGAGTATCGACATGTGTTCGGGACGGAGGTTGAAGGGTCCAGTGCAAGAAGGACGTCGTCCGGTCGGATATTAGCTGCTCTATGTGGGGAAACTCCAGTGTCGAACACTCCACGTTCGTAGCCGGTCGGATTTCTCGGATGAATTCGAACGGGAGGCGTTGCAAGTCCTGCTGAAGCTCGCTCATTGAAAATGATTTTTGTATAGATATTCCAACGAGATGCGCCTCGATGATAAGCCTTTCATTGTCCGCACTGAACTGCAGTACGTACGACTTCAACGAAATGTCGGTGAACTGTGCAAATAAAAAGTCAAAAATGTACTAGAGGTGTTAAAATGGAACACGAACATAATGTAGCTCCGTATGAACTACTGAGTATAGGCAAGGCTCGGCACTCCAGTCGGGAATAGTTATGAGTTCACAGTTGATCGACCTCGGAGAAGGGAGAGCAAGGAGACAAACTGTCATCGGCGATGCCAGAGAAATTACTGATAGTGGTGTCCAATTATCCGGTAGTCGAATCTCTCTGATGAAAGTGAATATCCGTGGTTCTGGCACAGGAAGTGTATCGATGCGAATCATTCGCAGAGCAAAACTGCGGACAGGAATCAGTGACAACAACTTCAAAACGGTAGCGCTTGGCTTACCTGCAATCCGATACCCTGCCGACCACGACTGCGAAACTGTCTCCAGTCACCTCATCAGAACATATCAAGCCTCGTATGTCTTGCATTCCTGTCTCATACACATCGACCACTAATTTGCTGCTAAGATCAAAGCAGACGATGCTCGAGAGAGCAAAGGTTACAACACGGTTGTGAATGAGAAGTTTGCCATGGCAGATATCAGTCCGTGAGATATCGACGAGCTGCGAGGATGACGAAGGCTGGATGATACGTGGCTTTTGAGGTGATGTTAGTGCCCACTTCTTCTCGAGGGTTGTAGTCCGGATAACAGCCATTTTCAATTCATGTGTTGTCAGTTTGAACGTCGGTGAGTATGCCTTTACGAGGCATTTCGAACGAACGGAGATGTCGTCCACGAATGCATGCCATATTGCACGGCTCTCCGATACTTCGAACAGAAAACGGCAAGTCTTGAAGTAAAATGTCAACAATCTTCTTCATGGAGCAAGAAGGAAGTCTGTACTAATCGAAGTCCTTTCGATCCCTCATATCCTACGTGAATGAAGATTTGCTCCAAAATGTCGTAGGGAAGGTTAAGGAGAGAATGGTTCTTCGCCCGCGCTACATGAAGTCGAGTACCTTCGACAGTCTTCTTCAAGCGGACCCACTTTAACTGAAAGAACCTCGTCTTTCTAGAGCGTCGATCGATTGTTACGTTTCCAGGTCTACTAGGAAGAAACATTCTTTGGGGTGAAGACTAGGTCTCCTAGGGAGCACGAAGCGCGAGGTTTTAAGGCAGGCCTGGCTAATGCGTCATAGCTTGATCGTAAGTGGCACAGAGCATCATTGTTTGACCTCTGTACAGTGCCCAGTAATCCTATTTATATTAGCGAAGTCAGGCTTGCGCTATCTCATTAACAGTCCATAAACGTACAAAGTCAACAGAGTAACATGCTTGCCGAATAAGTTGGTGGAAGTACAATAGACCAGTGGATGATCCGGCGGCGAGAAAGGAATAAGCGATGACTCTAATGTTGAAAAAAAGCGCGCCTATCAATGGGAGAAAGTTAGATGTTGAGGGATATTCTGAGTCTTGGAGCGCAGTGATGATCGAGCAGTCGCATGATGAGTGGGGCGACTATTTTTTCCCATGAACTGCATCGTTAGACTCAATGCAGAACTCACTATCGCCGGCTGAATGCAATCCAAGATAGGGCTTCGTACAGCGAACCTACAGACAAGCGTGGCTCGGGGTTCGCTCTCTTGCGAGGAGCTTGCGCAGCTCTTTCAGAGCCAAATATAACACTATGATCGTCTCTGCCTAATGAAGGCCAGTCAGAAGAAGTTCATTCTAAGAAAACAAAACAGAAGGTAGACAATCATACTAACTACCGTCTGCTTTACTCTCTGTATCAACGTCCCTGCGATGCTTCATTGCTAGTTCCAATTCCATCTGCTCGAAGGCGCTGAGTACAACATCTTTCTTCCGCTCTTTCTTCTGCAACTGCGGTGGCCAGTCGGACTGGGCGATTCCACGTTTAACTAATGCAACCCGCAAAGACGCTACGTCTTTGTCATAAGCCTCCAGAGCTTCGTTGTAGAGATCGTATACACAGATTGCACAGCCAGACATACAACATTCTAAAGAATAAGAGAATACCGTTGAGTTGTAAGCGTCAGTATATGATAATGTGAGTTTACTCACCGTCTGCCTCCGGTGGCCTTGGAGCTTCTGGTATCGTAAATCCATGAAACACCATTGGTTCCTTCGGAAGAATCGAACGAGTAGCATTTGACTGAAGGTTCGAAATATTGTCCCCTGTTACTGTGTAATCTGTAATTTCCTTCGAGTATAGCTCCTTTCCCCGCAAGGACCTCTCCAGTCGTTCGTATCGAGCCGAAAGATTCTGCCCACCACGAGAGGGATGCTTCAGACGGTCTATGAGGCCGGTTTTTTCACGTCCGCTAAGCCCTCCAAACCCATTCAAGCTTCGGGTTATCGGAAGGCAGATGTTCTTTAGGTTGCATGTTTTCGAGATAAGGAGTAGGCCATGGCTTGGGTAACGAAGTGTAGCATTGAACATGCATCCGCGAGTGATGGTCTTGAAGAAGAGAAGTAATTACACACCGAGTAGGAAACTTGAACTGTCTCACGGCTCAGGCTGTATAATTCATCAACTTGAATGAATTGAATCATCAACAACCATCAACCTGAATCAACACTGCTATATGGATATCGACACTGCTCAAGTTGAACGAGATGCTGATATCACACTTTCTGTCGCCTCTCATTCTATAAGCTGTATTTTTGACTCCGGGTAGAATCGTTACATCCCATCTTGTCGTCGGCTCGGAGTTCTCGACGAAGTGACTAGACATGATCAACCTGAAGAACTTGAAGATGTGGGGAATGATCAAGTTCAAACTGGTGCGCCCGCTCAAACTTCTTCGCCCCAAATATATGACTGATGGTAACATTGAAGAATGGCTATGCCGCCCCTCTAAAGTTGAAGGCGAGCTCTGCGGATGTTGGGCAATCTTCTACTCCCTCGCACAACCTTCCTCCGGAGGTTTTAATAGTCATATTCGAGGATGCAATATCGCAAGGCATTGACAGGCCTCCGGCTGGCCGCTGCTTTGTGACCTTGATGCGACTCACGCAAGTGTGTTCCTATTGGCGTAAGGTTGCAGTCAGCGCACCATCTCTATGGAATCGCATCAATCTCCCTTCTCGAGATGCTCAACTGCTGGACTTGCATATCCGGCGATCGCAGAATACAGGACTTGATATCTACGTTCACTATTTTTCAGACGAGGCACGCAATCTGAAATACGATGCGTTCCTCTCGAAGTACATACATCGGACGCGGAGTCTCCACCTTCGACTTCACTATCCTAGAACACTAGTTCTACCGAGTGGTGTTTCAAAATCCTTGATCAACTTGAGCGTCGAATCCCCCCTGTACTTTACCTATTACAACACTAAAACGTCTTCCTTCCGAATGCTTACCCAGGCACCAAGCTTGCGCCAAGTTTCGCTTTCCTCAGTCAAGTCGTGGATTCCTTCCTCCAATCTCGCCTCGTTGACGCATCTCGTCCTTACAGGGCAAGCTGACTCCGACAAGGTTGATCTTCCTGATCTGCTCAAACTTCTGTCTCAAAGCCCAAGACTCATTGAATTAGAGACAGACGTTATTGCGTCGAAGACCTCTGACTTCACGCGCGTGGGCGAAAGGATTTTCTGCCCAAATCTCCGTCGACTGCAATTGCAAAGCTTCACACGTAATCCGTCTCAGTATCCACTCCTCCACCTCGAAGCGCCAACGCTTCGGACGCTGATTATGAAAAGCCATGTGAACTTTTCCCCTTCGATATCTGAACTACTGCCAACAACGCTCATCGACTTATCTGTGCTTGATGTCCAAGCCGCTAGGGTAACTCATTCCAAGCGAGGGACTATGTCATTCCGACTTTACTCCGACGCAGGTTTCGAAAACGAAGTGTTCATGCACACTCACGACGCTCCGTTCGACCTGGCCATTGTTAGCGTCTTCTTCCACGAGGTCATCCGTACCCACGGTTTAAATTCTATCAGTTCGCTTTTTATCGATTGGGTGGGGATGAGCAGCGACCACCCAACTCTCGAATTTCAGTACCTCAAGACCCTCCAAGACATCCGGTCCATCCAACTCGATTGCGCGGAACACGCACCTGCAAACTCACTCGGATTTGACTTCTTCACCGCAGTCATAGACATGCAACGACAGCGCAACTCCTTGATCCTACCAAAGCTAGAAAAATTGATATTTGGCGCATTTTCGAAATTTACACGGGAATTTATGCGGACATATGGATACAATATGGCATCGTGGATGTCGGTAACGGTCCTTGCACTTGACGAGCTGATGGCCTTTTTACGTTCTCGTGCTAAGCATGGGAAAGTATTGAAGGAGCTGGTTATACACTGGAAAGCGGTGAGGGTCGAATCGTGGTCATGGAGCACAAGAGAGCTGGCATCTCTTGTCGGTACCTTGCGATTCTTCGATTAAAGGAAAGAAAATGGTAACCAAAGTTGAGGCAATGACGAACGGTAAGTAACTTTTGTTCGTGGCAAACATTCTTTTCACGAGTTCTCGACAGGCTCACGCGCTGTTCTAACCATTGTTGACGGATACCACTGGCAGATACGTGGAAAGTGCTGTACACTGAGTGAGTGACCTTTTCGCGTTCCCGGAGAAAGTTGTCAGGAGAGCCCCTTCCTGACAAGGACGAAACCGCTTTTGACTAGTTCGCCGGGTGGGCCTTGCATCATCAGCTCTGGCCAAGATCTGTTGCTTGTGAGGGTGCCTGGCCAAGGTGTTTCCTCCAGTAGGATGATGCATCCATCACCCTACTGTTCGCAAGGATCCACATTGCCTGAGGGCTCCTGCTTAGTGACTATCATCCGAGAACGAGCGCGAGAAGCAAATTGGGACGCGCTTCCCATGCCACTGACACAACGACTTCCTTTCACTTCACCTGCAAGTCATCCTCGTATTCAAATCCGCAATCACAATTCCACCCCACCTGCACTATTTCATACAATACGGCTCAATTTCAATACAATACAGTTTAATTTTACAATGAATTCGAATACTGGGTGTGATCAAGAGTTGAGACCCACCTGGAATGGTTCTTACACTTTCTCCAAACATCGTGTTTGCAGTGTTGCTTCAGCGTTTTTGTTATTAGCAGGTAAGTTGGCTTTCGGTTTGTCACAGGCGTGTTTTCAAGTATTGCTTAACCTCTTATAATCTTAGGACTCGAGCACGGTGTTCGGGAGGTTTTCGTCAACGCAAAGATGAACATGTGCATCTTACCTTCTGGAGCGTTTCGCCTCATATCGCACCCACTACACGTGCATCAACTTCTGCACAGAATATGAACATCTTCAGCTCAAACAAGGAGTTGAGATGCCAAGGATGGCCTTATCGTCTGGTTCGCTCACGAATGAGGACTGTCAATGTCTTCTGGTGTGTTAATATTGTACCAGTGCAAACGAACGGGCTGATGGGAGAAGTGTCACCGGGCAGTATGAATATAATAATGTATTGTCTGCAGTGAGCCAACACGTTGTTGAGCACGTCTACGATATATGTATAGCTGCGCTTACGCTTCGTCGCCATCCTTAGCGTGCACGACAGACCGAGAGTATCTCTGTTCCTTCAGCCCTCTTTTCCATTCTGCTTGCTTCCGTCTTACACCATGCTCTTCATTCTCGCCTGCCTGTTCCTCGCCCGACGGTACGGCACGATTGCTGCACCCTTTGCCTCGTCCTTCGCCGACCCGGTAGCCATCGATGTGCCGATCTTCACTCCAGATGAATACTCCAACGTCTCTTCTTGCCCCGGCCGCTCCATTTGGGACATAATCCAGAGCTGCCTGGCGACGACGTTTACGGTAACATGGGTGTGTGTGCACCCGAACATTCCGCTACTCGAGGAGAAGAGCTGGCCGTTAATGAAGCGTCGGGTTTTCCTCATGTGCTTTGCTCTGCTCGCGCCAGAGGTGATGATAATGTGGGCATTCAAGCAGTGGCGAGGTGCCACGCTAATAAGGGAGACAATTAATAAAGCACGCCCAAGATATTGTATTATTCTCTTTGTTCTCAAGCTGGAAATAAGGTTATTTAAAGAGAATTTTTGTAGGTGCGAATTGGACAACGACACATGCGCATTTCTTGCAAATGGGAGGCTTCAAAGTGAATTATTTAAAGGGTGACAACTTCAGGTGCCAGAGTGCATACAGCTATGAAACAAAGAAGGAGGGGATCATGGTGCAGGAAAGCATCCTTAATCTAACCGACTTTAAGGAACTACTGGAGAAGGAACTGATCGATTTCCCGGATACGACAGCGAAAGAAATAGAAGACAGAAGCAAAAGTGATGCTTTCTCGAAGGGGTTCGCTTTACTGCAAATCACATGGTTCATCGTCCAACTCATTGCTCGCGCACACCAGCACCTGACAATCACAGAAATCGAGCTTACGACAGCTGCGTTAGCTGGACTGAACAGCACCATGTACCTTTTCTGGTGGAGCAAGCCATTCGATGTCGGTTGCCCGATTGTCATCAAGACGAAGGAGTTGAAGATGGTGCTAGAACAACAGGCCATGAGGGTCAACGAGGAGGAGACAGAAGGAAGTGACGAGAACTCACGGAACAGGGGCCATTATCATTCATGGAATGCAGACAGATGGTTATTCTCTTACGACGATTTCCAGCTGAGATATTATTTCCAAGACTACGCACAAGCATTCATCTCGGCACTAGCAACACATCTACGATCACTGATTCGCGCGTCCTGCATGTTACTTCGTTTGCTACGCCACCGGACGAGGACAGATGTTAATCCCGAGATTGAATTACAAAGCACGACTAGTAATGGACCAGAAGATTCTCAGTGGACGAGATCACATTTCCGCCGAGTCGTCATTTGCCAGTGGATCTGGAGGACCTGCACGCTTGTCGTCACAAAGCTGTTCTACTTGCCGTACCTGCTCATGTTCCTCCCGATGGACAGTATTCTAAATCCGTATACTTTCGGCTTTCACTTGGAAAACTACAGCGATGCAAAGGTCAAGATTCACAACAAACCGGCACTGCATCTGCTCTTCGATGAGGCTGACATGGAGTGGATCATGTCAATGATGTTCTACAGCGAGAACGTAGACAAAATGAGTCCAGTCCGAGTCTTGTCTGCCTTAGCAGGTGCCGGATTTGGGTCGATCCACTGTTCTGCGTGGTACTTTGACTTCCCTTCGCATACCGAACAGATACTTTGGCGCACGGCGTCTCTAGCCATCGTCGGGGTGTGTATCTGCGTTGCTGTAGGATTCTCCACTGACCTTATGCCGTATGCGCTACAAGCGAAGGGAACTGTTCATAGACTTTTCGAATCTGTTGCGGAGTCTAAATTCATCTTTTTCTTGCTCTCTACATTATATCCCTTATTCCGTCTTTCTCTCTTGATCCTTGCCATCATATCCCTCCGCCAACTTCCTTCATCCGCGCTGGAAACAGTCACATGGACCAAGTTTATCCCACATATTTAACCACAGATTTAATTTTCTTCTACCTTCTATGTAGTCCTTCTCATCGATTTCTGCAGTGTCCTATGATTACGCCCAATAACATGAGTTTCAACAGCCTTCACATTGCTGAACACTTGATTCCCGAACAAAGGGCACTGCATTCACGATGTTTGTCTGTTTCACTTGCGAAGCGAATCGGGGAAAATGCGTGCTCAGACTGGTGACCTTGATGTCTTCAAAGTCCTGGGGTTGTTGGTCTTTCAAAGTTAACGTTACTCTGTTGATGTACTGGTGCACTGTACACGGTCCGACGGATGAGACTTCAAACACAAATTGCTTTTTTGCTTCTCTGCATAGCCGACACACTATAATACAGATTCTGAAATGGCATTATAGTGACTACAGAAGGGGTGAAAAATAGTGTGTTACTCTTACAAAAGGATAATCAACAAGCATGAATACGATGCATTACAGGAATGAAGGAGAATCAAGTGAGCACATCCGTGGGTACTATAAGACTACAAAGCATCCCATGGGGCTGGAATCGTTTAGGACCATTGAACTTGGTAAAGGAGCTGTTGGGTTCCATGTTTCACGTCTATTTCTTAAAAAAAAGAATGTCTGTCGCCTCAACGACCTGACTGTTGTAAAATAGATTTCAAAGAGGGAGCGGATTCTGTTTCTCGTATGACAAGTGCTCTCCGTGTTAAACTTGTCTCCAGGCTTATAATAAACAGATAAGACTATTGATTGCGAGCCAGTGCGTTTCTTGAAAAGAGATGTCGAAGAACGAAAGATTGTACAAGAAAGTTGAATGCTCGATTATCAGAGCTCATCCATCCCCGGTGGACGCCCATCAATATCGACATGGCCCTTCGCATCCATATGCGCATTCTCCGAAGACGCATCAATGCCCAGTGCCCGATTATCCGCCACCTCTCGCTCAAAAAGGCCAAGTGTGTCCTGAGGGATCCAAATAACACGCAAAGGTTCGACGCTCGCCGGATGGAAGAAATCCGCAGGCTCTTCATTCTGTTTGCCTTCCACGGGCACACTGCGCTGATGGTCATAGTCTGTCTCCGCCAAGCGTACGCTACCCTGCCCTCCGTTTTGCTCTGTGGTTTGTCTTTGAGCAGCGTTGTTTCCTTGCAAGTGAGATCCGTAGCGAGAAGTAGAGATCTGACCGCCGTCAATAGATTGTCCATGACCCACAGCGGTAGCGGAGGACGAGTCGTTGGTGTGTGCAGCCACCCCATGCGCCTTGTCGGCAAGAGAAAGGGGTAATGCGCGTCGCAAAGGGCTATATGAATTGTTGATGATCATATGGAAGATTGCCTGTCAAACATGTTTAATCAGTAGTATGAATTATGGAGATTGAGTGTTACACACCGTTACAATAATAAGCACAATCATCAGCGCACCCTCAGGGATCGCGCTCTGCTTCTTGTTCGCATTCTGAGCCAAGAAGAACAAGGCCGCGAGGCAGATCTGTTGAATATACAGTCCGACGAAAACGTGTTGAATGGCTTTCGGGAAGAATATGCCACCAGTATCTCCAGAAGCTGGCTGATCGAGTTGATAAAGGAACAGGAACTTCCAAAGCTGGTAGAAGACGAAGAACGTGAAGCAAGCCAGTCCGTTGATGATGGGCGATATGACCGAGTACGTGATCGCTGAGGATGATCGTAAGTAATTATTGAATTGAGCGGGTGGTTGAACTTACTTATAACTGCGATCAAAGTCGTGGCCGGGAAAAGAGTACCCCAAGCCACATTTCGCATATTATACTTGATATTGTACACGGAGCGAGGTGTACTACCAAGAATGAAAAGCTTGGCATAGTAGCTGATAAGAGGAACAATCTGCAAGAACCCTGACGCTGTTCCAGTAAGACCCTGTAAAATGATATACCTAAAAGGAAAGAAAACGTGAGCGACGACTAATTTACTGGAGGTTGTGACCTACGTCAGGAAGAAGTTCGAGGCCTGCGGAAGGTATTTTGCAAGTAGCGTCGGCACAGATCCCGGATTCTTGATAAGACCGGGCAGAGCAGCAATAATGCCGGACGCAATTGTGACGATCAAGAAGGAATGCTAAAGACGCACAGAGATTCAGTCTCGAAAAGTACGGCAAATTAATTATATATAAAGTTGTGTGCTCACAATAACTTGGAACAGAAAGTATCTTGTCATCAAGCTTAGCTCGACGCCAGTTCGACTAGGTATTCCCTCGAACTGGGCGAGGCGGCGCAAGATTATGGGGAGCAGCATCATGAGGACGGCGAGAAGGACAGGTGGAAGGAAACCTTCCACTATTCCAAGTACTGGACCAGGTATCTTACAGAGCCATGAAAGCCAGCTGTACGTTTGACATAGACTGGCAACATTGGACACAATACCAACGAAGGCCACTGTGAAATAACATGTCAGCAAAGAAACACCATTTACGACAATCTACATAGAACGAACCTGGAATAGCCCACAGTAAGATTAATCCTGCCGTAGCCGCATAACTGATTATCAGCCTGATCTTCTTCTCGTACGGATTTAAGCCCAGATTGTTCCATAAAACATCTGCCGGTGCGACTTCGGTGTACTTATCCGCCATGCGGTATGGCTCATGATGCGTAAGCGACTGCGCAGCGAGATGGACAGCAATCTGCGTGTTGAAGAGAATGAACGCGCTGTTCAAAGGCGGATAGGTTTCATCTTGTCCGACGTTGACATCTTCGCCGTCGCCAGTCAATCTTGCATCGGTACCTGCAGTTGTACGCGAGCTGGCTGGCTCAACCGAAGTAGTTGTCGATTGATAAGGTTTCTCGGTTTGCGTGAAATCGGGTTTCTCGTCCGAGTGACGGCCACGGTTGTCTCCGGAAAGGTTGCTAGTACGACCTGCAACGTCACCAGCTTTCGAGGGCGTGTCCTGAGCGCCAGCATGACCATTGTGTTTGCGTCCCGGTAGGAAGCCCGCAAAACCAACACGTTTCGCATGACCGCTACTTAAGCTAGTTTCTGACCTTAATGTTGCTCGTCCACTGTCCAACTCAGACGACGTTTTCTCAATTTCATCGCGCGCCCAATTGATTGTGTCGACCTTCTTGCCGATCAGTGGTAGCGAGAATGGCATAAAACCTGCTGGAAGTCGGTGCGAAGGGCGTTTGTTCTCCGGAACAAGTTCTTCCGCTCTTGATACAGACAAGCGCTCCGGGTCGCTGCTATGCATCGAGGGTGATGCAGACGCTGTGCCTTTCTTTAGTTTCCCGGATTCCTTCTGGTCTTCCTTCGCCGCCGCCTTCAGTTGCTTGTTGTGCATTTTCGTGGCAAGTTTAAGAAGTTTAGTCTCCGCGGATTCAAGTTTGCTGCACGCTTTTAACCTACGATCATACAGACTAGGCAAACTTCCCAAATCGCTTAATAAAGTCAATAGTGAGTGGCAGACTACTGCAAAGAAAGGTCTGAGACTCACCGATTCAACCATACTTTGCGAACACCGCCAGGGAGATGAGCGAAGAGATCGGAGAGGGCTTGCTCACTCAGGTACTTCGACGGGACACCAGTAATGAGTAACGTATTCGCTTGAGCAGTGCGAGAATGTAAGGGATCGACAAGATGCCTCTGGCGAGTCTGAGTGAAGTTTCTCATTTCGACCTTAATGACATACAAAATCCAGACTTGGGGCAAATGAAGCAGTTGAAATGTCAACATCATCCTTTTCATATGTCATGGAACACAACTTACAGGTGAAGAGCCAAACCAAAACTAAGTGTGCTGCATATCTTGGCTGGTCACTCGTCGAGATATTTCCAAACGTGAATTTATCAAGACCGGAGCGTCCAGTATTTTCCCCTACGGATGTGACAGGGAGGAGAATGATCCAGGAAATGACCCAGATGGGGAGAAGCATCTTGACCATCATTCGGAGGAAGCGGACAAAGAAATACGCGTCGAGCCCATTGAGATATTTAATATCGTCATAGTTTGACTTGAAGACCGCGATAGGCCATGTTAAAAGGCCTGCTCCAAGCGGGGTAGATCGTTTACTATCACACTTGTCAGTGTTGAGCTCTTACTGCGGTGAGGAACAGCACTTGGGCGACGAACAACTCTCCGAGGTCGAACGGAAGCTTTCTTGCACTGGAAAAGTATAAGACTCACTTTTCTGGTGGTAAGTATGTACGTGGCTCATAAATAGTTCTGAATTTTCTTCGAAGGACCGTGAAAGCTATTAGCTCGACTCCGAAGATCGCGGCATTAAGCCAAAGTGCGGTAACGAATGTTTTCGTCGTTGCCGACTGCGCGTTCTGCTGAGTACTCGAATCCGACCTGAAGTGAGAGTATTAGCTGGATAAAAAACTAAATAATGGCTAGAGCACTTGCATGGTGAGCGACGTCTAAGAGGTGGGGACTGGACATGTGTTATGAGCGTCATCGGACCAGAGCTACTTGTTCTTATACTACACAACCGTCCGCCGCCCAGTTTGAAGTCGAGCTACTACTACAGAAAGGACCCCGTTGTGGCCCCACGAAGTTCGCACGGATACAAATATGTTCTCACGACTAGGTCGAGATGTAATGAAAAGTATAAGGAGGCAGCTTGCAGGTAGGACACCAGAAGCGGGTCAGCCCTAGCCGGAGTGTCTGAGAAGCCCCACCGGATTGCGTATGTCGATGAAAAATGACTATCGCAGACAGCTAGCACAGGCACAGCACGGCTTCCATGACGTCGAAGGCCAGAAAGAAACCAGTTTGCGCAGATCTTCGGTTGTGGCGAGCAGTTATCGGGTTCAGCAAGCGGCGGCCTAGCGTATGATGCGCAGTTATGTTAGACAATAGATAGGAGTTGAGAGACTATCCTGCTGGACAATCCCTCGCCAGAAACGTCGTAACGAGCATCATAACACAAACAGCGCTCAGCCTTTCCTGCAACAGATTCCGACTTCAGAAAAGGAGGAACAGCCAGTCACCGTACGGTACTCGTACCCGTACCGAAAACGAATTGCGCACCTCACCTTGATCGTGGCGGCCTACATGACTGACGTTAATTGCCCACTCGCTCCTCTCCAATGAACCTGTAACATTTGCGATGATCGTGCACGAGTTGAAAGTCAATTGAGACGCCAACTGCTCTGATGAAGTGAAGCCTCTAGTGCCTCCTTTTTTGATACTCCGACGTTTCAGTTGCTTAAAAAGGTAAGTAGCAGGACCCGGTTCACTTCAGATTAGTAGCCCCTCTCAATTCTGTGTTGAAAGGTGTGTTGATACCGGCAGAGTCACGTACCATTTGTTTGGGACAAGAAATCGGAACTTTATCGGTACCGGAAGCTTGGTGAAAGGTCCCAGGAACTTGGTGAGCTCCATTTTGGGATGAAATCCTTTCCAACACGACCAACACGAAAAACGGTGTTGGTCGTGTTGAAAAGACACTTGCGTTCGACGTTTCGAGCGATTTACGCAGCCGCCACAAGGAGTGCTACCTAATTTGGATACAAAATGTAAGTATTTAAAACTCCGATTGACAGCGCGCATGCTAAATAACATTTTACCGATGTTCCAACACAGAAGCAACACGGGCTCTCAGTTCTTAGCTTGTGTTGGATTTGTTGAAAAGGCCCCAAAAAATGGGCTCGCGTGGCTGCTCCCTGTGCCGATGATTTTACCAACACGACCAACACACAAGAATTGAGAAGGACTAGTAGCCTGAGAATAAGCCCTGAGCTACTGTAGTATTAGGCTTACTATGTACTACTAGTAGTATTTAGAGCAAATACGTTTTTATTGTCTAACTTACAGGAGAAGATGAGCAGCCTTAGCTTTAGATATATTTTACGCCTTCAGAATGGAGCGCACACCCATCACCTAAACATTACTACGACAACTCTATTTCATGTTGCGAATAAGGCAAGTTTGCAAACTTGAAGTTTGTGCATGAACGTGCATCAGGAAAAAGGGAAAAATATGACATACCCGTATATAGCCATAGCAAATGTAACAACCCTTATGAAGTGCAAAACATTGTCCTAGACTTAATGACAACTACAAATTGATACATAAGTCCATCTTTGTGACAGGCATTAGGAAATGCTGGCATGCTGTTTAAAGTTTATAGTAAACAGAATGACATATATTACCTGTCATCATGACACCCTTGACTACGGGTTATGACATATACAATATCTGAAATGCATTATAATGCCTACAATCATTGTACATATTGTGTGTCATTCCGGTGGCTTATATAGCATTATAGATATTGTAGTATCTATAATTCACTGCAAATCCCAGCTACCAGGCATGCATGGTACTGGTTTTCATATTCTGCAGCTCATTTCGGCACACAGTGATTAATGATAATAAATCAGAATATATTGAATAGAATTCTAAATACAGTGACTAATGTAAAGACTACGGAGTACGTGGTAGAGACTGAGATTGGTGAAAAGGAGAGAGTATCAGCACAAGGAGACAAACTTAGGTATTACGCACCTTATTGTTTGCATATGCCAAGCTACGAGAATGGATGCAAGAGCTGAAGAGAGAAAAGATCGGGGAAGTGCCGGAGTGAGAGCGGAAAGTCGAACGCGAAGAAGCATGGCTTGAGGCGCAGCGTAAGGAACAAGTACACGAAAAGAAAAAGGTGGCAATAAGTGCTGAGGCAACTGAGAGGATTGAGAGGGAACGAGCCAAACGAATAAGGACTAAGGAGGCTACCGCATCTGCAGCGGCATCGTCAAAAGCAGGTACCAAGCGCGAGCAACCTGAGTATTCGGACGATTCGGACTTGTCAGACTGGCGTATTGAGGAACGGAACCCAAATAGAACATACAACGGCGGCGCAACCTGCATAAGTTGCGATCAACTTCAGTTGTGTCTTACTGAGCAGCTGCCGCTCATTCAACGTCGCGAGGAGACTTGGAGTAGGAGGCATCCTGGTAAGATCCTGAGCGAAACCAAATGAATTGTTAGATTAAGACGTAAAGAGACGATGAAAGCAGTGCCGAAAGCCACGAACCTTGTCCCCGTTTTAAATAGAAGAACACTCTGAAATCGACGATATTCAGGTGAGAGACAAGCCTTATGATTTGCAATTCACGGTTCTGAGCATCATTTGGAAGGTTGAAACGTCGAGAGAGCAATGCAGAAGAAAAGGCAGGTGAATGACGCGTTGATGGAATAAGGCAAGACCGAACGGACCTTGAACCGCTTGTCCTGGAGGACCTTCTTGATGGCGATGTCGCCACCCTCCTCAGGCCCGCCAACGAGTCTGGCCTGGAAGACGATGCCAAAGGATCCATTACCAATGACTTTGCAATTTGTGTAGGAAACGTCTTTTGGGTCACCGGACTTGCCATCGGAGGCGACCACTTCGACGATCTTGTGTGGGTCATCGATGGTTGCGAGTAGATGCGCGTCAAACGTCTGAATGTGTGAGATAGACAAGAATGAGACTGACCGGAGATCTTCACGCCGTTTATTGGACTGTGCTTCTGTAGCTACGTGAGCCAAGTTTCCGCACAACTTCCAACTCCTTCGTGCGCCCCTCCTGACCAGCAATAAAGATCTCCTCCTTCTTGCTTAGACCCAGCATGTGATCGAAGTCGCGCCGCCAGTCGGCTGAGGGTGACTCGTAGCCCGACGGCTGAGGTGACGTATCGGCCCGTATAGCGGTCCCCGCCACGAGAGCTCTTCTTGCCGATGATGAATGGGTGTGGGCGATGGGAGTGGATGACGAGGCCTGTTATTGAGGGCGCGGACGACGAAGACGCTCCGTTGCCATTCATCGACCCGTTCGACATCGTCGAAGCCGAGTACGCCGTAGGCTCGGGGATGAGTTGTGAATTGGAGGAGGTGAAGGTGCGGTTCGAGGAGGACGAGGAGGGCGCAGAGGCCGATGATGGAATGGCCATCTGCTGCTGGTGTTGTGTAGCGTAGTACGCGGTGTACTCCTGGTAGCGCCGCCCGTAGTCCGCCACCTGGTGTTGTTGATGCGGGTCGTATGCGTCCATCATCGTGGAAGCCTGGTACAGCTTGTCCTCGGACGAGGAGGCTCGCGAAGTAGGCCGGTTAGAAATGGTGGTCGAAGAGAACGGATACAGCGAAAGGGAGGAAGACGTGACTGGCAGAAGTAAAAGTGAGAAAGTAATTCCTAAAATAGAAACCGGGAACTCACCGGATGTAAGCTTGCCGGGTATGACAAAATGCATACAGTCACACAACCGAGTGGCACATTAATAAATGATCAGAAAAAGAGACAATTGAAGAACAAATGAAGAGAGCTTACCATTAGCAACAGAAACATGACGATTGTAGGCCATCCTGTGGGTGGATAGACATTGAGGAGGATGGATGGAGGAGGAGGAAGTGGAAGGAGAGAGAGAGAGGATGGGGGGCATGTCACGATGCGTCGCGGTAAGTCACCCCATAATTCAAACTCCGCAGCGTCACCGCCGGGCCTCAAAATCACGAAGTCCAAACCTGGCTTGGACGACTTACAACACTCACGAGAAAGTGACTGCTTTCGAGACACATCCTGACTATATTCGATGCCTTGCTACTCACCCGACACTTAGCATTCTGCTGATGGGTTGTGATGATATGATAATCAATGCTTGAGACTGGGATAAGCAATGGAATCGTATTCTGGTACGTACACTCACCACTTTAAAATTGGGCCTATACTAATGATTCTCCAAGATAGTCGAAGTACATACACACTACGTTATGAATCTTGTGTTCAACCCCAAGGATACCAATACCTTCACTTCTTCCTGTCTTCATCAGATCGTCAAGATGTTTCCTCAACACCCTATTTCACTCCGGAGGCACACGAGAAGAGCGGCGTAAACTATGTCGACTTCTATCCCGGTGCAGACTAGCCATACCTTGTCACGAGCGGCGGCGACAACCGAACAATCAAAATCTGGGACCACCTAAGCAAAAGCTGTGTCCAAACGATAGAAGGACACACCAACAACGTCTCGTTTGCTGTCTTCCACCCAAGTCTTCCCTTGATTGTCAGCGGTTCGGAAGATGGCACGATCAAGATTTGGAACTCTGGCACATACCGACTAGAGAACACCTTGAGTTACGCTCTTGAACGCGCATGGTGCATTGCCATCCGACCGCAGGGAAACAAGGTTGCCGTAGGTTACGACGAAGGTGTAGTCGTGGTCAAACTTGGCCGGGACGAGCCTTCCTTCACGTTCAGCACGGACCCGGACCCATCTACGTTCCACCCATTCTCCCCCCCATTAACCGATATACCCTGCAAGAATTGGATTTAGAGGCTATCATGAAGAATCCACAGCTCCGTGAGTACTCATCTGAAATTCTTCCGTCTTCCCCTGTATTCATTATCTGTTCGCAGGACATGATCTTTTGTTTGATATCGGTTTCCAATTTAGACCGACTGACAGCAAGCGCAAGCGTGAGACTACAGAGATGTATTGGTGCGCGATTTTATCGGAGCTTGAGGATGGCTGCCCATGTGTTTCGTTCAACGATACGAGGTGTCTGCGCCGCCACGTTTGTCATTGTGCTTCGAGTTCTCGTATCCCTCCGAGCCGTACATTGGATTCGAAGGTCCATCTTCCTTTCGAGGATTCACTTCCAATCCGCGTGCCGTCGCGCATTCGTCCTCTCATCGAAGAATTGCGTGAGGTTATCCTTGCCGTTGTCCTTCCCCCTCCTCCTCCCATACCCGTGAGATCGAGCGCCGTGCAGTCTTTAAATCCTGGCCTTCGACCTCGGCGACTGTCTGCTTCGGATCAGGCAAGAGTTGCGTGGCTTCACGAAGCATTTGATGTTCCGCTTGTTGAGCAGCATCTAAAGCATGGCGTATTCGATTTGGGGAAGCTCTTTTCGGCAATAGGTGATTTACTGAAGAAGCACTGCGCGCCAGCAAGAGACACGATGGTGCAGAAAATGGTGGAGTTCGCATCGAACTGTGGGCCTGGAAAATCTGGTACGATGATGGAGGCTCTATCGGCGATTCGGACGTGCTTCGAGCTTCTGGAACTTATGAGGCTCGTGAGTTAATTTCCTCTGATAACTGATCGACGTGAGCCAAACTAACCGGTTCTTTACCAGGATCTGGCAAATCACCTCCTGTCACACCTACGACCGCATCTACTAGCTTCTGCGCCACAGTTCGAAATGCATCTGTTCAATCGTCGGCATAATCTTGATGTTGCCGTTACGCGTCGGTGGTTTACAGCTGCATATGAAAGAGTGACGGCGTCATCGGAGCTTCATGATGCTTTGGGTGGTCTCCTGCCTGCACTAGAACAGGTGAAGTCTCTCCCTTCGGTTCATTAGATCGTCGCCACCGTTCTCCCCGCTCTCGTGGACCTCGTACTTTTCCCACCGAGTCCAACATCCGCGACTCTCCCACCCAGTCCTACGATCACACCAGTGACGAAAAGCCACTATACGCATCTGCCGAGCCTTCAACCTGGGTATCCTGAGAGCCTGTATCTCGACCATTCTCGGCTGTTGATGCTCGCATCGGATGCGTCAGATGTCACTGCGAACTTCATGCTTCTGTCGCTCTTCAGGCAGTTTGTATATGCATCTCCACCGAAGGATGGAAAGCGCCCTCAGCTCTCGGACTCTGACCTTGCGCAGATTCGAAGAGAGATTGCAGCTATAGGGCCGCCACGGCCGTCGGGAAAAATTGGTGTACACCCGCAACACGGAAGTTTTGTCCGCCAATCTCCAAGGCGCTGCGGACGACGAGACGCCTGAGGGACAACGCATCCCACTGTCCATGCGTGAGCTTGGCACCACGGAAATTTACGCGACATCACTTCAACATTCTCCCAACGAGTGCTTCATCACGGTAGTCGGAGACGGAGAGCACATCATCTACACCGCGCTGGCCTGGAGAAACAAGGCGTTCCGCAGCAGCTCTTCGCTTACATGGGCAACCGATTCCAACACCTACGCTGTGCTAGAGGGACGGACGAAAGTGCTAGTGTATTAGAGCTTCAAGGAGAGAAGTGGCTCAGCAATGAAGGGTGCTGGGTCATGGCTGGTTGAGGGATTACATGGTGGCCCTCTCTTTGGTGCCCGTGCAAGCGGCTTCGTTGTCTTTTGGGACTGGGAGTCTGGTGAGATCGTGTGCAGGATCGACGCAGATGCTAAGAGCGTAAGTACTCCCTTCCCATCTTATATACAGTGGAATCTCTTTGACGCTCGGTATAGACTTCTTGGTCGGGATCTGGCAATTTCGTTGCCATCATTGCCGATGACTCATAGTACTTTAACCGCGAAGCATACAGTGCAGCATTGGAGTCTGGAGTAGACCCAGGGGATGAAGGTGTTGATGAGGCATTTGATATTGTTGCCGAAATTTCTGAAAGGTATGACATCTTGCTCATTTTTGCCAGTATCTACATTAAATATATTATTTCAGTGGTGGATCGGCGACTGCTTCGTCTACACAAATGCAGGCAAGCGGTTTAACCACTTGATCGGCAATAAAACTCAGACCGTAACACATTTCGATAGGTAAGTTTTCTCTCTTCATCCTCGACTTCAATACACTGACATGTATCAATAGTCCAATGTACCTGCTGGGCTACATTCCCGCTCACAACTGCATTTATCTTGCGGACAAAGACGTCAAAGTGACCTGTCCTTGAACCTGATCGAATATCAGAGTGCGATTTTACGCGGAGATATGGAGGCAGCTGTAGAGATCCTTCCGACTGTATCGAAGGACCAGCGGAGTAGAGTTCCACATTTCCTCGAAGCCCGGGGTATGTTTAAGAGAGATCATAGTGTGACAAACTTGCTTAATCAAAACTTCCTCTTTTCGCAGACCTCAAGGAGCTCACGTTACAGGTTACAACATACCCCGACCATAAGCTCGACCTTGCGCTTCAATTCGACGATCTTGACGCGGCGTTAGAGATAGCTCGTATAGCGCCTTAAAATGAGTCGGAGATGAAATGGAAGGCTGTCGGCGACCGCGCGTTGGCCGTCTGGCGCTTTGACCTCGCACGAGAATGTTTTGTAAATGCAGGAGATTTGGGTGCTCTCACAAAGCTCGCTCAGCAGGCCGGTGAGTACTACCCTTCTAGGCAATGGTGTTATCTCTGACGATGTTTCGTAGAGGAGAAGGGGTAAAACAACCTTGTGTTTGCTAGTTGGCTATAACTCGGCGACATGACTGCATGTGTCGACCGCCTTGTGAAGATTGACAGAGCAGCAGAAGCTGCGCTCTTTGCTCAAACTTATGCACCTAGGTACGAAAAATGGTTTGTTCTGGCGGCTTGCCTTCTGATTAGTACGTAGCACTATATCTGTTACACTTTGACCCGTAGTCCTATTTACCTATTGAAAAACGGGTGTTGCGTATTTGTCTGTGACTGTGCTGTGTGTATTCTCATTTGTATGTATAATCTCAGTCCAAAACTCCACTACAATAATAAATGAGAAATATGATTCTGTTTGATTCTTATAATATCATCAGTACATTGTCAAGCATGTATCAAACTGATGCTGCTTTTGTAATTGGGCTATAAGCCTGCTTTATATTTATAAGAAATTTTTGATGTATTATAAGATGGACATCATCATTACAGTAAAATGACAAAGGAGCTGCCAGCCCGGTAGCATCATTCCCCGACACGAAGCGAAGCGGAGAGAGGGTTGTATGGGCTTGAAAACTCATGCTTACTTTCGATTACTGCCGACTTTTTCTCACGCTCCTGCCAATGGCATCTGTTGTTCTTATCAGTTCTTATCTCTAACCCGTAGATAACTATTGATAATCTTACCTTATTCT
This sequence comes from Trichaptum abietinum, assembly GCA_910574555.1. NCBI lineage: Eukaryota > Fungi > Basidiomycota > Agaricomycetes > Hymenochaetales > Trichaptaceae > Trichaptum > Trichaptum abietinum. The sequence continues at coordinate 4,057,991 of CAJTBE010000005.1, read as the reverse complement.
GCCTGTATATGTCTGTATTTTGTTTATAAGGTTTTACTCATATCTTCTTTCATATTATTGTGGTTTACAGGGTTTAAGGGTCTCTGTACCTTTTTTTCTCTCCTTTGACATGTTACGTTCACGGCTTCGGTAGACTTATCAGGGAAATGATAAGTGACAAAAGCGTTGTTTAGTGAACAAACAAGGTTGAGCAAAGAGTTGGCGCTTTAACGAGGCTCTCTTATGCTCGGAAGTCGTGGGTGAACAGAGTCTTTGGTACGATGGTGTAAAAGACTATAGGAGGATTGACTTAAGTGTCATCCAGAGGCGTCTATGTACATGCCTTATATACTGTAGAGAGAACAATAGATAAAGAGAATAATACATTGGGCTAACTTGGGCTAAGTTGAGGCATCTCGGGGCATCGTGAGGCAAGAAGCGTTACATGGGGCAACTTGGGGCAAGAAGCATCGAGTGAGGCTACGGAGGGCAAGAAGAAATGAAGGGGGCACAGTAAGGCATGTTGAGGCATAATGGGGCCCACTGGGGCATCGAAGGTAAAAGGTTAAAAGGCTAAATGGTAAAGTCACAGAAGGTCACGTAGGTTAAATAGAGGGAGGGCCGTATGCGGTAACGGAGTAAATAGAGGCCAAATAAGGGCACGCATGCTTGATGCATAACAATACCCTGTTTCTACGATTGAAATTCCGTAGTAGCAAGTAATTGCGGATGCGAAATTTCAAAAACAAGTACAATGCTTATAAGATCAAGTTAAGATCAATAAAAAGAAAAGCATGAGAGAGGAAAAGCGAATGCTATAGGGTCAAATCAAGACCAATAAGGTATTAAGCAATCGGAAAATCAAAGAACTAGGCCTTGGGGAAATTAAAGTCCGATGGGAGGGCGGCAGAAATGCTGTCCCAGTCTACAGGCTGCAGGGGGCGAGGCTGATAGACAGTGGGGGAGAACTCACTCGGATGAGGAGTGTGTACGACGTATGGGGGTGATTCTGGAGTAGGGGGCTGCTGTGGCTGTTGCGGAGGTTGCGGAGGTTCTGACGGTTTGTCCTGGGCATCGAAGAGGTTCCTGAGCGATTGATCGAAGATAGGCATGTTTGGCTGATCATGATACGACTCTGGGAATGCTGGCGGAGGGATGGTAAGCGGAGACGGCGGGGGCATAGGCTGGGGTTCCACAAAACGCGGAGGTTCTTCTAGGCGTCCATTCTGCACATTGTAAGCCAATAGTCTCTCGAATTGAAACTCATTGAACTCATTAGCCAACTGTCCAACAACGACTTGATTCAAGCGCAGGATGAGGCGCTGGATGTATGAGTAGTTGAATCGTCGATGTGTACCTCGGTGGAGATCCATATAATCTTGCATGTCGACAAGAAGATCATGGATGACGTTGAGTGAGTAGACCGAGTGATGGAAGTGGTTCTGAGGCGAGTCGAGGATGAGGGGGAGTAGACCATTGTGTAGCAAGGTAGCAGAGTATTGTTGACGAGTGGGAGCCGTTTGAACAAAGACCTGGTTGGGGAGTAGAAGTTCTGTGGGACACGAAGGAGGAGGAGGGATGTTCTCCTTATTGGATTGCCTGAGCACGTTCCGGATTGCGGGCATGTCGAAAGGGATGCAGGGGACAATAGATACAACACTCGCAGGTACAGAAAGGGTCTTCTGGGTATGGTGCGAAGTGTGCGTGTAAGGTGCGTCGATGTCTGATGCGTCGGGTGATGTAGGGCGAGTAGGGGAGGTCAAGAACAATCTTGAGTCCGTATAGCAGGGGTGCAGCGTGTTCTGGGTTCCAGAATGTGTGTCGAAGTACAAGTTTGACGAGTTCAGGGTATGGGGAACAGGATTTGAGCCGTTGGATGTTGACAAAATCGGTGTGGTGAGGGTCGAATAGATAGTGACGGACAAGGTTGATAGGATTGAGAGGGAAACGTTCGTTGTTGGGCTTGGGAGAAGGAGGAGGAGAAGGGTATTGAAAATCGATAGCAATGGAGTTGTGACTTAGCTGGGAGTACCAAGTGTTGCCTTCAGGATTCCAGTCAGGAAGGGTAGGATTTGGTAGTCCCCAGCCGTTGTTGTCGAGTGGTAGGTTCCAAGCGTTGTCGGGTTCGGAAGGTGGTGGTTGTTGTTGTTCTTGCTGTTGGGGAGGTTGGTCTTCTTCGTCGTCGAAGAAGGAAGGCAGTGGTTGAGGATAGAAAAAGACTTCGGTGGCGTTTCGATGTTCTTCTGGATCAAAGGGGCGAGGTTGATATGTTGGGATTGGGGTGTCGAAGTTAAAGGGCATGTGCGGGAGTGGAATCGTCTTCAGTCGGGGTGTTGGTGGGGGCAAGAAGGGACGGTGGAATTGTGGGTGGGTCTGAGAAGAAATGGCGGATGTTGGGGATGTTTCTTGAGAGATAGGTAGTGAGGAGACTGTTGCGGAGGATGCGAGCAATTTGTTCAGGTCGAGGGCCGTTGAAGTCGCGGATCTCAACGGTTGCGTCGTCGGAGTAAGGGGTGAGGATGATAGTGCAGGGTTCTGAGTCGATCTCAGTGTGCGATTCCTCGGGGGAGGGGCCGATGGCTGTCGGTGTGGGGCTAGGAGAGGGAGATATGGGTTCAAGGTCTGGCAGGGAGTTGTCAAGGTTGGGTGGCGAAGGTGGTGTAACCGTGAAGGATTCCAGGGGGGGGCGTGTGGTGATAACTTGGAGTTGAGAGCTATAGATGGGGAGTTCTCTGGGGTTCTTAACGAGTTGGAGAAGGACATATAGAGCGGATGCTCTTCTCACTTGTTCGAGGTGGTTGCAGTTGTGGAGGCGGAAAGAGATGCTGTTGACCAGTGTTTCGAGATACGGAGAATGAGGGTAATCAATTTGATGTAGAAGGTAATGAAGATGATAGCCAATAAGACTTTGGGTCGCATGTGACGAATGATCTACCGTCTCACGGAGTTCCAATAAGAGACTGTCCACAGTGTCTGAGAATGAGTGGCTGTCAGTTGGATGTGGCAATGAAAAACTCGTCATCGGGCCGTAGGCCTATGAAGATTTGGGTGGTTCTGTCTTCGTCGAAGTGGAAACAAATGCCTTGCACCCAGGTTCCTCGTGGTCTCAGGTAGGGAAAGAGATACCACAGGGTGAAGATGTGTCCAAATCGGGTAGCGAGTCGGGTGATAGTAGGGTGAAAGTTAATGCGAACTATCCAAGCTAGAAGTTGGATAAGGTCGAAGAGACTGTGCATGGGAGATGCGGAAATTGGGGGTTGCTTCTGGTGTTTATATAGTGACGTTTGGCGAAGCTGAGGGTTGTTCATGTGATCGTTCTGTCAGGGGGAACACTTCTAGGCAAGAGGGGGCATGTTGGTTCTTCAATATCAAGTTCTGAGGCAAGAAGTTCCTCGGTTGCATGCTTCGGAGGCAAGAAGTATGCTATCTAGGCGAAGTGGGGCAAGAAGTTTGATTGATGTGTGAGTCCGGGGTGTCCTAATCGGGTAATCGGTGTCAAACGCGCGCGCGGATCGCGCTGATTACAAATCAAACATATCAGCGCTGAGATGTTTGGTTTGTAAGCAACTTAAAGTGCGTTGGGCCTGTGTGTCCAAGATCGCCAAATCGGGTCAATCAAGGTGATGTAGCTTCTTGTATCCTTCAAGAAGTTCTTCTGTGTGCTTCAGGGCGTCTTCAGATTCCCATGTGTTGCTGCTAGTGGGGTATCCGAGCCATTTGATCAAATATCTCCGACGGTTCTTTGCTCCTTTGTGTTGTAATATGGCTTCGACTTCGAATTCTTCTTCTCCATCGATAAGGTCAGGTGGAGGTTTAGAATAGGATGGTCCATGCTCTTCTGTCTCGGTGTTAGGCGTTAGAAGGGAGGCGTGGAATACAGGGTGAATCTTCCAGGTTCTAGGCAGTTGAAGTTCATAAACGTTGTCTCGAAGTTTTCGTTTGATGATAAAGGGGCCTTCTCGTTTTGATTGAAATTTCGAGGGTAGTCCGGTTCTTCTTAAGTTCCTGGCTTCTAACCATACAGATAGTCCTTCTGATAGGGGCTTGAAGTGTGAAGATTGAGCTTCACGTTGGTATTCCTGTGCGAGAGTAAGGGCTGCTTCTGCGTCATTTCGGAGTTCTATGATCTTTGATAGTCGGTTCTTGAGCGTTGGAATGTTGCTATCAATGTCCGATGATTCCGAGGGGAATGAGGTCGGGTCATATCCCATTAGTAGGCGAAAGGGGGTCTGGTCTGTCGTTGAATGCTTCCGATTGTTGTGTGTGAATTCCATGAGGGGGATGTACTTGCTCCAGAGGTGGGGGTGGTTTACTGCATAGATTCTGAAGTACGCTTCAATCTCCTGATTGCTGCGTTCAGCTTGCCCATCAGTCTGCGGATGATATGCTGTTGACATTGCCTGCTTGATGTGAAGCAGACGGCATAGTTGTCTAAACACCATAGATGCAAACTGAGGTCCTCGATCTGAGATTATTTTCCTGGGTAATCCAAATCGTCTGTACACATTGTCGAAGTACAGTTGTGCAGTGTCTAGCACTGCTGCCAGCTATCTGATTGAATGAGATACAGCTTTACTGTAAAACATTTATTACTTCAAGCTCAGCAAATGCTGGTTGAAGCATTAATTAGAAAACCAGCCTTGCTGGACTCTAAATACATGGAATGCAGACCTAATGGATATTAGGCCTGCCAACTGTATTGGGAATATACTACTGAATAATAGAATAATGCAATTGTATACCCACCGCATTTTTGAGCTATTTATAGTGTTCAGGTACTGCTGATTGACAGCATGCTGTAATAAATCAGAATTTGATAATTTCTGCCCGTTTTGGCATATGAGGCACATCAGGGTCTAGGACCCTGAGGTCCGGCAGGTTCCAGGTCACCTGGAGCTACTACCGCTTCAGGGGGTCGTGGGAATAAATTCAAATTAACCTTTGCAGGCCCTACAGGCATCCAAAAATAGCGCGAAAATAGCCAATAAATCAGAAAATATTACAGGGCACTGCCGCTTTGCTCTAGCGTGGGAACTACGCATTGGGACGACCCAAATAGGGTACAAGGATGTTCTGGGCCACCCTGGGCCCTTCCTAAAGTGGTAAAAATCATTATAAAATAGATAATTATATTTGCACTTGAGTGCATATATGCAGGCTTCCCCTGGGCTTACCGGCTGCATATAAAATACAGTAAAATCGGATTATATTAGTAGAAGCATATTGAATATGTTCCAAATAGCTATATATGGTAATTCTAGCCAGGAACATACCAGAAACATCAAAACACATTCCGGTTGACCTACTAATACTACCGGGCTCATTTTACCACAATGGGATACCCCCAGGATGCAAATTTTGATGGGATTCTATTGGGGCATAGTACTAGAGTCCAAACAGTCATCAATCATGGCAGGGGAGTCATTTTACGTAGCACTGTTGATTATTCTTTTATTTAAATGTTATTTTCATTACTGTACTTCTACTGCACGTAATGACATGTGTAGATAGCCAAAGTGGATCAGAATAACGAGGGGAGCAAGATTATGCAAACAGAATAGTCACACGGTCACTACGGAGCTCAATAACACACTTTTATGTATCCGTGTGCATACGAAAATTGCACAGCCTCTACAAACACCCCTGTATGTGCTACACGTGTACTAATGACTTTGATCAACTGTATATATGTCTCACGTATCTCTCACGAAGTTTCACGTCAATCGGAGCTTGCATTGAATTGATATTAAGCCTACAATATTGAGAAAGAACAGTCATTTTTAATTTTACGGGAGGCTTACGGGTCAGGCACAATATGTCAAACAACCGTCATATGTATCCTAAACATATTCCAAATGCATGTTTGGGGCACAGATGGGATGTATAGGTTATATGTGTTTTGAACATGTCATATGTATACTGATATTACAAGTAGTAATCCACCCTACAATGTTGCATATGACTTGCACATTCCAACTACATCTCAAACATGCATTTGGAATATGTTTAGAATACTTATAATGATTGTTTAGCATCATGTGCCTGACCCGTAAGCTTCCCGTAAAAATAAAAATGACCATTCTTTCTCAAAACTGTAGGCTTAATATCAATTCAACACAAGCTCCGATTGACGTGAAACTTCGTGAGAGATACGTGAGACATATATACAGTTGATCAAAGTCATTAGTACACGTGTAGCACATACAGGGGTGTTTGTAGAGGCTGTGCAATTTTCGTATGCACACGGATACATAAAAGTGTGTTATTGAGTTCCGTAGTGACCGTGTGACTATTCTGTTTGCATAATCTTGCTCCCCTCGTTATTCTGATCCACTTTGGCTATCTACACATGTCATTACGTGCAGTAGAAGTACAGTAATGAAAATAACATTTAAATAAAAGAATAATCAACAGTGCTACGTAAAATGACTCCCCTGCCATGATTGATGACTGTTTGGACTCTAGTACTATGCCCCAATAGAATCCCATCAAAATTTGCATCCTGGGGGTATCCCATTGTGGTAAAATGAGCCCGGTAGTATTAGTAGGTCAACCGGAATGTGTTTTGATGTTTCTGGTATGTTCCTGGCTAGAATTACCATATATAGCTATTTGGAACATATTCAATATGCTTCTACTAATATAATCCGATTTTACTGTATTTTATATGCAGCCGGTAAGCCCAGGGGAAGCCTGCATATATGCACTCAAGTGCAAATATAATTATCTATTTTATAATGATTTTTACCACTTTAGGAAGGGCCCAGGGTGGCCCAGAACATCCTTGTACCCTATTTGGGTCGTCCCAATGCGTAGTTCCCACGCTAGAGCAAAGCGGCAGTGCCCTGTAATATTTTCTGATTTATTGGCTATTTTCGCGCTATTTTTGGATGCCTGTAGGGCCTGCAAAGGTTAATTTGAATTTATTCCCACGACCCCCTGAAGCGGTAGTAGCTCCAGGTGACCTGGAACCTGCCGGACCTCAGGGTCCTAGACCCTGATGTGCCTCATATGCCAAAACGGGCAGAAATTATCAAATTCTGATTTATTACAGCATGCTGTCAATCAGCAGTACCTGAACACTATAAATAGCTCAAAAATGCGGTGGGTATACAATTGCATTATTCTATTATTCAGTAGTATATTCCCAATACAGTTGGCAGGCCTAATATCCATTAGGTCTGCATTCCATGTATTTAGAGTCCAGCAAGGCTGGTTTTCTAATTAATGCTTCAACCAGCATTTGCTGAGTTTGAAGTAATAAATGTTTTACAGCAAACACTGTATTTCATTCATTCAAGTAGCTGGCAGGACTGTGTCTAGTGCAGTGATTGCTTTGGTGCAGGGGGTGAGTACAATTGCTTTGGTGCAGTCATGATCCACAATAACACATATGCTGTCATATCCGTCGGATTCCGGAAGGTCTGTGATGAAATCGATGTTAACAGTTGCGAAAGGGTATGTGTCTTTGTCTGCAATGATCGGGTTTAGTGGAGGTACAAGTGGATGGTGGTTGATCTTCATCTGTTGACAGATGGCGCATCCTTGGATGTATTTCGATACAAACTGCTGCATTCTTGGCCAGTAGTAGGTTCGTCGGATTTGTTCCATTGTGTTTGCGACTCCGGGATGGTTTCGAGTGGGTAAGTCGTGATATAGTCGTAATATGTTGCGCATGATTTCCGTATTTCTTGGCACATAGATCTTGTTCCTGAAGTGTACCAGTTGATCTTTGATTGTGAATTCGGTCATCTTGGGCTTTGTGAGGGGTAATTCTTTCTGTAGAAGGGACATTGCTTCCTGAATGTCTCCAGTTTCGTGTCGGATCTGAAGGTGAAGGTCATCGATGTCCATGATGTTTCTATCATCTTCTTCGGCTTCTTCAATTCGGGTTGCTAGGAGTTCCATTTCTTTGAGAAAAACTTTCTCTGGTAGAAGTGTAACTTCGTTGTTAAGTTCTCCTTCCGTTTTAAAATGGTCCGCTCGTCGGGATAGGGCGTCGGATTGGATCATGTGTTTTCCGGGTATAGCCTGGATTTTATATGGATATCTTGAGAGTTCATTCTGCCATCAAGCTTGTCGAGGGGTCAAGCGTTGGGGTTGTCTCCAGTATGTCAAGTTCTTGTGATCACAGTGAATCGTAACTGTATGCGGGCTTCCAAGTAGATAGTGTCGCCACGTTTGGAGTGCTCGTATAATAGCAAATAATTCTCTATCATATATTTGCCAGTTTCGTTGTGTCGGATTAAGAGCTTGGGAGATGTATCCAATAGGTCGGAGTTGACCGTTTTCGTCAAGTTGGCGTAGTACTGCTCCGGTAGCTACGGCTGATGCGTCCGTTTCAAGATAGAAAGGTTTGCTGGGGTCCGGTTGCATGAGTAGAGGCTGTTTTGCAAAGAGGTCCTTCAGCGTTTGAAAGGCTGTTTCTTGTTTGTCTGTCCAGACAAATGGTACATCCTTCCGTTTAAGTTGGTCGAGTGGTCTGCTTATTGTTGCATAATTCGGGATGAATCTGCGATAGAAGTTTGTAAATCCAGTGAATGATCTAACTTCTTTCAAATTCTTCGGAGTCTTCCAGTCCAATATACCTTGAATCTTAGACGGGTCGGTCTTGATCTGAGATTCGGAGATGATGTATCCTAAGAAGGGTACTTCGGTTTGATGAAATCGGCATTTTGCTGGTTTAACGTATAAGTTGTTGTCCTTGAGAATTTGAAACACTTCGGTTGTGTTTGCAATAAGCTGTTGCAGAGTGGGGGCATGGATCAACAGATCGTCCATGTAGACAATGACGATGTTCCGGCGTATCTGGTCTGCCAGAATATCATTCATGAATCGTTGAAAAACTGCGGGGGAGTTGCAGAGTCCGAAAAACATAACCGTAGGTTGGTATAGCTTTCTGTCACAAACAAAAGCTGCTTTCCATTGGTCTTCGTCTTTGATTCGGATGTTGTGGTAGCCTTGTCAGATATCAAGAGTGGTGAAGTACTTTGATCCTAGTAGTTGATCAAGCAATGATTGGGCGTTTGGCATAGGGTATGCGTCTTTGACCGTATGAGCATTAAGATATCGATAGTCTTGTACTGGTCGAAGGGATCCGTCTTTCTTGTCAATAAAGAAGAAGGGGGATGCCATCGGTGACTTTGATTCCTTAATAAACTTCTTGTTGAGTAGGTCTTGGATTAGTTCGTCCAAAATCGGTTGCTGATGTATCGGAACTTTGTAGGGTTTATGTATCTTCGGGATGAAGCTGGGTAGTGTCCTGATTTCCATATCGTAAGGTCGGGCTGGTGGGTATGTTTGTATTTCGTTCTCAGAGAATATGTCTGCAAATGCCATATACTCTTTGGGGATGTCGAGCTTCTTTTTGGATTTTTGTTTCTGTTGCTCGAGTCGGATAGAGACAGTGATTTTGTTGATTGTAATCGTGTCATCATTCCAATTTATTTGAGGCTTGGCTTCCTTGAACCATGGTAGTCCTAGGATGATGTCGTCTCTTGGAATATGAGTCGAGTAAAAGGTAGCTGAAATTGAATGAGGGTGGATGATATCCAGTCGGATTCGTTCATTTACTGATCCTTTCTTGTTAATCGTTCCGTCGGCGTTACTAACTTGTAGTGTTCGGTTGAGTTTCTGTGTTTTTATGTGTAGTTTATCAACTAGATCGGAGTTGATGAAGTTGAGTTGTGCTCCAGTGTCGAGTAAAGCGTTGAGAGTGGTGAGGCGTCCGTTTATGCGTAGTTTGACCGGTATGCGAAATGAAGTGATGTTGCCATTAAGAACAATAGTGTTGAGTTGAATCGGATTAACCAACTCAGGTGTTCTCAAAAATTTCCGCCATCATAGTTTCCTTGTTCATCGAAATCTTCTCCATTTTCGTTGTCCATGCGATCCAGCATGTTGAAGAGTTCAAATCGATCTTCGGGAGCGAGACTAGTGACAATTTCATTGATCTGATATGCCTGGTCTTCTAGATCGTCCGGTTCATCATAGTCTTCATCATCTACTTCCATTTCGTTGATTCTGGGCTTGAATCTTCGCTTGCTGCTTTTGAATCGTCCGGGGGGTTTGCTTCGGAATTTAGTGGGGCGTGCGGGACGTGTGGGGCATTTATTTGCCATGTGACCGGGTTTCATACAGAAGAAACATAGTCCTTTTGCTCTGGCTTCCTTCTGCTTTTCGTCCGAAAGCTTGTTGAAGTACATAGCATTTATATCGAATGCTTTCATGTCTTCGTCCACATCGGGTTCTGGTTCCGGTTCAGAGTCTAGTTCCATTTCATGGATCCGATACTTGCGTCTGTATTGAGGCTTGGGACGTCCATGACTATACTTCTTTCTAAAGAAGGTGGAGGGTTTTGAATCCGAGTTATTAGTTCCAAACATTCGTTCCCATTGAAGTCCATGATGTAGAGCGTCTCGGTAGTAGGGTTCCATAGTAGCACGTTGTCCTGCTGCTACTGGGTATGGTTCTAGTCGGACAATTTCTTTCCTAATAGACATTGGTAGTCCATCTTTGAACAGGTTCGAGAGTACAGTGAAATCATTGATGCCAGCGTCTCGGGCTAGACGTTGGAATTCATGCACATAATGTTCCGTTCGCATGCCTTGTGCCTTGAGTTTCTGAAGCTCCTTGAATGCATCTGCAACATAGTCTGCAGAGACAAACTGTTTCTGAAATTCATCTCGGAAGTTTCGCCAAGTATAGTTCCATGGGAGTGCCGGGTTTGCGGTGAGTCTGGCGTTCTGTCCTTGCAAGATGTAGTTCGAAAATGATTCTGCTGCGGGTCCACCATTGCAGAAAGTGAGTGCAAGTCGAACTTTGTCCTGATCTTCGGTGTAACCGGGGGTGAGATAGATGTAGTTCTCCATCATATCTAACCATTTTCGGGCATTCCTGCGGTGTCCATCGAAGTTGAATGGTTTGTTTGCACCATTCCTTCGTTCGGGTTGTTCTGCCATGACGCCTACTGGGGGTGGTGGTGGAGGTGGTGGTGACGGTGGTGGTGACGGAGGTGGAGGTGGAGGATTTCCTGGGGGTAAGCCCGGGGCTGGTGGATCTTCCAGTGGAGGAGGGGAGGGATTTGGGTCGTCTCGATCGGGTGAAGGAGGGTTAGCCGATTCGGAGCGTCGATCAAGTGGTTGTTCAGGGTCGAGAGGATCGGCGTCTTCGAAATAGTCTAATTCTTCGTCGGTTAATTCTGTCTTTGCTTCTTCTGCTGCTTCTGTTTCTTGAGCTAGTCGAAGCTGCTCAAGCTTATCTAGTACGTGGAGGGCTTCTAGTGCTTCGGATAATCCCAGTACACCTTTTCCTTTTCCTGTAGGTGTTTCTGTTTCCGTTAATCGAGATACTCCTTTGCCTTTATCTGCAGTTGCTGAAGTTCCTTCGACTGAAGTAACTGAGGGTGCAGTTAAAGTTCGAGTATGCTTCTCTCGAGTGGGGCTTCCAAGTAACGGATGAGCTGTTTCCTTAGGTTCAGCTTTTACTTGAAGTTCAGTTGGTTTGTGGGGTCGAGATGGTCCGGGGATAGATGTTTCGGGTTTCGAGGAGGATGGAGGAGGTGGTGGTGGGGCAAGAGGGGAGGGTAGAGTAGTGTGTTGTTGAGAAAGAGATGAAGCAGTAAGTCGAGGGGACGATGTAGGAAGGGGGTTGGTTACTACTCGAGGTGAGCTTCGTTGGCTACGAGTTCTTCCTAGTCTTAGTCTTTCTCGTTCTTGCTGAGCTGCAAGTTCTGTTTGATGTCTCTCCTCTGCGTCGTAAGGTTCAATGTTTCTCCAGTTGGAGTTGTATCGTTGATAGAAGTTGGCTTTGTCGGAGTATTTGGAGGGGATGTTAGTCCACTTCTTACTGTGTGCGCTAAAATAAAGGTATGTCTTGACAACACCTTTCTGTCGATACCAGCAGCGTAGTAAGTAGTCAAAGTATGCGTTATCCGGTTGAGATGGTGGTAGTGATAAATGAGTTGTGTCGATTCGAGGGAGGTTGTCCGTTGGTGAGTTCTGGGATGCCAGGTTGTTCACTGGTTAGTTGGAGTTGCAGTATTGCCGTTCAGGTATTGAGCCGGAATGGGGGGTACTGGTGGGATGCCAATGGGGGTTACTGGTGGAATGTCGATGGGGGTTACTGGTTCAAATTCTGCTCGGCAACCACAACGATTGATAACAGTTTCAACGTCTACTGCGGATTCAGGCCAGTAACAAATGTGGTCCAGTCGGTAGTGGGTGGTTTCAGATGTTGCGTGGTAGTTGGTTTCCGGGTCAATGTGTGCTGACTGAATAAGGAGTGTTCGAAGGGATTCTGAGCTTCCAATGTACACTCTTCCTTCTGTCCAAAGTAGGTTGTTACGAGTTGACCAGTTGGCGAGTCGTCGGCTTCGAATGAGGAAACTGAGAGAAAGGAAAGTGCTGTCGTAGAGATAGCTCTGTTGAATTCGTTGCACTAGTCCGTTGTTAACCAAGATCAAATAGTTTTCTGAGATCTCTTCGTTCTCAGTGCGTCCGGGTTCAATTGGGGTGACTCGAGTTGTGGTGGGAATAAGGTGAGCCAGTTTGCCTTCTGGGGGAGGTAAAACTACTGCGGATTCTTCGTCCGATGCGGCGCAGTCGAGAGGGTCCTGGTGTAGGTGTGTCGGGTCGAGGTGAGGATGTGAATTGAGGGACAGAGGTAGTTCTTCGTTGGATTGGAGGGGGTGAATGAGGTTGAGGGATTCTTATGACAGCATTTATCGACAAGTATTCGAGCTTTCAGGTTTTTCATGTCTTACGCAACTTTTGTGGTGCATACGTAACTTTTTTGCACATACGTAACTTTTTTTTGTGTATACGTAACTTTTTTTTTATGCATACGCAACTTTTCTATGTAAGTTTACAAATTATGTTATACTTTTGGTTGTTACTTGTAACTATTTTGGTAATCAGTAATACTGCTTTGACTTACGCAGCTATATGTGACTATGCTGTGGTTGACATTAAGATATCTGTGGTTAAATTTTGGTTATACGTAAGAAATTTTAAAAATGCTGTGGTTATGTTATATACTTCTGTGCTGAGGCATTACCTTGCGATGGTTTTATATATTGTTATTTTTGCTATATATTTTGTTAACTCTTTTTAATTTAAAGTAATACTACTGGAAATATCTGATATTTTAATTAGTAATTTTCCGAGTGTACCGAGTGTATGTAAGTGACCATATAGGACAGATAACTTTTTCAAATGTTTGGGCAGATAGGTTAATGGGTTTAACTCCCCAACTCTGGCAAAGGTTGGCAGGTGGAATCCTTCCTACGAGTCAAGAGTTCAAATCAGAGTAATGTAGAAGATAAATTTTGTTTTTCTTATTTTTTTATTTGTCTGAGTACGAAGATCTCATATATTTTAGCAACTACTATTACTGTCTACATATAGGGCTCTATACTTGTATTTCAAATTTGAAGATAGCCTTTGTTACAATTATATGAACCTATAGGACCAGAAAGCATATTATGGCTGTTTGTTATGACCTAGAGTGGTTCTTCTGCTCTCAAGACTCTTGATCGGCTTTGGATGACTTATCAGACGTCTCTGATTGGTGGTTCTCACTTTGAGAAGCACTTTACAAGTTAATTAAGCTATTCTACACATTAGAGCTAAAGATAATACGTCACCTGATAAGCACTTTACAAGAGGCCAAAAGTGAGTGCTTTGCAGGTAGAGTGGCCGTTTTGGCAAGCAGAAAGAGAAACTATACAGTACCAAGCCACCAGGGTCTGAGTCCGCTAAGTACCAGCGGAGTCCGCTGCGTACAGGAGAAGGCCGATCTATGTAGGGTTGGACTACCAACTGGTGGCAGCGGACAACTGTTTGAGTCTGTCTGCTGATCAAAAGTGAAGTCCATGGCTTGCAGGGAGCTTGTCTATGCTGCCTGCAAGCCTACATGCCAGTAATATATGCAAAAGAAAATAAAGAGTTGGTGTTTGTAAAGTCCGCAAGTTCGCCCTCAAGCAGACTTCAGTGGACATGTCAGGAACTCATTGGTGAAGCAATAGAAAATCAGATAAAATAAGAAAGAAATAAATAGACCTGGGGATAAATAGACCTGAGGATGATTCCTGACAGGAGCACTTTGAAGCGCTACCCGTTGCTCCTAGCTATTGATAGACACCCCAAAGTCAATATTCTTGTCCTTTTGGTATCTCCTGGTGCTCGATCAACATGTCTGACCTACTGTGGGTCCACTGACTGATGTGGCAAAGTCATAAAGCACAGTGTTCCATATTTGGACAGGTTGCCTGATTGGTCGATCTTCCCTTCAAATCTGCCTCCTTTGAATGCCCCTCGATTGGGTCGCATTGCCGGACCACGATACTTCTGCTGTGGGGTCCTTCTGAGGTAGGAACTTGTATTGAACCACTTTGCCGGCCGGAATCAGACTTGGTGGTGTTCTGCACCGGCCACTTGGAATCAGATGCCCCACCTTGATCTATTGTTGTTCCCCTTGCTTCGATCAGCTTCGATTGCTCACATGCCCCTCAACCTGAGTTGGGGTTGACTTTACTCAGCCTCTATTGTTGATTCAAACTGCATTTGCTGACTTGGTAACTTGCAAGTTTAAGTTAGCTTCCGTAGCATTGATCCTTGAATAGCTAGTGCATATGCCACATTTGTGAGTCGATCCGGTGTGATTGCAGTCCGATATCCTGCTTCAATGGTATTGCTATTGCTTCAAAGTGACATATAGGCTTGATTTGAGTCACAGCTGGTGGTAGCTTCCATCTGTAAGGGGATTATCTCCCCTACACCGGGATCCGGGATTCGGGACGCAAGGCTGTAAACATCTGGGGACAAGATCTGGGGCAAGGAACATGAAGTATAGTCAAGTAAAACAGAGGGAAACTAAAGGAATGTAGCCGTGCACAAGGTATACTGCTGGCGCACGGGACAGCAACTAAGGAATGTAATGGTGCACCAGGTATCTTGCTGGCACACTGGGCAGCAAGGTAACAAACTTGGGGGGTGGATGTAATGTATACACCAACTCGGGATTTAGTCTTTGTGACTTCTGAACGGGGATCAGGGACACAGGGATTGTCAGAGACCATCCTTGAAGAGGCATGGTGCTGGATGCCATAACAAGGCCTAATTGTGAGGCAGGCGGGGAGCAGGTTGACTAATGGCAGGGTTTGAGTCCGGATAGGGATGACATCAATCCAGCAGTAGGTGTAAGCCTACACGCGTTGCGGGATTTAGGTTCAGGGACGGGGGTGGGACACTACTGACTGGACTAGTTGGCTGGCATACGCGTGGCCAGACCAATCACTGGGGTTGATCTCGGGACAGGGTTTGCATAGTGGAACGGGGCTATGGCGGGTCAAGGGAAGCAGGATAAGGAACAAGCAATAGAGTGTTGTTGGGACTCAACTGGGGAACAAGTGAGTGAATCTTATCGGGACTCAGCTGGGGAATGAGTGTGGGGTTTGGGCTTGACAGAAGAGACACCGCAGAGTGGTGCTCAACCTTCGGGGGCAAGACAGAGGATGGCCAACAGGCCTTGGGACAAACTATGGCTGTGGTGTGAAGCTGCGGCGCAAGCAGCTGAATGGAGCAGGCTTTTCAAAGACAAGTCTAGAAACTCGGGGTGTCATAGGGGTTAGCTAGGGCGTTGCGGGGGACAGGCTTGAGACATGGTTTGGGGCATGGCAGGATTGCAGCGCAAGCAATCCTTGACCACTGCGCACGGCTTACTCAAGGCCAGGCAAGGGTCAACTTGGAATGCAGTGGAGGATCTCCTAACTGCACTTTCATGTCTGTGGTTGCGTGGTTGGGATTGTGGTGTCTGGGTGTAGTCGGGGACAGAGTGAGGCATTCGGATAGCTGTAGCTGTAGCTATGGCTGTGGCATGACAAGCTATGGCTATGGCTGTAGCGAGTACTCAGGACTATGGCTGTGGCACGGGATGGACTGTGGCAAGGACGGGGCATGAGAGAGAGCGAGGAGCTCCTCGGGACACGGGGACGAGGCAGGGAGCTAATGAGAGACGTGGACAAAGACAGCAGGGACAAGGTGGTCAGGACGGGGGCAAACTAGGACGGGGACGTGCATGGCAGGCTAGGGAGCGGGGAATACCTTCCGGGAAATTAACATAGCTTGAGATTTTGGTGTTCTGTACTTGGGATTATAATTGGGATTGCTGTGGACATGCCGGGATCCGGTGGGATCACAACAGTAGTTGGGGTAAGGTCAAACCAGGACAGATGTACATGACAGGCTGTAGGTTTGGGATCAGGGAGCAGGTGATACCTTTAGAGAAAAAGTATAGCTTGGGATCTTGGGTTTCAGTACTTGGAACTATACTCCAAATTGCATTAGACATGCAAGATCCAGTAGAATCACTACAACAGCCTCTCCAGTCTCTGCATACTTTCCTTAGTAATACTAAAACAGTGTCAGGAATTGTCCCCAGGTTTACTTATTTCTTTCTTACTTTATCTGATTTTCTTTTGCTTCACCAATGAGTTCCTGACATGTCCACTGAAGTCTGCTTGAGGGCGAACTTGCGGACTTTACAAACACCAACTCTTTATTTTCTTTTGCATATATTACTGGCATGTAGGCTTGCAGGCAGCATAGACAAGCTCCCTGCAAGCCATGGACTTCACTTTTGATCAGCAGACAGACTCAAACAGTTGTCCGCTGCCACCAGTTGGTAGTCCAACCCTACATAGGATCGGCCTTCTCCTGTACGCAGCGGACTCCGCTGGTACTTAGCGGACTCAGACCCTGGTGGCTTGGTACTGTATAGTTTCTCTTTCTGCTTGCCAAAACGGCCACTCTACCTGCAAAGCACTCACTTTTGGCCTCTTGTAAAGTGCTTATCAGGTGACGTATTATCTTTAGCTCTAATGTGTAGAATAGCTTAATTAACTTGTAAAGTGCTTCTCAAAGTGAGAACCACCAATCAGAGACGTCTGATAAGTCATCCAAAGCCGATCAAGAGTCTTGAGAGCAGAAGAACCACTCTAGGTCATAACAAACAGCCATAATATGCTTTCTGGTCCTATAGGTTCATATAATTGTAACAAAGGCTATCTTCAAATTTGAAATACAAGTATAGAGCCCTATATGTAGACAGTAATAGTAGTTGCTAAAATATATGAGATCTTCGTACTCAGACAAATAAAAAAATAAGAAAAACAAAATTTATCTTCTACATTACTCTGATTTGAACTCTTGACTCGTAGGACGGATTCCACCTGCCAACCTTTGCCAGAGTTGGGGCGTTACACCCATTAACCTATCTGCCCAAACATTTGAACACGTTATCTGTCCTATATGGTCACTTACATACACTCGGTACACTCGGAAAATTACTAATTAAAATATCAGATATTTCCAGTAGTATTACTTTAAATTAAAAAGAGTTAACAAAATATATAGCAAAAATAACAATATATAAAACCATCGCAAGGTAATGCCTCAGCACAGAAGTATATAACATAACCACAGCATTTTTAAAATTTCTTACGTATAACCAAAATTTAACCACAGATATCTTAATGTCAACCACAGCATAGTAGTCACATATAGCTGCGTAAGTCAAAGCAGTATTACTGATTACCAAAATAGTTACAAGTAACAACCTAAAAGTATAACATAATTTGTAAACTTACATAGAAAAGTTGCGTATGCATAAAAAAAAAGTTACGTATACACAAAAAAAAGTTACGTATGTGCAAAAAAGTTACGTATGCACCACAAAAGTTGCGTAAGACATGAAAAACCTGAAAGCTCGAATACTTGTCGATAAATGCTGTCATAGATTCTCTGATGTACAGGTGTTTCGTGAGGTCTATGCCTGTTATGTTCTGCTATGAGGCTTGAGTAGAACTGTTGTGGGTCTTCAGAGGTGGAGAGTTCGGAGCTGAGATAAGTTTCCTGTGTAGGTTCTTGTTCTAATCGAGGGGCAGTGATGTATTGGATAGCCGGTAGATTGTGATCGGTGTTACTATCGGTTGGGGTGCCGTTTCGATAAGATGAAGCTTCTTGTTCAGGTTGCTCGTCTGAGTGATCAAGGTTGGATGGGTTGTGTGGGGGTGTATTGTTTTCGGGTACAAATATGTCTAGAATCTGAATGGGGTCTAGAATAATGATCCGGGTCACGTTGTTCCACAATCGTTCCGTATTATCGGCAAAAGTTATTTGGATCCTCAGGTTGGGCAGTTCCTCGGGTGATTAACCCTTTGAGCTACTTGTTTTACACACAAGAGGGTATGGTGGCTCTCTCCTTGTATGCTCGTCCGGTATTCTTCTTCGGTTCGCTGGATAACAGACTATTCCTTAGTCGTGTTCACCGGTATTTCAGTCGTCAACGAGTGAAGCAATCCTCTTCTGGGACAATCGCCTATATGCGTAGCAGTTTCTCTGGTGTATCAGACCTTTCCTCTGCTTGCTTTCTTCTCTTCAAGTTACCCTGGCGTGGCTCGGCTTTCTGATCGGGTCGCTAACCTCTTATCCTGCGTATGCTAACCAAAATGTAACAAGGACCGTTAATTCTGGGCGTGAACCTGCTTAGTACGTTGGATCGGTTCCTGGTGCTGTGTAGGGGTTACACAATACAGTTGTGTATCGATAATATGTCGTTCGAGTTCCTTCGTTCCTAGTTTGAAAGTTAGTAGACAATGGCCAGTCGTTTACTTTCTTGCAAGTATTCCGGATTGGTTCTCGTAGGGGTTGATTGTTTAATTCCAGTTGTTGGAAAGGGAGGTCAAGTGAAGGTAGTCTTGGCTGCTTTCCGGGTTAAGGAAAGAAGTCAATCCTAATTGTTACGTTCACGGCTTCGGTAGACTTATCAGGGAAATGATAAGTGACAAAAGCGTTGTTTAGTGAACAAACAAGGTTGAGCAAAGAGTTGGCGCTTTAACGAGGCTCTCTTATGCTCAGAAGTCGTGGGTGAACAGAGTCTTTGGTACGATGGTGTAAAAGACTATAGGAGGATTGACTTAAGTGTCATCCAGAGGCGTCTATGTACATGCCTTATATACTGTAGAGAGAACAATAGATAAAGAGAATAATACATTGGGCTAACTTGGGCTAAGTTGAGGCATCTCGGGGCATCGTGAGGCAAGAAGCGTTACATGGGGCAACTTGGGGCAAGAAGCATCGAGTGAGGCTACGGAGGGCAAGAAGAAATGAAGGGGGCACAGTAAGGCATGTTGAGGCATAATGGGGCCCACTGGGGCATCGAAGGTAAAAGGTTAAAAGGCTAAATGGTAAAGTCACAGAAGGTCACGTAGGTTAAATAGAGGGAGGGCCGTATGCGGTAACGGAGTAAATAGAGGCCAAATAAGGGCACGCATGCTTGATGCATAACATGACAGCTATGACGCTACTGAATTGCAGCTCGAGGTAGTTTTTCGGGTTGGCATTTTCCCTTCATTCTCACGTTTCTGTTCTGCTCTTATATCTCCTTTCTTAGCACATATTTTTGTTTTCATTTCTTTTATTCGCATTGCCGAACGTACATGCGGCAACTTGAATCTGTTTCCGCCTTGCTCGAACTCGTTCACATTCATGTGACTTAACACTACACAGTCGTTCTTCAAGGAACCCACTCTGACTAGTGCCTTATCACCATCATGCACCGCCAACACCTCGAACATCCATCCTTGGCCTTGATAAACTTGCAAAAGAGAAGAGATAGGCAGCAGCAACTCTAGAGAGCAATGCGCGGAAGCGAAGTAGAAATAGTGATAAACTTATCTTCAAAGGTATGCTATACGTACAACTCTACATCATGATGTGGATCAATGACCTATGTCCCTGTCTAGCTCCTAACCAACCTGCATCGCGTATGCAGCACTCGCGATAGACAGGAGAGGAAACTCCTTCGCAACCAGGTGGTTTGTCGAGTCAGCAAGGCAGCGACTAGAAGAATTCAGAAAGAAACGGGACAAGCAACGAGGTCAGTGTTGTAAATGCTCCATTTATCATGATTCTAATCGTCTGATCAGAGGGCATCACTGCCCAGGAGGAGACAAGAGCAGATGCTGCAAAGGTTCTCGGCGACTTCCAGCGTCGTTCAAATCGAGACAGAGACTGGAGAAGGACGCATCAGACGCAAGGGATTAAAGGAATGGAAATGATCGTGGATGGATACCACGTAGCGAACGAGGTGATGGTCGGGACGATGGACCAAGCGTACGCATACCGAATGCTGGGTGGGAATCTACGCCAAGAGCTGGCTTTAGTGTAGGCGAAGATGGTGGTTGGGGGACGGCACGTAAGAGAGGGTGGGATGCACCAACACCTCGTGTTGCGCGAGGAGAGAGCCCTGAAGGTGATGGAGCACTCGGTATAGATGCACACGAGTGGGAAGAGGAGCAGGTTCGACCCGATAGAGACTGGTACATGGGAGCGGAGGAGGGTGACATCGCTGGCGATGAGGATCACAATCCACTTTCATCCTACAATGAACTTGAACAACTGAAGCAGCTTGAAATTGCAAATGAACAAACCAAAAAGATATCTGCGAAGCAGGCACAATATGTACGTTTGCCTAGAGTCTTACTAATACATGTACAAAACGCAGATAATGACCTCTGGGAAACGAATCGAATGGTTTCGTCTGGTGTTGCTACAAGAAAAGCTCTCGATCTTGATTTCGATGACGATTCGGAGTCTGCTGTACACGTTATGGTTCACGATCAGAAACCTCCTTTTCTCGACGGCCGGACAGTCTTCAGGAAGCAACTTGAACCTGTCAATCCCATTCGAGATCCGACTTCTGACATGGCGGTATTCGGGAAGAAAGCCAGTGCAGTCGTTAAGGAAAAACGTGAACAAGCAGAACGCCAGAAGGCAGCGGCAAAGATTGCGTCAGTTGCAGGTACTAGTCTAGGTAATATTATGGGTGTTCGTGATGAAGAGGCCGATGCGGAAGGTACGTTCCCTTTCCCAGTTACTATATCTTGTTCTATGGGTTGGACATTCACAAAGTTGTTTGCCTTTCCGGGATACAGCCGCAGTTGAAGAGAGCGCAAAGAATGGTGAAAAGGAGGACTGCAAAGGAGAGTCAAAGTTTGCAAGCCATCTGAAGGCCGGTACCGCGTCGTTGTCGTCCGCGATCGCGCACGCTGAAGGAACAAAGAGAGCACTTACCTGCCTTTGCTTGTCGAGATGAATTACTTCGGACCATCCGCGATAATCAAGGTAAGTTATCCATGAACAAATAAGGTACTGATACTTACTCATCTTCATTTAGTTGTTATCGTTGTAGGCGAGACTGGGTCTGGAAAGGCTATAATGGTGGCATTATTGGTTGCACACAACATGCGAGATCCTATACGATCGAATGAAAGCTTTAGGCCCTCAAGTTCCGCGCCACCACATTTTGCTATAAAAGTGGAACAGATTTCATCTCTTGGCTCCCCGGTGTCCTCTGGCATTCAATCTTCACCCTGTAGCCCTCTTAAAAACGAGTCCGTTCAATCCTTCTCAACAACTGTCCCATCTTCTATTCTCCATCATGGTCAAAATGCCTCCGTTGCCGCCCCTGCTTTGCTCTCTGTTGAGGATGCAAACCTTGCCTCGGAGAAATCCAGCCCGAAAGGCTTCATCCTTCCTCATCTCGTATCACATTGTGATTTCCCCCTCACTTACAACCCTCACGGTGAAAGTATTTGTATTTGTATTCTTGCTGAACTTCAATGTCCTGGTCTGACCATTCAGGAATTGAAGTTCGGTCACGCTCTGCCTTTTCGTCCTTTGTTCATATGCTCTAAATTCATATGCACGAACTGGATCACATGTAAGTTTCAAGTCTCAATGAAAAAATTTCAAATACATAAAATATACAATATAAGTTTATTTGTAAGAACTCAAAATCAGTCATTGGACTTTCGTGTCGGGGACCGCTGGCAGTGTCCAGCGCTAACTAATGCAATGGTCAAAACAGCATTGCAGATGATTATAATACCGGTATCAGGCTTACAGTATATTTAGATGACCGGTGTCATAATGATAGCCGCGTAGTCATAATGACAGCTGAGTTACAATGTCCGGAATCTTCCGGAATCATCTGCAATTTTTTTCCCTTTTTCCCGATGTGAGACTGAAGTCTTTGACCTCTTTCAGCGGCAACATCGCTCTTGTTTGATACTCTCTTCCGTCTATTTGGGTATTCCACTCCATGTTTAACGACGACAGACATGATGCCCGTCGCTATATCGCTGGTCGATGACTGCGCTTAAGCTGGAGTAGTGAAGATATTCAACTTCGGTTTTAGTGAGTGCTTCAAAATTCGATGCCATTGCTTGCGGAACGCTGACATCTGCTCGGGTCTATAGTACTCATTCTCTCCCGTGCGCAGGCTGGCTGCAAGTGCTTTACGGTTGATCGCGGATACAATGTTGATTTAATTATCGGTTACTTGCGCAAACCCGACGTCAACATATTCTAATTCTACAGTATTACCGCGCCTATATATCAACCTCTTCTCGAAAAACCTCTTTTTCTGAATTAGTGCCTTCCGCAAATCAGGAATGCGGGTCCTGTTGGAAAGTTAGGGATAATTTATTTGCTCTTCCTTGTGATCATTTGGTTTGCTCAAAGTGAGTGAACGGGTCTGGAAGTGATGAATCTCTATTATTGCTGCTGCTGTAGATTTTTCACACTGCGACATCATGTGTGTCGTTCACGAGTATTCGGAGGAGTTTGTTGACGGTGTACGAATTGGACAATGGGAAAGCAATCAATGGTTAACGTCCATTGTGACCTGATCAAGAATTGATGATCACAATATTTCCTTGAACTGTTAAACGCTTAAGTCTACAGTATCACTACCGGATTCTCAGCGTGAGACGGGCCTGCCTCCCTCTCGAATTGACTTTGAGGCTGGGCAGCTGACGGATATGTGGCGAGCACCGGCGATTACCTGTCCTCCTCCGACCTTCAGGCGCACCACACCCGTCCAGAACAAAACAACACGCCCAAAGTGATTGTTTGTTCGACACAAACTTGCAGGGTATATAGGACTGGATGTCTGGAGTCTGAAGCCCCAACTCCTCTTGACGTCTCCCCTCCACCACCGTCGACCTCCCGCCACCGACCACCTGCCAGCACATCGATATTCTCCCTTCTATACCTTCCCAGCTATGGCCCGTTCAAGACGTAGTGGTGTCACCAAGACCTTTGCCAGTCCTTCGGTTTGAGCATGCTACTCGGGCCTAGCCACCCACCCCTTGGGTCCATTCAGTCATGCCTTTACGCCATCATTGTGGGTAGTCGACGGCTGGAGTCTGAAGCCCCAACTCCTCTTAACTTTTCCTCTCCACCACCGCCGACCTCCCGCCGCCAACCACCAGCCATCAATATTCTCCCTTCTATACCTTCCAAGCTATGGCCCGTTCAAGACGTAGTGGTGTCACCAAGACCTTTGCCAGTCCCTCGGTTTGAGCATGCTACTCGGGCCTAGCCACACTCCCCTCGGTCCTTCGGTCATGTCTGTACGCCATCATTGTGGGTAGTTGTTGGCTGCATTGCCCACCTTGTGTTTCGCGGATGGTGTGGCTGAAGACGGCCGTCGATCCCCTGTACTATGCAGGCAACATACGCGATCGACGGCCACCTCGTATTCCTGAACGTCTCTACGACGGGGAAACATGTGTACAATTGTAGTAGAATTGGAATTCTGGATGGCGGTGGGGCGAGTACGATACTCGCTTTGGGAGTTTTTCACGTTCAGCAAGACTTAACCCGGTCTAAACTTGGGTGCTGGTTATCCCCCCGAGGCTGACGAGTTTTTATCCCCCATCCTCCCTTCAATGGGAAGAAGTTTTTTTTTTTTTTTTTTTTTTTTTTTGCGGGGAGCATGCAACGAATCCCATCCCTCCGCATCTGAACCGTGTGATCTGAGGCTTGAGTGAATGAAATCGAAAGCAAAACGCCTTGCAAGATTCCGGCTTTGTTTAACAAGACATTTCAAGGGGTATTAGCAGCGAGGCTATAATTGAGAAACAATGAGCTGCCTTCAAATTCAGGCTCCCCAGGGACAGAAAGGTGACCTTTCTTCGGAGTTGCGGAAAAGATTTACTATGTACACCCGATGTGGCACCGCACACCAAACTAATAATAAGAAGTGGTTGTATGTTGTTATTTTAACAAAGAAAGTCTGTAAGCTTAGCTTATCTAGCTAATTACTAAATTAAGGTATCCGGGGCCATGTCATGTGCCGACCGGCATTTGCATTCAAGTTGTACAAAAGAAGGGGGCTGCTCACATATACTGTTGCAGTAGCTATTAGTACTCATTCCGAGACGGTTTGCCGGTGCTTACTCGGCTAACCGAGCTACTACAACCCAATCCAGCATTGTGTCCGGCAGCACTGGGATTGACTTCGAATAAACATAACTTGACCTTCTCCGTCGTATGGGCTAGACTATGGCACAGATGTTTTATTCAAATAATCTCAACTAAGCAATTCCAGTCACGCTGGGCCAAAATGGAGGCTGGCTAAATGAGCTCAGAGCTGTGTACAAAACATTGAATGAAGGAATATACCTGATACTACCGGATCAACTGAGTCTCCCGGGCCGGTTGAAGTCAACTCTCAACTCCATTTAAAGTCTTTCATCTTGTTCTCCTACTATGATCACCCATCTGGCTCGCTGCCTGTGAACTTCACTGCCATTGACGAAGACTTGTAGAACTCTTGAAAGTTTGGCCTCTAATTAGATATCCTTGGATAGCCGTTCGTGCAGCCACCGCTTCGGCAAACGTGGATCTGCGAAGATCCAGTCGTTTTAGCTTTCCCACCAGAGACAGCTTTTTTCTTTTGCAGATTTAGGCTATTTGCCAGTGCGTGTTTCTTAATTTCACGAAGTGGGTGATAGAGAGCTTATTTTGTAGCAAAGGCTATCGGACCATCCAAGTTGCCACAAGCACTATTTTTGATAAATAGGCGCTCGTGATGGCGCTGACTCCGGGCTTACTCCTCATCCTCCGGGCCCTTGTTCACCTGTCCGCTCCCGCTCTCAGTGTCTTCGGCGGTCTCTATGTGCACAATTATGTCTTCGGTGTCTCCCCTCCTATGGCCCTCAAATTGGTTCTCGTTGTCTCTGCGGGACCCATCATGCGGATTGCTCGCGGGTTCTTCGTATCATTGAAACGAAAACGCGAAATCCGCTTTCTGGGTGCGAGAGAAGTACCGCCTATACCTGGGAGATGGCCCGGAAATCTAGATGTCTTGTTTGATCTCCTGAAGGGATTCCAGACGGGGTATATTGGTTAGTTTACAAACTTATATCTCGAGCAATAAAGGGGAGCCCTGATGTGATTTTTTTAAAAGCCGAGCCGTTCTGGCCCATTGTTGAGAAACTCGGTCCGATGTTTAATATTCAGGTCTTAGGTGCAGATGGTCTCTTCACCATTGAACCAGAACATATCAAGGTTAAAGCCTTCTCCTCGTCGAATTCACAATTGCGAGCTCATTCTTATTCATCTTTCATTATAGCATATCCTCGCAACGGAGTTTAACAACTATGAGAAAGGTAAGTAGTCCCTCTTAACCAAGATTACCGCAGTATAACTGATTGAGACTCTTGGAATGCCATCAGGTGAACCCTTCATCCAGGTAGCCTCTGCCGTTCTGGGCACAGGCGTCTTCAACTCCGATGGGGAAATGTGGAAATTCCACCGTTCCATGACCCGCCCCTTTTTTGTGCGCGACCGAATTAGTCACTTCGACATCTTCGCGCGGCACGCCGACACCGTCATCTCCAAGATCAAGACCTGCAACGCCAAGGACGACGAAAGCGAAGGCGGCGGCGCATTCGACGCGCAGGACCTGCTCGCGCGCTTCACGCTCGACGCAGCGACGGAGTTCCTCTTCGGACACGAGCACTGCGTCGGCGCGCTCGGGGCGCGCATGCCCTTGCCGGGCGAACCAACCGCTAGCGATCTTGGTGTTATCGAGCACGAGTCGGACGTGTTCGTGACGGCGTTTGCGGATGCTCAGAATGCGCTCTCCATGCGCATGCGCCGCGGCATCATATGGCCCTTATGGGAGATTTGGAAGGACCACGCGAAGCCGGCCATGGATATCGTACATGCGTTCTTAACCCCGATCGTCACAGATGCCCTGCGGAAGAAACAAGCATCTCAGGTTGTCAACGGAGTGCAAGGTAACAAGATTGATGAGGATGAGGACGATGAAAGCTTGTTGGACAATCTGGCGTCTAAAACTGACGGTATGCGTGTTTGCTGGTCTTTCGGGCAAGATTGCCTCTCTTACTCTCGATTTCTAGACGTGTCTGTTCTCCGCGACGAACTGATGAATATTATGATTGCTGGGCGCGATACGGTACGTGCAACTACACTGTCCATAGGGCACAGTGTACTAACAATGAAGACTATCAGACTGCTTCGACGCTTACATTCTCCATCTATTCTATGGCTATGTATCCGAATATCACCAAACGACTTCGGGAAGAGATCTTAGAGAAGGTTGGGAGTTCGAGGAACCCAACGTACGAAGACATTCGGGAGATGAAGTTCTTGAGAGCCTTCGTCAATGGTCTGTTCATTATCCAAATTCACAAATAAAAGAGTCTCATTATAGGCTCGCTCGTGTTCAGAGACTCTACGTCTGTACCCCGTGGTGTAAGCTTCCTACCCCACGTGAAGATTATTACTCGCCGAATGCTCATTCCGCCTTACTTTCAGACCCTTCAACGTTCGGCATTCAATTAACTCAACGACCCTTCCGCCTTGCAGTCCTGGAGAAAACCCGTTTTATGTCCCTCCCAAGACAAGGTGCGTAGTCGAATACCAAGTGCTCTTCTACAAGATTTCTGATATGCTATCCTTTAAAGTGTATCGTACTCGGTGTTCTTGATGCAACGTCGGACAGATCTATGGGGCCCTGACGGTTCGTGTCATACTCCCTCCCTTTGCTAACTCAAACCTGGCTAACTTTCAATTCCCCCCGTCAGCGATGGAGTTCGACCCAGATCGTTTCCTCGACGAGAGGCTCCACAAATACCTCACCCCAAACCCATTCATCTTCCTGCCCTTCAACGCAGGTCCTCGTATCTGCCTCGGACAACAGGTCCGTCTACGACCGTTTTCGTCCACTCTACTCAACTCACCTGTCTAACTCTAAACCTTCTCCCGCACCTTACGAATAGTTCGCGTATAACGAAGTATCCTTTATGCTCATCAGGCTCCTGCAGTCGTTCGACTCCTTCGAGCTGGACGCAGTCGCACAGCCCGCTGATTCTCTTGCTCCGGAGGAGTGGAAGGCGATGCCAGGCCGTCAAGCGGTCGAGCGACTATTCCCGAAATGCCATCTTACTATGTATCTTCATGTGAGTTATGTGAAAGTCTCTTCAAAATGATAAACTTACTTATATACTCGGTTCCTTCAATCGTAATAGAAGGGACTTTGGGTTCGCATGCACGAAGCAAGCTCCAACTAAACGCCCTAAGGCAGTCATTAAATGAATTTTATCAGTTTTGTCTAGGTCATATATCAGAGTTCTCATCTATCTTTCCATTGTTGCTCGACGTGCTTTGCTGTATCCCCATGCTATTTGTTTTTGCTGCATTTGCAGGCAAATAATCTTTGTTAATTTACCCCAGCTCATCTTTATTTGTGTTCACCAAAGCCTCGTCGGCGTCCGTGTGTTTCCGTCAGATAGAATTCTGTCCAGTGACGGCGGTACAAATGCATTCCCTTCCCATCGGCAGTCTGGGGCACGTATCCCCTAAATACAAGTTCAAGTTCTTGCCGATTTCCACCGGGTGCACGCTCATTTCTCTCGTCCGTTCGTTCCCCTTTTTTGTATTCCTTCATTTCGATTCCCTTCCATTTCCTCGTTATCGAATGGGGGGAGTAAAAGACTGCCAGCGAAACTTGGCTCGTTATCTACTACTTAGTACCTAATACTGCGCAGCATCATGATTTGGCACGGACTCGGATGGCTATATGGCGTAGAAATACTTGGCAAGCGCTGTGCCGGCGGCCGCCCTGAAAATCATACCGTGACTTGAAGGCACGTGCCGTTATTAGTGCGCGTCACCTACATTTGTACGCGACGCGTTCCGGTGTAAAAAGCTTTGTCAATGAGTGATCTTCAACAGTCCCAGGTGTCAAAGAACATGTCGTATGATACAGCAAAACTTGGAGGGGGGAAGGCTCTCCCGTCAGAGGCGCGTGCGTAACATTCGTCTGATTTGTCCGAGTTCTTTGGTGCTCCAAGTCACAGTTCTAGCAAATTATTGTTCGCACACTCTGCCTAACAGGTTCCAACAGCAG
Source organism: Trichaptum abietinum (assembly GCA_910574555.1). Taxonomy (NCBI): domain Eukaryota; kingdom Fungi; phylum Basidiomycota; class Agaricomycetes; order Hymenochaetales; family Trichaptaceae; genus Trichaptum; species Trichaptum abietinum. The sequence continues at coordinate 4,029,722 of CAJTBE010000005.1, read as the reverse complement.
ATTTGAAAGCATCGCTGAACGCCTCAAGTGCCTCGTTCTGTGCGACATTAATCTCCGAATAAACAAAGAACATCCCACGCCATCATGATGGCGTACCACACTTACAATCTATGTATTATGTTCTGCATACATACTTGGTCCCGTTCCAACCACTCTTCTGTGGATACCGGCAATGTACTCTCTGCTCCTCGCCGTCGTCAGATAAGCCCGTGATTGTATCAGGAGCGGTTCCGTGCTCTACCCATTCGACGAGCGCGAGAAGGATATTCTTCGATGGATCGTCTGATTTATACGCTTCCCCTGCCTGTCCGAAGTTCACAGCACCGACGCCTCCATAACAGTGATCCATGCCTGGGATGAGGAAGAGACGGTAGAAAGAGTCGAGGAGCGGTATGCCGAGCGTGCGCGAAACGAGCTTATAGAGCGACTTGGCGTTCCCCGAAGTAATCAACTTAACAGTAAAGAGATATGTTAAGTAAAGAATGGTGTCGTCGAAGGACTAGATATACTCACAGCGTCTCGACGCCCATGGTAGGTGAGTAGCTTTCCTCCGCGAGCCTTGAATGCCGTCATATTGCCGCTGAAGGTCGATATTTGACCTGGATCAACCTTGTCCGCGAAGGCAATATCGTTCAATGAGAAGTTTCTCAGGTCGTAGTTTGTGTCGTTGTATATGGCATATGTTATCCAGTCCTGTAGGTAAAGATGAGATATTGGAAAAGCAAGTGAAAAAAAATCGCACCATCCAAATAATGTAGGGTTGTCCGGAAAAAATGAAGGACGTTGCTATAGGTGATTTCTCCGCGCCAGGGTCAAACCGGGGGAATAGAAGTTTGCCGTCTCCCCAATAGAGCGGCTCATAGATCTTTCTCAGTACCTCTACCTGTGGTTCGGTTAAGCAATTCTCTAGCCTTTCTGGAGTACATTGCAAGACCTCGGGTCTGAAATTGCAATCATCCGGCTCGGAGATAACTCCATCCTTCAGTCCATCCAATCCGTCGCATTGGCTGAGTGTCTCGTTCGCGATAACAGCCCACAAGTCGGTCGTGATAAACGTATCACTTGAATCCGGATCTGGTGCTCCGATCAACCTCGTGAGCTCACTGGTCCAACCTAAGAGGTTGTGGAAATTCGTGGCTGGTGAACCTGCGAGGATTCCGTCGAAATCATCTGGGTGATGGAGCGCTGCGTATACGCCCTGACGACCACCAGTCGAGCACCCGAGGTAGTAAGCCTTGTTGTGCGGTCGGCCATAGTAGGTCTCGACAATCTGTTTAGCAACAACAGTCTCGACATGTACAGCTCGACTTGTGAAGTCGTTGAGTACTTCCGGGTTCACAAAGTACTGCCCAGATTCCCCATCGTGTCCATTGTTGGACGCAACTGTAGCAAAACGTAATCCTGACCCGTACATAAGTCCTGAGTAGTCGATACCTTGCAAGGTATACAGTAAATTAGTCCACGGAAAGTGACTTCAAACAATAGAAACGTACATCCTCCCAAACCACCATTCCCGAGGGCTAGGAAACGTCCGTTCCAGTCAGAAGGCAGCCATGCTTCAGCAGTTATCGCCGAGGACTCAGATGTGTTTACGACAAACTGTAGACGACAGAGAGGTACGCCAACGTCTGCAGTAGCACTACACGCTCCCAGCGTCGAGATTCCGGGAGTCGAGTTTGCAAAGTAGACAGCATTTAGAATGGTCGTGTTCGGGAGTGCCAAACCAGCCCCAAGCTGAGCGCAGGGGGCTGCCATATGTGTATCGTACTCCGTGAACGGGAAAGGCTATGAAGAGCGAACAAACTGAGCCCCAGCACCATAGAATCTTTATAGCAGGTCGATACCCTATTCTGACTGCGAGTTGAGAGTCACCCGGCACTGCGGTCAGCTCTTGTCATGCATATCGAAGCTCGAGTGAAACATCGGATTGAATTGACTTAGCAGTCCCCCGTAGCCATCAAAAGAGCAACTAATTTTCCTAAGAAATTTCAACAACTGAGAAGTCGTTAGTATAAGAAAGCAATATAGCTTCCCTGCAGTCGAGCGTTCACATGCTCATCGTCTACACCCGAATTACACGCGGTACAGATGCGTCACAGTAGGCCAAGCCAACTTTTGAAAGGTACTCAACCTTGACTGCGATTAATTAACATCGGTAATCCTGAAAGAGTTACGATAATGGTCAATCCTCAGAGAATGCAACAACTATGACTCACAAATATACTAGATTTTTCACGACAACCGTAGGATGAGCGGACACAATATACAGTGGCCAGCAAAAGATGCCTCTCATGCACAGTGGTACTTACGCGTGTGGTCGGAACGGGTTACTATAAATTGCCGTGGGAATCCTGCCAATTTCCACCGAGGTTGATCCGATCAACTTCCCAATTCTCTCGTCCTTTCGTTGTGTTTTTGTATTCCCTTGAGTCCCATCGGGAGTAGAGGGCACTGTTGGGTCTGAATTATCGTGCCAGCGTGGGAGCTTATTTCCTATTTTTCCGACGCTCCGCTCACCCTTTGCCTATATTATTTCATTTCTTTTGCCCCTTTCTTTCATCGCTCCAAGTGGGAGGAGTAAGGGATCTGCCGGCGAAGCTCGGCTCGTTATCTAGTGATTCGATGCAATCTAATGATCAGCTGACTTAACCGCGTCCCTCGCAAGTCAGCTGATTTTCCGAGCCAGATTGTTGTTATTATTAGTAAGTGCCAGTGAGACGGGCGCCTCTGGGCGCCAACTGCTATGATGACTCAGAAAGGTAATATAATGACGAGGTTTCTTTATAACCAGCCACCTCCCTAATCTGTGTGAGTCGCACAATAAACCAATATCCTCAACAGAACATCAATACATCAACCCCACATCTCCCACTGGTGGCACCACGCATACACATAACCCTCACTGCTTAATTATCTGTACGACGCTTTCCTATGTCTGGATTCAAGACTTTTACTGTAGCGGGTGCAGGGAACATCGGAAAGTTTGTCATTGAAGCGTTGCTGAAGCTTCAGAAGGAGGGTAAAGTGTCTTCGGTGTCCTTCTTGTCTCGTCAAGTGAGTACTCATATGCACAGTGAAGCGAGAGGCATTAACAATTTAATAATTCACATCAGGACAGCGGAAACGATGCCCTGGTTTCGAAGGGCGCCAAACGCGTTGTAGTCGACTACTCTTCCACGTCGTCCCTTTCATCTGCACTCACTGGCACCGATGTCGTAGTCTCCACTCTCGGAGGCACGCCAGAAGCATTTGCTAGCCAGTCTATACTGGCCAAAGCTGCCAAGGAAGCTGGAGTCCACATCTTCGTCCCCTCTGAGTTCGGCACAATTGTAGAGGAGACAGACAACCCGCTGCTTTCCACTAAAAATAACTTCAAGGACAAAGATTTGAGAGAGCTGGGATTGCCGTTCACTGCTTTCTATACGGGTCCGTTCACTGATTTCCTTTTGGCTCCGTACGTTATCTTCGTTTTGTCTTGTTCGTCGGGTTATTGACATACCTGTTACTATTAATAAAAATCATACAGACCGGTCGCTGGTGCATTTGGTTTCGACATCGCAGGCGGAAAGATTGACATCAAAGGTTTGGGAAAGTCGCCTGTGTCATTCACGACTAGGGAGGACATTGCGTCGTATCTTGCATATGTCCTGTCATCTCTTCCGAAGAAGGATTTGGAATGGAGAGACTTCCGGATCGAAGGGGACCGACTCGTGAGTGCTCAGTTTATACATATTCACTTGAGATTCTCAATTTTCAACATGTCATATTTCTTCAGTCACTCAATGAAATTGCGGACATCCTCATAAACCGACTGGGAAAGAAGGTCGAAGTTAAGCACGAGCCCCGCGAGGTATTGGAAGAAGCTCTAAAGAAGAACCCGGCAGACTTCTGGTCGTTCTTACTATGGCTTTGGGATACGGATGGTGGTTTGTCGGGTACTCCGGAACAGCTGGACAACAAAGAGTACCCAGAGTGGAAACCGAAGAAAGTTGCAGACGTTCTTGCTGAATTGTATGCATAGATGAAAGCTTGTAATTGGATGCCAAAACTCGGAGTTAAGATCACTGGCACGAAGCGTTGCATTTTGTCATCATTGATGACGTGAAGCACCAAATGCTGAGGAAGCAGCATCGGCCGGTTTCGTAATAGACAATAATATTAATGACGAACGATGAGTGCAGATGTCGCTGTGCGTTCTGTATAAATATGACCGGGGAGGTATACCGATAGCATAACTTGAACTTGCAGCGCAAATCGTCTAGGCAGAAGTCTACGACATATACTTTACCCCATTGCTTGACTGTGTAAAACGCTTCCGTATGTCCGGATTCAAGAGTTTCACAGTGGCGGGAGCGGGTAACCTCGGCAAGTATATAATCGAAGAGCTGTTGAAGCTTCAAAAGGAGGGAAAAGTGACCTCAGTAGCTTTCCTGTCTCGTCAAGTGAGTATCTATGTTCACGGCGAAGACTTATGTTAAGATTCAACCCCCCAGGACAGCGGAAATGGCGACCTAGTCGCAAAGGGTGCCAAACGCCTTGTAGTCGACTACTCATCTCCCTCATCCCTCGTTGCCGCGCTTAATGGAACCGACGTCGTAGTGACCACTATCCGTGCATCGCCAGATTCATTCTCTACCCATATTGCACTGGCAAAGGCCTCCAAGGAAGCTGGCGTCAAGCTATACGTACCTTCTGAGTTCGGATCCCCTGCGAGCTCGGACAACCCGCTCTTTGACAAAGATGAATTCAAAAACAAGACTTTGAGAGAGTTGGACTTGCCATTCGCTGCATTTTATACGGGTCCGTTCACGGATTTCGTTCTAGCTCCGTACGTGCTTGTTATTTCAAATACTTTGTGGAGACTTTTTTTTGACTGGAATTCCCCTAACTTACATCGTTCTGTTTAGCTTCTTCGCTAAAAACTTCGGCTTCGACATCGCTGGAGGGAAAATAAATATCAAAGGTCTGGGAGAGACTCCCATATCATTTACGACTCGGGGGGATATCGCATCGTATCTTGGATATGTTCTAACATCACTTCCGAGGAAGGATTTAGAATGGCGAGAGTTCCGAATCGAGGGGGACAGAGTTGTGAGTCTTTGTGTTTACATCCAAAAGATTAGAGACAAACCTTGCATATTTCATCAGTCAAGCAACGAAATTGCCGACATCTTTGTAAATCGACTGGGTAGAAAGGTTGAGATTACGCATGAGCCCCGCGAAGTCCTGGAAGAGGCTCTGAAGAAAAACCCTGCCGACTTCAGAGCGTTTTTGCTGTGGGTTTGGGAGACGGAAGGTGGTCTGGACCCGCTGGACAACAAGGAGTATCCAGGATGGAACCCGAAGAAAGTAGCGGATGTTCTTGCTGAACTGTATGCATAGCCTGAAGTGGAATTCATGTGTTCAAATTCTAAGCTGATAACATGAAGTAATTTGGCTGTAATTCCCTTACTCCCATCGGGAGTATAGGGCACTGGTTGGGTCTGAATTGTCCGGTTGTCAGTTTTCGCCGGGTTTCTTTTATTACCTAATGTTTTTCATGGGGGAGTAAGGGATCTGCCGGCGAACTTGAAGCTCAGCCCGTTATCTAGTTCCTTCATTTCGATTCCCATCCTTTCACTCACCATCGTCTTGGGGGAGTAAGGGTCCTGCCGCCGAAGCTCAGTCCGTTATCAAGTATATCTAATGCGCAGTATGTACATGTGTAGAACCTAATATACAATTTCAATCTTTCTAGCAATTCTTAAACCGTCACAAAGTCGGGGTTCGATAAAGACGTGCTCTTTGCATGCATGTGCTCCAATGAGTTCGAGCTGTCTTCCCGAACAAAAGTTCGTCGCCTTTGGTCTGGCGCTGGTAGTGGACCGACATTAACTCCTTCCGCAGGCGTAGCAGGCTCGATTGACCCGACAAGCCCCAAGCCGGAGCCTTCGACGTAGCAACCCAGGTCTTCCAGCGCCTCGTCAACGTGGTGTAAGTAGCCCCCGAGACTCAGGTACATGCGGGACGCCTTCGACAGAATGAGTAACGCATGCAGTCAGTTAAGAAGGGCGGCTACTCACTGCAACAGCGACAATAGCCAGCATCCATCTACAAAACCAACCAGTACCATTTCAGATGAAACGGAAGGAACCCAGGTAAAGGTATTTATGCACGTACGGTGTTCCCATTAGCCCCAGGATTGTGTGCCCGAGGAAGGTGAAGAAGAGTAAACTCATAAATACCGCAACTACATGTGCCTTGCTCTTAGAACGTGAGAATATGACAGAATGAATCGCATACCGAAAGTCCTAAAATCAGAGATCAGAAATGCACGGCGTTCAATACAGGTTCAAAGCAGAACGTACGCAAAAAAAGTGAAAGTACCATCACGAACGAATAATGTCACCAGTGGAGCATAGTTTTTCGTTTGGCGGACAACCTGCAGTAAGCTCCTCCCATTCCGTCCATAGTCTCCAAAAGCCCTAATCGATTGGATGTACTTGTATAGTGTGAGCATGAAGAAGATGACTGTAAAACCATCAGTAGTCATTGCTGAAGAAAGAACCCAAACGTACACTGCACGATTAGGCCGAAGATCCTGATAGGATAATTTTCAGAAAGGTTTATAGCCGATGACTTCAGTGCCTTACCAAGAATAAGATGTCTTGACGAAGTTCTGTGTGTCTGCCGCTCCACAATTCGGAATGGGTACGTGCGCTGGCATGGGTGTGTACTGCATTTCCGACAAGGAATGGATCGAAACTGCGAGAATCAACTTAATCGTTGAATGAGATTTTAGTAGAATGAGAAAGAGACGAAACACATACGGCTGTTTCGGCTATTACACAGAAACAATTGAAAAAGGGCATCGATTAGATAAGAGCGAAGTAGGTGCAGCAAATTGACATACTGGTCCAGAGTAACAGCAGAAAGGCCAAAACTATTTTCATCCGGAATATGAGCAATGTATATAATGATCGAATTTTTTACATACGCTTTTTATTCTTGTCGTACAGCGCATGTAGTCGCAGAATGAGCATCATATCCACTGATATAGGCCCTATGATGGACCCCCTGCAAGAATTATCGGATAGTGTCGGCGTAAAAGAGATCGAAGAACCTACGACGCTAAGAATTCGAACCATTTGCGGCAACTAAGTGGACATTAGCGTTGAAGTCATCTGAAATAAAATGGCGTACAACTATTAAAGTGAGCGTTTGCGGTATAAGTATGAATGGCAATTTACTTACTGTATCGTTCCAATCCGAAATTCTCGAGTATGCTTTTGCAATTCATCAGAATCTGACCCCATCTCCATAAAAGCTAGGTTACTGACCAATTGCGGATGCCCTGGAAGTAAAAGATCAGTAGGTAATGGATGTTCGAATGCGCTTTACACGTACACCAAAGTTATGAGAGAGTAGTAGCGGGTCAGGAGATAGCAGACTTTCCCTAAAGTCCACCCTCGTCTGAAAGAAGTTCAAATGAGCATTCAGTTCTCAATTTTGCGAGCAGCAGTACCTCCATACCACCTCGAGCTGATACAAAGGAATTAGTGGCTTATTTTTGGCTTGTTTTAAAGAGAAATTTGGCTCGTACTTCTTGGGGGAGGGTAAGAATGATGTCGTAGGCCACCCAAGTCAGCGCAGAGTCTTAAACGGAACGAGAAGTCAGCTATCCAAACTTGATAAGTTCTCAAGCACACGTGCAGAAGAACGTACAGTGACATGCTGATAAAACAAGTACGTCGTAGTAGACGGTATTGAGAGCGTAGGACATGCCTTGTGCTGGTGAGGCGAAAAGGGAAGGGAGAAATGCTTGAAGAGAGTTCGTCCTCCAGTTTTAAGACATATATATCCCAATGAGCATAAGAGAGTTTCAGCCGAGACCTCGGAAGCAAACACCATGATCAATCTGAAGTCCAGAGGTGTCTATGAGCGTTCTCCATTGAACATTCTGCCAACAAGTAAAGATAGACTTCATGGAAAGTGAATGTTTCCTTTAGCACCGTAAAGGCATAAACAGTAGCTATGGAGTATTTTTTTCAGGCTGGCGGCCAAGATTTCGGTATTCGCTCTGTTGTCCTCCTATTAGAACGGTGGCCGTCGACTCAGGAGTGTCAACGGAGTTGGTCAACCGAGACAACTTGAATCGACAAACAGGCGCAAATACTACTGTAGTATCGGGGCACCCCAGCCAGTGTCGAATTTTCACCTCCTGATATCGAATAGGATCAACTTAACTCAGGCTATCAACTTGCATTTGGAATATATGTTTGAAGAGTTCAGTTGACCGGCCATAATCCCACGGCTCCTTCTTCCCACTGGCAGCACCTGTTTCGTCCGAGCTCGTCGAAGTGCTTGTAAGGTCATCTGCTGGACACGCAGAACTTTTGTCCCATGTGCTAGCGTTGCTGCTTCGATAATTCAGAATGCTTTGCGCGTCGGTCCCGTGCTCAAGAAGCAAATAGACTGCAAGTCTGCGCGATAAACGTGCGTGCTTTCCGAGCTTTTAAGAGTCAAGACCACATTCGAGGATGCCAGTGTCTCTTCAAGACAGTATAGCGGAACGCAATGTCGTCTGGTTGTCTAGCCATGACCAAGCTAGTCGTGGTGGCCGTTGCGCTAGTTGGGAATGTTTGGGGCCGCCCACTGACTTCCTTGATGAACAATGTCGAACGCGACACCGTTATCCAGCCGCAAGATGCCAATCTCGATCCGTATCCAGGCAAACCGCGCGTCACGTTCAGGCAAGATGGGACGTTCAAGCTCACCATCTTCAGTGACCTACATTTCGGAGAGAACCCTTGGGATGATTGGGGACCAGAGCAGGATGTGAACAGCACACGCTTGATGAGGACGGTGCTGTCGGATGAGAAGCCAGACTATGTGTGAGTCTATCCTCTTATTTTATTGAAAACTATATTGACTTCATAATATCAGGGTGATAAATGGCGACCTCATTACCGGTGAAAGTGCGTCAGCAAATGTTCATTGGTTTTGAAGTGGAGTAATACAGTAGTATGTATTAACGTCTGCACAGACACTTTTCGCGAGAACTCTACGAAGCTCATTGACGAGATTATGGTCCCGATTAATGAGGCTGGTGTCAAGTTCTCGTCGACGCATGGGGTGAGTGGACTATTGTCTCTTCATTGCTCCGTCTGATGACTTGTTCAGAACCACGATAACCAAGCCAACATCACACATTTAGAAGAAATTCGTCGAGAGTTGAAGGTCGCTCCGAATAGTTATACGCGCATGTCTCCTCCAGGAGTGGGCGGAGAAGAGGGTCCTGGAAGCTATTGGGTCCCGGTTGGTGCTTGTTCCGGACGAGTGTTTGTATAAGACACTAACAGGAGGTTCCGAACAGGTTTACACCAAAGCATCTGGTAAGTACCTCGTTCACTTTCTTCAGAGGGAGAAAGCATTCTTAAGCATGTGCAGACAAAACACCGTCCTTGATATTATGGTTCTTTGACTCACGAGGTGGCTGAATTCTTTACTCTATCAGCACAAAGTTCACTCAAATGTACCGGAAAGGCGGATTTTCACCGGGTCCAGACTCGACTGCAGTCCCCGACTGGGTTGACGAAAGCGTCGCGACGTGGATAGGGACTGAATCAGCTGCAATGAACGCCGCATGGGGTCCTGCAGCAAATCGAGGCGCCTTGGCTTTCGTCCACATACCGCCGTAGGTCTATACCCTCTATGGTAACGGCATACAGACGGTCTGATCAACATCATTGTCAGCCATGCAATCCAAGCTCTTCAACCTGGCCTCAACAGCACTCGTGATCCAGGCCTTAACGGTATGTTTCTTCGCAGCGCTCTGTGATTGAGTACCATCTTAAAGAAACCATTCATCATTCAGCGGATGTCTTGGGATCAGGTTCTACTCAGGCCACCACGGCATCCTCATCATTGGGAAATGACCAGCCTTTCTGGGACTCACTCAATGCAAATGTTAAAAACCTCCATGCAGTCATCTCTGGGCATGGTGAGCTGAACATCATTTACGTTGAGTTGAGACTGAATGCGCATTGTGTCCACTGGAAGATCATGGCAACGAATGGTGCTCCCGCGAACCCACCAAGAACGTCATATTCTGCTTCGACAAGCATTCCGGGTAAGTTGGTACTGCCGAGATCTGCTTGATATATATTGACTTTGCATTATAGATACGGCGGTTATTCCAGTGATGGATGGGGCCATGGCGTACGAAACATCGTGTTCTCGTCTCCGAATCCCTCTGGACCACTTGACACTTGGATTCGGCTCGAAGATGGCGAAACGAGGGCAAGAGTCACTTTGGATAACTCCTATCAATGATGCAGAAATCAGTACTTTAATGTGCGTATTCTTGCTATCTCGAATCTCGATTAGACCGCAGCGATATATGAAATCAAGTGCTGCGCGTTGTTCGACATTGTCAATTCAGTGGGTCCACTATATGTTCATGAATTATGATGCATCGTAGGCTACAAGGTGATGGGGCCATCTATGTGAGAACTTACACCTAAGTCCTCGACAAATATACATTTATCGGATCTCGAAGCATTCTTCCCCGCCTTCTGTCCGCATGTTAAGAGTTCAAACTGTGCTAAAAACGAATCTAATCCACTCAAAGGCGCCCTAACACAGAGAAAATCTATCGACCAGGCAAGTGATCATTCCAGGTATCACGAAAGTAGAGATCGTTGCAGGGCTCGATCATCTCGAGCGCTGATCGAGCATGTGGAGAGGTGTCTTTATTGCGTCAGTGCTTTTCTGCCCTTCTATAACTATTCTTAGGAAACTTTACCCGAATGCTCGAAGTGCCTCGGTATAAGTTGAGGCGTAATGGAACACGCCCGCTTCCGGTAGAAGCGGGGTATATTGCGCTCTTCTTTCTCGAGGTAGTCTACGTAGCCTCTGGTTCTGTCCCTCACCATGATGCACGTCCTACATATCGCTTTATTGGCCATTTTAGCGAGAACCGCCAAAGCTGATGGTGAGAATGGTTATCGGGGAGACAGTGTTCTGACGGTGAGTAGATACCTGCACCTTGTAGTTCTGGCTGTTCATTGCGACCGCACGTTTGCAGGCAGAATTAGCTTTTCGAAGCATCTTCTCATTAGCATTCCTCGTCCTCGCCGGCCTCTCTGTGGTCGTGCTAGTAACCCGACCAGGCCGAGCACCGAAGGTCTACTTCACCCTCTTCTTCGCGACGTTATTCCGAGCCATTTCCACGGCCGTTACTGTGTTCAACATCGTCATCCTCGCAGATGGGATTACAGAGTCGCAATCCTCTATTGTCCATACGATTGTCGCCTTTACAGTGTTGGTCAACTACTTCTGTTTCTGGTCGTTCGCATTGTTCTTTCTGTCGACGTGCTTACTTGTCCGAGATCGTCAACTTTCACTGTACAAAGTCAGCAATTCGAGTACAGCCCCGACAGTCTACTATGCACTCTTTGCCTTGGTCATGGTCTTCGCAACCGTGTCCGCAAGCTACTATGTGGCCCTCCAGGCAAGGTCATACTTAGATAGCGGGCTCTCGTTCGAAGAAGGCGTTCGCATGGAGAAAATATCAATCGATTTAGCGTATACTTTCGAGTCTGTGACGTACCTCGCGTCAATCTTCGCTGCCGCCTATATTATCTACACCTATCAGGAACTGCGTCGACTTCTGTCCAGTGACAAGGTATTTCTTTCTCCTGTCCAAAGCGAGAACTTAAACCCATCAAGTTGTCTTTAGATTATCCGGACTCTTCTCATCGCCGTAGCTCCATTCTACTTGATGTACGCGGTTCAAGGAACGATAGTAACCATTCTGACCTCCCCGGTTGGAATTGCACTCTCCGGGTTCCACCAAACGCTGCGGGCTGAGAAGATGTCGCTTGCTTCGGCGATTCTTACTCATATTTTCCTCATCGGCATTGGCTTCACGATTGTCGTGCTAGGTTTGTTCAGACGTCCATGGCATTCTGGAACTGGAAGGAGAACTCGTAAGTGCTATACGCAAACATGTTCGAAACTATTGCTTAAATTCCGATCCAGCACTTATTCAAGAAGCTTCGGATACATCCCAGCATCAAAGTGGGGGGCTCGAGAAGCACATGTAGCTCGCAAATCCCCTATCTCGCAAATTTTGTCTTTGCTGGAAATTGATCGATGCGGTATGGGGTGGCAAGTAATTACACATGTACATATGCCACTCTTCCAATATGCGAGTGGAACTAATCTGTATCTATGCACTTGTATTAGGAAAGGGAATTATTCAGCTTTACATATGTATGCAGAGCTCGGCATTTTGAATTTAAGAATGAGGTGGCTGTGCTATCCGGCCACGTCCATTCCATTCTGTTGTCCCCTCCACTTCTTCCGTCTTGATCTTGTGCAGCTCTTATGATCCACTCATCCGGTGGTGACTTATTGTCGGCCCTCCACACACTTATACGGACACTTCTGTTGCGACAAAGTCCAGGACGGAGATCATGCACAATTCCTTTCAACATTCACACCGGGCAGCTTTGATAGCAATTACTAGTTGCCAAAGAGGCCCGGATGTGAGAAGCGGGACACAAGAAACCAAAGCTATCTATCAAAGCATCGATGAGCATGTTGTCCAAGCTGAGCCTCAAGTCTTTAAAACCATGGAATGTAACGACATGTTGCGGACACCGCAAGTGGCCACATAAACCACAAAGGCGCCTCGTGTCTCTCAAGCTATAAAGCCATGTCACCATTACAGCTTGTCTCAAGGATGGAATCCTCGCTCTCCTCTATTCTCAAGTCTTTGAAGACTACCCTTTGTCGTCGGCGGATCCTTTTATCTCGCACGAAGCTATCGCGGCGGGAAAAGTCAAAGTTAATGACTAGCTCCAAGTCCAAAAGACATGAACCAGTGCTTTCAGAGAAAGTACAAGAGTTCAAACCACAGACATCCATAGGGTGAGTTCTCCAGAAGTCTAATTTTGTTAATTATAATAAAGGTATTCATTTTGCTATTACAGACTCCATTTGCAACGGACCCATACCACATTGACACCAGAGGACCAGCAAAAGCTACTATCAGCCTTCGAGGAACTCACACAAGCATATGGCTACTTAGACGTGCAACTGCAAAGAGTTACGACACGCATCAGCCACCTCAGAAGATCCTTGAAGGCGCTGAGAGACCGGCAAGCCTCCGTTCATTGCCGTCTGGGCATTAACAAGAGCATCGACCAGTTTGCTTCCGAGCTGGTTGTTCGTAGGAGGGAGGAGCATGCTTTGTTGTGTACTCTCGATCGACTGGCGAAGGAATTAGGTGATTTGGGGAGGTTCTGAGCACCAGCATAGATTTGCTTTGCGTTTGTAGCATTACGATGGACTTGCACCGATTTGAATCGGGATGTACTATATTGGTCTTTCTGCATTATCACATGTATCAGTAACTGTAGGCTATCTTTAAGAGTAGGGAAAACAGTCACCTTTACCATGTAAAATAAAAAGCCATTAGAGGACATGTGCAGTTATTCAAAGCATTGGACGTCCCACCAATGTTTCGGTAGAGGTAAGGACAGGTGCTTTCACGCGAACATCCCACTGGGCAAGAGTACTATCGTCTGGTGCATGTTTCTATAAATCTGACTACTACTGATTTATATGTGAAAGACAAGAAGATAAACAAACAGAGAAGACGTACCGCGTACAGATAGTCACTGGATCCAGGTCCTTTGCCAGTTACATACAGTCAGACGTCATTCGCTTCCATCACAGATAGTCCGATGATAGATGAAGTGGATAAACCGGCATCACTACCAGAAGACCAAGGTAGTTGGTAGCTTCTCGGAAGAGGCATACGAGAACGTGAGCTTGAATCGGTCGATGACACCCCCATCCCCGTAGTTAAGAAAGTGTCGGTGAACAATCCTTGGTCCGGAGGAACAGTCGTCACAAATGGACCGAGAGTCGATACCGGTTGAGAACCTGTGGCCACACCGCGGGAAGAATTAGCGAAGAGCATCGGATCTTGTATGTTAATCATAAGACGAGTGATCATGATAACCGCAATTCTGAAGGATTATTGATTCAATAGATGATACAAAACAGTATGAACGATGAAAATTAAAAGACTTACACATTCGCAAAGGTGATACTGATACCCTTCAAGACGAACTGATAAGAAAGTCATGGCTTAGCCTGATCTAAGAAGGTAATAGCTTTTATGGAGGGGGACGAACCGGGGCATACTATCAAAATTTGAGTCGAGCTTATAAAGGGACAAATAACATATTCACTCACTATGGATGTTAGAATATTTGAGAGATTTGCTAACGCCATTATTCTAGGCTGATGTCAATCATAAATAGCGTACAAAGTAGCATCAACCGCACAGATAATACAATGAGCCTAACTCAAAACGTTTATGAGTTCTCGAGGCATGAATCGAGAAAAAGCAACGCACCATCCCTAATAAGCAGGACAGAAAGCCTTCCCGAACCCATTTTCCAGATGCGAATTGCCTTGCACAGAGTAAGCGCGAAGATGAAAGAATCGAAGAGTAGGAGTCCGCTCCACGACAACGCTAATTCTGCGCAAAGGTCATTACTTCGTCAACGACAGATACATTGCAGGCATGAAAGAAGAAACGTACGAATTCCGCTACACTCCGGCAGGGATACCGAGCAATTAGATAGGTATTAGCAGCTCAAAATATGTAGACACGTACTCATGTTCCGATAGTAAAGGCTGACAACTCAAAGTAAATTGAGTGTCGGAAGACAGGCCAACAATTGACCACTGGGAACATCAGTCTCAGCAAGCTCAAACTTCGAAAATACCCTTACAGCTGCGAGGCCCAGGGCAGCCAACACGGCAAAAACCATGGACCATAGTACTGATCGTTTACGCTCATAGAGTGCGTAGGTGCGCATGCACAGGATTGCTGAGAATTTGTGAGAAGCGCTTTGAATACAGGTAATGTGTAAGATGTGCTGACCTCCAACGATGACTTGACTTACAACCACAAAGATTTGATTATAGGTCTGAAAGCTGGTACATCTGCCAAATTATAAACTGTCATTGCATGTCGACGAAACAAAGCTCGAAGACCTACACCTAAAGAAAGGAGAAGTTGATCACGGTTCCTTTGAGATAGATCTGAATACGCCATACCTCGTCCGACCAAGGGACTAACCCTTGAAGAATAAGGGGCACATTTCCGAGTAAATTCAGGTAGCGGTTTAGGAAAAAGCAAATTGTGACTGCAGTGGGGCGTTTGAACCAGAAATGCTGAACTTCGTCTGGTAGCGTAATGAGATAATCATAATATAGCAGGGCTGGCGTGAGATGCGAAGCAACAATGAGCATCAAGCAGTTATACGTTCGAAGGAGGGACACTTACCAATGGATGCCAGAGAGTAATAGTTGTACGCATAGCTAATGAATCATCAGAGCACGAGCGAAACAACAGGTTGTGAAGTACGCACATTTGGGGAATGACTTGATTAAAATCAACCACGTTAGGATCTGTCACAGGCATACGAGTGAATCATTCGCCGTGAACCCTCTCCAGCGGTAGGCTACATGTAGGATGTCCGAATTGCAATCGAAAGGACTCGTTCGACGTCGGCGAGAGGGAAAATCGTGGTTCGAAAAGTTCGTGATTGCCGTACAGCCCCAATACTAAGCGAGTCGGTCCGAGTCAATATGAATGTGCCAACGAGCTGCAATAGGTTTCAAGTTAAAGTGCAGCAGATCCTGCTTCTCGATCCTGGGGCGTAGAATATCGTGAAGGGGAGCAGTAGAGGCAGTGGCACTTTGTGGCAGCCTTGGACTACGCACGCGCCGCAGAGCGAGGTAGGCAAAATCGACCAGCCAAGCCCCCTAACGCATGCCGCAACTTGAAGTGGCGAATGAAGCTAAATGATGAGTCTACTGCACTGGCAGTGGCCCTGACTAGCATTCAAACCGTCAACTTGAATACAATTTAGATCGAAGCCGCCCCAGGGTCACACCTACTCCGAGTCCGGAGTCCCATAATTCGCCAGCCAATCGCGACCATTATACACAGCATCAATTTGAATGTATCAGAAATATTTTCAGGATCTCCAAGTAAGTGAAACCCGCATAAAGCTCGGAACGAGAACTTTCAAGTTGTTGGTCATCTGGTTTGACGCAGGTTCAATATGTCCGTCACCACCGTGTATGTTGCAAGCTTGTTACGATTTATCGCATCAGAGTACATGAGGTATGGTGATCTAATAAGAGAGCACCCATTAGAAGTTTTATAAGACATGATGTCAAACGGCAGGTTGATTCGGTAAATCACCCGAAGACAACATAAGAGGTCAATAAGTTTAACAGGCATTTGACGTGTTCCGTTTGATAGACACGATGATAGTGCATGTTAGGTCATGCCAGCCCACAGCACACCGTGGCTGGGTATACCAGAGCACTACCGTACGGATGGCGAAGGTTAACTCCGATCGTCGAGCAGAGGCGAGGTGTCCCGAAGACTTCAGAGACACACGGTGATGTGACATAACGTCGCAAATGATTTTGACTGCGTCTGGTCAACGCCTCGACGCGTAACGTGTATAAAAACTGCGAAGGAAGAATAGCGATGAGTGAAGATTTTAACACTTAAGTATTGACATACATTACTGTACAAAGCTCACCTCACTGAACACCTTGTCGATCAGTACGCAGCCCTTTCGCCTTCGCTTCTTTCAATGCCCGGTAATGTCGTATAGCCTTTTCTCGCTCAAGTTCCATCATGCGCTTTTGCGCTATTGATACAACGCTGTTTCCGTCGTCTCGCTCAGCGCCATCTTCAGTCCCGGAACGTTTCTTCTTATCTTGAGCGGCTGCAACAAGACGCTTGAGACGCGGAGCAATTTTCAGATCCGGCGGAGCCTGTGCAATGTCATTCAGGCGTTTGGGTTTGGATGAGGAAATCCGAGCGAAATCCTTGATGGGTTCCTTTCCTTTCGAGTTTTGTGAAAGAGAATTGTCTTCGCCATCGTCATTATCGTCAATGGTCCTAACGTTTCCTGATTTTTTATCAGCTTGCGCAGTGTCCCGCTGGGACGCTTTGGCCTTTTGTTTGGAGACGGAAGTAGTGTTTTTCATCGCCGTCCGTACCAGCGGTCGCATGTCGTCTTCCACTCGCCTGACAGAAAGCTCAGCAATAACTCACGCTTTCGACGAAAATGCTGTTGTGCACCTATTGAAATGTCTCAAAGATTCTCCAGGCTTAATCTGAAAACCGCCCAGCTTCGCTTCACTATCATTTCCGTTACTCGTCTTCCTCTTCTTCCTCTTTACGCCTTCCCCATCACCACCTTCATCAGCTAGTACTCTCTTCCTCTCTCTCCAAGCTTTCTGGGTTGCTTCTGCATTCAATATACGCGTCATAGACTTTGGCGTGTCGTCCGAAAGAAGTTCATGCGAGGGAGGCAGATCAGACTTCCTTGAACAAATTTGTGAGTTGTGCTTTCTCAGTCCCAGAGAACATATACACACTTATCCGCTCTCATTTTCTCCCTGATAGATCTTTTGGCTCGTTTATGAGGCATACTGAGAACGACAATTAGGACTGGTTCGGAAGTGATGTTCATAGACCCTGAAATCGTTAAAAGTACATCATCTTCAAGCGCCGACTTAACCTTCAACTTCAAGGTACTATTACTGAAAAAAGGTGATGCTCTGTGTTCCTCTCCAACAACGTATCTCAACAAGGTTCTCCTCTCTCAATAGTCGTAGCTTGTTCCATCCGAATGTTGCCGGACATAATTGCTTCATGATATATCTGTATTTCCGAGCCGGCCTTTCGCATCAAAAGGTGATCATATCCGGTTGCCATCTACTATCGCTTACTAGTAGGCAGTGTAACGGGAAATGAAGAATCGAAGTCAAACATCCGAGTCGGGTATGTGTACGGTCACACTCCACCGCCTTAGCATGCGATAGTATAATTAGCACTGTTATTTCAAAGAGGATAATTTTTCAAGCTTCGCTAAATATCTCAAACGTGCCGATCTGGGGGTTTGCGTGTAAACTCTTCCTCTCCATGCCGCGCAAGTCAATTTCGCAAATCTGTACATAAGGCAGAGGTGCTCCAACTGCCAACTGAAGAAAACCACTTCAAGTTGAGTGTGTCTGCGTCCCTCGGTCAGCTTCTCGATCTTGTGCCCGAGCGCGATACCTCGCCATGAATTCACCTATTGATCCAGCTACTCGTAGATGGGCTAGACAAGGACGAAGTACAGGGCTGGCGAGGGTTCTCTTGCTCATAACTGCTCTGAATAGTCTCAACGTGAAGGCTTCAGTGAGTCATCTCGACTTGAGTGCCACAGGTAAACTCCACGTCCCTGTGAAGCGTCAAGCAAATAGCGCTCAAGACTTCAATTGGACTTCAGTATGTTTTTGCACTGACATCATAACGGATGTCGAACAAACTGATCCCAAACGGGCCGCATAGATCCAACCTTCCGAGGATCTTACCTGGACGTCGTGTTACACAAATTTTGAGTGTGCAAGGCTGTCGGTATGTATGTATATATTCAATATTGTTCTTAGATGCTAAATGATCGTAGGTACCTTTCGACTACAGCGATCCTACTGGGAAGCAAGCCGCTATTGCTCTCACTAAGTTCCCGTCCAAGGTCCCCCTTGGTCAAGAAGGTTATCGAGGACCGATTTTATTCAATCCAGGTGCGGTTCCTCATCATACGCAAGACCTAATAACTCACATTTTCGTTTCATTCAAGGGGGGCCGGGAGGGTCTGGCATCCAGACGATACTGAGTCTGGGGGAGGAATTTAGCACCGTATTGGGGGATGACTATGATCTGATTGGGTTTGACCCGCGCGGTTAGTCCATTAGTATTATTGCATCTCAAGTAGCTGACTGACATGGTCCATCTTCAGGCGTTGGATACACAACTCCGGGCATATTTATGTTCCCTTCCAAGCCAGAAGGCGCGAGTTTTCCCGGTGCACTCAATGCAGCTATGAACGAGACGATCGGCTCGTTGGGCAAGATTTATGCAACCGCTCAAACTTTTGGTGATATTGCGAAGGCACGCATCCAAGATGCAGCGGAACACGTATCGACACCGGTTGTTGCGAGGGATATGATGACCATTGTGAAGGCACACGGCATGGATAAGTTGCAATACTGGGGCTTTTCGTATGGCAGTTTTCCAATATAAACTTGACTGATGCTGATTTGGATTATAGCTATGGAACTGTGTTAGGTGCTACGTATGTATAATAATTTCTGGAGTCACAGGGCCGCTAATGATAAGCTCTAATCTTGTACAGGTTTGCATCAATGTTCCCGGTAAATGTCTCGTATATTCTGCTTCAAACCATTGCTCAATTTATTGTCTCAGGATAACGTAGGTCGCATCATACTTGATGGGGTGGTTGATGCTGATACATGGTACTCAGGTTAGTATATATTCCTTCCGTAGCGTTCACGGCCTGACAGACGTATTTATCAGGTCAATACGCGCGTGATCTGATAGATACCGACAAAGATATCTTTGAGATTTACCAAGCTTGTGTCGATGCGGGACCCTCTGCTTGTCCAATCCATGAATCAAGTGCGGATGCGATCAATAGGCGAATCAACGCTTTTCTCGACACTTTGAAAGTCCAACCACTCAGCTTCTACAACGAAACGTCAGGCGTGTACGGCACGCTGGACTACTCAGCTGCGAAGGGGGCAATTGCGACTGTGCTGTATATTCCGTACGACTCCGGCGCGAGTCTCACACAGGCATTAGCTCAGGCAGAGCAGGGTGTGGGTCAGCCTTTGTTTGACCTATCGAACCGACAGTCATCAAGCAGCGACTTTGTGTGCGACTGCGCTGCGAATCCGCCGACACCATTCGCAGCTGGTGCTGACGTTACTTTCGCAATTGCGTGCGGTGATAAGACTCCGCCGTCCAATGCGACTCTGGAGGACTTGCGAAGTCTGTATGAGACCATTGCACTAGATTCACAATTTGCAGACACTTGGGATATTTTCATCGGCTGCTCGTAAGCTTTCTGATGGCACACATCCACGAGTCTATGCTCATTGCTATATTAGTGGATGGAAGATAAGCGGCAAGGAGCGATTCACAGGTAAGAATGTCTCAATAACCTAAGACCTTGATGCTCAAGCATTGTCATTGTAGGCAATTTCAACACAAATAACACAAATACCAGCTTCCCGATCCTTTTCATCGGAAACACTGCAGGTATGATAATCAAACAACTACTTACATAGATGGATGGCTGACATGATGCCGTGTTAGATCCAGCAACGCCCATCCACAAGTAAGTAATATTTAATAACAAGTATGGCAACAAACGAACTTTTAAAATGTTGTAGTGCGCACAAGATGTCTCAAGGATTCGCGGATTCTGTTGTGCTCACTCAGAACTCTTCAGGAGCAAGTATTCTCTCGCTTTTCCCATTGAACAATCATAGACACTAATGAATTTGCCATCAATAGCACTGCTCTGTAGCTGCTACGTCTGCGTGCACATCCAACGTGGTTCGCGAATACTTCCGCGATGGCAAGTTTCCTGCAAATGGAACTGTCTGCGACATTGAGAGCACCATTTTCAGGAGCTCGTGATGAGCACTTTATATACCCAGCTCCTGGTCTAAAGGGGGCGTTGAAATTGATCTTGGGCAGCTTGAACTTTGACTAATAGTAAAACACTCGTTTCGCACTTACACTCAGGCTGTAGCGTATATACGGTAACGGACTTGAATACATTCATTTTAATGTTTGTGGCGAAGCCCATTAGTGGGGAATCAACGTGAGAAGTGGCAATGCGATGGGAGGTTTTTCATGGGTACACACCTGTAAGATAGTAGCATTCAATGTACAGTAAAAGCAAAGAAAATAGTTACAATATCTATCATTTCCTTTAAGCTCACATTTCTCATTCATTCTATGAGACGTACATGTAGATTCTCAATCCACGACTACTGGAGTACAGGGAATGCATGTAAATGCTTACTGACGAACTCTGAGTATGTCTGCCGATTCGGATATATCTTCTTAGTCAGCTCGAGGTCGCGATTAGGGATACCGTTAGCCTTATAAAAGAATTCTGTCGTATCGTTAGTGGGTTAATGATGCACTGCTATTAGTTAGAGGATTAAAGCATACCCAGGCTTGAGTTGTGAAGAGAACAGTCAGTGAATGTGGCTAATATTAGGTGAAAGGGATGATACTGACTTGCACCAAAGTTCCTCGACATTTGGGAAGCTTCTGGCGGCCTCAAATCCTGCACGATTGACTTCTGTGAAAATGATTTCCTTCCCGCTGACCGTTTTGCATGCTTCTACAAATTGACGAGGAGTGAATACATCGGCTTGAACTCGCATGTCCTTGCCTATATAGCATCCGTTAGACCTGCGTGGGTCAAACTTTCTTTGGAGCAGTGCACACACCAATCCACTCCTCCGGCTTCTTGAATGCCTCAAGAACGTATGCCCCTGTATCTTCTACTGCATAACCAGCTATTGGGCCATCTGAGATGAATAGAGGCCAATCAGCAATGATTGTCCCCTTGTCTTTCTTGAAGGGTACAACATTGATGAAATTCTCATAGTAAAAGCTGGTGTATAGTCTACAATTCGTGCAGTATGAGTACAAGCTATATTGATAATCGCGTGTTGTGCTTACGAAGTATGAGGCACTCCGACCTCCTTGAGATATTCATCTACGGCAGCTTTGGATCTGAAATGAGGAACGACTGGGTCTGTATCACGATCAAGGGTCGACCAGACGAGATGCTTTACGCCAGTGGCCTTCGCGGCGTCCACGAGATTTTTCCCTTGTTGGGTTTCCTTGTCTCCCGAGAGAATCTCCCAGACTGAACAAAGGAAAGCTGTTATGTGTTGTCGCGTAAAATGGACGAAACGTGCGTACAATTAGTTACGCCAAAGACACCATATGCACCCTTAAAAGCCTCATTTAAGCTTTGGACATCGTCCAAATCAGCTCTAACGATTTCAACACCTTTGGCCACCAGCTCTATGATAAAAAGTCAGCTATGTAAAATATAATACATTGACTCCATACCTTTCGCCTTCGGAGAATCAACGTTGCGAGTGATACCACGAATACGGAATCCGCCATCAGCGAGCAAAAATCGCACCGTGCTTCCCCCTTGAGCGCCGGTAGCTCCCATGACGGCAATAATGGGCTTGTTAGACATATCGGCCTTCAATCTCTTTGCCTCGCCCGAGATGTTCTCGAGAAGTAGATGGGGTTGCATGGCTGTAACAGTCCTATTTTATGTCATTTGTCTGACCTTGAAATAGAGCTCGCACGCCTGATACGCATTGTGTCGGATGAACCTGAAGTTCGAGCATATCGGCGTTTCAAATCGACGTGGAATGTGCGAACCATACAGTCGGATCTACCTTTTGCGCCGCGAAGCGGTGGCCTGCTGCAGATGATGCGAACCGGCCTCTGTCCCAAATTAGAATGCTCGAGGGAAGAAATGTGTGGCACTCACTTGATAGCCGCCCTACTAGGCTTAATGCGAAGTACATAGAATCGATAAAGTACCAAGCAAAGAGAAGCACCAATGTCGAGAATCTTCGCCTGGTGACCAGAGCCCAAAACTCGTAGGACTTTGAGATTAGTTACACAGATCTCGTTCCTGGTCAGCGCAGAAAGGCCACTTTCCCCATTGAAGTGGATTGTTTTGTATGGGCGCTAACAAACCGAGTTGATCGCTGCTGTGACGAAATTCCGCGAATGGCCGAGCATCCGAGTCGGAGGCAGAAAGCAGGAGGGGAACCTGGGTTAATGTAGATCGAAGGTGGTTACAGCTCCGAAGCTTCATCAAAGCCCTCAGGCTACTCCCATGATCTTGTAGGCCTCATCGTAACTTGTACGCCGCTCTTCCGTCTTGTAGTTCGTAATTGTTCGATTGTTTGCGGATGTTAGTCCCGGCGGTCTGGATACCCACTAGTAGGGTTTCCCTCTTTGCGGTTTAGAAGCAGCAGTAGCTAGGCTAGTTGTTGACTTATGGGGATTGACTCGGAGAGAAAGGTGTACGATAAAAGAGGAAGGCTGCCGCACAAAGCTCCGCACCTCTGTATACTGTTCTCGTTCTCCAGCCTTTTCCAACATAAACTTATTGACAAATGATGTCGCGTTGACCTCTCAACCTGGATTTTCGTGAGCTTAGCTATGAACGTTCACACAAACTTACAACTGCTTACCATTCCAGAGCCTCCTAACGTGTAGCCTCGGCAACGAACCCAGCGCCCTTAAATCATACCCCCAAGTGTCCCAAGTATTAGTACCGGCTTATGGAATGAGAGGGGCGAATATAACATCTATTGTCTGTTGGACGGAGTTATAGTGAGTAGTAGTTCAGAACACGACCGTCGACTGAGTCGGAGTTCGTAGCGGTACTTGAACGTGGAAATTGTCACTCACGTCACGCGTTTAGTCGCGTTAACCATCTACTACGACGGTCGACTTGAAGCCTCAATATCCTCGCAATACCTTCGCTAACTTGAAGCGGTAGCGCCTATACCTCGGTTTGCTGGTATTATGACAGCATTTATCGACAAGTATTCGAGCTTTCAGGTTTTTCATGTCTTACGCAACTTTTGTGGTGCATACGTAACTTTTTTGCACATACGTAACTTTTTTTTGTGTATACGTAACTTTTTTTTTATGCATACGCAACTTTTCTATGTAAGTTTACAAATTATGTTATACTTTTAGGTTGTTACTCGTAACTATTTTGGTAATCAGTAATACTGCTTTGACTTACGCAGCTGTATGTGACTATGCTGTGGTTGACATTAAGATATCTGTGGTTAAATTTTGGTTATACGTAAGAAATTTTAGAAATGCTGTGGTTATGTTATATACTTCTGTGCTGAGGCATTACCTTGTGACGGTTTTATATATTGTTATTTTTGCCATATATTTTGTTAACTCTTTTTAATTTAAAGTAATACTACTGGAAATATCTGATATTTTAATTAGTAATTTTCCGGGTGTACCAAGTGTATGTAAGTGACCATATAGGACAGATAACTTTTTCAAACGTTTGAGCAAATAGGTTAATGGGTTTAACTCCCCAACTCTGGCAAAGGTTGGCAGGTGGAATCCTTCCTACGAGTCAAGAGTTCAAATCAGAGTAATGTAGAAGATAAATTTTGTTTTTCTTATTTTTTTATTTGTTTGAGTACGAAGATCTCATATATTTTAGCAACTACTATTACTGTCTACATATAGGGCTCTACACTTGTATTTCAAATTTGAAGATAGCCTTTGTTACAATTATATGAACCTATAGGACCAGAAAGCATATTATGGCTGTTTGTTATGACCTAGAGTGGTTCTTCTGCTCTCAAGTATGACAGCATTCTTCGGCAAGTATTCGTGCTCCCTACTTTTTGCCTTTCTCGCTACTTTAGGGCTGTACTTGTTACTTGTTACTCTGTACTTTTATTATGTAAATTTACCCTGTACTTCCAACTCTGTACTTTGTACCTTCTACTTTTGGTAGTAGCTTATCTCAAATAGTGCGTGACAGTTTTATTTATTTAAGTCCCAGTAAGGCAGCTGCATTTCCGGGATTTCTGGGAATGCCGGAAATCAGTAAGGAACTGAGTAGATGCTCTGCCTACGCCTCCGGTCGGGATCCCGGAGAATGCAGGCCCAACTGTAAGCTCTGTCTACAATCCCATTATTTTCACAGGGGCCTAGGCAGAAGCTTAGGGACTGTCACTCAAGAGCAAGACTTAATTGTAATAAAAACTACCATTTCCGGGGATGTATTAGTCTAGTCAAGCAATTTATAACATATAATTTCTATGAGATTATTTGAATGGTGCCTCTAGCCCCACCTTGTCAATGAAATTAAAGGCATTAAAGCAACAAAATAATTAAGATCACAAAGAGCATCTGCTCGGGCCCTTACTGATTTCCGGCATTCCCAGAAATCCCGGAAATACAGCTGCCTTACTGGGACTTAAATAAATAAAATTGTCACGCGCTATTTGAGATCAGCTACTACCAAAAGTAGAAGGTACAAAGTACAAAGTTGGAAGTACAGGTTAAAATTACATAATAAAAGTACAGAGTAACAAGTAACAAGCACTGCCCTAAAGTAGCAACTAATGCAAAAGGTAGAGAGTATGAATACTTGCCGAAGAATGCTGTCATACTCAAGACTCTTGATTGGCTTTGGATGACTTATCAGACGTCTCTGATTGGTGGTTCTCACTTTGAGAAGCACTTTACAAGTTAATTAAGCTATTCTACACATTAGAGCTAAAGATAACACGTCACCTGAGAAGCACTTTACAAGAGGCTAAAAGTGAGTGCTTTGCAGGTAGAGTGGCCGTTTTGGCAAGCAGAAAGAGAAACTATACAGTACCAAGCCACCAGGGTCTGAGTCCGCTAAGTACCAGCGGAGTCCGCCGCGTACAGGAGAAGGCTGACCCTATGTAGGGTTGAACTACCGACTGGTGGCAGCAGACAACTGTTTGAGTCTGTCTGCTGATCAAAAGTGAAGTTCATGGCTTGCAGAGAGCTTGTCTATGCTGCCTGCAAGCCTACATGCCAGTAATCTACGCAAAAGAAAATAAAGAGTTGGTGTTTGTAAAGTCCGCAAGTCTGCCCTCAAGCGGACTTCAGCGGATATGTCAGGAACTCATTGGTGAAGCAAAAGAAAATCAGATAAAATAAGAAAGAAATAAATAGACCTGGGGATAAATAGACCTGAGGATGATTCCTGACAGAAGCGCTTTGAAGCACTAGCCGTTGCTCCTAGCTATTGATAGACACCCCAAAGTCGATATTCTTGTCCTTTTGGTATCTCCTGGTGCTTGATCAACGTGTCTGACCTACTGTGGGTCCACTGACTGATGTGGCGAAGTCGCAAAGCACAGTGTTCTGTTTTTGGACAGGTTGCCAGATTGGTTGATCTTCCCTTCAAATCTGCTTCCTTTGAATGCCCCTCGATTGGGTCGCTTTGCCGGACCGCGATACTTCTGCTGTGGGGTCCTTCTGAGGTAGGAACTTGTATTGAACCACTTTGCCGGCCAGAATCAGACTTGGCGGCGTTCTGCATGGGCCACTTGGAATCAGATGCCCCACCTTGATCTATTGTTGTTCCCCTTGCTTCAATCAGCTTCGATCACTCACGTGCCCCTTGACCTGAGTTGGGGTTGACTTTACTCAGTCTCTATTGTTGATTCAAACTGCATTCGCTGACTTGGTAACTCGCAAGCTTAAGTTAGCTTCCGTAGCATCGATCCTTGAATAGCTAGTGCATATGCCATGTTTGTGGGTCAATCCGGTGTGATTGCGGTCCGATATCTTGCTTCAATGGTATTGCTATTGCTTCAAAGTGACATATAGGCTTGATTTGAGTCACAGCTGGTGGTAGCTACCATCTGTAAGGGGATTATCTCCCTTACACCGCAATCCGGTATTTGGGACGCAAGGCTGTAAACATCTGGGGACAAGATCTGGGGCAAAAAACATGAAGTATAGTCAAGTAAAACAGAGGAAAACTAAAGGAATGTAGCCGAGCGCAAGGTATACTGCTGGTGCACGGGACAGCAACTAAGGAATGTAATGGTGCGCCAGGTATCTTGCTGGCACACCGGTGTAGGGGAGATAGTCCCCTTATGGACGGAAATATCATCAATTGTGACTCGAATCAAGTCTATACGTCACTTCGAAGCAGTAGCTAGTCCATCGAAGCAAGATATCGGACCGCATCCACCTTAGAACGGCCAACAAGCGTACCATATGCACTAGCTATACAGGGATCGACATTGCGGAAGCTAACTTACACGCGCGAGTCACCGAGTCAACAAAAACGGTTCGAACCGACTATAGAGGCTGAGTAAGGCCAACTCCCACTTGAATAGAGGGACACGTGGATGGTCGAAGCTGATCGAAGCGAGAGGAACAACAATCGATCGATGAGGGGCATCTGATTCCGAATGTCTCGCGCGGAAAGGCACCGAGTCCGACTCCGGCCGGAAAAGTGGTTCAATACGAGTTCGTACCTCGGAAGGACCCCACAGAAGATATGTCGCGGTCCGGCGAAGCGACCCAATCGAGGGGCATTCGAAGGAAGCAGATTCGAAGGAAGGATCGACCAATCAGGTAACATGTCCAAATATGGAACACTGCGCTTCGCGACTTCGCTGCATCAGTAGGTGGACCCACAATAGGTCCGACGCGTCGATCAAGCACCGGAAGATACCGAAAGGACAAGAATATCGACTTCGGGGTGTCTATCGATAGCTATGGGTAACGGCCGGCGCTTCAAAGTGCTTCAAAGAAAGGGGACGGCCTCTGGAGGGCGCGAGCAAAGGCTTTCGAACGATTAGTGAGGCGGGATAGTACGGGGGATACGAGGTACTATGGTCCGTGCGGAGGGTCGGACACGCGTGCAACACCGGGCTGTCTGTCAGGCGGTCTATTTTATTTCATATTTTCTTTCTTTTCCTCATCAGAACCAGCTGGACCCCGCGACTTGAATATATTCAGTGGTCGCGAGGCGGGCAAAGGGGATGAAGGCCAGTAATGTATAAAAGATGCACTGGCTTCGAGGGGAGAAAAGACACCAGCTACGTAGTTGAGTACATAGCGATTCAGGCCCTCGAGCTCTTCTGAGCGGTTCGAATCAGTCACTGCTTGTCCTCTATACGTCTCAATACATCTGCTCTCTACTCTACACATCTTTCGAACCTGTCTTCGAACTCTCTCTCTGCGCCTTCGCGACCCGTCGTAACACTAGTATAGCATTCGACTCAGGTTCGAAGCCACCTCGAAGCCTCACATCTACTTCGGACCTCGCTCGAGAGGTTCGATCCTTTCGTTGGAGTATTGGTATCTTCGAAAACCCTTTGCTACCCTTCGTCGAAGTAATCTGTGTACTCGAACACGCCCTACTTTCCTTGTTTTCCCCCTTTACCACTTGTAACCCATTCCCTGCGGGCGATCCACTCGCTCTCTTTACTTTCTCTTATCTTTGTTGAGTGCTTCGCATCAAGCGTCCACTTTTCATTGACCTAACCACCTTTTACCCTTCACCGGGCAGCGAGGTAACAAATGTGGGGGGCGGATGTAATGCATACACCAACTCGGGATTTAGTCTTTGTGACTTCTGGACGGGGATCAGGGACGAGGGGATTGTCAGGGACCATCCTCAAAGAGGCATGACGCTGGATGCCATAACAAGGCCTAATCGTGAGGCAGGCGGGGGGCAGGTTGACTAATGGCAGGGTTTGAGTCCGGATAGGGATGAGGTCAATCCAGCAGTAGGTGTAAGCCTACACGCATTGCAGGATTGAGGTTCAGGGACCGGGGTGGGACACTACTGACTAGACTAGTTGGCTGGCATACGCGTGGCCAGACCAATCACTGGGGTTGATCTCGGGACAGGGTTCGCATAGTGGAACGGGGCTATGGCGGGTCAAGGGAAGCAGGACAAGCAACAAGCAATAGAGTCTTGTTGGGACTCAACTGGGGAACAAGTGAGTGAATCTTATCGGGACTCAGCCGGGGAATGAGTGTGGGGTTCGGGCTTGACAGAAGAGACACCACAGAATGGTGCTCAACCTTTGGGGGCGAGACAGAGGGTGGCCAACTGTTACGTCTCAACTTACGGTCTTGTATAGTTGGGTTTCGCAACGTTGGTTGCTAAGACTATTAGCGGAGCTAGGGCTCAATACTTAGAGTCTTTAAGTATGGTCAAAGGCCTACGATGTGGAGTAGAGATAAAGCAGATGTATAGTGTGACTAGAGACGGGGGGTTTGACAAAGGAGATTGAACTTAGGGTTCGATCATGCTAAGTACAGGGGTTTATATACTGTAGTGGCGGAGCGGAGATACATCTGATGAACAATAAGAAGAGAACAATAAGTCCGTAGACAATAGGCTGCTAATAATAGTGTGGGAGCGGGGCAGAGGGTTAGGGCGAAGGGTTACATATGGGGCTCCGGGATTGGACAATAAGAAATGAGGATGACTGAGCAAAGACAAGAATAGAACAAGTGGGGTAAAGGGTACGGAGTTGCGGGAGTCCGTCGGAACAAAAGGGGGCCGCTGACATAGGTAGAATTTGTAACACCAATGGGCCTTGGGACAAACTATGGCTGTGGCGTGAAGCTGCGGCGCAAGCAGCTGAATAGAGCAGGCTTTTCAAAGACAAGTCTAGAAACTCGGGGCGTCATAGGGGTTAACTAGGGCGTCGCGGGGGACAGGCTTGAGACATGGTTTCGGGCATAGCAGGATTGCAGCGCAAGCAATCCTTGACCACTGCGCACGGCTTACTCAAGGCCAGGCAAGGGTCAACTTGGAATGCAGTGGAGGATCTCCTAACTGCACTTTTATGTCTGTGGTTGCGTGGTTGGGATTGTGGTGTCTGGGTGTAGTCGGGGACAGAGTGAGGCATTGGGATAGCTGTGGCTATGGCTATGGCTGTGGCATGACAAGCTATGGCTATGGCAGTAGCGAGTACTCGGGACTATGGCTGTGGCACGGGACGGACCATGGCAAGGACGGGGCATGAGAGAGAGCAAGGAGCTCCTCAGGACACGGGGACAAGGCAGGGAGCTGATGAGGGACGTGGACAAAGACAGCAGGGACAAGGTGGTCAGGACGGGGGCAAACTAGGACGGGGACATGCATGGCAGGCTAGAGAGCGGGGAATATCTTCCGGGAAATAAACATAGCTTGGGATTTTGGCGTTCTATACTTGGGATTATAATTGGGATTGCTGTGGACATGCCGGGATCCAGTGGGATCACAACAGTAGTTGAGGTAAGGTCAAACTAGGACAGATGTACATGACAGGCTGTAGGTTTGGGATCAGGTGATACCTTTAGAGAAAAAGTGTAGCTTGGGATCTTGGGTTTCAGTACTTGGAACTATACTCCAAATTGCATTAGACATGCCAAGATCCAGTAGAATCACTACAACAGCCTCTCCAGTCTCTGCATACTTTCCTTAGTAATACTAGAACAGTGTCAGGAATTGTCCCCAGGTTTACTTATTTCTTTCTTATTTTATCTGATTTTCTTTTGCTTCACCAATGAGTTCCTGACATATCCGCTGAAGTCCGCTTGAGGGCGGACTTGCGGACTTTACAAACGCCAACTCTTTATTTTCTTTTGCGTAGATTACTGGCATGTAGGCTTGCAGGCAGCATAGACAAGCTCTCTACAAGCCATGAACTTCACTTTTGATCAGCAGACAGACTCAAACAGTTGTCTGCTGCCACCAGTCGGTAGTTCAACCCTACATAGGGTCAGCCTTCTCCTGTACGCGGCGGACTCCGCTGTTACGACTCAGAGTAAATCTATGCGTCTCAAGACCTCGGACTCGTTCGGTTCGGACGATCAGCGGCTACGCGAAGCGGTTCCAACTCTGGGAAGCACTTTACAAGTTAATATTCTATTCTAGTACACAGAAGCATCAAAGTAACGTCACCTGGGAAGCACTTTACAAGAGGCCAAAAGTGGAGTGCTTCGCAGGTAGAACGGCGCTTTTGGCAAGCGCAGAAAGAACTGTATAGTTAATGCAAGCCACCGCGGTTCTATCCGAACCGAACCGCGGTCCGATCCGAATATGAAATAGAAAGTAAAACAATCATAAGTCAACGGGTTTGAACCAGGTTTGAACCCGAGTTCACAGAAAGTGTCCATTAGTGAAAATATAGCAGATAACAGCAAAAGAGATCATCGAATAGTAATAGAATGACTGACAATGGACGTACGCGTCGTACGGCCGTTCGGTACGAGCGTATCGTACGCTCGTACATGTCAGGAATCAAAGTAAAATAATAATCAGTAAAATAAAATAAGTAAACCGTACGGAATCAAAGGAAATACGTGGGGATTCCTGACATTACCCCCCTCTAAGGACACTGCTTAAACAGTGTGTCGACCGAACCGTTCGTTCGGTTATCGTACCGCCGTAGGGTATTTGCGATGGAACGCACGGATTTTGGCTTGTGCGTGAGCCATATCAGCCTCGTCGACCCATGTGTCTTCGTCCGACTGATAGCCCTTCCACCGTACGAGGTATTGGAGCTTCTGGTTCCGAGCCGTCCGGCGAGAGTTAATGACTTCTTGTACTTCATACTCTATGTCTCCATCGACCGGTACGGGCTCGGGCGGTGGCTGGACACGTCCTGGGATTGTATCAGGCTGATACTTCGTCAGGAGAGAGACATGGAAGACCGGATGGACTTTCATCGACGCAGGGAGCTTGAGTTCGTAGTTCAAAGGACTTAGCTTCCGTACGATCTCGTACGGGACCGAGCCGGCGATGGTTCAACTTCCTAGCGCCTGGCAATGCAATGTTGCGTGCCTCCAGCCATACTCGATCGCCTGGTTCGAGGTCCGGTACGTCCGTACGGTGCTGGTCGTAATAACGTTTCATACAATCAGCAGCTACTTCCAGCGCCGCCTGAGCATCATCCTGAGCCTTCTTTAGCAGGTCTAATCGGTCGTCCGCGGCCGGTACGGTCGATAGGCCCGTACTGGGCACAATCGCAAAACCGGGCTCGTACCCGTACAGCAACGCGAACGGTGAGAGTCTGGTAGCTGAGTGGGCTCGAGTATTGTGTGCAAACTCGGCCATAGGCAGTAGGCTTGCCCAGTTCTCCTGCCGGACGTCCGTAAACGCCCTAAGGTACTGCTCCAGCTCTTGATTAACTCGTTCGGTCTGTCCGTCCGTCTGAGGGTGGAAGGAAGTCGATGTTGCACCCTTGATACCCAGTCGCCTGAAGATCTCCTTCATGAACCGAGACACAAACTGAGGTCCCCGGTCCGAAATCACCTTCCGAGGCGTACCATGGTGCTTCCAAACCTCAGAGACGAACAGTTCGGCCGTACGGGTCGAATCAATATCGGACGTTGTTGGTACGAAGTGGGCCTGTTTGGTCAGTCGATCCACTACCACAAAGATTGCATCAAACCCGTTCGAAGGTGGCAGCTGTGTGATAAAATCACAAGTGATCGTTTGCCACGGTCCGTCCGGTACCTCGTTCGGTTCGAGCGGACCAACAGGTCTATGCGGCAGATTCTTCGTACGCATGCAGGTGTCACATCCGGCTACGTACCGTTCGACAAAGGACGACATCCCCGGCCACCAGTAGTTACGGCTCACCAGCTCGTACGTTTTCCACCGTCCGGGGTGTCCAACCGGCAGAGAATCGTGATGTAACTTCACAATATCTCGCCGAATGGCCTCGTCCTTGGGCACGTAGACCTTACCTCGATACAGCAGCAAGCCATCCTCCGTGTTCCAGTCCTGCAACTCCTTCTTCAACGAGACCGGCGCTTTCCCCTTCAAGGCCTCAATGGCCTCCACCAATTCCTCATCCCAACTCTTCGATCCTCTAATCCTCTTCAACAGGGCCGTGTCCCCCTCGATCCTAGCCATCCCTCGACGCATCGCATGCACTCGAAAGAGCTCCCGGTCCAAAAGCGTACGGTTCGCGTTATCCGTACCGTCCGGCAG
This sequence comes from Trichaptum abietinum, assembly GCA_910574555.1. Lineage (NCBI taxonomy): Eukaryota > Fungi > Basidiomycota > Agaricomycetes > Hymenochaetales > Trichaptaceae > Trichaptum > Trichaptum abietinum. The sequence continues at coordinate 3,997,221 of CAJTBE010000005.1, read as the reverse complement.
CAAATCTGTACGCCTGGACATCGCATCTGGCTTTCCCCCAAGCCTTCCAGGACGGTGACGGATCGCAAAGTCGAACCGGCTCAGGAATATACTCCAACGAGCTTGTCTACGCGTCAGATTTCGAGCCTGTGAGAAATACAAAAGGTTCTTGTGATCAGAAACCACATCAATCTTATGTGGGGAGCCTTCGAGATAGTGCCTCCACTCGTCTAGTGATCTAACGATTGCTAGAAGTTCCTTGTCGTAGATCTCATAGTTTCGTTTGGCATCATTCAAGGACTTCGAGTAGAACGCGACCGGATGGACCGAACCGTCCGTACCGACTTGCGAGAGGACGGCTCCAGTTGCGAAGTCTGAAGCGTCACATTCAAGAATGAAGGGTTTCTCGAGGTCAGGCATCGCTAGAACCGGTGCCTCAGTGAACAAACGCTTCAGTTCTTCGAACGAAGCTTGTTGGCGCGGTCCCCACTCGAACCGAATGTCCTTCCGGAGCAGTTCGGTCATCGGCCGTACGATCCGGGAGTAATCTTCGATGAATCGACGATAGAAGTTCGCAAAACCAAGGAAGGCTTGGATATCCTTGACCTTGGTCGGTACAGGCCACTCTAGGACCGCGCTGACCTTGGCCGGATCCATGGAAACCGTACCGGCTCCAATCACCATACCTAAGTAATCCACCGACGACTGGTGGAACTTACACTTCTCCGGTTTAACGAAGAGGTCGTGCTTCTCGAGCCGTTCGAGTACGGTACGGACGTGCTCGACGTGCTCCTCTTCGTTTTCAGAGAAAATCAGGATGTCATCAAGGTATATAATGACAATTACCCCTGCCAGGTCCTGGAAAATCTCGTTCATCATGTGCTGGAAGGTTGCCGGAGCATTGGTAAGTCCAAACGTCATAACAGTCGGTTCGAAGTGACCCTCCTGCGTACGGAACGCAGCCTTCCACTCGTCTCCTTCCTTCATCCGGACGTTGTGATATCCGGCTCGAAGGTCCAAGGTGGTGAACACCTTTGCCTTCTTCAGCGAGTCGATCAGCTCAGTTGTGAGGGGAAGGGGGTACCGGTTCTTGACAGTCATCGCATTCAGCTTGCGATAGTCAACTACCATGCGAAGCGAACCGTCCTTCTTCTTAATAAAGAACACAGGAGCAGCAGCCGGTGACTTGGAGGGTCGAATGTACCCTTTCCTCAAGTTCTCCTCGATGAACTCCTTCAGAGCGGTACGCTCGTTCGGCGCCATGGGGTAGATCTTGCTGTACGAAGGAACGGCACCCGGTACAAGGTCGATAGCATGGTCGTACGGTTTTCGAGTCGGGAGCCGTTCGGCTCGATCCTTCGAGAAGACCTTTGCGAAGTCCCAGTACTGTTCCGGTACGAGTTCTTCGAACGACTTCTGCCCCTCCTTGACCGCTGTCTTCTCAGCAATAGCCTGAGACCAAGTGTACGAGGCAGCGATCCTCTGGACAAAGTCCGGGTCATCCGAGACAAAAAACTGTTCCGCATTGTGATATATGTCCCAATACTTCTCAGAATATCGAAAACCCGGGGGGACTTTGTCTCGTTCGTCCGCCGGTTTGTCTGGCGTACCAGAGTCGTCCGGGTCATCGTCTAGCTCGGCCACGGTCACTCGTACGCGTGGGGCCGGTCTGGCCTTCGTACGACGTGGCTTCGTATGCTCGTCCGAGCGAACCGCTCGTACCGCGTCCGTGTCCTGCGGACCTTCGAGTTTGACCTTTGTACGGTCCGTACGAGGCTTACAGACGTCCGCACACCGCGTAAACGTCATCTCGTCGTTCGCCCAGTCGATCTCTGGGTTGTGGAGCCGCAGCCAGTCGACCCCAATGATCAAAGGGTAGTCCCCAATGTCTGCCACCACCGCTGTCACGCTTTCCGTGTGGGATCCGACTGTCAGACTGAGAGGAACTTCGTCCGTGAGCCAGCCCACGTTGTTCAAGGTGTTGTCCGCATTGTAGAGCCGCGTACGAGGCACCAAAGGCCTGGTACGGAGTCCGAACCGTTCGACAACCGTACGGTTAATAAATATCGATGAGGCCCCACTGTCTAGGAAGGCTCTCATCTCAGGAGTTTTCTGCCATCGCTCACTCTCACTGGGAATCGGATGAACCGGCGCAACTTCTTGTCTATAGGTTGTATACTAGTGGACACAGAAGGGGCTGGAACATCATTTTCTAACAGTGAAAAACGGTTCTGGGTCTCAAGCGGCGCGACGATGCGCTGAGACCCTAGTTGAAACCCTGTCCCTTTGACAAATGAGCCATCAACACTTTGGCAGCCTCTTCAACCGAGATTAAACGTTCGGTGGTACCGTCCGTACGGTTCGAACCGTTCGGGGTTTCGTCTGTGGTGTCCGAGATCGATGCAGTGGGGGTGACCGGTGCAGTGCTTGGGGTAGCAGCCGCGTTGACGTTCGTACGGTTCGAAGGGTTTGCCTTTGTACGCTTGGGGCACTTGAACGAGATATGACCTTTCTCTCCACAGTGGAAGCAAAGTCCCTTGCGTAAGGCTTCATCCCTATCAATCTGATCGACCTCCATTGCATTGGGGTCACGGTTCGACGTGGTACGGTTCTGGTTCGGGCTTGGCTGCGGTCGCGAGTGAGAAACAGTACCGGTACGCGGAACAAAGGCGTTGTTCGTACGGTTCGCAGACCGGAGGGATTGAAGCTCGTCGTCGTAAAGGCAGGCGGCCTTCACATACTCGTCAAACTCGGTGGGCATCTTCTTCAACGTCAGGTCCGTACGGAAACGGTTCGAAAGTCCGTGTCGGAAGAGCGCAATCCATGGCTTCTTGTCCATCTCCCACTGAGTCTTCACCTTCAGAGCCCTGAACTTGGCTGCATACTCCGAAACCGTACCGGACTGCTTGAGATTGAGAATTTCGTTCTCAGCAGCAGTAACAGTGTCTGCTTCACCGAAAGCAGCCGCCAGAGAGTCCAAAAATGTTGTCAGACTGTCGAAAATTGGTACCGGCTCGTTCTTGTGCAGAGCCGATGTGTACGGACGTACCCACTCGTCCGCTGAGCCCCGGAGATAGCTTGCGGCGAACGCGCACTTCGTACGCTCGTCCGGGAACTCCATCTGCCGCAGGGAAATGTAGGTCCTGACCTGGCCGGACCAGGACTCGAACGAGACCTTCTCGTCGTCCGGTACGACGCCCTTCGTACCATAAAAGAAACTGGGGGCCGGAATCTTCGGCCCTCGAACGGTGCGCGATGCAGCAGCACTAAGACTCATCATCTGATGAAGCCCAGCATTCTCCTGCTGCAACCGTTCGAGTTGTTGCTGGTAGGGGGCCAGGAAGTACTGAAATACTGCCTCAGTACCTGGGTCCATGGGTGGTGCCCCCCCTTCGACTACCGGTGGGTCGCCCGACGGTGTCGGTTCGGTTTCTGGGTTTCCAGTGTTTGACATCGTACGGGCACTCGCAGAGAGGCGAGAGTCGGCAGGATGGTACGAAAAATGGTTCGAAAAAAGCGCGAGGCGGTGAGAGACTAGACTTTTGGCCTAATGTTACGACTCAGAGTAAATCTATGCGTCTCAAGACCTCGGACTCGTTCGGTTCGGACGATCAGCGGCTACGCGAAGCGGTTCCAACTCTGGGAAGCACTTTACAAGTTAATATTCTATTCTAGTACACAGAAGCATCAAAATAACGTCACCTGGGAAGCACTTTACAAGAGGCCAAAAGTGGAGTGCTTCGCAGGTAGAACGGCGCTTTTGGCAAGCGCAGAAAGAACTGTATAGTTAATGCAAGCCACCGCGGTTCTATCCGAACCGAACCGCGGTCCGATCCGAATATGAAATAGAAAGTAAAACAATCATAAGTCAACGGGTTCGAACCAGGTTTGAACCCGAGTTCACAGAAAGTGTCCATTAGTGAAAATATAGCAGATAACAGCAAAAGAGATCATCGAATAGTAATAGAATGACTGACAATGGACGTACGCGTCGTACGGCCGTTTGGTACGAGCGTATCGTACGCTCGTACATGTCAGGAATCAAAGTAAAATAATAATCAGTAAAATAAAATAAGTAAACCGTACGGAATCAAAGGAAATACGTGGGGATTGTCACGACCACACTTTTACCTCAACATCCTAATCAGGAAGACGGACTACCGACAAGTACCACGCGGCCCGACTACCGCCGAACCGCTCTTGTCCGGTATTACCTCAATACCCCGATAAGGAAACCGCATTACCGACACACCACCGCTCGGTCCGACAAGCACAAAGACCGCCCGTGTCTAATCAAGCACATGTTCAACACATGTTCGCAGGGATATCACACCAATATCCCTGCTCATCGGTCCAGGTCACAGACCGATACTAACCAGACAATACGACTAACAAACTAGGTACACTGATTAACACATATCAGACACCGACCCGGAACACCGACAACACCTGGCTCCGGATCATCAAGTACCGATCAGTACCGCCACACCGCAAGGCACACCCGCGGCACGCACGTCACGAACCCGCAGGCCGCTCACGACCGGTGACCCACTCGGCCTTTTCCCTCTATTCTTTCTTACTTGCCTTGCTGCTCACATGCGACTGCTGCATTTGTATTATCCCCGCGAGGCCGCCTCGCGGCATACTATTCCTCATTTACCTTTCTCTAACCCCGATGTGGCTTACGATCGGTATACCATTCTATCAACAATGTACAAACAAGTCTCAACCTATAAGTTCGATACATGTATCGTAGTATAGCTTCGACTCAAATATCACAAGTCCTAGGGTATCAATACGATACTAGGCCGTTGAGCTCCATCAGACCTATTGTCCGACATTATACCGCGCGACTCGCGGTCGGGATCGACTTATCCCGGTCTTACTCTTATTTCACCGACTTCTCTCTCTGCGGACTACGTCCACCTCGTTCTATCTATTAAGGCTCTCCCCGCAGCCTGCCTCCGTGAGTCCTTGCTTGCGTCTCAAGCTAACCTATCTATTTCCCTTAAGAGCCCCTTTACCGACGTCGGTACTCAACACCGACTGCCGGTGTTAGGTCTGAAAGCCCGGTCTGACAGTATATTTGAGTCCTTCCCACACGGACAGGCTCGATGACCAGTCAACTAGAGGTTTCAACTGTAAACTCTCCTGGTCCATCCACTAACCCTTCGTCGAACAGCGGGCAAGAGATACTCTACACTCATCTCACTGCCCCGACGATTTCCGCCACCATGCAGACTACGCCGCAAGATCAACTCGGCGGAGTACCGCCCACTCCAACTGCTCCCCGCCCCGATCACCGCGCGCATGACTTTCCAGGCATGCACCCCGAGGCTGGCCCAACCAACACCGCCCCTTCTCCTTTTCTCCCGGCCTTGGGAAGCGACTACGTTACGCACCGCAATACCGACGAACAAGCCCGACGCTTGCAGTCTAACCTCGACTCTCTGCGTAACATGACCCCCGACAGGTCTATGGATCAAACGCGCATACAAAACATCTTTTCTATAAGACCGCAATCTACACCAGCTAACCTTTCTAACCCACTCTCCAATTCCCAAGCCAGATACGCTCGAATGTCGGTACCCATTCCCCAACTTCGAGAAATCCCCGAAGTATCGGAACCCTCGCGGTCATTTCGATACTCCCCCCATACTTCGGAACACCGACCTCAAATTCCGACCACCCCTCAGTCCCCGGTACACGTCGCTACTGGCATACCTCGAACTCAACCTACACCGACTTACCACACGACGTTTGAAGGCCCTTACGAGTATACTCACCAGAGTTCGATGTCATCTCAACACCAGTTCGACCCTTGGCGGCAGGTCGACTATCCTCCTATGACCGAACCCCGCCAGCCCCAGATGACCGCGGGACATTCCTATTATTCATACTCTACTAACCCCGCTTTATACACTCAGCCCGACCCCCAGTCAATACCGTATCAGCCTACGCACCAGCAATCCTACTATCAGTACAACCCGACCATACCCCGTTCCATCGCCCCAATACCGCCAGATTACCGCACTTTCGACACATCCCGCCTACCCCCAGGATACATCCCATCCTCCGCACTCCCTACGAATCAGCGGTATTACCCAGATCCCAAGACGTATCAAACCTACGCACCTCCGCCATTACCGACTATGCTCTCCGACAATCAAGCGGCACCAACCCCGCCAGCACCGGCCCACATCAGCCAAGTATCGTCACAGTCGGATATGCGCGATATCCCGCTGCTTCAACCCTCACCGCACCGCTCCCATCAGGGGATGGCGCACAGTCAGCCATTGACTGAACACGACCTCATGGGTACACCCAGAGAGCACGTTTTACATACTAACCCCACCCCGACAGCTAATCGGTCTTTCTCTCAACCACCGCCTCCTACGGAGTCCCGACACGCATTACCGCAACCGACTCCCCATACCGAATACTATCATCCTCCAACCTCTTCCCACCAACCGTTACAAGGAGGACGACCACCGCCTTCCCATCACGGTCCACCTAGCGGACCGCCTAGTGGATCGCCTGAAGGATCTCCTGACGGACCTCCTGGAAGACCGCCTCACGGTTACTACCCTCCACCCCCTGGAGGACCCCCCCCAGGACCACCAGGTGGACCACCGCACGGTTACCCCGGTGGACCCCCTGACGGTCCACCCGGCGGACCAGGTGGACCAGGCGGACACTACTACGGACCACCACCACCGCCCCCGCCTCAGCAATATCCGCAGCCTTATGCGCAGTACCCGCAGCCGGTTTATCCACCACCGCCAACACCGACGCGGCATACCCGACCTCCCAAGTACAGCCCACCTGAACCATTGGGCAACCCAAAGGGCAAGGATGGTCGAGAGCAGGTACGTCGTTTCGTAACTGCACACCTACAAATTTTCTATGTCGATCCGGGTGCATTCCCCGACGACCGCACCCAAGTTGCCTATGCGGCAACTAACCTTCGCGAAGGACCGCTGACATGGTGGGGCGGGATCTTATCCCAAATCCCCGAACATCCCATGCTCAGTGACTGGGCTCTCTTCGTACAAGAATTAAACGCTTGTTTCGGAGATCCCCAGTTCCAAATCACCGCACAAGACAAAATGCTCTATGTCTATATGCGCGATGATCAAACGATCCAATCCTATAACACTACCTTTGACAGTTATGCCTATGATTCGGGTTTCAACGACACCGCATTAGCAGCACAGTACTACCGCGGCCTTGCTCCCCGCATCAAGAACAACCTCGCCCTCATAGGCCGACCCACCAGCTATCAACAAGTCAAGCATACCGCTATGGAGGCCGATCATCGACACTGGCAAAGGGAGTATGAAAAAAGACAGGAAGCACGGTTCTATCCACGTCGTACTTACCCTTCACAGACTCCCAACACACCGGCGGTACCCCGCACTACCGACAGACCGACTACCGACACACGCAACACCGACCAACGCGGCAATCTTGCCGAACGAGCCCGCCGTATGCGCGAGAACCTATGTCTCCGCTGCGGCAAGGCGGGTCATGTTGCAAAGGACTGCCCCACACGGGTTGCAACAGGTCGCATGACTATCCAAGTCGGATCTGACCCAGACGACATTGCCGTCGAGGAAGATCTATCCAGCGCTATCCTGGAAGACGAGGAGGAAGAGGATCAGGATCCACCGACGACCTCCGACGATCAGGAAAACTCTTGATCGATCCTGAGGACCTACTGCTACCGCAGGATCGAGATCTTCTCGAAGGCAGACCTCCGCTCGATTTTTCCTATCTCCGCGCATCTATTCCCGCTAACGCTTTTTATCTCAATCTTTCTATTCCTTCTATTTCGAAAGACCCGATTCGGGCACTTATAGATTCCGGAGCGTCGGACAATTTTATCCACGCTTCTTTATTCCCCGACAACTCCCCGCTTGTCGAATCCCTCACTAGCCCGATTCTCCTTCAGCTATTCGACGGCACACCGACTTCGGCAGGCCCCATCACACGGCGGACTTCCCTCACCGCCACCCTGCCGACAGGCGATCTTCAACAGATCGACTTCCTACTAACCACACTTCATCCATATGCACAGATTGTCCTCGGCTTCCCCTGGCTGACCGCCAACAATCCCCGCATTGACTGGCAACGCCAATCGCTCAAATTTCCCGCACCCCACTCACCCCGCATCCCCGTCGAAGATCAAGCAATCTTAGACACCGTTCAAGGCCGCGCAACCGGCACCGACCCTACCCACGCATGCCGCCCAACCGGCACTACTCCCACCACCCAATCACAATACCCTGACATCAAGATCATCAATGCCGACGCCTTTACGCTCCTCAGAAACCAAGGCACTCCATGCTTCGCAGTTGCACTCTCTGCAATTATGACCGACACAACACCGACCCCGCCAGTCATGTCCGACACCGAACGCAAAACGTTCGAGGAGATTGTTCCTCCTGAATATCACGACTATGCTGACGTCTTCTCCAAAGAAGAAGCTGATATTCTACCTCCTCACAGACCTTACGATCATGCTATTGATTTAGAGGACGGCAAAACACCGCCGTATGGCCCCATCTACTCCCTGTCCGAAATCGAACTCAAGGCCCTTCGCGAGTACATTGACGACAACCTTCGCAAGGGTTTCATTCGCCCTTCTAACTCCCCATCAGGGGCACCGATTCTTTTCGCCAAGAAGAAAGACGGCTCTCTCCGCCTCTGCATCGATTACCGCGGTCTTAACCGCATTACCCGCAAGAACCGCTACCCACTACCGCTGATCAACGACTTACTCGACCAGCTCAAGAAAGCCAAAGTCTTTTCGAAAATTGACCTTCGAGCGGGCTACAACAATGTCCGAATTGCCGCGGGACACGAATGGAAGACCGCTTTTCGGACAAGGTACGGTTCATTCGAATATCTTGTTATGCCCTTTGGCATGACGAACTCCCCCGCCACTTTTCAACACTTCATGAACGATATATTTCGAGATATGACCGATCACTTCGTTATAATCTATTTGGACGATATTCTCATTTTTTCTTTTGATCTTTCTAAACACCGGGAGCACGTCCGCCTGGTACTTCAACGTCTCCGCGAGCATAACCTGCACGCGAAGACGGAGAAGTGTTCATTTCACACCGATACCGTCGAGTATCTCGGGTTTATTGTATCCACCAAGGGTGTCGCTATGGACCCCGCCAAAACCCGAGTCGTCGATGAATGGCCGACCCCTCGAAATGTCAAGGAAGTCCAATCCTTTCTGGGCTTTGCGAACTTCTACCGGAGATTCATCGACGAGTATTCACGGATCGTAAAACCCCTTACAAACCTTACCCGCAAAGATACCCCTTTCCGGTGGTCGGACGATGCGCAAAACGCATTTGACCGACTCAAGAAAGCCTTCTCCCAAGCACCGCTCCTTTCTCATTTCGATCCCTCTGACCCTCTCATACTCGAGACCGACGCTTCGGACTTTGCCATTAGCGGCATTTTGTCCCAAATCAAAGCGTCGGACAACGACCTCCATCCCCTTGCTTTTCATTCTAGATCTATGACCCCCGCCGAACGCAACTACGACATCCATGACAAGGAGCTACTCGCCATAATCGACTGCTTCTATCACTGGCGGCAATACCTAGAAGGCGCGCAACACTGCACCGAGGTCTTCTCCGATCACGAAAATCTCAAGCACTTCCGCACCAAACGCACCCTCAATCGCCGCCAGACTCGCTGGTCGGAGTTTATCGAACCTTTCGACTTCAACATCCGACACCGATCCGGCAAACTCGCCCGCAAACCCGATGTCTTCACCCGCAGACGCGATGTATACCCGCGAGGAGAGGACCGCGCAGAGTCCGAACCTCTGGCACAAGCCATCCTCGGACCTCATCGGTTTCTCGCCAATGCGATCATCGACTCTTCAGTCATCGCAACACAGATCGAAGCGGGACTCGCAACTGACCCGCTGGCTCAGGCCAAACTAGCAGACATCACCGACGGAACACCGACACTATTTTCTGTCGACACCGACGGTCGTCTTCTATATGACAATTGCCTCTATGTTCCTGACTCAAACGATCTACGACTACTAATTGTTCAGACTCATCATGATCATAGCTTAGCAGGCCACCCAGGAACCCGCAAAACGATCCAACTCATCAAACGCCGCTACAACTGGCCGCGCCTCGACAAGTTCGTATCGGACTTCACCAAGTCATGCCCCGACTGCAAACGAGCGAAGTCCATACGACACAAACCATTCGGTCCACTCCGCTTCCTCCCCATCCCCGATCGGCCTTGGTCGTCCATCTCCATGGACTTTATCGAAGGACTACCGCCCAGTGACGATTTCGACTCTATTCTTGTGGTGGTTGACCGCCTTACGAAAATGGCACTCTTCATTCCAACCCACAAGAATGTCTCAACACCGCAACTCGCTACGCTGTTTCTCCGCCACGTATTTTCGAAACACGGTATCCCCGACGACATCATCTCCGACCGCGGTCGACACTTCGTTTCCCGATTCTGGTCCTCACTATGCGACTCACTAGGTATCAAGTCAAACCTTTCCACCGCGTACCACCCCGAAACCGACGGCCAGACCGAACGCATCAACCAGATACTCGAACAGTACCTGCGCATATACATCAACTATCAACAGGACAACTGGATCGACCTGTTGCCGCTTGCGGAGTTCGCATACAACAACAACACTCACTCCGCTACCGCTGTTTCACCGTTCTTTGCTAACAAGGGATTCCACCCCAAGCTAACCATAAACCCCCATACTTCATCCTCCCTTTTAGCCGATCAGGTTGCGACCGACCTGAAGGACCTCCATACGTACCTCCGTGAGCAACTCCGCCACACAATCACGCAGTACCAACACGCCACCGCAAACCGCCGATCACCGATCCCGCCCTTCAAAGTCGGTGATCTTGTTTGGCTCGATACGAGAAACATCCGCACACGCCGCCCCATGAAGAAGCTCGACCACAAACGCATCGGTCCTTACCCAATCACCGAAGTCGTCTCAACCCATGCACGCCGCCTCGGTCTTCCCCTCGAGCTCAAGGCCATTCACAATGTGTTCCATGTATCCCTCTTAGAGCCTCACACACCGAACCCGTTTCCCGCACGTCACGAAGACCCTCCCCCACCTGTGGAGGTGGACGACAGCTTAGAATATGAAGTCGCAGAAATACTGGACTCTAAGTATGACAAGCGGCGGAAAAAACTAATCTATACCGTTCTATGGCAGGGATACCCCGACCCAACATCCGAACCGGCGGACAACCTGGCTAACGCCGCAGAACTCGTAGACGAGTACCATTTACGATACCCCGACAAGCCTGGTCCCCATAACATCCGCCTAAGTTCATTAAAAAGTCATATATACGACTCACACCCGTTTCGCTTTTGCCTTTTAACCTTTGCCATGCTTCTACTTCCATTCTCACACTTCCATGACGTTTCAACAACGTTTTAACCTATTAAGCTTCACCGCTATTAAAAGACCGACCCATTTGGCGGTCATCTCCGCTTCACCGCTCGTTTCAACACGAGTCCGAACCCGTTTTTTTTAATCTCACTTCACTCATAACCAAACCAATCCATTTGGCGGTCATCTCCGCTTCACCGCTCGTTTCAACACGAAGCCCGAACCCGTTTTTTTAATCTCACTTCACTCATAAAACACAGTAAAACACTTCATTGTCCGATTGGTGTCATACTAATTAAAACAAGAAAAAACAAGAAAAAACAAAGCGCATTGGCGCATATATACTAATAAAAACACCGCTACACTGCCTTCCCCTTCCCCTTTTTTGTAGCGGCCGACCCAACCCTCTGCCGTTTTCTTGTCGGCACTTCAACCACCGCCTCCACCTCCTCCACATCCGAATCCAACTCCATCGGGTCCTCCCCACCGGTCGTCGACGAACCCACATCCGATCCCTTCTTGCGGGCCGCCAACTTCTTCATCCCATCGAGGGCCTGCGCCATCCCGACCTGCAACCCCTCGAAGTCCGCAATCAGCCGCCCATACTCCTCGGAGGTTGTCGGCGAGCGCGGACCATCGGACTCCGACGCACCCAAATCATCGTCCTCGTCCTCGTCCTCGTCGCGCGCGGCACCTGGCAATGGAAACAAAACAGGTTCATCACCGCGACCCCAAAAAGAACCCTGCCCGTCGATGATACGGTGGTAAGACAACCCACCTTGGCGGACAGTCGTCTCAGCCCTTGCTAGGGCATCGGCGAACTCCTCCTTCGTCTTCTTCGCCCACCCACACTTTTTTTTGGCGGCCATACAGGCCGCGCACGACACCGTCTTCTCCGACCTCATGCGCATCACGCAGTCCACCCCGGACTTTGCGCACAGGTCGCACCGAAGATAGGGCGGCATCGTCGTCCCCTATACAAATATATCAGTAAGCTCCTACTACACTAAAACACCGACACTTACCTTTCCAGCAACCGCCGCCACCACCTCAGCCAACCCCGCACCCGCCGCCTCAGCCTTCACCTTCACCAACGACTTCTTCACCTCCTTCACCGACGGCACCTCCACCGACATCATGCTCTTCTTCGACCGCAGCGGGGGCTGACTTGCTGTTGCTGTTGCTGTTGCTGTTGAGGAGCCAACCGCTCTCCGACCGGCCACCTTCACCTCGGTGACCCCCGAAGTACGGGGCATGAGCTGCCCACTCGACTCACCCGCCCCCAGGACCGACGATGTCTTCTTCCTGGGACCCCGGGTGGGTGTTGTTGCTGCTGTTGCTGTTGTTGCTGTTGTTGCTGTTGTTGCTGTTGATGCGGAGTTCACACCGCGAACCCCCGCACGACCTAAGAAAGAGAACACAACCCATTAGCTACCACTGACTGCTCCAGATACACCGACATAAAGACTTACCGACACGCGGCACCGCTGCCGTCCTCAACTCCGCCACCGAAGGGTCCAGACCATCTATACCGAACTCATTTACAAACCCATTCCATGGCAAATCACTCTCTTCGACGACCGAGTTGAAATTATCACCGTACGCAACCCAGTTCGGCACCAAACCGACCCAGGTCCTCTCCCGCCGCACGTACTCCTGAACCCACGGGCCCAAGAGCACCGTGACCACTGACCACGACGCCGGGCCAGCTTGGTGCTGCAGCACCAGCTACCAGTACACCGATTAGACAATGTCAAGAACAAAATACCGCGACCACTCACATATGCGCGCGCAAGGCGCAGCCGATGCCGCTCTGGGGCCCACTGGGGCTCCGCCGACGCCGCCGGGAACTCGTCCAGCGAGGCCACCAAGCCATCCGCCAACCGGCGGTACGCACCGTCGAAGACGGTGTTGAACATGTGCACCATCGGTGCACGAGCGGGGTTATCTTGTTTTGAGGGCGACATGAGAGCAAATGACAAAAGACAAACTAACTTGAATACTGACCTCACCAGATACACCGCACCCTTTTTATAGGGACCCGACCTCGTTTTTTCGCTGCGACCGCAGCCCACTAACCAACTCATCACCTCACCGCGCACCACAATCCCCGCCTAACCCCTACCAGCGCCCACAACGACATCATACCCCTGCCTCAACGGGGTTCGGCAGTCGAAGGGGGAGCTACTGTCACGACCACACTTTTACCTCAACATCCTAATCAGGAAGACGGACTACCGACAAGTACCACGCGGCCCGACTACCGCCGAACCGCTCTTGTCCGGTATTACCTCAATACCCCGATAAGGAAACCGCATTACCGACACACCACCGCTCGGTCCGACAAGCACAAAGACCGCCCGTGTCTAATCAAGCACATGTTCAACACATGTTCGCAGGGATATCACACCAATATCCCTGCTCATCGGTCCAGGTCACAGACCGATACTAACCAGACAATACGACTAACAAACTAGGTACACTGATTAACACATATCAGACACCGACCCGGAACACCGACAACACATGGCTCCGGATCATCAAGTACCGATCAGTACCGCAACACCGCAAGGCACACACGCGGCACGCACGTCACGAACCCGCAGGCCGCTCACGACCGGTGACCCACTCGGCCTTTTCCCTCTATTCTTTCTTACTTGCCTTGCTGCTCACATGCGACTGCTGCATTTGTATTATCCCCGCGAGGCCGCCTCGCGGCATACTATTCCTCATTTACCTTTCTCTAACCCCGATGTGGCTTACGATCGGTATACCATTCTATCAACAATGTACAAACAAGTCTCAACCTATAAGTTCGATACATGTATCGTAGTATAGCTTCGACTCAAATATCACAAGTCCTAGGGTATCAATACGATACTAGGCCGTTGAGCTCCATCAGACCTATTGTCCGACATTATACCGCGCGACTCGCGGTCGGGATCGACTTATCCCGGTCTTACTCTTATTTCACCGACTTCTCTCTCTGCGGACTACGTCCACCTCGTTCTATCTATTAAGGCTCTCCCCGCAGCCTGCCTCCGTGAGTCCTTGCTTGCGTCTCAAGCTAACCTATCTATTTCCCTTAAGAGCCCCTTTACCGACGTCGGTACTCAACACCGACTGCCGGTGTTAGGTCTGAAAGCCCGGTCTGACAGGGATTCCTGACATCCGCTGGTACTTAGCGGACTCAGACCCTGGTGGCTTGGTACTGTATAGTTTCTCTTTCTGCTTGCCAAAACGGCCACTCTACCTGCAAAGCACTCACTTTTAGCCTCTTGTAAAGTGCTTCTCAGGTGACGTGTTATCTTTAGCTCTAATGTGTAGAATAGCTTAATTAACTTGTAAAGTGCTTCTCAAAGTGAGAACCACCAATCAGAGACGTCTGATAAGTCATCCAAAGCCAATCAAGAGTCTTGAGTATGACAGCATTCTTCGGCAAGTATTCATACTCTCTACCTTTTGCATTAGTTGCTACTTTAGGGCAGTGCTTGTTACTTGTTACTCTGTACTTTTATTATGTAATTTTAACCTGTACTTCCAACTTTGTACTTTGTACCTTCTACTTTTGGTAGTAGCTGATCTCAAATAGCGCGTGACAATTTTATTTATTTAAGTCCCAGTAAGGCAGCTGTATTTCCGGGATTTCTGGGAATGCCGGAAATCAGTAAGGGCCCAAGCAGATGCTCTTTGTGATCTTAATTATTTTGTTGCTTTAATGCCTTTAATTTCATTGACAAGGTGGGGCTAGAGGCACCATTCAAATAATCTCATAGAAATTATATGTTATAAATTGCTTGACTAGACTAATACATCCCCGGAAATGGTAGTTTTTATTACAATTAAGTCTTGCTCTTGAGTGACAGTCCCTAAGCTTCTGCCTAGGCCCCTGTGAAAATAATGGGATTGTAGACAGAGCTTACAGTTGGGCCTGCATTCTCCGGGATCCCGACCGGAGGCGTAGGCAGAGCATCTACTCAGTTCCTTACTGATTTCCGGCATTCCCAGAAATCCCGGAAATGCAGCTGCCTTACTGGGACTTAAATAAATAAAACTGTCACGCACTATTTGAGATAAGCTACTACCAAAAGTAGAAGGTACAAAGTACAGAGTTGGAAGTACAGGGTAAATTTACATAATAAAAGTACAGAGTAACAAGTAACAAGTACAGCCCTAAAGTAGCGAGAAAGGCAAAAAGTAGGGAGCACGAATACTTGCCGAAGAATGCTGTCATACTTGAGAGCAGAAGAACCACTCTAGGTCATAACAAACAGCCATAATATGCTTTCTGGTCCTATAGGTTCATATAATTGTAACAAAGGCTATCTTCAAATTTGAAATACAAGTGTAGAGCCCTATATGTAGACAGTAATAGTAGTTGCTAAAATATATGAGATCTTCGTACTCAAACAAATAAAAAAATAAGAAAAACAAAATTTATCTTCTACATTACTCTGATTTGAACTCTTGACTCGTAGGAAGGATTCCACCTGCCAACCTTTGCCAGAGTTGGGGAGTTAAACCCATTAACCTATTTGCTCAAACGTTTGAAAAAGTTATCTGTCCTATATGGTCACTTACATACACTTGGTACACCCGGAAAATTACTAATTAAAATATCAGATATTTCCAGTAGTATTACTTTAAATTAAAAAGAGTTAACAAAATATATGGCAAAAATAACAATATATAAAACCGTCACAAGGTAATGCCTCAGCACAGAAGTATATAACATAACCACAGCATTTCTAAAATTTCTTACGTATAACCAAAATTTAACCACAGATATCTTAATGTCAACCACAGCATAGTCACATACAGCTGCGTAAGTCAAAGCAGTATTACTGATTACCAAAATAGTTACGAGTAACAACCTAAAAGTATAACATAATTTGTAAACTTACATAGAAAAGTTGCGTATGCATAAAAAAAAAGTTACGTATACACAAAAAAAAGTTACGTATGTGCAAAAAAGTTACGTATGCACCACAAAAGTTGCGTAAGACATGAAAAACCTGAAAGCTCGAATACTTGTCGATAAATGCTGTCATATGGTATCTTTTGTCGGACAAGGGGTCTGTCGTGCCACCCGAAAAGCGGTTGCGCCCGCTCATAATTTGTCGCTGAGATGGGTTGACTGGCGGCTACACTCGGTCGGCGTAGACTTCCTTGCTGTTTTTTCAATGTTTCTCCTCGTCAGAGACTGCACCTTCCTCAGTTGTTAGCTTGACTCATCGGTCCCCCTGCGAGTCTCGGCAGTCTAGGTTGTTCTATGGCAAAATGAGCTCTCAGGCAGCTTTTCCAACAAGAACGTGAGAGCCCAATGCGCAATGCAATTTCCTCTGTGGAACTACCTCATACTACATTGTCATCACCAGACGGCAGCCTGAGCGTGCGGGAGCCACTAGAACAAGTCTGTAAGAGTTATTGACAAACTGTGAGATTAATGACACTGACTTTCGCTAGTATTCTTTGTGAAAAAAGCCGATTCACGTGGCTTCGGTGACTGTGCGATAGACTTCGAAGATAATCTTCTCATAGTATCCGAGTAGTCCGCTGGCCTCTGGAAGAGAAAGTGTAAGTAGTAGCAGCGTCCATAAAGACCGTGACCATAGTGCTTCGGTCTTACCAAATACGGATGTACCTCGGGCCCGGGTATCGTAAAGCCGGTCTTTCAAGCTTTCAATTTTCAAGCCAAGGCTTCTTCTTATCCACGATTTCGTGAGTTTTCGTTTATGAATAGATGAGTAATTCCAGCTGCTGACCGCATTGCTTTGTCTTTCCCTTACCAAAAATTGCGAATTCGATGCCAGTGTTGCTTGATAACAGTAAATTGCTTAAACGACTATTTAAGGAGGTAGGCTCAAGTTCAGCTTCCTAAACACACAGTCCACAATCACTATAATCACACTAAATGGCTACTACAACCAAGCTCTTTCAACCAACTCGTGTTGGAAAACTAACTCTTAACCATCGGGTTATACTTGCCCCACTTACTCGCTTTCGTGCCACCGACGCTCATGTTCCGACCGACTTGATGGTCGACTACTACGCACAGCGTGCTTCCGTACCGGGTACTCTTCTTATCACAGAGGCAACCTACATAGCCGCCCGTGCGGGTGGCATGGACAACGTTCCTGGAATCTGGTCTCCCGAACAAATTCGAGGGTGGAAGAAGGTTACTGAGGCGGTTCACTCTCGGGGGAGCCATATTTTCTTGCAGCTCTGGGCTCTTGGACGCGCTGCTTTCACGGATGTCATTACAGCGCCGGATAGTGTCTCCAACCCTGGTGGACCGTATCCATATGTATCCGCCTCAGATGTCCAGCTCTCGGATCGTACAACTCCGCCTCGCGCTCTGACTGATGCCGAGATACGGGAGTATGTCGATTTATATGCGCAGGCAGCAAAGAATGCAGTGCTTGGCGCAGGATTCGATGGTGTCGAGATCCACGGCGCTCACGGATACTTGATCGATCAGTTCATTCAGGATACCAGCAATAGACGCACCGACGCATGGGGTGGGAGCGCGGAGAAGAGGACTCGTTTCCCGTTGGAGGTCATCAACGCTGTCGTAAACGCTGTCGGAGAAGAAAGGGCAGCCATCCGAATGAGTCCGTTTAGTACTTTCCAAGGCGCGTAATGAATTTCTGTATTCAACAATTTTACCCAAGAATAACCTAAATATGTCTTAGATATGCGTATGGACGACCCTTACCCCACCTTCGCATACCTTGTTTCTCAAGTTCGCCAGCTTTACCCTCGATTTGCATACATCCATGTCGCGGAGCCTCGCGTTGCAGGTATTGCGGATCGTAAGCCACTTGAGGGCGAGTCGAATGACTTCCTCCGGGCGATCTGGACTGTACCCGGGAGCAAGGAGAATGGCTCGGTTTACATCAGTGCTGGTGCATATACGCGACAGTTGGCGATACAAGCAGCTGAGGAGAAGGACGAACTCATCGCCTTCGGTCGCCACTTCATCGCAAATGTAAGCACCTCATCATTATTGTATTGAACATTATTTAAAAATACTTACAATTTCCCTGTATTAGCCCGATCTACCAGCTCGTATTGCCAAGGACATACCCTTCACGCCTTATAACCGCAAAACATTCTACACCAAGACTGCTGAAGGGTACAATGACTATGCATTTGCGGATGACGATACCGAGGAGAATTACAAACACCCGAGATTTTCGTTTGCGAAAGAGAACAATGGCATCCTTAGCGCCTAGGTTGACTTATAGAATGATACGGACGAAAGGGTGGTGTCCTGTCTGTCTAAATGTACTAGAATATGTACTATCTGAGTCGTTAGATGACTCCTAATTCACTGGAAACGCTTTGCTAGGCAGAAGCTGCAGAATGAAATTAATGTAAATCATTTTCGCGGAGATTCAAGTTTCATATACAGATGATCTACGTCGACCCGCGGCCAAATTTGGACAGTCCGGGTCCGGGTATTCAATACAACCGGACTTCCATGCTTTCACTGGCAACCTTCAACCACTGGCAAGGCTTTGTCGTGAATTTGCATGAGTAAGTTAAACCATTGAACTCTTTGCTTTGTCTTCCACTTACAAACAGTTACGAATCCGATGTGTCTCCAAGCAACAAGAGTAGCGTACACAGCTATTTAAGAAGTTCGAAAAGCTCAGCTTCAGCTTCCTGAAAATAAAGTCCACGAATTCTACACCTCTCAAATGACTACTGCACCCAAATTGCTTCAGCCAATTCGTGTCGGAAATATGACACTTGGCCATCGGATTACTCTTGCCCCGCTGACTCGCTTTCGTGCCACCGACGCTCATGACCCGACAGACTTGATGGTCGACTACTATGCGCAGCGTGCTTCTGTGCCGGGCACCCTCCTAATCACGGAGGCAACCTTCATTGCAGCTCAGGCAGGTGGCTATAACAATGTCCCCGGGATCTGGTCTCTGGAGCAAATCCAAGCATGGAAGAAGGTCACTGAGGCTGTCCACGCTCGGGGAAGCCACATATTCATGCAACTCTGGGCGCTCGGCCGTGCTGCCAATCCTGAAGTCATCACAGCTTCGGATGGCGTCGCGAACCCAGGTGGACCATATCCATATGTATCAGCCTCGGACATAAAGCTCTCAGACCGCTCAGTCCCGCCTCGAGCTCTGACCGATAGTGAAATTCAGCAATACATCGAGTTATACGCGCAGGCAGCAAAGAATGCTGTCTTTGGAGCTGGATTTGATGGTGTAGAGCTGCACGGTGCTCATGGATACCTCATCGATCAGTTCCTTCAGGACGTCAGCAATAAACGCACCGATGAATGGGGCGGAAACATTGAAAAGAGGTCCCGTTTTCCGCTGGAGGTCGTCAAGAGCGTTACAAACGCCGTCGGAGAAGAAAGAACAGCTATCCGACTGAGTCCGTTCAACACTGCCCAAGGTATGCATCTCACAAGTTGCACAGCGGAAGTATAACCGAATGTGTCCTAGATATGCGTATGAAGGACCCATTCCCTACTTTCACGTATCTCGTCACTCAAATTCGCCAGCTTTACCCTCGATTTGCCTACCTACATGTCGTAGAGCCTCGTGTGCATGGCGTTCTGGATCGGAAACCACTTGAAGGCGAATCCAACGACTTCCTTCGTACAATTTGGAATGTACCTGGGAGCAAAGAAAATGGCTCCGTGTTTATGAGTGCTGGCGCATATACGCGACAGCTGGCGATACAGGCAGCTGAGGAGAAAGACGAGCTTATCGCCTTCGGTCGACACTTCATTGCGAACGTAAGCATCTCATCAGTCAGATTTCATATTGATCATTGACTTTCTGGATCTATATTTACCTTGTGTCAGCCCGACCTCCCAGCCCGCATTGCCAAGAACATACCATTTACGCCATACAACCGCAAGACATTTTATAAGAAGACGGCCGAAGGGTACAATGACTATAGGTTTGCGGTTGAGGATGCCGAAAAGAATTATAAACATCCCGGGTCTTCGTATGCCAATGAGAGCACCGGTATCCCAATCGTCCGGGCTAATTTGTAGAATTGTGGTTTTCTCTGATAGAAACTATCTAGGCTTTTCGATGACTTGTTTTTCGAAGTATCGTCATTGCGGTGTAACAATGTAGGGATTGTCAATAGGCTACGTTCTTCGGAAAGGAGCCTGTGTCGTTAATTTCTATCCCATTTATTCTTAGAGTTCCGGTAATCATCCACGATGTGTAGACAGCAAAATGTTTCCACCGTTTTCAACCCTGACTGCTACTAGATGTCTGTCGGCCCCCGAGGTCGATAAGTTCAGGGTTCAAACTCCTGAAGGAGACACCGACGTTGACCGTGGATCATGAAGGTTATGCCGCGAACGTGTCTGCCGAACATACGCGTCATTATGATAACAGATCCCTTATTGTCGGGTTCATCTCTAGCAACTAGGCAAGGTTCTGGATAGGTGGTATAAAAGGAAGAAATTAGATGACGCAAAGAACCAACGGACAACTTCGCGAGCCGTTGGCGACGGGACAGATCAAGTATATCGGCCTGAGCGAGTGCAGTGCGGACGTCTTGCGCCGCGCGAAGGCCGTCGAAGGCATCGGAGAGAAGATCGTCGCATGCCAAATGGAGTTCAGTCCCTTTGAGCTCGGGATTGAGAGGAGCGGCTTTGTGAAGGCGGCAAAGGAAATGGGCGTCTTCGTCGTCGCTTACAGCCCGCTAGGTCGTGGATTGGTCACCGGAGCGTAAGGAATTTCATACTGAGACTAGCTTTGTGAGCTGTGCGGCTGATGCAGAAGCAGATTTCGGTCTCGAGCGGACTTCGAGCCCGGTGACTTGCGATTGGGACTTCCGCGCTTCGCCGACGAGAACTTCCCTAAAAACCTTGTCCTGACCGACAAGTTCAAAGCCATCGCACAGGAGCTCAACAGCACGCCTAGTCAGGTTGCGTTGGCGTGGATTCTTGCTGAATATGATAACTGTGAGGGTCCAATAAATCACTAGGACTTCTCGAGACTTAAACTTGCTCTCTATTCCAGTCATTCCTATCCCAGGATGTCGTACGGTCGGACGTGTTGAAGAGAATGCAGCAGCTGCAGGAATACAACTCTCTCCAGAAGACGTGAAAGCAATTCGTCGCCTAGTCGACGAAGCTGATGTGCAAGGAGAAAGGACTGCGGAGAAATATAAGGCGTTTTTTCATCCAGAGTGCATTCCATTGGAGGAATGGAAAGGGGAGTAGATCGACTGGAATGATAGTATATTCTAGCAGACACATAAACTGTACAGGAAGATGGTCACATTAGTTAGAGACATTGCATGAAAACAAGGCACGGATAAAAAAAACAAAACACAGATCATTGGATACGAAGAGGAAGAGGAAAGAAGTAACTCATCGACCAGCACCTAAGACAAGCCTCCACATTTCTCAGCAACAACCTTTTCAGAGAAAGTCCAAAGGTCCTTCGCCAACTGAGGATCGCGCGCATACTCGCTTGGCGTCGCGCGCTTTGCCATTGGCTCGAACCATTCGCCCTTCCAGTCGTTTTTCTCGATGTCCGGACTCGTTGCAGCGTAAAGTGGAGTGATCGCACCCTTGTACGGGGTGAGCAAGAACCAGTTCAAGATTGAGAATAGCGGGCGCGCCCATGGGTACGTGCGTGCAGTGCCGCGATTAAGCTCCGTGTGGATGTTCCCTGGGTGAAGCGAGACTGAGAAAACGCGCGCACCCTGCTCGTCGAGCCGCCGCTGCAGCTCCTTTGCGAACAGCACGTTCGCAAGCTTAGACTGCCCGTAGCGCTTCCACGGTGAGTCGAACGAGCGGTTCACAGACTCAATGGTGTCAAAGTGCACGCCATCTTTGATTCCCGTGGCGAAGTTATGACCACCGGAGGACACTTGGACAACCCGCACAGAGGTGTTTGGATCCTTGGAGGTTTCGACTAGAAGTGGGATGAGAAAGTAGGTGAAGGCGAAGTGCCCGAGATAGTTGGACTGGAACTGGACTTCGAACCCATCCTTTGTGAGTTCATATGGAGTAGCCATGATACCAGCGTTGTTAACTATTGTAAAAGAATGGTAAACTTAGCGCAGCTCCCGTGCTTCGTATCTCAGTACATTGACTCACTCAGTATATCAAGCCTCTTCTCCTTCGATAAGAACGTCCTCGCTGCCTCTTGACAGTTTTTCAGATCCGTCAAGTCCAGCTTCAAGTATTCGATACCCGCCTTCTCCTTAATCTCCGGGTGCTCCTTCGTCAACTCGTCAATCGCCGCTCTCGCACGCGACTCCGTACGTGAGGCCATGTAGACCTTCGCACCATGCTTCGCTAGCTGGCGGACGAGCTCTTTCCCCAAACCGGTGTTGCCGCCCGTCACAATTGCGACCTAGATAATCCGCGTCTTTCAACCGCTGTCCATCCAACAAACAGTCAATGCACATACCTTGCCGGTCAGGTCAGGCATATCCTGATCAATATCCCAAGTCATGATGAAGACAAGCCTGATGATCAGAGACAATCAAGTGTAAGAAAGTAGACGCTGGGAGAAGCATCTCGCTGAGGAGGATGTGTACATATGTATATTTGCGTGTGTGATGGAAGGGAGGAATGGGGAAGAGGAGAGCTTCCAAAGTCCCTGAAGGGTCGGAGAAACGGCCCTTTCCCTGCGGCCGGCCTCAGGGACAGTTTCAGGGTCTACTATAATTTGTTCCAAGCAATACTACATATGAATACAAAAAAAAAAGACTTGACAGCGAAATATCACTCCCTGGGGATGAATACGGTAGGGATGGGGAGATACAATGCAATGAATGTAATGATATCCTATGAAACGCGAATTTAATGACAATTATAGCCTCAAAGTATAAGTTGTTATAGACATGCTAAGATCTTCTAGTCGTACGAGTGTCGGATATTCGCCTTCCAGTATCATTTCGGTCGAGACGAGGTCGGACCGCCAGGGGGGAACGTTCAGGTGATGGTAAGAGCGTCGGGGCTTCTGAATTAACAAAGGTGATTAGACTATTCATTTAATCGACAGTTAAGAATGATAGTTACCGTCGTTACATTCTGACATCGAGAAAGGGTGGATACTGGTATGCGACTGCTGTTGTCGCATGTAGCAGGTTCGTAAGTAAGACATCATCCGGTATACCTCCGGATAATGCGGGATGGCATATAATGGAATTGGTGGTGTCGGAGGGAACCCCGTAGGAGTCATGAACGAGGCCTTCGTGATGAGAAGGGTTCAGAAAGCAAAAAGATAATAAATAGGAACGGACGTTAACTTTTGTTTATATGTTTTTTTTAGTAAAGTATACGTACCGTCACTGCTTTCTCAAGTATGTCTTTCCAAACATGGTCATCCAGCTTCAATCGGTCGAAGAGAGAAAACTCCATCAAGCCCGCAACGAAATATCCAAGGATCGCATCGACAGAGCCTTCGCTACCCGGACTACCGGTAGCAATTTGTGCAGGGCACCCGAGGGCCAGCTCACGAAGAGGCGCAGGCTCGTAATAAACCTTGGAGGATTGGGCGTGAGCGAAGGGAAGTACGGCGAGTGCACCCCCTCCAGGAGCGCGGAGCTTCATGATGATTCCCGTGCGAGAAAGAGGTGGCCAGGACATGAGTGCACATAATGTTGAATACGCTTGCTTCGGCATGGGAGGTGCTAGCCCCGCTTCCAGCCTACGATCCGGGTACATCGGTATTCGATCAGAAGTGACGTCGGAGCTCTCGGAACGTGTCCGAGGGAGCGAGCCATGCCCATACTCGTTCGATTCAGCTCTCGGTAAGTTATCGACAAATAATTCTGCTTCTTCTTCCGATAGAATTAAGTATTCGATCTTCTGCCATGTTAGAGAGTGAAGCTGCGAGGCGTGGGGCATCGGAGAAGGATTGAATACAACAATTATACCGCGGTTGTGGGCAATATCGATATAGTTCGCTGTTACTGAGAAATCAATCTCGTTTTGAAGAACGAGATGAGTGATTGGAGGGACTAGGAGTGTTTCGGGTGAATCAATCGCATGCGCATTCGCACCCGGCACCACAACATTTGTACAGTCCTCTGAGTGGGTATATTGTTTCACAATTCGACCGGTATATACGGGTGTTCCCTAGGAGTTCCAATGAGATTCTGAAATATAGAATTTATGAGGAATAACTCAAACACTGACTCCGACTTACCGGGGGGACCTCAGGCTTCCTACACTTGGAGGTACCTATGCCGAACGTAGTTAAATAAGATGGTATGGTCTCCCCATCTGCACCTATTGCACCTGCAAGCTCGGCGCGCTGCCCAGATCGGGAGATGGCTATAGCTTGAATCACGCCCTTGCCAGCTAAGGCTGAGGTGTATCCTCGTGACGTGATCGTCTCGCCCGGTGTCGCATGTCTGGCGACTAAAGTAAGTGAATTATTAATTTATCAACGAATTTATGAACACTTTGAAAACTCACGCGCAATGTAGTCCTCAATGAATATGGACCCCCGAACGAGACATACCGGTCTCTCGCGGTGTAGTACGTCCGGAGATGTAAGTCCGGGCGTCACGGGAGGCATACTGTGGTCCGGGGGGACCCTCGGTAAAGGCTCCTCTCGCTGCTTTCCCTTATGAGGTCGTCTTGAAAGATCACCCGGAGAATACGGCGTGCGCCTGGACGAGGCGGTTCGCCTCCCCGACGAGCGGGGACTTGCACGCTCCAGAAGCTCAACGTGAGCATCCTCTCGCTTAATATCACACTTATCCTCTAGTAGGTAGTAATCCCAGCTTAGTTTATGTTTTATCTGTAAGACCTGAATAACTTACGAGTCCACTGGGCGGAGGGTCTGATTTCAGGATAATTGTAGACTGGACCCATGCAGAGAACGCCTAAGTCTCCGCCGACTCCTCCAAAGTCGCTGAGGACTGTCGACGAGTAGCGTTATACGTTTTGCTGGTATGCGAAGCAGGGTTAATCGGAAAGGGGATCTCATGGCTGTTCGTTTTGGTAGTATTTGAAGGCAGAGAGAAATATCTAACAGGCAATCCCTTGCTGGACCCTGTCTTGCGGCCAACTTGAACACAATCCAAATGGGGCAATCGTACGCCGGATGATAAGGGTCCTCAGGGTCTATCAGGGTCACTTCCACCGGTCTCAGGGCATTCTGTTACCTCATGCAAGTTTGCTTCCGTCTCTTTCTTTCTGAGTCTCCGTTTGATGATACATAGTTTTACAAGGCACAATTCTATGAGATCTTATATAGATGTCATATATCTTTTGATACGCAAACTTTTGGCCTTGAATCCCTATACATCCCGAATGAGAGTAACTGGCAACTTCGGCAACTTGAAGGTACAGACAACTCGAGCTTCGAGTACGGCAGCATACATAATTGATTCAAAGATATAGTCGGACCTTAGCTACTTAGTATCGACTCATAGCCAACTCGTCATCATAAAAGAGGGCCCGGGTAACACTACACTCTCACACACTCTCTAATTATCTCATGTAGTACGAAGTCAAGTTACAGTCGCTGTTGCTAATCAAAAAAGCAAAGCTCGTCTGCCTCACCGGTATTATTTCTATCTGAAATAAGACGACAATTACATTTCCGTCTTCCCTGAAGATCAGCGGCACTGGTTTTTAGCACTGCGCGCACAGCTTCGAGTTGTCCCTCAGGCTACCTAAAGCCAGTGACCCGAGAGATTAGCCCTGAAAGTTGCCAATTGCACCACATGATCCTCACGAACCCGATTATCTCCATTCAAGTCTGGAACAGCACAGGCGATGTAGCATTGTATAATTCTATCAAGAAGCATCCTCGGCTATGTCATAAGCCTCGCTACTACTAGTAGTAATTGTCATTAAAAATCTGACCACGGTTTCCATTTTCTGGGCATGAAGCTCCTTTCTAGTATGCGCCTTCCCAGCATATGATGCCTAGCTCAGATGCATTTCCATGCTTCTCTTCTCCCGAAGACCTTTTCGCATCCTGGAAAATCACACCGCAGCTCGGGAGTCCCAGCACATCCCATGTGTTTCTTGCTGCCTCTTTACTCTACTGCCGTATCTTCAATTAACAGCAGCTTTGAATGAACGGGACTAATTATAACCACTTACCTCAACCATAGCCTTGCGGACGTCAGGGTACCTGTCTTCTGCGTCTGCTATATCATATCGCGCGACGCTGGATCGTGTGTCATCCGATGATAAGGCGTCCGAGGAATGTAAATTAAGCAATGTCGTATCGGTGCCAGTGTCCAGTCCATCAGAATTCGATCGCGAGGTCGACTTCGCAGGCGCGCATTTGACCATGCGCCCTGCCGCAGTTGATGAGCAAACGTCATTTTGGTCACAATCGCGCATCCCGGAAGCTTCAGCGACCATGCCAGTATCAGGATTGTATCCTAACCGCGTTATCTTCCATTTCTCCACAGGTTTATCCACTCTCACCGCACGATCAGACACAGGCGATGTTTCCGAAGTCTGCGCACTCAGATGCTCACTTGCCCGAGCGGGAGCAGGTGAGCATCTTGGAGGGGGAAGGTACGTAACAACTCTTCTCTTCGGTGGAACCGTATCAGGAAGACCATCAGAGGCAGATGAATCAGGCAATAAAGAAAGAGGAAGTTTGAAACGACCGGACTGTTTGATCCCAGCAGAACCAATAGTGGAGTTCTTTCCACTGTGTCCAGTTCTTGATTTTTTCGAAAGAGGCAGTGTTGACCAAGTAGAGTCTTCATCGTCAGAGAAAGCAGCGTAAGCATCCGGTATAGCTCTAACTCCGAGGGAACAATCATTATCACGATACCTGCCACAGGATTCTTGATGTCCGTGCTGAGCAACGTCATTAGACGAGAAAGTTGTTTTGTCAGGCACCCATGTATCTTCAGTAGGTGGAACATTCCGAAGGCCATCAAGCCCACGACAATTTGCCTGGTTTAGCCTATCATCGCGATCGAATTGCGCGCCATTCAATGCCGAGTTGATGTGACGAGACGGAACAGCGGTGGTAATAAAAGAGGCAAAAGCAGAGACTGGCGTAGACACGGCCTTTGAAGAGCCGTAGACGTTTCCTTGAAATCCGTAGGTAGATAAAGAAGGTACATCTTCATTGTTAGACAATTTGGGTTGTACGTTAGACTTTGCAAAGAAGCTGTTCCTTGATGTCCCATGAGACGCGATCGTAGGAAGATCAGAACGCGCGGAAAGAAAGGTCTTCGCGGAGGTAGATTTTGGAAATAGTGGGCGTGAAGTATTTATAACTTGCGTATGCCTTGGTCTCCGCAATGTGGATAGAGGTACAAATGGAGTTATTCTCGGCGGAGACGAGTTGACTTGGCGACGAGGAGTGAACGGGGGAGAGTGAACAGAACGTAAGGGAGAAGAAAAAGGTGCGATGGTATGCCGAAAGCGCGCTTCAGGAAGTGCATCAATCACATTGTTCGCACCAATGTTAGGCCCTACATCTGAATGTCAATGCGTGTATACAATAGTACATAAGTGTCAATCATTCATCTTAGGCGAAGTGACGACGCACCGCTTGCAATTTCTAGCCCACCCTGGGTATTTACGCTATTTGAGTTAGGGTGTGCAGGTTTGTTTGTTTCTGAACCAGGGTCAACATATGAAGTCATCGGTTCAATACTAGGTTCAGCTCGGCCACGGTTTTGCAGATCAACGGCGTTATCAGAGTGAATCAAAGCAGGATCATCAGCGAAAGTGTGAGAAGTTCTGAGAGCTCCAGAAGTTATGCCATCGCAGGACAATAGCGCATCAGGTCCATCTGTCTCTTTAGTCACATATGAGTCTGTACCAGGGTCAGTGGAAATTCTCGTAGGGTCAATATCGTTGAGCATTGTAGGGGTCGCGGGTATAAGTTCGGGATCAGAGACACGAGAAGCCTTTGAAAGTTTTGTCGTATCAGATCGGTACATTGTCGCAGGAGAAGCAGGCGACCTTTGGATGTCGGACGTAATCGACTTCGATATCGATGATACATCCTTACGGCCGTTCTTTGCAATTGCCTCGCTGGCAGCGGGTAAGAAGCGCCGAATCGTCGAGTTCGGCGTGTGCTTCACCTTTCCCGTCAGAGGAGGCTGAGAGAGCTTCTTCAATCTGCACAATGGCGTACCACCGTGGCCTGCAGGGACAGTCATTGCGAATTGCCTTCCAGACGACAAATTCGACCGCTTATTGCTGTCTTCATGCGCTTTCGTATTGCCAGGACAAGTATCTTCCCGAGCCAAGTTTATGCCGTCAGAACAAATCGCATCCTTTGCATTTGAGTCCGTAGTTCGCGACGCCGCGTTGACCCTTGCAATGCTCCATGGATTGGCCTTGAATTGGGCAGCATCCGCTTCAGCACGAGATGCAATATCCAGTTCCTTCATCAACCTAGCATCGTCACTTAGCTGAACCGAGCATCTGCTTTCGCCAGCGTTTCCTTCCCCTTCCCCTCCTTCAGACTCAGATGAATCAGACTCGCAGCCGCCCCGAAATGAGAATGACCACGCAGCGGACGCCTTTGAAGCGTCTTTCGACGACGTGGGTAGGAGGAGGCCAGGCATGAAGGCCCAAGTGAAGTTCGGGGATGGAGGTTAAAAGGAAGATGTTCGCAATCCTTCAACTTGAAGTTGGTGTGTGTAATATATTTCTCACGCGTACTGTGTACACAACTTGCCAGTGAACGCATATACTCATAATTTGAATACCGTACGATTGTAGTCACGAATAATGATACGATAGCATACATGACAGAATAACAGCTACGAGTACAGATATTATGTTAGTGAAAGCATCAGGGGAGTCTGTCAACAAAAGATCATTTAATTTACATCCAATTCAACATCATCATCATCATCATCATCATCGAACCACGCTCTGAGACCACATGCCATCGTTACTCTTTTCCACTGAATTCTCCTGTTTCCCAAATATTCTATAGACACGGATCGTCTCATCTGCGCCACATGTCACCAAATGTGTCCCCTCAGGACTGAGTCGTCCATCGGAAATTCTCCCATGGCCAGGGTCGAATATCCGTCCAGTCAGCTCGCCTTTCGGATAGTTATGCACTAAGATCGAGTTTCGTCTTGGCGCAGGACGCAGCATCGCGTCTCCGCCCGCTTCGGGGACTACTACCGCAAAGGCGTATCCAAGTGTTGCTACGATCTCCCGACACGCTGTGGAAAAGTTCAATGAGCTGACTTGGGCATATGTGCGAAGCACAGGAGAGCGATTTTCGACTGCGCCAGTCGTGCCATGCCAGAACCGAATTGTACCGTCCTTCGTTCCCCCACCCGTTGCAAGCATCTCGGGAGCCCATGGACACCATGCTAATGCTTTTACGGTTGTCGTATGTTTCCGCATACGCCATCTACGGGAGACGCCGCTGCTCGATCTTGACACAGTGCTAGAATTCGAGCTTGAAGGTTCCTCTAGTCGACCATAGGGATTAAGTGAGTCCAGCACCATAATAGCACTATTTGGTTGTCGAGGATCCCAGCATGCGACAATTCCATCCCCGGAACCCGTGGCCAGAAAACGTCCGTCAGGATTCCAACTAATGCCGGACAACCGAGTTTTGTGAGCAAGTAGAGTCCGTCCTTGATTTTGATGATCACGAATGTCGAATGTTCGTAAACCACCACTTTCGTATCCAACAGAGAGGACATTTGAGTCCCGCCAGCTAATTCCTCCAACGTAGTCATCCTGTACGTTCCACGAGCTCAGCTGGGCAACCCAGGGTCGAGGTTGTTTCTCTCCTAGCACATCAATAACGCGTACATCTCCAGTATTGAATCCAACCGCCAGCAACTGTTTTGAGTTTGAACCATCTGGGTGCCATTCGATACAAGTCGGTGTTTCCAAGGGCATACCGTTCGCTACGTTTCCAATCACTGAGGTTCCCATGTTGCGGAAGTTGACAGAGTACCGGGTCGCAACAGCTAGGAGGTTTGTTTTACTCCAGCATATTGGGCGAGCATAGAAATCATCAACCAATCCTGGAGCGCTAAGGGTTGCTTCTGGCTGTGAACTTAGGTTCGTCGAAGCTGATGTGCGAGACAGAGGAGCAGGAATCTCATACAGAGCCTTCGTCATCTGCTTCTGTTCTGGGCGAATGTGTAAGGAAGATATACGCTCGCGTCGCGATGGAGAGGGATGGCAGTTCTCATTGGAGCGAAAGTACAGGCTACGGTCCCCAGCTACTCCGAGAGCCTTGGCGAATCGACGTGTTCTCGGTGTTGCGAGTAATGGTATACTCTGTTGAAGCGCATCTGCGACAAATCGATCGGGCTTAAATAGATAGCAAAGATAGTGGTCAAAGTGGGAAAATACAAGACTGACAAAAGGACATACAACACTTTTCCTTCCCCCAACCGATTCCCAAATGTCCCTACGTATATTATCATCCTGGGCGAATACCAGGCTCGCTAACGAGCTCCGTCTCCTACGCGCGCTTGTATCGGGGTCGTCCTTTGAGGGGTAGAGTTTCTTGTTAGTATTTTCAGGGGGGCTACAGAAAACGTCAGATTTTATACATAGTTGGTCAGAATTTCAGCCTTACCTATCAGTCATATCTTTTCACTGATATATCTCGATGATTCAACCAAGCCTTATCATGTGCGCTTCAAAGAAAGATTCAATTGCTTTTAGTCACGATGAACATCAGTAAACCTCAGTGCCAGTGGTATGTTGTTGGTTCGGGGAATATGTAGGTCCTTGAACCTTCCACGCGTCGCGACGCGTCGGTGGTACCAACGGTGACTGTGACTTCGAACTTCAAGTTGAAGCTTGAACTGTGACCGTGACTACTACAAGTACTACAGTGTTCACTGTTACAGTTCTGCCATTTTCAACAAATTTGCTCTGTTTCCTGTTTCACCCACCCATACGCTACAGCAAGGTTGTCATGACTGAGAAATATTCACCTTCAGATGCTATAAAAATCTTACGACTATTGCTAGTCACCAGTGCGCCTCGGCCCTTGGCTAATTCGGCACATCTAACGAGCACTGTATGTTGTGAATGAAAGAGAAAGATGGACAAGTAATCCAGTGGTCTTTGCGTAGGTCCGCAGAATGCATTAGCTTGCTTCGAGGTATGGCCTTTGATCTATCACTGAACCGACCATCTGCGAGGCTTAGCTACATTCTCATGTTGGACAACCCTTGAAGGCTTAATTCTTCGAACAATTCCAACTTTCGTGACACAAGTCATCGACTACGAAGCTGCAATGTACGTACGCACATTTTATTATCCCTTTCTATAACTCGTTCTATAAAAACGCGTAACGTTGATCTCCATCATCAGCTTAGTTATTCTCCCTCTACTTATCCATGAATGCCTTGCGAGCACATACGATATGACCTACAAAACCGCACGCCTTCCTCTGATCTATTCCACTCTTCCACACCTTCCGTCAAGAGCTCCTCCATCTCGAGCTCAGAACATATAATACCGCTCGCTAGCAAAGCTGGTGTGATACCTCTAAACACGCCCGCGAAATTCGTTGTCCCGAGTTCCCCTATCCTCCCCCAGGCTTTTTCAACCATCAGATATCTTTTCTCCGACCTCACGTCCACAAATTCTGCTTGCTCAAGGAGTTTGGGTAGCCTATCCGAACAGTCGTGAAGAAGCCCTCGCTTATTGAATACCTCGATGACGAGACTCTGAAGCCGTCTTGTTACTGGCCCTGCGCTAACGGCATGCGAGAAGTCAAGCTCCATTAACTGTACGCTTCCTCCTGGCTTCAGCACTCGATGCATCTCTGATAACGCGATGGGCCACTCAGATGAAAGAAGGCCACCGAAGAGAAGGCGTTGATGTATGAGGTCGAACTTGTCTGACCAATCTGGGGGAAGACTGGTCACCGAAGCCACGAGGAAGTTGATGTTTTCGGCGTAGTGCTTGGGAAAGTTAATTGGGGATACGTCACAGCCATATAGCTTTACAGTGCTCGGAACCTGCTTGGAGAGGTCTTCCAGCCAGACCCCTGTGCTTCCTTTAGGTACGGAATTATATGCATAGTCACTAATAGTCACCTGTTCCAGTTGCAGAATCCAGCACTTGGCTACCTGGATCAAAACGGATGGCCTTATCATAGACCAATCGACTCTCATACATGAGAATTTTCACAACGTAGTGCTGGATGTTAAGCCTGCTCTACATTATCAGCCAATCCGATTTAGAAGAACATGTGGAAGGTTACAGACCTCTCACGCTCTGATTCGTCTCTGGGGAGTACATAGTCTGATCCTGCTTCGTACGGCTTGCTCGCAATCGTAGACATAGTGTCCCGGGCCAATGACTCACGTAGAGACCTTGATCCTTTAGTGAGTGAGTGCAGAATATGCAGTCTTGTATTTATACTCGCTCTGCGTCTACTGTCGCTGATATTATGCCCCCAGTTCGCTCTCACTCTTGTCATAAGCGAGTAACCGAACGCTTCCTCCGTCGGTAAGAACCAGCTACTTGAGCTCGTTACTTGACACTGCTTACTCATTTATATGATGGCCTAGACAAATACGCAATCACCCGTGGAAAGCATGTACTGACTTGCGGTGCATCAGCAACATCCCGTGCGGTAGCTGCATGATATACATTCAGGATATAGTACATTCTAATAGTGTTCTACTTACCATGATATGTATATCTACATGCTGGAAAACATTCCTAAGATCAGTAACGCCGTGTTATTAACATCTTTGCTGTTCTGACAATATCTTCTACCAAAGCATTAGATTCTACTGCCAAGGCTTTGTTTAAGTCCGCCTCAACCTATGGTAGCGTTCTATTCCCCGGTTGCATGGTCTTCTTCGAGGTAGAGTCCGACGGGCCCGCCACTTTATTTCCTGATCCCAAGCTCGTTGGGTGGAGAGACAAGCAATGCTAGCTAATCATATCGACCTGCGAAGTGATTTCACTTCCATTCTTAGTGCGTTCTCGCGAAAATGATCCGGGACACATAGGAACAAACCCCTTGGAATCCGGTGAGGATAGAGATGAAAATAGATGGATGCAGGTTAAGAAGTTACAGCCTTGACACGGTTTTGGCTTACGAGCAACCGGTGAGTAAGAATAACGCAAATCAACGATTTACTTCGACGTAACTCTAGATGCATTCTCTCGCACTCGATCCGTGCTTTATTACATATATATCTGAACTTGGGGATCTGGTAAGCAGCAATTTTTTTTCCATTCGACATCGGGCCACCATTGTGTCTTAATCCTCCGTCTAATCCCTACTATAGTACACGCGACGAAACGAGATACATAGCCGCTATACCGATTAAAATTACTTGTCAATTGGCCGTCGAGCACAAACTATATGACTCATAAACTGTACTCCCTCCTCCGCCCCATCCCACTCTTCGGCGCATTCTTCGATCAGCTCATAGACCACACTTTCCTCGTCAACAATTCCTGTCGCCTTCATTGCTGGGGCCATGTTGTGGCAAACAGCGACGAAATTAGCTTGGCCAAGCTGCCCGATCCGGCCCCATGCTTGTCCTGCTGGGAGGCATTTCTTATCCGATGCGATATCGACAAAGCCTGCCGCTTCCAGTAGCCCAGGAAGTCGCCTCGAGCAGTCAAAGAGAAGTCCCCGCTTGGAGAGGAGTTGCATTGCGTATTTCAGCATACGCTTTGTGGCTGGGCCTGCGTTTATGGTAGATGACATATCCATCTCAATGAGCTGTATGTGTCCTCCCGGTTTCGTAACGCGGTATATTTCTGACAATGCATCATGCCACCCGGAAGATGTCAGCGCACCGAAAAGAAGGCGTTGGTGCACGAAGTCAAATTTGCCTGCCCATTCGTTTGGTAGGTCTGTAACTGATGATATACTGAAGTGGACATTCTCTGGGCATTCTTTCGGAAAATTTCCAGAAGAGATGTCACATCCGAAAAGCTCCACGCTGGGAGGTAAATGCTTTGTGAGATCCATCAGCCATATGCCTACAAAACATGCGCATAGTTCAGTTGAAAGTCACCTTAAAAACAGATGGTAAAAGAACTTTCTTACCCGTTCCTGTCCCTACGTCAAGCACCTGGTTTCCTGCTTCGAGATGAACAGCTTCATCATAAATCAGACGACTCTCGTACGTGACAATTTTCATATATATATGCTGCCCATTGAGTCTGAATAATCATAAAGCCCATCAATCCACATGTTCGAGCGGTACGAGAGGACCTTGCTCACCTGCTCTGCTCCGATTCATTTGTCGGAAGGACATAGACCACCCGTGCTTCATCCGTTTTTGCCAATGCTGTAGGCATGCTTGTGAAACTTGAATCCCGCGTTCGAAAGGGGGGCGTATCATTTCTAAAGGATATACAGCCTCGCTTATACCGGACGGAAATCCATCAAGATCTTATTTCCGTGCGATCAGTAATCCTTCTCAGGCTGCCCGCTTGGCTGCACGGATTAGCATAGTCGGTGCTATGCAGACTCTGTATTGACGCTGACGCTGTCCTGCACTATTTACAGTGAAGTGTGAGCTGTGCCGACTTACGGATCAGAGATATGTACTTGATAAAGGTATGTTGATAGCCGGATGCTTTCGGCATTGACTTCTTCTTGATGGGCCCTGGTAGTAAGTCTATCATGGGGTTATACGTCTCACATAAGTCATAGCCCAGGCCCGTGATGATCCTTTCAACAAGTAAACTATGCACCAGATAGCCTATTGCGAGGCGAATGCATCTGAAATGGTTTGAACCTTCATAGATTCGGATAATAGTGATTAACTCACATTAGTTTCTTTCACAATCACTGGCAGGACACTCACCTGGCATGAGAAAAACAGTGCCAAATTAGCTGACAAGTTCTTGGTCACGTAATTTACTACGGCAGCCTTGCCAGTGGCAGTGGAAGTGTGGGAAGTTTGATCGGGAAATTGAATAGCACTGAAGCTTCCATCAACTCACCATATGGACACAACCTCCTAATTAACTTTCTTGTTATTTTCCGAACACATCCAACAACCTCAATCTCTTTCTATAAATCAGAGCACGATTATTTGCGCTCGGAGGTGCTTATCTACTGTGAGCCCCACGTCTGCTTCACCCGACTTTCCTGGGCTTCAATTTGATAACCTACTATCTATGATTGATCTCGATTTCGCACTTCATATACCACCTGGACTCGCCAGCATTTCTGCCATTTATCTAGGCGTTTCCTTCCTAATCTCTCGTTCTCCCGCAGTGAATGAAAAATCACTAACAACTGCTAATCATCATGATGGAGACGGATGTCTTTTTGAAGCTTCGTCGGGCAAAGGCTACAGGACTGTTCAGGAGACAATACTGATGTTTGATGGCGCCTCCATTATCTTCTTTCGAATCATGAGGCTCTTGGCTATTGTTGCACTTATCGCACTCCAGGTATTCGATATAGCCTCAAAAAACGGCATTTCGACAGCATATCTCCAATTGATATTTCTTGTAAGTCGATAAAGGTCAACTTATCCGCTTGTACTAATGAACGTACTCGCTGCAGGCATACACATCTGTCCTTGGACTACAAACTGTTCTCGCGAGTGAACCACGATGGAGAGACATAACGTCTCGCCAGCTGGCCCTGCTTTTATTTGCCGATTTCTTGGTGTACAGCTTCTTGGATGTATGGCCATATGCCACTCAGTCACCTCACCCATCTGACCCTGCTTCGGATCCGGTTACATGGACCCGGATCGTGCTTCTTACTCTGAATGCCGTGGTCATTCCACTCGTAATGTCGCGGCCTTTCAGGCCTCTAACTCCAGGCGTAAATCACTGTTTGTCACTTGTATCGGATTTTGTTAGTTGACTGTCGCTTTCCAGGCCGAGCCAGCGCCGAACGAAGTCGCATCTCTATTTTCTAGAGTCACATACTCTTTCTTAGACAAAATCATCTTCTACGCCTGGCGGGTAGCGGACATCGGTATCGATGACCTGCCGTGTCTTCCCCAACGTGAATCTGCCGATGCTCTGATCCGACGTGGGATGAAGGCACGTTTTACTCTCAGAGATTTTCCATCTAGATTATAAATTAATGCTCATACTTTAAAGAGATTCGATCCTCTACTCCAGACAAAGAAGAGGCATATTATCTGGGGATTTTTGGATATGTGGGGTGCGGCAGTTTCCTAATAATCAAATTTCTATGTGCTAACAGATCAAAAGGTTACGACTATTTTGTAACCTTCATTTGGATGCTCCTCCGTGTAAGTGCTTCGTAGAACGACTTTAGATTATTAGCTAACTGCACACCTCTACAGGCTTTGTCTGAGTTTATTGGGGTCGTTGGCGCAAAAAATCTCCTTTCGTATGTATCTTCCACTGACAACTGCCGGAGGACAACTCACAAATGCAGTTGTACAGGTATCTTGAGACTGGTGTTTCGAATTATGGATTACAACCCTGGGTGTGGATTATATTACTCGGATTTGGACCTTTCATCTCCGCGTGTATATTCACACAGTTCCTCTATGTTGGAGTAAGTCTCGTTCCTGCTCGGTTACAGTTCATAGTCAACCTCCAAACTAATTGAGATCCGCAGACGCGAATTAAACTTGAAAACATGAGTTTCCTTACTTACCTTGTCTTTCAACATTCAATTCGCATCCGGCTGAAAGGCGACGTCTTTGACAGTAAGGAGGAGGGAAAGGGAAAGAAAGACGACAAAGGTGATACAAACACGGAAGCTTCGAATCCCTCCGCTGCAGCAGACATCGAGTCCGTGCACGGAGATGGATCCGAGTCAGTATCTGGTGAACCTGTAGCCGGGTCCGAGTCGCTTTCGGAAGACGAGCAAGTCACGGATAAGACAGGTGCCATGGTTGGAAAAATAAACAACCTCATCACGTCGGATTTGACTGCAATCGAAGACTCTTATAAAATCGTTGAACTTCGTGAGTTATTTGATCTGGAATTTATCTATCCCTAATCTGTTTTTCATCAGCCACTACTGCAATTCAGATAGTCATATCCGTCATCATACTCTACAGATTGCTAAGCTGGAGGTAAGCTAGAATAACTTATGCTCAGCATGTTTCTACCAAAAGTTCAAACTACTTTCTCTTCAGCTCGTTGATCGCCTTAGGGCTTACGCTACTTTTTGCACCAGTTCCCACATACGTTGGACGATTGATGACAGATGTCCAAAGAGAGAAAATGAGGATGGTCAGTCTCACACAAACCAATCTTCTTTCATACTCACAACTTTCCCTGCACAACAGACAGATAAGCGCGTCGAAGCTGTCACTCAAAGTATGCGAGAACTTCCCATCCTACACTACGATCGCTCACCCTTTCTGTATTCTTAAAGGTTTGAATGTACTCCGGATGCTTAAGCTGTTTGCCTGGGAGGCATATATGCTAAAGGAGCTCGCTCAACGTCGTCTTGATGAACTCAAACAAGTACGAAAGGGTCGACTGCTTGAACTTCTCTTCGGCGAGATAAATGTAACGCTGCCGCTGATTACGAAAGTCGCGACTTACGGTATTTATGTAGGTTTTTCATGCATAAATTAAATGGAAGTGAGACTAATCTCTGTCCCAAAGGCACTT
This sequence comes from Trichaptum abietinum, assembly GCA_910574555.1. NCBI lineage: Eukaryota > Fungi > Basidiomycota > Agaricomycetes > Hymenochaetales > Trichaptaceae > Trichaptum > Trichaptum abietinum. The sequence goes on along the minus strand of CAJTBE010000005.1, from coordinate 3,959,284 downwards.
GTAATCAAGGGGGACCTCTCCGGTGAGCTGTGACTTTCTGGAACCATTAACCTTTCCGTCTGAAATCTTCGACCAAGCCTCTCGCTTTTTCTCTTCGTTGATGGTAAGATTATTCTCACACCTCTGTTCTTTTTTTCGTTTGACCTTGCGTCACCTCACCCGCAGGTCTTTTCGATGCTCGAGGATCAACTGTATAGCATCATCTATGATTTGCCGAGATTCATCAAAGGTAATGCTTCTTTCAAATGCATCAAGCATAAGATTTAACATCTTGAATTGATTAGCCAAAGTCTCATATGATCGCTACGATGAGTTTTTGACTAGTGTGAGTTATATGAAGCTATCATTTGGTTTGGATTTCGCTTACTAGACCGTACCATACAGACAGAACTCCTGAAGAGCGAGGAGCAGATGAAAGACGTTTCAGCTGTTTTAGGTAACGAAGTCGGGTTTAATAGCTGCTCGTTCTCTTGGGACTCGTTCGATCAAGCGAAAGGCTCGACGAAACGTACACGTAAGAGTTTCCGCCTCCGTTTCGACGGTGAAGTTCTGTTTCATCATGGTGAGATAAACCTCATCGTAGGTCCAACTGCGTCTGGCAAGGTTAGAGGATTCTGTCCTCCGTTCCCCGTTTGCTGACGTGAAAAACCTCCTTCAGACATCCGTTCTAATGGCCCTATTGGGAGAGATGTATTACAAGGCGCATGATATCAACTCTTGGTACAGCTTACCGAGGGATGGTGGTGTCGCGTACGCTGCCCAGGAATCTTGGGTTCTGAATGAGACAATAAGGGTAAGTATACTTTTTGTTGATTGACCAATTTCTTACTTCCGCGTTAGGAGAATATTCTCTTCGGCGAACCTTACGACGAGGAACGCTATAGAACGAGTAAAAAGCTTAGACTTCTGTCCCGTGGTAGTCATATTGATTAGTCTCGTTGCAGCTCTTAACCACTGTGCCCTAGAGCGGGACTTGAATCTTTGGGAGGCGGGTGATCTGACCGAAGTTGGGGAAAAGGGCCTGACACTAAGGTAGACGTACGCTGGAATCTTTGCATATGCCGCTTACTGATGTGCTGCTCTACAAGCGGAGGTCAAAAGGCTCGAGTGACTCTGGCACGAGCGCTGTACTCACATGCTGCGATCATCTTACTCGACGATGTTCTTGCTGCGTTAGATGTTCACACTGCCAAGTGGATCGTGGACAAGGCACTGCGAGGTGACTTAGTCAAAGGCCGCACAGTCCTACTCGTCACTCACAACATCGGATTGGCCGCTCCTATTGCTAGCTTTGTTGTCTTGCTCGGAAGGCATGGCACAGTCAATGCATGTGGTTCTGTCTCTGATATTCTAAGGAAAGACTCCGATCTCCGGGAACAATTGCAGACGGCACGGGAGGAAGTGGAAGAGGATATCGATATAAAAATCGAAGAAACTGGCAAGGTTGACGAGGATGCAGCGAAACAATCATCCGGTAAACTTGTCGTCGCGGAAGAGAAGGCGATAGGCCGCGTGGAGCTTGCGGCCTTTATGCTATACATTAAGAGCATCGGTGGTCCATTTGTTTGGGCTGCATTTCTTCTCTCGTTAGTCACGGCTATCCTTTTCAATGTGGGCCAGACATGGTTTGTTGGTTTCTGGTCTTCTCAGTACGAAGCTCACGCCGACCCAACGGAAGTTCCCGCCGTAAAGTACGAATTGATTCCCTTGCTGCTGTTAAGGTACTCTAACTTCGACCAACAGGTACCTCGTTATCTATACACTAATCAATGTGCTAGGTGAAACTTCAGATTGCCTCTCTCAAGCACTTTGGGTCTTCAGGACTGTCCGTGCATCGCGCATCATTCACTCAAAGCTACTTCAGAGTGTTTTTTCATCAACGTTCCGATGGATGGATGTCACACCCGTTGGACGCATCGTCGCTCGCTGTACGCAGGACATCACTAGCATCGATGGCAATATCCAATTGTATTCCTACATACTGATGCGCATGACGGTCATCTTGGTCATTCTTTTTATATCCTCCGTTGGCATGGCGGGGTGGTACGCGTTTGTTCCTGGTCTGTTACTCGCAATCCTCGGAGGATTCCTGGGATTCGTCTACTTGAAGTGCCAACTCTGCATCCGGAGGGAGATGAGCAACGCTAAAGCGCCAGTTTTGAGCCAGATTGGAACAGCGCTGAACGGATTGCGTGAGTGAACTCTGTTATTGTATAAGCTAGATTGTAACGATTTGTTAGCTTCCATTAGAGCTTATGGCGCTCAGGATCTCTTTAGTTCTCGCCTGAAAGCGAGGATAGATACACTGTCCAGGGCTTCTTACGCATTTTTCGACATCAATAGGTGGATCTCCGTGCGTGTTGACGCATTGAGTGGCTTTTTCGCTGCCAGTGTCTCGGCGTATTTGGTATACGGAGGTAAAGTCAGTGCGGGAGAGGCTGGATTCACAATTTCGGTTGTTTTATGGTTCTCTAGACAAATGACCTTGTGGGTCAGGTGGTATAACATGGTCGAGATTGAAGGTAAAGTTCCTACTGTATGATTAAATATATACTGTACTAATCTACGACATCTTATCCTTCAGCGAACAGGTAAGTACACTCCAAATATAATACAGGAAGTCAAATTCAACATCATCCATCATTCAGTCTGGAAAGAGTTCTTAGCTTCCTGCGGATCGATCACGAACGACGACCATCTCCTGATGGTTTGCCTCCGGCATACTGGCCAAGCAGCGGGGCTCTACGCGTCGAAAAATTGTCTGCGCGGTACTCTGATGGTATGCAGCAAAACTGACTGCTATCAAGAAAGATTAACTTGCGATTCGAATAGATTCACCAGAAGTCCTGAGGGATGTTAGTTTCGAGATTGCTCCTGGAGAACGCGTGGGAATTGGTGAGTCCCTTTTTTTTTCGAACATCAATCTTTGCCTGACAGCACAATCTCTACAGTTGGTCGGACTGGAGCTGGTTAGTAATGCGTATGGCGAGTCTCTAGCAAAACTTAAGTGTATTATTCAGGAAAGTCATCTATTGCGTTGGCTTTACTTCGAGCGATCAACACCTCGGGAGCGGTCTACTATGATAATTTGGCGACGGACCAAATCAACCTTGATGCTCTGCGCTCAAATATCACACTCATTCCCCAACAGCCCGAACTCATTCATGGCTCCCTGCGTACAAACCTGGACCCCTTCGGACAGCATGAAGACGCGGAACTCAATGATTCCTTGAGGCTGGCCGGACTTTTCGACATCCGTGACACGATTGTCGCGTCAAAGCCGGGTACTGAAGTGCAAGCCGATATCAGTGGAGGAGCCATAGAAGATCAAGGTGAAGGTCAGGCTACGGTAAACATCGGTCTGGATACAGTGGTGGATAGTGGTGGCAGCAACTTCTCTCTGGGTCAGCGACAGATCATAGCGCTCGCTCGGGCGATTGTCCGCAGGAGCAAGCTTCTTATTTTGGATGAAGCAACAGCAGCGATTGGTGAGTCAATCTCTCGTGTAGGAAGCGATGCGACTGACATACGTCGCAATGTGTAGACTACAATACGGACGCGCTTATCCAAAAGACATTGCGTACCGTATTTAGCAAAGACACGACGTTTATCACTATCGCGCATCGGTTGCAGACTATAATGGACCACGACAAGATAGTATGTGTTAATCTTTCAGTCTAAGACTGCTTTCTTACCATCCCGCATAGATGGTATTGGACGCCGGAAAACTCGTTGAATTCGACACACCCAAGAATTTGTTGAAGAAGGAGAATGGCTTCTTGCGTGACTTAGTCAATGAAAGCGAAGATAGGGAAGCACTTATAGAACTTGCAAGCAAGACTGCCACTGTGTAAAGATGACTGTATAGCTGCTAACGATGGGCTTCAGAATCGTGCTTTTGTGATTCACTACATAGGCGAATTCGAATGCATCTGAAGTGGGATGACTCGAAAATTAAGACGGTACATATGTAGTGTTCAACTTATATCAATTTCTTTCAGGACCCGGTGGCTATTGTAGGATCATAGAGCTCTGTTTTCCGAGATAGCTTTAATCACCTATTTGTTGACGTGAATAAATGATGAAGGGTGTGCATGTCTTGCAAGTCAAGCTACAAGTTATACTCAGAGGCTTCCCGAAAAGAGTTCATGCCGAAATGCCGGCGGAAGCGTCCTGAAGTTGTTGACCTTGTTGGTCCAGTCGACGCCGCCAAACAAGAAAATCCGCCAGTATGTTCCTCCCATATGCTTCAGCTATTGACGACAGGCAATCCTTTCAAGCTGCTTGGAACTATATGTTTTGTATAATCTGCTCGATTAACCATAGCAATAAAACTAGTTATACGAAAGTATTACTACAGGTTCCGGCGCCAACCATTTTTCGACGCAAATCAGCATGTGGTTTCCGAGCGCAAACTTATCCGCTGTCATCGAGAGCAAGTTTCTCTATCTGAGGAATGATCACAGCTAAGAGATCGTCCAGACAAGTACTCGGCGGAAGAGGAGCAATGAAATTTTCTCAGAAAGGGGGCGAAGCTTCATCACTTATTGGAATGGTTCTGCCAGTGGATGGGAGTCGTTTGTTGTTCCTTGTTTGTGATGAAGTTACTTCCCTCAAGCTCAAGCTCTCTTCCTCGACACTTCGCAGCTCTGGCACAAAGCAAGTAACTGGACCTAAACCATGACAGACTTACTAGAGCTAGATATAATGAGCATTCTGAAAGCGTCATATTAAAGAACACAAAAAAAATTACTACTACCTGCTCGACAACTCTGCTTTTGTGATTTTCTTTTCAGGACTTCCCCGCGGACACACAGTTGAAGGGGCACCTCACCAAAATCCCGTGCGGGAAGGAGCTGTTACGACCCAGAGCCAGAGACGATATCCTCGACAGATTCGTATACCACGAACGTCTTATACTTGACTTCGCCCGTCTCGGTTTCGTACCAGATTCGGACCTTGTCTTGTACACCTGGTCCTTTCTCAAGAATGAACACATCTGACGTGCCTTTATCGAATCCACTGTCAAGGATCGTCGCCGGGTAAGTTCTTGCTTGCGTGGTGCCTTCTGGATTCCGGGCCTTCTGCCGTTTGTCGATTTTGAAGAGGCGCTCCAAGCTGCTTGACGGGTCCCAGTCCCAATCCAAGTTTGAGCGGCATAGTTCTCCTAATATGCGTCGATCGCGACAACCTTCCTTGTACCCCCTCCACCTTCCGAAATCAAGCTTTCCATTCGGCCAGTGTGGGTATTCCCGAGCATACAAGAACTCCGACGTCAAGTCACTCCAACCGACTTCAATTTGCCACGCACTGTCAAGCGAACCCGCTAAATCTTCCTCTGGTTCCTCTGCAAAGGTCGGATACTTCAGCCCCAGCTGAAACGTGTCGTGATCGAGTTTCCTCGTGTCCCAGGCCTCCCTCCGAAGCTCATCAAAGGAGATTAAGAGTCGGCGGGATCTTAAAGTGCATAATGTGATGTAGTTCCGGAGATGTATGGGAATATCGTCCTCTGCTGATTTCGCTCGTTCTCTTCTTGGGAGAGCAGAGCGGTAGATTGATTCCCATCGATAAATTTTATCCCTTAACACCGGAAATAGAAATTCCATTTGTGCGTTATCCATCCTGTGTTCCAGACATAGTACATGAGTAATAAACTTAGAAAGGAGAGCAATTACTTACGCGAGAAACGGACTACGAAGTGCGTAGATAGGCAGTGTATAGGACATCCCGAGATCCAACCGAAACAAGAGAGTATCAATGATACTTTCAAACCACCGATTGAACGTATAGAGGACTAGTATTTGAAGTTGACTATTGCTGGGCTTTTGATGGTGTTGATATATGAGGGACCGGAGGAGAAAAATGCATAGAAAGTATGTAGTTTCTATGATGTTATGAACGGCGGGAGTGAACGCATTCTCATGGACAATAAGATAATGAACATGAGAAGAGGTTTTTGCAAAAAGGAGGCAAGCATCGGAGAGGGCTACAAGGGCATCATGTTGAGGAGATCTGTGAGAGTCACATTTTCTGTTAACCGTCTTTTCGACGAGAGAAAAACGCACCGGCACGATAAGATCTGCAACAAGTCTCGTCGAAATCTGAGCGCAATCTCGTCGCTGTCGTTTCCTCCACGGGAGGTATAGTGGAGCTGCGCCCGTGCAAGCCCTGTCAGAAAGCGAAACAATTTCTTATCCGGGTGTGAATCGTCGAGAGCTGATGCGATTGTTCCTAAGTGGAGGATAGGTTCTACTACTGCAACCGATTCATAGAATTTGCAATACACAAAGTCCGATATAGAGAGACGAATAAGGACTGAGAGGGCTGCAGCTGATCGATACAGTGAGTTTGATCTGAATAGTACGCCGTCAGCTTCTGACCCACAGGCTAGCGCATCCACTTACTGCGACTGTTTGACGAGGCTTTTCAGTCCAGCTACGCGCGCCCTCGGTTCACAGTAAAGTCTTTCGTCTACACTGATTTCCTGTATGACTTCGCCCAGTGGCGATTGTCCAGGGGGCCAAGGGCCACTTCCATCAAAGCAGAGGTATTGCGCGATCTTGTCCGGGGAGAAAGAAGAGATAGATATACGAAATATAAACCGCTCGAGCTTTCTACCGAAAAACTGGTAGATATATGTATCGATTGTACGGCCTGGTCCTGGGATGTTGTCCATCGTCGCATTTGTCGAGACCGAGGAAATAGAGCTCGTATCATCATCCCGTTCCCTGTTGCTCGAACTCTCACTTGAGCCAGATGCAAAGGCATGAGGCAGACTGAGTTCGAGGTATTGTTTGAAATCGATTTGGAGATACTTGATTTCTTTATCGCGAGCACGGCGGTTCTTTTCTCCCTTAAAGACGTTCGATATGCGGCTGAGTGCCTTAGACATCACTGAAGATGTAAAGGAGGCAGAACTTGGTACACTGTTGACAGCAAGTTCAAGTTGGCGGTGTTGGCGCTTAAAATTCAATTCAATCTGTGATTCCCACGGCCGTCACGAAGTACTCCATCTCCTCAGGCTCTCAACATCTTGCAACCTCTGTCTCCAACATCTTCGCCAGGGGGCTGTGCTTCGCTGCTGATTGTTTCATGCTGGGAATATGATGGCCGGGCTCTCCAACAGGATCGCAGAAGTATTCGGCTTCAAATAGCATCGCCTACGGCCAGGCTGTAGACCCATCGGTTGGACATGCACTGACTGTCTGAGGAGATATACGGGCGGGTTCTATGGTCGTATGCATCTCATCGCTGTACTACTTTCTCGAGCGAGTCTCGGGTGCCCCCTATCCACTCTGGTGTCTTTCTTCTACCATATTGGCCGTTAGGCAAAGTCTGCTTAGATCGCTAACTCAGTAAGCGCTCGAGTGTTTCTCGGAAAGACTTTTCAGTCGTGACTGGGGTACCAAATATTGGTGCGTAATATCAACGAGCGCAGTACTGTGATCTCATCGAGAAATTATAGTTCATGCGAGTAGGAGTCATTGCACTCGCCACTGGCGGTACAAATCTTAGATGACTCTTCACGAACACGTGTGGTCGAGTGCCATCATCGAGAAAATGATTGACACTCCCACCGTTCTTCCCTCTTTCGCTGAAAACTCTGCGCTTCCCTCTTTCACTGGAAACTCCGCGCCAGGCTTCCAAGACCCGCTTTGCCGTCGCCGCTAGCGTCCTCGATGGTTTCAGTGAAGGTTTCCATTCCTTGATCTACCTGGATGCGGCGCCTGCTTCTTTTGCGTTGCTATGAGCGTAGTGAATGGATGAGGCCAATTCAAATCAAGTTTACGGAGGAAGACCGGGGACACGTCTTAAGGTTTTGAGGTAGACGATGCATCCGGAGGAGAGTTGCCGGAGGCGTGTGGGAAAGAATACCCTTGTGGTTGTAGGGTAGAAGCTCACGCTAGCCCCTTCGTTCTTTTTGCTGTTGAGGTGAGTTTCCATCACATTGTATTCGTGCAGTATACTGATTTTTCCTTAGTCGGACGAGAAGTATAGATGCTTAATCCACCTACTTTTGGTGACCCGATCACATACGGAATGAAATCAAACACGATTATTTTTCGTCTCACACTTCAGATTTGTCTCCTTGAACCGAACTTATCGGGGAGGAATGTGATTCTACAAACTTTTTTCTCACATTCAGCATATGGCCCTTCCTTTTGACAAGCGGGAATGAAGAGACTCCGTTTTTCGCGCGGTCGCCAATTGGGTGGGACTGCGATCACTGAGATCATGGAGCGCATTCACACAGCACAGGCGCAGTTCTAGCGCGTTTTGCTTGATTTGTGATATCTACCCGCGTAACATCGTGCACAACAAGCATCGCAGCCCTGCGCGTGAGTAGCTATTCATGGAGAGACGCGCCGTTTTCGCGATCTGACATAGCGATATGCTGCTACTTGCTATGCCCGGAGGCCGCGAATGATGCGTTCGAACGTACGTTCATAAGCGCATGCATAAGCCGTGTTTGACCGTTTAAATAGCTTGAGGACTTCCCTGCTGCTTCACCCTACCTACACCTACTTTCTAATCCCCTGCCCCCCCCTCCTCCGGCACGTCTCATTATGAAATTTTCAACGACCATCTCGGTTCTTGCTGTCGCAGGCGCTGCTTCTGCAGCTGTTCAGGTACGTTTGAATAGTCTACAGATGTTCGCCACATTCATCCTCTAACGACGGATATAGACTGTTGACGTCGGCGGCTCTGGGACAAATATTGGCTTCATCTTCAACCCGCCCAATATTACCGCAGCTGTGGGTGATGTTATCACCTTCACCTTCACCGGATCGTAAGCACCTTCAAGTCCATCCATTCTGTATCCACTTACATGTATTCTTTCTTAAAGGCCGGGTAATCATTCGGTGACCCAGTCCTCTTTCAATGGCCCATGTGACATTCTGAGCGATGGCTTCGACACCGGTACCATCTTCATCCCCGCGGGCTTGACCTCGGGCTTCCCGACATGGAACTTGACAATCACAGATGCCTCAAAGCCCATTTGGTACTTCTGCAAGCAACTCGCGCCGCAGCCGCACTGTAGCCAAGGAATGGTCGGGTCAATCAACGCGCCGTCCAGCGGTAACACCTTCGATTCCTTCCTTGCTAATGCGAAGGCCTTTAGTGGCAGCCCGGCTGTAAGCAATGAATTTAGCATGTTTCTTAGAACAGACCTGAACGTTTTCGTTCAATAGCAATCCGTCGGCTTCCTCGTCGGAGAGGGCGCATCGGCTTCGACAATCCCTGGTCCCCTCACCGGTAGCATTGCTGGCTTCGGTGTCCCGACTGCTACCGCTCCCGCATCTGGAGCCACGAGTGCTTCAAGCAGTAGTTCTTCGTCTAGTGCGTCTGCTGCGACCAGCACGAGCGCAGCTCTCGGAACGAAGGCAAACACTTTTGCTGTGGTCCTTGCAGCGATGTTCGGTGTTGCCCTCGCATAAAACGCAGTCAAATGTGGTTTCTTCTGATATTCTTCGTTGAACTCTTCATACCTTTGATTAGATGAGAAAATGTCTATCTCATGAATAATAATACTTCTAGTAATGCAAAGTATGGGGCTAGCTGGTCCTACGACGGCGTTTGAGTCCACTTGCTTCAGGATGTCATCGCTCCACATCGTGTGGACCAACGGGAATGGTCGTGCTCAGGTTCATCGTTCCGTATATTAAGCATTCATTCCTTTATCCCATGATGATTCCGCGGATAATATATACACATAGAAGCGTGGTAACCGAACGGAACGCCTAGACGAAAACCTCAGTATGTAAGCATGTCACCGCACAATCAAAGATAAGAGTACTCCTTGACTCAGTGTCGAAACAACCACGGAAATTCCAAAGCTGGCTGTGAATAGTGAACTTGAGGTGCAAGCTCCTTCGTTTCGCTAGTGGCTACAGTTAAATTTTTTGATAAGCGCAAAATTTTATTGGTGAGATGGCCGAGCGGTCTAAGGCGCCAGACTAAGGATCACCCTATTTATAGGGATACTGTGGGAGTTTACTACTATATCTGGTCCGAAAGGGCGTGGGTTCGAATCCCACTCTCATCATATCTTCCTGTTATTATCATTTTTAGCCTATAAACTCCAAGTGTTTTGTCAATTTCCGATGCAAAGTCTTGTACTAGCATAGCTGGAAAAAGAGTGAGCTCTGAAGATTGCATTGTGTGATTGTTTTAATATGTGACTGGTTTGCTTTAACTTGAGGGGATCCAGTGAGTCAGCTACATCTTCAGTACAGTGATGGTCAACATAAATGAGCTCCTTGCTGCCACACCCTTTGCTTATCTTCAACAAAGACTCATTTGCACTCCAAGTCTAAACAACAGCAGAAACATTGCAGAGTCTGGCAATTATATTGCTGACTTTATTAATTTTTGACAATTCCCAGGAGAAATGTAGATGTACAACTAACTCAGCAATCTAGTGGCCGCAAGTCAAACAGTTGCAAAGTACACAGCTATCTTTTGCTACTACGGCAGCAGTATACCGGCACTCCGGAAGCTTTCTAGCAGTGATCATCCGGTTAGTAATAGTACTAGGCCTCCGCTCACGACAGACTTACAAGCTACCTTTGTAACCTTTAGCGATGAACAAACTGCACTTCGTTTTCCCTTCATCTTCATCGCTACCTTACCCCCGATTTACACTGGAGTTCATTGATACACTCGTGATGTCACAGACCGAATTCCTTCCCAAAACACAAAGTACGCACCGAAGAGGTACTAAATTTAGACGTGGGTACTAGTAGTGTGCGATCCGGTACCACCTATTTGCCCACAAGCCTTGTCTCCTCATCGTCTGGGTAACGTCGGCCGGATCCTTCATAGTAACCTGTATATAGGGAGTATCCGCGCTGATGATACACTGGTAATTATGAGATCTGGCATCTTCGAATGGACCGCAACAATGACTCGTCGCCGCGGGAGTTGATCTTCCGGACAAATGTGTGAGCGCCGTATCACAAGCATGCGTCGCAGAGGGATCACACCCCTTACTCGTCCACCGTCCTTCTCAGGCTCTACTCTGATTTCTCAAGATGTGTAGTCGACAATTCAAGGGCGACCTTCATAAGGATCGTTGATTGGAACAACGAACTCCCCCTTTCCTCCTCCTTCCCTCTCTCCGTATCGCTACATTGACACTGAGGGCAATGGTCCATCCTGTTCAAGCTATGGACTTGACGGCAGCATATCTCCGGGTCGCGTCTTCTGCGGTTGGGCTCTACGAGTAAGTGTCAGTTTTCTGCTTCGTAACATCTGATGACTAATATGATACGACACATCTACTGCCGATTATAGGTACATAATCACGCTTCCTGCAGAATACCGACTTTACAGAGATGCGTGGAAAGCGAGGAGGCTTAGGTGTGCCTTGCGAAAATCGATTCATATATCAGCTAACTTGACCTCCAGCATCCAATGCCTTCTCTTCTTTTCTATCCGGTGAGCGGCTTAGAAAAGATAGAGATTACATTCGACCAGAGCTGATTTATCCCCCACGATAGGTATCTTAGCATAGTCGTCATTGTGCTGAATGATGTCGGATTCTTCGGCACTTTTAGTTCAAGTGAATGTCGCCGATTTTTTTTGGTCGCTCCAACTGCAAAAGGTGACTGGAAACTGTTGTATCTGAACTCTTTCCTGTGATTCATACAGTCAATCGGTTTAGTCTTCCAGTCACTTGCTTCTCAACTCATTTTAGCAACAAGGTGAGGACGATAGCTTGACTGAATACATCACAGAATCCCCTTTCTTCTTACTATTATGTTATTCTCAGTCACCATGTGACTGTGGTAGACAATAACTGCTTTAATAAAAATTAATTGATGACAATGTGCCGTTGCCCTTGTGCCAAAATTGAAGGGTGACGGTCGGTTTGTAATATTTGAGTAATTGCCTACGGTTTATTGGTAGTCACTATGAAAGTTCATAAGCTATCATAATCCGACTACAATACTGTACCCGTTAAGGGAGTCATCTATTGTCAAATGCAGTAACACTGTTAAGCGATGTCACACAATTCACTTCCCAGGGTCTCCAATCATTTAATTATAATTAATAAACATATCTTATTACTTCAATTGGTAGTTACATGTATATACTATTACTAATTTTACTCACCTGTTTCAGAACGGTGCTCCTCGAAGTATAAGCAGCACTGAGAAGCAGAGTAGACCAAAGTCGCACAGCTCAGCAAAGATGACAACATTAGCCAGCACCAGAACACCAGTACAGAATCAGACAACAGCAAGGAAGCAGCAGAAGAGAAAGCCCAAGCACAATGACGGAAGGCAAGTTAGTCTGCAGTGGTGAAGAGTTTCCCGTTCGTCTGTGTTGTCCAGTCACCAAAGCTAAAAACAGCAGTAATAGGCAGGTCTTCTCAGTCATTCACCAGACTGAAGAGTTTATCCAAGCTAGCAGATGTGGCGGATACTAGTTCTAAGTGGGAAGACAAAGAACACGCTGTTCCACGACACTGAGGTGCTTCGTCGCCGCTGCTGCCGTGTTTAAGAGTGTCGTCGCTGTTGGATGTCGTCAATAATGTGGGTGGTTTGCTGGGTTGTGATGGTAGAAAGAGGTGAGGTGGGGGCTCTCGTGGTCGACGGCGACGGGTGAACGGGAGCCCCGCAAGGGGTGGAGCGAAGAGATGGGTGGGGACTTACAGAAATTTTTGTCGTGTTGTCTCTCAACTTGTTGGTCATGTGATTAACTTCTAAATCGGGACAGGGTAAAAGTCCGGTGATAGGTTTCTCTACATGAGACCGAACCGGTAGTCTCTGTAACAAAATCATAGTCAAGCTATGGGTTAGTTGTAAACCAATTGTAATTCTTATAATTTTTATAGTCGGTTACACTTTTCATAGCAAGTTTTGTCTTTCCAAAATTAGCTGAATTCCTTTTCAAATAAATTACAAGGTATTTGTGATACAGTCTCATATTGTAGGTCCCTTTTGGAACCGGATAGGAATTTATGGATTAATAAAAATAAAGGGGATTTAGTGATGTACAGCTATGGTTCTGACTCTATTCTTATTTATACAGAACCTTTTCTATATCGCAGCGAGCCCGTTGGGTCTGCTACACTCTAGTAGTCGCGTTGACAATCACTGTGTCTGTGAGTACGAGCAAGTTGATGGCTAGCAAAACGTTTATGATTGTATAGATGGAATTCTTCTCAACTATTTACAAAAGAGGACGTGAGACTACTGCATAATATCTTTTGCTTGCTAATGACTAACTATTTTTTCGTAGCTGTACAAAGTAGTAAGGTAAGAGTGTGTTCATGTGGAGATGGAATCATACTAAACCTACTTTATGATAGAACAAGTATACCACATCCCGTTTATTTCAATTCCCCTCACTTACCGAGGATAAAAGTTGCACTTCAGGGAACTCTACAACAGCTCAATTTGCGTGGATATACTACGTCATGTGCATGGTATTTGACCTTGTCGTCATCGGCATTTCGACCACATACCTATACAGATATTCTAGAGATACGTTGCGGTAGGTTTTTTTCGGTTTTCCATTCGACGTTGCTTCTCACAAAAATTTCGTGTAGAATGTCTCATTTCATCCGAAGGTTTTTGAGCCACTCCATTCAAACAAAGCTGGTTTGTCTTACTTCCTTTAAGGCTGTTGTACGAAGGAATTGGTTATTTCGTGCTCTTAACTGGTGAGAAATCTACTTTAAATCCGACTTGCTTATGGGCTGATGCTCATTCTTGGCAGGGGTTAACATTCTGAATATGACACTGTTTCGGAGCCCAAGTGAAGCTATTCAGGTGTGTGCGGAAATTCTCTTTCGATCTCACACACCACTCATATATAATGACAATTCCCGAAGTCCTCGGGGTGAGTGAAGTTGTTCTTAATATGTGATGAGAGTGTTGACACGCCTATCAAATGTCACACCGGTAGTGTCTCGCTAGGATATGTTATCACCTGGATAACAAGCCAAAGGCTTCTCTTGAGCCATCGATGTACGCACTCTCACCTGTTCACTGTGATAAGTCTCGTGCTTCTGACATGAAATCGTGTTTGTAATTACTGCATCTGTAGACGCAGCACAGGTCTACACCTCGCAAACCGCAATATCGGCAGACTGCACTACGCCGGTGCCGAAAGTCTTTAGTGTCGTCCGATCGCTCGATACCTCACATGATATCAATGAAGCACTACGATCTCAATTCGAGGCATCGAAGGCTCAGAAATCCTTCGGACATCAAGCGATGATCCTTGAAACGTCGGATTCCGAATCAAGCCCGACCGGCACACCTTCTACACCTGCAGGTTCACAGAGCCTCGTCATGCAGGAGACGTCGGAGTTGCCTGTCCAGGTTCGGGTAGAACAGACCGTGCAAATACGGTACGACCGCCACTTTTATGGGATGGAGGACTATCGAACTCACAGAACGACATCGGGGTGGGAGGATACATAATGTGAAGCAACCCGTTCGCGCGACTCTTAATGCCTGTGTTATCTATATGTATAAGTTTGTCTCCACATATGTAATTAGATATTCTGCTGGTTGTTGTAGGGTATATGTAATCGGATGCGTAGACTCATTACAAGCTAAGACAATCCTTGAGACTGAGGCTTGTGATTGGTATCGAGCCTAGAAGTGCCAATCACCAGTGTCGCACCGCATCTAAAGGAGCCTCCGCTGTTGTTGAACAAGCCGATTCCCAATCTTTAGGAATGAGTTCCCGCATTCGGGCCTGGAACGCCGTATATGTGCAGAACTCGGGATGTCCAGGTAGATGGTTGCCCTCTTTCGCACATGCTGGCAATCGCATATCTTTGTTTTGATAGCGCACACGAACGACTAATATGAGAAGAATATTTTATCAGAAGTCAGAGTTCGAACGAGATACATGACAGAACACGTACAATGCTCTCGCGGGGTGCTTGTCCGGAAGGGCGAAATCGCACCAAAGGCAAATTGAAGAAATGATTGATGTTGTCCTCGCTCCACTCGTTTGCGTACGAATAGCTCGAAGGTAATTGACGAGGCGAATGCGGGCCACCTGTTTATCGCAATTTTATAAGACCGTCCAGAGGTAAAACCAGAGTGGTTGCATACTTCTCATTATAGATACCCAACGATGACACCAACGGTGCGATACCCGTGTCATGTGTACTGTGGACAAGGATCTTTAAATAGTCTTTTTCTCCGAGCTCCGCTTTGTATTCCATGCGTCGCGATAGATCAGCGAAGAGCTTTCCAAAGCCTAGTCGACGGACTTCTTCAGATTGTATGTCTGTCAAGAGGCACTCAGAGGCCTTTTCATGCCTAAGGACACTGCAATGTCTTACATCCTAAAAAGATATTCGTCAGCCGTCAATAATAAAAGGTTACAAATGAAAAGAAGGACGAACCTCCGAACCATTCATTTACTACTGCCTTTTCCTGTACGAAAAATGGTCTAAGCACCAAATACAGAGTACGAGGAAAAGTAACGTGCAATTAGGTCAATGACTTCCTTCTCATGGAATTCCGGTGGAACCTTAACGTCATGTGCTTGGCACGATCGAATCTATACCTTATCAGTGCTCGGATGTCAGAAAGTCTCTTGTATCCCGCTTACGGTATCCAAAATTGAGAAAGCCCTGGGTTTGCCGTCCTGGATGTTTCACAAGGTTAACGCAGGAGCACATCAACATCAATTACTGGATTGAATAGGTGACATACCAAGCGAACGGGGTTTCCTCCGATATATTTAGATAGTTTTTCGTCCAGTTGACTCAATTTATCGTTATAAGTAGCTCTAGCGTCTGTGGGAGCATGGGGGTTATTGTCTCGAAGCGATTGGAGGTTATAAAACACCCCACCAGCCGCAAATTGTAGGAAAAGTATTTCCAAGCGCTTGCAGTTCTGTACACTTGCAACGAGATTCTCATCTCTTCCGTTCCTAGATTATGAAATATTAAGATAGATGTTAGACGACGGGTCGAGTGACAATGGCAAACCTGACAAGCAGTGTGGGAGTAACGCCAGGCCCTAGCTTTGACGCGGGATAAAGTCCATGCATAACTTGCTGGAGGGATTCCATTGTTCTGTGCATATTAGTAGAACTATTAGACAATGTGATTAGATACTGTCCAGTATGCGTTGAGGATGATGCACTGACCGGAAATATGTTTCTGACTCGTTTTTGAGAATGTCTGGTAGAAATCCCAGTCTGCGCAAGTATTAGTTTGAACTTCGGCGATATGTTCATCATTCACTGACTTCTCGACATAGAGTCTTCTTAGGGCAGTCCCATAGCTATAAGTAGACTGAGAATAAGCTGAGATTGATTTTCATGAGCAGATTCAAAGGGAGGTGGTTTTATCTCACCTGTCGACCCACGTCGGTTAGCTCACCTAGAAGGCTACGAGTGTATAAGAGCTTTCTAGCAATATCAGCGGGAAGATTTGCATACCATTCGTCTTCTACAGCCGTACCGTTTTCCAACTCTACCATTCTCCGCATTGGAAGGAAACCACCATCTACAGCAAAATCGAGATGGCCATTTAAATGGGTTGTGGCAATTGTGCTGAGCCGTCGACTTTTACACATCAGCCAGTGCTCAGGTATCGATGCAGGTGGTTCGGACATATAAATGCCCACAGGCATACGGGCGCCTACGGCCGGAGTGTCATCAGGTTCAAGTTTCAGTTTAGAAACAAAGTATCTATAGTCGGCGTTGAACGCGAGCTCACCGTGTCGAAGATAGACATGGACTTGCTCCAACGCTAGCTCTGCGGGCGCCTCTGTATACGCGTCTACATCTAAAGTGCTTTGTGCTTCACTTATCGGGATAGAAGTTGCTGTCACTGAACTTCCTAACGCCGGTGACGAAGGCATCGATTCTGCACGAATTGCAATTGATGAAACGCCCCAGAGAAGGTTGAACAACGATTGCACGAGCATTCCGCAAGTCTTCCCAAGTTTATAGTGCGAATTAACAATTTCCAATGAGCCGATTGGAATGTGGTGAGACGGAGACGTTGAAGACCTTGATGTGCAAAGTACAATGATGGGCGCTCGGCACTCACTGGCAGGCCGTAGCTCCCGCTATACCCGTTCAAGTTCGCGCCGGGTAACCCACGGCGGTCTGCGAGATCGGATCACGTGCTTCAGACCCAAAATCGTAATTTACTTTAAAGGTCGGGAATATTAGCCTGAGATCTCTGCTATCCATAAAAGGATACTTAAGTAGAGCAACTGTAAATGGGAATTCAGTAATTCCAGAATACTTCGGACCGCTTCCTCAACTTTGCCAAACGACATCCAGGAGCATCATGGCTGTCGACCAAGGTATTATTGCGAAGAACACAGGACCTTCTGGAAAGGTGCAGCAGACTGAAAGCAAACCACGGGGCGCAAACAGGTCGACAAAGGTCGCTGGGAAGCTAAAAGTGCTTCCTGACCAACCGGATGTTCCTTCAAAATTAAACGATGTACCCAAACCACCTGCCACTACTGCCCCGGAGGACAATGTGAAAGCTTCCACAACCACAGACAGCGACGAGGAGGAAGTGGACGAAGAAGAGGAACAAGAGGAACAGGAAGAGGAGGATGCAGAGGTTTGGGTTAAATTTCGATTTATGCCTTGAAACTTACTAAAGATGTGTGCTACAGATGTACAACCAAATCGCTCAAATACCCGAAGGCACAGCGAGAAGAGATGCTCTACAGCTAACGAAGAAGAAAGCCAGGTCGCTTCCGCGTGTGACTGCTTATGCCACTGCAGCGTAAGCTTTGACAATCGACTAGAAATGCATTCGCTCCAAATTTACCTTAGAATTCAGGTCTTACCGCCTTCAAGACCTCATGAAGTTCTTCCAGGCTCGGAAATCTGCATACCACACAAACCCACGCCTCATTGACGAGGTCATCTACACAACATACTCCTACGAAACTTCTCAAGCTCGGTTAAGCTCGTCTTTCCACCAAGACTCTCAAGTACGGGATAGTCTACACCGACAACTGCCTCCACCACCGTCGCGTACTAATGTCGGTGACCTCCTGGGCGTTCCTGAACTCAGGACAACAGAAGGAGACGAAATGACACCTGGCGATGACGTCACTGGCAGCAAGAGCAAAGATGCGAATGGGAAACGAAGAAAGAAGTTCGATTCCGGGAAGGGGCAATACGCGGAGATATTTCTGTTTGAGTACGGAACGGTAGTGATATGGGGAATGACGGAGGTAGAAGAGAGGAGGTTTTTATCTTCTATGTGAGTGTCAACTCTTGTCTGTAAATACTTTCCCTTAACCTTTCTTTGTGTCCAGCAAGCGCTTCGAAGTGGACAAGCTCGGTAAGTCTATTAACGTCGATTGGCGATGTTGTATCAACTAACCCGTGTCCGCTCAGCGCCTGAAGACGTAGAAATGGAAGATCTGAACTATTACTACGCGAATTATAGTCGGTAAAGGACCTACGTACCCTACGTTGCAAGCAATTCTTTAACGTGATTTTATTGTAGAATTTTCAACGACGTTATCACTCTAAGAAGAGGATCTAGTTTTATGTAGGTGGTCTTTGTAAAGAAAAGCTACAAGCGCTGGTCTGAAATCATTAAAGGACAAAGCTGTCGCTGTCGCACGCTTTAGCTCAATCTGTTAAAATCTCATATGTAAGTGGGGTAACGAACCGTTCTAGGACTCTACCGACTGATGTTTTTCTACTTTTCAGTTCGAGGAGCGTATTGCCACTACAATTGAAAACACAAAAGATATCCCCGAGGTCATAAGCGAGACAGGGAAAGTGGGTATGCCGCACAAAGGTCAGAATCATTTTACTCACCATAAACTGAGTTCGGGTTACTAATTCTAATGCTGATCTAGAAATAATGCAACAAATCGGAGAACTCTTCTTGTTAAGAATAAACATTAATCTTGTTGGTTCCGTTCTTGATTCACCGGTAAGTCGTGTGTGCTTGAGCTCGCTGATACTGCAGCTGTGCTCACTATGCCTTTCAGGAAGTCTTTTGGGTATGAGTTTCAGCGAAGGTTTGAACTTATTATTATAGCGCTAATCCTCTGTCTTTCGTTGTAGAGTTACCCGGATCTACAACCGTTGTATGAAGCGGCGAGGAGTTACCTTGAGATTCCCCAACGTGTAAATCTGCTGAATACAAGAGTTGAGGTATATCTAGGTTTATGTCTGAAAACGCCGTGCGGGACTAATATACTTAATCATTATTGTAAGGTCCTACAAGACATGCTGCAACTTCTAAAAGAGTCTGTATCAAGTCGGCATTCGGAACGATTAGAGCAGATTGTCATTGCACTCATCGGTGTTGAGATAGGTTAGCACCATTCCTACTCAGGAGTTCCCCCTCTTCTGCGGAAATGACATTGCTGACATTTTTTTCTCTACTCAGTTCTTGGCATTATCACGATCTTAGTAGATCTCTTTTCATAGTTTCTCATTTTCTCCTAACCTTCTACGGCATCTGATTGGGAGTCTAGTTACTTGCAATGTAACATATTTTCTTCACAAGAGTTTTCCCACCTTTCTTGTCCCGATCACATTAGTATGTTTCGTATCTGCGACCAGAACTAATACAAATGCATATGACGAAAGGAAAGTCGTGAAGCGTTACGAGTATCAAATACTCGAACCTGCGAGCTCCAGAAGTATCTCCCGATCTTCACTTTCGTCCACGAGAGCACGCAAGAATCCACCCTGTCGAAGGAGGTTCTTTGGCGTATCGAACTCGACTACTCGGCCATTGTCGAGCACAATCTAAGAATCGTATACATTAGTTATGAGTCATGGTCACATATGTCAATGTGACGCACAATTTTGTCGTAATCCAAAATCGTTTGGAGTCGATGTGCAATGGTGATTAATGTTGTATCGCTGGAGAACTCCGTGCGCAATGTTTTCTGAATAGCCATGTCTGTCTCATAATCTGGAAACAGTTATTAGGCTCAGTTTTGGAAGGAGAATGAAGATATTGCTGTACCTATTGCGGCCGTAGCTTCGTCGAGGATGAGAAGCTTGGTTTTTCGTATGATGGCCCTGGCAAGCGCAATGATCTGGCGTTGGCCCAGAGAAAAGTTCGACCCGCCGCCGTCTACGACTGTATCCAATCCTATTTTCGCCTTCACCTGATTGTCCCCAGTTCCATCTGTGGCGTTTGCTCCACCATTCCCAGATGCAGGACTAACCTCCGACCCTTCTCTTTGCTCTGAAGGTCTTTCGTGGACGTCAAACAAACCTGCGACTTGTAATGCGTCATTGAGCTCTGCGTCAGAGTGCGTCTCAAAAGGGTCGAGATTGGTTCGAAGCGTTCCCGAGATGAGCTCAGGTTGTTGAGGGATGAGCGTGATGTTTGAGCGGAGGGCGTCGAGGTTAATCTCATCCGTTTTGAAGTCATCATATATGACTGTTCCGCTAGTTGGAATGGCTCGAAGAAGAGCGAGAGCAATGCTAGATTTTCCTGAATAAACTAATCAACTAATGAAAGGGGCGTATGCTTGTTTTGAAGCGTACCGGCACCTGTCCTACCCACTATATATTTAATTGAAATTAATGCCATTCAACATTAATCTGTTCTTACGAAAAACTCACCAATCCCGACACGTTCTCCAGCTGCAATGTCAAATGAGACGTCTCGTAGAACTTCAGGGGAGTCTGTCCTATGATCAGAAGACTATCCATGACATTTCGTATCCGACTTACCTTCAGAGTATTTAGCCGAGAGATTTTCAACCCGAAGGCCCCCACAGGATGGCCAGTACGCAGGTGGTTTGCCACTTTCGGTAGGAGTAGGTTCATGCTCGATTTGTATGAAGCCGTGGATCCTTTCCAAGCTTGTAGCTGATTGAGACGGTCAGAGATCTGAGATAAATCTCCGTAGATGCCTTACCTTGAATTTCAAGCATATTAAATATCCTTGCCCACCATACTATATCTCTTGTGAAAGACATAATGACAGTAATGGTAAATCCCGCCAATCCCGCATCGATTTCCCCGCTATATACCACGTATGTTGTTATAGCAGCTGCGAACAAGCCGCTTAGACTATCAATACGCATAGCCATCCATCTGTTCATTCCGACGAAAGCATGGGTAGTTCGAGCGGCTATGTCGATTTGTCTTCTGAGCGCCTCAGAGAAATACTGCTGGGCCCCAAACGCACGAATGCAGGCTGAGTGAGACGAATAGAATGAGCCCGGAGGCAAGGAAATGCAGGTAAAAGACAGTGGCTTACGTAGACCACTAAGAGCAGCACCAACTTGTCCTACAATTGGAGCCTTTGCGTTGCTTCGTTCGCGCCGGATGCCCAGTTGGCAATTAACGTATAAGTAACCGATAAAAGTACCCAGGAAGGCCATTATGATAGCCGGGACGAATGCATACCACCCTGCTACGAGTATGGCGCTTCCTAAGAAAGTAACGAGAGCAACGGTCATGCGTAACTCGTATCCTACAAGGAAACTGAAGTCCCCGTCCATTGTTCCGATGTCTTGTGTGCACCGAGTAATTATACGTCCAACAGGCGTAGTATCCAACCACCTGCCCGCATGTTAAGTACCGACATCATTAGGCATGCAGAGTATGCGTACCTGAATGTCGCTGAAAAGATGCTTTTTAAAAGACGAACATGGATAACACGAGAAGCTCCCAAAGAGTTGATGGACCAGATGATTTTAGCCATTGCATCCGTGAAAAGACTGCAGAGTATGATGAGACCGTAGATTAAGATATATCTGATGGTGATGATTAGAATTCCGATGAAGAATGAAATAGCGTTCACTTACTTGCCAGCTGGAACCTCATTTTGACTACGCTCTTCATACTGTGACGACCAAACATTGATAAACCATATCTGACCAACATTCGAAACTCTGTTTGCGAGGACGGAGAGCAATATGATCGCCCAAGTTGTCGGGTTGCCCACCGTTTTGAGGTACAGTGAGTATATCGAGAAATCGACACGTCCTAGAGGTTTTTCCTCTGCCAAGATAAGCTTTCCGTTGGCTTCCCTAGATCCCTCGACATCCAAACTCTCGTCAAGTTTAACCTCGATGTCATCCCCAAGCTCTTCCTTCTCCTTTTCCATTTGGGCGTTAAGACGCCTGACTTGCTTCAGCACCTCAGACACAGTTCCCTGTGCGTTCACTGTTCCATTCCGTCCGAGGTCAACAACATGATGAGCTATGCCTGCCATCAGGGCGATGTTGTGCGTGACCAGGATGACAGTCCGATCTTTGACTAGGTCGCCCCTTAGTGCTTTGTTAGCAACCCACTTCGCCGTGTGTACGTCGAGTGCAGCCAAGACATCGTCAAGCAGCAAGACGGAAGCAGGGGAATACAGAGCTCGCGCTAGCGTTACTCTGGCCTAGCTTGTTATCAGCTTCATGTTTTCGAGTTTTATGTGGAAAAATAAGCCTTACCTTTTGCCCACCGCTAGAATTTCGTTCATGAGCAATTTTGTAATGGATGAACACATAACAGACATACCTTAAGGTTAGCCCCTTTTCTCCGATTTCCGTCAAGTCACCCGCTTCCCATAGACGCAGATCTTTGTCCAAAGCACAACAAGATAGGACTAGAAATCATTTTTAATTAATGCGTCAATAACATAAATGATGTTCACTGACCTTCCCTATAACGCTCCTCATTGTATTGGCTTCCGAAAAGTATGTTACCCTTTTCTAAGTCAGATGTAGGTTCCTGTCTTAACGAAGACCCAATTCCTTACTTTGAAAGTATCGTTGAGAACCCACGATTCTTGAGGTGCGTATGCGACTCCACCCTCTCGAGGAAGGTTGTACCAGGAACCAGCGTCGAGCGGCTTGTAATACATCTCTCCCAGAAGCGCCATTAGCGTAGAGGTCTAATCAGCCCACAGTAGAAGCGGTTAGGATGGTGAGAATGGAATTTAAGGGTATAAACGATTGCACCTTTCCGGAAGCAGTAGGCCCAACGATGAGATTTATGAATCCCTTCTTGAAAATAACGTCTCCGTCGAAATGCAGCTCGAATCTCCTACGAGTGTGTAGGTTTGTTCCAGGGGCAGCAGGCGTCGGAGACTCGGTGGGGAACGCATCCCATGAAAACGAGCAACGACTGAATCCGACCTCATCTCTGACAGACCCTGTGGCAAAAGCCTCGCTTGTTGCGTCTGCAAACGCAAGAGGTTTCTTTTCGAGAAGCTCCGTCTTTAAGCGAACAAACAGTACGTTAATGGGCTGGTTCAATGTCGAGGTCCCCCGATCAACTCACATTGTTTAAGAACTCGTCATAGCGGTCGAAATGGATCTTTGCTGAAGAATCAATAAGTAAGTCCTACCATACATGTCAGAAAAAGAAGACGCCACGACAAACCTCGTAAGACATGTGGAATATTTCCCATGACTTTGAACGTATGCTCTTCGACGATCGAGAAAATCTGCAACAAACGTAATGAATACGAATGAGTTTCGTTCTTTCAGAGGCGCCCGAACGTATGTACATACCATCATTGTAGTGAACATGCGAGATGCTATGATGAAGCGTCTGCTTGAGCATTCAGACACACAGGAGCCAACGATGACTTACCCGAGAGGTCGCCTTTGATCACCAAGGCCTTCGAACCGCAAAAGGTCAGATACATAACACAACACTAGAATAAGAGTCTGAACAAGACAAAGGTCCCCACGCACATAAATAGCAAACGTGGTGATCTTCGCAATTGCAGGGAGGAGCATGTTCAAATTGTCCATCGTCGCGTCCAAGATCTTGTTAGTTCTAATTTTCCGAAGCTCATCTTCTCTGCACTTTGACAGACGGTGTAGCATATATGGCTCCCAGGCAAAGAGCTTGATCATTCTCAAAACATTGAGGGCTAGCAGAAGAGCATGTGAGCTCTACAGTAAAATTGTCGATGGTATAGCGTACGTACAGTCTGTCACTGCTTGAACGCGTTTGTCTGTCTTTTAAGTCGATGAGATTTTTATGAGCAAAACATAGAAGTATTCCGAATCATTAGATATACACATACCATGTCCATTTGTTCCTTTTCGTATTTCGCAATAAGCTTCGCTACGTAGCCAGGTGCGGGTGACAATATAATAAGGAGAGCAAATCCAACAAGAGAGCTAGATGTCATAAGCCAGTGTCAGTTCATGGTCTTAGAGTAAGCTGAAGCGGAGACAGATACAGACCTCCAACCCACGAGCTTGTACAATATCACGAGTGCGATGGCAAGTTGTATGATAGAAGCGACTGCATAAAATGGAGTTCAAGTCGAGCAGTGAGCACGGAATAGTTATCGCCAATCGCGAGGTATACTAGTATGTGATACGTACGAAGATTAACGACGCTCCATGCTTGTGCCATACCTCGGAGATCGGATGTGATCAGGTTGTTGATCTTTCCAACTAGGTGACGCGTTTGTTGCTCAACGACTTTCCCTCCTTCAGATAACGTAGCTTCAATCGCATCCTCTTTGCCTTCGTCCTCTTGAACTGGATTCGAAGAAGTGGACGCTACTGATTCCGAGTCCGAGTCGACTTTCTTGTCTACATTGGAGTCTTTCCTCGTATGATCGGAATTTCCATTTATCCGGATCCTTAGGGCGTGGTGGAAGACGAGGTATACGAAGGAACTCTCGATCTCTACGTCGATGTTTGTCTAAAGTAAGGACTGACATCAGTAGTATATCTTTAATATGATCGTAGGCTTCTGACTTACCCCGACATAAAAGTATTGTGTCGTCAAGCATGCCGTGATGAAGGGTCCGAAGCCCACAAGTATTATCCACACCCAAGGCCGGAGATCATAAGGTGATGAGCCAGTCTCAAGGAATCTAAAGATCAGGCATAGAAATATAAGTAATAGGCTGAAGGTGTGTGAAGTAAAGTACTCACAAGAGAATGTTGCGCGTTCCGAGAACGCCAAGGAAATCGGACATGGTCTGTGAGGCCCGGCCGCGTTCTTTAGCTCATTAAAAATAAACTGGATTGAGAAGAAACATACCCCGAGAAGGGCCCACAGCGTACACCAAGCATAATCGTTCCCTGTATAGGCCATAGGTAAGATAAAAACGTGATAGGCAATAGCGAAAATTTCACTAACGCCATACGCTCAAGTAGCTCAGAGCAAAGTGTCTCTTCTTCTTTGCCTGAACCGGGTCCATTTCCTGCACCAGCAAAGACGAAGAAATGTTATTTTCGTTAGCTAAAACTCGCTGAGATTTATGCATGGTGAACGTACCTTGAACACTCTTCGAGCTAGCACCTCGATCTTTTCCTCTTCTAGGAGTGGAGGCATATCGGCAATCGCTACATCTTTAGTCCGGTATGCATTGAAAACAACATGGTCGAGGTATGAATAAGTGATGCGGGATAGGATTGACATTTTTGTTAAGGGTTTCTTGGAATGGTCACTCTACAAGAAAAATTAGGTTATGTTCTGTCAACTCGCGAGAGCTACTGGAGATCAATAAAATTACATGCCTCCTCCGATGGTTGAGCATCTAGTCTAAGGGGCCGTGGCATGACCAGTGGGATTACTATTGCGCAGATTGTCAAAATTCCAATGCGAATCCAGGCGATAGGATCTGCAAAAAGCTCGGAAGGATCTTTAGACAGTGATGCATATGGCCAAATATCGTGGATGAAGTAGACCATTAAGTCGACAAGTAAGACAAGTGCCAGTTGGCGTGATGTTATGTCCCTCCATCGCGGGTTTGACAGGATCGAAGCTATAGAAAGGGCCAAAGCGTATATCTACATAAGGCAAAGAGAAAATCAGTGCATTATTCGACTAACAAACATCTTCACTTACATAGAATGCAGGGTGAGAGTAAACTACAGATGAATCGTCTGAATTGTGCCTTGACAGTGGTTGGCACCATCGGAGCACTATTAGACCGCAGATTCCAAGGGTTCTTGCCGCTCTGAAGGCAAATATTTCAGCGCCATCAAGATTCCGTACCGAAGATTGCCATTCTCTGGAAGGTCTGGTAGAGTCTGGCAAGAGTGGACGGGAAAAATGGTATGAATCCACCAGAGCTTTGAAGCAAACGTAGATGAAAGAGCAAGCCGTAGCTATCCGTGATACGAAACCCAGATCTCCACTGTAAACAGATGATTCCATAGCGTCCCCCGGGGAGATAGAGTGCAGACAGAGACAAGATGAAGGAGACTGTAGTACGATAGCGCTTTTTATGATTGGCATGACTCGCATTGCGGTTCCGAGAGTCGGTTAACTATCTTTACTACGGTAATGTCACGGATTAGTGCCAGTGAACCACATGGTGCACAGTGCACAATGATGGTGTGATAGATTTTTAGTGGCTGAAATTCATCGCAAAGTGAACAATTGGTGTAAAATGCGGGATTCTGAGGTCCTGTAAGTGATGCGCAGAATGAAGACGTCCGAGTGTACTCTAAAGAAGCCGTTTGACTCACTTGTGTGGGAGAATCCATCCTGGTCCATCTGATGGATCAACATCCGATACAGTCTGCTGCTACCTGTTCAGTCGCTCCCGCCTATGTGAGTGATATCCTTGCTCCTTACGGTGTAGTGGTGGTAGCTATGATAGTCCGAGTCGTAGACTTTCAATCATTCAAACGGCTGATTGAATCGGAGCTCGAACTTGAACTTCTACCTTACGTAAGCCACAGATTTGAACTCAATTTGAATGCCGATTTCTCGCGATAGCTCGAAATCAAAAGTCCGAATTCATCCGCAACACCCGTACTAATAAGTAAAGCATGATTATCTCGATCTGCAAGTCCGACTATACTATATCTTCATGGTAATTCGGTCTTTACAGTCTAGCAAGAAGAAGAAGAGATGAGGGAATCTTTCTATGGCTTGTCTGCATGGTGATTCAGATTGAAGTTTGACTTGCACAGCAAATCATGACAGTTGCCCTGCAGTTTGTACAAGTAACAAAACGAAGGCTGAACTGATTTGCTTCCACGGTTTAGGACATACCTTATACTTGTACCAATCAGCGTTACATCATCATATCGCATTAATTGAGGCAAACGAGTATTTAAGGTCACAGAGTCGCCGCTCTTATGAACCTGCCGGTTACCTATTCAAATGCGACTTTTCTCGCGGACTGTTCCATCAAAAAAAAATTGTCCCTCGGTAGGGCGGACCAATGAAGAACCATCTCATACGTTCTCCGTCTGTTGAATGGCTTCTGGAATCTGGACAGCGCGGCGACTTTGTTTTCTCTCGTGCTCGGTTTATTCGCTACCAACCGCTTGCTGTCTAAGTCACGCGTATGCATGCATCATCATGCATGGAATTAATCGACAACACTGGCATACAGTGGAGTCTGAACTGCCTGTGCTTAATGTCAACTACCTACTGATCACTTGCTTGTACAACTTCGACAGCATTTCTGCCTGTTACATCCGAGACAGCGGCGTGCAAGCCCGCCGCTACCATGCCCATAGGACCCGCAGTAGCGCCTGGTTCGCCGCCCATGCCTTGACTCGAGTCCTGGCTCGTCTGGGTCTTCGGCGGCTGCAGCTCGCGCGGTCCACCCAAGCGGGGAGTCACCCACTCCAGCGAGACGTCCACATCTATCAACGCGGAGCCTGCACCAAGGGGAAAGTCCAGCTCTTTGCGCGTTAGGACAAGATGTGTCGACTGAGAGGTAGACGGGGAGGGGGGAGAGACGGGGGAGGAGGGGGAAGAGGAGGGAGGGGGCTGCGGCATATGGAAGGTCGGAATGAACCAAAACCAGCCCATGAAGACCGAGCCGATGTAGAGCTTCGCACGCACCTCGCGCTCAGCATCGAGGACAATACCTTGCCCGTCATCATCCCCTTCGTCTGCCCTATCTTCTCCCTCTTTCAATACCTGGGCACTGAGCTCTGTGACTGAGCTGGCCGTTGAGAGGGGATTGGACTCTTGATCTTTCTGTGCCGCTTCGTTTCGCTCGATTTCCGATTGCATTGCCAGCCAGCGTTTATCCGACAGTGGCCGTAGTGTGTGAACAGTGATGGGTCCATTCTGTAGTGTGGTGTATGCGCGTCAGTCAATGAAAAATTCATGGACCTTGTCGTAACTTACATCGGAACGCTCTTTGATTTGCACGCCTTCCACATCCCCCAGGCGCGCGAAGCTTCGCACCATCTTCCCTTTATCCCACCTCCCACTCGCGAAAAGATCGCGTAATGATTCTTCCTCCACTGAACGAGATGAATCTAATTCTGAGCCCCTCCGTCTCTTACCCATATCTCCATTTTCGCCTCGAGTATGCTTTTCCCACTCTTCCAGTGTCTCCACCAGCTCGTCGTTGTACCGCGCAAGAGACACCCAGACTAGACCTTTCCCCCGTTCGCGTTTTCGGGAGCCACTGGGATGGCTGTCCTTGTTGCCGTTGGTTCTTTCAAGCAACTTGTCGGCGACTCGGAGGAGGTTCATCTTTACGCCACCTAGCTCACGCATCCGTACCTTTACCTCCTGCAGTCGAACGCGGAGCTTCGGCTTGGTGGTTACTGGGTCGGAAATGGACCAGAAACCCGGGGGTGCAGCGTGTGCGAGGACGAGAGACCAGTAATATAACCACCTCCGTTGGCTAGGAATAGAGACACCCTGTTTAAGCTTCTTGTCTGGCGCTGACGGCGCCTTCATACGCCGTGACGTGTGCAGAGCAATTACGTCCTCAAGAGTCGTACTTGACCTCGGCTTCGTACCATCTTCTGACTGTGCTGCCAAGGAGTTGACAGTAGATGTGTCTACTGGAGAGAGGGTAGGGGGAGTCTCTGTTAATGCCTTATCTGTAATGGCTTTTCTTGGTGTTGCATTATCACTTTGCGTGTCATAAACAGGCTCTTCCACACCTACGTCCGCTCGATCAAGAGATTGATCTTGGTCTGTTGTCGCCTGTCCTTGAATGGATCGGTCTGCGGCGTCATTCTTTGACTCGACACTCATGTCCTCTGTCTCGACTATCTCCATGATCTGATCTGCTCGGTTTTTAGCCCATTCTTTCTCGTGAAGGTTTTGCTCAAGCCTCGGTGGCGTAGGTGCCTCATCGAGGGACAGCAGACATGCACACGCCAGCGTGCCAGATCTACCTTTACCAGCTACATCATTACAATTGTTCAGTTCTGTTTTATGATCACTTTCTCCAGAGAGAGCATACCTTTGCAGTGGAGAACGATGACTCTTTCTGGAGACCCAGAAAGCCACGCGCGGATTTCCCGCACCGCGAGGGGCAGAATCGCAAGAGGAGGTGTACTAAAGAGTACCGTAAGAGCTCGTCATGGGTCTGTTCGAGTCTGTGCTTACTGGTGATCTGGGAAAGGATATCGGCTGACGCGGCCGTCAAAGAAAGACGCTGGATAAGAGTTCTCTCTCAGAGGGCAAAAGTTGAAGACCCAATAGTTCTTTCCATGTCTATGCTCCAGGAAGCGCTTCGCATCATCTCTATGGTTTCTGTAAAGTCCTTCTACTCCCGTTGCCGGAAAGCCCATTATGATGATATTGTCGGTTACATAGACCAGATCAAGTTCTATGTCGAGATGTGCATCTTTGAAACGCGCTTTGTTGCCTGATACGATTCTCCTTACGAAGTTAGCCATTAGATTATAACCTAGAGCTTGACTATCAGTGTGCTATAGTTATGAAAGTCAGGAGACAAGAAGAGAACTTCAAGTTCATTCCGATTGGCATGATGTCACCATGACCGTGGCTGTTGAACAAGTTGAAGTTAGCGCCCTGAGCCCAACTCGGAACGAGCGCTTAATAATATTATATACCAATAGCACTGTATACTAAATTTGGCATAATAAGTATTAAGCGCCCATATTGTGCCTTCATTCAGTCAAAAGATGGCAAACTCACCATTCATCATTCCTTCTGTTGAATCTCGCCACCGACTATCAACTTATGCTCATCCTCCGTTGAAGGGGCATTTATGTACTCATATAATATGGACTCCCTCCAGCACATGCCGACCGGGAAAAGTGGATTTTTCCTCGGTTCGTACCTCGTGTGGACGCGAAGTTTATTCTGACCCTTGAAACATGCCTTTCCTTAGCCGAGATTAGTATTCTATCCTTCATCTTATTTCGCACTTAAATTTACCTCCGTCTCTCCTATCTACAACTGTCTTTAGGACCAGAATGCAGAATCAAATGCACGCTCATGCACTCAATACCTCCTACCAAGCTTGACTCTCCACACAAGTTTCTTTTCCGACTCTTGGATGAACCGAAGGGTGGTTTTTGGTAGTGAAATCTCAAGCAATAATCGCTTGCCTTCGCATTATGTATAATTTTACGTCCTTAAAACGCGTAGGCTGCGTCGGTTTGCGAAAGGGTCGGCAAGTCTTCTGCAGCCGTATTCTCGTTTCTCTCCGGCTGGCGGAACGGACTAGCCTCATTCACTTCGCTCAATCATGAACTTGTTCTGGTATTACCTGCCATCACTTTCAGAAGAACCTACTCCCTTTCCGCCTCCGACTGTACCACCCACACACTCGTCCTTGATTTTCTGATTCATCCTTGGATTGCCGACCTCATCTAGAACTTCTCCGTTTTTGCTTCTGACATCTTGTCCTCGTATAAAGCAGCTGGCACTTACTTCAGCCATGGGAGTCCCTGACTACACCATGACTTTCCCGTCGTCACCCGTGCTCGAAAATCTATTCAAGCGTAAGGCGGAGGCCGCTCTCAAGTTTATTATCATTGGAGGAAGCGTTGGAGGATTATCCTGTGCCTACAATTTACAGCAAGCTGGCCATGAAGTACATGTCCTGGAGAGATCAACAGGATTCCAAAATGTGGGTATACTCAGTTCTAGTATTTTCAATCAGTATGCCTCACTAAGCTGCTTTGTTGAATAGGCAATAGGCTGTCTTCGTGTTCCTCCAAACATGACTAGATTGCTACTACACTGGGGGCTAAAAGAGAAAGTGCAAGAGGTCGGCTTCAAGTGTCCTAGAATTGAGTTCATTCATGGTAAGTCTTTCCCTTCATTTTGACTGATTGTAAACGAAATACTCTTCATTTGTTCAGGAAAGACCGGTGAATGGGCGAGCGCGTTGG
Source organism: Trichaptum abietinum (assembly GCA_910574555.1). NCBI lineage: Eukaryota > Fungi > Basidiomycota > Agaricomycetes > Hymenochaetales > Trichaptaceae > Trichaptum > Trichaptum abietinum. The sequence goes on along the minus strand of CAJTBE010000005.1, from coordinate 3,928,268 downwards.
TTTTTCATGAAGAGGTTATGAAGGAATTACAAGCGGATACCTATGGCATGCATGTACGTTTATGTTGTTATAACCACAAGATGGAGAGACTCATCCTGTGAGGCATCGATCAGTATGCAGATCTACACCAAATGATCCTAGACATCACGGTTGCGTCTGGAGTGAAGGTAGATTTCGGGGTGGAAGTGGTTGATGTGGACATTTCAGAGCCTTCTGTGCGTCTGGCGGACGGGCAACGATTGTACGCAAACATTGTCATTGGTGCAGAAGGGACGGAGAGTATTGTACGAGAGCGACTTGTGGGTGGTCGAGAAGAACGTAAGATAGGACCCTTCACGGGTTACACGTGAGTGATTTCTGCACCTTTCATTTATTCATTTAAATAAGATTCTTGTTTCCGATGGCCTCAAGATACACTGTTCCAGTAAAGGAGATGTTGAAGGATCCTGATCTCAGCCCCCTTTTGAGGGACGGGACGGTGAGCTCCCTTTCTCTTCAAAACGTTTTATCGCCTAATGTGGTTACTATTCGGCGCTTATAGTGGAAGCTTTGGATAGGTCCACGGCGATGTCTTCTAACGCATCTAGTCGTGAGTGATTCTTATCTTCTGATCCGCCCTGAACTCCACTTATATTGATTGTCTGCATGTAATAGCGACCAGACGAGTATGGCATTCAGGTTATTACGCCTGACCCAGACGCCGCCATAGGCTGGCACACGATAGTACAGCTTCCACTGTCAGAGATGTTTCTGGACTTCGAAATAAGGTGAGGGAATTGGCTGAAGTTAACTATCCTACTCTGTGCTGAATGGGCCAACCCGTTTAGATGCCAGAAGTTGCTCAAACTCGGAAAGCAGGCAGTGGAGACTCAACATGTTATCCAGGAACAACTAGAAGACTGGTTCGATGATGATGGGCATGCTGTTCTCGTCGGCGATGCCGTCCATTTTATGAACGTAAGCGAGCTTCCGGATCCCATCACCCGCATTCGCTGACTCCATTGTTGGTATTCATACTGCTTTAGCCTGGCACATCTCATGGCGCATCTCTGGCAATGGAAGACGGCGCTGTTCTGGGATCACTCTTTTCGCGCCTGCATACCGGAAGCCAAGAAGAAATAATTCGGCTATTATCGGCGTACCAAGAAATCCGACAGGCACGGTGCATCGAGCTGTTGAAATCTGAATATGAGAAGGTGCATTTCTCTGTTCTGGAAGATGAAGACCCGATGCGAGTGGCACGGGATGCGGGCTTCGCGCTTGCTCGACAGCAACAGAGCCTCGATTGGGAGAATGTCAACGAGGAGGTACTCCAGCAAGCCTGGGAGGAATTCAAGACTTCGTACGCGTATGATGCGTATGATGCAGCGGACGAGTGGTGGAATGACTGGGGGCTGCTGCGTGAGCGAATGCGTGCGGCGTCCTACGCGAGTGACACCAAAGCCTTATTCGAAAACAGTCTTGATCTCGCCTTCGCACAGGCGGTGGTCATCACCTCCGTTTCAGAATGAGTGGGCTTGTTCATTGAATGTTCTATCTAATTCGCACCCCCACACTCGGGTCGAGCACCATCCTCGTTCACTTCCATGGCCCCGTTTGCATTCAGTACTTTCCCGCGTCTTTCTGTAGTATCTTCTCTGCACTATCTAACCTCTCATTCCTTTAGTTACATTCAATCATCGGAGATTTTGAACAATATTTTGCTTTTGTCACGTATTGCTTTGCTAGTCTCATTCACATACCTACACGAGCTCGTTTCATGACCGCACGCCTAATTCATCTACGTACTACATTTATCGTTAGCACTCCTAATAAACTGCTACTAGTATGCGCGATCAGGATCACATGAACAAATAAATGAATAAACTCAATCCCGGACCGTTTGCGTGAGTGTCTACGAACTGTAATTACGACTTCAGGCGTCGGGTTCACCAAATCTCAGCGGCTAATATAATATTTGCGACAGCACATCAAGATGAGCTTTATTCCATTGAATTAAGTGAATTCATGCGCTAAGATATATATACAGTATGCTCGGATAAGGACGCTGGCGTCCTTGCCTCGAGGCTCCGTATCAACGTCCATGACAAGCGTTGTGAACGTCGTGTCATGTGGAAAGCAAAAAGATAGCAGGGGTCGTGAATATCGTGAATAACATGAGGCTCGGCCGGGACAACCAGAAGAGGATCATTAAGATTTTAAAAAAAAATAGAAAGCACTATTGGAGGATCACTCATGATTCGAAACCAGGTTACCTGTTTCAAACCTCAGTTTAAGTTCGCTTGCTGGATCAAGACCTTCGCCTGATGTGAGCGAGGCTTTAAAGAGCATTTGAAAGGTAACGGGTGGCTGAAATGAATGGAGTTACAGTCGTGCTCGCACATGAAGGAGGAAATGAACATACGAAATCACGCCAGAAGAAGCATCAAGCTTGACTGGGATAGGATGTCCATTCTTGTCCAATGCCGGGGTAACATCAAACGTCGCAAGTATGAATGCAATGGTGATCCACAGAGTGTTCTCGGCGTAATGGAACCCAGCACAGACTCTGGTTTTCCAAGGAATAATGAGAAAGGGATTCGATGTATTGTATGCAAAACGAGAGTTCTCACCGGCGTCCATATCCGAAGGCGTATTTAGCTGGGTCGATCGCAAAGTAGTCGAGTTTGCCCTCGCTATCAAAGTAACGTTCTGGCTTAAAGTCCTGCGGGTCAGGATACACTTCCGGATCGTGCAAGATGCCCCTGGGATGTCATTAATTGATCAGACTACTTCACACAAACGAAAAAAAAAAAAGTTTCTTCACCATGTATTTCCCACAACCAGAGATCCAGCTGGGAGGAAGTAACCATTGTAGACATCGTCGGCCTTGAGCTGGTGTGGAAGGCCTTGAGGGGCGACAGAGTGCCAGCGGAGCGTCTCCTTTGCGATAGCAGTTATGTACGGAAGATCTTGGCGATCAGAGAACGATGGAAGCCTGGATGATCCAATAATAGCATCAAGCTGGGCCTGTGCTTTCTTCTGGACGTCCGGGAAAATTACCATGGCCAGCATGAATGCGGATAGCGTCGAAACAGACTATTCAGAGTGAGAAGGATAGAAGAATGAGTGTCAACTGATGCATGTAAGCAAATGAAGAGTCTTACAGTATCTGAGCCAGCTGGAAGAATGAATGAGAGATTAGATGACGATGAACTATTGCGGTGAAGTTTAAAAGACAAACCTCCATATGCAAGTGCAGCGCAGTCCCTTATCATGGCTTCCCCCTCTTCATTACCAACATTGCCCTCATCCAGGAGCTCTGAGACAAAAGAAGGCGTCGACGAGTGTTTCCCCTCCAACTTAGTAGATAATGTCAGCTCCTAAATTAGCGATATCGTAAAATTTGATAGTGTCAACTTACGAGATGTTTCTTCGAGACGAGGAACGGTGCCCAACGCAGTTCGTTGAGATCACTGCTCCATTGTTTCGCTATGCGCTGATAGAATGCACCCGGAAACCAGGATGGAATGTGCTTCACTGAGAATACCAGCAAGTAGACGAACATTAGAAGACCATCCTCGAAGCTATTATGGTTGAACTTACGGAAAGGAAAAGTATCAACAAGATATGCACCAGGCTTCGCTGCTTCCGAGACAGCGTCCATCACGGCTTGCGCAACTTTGATGTAACGGTCCTTGCGAGATTGTACTTGGATGCCGTATACCGACATCATGATCAGCTGACCAGCGTGACTGCGAATCGTCTGTCAGTTCGGCTCTGCTGCAGACCGCCCGAAGGCCTCGGGTGATCCAAGGGAATAAGAACTCACAGACGGAGATGATCCAGGAAATCTTCCGGAGTGTTCAGAAACCTCTCGAGGAGCTGGCCTGACGCCCGCTCCTGGATCGGGTTGAATACATGGACATTAGCGGGTCCGAACTTGCTGACGAACATACGCCGGTGCTTTCGCCAAGTCTCGCCATACGGCATGAAGCCGAAGTTCCACTCATGACCCATGCTGATACCATAGACTCTTAGCAAAGTATAATATATTCGTTTTAGAAGCTCGCTCACAGTTCGTTTAACAAAGGCAAGCGCGGCCGATCCGAGTATATAGCCGACCTCTTCTCGAAGAGATCGGCTGCCGCCTTCGCGGTATTCACGAAGATAAGACTTCGACCGAGGATTTGAACCCGAACTATGTCGCCTGAGGAAAGAAATCAGTTGACGCTTTTTATTAGACAGAAAACTCTCAGCGTACCATATTCGTGTCCCCACTTGGTGATAGTCTCCCATTCGTTTTTGCGAGGAAGATCCAATACATTCCCAAGGAATGGCAAAGGCTTCGGACCCGGTGGAAATGGGAGGTCGTGGCCCTTCGTGCGCTTGACGGGCTCTTTGGAAGCTTTGTGGCGACTAAGAAATTGCAGCGCAACGGCGACAGTAATCCCTGTGAGCACGACTGGAATCGCAACTGTTCGCAAGGCGTCCAGTACGTCGAGGTTCATCATTCGCACAATGCTCATGACGAGGCCTTGTGGGGTGGAAGAGGGGGGGGGGGGTATTAATAGTACAGTGATGATACAAGTGTCGAGCTGTACAGAGCTGGGAGGGGAGGAAATGGCGTCGTCTCGAGGCTCAAATAGGATTCCGGCGCGACATGGTACTTGAAGAGTTTACGCAGATCTTCGGTTCCTAGTCTGCACGGAGGTAAAGCAAAACAGCCGCTCAGGCTTGCGCTCAAGGCTCCGCACCGGCTACTGGTACGTAAGTCACATATTTTCAGGAAAAGCTAAGGAAAAGCTAGAAAACCTGATATCTTCCACAAGTCAATAAGCACGAGAAGGACGCTCATACAAACACTAGCGGGCCTCGTGCAATTCTTGAGATTAGTTGGTTGGGGCTTGCCGCTCTGACACCATTCCGATGAGTCCACCTTTCGACAATATGCATGATGCGAACGGAGATCTTTGTTGAGCTGTCCGGGAAGCCCACAGACCCCGCGCTGTGACAAGTCTGTCCATTGGTAGTGAATAGATGGACCTTGATCGCTTCTTCGGCTATCAAGAGTATGCGTTCGCACATTGAAGTTTTCTCAAAGAAAATAAATGGTGGCCGCTGTCCCGAGTCGACTCTGCAGGAACGTCAGCCCGCGGCCGGAGATATTCAAGTTCACCACGCGGCATACCAATAAATAGTCGCTTGTTATAGTTTCCCATGAAGCTAAGATGAAAGTTAAGATCTAAGTCCGAAAGACGATGTTCTACGTAGATTTGAAGTAACTTGAAACCGCGCGCAGGACCGTGCCGCACTCCCAGCGGGAATTTGAAGTTCAAACTCCGCCTCGAAATCTCAGTCTTCGAGAACTTTAAAAGAGAAACATTTCGAAGATTCAGTGTGCCTCTCGGTCTCGGTGATGATAGATATATATAGCTTCGACACCAGGCTCCGAATTCTGGATTTCTTGGTCGTTTAATACTATTAGCGAGAGACAATTTGCCAGTGACTGGACTTAAGACGCAAATCCCCAGCAGCTGCAAACGAGTTCGGAAGCTATCACGATGGTAACTCCGAAACTACATGTATAACACGTACATAGATGAGATCCGCGGGGTATTAGAGTAACTCCCCACGCAGAATTCATTTCGATAAATTGAAGCTTAAACCGGCAGGCTAAGCACGACCTACACCCATTACGCGTGAAGAACGGCGAGAGTGAACTTGAAGGCGCAGCGGCAATAGCAAGGGAAGGAAGGCAATTCATTACGACTAGATAGGTTTACAAGCAGGTAGAGGAAACACGACAGAACTACAAACCCTAGCCACTGATTGGTGAGTACATACAACTAAGTCGAAAGCAGAGAGAAAGCAAAGAGCACAACAACAGAGGGATCCATCCGGGTCATCATACTCGTTAAAATATCATTCTCGTTACGAGAGTTAAAGTAAAAAGAAAAAGGTTTCCGTAATCCGGGACGCGAGAGTAGGGTGTAGAAGAAAGTGCTTGCAATAAGCAAAGAGAGACTGTATTCAATTCATTCGTTATTATATACCACTGGCTGCGCAACACAGCTTCTTCAAGAAACTGGAGTTTGCGCGATCAAGCGAAAGTACGCCGGCAGTGCGTGGGCTGCGGAGAGCCAAACCTGTGAAAGGGTGAAACATCGATCAGACACAATGAATTACGGCCTAAAGCGGTGTGAATACCCACATTGTACAAGTAGAAACTTCGTTGGTCGGCCTTGATGGTGTTCATAGACACGAATCGCAACCCGACTGTGAAAGCGAGCACGTTGAAAGCCAGTGCACTTAAGGTGCTTAGGCCCCAAAGGGCACTAAGACCAACAGACCAGAGCATAAGAGCGAGCATGAGCGTCGGCCTCGCGACAGTCGGTGCCACTATGGGCAGCGTCTTCCTGCCGACGAGACGATCGCCCTCGGTATCCTTGAAGTCCTGTGCCTGAATGGTTGTCGCGAAAATCCCTGCGCTAGCGAGCACGGACATAATACCGACGTTATCGAGTGCGTGGCGGTTGGCCCCTGGAAATCGCAGTTAGCGCTTACTCGGAATACATTGATAGCGCAGATGATCTCACCAGCGATAATTGTGGCACCAATTTCGAAGGATGCGAAGCCCATAGCATTCACGACGTTGCGGCCAAGCCAATGGCCAGCAGCGAAGCCTGCCTCATCGTAGATCCATGTGAGGAAGCAAAGAGTCATGCTCGCATAGACGGTCTCAATACTGTAGCATGCGGACAAAAGCCAACAGCAAGGGACAAGAACCCATCGTAAGATAAGTGCATTCTGCCAGGTGATACGCTTCGCCGGCAGAGGTCGATCCCTCTTGTTAAACTCGTCCTCTTCTGGTTTCAGTGTCTGGTTGGAGACGTCGAATTGCAGAACATGGAACCAAATCCAGAATACGACGTGTGGGAGATGGGCCAGCTCAGAGATCGGACCACCCGCGCAGGCCAAAACCGTCTGAAAGAAGAGAGATTCTGCTAAGTCCCATATGTAATGTCAGAGAAAAATGCTATGGACGTACGATGGGTATGACAGTGGTCTTGATATCTGACTTAGTGAACAAGAACAAAGTCCAGAGATGGTAGAACACCTGGGAGAATGGGTACAACAGCGTGCTGAGCATCGTGAACGGAGCTGGACGAGGAAATGTACAGTGTCGGAAGATTCTCATTCAGAGCTGTAGGTGTGTAGTGACCGCACGTCAGACGCTATGTCTCCAAGTCAGCGCTCTTCTCTATCCTGCTCCTTATATCCCTGGCTCGTACCGCGACACTTAGTCGTGCATAGGAAATGGGTGAGTGGTTACCGAAAACTAACCACCCGGTTCATGGGTCGGTGCCATGGTCCTACAAATTTTGCCGAGCTACTAGACGTAAGATGAGTATAACACGAGGTGGGTCTAAAGAAGGAGGAGAAAGAAGGAGGAACTAAGGACTGATCGCCGAGTTTTCGGGACATTTTGACGACACGGCCGGCTAAAGGGACGGCATTAAAGATCGACGTCCGATCGGGTCAAGTGGTTCACTTCATCATCGGTAAGGCAAGGCATCATCGGAAAAAGTATCAAACAAGCGCATGCAGAGCGCCCAAGGATAGTCTTGCGTATCTGATCATTTTTGTAAGATAGCCAGGAACTATCGTTTCTCCAGAGGGGAGGGGGTCAAAGAAGGTCTAGATGCAAACGAGATCATAGTTCTCGCACGAGGTCGTAGTACTCGGGTATGTGTCAAGATAATCGACTATCATCCGCCTGGCGCACTACAAAACCTATTATCCCACCAGATATTGCTCAGCGGGAGGTCGGCGAGTACGGTGGTGCCCCAGCAATGCATGTGAGACAGCAACAAAATAACTATTATTCCGCTCCAGCGTAAGGGCGTTGGCCAGCACCGTGACCGTGGCTACTCCGAGTCGCTCGCAAACATGATGTTTCCTCCGCCGATTGTCAAGCTCAACGCATCTCTAAACTAGTGGCACGAAGGGGATGGTGTTTTCAATGGTTACAAATATTTACTCAATAAAAAACACAGAGCTTACAGTCAGTTGTGTATGCAGTTTGCTCGGTAGCGTTCAAGTTAGCGACACGGTACTACGAGAACGAAGGTTCAGGTTGTAGTAGTGAGTGCACGTGCCACTGCCACGTGGCAGTGAGTGGCAGGCGCTGGCGCCGGAAACGCCCGAGATCTGGCGTTTAGCTTTCAGAACTCAGAACTCAACTTCCTGAATCCAGTAACGTCTACTACAGCTAGTGCCAGTCGAAGTTATCTTACCATCTGCGAAGTAAACTCGTACATAGCCAGAATACGAGTCGCGTCCCCTCGCATCAAGTTCCTCTGTGTCGTCTTTTACACGGTCACCATGCCCGCCCAGTGAGCCACGATAATAAGAGACCCATAACTATGAGAAGTGACAAGGGCAATATCCGAGTCTACGGTACATCCGCCTCAAAGTGCCGATGTTCTTTGGCCTCGTATATACGTACGTACGTATCCTTATGACCTGGAAGAATGTTCGATTCGCGCGCGTCGCAGAGTGTCAGGAAGTTGAGTTCAGTGCGTGCTACGGGTTAGCACTCGTAAACTCCGACACGTGCGTCTTGCATGTCCTGTACCTTTCTTCTCGACTAACACTAATACTCTCATATTCTATTTATTTCACAGCTGTGGATAACTTTCTCCTTCGCGAGACACGGACTTTAGCAGTGCTCTGACTTTCACGTACAGTAAGGTACGGTTGCCCTCTTGACTCTCAAGTGTTGCCTTCTTACCTTCTTCATGGCCATACGACGGGTACACGTACACGCACTACTGCGTCTTCTGCGATACCGCACCTCCATCGAACATGAAGGATGGAACGCCGTAGGATGGAACGCCGTAAGCAACAACTTGAACGTCGCTAGACTCGCTACAAGGCTCAAGCTATTCGAGGCTACGAAAAGCGCGCGCCAGACTTTTGTATAGGTCCCCGCGCCCGTTTCTATCGGCGAACCTCGGACGATTTTCTGCAAGTCTCGTCAAATCAATACTGGCTGGTACGTACGTTGCATATCTTTGCCTGATGGTGCTTCCTTATGCACCGAGTATTGAGAGTCCTTTTAGTCGATGCTGTGGTCAACTGTTGTACCATATGAACAGTGGCGTAAGGAATGAAAGAAAGAGAGAATGATTATGAGCAAGCCCTTTGCTCACGGATCTCCGGCATACACTCTAGAAACTTATGGTAAGTATGTTCTGGGCCTACAATTTCATGAAGAAGTTTTAATCGACTCGCTCTGACCTACATTCAGTAGGTTCAGTGGCTGGACACCAACGCACAATTACGGCGAACTCAAAGATCGATGAATGGACACCGGAAATAAGAAGCAATAATCCGTCGTTCGCTTTTGAAAGGTGGTATTTAGATTGGTACCTAAGCGTTGATGGTTTCTGTATTGCGATGTCTCGATGCTAATCATATTTCTGTGTAGGTTATTGGTCAGTAATAGGTCCGTCGGCTGGGATGTGGTCTTCAGTCTGCTTCTCTGCTACTATCCGACAGAACCGACATGCCGTTATGAACACGAATATACACGGTTTAATATTAAAGCTACCACCACCCTATCAACTTCAGCTTCGCAACTCCGAGAGTACTTACACCGCTCAGGCTACAGGGTCGGACCGAGCCCGGAAAATCGTCTTCGACTATCATTTCTCACCACCTGTCCAAAGGCGCCCAACTTTACTCTGTATACATTCCGCCCAAATTCATTCCTACAATTATCATCAACTATAGGCATAATGCATGATGCCGCTTAACACATTATCGCACCTTGAAGCTTCCTCGCCTCCTTCAGGTTGGCCTGCAGCGTCTATCCTGACTGCCGGTCGCTCTTTGACTACCCTGACTGTGCGAAGCGTACTGCAATTTGATGGCCTTGGGCCTCTTCACAAAGTTCAGCACTAAAGGCCTTTTGTTTTCGGCGACTTTGTAGGCCAACTGGACACATCGCCGTCTGCCCGAGAATTCCGGCTCTCCGTTGATACTTGGAAACAAAGTGAACGTTCACTCGCAGTAGTGGCTACTGGGTAAACCCCTTCGCCACTTGGCTTATGGAAGTCCATACGGAATGCGCACAGCGGACAATCTATGCGAGTCGACGCCCCTTCTTGCATCTTCTATTCGTCTCTCCTTTCGACTCAAGCCCCCGCACTAAATTCGAGAAGGGATGTTCTTTACTCGCCGTTTACGGTGGCTTGGTCTCACTGGCTGGCTCCCAGAGTCGCGCGAAAGGAGCAGATTTTGGCCAATTGCCACAACTTGAAGGAGTTAAGATCGGCCAGCTACTCGATCAATCTCGATCATACGACTGGACATTGCGAATCTCGGAAATAGCCCGCTTTTTGGAGTTGCAATATGTTTCTCTAATTCGCGCTTGACTTTTGACAGACTACCTTGGCAAAGGCGCGTCAATGGGTTCTTTTCGTTCCATACCGGCTTGCTTCCATGACCGATCGCCATAATCAGTGAAGGGCGAGGTCATCTTCGCCACGGTCACTGGATTCCCGAGGGTTCTGCTATCTTACTTAAATCGAATCTTTGGGATTACACGTATGTGGCCTCGTCAGCTCAAAGAGACTGCCTAGAGGCTGTCTGAATGCTCCGAGCGCGGAGATCGTAAATCTTAACCTACCGGGGACATTATTCAGGCTTCCCGTATGGGCGACGGTAAATGCCTACCAGCTACTAGTAGTGAAACTTATCCTCATGGCAAGATTTGAGAGTCTTACTACACTAGACACTGGCCGAGCTCCGCCGGCAAATCCCTTACTCCCCTTTGTATTGAGCGGGATATTAGAAAGTAAAGCTAGAAATAGGAACTATGAGCGTATTAGTTTTGAACGGAAGATAGAGAGAGACTTGAGTATTACCTTTAGGTTGCGCTTCATATATGCAATGAACTGTGGTACAAGTTGGCAGTACTTGACTTGCAAGGCATCTTGAAGTTGCGCTTTAAGCTTTCAGTTTCAATCACTCAAGACTCAGATTGCACAAGTACGATGCGGAGGATGGGATTTGTTGCATTCTCCCCACAAAAAGAATAAACTATTCTTCCCATTGAAGGGAGGATGTGGATAAAAAAAACACGTCAGCCTTGGGGGGATAACCAGCACCCAAGTTTAGACCGGGTTGGGTCTTGCTGCTCGCGAAAAACTCCCGGTAACAAGTTTCGGACTCGCCCCACCACCATCCAGAATCCTAATTCTACCTAATACTACACATGTTTCCCCGCCGCAAAGACCGCCGCCCGCTAAGGACAGACAGCCAGTGCATCACCACATAGCCGGGCATGCAGACGCGGCTTGGGTATACAGGGTGGCCGTTGAGCTCGTTGTCCTAGCGACCGTCCGAAGACATAACTAATTCTACGCGCATGTTTCCCCGCCACAGAGACCGCTTCCCCCAGAAGGTTCAGCACTCTGCATTTCCACGAAACCGGGCATGTAGACGCGGCTTGGGAGTACGGGGTGACCGTCGATCGGGTATGTTTCCCTGCCTAACGTAGGGGACCAACGGCCGTCTTCCGTCACGCTTTCCGCGGAGCAGAGGGTGGCATTGCTGCGACCATGACGGCGTACATTCATGACGTGCACGGTGGCTGAATTACCCAGGAGATGATATGGACAGGGCCCGGGGAGAGTACGAACACACCGATGTCGAGAGTGGTGGTGAGACTCGGTGGAACAACTGACCGTCGAAGGGGTCCATGCTGGCGGAAGAAGTTGACGGCGGTAGAGGTAGGAGGTCAAGAGGAGGTGGTGCTTCGACGACAAGCCATCGACTCCTTTATACCATCTGAATTTGTGGCGAAGAAATAGACACTTTGGGCTTGTTGTTTTGTTTTGGACGGCTGCGGTGCCGTGCATATCCAGGTCGGAGGATGATGGATACTCGCCGGTTCTACCTATCCGTCAGCCGTCCAGCCTCAAGGCCAATTCGATAATAGGCCCGACTCACGAGAATCTGGTAGTGATACCATAGACTTAAGTGTTTAACAGTTCGATGAATACTGTGTTCACCAGCTCTTGATCAGGTTACAATGAACGTTAACCTCTGTTGGCTTTCCCATTGTCCAATTCGTTCACTGCCTACAAATTCCTCCGAATATTCGTGAACAATGCACATAATTTCGTGGCGTGATACATCTACAGCAGCAACAATTAATAGAGAGTCATCACTGCCCAGACCCGATCACTCACTTTGAGAAAACCAGATGATCACAAGGAAGAGCAAATAAACTTTCCCTAAATTCCCAATAGGACCCACATTTCATATTGGCGGAAGGCACTAATTAGAAAAAGACGTTTCTCGAGAAGAGGTTGATATGTAGGCGCGATAATACTGTAGAACTAGAATATGTTGTCATCGGACTGGCGCAAGCAACTGATAACTGATTTACCATTGTATCCGACCTTAAAGCACTTGCAGTCAGTCTGCGCACAAGAGAGAATGAGTACTCTAGACCCGACCGGAGAGCGGAACGTGCAGTCTTCAAAGCCTCGAAATTATGTCAGAGCTCCGCAAGCAATGTCATCAAGTTTGAAACACTCACCGACACCGAAGCTCGCTAACGAGTCCGAATTGAATATTTTCACTACACTTCCCGCCCTTAGCTTCAGTACAGTTGTCGACCAGCAATATAGCGACAAGCATGTTGTCTGACATTGTTGAACATGGATTTGAGTATCCAAATAGACGGAAGAGAGTATCAAACGAGAGCGAAGCTGCCGCTGAAGCAAATCAAAGGTAGCACTACAATGAGAACCAATGTAGTAATAAATTCTCACTGCAACTTTTGCACAACTTGACAGCCACTTTCGCACACCTGTCAGACGATTTTCGCACAACTTGACAGCCATTTTCGCACACCTGTCAGACGATTTTCGCACAACTTGACAGCTGCAAAACTTTGAAGTTCACACGCAATTGTGCTCGGGGAGGGCCCATACGACCAGGGTCGTAAGGGAACTTGAACCCAAAATCGTGGATTGTTATCCGCTCTTTCCGGTCCGTACAGGACTCGGAAATGCACCAGAGCTGCCCCGTAACATCTGATATGTATCCCAGTGACATGTTAAGGCCACGCTGAAAAAAGGCCCTCCGGTAGCTCGACACGTTTCAGCCACAAGCTTAATGTTCCTCCCGTTACCTTTCTGGGCCAACTTTGGCCATTGGTAAGTCATCCCATCTGCGTCGGATGGTTTCTAATTAATGATTTGTGTCATAGCATTTGAAGCTATTGCAGACTTGTGCGAGTGAGTGTGTTATTACATTTTGTTTGTTTACGATCGAATAATTTCTGAAACGGGCCTTAAGTGAAAAAAAGTTTGTTTAATGATCATTTCCTGCCTTCATCATGATTGCTAGTGTACTATGATGAAGGTGCTGACTCATCTACCTTGACGTTCAAATTCCAGTTTTGGTCAGTCACCGTCTTACTATGACGAAGCACGAGGCGCTAATCTGGTTGCTACTAGGTTCCACCTGATCATAATAGTCATAATGGTTCAAGCATGTGGGGTATAGCTGCGCTGTACAGACATCACGCAACCACCCTAACCCAGATTCTCGGTCGAGGCATTTGGCAGAAGGCACCAGATTGAAGTGAGTACCAGGGCAAGCCTGTCTCGATCGCGACAGGGCAGACCATGAAAATTCAAATGATTCGCCTCTCCATAGCACCACTAGTCGTTACCCATCCGAGTATCTGTTCACCGAGGGTTTTGGCCAGAGTTTAGGTAAGAAAGGTGCACGATGTGGATGGGTGTTGCGGGTGTGAGTGATAGTTATACGCAATACCAGTGACAGGGACGAGGACCGACCGCGGTCTTAAGTGCTGATATGAGATGCTGAGGTGGAAGCCACTCGCCCTCTCGCCCTTATCTTCCCCTTCACCAAAGGTTTGCCTTCGTCGATTTATACCCATACTTCCCTTGGCCTTTGGAAGCTTGACTGAAGACGATGGACGCACCAAGCTACTTTATGTGTGGCGCCTTCGTTGGCCTTTGCATTTTATATGCTGTCCTCAAGAGGCGGAGGACAAAGATATCTTCGAGTGGCAGAAACTTACCTCCTCCTCCTGGACCAAAGCCCCTCCCAATCTTTGGCAATCTATTTGATATGCCGCGGAAGCGTGAGTGGGAAACAATTACGAACTGGGGGCAGAAATATGGTAAGCATCGTGATTTGAGTACGTGTTTCGGAATTTAATGTATGTCAAAGGGCCTGTCGTATATGTCAAGGTATTGGGCCAAGATATCATGTTTGTTAACACGGCGAAGGCTGCATACGACCTCTTCGAGAAAAAGTCTTCTATATACTCCGACAGGCCCCGACTCCCTCTGCTAAGAGAATTGTGAGTTCAGACATATTTATCATGCGCTATAAGCTCTGATTCGTTTTCTTTCTTTCATGACCTATTGCTTAGGATGAAACATGACTGGAACTTCGGCTTTCTGCCGTACGGTGATGCGTGGAGGATCCACAGACGTCTCTTTGTGAGCAAGTTCGGGCCCAATGCAGAGAGACTCTATAACCCCGTGCAAGAGGCCATGTCAAGCCAGCTCTTAGGCCGTCTTCTTTTAAAGCCGGAAGACTTCCTAGACCATCTACGCTTGTAAGCGATTGGCAGCTCCACCTCAAAGAAAAAACTAAGCATCAGATCCTCTCTCTTATTTTTAGACATGCTGGTCAGCTCATTCTTAAGTATACCTATGGCATAGATATCAGCTCCCGTCATGACCGGTATGTCCAAGTTGCACAGAGTGTCATGGATGCCGTTTCGGTTGCCGGGAATGCTGGCGCGTGGGTCGTTGATGCGTTCCCTATTCGTGAGTTTGAGATCTGATTCCCCATCAAAGCCAAGCTAAATAGTACCTGCTTTTACTAGTAAAGTACATTCCGGAGTGGGTTCCAGGTTTTCGTTTCAAGCGCCTGGCTCGGCAATGGGCGAAAGATGTCGAGGAGTTGCGTTGGGCACCTTTCGTCTCTACCAAGAATCAGCTCGTACGTCCCCAAATCCACCACGGTTTCAAATTGCGTGAAATTTAACTAATTTATTTGCCAGCTTGAGGGCAAGTATGAGTCTCAGCCGTCATTCGTTTCTGGATGCCTTGAAGAAATCGGTCCCGGAAGCGCTGATGCCGAGAAGATGATCATGGACTGCGCTGCGCTTGCTTACGGAGGTTTGTCGGTTCACTTACTCGCTCAACGGACGTCTGCTAAACTTTCCTATGCTCTGTCTTACGTCCGCCACTTTTCCGCACATCACTCGATCTTGTTCAGCTGGATCCGACACTGTAAGCGCACTTCAACGCCTCAAAGTCGAATACCTTGTTCACCTTGACTTTTCATCTTTGTTTCTTCTCTATGACATTGCTTGAATCTTATATCTGACTCCATGAAGTCCGTCGGCACCTTATCGGTGTTCATACTTGCTATGGTATGCTATCCTGAGGTGCAAAAAAGAGTGCAGGGTGAGATCGACGCAATTATTGGCTCATCGCGCCTACCGTCGTTCAAGGATAGGGACCAGCTGCCGTATATGACAGCTGTGGCCAAAGAGGTCCTTCGTTGGCACGCTGTCGCACCACAAGGTAAATCAATCGCCTACTATGTTATAAGGTTGATAAGTTCACCTTTTCCAGGCATTCCACACATGCTTCGTGAAGACGATGTCTATAACGGCTATCTCATCCCGGCAGGGACTGTAGTGGTCGGAAATACATGGTGGATACTGGACCTTTCTCCCTGCTGGTGCTTTCTTCTGATCGTAGTGCACTTCTTAGGGGTATATTGCATGATCCGGATGTTTACCCAGACCCACAAGTGTTCAAGCCAGAGCGATACTTTAACGCAGAAGGCAAACTCGACTACAGGACCAATGACCCAGCCAACTACGCATTCGGATACGGTCGTCGGTAAGATTCTCTTTCTTGCTTACAGGTTATCACGAGAGACGAATACTTATGTCGTCAACAGATTTTGCGCGGGGAGTCACTTCGCAGAGGCAACACTTTGGATTACTGCGGCGCAGATCCTAGCAGCATTCGACATTAGTGCCCTTACTGACGGTAACGGACGCAAGATTATACCGCCTATTAATGGCTCCTCGGGCTTGCTATCGTGCGTAATATTTTCTGTGCCTATTCAACGGGATAGTTTACACTTTTGCTAGACATCCACAACCTTTCAAATGCGCTATTCATCCGCGCTCTCAGCAAGCCATAGACTTAATTGTGTCGAGCGCTTCGCTGCATTGACGATAAAACGCTCATTAATAATGCCAGAAGAATACATCCGGAGACATCAAATGTTCATAATTCAGCACGCCCCCCGTCCTCCGTATGATCATGTTACCCTACTCTCCCCCAGCCTCTGCTTTTAACTGTAAACTGTAAGATCTTTTCCCTTGTTGTGCAATGCTTTACTTGTTTTGTCTGTGTTAGCCTTCACTAAGTCTAGTGTTGTATTCTACTTGTATGATCCGCATAATCTTGGTGAATAAATGATTGATTCACATCTGCGCCTTCCTCTCAAAGCTCCGTGTCCTCAGCCTGACGGGAAGTAGTCGATAGTCTGGCCAAGACCATGAAACACAAATTCTCTGACATAGAATAATTTCTCGAAATTGACATGTCAATGTCATTCACATGATTATCAAAGCACGATGCACTGGTGTACTGGTAATTCAAATATTTATCATGAACGTGAGCGTGTGGAGACTAGGTAGGGACAAAGCTGATGCAAAATGGTGGTTCTGCTCCTCGAGGCCATGCAGCCTCATGTTTACGAGATGCATGGAACATTACTATCGATTATTCTGATCATGACAGTCTGCGTCATATCATGATGAAGATGATTGCCATCCCTATTTCATTTTACTTTTTATCTTATGTTCTCAAAATTCGATAACAGTAAATGGATCTGGGATGAAAATCCATCGTGTACTAAGGTTTACATTCAATCTCAAAACTTATTAAGTACTTATACTAGGATCCGGATTTACCGCCGGGTAAATAACGAAAAATAGTATATTATAACGATTAAAATTTATGGCATTTGTTATCTTTCAGTTTCTCTATGTGTATCCAAGTCCTTAGTGACGGCTTTTGGTTATCCTCGACCAGCTGTTAATTGTGCTATCTGGGGTACAGATATCGTTTGATGGAGATGAATGTTTTCCACTATTAACAGGGACCGTACGCACCACGTTGCATGCTTCAGCATTCAACGCTCGCTGACAAGCCTCGAAGATATAAGTCGTATGCATTATCCTGTGCCACCCGTAGTCAGATCGTGGGTAGAGATGTATTTGCTTCCGGTCCTCCACAACACGTGTTTATCCACTGGCAGTTGAAGTTAAGCGTCTCATCGATTGTCATCGACAGCATTCACCATAGCCGACAGGTAACACGTTGCCCTTATTCCCGCGAAAGCTCAAGGAACATCGCTATTTAGGTTAGCACAGGTCCCCGATACGCATCATCTGCTTTATGGTATATTGGGGCACCTGGCGCGCGTTGCTCGCACCTCGAGGAGCGCTGAGTATTCACCATTCAACCTGGCCGGACAGTCCTGACCTCCAATTTCTAGAATATTCTTCTTTCCGAAAACCTTGAGCTCCGTAGTAGAGTTCATAACAAACAGATTTCGCCAGCGTCCAGGTACGTAGATGATTAAGACTGTAACAAATAGGACGCGGAACCCGCACGCTAAGCTCAAATTGGTCACTGCAAATGCCGTTGGTTAGATGTAAGTATATACAAACAAGATGATGATGTAAGGGATAGAGAATAATGAAAATCACGGACTTGCGGGAGATGCCAAGTGGAAGAGATATACTTGAGTGCGATATACGTACGCGTACGGAAAGAAAGACGGTGGCAAATGAGATGGAAAACATCCGTGGACGAAGGTGATGTTTGTAACTCAGGATAGAGCATACATACAGAGGTGAGGAAATGGGATTCAAAGGGCGGACAAAGAAGAATGAGTTTGGAAGAGGATTGGGAGGAGAAGTGGTTATGTTTGAAATGTATACAGATGAATGAATGAAAAAATGTACAGTTGATACAGATGATTACTTGCACTTGACCAGAGAGATGCGTTGGATAGATCGAGGCGATACCGCCGCCCCGTAAGCGTAGTGTATGAATTCTTTCCCCGCTGAAACTGCCAAGAAGACGAAGATGAAAGGAGAAGAGTGGTGAGGGAACATGACTTCAAGGAGGGGGGTATGAGGGTGCCAGTGCGAGCAGCGCGGTTGTTTCGAGTTCTGACTTGTGTCGGTAGGCAATCCGTCGCTATTTAAGCCTTTTCTTCCACCTGACTGACTCAGCGGTAACAATCCCGATGATGTTGAGAGGGGTTATTCAACACCTTCCGGGGCGCTGAGTACCCGAACGACGCGACTATTGCACCATGGTCGTCGCCACAACCGCTATTCTCGGTGCAGTCTCCGTACCCGGCAGTGCAAACTCAGAAACGCCGCCAACCGTCGCCGCTGCCGCCAGCCTGAGTCTCATAATGCCCCAGTCCACCCACCAATCGTCCGCAGCGTCATACGCCTCGTAGCCAAACGAGCCCTTAAACTCCTCCCAAGCACCCTGAAGGTAACTCTCGGGCACATTCTCCCAGTCAAGACTCGCCTGGGCACGCGCGATCGCAAACCCGGCGTCCCGTATCTCGCGTAGCGGGTCATCTTCCTCCAGCATACTGAACGAGACTTTCTCCCATTCGGAGTCGAGCGTGACTTTGCACCGTTCTACTCGGATTTCTTGGTATGCAGATAGCAGCCGACGTATCTCTTCCGAGGAGTTGGATTGCAAGCGGGAGAAAAGAGAGCCGAGGACAGCCCCATCTTCCATGGCTAGGGCAGCGCCGTGCGACGTAGTGGGCTAAATATATTTGATTAATCATCGTTCAGAGGGAGTCACCGTAGAAGCTCACATTTAGAACGTGAACTGCGTCACCAACAAGGACTGCATGTCCAGCCCTGTCGCTCCATTCTTCTAGGTGTTCCTGAACGATATGGCGCGTCTCAATGACATGCGTAACATGGCTTATTAACCGTTGTATTCTAGTAGGTGTAAGCGGGGGAAAAAACGAGATTAATGAATATCAAGAACACACCTGTCCTCATAGATCGAGCAGTCGAGTTGTGAGAGAGGTACGATAGTATCCCATCCGGCGGCGGCCTCTAAGTTTGTTTCAACTAGCTGTACCATCAGTTCATTCTTTCGCTATCAGTCACATTAAACATCAGATACGGAACAGATGTTAATTAGCATGAAACGTACTATACGGTATACCAAAGCACAACGGTTCGGTCCCAGCCAACATGTCCACTGAAACGCACTGTTGAGCATAATGCCAAATGTACTCGGCACTGAGCCAATATGGGCTACATACCTTCCCATCTTCGGCGAGTTTCATGAGCTCCGGGTCGTTGGCGATCTTGCTTATAGGAAGTACGTAGCTAATAGTGATTAACATTGTTATCAACATCAGAGTTCATCATATGGGCGTCTGTGAGATGCCGCTGACTCAGAACTTACCTATATGCCGAGTACGGGCCTGCACTATGTTGTTCTTTCCGGCCGACAATACGCTCGCGGACAATTGAAAAGGGTCCGTCGGCGCCTATCACGATGTCCGCGGTGAGTCGCTCACCGGAGTCGAGCAGGACAGACGGTGTGTTGAGTTCGACGTCGACGACATTACTATTGTGTGACACTTCGACACCAGACTCGACTGCGAGTTCCAATATTATTTTGTGCAGATCCGCGTACTAGAGATAGAGAAGATAACGAGTGAGCATCGTGTGGCACGTGAGACGCTGAGAAAGGCAGGAGGCTAATAGGCGGAAGAAGAGAAGGTGACGACATGGGAAGCAAAGTCAAAAAGGCGTTTGGTTGACCGCGGGCAGAAGCTTAAGCTTAATAGAAGTTATTCTCCCCCGTTCACTTCGTAAAATGACGCATCCCCGCGGTGAAGACTTCCATTTTCTAAAAACGTGACTCACATGTAGGTTGTACATATCCGCTTGTAGCTCCTTCATGACTTCTGCGTGGAATACGAGCGAGCTGAGATGCTCGCCAGTTCGAGCTATGGTCGGCAGTCAGTCATGCAATCTGTGCCTTGAAGAAATGAAATGGACACATACCATCAGGAAAGTTGATCAGAGGGCATTTCACACCAATCTCATCTAGTTGTTTGTGCAAACCCCATTGTAACAGCAACTTCGTCATGTTCGGTGGACATCGTACCCCAGAATACTTGTGAGGCTTTGAGGGGGGTTGTCGCGTGTTGCAATGCACAATATGTCGTACGGCCCATCGATCAAGACATAAGGTTTCATAGAATTAGATGATTAAAAGGTCGCGGGGAGAATGCAGGTGAGTATCAGAGAAATGATTTCAGCAATACGGGACAAGGCTTACATCCACATATCCATCCGACCTTTCAAGCACCCTCACACGATGTCCTGCTTGCTGGAGATTGTATGCGGTAGAGAGACCGCCGATGCTGCCGCCGACGATGAGGAAGTTCAGAGGTGTTGCAGCCTTGCGGCGGAAGAGGTTCTCGTGTACGGGAGAAGTGGGGAAAGCCATCAGTCCGCCGAGGGGCGCCATGGTTCAGGGAAGCGGAGCTTGGTAAATATATGAGAGAGGGGAGGGGGAGGAGCAGGATCGGTTTCAGGGAAGCCTTGAGTGAAGTCTTGACACCGCGCGGAGGCGAATGAGGAAGAGAGAAAAAGAAAGATGCAAGATGGGGAGGAGTGCGTATGTGTGATGAGCCGGGATAGAGTAACGCAATTTGTGGCTGACCCGTAAGCTGATGCGAAGAGGAGAGGGACGAGAAAGAAGAACAGTAATGTCTGAACCTTCAATTTCAAAGGGCCGAGGACAGATGCTATCGATACCGGAGGGAAGAAAAAGGGTCGGAATAACTGCTGAAAACTCGAAGTTGCCGGCTTGAACAGCAGGGTCCGAAAAGATATTGTCGTAGCAAAGATCTCAAACTCCGTTAGGGAGGCAGATGGGAATGCAAGCACAGGCTGGTTTTGCAGTTCAAAGAACTGATCAATGTATAGGAACGAAAAGATCCTTGTAAAGAAGAGGGTTTAAACAGGTTTGTCACGCGTACGGCAGGCAAGAGAAGTAGACTTACCGTAGAGTTGATAGTGTGTCACAGAATTCGTATGATGAAGTCCTTGTTGTGTTAATAGAACTGGTAGGAATACTAATGGACAGTCTTTCTGCGGCGTGCGACAAGCTGTTCATCAGGAAGGTATGTCCGTATAGAGTTAACGTTCTCTCTGACCTTCTGACCCGTATATGCAACTGTACTGGAAACTTAACGCCGTGTGTTTCCTTTCCGTTGTTCGGTGCCACAGAACTGAGTTTGATGGGCGTCTTTTCTCCGCTGCTTCGCTTTGAATGCTTCGTTTTTGGGGAGAACGAGAATGTATTTCGAGCAGGTTAGGATCTTGTGGATGCACGTTCAGAGAGACGTTATTCGTTCGCTTTGTTCGTTAATCGGCGCGTTCCTCGCGTCGGCTTGCAGACGTCGTTAGATAGATGCAATTGTCGAAGGACATAGATGAGAGTGGTGATGAGACGAGAGCAGGAAATGAGAGTTAACGAAGGCACCGTCAAAAGCGGCGTCTCGACCTCGATTGAATTTGAGAGTGCCTCGGGGGCTCTCCGTGCCCGAGTACCCTAATAATCCTAAGTTCAAATTCGACAATAACAATAACAAAAGCAAAATTCAATACATTACCAAGTGTACTTCCTTCAATGCCGACAAAATTTGGGAAAAAGGACAACGGTAGAATTCATACGGCATGATGATGCATAAAATGATGATCCCGAGGGTAATCGTTCAGAGATTCCTTCCTCCCGGACGGAAAGGCTGAACCTCTGAGCTTCCGGCCGACCCCCACACGCCGATTTAGTACCGTACTAGTAGGTTCTAGTGCTTCGATAAGAACGTTCAAATGGGGTGTCCCTCATCTGGACCCCGACTCGACTTGTGCCCTCTCCCTAGGAACATTACAAATTACACGATAAACATATGAAAAGATACGAACGAGTAGGGTTTCTTTCTCCTTTGTTGGCATAAGGGATATCCTCCCATTCCTCTCTCCATTTCCGCGAGGCCGCAATTTCGCGACGACAATTGCTAGATGATTTCAGGCACAGCCAAGCAGGACAGTGGCAAAGCGTGTTGCAATCGGCAATCCTGAAGTGGGACGTCTTCAATCGAGTGCCAAAGACAGTCTAATAGCAATTGCAGCTTCTCCGGATATAATTTGTTCTCTAGAAAAGAAGAGAACATTCGAAGGGAGTGAAAGGGTCACAACAATTCTAGGAAAAGATGGCACCTCAATATTTTGTGTTCTTTTATCCTGCCATTATCCTCGACAGGTTTAGCCTGAGAAGAATAGAGCTGATCAGGCTCACTGGCACGTGCAGTGTCGGATAAGCCGCTTATGTTAGCGCCTCGGACTTATTTGGTAGCTCAATGCCGGTGCTTAAGTAATAATTACCTTGAACGTGCATTGAATAAACACTAAAACTCTTGAACCAAACAACCATCTTTGAACTTTCCTCTTCTCCCCTTCAAGTTCAAGTTTTGTCATCCACGCCCGGAAGGAACATTCTATACTTACTACAGCGACGAGTGAGATTTGAACTGTCCCAGAGTCGTCACAGCAAGCTTATTGACCTACCATAACACGGAAAACAATCCGAGTCTCCTGAACGCACAAAGATCTAATCATATTGAGTCTGAGAGGGAGCGGGCCGATTCAAGTCGTACTTGCCACTCTACGAAAGAGCATAAGGTGATAAACTTATCTTTCATATATGCTTGGTCTCAGTTTATTTCCCTTAGAGTACCCTTCCTTGTGCACTCGACCTGGAACTTTTACTTCAACTCTCTTGAACTAGAGTTGCGGAAGGAAAGGGGTGACTATCAAATATATCCAGTGTCCAAGACGTTGCTGAAGAACAGTTCTGTACCGCCTCGGAAAATGATTTTGATCTATCTTTAGGCACTTAAGTCCAGACAACTATCGGAAATGGCGCACTGTGCCTAGTTCTAGTGCCGAGAACTCAAACCGAGGTTCATATGATGTGCTCTTGGGTCCACCGATGCAGTACGTCGTATAAAACGGATATCATCTTCGACTGAAAGCGCACGATCATCGCGAAGAGGTGAGTATATAGACAAAAGCGATGGTCTCTTTTCATGAACGTCGGAATTGAAATCTGTCGAGTGGGGATATCCGGGAGAAATGAACCTCGCTGCTCTACAATACGTCCAGCCTTTAGGTAAAGCTAAAGTCACTTTGTGGACGCGAATCCTTTTGGATACTCATATACCTCTTAATATTCTTGTTTCATCCTTGAAAGAACGCATTCTAAGTTCTTATTCTAATACCCGGAATCCCCCCCCCTCCCCCGGTCCCCCTATGCCGAGAAAATGTGGTCAATGACTAAATACCCCACACTGAGCAGAGCATCCACCTTTGAATGGCGGCGACCTGCTGTCCCTCTTTTATGCACCCTCCTGCATCGGAAGTTCCAGATACCCCGAGGCTGCGACGATGGCATTCGGGTGTCTGTGCGGGCGTGTATGATTGTGGCATCGTCTTGGTCGTCTTGGAGCATGCTGGCCCTGGGCTGCAAGTGAATTGTCGTCGGGTTTCAAGTGTATCATTCTGGGCAGATTCTCCCTCCTCTTCACCGTTTTACGAAGAGAAGCAAGAAGCTCATATACAGTACGAATGCGAGCAATTGCCACAGATTTGCAGGACTTTGATGAAGCTGCAAATCTTTTCGTCGAACTTAAGGTTGCGTCACTGACAACCGCATAACATCGAGATCGAAATCTTTTCAAAGTATATTTACAGCAGGATCACGGACAATGACAGCGTCGCCGCCGCCGTCAACGTCGTGTTGTAGACATTCAGTCCGACGTTCACTCGATCATAATATTTCGATCCTCGATCGCACCTTCTCTCATCTGCTCGGAATTTTGCGTGGACTTTGGCCCTGTCGCATGTGTGGATGCTGGCGTTGTCCTCGCGTGAAGCTCTCGGCTAATACGATCTCAACTTACTCATGTTCGTTTAGCTAAAGGTTCCGACAGACCTTCAGACGAATGCTTACTGGTCTCGCCTCGGAATCTTGCCGCATTGTGTGTTCGGGTTTATCACTACCTCCGTCATGTGCTCTCGTCAACAGTGGAATGGTAATATTCGTAAATCGTGAAACATCTGGAATAATCGCGTTACCGAAGGGCGGCGAGCGCAACCGCGCGGCCTGTGACGCTCTCGCAACAAGCACATGTTGCACACGGATGATCAAGTACAGGACTCCTACTTAACTTGACCTGACGCAGTCGTTGCTTGCTCATGATTTCTTCCCTGCCATCGGTGCTGATTTATTGATCTTCAAGCTTCTTTCTTCGAGATCACCAAGGTCCTCTGGTGCTGCTGCTTCGGCGTAGACTTCCGACCCATTTTGATCGTCTTGCGTCTATTCCCGTGCTTCGTCGACGCCGTACGATATCCTTCGAGACTCACATCATCGCAGCTCAGCCAGCGGAGTTTACTGTACGGCAAACTAGCTCTGCACGCGGCGGCCGTTACTGACAGTGCGTTCACTCTGTATCCTATCATTGGAAAGCTTCCCCGCTGATTATCCTTACCTTCCTTTGTTACACTAAGTTCGTCACGCAGAGGCACACCGGCCTACTCTGATCCCCGGTTCTGACAACGATCCTCAAGCCCAACGAACAGAGCTTCGCTGATATGTCGTGCAAGTCAGCTTCAACGTTTGCCACGGCCCCGAGCTTCCCCGAGCTTCGTTTCGCCTCGGCTGGCAGTTGGCTCAGCAAGGGTCTATCACATTCAAGGATTACCAACTCCAAACTGCCGGATGCCTTCCGTCCCACTTCCGCAACTAATCTCAACCTTGTCGGGTTCGGTGTTCTCGAAGTGTTCACCCGACTCCCGGATGTCCTTGCGTACCACCTTTACACGCTCTTCCTCTTCACCAAGTCGGACTTCAAGACAACTGTACTTCCCATCGTGAGTACTTTTCCTTGGTGTCTTCGGAAATGGCAGTACAACGCCTGAGCTGCGGCATGATCGAGCTCTCGTCTTTTTTTCCATTCATTCAAAGTTGCTGTATGTCGAACGTTGAGCTAATTTGCATTATTCTTCTCCCAACCCATGTCACTTGCCAAACATCGATCTAATGACCTCATCCGAATTTGTCCCGCATCACTAAATCTAACATCAGACCGTCCTCGCAGCGGCATCGACACCACTCGGCGAGCATTCCTTCCTACGGCTCCTCCACGTCCTCTTTTGGGTCTGGCTACATGTCCTCCAGTTTGACGTATCGAATCAGACGCAGGATCCCGCCGAAGATGCTCTCAATAAACGCGACCGGCCTCTTCCCTCCGGACGTATATCTCTCCCGACAGCCGTTTACCTCCGGTGGACTCTCGTGCCCTTGTGCTGGCTGTTGTCAGCGTGTTATAGCCGAGAGACGCTGGGCGCCAGTGTCGCGCTTGTCGCGTTCACTGTGTTGTATGATGAGCTTGGTGCTCATGCGGGCCACTGGCTTACCCGAAATGCAGTGAACGCCGTGGGTTTCGCATCTTTCGAGGTTGGCGCGTCACTGATTGCCGGTACGTCGTCTTCCATGTCCGTTTTCTTCAAAGAAGACTTAAAAATGATTCTTTCCATCATAACTTTCCTTTCACATCCTTATCACCTCCGACAAAATTTAACGAAATGAACTACGCGTTTCCGCGTTACTCTTTATCTGTTTCAAACAACTCGGCTGAACTTCCCACCACTCGGGGATTTTTTTCCTTGCGGTGACCGAATCCTTCCTCCATCGTCCAACATCTTTCCTTCTTGCAGGCGCAAACCGGCATAATCTGGACTCTACCGCCCAGCTCGGTATCTTTCTGAGCGCGTGTGTCTTCCTCAGCACAATTCAGGCCCAGGATTTTAAGGATGTAATTGGCGACGGCCTCGTTGGCCGGCGCACCCTTCCCATCGTCCATCCGACGCTCTCACGCCCAACACTCGCCTTGTTCCTCCTTTCATGGAGTGCCGGACTTGCTCTGATATGGCGTCTGGATTTGCGCTTAGCCTTGGTGTTCGCACTGTCGGGCGCAATAGTTGCGTATTGCTTCATACGCGCTCAGAGTGTTAAAGCAGACCAAAGGGCGTTCTACTTGTATAATGTGGGTGCCCCCCTTTCATGGATGATCTCATTGGACACTAACTTATATGTATGCAGGTATGGCTTTCATTCGCACATGTTCTACCCGTCTTTTGGAGGCTGCGTGCCGCAGCGGCGTAGACACTGTCCATCATCCATCTACCGTCTCAATCCTTTCTTGTATTAACAATTATATCCCTAAAATCGGGCTTAAAAAAGCTCTCCTTTTCAAGACCGTTTACCTATCTTTAACCCTTCATTATGAACTTTCGTTCCAATCATGGATAGCCCTGGCTCTAGACTATAGTAATTCACTACTCAGTGCTTATGCCCTATGGCTACGCACTATTAATACTTGGTGCTACTGTAAATATCATGTTGGCCCTAGCCTGTAGTTCTTATGATAGCAATCACACGCCTAATAAACCTTATCATACTCTTTTTCTCCGTCCTTCTGCGAGGCTCGCGTAAGAGAGTAGCTCTCCCAACTTCTATCAGTCCTTAATACAGATTCCAAAAAAGGATTGCACATACATACATACATACATACTAGTACATGTATGTGTATTTATATATATGGCTTGACCGCCGTGACGTACAGAAGGACGATCATGATGTCGATCCACCATTTCGAAGCCACAACAGCCACACGTGCTAGACAAACATCTTTTCAACAATGGTACTGAAACTTCCATTCCGGGTTTTGCGAGACATGGGCACCACCACCTCAGGTGTGTGTTAGATACGCAGGAAGGTTCTCTGATCTCATAAGATCAGGGAACGAATAGAAGAGTTAGGATTCAGCCTTTCTCCAATCACCGGGCGTCCCATTCGCATTTGATTTCTCGGTCTTAAGGACAATGAACGAAGCGGCGGTGAGATTGAGATAGATCCGAAGACCTGAGGAGCTTAAGTGGTATAAAATGATGGCGCAAGGTTTACAGTTTGCGACCTTATTTCCGATCAGAATGATATTATGTACTGAAGGATTGGAATGAAGCAGGGTGCTGAGGACCTTTTTCTCCCAAATGCAAATTCCCGACTTAGCGCCGAGACGACCGGCACCATGTTGTAGGTAATGACATTGCAAATCACGCATCCTTGTCCATCGGCGGTGAGACCAGGCGAAGAGGTATTTGAAGCATTGTTAGGTTCCGCTCTAAATCCTTGATAAAGGGATATGATGATGATCGGCAATTGTAGCATTAGGAGTTTAGCTTTAAGTGTTCTAACTTCGTATTGATCTGTAGATTAGGCAATTAGAGATGCGAAATGAGATGGGATGTTGTGGTATAAGCATAATGACGTGAGGAGAGAGACTGTAAACTTCTATGTAGAGTCATAAGTTAGTGCGGTTTGAGTGCCTCAGAGCATCTATCGCAGAGATCTGCGTTATGTTCGCGAGTGTACGTCCAGCAGCGGGGACACTTCAATCTGCTCGACGGCCGGATACGGATGCCAATGGTTGCTTCATCTATCACAGGTATTCAATAAGTAGTCAATGCATATCCGGTCTGGGAAGGGTCTTACCAGACAATTCCACAGACGATGCGTATACCCAACTGTCGCTGTCCGTACCCAAAGAGCCTTCGTCTACTATGGAGACATCCGACACGATAAATAATGTCTTGAGAAATTCGTCTAGAAATTTGAATACTGGGATGAGTGATATACAGAGTGAAATCTGATGTAGAGACAGGCTTACCGTGTTTGCGAAGGATACCAACATCTTGGCTGTCGCCTTCCAGAATATCCGAGTTAGGTAGGATAATATCGACCTCAGCTTCGAGTGAGCTCCGCAGATACCTTGTTTGTGAAGAAATCAGTTAAAAAATCGTTCTCGAGCGAAAAGATATACATAAACTCACTTGTCGCCTCTAGCTTGCTCCAGCAAACCGTTCAATGCATCCCGGATTTTGAGTAGACATACCATGTCAGTCTCTACGGTCTTGTCAATCCAGCGGGAGCTATCTTCGTCATTCGACTAGATACAACAAAGGTCATCAACTGTCACTCAGAGAACAAGCAACAGCGAATGGACTCACCAAAGGTACCCACACTTCTGAAAAGACAGAGGTCCCATCTGACCTAGCGCCTGCTGCACCTTGCATGTGGAAGTAAACCTCCTCAGCCATGTGCGGTGTGATGGGGGCGATCATGAGAGTAAGTCGACGTAGTACCTGATGTTCCCTGAAATAAGTAGTGCGATCCTCTACATGTAAGCGGTGTGCGTTATGGAAAGCTAACCTCCTCAAGGACTACTGAAACGGCCTGACGCTCAACACTATCTATTTTGTTGGCATAGAGCACATCTTTTGTGATGTCGTAATAAAGCGCGGACAGAGTATTGTTTGCAAAGCGAGAAATTGACTGGACAACTGGAAGGAGAGTAGACAGCATTGGCCAACGATACTACAAAGATTAAGTGGATGCACTTACCGCGAGGAGAATTGAATTGTTCATAGTATGAGGCCACGGAATCTTCAAGGAGTACAAGTTCGCTCATGATATATCTGTCAGCCTAGTGATATATCATCAAAATGCATACAGAAAACAAAGCTTCATTCAAGACGAACGATGCTCATGTCTTCCAATTTCAATGACTCAAGCTTCGGTCTTGACGAGTCACTGAAGTCAACATTTCCGAGGATGAATCTCGCCGTGTTCCGAATCTTTCGGAGAGCATCAGACGTCTGTGCCAGGACGGCCGGACCGATAGGTGCATCACGCCAGAAGTCGATCGAGGCGGCCCAGAAGCGCAATACGTCAGCGCCATAGGCCGGGTCTTTCTTCTTGTCCTGTTCGCGAGCATTCGTTTGAAGTTTAACAACATGACAAGATGAGAAAGCTTACCTTTCCGCCTTTGACGATCGTCATAGGACTCATCACATTCCCAATGCTCTTGCTCATCTTCCGGCCTGACTGGTCGAGCACCATTCCATGCGTGATAAGGTTTCCATAAGGGAGAACTGGTGGTGTGGAAACGTCGCTTTCATTATCCTTAGGGTTACCCGAAGTTGCAATCGCAGTCAAGAGCATGCTTTGGAACCAGCCGCGATGCTGGTCGCTCCCTTCAACACAGATGTCCGCGTACGTTTTCGGGGAATCAGATCCCACATTTGTTTCCGATTCAACCCCCCGTTCACGGAGCATCGCCCATGACGATCCGCTATCAAACCACACGTCCATCGTATCCGACCCTTTTCGCCACTCACTCTCCGCCTGCTCCTTGCCAGTCCCGAACTCAGCAGCTAGCTCCGGCGAAACAAAGTCGGATACGGGTCCGTCCCACCAGTGCTCTGTGCCCCTTTGCTCAAAGACATGCAGGATATGTGTGAGTGAACTGGAAGTCAAGATGTCGGTACCGCTAGGAATATGGTGTAAAGAAGGAATTGGCACGCCCCAGACACGTTGACGAGAGATGCACCATTCAGAACGTGAGCGGATGAAGGACTCGAGGCGGTTTCGTGCTAGTTGAGGATAAATTAAAAACGATATACTGATATCAGATGGAGGGCCTACATTCGGGGGGATAGAAATTGACGTGCTTGAGTGCATTCAACGCATCTTCCTTTATCGCATCAAGGTTCGCGAACCACTGCGATGTAGCACTGCGAGCCCGTTACTCAGTGGCGATAGAGGTAGAAATTAATCATTACGTACGTCACGATGATTGGTTTGTCCGTCTTCCAGTCGTATGGGTATCTATGAGTAACCTTCTGCTCCTTAACAAGAACTCCGTCCATACTCTGTAGGATCTCAATGATCGAGTCCGTTCCTTTATCAAGTACGGCCAAACCAGCTAGCTTCTCTCCAAGCTCATCACCGACAACTTCGGAGACTTCAGAGCTGAACCTACCCTCACCATCGACGTGACAGAGTAAATTCGAACGCGTCTTGTCACTGGAGATTAAACGTAGACCCTGCAGAGCGATGTAGTCTTCAACGCCGTGTGCGGGTGCACAGTGTACGAGTCCTGTTCCAGAGTCGGCGCTGACGAAGGATGCGGGAATGATTGTGTACGGAGTAGCAGAAGAGAAGAGAGGATGGTACTCTATGCCGACGAGTTCGGAGCCTGGTTGCAATAGAGTTAGAAGATACAAATGGAATACTATAGTGCTCACCTTTCAGAGTTAATATCGGCTTGACATCCTCAAAGAATGCATCACCAAGAATAGATCGAAGATCCGCAACCCGCTCGCTTGCAACTAGGACAATCCGGTCGTTCGGCAGCAACAAGGCAGTGTACTGCAGCTCTGGATTTACTGCGATGGCCTATACTCATGTCAGATACATACTTATATGAAACGCGAGTTTGATCTACCATATTCGCCGTCAAAGTCCAAGGTGTCGTCGTCCACACCATTACATCAACGTTTCCATCTCTCCACCCATCACATGTTGATTCTGTCATTTTTGGTAGGCCGGCAAGACGAAAGTAAAGGTATACAGATCGAGAAACATGATCGTCCCGATACTGCAGCTCGGCTTCAGCTAGAGCTGAGCGGGAAGAAGGCGAGTAGTGGACCGGTCGATGAGAGCGGTATATTAATCCTATGCAAATATCTATATGAAAACTGCATAGCCCATTCGGAACACAGTAACGCACCTTTGTCGACCATTTTCTGGAATACACGAAGTTGCTGCATCTCATATGTCATATCTGAAGTGAGGATTTGATGTCACCATGCTGTCAGCCGTTGCTCAGATAGGGTCGTACCAAGAGTTCGATATGTTCCCTCTTCACTCCAATCAGCCATTATTCCCAGCTCCTGGAACTCCTCACGCTGGGTCCGTATTTCTCGATTGGCAACACCTTTCGCAGCATTTCGAATAACATGAGGAGGTAGAGTACGAGGGTCTTTCTGGAAGATATATACAGTGATGTGAGCCAAAGGTCTAGCTGCGAGTGCAACACTCACCTTCATTTCCTTCAGTGTCTTCATTTCGATAGGGAGTCCATGACAATCCCATCCAGGAATGTAGCTGTCATGGTCTGTTGTCAATTAACGATGATGCCAGGCAATGTCAGTGAATGTGCACGGACTTTACTCTCCGACCGCGCAAGACTTGAAATCTGTTTATGATATCCTTCACAATTTTGTTCAGTGCATGTCCTGAGAGGAATAATTAGCGCTAGCGTATACTTGATGTACTTATGATTCTATACCTACCCATATGAAGGTTTCCGTTGGCATAAGGTGGCCCATCATGAAGGACAAAAAGAGGCCCTGGACGATTCTTAGCCTATAACTTCTTCGTTATTTCCCAATCTCTCTTCTTTCCACAGGAAGTCCACCAACCTGCCAAGCGTACAAATCTTCTGAAGTCTTTTTCCTAAATGGCAGCTCCGTATCTTTTGGATTTGACCATAATGTGAAGGATGTCCTCGGGAGAAGTAAGGTTTTCGAGTATGCCTTGGCGTCCGTCGCAAGGAGTCTGCATGGCGAGTTGACAATGAAAGGTGTGCTACGAAAGCACGCACTCCTCACAAGCATTAGTTAAGAAGATTAGAATGTGTAGACATCAAAGGTATCTTGCAAGGAAGTGACGACGAGCTGAAAGCTTTAGAGGTTAGTTTGAGTTTGAATGTAAGTACTGTAATTTTGGAGGTCTGGCGCTGACACGTGCCTCAGTCAGTGCGGCACGGTCTCAGGAGGCTGCCGCGTCGGGCTCGGAGGCGTGAACGCGACGCGTTTGTTTTGAGCTGCTTGTAACTCGGATGTCTTTTCACAAGAAAAACATTGCTATATTTTGATCCACCATCATCGAGCAAGTGGATGTACGGGCAGCACCTATGAAATCCGACCAACATACGAAATCCGACGTCAAAGTGAAGATGTTTACAATTGCATGAAAGGACAGCTAACGGCTTGGCGATTGTTTGTAGACACAACGAAGGACTCGGACCACGGACAATTCTGCCTCTTACCTGCCGTCTACCTCGTCGATCCGAGCTCTTGTATCTATTGCCGATTTCGTTCAAGGCCTATGAAGACACAAATGTACAGATTCCTAAGCAACACATAGTAGCCATGCTCACCCGATAACGCTCACGTACAAGGGCTTATGTAAGAGCAAATTTGTACTACAAATATTTCTCCGAAACATTAGGGGCAAAGTGAGTGCTATGCATCCCATTCTCATCGTAGGCAGCCTCATCGCAGCGCTATCCTCCTTGGCCTATCTCTACATATGCATCAATGACCGGAAGCTCATGGAACTGCCTCAAGAGGCACGGAACTTCAGCCCGAAGCGTTACACAGACCAGGAGGTGAAGGAAACTTTCGATAGGATCAGCACAAGCCCGGTCGACGTGCGCGGAGCACTGGGCGAACGGACAGGAAGGCGGTACATCGTTGTGGGAGGGGTATGTAGTCTGACTCAATATGCATAATGCAACTCACTCACCTATAGGAAGGCCGGTTTCCTGGGAGGATGGATTGTTGTGCATCTGCTATTGCGCGGCGAAGACCCAAAGAAGATTCGGGTGCTGGACATACGCACCCCGACCCGCGCCGACCTCACCACTGGCAAAGCCAAGGACATTGACTTCCGAGTCGTAGACGTCTCCGACTCCCGCGCTGTCAAGGCTGCGTTTGAAGCACCATGGCCAACCACCCAGCCGGAAAGTGATACGGAAGAGCCTGAGCTAACCGTCTTCCATACTGCCGCGAACATTCGGTTTTATGAACGCATGTTGTCGCTCGTGCCATATTCTGCCAAGATCAATGTATCCGGAACCAAGAATGTGCTCGATGCGGCAAGATCGGTTGGGGCCACCGCTCTTGTTTATACTTCTTCTGGGAGCATCTCTGTGCGACGCTCGCGATTCTGGCTGTGGCCTTGGGAGAAGGCACCTGCATTCTTTGTCCAGGTAATTAACGACGAGGACGCACCTGTTCCGAAGCAACATGACCACTTCTTCTCAAATTACGCATATACGAAGAGCATTGCAGAGAGGGTCGTTCGTGACGCTGACAAGACGGCCAGCGGTCCCAATGGCAAGATACTGCATACGGGGTGTTTGCGCCCCGGCAACGGCATTTATGGCCCCGGTGGCGATATTCTATGTGGCGCGTATCTAATCCGGCAACTTAACCCAACATGGATCCCCCACGTCCTACAGAACTTCATTTATGTAGAGAATTGCTCTATCGCACATTTATGCTACGAAAGGCGGTTAATCGAGCTAAATCCAGATGTTGGGGGCCAAGCATTTTGTGTAGCAGATCCAGGCCCGCCGCCGACGTATGGTGATGTTTATCATGCGCTGAATGTGCTGACAGAAGGGCGGACAACGTTCCCGGTCCTCTCTCCCTCGCTCATGCTCCTTGTCGCACATGTTTTCGAAATAATGTATCTCAGTCGGCATTACTTGTCCCGCCTTCCCGTACCTCTTGGATATTTATCAAAGCTCGTCCCCCCTCTAGGCGGTGATCTCGTAAACTTGCAGCCATCCATGTTCGCTCTTGTTATGGTCCACCTCATATTCGACGACTCTCGCGCACGCCTTCCACCCTCTAAGGGTGGGTTAGGCTATTCTGGATGCTGGACGACGCTGGAGGGATTGTGCAAGCTAGTTGACGAACACGAGAAGAATGGGGGCAAGGCCGAAGCGCGACAATTAACGAGTGGCGGCGTCAGTTTTGGCTTTGGGCTGATCAAGGCTGAACGCGGTGTTGGCAAGGTCGCATCCCAAGTCAGTGCCGAGAAAGCCTTGAACTGATTCTATCTATTTACACTGTGCATATTACATCGGAACACGGATCTATATATTTTTAATATGAATATCACGGCTTGATTGCAATTTTTAGTGCTTCACGGCTTTGCATCTTGTCCAATGCTTTCTGATAATCTTCGAGGGCGAAGATGTCTGTAACCTGTACGAGGAAATTAGTCACGATTAACGCAATCTATCAATATCATGACAAACTGACCATCCCTTTCACATTGATCTTTCCACTATCAAGGTAAGCAACTGCTCGGGGGAAGCAGTATGTCTGTGCAAATGAGCCGATGATCTATCAAAGGTATCAGTTATTAAACGTTTTGGATGTTCAATGTTCAATTCCAAAGGCACCTTTATCTCGTCCCCAAAGATCTTGGACGGCGGCCAGTGTACAAGCGCTTTGTTCTCGTATACGCCATACATCATCAATGTCCCGCCACGCCGGACATAGTTGATGGACTCGTTAGCCAGCTTTTCAACCCCTGTCGCCTCGATCTAGAGTATGTTAGCTTTGAACTATGTATCTGCTGATCTAGAGACCTACAACGACGTCAAAGCCGTACGGATTGTCCTGCTTCAGTTTCTGCCACTGGCTTTCGGGGTTTGAGCGGTCTAGTTCGACGTACTCATCCGCAACGTTAAGTTCTTTAGCAATGTCCATCTTGATACCTTGATTGGCCGCAATTACGACCCGGTGTGCGCCATTTGCTCTGAGGAGTTGGGCAAGGATGAGACCTGTAGGGCCAGCACCTAGCAGGAGGACCTCGATCCCAACGGGTGGTTGAAGTCTGTCCATTCCGTGTACCGCACAAGCAGCGGGCTCCACCAGCGTAGCATCAATGTCACTCAAGTTCTTGATTGTGTATACTTTGCTCTGATGACTTCAGTTAGGGCGAAACAAACCGCCGTAGCCACATAAACAGTAGATGGTTAGTATTGGTGACAGCTCCCCCCCCCCCCCCCCCCCCCCTCAACAAAGTGAGAGAACAGGTACGCACACAGTGACAAACTCCGCAAACCCTCCATTCATCGTCACACCTTTACTGGCAAAGTTCTCGCATAGCAAGTCCCTTCCCCTTCGGCAGTAAAAGCAGTTTTCACACTAATTGAAAAAGTACATCAGCAACTGGCGTAGCATGAGAATGTAGAAGGTATCTAACGGAGGCACAGTTGTCTGCAACACAGCGGTCGCCTTTCTGAAAGCCTTGTACGTTCTTTCCGAGCGCAAAGATCACTCCGACGATCTCATGCCCTGGAACGAGCTTTGATTTCATTAGCTTTTTCCGGGGCCGTGCTTCGAATCTAGGCACTCAGGAACAGAATACATACCGGAAACTTCGATATGAATTCGCCGTCGTGGATATGAGCGTCTGTTCCGCATATTCCTTGAGAAAGCGGCAAGATCACTGTCGCGGATGGCTCGTAGCTTTAAGATGATTTTGGCATACCACAATAGCTGACTTCGACAACAAATTGCAGCTAAGGTATACGGAGCTCTGACAATATAAATGGACAATGATTGTATACCTTTAATTAGGACTTCATCATCTGCTACATCTGGAACTGCAATCTCAGTAACTTTGAAGCTTTGTGGCTGCAGATAGTAGGACAACCATATGTCAGAAGATGGTTCAATATTCAATGTAGAAACTTTGCAAGTTTGACCGATCCAAGAAGGTCAGAGAGAGAAGAAAAATGAAGCTCGCATTAGATACCTTTTCATATAATAATGCCTTCATCATTGTAGATGTCCTCACGAAGGTGGTGGTTTGAGGTGAAGATCGGAGTCCACGATGATCAAGTTGATATCACCAAAAATAGAAGCGAGGGTTTCCATTTTGGGTCAGCAACTTGAGTTACGTGATACTACTATACTATACCATTTTAGGTCCAGTGGGTCATGTCACCAAGGTGAACTTTCCTTCGCTCTTCATCTTCATTTCTGACCTCCATTGTCTATGCATGAGTACAACACAGTATTCGTAAAACTTCTACGCTACTCTTGCTCAATAGAGTTGACATTTCCTTAACGAAA
Organism: Trichaptum abietinum; assembly: GCA_910574555.1. Classification (NCBI taxonomy): domain Eukaryota; kingdom Fungi; phylum Basidiomycota; class Agaricomycetes; order Hymenochaetales; family Trichaptaceae; genus Trichaptum; species Trichaptum abietinum. Next base: position 3,892,198 of record CAJTBE010000005.1, on the reverse strand, counting down.
AGCTTTGCGAACGTGTCCACCATACTTCGTTCAACTGTCTTGTTCACTCGGCGACGATCCTATTCAGTGGAAGGGTTCCGGCCTGGCCCCTGGCAAGAAAACCACGAGAGCCTTCAAAACGTTCTGCTGCAGTTATATTAGCGTCAGCTTTCGCTATAATCTACTCCGAGGGGTATCAGCAGGTGGATGAACTTTGAAGTGTCGGACCACCGTTTTCCGCTCCGTTTCTCTATTTTAGTCCATCGCCCACGGATCAGAGCACGATACTCTCTTCAAGATTACGTTCTACTCCGATACACTGATCGATTTGCGCTTATTCCCTTCGATTGATTTACATTTCGTTGAATTCAACGGGTTCTCAGAAGTTTGATATCGATTTTCTGAGTGGGAATAATGAGTGCGTTTTATTTTTCTATTTTTATGATCACGCCGATACTCATTCAAAACCAGAATGGGTTCGTAGCTTTAGATTGCCCTAACACCCAAAAAATTGAGTTAAAACCACGCAAATGAGGTCTTCTGAAAGAAGGGTGTATCGTGGCAATCACGCTGAGCTATTTGGGCACAATGGCTGCTTGATCTTCAACAAGGTTTTGTTCCAGGAGTTGTATTATTTGCGCCCTGGCTACTTCTATCACTCTGCCGAATGGCTTCCAGCCGTGTTGGTATCTCCCAATAGTATTCCTTTCATAAATCAGCGGCTACAGTTCGGCAAAGGGACTGGACTTCCCATAACTGCTGCATACTTCTCTGGGATTTCACGCAAGCATACCGCGCCTCCTAGTTATCTCCATGGCTTTGCTGTGAGTCATAACCTACGCCTTTATCAACTTCCCGAAAACTCACATGACTAATCAGCACCCCGTAGTAGCCACCTTTTCGTGGATTCGAGCATGAAGACATTCGAACTCCAGGTCATTAGAGGCCATTGGGTTCTCTCGCAATGAGGCGATAGACAAAAATCTACGAACAACTCATGGGAAGACAAGAGAAGGCCATCTTTCCACGTTTTGGGTTCTTCATGAACAATGTGCCGTATGTTTTAGAACGCTGCTCCCTGATATAGAAGGTTGTTTCGTGCCTTGAATCAATAGAAGCGTCGGACTCCCGAAAGTATCGGTACGTCCCAACATAGATCAGATTCTTTTTAACGAGTGTTCCCCTGACGATCATCTGAGGACTAACTAAAATTAGAATTTCCGGAAACCTCTCTTCAATTATCCTGGACATCGAATTTACTCAACGTACGATTCCCCATTTACTGCATGAAGCATATGCAAGGCACGGACGAATAGACAAGAACAACTGGTTGTGTGATATGGCGATACAACAAGTTCAAGACATAATGGTCTTCGAAGAAGTATGTTCTCCTTGATGTCTCTCACACCTTGCGGCAACGAGCTACTTCTATTATTAACATGCTTTCCAGCTGACAGTTAATATTAGTTGCCTCGGTGCGACATATCTCAAGCCTTGCTCCACATAACATATGTTTCATTCTTGCCGAAACCATCTCGGAAAATCAAGAACAACGAATCATAATCCTCTTGTTTGAAATTTTCTAATTTCACCACTTCATTAAGTCCATCCATGCCCGCCATAATCCGATTTTAGAACAAGATCTGCATCCTATGATAGAACTCGTCCCCCTCCTGTCCTCTTCGTCCGAAGCTTCGTCAGCTACTTATGTCTGCTGAACATACACTGCCTACAACTCATGAGCCAGTACCTCGGTATTGGTCGTTATTTTCCCTCAGCTCTCGCTTTCGTTCTCCCTCATCTTTCTTTGCAATCTCGCGCACAGCTTACTGTTTGATTGGCTTACAACATCGACAACTCACCCTCCCCGCTACCGTCTAGCTGTATAGCTCAACCTATCGCACGACTGGCTCCGGAGGACAGGTACATGGAAATGCTGAACCCACGAATGCTCATATCTTTCGCTTCCATCGCTGCCGCCTGCGATGGACCTGTCTGATTCCATAGGAGCCGATACATGGGATTACTCTCTCTACAACACCTCACTGGTCGACGCAGCTCTCAACATACCTCTCACCGATGGGAATGGTGGGCATGGCTGGAAGTCAACTGCGTGGAATCGGTAAGTGATAATGATTGGAGAACGCTAGTGAAAGGCGGGAGGCGATCTCGGGGGCAACCTGCGTATAAAAGGAGGTACGTGAGCTGCTTTGTTCTGCACTCAGCTTCGAGTCTTCAATCGGTATCAGCATCTCTCTAGCTATGGTTTTCAAGCTCGCAGTTGCAACTGTTGCTCTCGCTGCCGTCGCCAGCGCTGCAATCACCAGACGTGTTGCTTGCCCAGATGGCGTCAATACCGCTAGCAACGAAGCTGTATGTCCATGTCTTATTCTGAATCTTATGATTACTCATTTCTGATATCTACCAAAGTGCTGCGCCTTCTTCGCCTTGAGGGATGATCTGATGGACAACCTCTTCGAGGGCGAGTGTGGAGAGGATGCGCATGAGTCGCTCCGTCTCACTTTCCACGATGCTATTGGCTTCTCGCAGTCTGGTGCTCTCAAGGGCACCGGTGCTGACGGCTCTATGATCATCTTCTCCGAGATCGAGACGAACTTCGCCGCGAACGCGGGTATCGATGACTCCGTCGATGCTCTCTCGCCGTTCTTGACGCGTCACAACGTCACGGCTGGAGACCTCATCCAGTTTGCGGGTGCTCTTGGTATCACCAACTGTCCGGGTGCGCCACAGCTCCAGTTCTTGGCTGGTCGCCCGAATGCGACATTCCCAGCCGACGATGGCACTGTCCCCCTCCCTCAGAGCGACGCAGACACGATCTTGGACCGTATGGCAGATGCCGGCTTCTCGCCCACTGACCTCGTACACTTGCTCGTGTCGCACACTATTGCTCGTTCGGACACGCTCGTCGCTGGCCACCAAGCCGTGCCGTTTGACTCCACGCCCTTCACCTTCGATACTCAGTTCTTCCTCGAGACACTTCTCGTCGGTACCGGTGTTCCTTTCGGTGTCAACAACACTGATGGAGCTGAAGTCGACTCCCCCCTTCCGGCGTCCGGAGAGATGCGTCTCCAGTCCGACTTCTTGTTCGCCAATGACCAGCGCACTGCTTGCGAATGGCAGTCCATGGTTGGTAAGTAGATTCTGTTCTTGTATTTCCTTCAGCAGTAATTGAAACAAATGAATAGACAACCAGGCGTTGATGATGTCGAACTTCCAGAGCGCAATGGCGAGACTTGCTGTCGTCGGCCATGACCCTTCTACCCTCATTGACTGCACTGAGGTCCTGCCCACACCCGTTCCACCTCTCGGAAAGCCCGCAACGTAAGTCAACAGATATTCTCTGCGTTATATCATCTCTGACAAAGGTTGAATAGTTTCCCCGCTGGTACTGGTCCTCAGGATCTCCGTCAGGCTTGTGCATCGCCCTTCCCAGTCCTCGCGACAGACCCGGGCCAGGCTACACAAATTCCGGCTTGCCCTAACGGTGATCTCGACCTCGCTGACTGCCCGTCGTAAATTGTCGGTGCTCTAGGGCTGCGCGTCTCGGAAACTGAATTTCATTCAGCCAGGCGCTGGTGCATTTTTTAGTGTCAGTTTAAGATCAAAGTGAAAAACGATGTGGGTTATTATGTAGTTATCGATATTGTTTGTTATATATTGCCGTGCCTTTCTTTATCCATAATCTCGAGTGAAACGACGCTCTGGACGAGATTGTGAACGTCAACCAGTAGCAGCCATTGTTGGAGTTCAATTCGGTTAAGCCTTGTGAAATACTTGCAGATCCATAGCTTTGATGAGTAGAGGATGTTTGGTATATGTATGGCACATCTTCGAATTCAAAGCTAGGACACATGTACGAGAAAAAAAAAGTCGGTATGTGGAAAGCGGCGATAGATCGACTGGGCAATGTTGCAGGGCGCGTAAGCTTTTACTCGACGCTACCGCGGCAGTAGTAAGCCGTATGAAGAAATGTAAGAAAAAACAATCGAGAAAAGGACGGATGATAGATAGTATATAAAAGAACAAGTATTTGATTTCTGGTATGACAGGATGATGCATGGAGGATGAGGAAGATATCATGAAGGGCATTCGTGTGTGGGTGGAATGGTACAATTGATGAAAGGCAGGAAAAAGTCTCGCTGACTAGGTTGCTCTATCGTGTCGCGTCGTGAAATAAAAGCGACGTATCTATCAAGCACCTTCGTGCTCTCGCAAAGCTTCAAGCTCGGCCAATCGCTGAATCGACTCTTCCTTAAGTATCGGCAAGTCTTCTTCGAGACGAGGCATGCTGCGCTCTGGCCAGTGCTGGAGAGCCCACTCACGCACGAATACGCTAGCCTATTGTAATTGTTAGAAAATGATTTCGAAGACAGTATATGTTTAGTACGCTAACCTTCATATACTTCTTAGACGCGTATTTCTTGTAGAAAGATTCGTGTTGAACAGGCTTCAGTACGTAGTTCAAGATGAGATTCGCAGTGGGAATGAGAGCTTGCTCGGGGTATGACGAGAAGTGACGAAGGTTAGGTGTCTAACGAAAACGCGTTAGGGAATTAAGTGGAAGGCCGAGCAGGGAAAACTCACCCATTCCGTTTGGTCTAAAATGAGACGAGCGAGCCACATCGACGCTGCTGCCATCAGAGACGGAGGAGCCGCGAGTAATCTCCATTCAAGGCATCCGATCTCAACGAGATACTTCCCAACGGTCCGAACTTGCACGTTGTAGTCGTCCGCCTTACTGATACGGCGTAGGAAATGTAATGGACAGGGATAGCTGAGGTTCCAGTCCAAAGTCTTGAGAATGTATTTTTCCGCTTGAAGAATTTCTTGCTCGGTATACGAAGAATCTGCACAGTAGACAAAGTTGCTGACTGAGGGGGCAACAGTTTCCTCGACCTTCGCAGCGATGAACATACAAGTCACGCCAACAAGTTGAAGCTTCGCCAGAGAGACAACTCGTGCAGATAGGAAACGATCAATGAGGTTGACGCAGGAGAAGAGAGTCTCTGGAAGCAGCTTGAAGCGAGAGTGAACCTGGATCAGCCAGTCCATAAGAATGCCGCGCATCTTCCACGCAAGCTCCTTCTGGTTCTCCATATAATTTGGGTTCGGCATAGTTGTTTGCTAAATTTAAGTGTCAATAATGGATAATATTGACGAACCAAATCAACTCACCTCGACCACCTTCAAATAGTTGAAGATCTCTACAACATACTCGCTGACCATAAGCGGATCGTCATCATCCTCACGATCCAGGTCATCCCAGTCCTGCTCTTCTACGACAGCATGCTCATCGAAGCCGAAGGGCTCGACAACCGCTTCCGACTCTAAATCATGCTCCTCATCGATGGTTTCCAACTGAGCCTCATCCCCAACCTCAGAAGAAGTACGCCTCTTCTTATGTAAGGGTTCCTCCTCTACTTCTTCGATTGAAGGAGCCTTCTTGTGTACTGTGATTTTGCGTGTAATAGTAGATGTGGAGACAGTTGATCGAGCGGTGGCCCGGCGAGTTGCGTCTGAAGTCGTAGGAATTTCAACGACTGGTGTAGGCTTTTTAGGATGAGCGTTGAACGTTCCTTCATCGGCGATATTCTTCGAGCGAGTAGGAATGGCACGCAGGGGAACACGAGTGGCCGTTGTCGTAGCTCCAGTAGATTTACCAGGTTTGACCACAGCATCCTTCCCCTTCCCCTTTGAATCCGGCACGCTTTTAGACTTATTGTTGTTAACAGCCTTGCTGGTCACTTCTCCCAAAGCCTCTCGCTTTCGTTTGCCTTGCGCGGCATCGGTGGCTCCAACCGATTTGCTTGGTCCACTCGCTGCAGCACTTCCGGTCGCCGATGGGAGCTTCGAGCGCGTTGTCCTGGTTGTCCTCGCATTGGCATTCTCGTTCTCCTTGACCGTAATGCGAGCCGCCCGCGTTACTCGCCGTGTCTGTTGAGCAAGTTAGAAGTCGAAGCATGTTTCACCGGTGGAGTATCCGACAAAAGCTTACAGGAATATTAGATGCCATACTAGTGGGTATCGCCGTTTGTCGTTACAATATGTGATAGAGAGTTTTAGGCGAGAAGGTGCTCATGCACAGTGGTGGCAGGACGAAACGAGCGGAAAGGCCAAGTTATTTATGTAAAGGAAACGAACTTGACCACACGTCCACAAACACGTCAAAATAACCGCGTCGCGTTCTCGCGGCCATCACGCACGTGATTGCATACATTAACTAAGTGAAGCGCGCCACGGTCCCCACAATGGAACCGCATCTTCGCGTACCACAGTATGTAATCGATTCACAGTATTCTTCTAGTAAGACAAAGACGAGTCAAATAGAGCCTGTCTATCGAAAGCACTCAATACATGTACTAAAGTCAATAGTGCTGAAATGTATGGCATAAAACGGAGGAGCACGGACGAAGAACGACTTGGCCGTGGTGCAACTTGAGGCATGTAACAAGGATATAGATGAGGGGGAATGAAGAAGCTTTTAGGGTATACAGTACTTAAGTCAAAGCTGAGAATATGAAAATAGGACGTCCCACTGGCAGAAGTGGTTACAGGCCTCATGATCAAATTTAGTTAGTGTATGATGGATCAGAGTCATTGGCATCCTCGGCAAGCTTGGATTGCATGGAGAATGGTGACCTACACGGACAGCATAAGACGTCCAGTGTCAGTGTAAGCTTCAAGCGCCGAGCGTCGTTTGATCTTACGCACATTAAAAACTCATCTCCTGGAAGGCTTAGATGAAACTGTCCCCGGTCCTCAAGGACAAAACTAACACGTGCATTTTTGCCTCTCATACAGGAACCATAATTCAAATTCGGCTGTGTATCGCGGACAGAGGCTGATCGAGAGACGACGGCTTTTGGAGGGTATTTCTGCAGCACCCAACAAGCCTTGCGGACGTCTCTGAATATTTTGCAAGCCATGATGTTGCTTAGTGATATACTTGGGATTGTGAACATTGCTCGATGAATTGCTGTACTTGACGGAGAGAGAATCATAGCCACAGTAATCACATTCCCTACGACAGCTACTCTGTATTCGAATACAATATTTAGCTGAAAATTCTTAGTATTCGGGGAGAGACTGACGTACACATAGAAGATTTGGCCGTCTCTCAACAGTTTATTCGCCAATGGTGACGGAGATCCAGCGCAGCAAATGCAGAGCGTTTCTATATCATAGTCGTCGTCTTCTACTTGGTGATCACGTAGTAGTCGGAGGGAAAGTGCGATGAGGATGACGGTGTCGTTCATGATGAAGACTATGATAGCGGCAGAGCTATATTGCTTGACGTCGTTGTTAATGCAGTAGGATGTTTCACCAATGTTTGCTCCTGAGATTGCAATCGGAGCAAGTGAACTCGACCCTACTACCGCTAACCACAGCATGGAAAACGTAGCAAGCACCGCTCGATCTCTGTTAAATACTGCCCCAACCCGAAAGACGAATAGAAGGGACGTCGATGCGACAGTAAGGACATAAAATGCCTGTGCGACCTTTTGAATTTCCCGACAAGATCCTATAGGAGCAACTGTTCATGATCAGACATTCGTTTGTCAATAAGCTGGCCCAATCTCTCCCAAATATGACTGACCTTGGAAGACAGTGCTTGCCGAGAGATACAGAAAGCAAGCTAGTCTATCCATCATCAATTGGAGTGTCACGAAAGAATCTCCTAAACCTACCTAGATACTATATATGCTGGCTTTATCAATTTGAACCCTTCTTTAAAGGCAAATCTATAATCATAGCAGGAATGTCGAAGGATATCCAACACAAAGATCTTTAAAATGATTAAGAGGTGAGTTGAGAAGAAATAACCAAAAATCATAATATTCACCGTCAATACTGCAACGTAAAGGTACCGCGACGTTTGTAACTGCCTGGCTTCTGCAGCACGATGGGCGGCATAAAGGACAGCAAAGGGTGCATTCGAAGAACCGATGGACTGCATATTGAGAGTAAGAAGGACGATGCGTAAGATTGAGTAGATTGAAGAGTTGAAGAAAAGAGACTTGCTAAAGGATACGACGAAGCCTTATATACTGTATACTAGCATGACTGAGTTGGAGCTCGTTCCGTTAAGACCATCGCCAGGCTAAGCCAGCTATAGATTGCTGCCCGACTTCGGCCTTATTAGTCCAAATTCAAAGATTTGAGATGCTCAGGACTTTTCTTCAAATCCCGACTCGATCATTGTAATAATTGTAGTCCTGACAAAAGTGGGATGCTTTTCGTAAGGGAGTATTTCCCCTTTTTGGAGTGTGTACGAATGAGTGACGGATCTCCTCATGGTGAAAATCTTCCCAGACACCAGAGAAGTGATTGGAAGTAGTACCATGGACATCAGCGGTGCATCAGGCTTCCGTCGCAAATAGTATAGGAGACAAGCAAGGGCGAGGAAGATTGACTTCGGGAGTTCGAGTCAGCTGGGGTACAGGTTCGAGGCAAGCTCCGAATGTGGACCGGAGAAATAAGAGTGACTAGGCCCATGTTATAAGTATACTTGGTGTAGTCTTGTGTGCGAGTAAGAAGTCCAAAGATTCTTTAACGGATGGTCAGTGGTAAGGCAGAACGAGACTCGAACGGCCAAATGATGTGAGGAAAGACTGTTTGGCAAGGCCGTCGGCTCCAATCAAGCTCCAAATGAGGCAATAACACCTGTACTCTCTTCGAAAGTCCTTCGAGACACCCAGCGCACTCTGATTCTCGCCCTCGTACATTCTCTCCTCGATGTCGTCTAAACGCAAGTGGGATCAGGCCGGTGATGAGGCAAGCTCGTCGCACAAAGCCCAGAAGGCAGAAGATAGCAAGTCCGCGAGTGAGGCGGCGGCGACTGCAGCTGCCATCGCAGCCAGAATCGCGGCACAATTTGCTGGAGGTTCGGGAGGTTCTGGCGGCAGCATGCTGGGTCCGAAAGACCCACATGATGGAGCATTTATATATGATATTGATATAAATGATGTTCGGAACCGCTACTTGCTAACGAGGGGATCAACTCAGGAGCAGGTATGTCCATGCATCAAAGTCAAAGACTACAGCTACTTGATCTCCTCATCTTGCAGATCAACGAAGAAACTGGAGCCTCAGTGACAACGAAGGGTGTCTGGTATCCAGATCGCCTGAAGGCGACCGATAAGGACCCCCCACTGTACCTGCATATTTCTGCTTCCACTAAGGAACAGATGGACAATGCTGTAGCGAAAGTCAACGACTTGATCTCTATGGAACTCGGATCTCTGGTGGAAGACAAAAAGGATGTGCGAAGAGAGCGGGTATGTCTGTGTATTCAAAGCAAAGTAACCGTGCTGATTCATATCTTCAGAGGAAATGGCCCGAGGAAAAGTTGAACGTCGGCATTGAGACTTTGCGTAACTTCAACGTCCGTGCGAAGGTCGTAGGGCCGTCAGGCTTGTTTGTCAAATACATCCAGCAAGAAACAGGAACGAGGGTTCAGATAAAAGGGCAAGGATCCGGATTCGTTGACGCGGAGACAGGTCGGGAATCAGACGAACCTATGCATATCCACATAACGTATGAGTTTGGTTCCTTCCCTTTTTTGATGTTTGTCTCTAATGTCGATGTCGATCCAGCGGACCTGATGAACAACAAGTTACTCGAGCAAAAGCACTGACAGAGGACCTACTGGAAGTCGTTCGTTCGGAGCATGAAAAGGCCAAAGCGGCTATGCAACGTCAGCAGATGGAGTTACACCAGGCACAGGCCGCGTATGCTGCCTATAGTGCTCAATATGGGGTGAGCTCTATACCAAGCTGTTTGTTGTTGAGTCTTCTAATTATACATCCTAGGGATACATGCAGCCGGGTGGACAAGCACCTCCACCCCCGCCTGGTGAAGCACCTCCGCCGCCTCCAGGTGCACCCCCACCAGCCCCTGACGGCAGCGCGCCTCCCGGCCCTCCGAACGGCCAACACGCAGGAGCGCCGGCTGCCAGTGACACAGATGCTTATGCTACATACTGGTAAGTCGATTTGTTACCTTCTTTATTTAAACTACATTCTTATTTCGATTAACGTAGGGCTGCGTATGGATACGACGTCAATACTCCTGAATTTAAGGAATGGATGGCACAACAACAGCAACAATACGCCCAATACTATGCACAGCAAGGTTACGGTGGGCATGCTACAGCTTCAAGCGCATCCCCACCACCACCGAACTCAGCCCCCCCTCCGCCACCTCCGTCAGGTGAACCTGCTCCTCCACCGCCACCTCCTTCATGAAGACCTTCAACCAACTTGTTGCTTTTGCCAATATGCATGACCTCGCGATCCCGTTGGTGACGTCAAAAACCTTTGCTATCTAATATATTATCTAGCTCTGTCTGATTTCTTGTTCGAGCTTAACTTGACCAATTTGCTTTCTGATAAAACGTTTTATTATCATGAGAAAATTCAAGTGGGTTTCGTTTACATGATAGCGTGTCTTCTAGCTTTATGTCTAATCCAAACTGCTATGACTAATCGTAATGGAGCGCAGTAAGCTGGTTTTCTAGCAAGTAGTGAAGATATCTGAAATATGAATCTCTTTAGGTGATTACTTGAATCAAGATACATGGACTGGCCATCTCGGAGCAGACATTGCGGTACTCAGTCCCGAACCCGTCCGTCAAGGACCGCCGTGCGCGAAAATGCGGGTGTGAACATCACTTTATGCTCATGAACTTGAGTCTCACTGGTGATAGTCTTGTGCTGTAGTCGCGACAAGCCCGTTTTCGCGCCTCATGGTGGTCCACGATTAGCCAAACAATCATTCAAGCTTTCTGCTGACGACGCTGTTCATTAATTGGTGCCCATGGAAGTGGCACTGTTGGATTAAATACGGTAGGACGCTGGGTATAGGCGTTGACAAATCCGTGAGTTTAGTCTTATATTCAGCTAATCCGAGCATTCTGGCTGTGGATGAGCGCCAACTCGCTGACTCACCATAAACATAGAAGCATTTGTTGTGGTTGCAGCATAAACATATCTTCGGATATACAGAGCTTCACGAGAGGCTACATTTCGCCCTTCCTTTACGCCCTCTACGCAGCCGAACCTTGTTCTCATCTTCACTTTCCCCCTTCATCCTTATCCTGGCCACCATCTTTCACGGCCTTTTTTAGCATCACACTGTTTCCGTTTCCGGAGCTATTACACGGGTTTCTCAGCGAACACATGGCAGAGGCGGACGACACGTCCCGGTGGGGGGGAAGATAGGGCGGACGACTGCACTGAAGACCTGCGATTGAGGGCTGTGACTCGCAGCTCCAATGTATACGTCTGTCTTTGTTCAATCTGGCTACATGCCTTTCTTGCTGGGCTTGTTCGACCTTGCGGTGGTTTTCATCTCTTGGTCTAATATATCTACGGTCGCAAATTACTATCTATGCCGTTAGGAGCGCGCAGTGCATCAATTCCCTTGAAGAAGTCACATCTTCTGTATTTAAAATAAGCCTGGGAAGCTTAAAGTGTTGCTTCTGGGACGACATACTTTCCAGGCCTCATGGATGCCTCGTTGTCAAACGAGCCTTACTGAAGGGCAAAGTCGCTCGCTCCTTACCCCCCCCCCCCCCCCCCCCCCTTAAGGTTCCCTATCCTGTTAACGATATCGAACTTGTCGAACATACTACACTGCAGTTGATTCAACCATGTCCAACGCTGTCGTCGAACCAAACGTCCCGTGTACACTAAAGGAACCATTCGCCGTTCGCACACCTTTCATAGACGATCCAGGCTCGGACATCGTGTTACTTTCGTGCGATAACTTCAAGTTCTATGTGCGGACGGCCATTCTCTCTCTGGCATCACCAATCTTCAACGATATGTTGTCCCTTCCTCAACCTGCGTCTATTGCCGAAGACCAAAGCTCCGCACCCGACGCGACTTCCTTGCCTTTAATCCAACTATCTGAAACTGGGGAAGTCATTGATATGCTCCTCCGGTACTCCTATCCCGTTTCCCCTCCTCGCAGCTTTTATGATTTCAATACCCTCGTCGCCCTACTTTCGGCTTCCGAAAAGTACCAGATGGACTTCTTGCGGGTAGAGGTGGATATCAAAATCAAAGCATCGTATGCCGAAGATCCTAGGTGCACCATGCATTACTTCCGTTGTGCTTTCGAGCTTCGAGATGAAGCACAATTCCGGATCTATGCATGGGACAGCCTGAACCATTCACTCGTGACGCTCGCGAAAAGCCTGCAGGTGAATTCTCCCGAAAACCTCCTTCAATGGCTCATCGAATATCACCAATCCGTCTTCTCGCGAATCGTAGAATTCATCTCCAACCTCAACTTCAAAAAATACGTAGATAATTACTCCAGCCTGAGCCGTAAAAAGAAATCTACCAAATCCAAAGGCTCCTATATCGCCTACAACTCCACTATATGCTCATATTGTGGCTGGGGAGAAGATGCAACAGATGGACCATCGTGGCCAAAGGATAACCTTGTGTCAATATTAATGAGCAAGTGCTACAAGGAAGGGCCGATATCCAGGAATATCTTGCCCACTCAATCGGAATACAGTTGGTGGTGCTGCAAATGCGGGTCAAAAGAAAGACAAATATCTGAAAGTTGGGATTTACTCGGAACAGAACAATTTTTCCAAGACATCAAAGATGAAGCTAGAAAGGTATACCTTGCTATATCTTTCACTTTTTAAAATTGATTTAGACTGACAGCAGCCTTTTACTGATCAGGTTGAACTTTCTCTTCCTTGGTAACTTTCAGCGAGATTTCCCGGTAAACGTGTTTCTACTCGACCTAGTCCTCCAGGCTCCTCTTCTTACTTAGTAACTTTGTCTGGCAATTTGAATTTTTGATTATGAGTCACAAGACGCATGCGCCCTCCCTATCTACAGTGCATACTGGCTAGCTATCGTGTATAGCACTTGGAAGTCTGGAAATGTAACAAACCGATGATTAAACAAAATACTGTACCATTTTGTACTAATAGTAACGCATCACAAGGGGGCATTATGATATAGAAATTTGTATGCCTGTCATGTGTCACACGGAGTATCATAAGTCCAAATAAGGTACTATATAGTAAAGTACCCTCACACACATGCCTATTTGGGCTTTTTGTAGAGCTATACTGTACATACAACCCAATTAAAATGTCATGATCACACCCCTACAGTAAATCGAAATGGTACAGTTACACGTAACAGTCCGTTGTCACTTCTGAGCGGCCATTGACGGACTTTGACCCTGAACTCCGTGTTGAGGCCGGATCGACGAAGACTCGGAATGCTATCCTCCATAGTGACTTCGAGTGAACATGAGATTACCGCTCTAGGGAAATGCAACAGCCTGAGTACCGTTCGTATTTGCTCTCAATGTGACAAGAATTTCCTTATTTAAAAGACATCGTAAGTCTGTTGAGGTTACTACTACTACCAGTTGCAATAGCCGGAGTAGGTGTTCATACGTGCGCATTCTGAATCTGACTGAAGTATCGGACAAAGGTTCGGGCTGACTGAGCTTTGCAGTTCACTCCTGACATCTGTACGATTACATGCAACAGACGTGCGTAGTATAAATAAGCCATCGATATCGCCCGTCTGCTACAGCATCACCTCCTGGACGTCTTAACAACGATGAGCAAACCTCAAAGAGTCTTCATAGTTGGTGCCACTGGGACCACAGGCACAAGCATCGTCGACGGCCTGCTTGAAGACCCAAAATACGTGAGTCGATGTCACGGATTTCCCCCATTCCTTCTCTAGTCCTCCAGCGTCGACTTATGCACACGTTCTACTACGTATAGCATGTCATTGCTGCCATCCGACCTGCCTCAGCGTCAAAGCCCGAAGTCGAAGCCCTGAGGACCCGCGGAGTCGAGATTCGTATTGTCGACCTCGAATCTGAGTCAATCGAACAACTCCGAGAGCACATCAAGGACGCGGATACTGTCATTGCCGCGCTGGCTGTGAAGCAGTTCAGCTTGCAGACACCTTTGATCAAGGCATCGAAGGAAGCCGGTATTAAGCGTTTCATCCCATGCGACTGGGCAACCGCCGCCATACGGGGGATTAGAGACAACTATGACGAAGTGAGTTACCTGTTTAATTGAAATTATGGTTATTACTTACCTATCTGACCCCTAGAAAGCGAAATACCATGATCTGATAAAGGAGATTGGGCTACCATATACGTTCATAGATGTAGGCTGGTGGTACGTATAGTCTCTACCCGTTTTCTGTTGTCATTAATCATCTATTTCTGCATCACGAAGGTATCAGATCGGCCTCCCGATCATAGATCCAGCAAAGGAACCATTTCCCGGTACTGCCGAGATAAGTACGACGATATACGGGACCGGAAACGTCAAGTCTGCTCTCACCGATGTCAGAGACATTGGAAAGTTCGTCGCACGCATCATTTCCGATGAGCGCACTCTAAACAAATACGTCTTCTGCTGGGCGGAGCACCACACGCAGAACGAGATCTTCGCGATTGCGGAGCGCGTTAGTGGTAAACCCATTCCTACCAAAGTTATGCCGGCGGAGAACATTTTACCGCTCGCTGACGCGCAGGCGCCGGGAGCCTTGAAGCGGACCCTCATGCAGTACTTCAACAGTCTGTACGTACGAGGCGACAACACTGTTGAGAACGCGAAGAAAGAGGAGTATGGAGGTGCTCTCGATGCGAGAGAGTTGTACCCTGACATTAAAGTTAGGTCTTTAGAAGCTTACGCCGAAGAATATTATTCCAAGTAGCTGTACTTACATTCTTGTTCTGAATACGTACTATGAAACGGATGTATGGGCAATGATATACACACAATCTCCGTTTCGACGTGTTGATAAGTATTTCGCGATACCAGACCATACCAGAATGTAAGTAGATCCATAGATGGTGAACCCTGGTAGAACAGATAGTGAAGAAGTGAGCCTAAGAAACTGCGGGAGAGGACTAAGTGCGGACTTGGTCGTGGTCATAGCAATATCTTATGAGTTCTAGAAAAAGACATGCTCGAACTGCTCGCCAGATGTAGATGAGTTGAAAAACAAGTCCGTCACGGTTCAGGTTGAGTCCCTTGCTTGTGCTATGTAGAGCCGCGAAGAGTCAAGGGTGAGAGAGGAAATATGTACGTCCGACGCGATAACTTGAACACCGTGGCACGCAAATAAGGCACAACAAACACCCGTGACTCTCATCCCTACCTTTCTGAAAAATCCACTCCGGTCCTTGTACACGTTGTCCTGACGTTCTCTTAGCTTCACTCATATCTCAGATAAAGAAAGATGCTCTCGATGACTCGGTCCTCCTCGTCTCAGAGAGAAAGTACACAATGCTGCATCTCGGGTTTCGACGCGACGTTTACGTATTTCTCAACTTGTATTCTGAAAGATAAAACCGTTATACAGTATTTGGTAGTACGATTATCATAGATGCTAGGTCTTAAAGCGAAAGAAACTACACTATCATTTCTCCGTGATTTATATTTTCCATCCCCCAGCTAAACTCATGATGTTTTCCTGGTCGTAGCGCTCTTTGATATCTTGAAGTCGAGGCAAATTGCTTCCATAGATCCGGGATACTGGCGTTCCCTCCAAAGCATAATTTCCGTACAAGGCTGCGTCTCCGATGTTCTGACCCTCTGAATCTGCCGCAGCAGTAATCGTCACGGCGGTTTTCTTGATTGCTTCCATGAAATAATCGTCAGATTCTGTGGAGTTCCATGCGTAGTAGATGCTCAAGGGGTAGAGTCCGCGTGAGCGGTCCGGGGGGTACGCAGAGTGTGAACCATGGGCAAAGAGATCGGGTGCGAAAGACTCAATGGCGTACGACAGAAGTTCGGGCGTTTCGATCGGCGACATAGAATGTCGGCTGGTACCCAAGGACTAAGGGGAAGCAATGAAAGATCATTCCAGACAAGTAATCTATACTTGACGTACTAGAGTTTCATTGATTATCACACCCAAAAGGCATTCGCTGTAGTTCGTCAAAGAAACGGTATTATAACCCGCACTGTATGCTCACCATCAGAATCCATTATAAGTTAAAGACTAGTAGACTGACCGAAGTCCTTGCGTTGAGTTTGACGAGGACGATCGTACCAAAGACAAAAAAGAGCGAGTTGAAACATCCGCTTGCACATATTCGATGGAAAGGAGCTCATCGAAAACACCCTCTGGAACAATTGGTGCATCATAGAAAATGAGCAGCGAGGCACTGGGCTAGGACAAATGAGCTTTGCAGAGAAATCGTGCAGAGGCCTGCAAAATTACATACAACACCACCCGAAGCGCCAAAAGCAGCGATGATGGCTGCTTTTGGATCTCTATTATTAGTGGTGAAGTTGGACGTGGCAATCCGAAACTCCTCCAATTTGTCGCTGTCATAAACGAGCTGACCACCCCAGACTTGTGTTTGAGGGTATGTCTTGAGCTTAAATGTTGTGACGATGCCCTGCGAGATGATGGACATTGAGCTGAGTAGTTCGGTCGGAGGCATGGAACTCACAAAGTTATTAAAGCCACCCTACATTGATTAAATAGAGGGATCAGATGGCAATAATCATGCTTCTGAACAAATTGCTCACGTACCCTCAAACTGAAAAACAAATCGGGGTATGAAGAAGCAGTTACTTCTGTCACAGTGCCATTCGGAAGGACAAGCTCATAAGCCAACACATTATCGAGAGCGAGGCCGTATTGATTCGTCAACCATGAGTAGCCTACAGGATCTTATTGAGACAATATTATGAGGGTAATTCCAAACGTACCTCCACCAAGTGTTAAGCCTCCGATACCAATTCCTGAGACACGTCCACCGACCACGTTCACACCGAATGGCTCGAGAGCGGCATAGACGTCATCCCATATCTGTCCGGTCCCAACGCGTACGGTTCTGGAGGCCATATCATAGGTAACGCTATGGAAACGGTTCATCGAGACTTGAACGCCAGTTGTAGACGAGAAGCCCGGATTCATCGCGTGTCCGCCACTCTTAACCTACAATAGGGATTCAGTATGCAGATACTTGAAAGCCAGGGAAAACAACACGATACTCACAGCAAAGGGTGTCCGTGTAGATCCCACAATTGTAAGCTGGTGCAACCGTACGGTGATGGGATAAACATCTTGTCCTATGCTAAAACAATTCACACTCACAATCGTACCAACATCTTCTGAAGTACCGGGTTCCACACTGCACGCTGCCATTTGCGTACTCGACAAGGCATAATGCCCGATGTCTTGTTCATATTCGGTCATTGCTGGTTTCCTATGTAGTAAGTAGTTGTTTCTCAACAAAGTGGTTGGATGTATTTCACCTGGCCAATAAACATCTGACGCGCTCGATATCGCTCCTTCTATCTGTCTGCAGACAGCTATAGCTGGATCGTCGTGGTCATCCAAGCCGCCCTGGGAGGCCACGGCACGGATACTTGAGCCAATTACTGCTGAAAGCAACGAGACAGTGACAATGAGAAGCATTTGCATAAGTCACAACAAGAAGCAGGTCCTTGATTCCGATCTCCTTATATCCCCTTTTCCCGAGCGCCTATGGAATGACGGTGTTCGGGAAAGCGACCGACGTGCTAGCGAATCATCTCAATTTCCTCACTAGTAAACTCATACTATCCTGTGTCTGGAAGTCGGGCCGCAACATACATACGTGATGTCACTGTTTAAACTTCAAGCTCGTTTCTTACTTGAGAAATCGGTTCAACGTGTTGAGCCTCGGGGTACAATAAGCACAGACCGCCTTTCGTAGCATGAGTGCGGCGCACCTGGGAGCGAATATATGCCGAGCCTAAATCTCCACGGGAAGGCTTTCATCAAGATCCGAGTGGCATTTTGTTACCCAGGTTCAGAACGAGCTATAAGATAGTCAGCAAGGTGTAGGCGCGTAGATGTTTTGGTTTTAGCATGGTGAAAGCATTTCCCCTTGCATGAATATTTGTATAATTACCATAAGCATTAAGTCTCTTAACATTCCGCTAAAGACTTTGCGAGCACACGACCAGCTTCATAGACTCAGTAGGGAAAGGTTGAGGTTGACCATGTCGGTGGAAAATACGATCGGGCCATTGCGGAACAGATCGCGAGTAGGTTTAAAATTTTAACTTTAGGGTGGGCATCTAGGAACTTGAAGTTGAAGGCTTCAACTTCAGTTCAAGTTGACCGTCTCACTGAAGAGGTTTGTCTCTCCTCTCAATCTCTGTACTCGCTAGCCTATCGATCGCTGGGATCTTCCAAGCTTGGAACTGGGCTGTTGGTGTGGATAAAAAACTCTTTCTCGTTCTCTCTCTGGTGACTTATTTTGCTGTGCGCTCATGTGCACTGGTACAATACACTTGCCATCAGATGATTGCTACCCCGTATTCTCGCTAATCCTTTGGGCGTTATTGCAGCAATGCGCATCTCTCCAGTCTTCCTCATATATGCAAATGATGCCGGTTAGATGACTGGTTTGGGCAGGGCCCGCTCGCCATCAAGCGGGTCACTTGTGCAACTCGCTCCAAAGATCTACCTCGATCAGTTCCGTGATTTAATTTACGACAACACGCTCACTTGCCGTGGCAACGTTTTAACACAGGTCCGGAACTTCTTCTGCAATATGATTGCTACAGAAAACTGTAGCAAGCTACGCTTCATACAGCTGATGTACTGTATACATCTAAATTTCTGGGTTTCGCATTGCTGCAGTGATCCATAAATTCATCAGGAAATGCGGAGGAGAAATGAACTACAGAAGGAAGCATTTTTTCAATTTCCCCCACCTATGCTTCTGGTACTAGACTCTCGGCACCGGTTTCGCTTTGTCTGTGTGGATATCGTTCGCATTCAAGTTGTTCGCATGTTGAAGGACCCGCGTCCCTAGACATCAACGCGCGTTTCAACGCTAAATCAGCGCCCACTCATTATTCAATTCGTTCAACATAAATCCATCAAAGCACGGATGTCGCCAATGCTCGGCTGATCGCCAATCTTCTCGACATCTTAATGTCGGCGGCATCAGTATATGGACTGCGTCCTGGTACAAAAGGAGCACCAAGAAAATAGTATTGCCTCACAGGTCCTTCGAGCGGAATCGAAGAGTCTTTGTGTCTTACCACTTCCATTCGACTCGCCCAACGGTCTCTACAAAGACTATGCTCTATTCACAAAAGAGCCTCGCCGTCTTAGCGTCTGCCGTGGGCCTTGCGAGCGACGTCGCACTGGCTATCTCCTTCCCATTCGTCAGAACCTCTAGTTCGAAGGCAGCGAACGGTACCGACGATTTTCACTTTCAAAATCACGGAGACATTGTCTATCAAGCTACAATCAAAGTCTTGGGACAAGACTTTCAGGTAAGTTAGACAAGGACATATTCATGTATAGTGCACATCTAAATCAATTTGTCCACTAGGTCCAATTGGATACTGGTAGCTCGGACCTCTGGATTGATACTACAGGTATAGATATTTCGGGTCTCATTCAGACTGGACAGTCGACCAGCGCCGCCTATGGGTAAGATGATCTTTGTCGAGCTTACTCAATTACTAAAAGACCACATCAGTGATGGAACGGTCGCCGAGGGACCCATCGTAATTGGAAACGTGACATTCGGAGACTTCACTGTCTCCACAGCACTCAGTGAGTGGTTGGTCCCGCTTATAACTACTTCCTTTCATTGATTTAATTTAGTTTCTGCACCTGGCTCCAATGCCACTAGCCATGGTGACAATGGACTTCTTGGCGTCGGACCGTAAGTTATGCCTCGCATGAGTCCGTGTGGGACTTCTCTAATTCTTGTCTAGTCCAACCTCCTCTCAGATACGAAACCAAATGCAAAACTCAACGTTTAATGGCGATACGGTGCTCGAAAATGTGAGTCCTTTTGTCTTTAACCGCATAGAAGTACCTACCGAGAATAATCGGTTTTAAATAGGTTTTCGCGTCTAACCCTTCGCTCCCGACATTCATGACATTCCAGCTAGCCCGTTCGGAAGTCACGAGCTTGACCGACGGAGGTGTCTTCACAATTGGCGAAGTAGACTCAAACTTCAGTTCCATCCTGAGTGCACCGCAGTTGCCAGTAACTAACCCTATCGCCTGGGTCGTGCTGATGGATAGTCTGAATGTGAACGGCCAGCCTGTTGCAACCCAAAACCAAGATATAACCCTCCTTGACACGGGCACGACGCTTGCGCAACTCCCGAAGGCATACGTCGATGCGATCTATGGCTCCGTTCCAGGTGCTGTTTTCGATGCTGCCAGTGGTGCTTATACTGTCCCTTGTGACGCGAAATTGAACATCAGTTTCTCCTTCGGGTGAGTCACTGTTATAATAATTACTCAGTCGTGTCTGTTCGCCTATTTGCTCATCTTGTCCCTCCCCCTTGTAGAGGAATTCCGTATCCAGTTCACCCTATCGACGTCGTCGCCCCCATCGTGGACGCCAGTGGACAAATTGGCTGCATCTCCGCGTTTGGCGTTAGTCCACCAGCTAACTCAGGGACTGGTGTCGATTTCATCATTCTCGGCGACTCTTTCTTACGAAATGTGTACTCCTTGTTTGCCTTTGGACCGGAGACGTCCGCTGTCAATGGAACGCCACCTGCATACATACAAATTCTGAGCGTAAGTCTCACTATTATTCATGCTGAGCCAAACAATGTCTTAGTACGATGTCATTACTTTCCTCTAGACGACGAACATCGACCAAGCATTCGCTGAGTTTGATGAACTCTCGGCCCAGAGGAATGCGTCCCTTTTGGGAAACAATACCTCGAGTAGCGGCGGAAGCCCTGGAAATGGCACTGGCAGCGGAGGAAACCCAGGAAACGGCACGACCAGTGGAAATTCTAATGGAGCAGAATCTACATTGCCGATGAGTCTGACTACATCTATCTTGTCGGTGCTGAGTGTAGCTTTGGGAATGCTTCTTGTATGATGGGAGTTCCGGCAGTAGTTCCCCTTCTTTCCTTTTCTATATATATGTGTCCACCTCGCATGCCTAGACAGCACTAATATCAATACAATGCTTAGCATACGTTCAAATGTTAGGTACAGTGTATCACCATTCCCATGAACACGACCCTCCCTTTGAACATTCTACAACAACACTATGAAAACTTAACATATTTACTTCAAAATTTGTATGAACCTTTGCCTACATATGCTTTCATGTTCTCTGAATTCTCCATATTTTTAGAGACGTAAATTGCGAGGTTAGCTCATGAAATGCACGAAATTAAGGCAAAATTTACATCAATGTACTTTTTTATGACCTGTATTAATTCTTCAAGAGGTTGTAGCTCAAATTTTATTACATTGGCAGATTATATACCCTTGTACCATCCTCATAAAGAAGGTCTCAAAAGTTTTAGTGAGTGTTTGCTGTTCTAATAAAATTGTAAAGTGGTTGACCGATCTGAAGGTGCCGGGTGTGTGACAAACCGCACCTCTTTCCGCGGGAAAGGAATGTGACACTTGTGACTCTATGCGCAAGCTTAGCCAAATTTAGGTGTTCAGAGGAGCAGTACAGCGTGACAAACACCTTGTTTTCTTGTTGCCTTTATAACATTTTATAGCCTCAATATTTCAGCTCATATGTTGTACTGATTATTCTCCTAGTTTATTAGAGTACAACGGTTCAAAAAAGTGAGCAAAAAGTTGCAGTTGAAAATTTTGAGACATAAATCAAGGGTAGGTGTTCAACGGAGTGGTGATACACTGTATTTAGTTACTGCTGTTTTCATATTTATACGGAATCGCAATTTCGCGTCAAGGCTCGTGGTGACAGCGTGAGGAAAGGAGCCGATGTTCGGCACAGGGAAATCCTGACTAAGATTGGTCTTGAGACAAATTTGGGTACTGTTCACACGAGCCGAAAATGATTGATTAAATACAAATTTCCTCGTTTGAATCCGAAGAGGATACACTATGGTACAAGGAGCTTCTCTGAACTCTGCTATGTAATTTTTATCCCCAATTTCGTGGAATGTAAGCTTCTGTTGAATTTCTTCCAAAGACTGAAGTTAGTAATCTTCTCAATTTGGCGAGCGCTTGTTCTCGGATCTTTCCGGCGCTCTGGGTCGAGAGTCTAGCGCCGTCACATTTAGTGTTACATGGGCCTCCACGAAAATTTGCGATTAAATATGAGAACAGCAGTAAGAAGATAGCCTCGTGACCAGGCCAGCTACTCTCTTAAAAGGCAAGCGGAGCTTGCAAAAGCGTAGCGGCCTGGAAGTTACCGAAAATACTAAAGCCGCCGCCAGGGGAGTTCGAAATTAATACAAATGCAGTAGTAAATCTGTGTTGATGTAATGGCCTGATTGTAAATAAAGATTAAATACCAATATTGTGATGTGAGAGTCACAACTAAATAACGTGAGAGTCCGTGAGTGACTGACATTTTTCGTGCCAGTGTTGGCAGGTATTGATGTAAAGTATACTGAAGCTTCTGTGAAGTTCATGTAAAGGCCTTGTAGCCGTTTGATTGAATATATTAGGACAATATCTACTGTGCAGATGCGAAAGCGCTCACGTAGCGCTTGTGACCTCGTTTTAGCTGGTGTGACGCAAGCATACCACATTTAGGCTTACATTACTAAATCACTACTTTATTTTTGGATTCCTAGTATACCCAACAAATGCCTACTACATCTGTATTAATTTCAAACTCCCCTGGCGGCGGCCTTATATTTTTCGGTAACTGCCAGACCGCTACGCTTGGCAAGCTCCGCTTGCCTTAAAAAGAGTTGCGGTCGGTAACGAGACTAGTAAGAAGAAAAAAAAATCGATGAAGATCATTCTACTACTTTAGGGCGGGTAGGATAAAAGGAGCTTGAGTTCAAGTTAGGGCCGGCGGATAACTTTAAATCGGCTACTACTGTTGCATCACCGTGACCACTGGCACCAGCTACTCGGGATAGTACTCGACCACCGTCGTGACTTTCAAGTTGTATGAAGCCTGAGTTCTCTATCTTCCCGGGCTACTTTCACTTATCTTCAAAATCCTACCTCACAGAGAAAGGCATCAATATACTGCCAGTGGACCTAATCAGTTACGAAGTCGTCTTAGAAACCCTCTCTACTCGTTTCTCTTGTCCATTCACTTGGGGCTTTCTTTGCAGTGCGAAACCATATGAGATCTCAATAACCCAAAGAGCTGTGCATCTTTCCGGATTCATTGTGTTATAACTCTGCTCAACGTTTGCAGACACTGACGTACTTCTGCCGCCTTGAATCATGAAACATTTGGCCTTCTCGGCGACCGGTCATCAAACGGAAGTCAAGCAACAGCCTTTTTGCCAAGCCATTGACATGCGCATCGTCTAGCACCTCGAGAAATGGCTTTGAACCCGAAGCGTGTGGCGATGATTGCTTCCGAAGGCCACAAGCGAGGAAGAGAAGTAGGAATATCAATTGACCGTCTCTACACTTGTGCGTACATAAACATTCTCTGTCCCTCCAACGTTCTCTAATATTCAATCTTAACTTATACAGTCTCGCTCGGGACTAGTGAATCCTGTTCTTTAGGACTCTCGGGAATCTTGTACAGGACAATGTTGCCCACTGCACTGCCGACTTCAACTCGAAGATTGTGCGCATCGCCCGTGGTCAGAACACGGACTTGAACATGAGCTACAGTCGGTGTGCTAGATACATCTTGGCACAATTCCTTGTGCTTCGCTTAGCCGATCACAAATGCCGACGGTTGATGTCTAGTATTTAAGCGCAGTTGGGCTCAAAGAAATGGGCAGAGCATCTCTGTACTTCTCTTCTATGTTTCCTTTCCCGACATTAGTTGCACTGTGGCTCTGCGCAGTAGGTCTTACATCTAGCGCTGTGCGAGCTTTCTCTGTCCCTTTCAAGAAGGCCTTGGTCTCCAAAACATCTGATAGCATCGACCCATTCACATTTGGAACCAAAAACGACCTCGAAATCGGTACAATATATGTGGGGACTGTTACAATCTTAGGACAAGACTTTGAGGTACGTTAAATCTTATCGTTTCAAATACTCCTCTGAATTTGATTGTGGCGAACAGGTCCAGCTTGACACCGGAAGTTCTGATCTGTGGCTCGACACCATTAACGTCAATATTTCGAGTCTGATACAGTCAGGACAGTCCAGTAGCTTAACTTACGGGTGAGCATTCTGGCTCATCTTTCCTCTTCCTAATGACTCCTAGTAACCTCCTTTACAAAGGGACAATACAGTGGCTGAAGGTCCTATTGTCATCGGCAATGTAACGTTTGGAGATTTTACTTTTTCTCAGGCGCTAAGTATGAAGATACATATTCATGTGTGTTATTGCCACAAGCTGATCACCATTGTCTCTATCATTGCAGTTTCGGCGCCCGGATCAAATGCGACAGCTCTGGGAGACAAGGGACTACTTGGGCTTGGACTGTTTGTTGATTAATCCTCTGTCCTTTCGGAACCAAGGCTAATTCACTTTCAGGCCCCTGAACTCTCGCGTCCGGAGCGTCCTTCAGAACACATCACTGAACGGTGACACAGTCCTCGAAAATGTGCGTCTGACCTTTTCTTTCGTACTCTCCCTGACTCTTACTCCTCTCCAGATAGATATTCGCAACGAACCCTTCATTACCAACCTACATCACCTTCCAGTTGGCCCGTTCCGAAACCACTGGATCGACTGATGGAGGTACTTTCACAATCGGAGAGCTTGATTCCAATTTCAGCGCCATTTTAGATGCACCGAAGATGAATGTCGTCAGCCCTGGTGCATGGGAGGTCCTCATGGACGGCATGATCGTCAATGGACAACTCATGGGAGGGGGTAGTGCCAACTCACAGCTGCAAGGGACAAATCAAACGACTACTATTCTCGACACCGGCACGTCCGGGGCGGCTATCCCAAAATCCTACATCGACGCGATTTACAGCTCAGTTCCCGGCGCATATTTTAACGAAACTGCGAGCGACTATGTCGTTCCCTGTGACGCGAAGCTAAACGTGAGCTTTGTGTTTGGGTAAGCATGATTGACTTGCTTTAAGCACGGCCGATAGCTTAACAATGTCCGCTACTAAATCTCCTTCTGGTAGCGGGATAGCGTATCCCATCCACCCAATCGATTTGATCTCTGCGACGACCCGAGTCACTGGCGACATTTTATGCTACCCTGCCTTTCAGCAAGGCAGTCCGACATTTGGGACTGACTTCCTACTCGGTGACAGTTTTCTTCGCAATGTTTATTCGCTATATGCCTTTGGACCAGAATTGTCCGCTGCCAACGGCCCGCCGGCGGCATATGTTCAGATCTTAAGTGTAAGTTGCATCATCTTCATCTCCGTGAGTTGTCTAATACGAACCATACATACAGACAACAAATCTAGATCAAGCCTTCGTCGAGTTCGACCAACTTTCCGCGCAGCGCAATGCCTCGCTTCTCAGAGCAGAGACTCCAAACGGAGGATCTGGGAATGGAAACAATGACGGTCAACAGAACGGAGCATCATCTTTGGCCTTAAGCTTGCGCCTGGCTATCACAAGTACAGCAATGTTAAGTCTGGGATTGATTATGTTCATTCCGTAGATTAGTTGGTTCTATCTCTCCTCCAATTCCTCACGGACAATGTTCATTGTATGAATATAAACTTTATTATAGATTGACTTTGATCCCGTCATTCTAAAACTTGAGCTCGTACGTGATTTCGGTCCACTCATTCTTACATTTTTTTCGAAAGAATACATCTGTGAGAATGTCCGGTTCGATCGACTCAATTTTGTGGTATCCCCGAAAACTAAAACTGTGAAGTAAAATAGTAATGAATACGTGCCTAATGTTCTTCCCAATGCCAGATATGTAAACTCTGCGATAAAATCAATGAAGAAAGCCTTCAACAACTCCAAAACCTGATAAGATATACTGAACGCGTTTGATAGTATTCGATAAGCTCTGATCTATCCCATCGACTTTACTACCCACGATCGATACTTTGTGTACAGTGACGAGAGGCACGGATGCAACCAAAGTCACCATCGGTGTTGTAGTGCCATGATCACCAAGGATACATATGATTGACGCTGATATTGGTGAGTAGAGTGTAGTATCACCGAGAGATCTCTTCAGCGAAGTTCAGACGAGCGTTATGCAGTACATATCATATCGGGATTTTCATATGCTATAGATGCATGACATGACGATGCAAAACATGGGTGATGCGGGAGAGAAAGGAGAACAGGGAGAAAGACAAATCACTGTATAATATCAAAGATCAAGGTCAGCATTGTGATTTGAGGATAGCTGATGAGGCGACGTACGAAAGTGAGCGCAGCACCCTTCGTCTTCTTGTCTCCACCAAGCTCGAAGCTGAGTTAACATAGCATTGTAAGTAACAACGTAGAGGTAGAGGTAGATGCGAAAGGACATACTGCTTGCACCGCTTTATCGGGAGCTGCATTTTGTATTTGCAGACCGTGCACTCGAGACGAAGCACGACCTTCTTTGTCGTCTTTGCCTTCTTGTGGAAGACAGGCTTCTTCTGACCACCATAACCCGTCTGCTTACGGTCGTAACGACGCTTTCCTTGCGCTGAGAGCGAATCCTTGCCCTTCTTGTATTGAGTCACCTTGTGAGGGCTAAGTTTAATTGTATTCAGTATTCCTGGTGCGCTCTGAGAGTAGGCTTTGGAGGCTCACGTGTGCTTCTTGCAGGTCTTGCCCTTGCAGTCTGAAGACGGGCAACATATCCAGTCAATCATCCATTCCTCTCCTATACTTCAAACAAATCAGATCTCACATGTCCGGCGGGTTCTACATGTCGTACATAAGAGCTCAATCAGCAAATCTTCTTCAAGGTCTATCATAAGTGCAACATACTTGGGAATGTTGACCATCTCGACAGTCTTCGCCTTAGCGGTGGTCAATGGTCTTGGTGTTTGGCGGTGGTCTTGACGGCGTTGAGCTCACTATCCTAGCCACGGTACTAAGCGGAAGCGTCAGCATCGGTGGCTGAAACCTTATCTTTGGTAGTGTATAGTTGCTTATGCAATCGCACAATTACTATAAATAGTATAGTCACTGCTTTGGCTTAGTCAATATTGACTGGACTCGGGCTGGGAACTTGAACTCGTTTGTCGAGCAAATAATGCATCGACGCCTGAGAAATGAGTGAAGATCTTTATTTTCACTTCAGAACTGAGAATACAAGATGACTATAATCTGCGGGGGCGAATTCTCTTCCCCATGACAAAAAGAAACTAATATGAGCGTCCGAACATTGTCCACCTCTTCGCATCTTTGCCACACGCCGGGCATTTCGTTTTACCCGGCTCGATCGTCGGGTACGGGGACTGGTCGAACGGAATACATAGTGACTTTGCTCCAGCGCTCGGAGCTCGTTCATCTTGGGGCTCTGAGGCACGCCCACTGCGCTCCTTGATGTCGTCCTCGCACGCTTCAACTTCGCACCACGGCAAAACGACTACACATTTGTTGTCGAGTGTCGGCACGACGTCATCCCAATTCGTGATGATCTTCAGGCGAGATGTATAGGTATCGCGTGCTTTCTCAAACATGTCTTTCTGGATTGTTGTGAGTAAGGCCGGGATGCTGTTCTCGATGTCTGCGAGGGGCAGAGGAGTTTTGGCACCGTTGTCGCGCCGTACGGACAGGGTTTGTTGCTTCGCAATATCGGCGGGGCCGATTTCGAGGCGCAAGGGAACACCCTTAGAATAGGAATTAATGATATAATATATCACAAGGAGTAAGAGCATACCTTTTGCTCCCAGTCATTGAACTTGTATCCAGGAGTGTATCCTTCCCGAAGATCAGCTTTCGAACGAATACCGGCCTTCCTTAAGCGAGCTGCTAGCTCTTCACAGTGATCATACACCTCCTGTTTGTTCGTCTTGGCAGTAATTCCACAGGGGACGACAACAGCTTGAACGCTCGCAACCTTCGGCGGGAGGACCAAGCCCTGGTTATCGCCATGGACCATGACCATAACACCAATCGTCCGGGTACTCAGACCCCAGCTGTTCTGCCACACATACAACTTCTTCTTGCCGGTCGAATCCTCCGGGTCCTCAACGACGATGTTAAACATCTCCGGACGCGAGAAGTTCTGACCGAGACAATGCGAAGTTGCGCCCTGGATGCCACGTCCGGTAGTCGGGATGAAGCCCTCCACGGTCGTCGTGTACAGTCCGCCTGCGAACTTCTCCTTTTCGGACTTGATTCCAGGAATGACAGGGACAGCGAGCAGGTCCTCGTACACTTTACGATAGAGCTCGAGGATCTGCCGCACCTCCGTGTCGGCTTCAGGCTTGGTGAGGTGAGCGGTGTGCCCTTCTTGCCAAAGGAATTCACGTGTGCGGAGGAACGGCTGCGGGTTCTTGAATTCCCATCGGACGACACTATTCCACTGGTTCAGCTTCAGGGGGAGATCGCGATGGCTCTTGATCCATTTCGCGTAGTCTAAAAGCTGTTTAGGTTGTGATCTAAGGGGGAATCAATAAGTTTACCTACATGGATACATAGCAGTCTCAGAAGTCGGGCGAATAGCAATCGGCTCTTCAAGATCAGAGTTTCCTCTTATATCAAACACAAATGTTAGGTCGAACGCTATGGGTAGCAGGAAGAGTTAACTCACGCCTTAGTAACCCACGCGACTTCCGGAGAGAAACCTTCGATGTGGTCCTTTTCACGTTCAAGGACTTTTTGGGAGACAAACATAGGGAAATAAGAATTCTCCACGCCAAGTTTCTTGATTTCAGAATTAAACCATTCTGCATTTCTTCAACATAAGCGCATATACCCCGATGAGTTCTGAATTAAGTACCTTGAATGATCTCCCAGATGGAATATGACCACGGCTTGAGGATATAGCAACCGCTCACGCTGTAATAGTCAAGCATATCGGCTTTGATCAAAACCTACAATGTGTCAGTCGTCGTTAAAAGAAACTCAACCATATAGGAACGTACATTTGTGTACCATGTCGGAAAGTCAACCTCTTTCTTAATTCCAATCGCAATTTGAACAGATCCTTCGATTTTTGCAGCTTCCTTCTCCTTCTGAACCTTGTCCTCTTTTGAAGCTGCGGGAACAACTCCCCCCTCAGCCTTGAGCTGCTCGAAGTCGATCGCAGTGATCTTTGTCTCGCCCTCGAGTGCATGCAAGTAAGTGGAGATGTCTTTTCCAGAGAGGAAGATGGTCGAGTCAGATGCAAGTGCGTGTATTGCGAAAGGAGCTGCAGAGGAGGCTAATGACTCGTCGAGGATAGTCACAACTTTCGGGAAGGTCTGCTCATCGAGAGCAAGCGGGGAAACTAGATAATGCGTGTGGCAAGGCAATAATTATCATGAGTCTCATTAACGTGGAGCATTTATGTTGTCAGAACGTACGAGAGTCCTTATCAAGCTTGAAGAACTCCGTCAACAAGTCTGGCGTCGCCAACCTCAGTTCCTTCAAGCCCAGCTTCTTGCCCACCGCCGCCGAGTTTGTTTCCGTCTCCTCTCTTGCAATGATAACAACAGGAACAGGAGTCGCAGTCTTCGCAGTTTTCGGCTTGAACACAAGCGTCTTTGTGAGTTGGAAGTTATCTGGGAGCGTGCTTCCCGACGCGAGCAGGGCCTCGCGCCAGGCGGCGGGGCTCGTCGCTGCTGCGTGCTTGACAGACGCAAGCGGCTTCATGGACGCCTTTGCGAGCTTTTCCGCTATAATATCGCTTGACATTGTATGTGAGTGTTGAGAAGAAGAGGAATATGTACGCAGGGAATGAGAAAGGCGCGCTGGCGGAAGTTGGGCAAGGGCAAATCCTGACTCGACGCGTGAACTAGTCAGTGCTGCTATCTGATTGAGACTGACTCGGAATGACGACCGAAAGCAAAGCGGTCTACGGTGAAAAGCATGAAGGAGCGCGCCTTTACGACGCCCTACGAGCATGCAGCTGCTTGCGATCTGGCGCAGATGCAGTTGCTCAGTTCACGAACGATGTCGTTGAGCGGTGTCAAATTTTATTCACTAATTTTTCGCGTCATTTCCAAATACAGTCCTCAGGCTTCCGCTCAATATACTTGCAGAGCTCAGTAAATTATATGCACGTCGTAACACAGAATGCAAATCATTTAGTGTAAATCATTAAAAAGTCATGGCTGTCATATCTTGTATTGTATTTACTACCTATCCTGACCTGAATATGAAGGCATTTTCATTGGCAAAGACGCCTGACGTCCAGGACTGACGGGCCTAACAGGTGCAATATTGATAGATGGTCCTCCCACATCCAGAGACTGTGTATGGCTATGCGAGGCTGATAAATTCACAATCGATGAACCTGTAGACTTTGATAATTGAGCCAATGGAGGACGCTGCGGTGTATGGCGAAAAGCAGAACCCGGATCGAATGGCGGTGCTCGAGAGGAAAGTGTTCGGGTTACTTGAGGTTTAGGCGGTAGATTCGCAGGTCTAGGAGTACCAACGGGTGCCAGTCCTGTTGAAGACGTCGGCGTTATTCTCGTAGAAGACGATCGACTGGAGCTGAGGCCTACGCCGACTGGACCAGTATCAATGACTTCGAAAGCGCCTGCATCGCGCTCGACGAGAGCTACCTCCCGTACCAGCTTCTCCAGCTCCGCTTCGAGTTCAGGAATTATCTCAGAGCTAAGCTTCTCCTTCTTTGCCTTCAGCTTCTCCAGTCTTGTCGTCAGTGTATTCAATTCATTTGAAAGCGCAGAGGTCTTCGCCTTATCGCTTTGTAGCGCTGCGTCGTATTCGCTCTGATGGCGTGCTGCTTCCGCCGTCGTCGATGAATGTAACGCAGAAGCCCGAACCTCTCTAGCTCGTACCGAGGGCAACTCAGCTTCGAGTTCCTTCACGGCCTCCTCAGTTTCTTGCGTCGCCGCAATGGCCTGCTTCACCGCCTCCTGGAGAGCAAGTATTTTCTGACGTCCACGGGTCTCAGCTGCAGAGTGCTTATCCGCCGCACGTTTCAACGACTCGATCTCTGATCGGAGAGCACCATCGGCCTTCTGGGCATCCCTTCGCGCCGACTTCATCTGGGCTTGGAGAGTCGCATGCTCGGCATTGAGCTGTGCAAGTGTGTTTCGAAGGTTAGCGGCGTATTCCTCGAAAGTAGGTTGGTGAGCGCGGGGCGGTGCGTTTGACTCGGATGTGAAGCTAGAGACAGAGGATATGGAGTCGATGGATCTATCACCCTCTGCGTCGGGAGTGCTTTGCCCGCATTCTATAGAGCAAGATGTAAGCTTCCTTGACTAATGGTCGAAGAAGAAAAATCAGATTGTATCGAGCCTGCTGGCAATGACTTCATTCTCGCATAGCAGATGTCCAAGATTGTTTATAACTCCGACTAATGATCAAAAATTGTATACTTACGTTGAGCCTGCGTCACCATTCTCGAGTGAACCACCTCTTCTCCATCCGCATCCCCAATAACTATGCCGAGTTCAATATCATATTGTCTTGCGGGCATGAGTCCAAACAACACAATAACAGCCTCCCCATTCGCCTCGTCCATACGCATGAGCACTCTCTTCCACTGAGCACCATTAACAGTCACATTCAGCCCTCGATTGATCGCTTCGGATACAATACTCAGGTCAGCCTCTCTTCGAGCTTCCAGAGGGATAGGAAGTGACTTTCGTGACCCGGAATCGAGAGTATTGTCTTCATCGTCTGAGCCGTGTTCTCCTGACTTGTTATTGATTGACCGAGTGGCGGAAGTGAGAACGAATGTGGCTGAGACAGATGTTATTTCGCGAACGAGGAGAGTGAAGCGCGGTGTCCAGGGCCTGATGGCGTGCCAAACAGAGGGCGATGAAGAGGGGGCGTCGGGGACGGGCATGTCCTCGTCGTGGTCGGAATGAAAGATGTTACTACCGGATTTGGACGGCGGGGACCCAAATTTGGGGATCGACGTCTCCGTGCCTCCGAGTCTCTCTTTTTGTTACCTTCCGACAATTTCTGTGCTGTTACTCGTCATGCTTAATACTGTTCAAGCCTGCAAAATAACTGACGTATTTCTCACCTAATGTAAACTCAGAACTTTGTCGCTAGAATATCCACTGATCTGAGGCAGTCGTCGCTTTTCTTTCAGAATTGTTTTTTTCTAACCCAAAATCATGATTGCTAGCCCTTTTGTGTGCCTCTCCCCGTCACAATGCAAAAGATATAATTTAGGCTAAGAAAAAAGACAACTTCATCAGAAAGGTATGGCTCAGACGTCGAGTTGGACGCCATAGACGTGACAGGGGAAGAATGGCTCATTGATAACATGATCTTAGAATAAGGAGTTATTTATGATAATTTATTGTTACTCATGTAACATTATTACTTGGGATTCTCTTCTGATATACACAAGCGATCTGAGTTATTGTCTTTTAGCGTATTACAGTAAGTGGTATACAATAGATATCCCCGATAGATCTCAGCATTCCGAGTAAGCATATACCGGCGATATCTTGAGAGGGTCTTTTTCGTGTGGTCTCCAAACAAGTTCCTCTCTTGTCCAATAAAACGGGCCCTGTGATTCACCGTACGTCCTTGCTTTGTTGCTTCGGGCTTTCGGATATGATTCAACATCGAATCGCAAGACCAATACCCTAAAATGGTCCGTATGCATCTCTTCGCCATCAGAGTCCCGGTAAACCATGATCCTTTCACCTTCGGTTATAACGGCGATCTTGTCTCTGGTAAACCAGTAATTCTCGACTGGCGTCGCGATAAATTGTCTTCGCCGCTCTCCGTTCGTTCCAGCTATTAACGGGAGGTAGTATTCTGGGTCAAACGGCAGTGAGGGGCTAACCTCAACCCACATCACGTCCCAGAATTGTAAACCCAGTTGATAAAAGCCACTCGTCGAGATTGAATCTCTGTCAAAGCAATAGCAGCGCTTCTAAGAGACAAATCAGAGTTTGCACTTAAACACTTGAGCATCGAGAGGATGCTATGTAGTACTCACTGGAGAGTCACTAACGCATAGGCTCCCATCTGCGCATTTATGACGGAATAGAATATACTGATACGTAACTTCCGTTATATCGGGTCTTATCATTTCGATAAGCTGGATTTTCTTGAGCTTCTTTCTGAGAATGGCGGCTGCTTGTTTCCAGTAATAAAAGTTTGACTTGTGAATGAACTCCGCGTACAGTCGTGCGACCTTTCTCGTCCGTTTCTCTGGACTGAGTTCGAGCATACCAAGATTAGTTTTGCGAGAGTGATTTAGCTAGAATTTCACTTACTGACGATGCATCCTAAGCAATTTTTCAAATAGATATGCAAATCGTGACTGGGGAAGTACTTGAGGATTCTCTATCCATTTTCTCATCATCGTCTGGAGGCCCGGGACTGCTTCCTCCTTCAGAATCTGCCGCAAAACAACCTTCGCAGGACAAAGTAAGCTTTTCCACAATCTATCTAAAACCGGAGCATCGAATTGTCTCTGTATAAGCAACAGATCATCCGGGGAAACTTC
Organism: Trichaptum abietinum; assembly: GCA_910574555.1. Lineage (NCBI taxonomy): Eukaryota > Fungi > Basidiomycota > Agaricomycetes > Hymenochaetales > Trichaptaceae > Trichaptum > Trichaptum abietinum. Next base: position 3,858,780 of record CAJTBE010000005.1, on the reverse strand, counting down.
AGTCAGATCTTCGTTTCCGACAAGTCGTTCCAAGGGAGTCCATAGAAAGGGATAGCATATCGGGTTGTTCTCTTGGATGTAGTTTGAATTCTGATAGGGATCCTCGGCCAAAAACGTCAGAGATCTCACAGTTCGCGGTAAATTGGCCGCATGTCTATCTTGGTTACATCGGAATGCAATGATTGGAGAAAGAAGGAGGGCTCACCTGAAGGCAAGAACAAGCATGTCTACAGTTTCGTCGTAGAGAGTACCATCGTTGAGGCTCAGAAACCACGTCAGGAATAGCTCGTCGAGACTTGTCCAGTCAATCATGACATCATCGCTCGATAAGAGCTTGGAAAGGGATGCAGGGACGATAGACACGTCTAATTCACCATCGACGATTCCATACCAGCTTAACAAACTGATGCCCTCGTCAATGACTGAGCTCAGTAGTCGTATGGCAAGAAAGGAAACATCTTGATCTCTGGGAAACCGTAAGCTGTCATGGGGTCAACTAGAGCAGAAAATTACGCACGGTAGAAAGGCTGTTAGTTGTTGCAGCATCGCGTTTGCAGAACTCGAATCCTCAACGAGGTCCGAACACATAGATAACAACGCCTGAGTCGACTCCACCAGCGATTTGTCTGTCAAAGATACTAGTGCTTTGCGAGACTTGCTCAAGAGGCGATCGCATGGGTCTGTGTAGAGGAAAGCATCCTGTTTGGCATCGCTAATAACACTAACGGCACCGAGCTTGTACAGAGTGTCCCGTATGTATTTTCTGCTCGCCGAAAGACTAGCGATGTGTTCCAGCGCGAGAAGCTGATTGGAGGTGACATTGGACCTTGAAATAGGCTTCCCGAGTCAGTATACCACAGTTCTGAGTTTACAGTTTCATTGGAAGGACATGACGTACTGTACATATCCTAAGAGTCGTCGACACGCCTCTTCAATCTGCTCCGCATCAGAAAGCTCGTCTAAGTTCAGCAGCTGGTCGTTGAAGACTCCTGACATCCTTCCATGCCTGATCACCGCCGATCCAGATTGCTTCTCAATCCTCCGAACCAGTGCGTCCGGCCCGAATCCAGCTTTGTTGGCGACGCGACTCATGTGAAACTCCAGTATCCGCCCGCCTCTCTGGTACGCCAGGTCGAGAACCCGTCCAGGTCCGGGAAGGTTGTCTGCCGTTGCGTTCGTGCTGATGGTATCGTACGACCGCATTGCGTCGGCGTTGAACGACGTTTGCGACCATTTTCCCTTGCCAGACGACCTCCGAGTGAGGAACGCTGCCAGACGAGACTCGAGAAAACGTCCGGAGACGTCGTATGCGTTCCCTAGGAGCCGTCCTGGTCCAGGCAGGTTGGGTGCGGTTGCATTCGTGCTGAATGATTCGAAAGATTCCGAAGACGTGCTGGCTTCCGGAAACTCGTACAATGCAAATGGTCCCGAAGCATCCCAACGCAAGTCTTGGTCCAAGCTATTTTGCGACATGGCTGACGGTCTGAGATCACCGAAAGCTTGAAGATTGAGGCAGTAGACAAGCAAGCAATGGAGCAAAGTAAGCCTTCAAGTTGCATCAAGCTTCCCATGCTACGGCACAGCGTCGAGCACTTTAGGCGCCCAGCAACCACCCGATGCACATTGCGCACTCCTATACAATTATCGACCAACAGGAGCAAGATATTTTGATGGAGATATTATTTTCAAAGGCAGTGGACAGGAGCTGCTCCTCATAGTGCACATCCATTCAAGTTGATGGAGGAGAACCGAATGGTATGTTATGTAGCTGAGTTCTTTACAAGAAGTAAATATTGTGGACAAGATTAAAGACCAAAAGACCGGGAAAAGCCGACCATACACATAGTCCACCGCACAACAACTGTCATTCAAAATCCCAAGTAAACAAGTAGGCTACAAAACACTTCACAGCAGGTAACGCAACAACAGAGTATGTATGTGTATATACATGATCAGCACAATCTAATGAGTAAGGCTATAAGGCGAACAAGGGGTCCACCTTCGACAATCGTTAGTGTCATTCAACGCGATTAAGAAGTCATAAGCTATAAACCCGTAATAAAAAGAAAATACAAAGCAATTCAGAACGTCTATGACAGCATAAGATCAGTAGCATGGGGAGAGCAACGTAAGAGAATTGGATTCAAGAGTAGGGGTAGATCGAAAAAAGCAAAGGAAAGGATGATAGAATTTTAAAACGTAATCATGGCGCCCATAACCACACCTAAGCAGAGTGTTACCCATGTAAAAGCGACCCATTCTATTCGTGCTCCTCTTGATAAGGTCAGGCCACCGGCTGATGAGGCAGAGGTAGAGGCAGAGACAGAAGGCTGGTTGTCGAGCGCCGCAGTAGGGGTAGGGTTCGGTAGCCCTGTAGTATAGGCACGGAGATATTGGATCTCAAAATATGCGTCATCATACTTGGATCCGTCGCCGATGACATTGTCATTATAACACAGGCCTGTTGAACCGGTGTTGCTACACGTTGAGTTGTAGACCGACGGTACGCCGGCCCAGTCGCCGCATAGCGTGATGTCGAGCACAAGTTGCTGAGGCGTGAAGAACGTAGCGATGTCGCAGGACGAGCTTGGGTAGCTTGCGGACGGTGCGCCCCAGTCGTCTAGACCGATACCGGAGGATGATGTCGCACCTTGAATAGATTGAGGCACTTGATTCCGGGGCCAGTACCACATACTGGTGCGAGGGAAGTTGAGCATGAATTCTCCGGCCTATGCAAAGAGAAAGTTTCTGCACTCACAAGATGCCCGAGACATCGAACTGCGTCGCCCATACACCACCACCGTTCTGCGCAAACGCGCTCCCGAAACTCGCCGTCTTCGTCTCGGTCACCACACATCCCGAGCCTGTCGAACAATCGGAGGCATTTTCGCCGTTCCCATTCAGGCCAGAACCGCCCACGTTGCCAGCTCCGAGACCCATGGACTGCCCGAGCTGATTTGGCGGCGTGGTGTGAAAGCAGCCACCCGTCGTGTGGAGCGCCATTTGGTTCGAGGGCATGCGGTTCACGGCCTCGATGATGTCGATCTCACCGTCATTTGGCCAGAGGACCCCCTTCGACCAGAATGCCGGCCACACGGAACATCCGAAGGGGAGGTGCAGAGCGTCGATAATCCATAAACTTCCGAGCGCGTAGAAGTCTTTCGTGGTGATGCGCACAGAGTTGCGCTTGATGTTGAACGGCACGTTGGTGTAGTTGTCGACCCGGATGATTGCGTTCCCGTCGTGGTTGATGTAGGTAAGCCCATCGGACATTGCATCGACCTCGTTGAGCCACCAGACATCGCCTACGATGAGTGCGGTGCCGCGTTAGCGTTGAATAAAAATAGCAAGGAAATAAAGAAGAGCGCACCGAGGGTGAGGTTATCCCACGAGCCATAGAAATCCCAGTCATCGAAGAACGAATCGCCCGAGTACTCCTTGATAATGTCATAGGCAGACGCACAGGCCGCCAGCGCAAGAACTAAGCAACTTCTCCGCATTTTTGATGGGTTTGCGCCTGCAACGATCCCCAAGTTTTTATACCGTCGAAAGCGCCAAAAGTCGAGATAAGCGCGTGGTTGTCGGCTATATGGGCCTTGCGTATGTTGAAGACCAAGCAAGCGAGCGTCAGGGTAGGACCAAGTCAAAGTCAATGTACGTGGACGTGATGTGCAAAGGAGAGAACCAGCGAGGAAAACGGCTCCTGTTTTGCTGTGCGTTTATCTATCTTTCTTCTTGAGTACTGGCATGCACTTTTCCGGCCCCATTGAACATTCTTAGACCGCGCCTCGTGTCCCGCCTCGAGCAAGTGGCGCAAACAACTCCGGTTATAATGCTCACCGCCATCGTAGATTATCCAATAAAATAGGAGTTTTGGCTCGTCCGCAGCGTCGAAAGGTTGGGTGCGTGTATTGTGTGTCGATTAAACGTGGTGGTGGTGAGGATGAATACGCAACATAGTCAAGCCCGAAGATACAATAATTACATAAGCATCTTCGGTAAATTAGCTGAACACAGCATGCCAGCTGGACTGCACTCAGTTCTCGATCTGGTCAATATATCTTTAGAACAGTGATACTAGGTCTGCGTAGAAAAGGTGCTTATACTCTTGACCACGGAGGCAAAAAAGGCTGCTACGTACTCCACTGGCACCTGACGTGTTCCTGAATATACGCATCTCCAGTGGGTGTTGGAACATATATATTTTGAACACCAAAGGAAAGGGATTACAAGATGCATTGCATCATAGTAGTAACCATATATGAAGATGCAGCATCATATGAAGCAGACTGTCATTGGTATCTTAAAATTTCTGCAAGAGGTCCAACATCAAGCTAAAGTTGAAGTGTTGAAGTGAAGTTTAGGGCAGGCTGATCAAGTTCGTCACTATCTATAGTTTTCCGACTCTGTCCTTCCTGGTCCTTATCCTTTTTCCTCCACACTCTTTTTGCATATTTTGCGTCTTTTAATCAAATCCGCTCATAGCCCTTGTGCCAGACATCAAGAGCTGTCGGGATAATGCTATTTCTACCCCACCTTGGAGTCTACCTATGCTAACTTGCGCTGTACTACCATCGAACGACACCCCCACTTTTTACACTTTTTTTCGGACGAAATCAAACAACCACGTTATACCGAACACTTTGAACCAGGTGTAGTACTTGGCGGTCCGTCAACTCAAGCACGCGTAGCGCTTCACAGATTTATTGGGATCAATTTCATCTGCAGGACATTGCAACGCGCCCGAGTAAGATGTGATTTCGGATATGATCGTGTCACCAAGGTCGCCACAACTTGATATGAAGCAGATGATGCGTTGCAATTCATGCTGCTCATTGCCAGATCGAAATATTAACGTCTTGTTGCTTTCCGTTCTTGAGCTTGAACATTGCTAAGACGGGACGGAGGAGACCTAAATCTACTCATGATTCACCTTCGCCCCATTACTTTGTCAACACTATCACTGATTGGTTTATTCGTCGCCGACTCTGTTGCGCTTTCCGACGCTCAAATGGCTACGTATCTACTCAAAATAGAGGACAATGCTGTGCATCATCTCATGATGTGAACACGGGAGGCGGCGCCCTTTCTATGCTATTCACCATCATCTTCCGCATTCCTCGTCCATCTTCGCTTTAGTATATAGGGAAGCACCAAGAAACTCGCACCGGTCGCACAAACTTCCTTTGTAACTTACTACTAGAGCTTCACTGGCTGATCTCTGAATTCCTTTCTCGCTTTTACTGCAATACCTGCTATGTTATATTCTCCAAAGAGTCTCGTGGTCTTGGTGTCTGCGGTCAGTATTGCGAGCAATACCGCACTCGCTATCTCCGTCCCTTTCGTCAAGAGTTCTAAGGCGGCGAATGCAGACGACGAATTCCAATTCCAAAATAATCAGGACATCCTCTACATAGCTACAATCAAGATCCTGGGACAAGACTTCCAGGTATGTCAGATAGGTAAACAAAATGTGTTGTTGATGATTGAGATGAAACTTTACATCCAGGTTCAGATTGATACCGGTAGCTCGGATCTTTGGATTGACACGACAGGTGTAGATATTTCGAGTTTCATTCAAACGGGACAGTCGACCAACGTCGCGTACGGGTGAGAAATGCGATTTCTCAGGAGACATGACCAATTTCTGACGACCAATTGTAGCGATGGAACAGTCGCCGAGGGGCCCATTGTAATCGGCAATGTTACTTTTGGAGACTTTACCTTATCCACAGCGCTCAGTGAGTGGCTGTCTATCCTCACAAATGTTTACTATATTTTTACTAATTGTTTCCCTCTAGTTTCTGCACCTGGCTCGAATGCCACTTCCCTTGGCGACAAGGGACTGCTTGGTGTTGGACCGTATGTATTGTTAACCCTAAATGTTGCTTGGGCCGTCTAATCGTTGCTCAGTCCATCCACTTCTCAAATACGAAATAAGCTGCAGGGCTCGACCTTCAATGGAGATACTGTGCTCGAAAATGTGAGTATCCTTTTGTATTTCTTAGATATACTATGACCCTTACTAGATACTTGACTTTCTGATTAGGTGTTCACTTCCAACCCTTCCCTCTCGACGTTCATGACATTCCAATTATCCCGTTCCGAGTCCACGAGCTTGACGGACGGAGGTGTCTTCACGCTCGGTGAAACAGACTCGAACTTCAGCTCCATCCTGAACGCGCCGAAATTGCCAGCGCTTACGCCTGCTGCGTGGTTCGTGCTCATGGATAGCCTAAATGTGAACGGACGGCCTATTGCTAGCCAAAACAAAGACGTTGTTCTCCTCGATACAGGCACGAGTCTTGCGCAGCTCCCCAAGGCATACGTTGATGCGATCTATGGCTCCGTTCCGGGTGCTGTCTACGACCCGACTGAGGGCCTGTATCAAGTTCCTTGTGACGCAAAGTTGAACATCAGCTTCTCCTTCGGGTAAGCCGCTGTGATTCTAACTTGGCCAGTAATATTTGATAACTCATATGTTCGCTTCGCGCCTCCCTCTCGTAGGGGAACCCCGTATCCAGTCCACCCCATTGACGTCGTGTCTGCGACCGCGAGTGAAAATGGAGATATCATCTGCTTCTCCGCGTTTGGGGTCACTGCTGAATCTGGTACTAATGGCGAGGATCAATTGATCCTTGGCGACTCTTTCCTACGCAATGTCTATTCACTATTCGCTTACGGTCCGGTAACGTCCCTAGTCGACGGCACCCCGCCTGCATATGTTCAACTTTTGAGCGTGAGTTTTCATTCTTCATCGCGTGCTGTGAAGTAAGCGTTTGAGGGCATAATTGACACTTTTCCTTTTTCTTTCTTGGCAGACAACAAACATTGACCAGGCATTTTCGGAATTCGATCAACTCTCCTCTCAAAGGAATGCTTCCCTTCTGGGCAACAACTCCTCGGGCAGTGGTAGTGGAGGAAAACCAAATGGAGCAAGCCTCTTTCTTCCAACGAGTTCGGCCATTTCTGTCTTTTCAGTACTATGCGTAGGCTTGGGACTGCTGCTTATATGATGCCTCGACAACTTAAAACGACTGCCAGTGTCGTTCCCTAGTCTTCTTATTTATTATTACGTAGTATCGTATTCCTTGCATTGCTCACGGACCTCGGTTGATCATACGAAAGGCTAAACAAAACACTCTTCCCACACATACAGAAACCAGTCTCATGTCCACTACTTAGATTAGTGACTCGAAAAGATAGATAGAAATAGAATAATGGTCATTTACGAAGCCATGTATCTTATAGTCTAGCCAAGAGATTTCTGCAGTGAACGACTCTCGCTGCATACAAGAGCAAGCTCCCCGCTATAATGACGGCGCCCTATACAGGTTCGAAAGATCAAAAAAATTACTCCAGATTAACAGATGTGGTGAGCTTACTGCAAATATCGCGACATGCTGATACTCTTCTGTCGAGCCTGTAGGCAAGAATGCACCTCCAATTGGTGTCCCTACTAGTGTGGCAATGGCGGATGGCACTAGGAATGCCCCTATCCGAGCACCAATTTTGTCCGTCGGTGAGATTTGTGCAATAGCTGCTGGGGATAGGCCGATGGAGAGACCGGAGAATATCCCTAGCGCAGTGTGTCATTCACTAGGCTTAAGCCAATCAGCCGGAATCATTAACTAGACTGACCATAGAGGCATGAGAATACGACAAGGGGGGTCGAACTTTTGGCTGGTAACCACAGAGCAACACAAAATACTCCCGACAGAAAGGTTGAAAGGGAGAGGATGTTCATGAGGCCATATCTATCGGCGAGTTGTCCGCCACTTGGTAGATGCATCAGCTACAATGGACCGGATTGTCTGGATAAACTTACATTACTCGACCAACGATCGAAACCCCGTTCATTATCGAGAGTAAATTGTCGTGAACTGAAGCGGGTACGTCCCACTTCGCAGAAGAGGGTTCTTCCGGTGGGCTGTGAGTAAAAGGTGCATAACTAACAACACGAGAGTGGTCGCTCACGAATGTAGTTATAAGGCGAGTATATGCCAAGACTAACTACGAAGGAGCCGATCGCCAGTAGCATGTAGCAGGGATCTTTGTAGCCCTGGAAATCTACTACCTCTGTTACTCTCCGCATTGGCTTGGGTGGTAGCCGAGTCCGAGAAATAAGGATTGCTGTCCCATGACAAGCCCTAAAATACACACCAGTAAGTGAAACACAATCGTGACTTTGATAAGGGAGCATTATACCCACAAGGTAATGAGCGCGGCCACTCGTATCGCCCAAGCTGGTGCACGTCAATAGGGAAGTGCTAGTGAGAAAGAGGTGAAACCGTATTCAACTCACCAAAGCCCACTGTTCTAAATAGCTTAGTAAACATGATCGGGAAACAAACGCCACCTAGGCTACTGCCTACCACAACGATGCACATCGCAAATCCTCTCCGACGCTGAAAATATTGACCCACGACTGCGAGGGCAGGGTTATACGAAAAGCCTCCTGCTAACCCGAAAAGCACACCCTGCATATGTAAAGCTTAGCACCTCGCAGGGTATATCGGTTACTGATAACGAGCTAACCTGCGTAAGGAACTGCTGCCAGATTCGCTGAGGGCGCGTGAACGAAAGCGCGACCAGGGAAAGGACCGTCCCGATACAGCCGATCGGATACGTATACTAAAAGAGATCTGTTGGTCACCAAGCCGTCGCGGTGATTGAGAGTTCAGCTCACTTTCAAGCCATACGAATCGAAGATAGGGCCTATTATGATACCCTCAGTGTAAAGGAAGGAAAGTTGGAGCGTCCCAATGAATGCGATAGCCGTCTCAGAGTAGTTGGAGAGGTAGACGGATGAGTAGTATTCCTAGTAAAGCATCGGTCAGCGTATTACCTCAAGGAGGATTGAGATGATCACCTGGAAGGTACCTAGCGAATTCGTAAGGCCAACCGGTGCAAAACAAATTAGAAAAGACCCTAGGACAGCTAGCCACGCGTCAAGCCCGCCATCTGGGTATTCATCTTCCGAAGCCTCTGAGCTGTTTTCCTCTTCTTTCAATAGTTTCTCTGGTTCGTTGGCCGTGATGTTCTCAATAGAGGAGATTCGAGACATTTGAGATAGGGAAATTGAAGTAACAGAAAACTGGAGAAGCTCATTTTGCTAGAGCATCGACTCATCTCTACTGAGCTACGCAATAGTTCAAAGGGGCAGTCCAGAGGAAGCCGGCTTCCGCAGTGAGCCATCGCAAGGGTGGAAGAGCGGCTATTTTTTTTATGAGAGGCGGCAAGAGCTAGGATATCAACAAGGTGTCTTCTTTGATTTCTCTTGTGTGTATTAGGTGCCAGACCAAGTTGCTAGATTCACAGTCTCGCATCTCCGGTGCTGAATGTTGATTAGGTTTAAATAGAGTTTTAGAGGATCTGGGCCATGGTGAGCGGCGAGAACAACTTACCCGTATGTCATCAATTACTTATTATTGAAGTGCAGAGATTCGGGATTCGAAACAGAGACTACGTTTTTTGACGATGGAAGTCAAGGTGAAAAGGGCAAACTCATGGACGGCGGGACCGAATACTAGCCACTGTCGATCTTGAGATTCAATCTCCGCTCGAACCATCGACAAATAAGGGGAAAAAACGAAGGTGACCGCATCTTCTCTATCATGGTCTCTCGTCAGACTTTGACCAGGTACGAGAAGTATAATGTGTTAATGATCTGATTGTCGAGGTCTGGTCATTTAATATAAGAAGAGGACCTCTGAGCTCTCTGCAGTATTTTTCTGCATATGGAATGAGGGAGACATGTGAGAGCTGGCGATAAAACGTAGCCTCGTGACCAGGCCAGCTACTCTCTTAAAAGGCAAGCGGAGTTGCCTTAAAAAGAGTTGCGGTCTAAAGGTGGGAACCAAGACGATCGATATAATTCATACATGACTACGTATCTGAGATCGGTGGAAACGAATGCCCAGAGGGACAGGTGAAAGCCATAATCATACATGTGGAATGAATTTTGTCCACGTAACTGTCTTAAAGGCGGGGTCGGGAAGGTCGCGGAGGGATATGAGGGCTAGAATCAGGAGGGAAAGACGAGAAAGCGGGTATACAATGGCAGGAATTGTATCCAGAACTCTTCTAACAATATACCAGAAGAGATAATCTTTACCATCCAAGTCGGCTCTAGACAATTTGTCGCGGAGAAATTTGCGAGTGGGGATGTCTACAACAATATAGAGACACACTCCGACGATGGACAGAGAAGCCGTTCGCCAAAAGATCCGCTCGACAGGCGAAGGGAAGTCGAAATGCCATGCAGCACAGTGGATCGACCCAAATGCGGCGCCTGCTAAGGCAGAGAAAATCAGAAGGGGCCTCGTTTCGGCGTACTCGCTGTAGAACATCATCGACATGATCCACCGCATATCATGCTCATCGAAGAGCAGTTGAAGTGCTGGTTTGGTGTGCATTTTGACCTTGGCATCGCGGAAGGGATCTGTACTGAACTCGATTCTGACGTCAGGCTCAAAGATCTGGTGCATTGGGAGAAACATGAGCAGGTACGGCAAGTAGAAGAGCTTCGTAGTGACAAGCATGCCAGTTCTCCAAACCGACTTGATGGCTCGGCGGAAGTCTAATCTCGTCAACGGAGGAGAATCTACTGATCCATCAGTTGAGCTTTGTGATTCGATCACGGGATCAACATCCTTCTTCGTCTGGTGGCGTAGCAAGCGAAGTAAGACGCTAATTGTATGTAGCAAATGTGTTGCTAGTGCTGAGATGATTGCTTGTGCTACCCAGAATAGAGAGTCTCGTAGATAATTTCTCAGCCGGAACTCGTCTTTGGTGAATGTCCATGTCTCTGCACTCATTGATTGAGCATGCGTATCCTCTCCGCTCCCGGCTTCCTTCACCAACTTGTTCTCGCCATTTCCAGCATTGACAAACTGCCTCTCCAGCTCCTTCGTGCGGATAACAATTGGACATCGGACATCGAGCGGCTTGCTCCACCAGAAAAGATACATAATGCTGTTGAGTCCGGCCAACGCAGCTGTCGTAAGCTCGATCTCGGTGATCGTTAAGCGCTGGTGCGTACGTGCGATGAGCTGGATGATAAACCAAGTGATTTGCAGTAAAGCGAATCCTTTCAAGAGAGCATCGACCTTGCTTCTATCCTCGATTTCTTTCGCTTTCGTATCCGGGAAGTCGATCAGTTAATTTTCCAGTAGATACTGAAGGTCGTCAAAACGGAGGACACTTTCCTGCACCACGAACCCCTTCTTCTTTGTTTCATAGCGGTACTGAGCCAGTATATTGATTTCGTCCTTTTTATAGTTCAATTTGAAACCTCCCATCTGCAGAAAATGCGCATGTGTCATTGTCCACTGAACACCTGCAAAAACTGTTCAACAAAATTTATTCTCAGGTTGAGAACGAATAAAATAGTACATGATTCCGGACGTGCTTCATTTATCGTCTCTCTTATCTTCACGGCGCCTCGCCACTGCTTGAATGCCCACATGATCATCACCTCCGGTGCAAGCAAGGCCATGCACATGAGGAAAATCCGACGCTTTCGTATCGGCCAGTTCTTCTCCTCAAGACGTGGAATGTTCGGGTGTACGGAGACCCATGTAACAGCAAACGTCGTGGCCAGACAGCTCCAGACGATGTCGAAGACGGACCGACCAGGGAAAGAACAGTCGTTAGGGCATTCGTCTCGCGTGAAGATCGGCGAATCGTAGGCCAGCGGGTCAGCGAAGGGCGAGACGACGGGTGCAGCACTCGTGCGATAGTGTCCGGCGAAAAATAGCCAGGCGAGAATGAAGAACATGGTGTGAGACAAGCGAGCAGAGTGGAGAAGAGGATTGAAGGAAACAGATATGCTCTAGGTCTGTCAGGGATGGGGTAAGCGCGACAACATATGGTATACGCACTCAACTGCTGGCTCACCGAATGCAATGTATTAGCACATTCCATTCATACCGCCTGTCAATGCATCTCCAATCAACGAGTTGACGATGGCCCAACATTAACGCACAAAGAAGCTAGCACACTGTCTTCATTCAAGTTGGCAGGCGAACCACCTGATAAGGTCATCCTTGGCATCTCAACTCCCGGTCCGCGGTGAAGGCGCTCACGGTCTGTACAGAAGTTGAAATACGTGTAACATGAAGGGACTGAGCGAAACGCCCGAGAAGGTCAGATGCACAGGTTCGTGTATCTTCTTTACGTTGATGAGGATCTTTTGAGCGCCCTACTCGAGTTCTAAGGTCAGAGCAGGCACATTCAGAACTTGAATGCGCACCTGCCAGGGGGACGTACTACAGTAGTCTGCGACCTACCTGCTACGTTGAAGCAACGATGCAAGCACGATGTTTGGAGAAAGTGGAAGAACTTGTAGTTTAGGTGGGTCTCGACTCCTGTTCACACCGGACATCCGGACTCACTGAAGTTGACCAGATCATATGTGCAATAGTATAGGCCGAAGGTTATGGTGGTAGTGGATTTGGATGTGAGTACTAGGTGCAGATTATTGAGGAGCTTCGTCTTCGTCGTCGTATCGGCAGCCTGAGCGTGGGAAGCGTGTTTACCAGGACATTCTATTTCGGATTTACCTGGACAAACTTGTTTCTCTTCACTTTCATCGTCCATGCTATTTTCTCCTCTTACTTACTGCCCTCTGTCACTCAATCCCAAGACATGCGAGATCTCCGTTTGCTATAGATTTATCGGAACTACTCTGGAACGAATAACTTTGGCAATATTCCAAGCGATGCCTACGCATGGTGCTCATGTGAAGTTCAAGGACTTTGTTTAGCCGTGTTGTCAGACTGTTTTGCGTGCCATCTGCTTGATGAACTCTGGCGTTGACGATACAAAACATCTATGTATTACAAGCCACTAGATCCATACATATAGTCAAGCTTCTCTCCGGTTTCATATGCTGGTACATGCTTATGAACCGGCGTAATTGGTGTGATGACACGACTCAATCAGATGACTTTGCAGCATGCAAGCTGACGGATCGTGCAGATCGGTGAGCAATCGGACGCAATTTCACGTCGATATGCTCTCATTTTCATACTTTACGCGATTAAACTCTCATTTCAGCCTTTTATTTCAACAAAGCTCTGAGCTACGATGGTTTACCATATCTCAATTCTCTAGCAAGGTAGTAGGATTCAAGTTCGCAAATGCAACATAATCGTGAGCTAATGCTCATCTGTGCAGGGAACGGGGTATGTTAACTCTTTTATCATTACAGCCCATCGCCACTGCCTGAACGCCCTCATAATCATCACCGCCGGTGCGAGTAGGGCGAGGCACATTAGGAAAATCCGTCGCTTTAGTATCTACCAACTGTTTTCCTCAAGCCAGGGCATCGGATGGATTGACACCCATGTGACGGCGAACGTCAGGCAGTCGGCCAGGACAAAGACATGCGCGGTACAGTCCGGCGGCTGGGGGGAAGTTGAAGGTCACAGAGACGAGCGCGGCATTCGTGGTACTCCGTCTAATTCGTTTGGTTCGGCACCTCAGTCCACACCCGGGAAACAAAGCCAATCATCCCAAGGCATTGCATACCAATCTCTCTACCACGTTTGTGCGGTTTACGAGCCTATCGGCGCCAAACTAATCTACCTCCCTGCGAAGTAAGCATACACATACAGTATGTCAGGCATGTTGACATCAATCCTATCACTCGCATACAATACTCTCTATTTGCTCACCAAACTTTATACGACCTGCTACCAATCCATGCAGATGTCATAGGAATCGGAGGAGAAAAGCCACCAAAGTAAATCATCTTTTTCGCAGTGAAAGGGGAATATACAGTATGTACAAAGGTTGCATACGATAATTTTTACAAGAGTGTATGCACTGCATCCAGGATGATGTGCAAAACGAGAAGGGCGGACTAGAATATTGCTGTAATCAAAGATGCGGTATCAATTTCGTCCAAACAACTGTATCGAACGCGGAGGGGGGAAGGCGACGGAGGGATAGGAGGGCGAGAATAAGGAGGGAAAGACGGGCGACAGGATATATAATGACAGGAGGTGTGTCTACGGTCTTCTTTATGCGCCTCCAGTATAGTCCTGTAGGAGTTCCGTAAATAGAGCGCGCCCATTTGTTATAGACAAAACGTGTGTAGACAGGAGAAATTGCGATGATGAAAAGGCACAGCCCTACGATCGTCAAAGAAGCCGTCCGCCAAAGGATCTGCGCCAAGTGCCATGCAGCACAGTGAATCGACCCGAATCCAGCGCCTGTTATGGCAGAGAAGATCAAAAGCGGCCTTGTTTCGGTACGCTGGCTGTGAAACATCATCGCCATGATCCACCGCATGTCATCCTCGTCGAAGAGCAGCTGAAGTGCCGGTTTGGTGTCCATTCTGGCCTTGGCATCGCTATACCCTTCTAGGCCAAGAATCCAACCAGAGCCGAGAATGCTGTTCAATGGGAGGAACATGAGCAGGTACGGCAAGTAGAACAGCTTCGTGACGACAAGCGTGCAGGTCGTCCAAATCCATTTGACGGCTTGCTGGAAATGCGATCTCGTCACCTGTGAATCTTTTAAGCCATCACTTGAATGCTCAACGACCTTCGTTGTGCAGTGGCGTAACAAACGAAGTAAGAGGCTGATCGAATGTAGCAGATGTGTTGCTAGTGTTGAGATGATTCCCTGCGCTACCCAGGACAGAGAGTCTCGGAAATAATCTCTCAGCCGGAAATCGTCACCGTATTCGAAGTATGTCCATGTCTCTGCATGCCTTGCATGAGCATACGTATCCCCGCCGCTCCCGGCTTCATTCCCCGACTCGTACTCGCCATTTCTAGCATTAACAAGCAGCCTCTCCAACTCCTTCGTCCGGATGACAATCGGACATCGGACATCAAGCGGTTTGCTCCACCAGAAAAGGTACATGATGCTGTTGAGTCCGGCCAATGCAGCTGTTGTAAGCTCGATCTCCGTGATCATCAAGTGTTGGTGTGCGCGTGCAATGAGTTGCATGATGAACCAGGTGATTTGCAAGAGAGCGACTCCTTTCGAAAGGGCATCGCCTTTACTTCTGTCTGCGATTTCTTTCGCTGTCGTATCCGGGAAGTCGATCAATTGCTTTCGCAGTAGGTCTTGAAGTTTGATGAAATGGAGAAAGCTTTCCTGCACCACGATTCCCTTTTTCTTTGTTTCATAGCGATACAGAACTTGAAGTGAGTAAAAGAGGTCGTCGTACTTTATGTAATTCAATTTGAAACCGCCCATCTGCAAGAAATGCGCATGTGTCATTGTCCACTGCACACCTGCAAAAACTGTTCAGCTAAAATCGATTCCCGGCTTGAGAACAAATAAAATAATACATGATTTCAGCCGTGCCTTATTTATCGCCTCCCTTATCATCACGGCACCGCGCCACTGCTTGAATGCCCACATTATCATCACCTCCGGCGCGAGCAAGGCCAGGCACATGAGAAAAATTCGACGCTTCAGTAGCGTCCAGCTACTCTCCTCGAGGAATGGCACGTTCGGGTGCACGGATACCCATGTCACCGCAAACGTCGTAGCCAGGCAGCTATAGACAATGTCCCAGACAGAGCGGCCGGGGCAAGAACAGTCGTTGGAGCATCCGTCTCGCTTGAAGATCGGTACATTGTAGGCCAGCGGGTCAGCGAAGGAAGGGGCGACGGGTGCAGCACTCGTGCCATACCGTCGGGCGAGAAACAGATAGGCGAGAATGATAAACAAGGCGTGCGGAAGCAAGCAGAGTGGAGAAGTGAGTCTGAAGCACCGTTGTGGGGTCCCGAGAGAAGGGGAGAATGAGGACGAATAGTAAGCGCCACTATGTACCGTGGACGCAGCCCACAGCATGCTGGCTCACCGAATACACTGCATTAGCACATTCCATACATACCACCCGCCAATGCTTCTCTCAACAACACGGTGGCACTGACCCAACATTAACGCGCCAAATGAATCCAATACTGTCCTTATTCGTGGGCGAAGAAGGTGATGAAGGCCATACCTGGCATCTTAAATTCCTGCCCGAGGTGAAGGCACTCACGGTCTGTGCAGTTGATACACGTGCAACATGAAGGAACTGAGATGCCCGAGAAGATCAGATGCACAGGTTCGTGTATCTTCTTCGCGTTGATGAAGATCTTTTGAGCACCCTGCTCGAGTTGTTAGGCTGTCACAGGTATATTCAGTACTTGACTGCGCGCCTGCCAGTGGGATGGACTAATGATAATAGCGAAAGCCGACCTACCTGCTGATACAAGAAACGTTGAAGCAACAATGCATGCACGATGTTTGGAGAAAGTGGAAAGAACGAGTTTAAGTGGGTCTCGACTCCTGTCCACACCGGAGATCCGGACTCACTGAACTTGACTAGATCATATGTGCAATAGTATAAGCCGAGTTTGTGGTGGTAGTGGATTTGGATGCAAGTGGATAGACTATTAGGTGTGCAGATGGAGGAGCTTCGTCTTCGTCGTCGCATCAGCAGCGTGGGAAGCATTTTTACTGGGTCATCTATCAGATTTACCTGGACGAACTTGTTCCTCTTTACTTCCATCGTCCATGCTATTTTTTCCTCTTACTCACTGTCCTCTGTCACTCAAGTCCAAGGGGAGAACTTCGCTTTGTAAAGATCTATCAGGTTACTTCGCAAAAAAGGGCCAACTCCAACTTGAACACCGAAACTTACGCAAGTAACGGCGAGTTGCAATCATGTGAAATTCTAAGAATTTGTTTAGCCATGTTATCAGATTGTTTGCGTGTTTGCTTGGTGAGCTCTGGCATCGACAATATAATAGAACATATATGTTTTACAAGCCACTGCATCCGTACATCCAGTCAAGCTTCACTCAGCTTCTGTATGACAGGAATTGCTTATGAACCGTAGTCGGTGCAACTGGAAGACTTTGCTGGGGTTCAAAGCTGGAAGAAGTTGGTGCCAGTGAGCGACCGGGCGCAATTTCATGTCACATCACTCTCAGATCAGTGCTTTACGCACTTACTCTCCCATGGGAGCCTGTTGTTTCACCTAACTCTTTGAGTTCTTATGAATCGCCATAATATAATTTGTCTGGCATGGCTCTATAACATACCAAACATACCAATTGACATCCGAGTCAAGCTCAGTACTTTCATTTACTCTTGTCGTACGTCGGCTTAAGATACCTTTGGTAAGCATCCATCCATGCCTGTTTTCCACCAGTCTCAATCACATCCTAAAGGAATCAGATGTCAGTGTTATCTGGCCAATTAAAGTCGTAATGATGACATACACCATGGCACGGAATGATTCGGTCAAAGTCCCAACCCGCAACTGTCTGTGCATCTCGAGTCATCGCGCTGCCGAACGATTTACATCAGTAGGGATCTAAAATTTAGAAAAGCGGTAAGCACGCGAAGTACCTTTTATCTTTTCCCATCATCCACACGAATTGACGGTGCAGATATGTATGTGGTCTGAAGTATTTGCTGATAGAAAGGAGTGATCCGGAAGATTTCGAGTTACTATACTGCTCCGTGCAGGGTAAATTAAATATAAGGTCGGCCTCGATAAGTGTCCTTGAGGCTACATGGAAGAAGGCGATATCCTTGTTGCCGAAGCCTGAAAAGAAACTAAGAACATGTATAAGTGTGAGCGGAATCCCAGAATAAGATAAATATGGCTTACCATGACTTGATTTCATCTTCGTAGCCATACCTCATTCCGGCAGGGTCTTTGCCATAGACTATGAGCGCTGTTAATAATTCGATAGGATGAAATTCGGAACGCTCCTCTAAATACCTCCGTCAAATTTGTAGTCACGTAGATGTGGCTTCGCAAGAAGTTCTTCGACCCCAATGAGCTTGGCGTTTGGATATGCCTTCTTGTAGTCCCCTTCCCCCAGATTCAGCCATTGCACACACAAAAAACCAAAACTAAGCCAGTTCCGTACCTAGAAACCGACTGTGCATCGCATCCGGCCCTATGATGTACTTCACTTCTCCCAGTTCGTCTAGCTTAGCACGTGTCGGTCCATCAAGAGTCGTAGAGGCAATGACCCAGACGTCTTTCTTCTCCTTGGTCGAGCTCCCCGTTGCTGTTATACCCGGTGCCTGTTCCTCATGAGTTCCAGAAAGAACGACTGCAGTTGAGCGTCCCCCAATAGGGAGAAAGTTGAGTCGGGAAAATGGCCTGAGGTCAGGTTGGTATCAGAGCTAATTGATGCACATGATATACAAAAGCAATACCTCGAGAATGTCCAAACGCCTTTCGTGACTTCACGAATGACCGTAGCCGTCTGACTCTCCGCCATGAATGTCAGCGATGTTTTTGCAAGAACGTTTCCGTTCGGTGCTTCAGTTATCCTCCAAGAATACGTCGAGAAAGACGCTATGGTTATGGTTGTAGTTCAAGAGTTCAAGATGCAAGGTGTCAAGGTGATGGTGAGGTGCCAGCCGGTCTGTGAAAGGCGTCTGTGCGACGATCGTCGAGTGACATCATACCGACGCTCAGGCTGCAGGCAGCAGTGCTGAGCTTCGTACCTAGGGTCCCTGAAGTTTACCACTTGAGCTTCTACAATTTTGTGTTGTCCGTATTGCAGCTATGTGTCTCAAGACGGATTCCTTAGAAACAGTTATCAACTGCCTGGGCATGAGAACTTGAAGAGATGGCGTCGCGCCAGTACAACCGAGCGTGGGAAATAGCACAATTGTACGCTTATCCAGGAAGCGAAATATTCGCCTTTGCATGTTTTGACATTGCTTCAGTCAGCGTCAATCTTGCAAGTCAAAGATATCGATCCAGAAAGCTGATGTGAAGAAAGTCGATGGGAAGAGTATGTAAAAGGTGGGAGGAGGGCGAACTCATTTGAATTGTAAATTGTAATGATGATTCTTTTCTTTTGCAAAGCGCAGATGTCATTCGACATCGCCTTGATAGCCTCTCGGCGGTCCACTCCCAGTCGCTCCTACGACAACCCAACTACTGCACAAGGGGTAATAGAAGACAGCCAATACTCTGCCCTAGCAGCGACTATTACAAAGCGACAGCGAAGCATCAGTAGACTTAGTACGCTCTATAGCGCGGCCGCACATGAAGGTCATGATAAGGAAGATGCAAGTATGAGATAAACAATGCATAATGGCGAATTAGTCGACGTCTAACGTTGAATGGACAACGTTACTATAGTTGAGCGAGAAGAAACGGGTGAAACTACTATTCAAATTGTTGATGATCAGCTGAACACTCGGAGTCCAAGATCTGTGACAGCAAGGCTGGCATACCTCTGGAACTGCGAAACTTTCACTTCGTCTTGCTAGACTCTGGATTAAGATACCACTGGTATGCATCCGTCCATGCCTGCTTCCCTCCGGTTTCAATCACATTCTGAAGAAAGTGTACGTCAGGAAAATCCTACCAATTGCTAGGAAACCATCTTATCGACTTACCCCGTGGCACGGAATAATCCTGTCAAAGTCCCAGCTGGCTACTGTCTGGGCATCTCGAGTCATCGCGCTAATGAAATTTATTTGCGTCTATCAGGATTAAGTGCAGCGAGAAAAACATTATTTAAACGTACGCTTTATCTTTTCCCGTCATCCACAGAAATTGACGGTGTAGATATGTATGTGGATTCAAGTAGCTGCTGATCAAAGGGACAGATCCAGACGACTTCGAGTTGCTGTACTGCTCTGTGCAGGGCAGATTGAATAGAAGATCGGCCTGGATAAGAGTCTTTGAAGCTGCATGGAAGAAGGCAACATCCTTGTTGACGAAGCCCGAGAAGAAACTGAAAACAGATTTTTGAGTTTGCATGAAGCTTTTTGCGAGAGAATGACTCACCATGACTTGATCTCATCTTCAAATCCATATTTTGTTCCGACGGGGTCCTTACCATACACTGCGCCATTGTCAATATACAGGTTCATCGTATGTAGTTCCAAGCATTATTCAACTCACCTCCGTCAAAACTGTGACCACTAAGATGTGGTTTCGAGAGATGTTCTTCCACCCCAATGAGCTTGGCACTTGGATACGCATTCTTGTAGTCGCCTGTCCACAAAGTCAGCCATTTGATATCGAAACGACTATTCGCCTCGAACCTAGGAACAAGCTGTGCACCGCATCTGGTCCAATGATGTACTTCACCTCTCCCAGTTCATCCAACTTTGCGCGTGTTGGACCATCAAGTGGTGTAGAAGCAAGCACCCAAACGGCTTTCTTTGTTGTTGATGTCGTGCTTGTTGATGACCCTCCACCGGCCCCGGAAAGCACAACTGCAGTTGAACGCCCTCCAACAGGGACAAGGTTGAATCGAGAGAATGGTCTAAGGGCAGATTAGAAGATGAATGTTGTGTATGAATGATGTAGGAATACCGTGAAAATGTCCAAACACCCTTCGTTACTTCGCGAATGACTGTAGCCGTATCTGCCATGGTAGTTGAAGATGTCGTTCCTTATTGCGATCTCTTGAACTTTCAATGGGAAGTCAAAAGAGAGAGACTCTGGTGATGGTTGTAGTTTAAGATGCAAGGGACGCCGCCGTCGTCCATGATGACGGTCCATTGAAGTCCACGTCGATGTCGCAAGGGGTTTGTGCGACAATCACCAGATGACATCATACAACTTGAACCCCCGCCAAGGTCTAGAGCTGGGCAGCCTGGTGCCAGTTAGCGTGGGACACAGATGCTTAATTCAGGTCAGATCACCCGTACCTGTCACTGGGAATGGCAACCCCTTCAAAACTCTTTTCATTCCATCTCAAGCACAGGCGTCGTTTGGTATAGGAGCCCTGCACGTCTTCTGTCACAAGTCAATCATGCTATCGATGGTCCAAAAGACTCCTCCAAAGTCTTCAAGTTGTTGGCGATCTGAAGAAATTTGTGCGGCGACTACATACCTTTCAATTCCAGGCCATGGGCACTTCACACCATTCCACAAAACCTTGCAATCACTTCGGTTCAGAACCTTGAAGCTTCAATAGCTTCCGTCTGTGGTCCTGAACCGTTCTATCAGGAACCTCTGCTTGCCTTGCGGCTACTTCGTGTTATTTGAAGGCGACTCAAGGAATGGTTTAAAGGCGCTGGCTCACTAGACACGCCTTTAATCATCAAACTCTTTCTGACACTGGCATGGCTTGATATTGATACTCTGGCGCCCATGATATGACTCACTGGCAAACGCAAGCTTGATGCACCAATTGTGCGAGGCGTAGGTGCGGACTTGACTGCGGAACAACCTTCCATTGCTTGTGTACAACGAGACAAGTACAAAATTTGCAGACTAACGTGCCGTTCTGTCTCATTGTCCTACTCTTTTCCGAGATGTCATGGCTTGATAGTCTCTGAATTCAACCGAATAAGTCGCAGTCATCTCACCTCAAGGCTCGGGCGTTTGTGCCGCTGGAAATCTCAAGTACTTAAGCAGACCAACGCGCACAATCAATCCGGCACTTACGCAGTGCTAACCGATCACTAACTGCAGAGCTTCCTTTGAGGACGTATCTAAGACTATTATCTTAGAATGGACAGTGAGTTGATTCACGCGAATGTTTTGTACAATGTCTGACATCTCTATTATTGAGCAGATGGGATGGCGAACTCCAATCTCTATCAAACAGCTGCTGCGTCACCTGGTAAGCTAGTACCTTGCTTCTTATTTTCGCTGCCTCTGATATTGAGTCAGTGGGATTATACCCCGAACCTATTTCCGGTGGTAGTCATTCTGGCGGGGAACTGAACCCTGGATACCAGTATGCTGCATCACGAAGTGCTGTATCCTTAAACGCCATACAAGGCTTCGAAGTAAACGAAGAGCCTCTCCCTTTAGGCTGGGAGGCTTGTCAAACACCTTTTGGCTATATATACGTAGACCATACCACACATTTCACGACTAAGAATCGACCATCTGTTAAGAGTGAGTGTGCTGTGCATTAATCTCACCAGTATCTGCTGACTTCACCTAAACATTAAGCGAATGATGATAAGCTTGCTGAAAGGCCTGGCTCAATCAAGCTCTTTTATGAGTAAGTCTTAATGCATGGCACTTCCCTTATACATCGCGTCTAAGCAGTCTTTTGAATAGGTCTTGCGCAGAAGTTTTGAAAAATGTTGAGCTCTACCTTTGCACCAACATTGATGTGCCTGATTATTCCATTCTTCCCCGAAGCTGAACCCTATCGCAGAAGGATTTTATAGCGTTGAAGACTGTCGTCCTGTAGCTGAGGCTACCTTGAATACCCAGAGAGACCTCTGTCTTTTCCTGAACGCTCTCTCAGAGTTGAAGAATCTTCCAGCCGATGAAGGTCTATTTCTTCTTCAATCTGAAGGGAATCAGCTAACATGTAACCCGATGGACAGTGGAGAGCGAGCTATCAGCAAGAATATATTTTGCTCTGTCTGCAATAGGAAATTCGTTGACTATGTTCGAGGAGTCTGCGATGCGCCTGAAGGTTTTCATTCCTCCTCCGGGAGAACTCGAGATTCACCTCTGGAGTGACACTTATAAGGTGAGATTGTTTGTGTAAGTAGCTCACCCATTACACTGGCTTATATCTATTGATGTAGGAAGGCGCGCAGTGTATTCAAAGTATGTAGTGAGAGGGATGAAACTTCTCGATCTTTTCTAAATGTGCCTCTTACAGAGCTTATTGGGGAGCACTACGGTCCTCGGAAAGTTTATGACTATATCTTCGATAGCCTCCTTCCGTCTCTTGGATCAGACTTTGTCCAGATGAAGAATATTGTCGCAGCGTTGACAACAGCTGGTACGTGTGATCATCGACTTACATGTCTTTAAGAAAATTTCTCGCCGTCCATCTCTAGCTCTTTCTGCCGCTGACGAAAATGCGAGTGCAAGGCATACCAACCTGACAACTATTGCGACATTCTTTTCAGCCGTTACAGCCACAACTCTTCAGTTCTCATTCCAACAAACGAACTCCACGCTGGCCAACGCAGTCAATGGGTTCTGGATTGTGTCGCTTGTATTCAGCATTTCTTCTGCGATCAATAGCCTGCTTGGAATGACCTGGCACAAAGTAGCTATGTGAGTGTTCTACAGCTGGAATCTCACTGTTCGCTGATCCATCCATTATTTGAGATCATCTCCGGGTATTCGTTTACCAAAGCTGGCAACATCTTGGTTGGGTTTTGTTCCGATGGCGTTTCTGATCATTGCTGCATTCACATTCATAATTGGGTTAACGCTCTTCGCATATTCGTCAGGACAGGTGGGTAGATCTCGGCCGACTGTCCTTTTTCGACTCTTTATAATACAGTATCTAACCCTTTTTTCGTAGGCTAAATCTGTGTCAATTCTTTGCTCAGTCTTTGTGGTTCTGCACATTCTTCTCCTGTTATTCCTTAGTCTATGGCTTTTGTTCGCATTGAAGAAGGATTTATTACTGGTAAGCCCGTGCACTTATCTTGATAACTAGCTCTTATTGTTCTCTAGCAACTTATTCCTTTCTTAAGTCCTCGGCCTAGAGGTGTCTATGGTGCCAATCTTCCTTTGTTTCGCGGACGGGAGAAAGGTATATCAGACGGGACGTCGAAAGTATCAGGCATTGCAACTGCGACAGGCTACGCTGGATGGGACCAACAATCGAATTTGCCGATCGGGACCGCATCTGAAGGACCAACCGGAGTGGGGGTCACTCCAGATCTGCAGAAGGATCAAGAGGAGTTAATTAAGCGTGCAGTCGAGGTCTTGGAGCGGCAATTTATTCCATATGTGAGTAAGACAAAGATTATATACCATTTAGACACTATATGACCCGATTTTCAGTCACTGGAGCCAAAACCATTGCCTATCTATGGCAGCAGCGTCCCTCCGTATGCAGTCTTCAAAGCAAATCGTCGTTAAGGCCTGAAATTGTAGTCCAGCCATGCATGGAGCTATATTTGCTCGGGTGCAATCAGCATCACCTTCCGTGTCACAGACTATTGTAATTATAACTTTCGTGATTGTGTGAGTCCTCAATAATTTGGTTTTGACCGTCGATCAAAATATTGTGTTTTGAAGAGTGCATAGAATTAGGAGATCCATGAGTCATAGCCGGCATAACCTACAGCGCGTTTAGTGCATCAAGAGACCAACTTGCATATGTCTACACATTTGCGTCTTCGCAAGAGACGCCTCCAGTGACCACTGTTAACCTGCTCAGATTGTTTCAGCCGCGCCTGCGTAATCGAATAACGTCTTCGATTCGTAGAATAAGGATACTGACAAATTTAGAGATAATCGCTTCCGAATCTTACAGGATACCGAGAATGACTTAAGCTCGGACTCACCGCAGACAGCGCCATCCTAGCTAACACTTCCAACCACTTCATGCTTGCTCTATGGAAGATCCTTATTCGGAATGACTTGCACGATTGAAGACGCCTCCCAAGTCTTGATCTGCTGTGTTCATGATCTCTGTAACTATCTATGTGAGTGCTCAGCTTGTACACATTGATTTCGATACATGACTAAAATTACTACTACAAAGTGAACCGCTTGAAATGGAAATTCATGACCTACAGCAAGGCATCTTCCTAGAGGATGTAAAGCGACCAACGCATCCGTCGACGGGACTACTACTAGTGACTTCTCCACTAGACACTTCCAGTCCTTCTACTCGGACTGCTTTCGCCTGGGCACTGACATGCACCTTGTTATTAGTTGCCATCCTTATTGCTGAGAACATGGTCACCGCTGATTTGAGTCATGATCGGTTCCGAATCCTGTAGGTTGCGTGAAATGAACTAAACAGCGCCATCCACCTATCGTCGCCCCACCCCCGACGTCACGCTCACCTTCAGGACAAGATGCGAATGACCTCATAAATCGAAAGTAGGTGCGGACGAAGACACCTCACTTGGTCCATAAAGACTCCGCAATTCCTTGTCTTCTTTATCACATCCGTCTCAGCTTCTTACACCCTACATCCTTCACAGAACTAACAAGGAGTTGTCATGTCTCCATCCGGTCTAACATTCAAAACATTCAAGGCTACCTTTAAAGGTGACATAGTCACTGCCTCCGACACAGGCTATGATCAGGCTATCGCTCGATGGGCCACAAATGCAGAAAGACCCGCAAATATTATTGCATTTGTCAAAGACCCATGTATCTTTGGCAGTCAAGTATGCCACCGCAGAAAAGCTTTCAGTTGCGATCCGCGGAGGCGGTCATAACGTCTCTGGCGCTTCTTCGTCGGATGGCGGGATTGTGATCGATCTCTCAAGATACTTAAACTGCGTTCGCGTTGATCCAGAAAACAAGGTTGCATATGTGGGCGGAGGTGCCCTCTGGGAGACAGTTGACAAGGAAGCAATTAAATTCGGACTTGCAACTGTCGCGGGAACTGTGAACCACGTAAACAAAGCTTACTCCAGTATTTCGCGTTTAGCTTACAATATGCGCTTCACAGACAGGTGTTGGCGGGTACGTTAAGTATCACATTGAAGTAGCCTATGCGGACGTTCTATGCTCAAGCTGAAGCTGACTTCTGGTCAGGCTGGCGCTCGGTGGTGGGTATGGTTGGCTAAGCGGTGAGCATGGTCTTGTCGTCGATAACATAGTCCAGGTAAGCTTTGCTTTTGAGCTATGGCATAAAATTTATAAAATATTCTAGGTCACCATGGTCATAGCTGACGGATCCACCCTGGTTGCGAATAATGACGAGAATTCCGACCTTTTCTGGGGAGTGCGTGGAGGAGGGTGTAATTTTGGCATCTGCACCGAGTTCGTCCTCCGGCTTCATGACCAACGGAGGACTGTCTACTCCGGGACGATGCTTTTCCCTCCTTCAATCTTGGGTGCCCTGGTGAAGGCCACTCAAGATTGGTGGAAGAGAGGGCCGTCTCCAAAGGAAGGCATGTTTCACTACTTGATTAGAGGAACAGCTCCCGACCACAACGTGCGAGATAGTTGTAATAGCATCTCCACAATCAACTGATAAATTTTAGAACAGCCACAAGTCCTTGTTGTTCCATTTTTCAATGGTTCAGAAAAGGAAGGGCGGGAGGTTTTTAGATTCCTTCTTGACCTGAGTAAGTTAAATAATGTCCTCAAGTAATTTCCTTCTACTAACGGCTCTGCAGAACCACTATGTGATCAAACAAAGGAGATGGCATACGAGGCCATGAACGAAATCACGGTAATGTACCTCACATTGTTCAACAAGCTATGTTTTCTAAACCAACTTGCCTTGTGACCGAGCAGAATGAATTTGATATGATAAAGCACGGAAACAATGTATATATGCGAGGCGTCACGCAGGAAGCCCCCTTCCCAGACGTTGTGGCCGCCACCCTCGAGAAACTGGTAGAACTTACTTTCAAGAGGGAAGATCATCAACTAGCAATCCTATTTGAATATTTCGCTATTAACGACAACAATTCCGCTCATCTTGAACCGATGGCGTTCAATAACCGCGGCGTACATCAAAATGTACTCGGGCTTTGCGTTTAGCATGAAAATACCCCGGAGAACCAAACAATAGGGCGCGAGTTGTGTCATGCTGTGACGGACGTGGTAGCAAACTCTCAGAGTGATGTGAATGTATCGTTACATCGCTCGTACGGAAATTACGGTGCGGAATATCATTGTCATATCCCTTTCGGTCTAAGTGGCTCATATGCATCGTCAATCTGTAGAGAGTGACAAATTAAGGTCATCAGACAGGACGGCAAAGTTATTTGGCTCGAACTATTCGAGACTCCAGCAGCTTAAGAAGAAATATGATCTAGACTTGATGTTCAACAAATGGATGCCTATCACCCCGGCCTAAATTCGATAATGTGATTCTTCGCATCGCATGGATTCCAGACGGCCGGGACGGAGGAACCAATGACATACATACGATAGAACTCAACCTGCATGTACGTAACATAAGACGTTTGTTTCTACGCAAGAGAACGGATGCAATCACTACTTACTTTCAATAAACCACATACTCATTACGAGCATCGTGGTTATCATTGCGAGTATTCATTGAGATAAATGGGGAAAACGTGGGGCGTTCACCAGAGGCGAAGTGCAACATCTATATAAATCGACTGAACACTGAGAAAAATCAAACTCTGGCAGCAATCGGCATCAAATGAAACCACGTACCGTGACATTCCGCCGATTGATAAGTCTCAACACATGTGAGGAAAGAGGCCTGTTAAGAAGGAAGATGTATAATGACACGCTCCTTTCTATTTCCAATCTGTGTGCAATGGACAACATTTTCAACAATATCGATACAGCAATTTACATGACCACATAACAACATGAAAATGATGAACACAATCTTAGAGACAACCCTAATTGGATAGCATGAGCCCCCGCTTAGGAGAACTCATAATGGTACAAACTGATGATGAAAAGATAGCAATTTGTAAGTCAGCAGATATTAATGATGTGATCCGAGTCAAAGTCAGAGGGAAATGGGGATGATTATTAAGGATATTATGAATATATCGTGCCTTGTAGTGCTAAAGAGGTGAGTCCAGTCACGGTTGCTAGGCAGAGAGGAAGATGCGGCGGAGGTGTCGATCCCGTGCAGGTTGCCGACATATTGGACATTGCCGCTTATGCTCCAGCGCTCTGGAAATGCACCTGTTTTTTTACAGTTAATACTCTTATTTCAACAACAAAGAGGAGAAAGCAAAGAAAACGTACGCAGTGCAGAAAACATGTCCACATTTAATACTACTTAGCTCGCCCTCCGGTTCTAAACAGAGAGGACAGGTATAGCCAGTTGTACCAGACCACCCACCCCGTCCAGTGAGGTCAAGTTCCTCAGTGATTTCCTTTTCGTCGTCTACACCATCAGCGGCGGTGGCAGCATTAGGCAAGGTCGGCTTGTCATCTGAGGCGGATGGAGCAGCAGGTGAAGCAGAAGCGACAGATGCCGATGACGAAGACGAGGGTTCTGCACGCGCACGATCCGAGCGACCATACAGGGGTGTACGTGTAGAGAAGAGAGCATCTATAACTTCGTTGTGAGAAGGATTTGCAGACCAAGGTGTCGTAGGCTCAGTATTTGTATGAGCAAGGAAAGAGTGGTCGGAATCGGAGGAGTCGTTAGAGTCATCGTCGCCGCTGTCGCTGAAGAATTCTTCTGCCGAATAGGCATTCCTGTCAACAAGGAGCTGTATACCCGAATGGACGAATCGCGGGCTGCTAGAAGCGCTTGACATTACATCTTCGTCGTCTTCCTGATATTCCCGTCTTCCAGGTGCTCCCCGGAGTCGTTGCATGCGCATTAGATCCATTTGAGTTAGCTGCAATTGGCTCTCGAGGCGTCTGACTTCCTCATGTAGCAGAACCGATTCACTCCGTGACACAACCGATGCAGCAGAACTCGGTGTTGGGGAAAAGTATCGTTGCCCAATCTGAACGACAGGGTCTTCGTCCTCTTCTGTATTGCGACTGGATAAAAGGCTGACGGGGCTTCTGGTCTGAGTAATTCTTCTCCTTCTTGCAGAGGTAGCGAGCTCTGCTAACATATTGAGTTCATCGTCATCGTCGCTAACCTCCCTATCCACATCCGAATCGTCACTATCATTTTCGTCTGAATCTGACAGATACTGTTCGTCTTCATCGCTCTCTGAGTCTGAGACGTTGAGCAGTCCAGGAATGCTATCTGAGGAGTCTTGATCAGCATCTCCGTCGGCATCCCTAGTGAGGTCTATAGCTCGTCTGCTCCTGTCGAGGGGAGGCGTAGGGTGGCGAAACATGGCGTCGTCCAAGATCGATGGGTGAACTTCCTCTGTACGAGGTCGTGGAATTGGCGGGTAGAATCTACCGTACCAGAAGCTAGGCCGACGCTCAGCCATTGATAGTCCACTTCGAGTCCAATGTGAGATGGCTGCATAGATAGTTACAAAGTCAGTTCACGATACAGACAGCGAAAGCGAGGAACACACACCTTGTGCGTGGCTTCACCCAAAATTCCAACGTGTTTCCAACCTGGCTTGTTCACGGAAAAGCCGAGATGTGCGTGCTGTCTGGCATGTGTAGTCGTGCAGATGGGCGTCTTGCCAGTAAGTTACCCTGTAAGTTTTGGGATAGTCTCGGAAATGCAACGTGCGGTTTCAAGTGAGGGCAGGCTAAGATAGACTTTAGGGCTGCCAGTGGCTGGGTACCACAAAAAAGTTTGGCCAGCGACATACGTACTACGACCTTACTTGCACAATAACTCTATGATACTCCGTCCAACGGATAGTCTGCATTGTGCACCATTCTAATATCAAGTAGATGCGCCAATTACTTTTGACAAGACTATCGCTTTGGAATCGGAACGCGCCAACACAGTTATGTTAGGTGTCATGGATCCTTTTTGCGACAATGTTCAGGCTAACACTCTCGCCCTCATACTGTAGTTCCTCGACTAGGATATTCTCCTGTTGATAAATTTCACCAACTGGGAAAACTATATGACGAACATTGGATACTCCAGCTTCCGACTAACCGCCGCTGGGAGATATCTTCCTTGGGCAACACAGCTTAAGCTCAAACGTGTTCTTGTCCTGAAGTGGATTTATTAAAAGGAAAAGTTCGTGGAGTACAGTCAATCGAAACTCGACATAATCCGCACACAGTATTCCATTCTATCCCAGTGGTGCTCTTACTCTGCTATCTCTACCACTGCCTTTCCTCTGTTTTCCCCAGTCAGAACATCCTGTAAGGCTTGACCAGCTTTCTCTAAACCTTCGTATACATGCTCCAAACATTTGATTTCCCCCGAAGCCACAAGCTTGGGCATAGTCTCATAGAACTCCTGGGCATATTTCTCGTGCCAGTCGATAACGACGAGGCCCTCCATTCTGTCAAACATTCAGTAGCAGCCATCACTCGGGCCAACGGTTCACTCACTTTATGCGATACCGGCTCAAAAGCCACAGATTCTTTCAATTCGATTCAGTCCAAGGGATTCAAGTCATGTAATGAATAACAAAGCTCACTTTGACGCCATACGCTTCACTCATTTCCTGATTATACGTGCTCACCGCTCCGCAAATGACAAACCGGGCCCTTTGTGCGGCATTCTCGATCGCAGCTTCGAGAGTCTCTCCTCCAACATTGTCGAAGTAGATATCAATGGGGCCATGCTTTTTTAGCTCATCCCTAACGCTCGATGTCTTGTAGTTGAAGACATGATCTGCTCCTAGCGATTTCACCAACTGGACTTTCTCCTCGGACCCCGCGGAGCCGATGACCTTGAGGCCTAAACGCTTTGCCAGTTGCACAACCACACTATCACCTGGTTTGTCGACAATTTTCAAGTCTCGATAAAAATGCACTCACGACCCAACAGCACCGGACGAAGCCGATACAAATATTATTTCGCCCTGTTTCGAGCATCATTACGATCTATCTGGATTTTGACAGTCTTTCATAGCAGGATAGCGTACCTTCTTGGGGTTGCTGATATCTTTCAGTCCGTAATATGCAGTCTGTCCGGGCATCCCAAGGATTCCGACGAAGTATCTCCATGGCAGGTTGAAAGGGTTTTGAATCACTGACAATCCCAGGGCTCGTAATCCTTCCGTATTCGAGTCCATGCTCGGGAAGACATTATAATTCTGGTATGCTATAATGGGGCTCAGTAAGTAGCTTGTTGCTATAACTGGTGTTTGCGTAGGGTTACTCACGCATAAATCCGTAGACATGTTCACCAGTGTGTATAGTGCTGGCTTCACTCCGCAAGACCACCCCAACGCAGAAGCCGTCGATTCTACAAGGCCAATCAGTAAGAAGTGAAGACGATGCTGTCCTGCACAGCCTACACTCCTCCAAGCCGAAAGGCCGGCATATCTCCCGGTACATCTTCCGACCTCATGCGGTTTCGCATATACGGATCGAGGCTCACAGCAAGTACTTTTACCAAGAAACCGCCTTCGAGGTCGGCTGTTTCGACATCTATCACTTGCGACTCGTCGTGTATAGTAGTTTGTCCGGGGACAGGAAGACCTTTCGGTACGTCGTTGAAGATGAATCTCGCATTCGATACGGGCGCCATGGATCAAGGGTTTAGTATGATAGAGATAGGCGCTATTCCTTTGAAAGTTGCGTATTTATCTATTGCCTATCGGCCATACGCAGAGAAGGTGACATCACACAATGATAGAACAAAGTTATATTGTATGTGAAAGCGGTTACTATGTACTTCCCGATCACAATGCCCATGTGCAAAGCATGTTGGGCGCTGGAGGTTCAGTAAAAGCTGCGAACTTAGGCTCTATCGGAATTTGGAGTGTCTTCGAACTTCTTTCGAAGATGTCATATACCACAAAAAGGCTAAGAATACTTTAATCATCGGTATGCGCAGTCTGTAGCGACGCAATCATGTTATTTACATCTCAGAGGGTAACGCAGAGAGAGAGAAAGAGAAAAAGGGGGGACTAACGCGCTTAACTTAATTTCTCAAATTCAATGTCAAGGTTGTGAGGAACACTCAGAGCGAATGGCGAAAACGCATTCTTGATTTTCTTTGCGTGGGGACTGCCTTGTGGGAGAGTCCAGCGATACTGTCGAAGCAGCATAACCACCAAGACACGCTGTTCGTACATCGCAAAGTTCCTAGCAGGGCACTGGCGTGGTCCAGAACCGAATGGCAACCACGTATCTTCCATGCCGGTCTTGGCCTCCAAGAAACGACTGGGATCGAATACATGAGGATCCCTCCAGTGCTTGGGGTTGTGGTGGATGGCGTACAGGTTGCAGATCAGAGTAGTGTTCGCGGGAATCGCGTACGGACCCAGTCGTGTCGCCTTAGGTGGCGCGCGGGGTACGATGTATGAGATGGGCGTATTGATGCGGAGAGCCTCTCGAATGCAGGCAGTGATGAATGGCATGCGCTGCAGGTGATCGATGGCCGGTTCAGATTCCTTCGCGAGTACGGAAAGCACCTCCCGCCGCGCTTCCTCTTGGATCTCCGGATGCTTCGCAAGGTAATAAACAAGGGAGGACAACGCCCCCGCAGACGTATCTGCGGGAGCTATAATATATAGAACTCAGCGCTATGCAATAGCGATGAGGATGTATTTAGTTACCTATAATATATAGAACTAAATACATGACAATTAGCGCAGGAAATAAAGACGAATATAAAGTGAGACATACCTCAGCGCTATGCAATAGCGATGAGGTAGCATACATGCAAGGAAAACTTTTAAGAGTCCATTTTAATTTGAAATATATGAAAAAGGAAATTAAATTATATAATCCGGGTTGAACCGGTATTGTACTCTAACACCCCCCCTCAAGGCCGGTTCACACCAAGCATAGAGGATAGACGGGAGTGCGAGGCCTTCGGAAGCGCTTTAGTTAGCGCGTCCGCCGGTTGATCCTCGGTACGCAAGTACTCGGCCTTCACCGACCCATTGGTGACATGGTCACGAATGAAATGGTGGCGAATGTCAATGTGCTTGACACGCTGGTGGAGCACCGAGTCTTCGGTTAAAGAAATAGCGCCTAAATTATCAGAATAAATGGTAGTTTGTTTCCGTTGAGGGAAACCTAATTCAGAAAGTAAGGAACGGAGCCACAGGGCCTCCTGCGTGGCAGCCGAGAGTGCCATGTATTCGGCCTCGGCAGACGAAAGTGCCACGGTAGGCTGCTTCTTTGATTGCCAGGTAACGGCACCAGAGCCTAGGGTGAATGCGTAGCCGGTCGTCGAACGGCGACCTTCGCTAGAGCCCCAGTCGGCATCAGCATAGCCGGTCAGGAGTGGTCCCTTTGGATCCGCTTTGAGGATAAGGGTAAAGTCGCGAGAGTGTTTTAGGAAGCGAAGTACGTGCTTCCCGAGTTCCCAATGGCGCTTGCCGGGGTTCGAGGAGAACTGAGCCAGCGCGTTAACATGATAGGCCAAATCGGGCCGGCTCCAAACTGTCAAGTAGAGTAGGCTGCCGATTAATGCGTGATATGGGTAATTCTTCATTTCGCTGATCTCCTTGTCTGTCCGCGGACAGTCGTCCTTCGTGAGCTTGACACCCGAAGGGAACGGTGTAGGGGAGATAGTCCCCTTATGGACGGAAATATCATCAATTGTGACTCGAATCAAGTCTATACGTCACTTCGAAGCGGTAGCTAGTCCATCGAAGCAAGATATCGGACCGCATACACCTTAGAACGGCCAACAAGCGTACCATATGCACTAGCTATACAGGGATCGACGTTGCGGAAGCTAACTTACACGCGCGAGTTGCCGAGTCAACAATAACGGTTCGAACCGACTATAGAGGCTGAGTAAGGCCAATTCCCACTCGAATAGAGGGACACGTGGGTGGTCGAAGCTGATCGAAGCAAGAGGAACAACAATCGATCGATGAGGGGCATCTGATTCCGAATGTCTCGCGCGGAAAGGCACCGAGCCCGACTCCGGCCGGAAAAGTGGTTCGATACGAGTTCGTACCTCGGAAGGACCCCACAGAAGATATGTCGCGGTCCGGCGAAGCGACCCAATCGAGGGGCATTCGAAGGAAGCAGATTCGAAGGAAGGATCGACCAATCAGGTAACCTGTCCAAATATGGAACACTGTGCTTCGCGACTTCGCTGCCTCAGTAGGTGGACCCACAATAGGTCCGACGCGTCGATCGAGCACCGGAAGATACCGAAAGGACAGGAATATCGACTTCGGGGTGTCTATCGATAGCTAGGGGCAACGGCCGGCGCTTCGAAGTGCTTCGAAGAGAGGGGATGGCCTCTGGAGGGCGCGAGCGAAGGCTTTCGAACGATTAGTGAGGCGGGATAGTACGGGGGATACGAGGTATATTGGATGGTCCGTGCGGAGGGTCGGACACGCGTGCAACACCGGGCTGTCTGTCAGGCGGTTTATTTTATTTCATATTTTCTTTCTTTTCTTCATCAGAACCAGCTGGACCCCGCGACGTGAATATATTCAATGGTCGCGAGGCGGGCAAAGGGGATGAAGGCCAGTAGTGTATAAAAGGTGCACTGGCTTCGAAGGGAAGAAGACACCAGCTACGTAGTCGAGTACATAGCGATTCAGGCCCTCAAACTCTTCTGAGCGGTTCGAATCAGTCACTGCTTGTCCTCTATACGTCTCAATACATCTATTCTCTACTCTACACATCTTTCGAACCTGTCTTCGAACTCTCTCTCTGCGCCTTCGCGACCCGTCGTAACGCTTGTATAAGCATTCGACTCAGGTTCGAAGCCACCTCGAAGCCTCGTATCTACTTCGAACCTCGCTCGAGAGGTTCGATCCATTCGTTGGAGTGTTTGTATCTTCGAAAACCCTTTGCTACCCTTCGTCGAAGTGACCTGTGTACCCAAACACGCCCTACTTTCCTTGTTCTCCCTCTTTACCACTCGTAACTCATTCCCTGCGGGCGATCCACTCGCTCTCTTTACTTTCTCTTAACTTTGTTGAGTGCTTCGCATCAAGCGTCCACTTTTCATTGACCTAACCACCTTTTGCCCTTCATCTGGAGCCCACCGCGAGGGGAAACGTTACGGTGTTAAGTGTTTTACCTTCTGATTACTTCTTCGATTCATTTGCGTAGCATTTCGAGCCGTAGTCGTCTTTTGTTCGCTTCGACGACTACCCTTTAAAAACCTTTCGAATTTATACAGTAGAAATCTAGCCAAGCTGGACAGACTTTATTTCAGAAACCTTTCAAGAGGTTCGACATCGCCACCAGGCAGCGAAGCAGACCCCGTAGAGGCTGCTACCGAGGAACTGTGTCGAAAGGCGGACGACACCTTCCCATTCCTCACCGAAGTCTCGCGTAACGAATCACCACTCCTACTCGAACCCGGCATCGTCGAAGGGGCCGTCTTTCACCTATACCCCGGGACAGTTGCCACCTTCGGAGTCGCTTCGAAGAACCGCGGCGGACCTCACCTCTGGAGGTTCAGTTCGAACGAGTTCACCGACCTTCGTGTGAAATCCAACGCCGTCCTCCATATCACCTTCACAGGACCAGACGACGCGGAGGAATCTCTTGCCGCGATCCGCTCGACAGAGGAGCCAGACGTTAACCCGCCAGATATTGACGAACGATACGTCCGAATCATCCTCCGAAACGTCGTCCGAGAGCAGGCAGCAATCGAAACGCAAAACTTCACCTTCGTCAATCAGAACTCCCCTACCTTCCTCCAGTTCGAACGTCTCAAAGGCCTCAACTACGCAACCCTCATCTTCGAAGCCGCCGAAACCATCAGCGCACGCCACCTCTCATTCACGCCAGTCGCAGTCTTCGGTAACGGTCTCGAAAGTTACCCGCTCACCAGGCTCGACCGCGCCTTCCTCGAAGCAGCGCTCGCCGAACACAGAGGTATCCCAGACTCGTTCAAAAGCGCAGAACTCCTCGAACGTATCAGGAACGGTATCCCCTTCGTCTACACCCCTCGCCGCCAGCACTCAAGAATTACCTGCCTCAACTACAGGCAGCAGATCGAGCAGCAGCGGGTCGTTCGAAAGCGCCGGGCCCCAGTCATCGAGATCGACACTATCGATCCTGACATCGTCGAAGCGCCTGCCACCAATAAACGAAGAATCGAACCGGTCGGCGAAGAGGAAATTCCAGGACTCTCCCTCTGAAACGCGGCCTGTCGAACCTCGAATTGATTTTCATCTTCTTCTTTCGAAGTTCCTTTTATTCAATTAACATTTGATTCGGCTGCATCTAGTAGTGACAGACAACCTGTAATACCTGAAACAGCGACTGCTAATCAACCTTCTTCTTCACTTTCGTTATTACAGACCGCTTCGAACATGGCGCCCCCGCCGATGCCAGCAAGAAACTCAAAGGATGCTCCTTCCTTCAAAACAGAAAACCCCGGCGACATAGAACTGTTCTTCTTCGACTTTAACGAAGCCTGTATGACTCGCGAATTAACGGATGCCGAGAAGTACAAACAAGTTATCCGTTACATTGATCAGAAAGCAAGGGCGCTCTGGGTCGAACTGAAGTCTTATGACGTTGTAGGACAATGGGCAGCATTCGAAAAAGAGGTGATAGGGAACTACATTGCTGATGCCAAGAACCGGTACTCGCTTCGAGACGCAGAGAATATCGTCGAACGCACCTCGGAGTTTACCAGCACCGAAGAGTTCCTTCAGTATCAATCGCGACATCACCCAGGTCATCCGATTCCTCGAACGCAAAAAGAAGATATCAGAAGAAGAAGGGACTAGGATATACTTCTCAGGTTTCAAAGGCCAGCTTCGAGAAGACCTCATTCGACGGCTCATGATCATACTGCCCAATGTACACATGGGAGGCCCATACGACATCGCAGAAGTTCGAACCAGCGCGATATTTCTCCTCACGGGCACCTCGCAGGGTGTCAGGCCAGCCTCGAACCTAGGACGGTCCGATCGAAGCACACCCGCACCAAGAGTCAAGGCAGAAGACGACTTGGAGACTACGGTTCGAGAACTAAAGGAATCTATGGCTTCGATGCGTGCCATGATAGCTCGTGGTCCAACCCCGAACAATTATCAAGGAGACCAAGGCAATCGAACGACGACTGGACAACAGGTGACGTGCATATATTGCCGAGAAGCGGGTCACTTCAGGCGAAACTGCCCTTCGCTCGCCCAGGACATGCGAGACAACCTGGTACGTCAGAACCCAGACACGAATCGAGTAGTGATGGCCGATGGATCGGAAGTTCCGGGACCGCCGTCGATGTCACTGAAGGACAGAGTTCGGGCTCAAGCTCGAGGGACACTGAATCGCGACGTCCCCCCTCACATGAGTTCTACCAGTGCAGCACCGGTCCTGATGCTTCGCGCAAAAAGCTTCATGCAGGCCAGTAAATCATCGGACAAGTTGAAGACGCTTCGACCCGCGGCATACATCGAAGAGGTCACCGAAGGCCAATCTAATGATGAAGAAGGGGCATATGCAATCGCAGAAGCAGAGTCGATGCTGCTTCGACATGTCGAGGACCGAAGGAAAGCAGACGAGGAACTTCAGAGAGCTGAAGATTACCTAGCCGAACTTCGATCCGGCAAGAAAGTACGCTTCGCGGGGGTAGAAGTCCCTACAATGCGCACGAAACCCACTGAGAAGCCACCGGCGAACGTCGATCCGGCTATTCCCGCAGCAAAGCCATCGAAGTCGAAGCCCGCCCAAAGCGGTAATACTGGAAGTCCCACGGCAACTACGGCGCATACATCCACAGCACAGCCCATGGACAAGAAGAACGACAGCTTCGACGCACCTAAAGACGGTTCGAAACTGGGAGGGGATAAGAACTTTCGTTTTCAGACCCCCATCGAACTCGAAAATGGCCACGCGGCAGAGGGAATTCTGGCTAAACTGCTGAACGAACATATCACAGTCTCGGTGGCCGACCTCTTAGCAGCATGCCCAGATGTGCGCAGACAGCTGAAGGATAAGTGTTCGAACAAGCGGGTTCCTCGACAGGATACCCATATCTCGCGAGCGACGCAGGTGTATATGCAACACCACTTCGAACTTCGACTTCCCCCAGACATGCCTACGTTCGGTGTATCTGAGGATGGCCAGTCTGCGGCGATGGACCGCTACGGACTGCGGACGATTCGAGTCCACTTAGACCGACTAGGACCACTGCAGGCGGTACTGGATTCGGGTTCCTCGTTTATTGCGATACCTTACAGGGTCGCGTTCGCACTGGGAAGGCCTTTCCGGTCAGACATGGCATTAGCAATGGTGACAGCAGATGGCAAGGAACACTTTACGATGGGTGTTATCCCTGAAGTCGTACTGCAGGTAGGTCCGGTAAAACTGAATGTTCCAATACAGGTCACCACAGACGGTTCGTTCGACATCCTTTTGGGAAGGCCATTCTTCGCGCACACGCGATGCGTTACGAAAGACATGGAAGACGGCTCCCAGTCGATTACGATCACAGATCCTAGAAAGGGGAGCCAGTACACCATACCCACCGGCGTGTTAGACGACGACGAGAACATGTTCAAAGTAACGGGTTTTTAAGAAGCAAGGATTCGGATGAGATTCGAGGAGCCGATATTAGGCGAGTACCCATGAACTACGATTACGAGCGCGAGACCGCAGAAGATTATGATTGTGAAGAGGAAGTGGGGGGCTTTACTGAAGCGATCCCTGCACCATTCGAGGTGCCATACCCCGAACGAGACGAATATGAGGACGATAACACTCACCCTATTGTCCTGCCTACCGACGAAGGATTACGAGAGTTCAGGGAATTCCCCCCTGTACGAAGCGGTTCGAACGAATGCGAACCAATGACATACATCGAATATGACTTGGGCCACGATTGTGGAGGGGCATCGAAGCCTCAGGACGACTCACCAAGCTACCGCGAAGCTGACGATTTCAAAAGAGAACCGGGCTTCGACATCGATAACGCGTACGAGAACCACCATAAGGAAACGAGGGGGTCCGTGAACCCCAACAGCAGCAAACGTAGAGAGGCATCGAAGCCTCGGGACGAACTTGTCCAAGACGACGAGGGAGTGTTCGAAGCACCCCTGAAATTCATTAACGAACGCAAGAGTCGCCAGCCACGACGGTCGAACCACTTCGAACGTGGTTTCCTGAGAAAGGGCGAACCCGGGAAAGATCTTGGCTCAGGCTTCGTGGGGCCACCCTTCCATCGCAGCAGTGGAGGGGCGGGCTCAGACACCGAAGAACCAATACCAGAACTTCTGCCTGTCTCAGACTCAGAATCCGAAGAGGACTCAAACGAAGGAAAGGCCAAGTTTAGGAAAGGCAATGGGGGAACGGAAGGAGGAGCAGCCAAGTTCAGGATGGGTGATTGCGATGCTTCGACAGGGCCCAGAAGTGAAGGAACCGGCGACGAAGAGGACGAAACAAGGGATACGGATGATAACGAATTCGAACCCAGAAGCGAAGGAAACGGCGACGAAGAGGGCGAAACAGGGGATACGGATGATAACGAATTCGAACCCAGAAGCGAAGGAAACGCCGACGAAGAGGACGAAACAGGGGATGCGGATGACGAAGGCGAGCTCGACGAAGCAAGGGTTCGAAAAACGCGAACAGGAACGGGAGGAGAATCGGATTCGAGACGGGCTCCCTCGAAGTCGTACTCGCATGTAAATGAAGACACCGAGAGGACGAACTTGCGGGTTGGCGGCAGTGACCAAGCCTTCCTGGAATGGTTGCCCCTTTGCGCAAAGGAAGACCCTTCGAAGGTCCTAACTAGGGACAACAGTCACTGTGACGGTTCGCTAGGCAAGGTGGGGGAGTTCCAGCTCACTTCGAACCACAGGGTACCTGCCCAGACACTCGACGAAGCCGATGCTACCCCCCACACCAGAGACGAGTGGGGGAGGAAGATCACAGCCGCCGACCTATGGATTCGAACAGCCTTGTCATGGAAGAGGTTACCAGAGCACGGTCGCCGGGACCGGGTCGAAGAGCTTCGAAAGCTAGTTCGTTGGGAGCGGATTGCAAGGAACGACCCCACCACTACAGCATACCTGGTAGGGGAGGAAGTCACCCATACGGCTGAAGTGTTTCGCTTGTTACAGGACAGGCGTCAGGCAATACCCTACGTACAGTCGTGCTGGATGCTAGGTCAGTCCTACCAGCAATTTAGTTCAATAAAGAACAGTAACTTACTGCTGTAGAGTGAGATTGAAAGCACAGTAATTGCCATAAAGCGGTGTGCATAAACTGCAGTTGTTACTGTATGTGTCATCTATTGGAATGGCCTGCCTTTGGGGTAGGGTATCCCTGGGGTTAGGGATACTATTAGGGTCAGAAACCCTGAGAGGCCCTGGCCTATAATCCAGGGACCTTCCTCACGCTTCAGGGCCTCTAAAAATAAATACTAATGGACCCTGTCTAGTCCGGGGAAGGCCGGAACTGGCAACTTAACATTAAATAGCTTGTGCACGTGCATATGGCGCGCCAAAAATGTTGCGTGCGCCGCCGCGGGGCTCGAGCGCAATGGCGGGAGCGTGGGAGCCCGTACTTCGACGTCGAGCCTCATTTTTTTTGTTTATTTCTTCATTTCTCAAACTCATTTTGGTGTACAATTAAATAGAAATAAATTATATTGCTACAAAACATTATTTTGCATATGCTCCCATTCATCGGAACAGGAGTGGGGCGGGTTCGCGGCGGGTGGTGCGACCAGCCACGCAAACCAAATTTGCCACGTTTACTCTTGGTCAAGCGGCCATTGCTTCGCCGCGAGAGCCAGAGTCACCGTAGGCAGGTTCTGGGGAATGACGAGTGAGGGATAGGCCACAAGGGCCACGAACAGCATGCCTAGGGTGTCTGGCAAAGACACGGACAGGGCTACGAGCACCTAAGAGAGAGCCACCATGTCATCCTTCAATCGGCCACACCCTTATCATGCCGCTTGTGTTGTAGGGCGGGTATGACCCGTACAAGCTAGCAAAGTCCATGGAGGAGCGCGCGGACGTCGTCGTCGCACTAGACCCCTCGGTTGCGTAGTATGATGAAGAGGTGCTCGAGCTCGGCGGCTCACTCGCTGAATCAACGCTCATCCTCCTCCGCTTATTCGCCCGGTCCTCATCGTGACCATTGACACCATCGTTTGCATTCGCATTATGGTTCACACCGTTGTTGTTGCCACTGTTCCCGTTTTCCTCCGCGTGACATAACCCAAATGTCTTCTGCAAGTAATCAGGTGGTACGGGCCCTTCTCCGTCTCCAACTACCGTGTTGAAGCGCCTGTTAGGAGAGTGCTGAAGTGATGTCGCGAAAATTTGCGTAATACCAAGCTCACGCGCGGGATGCGTTGCCCCTCAGGCGTCTCGTCGTCCGCAGCGCCTTGGAGAGTGGCAGACAAGACTTCCGTGTTGCGGTTGTACACCAATTTTCCCGACAGGTCCATGCTGAAGGAAGGCTTGTTCCGGCCAAGTTTGACCACATCTACACCTTTGTCGTAACCTACGGCAACCTCGTTCCCCTGCGGTCGGATGGCAATGCACTATGCACGTTCAAGAGCGTAGCTCAAGGTGTTCTCCA
Organism: Trichaptum abietinum; assembly: GCA_910574555.1. NCBI lineage: Eukaryota > Fungi > Basidiomycota > Agaricomycetes > Hymenochaetales > Trichaptaceae > Trichaptum > Trichaptum abietinum. The sequence continues at coordinate 3,817,874 of CAJTBE010000005.1, read as the reverse complement.
GTTCGTATGTGCCCGAGTTCCAGACCTTCAATGTGCCGCCCTCCGAACCGCTGACTATCAGGGGAAGGCTTGGGTGGAAGACGGCAAACAACATGTTGTCGGTGTATCCCTCCATCGTCTGTACACAGCTTTGCTGAGGTAGTCCCTGATTTTGATTGCTCGGTCGTCACCGCTCGTGACAAGGTAAGGCTTGCCTGTAACGGGATAGAAGTCGACGTAGTACACGCCGCCCTTCTCGTGTGCCTCCAGAGTGAGATTGGGTGATGAAGTACCGAGCAACCACATCTTGACGGTGCGATCAAGGCAAGAAGAAGCCATGTGGTGTCCGGCGACGAGGCGCAGACGTGTCTGTGGTGTTGGTCTCTGGTGTGGTGGGTGGTCCAGGGCAAAGACGTGTCCGTAGTATCCGTCGACGAGGCGCATCCATGACAGAGGTTAGCGCAGACGTGTCCGTGGTGTCTGTCATAATAGTAATTAGATCTATAGTATATTATTAGTTAAAAGTAAAAGATAACACAAAAAAAAGAACTTACCAACATAATTTGAGCCTTACGGCTGTGTTGGACAGGCAAGGACGACGTTGAAGGCAAAAACAACGATGTCCACGCGCGTCCAACGTCGTCCGGACGTTGCCGAAAGTGGCAACCGAAGCTTCCCCGAGCACCTTTCGTGCTCAGGAACACTTCAGTAGCTTCCGAAACTGTCAGGCACATTGTGCGATATGCAAGGAATTTAGTTTATAAACATGTTCTGATTTTTTGGATATTTATTGATTGTCTTGTTATGGTATGGTGAGCAAACTACTGATTTTACAAGTGATCATTCACTTGTTTGCTCAATAGGATATTTAAATTATCTTCAAAATTTATGATCTCTTTTGGATTCAGAGCTAGTTGTAGAGTAGAAGTGAATCCAAAAAGAATGGTAGCTGTAGGTATGCTCGAATATAGTGATCTCGATTTCGTGCACTCGAATGCATGAAATCAAGCTAAACTCACCTCAAACTCTACAGTCTCAGATACATCTGAGCACTGACAACACACTCAGGTTGTGGATTTTCTTCAAAACTTCAAAAAAGGTTCTTTACTATCTCTCCTTGAGTTAGATATGTGTTCTCGAATTTTTGAGTGAGTGGAACATGTATTTATTCGATGAACAACACCAAATGCTCATGATTTTATGCAGAAAGTGCCGGTTTTGAGCACTGTTTAGATATTTACAAGACCCTGAGTCTTCCTAAACCTCTCCAAATTTACGATAGTAGTAATATATATGCTTATAAGATATACACAAACTTACAGAGCTATCCGAGCATTCAATGGATTTGAACAAATCGAAAACACACAGCATTGCATGCATAGAGGTTGCTCTTCAGCAGTTATTGCTCTATTGCAAGCTCAGTTCTACTCGGATTGGCTTATAATTTTTGATGTACACTCTTAGCTATTGTTTACAGACCTCGGATAGTTGTGCCTGATGCTGTATGTAACATGAGGGGAATTATTTGATATGTTTCAATATGTTTGAAAGTATGAGAAAAGCGAGACATACCATAATGGGTACCGCATTCCCACGCTTGGACAACGCGCGGCCTCGTCGTCGTCGCTGTTTTGACCTTGCTCACTGTCATCTACCCCTCCCCACCACCCCATGAAAGAGCTTCGTATGCTCAAAAGCATTGAAGGTATGTTTATTTAACCTATCTACTAAAATATGTGCTAATAACTTTCTTTTATAGGTGCTATGGTGGCCGACAGGCTCACTCGAGCATCCAAGATGCTGGAGCAACCAACCATCCTCGCCGAGTTGCTCACGTTTGCGGCAACAAATAGCTATTGAGCTCACCCACAATGCACACAGACACCTTCCCTTCCTCTCCCCACCACGACTGTACGATCTCTGCACATCGCCAGCAACATTTAGACCCCCACCACCACCACCTTTTCGCTTCAGCTCACTGCTGAGCGTTCCAAGCATTTCGTCACCGACTCAGCGTCAGCTCACTGTCGAAACAGCTATCAGTGCACCGACAACCAAGAACTACGAAATCACGCAGACACCTGCGACTCCATCAATAAGGATGCAGTCGGTCGAAACGACCCGCACGTTTTTACACACGACCGTCCGAGGGGACACAGACGACATCGAGAAGCAGCAGCATGACGCAGAACCATGTTCTCCATCGTTACCGTTCCATGGTCCCCAACCCTCTTCCATCTTCTGCTCTCACTCATCTCGCGAAGAGATGTATTCTTGCTCCTTCTCCCGGCTGTCGGAACGTCCGTCGTGGCCGTGTTGCGCCTTTCATGACGCACATCATTTGACAAGTCTTTGACGCCTTTGCTCGATTCCCCCTCACCGACGCAACATCTCAAGGACAAGTTCGCACTCCGCCATGATGTTCCAGCTGTCGAACTGGTCGCTCTCGCTGCTGGTGCTATCGCACTCGGAAGTGTCTCGAGCGCACTTTGGATAGCTACGGGTGAGCGGAACGTTATGCGCCTTCGCAAGAAGGTGTACGAAGCTGTGACGACTCGCGAGATGGAATGGTTGACACGAAAATGGGCACCGAAGACTCCGTGATCACTACTGAGGGTGATGGCCCTGTCGGTGCTGGTGGCCTTACAGGCAAAATTTGCAAAGTACGTCCGAGTCGACTGTTCATATTTGCTGGCACTCTAACTTGTTTGTCTCGTTCTTGCTTTCAGTCGGTCCTGGGCTTTCACTCCCGTTCTGTTGCTAGGCTAAGGCCACCCGGGACACGTCTGAGGACGAGTCCCCCTGGCTGAGGCCACCCGGGGCATGTTTAAGGACGTGCCCCTCCCTGGCTGAGGCCGCAAGCCGATTCTTGACTGGTGTCAAACCGCAAGAATTTTACTTCCATTGTATGGCTGGTCGAGAAGGTCTGATTGATACCGCTGTAAAAACCTCCCGCTCCGGATATTTGCAGCGTTGCTTGATCAAACATCTCGAGGGGATTCGCGTTCACTACGACCACCCGGGGCAAGTTTAAGGACCTGCCCCTCCCTGGCTGAGGCCACCCGGGGCATGTTTAAGGATGTGCCCCTCCTTGGCTGAGGCCACCCGGGGCATGTTTAAGGACGTGCCCCTTCTTCCGCTATCCCTGGACATGTGCGTGGCCGCAGTTGGCTGGGGATTTACAACTGTAGTGAGCTAATTTTTGAGTGCAGCATTATTGCTCACGTCGGCAGCTCGAGTTCCCCTCCCCCATACCTCATTCTCCCTCCTTTTCTCTGTAACAATTGTAAATTAGTAGCCACAATGTGGCTTTTAAAGCAGAAATAAAGTAGTTTTTGTGCTGAAATAATGCTGCTGTGCGCCAACTACCGAGTTGCGTCGGCTTTTTCAAATGCGGGTGAATCCAAAGCGAGCAGAGTTTCCGAGTACAATATCCGTGCCCCATTCACCCGGCGGGTCAAATTAAATAGCCTTTTAAGTTTGGACCTGTGGCTGGGCCCAGCAATTATTTTAAGTATTTCTCGGAATTATCCGGGGCTCAGAAAAGAGCCCTGTCCTCCGGATAAAGAAGGAGACCCTGAGGGAAGCGCCAGGGTCCTCAGGGCTCCATGTAAACCCCCAGAAAGGCAGTAGGCCTATGCCCTAGTTAGGCCTGGCCCAACAGACAGTAGTTACTGTCAAACAGTGCACAGTAATAACTGTGTTTTATGCACACCGCTTCATGGCAATTACAGTAAATCATTGAATTAGACAGCTGGCAGCAGTGGCTAGGTCACAATTCGTACCCCGAGGGACAGCACATTCTAAACAACAAACCGGGCCTGCCGCAGGCTACACTCCTACGGAAGCGGCGACCACTCGCAGAAGAACCCCCATACCTTCCGGCGGTGGACATTGTCAACCCAGAACTAGTCCCTTCGTTCTATCACCCGACTCATGTCTTCGAACTCAGCTGGGACGAGCATCGAAGCGGCTTCGAAAAGGACACGGTACTCGCGGCCAGCCTCGAACCAAGGCCTACGACACCGGCAAACCCAAACAGCAGAGTATATGCGTACAAAAAGGTCGCTAACAAGGTTCGACCAGTACCAGCCACGCTACCAGAGGAGTTTCGAATCGTCAGACACCCGCATCCGGACCCGTTGGCTGGGCTACCAGAGTTACCCACTCACCCGCCCGAGTTCGAACCCACAGAACATTTTACTCAAGAAAGGCGCGACGCAATAGATATCGACCCGGGAAAATTCCTATGGGCGGAAGAGAAGCGGCTCGTCCTTTGGCTCATCGCGAATCACCCTAAGGCCTTCGCGTTCGACGAATCGGAAAAAGGATCGTTCAAGGAGGAATACTTTCCCCCAGTCCTGATACCGACCATCGAACACACGCCCTGGGTCTTCAAGAATATCCCCATTCCCAATGGGATATACGACGAAGTGGTTCGAATCATTAAAAGCAAGGTCGACTCGGGTATATATGAGCCGTCGAACTCGTCCTACCGTTCGCGATGGTTCTGCGTGGTCAAGAAGGATGGCAAATCCCTTCGGCTCGTTCATGATTTACAGCCTCTCAATGGCGTCTCAGTCAGGGACCCAGCGGTTCCCCCCTTCATGGATCAGATGTCTGAGAAGGCAGCCGGACGTGCTTGTTACACGACACTCGATTTATTCGTTGCTTTTGATCAGCGGAAGCTCGACTCGCGTTCGAGAGACCTTACGACCTTCCAGACACCCCTGGGGACATTCCGGCTCACAGCTATCCCCATGGGATACACTAATTCGTTCCAGATCATGCATAACGATGTGGTGTTTATTCTTCAAGACGAAATGCCTAACATTGCCAGCCCGTACGCGGACGATGTCCTAGTCAGTGGGCCGAACTCGCGATATGAACAATCTGACGGCACCTTCGAAACCACCGTGGCCAACCCGCGGATTCGACGATTCGTCTGGGAGCACTTACAGGATTTAAACCGGGTTTTACAACGCTTCGAAGCGTATGGAGCAACGGTCTCGGGAAAGAAACTATCTATCGCACAACCTACCGGGTTATTTGTAGGACACAAACTCACGTACGAAGGGCGTGTCCCTGACGAGTCGAAGGTTCAGCGAGTAGTTGACTGGCCTATATGCGCTAATGTACATGAAGTTCGCGGCTTCCTAGGGACAGTAGGAGTGCTTCGAACCTTCATTAAGGACTTCGCTTTTATCGCTAGACCACTGGTCAACCTCACTCGCAAAAATGCGGAATTCTACTTCGACGAAGACTGTAAAAGCGCGATGGATCAGCTCAAGGCGGCAGTCGTATCTAGCCCAGCTCTTCGACCCATTGATTATGCGTCTGGACGACCAGTCATCCTGGCAGTCGACTCTTCGAACAAAGGATACGGTTACATCCTCTACCAACTAGGTGCGGATAATCGACGATATCCGAACCGTTTCGGATCGGCTACATGGAATGCGACGCAGAGCAACTACTCCCAGCCGAAGGTCGAATTATTTGGACTATACTGCGCGCTTCGAGCCACTCGACATTATATTATCAACGTACAGAAGTTAATTGTCGGGTCGACGCGAAGTATATTAAGGGGATGATCAATAACCCGGACTTACAGCCTAACGCAACAATCAACCGCTGGATAGCGGGCTGCCTACTATTCGACTTCGAACTGGTGCATGTCCCGGCTTCGAGACACCAAGGACCGGATGGATTATCTCGCCGTCCTCGCGCCTCAGAAGACGAGCAAGACTCGGAATCAGACCAGGAAGAATGGCTCGATCGCTCGTATTCTTTCATGCTTCGCGACAACCCATGCCTCGCTCTGGCGGAAAGCGCGCTGCATACGCAAGAATCACTTCGAACGGAGTCAGAGACACCCCCCTTCGAGGAGCCTATCGAATTCCCAGTCTCGGACACCACTGTCACCAGAAACAAGCGTCTCGAACTAGTACAAGCCTTTCTGAACCACCCGACTCAACCAGAAGGACAGTCAGAAGCGGATTTCAAGGCATTCGTCAAATATGCGAGCAATTTTTTCGTCAAGGGGGATCGACTATGGCGAAAACGGCCAGACGGTCGACACCAGCTGGTTCCTATCCCTTCGAAACGTATGAGTCTAGTTAAACAGATTCATGATGACCTAGGACATAAAGGGGTCTATTCTGTCAGGATGCGGACTCTGGATCGATTCTGGTGGCCTTCCCTTGAACTCGATATTAAATGGTACATTAAAACATGTCATGAATGTCAAGTTCGATCGTTCCAACAGCTTCGAATCGCTCCGACTGTAGCAACTCCGGCTCCGCTCTTTCGAAAGGTCTATATCGACACTATGTTGCTCCCCAAATCGAAGGGGAAACGGTATCTCGTACAAGCTAGGGATTCTCTCTCTGGTTGGCCTGAATGGCGCGCACTTCGATCAGAATCAGCTCAAGCCATTGCAGATTTTATTTATGAAGATATACTGTGTCGATGGGGTGCCATCGAAGATCTAGTCACGGACAATGGTTCCGCATACGTCGCAGCGGCTGGCATCCTCACCGAGCGTTATGGCATTAATCACATTCGCATTTCGCCATACAACTCGCAAGCCAATGGCATAGTCGAGCGACGCCATAGGGACGTTCGAGAAGCTTTAATGAAGATGTCGAGCCGGGGGGAATCGAACTGGGCCGAAGTGGTCAACGCAGTCTTCTGGGCCGAGCGTATTACGGTCTCTCGAACCACCGGGCACTCCCCATATTACTTGGCTCACGGAGTCCAACCTCTACACCCGTTCGACCTCGTCGAAGCTACTTACATGACGGAACCCTTCGGTGAACCTCTTACAACAGCTCAACTCCTTGAAATCCGAGCTATTCAGCTTTTAAAGCGACCGGGGGACCTAGAACGAGCTAAAGAGCTCGTCCTAAAATCCAGATTCGATTCGGCAAGAGCCTTCGAAAATCTTTACAAGCATAGCATCAAGAGCTACGACTTCGAACCCGGCCATTTAGTTCTAGCACGAAACACGAAGATTAACCTAGAACTAAACCGGAAATCAAAGCCGAAGTATCTAGGACCCTTCGTAGTGGTTCGACGGACGAAAGGAGGCGCATATATCCTGGCAGAACTCGATGGATCCGTTTCGAAAACACGCTACGCTGCGTTCAGAGTCATTCCGTACTACGCTCGAAAAGAAATAGCGGTCTCTCTATCCGAACTCACAGGTCTAGATGAAGCGGAACTGGACGAGCTAGCCAGGGACGAAACACCCCCTGAAGAAGATAGCTCAGAGGAGGAGAACTAAAACCGTTACACCATGAAAACGGACTATACCCAATGATACCATTCTTTCCTTTTCATTTCCCTACAATTAATTAATTCATTTCCCAATGTTTCTATCTCACCCATTTCCTTCTAACGCGTTTCGATTCTTACTCTGTTTCACACCACCTTAATATCCGAAAAACCCACACAAAACTTCATAACGATCCAAACACTTCACAAAAACATATCACCTCTCTTTTCTGTTAGTGCTGATCGCATATACCATCCAGAGAAACACCACAGCACACTAAAATCCTTAAAAATATCTGTTTCACTACTCACTCACGTACCTTTTCTGTCTAAATGTATATTTCCGTTTAAAACACAACGATCGAACCAGGCAGCTGTATGCATTCATATGCGTTCGAAACAGTGTCAATCGTGTTTCGAACCCCCCATTTTTTTATTTTCTCACATTCGTTACCTCACTTCGAAACCGTTTGTTCTGATCTAGGGCACCATTCATACGCACAAGGAACTCGAAGAACGGTATCATTAAATACTAATAAAAATACATAGATACATGCGAGGCTCTTAAAATACAAAGACCCGCACCTCACGACCTCGATCCTCGGCGCGCAGGAGATCCCGCTTCGCCCCTCCCTCGACTCGACGACCCGCCAAGTCCCCTCGACGCAAACGAGCTAGACGAAATCGAACGACGAGTAGCTTCGAGACTACCAACGGAATCCGCAAGCAGAGGAGAGAGTCGACCAACCGCATTCGACAGCTCCCTTACTGCTTCGCGATCGTCACCACCCGTCAGCGTAGTACGGTCCACGGCTCTCGAATTCGGATTTCCGGAGTCGTACTCGCGTAGCAGGGACACCAAGAACTCGTCGTCTTCCATACTCGCACGGACGTTGTCGACAGTGAGGTGCAGCTGCTCGATCTGACTCCGGCATGCCAGCCAGATGGGTCGCAAGGCCGTGAGCATGGCAGCAGTCCTGTCAGTCGCCGTACGCTCCATCTCCAATTGAGCCGCCCTTCGATACCGGATGTCCATCAGCACCCGCTGCGCGGAAAGGGCCTGCTCGTCGTTTGTAATCGACCGGAATCGTGCCCGAAGAGGAGGAGACACTGGGTCTCGAGGCGTAGCCGACACGACAGGACGAGGTGGGGTCACCGGAGGTCGAGACCTCGAGACCGACCGAGAGAAGGAGAAATTATCTGGAGGCCCCACACTATCGCGGGTAGGCCAAGTTGTGGCTGGAGCTAGTTGAAACTGGGACGAAGAAACGGGACCACCTCGAACAGGACTCGGTGATCCAGGAGAGGCGAGACTAGGTTGACGAGACATCGAAGGACTCGGGCGAAGAGGAGAAGGAAGAGTATGCGAAGCAGGGTCGGCAGTAGACCCACGGGAACGAGGGCTAGCTTCGACATGCGGTCGAAGCATAGAGTCGACGATACGTGAGTCGCCGGAGGGAGAGGCTGCGGGGAAGCGATCGCCCACAGCTTGGAAAGACCAGTTAATATAGGGATCAACTGCGGAATACGACGCGGGAGTACCTGGCTCATTATCTGCGTCGAGCTCCGCCGGGATGTTCAACCACCGACCGACTGTGGGGGCGTTCGAACAGCTCTGCTTCGACCGAGCACACTGCAGGCACTTCGGTAGACGCTGACTGCCAGGCGGCGGCCGAGGCCAAGGCCACACGTAGCATCGATGGCCGAGGGAGACACACCGCTCGCACGAGGTAGCATGCTCGCTCATTCGCTGAATCGTACCAATTAAAAAGGGGGAGACAAACGAACACCATATATGCAGTACTCACAGCAATGTCGTACCCGTCAGAGGCACCCCGACTGCGGAAGAAAGGATGCGGATTCGTGCTCATCGATGGAGGATGATTGGAATACTGGTCGAATGCTTCGACCAGTGCGTCGCATATCACCTTCAATGTGCCATGTTTGATCTGGCCCGTCGCAACCACTTCGAAGTCGTAGACCTCGGGAGCAAGTACCTACAGAACACAAACAGCGAAGAATAAGTAATGGCATCGAACTGAAATAACGACAGAAACATACGGGCTTCGCCCACTCGGGGGTCTGATCAGGGGCAATTGTTTTCCCCTTTCCTTTCGCCGTTTTCGTCTGGGAGGCGGCTGGCTTCCCTTTCCCCTTCTCCACTTTCACCTTCGCGGATTTGACGGGCTGTTTGCCGCCTCGAACACTCGACCCCGTCGCGCGCGCACTCGCATTCGCCGTCACCTCAGCAGTCGGTATCACCGACGGCTTGGCACGCAAATTGAACCTACTAATCGTAGGCTGGCGAGCAACTGCCGGGTCATCACCATCATCATCATCATCGTCGTCCGAATTCGAACCTGATTCACTCTCTTCGCTCTCCTTCGAATCACTAGAATCATCGTCATCGCTATCGTCACCCTCGCCCGTCTCGACGACCACTGGGTTGGCACTTGACGAGCCCTGCACAAACGACGCAGAGTCGAACCGCGCCTTCTTCCGAGGGGGACTGGCGGGCGACTCTGGCTCCTGTTCTGGAGGAAGCCGGGCAGGGCACTCAATACCTTCGTATCACCTTCGAACCGTACCGGGGAAATGTCTTCGAATGGACCCTGTCAAGCGCAATACGAAACAAAACGGGGGGGGGAAAAATTTTAGCTCGTATCAAGACAGATTCAGCATTCACAACATACGTCAGAAAACTGGCCCATGGCAATCAACTCCCTCGCCATCGAATCCGTACTTGCTGGAACCTTCCAATTCTTCGTCGTTGCAGTCCAACGCTCTCCTTCGACCATGAACAAGAGCCGGTTAAGTTCACCTGGTGTAGACTCTTGCCATTGTTTAAGTTGCGGGTCCGTGTTCACGTCGATCCCATGACCTTCAGCCAGATAAGCGCAAGCTATCGCCCAGTCCCTGAGCGCCTTTCGTATCAAGAAAGTGTCCCACAATCTGCTTGGGTGACGCTTCAAGTCCGTGAGCAGCTCGTCAATCACACGCACGGTCTCCTTCGCCCGAGCCCAAGCCGCCTTGGACAGCACGGGGAATTCGACCCTCTCTCCATCGCGCGTGATCAGGGTGACTTTCTGTGTCGAGGGAGACATGGTTGCAAGTAAAGATACGAGAAGGGGGTAAAAGCGAGTTAAAAGACTTCCGAGCGACTGTGTAGGTCAGAGGTCAAGAAGATCGAGTCGCAAGGGACGGAGCACTCTTATATCTCGAGACGGTGGCATTATCCCTTTGGGTGCTTAGTTAAGTCTTCTCCAGTGAGTTGCCAGCGCGGAGTGACCAGGAGGTCACTATTTCAAAGTCCCGGGGAGATGTAGGGGAGATAGTCCCCTTATGGACGGAAATATCATCAATTGTGACTCGAATCAAGTCTATACGTCACTTCGAAGCGGTAGCTAGTCCATCGAAGCAAGATATCGGACCGCATACACCTTAGAACGGCCAACAAGCGTACCATATGCACTAGCTATACAGGGATCGACGTTGCGGAAGCTAACTTACACGCGCGAGTTGCCGAGTCAACAATAACGGTTCGAACCGACTATAGAGGCTGAGTAAGGCCAATTCCCACTCGAATAGAGGGACACGTGGGTGGTCGAAGCTGATCGAAGCAAGAGGAACAACAATCGATCGATGGGGGCATCTGATTCCGAATGTCTCGCGCGGAAAGGCACCGAGCCCGACTCCGGCCGGAAAAGTGGTTCGATACGAGTTCGTACCTCGGAAGGACCCCACAGAAGATATGTCGCGGTCCGGCGAAGCGACCCAATCGAGGGGCATTCGAAGGAAGCAGATTCGAAGGAAGGATCGACCAATCAGGTAACCTGTCCAAATATGGAACACTGTGCTTCGCGACTTCGCTGCCTCAGTAGGTGGACCCACAATAGGTCCGACGCGTCGATCGAGCACCGGAAGATACCGAAAGGACAGGAATATCGACTTCGGGGTGTCTATCGATAGCTAGGGGCAACGGCCGGCGCTTCGAAGTGCTTCGAAGAGAGGGGATGGCCTCTGGAGGGCGCGAGCGAAGGCTTTCGAACGATTAGTGAGGCGGGATAGTACGGGGGATACGAGGTATATTGGATGGTCCGTGCGGAGGGTCGGACACGCGTGCAACACCGGGCTGTCTGTCAGGCGGTTTATTTTATTTCATATTTTCTTTCTTTTCTTCATCAGAACCAGCTGGACCCCGCGACGTGAATATATTCAATGGTCGCGAGGCGGGCAAAGGGGATGAAGGCCAGTAGTGTATAAAAGGTGCACTGGCTTCGAAGGGAAGAAGACACCAGCTACGTAGTCGAGTACATAGCGATTCAGGCCCTCAAACTCTTCTGAGCGGTTCGAATCAGTCACTGCTTGTCCTCTATACGTCTCAATACATCTATTCTCTACTCTACACATCTTTCGAACCTGTCTTCGAACTCTCTCTCTGCGCCTTCGCGACCCGTCGTAACGCTTGTATAAGCATTCGACTCAGGTTCGAAGCCACCTCGAAGCCTCGTATCTACTTCGAACCTCGCTCGAGAGGTTCGATCCATTCGTTGGAGTGTTTGTATCTTTCGAAAACCCTTTGCTACCCTTCGTCGAAGTGACCTGTGTACCCAAACACGCCCTACTTTCCTTGTTCTCCCTCTTTACCACTCGTAACTCATTCCCTGCGGGCGATCCACTCGCTCTCTTTACTTTCTCTTAACTTTGTTGAGTGCTTCGCATCAAGCGTCCACTTTTCATTGACCTAACCACCTTTTGCCCTTCAACGGGGACGGCGCCGGCTTGGCATCGTTCATTCCAAATCGGGTAAGTAACACGTCTATGTAGCCGTGTTGGTCGATTCCGACTGTCTGGAGGCGATAATCGAATGTAAATTTTACCCCTAGCATGTAGGTAAGTGGCCCAACGTGAACCAGTTCAATATTACGATCCCCAAGAAGTTTGATGAACTCCGGCACAGCTGCGTCATCCGAGCAAAAGAACTCCATGTCGTCAACGTGAAGTCCCAGCATGGAAATTTGCGAGCCGGATCGCCTAATATAGACACAAGGGTCGCCTATGAGGCGAGAGAAGCCTAAGGCCCTCAGCTCCTTATCGAAGCGCTGGTTCCATACGCGCCCAGACTGCTTGAGGCCGTAAATAGACTTCTTCAACCGAAGTACGTGACCCTTCTTGCTCGGGTCCTCGAAGCCGGGCGGTTGCCGCATATAGATTTCTTCACTGAGTTCCCCGTGAAGAAATGCGGCTTTGACATCCAATTGGTGAGCCTTCAGCCCCAAATGGACGGCAATTACGGCCAAAATTTTAATTGACCCCGTTCGAGCCACGGGAGCATGTACTTGATTGTAGTCGATCAAGTATTTTTGCGTGAATCCTTGGGCGACCAATCGAGACTTGAGCTCCTTCGGTTCACCGTCGGCTCCTCGTTTGGTCTTGAATACCCATTTACAGCCGATGGCCTTACGGCCTGACGGTAATTCGGTTATCTCGTAAACATGGAGTCGCTCCATATTATTGAGTTCTTTTCTCATCGATTCCATCCAAGCTTCCTTATTCGGGCCGGCTGTCGCCTCCCGATAATCGAGCGGGTCTCGACCACTACTATATTCGAATATACGTAGTGGGCTATGGAGTTCTCACCACCGATCTCCTGGCTTCGTTCCGTAACCAGTTCGGGTGGTTCCGAATCCGAGTGTTGATCTGTTTGCTGCGCCTGCGCTCGTTCGATGAGACGCGAGGACGTGCGTGTCTTTGGGCCGTAATCGATACGAGGCCTAGACTTTTTGGTTTGCTGCTGTTGCTGCTGCTGTTCAGCCGGCGGCGCATTTGATTCCGTGACCGGCGGAGAAACTGAGTTGTTCGGCTTGTTTGCATTTGATTCGGCTGCATCTGGGTACGTGAGATCGTCCTCATCCCCTTTTGGGGTACTCCCCCCCTCGATCGAGGCAGGACCCTGAGCGGATGCAAATGGGTCGCGGGGGTACACGAAGTCCCTGGAGGTGGATACCTTACGGGATTTCGGGTCATAATACAATATGCCCTTAATTCCTTCAGGAAATCCAATGAAACGCGCACTGCGGCCTCGTGGGCTTAGTTTACTCGCCCTTTCGATTGCTGGGATGTGCACAATTACCTCATCCCAAAAGGGACGAAGGTCTAACACATTCGGCTTCGAGCCGTGGAGAGCTTCGTAAGGCGTCTTCTTGGCGAGAGCCGAGGTAGGCGATAGGTTCCGTAAATAATTAACGTGTGAGAACACCTCGGGCCAGAGATTGGCGGGTATGTTCGGTTGGTCTGCGTATATGCACCTAACCTTATCGGCTAGCGTCCGATTCAGCCGTTCGGCTACGCCGTTCTGTTGCGGAGTGTGCGCGTTTGACGTTTGCTGCACTATTCCGTACTGACGGCATATCTGGGTCATCTTCTGGTTTAGGAATTCCCCCCCTTGATCGGTACGTATGATCTTAATTTCGTATCCATATTGTCGTTGGAACAGGGGAATCACCTCCTGGAAGACAAGCGGGGCGGCACCCTTATCGGGTAGGAAGTACACCCACGTAAATCGGGTGGCGTCGTCCGTGATCGTCAAGATGTAACGGTATCCCTTACGGGACGTAACCTTCTGTGGCCCGGCTAGGTCGGAGTGCACCAGTTCCAGTGGGCGCGTAGCCCTGGACTTGGATTTCGGGAATGGTTGACGAGCCATCTTCCCAATTGCGCACGATTGACAGTGTGCCGGCGCGCCGAGTGTATTTTTGTCCACAGTAAGTCCTTCTACCATCTTCTTCTCGATTAGCTTCCTTAGGTAAGTGTTGCCTAGGTGCCCGAACCGAAGGTGCCATTCCTGAAAGGGCAGTTCAGTCACTGCAGCGGCGTTCGCCCGAATAAGCGTGGTTTTCGCATTTTTGAGAATAAATTGACCATTAATTCGAGCCGCACGCGCGAGTAGGGTACCATTGTGTGTAATTTTAATACCATCTCGGGTGCTAGCAAAGGACAGGCCTGAATTCAGCAGACGGCTTGCGGAAATAATATTGCACGCAGCCTCGGGGACATAGAGTACATTTCCCAGACTCAGGGTTGTCTCTTCCTCCCCGGGATTGAATCGAAGCTTCACTCGACCCTTCCCGATCGCTTGGGCGGTCATCGCAGTTCCAAAGCCTCCCACGGGTATGGGCGGAATCGGCTGGTAGTCGTGAAGACACTGCCGATCGCCGGTTAGGCTGGCTGAAGCCCCCGTGTCGAAAACCCACTGGGAGTGTTCCGCGGGCGTGGCTGGCGCTACTTTGATAACATTTGCGCGCTCGGTTGGCAATATCGTTGGAAATGGTAACCACTCTTCGCTTTCCTCAGAGGGAGGCGAGAGTTCAGGAGAGTAAGTGGGGCTCGGCCCCAGAGTACAGACGTTAGCCGACGCATCACTGTTTGAGAAGTCGTCATCGTCATTGTCTGCCGTTAATGAATAGGCACTTTTGCCCTTTTTCGTCTCCTTCCCGGTGTCCCCGGAGGTTCCATCACCGAACTTGTTCTTGTTCGGTCCGCCGCCCTCGTTGCCGCCACCCTTAGACCAGCAAGAAGCCTTCGTGTGACCGGTCTTCTTGCAGTTCTCGCATACAGTCTTCCCTTTCTTGGCTTTACCCTTTGCTTTAGCCAGACCCTTCACTTTGATCGCCAGGGCTTGATCGCCGTTTCCAGAGCCCGTCGCTTGCGCGTGGCGCCGAGCGGTGAGAATTACGTTCTCTAATTCGATATTGGCCGTGTTGTATATGGCGCTTCGAATGCTTTCCCACTCGGGTGGAAGCGAATTAAGGATGGCTACCGACTGAATAAGGTCGATTAGCTCCTCCTTCGTGCCAGGGTACTGTCGTAAGTCTTCGATCTGACCCTGAATATACTGAAGGTTCTCATCGAACGTCGAAGACTGGGGGTCCCATTTGTGGACGCATACTTCGCTTAGGGCCATCGCCGGTGACAGCTGGGCGTCCTTCGCGAAGTTCCTTGCGAGCTTTCGGTACATCTCGTGTGACGTGCGTGCCCCTTGAATTAGCTTGATGTGTTCCATGGAAAGACCCTGTTGTATAATGGTCTTGGCCTTTTGGTCCATCTGGTTCCACATTAGGAGTGATTCTCTTTCTTCTTCCGTTGGAAGCTTGCTAATCTTAGGACATGGGTCCAAACCTAGTCCGACCTCCCTGACGAAGTGTTCCGACCACGCCACCAATACATTCGACATCCAGACATCCCACCCAATTTCCTTAAGCTGACCGTTCTTAGCCGGTTGCGGCTTGTAACTGCCTCCCCCGTATAGCGCCTTCTTGATCAGGTCGATCCCGATCTTCTGGCGCTCGATCTCGTCCATCTGGTTGCTTTGGCTCGCGTCTTGCGCTGCCTTGGCATCCTTGTCTGTTTCCGAGCCGGTAGGTGAGGTCATTGTACTTAGGATTTAGACTTTGGTGATAGTACGGATGTTCGATTGATGCACTACTGCTTTTACGCTGACAGCGTCGCAAGGCTCATAACCTGCGGGAGCTATAATATATAGAACTCAGCGCTATGCAATAGCGATGAGGATGTATTTAGTTACCTATAATATATAGAACTAAATACATGACAATTAGCGCAGGAAATAAAGACGAATATAAAGTGAGACATACCTCAGCGCTATGCAATAGCGATGAGGTAGCATACATGCAAGGAAAACTTTTAAGAGTCCATTTTAATTTGAAATATATGAAAAAGGAAATTAAATTATATAATCCGGGTTGAACCGGTATTGTACTCTAACAGTATCATGGCCCGAGATGAAGAGAAGTACCATGTTGTCTCTATACTCGTCGTCCGACATGTTAGGCTCCTTCAACATGTATGTCATGACGTCGTCTCCGGGATCATTTTTCTTCGCCTCAAGCAGCTTCTGAAATTCGGCGACGAGATTATTCATTTTCGATAAAAGCTTGTGACGAGGCCGTACACGCTCCAGGAAAGGCATGATGAGGTAGAGAGGGTCTGCGATTCCATACATGACGGTATTGTAGTCTTGTACGAAAACGCTGTCCTGGTCTATAGAGTCGAAATCGTGGCCGATCACTGTCGTTCCTACCGTGTCCAGGGCAAAGCGCTGGGTACAATCATCAAACTGGTATGTCCCTCCATTTCCCATTTTCCGGAGGAGCTTCTTAGAGAGATAGACGAACTGGTCGATCGGCAATGTTTGTTGCAGGGCGTCGCGCACCATCCGGGAGTGCTTTCTCCAACCATCGCCATTTAGAAGCAGGACGTTCGAAGTGCCGATAAACTTCCAAAGAAGCAAGTCGTCCGGTGGCAGCTCCTTCGGATATAGCTCCATATCCTCTAGCATCTGTCGAGAAAGCTGAGAAGCGCGATGAGCATGCAGACATAGACAGCTATCATGGATTCAATTAAGCTACCTTCTCGTCTAGGATATGCACCATCCACCGTCCGAGCGTCCAGACAACGACTAATCCATCACCCCGCTTCGCAAAGGGCATGAACAATCGTTCGATACGCTGATTTTCTTCCTCTACCGTCAGATAACTGATGAGAAGGCGAAGAATAGAAACTCTGGGGAGATGTCGTAGTTGGACCGGTACGCGGAATGCTCTGAACACGACTGTCGTTAGACCGATGAGCACAACAGTGACGATCTGTACGAGGAGTCCATAATGTGACCAAGCCTCAGAGGATGCCATCGCTCGATGAGATATTCGAGTGTTCTCTCAGCGGAAAGAGTATGGTCAACCTCCCAGGGAAGCCCGTAGGGATGCGAACGACCTTATCTTTGTGGTTATTTTAATCTCAGCGAAGACAGCTCCACTGTATACGAGCAAAGAGTATTGCGCTGCCAGTGCCAAATCATGAGGCCCTGATGCAACGTCTGAGAGTTTCCATTGTTGTTGATGGTGCGCAAGTTTAAGTATACCTCACTGGCAGAAAATTAGAGCCGAGCGCCCAAGAGCTCCGATGATATCGGCCACAGTCCTGTAAGTCTAGCTCTTGGAGAGTCTGACTAGATTGCCGAGCAGTATAAATTGTATGATAGCTGCAAAGAAGCACCAACTGAATGTCCTGGATGAACGTTCGAGATTCGAGAACCACGCAAGAATGCTGCCTATCAGCGAGAAACACGGTGATGATTACGCAAAACTCAACTCTATAAGCAGATGTTCTGTCTGATGTATTTAATACCGAGACCTGGAGGAGAAAGTGAAGTCGTGCATGGGTGATTGCTCTGATGAGTGAGTCTTGAAAAGTTGAAAGCTCAACGAGGGGTGTGGGAATCTATGTATATGTATATGTAGCTATTCGGTAGCGCCTCAAACACAACGCAGGTTTCTTTCAAGCTACCGCCACGCTCTGATACAAATGGAGACAGCCAAACTGCCGAACTTAAAGAACGCTGCTCTACCTATGAATAACTTGTCTAAAACCATCTTCGGCTAAAATGACCGTCAACCGAACTTCTGGATGAAGATATTGGCCCTTTCTTCTCTACCCTCACTTGCCTGCGAACTCGTTCATCTGTAACTTGAACACCTGCAACCGTGCGGTAACCAGCAATGGGTGTACTTGGATCATTCATCAAGCAGAGCTGGCCGCCCAAGTCGCATTTCACCGTCGACGATATACCCGACCTCTCTGGGAAGGTATACATCGTGACGGGAAGCAGCGGTGGTGTCGGGAAGGAGACCGCGAGAGCGCTGCTCAAGCACAACGCAAAGGTGTACTTCGCTGCGCGTAACAGGGAGAAGACCGACGCGGCTATCGCTGAGCTGAAACAGGAGACGGGCAACGAGGGTGTCTTTCTTGAGCTCGATCTTATGAACTTGGCGTCTGTTAAGACGGCGGCTGAGGAATTCCAAAGGTTTGCTTTCTATTCGTAATGGACTACAGAATTGTATACTAACTAACTCTATACAGTAAGGAGACAAGGCTTGATTGTTTGTTCAATAATGCGTGAGCATCATTCATATACTCAATTCGTACAAATATCAATTTCTAACGATTTACAAAGAGGCGTAATGTTTCCACCCATCGAAGACCTTACTCACGATGGATATGACCTACAATTCGGCGTGAATGTGCTAGGCCATTTCTACCTCACTCAACTGCTCCTCCCTGTACTCCTTGCTACTGCTAAACTGAATCCGGATGGCAAGGCTCGTGTCGTCAACACATCTTCAATAGGCCACGAGCTGTTCGACGGCATCCACTTCGACACCCTTCTCCACTCCGCGGAAGGCCAGAGCAAAGAAGCAGTGGAGAAGGCGCGGAAAAAGCTCGGGACGTCGCAGTTATACAACCAGAGCAAGGTCGGAAACGTGATACACGCGCGCGAACTCGCGAAACGGTATGGCGACCAAGGGCTCGTCGCGACGTCCTGCAACCCGGGTAATCTGTGGACGGACCTCCAGCGCAACGTGACAGGAGCTGGGAGAATCTTCCTTGTGCGTGATCCCTCCCCCGTTTAGCAAATGGGTTGATGTCCGTGAACGGGCTAATAACCTCCATCTGGGATTTGATTAGCGCTGGCTATGCCATCCTGCGCCTTTCGGGGCACTCACACAGGTTTGGGCAGGTACCTCTCCGGAAACGAAGGATCTGAACGGCAAGGTACGCTATGTGATTTCATAAATCTCGTGTTGGAATAATCCCGTACTCAATCTTCTTTTCCGGCCCAGTACCTCATTCCCTGGGCACGCGTTGGCGAAGCAGCAAAATGTGCGACTAAGGACGAGGTGAACCAGAAGCTGTGGGATTGGCTGGAAGCGCAAGTGAAACGGTTTGAAGATGCACGAGTGCCCGCAGATGCACCAGCGTTGTAGTGCCTTAAACGATTTTAGCAATCGTAAAATTTTCTAGGGTGCAGGCTTCATGACTATTTCCCGACTATGATTAACATGTTTCATCCACCTGAGTTACAAATTCAGTTAATGTGTATTTGCAGATAGATTGCCTTGGTCTTTTTGCAAGACTATTGCTACGAACCTGCTCGATACGCAACTTCTTTCTGGGCGAGCAAATAGTGATTGCTTTTCATTAATATATGTGCATTAATAAAGTTATACAGTTTGCATGTAGCTCTAAGAGGACTCTATCGACCCATCTCTTTTATGTGTCATCGATATCCTTGGGTTCCAATCCTGGCGCAAAGCCCGACTCCATGGTACTCAGGTCGCTCAGCTCAGGCTTTTTCCGACCTTCGGCGCTTTGCGTACTCTGCCTCTTTAGGTCTTTCAGATCCACGTCGAGCTCCGAGCCTCGCGTCGTCGTGCCGAACGTGTCCAGCCCATTGCCACCGCCAGAGCGGAAGGAGAGATGTGTGCCGAGTGCGAGTACCTGACCGTGCGCTTGGCCGTGCAGCGGCAGCGAGGCGGAGGGGCGGGCGGGCCGCGTTGGGGGGTCGGAGATGTATGTGCTCGTGGAAGTGAATCCGGCGTTGACGGCGAGGATGATCAGTGTTGGCATTATTCCCTACAATTCGACAAAAAAAAAACACGATCACCAAGAAATTAGTATATAAACCTGGGGACTGCATATATGAGTAATGACGAACTGTGATTTGTGGCATCATGTCGAACACGATGTACAGTGTGTGGTTTCCAAAGGTCGCGAGCGGAGCCATCTTGAATAATGTGAACTCGACGATCTTCGCTGCGGCGATGACTGCGCCGCTCTCGATGATGAGAAGGACGATTGTGCGGTATCGCCGGGAGGGCGACGTCAAGGTGCTAGAAGGGGGTGTGGAAGATGGACCTGTAGAGACTTCTCAATCAGAGAGCAAAGATGCGAATCATGGAAGTCTTACCAAAGTTAGATCCAGGGAGGGAGAACGCTCTAGGCCGAGTGATGTACCAAATTCTCCCGGCGGTGAGAGCCGTGACAATGATGTTGGTAGCGAGTGAGATGCTGAACATTGCAGTCCCCCATGCAACGGAGGTTTTGAGGGACGGGTGGGCGAGGAAGTACTGGTGGATCGCACCATAGCCGCCGACTGTATTCATGAATGCATGTTAGAAGGGACCAATAGACGCGGCGAGAGAAGTACACCATACTGGCAGTTCCAATGATCATGACAATCGGCAGACTAACGACCCAGATATTTCCGCCCCATACAGCGTAGCATCTCCAGGTGATGATGCTATCCCCCAGAATGAGCTGAATAAGAATAAAGCGTTATTGAATAATAGAGTAATATTGGAGATGAGTCCTACGTTAGTGATGTAGATGAGGTCCTTAGCTCGGTTAAGCGGGTCACCTATGTTCGCGAGGTAAGGAATCGGGCCAGGAGGTTTGTTCTGGAGGAAAATAAGCGCTACGACGATCCGTCGGAGTGCGATGAAAACGTGCACAGTTGCGAGTGCATACCTGGATCCATTACTCAGAAGGGATATTCGTGAATTGGCTTAAAGTATACGCACATTATGCACATGATCAACGTTGTTACTCTCTTCAACTCATGCCGTTTGTGAGCGAGAATGAGGTACAGCGAGGTCCCAAAAAGTACCGTGTACCCGCCTGAATGTAACATGTTAAAGGTCATTAGCAATAGGACAGGCTGGGAAGAGCATGGTGTGACATTACCCCAAAGCGCAGAGGCAAACCACCCTCCGAACAGGTAGCTCTCGTCCATCTGGATGACTGCCATTGTCGGTAGTCCACTGTGTGCTCCTCAACGACGATAGATGGCAGAGTGGAAGGGAGTTTAGCAGTAGGGATTGAGGTTGTGAGGTCAGAATTTGTTCCCGTTCATGGCCGGATATCTATAGCAATGCAGCTAGAAGGCGTCTTCATTGGTGATTCGAAGCTGTTCATATCATCGCCTAACCGTCCGATCTCACCGCACAACATTGCTTCTCGTCATCGTCTGCGCCTTCAAGTTTGTTTGCGGTTAGCGGTGGTCTCAGGAGTGGATGATCGACCCTAATAGCATAGAATATCAGCGGCGACCCTGCGTGTCGAGCATCAGAGAGGTTGTCAATCAATCTCCACATGGAGCGGAAGCAGACGAGTGATCACTTGCGTGCGTCCGCTATCATCACCCAGTAAATAGATTCATGACAAGCGCACATGCGTAAGTTATAACGAACGCGACAGTAGACTTGGTTGGACTCCACATACTACCTCCCGTTCGTTACGCATTTGTCAGTCTCACCGCTCACTGCTTGACGATATCATATGCAGCAGCTGATTGTGTCGAACTCTCCGAGTCTAAGCGGAGGTGCTGAGGAAAGCCAGTATTCAAGTTAGAGACTGTACAAATAGGTAGAGGGCTAGACTTCGAGCCCAAATTAAGCTCACCCTAAACTCTATGTTGAGAGTTTGAAGCTAATCAATCGAAGTGCCAGCTGCCCATCAGTATATCCTTTCACTATGTCTCCACCTTCAACAGATGTTTCAAACATTGAATCTATATCAGACAGTCTAGCCAGATCTTTTCCTAGTGATAACACCCCGACAGCCCAACCTCGTCCCCCGATAGATGCAGTCAAGACACTCATCAACGAGCCGATGCGCATCCGCACATCTGATGGCCGCATCTTTGTCGGAACGTTTGTTTGCGTGGATAAGCAGCTCAACATCGTTCTCACAAATACCGACGAATACCGCGTGATTCCTAGCAGCACCGGGGCGACGGAGAAGGTCAATGAGCGAGGCCGCTATGTGACTATGGTGATGGTGCCGTGGCGTCTGATTGTGAGAGTTGAAGCGAGGAATCTGGACATTGTGAAAAGCATGGGACTGCGGAGTAATATCTCAGGCTATTCAGTAGAGGAAGAGGATATGGAGTTTACGTGATGTAGGGAGCTTCAAGTTGCTACGGACGAGGCTTGGTTTCAACAATAGGTACGTTCGTCCATAATGACCTCTGGGCTCTTCCAACGATTACCCCTTCCATAGTAGATGCAGCCCATTGACAGGCATATCGCACGGCGCAAATGAACTCGGCTCTCCGTTGATCCTGATGTCCAGAAAGTATACATCCGTCCCCTTCCATCACGATTCAACCCGGTGGTGGCCTTTGAGAGTGCAAACAGACTTCAAAGTTACGAATCTTGCCGCGTCATAGAGTTAGTCAAGGGGATTTTCTGTACCGTACTGCTTACCCGAGACGATTCTCTGAAAGTTAGATTCTCATGTAGAAAGATCAGGACTGCCCAATTGACAAGACAGGAACCGTTGCTTAAATTAGTATTTGCATCGGCCAAGCATGGTCGACGGAGGGAATAGCAACTCAATAGGCACTAGGCACCAGCGATGTATGCGATGAAACCGGAGACTTATGCTTCTCTATTCAGCCGATCTTCAACGATAATGCGTTCTAGACGCCAGAGATCTTCTTTTATACCTGACATTCGACCGCCTATCTGCAGCTTTGGTTATTGATATTCAATCCGAATGCTAGCTCTCCTCACAGCTCTTGCAGTTGGACTTCTCTGGGTCTGTAATCGTGTCTTCGCCGTCCCTCCTCATCTCAGACACCTACCCCGAGTGCCTATCTTCCCGCTCATCCTTAGCTATGCCTCTGCCGAGACAGAGGAACGACGCACGCTACGCCTCCTTCTTCCTTGTGCACAAACACATAAATCTGGACTCGTACTGGTTTGGGCCTTCGGCCTCTGGTTCGTGCACTGTGTAGACCCAAAAGTACGTACTAGTCGTAGCCATCTTCCCGTACTTAAACCCGTGCTAATTCATCCATGTAACCGCAGACAGGAAAAGCAATGATGGAGAACCGGAATTTCGACAAGCAACCCCCGCCCGAGGGCATGCTCTTCTGGCGCTTCATCGGCTCGTCGAATATCATAGTAACTACTAGCAACGCGAACTGGAGAGCGCGCTCGAAGCCGGTCCGGAACGCACTCGCTCGCTCTGTAGGCACATGCATCCCGCAATTCGTCGCGCTTTCGCAGAAACTCGTCGGCATATTAAGTAGCGCTAATCGTGGTGTTCGAAAGTCCGGAGACGAGGGTGCTGATGGAGTATATCGCGTCTGTTGGAGTGACCTTGCACACCGATTCTCGCTCGACGCGATTGGCACGACGGCGCTGGGGTATGACTTCAATGCTCTCGAGCATCCAAACTCGACATTCGTCACACAATACCATCGCGTCATGCACGACATCGCAAATCCGCTGTACGTCTTCCTGCCGATCCTAGAGACAATATTCCCGCGCAAACGCGTTGTGCGTGACATCGACGAGCTAGTGGATGCGTTCTTAGAGATTCTGAGAACAAAGGAGATGAATCCAGGAGACGATATCATCTCGTACATGTTGGAGGACCCGGAGATGACTGCCCAGGAGCGCCGGGATAATATGGTCACTTTATTCATGGCTGGACATGTAAGCTGCCTTCTTCATACTAAAATCCTGTCACATTAACCACTCGTTTAATCTCTCAAGGACACCACCGCAGGTTCATTGTCCACCATCATATACTGCCTCGCTAAATACCCAAACTGCCAACATCGAGCTCGGGAAGAGGTGTTCCGCGCATTGGGCAGCAACACAGACCTGAACACGGAGAACCTAGCAAGGTTACCTTATCTGCAAGCATGTATCCGCGAAGGCATGCGATTCCATAACCCATCTACGACGACCATGCCGCGCGTCGCGCCGGTACCCGTGGACGTCTGTGGGCACACCATCCCGCCGAACACCCCGATCCTGCTCAATATGTACGGCGTGCATCGCAACCCGCGCGTGTGGCGGGATCCTGAAACATTCGACCCGGAGCGGTTCTTGCGGTCGAATAAGTCGGCCCCTTCAAGAGGCTTGCGTGAGGCTATCACGGAAGAAGAAAAAGAAGAAAAAAAAGAAGAAGCCGAGTCCGAACTGGATGAGCTGGAGAACGGCTGGCTGCCTTTTGGGCTCGGTCCTCGCTCCTGCCCCGCGCGTGCCTTCTCGTTGATAGAGCAGAAGACGCTGCTGGCGATTCTCCTCCGCGAGTTCGAATGGAGTCTGCCAGAGAACTCGGTCCATTCCGAGCACCTCCATGTCGCCTTCTCGGTCTTTGCGCTCAACCTGCCGCGCGATCTGGATATCATCTTCAGAAAGATGAGCAAGAAATATAAATAGTTGAAATCAAAATACAAAACTAGGGGGAACATCTCAATGATAGTATTGCCGCGCTATACATATGTGAACTTTCCCAAATTTTTAGTCTGCCAGCCAGCCCATACGGGTACGCACGCCTATCACTGCTGCAAGTTAAGTTAGCTACAGTCCCCTGACATGTCCTAGACTTGAACCAGTCCTTAATTTATCTGATGGTTTTCAATAACTCAAGACTTGGATCACACAAGTACGATGCGGAGGGTGGGATTCGTTGCATGCTCCCCGCAAAAAAAAAAAAAAAAAAAAAAAAAAAAAAACTATTCTTCCCATTGAAGGGAGGATGTGGATAAAAAAAACACGTCAGCCTTGGGGGGATAACCAGCACCCAGGTTTAGACCGGATTGGGTCTTGCTGAACGCGAAAAAATCCCGGTAGCAAGTGTCGAACTCGCCCCACCACCATCCAGAATCCTAATTCTACCTAATTCTACGCATGTTTCCCCGTCGCAAAGACCGCCGCCCATTGAGGACAGACAGCCAGTGCATCACCACATAGCCGGGCATGCAGACGCGGCCTGGGCATACGAGGTGGCCGCTGAACTCGTCGTCCCAGCGGCCGTCCGAAGACCTAATTCTACACGCATGTTTCCCCGCCACAGAGACCGCTTCCCCCTGGAGGTTCAGCACTCTGCATTTCCACGAAACCGGGCATGCAGACGCGGCTTGGGATTACGGGGTGACCGTCGATCGGGTACGTTTCCCTGCCTAATGTAGGGGACCGACGGCCGTCTTCCATCACGCTTTCCGCGGAGCAGAGGGTGGCATTGCTGCGACCATGACGGCGTACAGGCATGACGTGCACGGTGGCTGAAGTACCCAGGAGATGATATGGACAGGCCCCGGGGAGAGTACGAACACACCGATGTCGAGAGTGGTGGTGAGACTCGGTGGAACGACTACCCGTCGAAGGGGTCCTTGCTGGCGGAAGAAGTTGACGGTGGTAAAGGTAGGAGGTCAAGAGGAGGTGGTACTTCGACGCCCAGCCATCGACTCCTTTATACCATCCGAATTTGTGGCGAACAAACAGACGCTTTGGGCTTGTTATTTTGTTCTGGACGGGTGTGATGTAGTGCATATCCAGGTCGGAGGAGAGCGGATAATCGCAGGTGCTCGCCACCTATGCGTCAGCCGTCCAGCCTCAAATCCAATTCAAGAGGGAGGTCCGACTCACCAGAAGCCGGCAGTGACACCACAGACAGTAGTGTGTAACACAGTTCGATTTTAACCAGGCAAACATTGCGTTCCGTCTACTCTTGATCAGGTTGCGATCTACTACGTTGGCTTCTATTGGCTTCCGATTGTCCAATTCGTACAGTGCGTACAAAATCTCCGCCTATTCGTAAACGACGCTCACCGTGACGATGTTGCGGTGTGATACATCTACAAGGTATCATAATCAGAACATTTATAATGAAGGGAGAGCCATCATTGTCCAGGCCCGATCACTCACTTTGAGCAAACCAGATGATCACAAGGAAAAGACAAAAAAATGGCCGTCACTTCCTAACTCCTGATTGATAGGAAGCACTACTTCAATAGACCGGGCTTTCTCGAGAGGAGGCTCAGGACGGCGTATATAAATGTGGGCGTGGTATTAGAACAAAATACAGTATGTTGTCGCAAGTTGGGTTTGCACAAGTAACCGGTAAGTGAATCACCATTGTACCCGCGGTGGACCGGAAAGCACTTGCAGTCAGCACGCGAGAGAGATTGAGTTCTACAGACATTGACCCGAGCGGAACGCACCGCAGTCAAAAGCCTACCAGTTTATGTCAACACTCCGAAAGCACTGGCTTCGAAATTCTAAACACTCACTAACACTAAAGCTTGCTAACGAGTCCGAGTTGAATATCTTCACTACACTTCCCGCCCTCAGCTTAAGTGCAGTCGTCGACCAGTGATATAGCGACGAGCACCATGTCTGTCATCGGTAAACGGATTGGAGTATCCAAATAAACGGAAGAGAGTATCGAACAAGAGCGAAGCTGCCGCTGAAACAAATCAAGGCTTTCATCTTCACGTTCATGTTCGAACTTTGCAAAGCCTTATTCGCAACATGAATTAGAGTTGCCGCAGCAATGTTTAGGTGGTGGGTTTGCGCTCCGCTCTGAAGACGTAGGATCGAAGGCTCGGGGGGATTATTTCTCACTGTAAATTGGACAATGAAAACAAGAGATAAGGAAGCCTCGGGCCTTCCATGAGTCTGGATTCGGGAGTAAAGAGTTAAGAGGTGCACTGTTTTGAACTCTGCAACTTTACCAGAAAAGCCCGAATACAGTTCCTTTCATATAAATAAAGCGACAATATGGACTCACCCGCTGTGATTCTCCGACTGAAAGTAGGATTGATATATTGAGATGTAAGGAAACAATGTCGATTAGTACGGGAAGAAATACACATGAAAAACGAAATTCGCATATCCTAAGAAAATCTGTCCGTTCAAAACAAATCGTATTCCTCTGGCTTCCAGTTCTTCGTCGTGTCCCAAAAGCCCGCCATCTTCGGCCCAAGTACTTCCTTCGCAGCGGCATCTGTTGGGCAGCTCTTCGGTCTGAATGATTTGAATAACCGCTCCCGTACCTCGCCCTTCCACACAAGATCGCATCTGTTATCATCTAGGCTTGCTGCGCCGTATTCACTATCCTCCCCAGGCGCAGAGGCCTTCCTCGGTGTTACCGCACTCGACCCTGCAGCCGCTCCCTCCTCGCCATCCTGACTCCCGCCTTCCAGCTCGACCTCTTCCTCTCCGCGTGCCGGAGCCGCCTCCGTCCAATTGATCCTCCGTGTCATCAGCTTTTCATACCTCGTCATGAGCTTCGTCGCACCCTCGACATAGACCATGCTGAACGACGGATGATAGATGCACACGCCCGTCAGGTTGTTCTGTTCCGCGTTCTTGCGCACCTTAAAGCGATGCGCCGGATCTGCGAGTGTGCGTACGCGGAAGACGGCGCCAACAAGCCCTCGCCGCTCCTCCTCGAGCTTCTTCGCCTCCCGCTTCTCACGCTTCTGGTCGTCCGTCAGTTTGCGCCCCGCATTCATCTTCTCGTGCCCATGCTTCCGCATCGCGACCTCACGCCGTACGCGAGCCTCAACACGCGTTGGATCCTGCACGGCGTCGCTGGTGAGCACCTTCATGAGGTTCGCTAATCGGACCTTGGGTGCATCGGGAGGAATGAGGCCCATACGAATCCGATCGCGCTTGTCCTGTAGTTCTGCCTGCCGCCGTTGCTTGCGCATCTTTTTTTGCTCGGATTTGGTGAGCATGACAGGCTTGAGCGCTACGGCATCTTTATCTCCCGGTGCAGGGATTGGAATCGGGTGTTGAACATAAATTGTGATGGGTGAAGCATCGTTGCGAATATTGAGTGTGGCCAGTCCTTGGTCTACATCCACATATGCTTTGCTAGGAAGGAGAGGAACATCCCACCATTCGGCTTCCGGGGGTGCTTCGCGCTGAATAATGGCAAGATAAGGACAAGAGTTTTCAAGACCATAGATAAATAAGCGCACCCTGATATTCTTCTCAACCAACTCGCTGTCCAAGCCAGCTTTCCTCGCACTCTCTGCGATGCGCTGTTTCAAGTCTTCCAGCTTCGCCTCCTGGCGTACCTGATCCGCGATTTGCTTATATTTTCCCTTCTGAATGAAACGGAACCCGCGTGATGTACGTTCTTTCGGTGCAGCCCCTTCAAAGGAACCCGAAGCTGCATCTTTCGCAGCATATGGATTTGTCTTCACTTCCGCTGCGGGGATAGGGGATGGTACGGATGGAGGGGGCGTTGAGATTGGTGTGTTGCGAATATTCGCCCTAATTGAAGCAAACTTTGGCTGCATAGGCTTATACTTGTCCTTTTTTGACTGCGGGGCTGGAACTGATGTATCCAGCAATAACGGATGGGCAGCCATCTTCAGACCGGCACCCTGAGGAGCGGGCTCTGCGATGGAAGTCTTTTTCTTTGAAGCTAATGCAACCGCCTGAGAGAGATGGTACTTAGTATTCGTGGGCGACTAGTAAAGAAAGAGAAGCCTTTACAAGATACGGATTATCCTCTACAACCCCTTTATTCTTGTTGATAACTGCGATCTTCCTCTTAGCCTCTTCGATCCGTTCCGACATCTCCCTGTTGACTAGAGGCGACACAGACGGTTTAGGTGGCACTGAAGCAGGCAAAGGTTTCGCCGCTGGCACGGACATTGCTGAAGGCATCTTGCCAGTCAGAGCGGCCATTTTCGCCTGAATCTCTGCTCGTTTCTGCCTGATTAGCTCATCTGGTGAGAGCTAAATTGGAAAAAATCAGTACGAATACAGGTGAACATTACCTATAAAACACCTACAGCTGCGGAAGGTTTCGAGTCATTCGACGGATTCTGTGCGGAAAGAAAGGTTATAGACACCATGTCAGAACATCTGCTGAAAATGTATTCACCTTGGATATAAAATGCACTTACTGTATCGCTGTTGGACAACAGTAAGTTAGCGAACGTCAGACACTCTACGAGAACTAATCCATACCTTCTTTGCTTCTTCGCAAGCCTATCTCCGCCATTCTCATGAGGTCGTTTGTTCATTATTTACTTGCTCGTGTGACAAATATCCTACGGCAGAAGTTAATCGTTGGTGAAATGGTCTTTTGTATTGACAAAGTGCAGTTCGAAGGAGCGGTCGTTGGCTCCTCGAAACAAGTTGCCGATTAAGCGCCTGTCTTATGATAATCGTAAGATTGTTGCGCCCAGCTGCTATACGCCTCAATTCGTGTGCGCAGTTGATTGAAAGTACTTTTCAAAGCTTATGGAAGGAATCGAGGCCTGTATAACTGATGAGGAAGAGGCAAGAGCGACGCGTTTGCGCATCAGGACCCAGTGCCAGTGTTCAATTATGTAATCGTAGACCAATTGTTTTTCTGATACAGTCTGTCAGACTCAGCACTGTACTGCTGCTTGCTCAACGTCGACGGTCACTATGCTTTCATTATGTTCTGCTTTTTCTCGACTGCGTGCTAGCGCACCATCTCCCTCATCTCCATTTTTATCGACTTCTCCAATACTCACGTTTGCACGACACCGCTCGCAGCTCGCCCCTCGCAAAGTGAAATGGCTCAAACGCCAAAAGGGCACGATCCCTATCCCGATCGGCGGGTCGACGAAGGGCACGACGCTGGCGTTCGGCGAGTGGGGAATCCGTATCAAAGGCAATGGTGCCCGCATAACGGGCAAGCAGCTCGAGACCGTGCAGGAGCTCATTAAGCGCAAACTCAAGCCTGTGAAGGGCGCGAAGGTTTACCTGCGTGTGTTCCCGGATGTCCCGGTGTGCATCAAGGTGCGTGCTCAGGAATCAATTAGAGACAGCGTATGCTTAACATAACACTGTGCTGTTGCAGGGAAACGAAACACGTATGGGAAAGGGAAAGGGGACGTTTGAATTTTGGGCGACCAGGTATGCGTCCGACATAGCATCCAAAAATCATGAGCTCAATATGCCATTCAGAGTACCGACGGGACGTGTATTATTTGAGATCGGTGGCGCTCCCATACGAGAAGAACTTGCCCGCGAAAGTACGTTTTTCCATAAACATAAACATAAAATTATGCTGAATGTCGTCCGCCTCAGCATTGCGTCAAGCGAGCAACAAGCTTCCCGTGTTGACCGAATTCATCAATCAAAGCTCTCCACCTCGTCTCGGAAATATCGAAATCCTGCCTGACATTCCGACCCCAGAGCTTCTCAGTCACACTGAACAGATCGTGGAGGCCTCACCTTCGCCGTAACAATTTCATCTTGTATTTATAACTCTCACCTTATTCGCCCACATTTGCAATATATCAACTCCAAATCGCTACGCTACCCCTTACAGACCGAAGTACTTATCTAACTCCGCAAACACACACCCCCTCGCTATACAGCATGTCATTACGTTGGGAAGAAAGCTAACGACGATTGCTCGCAGCATTGTGGAATGGCTTTTTGACAAGAGTCGAAGTTTATCCATACAGCTTTTCATAGAGCACCGCCCATTCGTTACGATCGGAAGATCTTCGCGTATTTTTTATTGCCCATACGAATCATTGCGGACATTACAGCGGTGATACCGTTAATTTCTATAGACAGTAGACGCGTATACATCGGTTAAAGGTCCGTACTCAAGATAATGCTACATTGTTATTAACCAAACGCAAGGAATAGAGGAAAGACAGAAAAAACGATCAAAGCGGGAGACAACGTAGGTTTTGGCAGGAAGCTCGCACATGACATGCAAGTTCAAACTGAACAACTACACACTAGGCAGCGCGTTCGCTGTCTTGATTGCGCTCATCGCAAATGCCGTTGTAAGACCTTTGTTCCCTATGTAAATTCCGGTCATACCGTATCGATAGAACCATCCGTCCTCCCAACCTCCATCGAGTCCCTGCTTTTCGCGAAGGTGCTGCAGATCAATGTCGTCACGTATGCCCAAAGAGGCGCACGCCAAAACCCGCATGGCAAGTTCCAACGAGTCGCCCGGAGAACCGATGCGCTCGACCAGGCGCTCAGCGAAGACATCTTGGTATTGTTTCCGCACTTCTGATTCGGTGTCTAAGCATTTGAAGAAGCGAGAGAAGAAGTAGAGGAACGCCTCGGCGTTTTTGTAGTATCGGGTACCATCAAGATACGCGCGGTTAACGAGGACGTTGAGCACCCAGTTCAGCGTTTCGGAAAGCTCGGTACCTCGTCCGAAAGAGTAAAATAGTGAGAGTACGTTGACACAAACAACTGGATCCATTCTTGGACGCTCTTCGTCGAAGTAAACCTTGAGATGAGATTAGTATGAACATGCACTGCGAAGTCAAATCAGAACTAACCTGAATAATCCCATCCGCATTTCGATATTTGAGCATGTTGTCCATGACTGAGTGTATGTCATTTGTATCGGCTTCCTTACCCGCTGTCCACCCGACTGCAGTGGTATCCAAATCGGCAGGGTAGGTATCCGTAGTCAACTGAGCCTTCCCTGGAAATAACCTGATGTCAACTCCGAGCGCAAACTAGGTAACAATTCGAAGCAGTCTCACCTCTAAAGAAATTGATAGCATGTTTCCTTTCTGACGTCGTTATCAGTGACCTACGGAGAGGAAGTTAAGGTAACACATCTGTCTAGTTATGAACCATATACGTACTTATCGCCGGTGACATCAAGGATCAGGTATTGAGCAAAGTTTTCGGCGATAACAATCCCCGTATTAGTGAATGACTCGTGGTGCCCAGCATTCTTAGTGAGATATGCGTAGGCGCGTTCGATAGGATCACGAACTAGGTTCTGGACTATTTGCATGATCTGTTCAGAGGACCTGAAAACGACCCCTTGCATTCCAAAGGAGCGAGCTGTGATAACGTTGTCGATTTTGTCGTCGACGTAGATGAGCTCCGAGGGTTTAACGTCATGCTCGACGTTCGCAATGACATGCTGGTAAAAACTAATGTCTGGCTTTCTAGATCCAGCGGCGTAAGAGGGGAATATCCTGTCGAAGACGTCCCAATCGACCTCATGTGCATGGTCGCGGACGTGGGCATAGTCCTCATGGCCTATGTTCGACATGGCAAAGACAGAGATTCCGTACTCCTCTTTGAGAGAACGCACGAACATGATGAGCGTCGGGTCGTATGTCAATGTCTTCCGAGCCTCAGAGAGGTAGTCCTCTAGCACCTTGGGGTCAACGTGGAACCTCTCTCCGAGCTTAGAATAGCACTCTGCGCGGGAGATGCGTCCACACTCGAAGTCCCCCCAGGTTGGTGAGGACATCATCTGCTTCAGCAACTTCCCTGAGATAGTGGATTTGATCTGCTTCGACCAGGTGAAGAGAACATCTCCAAAATCGAGAATGATAGCCCTGTAGGTCCGTGAGGAAGAGCATGTCGACGGGGCCTTGACGGAATTCATGATAACTGCGAAGAGGGTGGGTAAGAAGGAAAGAATAGACGAGAGCTTCTTGCTACAGAAACGCACCTTTTTTCATCCTTAAATACTATTCGCGATGGTGTTAAGAAGTGTAAGCAGTAGCAACTCCCTTCGTACCCGCATCGGGCAGAATGTCGTACTGATCGGAGACATGAGAAGGCCGGGATGAACTTTCTCCTGCTTTCAATCTGAGAATAGTATCAGCTTGCATAAATCGCAAGGCTATGTCTAAGATTCTTGAGGTCCCAGCACGTTCGATAGTCCAACCCCAAGGCGGAAAGAATATCGATCTTGCCGGCACCATCGGAAGTCCGGAGCAAAGAGCTGCAGCGGAGTATACGCAAAGTTGCTGAGCCATTACAACGTTTATACAAGACAGCCTTAGAGGCTTTGAGAAATAGGACTTACGCCGTAGACATCCTTATCTATCCGCAAGCTTGGTTTGCGTTTCATGCGTCGACCGCCTATGCCGGGAGTTCTGGATTTGTATGATATGATCCGATGGGATTTCAATGCACTACGATAACGAAGAGACAGATGACTGCTATTGTAGAGAGCAGCACTCTTGATTGTATTTTGCATGCGCTCACATCCATTGGGGCGGCCCATGTAATGCTGCGGCGCAGCACGGGCAGACGTCGAATTCTACATGACGAAAGTCCTTTAGGTTGTTGAGAGCTTCTGTCATGTAGATCAGCAGAAGCCAAATAGGCACGGCGGGTTATTAATTACTTACTAACATCCAAAGTTAAGACCTCCGATACAACGAAGACTAAGTAAATTGACCAATGGTAATGTAGCTTGGGCCATACTATTTGCGGTGGTCGTTTGGCGATGAGTGGGATGATACGACAGCTTCTCATAGTCGAGGCTGACAAGAGTCCCGGTAGATCGGTTCTTCTATCTTTGATTCCTGTTCCAAACTCGTTTCTTAGTATCAATTTGACTCTCTCTGTAAATAAACAAACTTGTCAGCGAAAAAGCTCCTCAGGAAATCGACTTAACAAGTCGAATGCAAATGTTGCGATTGTTCGACATTGTGTATTTAGAGTATGGTGCGAGTAGGATGCTCGTACAGCTCTATACCCTTGATTCCACTGGCACAGGCAGTGAGGACAGGGACCGTGACGTCACGGTAGATGCAGATTGCAAGAGAAGTTCAGATGCGGGATGCGGACCGGTAGACACAGGGACAAAGTCACATTTGTACCATGACAAGCGTCACATATGTTGAATGTCACGCAATTCAAGTAGTGACTCGGATTCAACAGTCAACTTGGTTTCCTCCACTGCTGTCCTTTCAATTGTGATTTCTCCGACATCCTAGGGCTGTAACTTTCTTTCCAATCCTATAAAATCTTCAACCCGTATCACCATATATCGAATCTCAAAGCCAGTAACTTGTATACTAAATGGGGACTCAATACGGGTGTCGCTGAAGTCACCTACTCCGACTCGGTGTCTTCAACGTTCTACAGCTATCTCTTATTGTCATGTCACCATTATCGGCTCCCACCACGACCTTGATCACCCATCGTGCAGTTCCCTGGCTGAAGGAGCTCGGCTTTCTTTCTTCGTGTGTTCTATCCAGCTAAGTACGCGCCAATACGTTGCTTCTCAGCCTTTGGAATACCCGATACAGACAAGGACAATGGAGTCGGGGATCGACGGGCTACTTTTAGACGAGATATTCAGTGCCATGCAAATTGACTTGTTTTCTTTTTTCAAGTTCTAACTCTCCCGGCAAATAGGAGCACGATGGAGTGGGTGGTCAATAATGTAGGTCCTAGGATGCCGGTGCTCACCCCGAAGGCGAACTCGAAGACAACGTGCAGATGCTGTTGGAAGTGTACAAACCTTCGAACTATGATATGTGTGCCTTCTACTCTCAGTTTGAACTGCTTACTCCACAGATTCATCTTCAGATAGTTCACCCAGCAGGCTGCGCGGCACACAACATAAGGCCCACTGCCGCCATCCACACAGGTGGGTATGACTAGACAGCCGTATCGTCATCGGAGGTACGAAGGTTCTGCTTGGTGACTGGGCCTTAAGGATTTCGAAACGTCCCGTCCGGACTCTGGCTCCCTTCGACACACCTACTATTATGCTGGACGTGATACATGAAGGTCAATATCGACTATCTGAACACCGCACATCCGCACGAAGCGTGCACCGTTTCGACTGCGCACCGACAATTGCAACTGCGATTGCCTTTTTCTTTCGTGATTTGAGGCACACGCACCTGCTGCATGGCTGGCACCGGTCTCCTCTTCACCTGCGCGCGTGCATAGAGCCTCAACCCCATCAGAAATATACAAGTATCCCGTATATCCCCTTACGATGTTCAACACGTACACTCATTTGCACGCTGTGCAGATGCAGTACATAAAATGCTATAAATGTGTAAATCACGTTTCAGTGGAGAGGACGCAAGGTTCTGGAACAGATCGTGGAATGTACTATTATTTTGTTTCAAAATCAAAAACTGCAAGGTGGGAGCAGCATTCTGTGAGAGCTTCAGAGCGAGTTATAATATCTGAAATGCTAGTGTGCTAATGAGATCACTGTTTGGGGGAGTTCTTCAGGCTTGTTGGTTAAGGATAAACTGAAATTTCAATTCATTGAGCAGGGGTACACAATGTTCCTAGAATTACATGATATGCGTTTGCAAACAGTCACAACGTTCGACGACTAAGATCAATCACAACACAAAGACAACTACAGGGTGCATTCGAGACTCCAACAGATATCCAACCAGTCCAACCAGTTTGTCAAAATTTTACAGTATAATCTATTCGCTCAGCACTGCTTCGCATACGTGTTCTGGCCGAGTTCGGCTCCATCTCCGCCTGCATTCGCAGCGAAGTTGCTCTGATCAGGCCTACCGTGGCCCTGGTCGGGCTGGTGTACACCCATCGAGCTACCGATGACCGACGCCGTCGCAAGCGTGGCGGCGCTACCTCCCGCTGTCAAAGGGGGGCTGTCAGTACCGTTCTCCGACGGGGAATTTAAATCTGGGTGGGAGTGGGTAAAGGCTAGGAGCCGCGTGTGCGGGAGGAGGGACGGAAGGTGGTTGAGGATGTGCGGGAGGGGAACATGCGAGGGGAAAGTTTGGAAAGGGTCGAAAAGAGATAATATGGACGCGAAGGTGTGCACGATTGAAGACGCGAAAGAGAATACGGAGGAAGATAAAGATGAGTTGCTTGAGGAGCTAGAAAGAGGGGGGCTCGAACTTGATGGAGGGGGCAAAGTGCGGTGGTTTGAAGGAGAGGTAAAGAAAACTTGGGGGCTGCGGGGTGGCCAGTCTTGTGTGACAGCAGAAGGAAGTTTGAAGAGAGGTGATGGGGACGTACTCATCAAAGCTTCAGTGATCTCGAGGATGTCCACAATAAGACGTTCAACGAGATCGGCCGTAAGTGTCTCTCGGACTACGTGCAGCCCAAGCCGTGGTTAGTCAAATACTGTCTCGTATAATAGATATGGAAAGCAATATAATTGTGTAATACGCACCGACAACACGCAGCATCTCCGTCTTCTCTTCTGCAGGCGGTGCACCGTAGTTCGGCACGATCCAACCTTTTGCGCGCAGCATCGTCTGGATCCAGACCTGCTGCACGTGTGGGTAATCCTGCTTGAACTCGTCTGAAAGTCTGTAGCACATAATGAGGCACCATACGGGTGAGCGTAAAAGCAAAAACGGAACAAAGGAAGTTGCATCCGCAATGAGATTAGTTAGACCATTGCCAATAGAAGGACCGTAAAGAAGCTCGCGAACTGACCGGAATGCAACCACAGGCAAGCCGCGTTGGTAATGTTCTGGATCGTCATCACCCGAGACGGCCTTCGACACCGCATCGACGGCTTTGCCAGCAGCGTTGGACGTGTCAATCGCGGGCCGATGTATGTTGCTCAGGACCTGGCGTCAATCATAATAATTAGTAAGAGGCCGGATCAGAGAGTTGAAAAAAAAATTAGAAAAGAAAACCTGAAAGAAGCAGAGCTGCGGAAACTTCCGATGGCCCCGCTTCGGATGTTTGGGGAAGAAGCGCGCGCAAGCAGCAAAGGCAAGGGATTGCGAAAGGCAAGTCCATACATTCATAGATTCCGCAAACGTACCTTGAAATATGTCTTTTCCAGCGCTCGTGATAGCATGCGCGCGTTACGGAGGTCCTTGATTGCGATTTTGCGGTAGCCCTCCCAGCCGAGGTTGAGGAAGTTGTACATCTGCGCGACGATCGGTGCCGCAGGCTTGGAGAAGTTAAGCGTGTAGCTGTATTCAGTGCTTCCGAGATAGTCTGATCCAGTTAGGCACCCGAATCGTCATCAAGTGATTGTAAGTGAAAATAGAAATAATGGGCAAGGGGAAGGAAAAGGGAGGGTTACGCACGAAGTTCAAAGATAAGGTCCTTGTGGAGGAACTTTTCGTCCCTCCAGAGGATCCATCCAAGGCCGGGGTAGACGAGCCCGAACTTGTGGCCCGAGGTGTTGATGGAGACGACGCGGGGAACATCAAACGCCCATTTGAAGTCTGGGTATGCGAACGGTGCGACAAACCCACCCGAGGCTGCGTCAACGTGAATTTGGACATCGAGCCCCTTCTCTTCTTGCAGCTTATCCACTGTATAGAATGAAATGCGAAACGTCAGGTACGTAAATAGCTCTCGAGAGAAACAAAGCACTTACGGAGATCGCTCATGAGCTGCACGTTCTCAAAGTGTCCAGTATACGTCGAGCCCATGATGACCATCACGCCGATCGTGTTCTCGTCGATGTACTGGATCGCGTCGGGCGGGTGCATGATGAAGTCCGTCTCCGCGTGTACGGGTACGAGGCGGGCCTCGACGTCCCAGTATCGCGCGAACTTCTCGAGTGCGACTTGTGCGTTTGCGCCGAATACAATGTTCGGATGGAAGTAGTCCTTGCCGGCAGCCTTCCGGGCCTCCTGCCAACGTTTCTTCATGGCGAGCCCGCCGAGCATGATCGCTTCCGAGGACCCTGCAGTAGCCGTACCGATTGCATTGGAGTCCTTGGGTGCTTTCCAGAGGTTTGCGACTACAAAGTCATGGTAAGTACGTACTGTACGTTGTCGTTAGGTGTATATACGCACTCATAGACACACAGCGATTGTGGATCACCTGCGAAGCCGGGTACTCGTCCAAGTCAACGGCATTTCTGTTCATTGTTGTCAGCATCATACGGGACCTATTCCGATGCACGACTCACTTGTTGATCGTCTCCATGATCAACTTCGTCGCCTCCTCCGGCATCCAAGTGTGCACGAAACTCGCAAGGTTGAGCGTCGGGTTTCCGTCGAGGTTCATCTCGTCGTGCAGGAGCTGGTATGCACTCCGACTAGGAATACCGACGTTCGGCAGTTGATATTTGGGTACGGTCGCTGCATCCTCATCGCGCGACCATGTCTGATGCAGGTTGGCGCGCGAGTGGCTACCGAGGTGCTTTCTATGTGGGTGGTCTTTCGCTTGCTCGATGATGGAGTCGGCGTCGACTGGTAGAATAGGAGGTTAGTGAGCAACTAAACGAAAGAAGTGTAATTCAGACTAACTGTGACGAGAGAGAACCATTGTGGAGAACTGTTGAGCGATGCGAGAGGAGGTGTGTGGTAGCTATTGAAGAGTGAGGAAGGACTCCATGGATCCATCGTTGGCCTTTATAATAGAGCATTTGATCACTGATCGTCATCATCATCACTGGGATGCATTCAGCCTGTCGACATGCGGACTCTGCAAATTGACTGTGTGCACGTTGTCGAGTGGCTCCCAGGCGTTGGGACGCAAAAAGGCCGCCGTGAAGCCGATGTCGTATATTCTATATTCTCATCGCGGCCTTCTCGCCGTGCACAATGCGCCAGTATATACTAAACAATCGACAGTGGCATTCGGAGGACTTGATTGCTTAGTTACAGCCATGTCTGACCAGAACATGGTTAGGCGACATGGCTAAGCACACTCATGCAACTATAGATTCGGTCTGCAGTAGGTCCGATAACATGAGGCTGTTCAGGTACATATCAATGAACGTGGACGGAGGGAACAATTACCGCTTCATCGTGGACGCGTTGTCTATAAAACGATAATAGAGCGACTTGAAACAAGATGGTGAAAGCAAGCTCTGTGAAGCAAGGCCTCTTGCATAGACCGAACATCGCATTGAATAAATGACGCACATCGCAGGCGAGCGTCGATCCCGGGGAAAGAGGCCAAGCAAGCCTTGGCAGACTCAGGCTGTCGTGTACACTCAACAGTAAAGATGGCCCAACAATGATACAATCCATCGATACCTGAGCCATCGGAAATACTTTCGATCACATAAACATAGATAGTGGATTAGTTCCGTTTTGATTGTCAACAGTTTTCAGGAGAGCATGAGCTTTGGTCGGGAAGAGTGATGATCAACCATAATAAATACAGAACAGAAAGGTGAAGTAGTGAAAGAAAGGACGACACTGGCAGTGGTACAGTGTCAGTTACAAGGAGGCCTGCCTTAAACATGTCGCGTGCGTAGACGCGCATTTGCGACGCGCGACGTTCTGCCCTTCGACCATGGATTCGCGCGCCTTCGATAGACGGAAGTCGTTCAAAACACCTCCAGTCGCTATCGATGGTGGGCGACGCACACAAGAGCAGCGGCGTGCACAGGTAAACGTCCAACTTTATCCCTAAACTACTGTATCAATAACCTTTATCTGTCATAGGTTCTTGAGGATCAAAAGCGAGTACGCTTCTCGTCATATTTCTCATAGCATCGCTTATCATGAACAAATTCTCTGCAACTGCCTTAGAGACGACTCCTCCGTGTTGACTCTGCACGCCAACTCGATCAGTTTGCAGACCTCAATCTAGGGCTTTCAGACGATGACGATGACGATGATCATGCTAATACAGAGACACTGGAACCTCTCATCGTACGCGAGGGCATATCGCAGTTTGCCTCTCTTCTTCCCCGCGGGAGCACAGAACCTCCACCGGACTCCCGTTCGCCGTCTCCTGCAGCTCATGCGCAAGGCGAAGGGAAAGGCAAATCCAAGAAGAAGCGGAAGGGCAAGGGCCGTAAACGACGTCAGAGCAAGTGGGCGAACAAATGCATGTACGCAGAGCTGCTTGAGATGAATGACGTTGATCCTATCTGGTCTTCGTCTTGGAACGCCGGTGCACAGTCGAGAGATGGCCTGCCGGATGACCTGGAGACGGCATGGGTCGCCCTTGCACCCGTGCCGGTGGGCAAACGATGTCTTGCGGTGACCATGCATAGTGCAGGGCCTACTGGTGTGGGTATGTAGATCTACTTCGCAGACAACGCTCACCGACTAAAAATCGATTATATGCGCATGCACCACATAGCACCCAACACGACCCTCCGTTCACGACTGCTAGGAAAAGTGATCCTCGCGCCCTTTCCCTCTCCATTCCCACCCAATACTATCTTGGACTGTATTCTCGATACCAACTGGCGCGCGAATGGGCTACTTCATGTCCTTGATACCGTGCGATGGAAGGGCCAGGATGTAAGCGGCTGTGAGGCGAGGTTTCGGTGTGTTATGCACAGTTCCTTATTATATACTTGAGTGTGCTGACCTTGAACGATAATTCTAGGTTCTGGTGGCGAGATACTCGCCTTCTTGAACTACCCACCTGGCCTGCACCTCCACTCACCTCCAATCCTTCATCATTGCTCCCGACATCATCTACGACCCCTACATACCGTTTTCCTTACCCAACTAACTTCATCCCCGTGCCATACACAACACCTACACCTCACAGTACTCTACTTAATGATGTCATACCCCGCGCACGTTCAGGCAGGAACGTGGGTGTTCGAGTGCCGAACCTCTCCCTCATCGCATCTTCGTCCGTGCACGGCCTGGGCACATCTTCCCTCAGATCGGGTCAGGGTAATGCGAATGAAGTAGACCAGGAAATGTCGATGCAGGTCGACTTCTCTCCTCCGGGCGCAGAGCAGGAACCCACTACGTCACAGTGTCAGGCTGGAGGACACGGCCAGCCCAGCTCCTTTTGGTCGTACGAGAACCACATTGCGCTCGATGTTCCCATAACGTCGGACGGAATCCTTTTATACGTGGGTGAGGCGGCGTATGAGAGCGGAGAGAGCCCGCTGAGTGTGTGGGTCCCGCGTGTGCCGTTTGAGGAACCTATTCACATTCGGAAGAATCAAGACCAAGAGCACGAACAGGAATTCGACGATGGGAAGACGGACGGTGGTATTTCGGTCACTGAGTCTGCTGTCAGCGTCGAGCGAATTGCCAGTGTAGGTAATGGAAGAGAAAGCCCACTAGACGTGTTCGAGAGGTACGCTTCTGCTGTTATGTGGACACATAGAAATTGGCAGATAACCAAAAAAAAATCTGTAGGCTTGTGAGGCGGCGTTTCCAACTTGGTTTATCCGATGCAGCAACAGGCAGCTCACCATCAGAAGAGGTCGAGATGGATTCGTAGCTGGATGCGAAGATGGAAAACGAACATGAAATAGTCTCTTCTATGTGCACATATACAATGATCGGGGGGAGGATATAGCACCTTTATTTTAGTTGTCATATCGATATTTGAGTAAAACAAAAGGTCAAATTCGGACTACTGCCATTTGCTCCAGGAGGATGAACATTCCGGATTCTAAGTCCCTGATCAAACATGACTTCATCGCTCTCACTAACAGCATTACTGATTATATTCAAAGCTCATCCATGATACATTCAGGAAACGTAAACGTAAAACATAAAGAGACGACGTGCGGACGGAAAAAAGGACATTACAGGGTACACGAAAAAAACAAAAAAAACATTCGATAGTTGAAATCGTTTTCAATGGCGGAGGATGCCATTGATCTTTCAGTCGTCAGTCAGAAGCAAGTCGATAGGCCATTAGTATGCGTAACGATGCTGTATGAAGATAAGATCTCCCATCAGTCACTGGTCGATGACTTCTATATACATGTGTGTGTATGCTCACCCTCATGGTCTTTCCTTTGATCTGCACCAACGGGACGATAAATATAAAGAGCGCCATGACGATGCTGGGTCGGGAAAATGTTGAGTTAGCTAAACTGGAAAAAAAAATCGAGATGCGGAAAAAGAAAAAAACACTTACGCAGCTTCAACGCCAAACGTCTGCAGCGCTCCGTTCTTCGACGCCCATGGAACTTGGAAGTACGCGACACTGAACCCGCCGAGCGTACGTGCGAGGTTGATGAGCGCCGAGATCTCACCCTGTTTTCAAGAGAGGTGAGTATGCGCAGATAACGCGCTTTAAAAAAAAACCAAAGCTATTGCAGACCTTGTGGCGGGGGAAACAGTCATTCAAGTACGCATCTATGTGCAAACCGGATATCAATTGACTGACACTTTTGGATTAGACAACGGGGGGACTCACAGACGGCGACGGTGTTAATCATGACAGCGACTTCCGCGAGACCCCAGCCCATGACGACTGCACCCACGGAGAGCTTCTTCTGGAAGGCTGCACCGAGCACGAGGAACCCGCAGAGATACAACGGCATGGCGATGTAGCAAGCCCTGTTTCGTACGGTCGGTCAGATGGTGTGTATTTAATAAAACAATACAATATATGCCGTGTTGTTAAAAGACGCTCACCAGAGACGGATCTCAGCCTCGAAGACACCCTTGTTTTTCCGGATACCCATGTTCATGAACCATTCATTCGCGTATCGACCGACAATCTCGCCGATAAACACTGCGACCTAGATAAATAAAAAAAGAGATTAGGGATACGGTGGTCGAAAATTGTTTGATCCCGTGGAACATACAATCGGAGTACCATAGCTACCAGCAATGGCGAACTGGCTGAAACCGAAACCGACTGGGGCAGGTGATCCCAAGAAGACGGCGTTCGTCACCTGGACCAGGGGTCAAGTAAAAATCAATACGAGGGGGGCTTATTGGTAGAACGGAATTGATGGGGATTTACGTTAATGCCGATACTGAATCCGAAAAGCATGGCCTCAAAGAGCAGAAGGAGGAGCAGCTGAGGCCTCCATAGAATGCGGATGGGGGCGAAGACGATTTCATTCCATGGCTGGCGATACTTCGCCAAGCGGGCACCAGTAATTCCAACAAGACTCTCGATCCTGTAACGTAAGCCTGAAGACCGCCTCGGGGGTTGAGTTTTCAGGTGGCGGTCGTAAAGCCTTTATCCGAACAGTCGGTCAGTCGTTTTCTTGAATGAAATAATATAAACACCCACGTCTCTTCCATGAATAGAACAATCAAGACAACGATAATCGCACCGTATATTGTTGCAGTGCCATAAGACCATCGCCAGCTTTGTTCATAGTCAGATGAGTAAGTCCTGAAAGAACGGAACAGGGTATTCTTACTTCGCCCTTGCAACCAGGAAGCCGAAGGCGAAGGGTGACAAGAATGGCGAAATGATGAAACCCATAGTCCAGATGTTAAGCTAGCACAATTATTAGCATCCAAAATAACTAAGATGCAAGGCTTCTCCGAACCTGGCGGGCTTGCAAATGGAAAGGATACATGTCGGCTATAACGTAGAGACCCTACGAAAAAAAACTTCAGCTTCGAATCATTCGCATAAAATTTAAGAGATTACTAACTGTAACTTGCGGCGCGGTACTGAATGGACACACGAGATTTAGATGTGAAAGGGTCACACAGAGATCAGGAGCCCGACTTACCCGAAGAACGCCGTCAGGCATCGGAATGCTACGAAGAACCCATCAGAAGGATACCTGGCCGTAAGCTGTAAAACTACTTACCCGTGAAG
Source organism: Trichaptum abietinum (assembly GCA_910574555.1). Classification (NCBI taxonomy): domain Eukaryota; kingdom Fungi; phylum Basidiomycota; class Agaricomycetes; order Hymenochaetales; family Trichaptaceae; genus Trichaptum; species Trichaptum abietinum. The sequence goes on along the minus strand of CAJTBE010000005.1, from coordinate 3,774,771 downwards.
ACCTTGAGAGTTGGCGCAAACGTACAGCCAACCATAAACCCAAAAGCGATGAGTTGCGACCAGAACAGAATGGGAAGACGTCCGAATTTCCTCATGAGCATGACAGCAAAGAGACCGCCCCATCCTACAGAAAGTCATTATGGAGTTCCTAATAGCTAGTTTCAACGGGTGAGCTTGCCTAAGAGGAAGATACTCCAACTAATGCGAATATTCGTTTAGCGAATAGACAAGCAGATGTGAAAACAGGGCATACTTTGAAGTCAAGTTATTGATGACGCCCGTCGTTGTATCAAACTGCACCGCCAGCGCGAAGATTCCCGCAATACCTGCAGAAGTTGATCAGACGGGTTGATCGATCAATAGAGAAGGAACGGACTTACCAACGCCAGAATCGAAGTCAGGCACAATTGCCGCGAGAGTGATGATGATCAGGTGCAGGATCTTCCGCCGGTCGGACCACTACGTTGGAAAACCAAACATGTTCATCAGTGAGTTTATTCCAGAAGGTCGCCTCGGGCTCACGTTTTGGGGGTCCTCTGGGTCGTCGGAGGGCTGTGGCCATAGCACCTTGGTTCCGTCAGGAGAGAGCTTGAGACGAGATGCAACCTTCTCTCCGAACTCGATGCGAGCCTCCCTGGAAAATGTCAGCATGATGTGCGAGCGAAAGGCTCGATATCTTTCACTCACTCGGGGTCAACGACCAAACTTCCAGCCTTCTCCTCATAATAGTTGGCAAGGTCGATCTCGGAGACCTCGTTGCTCTGAAGGGAGCTATGCTCGAGGTCTGCCTTTTCCGGGTCAGTGGGAGGCGTGGCCGACTGCTTCGTCTCTGTCGTCGACATGGCTACGAGAGGGGAGAGCTGAAGAGAGACGGGGGCGAGGAATGCAGCAGCATAAGTGGATTTATATATATGTACGGCAAACGCGTATGTCGGAAACGCAGGTCAGGGCCGTTTCCCATAAGCCGTCCGAGTTTTCTCATCCATTCAGAGTGTGCGAGAGCGATCTGATCTCAGATCTCACGGGGAGCTCGAAATATGAATGTTCCCCACATGATCGATACCTGGCCTGCAAAATCCCCCGTTCATTGGTGCCCGCAATGTATCTGCGTAAACTGTTTAGACGCGGTGCATAGCCGTGCCTCCTATGTCTCACCAGTCAATGGCAGTAACCATACAACGCTCCAGTAGTCACTTGATGCACAATGGAAACCTTGTGTTCGATATGGGTGTCCAGCCAAGAATGACAAGAGCTGAGCTGAGCCGGTCGATCGCATACGACGATTCAAGATGAACATCCGGGACCGGCATAACATTCCTTATTCGGTGAAATCTCAGTTGCAATATCGAAAAAACAGCTTCAAGTTGAAGTTCGCATGTCTTCTTTTCATTCCGAGGCGCTTGACAGTAGAACATCTATTCTGGTACGATCGAGTTAATCAAAGTTCTGTTACCATGGTCTGTTGCGTGAAAAGATCCATCAATATTTAGAGTTTACATATGTATGCCCTGCGAAATTCAGAAGAAAAAATAGCCAAGCTGTGTTCTCATTCGAGTCTCAGGCTCGCGATCAAAGCTGCCGGCGGTAATGTGGGGACATTCACACTCACGACATCTCACGCATGCGGATTTAATACCTTACATCGAATCTCTTTGATTAAGACGACTTATAGGTCGTGAGTCCTTACCCTGTTTTCGCACCAGGCAGTCAAGTTCTGAGGTAAGACAGCGCGGATGGACGGATGGACGAAGAGGTTATGGTTACAACAAGGATTGGGCACAGCGCTGTACCGGCGACAAAAGACAAAATCAGATGCCTTTTGACCTCGACAACCTCATACCCGCGGATTCCCATAGGGAACTTGAGAAGCAAGGCACGCGGAATCCTCCCGCTGCCCTGATCTACGTCTCTAACGTGGCCTGGCGCCCCTAGCCCAATCACAGCCAATTTGCATAAACGATCGGGCACAAGGCCAGCTGCTCCTAACAAAACAGGTCTAGGTCTCAGAATTCGGACTGGTGCCTGAGTCCATAAGTTTCACGGGATCGTAGTACGTCCGTGCGCACGGACACAAATTCTTTATTACAAGATGGGACATACAAAAGCCATTCCTTCATCCATTTCATGGTATCTACGAGGCTGGACCGTCAGAACGAGACACTGTCAAGAACCTAGCAGATACAAGACTTACCAGTCGTGAGTCATTTCAGAATATTATGAAGTCGAGCAACTAAGATTCTTCATCCATTCTAGCTCTTTTGTCCGACGCAAGACGGTTAGCAACTTTCTGCACCTCGTGCTGCCAGTCGGTGCGAAGGCATATAAAGACACCGATAGCTGAGCAGTAGACGAGTGACACAGTGAGTCCGATCCATAATCCCATGAGTTGCATGTCTCTGCTAAATGCAAGCCAAATGCCGAATGGGATCCCAATGATGTAGTAAGCACTGAAAGCAGCTTGACATTAACAACACTCCAGGACGGATACCACGTATTCACATACCTGAGGTTCAAAAGGGCGCCAGTAAACTGAAGGACAGGTATTAGCACGCCTCTCGCTAAGCATTAAGAATATTTACCTGTTTGCCTCTCGCACGGAGTATTCCGGCGGTACAGGCACTCAGGCCATCGACGACCTGGAAGAGAGACACGAGAGGAAGGATCGATGCAACAAGCGAAACAACCTCTATGGAAGATCATTCGATTTTAATACGTTAGAGCGGAGTAAGCTCTTTGTGGGCTTACCAGGATCATCGTTGAATAAATACCCCCAAGATTTTCGGAAGGTAATGAATAATGTACTTCATAATCCATTAACATCACAAAGCGAGGTACATCCGAGGGCAGAGCTTACCTATTGACAGCAGCAATCACAAGGGCGATTAGAAGGGATGTTTGTGCTGCGATACCAGCACGTTTGGCATTTTGCTCCCCAAGAAGGTTTCCAATACTAGACACGGACATCGAATTAGTAGAAGTGTAGCTATGCAGTAGCCAGACCCACCGAACGGAAGCCGCAACACTTAGGGCAAAGGGGGCTTGGTACGTCGTTGACGCTGATACGAGGAGAACGGATTGTGTTGCCAATACAGCCGGTCCTAATCTGCGAAGGGTAAGTGAGATACTAAGTGAGATACGAACGTAAGAGATGACGCTAATAAACATACAAACTCGCTGCCACTGGAGCGCGAAAATGGGTCAGGAACGTAGCAGTGACGAATATGTAGAAACTTACATCCGACCAGTTCCCAAGACCACCATTCAGATGCAGTTTGGCCTTGGCAAAAAATAAGTCGTTTTAAAGAACACATTCGAATGGATTAAATCAATACACACCGACACCAGCAAGTCCAAGCTGTACGAGAACCCCTAGACTCGTGAAACAACGCCGAGAGAGAGGGTGCCATGCCGTACGAGGGACGAAGACAATGCCATAGCATAGGGAGATAATGGAAATAAGGTTGAAGGAGATCGCCGTCGCAATAGGTGCGCCAATAAAACCCAGGTGGAATGGCTCCGGCCCCCATACTGCGTTGAGGATTGATATAAGGAGGAAGCGCTTAAGATGAGCATAACTCACCGAGAAGGTAGTTTAGAAGAGCATTAACAGGCGCTACAGCAAGGATGACTCGTGTCGGTACCGCAAAAAGACCTTACAAGGTGTCAATAGACTATTTTGCAACAATCAATATTTCCTGACCTTGCGACTGGAAGTATCGGCTATCGATTACGACGTCAGAAGTACTTATTCAGAGAAGGCTAGTGAGCCATACCGGGATATAGCATTGAACGCATAGGCAGGCAGACCGAGCAATGACCATCGGAGATATATTGCTGCTAGACGTGCAACTTCGGGCTCTTGCTTGAGCACCAGGAGAATAGATTCTGAACTTAACCATATAGCTGTGATGGGCTACAAATGGAGGAGTCAATTGTCTTTGTTTGGGAGACAGAGGATGAAAGAATGGAGATACGTACAACTAGTATCGCAGTCATAACGACCACTATGTGCATGATGTGAGTCGATTTTACGTCAGAAAATTGAGTCAAGTTTTCACGCTTACCCATTCTTTGGGACCATAGACCAACCAGTTCCGGATGTGGGGATGTCCAAGCACTTGGTAGCATCGTATCCAGCGTGGACGTGAAGCCTTGTATAATGCTGTAGCCCGTGACACTTGCAGTCATCGAACCCAGAGTCGATGCGGCCAACGCTGTCGTTGACAAATGTCCGAGAGAGATTACGGAAGAGATCACCAAAGAGTATTCTAATACGTGGGTTCTGAAGTGATCGTCAGTGATGGCAATCCGAGAAGGCATAAGAAGCTTCTTGATATGGATGATAGAGTTTAAGAAGGACATACCCAAACACAGGCAACGTATATTTAAGGAGTATCCCGAATTCCTCCCAGTATTTGTCAATAAAAGAGCGAATTCTACCCGGATCTTGATAGTCGTCTGTATCTTCTTGATCGACTTCCTCCTCGATACGGGGAACGAGAGGTCCAAGCAGAGGCGTTGTTTCGGAAGGCAAAACTGCCTTGGACCCCGTTCGTTGCGCAACGCTTCCAGGCTGAGAGACCACCGGTGCCATGTTGGGGTTCAAAGGACGTATGAACGCCGTTGGGAAGCTGCTTCGCCGCCGTGGGCCTTTTGTCCAGTCTGGGTGCAAGAGATTTTGATTGGGGATAGCGTCCGGACCTTCGCTTGTCCCTGCGACAGCTTCTTCGTGTTCAGACATATCGTCAGCTTCCTCACTCACGTCTGGGTTTGCAGCTGCATAACGAGAGAGAATGGCGTAGTCTGAGGGAAGAGAAGATGGGGCAGCATAGTGGGCGTAGGTGAAAGACATGTTTCTGATGTTACTGTCACCGAAGGTTCCGAGTTACACAAATATCTTCGCCCCAGAAGCCCTTGGGTGACAGATGGATTTGACGCCCAGGTGAGGTAGAGAGTTGGTGTTTTCCGGGGAATGATGGGTGGGGGTGCAAGTGCAACTGAGGTCTGGAGTTGAACGATTAAGACGGAGGATGAAGTTTTACCGCACACTGTCCAAGCGGCCGTTTGTGTGCTCGGGACCCGGATCGACATCCCTTTAAAACGTCACAGATAAGATAACCGTACTTTATCTAGACGCCGATATTATGTAATCAACGGGAGAAAACCGGCATGCGAGTTTTGTGCGCTCACCGTTGTCCAGGATGGACGACGACACAGAATTACATCCTCCTCCGCTCAGGCCTCCTCTCCATAATAGCTCTGCTCCCAGGGATGCAGAACCAGATCTGGAACTTGAAAAGCTGAAGAAATGGCAGCAAGAACGCATGGACAGGCGGCTGCGAGGCGAATATGAATCTATGTTGCTACACCTTGGTGAACTGGTATTGCAATGTTATTCATATGTTAGATGTGCTGCTAATGGTCTTCTGCAGATTCAAACCAATATCCATACGCCTCTGCGCGTGTCCTCTGTTCGGATTGAAGGTGCAACGCGAACGCGCTCTTCTTTCTTGGATTGGCTCGTAAAGCCGCACCTCAAGGATGTTCAGACTTCAGGCTCTGATCTCGAGTCTGTCTTAATGACAGCGCGGAATATAACGCACTCGCTCTTGTCGACAGACAACTTCAGCTCCGTTTTTCCACGTTTAGAGGCGTCTCGAGATATATTGGCGTCAAAGGGTGATGTCGAGCTTGTATTCCAGACTCGACAGAAGGGACGCTATTTTCTCAAGACTGCAACGGAGATTGGCTCGCAGGAGGGCAGTGTTGTCAGTATCTACTTCCTTCTATAATTTTCCGGGCCATCGTTTTAACAAAAATTTAGAGCATCCAAGGTCGTTCGCGAAATACTTTCGGAGGTGCAGAAGTGCTTGAAGCAAGCTTCTCCTCTGGTCTGAAGACCCGCTTGGCTGGAAACATCTCCCTCTCAGCCCCTCTGACGCCTGATCTCAAAAACCGCGGGGAGCTTTCACTTTTCGGGCTCGAAAGAGACTACACACATTTCGCAAGCTGCTTTGAAGGTATACGCGGGCTGAAGACTCTCGTTAGGGTGAGCTAGGTCAGCCTTGTCAAGGCGTCTGGGAAGAAAATGTCTGATACAATCTCCTGTGCCTTTCTACAGAACAGTAGCCGATTCTCTTCAAATGAATTTGCGTTCGAAGCATCTATTCGACATATTAGAAATATTCTACCTACTGCGTCGCTCAGGTAATTTTACTTTCGTGGGCTTGTGCAGAAACGAATCCTACTGAACCACACGCCTCATCTAGTATTCGTGAATCTGCTGGGCATTCTGTAAAGACTTCATTATCTCACACATACATCCACGACACGCGAGATGATAAGGCCGTACCTACCCGAGGCGTATACCTCAAAACACAGCAGGTTTGATACATATGTTATGCTGTTCTGCGGAAGTTTTGGTATCCTAACGTATACAAACTAGGAGTTAGCAGGGCTTGGTGGTGACGTTTCGTTCTTCAAATCGCACCTCCATTTCTTGACTTCTCGCAAAATATTCCCTGGCACGGTACGTTCAGGAACACTCTAAAAAATCATATCCCTTTCTTCGAACTCATACTATAGCGACTCCCTTCCGCTAGACTATATCGCTCTCCGGAAAGGCTGGTGCCCTGTTCCCTCTGTTCGGACGTCCGTCACTCTTCAGTGATCGATTTCAACTCGGAGGCCCGCTTGATGTACGAATGTTCAAGGAAAATGGGCTTGGACCTCGAGACGGAAGTCAGTTTCACCTTCCAGTTATCTCCTTGGATTGGTACTGACGTTTGTATCGACAACCCAGCGGATTCGCTCGGCGGAGATCTGTTTTGGGCTGCGGGCGTCAGCATAATCTCAGACATCCCCAAAAGATCGCAATGGCCGGTCAAGAGTCACTTGTTTATAAACGCGGGTCGACTCGATACAATGGACAAAGGTGATTAATCGCAAGTCGTATTGTTAATGTCGCTAATACATTTAAAGATCTACCACTGTCCAAAAACATCGCAGCTTGCCTTACAAAGCCATCTGTTACAGTTGGCGTCGGTGTACTGTACAAACTAGACCCTGTCAGAGTTGAAGTGAACTTTGGCGTCCCTCTGGTGGCAAGCAAGAGCGACGCTCAAAGAAAAGGGTTCCAATTGGGAATTGGAATCGATTTCTTATGATGAATATAGATAAATTTGAATGAATTCTACAACATTTATCGTGATACACGTGTTTTTTTACCCATCCGTACGATACTACCGCGAATGCTAATCGCCACCTTCACTCTGTTCCCAGCTGACTCCTGGGTACAAAATCTGTATTCTTCTACGTGGTCTTCAACGTAAGCACATGGACACTGAAGCCGGGTGCTGTGTACGTGAAAGTTTGACCCGCAGTGAAGGTGGAGGTCTTCGGAACTATGGTATTAGGTGCCTCGGGCGTATTGCTAGCCGTAGGAGCGCCCACTAGAACCTCCGCAGTCGCGGTCGGCGATACACGAGCAGGCAATTCAAAAGTAATCGAGGCGGGTGTAGCAGCTGTGTTCGAAACCTAATAGCATACGTCAGTCCTCTAAAGCTTAGCGGATCAATTGATCTAGGTAAGCGGGTTACCTTGATGAAGATTTGACGAGTGCTAGTATCGCGAGTGACACTCCAGAATACTGTGCCAGTCCTCGAGGGAAGTGTGCTGGGAAGGTATTCGGTACCCTTACTCAAGCTGAACATCTGTTGACGTAGTACTATTAGAAGACAGATTGACTTTCTCCATAAGCGACACGTACCTTCTGAACGTAGTAACTGGTTGATAGATAAACCTTCGAAGCGCTACGGCAAGTGTAAGACGGTGTGATACAAAGTAACAGGTATGCAAGGTCTCACTCGAAGTTAATCAGATTCGGCGTCTGAAAAAATAGATCAGTGAGTTTTTCGGTAGTCAGGAGTGAATCATATCTACGTACCCACTGGAAATTGTTTACATTCTATATAATATCGAGAAGTTTATCAAAAGATTCGACTAAATGGAATATCCGCAGTTACAAACCTGTAAGAGAGGGGCGTAGGATGCTGCAAAGACAATATCCGAGTTTCTCTCCAATCCAGTCATGAATGCTGCTTCGCCAGCCGACCCTAGCTTTTTTTTTTTCATTAGCGTCAAAAGGAAATATTATACAAGACATGCAAGCTGACCTTCCATCACTGGGAAAGTAAACCGGCCGTCAGCAGGGGTGCCAAAGATATCGTTGGCATTCGTGGAGACCGCAGCGTATTCTCCCTACTCATGTTAGTCAATGTTCTTGTTCTATAAATAAGGGGCGCTCCCTCATACTTCGAAGTATTTTGTACCATTACGCTGTAGACAATGATCAACATAGAACTCGTGTTGTATCGTCAGCTTGGCTTACCTCAAAATCGTCGTATATGAAAGAATTTTGGGCGAACCAGGCTGGAGGCGATCAATAAACACGCAAGGACTTGTATCATAGATATGGTAGACATACTAGGAGTCTGGTAGATGTGAACATCGTAGAGTTTAGGGGTTGGTGTAAGAATCGGGTCGAATGTTGTCGTGGTTGCGAGGAATTCTTAGTCCTCAAGTAAGTAAGCAAATAACCGTCCGCGCTGCGATGTTACTCACGAAGTTGTGGGAAAGTTGCACTGAGATTGCCCACAAATTCGCTCCAACGGTAGGCGGAATATGTGTCTGCCGCGAAGAAGTCCTCATTACCAATTTCAATCCATTGAAGGTTATAAGGCTGTGGGTGTCCCAAGGAAGCACGAAGCGCGGCTAGGGGACTGTGTCACTATTGTAGACGAATGTATAAGAAGCTCGTAACCTACCAGCTTCGCTTTTTGCTGGATCGCCGATAACAAAGTTAATCTATCCCAAGAACTTCAGAGTTATGCGTGATGTTATAGAAGAGTGATACAGACCTGATCTATTGCTGCCTGGATATACGGTGCGAGTTCAGGCTCAGGCACCGTTCCTCCGAACGAATAGCCTGAGTGATGTGCATATTTGAGCATGGAGACATCGACGTCGATGAGCTGACACACCTGCCCAAACAGCCATGATGGGTTCCATGCCAACATCTTCAATGAAGTCCAGGTATTCCTTCAAACCTAGGCCACTGCATGACCTGGATTAGACGGTATATCATTTAATAACATCTTACGTGTTACTCACTCCGTATTGATGTACCCCCAGTCTCCTAGACGGCCAGGGCGTTCTGTGAGCGGACCAACCGTGTTATTCCATTTCCATCTCTGATCGATAGTTTGTCCCTATATACTTCCTTAGCCATCCAAATATCGACATTAGTAGAATTTCGGATTGTTACCTCCTGTAAAATTCGTAGTCAGTGTCAGCTAGATCGGAACAAAACGGAGTACGCACAAGATTATTGCCTCCTGGGAAACGGAAGAACGCTGGCTTTATATCAGCGAGGGCCTTGGGAAAGATATCATCAGTGTCAGAACGAAATGAGCTTTCGAAAAGGGGCCAAACCTCGGCAAGGTCCACTCGGATCCCGTTAGGCCTGTTTTTGAACGTCGGAGGGAACAGCGAAAACATGGCGAAGTAAGCAGTATCTCCCGCGGCCTTGTTGCCATCAAGGGTGACTCGGAAAGTACTGTTCGTGTCAGTCGCAGATGCTGTAGGCTTGAGCTGCGCAGAGAACTGCTTCCATGTGGTCGCAGTCTTTGCCTGTGCATTAATTGAGCTTGAAGCCAGCACTTTTCCACTGCTTGACACAAGCGAAGCTGTAATCTTCCCGTTGAAGGTCGAGTTCGGCGAGAATTTGAAGGAAAAGGAGGCATCATATGTCCATGATTTGTTCACGTTTATCCCTATCTGTGAAGTGAATAACGCTGTAGACCAAAAACATGTGACTAGGATGCACGAACCAAAGTAGCCTGTATTGGCCACTCCGATGGGAGTTGAGGCTGCAACTGGAGCTACCACCTGCAGTGAATTGGGCAGTGCTTGCGACAACGGAGTTACACTATCGATAACGCTGATTTGCGCGCCATTGACTGCGGACCATGCTGCGAGTGCAGCAGATGTTCCTAAAATGACAGTCATACATATCGCCACCCCCATGATCAAGACAGAGCGTCATACCAGGTGTAACTTGCTGGAAGGCGCGGTTTTGAAGCACTTCAGTCAAATAACGGTTAAGTCGTATATCTCCCAGATATAGGTGAATAACTCACACTCTGCGTACAGACCCCCATCGCCGCTCTACATAATAATATCCTTAGTTAAAGAGGTTGTGACCGACAGCCAGGTGTCGCAGACTTACGAACTGGATGAAGTTAGAACAGTATATTTTAGATGTCTTTATTACTCACATTGATGTCCTTTTGAGTAATAGGTCAGAAATGAGTATTGTTGATTAAACGATGTCTGTGTATTCATACCTCGAACATGAATCCATCTGAAAGAAAGATGATAATTAGCGACAGGCTCTGCCAGTCTGCACCACAATAACGCACATAATGTTTGAGGTATGGAATGGCTAGCGGTGCCATTAACGACCACCGTAAAGTTAGCTGCCTGTACCATCGCCACCAATGCACAAAGCACTAAGCCCCACGTTGGTACCATTCTGCACGAGCGAGTTCAAGGTCACGGTATATCACTCTGAGTGAGCTAGAACTTTATATGCCCCGCGGTTGCATTCTGCGGCCCGCGTGATATCAGTGGAGCGGTGTGCAGTACGCCGGGAGAAGTTATGCTCGTCAAACGCGCCATGGTCATGATGGTATGGTTTAGCACTGGCAAGAGGGTCACAATTCGATCATAAAGCACTGAGGTCCCGTGATTCATAATTCGGTCCGCGTTCCTTGTGGCATGGATCGCTAGATGACAGCGGTTGATGCGTCCAGAGTATTCTACTCGAAGAAACCGAAGAAGCTCAGCGGCTGCGATTTTCCCGAACTTCGAGAACAACAGTAGTCGACTGACATCAGAGTAGGCTCCGACTCACGTGGTCGTATAGCAAAAGACGCAATTCGACAACAAGTGTTATACCTGACTTCGCTAGCAGAAGGCGGCCCGCTGGTGTCGGAGAATAGGGGAGGCCAGAGTGGAAGTGCTCTTCGAAGAAGCCACTTTGGACGGAAGCGTGACAAGTCCACCGCGGATTCTTTTGCAAAGAAGGTTGTTCGTGTGAGCAGAGAGCCCCATAAGTTGAATTGCATAGGGATATAGGATATAAACACCCCATTGCAGAATATTAGTGTGGCAATCATCTTTGTCGCGTATGTTCTGCTTCCTGAGGGTCCTCGGATGTTCTGCAAAGGAGAAACAGTAGGGTCATCGGGTCCGACTGGGTGTATGTAGTGGTTCGGATGAACCCGATTGTTATTCAAGGGCAGGCGCTTCGCCTCAGAGCTACAACCCAGAAATAGAGGTCACTGGCAATATGTTACATTTAGGCAGTGACGCGAAGAGAATCATTTCATGTGCATGGGCCGAGATATGGTAGTATTTGTTAGATAGTGCATTGCAGCATTTAAACCAGCCTAGCGACAACTAACATACGTTCGAAATCTTCCAGTGACATCGTATGTAGTCCGAATGCATGCTTATTGGAGGAAAACATTGAAAGCATTTCCAGTACCTGACATTTCCGTCTGTCATGATCCTTATTACACAGGAATATCTTATTACGCACCTCCTCAGCACTAATCTTCTCTTTAATACTCTTCGCAGCGGAGGAGACATCTTGAGCCGTCAGTTTCTTCTGTCGTAAGACCTCTTCGTCGGGCAAACCGTCAGGGCCAGTTGATGTTCCAGGGAAAAAGAGAGCAAATATTGATAGTGCATCCCTCTTCTGGCGAGCTGTTAAGGGACCACCTTCTTCAGAGTTCTCAAAGTCTACACTGGCGGATGACAGTGTCCCTTTATTCTTGCGCGATCGAGTACCAGCCTTCGGAGCTTGTTGTCGCGCCTCCTTCTTCTTTTTAGGCTTATATTCATCCTCTGTACCATTATCTTCATCATATTCGTCGCTTGAGAGAGAAGTCAAAGATGATTGATCACTATCAGAATGACTAGGCTCATCCGCCCCGGCGGGTGGAAGTTCATTCTGTGCCGAAGTTGGAAGTAGGACTGCACAAACTGCCCTCCAGTCCCGTCGACTCACCGCCTGCTCCCCCAACTCGCCCGAGTTCGAAAGGGATTGACCCTCCCACCCCGAAGCAGCGTTGCTAAATACCTCCAAAACTTCTTGGTCATTGGGTGGCAGGTCAAGTAGCTGTAGAGCACGGGGAATCAATGAGAGCGGAATGTGTGTTTCAGTGTCGACGTAGCCTGTTGCTGTCGCGTCGTCGCTTTCATCTACAAGAAACCCTCCGTCAAGTGTAGGGGGATCATCATCAACAACGAACCCTCCAGGAGCCGCGTCTTCAAGCGTTCGCTGTCGTTTGCGGGGTCTTTCGGGTAGCGTCTCAGACCTGGATTCTGCAATTGCCTTGTCGAATGCACGATCGATAAGTTTGAGGAAATGAGGGGGAAGGGAGGAGACTGAGTCGTCTTCGTCCATGCCATTAGACATTGTAGTAGTCTGCAGAAAAGGAAGGCGAGCTTTCTTACCGCTTATGGGTTGACCTGCACGACAACTTTTCATCCGTGCGGACCGTGGCAGACCTCAGAACTCTCAATCTTACCATGGGCCGCGGCAAGGTCAGCCTTTCTATGTTCATATTTCCTACTTTTATCTAAGAAAAGACAGGGAAAGGGCCGGCGTAAAAATGAGACATGGACAAACCGAACAGCGCTCGACATGCAAAATGAGCGTTTCGAAAAATACTACAAGGCGCAGGAAATTGTTCCAGACAATGAATGGGACGCATTTATGCACGCGCTGCGACAACCTTTGCCATCGACGTTCCGGATAGCTGGACATCGACAAATGAAGACGGTGCTTGGAGACGCGATGCGAAATACATATGTTCCCGAGCTGGAGAAGGCTCGGCTCAATGGCGAGCCAGTCCCCGTCCCTCGCTCAATCCCTTGGTATCCAGAGCAGCTGGCATGGCACGTTGGTATTGCGCGCAAGGAGCTGAGAAAGTCGCCGGAATACAAACGGTTCCATTCCTTCTTGGTGTACGAGACGGAGGTAGGGAACATTTCACGGCAGGAGGCTGTTAGCATGATTCCACCCTTGTTTCTCGACGTCAGGCCGCACCATCGCGTTATTGATCTATGCGCTGCGCCGGGATCGAAGACGTGCCAGCTGCTTGAAGCCATGGACCCGCCCACAGGTCTCTTGATTGCCAATGACTCTGATCACAAACGAGCTCATCTGCTTGTGCATACAACTGCCCGCCTATCGTCTCCAGCTCTGATGGCTACCAACCTTGATGCTTCATTATTTCCATCCCTTAAACTCAAGGAGGCACCCCTTCGATTTGATAGAATTTTAGCGGACGTTCCGTGCAGTGGTGATGGTACTCTTCGGAAGAATCTGGGCATATGGAGATCATGGACGCCTATGGAGGGTAATGGTCTGCACAGGTGAGCTTCGATATTCAACTACACATACGCACACTGAACTGCTCTAGTCTGCAACTTCGCATCCTTCAGCGAGCCATGCGACTTCTTGCTAAGGGATCCGAAGCTGATAGTTCTCGTATAGTCTACTCTACCTGTTCCCTGAATCCGGTTGAGAATGAGGCTGTAGTGGCCGCAGCACTCAACTCCGTTCCAGGTACGGCGCCTTCAAATGCGGCTTTCACTACTGATCTTTGATCTTCCAGGATTCGAGATTGTTGATGTTGCAGAGCATCTTCCAGAACTCATTCGTCGACCTGGGTTGACCGCATGGCGTCCTGCCGTAAACACTGATGTCGACATGCCATTCGCATCCTACGCGGACTATTGCCGCAGCTTTGAGGAACGAGCCTCTGAGACTCCTGTCGACGAAGGACAAAAGGACAAGAAGAAGGGGAATGACCAAGTACGGAAAAGGTTGCATGAGTCGCACTGGCCACCTTCTAACACCCATTCTCTGGGTCTGGAAAGATGGTAAGTTGCGCACCTCTTTATTGCGATGATCAGTGGCTTGACTATTTGATAGCATGCGCGTCTATCCACATCTTCAGGATACTGGCGGCTTTTTTGTCGCTGTCATAGAACGGAAGAAGGATTTCGAGGTCAAAGCGGAAAAAAAGCGTTCTCCAGATAGGGAAGGCTCCATTCTGACAGCAAGCGGTGGTGATGAAGTGCGCAAGACTAAACGTGCCAAGCTCGAAGAGAATGTTGTTAACAACGACATTACAGCTTCATCTAACTCCATCGACGAGGAATTACCGGCTGTTCAGGATGATGTTCAAGTACACGAAGCGGTCGCCGATGCGTCTTTTAAAGAGAACCCATTTACATTCATATCAGAAGACGACCCGAACCTCGTGTCTTGCATGTGCGTATGACTTTATCAAGATGTGATGCTCACAGCTAAACAACTTTACATTAGAGAAAAGCTTCACCTTTCAGATTCTTTCCCTCGATCCAACATCTATGTTCGGAACCCCAAGGGTGATCCAGTGCGATCGCTTTATCTTATCAACGATGCAGTGAAGGCAGTCATGTCCCAAACCGATTACACCAAAATTCGGCTCATCAGTGCTGGCGTCAAACTCTTTGGTCGCTCGGAATTGGCAGGGTCTAGACGAAAACCCGAGGATGATAGCGGGCAATCAAAATACCAATTTCGTGTGCTAAACGAGGGCTTGTCAGCCGCTCTGCCGTATATCGACCAAACGACGTTCCTGGAGGGGGATTCTGACGTATTAAGAACTCTTCTGAAAGATTATTATCCTTTATGTAGCTCTTTTGCTGAGCAATTCAAGGCCGCAGCCGAAGCAAGACGTGAGGATGCTGTTTTTCCAAAGCCTTTTGGCTGTGATCAAATACTGACAGTCACTTTGCTTGTTCGCCGTCCTGTTGGTAGCCATTGGAAGTCTTGTTGCTTGCTTTAAAGCGGGCGAATACGGCGGTACAAGGTGTGTTTCTTTTCCGCATTCTGGTGGCATCACAGTCGTCTGTGTACTAATTTTGATGTGAATGTAGCCTCACTCACGACTTGATATTACCATTGTGGAAATCAGACGTGTCCGTTAGTCTTATGATCGACAAGAAGGCAAAGAGGTGAGCCCCTACTTGATGTTGCCAGCTCTTAGTTCCTCAAGGGTTCTTCCTAGCGCATTGAGCCTTCGTCTCTTTGGAGAAGACATCACTCAAGCCGCGCGGCAGGCTGCAGGCGCGCAGAAACCCCCCAAAGCAGGTCTGGATAAAAGCGAAAAGAGCGCCGTACCGGAAGCTATGGACGAGGATACGCTCGCGTCAGATGAGGAAGAAACATAGATCGGGAATGGGAAAGGCCTATACGTGTAACGCTGTTCATTATATACTTCAATATGTATTGTACAACTGTGAACAAATTTGTTGTAGACCCGCTTATATAGATGCCATCAACAATCATCTGTCTATGCTGTGAAGAGCAAAAGGAATAAAGATATACTAAATACATTATAAGACAAAACCGTATGCAGTCAAAGTCCGGCAATCATTGATTGTACCCAGGGATTACCGGATATTTTATGTTGATACTCTTCGAAGCACTGTTTCAAGATGTTTACCTCTGCGTCGACGTCTTCTTCGTCCCCCATTATGATATCGTCCCCATCTGCCTTAGCGCTAGCACACCTTGACGACCAGGCCTCCAATAGTTCCCTGACAGCCTTACTGCCTTCATCTATAACTTCTTTCGAGAAGTTTGGCGAAGAGTCAGATTCCCCGCTGAAGTCCTCCAATTCATCCGCTTTGCGTTTCGCAAGCTAAAGTGGTGCATTCGATGAGATCATGTGTAAGGAAAAGAGTAACTTTACATACTTTCACCACGACATCAGG
The DNA here is from genome assembly GCA_910574555.1 of Trichaptum abietinum. NCBI lineage: Eukaryota > Fungi > Basidiomycota > Agaricomycetes > Hymenochaetales > Trichaptaceae > Trichaptum > Trichaptum abietinum. The sequence continues at coordinate 3,758,868 of CAJTBE010000005.1, read as the reverse complement.
AAAGTTCGCTAATTCAGCCACATGGATACCAAAGCTTTGGTCGCAGATTCCTGACAGAGCTCTTAAGCTAGGAGATACTCAATGTAACTCAGTATGCTGACCTGGTTGAACCTTGTACAACAAGGTAATGTCACGGTCTTGGGTCGAATCGCCGGTATTTGAGACATGAGCGACAACATGCAAGTTCTTGACATGTGTTATTTGTTGATCCAGAGCTGTCAGCTCATGGAAGTGGGTGGCGAAGAGGCAAAACGCGTGTATCTTGGAAGCAATATGCCTGTAAGATGCATAAGTTTGGTGTGCAGAATTGATCGAAGGCACTTCATGACTGACTCCGAGATTGCCCATGCAAGACCGAAACCATCGTATGTCGACGTCCCTACGAGTTTTGCGTCAGAAGAAGCTTCTGCGTTCGGTGAGTGAACGAACATACCTCGACCAAGTTCATCAATGATAATCAACGAGTCTTGACTTGCAGACTAGGGAAGTCATTAACGAAATCGAGAATGAATTTTTTCAGGGCGAAGACATGCCTTAATGATTGTGGCCGTCTCAAGCATCTCCGCCATAAACGTAGAAACACCCTTCAATTGACTATCGCCCGCTCCAACGCGACATAGGATAGAGTCAAATATCGGGAGCTGGGCCTCCGAGCATGGCACAAAGCAGCCAGTCTGCGCCATAAGAGCGATAACGCCAACCTGGAGTGGGTCCGTGAGTTGCCCAGTGACTATGATGGTTATATCGGTACTGGGACAGCTCTCGAACGTACCTGACGAATGTAGGTGCTCTTGCCGCCCATATTAGGTCCAGCTACACCTGCTGTGAGTAAAATACAAGGACAGATGAAATACAAACTCACTAATTATCTGGAATTCACTCTCACCTGAATAAACAAAAGGCGAATCATTAGTAGGAAATCTTCGAAGGTATATGATAACTTACCCTTGATCATCTCTACGTCATTAGGGATAAAGCTGACATCGTCTTGAACCTCCAGCAAAGGATGTCTAGCCTCCTTCAGTATGAGGCTCCCTTCACCTTTTTCTAGGACCTTAGGCTTCACATAGGCTTCTGGGGCGTTCACAGAGACATGCGCAAAGCTGTGTTATGTGAGAATACAGCCTACCGCGATAACTGACGAACTTGCCTGATAATAACATCCAAGTGTGCGATTTGGTCATCAAGAGATTCCAACACAGGTGTATAAGTCGCTGCGAGGCCATGGTATTAGTCGATGGAGACTAAGCCTCCTAGAAGAGTATCCTACCAGCGATATTGACGACTTCCTTTACGAGTCCACTTTGGGTCTTGGAATAAGCTTCGGTTGTGTCGTGATGATCTGTTGCGAAGTTCTTCAGAGTTTTGGTCGTAAAGAAAAGTCCACTCTTGATTGTTCCGAGTTCAATGTATTTCTTATCATTATGGATGGCTTTCGCATCCTGCGTGTAACCGAGAGTATGTTAAGTATATATTTTTCCAGAAGTGATTTAGACGTACGTTTTTCGTAAGTCGGAAGCAATACCCGTATTGCTGACTATTCTCTAAGTGTAACTTTTTGTTGAGTTCAAGGTTGAGATCTCGTCCTACACGTCGATGTTCGTCATCGAGGCCGTCCCTGATTTCAATCAGTTTATCGGCCAACTCTCGCAGCCGTTCATCGTAGTCCGGCTTAATCACGAAGTTATGTGATGAGAGTTCATCCAGGTCGAGAGTCTGTTCCACCATTTCACAGTACTTCTCGAGATTTTTGTTGTATTCCTAGGGCCAGGGGCATGGTTATTTAAGTTTGTGATCCGCAGAAGATAGAACACTTACTTTCAGCTTCACCAAATATGTCTCTTGGATCAAGCGTGAATGCTCGATATTCTCCGCTTCGATTCCCTCTAGTGTCTCAACTAATCCCGAGAGCTGAGATATCCATTGTGTCAGTGGATTTTTTGGACTTGATCCCGATCTACTTACTTTCTGCGCAGCTTGATAAACACGAACGACGTCCTCCAATGATGCGGCACCCCTTTGGAATCGCTTACTTATCCTATGCATATCCGGCATCATGCGCAAGTAGTCATCCTACAGTTCTGTGTCAGTATGATATGCCGGTAAAAAATAAAGAGTAAAGTAAAAGCTAACCTGAAGGGATCGCCGAGTATTTCCGTCTGTGATGAAGGCCTCCACGAGGTCCTGTCGTTTTTCTGTGCGCATTTCATAAGTTCGATAACCTGCTGCAAAGACTCAGGATCTATGCTCACGTATTTCATGTAGATTCACGAGCGGCTGCTTCAACCAGCTTCCGAGTAGCCGGGATCCCTGCGCAGTTTTGCATTTATTCAAGAGGCCATGCAGCGTAGTGTTCCTTCCGGAGGTATTCTAAACGAACTGCAGCGTTAGCAGATACTTCATGCAGGAAGGAAACAGAGGTACGTTATCGCCTACAAGGCCCAGCGCACGAAGCGCACTGGCATCCAGTTTCATGAATCGTGAAAGGTCGTGTGTTTTCAGCGTATAAGCATTATGATTTGACGGGTCGGATAAGAGGGAGAGATAGGTCAGGAGGGCGCTGACAGCAGAGGACGCCGCGGAAGTAGATGATGCCAATTCGGCTATGCAGGAGTCGCGGTAAATACAGGAAATCATCGTCTTCTTTATGCACAAGGGACTCACGAATGGAAGCAGTGATATCGACATTCGTTTCAGAAGGCACAAGTAGGCGAGCCAAATCCTGGTCGATGCTCTTCGCAGTGAATTCAACTTTTGTCCATTCAGTGTCGATCAGAACGAATATCTCAAACAAACGTATTTACAAGTGCTCACTTTGCTTCCGTGCAGTAATCACAACACCGCAGCGCTCGAATACGCCTCGTAGCTTGTTCAGCTCCAGGTCACGATCAGTATTGCCGGTTTTTGATGATGCGGGTATGATCGCCTCTTTCACCGAAAGTTGAATCACCAGCGACTGGCGTATCCGTGAGCCTCTAGCAGATGTAACATAGTGCCTAACACACCTCGACATTTGAGAACAGGTCGCTGTCTACGAATTCTGCAACACCGATCTGTCTAACGGACGTGTCTGCAAACGCGATACCTACGCTCTTCGTTTTTAAAGACGAAGAAGAGGGGCCTAAAGATGAATACACATAAGTCATAAGATGAAGATAAACTGAGAATGAGAATATAAGATTACCGAGCGCGGGAGACGTGCCAATTTTAACAGCCATAACGATTGGAGCTGTGACCAAGTCCGTGTCGCTGAAAAGCATATCCTCCAATCCTTGGAGGTTTCCCGGAGAAGCCTAAGAAAGACCACCATTCCATTCAGCGCTTCCAATCTTACCAAAAATCTTAAACTCAAAAAAAAAGAAACATCCACCGAGGGCGGAGTGCCTGAAAATCCAAGGCTCACCTCCTTCTCCAGCCTAAACTTCGTCGCCTTCTTCCCCTGCCCAGGCTCCGGCGCCCAGATCTCCACTTTCAGCTGCTTCGCCGTCAGCGCGTCCCGCAGGAACGTCTTCGCCGCGTTCACGGAGAGCGTCACGCTGGGCAGGCCGCCCTTGCCCGCGCTGCCAAGCTGCTTGAGGACGGAGTTCGTGTGGAAGACGTGCGTCGCGATGTACTGCGCGTCAGGCCCGTGTGCGGAGAAGAACTCGCGTCGGTCGAACAGCCGCACGGTGTCCGCGCGCTTCGGGGGCAGGCGGTTGAAGAAGGAGATGAACCCGAAGTCGGCGCTGTCTGCGCATTGTGCGTTTTGTTTTTTTAGAGATGAGCGCGATACACATGGAAAGCGAGAAGAGACTGACCAAATTCATGCTCGTCACTCTTTTCTTTTCCGTACATGAGCGACATCTTGGCTCGCTTTTTATTTTGGGGTAAGATGGAGAGAGAGAGAGAGACAAAGAGGGACTGAGTCGAGCAACGCGACGCGCGACGCGTAAAGTTTATAATAAGCGATTAGACGCGCGCGCCATGCGCCCGTTTCGTGCAAAGTCAAGGTGCAGTCAGTGCTGAACTCAATCACGGATGCAAATTTGAGGTAATTTACAGCCTTTTCCCCTTTAACTCTTCAGAGTCCCGTCAGAAAGGAGATAAATATGACAACTTTTCCGGATAATAAGAATACTGCTATGATATTATTACTATGCAAGAGAGTTCGATGCTGGTTATTTCTAAAGCAGTAGCTAATACCTAGAGCTATACTGTCCAAATGCAATGCTGATGATGATGAACACGGGTCTCAAACCGTTCGAGATCATGATAGAAGAGAAATATACTGAGCAGAGTTTTTGCCTGACTATGTAGTCGTAGCGCAAAAACACATTCGTGGGCTTATCCAATACAACGCGAAAAGACGTCCGTTCCCCCTTCCCCTGCTTTCCGTCCCTTACTGATTATTCCACCCCATCACCCGCCCGAAGCCACAGTCGAATCAGGTACCGCATACACTTAGAAGCACTTGCGGTGAACGATAGCTGGACCAGACTCGTCGTACTCCTGCTTCGAGCACCACATGTTCTGGAAGGTCGACAGCGAGGCCAAGATGGAGCCACCGATCCAGACAGAGTACTTGCGCTCCGGAGGTGCGACGATCTTCACCTTCATGCTCGACGGCGAGAGAGCCGTAAGCTCCTTGTGCATACGATCTGCGATACCAGGGTACATCGTCGTGCCTCCTGACAACACGACATTGCCGTACAAGTCACGCCTAATGTCGATATCGCACTTGTAGATAGAGTTAAAGGTCGTTTGGTCGATGCCCGCAGCTTCCATTCCAAGCAGCGAGGGATGGAAGAGCACCTCAGGCGCCCTGAAGCGCTCGTTGCCGATCGTGATGACCTGTCCATCCGGAAGTTCGTAGCTCTTCTCCAGAGTCGAAGACTGAGCGGCAGTCTGCATCTCCTGCTCGAAGTCGAGCGCGACGTAGCAAAGTTTCTCTTTGATGTCGCGGACGATTTCTCGTTCGGCGGAGGTGGAGCTGAGGTCGTAGCCACGTTCCATCAAGATCTTGACAAGGTAATCCGTCAAATCACGTCCGGCCAGATCGAGACGAAGGATGGCGTGCGGGAGCGCGAAACCTTCGTAGATGGGCACTGTGTGGCTCACTCCATCACCGGAGTCCAGCACGATACCAGTAGTACGACCCGATGCGTACAGCGATAGTACAGCCTGGATAGCGACGTAGAAGGCAGGGGTGTTGAAAGTCTCAAACATGATCTGGGTCATCTTTTCTCTGTTTGCCTTCGGGTTAAGCGGGGCCTCTGTTAAGAGCACAGGGTGTTCTTCCGGTGCGACACGAAGCTCGTTGTAGAATGTGTGATGCCAAATCTTCTCCATGTCATCCCAGTTCGTCACGACACCGTGCTCAATTGGATATTTGAGGGTCAAGATACCGCGTTTTGACTGAGCTTCATCACTAGAACGATTCACGAACTTGATCAGGAAAGTCCTATCTTGCAACCATTTATTTTTGCTTACCCGACGTAAGAGTCCTTCTGGCCCATACCCACCATCACACCCTGGTGACGGGGACGTCCGACGATAGAACTGGAAAGGGTCAGTGAAAATGCAATCCTTGTAGGGGGCATATACTCACGGAAAAACAGCGCGAGGGGCATCGTCACCTAATTCGACGGGAAGTCAAGAGGTCTGTTAGTTAAGGTATATACAATCTCGTACCACCGACTACAATCATGAATGTCAGTTAGATTAGTATTTGGTGAAGGTGATGGAGAACCACTTACAGCCGGCCTTGCACATGCCGGAACCATTGTCAATGACCTACAAACACAATCTAACCCTGCTTTCACGCAACTCTAGCTTGTATGGATACGCACGATTGCCGCCACTCCTTCTTCTTCCATTTTCAATATTTGTTCGTGATTAGTGCAAAAAAAGATGAAAGGTAGACGGAAGAGTCTGTCGGGAAGAGAGAGTTGACGAAACGGCTTCTATGGGGGTGGAGTGCACAGAAGAAGAAGCGCAGCACGAGATATAAGCAGTGCATAGGAGCGGATTCATAGATGCGGAAGCGCAGATACGGATGTGAGCGTCACCGAGTGAGATGAGCAACAGCAGCATTCCAAACAAAAATGGTCAGCGTGGGGATCTCACCTCCGTGCAGAACACCTTTTGCTTCACTTCAAAGCCGAAGAAGTCGTTTTTTTTGTTTCTTTTTTTCCTGTCCTAATGGTCACCTTCGACTTCGACGGACGTCACAAACACGCTTGGAGGCGGTTCTTAGGGTTGAGTTTCCTGGTGCGATCATATGCATTAGCCTTGAGGAACCGTCGTTTCCGTAAGTATCTTTGGAGTTAGATGTTCCGCGTCTGTAGAAAAGACGATCCACTGTGGCCCGTATGAATCCATTCTCCCAGATTTTGTTTCTCAATGTCGATGCAATCTGCTCAGCTTCAACTGTTGCAAAAAAACGATAGTTAATCCCCGGGTGGTGTTCACAGTCGGGGACAGCTTTAGCGGCGCCCAATTCTTGTTGACGAGAGTCCGCGACTGAGCTTCGATGGTTCACGGAGAGATAGCATTTGAAGAGTCAGATGCGAGCGATTTTCGCAGCTAAATACTCCTTCAGCATTGTTGGTCTCAAAATGAAGGTGCTCCAGGCGTCGTCGAGCGTTTCAGTTGTGAGTGGATGGTCTGCCTCGTCACCAGTGGGACAGTACCAGTGACAGGCTTCCGGGACAAGCGACTTCAGCCATATCTCAAGGACAGCAGTAGGAAGATGCTCACAAATACTATGCACGCATTCGTAGTTTGAATCCCAGACAGCGATATCAGAATCAAAGGTAGTAAGTATGAGAGGATAAGGAATACAATGAATCACATTCGGAATCGGATGTTGAAAGAGGCTCAAGCTAACCTGAGAGGACGAGGTGGATGTGCCTATTGAGTTGTGCTGTACGTTGGGCGTCGATGGTTTTCGAGGTGCTATTGAGTATAGCTTGTGATGTGAGCTTCTCGCGAGAGTCCCCGTAGACTTTATACACCTTTTTCAGTTATCATTCCCTGGTTTAGTGAGTGCCTTCCAGCTCATATGAAGGTGAACGGTTGCGAGGTCATACAGGACAGCGGAAGAGCCTCGGAAGGAAGTCGTCGGTTTAACTTGAACTTGAAGCCAGCCCTAAACTTCCTAGACGTGGATTGACGGAGGAGCCTTCTGTAGACCTCACTGGCAGTCTCAGTCGCGCTGTTGGCATCGGTAACGAATGTCTTCATGGATTTCCCTCTGCTATCATTTCGACCTTCTTATCCACTTTACCAAATTTTGACCGGAGAAATACTGGCTAAATTCGGCGGAAAGCCTCTGCAGATACACAACATTACTCATCCAAGAGTCGTCTAGTCCTCTTTTCTGCATATGAATCAATAATCGGCGCTATGGTTGGGCTGCTGTAGCAGTGCAGATGGTCTCCCCGTGACCTGCTCTCTCAAATGGACGTGTAATTACGAGTTGTTCGCTAGGGGGGGGGGGTATACCAATGGTAAGTAAATGATATCATTTGTCTTCAGCCTTCGTACTTCTTGTCGCCTTCCTTGCCCCACTAGCGCTGCCGGTGTCGAAGATGTGCTCAAGAAGCATCATCACAATCACATAGTGGCGACCAGAGTCAAAATTCCACTTTTCCCATCATCCTGCCTTGACTTGCGACTCCTTCTTGCTCTGAGCCTGTGACCATTATTCCGGACCACTTCTCGACCTCGAGCCATTTTCTATTCCTACTCTTATAGCCTTCGGAAGCTTCATATGTCCATATTGGACATATGAGCTGGCGTTTTCAACAATTGATGCCCGAGAAGGACCTATACTGTATTCAAGACAATGGTCTGAACACACATAAGAGGATGGCATCAGCGTTAGGCGTTTTTATGTTTGTATAGACTATGCCATTCTGGGTTGTGAGGTACATGACTATGTCTTAGCATCGTGCCCTGGGTCCCCTTTGCTTTCTTTCATAACTCTATATCATTTTGCGTATAACGAACGTGCCTCCACACACACTCTCGCCTAAGCAGGGGCAAGCAAGCGTTCACTCGCTTACGCCTACCTACCTGCTTCTGCTGTGGCTCGGGTCTCCAGGATAACTGGTATCACGATCCTCGGGAGGCTAGATTTATGTACACTTAGTACTCGTCCCACAGGATGAGTGCGCCGCTTAAAGGACTGTGACCAGGTGAGGCCCAAATGGTCGTAGTAGTATATGCGGCTGACAGTCGATACGATCTGATTTTTATCACATATATAAGTACGCGTCCGGGATCAAGATGTTCGCAGCCATGGATGAAAATGAAAGTTGGTTCTTTGCGTGTGATACCATTCATCGGAAAGCAGTTGAGAACTTGAGGCAGGTCCGTGTCCGTAAGTGTATTTCATGAATCACTCAAGCAAATTGAGCTCAGAGCAATCATGTCGCATCAGAAGCTGCGATATGATCGAGATGAAAGCAGTGGTCTGTGGCTTTCCGCATAAAGTTGACTGGAAGAGACAAGTGAGCACGGACCTTCATGGTGACGTCGTCGTGGTGATGTAGAGCGCTCATAGAATACCCGACAAAAGGTACCGTGTGCTGTGCAATAACATAGGATTTTCCGACAAGAGTACACAGCCTGTACAGCCTGTTCATGCCATTGATCCGCCACGCGTCCCTGTGCAGTCGGCCGATCAGGGTGGCATGCACAAAAGGCCATCCGGTGCTTAGCCAGCCAATCGGATTGTGCTGCATTGAACCGGAAGAGTTGCCAAGCGATTTTGAAAGAACGTGTGACGCTGGCCAAGATTTCGCGTGGTCTCAAAACACCTCTTGCAAAAATGTCTAGAAACCCCTTGTACATTCTTCTGTTTGTCCTTATTTTAATTCTTGTACAGTGTCAAGCTGTAATGCTTTGCACGAACCAGTGTCGATGAGCGCGTAAGGTGAATGGTTGCGAACAAAGTCTTGTACAAGTTTATATTGGCTGTCTGATGGATTGATGGGAGGGCACTGCCACCTGTACCAAGAGAGATGACATGAGATGGGCGGCGTCGAAACCTGCCTGACTACAAATATCCCAGCTTTCTTTTCTTTTCCTCCTCCACTATTCAGCACACCCTCGCAGCCGCCATGTTTTCCAACTCTGCGAAACTCGCGCTGTGGCTGACCGCAGCAGGCCTTGCGGGCAACATCAACTCCGCCCTCGCCGTCTCCATCCCCTTCACAAAGTCCTCCACGGCCCAGGGGCCCTCGTTCACGATCTCGACTACCTCCAAGGCAGACAGCGGCGATGCGTTCGAGTTTGACAACGTGAACAGCATTCAGGGCAGCGACATCTATGTCGCTACCATCAAGGTTGCGGGGCAGGACTTTGAGGTGCGTCATGCCCGATTCTTAGGTTCCTTTGTGCGCTGCATGTTCAACGCGCTACACAGGTCCAACTCGACACTGGCAGCTCAGACCTCTGGCTCGACACCTCCTCTGCCAGCCTGAGTGGCCTCACGAACACCAACCTCCAGTCCGGCATCACATATGGGTTAGTTGCTATGCGTTGTTGTAATCTCTCCGAATTCAGACTTATCCGGCGCTCTTTTTTTGCAGTGACGGCACAGTAGCGCAGGGACCGATTTTGATCGGAAACGTCACCTTTGGGGACTTCACCATCTCCCAGGCATTTAGTGAGTTGTTGCTATTGCTGCTAGCTTTATATCATTTTGACCGCAGTCGTTAGTCTCTGCCCCGGGTTCTAATGCTACCACAAACGGAGACAAAGGTCTCCTTGGTGTTGGGCCGTACGTCTTTGCTTATAGTCTCTATCAATATGTCGACTTATCTAGACTTGCTCCGTAGTCCACTCCTTTCAGCAATCCGGGATACTCTCCAGACCACCACATTCAATGGCGACTCTGTATTGGAAAATGTAAGCATAGGCTATTCCTATTTTTACCTCCTTTTACTCACTTTTCAAACAGGTTTTCCAATTAAACACATCCCTCTCCACCTTCATCACCTTCCAGCTCTCCCGTTCCCAAGCCACGGGGACCACCGACGGCGGTGTCTTCACGATCGGTGAAATAGACTCGAACTTCACTGCTGTCTCTCAGGCCTCGAAACTGCCCGTCATTAGCACGGATCGATGGGTCGTCCTCATGGACGGCATGTTCGTCAACGGCCAGCCTATCTCGGGCGGAAGTGCTTTGTACGTGTTTCCATGTTTTTCCTATCTCGTTGGTATTGAGATTGGTGCTTTTGTGCAGCGAGGTTCAGGGCCAGGGCACCGGCCAGACTCTTGCCAACCTCGATACCGGCACCAGCTTGGCGCAGATCCCCCAGACATATGCGCAGGAGATCTACGGCTCGATCCCGGGTGCGCAATTGCTGTCCTCGCAGGGTATCTACATCGTCCCCTGCAGCACAAAACTCAATATCAGCTTCGTGTTCGGGTGAGTCACTCGTTGCACAGTCCAGATATCGAGATTAAGTAATACTAATCCGCTCCGTTTGTTCGCGCTTGTTCACCAGCGGCGTCTCGTACCCTGTCCACCCGATTGATGCCATCTCGGCGACGACGGACGACAATGGGGAGGTTGTGTGCTTCTCCGGTTTCCCGATGAGCTCCGGCGCATCGGACTCGGAGGACTTCCTCCTCGGTGACTCGTTCCTCCGCAATGTCTACTCGCTCTTCGCGTTCGGAAAGGAGACATCTGCCGCGAACGGTGCGCCGCCGTCATACATCCAGCTCCTGAGCGTGAGTTATTTGTTCTTCCTATTCCAAGGCACCATGCTGACGGGCCGTTCGCCTCGACACATAGTCCACGAACCTCGACCAAGCGTTCTCCGAATTCGACACGCTCTCCGCGCAGCGCAACGCGTCCCTCCTTGGCAAGAGCTCCTCGGGGAGCGGCTCGGGCGGAAGCTCTGGTGGCGGAAGCTCGAACGGCGCAGCGTCGATCTCTGTGGGTTTCGCCACCTCAGCGCTCTCGCTCCTGGGTCTGGGATTGGGCATGCTGCTCATGTAAAAGGAAGGAGAGCCGAACACAAACTTTCCTTCTTTCGTCTTACCCTGCTCTTTGTTATACCCGCTCATGAACGGCTCGTGACCCGTGTTCGCCATCACCATCATTGCATTTGGACGGTATAGTTATACAGTATTACCGCAGAAACTGTTACAGTCACTCACCCACACACGAACTGGCATCTTGCATTATGCATAGTAATACCATATCAGTATTCGTATTATTACGCCGTAACTGCTGTTTTAGTTTTTTTTCCCTTTCAAATGGGATTTTGAAGAATGAAAAAATAAGTGTACTTTAGTTATCACGCTTCGAGGATTCTATGGATTTTGCACTCGTGATTGAGGAGTTACAGTTATAGCTGCACCGACTGCGTTATACATAGCAGGGACTTTACGGCAGGCTACGAATTGTTTAGGGTCTTCCAACGGCGCGGAAACCGAACCGTCACTTTGTATTCACGTTTGACGTCCTTTCACAACTTTCATGCTTGCTATAGCCCCTCGTCTGAATGCATAACATAATCTCCACAGCCGGTATAACAAGGATAATCGCATTTCACTTCACCTGGGAGGCTGTGACACTGCCGCACTTGTTGTACCGGCGTTGAGTCCGCCATTTTTCGCTCGTCCGATGGAGGACCATACTTATGAGCCGTACTACTTATTCATCCACTCTCATCTATGACAGTCGTCGGTGGCAGTCAGTTCAGTCAACTGTTTAGAACTTTTTCCATCCGGGCGTATTAGTACTCGGCGGTCGGTCGGTCGGTCATCCAACGGACTTTCAAACTCGGACAACACACGCTCAATGTATCGCAATTTGATTTAAGCAGAGCAGATGCGCCGTAACGATCCCATATCGTCGCTCACACCGCCAGTGAATGAAATGTTTCGGGTATTTTGGGCTCTTTCGTCCTTGTGCTTGGACGAACGCCAAACGTCACGGCCGAACGAAGGAGAAACTGCATTTCCATCTGCTGGAAACCTCAATCACCCCCGCCTCTCTGGTAGAACGTCGACACTGATTGGCTGGCCCGGGGTTCTTTGGGCTGTGCGCGCGAGGCCTCGCATGGCTTTGTAACTGCTCAGAAGGCCAGAACACGGGAGGCTGCGCATGCGCATGCGCGCCCTTACCCCCCGCCTGTTCGCCAGCCATCGTTGAAGTTTCCACAGAGACAGCTTTGTCTTCAGTATATAAAGACGAAGGAGGGCACCAAGAAATTGCCATCGTCGCACAGTCCTTCCTCGGTGACTTTCGCTACCACACCCTCAAACTTCTTGCTCGACGATCACTGCTTCCGCTGCTATGCTATATTCGCCGAAGAGTCTCGCCGCCTTCGTCTCCGCGGTGGGCATTGCGAGCAATACCGCGCTTGCTATCTCTGTCCCCTTCGTCAAGAGCTCAAAGGCAGCGAGTGGCGACGGCGAGTTCCAGTTTCAAAATAACCAGGACATCATCTACATAGGTACAATCAAGGTCCTGGGGAAAGACTTTGAGGTATATATTGTATTTCAGAAAGAATCAAATGTCATGTTGCTGACGAAGACGATTTCCCCCATATCTAGGTCCAGATCGACACCGGTAGCTCGGACCTGTGGCTTGATACTACAGGCGTAGACATCTCAAGTCTCATCCAGACGGGGCAGTCCGCCAACGTTACCTACGGGTGAGAATTCACATTTACCAAGGACAAAGACCAAGTCCTAAAGACCGTGATCGCCGTGATAGTGATGGAACAGTCGCTGAAGGACCTATCGTTGTGGGAAACGTGACGTTCGGAGAGTTCACGTTCTCAACTGCATTCAGTAAGTGGCGCTCCACACTTACAGCCGCTTTCTTTGTGACTTATGTATATTATGTTAGTTTCTGCGCCAGGCTCCAATGCCACTACCCTAGGTGATAAGGGACTATTGGGCGTCGGACCGTAAGTCATCCTCTCTTTCATGTCTTGTGCGAGTTCTCTAAGGAATACCTTAGTCCAGGAAACTCTGAAATACGAAGCCAGCTACAAGGCTCTACCTTCAACGGAGACACTGTGCTCGAAAATGTTTGCATTCTTCTGTTTTGTTCATTCAACATACAGAAGCACTTACCGGCTATTCGTGAAACAGGTGTTCGCTTCTAATCATTCGCTCCCAACCTTCATGACGTTCGAATTATCCCGTTCAGAGGTCACGAGCTTGACCGACGGAGGTGTCTTTACGCTCGGTGAAACGAACTCGAACTTTAGCTCCATCCTGAACGCGCCGAAGCTGCCGGTACTGACGTCTGCTGCATGGTTTGTGCTGATGGATGGCTTGAATGTGAACGGCAAGCGTGTTGCTAGTCCAAACCAAGATATAGCCCTCCTCGACACGGGCACGAGTCTTGCGCAGCTTCCTAAGGCATACGTTGACGCGATCTATGGGTCCGTCCCCGGTGCAGTCTACGACCCGACTGAGGGACAATATACCATACCTTGTGACACGAAACTAAACATCAGTTTCTCCTTCGGGTGAGTCACTACAAGTTTACTAGGTCAGCCATGTATCCCAGTGGCTCATATGTACCCCCCCACCCCCCTTGCTCGCAGCGGAATTGCATATCCAGTCCACCCTATCGACGTCGTATCTGCGGACACGGACGATAGTGGACATATCATCTGCACTTCCGGGTTTCAGGTCAATACGCCGGATACTGTGCCATCTGGCGGTGGTGTGGATGCCTCGATTCTCGGCGACTCTTTCTTACGCAATGTATATTCGCTGTTCGCCTACAGTCCGGAAACATCCCCTGTCAATGGCACCCCACCTGCGTACGTTCAACTTCTGAGCGTGAGTGTTATTTTCCTCTTCGTTGCGTAAAGAACTATAACTAACGACATCCCTTCTTTATTGTAGACAACAAACATTGACCAGGCATTCTCGGAATTCGATCAACTCTCCTCCCAGAGGAATGCTTCTCTCCTGGGCAACAACTCCTCCAGTAACCCAGGAAACTCGGGAAATGGCACCAGTAGTGGAGGGAAACCTAATGGAGCGAACTCCTCCCTTCCAATGGGAGCAACCATTTCCGTTTTGTCAGTACTGAGCGTAGGCTTAGGGATGTTGCTCATATGATGTCTCGACATCTTATCTCGACAACTTAGTCTTCTAGTTTACTGTTGGGTAGTATCTAATTATTTGCATTGCTCACGGATCTCTTCGTTGTTTATCATAAAGCAAATAACTCTTCCTTTACATTGAAATCAATCACCCATGAATGTACATCTTCTGAGTGTTCTATGCGTCTTTAATATTATCAGATTCTACTATAAACATGTCTTGGGGTATGTAATTACTAATGGTGAATTAATTGACCTGCTAGTGTATGACTTGTCGGTGAGACTCTGGGTCTGGGGATGTTTAACATATATAGAGAATCTTTATATATACATGTATGCATACATTTATCCTCGGAAAGAAGATGCTACAAATCGCAACCTAACGAAAAGTATTCGGCGTAGGGAAAATATGCGTATTTATTTTGCTTTGCTGTCTGCTATGCTCTACGTAAGCTAGAAAGATCCACAATGCTAAGCAGTCGTAAAACATGATGGTGGTTAGAGCTCTATCAGGTACGAGTAAGTTGTTGTGCTTTGGCGTACTGATTATTTGACAGAGAAAAGGGTTATCTGGATCCTCGGTAGCATGTTTTGGACATAGAATGAGGGAGACTCTGTATCATGCACGAGATCTCGGTGACGATATTAGGCACTTGCGCAAGACGTTGATACACAGAAATTTCAACGAAAGAAAGATACAAGACAAGACAATCAATACACATCCATGACTACGTAACAGAGTTCGCTGACGATTAGAGGGAGCGAGAGACACGATTATATATGCGGGATAAACATCGTCCATGAGACTGTCTCAAATGCGGAGTGTGGAAGGTTGCGGAGGGATATGAGAGCAAGAATAAGGAGGGAAACACGTGAAAGCGAGTATACAATAGCAGGAATCGTCTCCAAACCTCTTTTAACATTATCCCAGAATAATCTGCCTTCTTCAGACGACGAATAGAACCATTTATGGATGAGAAAGTTGCGAATGGGAATGCCTCCAACAATATAGATACACACGCCGACAATGGACAGAGAAGCTGTCCGCCAAAGAATGCGCTCGACAGGCGAAGGGAAGTCAAAGTGCCATGCAGCACAGTGGATCGATCCAAATCCGGCGCCTGCAAAGGCAGAGAAGATCAGAAGTGGCCTCGTTTCGGCGTCTTCGCTGTAGAACATCATCGACATGATCCACTTCATGTCATTCTCATCGAAGAGCAGATGCAGTGCTGGTTTGTTGTCCATTTGGTCCTTGCCATCGCTATACCCTTCTAGGACAGGTATCCAACCAGGGCGAAGGATCTGGTCCATTGGGAGGAACATGAGCAGGTACGGCAAGTAGAACAGCTTCGTGACGACAAATGTGCAGGTCCTGACAGCTCGGAGGAAGTGCGATCTCGTCACCGAAGAGTCTTCTGAGCTATCAGTCGAGCGGCTTTGCAACTCGACCTCGGTCTTATCGTCTGTTCCCGGCCGGTGAGGTAGTAAACGGAGTAACACGCGGATCATTTTCAGAAGCCACTTTGCAAGTGATCGTAGATGTGCTGCGAGTGCCGAGGTAATTGACTGTCCAAAACTAGCAAACCGGGAGAAGATCGTGCGCATCCAAACAGGACAGAGTGTTTTAGCTGCCAAATCGAGTGCTACCCAGGCCGGAGAGTCTCGGAGATAATCTCTCAGCCGGAACTTCTCTGTGGTGAATGTCCATTTCTCTGCACTCCTTGAATGCGCAAGTGTATCCTCTCCGTTCCCGATTTCATTCTGCGACTCATTCTCGCCATGTCCAGCATTGACAAGCTGCCTCTCCAGCTCCTTCGTCCGGATGATAATCGGGCATCTGACATCGAGCGGCTTGCTCCACCAGAAAAGATACATAATGCTGTTCAGTCCGGCCAACGCAGCTGTCGTAAGCTCGATTTCTGTGATCGTCAAGTGCTGGTGTGCGCGTGCAATGAGCTGGATGATGAACCAGGTGATTTGCAGTAAAGCAACTCCTTTCGAAAGAGCATCGCCTTTACTTCTGTCTTCGATTTCTTTTGCTGTCGTATCCGGAAAGTCGATCAGTTGCTTATGCAGTAGTTCCTGGAGTTCATCGAAGTCGAGAGCGCATTCCTGCACTACGATTCCCTTTTTCTCTGTTTCATAGTAATACGAATCACAGGACTCGAACTTGTTGCCCTTTATATAATTCACTTTGAAACCACCCATCTGCAGAAAATGTGCATGTGTCATTGTCCAATGCACGCCTGCAAAAGTTGATCAACTAAATTTACTCCCAACTTGAGAAAAAATGAAATAATACATGATTCCGGACGTGCTTTATTAATCGTCTCTCTTATCATCATGGCGCCTCGCCACTGCTTGAATGCCCACATGATCATCACCTCCGGCGCGAGCAGGGCCAGGCACATGAGGAAAATCCGACGCTTGAGCAACGGCCAGCTCTTCTCCTCAAGCCACGGTACATTCGGGTGCACAGACACCCATGTAACAGCAAATGTCGTGGCGAGGCAACTCCAGAGGATGTCCCAGACAGAGCGCCCGGGGCTGGAACAGTCGTTTGAGCATTCGTCTCGCGTAAATATTGGCGCATCGTACGCCAGCGGGTTAGCGAATGACGAGGCGACAGGTGCAGCACTTGTGCCGTACCGTCGGGCAAGGAACAAGCAGGCGAGAATAAAGAACATGGTGTGAGACAGAAGCAAGCAGAGTAGAGTAGCGGTTCTGTCGTGTAGATACTCGACGTTAGGAGATGAGCACAAAGAGTAAGCGCGACTATATACCGTGGACGCACGCAGCATCGTGCTGGCTCACTGAATACACTGCATTAGCACGTTCCATTCATACCGCCCGTCAACACTTCTCTCATTAATGTGTTGGCGCTGACCCAGTATTAACGCACCGAAAGGTGCCGATATTGTCCTCCTTTATGGGCGAAGGCGACGATGTAGGCCATCCTGTGCATCTTACTCGCTCTTCGAGGTGAAGGCACATGCGTAAAAGTTGATGCACGCACAATTGGTGCGATTCAAAGGGACTGAGCGAAACGGCTCGTGCATCTTCTTTTGCGTTCATGAAGACCTGCCGTGCACTGCGCTCGGGTTCTGAGGTCGTAAGAGGTATATTAAGCAGTACTCGATGGAGCGTCTGACGACGAACCGAAAGGCGACTTACCTGCTGATACCAAAAACGTTGAAGCAACGATGCAAAAACGATGTTCCGAGATGGTGTAAGAACTAGTTCAGGTAAGTCTCAACGCCTGATCACACCGGACATCCAATCTCATCGTAAAGTTAAACCGACTCATATGAAATAGTGCAGGTCGAAGAGTGATTGTGGATTTAGATACAGTGGAAGAGATGAACGATGACGAAGGAGGTCCGAGTCGTGTCGTCGCGTCGCCGGCGGCGTGGAAAGCGGCTGTTCTCTTTTCGGATTTACCTTGTTCTTAATCGTCCATGTTATTCTCCTCTGTCGTACTCTCTGCTCTCTGCCACCCAAACTCAAGACATGCGAGCTCGCCGCCTTGCTGAAACCTAGCATACCTTATCTAGCGTGGCGGATTAAACCAACATTCCAACCGACCTTTGCGTCGTTCTGGCTTCGCGGCAGGCATCTACCTGCCTTTCGATAAATCCCATTAGAAGGAAGCTCATGCTCGATACTTCATACGTTTAGGGGATAAACTTGACATAACTTGGTCGACACTGAAACTCAATAACTGATCGGCTGAATCGCGCAAATCAAGCCTTCAAGCCGACCTGAGGTGAGAAATTATTATTTTTAATTGATTTTCCACTTGCTAAACAATCATCTGAATCAATAGTCTCTGATGTATCTAAAGATGTTCTTTCAGTGTGGAAATACAGATAGGTGACATTTGGCTAGAAAGAAATCGAAGGTTCCTACTGTAGTGAAGGTAAGAAGAGAAGTTGTGGATGACGTTGTAAGAACAAGCAGATAGGTGAGCGATCGAGTACAAATTTTATATATGTCAATTCGAACGCAGACTCGGAGACGAGGACAACCGGTTCTCATTCCTACCCTTTGATGGTGATTTTCCTTCTGTTCTTCTGGTTACAGAGAATCTCCTGATTTCATTCCCTCTTACCTGGAGCAAACTTTCGTAATGCATCAGGACCTTGAGCTAATGCTTGCTTGCACGGAGAGGTCGGGTTTCAACATCATTGACTGCTGAAGGAATCTCGAGATGCTCAAGAAAAGAGGAAGTGTGAATTTTGGCCCTGTAGAAGTCTATCAAAGATTTGATCTGCCGCAGTCGTGGATTTCACTATTTCTTCGCGAGTAAAGTAAAAAACTATTGTAAGTCATAGTCTAACCAAGAGATTTTTGCAGTGGACGACTCTTGCTACATATAAGAACAAGCTCCCGTTATAATCACGGCGCCCTATTTGTGCGAGGGACTCAACAGATGCTTTCAGTAGGTTTCATAGCATGGATGAGCTTACTGCAAATATCGCGACATGCTGATACTCTTCTGCCGAGCCTGTAGGCAAAAATGCACCTCCGATTGGTGTCCCTACTAACCTGGCAATGGCGGTTGGCACTAAGAATGCCCCTATCCGAGCACCGATCTTGTCCGTCGGTGAGATTTGTGCAATAGCTGCTGGGGAGACGCCGACGAAGACGCCGGAAAACAATTCTAGTACAGTGTGTCATCTCAGAGTATGTAGCCGCGTATTCGTTAGCTAGACTGACCATAAAGACATGCGAAAACGACGAAGGGGGTTGAGCTTTTGGCTGGTAACCATAGAGCGATACAGAACACTCCCGACAGAAATGTTGAAAGAGAGAGGATGTTCATGAGGCCATATCTATCGGCGACTTGTCCGCCACTGGCCAGAAGGGGCATCAGGTACAATGGACCGGAATGCAGCTGCATAGACTTACACTAATCGACCAACGATCGACACTCCGTTCATTACCGACAGTAAATTGTCGTGAACTGAAGAGGGTACGTCCCACTTAGCAGCGAAGGGCTCGGATACGTATACTGATTAGAAATGATAAGCTACCACGCCTTCGCGATGATTGCGAATTCAGCTCACCTTTAAGCCTTACGAATCGAAGATAGGGCCAATTACGATGCTCTCAAGGTAAAGGAGGGCGAATTCCAGAGTCCCAATGATTGCGCCAGTCGTCTCAGAATAATTAGAAAGGTATTAAGAAGAGTAAAATTCCTAATAGAATATTGATCAGCACACGACAGCTAGGAGGGCTGTTGCCTTACCTGGAAGGTACCGAACGAGTTCATAAGGCCTAATGGTGCAAAGCATATTAAAAATGATCCTAGTACCGCTAGCAACGCATGAAGTCCGCCATCTGGGTATTCTTCTTCCAAAGCCTCTACGCTGACCTCCTCGTCTTTCAGCAGCTTCTCTGGCTCGTCGACCGTGAGTGAGTAGTACGATAGAGGATATTTGTGTCATATGAGACTCAGAGGCTAGCGTATCGACTGACGGGATTGAGACAGGTGGGGTCCAGATAAGTCCCCTCCGCACGAACGCATCTTGATTGATTTATAGTTCTGACTTACTGCGTTGAAGAAGCGGACTTCGTAGCAATCCAGATTCAGGATGAAGAAGTGGTAAAACATCCTACGTGGGGCGGAAAAACATAGTGACAAGACAACATGTTATCTTTGCTTTCTCTTTTAGAACAAGGCGCAATCTTCACGAAGTCTTGCGATCATGAGGCTATCAATATGAGGCCAGAACAGGAGAGACTAGCTCAAACCTGAACACCATGCCGATACTTTTAGAAAGGAAACGTGAAACAGGAAACTGTGATAACTTACGTGTATGTATAGGGAGCCAGACCAGGTTGTCTTGCCGAATCAACGAGGCGTAAGCTTTAGTTGTGAGCGGATATTTTACGGTTTTCTGGGTTGAGCCTAATCACGGAAGGGCTCCGAAGCCTTCATATATGATTACTCATACATAACATACATGAGTCTCTCGGATCGGGAGGGACAGATCTGCGATGAATATTGATCAAATACGGATCTAGGACCTGGTAAGCTGTAGGAAGAGCTCGGTCGCCTCTTATCTATCAGTTATATATGTGTAGTGAACAGAGGTACATGTAACATTTTGCGACGATGGAGGTAAAGGTGAATACGGCGGCGCGGGCAAGGCTACCCATTATCGTCCGCGTCGATCTTCCATTTTGATCTCCGCTCAAACTATTAAAAATGGACACAATTCCATCATGGATTAGCGAGTCTCGACTCTCAACAAATCATTTACTCACAATACCATTGAACGAACTCTTCGGTACTCATTATATACCGACACCTATCATCGCGTGCTCCACGCAGATGCTTGCATAAATGATTCTTGGCGGTACTCGAGGATGAAACAAAATTCACGAGCTCTCGAGGGGTTCACCCTGAGATCGGCTCATGTCCAAGAATACTGGATAAAACGAGGAAGGTGAAGACGTTTTCCACAAGAGATAACTAAAGAATTCATTTTGCCTATCATTCAAACCTTCGCTGTGAAGTGCCACTGAAGGTTCGCTCAAGTCGCTTCGGGTTCATGGTGGTGGTCAGATTTTTATCAGGTGCAACAAAGCTGTTGTGCTTGCCGTACTGATTATTGGACATAGAACAAATTTCTCTGGATCCTCTGCAGCATAGTTTTGAATAAGGAATGAGGGAAACTCGATCTCATGCATGAGAGCTCGGTGACGATGTCTGGCACTTGCGCAAGACGCTGATACGGAAATTTCAACGAAAAGAAAGATACGAATCAAGAAAATCAATATACAATACATCCATGACTACGTAACTGTATTCGCTGACGCGGAGGATAGGCGAGAGACACAATTATATATGCGGGATAAACATCGTCCATGAGACTGTCTCAAATGCTGAGTCTGGAAGGTTGCGGAGGGATATGAGAGCAAGAATAAGGAGGGAGGCACGTGAAAGCGGGTATACAATAGCAGGAATCGTCTCCAAACCTCTTCTAACATTACCCCAGAATCGTTTAGCCTTAGAACCATCAGGCGATTCAGACCTTTTATCGTAGAGAAAGTTGTGAATGGGAATGCCTCCAACAATAGAGACACACACACTGACAATGGACAGAGAAGCCGCCCGCCAAAGAATGCGCTCGACAGGCGAAGGGAAGTCAAAGTGCCATGCAGCACAGTGGATCGATCCAAATGCGGCGCCTGCCAAGGCAGAGAAGATCAGAAGTGGCATCGGTTCGGCTTCTTCGCTGTAGAACATCATCGACATGATCCACTCCATGTTACCCTCATCGAAGAGCAGTTGGAGTGCCGGTTTCTTGTCCATTTTGTCCTTGGCATCGCGGAAATGATCTAAACTGAGTTTGACGGTGGTTCCAGGTGCAATAATCTGGTCCATTGGGAGGAACATGAGCAGGTACGGCAAGTAGAACAGCTTCGTGACGACAAGCTTGCAGGTCGTCCAAATCCACTCGACAGCTCGGCGGAAGTGCGATCTCGTCCCCAAGAAGTCTTCTGATGAGCCATCAGTCGAGTCCCAATCATCTGACCGGCTTTGTAACTCGACCTCGGTCTGATCGTCTGTTCCCGGCCGGTGAGGTAGTAAACGGAGTAACACGCGGATCATTTTCAGAAGCCACTTTGCAAGTGATCGTAGATGTGCTGCGAGTGCCGGAATGATTGACTGCGCAGAGTCTCGGAGATAATCTCTCAGCCGGAACTGTTTTCTGGTGAATGTCCATCTCGCATGTGTATCCTCTCCGCTCCCGCCGGTGTTCTGCGACTCGTCCTCGCCACTTCGAGCATCGACAAGCTGCCTCTCCAGCTCCTTCGTGCGGATGACTATCGGACATCGGACATCGAGTGGTTTGTTCCACCAGAAAAGATACATGATGCTGTTCAGCCCGGCCAATGCAGCTGTTGTAAGCTCGATCTCCGTAATCGTCAAGTGCTGGTGTGCGCGTGCGATGAGCTGGACGATGAACCAGGTGATCTGCAGTAAAGCAACTCCTTTCGAAAGAGCATCGCCCTTGCTTCTGTCTTCAATTTCCTTCGCTGTTGTATCCGGGAAGTCGATCAGTTGCTTATCCAGTAGTTCCTGAAGATGGAAGAAGTGAAGAACGATTTCCTGCACCACGATCCCCTTTTTATTTGTTTCATAGCGGTAACCATCAAATGCATAGAAATCGTGATCCTTTATGTAGTTCACTTTGAAACCACCCATCTGCAAGAAATGCGCATGAGTCATTGTCCAGTGCACACCTGCAAAAGCTGTTCAACTAAATCTATTCCCGGCTTCAAAACAAATGAAATAATACATGATTTCGGTCGCGCTTTATTTATCGTCTCTCGTATCATAACGGCGCCTCGCCACTGCTTGAATGCCCACATGATCATCACCTCTGGCGCGAGCAGGGCCAGGCACATGAGGAAAATCCGACGCTTCAGCAACGGCCAGCTCTTCTCCTCGAGCCACGGAACGTTCGGGTGCACAGACACCCATGTAACAGCAAATGTCGTGGCGAGGCAGCTCCAGAGGATGTCCCAGACAGAGCGACCGGGGCAGGAGCAGTCGTTGGAGCATTCGTCTCGCGTAAAGATCGGCGCATAGTACGCCGGCGGGTCAGCGAAGGACGGGACGAGGGGCGCAGCACTCGTGCCGTACCTTCGGGCGAGGAACAGGCAGGCGAGAATGAAGAACATGGCGTGAGACGGAAGCAAGTAGAGTGGAGAAAAGGGTCTCTAGAAAGAAGATGGTCTGTCGTGTAGGAGATGGGGACAAAGAATAAGCGCTACTATATACCGTGAACGCACGCAACAACATGCTGGCTCACCGAATGCACTGCATTTGCACGTTCCATTCATACCGCCCGTCAATACGTTCCGCATCAACACGTTGGTGCTAACCCAACATCAACGCACTGAAAGAAGTCATCACTGTCCTGCTTTGTGGGCGAAGGAGGCGATGTAGGCCATCCTGCTGGACATCTCAACTCGCTCTTCGAGGTGAAGGCACACAGAAGTTGACGATCGAGCAATTGATGCGATACGAAGGGACTGAGCGCTCGACTACTGAGGTTATAAGTGGCATATTAAGAAGTACTCGAAAGCGCGCCTGACGTCAAACCGAAAGCCGACTTACCTTCTGATACCAGAAACGTTGAAGCAACGGTGCAAACACGAGATCAGTTCAGGTGAGTGTCAATTCCGGATCACAGCGCGCATCCGGACTCATTTGTAACGTTTAACCGAATCATATAGGATAGTGCAGGTCGAAGGGTGGTTGTGGATAGAGGTATAGTGGATGACGTGAAAGATGAAAGAGATGAAAGAGTTTGTGTCGTCGACGTGCATGGGAAGCGCGTTCAGTTTAAACTGAAGTAAGTTCAAGTTACCGGGTCATTCTCTTTTCGGGTTTACCCGGTCGAGCTTACTTCCATCGTCCATGTTCAAGTTTCTCCTCTTACCCACTGTCTTCTGTCACTCAAGCCCAAGGCGAGAACTAAAGATCTATCAGAGCTAGTCCGAGGCCAAGGACCAACATTCCAAGCATGTTACGACGTGTTGCAAACCTGCGAAATTCTAATAATTTGCTTAGCCTTGTTATGAGACTGTTTGCGTGTCTGCTTCTGAGTCCTATGAAACATCTACGTACATCCTGTCAAGATGCACTCTGGATTTGCATGGCGGGAATTGCTTATGATCCGATGTCGGTGCAGCCAGAAGACTTTGCTGACGTTCAAGGCTGGAAGAAGAGATACGCACTTACTCTCCCATGTGAGCCTGTCGTTTCATCTAACTCTTTGGATTCTTATGATTACCATTATATAGCTTTTCTAGCATGGCTCTATAACATACCAAACATATTAATTGACATCCGGGTCAAACTCAGTGCTTTCATCTACTCTTGTCGTGCGTTGGCTCAAGATAACATTGATAAGCATCCGTCCATGCCTGTTTTCCACCAGTCTCAATCACATCCTAAAGGAATCAGATGCCAGTGTTATCTGGCCAATCAAGTTGTATTGATGACATACACCATGACACGGAATGTTTCCATGGCTTTTTAACTGCTCACAAGGCCAGAACACGAGAGGCTGAGCATGCATGCGCACCCTTACCCCCGCCTATTCACCAACCCATCTGAGACAGTTCTCGTATATGAAGATGAAGAAAAGCACCAAAAAATTACCAACGTTACACAGTACATTCTTTCTCTGTGGCTTTCACTCAAGCTTCTTGCTTGACGATCACTGCTTCCGCTGCTATGGTGTATTCACCGAAGAGCCTCGCCGCCTTCGTCTCCGCGGTGGGCATTGCTAGCAATTTCGCTCTTTCCATCTCCGTCCCTTTCGTCAAGAGCTCAAAGGCAGCGAGTGGCGACGGTGAGTTCCAGTTTTAAATTAACCAGGACGGCATCTATCATAGGTACGATCAAGGTCTTGGGGAAAGACTTTGAGGTATATATTTCATTTTCAAGTTGAGAAACAAAATTAAATGTCATGTTGCTTACGAAGACGAATTTTTCTTCCGTCTAGGTCCAGATCGACACCGGTAGCTCGGACCTGTGGCTTGATACTACAGGCGTAGACATCTCAAGTCTCATCCAGACGCGGCAGTCAACCAACGTCACTTACGGGTGAGAAGTCACATCTCTTGCGCACATGTTCAATTCCTTAACACCCTGTTAGTGATGGAACAGTCGCTGAAGGACCTATCGTTGTTGGAAATGTGACGTTCGGAGACTTCACATTCTCATCTGCATTCAGTTACATAGTGACGTTCCATACTTACAGCCACTTTCTTTACTCATATAATGTCAGTTTCTGCGCCAGGCTCCAATGCCACTACCCTAGGTGATAAGGGACTATTAGGCGTCGGACCGTAAGTCATTCCTCCTCTGAGATCGTGTTGCAGCACTCTAATGATTTCCTAGTCCGGGAAATTCTGTGATACGAAGCCAGTTACAAGGCTCTACCTTCAATGGAGATACTGTACTCGAAAATGTTTGCATTCTTCCATTTCTGCAACATACAGAAGCACTTACCGGCTATTCGTGAAATAGGTGTTCGCTTCTAATCAGTCGCTCCCGACGTTCATGACATTCGAATTATCCCGTTCAGAGGTCACGAGCCTGACCGACGGAGGTGTCTTCACGCTCGGCGAAACAAACTCGAACTTCAGCTCCATCCTGAACGCACCGAAGCTGCCGGCGCTGACGCCTGCTGCATGGTTTGTGCTGATGGATGGCTTGAATGTGAACGGCAAGCATATTGCTAGTCCAAACCAAGATATAGCCCTCCTCGACACGGGCACGAGTCTTGCGCAGCTTCCTAAGGCATACGTTGACGCGATCTATGGCTCCGTCCCCGGTGCAGTCTACGACCCGACTGAGGGACAATATGTCGTCCCTTGTGACACGAAACTAAACATCAGTTTCTCTTTCGGGTAAGTCACTACGAGTTCACTTGGTCAGTCATATCCAATAGCTCATATACTGTCCTTCTACCCCTTGATCGTAGCGGAATCCCGTATCCAGTCCACCCTATCGACGTCGTGTCTGCGGCCACGGACGATAGTGGACAAATCATCTGCACTTCCGGGTTTCAGGTTAATACGCCGGATACTGTGCCATCGGGCGGTGGTGTGGATGCCTCGATCCTTGGCGACTCTTTCCTACGCAATGTCTATTCGCTGTTCGCCTACAGCGCGGAATCATCCCCTGTCAATGGCACCCCACCTGCGTACGTTCAACTGCTAAGCGTGAGTTTTGTTTTCCTCTTCGTCGCGGAAAGCACTATAACTGAAATATGTCCTTTTTTTGCAGACAATAAACATTGACCAGGCATTCTCGGAATTCAATCAACTCTCCTCCCAGAGGAATGCTTCCCTCCTGGGCAACAACTCCTCTAGTAACCCAGGAAACTCAGGAAATGGCACCAGCAGTGGAGGGAAACCTAATGGAGCGAACTGCTCCCTTCCAATGGGAGCAACCATTTCCGTTTTGTCAGTACTGAGCGTAGGCTTAGGGATGTTGCTCATGTGATGTCTTGACAACTTCATCGACTGTGGTACCCTAGCCTTCTGGTTTATTGTCATCTAATTATTTACATGGCTCACGGACTTTTTTTATCGCTAATCATTAAGCAAATCACTCTTCCCTTACATGGAGGAGCCAATCACACATGAACGTACACACGAAGCTGGTAGGACAATATTTTATTGCCCGAACGCAGACTGCAAGCCAGTAAAGAGCAATCCTGACTTGCAGATATACATATATTGGCATTCGGAAGAGCGGTTGGCCTTGCATAATTCGTGTATAGCAAGGATCGCTGATGCATGCGATCTTTATTCGGCCTTCCTAAATGCTAAACTACGGATCCGAAATTTAGAAAAAAGACTCATGAGATTGACTCTCATTAGGTGCGGAAAAGTTGTAGTGCGTGTCATACTGATCATTTGGCATAGAAAAGGTTGTCTGCATTTTCTGTAGCATGTTTTGGACATGAAATGAGGAGACTGCCATGTATGAGAGCTCGGTGGCGATATCTGGCACTTGCGCAAGACGTTGATACGGAAATTTCAACGAAAGAAATAAGACAATCAAACAATACATCCATGACTACATAAAATGACATCGCTGACGCGGAGGATAGGCGAGAGACACAATTATATATGCGGGATAAACATCGTCCAAGAGACTGTCTCAAATGCAGAGTCTGGAAGGTTGCGGAGGGATATGAGAGCAAGAATAAGGAGGGAAACACGAGAAAGTGGGTATACAGTAGCAGGAATCGTCTCCAAACCTCTTCTAATAGTATACCAAAAGAATTCATCCTTAGAATCACTACGCGTTCTCCTCCATTTATCGAAAAGAAAGTTGCGAATGGGAATGCCTCCAACAATACAGAGACAAATGCCGACAATGGACAGAGAAGCCGTCTGCCAAAGAATGCGCTCGACAGACGAAGGGAAGTCAAAGTGCCATGCAGCACAGTGGATCGATCCAAATGCGGCGCCTGCAAAGGAAGAGAAGATCAAAAGTGGCCTCATTTCGGCTTTCTCGCTGTAGAACATCATCGTCATGATCCACCCCATGTCATACTCATCGAAGAGCAGTTGGAGTGCCGGTTTGGTGTCCATTTTGTTCTTAGCATCGCTATAGTCTTCGAAGTCGATGCCCCAAGGTTCAGGATCTAGAATCTTGTCCATTGGGAGGAACGTGAACAGGTACGGCAAGTAGAACAGCTTCGTGACGACAACCGTGCAGGTCCTCCAAATCCACTCGACAGCTCGGCGGAAGTGCGATCTCGTCACCAAAGAGTCTTCTGAGCCATCAGTCAAGTTCCAATCATCTGAGCGGCTTTGTAACTCGACCTCGATCTGATCGTCTGTTTCCGGCCGGTGAGGTAGTAAACGGAGTAACACGCGGATCATTCTCAGAAGCCACTTTGCAAGTGATCGTAGATGTGTTGCTAGTGCCGGAATGATTGACTGTGCGGAGTCTCGGAGATAATATCTCAGCCGGAACTCGTCTTCGGTGAATAACCATGTCTCCGCGCTCATTGGATGAGCATGTGTATCCTCTCCGCTCCCGCCGGTGTTCTGCGGCTCGTTCTCGCCATGTCCGGCATTGACAAGCTGCCTCTCCAGCTCCTTCGTGCGGATGACTATCGGACATCGGACATCAAGTGGTTTGCTCCACCAAAAAAGGTACATAATGCTGTTCAGCCCGGCCAATGCAGCTGTCGTAAGCTCAATCTCCGTAATGGTCAAGTGCTGGTGTGCGCGTGCGATGAGCTGGATAATAAACCAGGTGATTTGTAGTAAAGCAACTCCTTTTGAAAGAGTATCGCCTTTGCTTCTGTCTTCAATTTCTTTCGCTGTCGTATCCGGGAAGTCGATCAATTGCTTCTCCAGTAGTTTCCGAAGATGGAAGAATCTGAGGACACTTTCCTGCACCACGATTCCCTTCTTCTTTGTTTCATAGCGGTAATCATACGATGCATGGAAGTCGTCACCCTTTATGTAGTCCACTTTGAAACCACCCATCTGCAAGAAATGCGCATGTGTCATTGTCCATTGCACACCTGCAAAAACTGTTCAACTAAATTTAATCCGATCTTGAAAACAAATAAAATAGTACATGATTTCGGGCGTGCTTTATTCATCGTCTCTCTTATCATCACGGCGCCTCGCCATTGCTTGAATGCCCACATGATCATCACCTCCGGCGCGAGCAGCGCCAGGCACATGAGGAAAATCCGACGCTTCAGTAACGGCCAGCTCTTCTCCTCGAGAAACGGTGCATTCGGGTGCACAGACACCCACGTCACAGCAAACGTCGTCGCCAAACAGCTCCAGAGGATGTCCCAGACAGAGCGACCGGGGCAAGAACAGTCGTTTAAGCATTCGTCTCGAGTGAAGATCGGCGCATCGTACGCCAGCGGGTCGGCGAGGGAAGAGGCGATGGGTGCAGCACTTGTGCCGTACCGTCGGGCGAGGAACAGGCAGGCGAGAATGAAGAACATGGTGTAAGACGGAAGCAAGCAGAGTGGAGAAGAGGGTCTCAGTTGTCTGTTGTGTAGGAGATGGGGACAAAGAGATAGTGTGACTATATACCGTCGACGCATGCAAAATTGTGCTGGCTCACCGAATACACTGCATTTGCACGTTCCATTCATACCGCCCGTCAATACGTCCCCCATCAACACGTTGGCGATAACCCAACATCGTCGCACCGAAAGAAGCCATCACTGTCTTCCTTTGTGGGCGAAGGAGGCGATGTAGGCCATCCTGCTGTGCATTTCAACTCGCTCCTCGAGGTGGAGACACACAGAAGTTGATGAACGAGCAATTGGTGCGATACGAAGGGACTGAGCGCTCGACTACTGAGGTTATTAGTGGTATATTAAGAAGTACTCAAAAGCGCGCCTAACGTCAAACCGAAAGCCGACTTACCTTCTGATACCAGAAACGTTGAAGCAACGGTGCAAACACGAGACCAGTTCAGGTGAGTGTCAACTCTGGATCACACAGCACATCCGGACTCATTTATAACGTTTAACCGAATCTTATAGGATAGTGCAGGTCGGTTGTGGATTTAGCTACAGTAGATGACGTGAAAGATGAAAGAGCACTTAATGTACCGGGTATAGTGAACCTAATTAGCATTGGATAAGGGGTCCTTATCCAATGCTAATTAGGTTAGTTAAGCAGGCCATCCCCATACTGCGGTTAGTACCGCTGATACTGGGGATGGTCTTCGTCGTATAGGCCTGGTGTACTGCAGCCAGGCCTAGATGACGCGTGGCCGGCCTCGGCGGTGGCCGATAGACCCTGGCGTGCTACCACCAGGGTCACACGGCCTCCGCGTCACCACAGACAGCGAGCTCGACGTCGCCGACAGCGAGCACGGCTATCTCACTCAATTTTTATCCGTTCGGGCTCATTTCTTTTGCATTAAATATAGTTTAATGTGTAGATTATATTGTCAAAGAATAATTTATAATTATATACTATATACTGTACTTTGCAAACTTTGCCATAAGGCCACCAGCACCGACAGGGCTATCGCCCTCGGTAGCGATCACGGAGTCTTCGGCGCCCATCTTCGTGTCAAGCCATTCCATCTCGTGAGTCGTCACAGCTTTGTACACCTTCCTGCGAAGGCGCATGACGTTCCGCTCACCCGTAGCTATCCAAAGTGCGCTCGTGACACTTCCAAGTGCAATAGCACCGGCAGCGAGAGCAACCAGTTCGATAGCTGCGATACCAACATCATGGCAGAGTGCGGACTTGTCCTGAGATGTTGCGTCGGTGAGGGGGAATCGAGCAAAGGCGTAGAAGACTTGACCAATGACATGTGTCATGAAAGGCGCGACACCGCCAGCCATGATGGACGTTCTGGCTGCCGCGAGAAGGAGCGAGAATACATCCCTTCGCGAGATGAGTGGGAGTAGAAGATGGGGAGACGGTTGAGGACCATGGGACGGTAGCGATGGAGAACATGGTTCTGCGTCATGCTACTGCTTCTCGGTGTCGTCTGTGTCCCCTCGGACGGTCCTATGTAAGGACGTGCGGGTCGTTTTGACCGACTGCTCCCTTATTTATGAGGTTGTAGGCGTCTGCATGATTTCGTAGTGCTTATCTGTTTCGACAGTGAGCTGACGCCGATTCAGCGAAGGTACGGTTGAAATGCTCAGCAGTGAGCTGAAGCGAAGACGTCGGGCTAGGCGACGCCCAAAGATCGTACAGTCGTGGTGTGGGGAGGAAGGGAAGGTGTTTGTGTGCATAGTGGGCAAGCTCAATAGCTATTTGTTGCCGCAAGCGTGAGCGACTCGGCGAGTATGGTTGGTTGCTCCAGCATCTTGGATGCTTGAGTGAGCCTGTCGGCCACCATAGCACCTGTAAGGGATAAGTAGTAGCACATATTTTAGTAGAAAAGTCAAATAAACATACCTCCAATGTGTCTGAACATACGAAGCTCTTTCATGGGGTGGTGGGGAGGGGTGGATGACAGTGAGCATGTTACGTCTCAACTTACGGTCTCGTATAGTTGGGTTTCGCAACGTTGGTTGCTAAGACTAATAGCGGAGCTGTTACGTCTCAACTTACGGTCTCGTATAGTTGGGTTTCGCAACGTTGGTTGCTAAGACTAATAGCGGTGAAAGTGAGTTGTTGTGTGTGGGTTTGGATTTGGTGTTTAACTACCTTAGGAAGGCTAGGCAGGTGGGGAACAAATGGGGGTTCAATGGACTTAATGAGTGGGAATTGATTCTGAGAAGGAAAAGGTCGATCTGTCGATCACGAACCGAACCGTACGGTTCGACAGATGTATTTTTGCTTTGATCGCAGGGAAGAGGTCGATCAGATGCTTCGCCGAGGAGTTTGGGGCGACTTTTCTTCTGCAGACGATGATGTGGTGGGGTGGTAATAAGATGATTTTCTCACGACCCCTACTGGGTCGTTATATACAAGGTTGTTTACAAGTGTACCGTCCACATTAGGAGTATCTACTATTGCCCATTGTCCGTACGACCCCATCGTACCATTCCTCTTAACCCACTACTGCTGCCTATCGTCCAACTGGCTGACGCCGAACCATCATGCTCGGACGAGTGAACTCGTACCGTACGGCTCTCGGATCGCCACTGGGGATCAGGTGTTACACCTCCCCCTAACTTTAGAATGTGACCCCCTGGTCACTCGTGCGCCACCGTGCTAACGAGCCAGGTGCGTGGGCGTCGAAGCCTAAGTGGCTAATTTTGGAAATCGAAGATCCGCGTCGATCGCGAACCTCCATGGATATCACGGAGGAAGCGCCCTCAGGCCTCTAGCCCGGCGCTCAATCTCCCCATCTTCGAACGCCCACGCCAGTGTATGGCAAGTCGTTTCCATGCGATTCCAGCCGGCCATCCTTGGGCCCGCGCCCCTTCGGACGCCTTCTCTTTTGCTCTCCAACCACTACCATCCTTCCCCCGCTCGACGATTAACAAGAAGAAGTATGGCCCCCTCCCAGATCCACCACCTCCTTCCTTCGACCGAAGGCCTATCCCCTGAGACGGTCACCAAAGTGACCCAAGTCAACAATGTCATCAACCTTCTCGCGGCCCATTGCGAGAAGGAGTTCACTCCGTTTGGCATCCATAAGGTGGGCACGGCCAAGGTAGACTGGCTGTCCATCGCCGACATATTGGTGGTGAGTATTCTTGCTTGTTGAGCGTTCGTCTGACTAAAAAAAACCCCTCGAACCAGGAAAAATGTCGCAAGGCGCTGACAGCGCTCGTCGCATGCGAGGACATCATGGTGGACATCCCCATGGCCCAGGAGTTTGAGGCGTATAGGTACCTCGACGCCTGCCTCCACCCCACTGGCACGCCCGAGGAGCGCGACGCCGAGGAGTCCATCACGGACTGGCTCGCAAAGAACTACCCCGCCACGGAGGGTACGGCGCCGCCCGCGACTCAGCAACAACAGCAACAGCAGCAACAACCTCTGCCCCCTCCCCCATCCAATCCTGGGGGCCGCGCCCC
The DNA here is from genome assembly GCA_910574555.1 of Trichaptum abietinum. Lineage (NCBI taxonomy): Eukaryota > Fungi > Basidiomycota > Agaricomycetes > Hymenochaetales > Trichaptaceae > Trichaptum > Trichaptum abietinum. The sequence goes on along the minus strand of CAJTBE010000005.1, from coordinate 3,726,755 downwards.
TTCCTCCTCCCTTACTCCTCCTCCTCCTCCCCCTTGGACGGTCAATTCTTCGCGCGTGTCGCAAGGAGGCCCCGTCCAAAAAAAACCCCCCCGCACGTCGCCCACTTGCTCGTGCGTGCCACCAACCATTCGCCCTGGCTGCACTGAGCATGAGCTTGAAGTCGATCCGCCCGAGCCGCCCGCAAACATTCCACGGCGCGCTCAGCGAAAGAGGCCCCGCGCCACTATCGTTTCTGACGATGACGAGGTAGAGCCATCGGATACTATCGTCGTGCAGAACAAGAAGACTCGCGTTGCGTCCCCTCGTACCACCGAGACTGACACCTTGCCGGTATGCTCATCGATTGATCAATTTCTTGATGTGTGTGTAACGCATCCCCCTCCTAGTCTCGTCTGCGATCTAGCCAAGCAAAGGGAAAGGGAAAAGCGCCTGCGGCATCCCCGCCGAAGACGAAGACGACGACGAAATGTGGCAAGGGTAAGGCAAAGTCGATCGCTCCCGACGCCGAGCCGCTCGATGTAGTACGTCTCTGTCTTGTTTTACCCATGTTGTCAGTGGCTAACCGTCTATCAGCTGGAGGAGCCAGTCAGCAGTGACCCGAACGACCTCGTACGGGCGCAGTTCACGAACGACGAGTGGAAGACGCTGATGGAGCGGCTGGTGGTCACCGGCAACAAAATTTTCAGCAACAACTACTCGGTGGACTGCCAGGACTCCATAATGCGTATAAGTCTGCCAGAGTGGGCGAACGGTGGCCATACAGTGCGTCTGTGTATTTTGTTGTTCATCTCAGCGTTTACTGACGCTCCCCTGTCCTTTTCTAGATCCTGCAACGGTCTCCCGTCCCGTGTCAGGCCTGTCTCGACGCCGGTGCGGCGTGCACCCGGCGTGGTACCGACCACAGCGCGCGCAAACTCTGCGTGCGTTATGAGCAAAAAAAATGCACTTGCACTTTGTCGGTGTCGCACGGGAAGCCCGCCGGTGGTAAGGGGGCAAAGGGGGCCAAGCGGGCGGACAGCGCGTTCGAGCATATCTCGCTCGAGTCCGTTCTTCCGACCCATCTCAAGGTACGTTCCCGTCCAAAAAAAACGGCTTCGCCCCTTTTCTTTCTTTCATTGCTGACTTCCCCCTCTTTTTCCCCCCAGGGTGCGTCTAGCGACGAGATTCGTCGAGCCATCGAGGCAAATGGCACGACCTACGTCCTCGATGCCGCCATGGTCAACCTCCGTTGCTCGCTGCCCCTGTTGGCCGCCGCCATGGCCGCGACGTCCCAGGTTCTCGCGAACCTGTTCAAGCAGGCCGACGCGGTGCATAGTGAGGCTAGTCGGCTTCGCGACGGCCTCCGCCACCTCATACCGCTAACGCGGTATGATGGTCTGATCTACACGCATCCGCTAGCCGATGCTGATGGCGAGGACAAAGGCGAGGGACCAAGCGGCACCCAGAACCATGGCGAAGACGAAGACGATGTCCAGATGGCCACGCCTGCCGGTTCGAAGGACGACGGTGAAGATGGTGAGGCCGCCTCGGTGGAGAAAGCCCTCGATACGAACGAGGGCCCGGAGGGTGAAGACTCTTGATGAGTGAGAGTCTTCACGAAGATCTGCATATACTGAACGCGGATCGGTGATGAATGTGATGCTTGAAAGCGCGCGTGTTTGCTTTAAGCGTCTTGACAAAGATCTGCGGTTCTCGTACGGCGACTCGGTTCGCAGTGATGTCTGTCGATCTTTCTTCTTGTTGTCCTACTTCCTTTCCTCCCTAATAATGTACCCGTATCCTAGACCAAAAGTAAAGATAGAAAAAGAGAGATAAAAACAAGTGCCCCGGACTTATTAGTTTTAATTCGATGTATCTACTTTGCCTTTGCCTCTATTTTCTTTTTCTTTTTAATTTTATTGTTTTTTGGCTTTTGGCTGTATATGTTTATCTGTATATAACGAAGAGTAATTAATAAGAATGTTCTTGTTTTGTTTAGAATGAAATGGAGCGAGTGAGAGATAAGGAGATGGTAAAAAAAAAGCGAACCGAACCGTTCGCTGGAACGACGAAGCTCCCTAGAGCATTGCGATCGAGCCTGTGGTTTAGAATTAAAGGTGTTAATAAGTACTTTGCTTCGAATGTTTTAGAGTGAGATAAGAGATGAAATAGACTGATAATGGGAGACTTGATAAAGAAAGTAAGAGAAAATTTAACCGGACGGTTCGGTGACTCGAACGCTTTTGAGCTAGGGCTCAGTGTCAGCGGCTCAATAGGTGGTCTAAAGAAATCTGTTAATAGTGGCTTTGCTTAGAATTAGAGAGGTATAAGAGACTGAAAAGGAGAGAGATAGTAATCGAAAAGAAAAAAAAAAAAAAAAAAAAAAATTGCGGCCGGTCGTACGGTGCTCGTCCGATACCCGTCCATTTGCTTTTTACAGATGATATCTAAGGTGAAATTGAAAGGAATAGTTGCTTGGCTTAGAAGATGATAATAAGAGAGGGATGATAGTGTTTAATGAATATAAAGGTGCGTGAAAGTGGGCTTTGCTTTGAACATAAATTTTTAAAGGTAATTGTGACTTTGCTTAGAAAAATTTGGGGCGGCTTAGAGCGTTTGAGATGGGGAGATTAATAGGGACTTTGCTTAGAATGAATGATGGCTTTTCTTAGAAGAAGATTGAATCAGATAGTGGCTTTGCTTAGAAAAATGGACGGTTCGAGACAGAGAAATGGTAAAAAGTTTCGCATTGCAGTTCGTACGGGTTCCACACCTGCGTACGAGCGTGCAATGGGAAGATTAATAGGGACTTTGCTTAGAATGAATGATGGCTTTGCTTAGAATCAGATTGAATCAAATAGTGGCTTTGCTTAGAAAAAATGGACGGTTCGAGACAGAGAAATGGTAAAAGGTTTCGCATTGCAGTTCGTACGGGTTCCACACCTGCGTACGAGTGAGCAATGGGAAGATTAATAGGGACTTTGCTTAGAACGAATGATGGCTTTGCTTAGAATTGGATGGTATCAAAATAGTGGCTTTGCTTAGAAAAAAAAATGGACGGTTCGAGACAGAGAAATGGGAAAAGTTTTCGCGTTACAGTTCGTACGGGTTCCACACCTTCGTACGAGCATGTAATGAGACTCAAAGCAAGAAAGGAATGAAATTAAGGAGGACTGGTGCACTCAGCATGGTGACTTCTGCTGGCTCGATATCCTCTTCTTCATTCTGCGCGTCAGTCTGGGTTTCTGATTCGTCCGCGTCTTCTTCACTCTCCCTATCGCTTGAAGATTCTTCGTTCGGCGTACCGTTCGCGAGACTATCAAGTTCTGCTTTTGTCATCTGAGTAAGTTCCTCGACAGTGACTGTCAGGTTTGAACGCGCAAAGTATGGAATGACTCGGAAAGCACCAAAACGCGCCCGTGCTACAGCACCATTCGTTTCACTGAGGATATACGATCCCCCTACCGTTCGCCTCAGTACGACGTACGGTCCGAGGTATCGAGGCTTCGTCTTTTTGTTCAGTTCCTTTTCGACCCTAGTATTTCGTACGAGAACCAGATCCCCAGGAGCGAACTCCTTATCGTAGATTGTGTGCTTATACTTCTTTTCGAATTCTAACGCGCCAGCGTGTCGAGCTTTCAGAATACGTTCGTGCGCACGTTTAAGATCTGCCGGTCTCTTCAGTAATTGTCTCGCACGAGCTGCCAATAGCTCAGCTGTGGTCAGTCTTTCAGTTGGCGGATTTACTAAAAAGGTAGCCTCCTCCATGTCGAACGGTAAAATCGGTTCGACGCCGTGCGCCATCTCGTACGGTGACATTCCGGTAGCTTTTTGGATTGTAATGCGCTCGGCCCAGAATACTGCGTGTACAACACTTGGCCATTTAGACTCGTCTCCTTTCACCATCTTCATAATAGCTTCGCGGACATCTCGATGTCGTCGTTCGACTGCACCGTTCGCTTGCGAGTTATAGGTTGAAATACGTATCGCACGGACTCCGTACGCTTTCACCATTTCAGTGACAGCCTCAGACACGAACGGCTTGCCATTATCTGTGACCAGCTCGAAGACAGGTCCCCAACGGCAGAAGATCTCCTCAAAGATAAACTTCCGTACGGTCAGTGCAGACTCAGCTGTAAGTGCTCGCCATTCTGGCCAAGAAGTGAGCGAGTCTCGAGCATGGATGATATACCGATATCCACCGGCGGTAGGCATCAGCATAGTATCAATGTACACTTTCTGGAACAGAGGGGCTGGTGTCGATACCACTGGTGGTATATGCTGCAGCCTGAACTGCCTCGTCTGACACTCATGGCACGTCCGCACGTACCACTTCACATGCTCCTCCATACCCGGCCACCAAAACCGCCTTCGTAGCAGCTCCTTAACTGCAAACACCCCCTTGTGGCCCAGCTCGTCGTGGGCCGCCGCGATCAGACCAACTCGTTTCGTACGGAGTGGTACGAGCCGGTGGACTCCGTCTGAGTTCTTCCTCCACAGCTTATCGTGTCGTACGAAGTAATCTGTCGCATGTCTAATTAGCATTTTAAACTCCCCATCCAACATACCTTCGTCCCTCCTCAGAGTCTCCAAAAATGTGCGAATCTGTAAAAGTCTTCCCTCCTGTTTCTCTCTCCTCGCACTAGTCGGCAATTCCACTTCTCCTGGTCCATCCGAGTCCACTACGGCTTCCGCTGCTAAAACCTCTGCTACCTCTGGCCTAGTTACCCATCGAATCTGCCCTTCCACACAAAAGAATCCGTACGCCTGGTCGAGCCACTCTTCTGGATCGCCTCCTTCGTCTTCTTCATCCCCCTCTGCTCTCCCTCGTCTCGACATACCATCGGGCCCTTTATGTCTGGCTCCCGGAACATGCACGAGTTCGAAGTGAAACAACAGAATACCAGCAATCCACCGATTGATAGTCGCGTTCGGCTGGATGTCCGGATTATTGATCATACCTCGAATATACATGGCGTCGACCTCCACTACCAGCTTCTTTACGTCGATAATGTAAGTTCGTACTGCCCGTAGAGCTCGAAAAAGTCCATAAAGCTCGACCTTAGATTGAGAATAATGTGATTCGCGAACGTTCCACGTTCCCGAACCGAACCGGTTCGGATATCGTTTTCCGTCTTTCCCAATCTGAGAGAGAACATAGCCAAATCCAATGTACGAAGAGTCCACACCAAGAATAACCGGTCGATCTGTAGTATAGTCAATTGGCCTGAGACCCTCACATACGGCTATAGCATCCTTGACCTCCTGCATGGCAACCAGACAGTCATCTGAAAATGCAAACTCGACCCCCTTTCTTGTAAGCTGTGTCAGAGGCCTAATGATCAAGGTATAGTCCTTAATAAAGCTTCGTAGAACTCCAGCCGTACCAAGAAAACTCCGGACATCCTTCACATTTCGTGGTACGGGCCAATCTAGTATTTTCTGGACTTTAGACTCGTCCGGTACGCGACCTTCGTACGTGCATTTATGTCCAACGATTTGACCAATCTGAGTAGCCACTGACATTTTCGAACCAGATATCGTCACCCCATGGGCTTGGAGCGTCTGAAGCACCTTGTTGTCTGCGTTTAGGTGCTCCCATATGAATCGGCGGATCTGCGGGTTTTCTGGAATTGTCTCATACGAGCCGTCTTCCATTTCATATCTAGTCCTAGGTCCCTTTGTCATTATGTCATCCACGAACGGTTCGGTCACATCAGGAATGAAGTCTCGCAACATGAAACGAACGTCGTTATGAAGAATCTGCATGGAATTTGTGTACCCCATGGGAATGGAAGTGAGCCGGTACGTACCCATAGGTGTCTGAAAGGTAGTAAGATCTCTCGATCGGACATCCAGCTTCCTCTGGTCAAAAGCCACGTACAGATCGTACGAAGAATAGCATGCCCGTCCGGCATATGCCTCTCCTAGCTGGTCTACGAACGGCGGTACGGCTGCGTCTTTGATAGAGATGCCATTGAGCGGTTGCAAGTCATGCACCAGTCTCAAAGACTTGCCATCCTTCTTGACTACACAGAACCATCTGCTTCGGTACGACGAACTGGACGGTTCGTATATCCCAGAAGCAACCTTGTCCTTAATGATCTGTATCACCTTATCATGAATGCCGTTCGGTATAGGAATGTTTCTGAAGACCCAAGGAATGTGCTCGATAGTGGGAATTAAAACGGGTGGGTAGTATGTCGAGTCGAATGACCCCTTCTCACTTTCGTCCCATGCAATCGCCGGTTCGTGCGCTCGTACCATCCATTTAACCAGTCGTACCTCTGTTTCAGTCAGAAACGCGTCTGGATTCCAGTCAATGGCGTCATGCCTTTCCTGTGTCAATCGTTCGCCGGGTTCGAACTCTGGTGGATCGGTGGGTAACTGTGGAGCCGTACCAACTAAAATTGTGAAAATTTTGACGATAATTATCGCGCCAGCGTTTAATAGTTATCGTCGATAACGAAAACTTTATTTTGCAGCCGTGCGGCAGCGAAATGCCGGGGGTGCCGCGAGCTGGCACCCCTCGGCAACCTCCCCATGGCAGGGATCAGGCCATATTTGGCAATTAAAGCCATGCTTCAATGCGTGGCTCATTTTCATTGCAATAATTTGAGTTCCGGGGCTAGGCCCCTGTTAATTTGATATAAAATAGCCTACATCTAGATCCAAAGGTAAATCTTTTTATTTTGTAATATGATGCAATCGCTAATTTACAAATAATATAGCGACAGCAGCGCGAAGCTCCGGCGCTTACGGTGGGCGACAGCGTGGCGCGCGCGCGCGTTGTCTGTCTTTGTCTCCCACTTTCACAACCGTGCCCTTGTTCATACATTATTGTCGTCTGTTCTGCTCTCTATTTTCTTCCATCTTGATGCTGCACTAGAATGTCTACGCAATCTTACTGGTCGCAGAGGAGCAGGAAGGCTGTAAATGTGGCAGGTGCGTCCGACCGGAATCTGAACTTCTTACCGTTAAGAATGGAACTAAATGCTCGGTACAACGAATAGGGCTCGCGCAAGCAAGCGTGCAACGCGAACCTTCACCGTAGCTTCATTGCAAGAAAGCCAACGATGTCAGCGAGGGTGCAGGCTATGCCCATTGTCCCTAACCGTGACAGCAGCAAAGTCAAGCAAGCCCAACTTCCTCTCATACCTCGCTACAACACAACAATTTCAGCGACGACAGTGACAGTCGCCTTCGTCTCAAAAGGCCACCTTCAACAATCCTGGACAACAGTCCTTCCAGGACAATCGCGATCACGAGCAAGAGTTGAATGGCTCAGGTTTGCCTTGACACCAGAGGTAAATGGCAATCTCCATTGGTACGTCGCTCACAAATCCGTTCTACCATATGTACTAATCTGCACTTCGCAGGGCCACCAAAGACTCGCCGACATATCCTAGCTTGTCATCCGCGGCACGGGCGGTACACGAGCGAACGCCAGACCGTTCGTGTCCATTGCAGGAAGAACCTGATGACCACAATGAAGGTCATCGCTTTCCACTCATTTTTAGTGTATAAATTATGTATATTAATGGACTAATACTATCTTATATATAAATATGATTGAAACATAAAACAATCCGATCGAAAAAGTGAGAGAAATGAGCTACATACGTTGTCGAAGGTCCCCTTTGACACGTTCACGTCCTCGAAAGTGAGTTCGGCGATTCCCGGACTATTTAGCCGAGGCATCGCCGGACACCTTTTTCTCTCTCGAAATTAATTCACTTTCTTAAGATATTATCAGGCACATTATATAGAGTAATAGAGATCACTGTATAGTAAATTATCATATTTATTTTAGCAGTAGTTGTGTACTTCGTTGTTATGCTGCTTGTGAAACAATGCTAAAATGTGCCATACTTCCAGTATTTATTCATTTGTATAATTTTGAGACTCTCTGAGACTCCAGTCTTTGTGCTAAATCGATTTACTCTACATTATATATACGTCTAAAAAAGAATTATGCTCATAGGTTAAGTGGAAGGGGTTGAACTCGAAAGTGGTGCTTGAAATGCATCACTTCGAGTGAAACTTGTACAGAAGTGTTCGTCTCTCGAATCCATTTGTGCACTTCAAGATTCTTTTCCTCATAACTTCCAATCTAGCACCTCAATAACTTCTATATATATGTCTAGTATAGATATCAAATACTTACCAAATTTTTGAACTCCAGAAACATATGTTATTGAGCTGCAAATGTTGAGAAATGGGCCAAAGTGCTCAAAATGGTCAAATTTCGAGTGTTTTTCATTTTATGATCCTCTAATAAGCAGCGCATGGCCTCCCAAATTTTATGAGATACTATTTTATACTAATACAATATGTCTGAAAATTGGGAAGCCTTTCCGGTGTATGGAAGGCACTATACAAATTGAAGAAACTGTCAAATCATGCATTATTCAAAGATACTCATGTTCTTTACATATTTCAGCTTCACGTATATCACCAATAAGCCCCGATATTTTTTGACAGATACCTGATACTAATATAAAGTGCTGCGCATACTGTGCCTGACACGAATCGTGCTGTATAAAATTGAATTGCCATGTTTCAGATATGTTTAAAGTGTTAAAAATGAGGAGAGTTACCATTTATAGTAGTTTCACGCGACCTCTCAGGGTCGAATCGTGCCACGTCGTGTCGTCCTTGCTATTGCTTTCTTCACAAACTCCTCCATCCTCCTGCTTCCACTTCGCGGGACCGCTCCTTGCTTGCCATGAATGTTGCCTTTGGCTCTTCAGGCACTCTCAGCTGCACCGCCAGTACATTGACCGACTGTGCTGGTCCAAGTACCACGGTATTCATTTGCGACCGGTGAGTTTGCGGTGGCTCTCACAGGGAAGACAGCGGATGTGGGCGAGCGGGCTGCAAGCTTATGTTGCTCTTCTTTGAGCAAAGGGCACATGTGAGTATCACTTATCTTCTTTCATGGCCGTTCACCTCACCAGTCAGTGCGCAATGCTTTAGCTTTTCTCTGCTAAGCCACTACACCCACTGCACGACACCCGCACACCCATACGCCTTCCTTCGCTACCCTGGCGCAGTATTCCCGCCTCTGGTCGAATAAACGTCAAGTCAGAATCTACTTCACACCATCTTTGATTGCTCCACTCGGTCCTGGTGAGTGCTCTCAATTGCTTATATTCTGGAACAATTCTAGTGTGTACTGTTGATACGACAGTAGTTTTGCAGGTCACTGCAAGGCCGGCAACCCTCTATATCCTCTCTCCATAGACATCCGACAAGGAACATGCTCCCGCTATGGCACACATGCTCTGGGGTTTGGTGTCTGGTGTGCGACGTCGTTCTCTGGCCGTCTCAACAATGGTCTGACGACGCTCGGGCCATGGGTGGTTTGTGCAGTTGCTTTCATCCTCGGTAAGTCCTTATCTGATTCATTTTGTTGCCAACAGCTAGCTGATGATGAAGTCAGGCTGTGGAATCGGCTCCCTGTTGAGGATGCTCTACATACTGAACTCGGGGGCTCACAATAGGTATGTTTATTACCGTCGTAGTCGGCGAGCTGTACGCGTACAACGCGGCGACCCCGACGTGCCACGCTCGGGCTGCGAGCTGACCCCGCAGAGCTTGTGAGGCCGTAGTCGCACCCGCGGGCGACGGACGTAGCGGGGATTGGATCACCATTCCCGCCGCGCGCGTACCCGCCCTGCGCGCGGCCGCGCCGTATTTACAATTAATTATAATATAATTTATGGTGTATTATAATTAGCTGGGTCTGGACCATTATGGTCCAGGCCCTTTGAAATATATTAAATTTCAATTTTAACGTGCCTCTAGAGGGTCCAGTGTCTCCCTGAGGCCAGACCCTGAATTGCCGTGTGCGGCAGACCCGGCACAAGTGCGAGACCACGGCATTGTGCTGCCGCTTGGCTGCCGGGTAAGGGTTTTCCTTATCGACGATAATTATTAAACGCTTTTGCGATAATTATCGCTACATATTCACAATTCTAGTTGGTACTGGTGAACTGTGGTAGATGCTCGAGCGGATTCGGGTGTTGGTGCCGTTCGATTCGCAGCAGGCACCTCAGTTCATACGGTCCGCCGTATACTGTCAGGACAGCGGATCGGATTAAATTCCTAATTTGGAAGGTTGTTCTCAGGCTCAATTGTAGCACACAGATACAAGTAGAGGATCAGATTTATATTATTATCAGATTTATATACAATATAATAATATCAGATTTATATACAATACAATAATATCAGATTTTTATACAATACAATACAAGTATATACAAAGAGACATGGGGGAAAGCAAAGGCGAAAATTAAATCAGCAAGTTGATTCGGATTTAAATAATATAAAGCAAAACTTACCATTATCCGATACAATCATATACATATATCCAATGCAGTTGTCTCCGATAGATCTTTTTATCTGATATATATCCGATGCCGTATGTAAGTAATTTGAACACATAACCCAATGGTAAGACGACTTACTGATTGCTCACAGTTCCGATATTGCAAGAGCGTGTGGCCAAATGCCTTAGAGAAATGATTAGATTGGTCCGGGTCAAATTAGCATTACAATAGACACGTACAAGAGAGTGACAAAGTCAGTACAGCCTATATGGATTTCAGCGGCATGCAAAAGGGTAACAATGTTAGCGCAATGACAATCAGCGACAATAACAAGATAAGCGCACCAAACAACCAAGATTGGCGAGACCACAGAGCATGCGTGACTCAAGAGATATGCGTGGTGGAGAGACTTGGCTGAGCTGGTTCGGAAAGGACGACAGGCCAAGAATAAGGAAGGAGATGCGAAAGGAGGCGTTCAGGAAAGGTACAAAAGAACCTTCGCGATGGAGGGCACAATCGGCACCGACGACAACATACTGGCCCGGACAGAATACATTATCTTAAACTTATTGTTAGATACAACATAGTTCAGTACAATAGTCAATACGTACATTCAATGAAGCACTGGATGCTTGGCTACGAAGGCTTGGTGGAGACTACGCAGACTTGAACGCACAAATAGCGGGCTCGCGAGGAAATGCTTGCGGATTTGGATGTCATTGCTGATCGACACTGTGAAGATATTTGCATCCGCGTCAGTACAAATAATGAGAAAGACAACGTGAATTAGCACCTCGCAGTCCAATGCACTTTCGCGCAGTGTCCAGAGAGGTGAAGAAGGAAAAGAGAAAAAAAAAAGCTCAGCGGCCCAGGTGCTGTCCTCAGCTGCACCCTGGCTTCACAACAATGGTCTTGCCTTAGCAGACCATTTGCCACATGAGCGAAAGGAAGGGGAGAAGAAGGAAAAAAGAATAAAAAACATACCCTTTATCCAAGGTTCCCGAATGTTGTTGAAGGCGCAAGTGTTGATGGAGTACAAGCGCGGGCACGCACGTCCGTCTCTGCGTATAGACGGGTGACTCTGCGACAGACAAGGACGACTCGCGAAGAGTGATCCTGGCGAGCCATTTGGATACACACAGCCCGAAGGCTGCTGTTTCCAAATTTGCGGGGAGGAGGGGGGAGGAGGGGGAAAAGAAGTCCAATCTACCTTTACGAAGCCTTAAGTGTTATTTTTTTGCCATATTTCGGGCAGGCCTCGGCAGCCTTTCGGCGTACCATATTTGGAAAGAATTAAGCCTGCCCTATTATAGGCACATGACTGACGCGTCATTGTTTGCCAATCACGAGACCGTGTTAATCCCACGGTACGTGACTCCGAGTCTTGCTCTCCCTCGCAATTCCGGTCTCCGTGATGGAAAGGAAATCGGTAAGCGTGTAGTCTCATCATTCTAACAAGTATTAATTTCTTTGATTTCTCTTGAGTCTGGCAATGGTCGTTCTCGCTCGCCTTCTAGCTCTGCTCTACTCTTCACGCGCTAGTTTATGGTCGCGTGCGACGAACTGGAAGGCTTCGGAAGGACCGCAGGTGTGTATTTTATATAAGTAACATCTATCATAGCTATTAACTTCGTAGCGGGTCTTAAGATTCAGCTCGCATTCGGCTTGATGGATGACGCCGGATTACCTATGGTAGTAATGCTGGGACGGGTATATAACAAAGACTTCGCTTTACAATCATAGACGCCAACTGGGCACTTGCCAGCTAGTTTCATCTGTATGAAGGCTACCCGCTATCGACTGGTTCCCTTGCTCGTAATGAAGAGCCTCGGAGTTGAGTATGTTATCAGTGAGTGATTTGCCCATATACCAAGCTCTCCGACATCTAACGTCTGACTGGCAGTCACGAACGCGGCGGGCGCACTGAATCCTAACATCCCCGTTGGTACCAGTGCGTAGTATTGTTTCCATACATCTATCTGGTACTCATAATAGCAGTCGTTGTCATCCGGGACCACTTCGCAATCCCTAATCTCGCGGGCGCGCTGCACTCGTTACTCAGACCCGTCACGTCGCCCTCGCATCTCCGATTCCTTCCCCTCTCCAACACATACTCTGCCATGCTCCGACGCCTGGCGTTCCTGGCGTCGCACAAGCATGGTTTGGACATAGACGCGCTTGCCGAGGGTACGTACGCGTGGGTGAGCGGGCCGACGTACGAGACTCTCACTGACTTTTCCTATTTTCTTCCATTTTCTAGAGTCTGGCGATGGCCGTTCTCGCTCGCCTTCTGTCTCTGCTCACGCCTTCAACAGGAGTCTCCTGTGAGTGCAACCTCGGGGCTCTTTGAACCTCGTCAAAGCACCTCTCACGCATCGTCCTATTCTAGCATCTTGTGGAGCATAATAAAGGTATTCCCATCGCTCATGACAGTATTCATTTACAATAACTTGTTCTAGGGCTTTGGAAAGAGCTTTGCATTCGGAATTATTCACTTGTGACCGAACATTATCCCGAGGAAGCCAGAGTCATGGCGGGAGGCATGCTTCGTGAGTCACCTTCTCACCCTTTTGAACTACAAGTAGCCCGAGCTTAAGCCCGTACATAATTGCGGCATTTCAGAGAAGAAGAGGCGAGACGGCTGGAAGAAACTGCGATTCGGATACGGAATCAGCAACTAGAAGCCGAGGAAATGAAACGAAAGCGCCAGGTCAGCTAACTGATCGGCTTCGTCCCCTGAAGCGATCCCGACACGGATGTAGGGAGCTCTCTTGTTTTACGGTTCAATCTACTATTCCTCACAGTACAAGTCAACAGGTCCAACACCGACGAAGACCTTATTTGAAAAAACCCGCAGAGAAGCAACAAGAATCCAGAAGAGCGTTTTTGATCCCGTGCCTTGCCGCCGTCTTCATCGAGCACAAAGGGGCTTCGCGCCAATTTGGGTTCATCTAGTGCACGACTATCTCACCCCAAATCTGCACCTCCTGTTACTGTTACCACCGTCACAGTACGTAGTACTTGTGCTAGCACACAGTCAACGTTCTCTCCGCCGCCCAAACTTCAGAACGAATCCCACACGACAACATCCACCCCTCAGCCTAGACCCCTGCCTCCGCCACGACAGGACTTGCCACCAGGTCCGAAGCCGTTGGGGTCAACCAAGAAGGATTCAATAGCGGCGTAAATCTTACCCAAGCAGAAGGCGTACTCACAGCTGTCAGACTCAGATGCTCTACCTAACAGGATGATGTCTCGCTAACACATGGGCCTTCTGCGCTCATATCGTGTATGTATTATACTCCGCCCAAGCAGTCTACATCTTATACCCTGATCTTGCAGGCGCACTGCACCCGCTCCGATTCCTTCCCCTCTCCAACACATACTCTGCCGTACTCCGACGTCTGGCATTCCTGGCGTCGCACAAGCTTGGGTTGCCCTGGCCGAAATGGAGGGGATCCGATACAAATGTGATCAGATGTTATTTTTTTTTAATTAGCGTACAGCGTTGTATTAGTATATATTGTTTCAAGTTAAGTAAATAATAATGGTAGTATGGCTGAGTTCCAAAATGGAATTCCAGCCCTGTAGTAACTAAATCTGGCCCCAAAGAAATAATATCTGACAAAAATAGGCTTGAGAAATAATATCTGACAACTTGAAGAAATAAAATCCAACCCCGGAAGAAATGATATACAACCCTGGGGGGAAATAATATCCAACCCCGGGGAGAAATGATATCCAACTCCGGAGAGAAATGATATCCAACCCCGGGGAGAAATGATATCCAACCCCTTGAAGAAATAAAATCCAACCCCCTTAAGAAATAATATCCAACCCCTCCCAGCTAGTTGTAGTAATAATACCCAACCCCATGTAGAAATAAAATCTGACCCTTTGCAGAAATTATATCTGACCACTTGTAGAAATAACATCCAACCTCTTGTAAAAATGATTTCCAACCCCTTGTAGAGATAATTTTCAACCCCGGAGAATTGATATCTGACCTCTCCCCACTTCTCTCCTTTACCACCACACTCGTTCTACACCACGCACCTTGCCTGGCATCTGCCTTGGAAAAGGACGGCGCTATGCACACCGAAGGCAAAGTCTTGGGCCTCCCCGAGGTGCTCACTTCACCACCCTTGGGGATCCGACACCTCGCTCCTCTTGGTTGAGGACCGCTCTTCGACTGTCTCGCTCTTCTCGGACACGAAGTGCGCTTGAGCAGCGCCAACTGGGCTGCCGTCAAACAGGCCGTGACCGACAGGATATTCTTTGCTCAGCACTCTGTCAGCAAGGCCGACGAGATACGCCTCGCAGACACCAGTCTCGAGACGCAGATAGTTGTTGTGCGCACTGCGATCACCTGGAGAGCCGGTAACCCTCCATCAATGCGCAGGCGATGAGCAGACCGAAGATGAATCCCAGAACAATGCGATAGCAAGTATCATTGCGGGAACCGCACCGTTGGAGAACTCTATTCGTCCGATGAGAATTCATCCGAAGGACACGGGTAATCTGACACGGTATGTGCCACTCTTCTCGCTTTTTTGCATCTGCTCATGTTACTCTCAAGAAACTTTGCAACGACAAACTCATCAGCTGTCTTCAGCTTCCCAGTCACTCCAACTTCCGTCTACTTCACCCATCGCTTTCTAATATTTCAGGCTCTCGGTATCGTCACTATTCGACTCAACTGATGTTTGCTTCCCACCATCTCTCATTCGACCTTCGACCAACCCGAGAACTCCTGTCCCTCTACACCCGTTTTCGCTGTTTGTGCCACCAGAACAGTGACAGACCCAGCGCAGTCATCGCTATTCAAGCACCCCTGTGTAAAGTCCGCCACATTCTTGTATAGAATTTGCTACACCTGTTCATCGACTGATTCGCCTCCTTCGACACGCCCGCACGAAACTGCATAGGGTGCAGCCTCCGATGCACCCCGGTCTCCACGCACAGCCCTTCCCATTCTCGATTGTACCGCTTCTACCTCCGCCGCGCAATCGTCTTCTCTGTCGCGCGGATAGCTGAGGCCATACCCAGAGTTGGCATAGTCTAAGTATGGGATGAAACTAGGTGCGTATTTGTAGCACCTTTCATATGATACAGGGAAAAAGCTGACATACGCATAGGAATACACCCATCGCCAATCTCACCTACTCAACCTCCACCGAAACCATATCTGCTATCCGCTTCAATCTCTCTGAATCCTCCATCCTCGGGTCTGTAGGGTCCGAGCGTACATTTACTCTATATGACATCCGGACAGGCAAGGCGGAGCGCCGTACCGTAATGCAGTTCCGCTCGAATGGACTTCCGTGGTCGCCCACATTCCCTACGTCCGTGCTCCTGGCCTCTGAAGACCATACTCTGTACACTTTCAACATGAGGAACCTGGGGTCTCCAACGCAAATATACAAGGCCCATGCCGCGGCCGTTGTTAGCTGCGACTGGAGTCCTACGGGTATGGAATTCGTTAGCAGCGGCTGGGATAGGACGATCAGGATTTGGAAGGAAGGTGTCGGTTGGCAACCTGAAGTCTATCATACCAAGCGGATGCAGCGGTAAGGGTCTGTGAATCGCCTCACTCCGCACTGCCTTATATGACGATTTTAGGTTAACATCCACCATATACACCGCTGATGCGCGCTTTGTACTGTTGGTTTCAGACGATGGCATCGTGCGCATCAGACAAGCTCGGGGTGGTGACCATGCGTGAAAAGGCGGCCATGGAGTACCGTGACAGCCTACGGGAACGCTGGAAGACCGATGCTGAGATTGGCAAGGTTTCTCGGTATGTAACTGCCCCTTCCTTCCTACAGCAGTGGCTTACTGACCATTCGTTTCTTTTTAGGAGTCTGCGACTCCCTAAACCTGTTTACATGGTGTCGCAGCTCAAGCACACGATGCTGAGGCCAGGCGCGTCAAAGAAGAACGGCGCCGGAAACACACAAGAGCAGGCGAGAGCAAGCCCAAGGCCGAGTAGAGGAGGGATGGGCAAATGTTCTAGTTAATGCATAGATAATCAAATTGAAATGAACCTCTACATAATTCCGACGAATCCCCTGTGTAAGAGATGTCCAGAGCAGGACTAAGGCTAGATGCCAGTGTGCGTCGCACAACATGCTCAGTCACTGGTTGTCTCTGCGAGTGGGTGGAGGATGGAAGAATCAATTGTCTGGGGGGTTGGAAATGATTTCCCCCGGGGGTTGGAAACTATTTCTACAAGGGGTTGGAAACTATTTCTACAAGGGGTTGGAAATCATTTTTCTCGGGGGTTGGATATTATTTCTACAGGAGGTCAGATTTCATTACTCCCGGGGGTTGTATTTTATTTCTTCCGAGGGGTTGGATATCATTTCTCCCCGGGGTCGGATATCATTTCTCCCCGGGGTTGGATATATATACTACAAGGTGTCACATATTATTTCTCCCAGAGTTGGAATTAGTTACTTTTGTATTGCATTGGGGGTCAGATATATATACTTCATGGTGTCAAATATTATTAAAACAGAGTGTTGGATTTAGTTACTACAGGGCTGGAATCCCCTCTTGCTGCTGAGTTGTTCGACCCTTTGTTTCCAAGTTAGCTTGTCTGTTCTGTACTTGTTGTCCAGAGTTCGACTCTCGTCGAAAACACTAGTTTTTTTTAATTTCACTTTTTCGGCTGGTCGGGTGAGCGGCCGGGCGATTTATATCCGATATAATATTTGTATCCGATCTCTTCCAAATTAGGAATTAAATCTGATCTGCTGTCCTGACAGTATACGGCGGACCGTATGACCTGTGGTGATCGTTCGCATATCTTCTGGCAGCGTCGTTGGTACGGGTCGAACCTTTCTAGCGACTGGCTTATAGGCGAAACAATCTGCATCATACAAGGACAAAGGTGACTGAGATTTTCTGGAGCCGCTAACGTTTGTATATACATGCGACTCTGGTTCGTCTCGTACGGCCGTGCCAAAAGAAAGTTCGAAAATGAAATCAGGAGAGAGAAGAGAATCATGGTCAAGGGCAGAATCACTCTTGTTCGCCTCCACCATGCTGATATATAATACTTTGGCTGCAGTCTCATCACTCGAAGCCGCAGCTACTGCGCTATCTGCTGCGCCGTACGGCCACGCTATCGTCCGCTGTTCGACAACTGTGGCCGCAGCTGTCAACTCCCCCTCCTCCTCTTCGACGTCCTCAACATATGCCTTTGCATACCTTCGCCTTCCTGCCACTTCTACTATCGCGATCGTCCCGGTGTCCTCGATGGACGCGCACGGTTCGTACGGCTCGTCAGCCTCGTTAGCCTCGATGGCCTCGTTGGCCTCGCTGGCCTCGTTCATATCGGTCGTAGGTCCCATCGTCAGGACCGTCTCACTCGCGCCTTCGTCTCCCCGGGCTCGTTCCGGTTCCTCGACATCTAAAAACCCAGCATAGCCATCGCCGGACGGTTCGCCGTTCGAGCCCTCGTCGGTACTTGGTGCACTGCTCCAGTGTTTGGATCAGTGATGGTTAGCGACATACCACCATCCAGTGAATGCTCCAAAGTACTGCGGGTTAAGGCAAAGAACGGCTGTCCTAACAGCAGTGCGAACGGCGCGTTATCCAGGACATGGATATGCATAATCAGTACGGCCGTACCGATTCGTACGCGGGCATCGTGTATGATTCCCAACGTCGAATTGTTGGCACCATTCACACCCTGCATCTGTAGTTTGCGATCTACACGCATGGAAGTATCCATCTGCTCCCAAGCCGTACGGTTAATTGCCGTGATACTCGAACCAGTATCCAGAACCGCCAACAAGTCGATCTTGTCATTGATGTTCACTTCGAGGCATCGAAGGGGGAACTGTTCGCGACCTACGATGTTCCCTTCATCATCGATTCCACTCGACAGCTGCCGTTCAAGCTCTCCCTTGGTGAAGAATACCGCAGTCGGTTGTACGCCTTGAACGGTCGGTACGGTAGACGGTACGGTACTCTTCATAGTGCGCTTGGGGGTTGTGTATTCCCTCGTACGCTTACGAAGGTCGGGTGCTAACGCTAGCAAGTCAGCAACTGACAGGGTAATCTGCGCGTCACGCATCTGGTTGAATACCCTCTCGCTGGCATCTGGTCGAGCTTCTTCAGCTGGAGACGTGTACGAACGCACGAACGAACCGTTCGGCTCGCTGCTCCTTTCGACTTGGGCTGGTTTCGCTGGCACCACAGCTGGCTTCGCTGGACCTGGTTTGGGCTTCGTTGTCGGTTTACCTGTATCCTTCACTACCATTGGCGTCTGCGTGTCCGCCGTCATCGAGGCTTTCGAACCGGTTGGTACGGGTTTGGCTCCAAAACTCTTCGAGAGCCTGGGCACCTCCACCGAGAACTCAACCGCCTTCGACTTGCCCCTCCCTTTAACCTTCTCCCTCAACTCTTGGACGTACACCTCGAATCGAGCAATCTCATCTTCAAGGGCAGCCTCAGTTGCTTCTTCTCCTTCTCTGGACTCTACTGGCTCGCTCTCGCTATCGCTCGCTGGTTCGATCCGGGCTCCAGACGAATCGACTTCCCAGGTCGACCCAAGAGAGCCCATCACATAACACGGCCGAGGACCGGAGGTATCGCCAATGGTCTCACAGATAAGTGAAGGTGTCAGAGTTGCACCGGTGCTCGAACCGTTCGACTGGTGTGCACTTCGTACGCGATCTCTGAGATTCATGCCTGGTTGCCACCTTGGTTCGGAGCCGTCCGGCATAACAATGCGCCAGTTCTCATCTTGTTTGCACAGTCCCTTCTCCTTGTCTTGGTGAAGATCCGCGCAATCCCGTTTATAATGGCTCGGGTGCTGGCAGTAGGCACACGATGTTCCTGCTGCCGGCTGAAGACGGTACGGACCCGGCGCTGGTGCGTACGGTGCTGGTGCAGTGTTAGGCACACTGGCTTGCGGGCCCCATGGTCGCATGTTGGCTTGTGGTGCCGTGCCGGCGTACGGACGCGGTACTGCGTTCATCTGTGCCATCTGTGCCGTGGCAGCCTGCATGAATGATGATACTTGCGCGGTCATTGCTTGGGTTGCCGTTGAAGGGCAAAAGGTGGTTAGGTCAATGAAAAGTGGACGCTTGATGCGAAGCACTCAACAAAGTTAAGAGAAAGTAAAGAGAGCGAGTGGATCGCCCGCAGGGAATGAGTTACGAGTGGTAAAGAGGGAGAACAAGGAAAGTAGGGCGTGTTTGGGTACACAGGTCACTTCGACGAAGGGTAGCAAAGGGTTTTCGAAGATACAAACACTCCAACGAATGGATCGAACCTCTCGAGCGAGGTTCGAAGTAGATACGAGGCTTCGAGGTGGCTTCGAACCTGAGTCGAATGCTTATACAAGCGTTACGACGGGTCGCGAAGGCGCAGAGAGAGAGTTCGAAGACAGGTTCGAAAGATGTGTAGAGTAGAGAATAGATGTATTGAGACGTATAGAGGACAAGCAGTGACTGATTCGAACCGCTCAGAAGAGTTTGAGGGCCTGAATCGCTATGTACTCGACTACGTAGCTGGTGTCTTCTTCCCTTCGAAGCCAGTGCACCTTTTATACACTACTGGCCTTCATCCCCTTTGCCCGCCTCGCGACCATTGAATATATTCACGTCGCGGGGTCCAGCTGGTTCTGATGAAGAAAAGAAAGAAAATATGAAATAAAATAAACCGCCTGACAGACAGCCCGGTGTTGCACGCGTGTCCGACCCTCCGCACGGACCATCCAATATACCTCGTATCCCCCGTACTATCCCGCCTCACTAATCGTTCGAAAGCCTTCGCTCGCGCCCTCCAGAGGCCATCCCCTCTCTTCGAAGCACTTCGAAGCGCCGGCCGTTGCCCCTAGCTATCGATAGACACCCCGAAGTCGATATTCCTGTCCTTTCGGTATCTTCCGGTGCTCGATCGACGCGTCGGACCTATTGTGGGTCCACCTACTGAGGCAGCGAAGTCGCGAAGCACAGTGTTCCATATTTGGACAGGTTACCTGATTGGTCGATCCTTCCTTCGAATCTGCTTCCTTCGAATGCCCCTCGATTGGGTCGCTTCGCCGGACCGCGACATATCTTCTGTGGGGTCCTTCCGAGGTACGAACTCGTATCGAACCACTTTTCCGGCCGGAGTCGGGCTCGGTGCCTTTCCGCGCGAGACATTCGGAATCAGATGCCCCTCATCGATCGATTGTTGTTCCTCTTGCTTCGATCAGCTTCGACCACCCACGTGTCCCTCTATTCGAGTGGGAATTGGCCTTACTCAGCCTCTATAGTCGGTTCGAACCGTTATTGTTGACTCGGCAACTCGCGCGTGTAAGTTAGCTTCCGCAACGTCGATCCCTGTATAGCTAGTGCATATGGTACGGCTTGTTGGCCGTTCTAAGGTGTATGCGGTCCGATATCTTGCTTCGATGGACTAGCTACCGCTTCGAAGTGACGTATAGACTTGATTCGAGTCACAATTGATGATATTTCCGTCCATAAGGGGACTATCTCCCCTACATCTCCCCGGGACTTTGAAATAGTGACCTCCTGGTCACTCCGCGCTGGCAACTCACTGGAGAAGACTTAACTAAGCACCCAAAGGGATAATGCCACCGTCTCGAGATATAAGAGTGCTCCGTCCCTTGCGACTCGATCTTCTTGACCTCTGACCTACACAGTCGCTCGGAAGTCTTTTAACTCGCTTTTACCCCCTTCTCGTATCTTTACTTGCAACCATGTCTCCCTCGACACAGAAAGTCACCCTGATCACGCGCGATGGAGAGAGGGTCGAATTCCCCGTGCTGTCCAAGGCGGCTTGGGCTCGGGCGAAGGAGACCGTGCGTGTGATTGACGAGCTGCTCACGGACTTGAAGCGTCACCCAAGCAGATTGTGGGACACTTTCTTGATACGAAAGGCGCTCAGGGACTGGGCGATAGCTTGCGCTTATCTGGCTGAAGGTCATGGGATCGACGTGAACACGGACCCGCAACTTAAACAATGGCAAGAGTCTACACCAGGTGAACTTAACCGGCTCTTGTTCATGGTCGAAGGAGAGCGTTGGACTGCAACGACGAAGAATTGGAAGGTTCCAGCAAGTACGGATTCGATGGCGAGGGAGTTGATTGCCATGGGCCAGTTTTCTGACGTATGTTGTGAATGCTGAATCTGTCTTGATACGAGCTAAAATTTTTCCCCCCCCCGTTTTGTTTCGTATTGCGCTTGACAGGGTCCATTCGAAGACATTTCCCCGGTACGGTTCGAAGGTGATACGAAGGTATTGAGTGCCCTGCCCGGCTTCCGTCCAGAACAGGAGCCAGAGTCGCCCGCCAGTCCCCCTCGGAAGAAGGCGCGGTTCGACTCTGCGTCGTTTGTGCAGGGCTCGTCAAGTGCCAACCCAGTGGTCGTCGAGACGGGCGAGGGTGACGATAGCGATGACGATGATTCTAGTGATTCGAAGGAGAGCGAAGAGAGTGAATCAGGTTCGAATTCGGACGACGATGATGATGATGATGGTGATGACCCGGCAGTTGCTCGCCAGCCTACGATTAGTAGGTTCAATTTGCGTGCCAAGCCGTCGGTGATACCGACTGCTGAGGTGACGGCGAATGCGAGTGCGCGCGCGACGGGGTCGAGTGTTCGAGGCGGCAAACAGCCCGTCAAATCCGCGAAGGTGAAAGTGGAGAAGGGGAAAGGGAAGCCAGCCGCCTCCCAGACGAAAACGGCGAAAGGAAAGGGGAAAACAATTGCCCCTGATCAGACCCCCGAGTGGGCGAAGCCCGTATGTTTCTGTCGTTATTTCAGTTCGATGCCATTACTTATTCTTCGCTGTTTGTGTTCTGTAGGTACTTGCTCCCGAGGTCTACGACTTCGAAGTGGTTGCGACGGGCCAGATCAAACATGGCACATTGAAGGTGATATGCGACGCACTGGTCGAAGCATTCGACCAGTATTCCAATCATCCTCCATCGATGAGCACGAATCCGCATCCTTTCTTCCGCAGTCGGGGTGCCTCTGACGGGTACGACATTGCTGTGAGTACTGCATATATGGTGTTCGTTTGTCTCCCCCTTTTTAATTGGTACGATTCAGCGAATGAGCGAGCATGCTACCTCGTGCGAGCGGTGTGTCTCCCTCGGCCATCGATGCTACGTGTGGCCTTGGCCTCGGCCGCCGCCTGGCAGTCAGCGTCTACCGAAGTGCCTGCAGTGTGCTCGGTCGAAGCAGAGCTGTTCGAACGCCCCCACAGTCGGTCGGTGGTTGAACATCCCGGCGGAGCTCGACGCAGATAATGAGCCAGGTACTCCCGCGTCGTATTCCGCAGTTGATCCCTATATTAACTGGTCTTTCCAAGCTGTGGGCGATCGCTTCCCCGCAGCCTCTCCCTCCGGCGACTCACGTATCGTCGACTCTATGCTTCGACCGCATGTCGAAGCTAGCCCTCGTTCCCGTGGGTCTACTGCCGACCCTGCTTCGCATACTCTTCCTTCTCCTCTTCGCCCGAGTCCTTCGATGTCTCGTCAACCTAGTCTCGCCTCTCCTGGATCACCGAGTCCTGTTCGAGGTGGTCCCGTTTCTTCGTCCCAGTTTCAACTAGCTCCAGCCACAACTTGGCCTACCCGCGATAGTGTGGGGCCTCCAGATAATTTCTCCTTCTTCTCTCGGTCGGTCTCGAGGTCTCGACCTCCGGTGACCCCACCTCGTCCTGTCGTGTCGGCTACGCCTCGAGACCCAGTGTCTCCTCCTCTTCGGGCACGATTCCGGTCGATTACAAACGACGAGCAGGCCCTTTCCGCGCAGCGGGTGCTGATGGACATCCGGTATCGAAGGGCGGCTCAATTGGAGATGGAGCGTACGGCGACTGACAGGACTGCTGCCATGCTCACGGCCTTGCGACCCATCTGGCTGGCATGCCGGAGTCAGATCGAGCAGCTGCACCTCACTGTCGACAACGTCCGTGCGAGTATGGAAGACGACGAGTTCTTGGTGTCCCTGCTACGCGAGTACGACTCCGGAAATCCGAATTCGAGAGCCGTGGACCGTACTACGCTGACGGGTGGTGACGATCGCGAAGCAGTAAGGGAGCTGTCGAATGCGGTTGGTCGACTCTCTCCTCTGCTTGCGGATTCCGTTGGTAGTCTCGAAGCTACTCGTCGTTCGATTTCGTCTAGCTCGTTTGCGTCGAGGGGACTTGGCGGGTCGTCGAGTCGAGGGAGGGGCGAAGCGGGATCTCCTGCGCGCCGAGGATCGAGGTCGTGAGGTGCGGGTCTTTGTATTTTAAGAGCCTCGCATGTATCTATGTATTTTTATTAGTATTTAATGATACCGTTCTTCGAGTTCCTTGTGCGTATGAATGGTGCCCTAGATCAGAACAAACGGTTTCGAAGTGAGGTAACGAATGTGAGAAAATAAAAAAATGGGGGGTTCGAAACACGATTGACACTGTTTCGAACGCATATGAATGCATACAGCTGCCTGGTTCGATCGTTGTGTTTTAAACGGAAATATACATTTAGACAGAAAAGGTACGTGAGTGAGTAGTGAAACAGATATTTTTAAGGATTTTAGTGTGCTGTGGTGTTTCTCTGGATGGTATATGCGATCAGCACTAACAGAAAAGAGAGGTGATATGTTTTTGTGAAGTGTTTGGATCGTTATGAAGTTTTGTGTGGGTTTTTCGGATATTAAGGTGGTGTGAAACAGAGTAAGAATCGAAACGCGTTAGAAGGAAATGGGTGAGATAGAAACATTGGGAAATGAATTAATTAATTGTAGGGAAATGAAAAGGAAAGAATGGTATCATTGGGTATAGTCCGTTTTCATGGTGTAACGGTTTTAGTTCTCCTCCTCTGAGCTATCTTCTTCAGGGGGTGTTTCGTCCCTGGCTAGCTCGTCCAGTTCCGCTTCATCTAGACCTGTGAGTTCGGATAGAGAGACCGCTATTTCTTTTCGAGCGTAGTACGGAATGACTCTGAACGCAGCGTAGCGTTTTTCGAAACGGATCCATCGAGTTCTGCC
This sequence comes from Trichaptum abietinum, assembly GCA_910574555.1. NCBI lineage: Eukaryota > Fungi > Basidiomycota > Agaricomycetes > Hymenochaetales > Trichaptaceae > Trichaptum > Trichaptum abietinum. Next base: position 3,702,434 of record CAJTBE010000005.1, on the reverse strand, counting down.
AGGATATATGCGCCTCCTTTCGTCCGTCGAACCACTACGAAGGGTCCTAGATACTTCGGCTTTGATTTCCGGTTTAGTTCTAGGTTAATCTTCGTGTTTCGTGCTAGAACTAAATGGCCGGGTTCGAAGTCGTAGCTCTTGATGCTATGCTTGTAAAGATTTTCGAAGGCTCTTGCCGAATCGAATCTGGATTTTAGGACGAGCTCTTTAGCTCGTTCTAGGTCCCCCGGTCGCTTTAAAAGCTGAATAGCTCGGATTTCAAGGAGTTGAGCTGTTGTAAGAGGTTCACCGAAGGGTTCCGTCATGTAAGTAGCTTCGACGAGGTCGAACGGGTGTAGAGGTTGGACTCCGTGAGCCAAGTAATATGGGGAGTGCCCGGTGGTTCGAGAGACGTAATACGCTCGGCCCAGAAGACTGCGTTGACCACTTCGGCCCAGTTCGATTCCCCCCGGCTCGACATCTTCATTAAAGCTTCTCGAACGTCCCTATGGCGTCGCTCGACTATGCCATTGGCTTGCGAGTTGTATGGCGAAATGCGAATGTGATTAATGCCATAACGCTCGGTGAGGATGCCAGCCGCTGCGACGTATGCGGAACCATTGTCCGTGACTAGATCTTCGATGGCACCCCATCGACACAGTATATCTTCATAAATAAAATCTGCAATGGCTTGAGCTGATTCTGATCGAAGTGCGCGCCATTCAGGCCAACCAGAGAGAGAATCCCTAGCTTGTACGAGATACCGTTTCCCCTTCGATTTGGGGAGCAACATAGTGTCGATATAGACCTTTCGAAAGAGCGGAGCCGGAGTTGCTACAGTCGGAGCGATTCGAAGCTGTTGGAACGATCGAACTTGACATTCATGACATGTTTTAATGTACCATTTAATATCGAGTTCAAGGGAAGGCCACCAGAATCGATCCAGAGTCCGCATCCTGACAGAATAGACCCCTTTATGTCCTAGGTCATCATGAATCTGTTTAACTAGACTCATACGTTTCGAAGGGATAGGAACCAGCTGGTGTCGACCGTCTGGCCGTTTTCGCCATAGTCGATCCCCCTTGACGAAAAAATTGCTCGCATATTTGACGAATGCCTTGAAATCCGCTTCTGACTGTCCTTCTGGTTGAGTCGGGTGGTTCAGAAAGGCTTGTACTAGTTCGAGACGCTTGTTTCTGGTGACAGTGGTGTCCGAGACTGGGAATTCGATAGGCTCCTCGAAGGGGGGTGTCTCTGACTCCGTTCGAAGTGATTCTTGCGTATGCAGCGCGCTTTCCGCCAGAGCGAGGCATGGGTTGTCGCGAAGCATGAAAGAATACGAGCGATCGAGCCATTCTTCCTGGTCTGATTCCGAGTCTTGCTCGTCTTCTGAGGCGCGAGGACTGCGAGATAATCCATCCGGTCCTTGGTGTCTCGAAGCCGGGACATGCACCAGTTCGAAGTCGAATAGTAGGCAGCCCGCTATCCAGCGGTTGATTGTTGCGTTAGGCTGTAAGTCCGGGTTATTGATCATCCCCTTAATATACTTCGCGTCGACCTCGACAATTAACTTCTGTACGTTGATAATATAATGTCGAGTGGCTCGAAGCGCGCAGTATAGTCCAAATAATTCGACCTTCGGCTGGGAGTAGTTGCTCTGCGTCGCATTCCATGTAGCCGATCCGAAACGGTTCGGATATCGTCGATTATCCGCACCTAGTTGGTAGAGGATGTAACCGTATCCTTTGTTCGAAGAGTCGACTGCCAGGATGACTGGTCGTCCAGACGCATAATCAATGGGTCGAAGAGCTGGGCTAGATACGACTGCCGCCTTGAGCTGATCCATCGCGCTTTTACAGTCTTCGTCGAAGTAGAATTCCGCATTTTTGCGAGTGAGGTTGACCAGTGGTCTAGCGATAAAAGCGAAGTCCTTAATGAAGGTTCGAAGCACTCCTACTGTCCCTAGGAAGCCGCGAACTTCATGTACATTAGCGCATATAGGCCAGTCAACTACTCGCTGAACCTTCGACTCGTCAGGGACACGCCCTTCGTACGTGAGTTTGTGTCCTACAAATAACCCGGTAGGTTGTGCGATAGATAGTTTCTTTCCCGAGACCGTTGCTCCATACGCTTCGAAGCGTTGTAAAACCCGGTTTAAATCCTGTAAGTGCTCCCAGACGAATCGTCGAATCCGCGGGTTGGCCACGGTGGTTTCGAAGGTGCCGTCAGATTGTTCATATCGCGAGTTCGGCCCACTGACTAGGACATCGTCCGCGTACGGGCTGGCAATGTTAGGCATTTCGTCTTGAAGAATAAACACCACATCGTTATGCATGATCTGGAACGAATTAGTGTATCCCATGGGGATAGCTGTGAGCCGGAATGTCCCCAGGGGTGTCTGGAAGGTCGTAAGGTCTCTCGAACGCGAGTCGAGCTTCCGCTGATCAAAAGCAACGAATAAATCGAGTGTCGTGTAACAAGCACGTCCGGCTGCCTTCTCAGACATCTGATCCATGAAGGGGGGAACCGCTGGGTCCCTGACTGAGACGCCATTGAGAGGCTGTAAATCATGAACGAGCCGAAGGGATTTGCCATCCTTCTTGACCACGCAGAACCATCGCGAACGGTAGGACGAGTTCGACGGCTCATATATACCCGAGTCGACCTTGCTTTTAATGATTCGAACCACTTCGTCGTATATCCCATTGGGAATGGGGATATTCTTGAAGACCCAGGGCGTGTGTTCGATGGTCGGTATCAGGACTGGGGGAAAGTATTCCTCCTTGAACGATCCTTTTTCCGATTCGTCGAACGCGAAGGCCTTAGGGTGATTCGCGATGAGCCAAAGGACGAGCCGCTTCTCTTCCGCCCATAGGAATTTTCCCGGGTCGATATCTATTGCGTCGCGCCTTTCTTGAGTAAAATGTTCTGTGGGTTCGAACTCGGGCGGGTGAGTGGGTAACTCTGGTAGCCCAGCCAACGGGTCCGGATGCGGGTGTCTGACGATTCGAAACTCCTCTGGTAGCGTGGCTGGTACTGGTCGAACCTTGTTAGCGACCTTTTTGTACGCATATACTCTGCTGTTTGGGTTTGCCGGTGTCGTAGGCCTTGGTTCGAGGCTGGCCGCGAGTACCGTGTCCTTTTCGAAGCCGCTTCGATGCTCGTCCCAGCTGAGTTCGAAGACATGAGTCGGGTGATAGAACGAAGGGACTAGTTCTGGGTTGACAATGTCCACCGCCGGAAGGTATGGGGGTTCTTCTGCGAGTGGTCGCCGCTTCCGTAGGAGTGTAGCCTGCGGCAGGCCCGGTTTGTTGTTTAGAATGTGCTGTCCCTCGGGGTACGAATTGTGACCTAGCATCCAGCACGACTGTACGTAGGGTATTGCCTGACGCCTGTCCTGTAACAAGCGAAACACTTCAGCCGTATGGGTGACTTCCTCCCCTACCAGGTATGCTGTAGTGGTGGGGTCGTTCCTTGCAATCCGCTCCCAACGAACTAGCTTTCGAAGCTCTTCGACCCGGTCCCGGCGACCGTGCTCTGGTAACCTCTTCCATGACAAGGCTGTTCGAATCCATAGGTCGGCGGCTGTGATCTTCCGCCCCCACTCGTCTCTGGTGTGGGGGGTAGCATCGGCTTCGTCGAGTGTCTGGGCAGGTACCCTGTGGTTCGAAGTGAGCTGGAACTCCCCCACCTTGCCTAGCGAACCGTCACAGTGACTGTTGTCCCTAGTTAGGACCTTCGAAGGGTCTTCCTTTGCGCAAAGGGGCAACCATTCCAGGAAGGCTTGGTCACTGCCGCCAACCCGCAAGTTCGTCCTCTCGGTGTCTTCATTTACATGCGAGTACGACTTCGAGGGAGCCCGTCTCGAATCCGATTCTCCTCCCGTTCCTGTTCGCGTTTTTTTTCGAACCCTTGCTTCGTCGAGCTCGCCTTCGTCATCCGCATCCCCTGTTTCGTCCTCTTCGTCGGCGTTTCCTTCGCTTCTGGGTTCGAATTCGTTATCATCCGTATCCCCTGTTTCGCCCTTCCCTTGTTTCGTCCTCTTCGTCGCCGGTTCCTTCACTTCTGGGCCCTGTCGAAGCATCGCAATCACCCATCCTGAACTTGGCTGCTCCTCCTTCCGTTCCCCCATTGCCTTTCCTAAACTTGGCCTTTCCTTCGTTTGAGTCCTCTTCGGATTCTGAGTCTGAGACAGGCAGAAGTTCTGGTATTGGTTCTTCGGTGTCTGAGCCCGCCCCTCCACTGCTGCGATGGAAGGGTGGCCCCACGAAGCCTGAGCCAAGATCTTTCCCGGGTTCGCCCTTTCTCAGGAAACCACGTTCGAAGTGGTTCGACCGTCGTGGCTGGCGACTCTTGCGTTCGTTAATGAATTTCAGGGGTGCTTCGAACACTCCCTCGTCGTCTTGGACAAGTTCGTCCCGAGGCTTCGATGCCTCTCTACGTTTGCTGCTGTTGGGGTTCACGGACCCCCTCGTTTCCTTATGGTGGTTCTCGTACGCGTTATCGATGTCGAAGCCCGGTTCTCTTTTGAAATCGTCAGCTTCGCGGTAGCTTGGTGAGTCGTCCTGAGGCTTCGATGCCCCTCCACAATCGTGGCCCAAGTCATATTCGATGTATGTCATTGGTTCGCATTCGTTCGAACCGCTTCGTACAGGGGGGAATTCCCTGAACTCTCGTAATCCTTCGTCGGTAGGCAGGACAATAGGGTGAGTGTTATCGTCCTCATATTCGTCTCGTTCGGGGTATGGCACCTCGAATGGTGCAGGGATCGCTTCAGTAAAGCCCCCCACTTCCTCTTCACAATCATAATCTTCTGCGGTCTCGCGCTCGTAATCGTAGTTCATGGGTACTCGCCTAATATCGGCTCCTCGAATCTCATCCGAATCCTTGCTTCTTAAAAACCCGTTACTTTGAACATGTTCTCGTCGTCGTCTAACACGCCGGTGGGTATGGTGTACTGGCTCCCCTTTCTAGGATCTGTGATCGTAATCGACTGGGAGCCGTCTTCCATGTCTTTCGTAACGCATCGCGTGTGCGCGAAGAATGGCCTTCCCAAAAGGATGTCGAACGAACCGTCTGTGGTGACCTGTATTGGAACATTCAGTTTTACCGGACCTACCTGCAGTACGACTTCAGGGATAACACCCATCGTAAAGTGTTCCTTGCCATCTGCTGTCACCATTGCTAATGCCATGTCTGACCGGAAAGGCCTTCCCAGTGCGAACGCGACCCTGTAAGGTATCGCAATAAACGAGGAACCCGAATCCAGTACCGCCTGCAGTGGTCCTAGTCGGTCTAAGTGGACTCGAATCGTCCGCAGTCCGTAGCGGTCCATCGCCGCAGACTGGCCATCCTCAGATACACCGAACGTAGGCATGTCTGGGGGAAGTCGAAGTTCGAAGTGGTGTTGCATATACACCTGCGTCGCTCGCGAGATATGGGTATCCTGTCGAGGAACCCGCTTGTTCGAACACTTATCCTTCAGCTGTCTGCGCACATCTGGGCATGCTGCTAAGAGGTCGGCCACCGAGACTGTGATATGTTCGTTCAGCAGTTTAGCCAGAATTCCCTCTGCCGCGTGGCCATTTTCGAGTTCGATGGGGGTCTGAAAACGAAAGTTCTTATCCCCTCCCAGTTTCGAACCGTCTTTAGGTGCGTCGAAGCTGTCGTTCTTCTTGTCCATGGGCTGTGCTGTGGATGTATGCGCCGTAGTTGCCGTGGGACTTCCAGTATTACCGCTTTGGGCGGGCTTCGACTTCGATGGCTTTGCTGCGGGAATAGCCGGATCGACGTTCGCCGGTGGCTTCTCAGTGGGTTTCGTGCGCATTGTAGGGACTTCTACCCCCGCGAAGCGTACTTTCTTGCCGGATCGAAGTTCGGCTAGGTAATCTTCAGCTCTCTGAAGTTCCTCGTCTGCTTTCCTTCGGTCCTCGACATGTCGAAGCAGCATCGACTCTGCTTCTGCGATTGCATATGCCCCTTCTTCATCATTAGATTGGCCTTCGGTGACCTCTTCGATGTATGCCGCGGGTCGAAGCGTCTTCAACTTGTCCGATGATTTACTGGCCTGCATGAAGCTTTTTGCGCGAAGCATCAGGACCGGTGCTGCACTGGTAGAACTCATGTGAGGGGGGACGTCGCGATTCAGTGTCCCTCGAGCTTGAGCCCGAACTCTGTCCTTCAGTGACATCGACGGCGGTCCCGGAACTTCCGATCCATCGGCCATCACTACTCGATTCGTGTCTGGGTTCTGACGTACCAGGTTGTCTCGCATGTCCTGGGCGAGCGAAGGGCAGTTTCGCCTGAAGTGACCCGCTTCTCGGCAATATATGCACGTCACCTGTTGTCCAGTCGTCGTTCGATTGCCTTGGTCTCCTTGATAATTGTTCGGGGTTGGACCACGAGCTATCATGGCACGCATCGAAGCCATAGATTCCTTTAGTTCTCGAACCGTAGTCTCCAAGTCGTCTTCTGCCTTGACTCTTGGTGCGGGTGTGCTTCGATCGGACCGTCCTAGGTTCGAGGCTGGCCTGACACCCTGCGAGGTGCCCGTGAGGAGAAATATCGCGCTGGTTCGAACTTCTGCGATGTCGTATGGGCCTCCCATGTGTACATTGGGCAGTATGATCATGAGCCGTCGAATGAGGTCTTCTCGAAGCTGGCCTTTGAAACCTGAGAAGTATATCCTAGTCCCTTCTTCTTCTGATATCTTCTTTTTGCGTTCGAGGAATCGGATGACCTGGGTGATGTCGCGATGATACTGAAGGAACTCTTCGGTGCTGGTAAACTCCGAGGTGCGTTCGACGATATTCTCTGCGTCTCGAAGCGAGTACCGGTTCTTGGCATCAGCAATGTAGTTCCCTATCACCTCTTTTTCGAATGCTGCCCATTGTCCTACAACGTCATAAGACTTCAGTTCGACCCAGAGCGCCCTTGCTTTCTGATCAATGTAACGGAAACTTGTTTGTACTTCTCGGCATCCGTTAATTCGCGAGTCATACAGGCTTCGTTAAAGTCGAAGAAGAACAGTTCTATGTCGCCGGGGTTTTCTGTTTTGAAGGAAGGAGCATCCTTTGAGTTTCTTGCTGGCATCGGCGGGGGCGCCATGTTCGAAGCGGTCTGTAATAACGAAAGTGAAGAAGAAGGTTGATTAGCAGTCGCTGTTTCAGGTATTACAGGTTGTCTGTCACTACTAGATGCAGCCGAATCAAATGTTAATTGAATAAAAGGAACTTCGAAAGAAGAAGATGAAAGATCAATTCGAGGTTCGACAGGCCGCGTTTCAGAGGGAGAGTCCTGGAATTTCCTCTTCGCCGACCGGTTCGATTCTTCGTTTATTGGTGGCAGGCGCTTCGACGATGTCAGGATCGATAGTGTCGATCTCGATGACTGGGGCCCGGCGCTTTCGAACGACCCGCTGCTGCTCGATCTGCTGCCTGTAGTTGAGGCAGGTAATTCTTGAGTGCTGGCGGCGAGGGGTGTAGACGAAGGGGATACCGTTCCTGATACGTTCGAGGAGTTCTGCGCTTTTGAACGAGTCTGGGATACCTCTGTGTTCGGCGAGCGCTGCTTCGAGGAAGGCGCGGTCGAGCCTGGTGAGCGGGTAACTTTCGAGACCGTTACCGAAGACTGCGACTGGCGTGAATGAGAGGTGGCGTGCGCTGATGGTTTCGGCGGCTTCGAAGATGAGGGTTGCGTAGTTGAGGCCTTTGAGACGTTCGAACTGGAGGAAGGTAGGGGAGTTCTGATTGACGAAGGTGAAGTTTTGCGTTTCGATTGCTGCCTGCTCTCGGACGACGTTTCGGAGGATGATTCGGACGTATCGTTCGTCAATATCTGGCGGGTTAACGTCTGGCTCCTCTGTCGAGCGGATCGCGGCAAGAGATTCCTCCGCGTCGTCTGGTCCTGTGAAGGTGATATGGAGGACGGCGTTGGATTTCACACGAAGGTCGGTGAACTCGTTCGAACTGAACCTCCAGAGGTGAGGTCCGCCGCGGTTCTTCGAAGCGACTCCGAAGGTGGCAACTGTCCCGGGGTATAGGTGAAAGACGGCCCCTTCGACGATGCCGGGTTCGAGTAGGAGTGGTGATTCGTTACGCGAGACTTCGGTGAGGAATGGGAAGGTGTCGTCCGCCTTTCGACACAGTTCCTCGGTAGCAGCCTCTACGGGGTCTGCTTCGCTGCCTGGTGGCGATGTCGAACCTCTTGAAAGGTTTCTGAAATAAAGTCTGTCCAGTTGGCTAGATTTCTACTGTATAAATTCGAAAGGTTTTTAAAGGGTAGTCGTCGAAGCGAACAAAAGACGACTACGGCTCGAAATGCTACGCAAATGAATCGAAGAAGTAATCAGAAGGTAAAACACTTAACACCGTAACGTTTCCCCTCGCGGTGGGCTCCAGATGAAGGGCAAAAGGTGGTTAGGTCAATGAAAAGTGGACGCTTGATGCGAAGCACTCAACAAAGTTAAGAGAAAGTAAAGAGAGCGAGTGGATCGCCCGCAGGGAATGAGTTACGAGTGGTAAAGAGGGAGAACAAGGAAAGTAGGGCGTGTTTGGGTACACAGGTCACTTCGACGAAGGGTAGCAAAGGGTTTTCGAAGATACAAACACTCCAACGAATGGATCGAACCTCTCGAGCGAGGTTCGAAGTAGATACGAGGCTTCGAGGTGGCTTCGAACCTGAGTCGAATGCTTATACAAGCGTTACGACGGGTCGCGAAGGCGCAGAGAGAGAGTTCGAAGACAGGTTCGAAAGATGTGTAGAGTAGAGAATAGATGTATTGAGACGTATAGAGGACAAGCAGTGACTGATTCGAACCGCTCAGAAGAGTTTGAGGGCCTGAATCGCTATGTACTCGACTACGTAGCTGGTGTCTTCTTCCCTTCGAAGCCAGTGCACCTTTTATACACTACTGGCCTTCATCCCCTTTGCCCGCCTCGCGACCATTGAATATATTCACGTCGCGGGGTCCAGCTGGTTCTGATGAAGAAAAGAAAGAAAATATGAAATAAAATAAACCGCCTGACAGACAGCCCGGTGTTGCACGCGTGTCCGACCCTCCGCACGGACCATCCAATATACCTCGTATCCCCCGTACTATCCCGCCTCACTAATCGTTCGAAAGCCTTCGCTCGCGCCCTCCAGAGGCCATCCCCTCTCTTCGAAGCACTTCGAAGCGCCGGCCGTTGCCCCTAGCTATCGATAGACACCCCGAAGTCGATATTCCTGTCCTTTCGGTATCTTCCGGTGCTCGATCGACGCGTCGGACCTATTGTGGGTCCACCTACTGAGGCAGCGAAGTCGCGAAGCACAGTGTTCCATATTTGGACAGGTTACCTGATTGGTCGATCCTTCCTTCGAATCTGCTTCCTTCGAATGCCCCTCGATTGGGTCGCTTCGCCGGACCGCGACATATCTTCTGTGGGGTCCTTCCGAGGTACGAACTCGTATCGAACCACTTTTCCGGCCGGAGTCGGGCTCGGTGCCTTTCCGCGCGAGACATTCGGAATCAGATGCCCCTCATCGATCGATTGTTGTTCCTCTTGCTTCGATCAGCTTCGACCACCCACGTGTCCCTCTATTCGAGTGGGAATTGGCCTTACTCAGCCTCTATAGTCGGTTCGAACCGTTATTGTTGACTCGGCAACTCGCGCGTGTAAGTTAGCTTCCGCAACGTCGATCCCTGTATAGCTAGTGCATATGGTACGCTTGTTGGCCGTTCTAAGGTGTATGCGGTCCGATATCTTGCTTCGATGGACTAGCTACCGCTTCGAAGTGACGTATAGACTTGATTCGAGTCACAATTGATGATATTTCCGTCCATAAGGGGACTATCTCCCCTACACCGTTCGGAAGTCAGACATCATAGCATTAATACCAGAGACTGCTTCTTCCTTTACGTCTGTCGTACCGTACGAAGAATCGCCGCTGAACGCCATTGGCCCCTGCATCATGACGAGAGCTATATCGTGGACATTCTTAATAGAGTACGCCATTCCAGGGTGCAGGTCTGGCTCTTTGACTCGCAAGCGGGTCCACATTTCTTCCTTAAGCCGTACCTGCTCCGGACGGGTACCATAGAAGACTGAAGCATAAATCTCCGCGACTTCGTTCGTAGATGTGGTTCCACTGTCCTTCAAGTACTTACAGAAGGTCATGGCTCGCAGATGGAATTCTTTAAACTCTTCCACTGACTCAATTCGCTTTCCGTCCTTTCCGTCTCGATAGTCTCGTACGAACGTCTCGAACCGGCCTTTCGAATATCGAAGTTTTGCCTCTACCACGTATAGCGTCAAGACTTCCTTCTCAAACGCCTCCCAACTTGCTCCACCGAACGTGTCCAAGACTTCCCAACTGTCTCGAGTGTCCTGATCGACGTAGTTAACACAGCGCCGGATTTTCTCAAGATCCGTCAGCCTACACTCATCCGCTGCATCATTGAACGCATCGAAAAAGGACCGTATTTCGCCAGGTTTTGCCCCGTCGAACCTCGGTGCTCGGGATGATGTCCTTGCGGGCATAGTCTTACGATCCATGACTGGGCTTCGTACGGGAGGACGGTTCGAAAATGGAGGAATTGGCGGAAGGGGCCTATAAAGAGACTGCTGGTTTGGTAAGGGCGGTAGCGGACAACGTGTGCCTGGTTCAAGGTTTTGCTGCTCGAGCTCTTCAAACTTAGGCTCGAATGGGAGCTTTGGCTCGAGACCGTACGGTACGGCGTTCGACTCGGACGCTGATCGTCTTCGTGCTTCAGTGACTCTTGGCGGGTACAAGTCAATGTGTAGTGAATTGAAGTCGAACTGGTCGGGTAACGTTGCGATGGCAGGTAGGTCGTTCTCACAGCCGTTCGATCACAGTAACTTTGCGTCGCGTTGTACGACCCCGTGTGGGTGTAGTCTGTGCGAGCGAAGCCGTTCGCTGGGTAATGCGTGACGCGCGAACCGACTGTTGTTCGTTGGCAGATGTCGATCTCCCTGGTACTGCTCGCTTTTTAACGGTAAACGGTGATCGATCTGCCCCTTTTCCTTTATCCTCTGCGCTCAAACTCGTACTGGGGATGTTCGAAGACACGACTCTTGTATCTCGCCGAACGGATGGCTCGTTCGGACGATCGTTTTCCCAGTGGGAGAAAATTCTCTAAGTCGCACCAAAAAACCCCCTCGCGGTGGGCTCCAGATGAAAGTGAGTTGTTGTGTGTGGGTTTGGATTTGGTGTTTAACTGCCTTAGGAAGGCTAGGCAGGTGGGGAACAAATGGGGGTTCAATGGACTTAATGAGTGGGAATTGATTCTGAGAAGGAAAAGGTCGATCTGTCGATCACGAACCGAACCGTACGGTTCGACAGATGTATTTTTGCTTTGATCGCAGGGAAGAGGTCGATCAGATGCTTCGCCGAGGAGTTTGGGGCGGCTTTTCTTCTGCAGACGATGATGTGGTGGGTGGTAATAAGATGATTTTCTCACGACCCCTACTGGGTCGTTATATACAAGGTTGTTTACAAGTGTACCGTCCACATTAGGAGTATCTACTATTGCCCATTGTCCGTACGACCCCATCGTACCATTCCTCTTAACCCACTACTGCTGCCTATCGTCCAACTGGCTGACGCCGAACCATCATGCTCGGACGAGTGAACTCGTACCGTACGGCTCTCGGATCGCCACTGGGGATCAGGTGTTACAGCGGAAATGAAGAGGTCGTTTGGCAGCATTATAGAAACTTCGTTTAGATTCTCCCCCTGTTTAACATGGTCCGCCCGGCGTGATAGAAGGTCAGATTGTATCATCTGCTTGCCGGGAACATGAGTAATGTGAAGGTCGAATTGTGATAACAACAAATGCCATCGAGCTTGACGGGGTGAAAGTCGTTGGGCTTCTCTCCAATAGGTTAGATTGCGATGGTCACACCACAAGGTGACTTGATGTGGTGATCCAAGGAGATAATGTTTCCAAGTATTAAGGGCGCGAATGATGGCAAGTAGTTCTCGGTCGTAAATTTCGTAATTACGTTCGGCTGAGTTGAGTGATTGCGAAATGTATCCAATGGGTTTAAGAACACTGTTGTTGTCATGTTGGCGAAGGACAGCTCCAGTAGCGACTTTGGAAGCATCGGTTTCTAAGAAGAAAGGTTTGTGGGGATTCGGCATTAGAAGTAGCGGATGTTGAGAAAATGCAGCTTTGAGTGCGTCAAATGCCTTCTGTTCAACCTCAGTCCAAACAAACGGTTGGTCCTTTCGTTTGAGGTTGTCCAGTGCTTTGGTAATCTCGGCGTAGTGTGGGATAAATCGGCGATAAAAGTTGGTGAAACCAGTAAATGAGCGAACGTCTTTGACGTTGGTGGGTACTGGCCATTTGGTGATGCCTTCGATCTTGGTAGGATCCGTTTGGATGTGATTAGGCGTAATGATGAGTCCTAGATAAGTGAGTTTCTGTGTATGGAAGAAACATTTGGTGGGTTTGAAGTATAAGTCATTTCGTTGAAGGATTGTGAAGACGCGTTTGGCGCGGTGGATAAGTTCTGGTAAGGTTGGGGCATGGATGAGAATGTCGTCCATATAAACCAAGAGGTGGTTCAGTAGGATTTCTTCTTCAAGAATGTCGTTCATAAAGTGTTGGAAAGTTGCTGGAGAATTGCATAAGCCGAAAAACATAACTGTTGGTTCGAAAAGTCCTCGTTGAGTGGTAAACGCAGCTTTCCATTGGTCTCCTTCTTTAATTCGTATGTTATTGTATCCCCATCGAATATCTAGAGCGATGAAGTATTGTGATCCGTGGAGTTTGTCCAAAAGGTCTTGAACAAGTGGTAATGGGTACGCGTTTTTGATTGTACCATTGTTGAGGTAACGGTAATCTTGTACGGGTCGTAGAGTTCCGTCTTTCTTATCAACAAAGAAAAGGGGTGATGCCTGTTACGTTCACGGCTTCGGTAGACTTATCAGGGTAATGATAAGTGACAAAAGCGTTGTTTAGTGAACAAACAAGGTTGAGCAAAGAGTTGGCGCTTTAACGAGGCTCTCTTATGCTCGGAAGTCGTGGGTGAACAGAGTCTTTGGTACGATGGTGTAAAAGACTATAGGAGGATTGACTTAAGTGTCATCCAGAGGCGTCTATGTACATGCCTTATATACTGTAGAGAGAACAATAGATAAAGAGAATAATACATTGGGCTAACTCAGGCTAAGTTGAGGCATCTCGGGGCATCGTGAGGCAAGAAGCGTTACATGGGGCAACTTGGGGCAAGAAGCATCGAGTGAGGCTACGGAGGGCAAGAAGAAATGAAGGGGGCACAGTAAGGCATGTTGAGGCATAATGGGGCCCACTGGGGCATCGAAGGTAAAAGGTTAAAAGGCTAAATGGTAAAGTCACAGAAGGTCACGTAGGTTAAATAGAGGGAGGGCCGTATGCGGTAACGGAATAAATAGAGGCCAAATAAGGGCACGCATGCTTGATGCATAACAATACCCTGTTTCTACGATTGAAATTCTGTAGTAGCAAGTAATTGCGGATGCGAAATTTCAAAAACAAGTACAATGCTTATAAGATCAAGTTAAGATCAATAAAGAGAAAAGCATAAGAGAGGAAAAGCGAATGCTATAGGGTCAAATCAAGACCAATAAGGTATTAAGCAATCGGAAAATCAAAGAACTAGGCCTTGGGGAAATTAAAGTCCGATGGGAGGGCGGCAGAAGTGCTGTCCCAGTCTACAGGCTGCAGAGGGCGAGGCTGATAGACAGTAGGGGAGAACTCGCTCGGATGAGGAGTGTGTACGACGTATGGGGGTGATTTCTGGAGTAGGGGGCTGCTGTGGCTGTTGCGGAGGTTGCGGAGGTTCTGACGGTTTGTCCTGGGCATCGAAGAGGTTCCTGAGTGATTGATCAAAGATAGGCATGTTTGGCTGATCATGATACGACTCTGGGAATGCTGGCGGAGGGATGGTAAGCGGAGACGGCGGGGGCATAGGCTGGGGTTCCACAAAACGCGGAGGTTCTTCTAGGCGTCCATTCTGCACATTGTAAGCCAATAGTCTCTCGAATTGAAACTCATTGAACTCATTAGCCAACTGTCCAACAACGACTTGATTCAAGCGCAGGATGAGGCGCTGGATGTATGAGTAGTTGAATCGTCGATGTGTACCTCGGTGGAGATCCATATAATCTTGCATGTCGACAAGAAGATCATGGATGACGTTGAGTGAGTAGACCGAGTGATGGAAGTGGTTCTGAGGCGAGTCGAGGATGAGGGGGAGTAGACCATTGTGTAGCAAGGTAGCAGAGTATTGTTGACGAGTGGGAGCCGTTTGAACGAAGACCTGGTTGGGGAGTAGGAGTTCTGTGGGACACGAAGGAGGAGGAGGGATGTTCTCCTTATTGGATTGCCTGAGCACGTTCCGGATCGCGGGCATGTCGAAAGGGATGCAGGGGACAATAGATACAACACTCGCAGGTACAGAAAGGGTCTTCTGGATATGGTGCGAAGTGTGCGTGCAGGGTGCGTCGATGTCTGATGCGTCTGGTGATGTAGGGTGAGTAAGAGAGGTCAAGAACAATCTTGAGTCCGTATAGCAGGGGTGCAGCGTGTTCTGGGTTCCAGAATGTGTGTCGAAGTACAAGTTTGACGAGTTCAGGGTATGGGGAACAGGATTTGAGCCGTTGGATGTTGACAAAATCGGTGTGGTGAGGGTCGAATAGATAGTGGCGGACAAGGTCGATAGGATTGAGAGGGAAACGTTCGTTGTTGGGCTTGGGAGAAGGAGGAGGAGAAGGGTATTGAAAATCGATAGCAATGGAGTTGTGACTTAGCTGGGAGTACCAAGTGTCGCCTTCAGGATTCCAGTCAGGAAGGGTAGGATTTGGTAGTCCCCAGCCGTTGTTGTCGAGTGGTAGGTTCCAAGCGTTGTCGGGTTCGGAAGGTGGTGGCGGTTGTTGTTCTTGCTGTTGGGGAGGTTGGTCTTCTTCGTCGTCGAAGAAGGAAGGCAGTGGTTGAGGATAGAAAAAGACTTCAGTGGCGTTTCGGTGTTCTTCAGGGTCAAAGGGGCGAGGTTGATATGTTGGGATTGGGGTGTCGAAGTTAAAGGGCATGTGCGGGAGTGGAATCGTCTTCAGTCGGGGTGTTGGTGGGGGCAAGAAGGGACGGTGGAATTGTGGGTGGATCTGAGAAGAAATGGCGGATGTTGGGGATGTTTCTTGAGAGGTAGGTGGTGAGGAGACTGTTGCGGAGGATGCGAGCAATTTGTTCAGGTCTAGGGCCGTCGAAGTCGCGGATCTCAACGGTTGCGTCGTCGGAGTAAGGGGTGAGGATGATAGTGCAGGGTTCTGAGTCGATCTCAGTGTGCGATTCCTCGGGGGAGGGGTCGATGGCTGTCGGTGTGGGGCTAGGAGAGGGAGATATGGGTTCAAGGTCTGGCAGGGAGTTGTCAATGTTGGGTGGCGAAGGTGGTGTAACCGTGAAGGATTCCAGGGGGGGGCGTGTGGTGATAACTTGGAGTTGAGAGCTATAGATGGGGAGTTCTCTGGGGTTCTTAACGAGTTGGAGAAGGACATATAGAGCGGATGCTCTTCTCACTTGTTCGAGGTGGTTGCAGTTGTGGAGGCGGAAAGAGATGCTGTTGACCAGTGTTTCGAGATACGGAGAATGAGGGTAATCAATTTGATGTAGAAGGTAATGAAGATGATAGCCAATAAGACTTTGGGTCGCATGTGTCGAATGATCTACCGTCTCACGGAGTTCCGATAAGAGACTGTCCACAGTGTCTGAGAATGAGTGGCTGTCAGTTGGATGTGGCAATGAAAAACTCGTCATCGGGCCGTAGGCCTATGAAGATCCGGGTGGTTCTGTCTTCGTCAAAGTGGAAACAAATGCCTTGCACCCAGGTTCCTCGTGGTCTCAGGTAGGGAAAGAGGTACCACAGGGTGAAGATGTGTCCAAATCGGGTAGCGAGTCGGGTGATAGTAGGGTGAAAGTTAATGCGGACTATCCAAGCTAGAAGTTGGATAAGGTCAAAGAGACTGTGCATGGGAGATGCAGAAATTGGGGGTTGCTTCTGGTGTTTATATAGTGACGTTTGGCGAAGCTGAGGGTTGTTCATGTGATCGTTCTGACAGGGGGAACACTTCTAGGCAAGAGGGGGCATGTTGGTTCTTCGATATCAAGTTCTGAGGCAAGAAGTTCCTCGGTTGCATGCTTCGGAGGCAAGAAGTATGCTATCTAGGCGAAGTGGGGCAAGAAGTTTGATTGATGTGTGAGTCCGGGGTGTCCTAATCGGGTAGTCGGTGTCAAACGCGCGCGCGGTTCGCGCTGATTACAAATCAAACATATCAGCGCTGAGACGTTTGGTTTGTAAGCGACTTAAAGTGCGTTGGGCCTGTGTGTCCAAGATCGCCAAATCGGGTCAATCAAGGTGATGTAGCTTCTTGTATCCTTCAAGAAGTTCTTCTGTGTGCTTCAGGGCGTCTTCGGATTCCCATGTGTTGCTGCTAGTGGGGTATCCGAGCCATTTGATCAAATATCTTCGACGGTTCTTTGCTCCTTTGTGTTGTAATATGGCTTCGACTTCGAATTCTTCTTCTCCATCGATAAGGTCAGGTGGAGGTTTAGAATAGGATGGTCCATGCTCTTCTGTCTCGGTGTTAGGCGTTAGAAGGGAGGCGTGGAATACAGGGTGAATCTTCCAGGTTCTAGGCAGTTGAAGTTCATAAACATTGTCTCGAAGTTTTCGTTTGATGATAAAGGGGCCTTCTCGTTTTGATTGAAATTTCGAGGGTAGTCCGGTTCTTCTTAAGTTCCTGGCTTCTAACCATACAGATTGTCCTTCTGTTAGGGGTTTGAAGTGTGAAGATTGAGCTTCTCGTTGGTATTCCTGTGCGAGAGTAAGGGCTGCTTCTGCGTCATTTCGGAGTTCTATGA
Source organism: Trichaptum abietinum (assembly GCA_910574555.1). Classification (NCBI taxonomy): domain Eukaryota; kingdom Fungi; phylum Basidiomycota; class Agaricomycetes; order Hymenochaetales; family Trichaptaceae; genus Trichaptum; species Trichaptum abietinum. Next base: position 3,685,555 of record CAJTBE010000005.1, on the reverse strand, counting down.
TCTTTGATAGTCGGTTCTTGAGCGTCGGAATGTTGCTATCAATGTCCGATGATTCCGAGGGGAATGAGATTGGGTCATATCCCATTAGTAGGCGAAAGGGGGTCTGGTCTGTTGTTGAATGCTTCCGATTGTTGTGTGTGAATTCCATGAGGGGAATGTACTTGCTCCAGAGGTGGGGGTGGTTTACTGCATAGATTCTGAAGTACGCTTCAATCTCCTGATTGCTGCGTTCAGCTTGCCCATCAGTCTGCGGATGATATGCTGTTGACATTGCCTGCTTGATGTGAAGCAGACGGCATAGTTGTCTAAACACCATAGATGCGAACTGAGGTCCTCGATCTGAGATTATTTTCCTGGGTAATCCAAATCGTCTGTACACATTGTCAAAGTACAGTTGTGCAGTGTCTAGTGCAGTGATTGCCTTGGTGCAGGGGGTGAGTACAATCGCTTTGGTGCAGTCATGATCCAAAATAACACATATGCTGTCATATCCATCGGATTCCGGGAGGTCTGTGATGAAATCGATGTTAACAGTTGCGAAAGGGTATGTGTCTTTGTCTGCGATGATTGGGTTTAGTGGAGGTACAAGTGGATGGTGGTTGATCTTCATCTGTTGACAGATGGCGCATCCTTGGATGTATTTCGATACGAACTGCTGCATTCTTGGCCAGTAGTAGGTTCGTCGGATTTGTTCCATTGTGTTTGCGACTCCGGGATGGTTTCGAGTGGGTAAGTCGTGATAAAGTCGTAATATGTTGCGCATGATTTCCGTATTTCTTGGTACGTAGATCTTGTTCCTGAAGTGTACCAGTTGATCTTTGATTGTGAATTCGGTCATCTTGGGCTTTGTGAGGGGTAATTCTTTCTGTAGAAGGGACATTGCTTCCTGAATGTCTCCAGTTTCGTGTCGGATCTGAAGGTGAATGTCATCGATGTCCATGATATTTCTATCATCTTCTTCGGCTTCTTCAATTCGGGTTGCTAGGAGTTCCATTTCTTTGAGAAAAACTTTCTCTGGTAGAAGTGTAACTTCGTTGTTAAGTTCTCCTTCCGTTTTAAAATGGTCCGCTCGTCGGGATAGGGCGTCGGATTGGATCATATGTTTCCCGGGTATAGCCTGGATTTTGTATGGCTATCTTGAGAGTTCATTCTGCCATCGAGCTTGTCGAGGGGTCAAGCGTTGGGGTTGTCTCCAGTATGTCAAGTTCTTGTGATCACAGTGAATCGTAACTGTATGCGGGCTTCCAAGTAGATAGTGTCGCCACGTTTGGAGTGCTCGTATAATAGCAAATAATTCTCTATCATATATTTGCCAGTTTCGTTGTGTCGGATTAAGAGCTTGGGAGATGTATCCAATAGGTCGGAGTTGACCGTTTTCGTCAAGTTGGCGTAGTACTGCTCCGGTAGCTACGGCTGATGCGTCCGTTTCAAGATAGAAGGGTTTGCTGGGGTCCGGTTGCATGAGTAGAGGCTGCTTTGCAAAGAGGTCCTTCAGCGTTTGAAAGGCTGTTTCTTGTTTGTCTGTCCAGACAAATGGTACATCCTTCCGTTTAAGTTGGTCCAGTGGTCTGCTTATTGTTGCATAATTCGGGATGAATCTGCGATAGAAGTTTGTAAACCCGGTGAATGATCTAACTTCTTTCAAATTCTTCGGAGTCTTCCAGTCCAATATGCCTTGAATCTTAGACGGGTCGGTCTTGATCTGAGATTCGGAGATGATGTATCCTAAGAAGGGTACTTCGGTTTGATGAAATCGGCATTTTGCTGGTTTAACGTATAAGTTGTTGTCCTTGAGAATTTGAAACACTTCGGTTGTGTTTGCAATAAGCTGTTGCAGAGTGGGGGCATGGATCAACAGGTCGTCCATGTAGACAATGACAATGTTCCGGCGTATCTGGTCTGCCAGAATATCATTCATGAATCGTTGAAAAACTGCGGGGGAGTTGCAGAGTCCGAAAAACATAACCGTAGGCTGATATAGCTTTCTGTTACAAACAAAGGCTGCTTTCCATTGGTCTTCGTCTTTGATTCGGATGTTGTGGTAGCCTTGTCGGATATCAAGAGTGGTGAAGTACTTTGATCCTAGTAGTTGATCAAGCAATGATTGGGCGTTTGGCATAGGATATGCGTCTTTGACCGTATGAGCATTAAGATATCGATAGTCTTGTACTGGTCGAAGGGATCCGTCTTTCTTGTCAATAAAGAAGAAGGGGGATGCCATCGGTGACTTTGATTCCTTAATAAACCTTTTGTTGAGTAGGTCTTGGATTAGTTCGTCCAAAACTGGTTGCTGATGTATCGGAACTTTGTAGGGTTTATGTATCTTCGGGATGAAGCTGGGTAGTGTCCTGATTTCCATATCGTAAGGTCGGGCTGGTGGGTATGTTTGTATTTCGTTCTCAGAGAATATGTCTGCAAATGCCATATACTCTTTGGGGATGTCGAGTTTCTTTTTGGATTTTTGTTTCTGTTGCTCGAGTCGGGTAGAGACAGTGATTTTGTTAATTGTGATCGTGTCATTATTCCAATTAATTTGAGGCTTTGCTTCCTTGAACCATGGTAGTCCTAGGATGATGTCGTCTCGTGGAATATGAGTCGAGTAGAAGGTGGCTGAAATTGAATGAGGGTGGATGAGATCCAGTCGGATTCGTTTGTTAACTGATCCTTTCTTGTTAATTGTTCCGTCGGCGTTACTAACTTGTAGTGTTCGGTTGAGTTTCTGTGTTTTTATGTGTAGTTTATCAACTAGATCGGAGTTGATGAAGTTGAGTTGTGCTCCAGTATCAAGTAGAGCGTTGAGAGTGAGAGGCGTCCGTTTATGCGTAACTTGACCGGTATGCGAAATGAAGTGATGTTGCCATTAAGAACAATAGTGTTGAGTTGAATCGGATTAACCAACTCAGGTGTTCTCAAAAATTTCCGCCATCATAGTTTCCTTGTTCATCGAAATCTTCTCCATTTTCATTGTCCATGCGATCCAGCATGTTGAAGAGTTCAAATCGATCTTCGGGAGCGAGACTAGTGACAATCTCGTTGATTTGATATGCCTGATCTTCTAAATCGTCCGGTTCATCGTATTCTTCATCATCCACTTCCATTTCGTTGATTCTAGGTTTGAATCTTCGCTTGTTGCCTTTGAATCGTCCGGGGGGTTTGCTTCGGAATTTAGTGGGGCGTGCGGGACGTGTGGGGCATTTATTTGCCATGTGACCAGGTTTCATACAGAAGAAACATAGTCCTTTTGCTCTGGCTTCCTTCTGCTTTTCGTCCGAAAGCTTGTTGAAGTACATAGCATTTATATCGAATGCTTTCATGTCTTCGTCCACATCAGGTTCCGGTTCTGGTTCAGAGTCTAGTTCCATTTCATGGATCCGATATTTGCGTCTGTATTGAGGCTTGGGACGTCCATGACTATACTTCTTTCTAAAGAAGGTGGAGGGTTTCGAATCCGAGTTATTAGTTCCAAACATTCGTTCCCATTGAAGTCCATGATGTAGAGCATCTCGGTAGTAGGGTTCCATAGTAGCACGTTGTCCTGCTGCTACTGGGTATGGTTCTAGTCGGACAATTTCTTTCCTAATAGACATAGGTAGTCCGTCTTTGAACAGGTTCGAGAGTACAGTGAAATCATTGATGCCAGCGTCTCGGGCTAGACGTTGGAATTCATGCACATAATGTTCCGTTCGCATGCCTTGTGCCTTGAGTTTCTGAAGCTCCTTGAATGCATCTGCAACATAGTCTGCAGAGACAAACTGTTTCTGAAATTCATCTCGGAAGTTTCGCCAAGTATAGTTCCATGGGAGTGCCGGGTTTGCGGTGAGTCTGGCGTTCTGTCCTTGCAAGATGTAATTCGAAAATGATTCTGCTGCGGGTCCACCATTGCAGAAAGTGAGTGCAAGTCGAACTTTGTCCTGATCTTCAGTGTAACCGGGGGTGAGATAGATGTAGTTCTCCATCATATCTAACCATTTTCGGGCATTCCTGCGGTGTCCATCGAAGTTGAATGGTTTGTTTGCACCATTCCTTCGTTCAGGTTGTTCTGCCATGACGCCTACTGGGGGTGGTGGTGGAGGTGGTGGTGACGGTGGTGGTGACGGAGGTGGAGGTGGAGGATTTCCTGGGGGTAAGCCTGGGGCTGGTGGATCTTCCAGTGGAGGAGGGGAGGGATTTGGGTCGTCTCGATCAGGTGAAGGAGGATTAGCCGATTCGGAGCGTCGATCAAGTGGTTGTTCAGGGTCGAGAGGATCGGCGTCTTCGAAATAGTCTAATTCTTCGTCGGTTAATTCTGTCTTTACTTCTTCTTCTGCTTCTGTTTCTTGAGCTAGTCGGAGCTGTTCAAGCTTATCTAGTATCCGGAGGGCTTCAAGTGTTTCGGATAGATTGGGTACACCTTTCCCTTTTCCTGTAGGTGTTTCTGTTTCCGTTAAGTGGGGTACTCCTTTGCCTTTATCAGCAGTTGCAGAAGTTCCTTCAACTGAAGTAACTGAGGGTGCAGTTAAGGTTCGAGTATGCTTCTCTCGAGTGGGGCTTCCAAGTAATGGATGAGCTGTTTCCTTGGGTTCAGCTTTTACTTGAAGTTCAGTTGGTTTGTGGGGTCGAGATGGTCCGGGGATAGATGTTTCGGGTTTCGAGGAGGGCGGAGGAGGTGGTGGTGGGGCAAGAGGGGAGGGTAGAGTAGTGTGTTGTTGAGAAAGAGATGAAGCAGTAAGTCGAGGTGACGATGTAGGAAGGGGATTGGTTACTACTCGAGGTGAGCTTCGTTGGCTACGAGTTCTTCCTAGTCTTAGTCTTTCTCGTTCTTGCTGAGCTGCAAGTTCTGTTTGATGTCTCTCCTCTGCGTCGTAAGGTTCAATGTTTCTCCAGTTGGAGTTGTATCGTTGATAGAAGTTGGCTTTGTCGGAGTATTTGGAGGGGATGTTAGTCCACTTCTTACTGTGTGCACTAAAATAAAGGTATGTCTTGACAACACCTTTCTGTCGATACCAGCAGCGTAGTAAGTAGTCAAAGTATGCGTTATCCGGTTGAGATGGTGGTAGTGATAAATGAGTTGTGTCGATTCGAGGGAGGTTGTCCGTTGGTGAGTTCTGGGATGCCAGATTGTTTACTGGTTAGTTGGAGTTGCAGTATTGCCGTTCAGGTATTGAGCCGGAATGGGGGGTACTGGTGGGATACCAATGGGGGTTACTGGTGGGATGTCAATGGGGGTTACTGGTTCAAATTCTGCTCGGCAACCACAACGATTGATAACAGTTTCAACGTCTACTGCGGATTCAGGCCAGTAACAAATGTGGTCCAGTCGGTAGTGGGTGGTTTCGGATGTTGCGTGGTAGTTGGTTTCCGGGTCAATGTGTGCTGACTGAATAAGGAGTGTTCGAAGGGATTCTGAGCTTCCAATGTATACTCTTCCTTCTGTCCAAAGTAGGTTGTTACGAGTTGACCAGTTGGCGAGTCGTCGGCTTCGGATGAGGAAACTGAGAGAAAGGAAAGTGCTGTCGTAAAGATAGCTCTGTTGAATTCGTTGCACTAGTCCGTTGTTAACCAAGATCAAATAGTTTTCTGAGATCTCTTCGTTCTCAGTGCGTCCGGGTTCAATTGGGGTGACTCGAGTTGTGGTGGGAATAAGGTGAGCCAGTTTGCCTTCTGGGGGAGGTAAAACTACTGCGGATTCTTCGTCCGATGCGGCGCAGTCGAGAGGGTCCTGGTGTAGGTGTGTCGGGTCGAAGTGAGGATGTGAATTGAGGAACAGAGGTAGTTCTTCGTTGGATTGGAGGGGGTGAATGAGGTTGAGGGATTCTCTGATGTACAGGTGTTTCGTGAGGTCTATGCCTGTTATGTTCTGCTATGAGACTTGAGTAGAACTGTTGTGGGTCTTCAGAGGTGGAGAGTTCGGAGCTGAGATAAGTTTCCTGTGTAGGTTCTTGTTCTAATCGAGGGGCAGTGATGTATCGGATAGCCGGTAGGTTGTGATCGTTGTTACTATTGGTTGGGGTGCCGTTTCGATAAGATGAAGCTTCTTGTTCAGGTTGCTCGTCTGAGTGATCAAGGTTGGATGGGTTGTGTGGGGGTGTATTGTTTTCGGGTACAAATATGTCTAGAATCTGAATGGGGTCTAGAATAATGATCCGGGTCACGTTGTTCCACAATCGTTCCATATTATCGGCAAAAGTTATTTGGATCCTCAGGTTGGGCAGTTCCTCGGGTGATTAACCCTTTGAGCTACTTGTTGTTACACACAAGAGGGTATGGTGGCTCTCTCCTTGTATGCTCGTCTGGTATTCTTCTTCGGTTCGCTGGATAACAGACTATTCCTTAGTCGTGTTCACCGGTATTTCAGTCGTCAACGAGTGAAGCAATCCTCTTCTGGGACAATCGCCTATATGCGTAGCAGTTTCTCTGGTGTATCAGACCTTTCCTCTGCTTGCTTTCTTCTCTTCAAGTTACCCTGGCGTGGCTCGGCTTTCTGATCGGGTCGCTAACCTCTTATCCTGCGTATGCCAACCAAAATGTAACAAGGACCGTTAATTCTGGGCGTGAACCTGCTTAGTACGTTGGATCGGTTCCTGGTGCTGTGTAGGAGTTGCACAATACAGTTGTGTATCGATAATATGTCGTTCGAGTTCCTTCGTTCCTAGTTTGAAAGTTAGTAGACAATGGCCAGTCGTTTACTTCCTTGCAAGTATTCCGGATTGGTTCTCGTAGGGGTTGATTTGTTTAATTCCAGTTGTTGGAAAGGGAGGTCAAGTGAAGGTAGTCTTGGCTGCTTTCCGAGTTAAGGAAAGAAGTCAATCCTAATTGTTACGTTCACGGCTTCGGTAGACTTATCAGGGTAATGATAAGTGACAAAAGCGTTGTTTAGTGAACAAACAAGGTTGAGCAAAGAGTTGGCGCTTTAACGAGGCTCTCTTATGCTCGGAAGTCGTGGGTGAACAGAGTCTTTGGTACGATGGTGTAAAAGACTATAGGAGGATTGACTTAAGTGTCATCCAGAGGCGTCTATGTACATGCCTTATATACTGTAGAGAGAACAATAGATAAAGAGAATAATACATTGGGCTAACTCAGGCTAAGTTGAGGCATCTCGGGGCATCGTGAGGCAAGAAGCGTTACATGGGGCAACTTGGGGCAAGAAGCATCGAGTGAGGCTACGGAGGGCAAGAAGAAATGAAGGGGGCACAGTAAGGCATGTTGAGGCATAATGGGGCCCACTGGGGCATCGAAGGTAAAAGGTTAAAAGGCTAAATGGTAAAGTCACGGAAGGTCACGTAGGTTAAATAGAGGGAGGGCCGTATGCGGTAACGGAATAAATAGAGGCCAAATAAGGGCACGCATGCTTGATGCATAACAATGCCATAGACGACTTTGAAGGTCGTATATATCCATTTTTAAGGTTTTCGTTGATGAAGGTGTCCAGAGCGGCGCGTTGCGGAAGAGATAGTGGATATGGAGAATGTCGTTTGGGAATGAAGTCTGGTTTAAGATCAATAGCATGGTCATATGGTCGTTTTGGTGGAAAACGGTGTGCTTTTTCTTCGTCAAATAGGGAAAGGAATTGGTGATATTGGCGAGGTACAAGATCTAAGAAGTGGTTTAGCAACTTCAAATCCTTTTCGCGCTTGTTGTGCAAGCTGAGTCGAGATGTTGACGCGATTGAGCTGTATGGATCCTGTATCCCAGTCGATTTTTGGCTTATATTTCTTGAACCACGGTAGGCCAAGAATAAATTCTTCTTGTCCAAGAGTGGTGATATAGAATCGCATAGCATATTGTTGATTTCCAAGTTTGACTTGAAGAGGTGCATAAGAGGTAATACGTCCGGCATTGTTGAGTGTTCCATCAACGTTCTTGGGTCGTAGTGGATGTCGTAATTTGATTGTTTTTAGGTGAAGTTTTTCTACAAGTTTTCGGTTGATGAATAGACCTTCGGCTCCGGTATCTAGAAGTGCAGTCGCTTTGTGGATTGTATTGTTATAGCTGAAGGTAATCGGAATTCGTAAGGCATGATTGTCGTTAATAGAGTTGATGAGCAGCCGAATATTCAACGAGAGAGATGGCTGCGGAAGCTCTTCGTCGTTTAAAAATTTGCTTCCTCAACTTTATCAAAGACTTGATTGACCGTGTCATCATCAAGACCAATGAGAAGTTGTTGAATCTGGGCAGCGCGATCTTCGGTTGAGAGTGATTCTTGGTTGTCATTGTTACGTTCACGGCTTCGGTAGACTTATCAGGGAAATGATAAGTGACAAAAGCGTTGTTTAGTGAACAAACAAGGTTGAGCAAAGAGTTGGCGCTTTAACGAGGCTCTCTTATGCTCGGAAGTCGTGGGTGAACAGAGTCTTTGGTACGATGGTGTAAAAGACTATAGGAGGATTGACTTAAGTGTCATCCAGAGGCGTCTATGTACATGCCTTATATACTGTAGAGAGAACAATAGATAAAGAGAATAATACATTGGGCTAACTCAGGCTAAGTTGAGGCATCTCGGGGCATCGTGAGGCAAGAAGCGTTACATGGGGCAACTTGGGGCAAGAAGCATCGAGTGAGGCTACGGAGGGCAAGAAGAAATGAAGGGGGCACAGTAAGGCATGTTGAGGCATAATGGGGCCCACTGGGGCATCGAAGGTAAAAGGTTAAAAGGCTAAATGGTAAAGTCACGGAAGGTCACATAGGTTAAATAGAGGGAGGGCCGTATGCGGTAACGGAGTAAATAGAGGCCAAATAAGGGCACGCATGCTTGATGCATAACAATACCCTGTTTCTACGATTGAAATTCCGTAGCAGCAAGTAATTGCGGATGCGAAATTTCAAAAACAAGTACAATGCTTATAGGATCAAGTTAAGATCAATAAAAAGAAAAGCATGAGAGAGGAAAAGCGAATGCTATAGGGTCAAATCAAGACCAATAAGGTATTAAGCAATCGGAAAATCAAAGAACTAGGCCTTGGGGAAATTAAAGTCCGATGGGAGGGTGGCAGAAATGCTGTCCCAGTCTACAGGCTGCAGGGGGCGAGGCTGATAGACAGTGGGGGAGAACTCACTCGGATGAGGAGTGTGTACGACGTATGGGGGTGATTCTGGAGTAGGGGGCTGCTGTGGCTGTTGCGGAGGTTGCGGAGGTTCTGACGGTTTGTCCTGGGCATCGAAGAGGTTCCTGAGCGATTGATCGAAGATAGGCATGTTTGGCTGATCATGATACGACTCTGGGAATGCTGGCGGAGGGATGGTAAGCGGAGACGGCGGGGGCATAGGCTGGGGTTCCACAAAACGCGGAGGTTCTTCTAGGCGTCCATTCTGCACATTGTAAGCCAATAGTCTCTCGAATTGAAACTCATTGAACTCATTAGCCAACTGTCCAACAACGACTTGATTCAAGCACAGGATGAGGCGCTGGATGTATGAGTAGTTGAATCGTCGATGTGTACCTCGGTGGAGATCCATATAATCTTGCATGTCGACAAGAAGATCATGGATGACGTTGAGTGAGTAGACCGAGTGATGGAAGTGGTTCTGAGGCGAGTCGAGGATGAGGGGGAGTAGACCATTGTGCAGTAAGGTAGCAGAGTATTGTTGACGAGTGGGAGCCGTTTGAACGAAGACCTGGTTGGGGAGTAGGAGTTCTGTGGGACACGAAGGAGGAGGAGGGATGTTCTCCTTATTGGATTGCCTGAGCACGTTCCGGATCGCGGGCATGTCAAAAGGGATGCAGGGGACAATAAATACAACACTCGCAGGTACAGAAAGGGTCTTCTGGATATGGTGCGAAGTGTGCGTGCAGGGTGCGTCGATGTCTGATGCGTCTGGTGTGTAGGGCGAGTAAGAGAGGTCAAGAACAATCTTGAGTCCGTATAGCAGGGGTGCAGCGTGTTCTGGGTTCCCAGAATGTATGTCGAAGTACAAGTTTGACGAGTTCAGGGTATGGGGAACAGGATTTGAGCCGTTGGATGTTGACAAAGTCGGTATGGTGAGGGTCGAATAGATAGTGGCGGACAAGGTCGATAGGATTGAGAGGGAAGCGTTCGTTGTTGGGCTTGGGAGAAGGAGGAGGAGAAGGGTATTGAAAATCGATAGCAATGGAGTTGTGACTTAGCTGGGAGTACCAAGTGTCGCCTTCAGGATTCCAGTCAGGAAGGGTAGGATTTGGTAGTCCCCAGCCGTTGTTGTCGAGTGGTAGGTTCCAAGCGTTGTCGGGTTCGGAAGGTGGTGGTGGTTGTTGTTCTTGCTGTTGGGGAGGTTGGTCTTCTTCGTCGTCGAAGAAGGAAGGCAGTGGTTGAGGATAGAAAAAGACTTCAGTGGCGTTTCGATGTTCTTCAGGGTCAAAGGGGCGAGGTTGATATGTTGGGATTGGGGTGTCGAAGTTAAAGGGCATGTGCGGGAGCGGAATCGTCTTCAGTCAGGGTGTTGGTGGGGGCAAGAAGGGACGGTGGAATTATGGGTGGATCTGAGAAGAAATGGCGGATGTTGGGGATGTTTCTTGAGAGGTAGGTGGTAAGGAGACTGTTGCGGAGGATGCGAGCAATTTGTTCAGGTCTAGGGCCGTTGAAGTCGTGGATCTCAACGGTTGCGTCGTCGGAGTAAGGGGTGAGGATGATAGTGCAGGGTTCTGAGTCGATCTCAGTGTGCGATTCCTCGGGGGAGGGGTCGATGGCTGTCGGTGTGGGGCTAGGAGAGGGAGATATGGGTTCAAGGTCTGGCAGGGAGTTGTCAATGTTGGGTGGCGAAGGTGGTGTAACCGTGAAGGATTCCAGGGGGGGGCGTGTGGTGATAACTTGGAGTTGAGAGCTATAGATGGGGAGTTCTCTGGGGTTCTTAACGAGTTGGAGAAGGACATATAGAGCGGATGCTCTTCTCACTTGTTCGAGGTGGTTGCAGTTGTGGAGGCGGAAAGAGATGCTGTTGACCAGTGTTTCGAGATACGGAGAATGAGGGTAATCAATTTGATGTAGAAGGTAATGAAGATGATAGCCAATAAGACTTTGGGTCGCATGTGTCGAATGATCTACCGTCTCACGGAGTTCCGATAAGAGACTGTCCACAGTGTCTGAGAATGAGTGGCTGTCAGTTGGATGTGGCAATGAAAAACTCGTCATCGGGCCGTAGGCCTATGAAGATCCGGGTGGTTCTGTCTTCGTCAAAGTGGAAACAAATGCCTTGCACCCAGGTTCCTCGTGGTCTCAGGTAGGGAAAGAGGTACCACAGGGTGAAGATGTGTCCAAATCGGGTAGCGAGTCGGGTGATAGTAGGGTGAAAGTTAATGCGGACTATCCAAGCTAGAAGTTGGATAAGGTCAAAGAGACTGTGCATGGGAGATGCAGAAATTGGGGGTTGCTTCTGGTTTTTATATAGTGACGTTTGGCGAAGCTGAGGGTTGTTCATGTGATCGTTCTGACAGGGGGAACACTTCTAGGCAAGAGGGGGCATGTTGGTTCTTCGATATCAAGTTCTGAGGCAAGAAGTTCCTCGGTTGCATGCTTCGGAGGCAAGAAGTATGCTATCTAGGCGAAGTGGGGCAAGAAGTTTGATTGATGTGTGAGTCCGGGGTGTCCTAATCGGGTAGTCGGTGTCAAACGCGCGCGCGGTTCGCGCTGATTACAAATCAAACATATCAGCGCTGAGACGTTTGGTTTGTAAGCGACTTAAAGTGCGTTGGGCCTGTGTGTCCAAGATCGCCAAATCGGGTCAATCAAGGTGATGTAGCTTCTTGTATCCTTCAAGAAGTTCTTCTGTGTGCTTCAGGGCGTCTTCGGATTCCCATGTGTTGCTCTGCTAGTGGGGTATCCGAGCCATTTGATCAAATATCTTCGACGGTTCTTTGCTCCTTTGTGTTGTAATATGGCTTCGACTTCGAATTCTTCTTCTCCATCGATAAGGTCAGGTGGAGGTTTAGAATAGGATGGTCCATGCTCTTCTGTCTCGGTGTTAGGCGTTAGAAGGGAGGCGTGGAATACAGGGTGAATCTTCCAGGTTCTAGGCAGTTGAAGTTCATAAACATTGTCTCGAAGTTTTCGTTTGATGATAAAGGGGCCTTCTCGTTTTGATTGAAATTTCGAGGGTAGTCCGGTTCTTCTTAAGTTCCTGGCTTCTAACCATACAGATTGTCCTTCTGATAGGGGCTTGAAGTGTGAAGATTGAGCTTCACGTTGGTATTCCTGTGCGAGAGTAAGGGCTGCTTCTGCGTCATTTCGGAGTTCTATGATCTTTGATAGTCGGTTCTTGAGCGTTGGAATGTTGCTATCAATGTCCGATGATTCCGAGGGGAATGAGGTCGGGTCATATCCCATTAGTAGGCGAAAGGGGGTCTGGTCTGTCGTTGAATGCTTCCGATTGTTGTGTGTGAATTCCATGAGGGGGATGTACTTGCTCCAGAGGTGGGGGTGGTTTACTGCATAGATTCTGAAGTACGCTTCAATCTCCTGATTGCTGCGTTCAGCTTGCCCATCAGTCTGCGGATGATATGCTGTCAGTCCTGCCAGCTACTTGATTGAATGATATACAGAGTTTGCTGAATGTATTAGACATACTTATTGAATAAAGCTGCAGCAATCACTGTATAATATAGAGCAGCTGATTGAATAAAATGCATTGTTACTGCAGAAAATTTATTGCATTTCACTCAGCAAATGCTGGCTGATGAAGAGAAGGGTGAGCCAGCCTTGCTGGGCTCTGATGAAGGGTTGCATACCTAGGGAATACTAGGCCTGCAATACCTATTAGGAATATACCACTGAATAATAGATAATGCAATTGTATACCCACCGCTTTTTTGAGCTATTTATAATACTCAGGTACAATAGCATGCTGTAATAAATCAGAATTTCATAATTTCCGCCCGTTTTGGCATATGAGGCACATCAGGGTCTAGGACCCTGAGGTCCGGCAGGTTCCAGGTCACCTGGAGCTGTTACCGCTTCAGGAGGCCGTGGGGATAAATTCAAATTAGCCTTTGCAGGCTCTACAGACATCCAAAAATAGCGCGAAAATAGCCAATAAATCAGAAAATATTCTAGGGCACTGCCGCTTCGCTCTAGCGTGGGAACTACGCATTGGGACGACCCAAATAGGGTACAAGGATGTTCTGGGCCACCCTGGGCCCTTCCTAAAGCGGTAAAATCATTATAAAATAGATAATTATATTTGCACTCGAGTGCATATATGCAGGCTTCCCCTGGGCTTACCGGCTGCATATAAAATACAGTAAAATCGGATTATATTACTAGAAGCATATTGAACACGATTTGGATAGCTATATATGGTAATTCCAGCCAGTAACATACCAGAAATGTCAAAACACATTCCGGTTGAAATGCTAATACTACCGGGCTCATTTGACTACATTAGGCTACTCCCGGGATGCAAATTTTAATGCAAATCTATTGGGGCATACTACTAGAGCCTCAAAAGCCACTAGCCACAGTGGGGGAGGCACTTTACGTAGCACAGTGGATTATTCTTTTATTTAAATGTTATTTATATTACTGCACTTCAACTGCATGTAATGGCGCGTATAGATAGCCAAAATAGATCTATTTAACGAGGGGAACAATAATATGCAGCCAGAATTGTCACATAGTCACTGATTATGTCAATAGCACACTTTTACGTTTACGTGTGTGTGCGAAACTTGCACAGCCTCTACAGACACCCCTGTATGCGCCAAACGTGTACTAATGACTTTGATCAACTGTATATATGTCTCACGTATCTCTCACGAAGTTTCACGTTAATCGGAGCTTGCGTTGAATTGATATTAAGCCTATAATATTGAGAAAGAGTGGTCATTTTTAATTTTACGGGAGGCTTATGGGTCAGGCACATGATTCCAAATGACTGTTATAACTATCCTTAAGATATTGCAATTGCATGTGTGAGATGTAGCTGGAATGTGCAAGTCATATGCAGCATTGTAGGGTGGATTGCTACTTGTAATATTAGTATACGTATGACATGTCCAAAACACATATAACCTGTACATTCCATCTGTACCCCAAACATGCATTTGGAATATGTTTAAGATACATATAACGGCTGTTTGGCATCATGTGCCTGACCCATAAGCCTCCCGTAAAATTAAAAATGACCACTCTTTCTCAATATTATAGGCTTAATATCAATTCAACGCAAGCTCCGATTAACGTGAAACTTCGTGAGAGATACGTGAGACATATATACAGTTGATCAAAGTCATTAGTACACGTTTGGCGCATACAGGGGTGTCTGTAGAGGCTGTGCAAGTTTCGCACACACACGTAAACGTAAAAGTGTGCTATTGACATAATCAGTGACTATGTGACAATTCTGGCTGCATATTATTGTTCCCCTCGTTAAATAGATCTATTTTGGCTATCTATACGCGCCATTACATGCAGTTGAAGTGCAGTAATATAAATAACATTTAAATAAAAGAATAATCCACTGTGCTACGTAAAGTGCCTCCCCCACTGTGGCTAGTGGCTTTTGAGGCTCTAGTAGTATGCCCCAATAGATTTGCATTAAAATTTGCATCCCGGGAGTAGCCTAATGTAGTCAAATGAGCCCGGTAGTATTAGCATTTCAACCAGAATGTGTTTTGACATTTCTGGTATGTTACTGGCTGGAATTACCATATATAGCTATCCAAATCGTGTTCAATATGCTTCTAGTAATATAATCCGATTTTACTGTATTTTATATGCAGCCGGTAAGCCCAGGGGAAGCCTGCATATATGCACTCGAGTGCAAATATAATTATCTATTTTATAATGATTTTACCGCTTTAGGAAGGGCCCAGGGTGGCCCAGAACATCCTTGTACCCTATTTGGGTCGTCCCAATGCGTAGTTCCCACGCTAGAGCGAAGCGGCAGTGCCCTAGAATATTTTCTGATTTATTGGCTATTTTCGCGCTATTTTTGGATGTCTGTAGAGCCTGCAAAGGCTAATTTGAATTTATTCCCACGGCCTCCTGAAGCGGTAACAGCTCCAGGTGACCTGGAACCTGCCGGACCTCAGGGTCCTAGACCCTGATGTGCCTCATATGCCAAAACGGGCGGAAATTATGAAATTCTGATTTATTACAGCATGCTATTGTACCTGAGTATTATAAATAGCTCAAAAAAGCGGTGGGTATACAATTGCATTATCTATTATTCAGTGGTATATTCCTAATAGGTATTGCAGGCCTAGTATTCCCTAGGTATGCAACCCTTCATCAGAGCCCAGCAAGGCTGGCTCACCCTTCTCTTCATCAGCCAGCATTTGCTGAGTGAAATGCAATAAATTTTCTGCAGTAACAATGTATGTCATTCAATCAGACAGCTGGCAGCAGTGATGCTGTTGACATTGCCTGCTTGATGTGAAGCAGACGGCATAGTTGTCTAAACACCATAGATGCGAACTGAGGTCCTCGATCTGAGATTATTTTCCTTGGTAATCCAAATCGTCTGTACACATTGTCAAAGTACAGTTGTGCAGTGTCTAGTGCAGTGATTGCCTTGGTGCAGGGGGTGAGTACAATCGCTTTGGTGCAGTCATGATCCACAATAACACATATGCTGTCATATCCATCAGATTCCGGGAGGTCTGTGATGAAATCGATGTTAACAGTTGCGAAAGGGTATGTGTCTTTGTCTGCGATGATTGGGTTTAGTGGAGGTACAAGTGGATGGTGGTTGATCTTCATCTGTTGACAGATGGCGCATCCTTGGATGTATTTCGATACGAACTGCTGCATTCTTGGCCAGTAGTAGGTTCGTCGGATTTGTTCCATTGTGTTTGCGACTCCGGGATGGTTTCGAGTGGGTAAGTCGTGATAAAGTCGTAATATGTTGCGCATGATTTCCGTATTTCTTGGCACATAGATCTTGTTCCTGAAGTGTACCAGTTGATTTTTGATTGTGAATTCGGTCATCTTGGGCTTTGTGAGGGGTAATTCTTTCTGTAGAAGGGACATTGCTTCCTGAATGTCTCCAGTTTCGTGTCGGATCTGAAGGTGAATGTCATCGATGTCCATGATATTTCTATCATCTTCTTCGGCTTCTTCAATTCGGGTTGCTAGGAGTTCCATTTCTTTGAGAAAAACTTTCTCTGGTAGAAGTGTAACTTCGTTGTTAAGTTCTCCTTCCGTTTTAAAATGGTCCGCTCGTCGGGATAGGGCGTCGGATTGGATCATATGTTTCCCGGGTATAGCCTGGATTTTGTATGGATATCTTGAGAGTTCATTCTGCCATCGAGCTTGTCGAGGGGTCAAGCGTTGGGGTTGTCTCCAGTATGTCAAGTTCTTGTGATCACAGTGAATCGTAACTGTTATGCGGGCTTCCAAGTAGATAGTGTCGCCACGTTTGGAGTGCTCGTATAATAGCAAATAATTCTCTATCATATATTTGCCAGTTTCGTTGTGTCGGATTAAGAGCTTGGGAGATGTATCCAATAGGTCGGAGTTGACCGTTTTTGTCAAGTTGGCGTAGTACTGCTCCAGTAGCTACGGCTGATGCGTCCGTTTCAAGATAGAAAGGTTTGCTGGGGTCCGGTTGCATGAGTAGAGGCTGCTTTGCAAAGAGGTCCTTCAGCGTTTGAAAGGCTGTTTCTTGTTTGTCTGTCCAGACAAATGGTACATCCTTCCGTTTAAGTTGGTCGAGTGGTCTGCTTATTGTTGCATAATTCGGGATGAATCTGCGATAGAAGTTTGTAAATCCAGTGAATGATCTAACTTCTTTCAAATTCTTCGGAGTCTTCCAGTCCAATATACCTTGAATCTTAGACGGGTCGGTCTTGATCTGAGATTCGGAGATGATGTATCCTAAGAAGGGTACTTCGGTTTGATGAAATCGGCATTTTGCTGGTTTAACGTATAAGTTGTTGTCCTTGAGAATTTGAAACACTTCGGTTGTGTTTGCAATAAGCTGTTGCAGAGTGGGGGCATGGATCAACAAGTCGTCCATGTAAACAATGACAATGTTCCGGCGTATCTGGTCTGCCAGAATATCATTCATGAATCGTTGAAAAACTGCGGGGGAGTTGCAGAGTCCGAAAAACATAACCGTAGGCTGATATAGCTTTCTGTCACAAACAAAGGCTGCTTTCCATTGGTCTTCGTCTTTGATTCGGATGTTGTGGTAGCCTTGTCGGATATCAAGAGTGGTGAAGTACTTTGATCCTAGTAGTTGATCAAGCAATGATTGGGCGTTTGGCATAGGATATGCGTCTTTGACCGTATGAGCATTAAGATATCGATAGTCTTGTACTGGTCGAAGGGATCCGTCTTTCTTGTCGATAAAGAAGAAGGGGGATGCCATTGGTGACTTTGATTCCTTAATAAACTTCTTGTTGAGTAGGTCTTGGATTAGTTCGTCCAAAATCGGTTGCTGATGTATCGGAACTTTGTAGGGTTTATGTATCTTCGGGATGAAGCTGGGTAGTGTCCTGATTTCCATATCGTAAGGTCGGGCTGGTGGGTATGTTTGTATTTCGTTCTCAGAGAATATGTCTGCAAATGCCATATACTCTTTGGGGATGTCGAGTTTCTTTTTGGATTTTTGTTTCTGTTGCTCGAGTCGGGTAGAGACAGTGATTTTGTTAATTGTGATCGTATCATTATTCCAATTAATTTGAGGCTTTGCTTCCTTGAACCATGGTAGTCCTAGGATGATGTCGTCTCGTGGAATATGAGTCGAGTAGAAGGTGGCTGAAATTGAATGAGGGTGGATGATATTCAGTCGAATTCGTTTGTTAACTGATCCTTTCTTGTTAATTGTTCCGTCGGCGTTACTAACTTGTAGTGTTCGGTTGAGTTTCTGTGTTTTTATGTGTAGTTTATCAACTAGATCGGAGTTGATGAAGTTGAGTTGTGCTCCAGTATCAAGTAGAGCGTTGAGAGTGAGAGGCGTCCGTTTATGCGTAACTTGACCGGTATGCGAAATGAAGTGATGTTGCCATTAAGAACAATAGTGTTGAGTTGAATCGGATTAACCAACTCAGGTGTTCTCAAAAATTTCCGCCATCATAGTTTCCTTGTTCATCAAAATCTTCTCCATTTTCGTTGTCCATGCGATCCAGCATATTGAAGAGTTCAAATCGATCTTCGGGAGCGAGACTAGTGACAATCTCATTGATCTGATATGCCTGGTCTTCTAGATCGTCCGGTTCATCATAGTCTTCATCATCTACTTCCATTTCGTTGATTCTAGGCTTGAATTTTCGCTTGCTGCTTTTGAATCGTCCGGGGGGTTTGCTTCGGAATTTAGTGGGGCGTGCGGGACGTGTGGGGCATTTGTTCGCCATGTGACCGGGTTTCATACAGAAGAAACATAGTCCTTTTGCTCTGGCTTCCTTCTGCTTTTCGTCCGAAAGCTTGTTGAAGTACATAGCATTTATATCGAATGCTTTCATGTCTTCGTCCACATCAGGTTCCGGTTCCGGTTCAGAGTCTAGTTCCATTTCATGGATCCAATATTTGCGTCTGTATTGAGGCTTGGGACGTCCATGACTATACTTCTTTCTAAAGAAGGTGGAGGGTTTTGAATCCGAGTTATTAGTTCCAAACATTCGTTCCCATTGAAGTCCATGATGTAGAGCGTCTCGGTAGTAGGGTTCCATAGTAGCACGTTGTCCTGCTGCTACTGGGTATGGTTCTAGTCGGACAATTTCTTTCCTAATAGACATAGGTAGTCCGTCTTTGAACAGGTTCGAGAGTACAGTGAAATCATTGATGCCAGCGTCTCGGGCTAGACGTTGGAATTCATGCACATAATGTTCCGTTCGCATGCCTTGTGCCTTGAGTTTCTGAAGCTCCTTGAATGCATCTGCAACATAGTCTGCAGAGACAAACTGTTTCTGAAATTCATCTCGGAAGTTTCGCCAAGTATAGTTCCATGGGAGTGCCGGGTTTGCGGTGAGTCTGGCGTTCTGTCCTTGCAAGATGTAATTCGAAAATGATTCTGCTGCGGGTCCACCATTGCAGAAAGTGAGTGCAAGTCGAACTTTGTCCTGATCTTCAGTGTAACCGGGGGTGAGATAGATGTAGTTCTCCATCATATCTAACCATTTTCGGGCATTCCTGCGGTGTCCATCGAAGTTGAATGGTTTGTTTGCACCATTCCTTCGTTCAGGTTGTTCTGCCATGACGCCTACTGGGGGTGGTGGTGGAGGTGGTGGTGACGGTGGTGGTGACGGAGGTGGAGGTGGAGGATTTCCTGGGGGTAAGCCTGGGGCTGGTGGATCTTCCAGTGGAGGAGGGGAGGGATTTGGGTCGTCTCGATCAGGTGAAGGAGGATTAGCCGATTCGGAGCGTCGATCAAGTGGTTGTTCAGGGTCGAGAGGATCGGCGTCTTCGAAATAGTCTAATTCTTCGTCGGTTAATTCTGTCTTTACTTCTTCTTCTGCTTCTGTTTCTTGAGCTAGTCGGAGCTGTTCAAGCTTATCTAGTATCCGGAGGGCTTCAAGTGTTTCGGATAGATTGGGTACACCTTTCCCTTTTCCTGTAGGTGTTTCTGTTTCCGTTAAGTGGGGTACTCCTTTGCCTTTATCAGCAGTTGCAGAAGTTCCTTCAACTGAAGTAACTGAGGGTGCAGTTAAGGTTCGAGTATGCTTCTCTCGAGTGGGGCTTCCAAGTAATGGATGAGCTGTTTCCTTGGGTTCAGCTTTTACTTGAAGTTCAGTTGGTTTGTGGGGTCGAGATGGTCCGGGGATAGATGTTTCGGGTTTCGAGGAGGGCGGAGGAGGTGGTGGTGGGGCAAGAGGGGAGGGTAGAGTAGTGTGTTGTTGAGAAAGAGATGAAGCAGTAAGTCGAGGTGACGATGTAGGAAGGGGATTGGTTACTACTCGAGGTGAGCTTCGTTGGCTACGAGTTCTTCCTAGTCTTAGTCTTTCTCGTTCTTGCTGAGCTGCAAGTTCTGTTTGATGTCTCTCCTCTGCGTCGTAAGGTTCAATGTTTCTCCAGTTGGAGTTGTATCGTTGATAGAAGTTGGCTTTGTCGGAGTATTTGGAGGGGATGTTAGTCCACTTCTTACTGTGTGCACTAAAATAAAGGTATGTCTTGACAACACCTTTCTGTCGATACCAGCAGCGTAGTAAGTAGTCAAAGTATGCGTTATCCGGTTGAGATGGTGGTAGTGATAAATGAGTTGTGTCGATTCGAGGGAGGTTGTCCGTTGGTGAGTTCTGGGATGCCAGATTGTTTACTGGTTAGTTGGAGTTGCAGTATTGCCGTTCAGGTATTGAGCCGGAATGGGGGGTACTGGTGGGATACCAATGGGGGTTACTGGTGGGATGTCAATGGGGGTTACTGGTTCAAATTCTGCTCGGCAACCACAACGATTGATAACAGTTTCAACGTCTACTGCGGATTCAGGCCAGTAACAAATGTGGTCCAGTCGGTAGTGGGTGGTTTCGGATGTTGCGTGGTAGTTGGTTTCCGGGTCAATGTGTGCTGACTGAATAAGGAGTGTTCGAAGGGATTCTGAGCTTCCAATGTATACTCTTCCTTCTGTCCAAAGTAGGTTGTTACGAGTTGACCAGTTGGCGAGTCGTCGGCTTCGGATGAGGAAACTGAGAGAAAGGAAAGTGCTGTCGTAAAGATAGCTCTGTTGAATTCGTTGCACTAGTCCGTTGTTAACCAAGATCAAATAGTTTTCTGAGATCTCTTCGTTCTCAGTGCGTCCGGGTTCAATTGGGGTGACTCGAGTTGTGGTGGGAATAAGGTGAGCCAGTTTGCCTTCTGGGGGAGGTAAAACTACTGCGGATTCTTCGTCCGATGCGGCGCAGTCGAGAGGGTCCTGGTGTAGGTGTGTCGGGTCGAGGTGAGGATGTGAATTGAGGAACAGAGGTAGTTCTTCGTTGGATTGGAGGGGGTGAATGAGGTTGAGGGATTCTCTGATGTACAGGTGTTTCGTGAGGTCTATGCCTGTTATGTTCTGCTATGAGGCTTGAGTAGAACTGTTGTGGGTCTTCAGAGGTGGAGAGTTCGGAGCTGAGATAAGTTTCCTGTGTAGGTTCTTGTTCTAATCGAGGGGCAGTGATGTATCGGATAGTCGGTAGGTTGTGATCGTTGTTACTATCGGTTGAGGTGCCGTTTCGATAAGATGAAGTTTCTTGTTCAGGTTGCTCGTCTGAGTGATCAAGGTTGGATGAGTTGTGTGGGGGTGTATTGTTTTCGGGTACAAATATGTCTAGAATCTGAATGGGGTCTAGAATAATGATCCGGGTCACGTTGTTCCACAATCGTTCCGTATTATCGGCAAAAGTTATTTGGATCCTCAGGTTGGGCAGTTCCTCGGGTGATTAACCCTTTGAGCTACTTGTTGTTACACACAAGAGGGTGTGGTGGCTCTCTCCTTGTATGCTCGTCCGGTATTCTTCTTTGGTTCGCTGGATAACAGACTATTCCTTAGTTGTGTTCACCGGTATTTCAGTCGTCAACGAGTGAAGCAATCCTCTTCTGGGACAATCGCCTATATGCGTAGCAGTTTCTCTGGTGTATCAGACCTTTCCTCTGCTTGCTTTCTTCTCTTCAAGTTACCCTGGTGTGGCTCGGCTTTGTGATCGGGTCGCTAACCTCTTATCCTGCGTATGCCAACCAAAATGTAACAAGGACCGTTAATTCTGGGCGTGAACCTGCTTAGTACGTTGGATCGGTTCCTGGTGCTGTGTAGGGGCTACACAATACAGTTGTGTATCGATAATATGTCGTTCGAGTTCCTTCGTTCCTAGTTTGAAAGTTAGTAGACAATGGCCAGTCGTTTACTTCCTTGCAAGTATTCCGGATTGGTTCTCGTAGGGGTTGATTGTTTAATTCCAGTTGTTGGAAAGGGAGGTCAAGTGAAGGTAGTCTTGGCTGCTTTCCGAGTTAAGGAAAGAAGTCAATCCTAATTGTTACGTTCACGGCTTCGGTAGACTTATCAGGGTAATGATAAGTGACAAAAGCGTTGTTTAGTGAACAAACAAGGTTGAGCAAAGAGTTGGCGCTTTAACGAGGCTCTCTTATGCTCGGAAGTCGTGGGTGAACAGAGTCTTTGGTACGATGGTGTAAAAGACTATAGGAGGATTGACTTAAGTGTCATCCAGAGGCGTCTATGTACATGCCTTATATACTGTAGAGAGAACAATAGATAAAGAGAATAATACATTGGGCTAACTTGGGCTAAGTTGAGGCATCTCGGGGCATCGTGAGGCAAGAAGCGTTACATGGGGCAACTTGGGGCAAGAAGCATCGAGTGAGGCTACGGAGGGCAAGAAGAAATGAAGGGGGCACAGTAAGGCATGTTGAGGCATAATGGGGCCCACTGGGGCATCGAAGGTAAAAGGTTAAAAGGCTAAATGGTAAAGTCACGGAAGGTCACATAGGTTAAATAGAGGGAGGGCCGTATGCGGTAACGGAGTAAATAGAGGCCAAATAAGGGCACGCATGCTTGATGCATAACAGTCATCGTCGTTTTCGGGTTCTGAGTATTCGTCTTGATCATCTGTAGCTGTGATCTGACGAATGACTTTGGCTTTAGGTGTGCGTGAGTTTGGCCATCGAGATCTGTTGTTGCGTTTGGGGTGTGGCTGAGGACATTTAGCGGTACGATGTCCTGGTTTGTGACAATTGAAACAGAGGTTGTCTTTCATGTGTCGCTGGTATTCTTCCGTTGATAAACGCGCAAGGAATAAATGGTTGACTGCTGAATCGACAAGCTGATCTATGTCGTTGAAAGAGTTATCGGAGGGCTCTTCTTCAATGTACGCTTCGTTGGTTATGGCACGGATTTGTCGGTTAGCCTGGCGTGTAGGTCGTCGAGTAGATTGGTATTCATTCGATCTGGGGTGTCTATTCATTGCGCGACCAATCTTATAGCCAGTGTCCAGTTTGGTGGCGAGATAGTACCATCCGTCCATTGTAGTGGGTTGTGGATGACACGCCAGTAACTTTTGTAGGAGGTTGTTATTGAGTCCTTTCCAATATTGGTTACGTTGGGCAATGTATCCAGTAATTCGAGCGCGTTGTATTAGTGGTTTAAACGCAAGATTGTACGCTTCGATAGATCCCGTTTGACGAAGGTCATCCAATTCTAGTTGAGCTTGGACAGTGAGTTCCGATGATACAAAGGTTCGTTCAAATTCCTGAATGAACTCCTCAAAGGTATCCGTTTCGAGTCGACCCGATGTGACATATTGGGTGGCAAATGGTATGGATCCTGGTTCTGAGCAGTGGGAAATTATAAATGCGATGCATCGGTGATCTGTGTCATATTGTTGTGCGTTGAGTTGTAGGAAGACGTTGCATTGCATGAGGAATCGATCAACATCCTTTTGAGTTCCGGTGAAGGGTTTGATTTTCATCGGAATAAAGGCTTGATTGACGTTATTTGGTTCAGGTTTGTTGTCGTCTCCTCCAGCTCCTCCTGGTCCCCCTGGTCCTCCTCCTCCTGGTCCTCCTCCTCCTGGTCCTCCTCCTCCTCCTCCTGGTCCTCCTCCTCCTCCTGGTGGGTTTCCTCCAGGTGGTCTATCATCTCGTCCTCGATTTCTTGCTGGTCCCCACATTCTTCCTCCTTGTCCGAAGCCATGCCAGGCACTAATACTTTCTTCTCCAGGTGGGGGGCGGAAAAATGAGGCGTCTGTAACTGTAATAGTTTGTGTACCAGCCATTGTATTTCGTGATAGTGGCTCGATGTGAGGGCGAGTGTATGTGAGAGAGGGTTTTGGTTTTATGGGAGGTGGGTTGGGATTGGTTGTTGGTCGAGTGGGAGTTTTTTCTGCGAAAGAGTAGTGGGAGGTTCCTGATATGGAAGACTGTTGTGATACTGGTCGTTTAAACGGTTCTTCAAAGAGGTCTTTGGGTGGATCCTGAGGGGCTGGGGTAGGCGATTCAGTAGATGCTTCGCGAAGTGGTGAGGGTTCACGGCTCGGTATTGGTTCACGAGGGGGTGGTGTTGGTTGGCGGGTAAGTTCAGGGTGTCGGCGGTAATATTCGTCTTTTAACTCCCTCCAGTTGGGTGTTGAAATTTTGTATGCTTCTCTTGGGTCCCAACCTGGGGGTACAGTAGTCCACTCGTCGTTGATAGGGTTCCACACCCAAGGTGTCTCTGAGAGGGTTCCGTCACTATTTTGGAAGTGAAAGAGTTGAGTTTCTTCGTTGAAGGTGAGGGTTGTAGGAAATGGTGGTGGGGGTGGTTCGAGATTATCAAATTCTCCTGCTAGAGATCGGCTGGCAAGGTCTTCCCAGTTAGGTGTATTGGCAATGAAGAAGGCTCGTCCTGCTGTTGCTGATTTTGCTGCAATAGGCGTCCACCTACGTACAGATGGGTCGTAGGACCAAGGTCGTTTCCCTACTTCTCCTTCAAAGGTGAGGTAAAAGAATTGTGTCTCTCTGTTGAAGTGTAGGTTTCGATGTGGTGGTGGTGCTTTAACAACGCTGGTGTACGTTGGTTCGGATGTTTGACTGGTTGAGGCTGTAGGAACAACAGGTGTTTGCGTAGTTTGGGTTCGACTTGGTTTAGTTGATGATGATGGTATAGCAGGTGTTTGAGTAGTCTGACGCGAGGAAGACTTGTTTTTGCCTTTATCTGCCGTGGTGACTAATCGGTTCCGGAATGATATCCGTAACTGTCTGAGTTGTCGTAGTAAGAGTTGAGAGTATGAGCAGTAACGTGGTCTTCAGGTATTTCGATGGGCGGTGCTAGGTAGTGATGGACAGTGTTATTGGGTGTGGGTTGGTGGTGTTGACAGGTGCACTGAAAGATGTAGTGGTTGACGTCGTCACTGAGATTTGCCCAACAGAAATGTCTTGCTACAAGACGTGTGGTTTCTGCTTCACTTCGATGTAACGTTTCTCCGTGATTATCGAAATGTATGTGACCAATAAAGAAACGACGTAGGTAAGTTTCTCGAGGGATGAATAAGCGTGTATGATGCCACAAGAGTCCGTATTTGTATATCCAAGGTTGTTGTTGATCTCGAGTGTATTGTGCGTATTCAACAGCTGAAATCCAATCACGATATCGTTCGTCCAAGAGTGTTCGGATTCGATTTAGGATGTCGTCGAACTCTTCGGCAAATGCGAGGAATCGGTTTCGGATGAGGTCTCTGGTAGAGTAGATAGGATCGTCAAGGGCTGGAAGGGATAGGATGTCAGCCACGATGGCGGTACGGTGTAGTGTATCCTTAGAAGTCAACGGTCACTTCCACAGATGTGGATTATGCGGACTTTGTTGGGGGCGAAGTTTTCGAGGTAGAAGAATGTGTCTGGGTTGGTGTGGTAGAGGATGAAAGTGTCACTGTGGTTGACAATGGGACTCGCAGTTCGAGTGATTGTCCAAACAGTATCGTCGCAGTATTGGGTGAAACTGTATGAATCGTATTGATAGCAATTGGTGACTGAGTATCGGATTTCGTATATGGGGCGTCCTAGGTTGTCACGTTGATTGGTGTTGGTCTGGTCAAGAATCTGAACTCCGTTTGGGATTAGGTTTGCCGTGGTGAATAACTATTGATGTTTTAACAGCTTGTCTGTTCTTCGATTTCTGGATCGGTCTCCCTTCGCTGTATCAAGCGGCACGTCTGCAAATGTTTGTTCGTTGTCCAATAGGCGTCCCAAAGACTAGGCTAGCAGCTTTATGCCTTCTTTGCAGGTACTGAGTCCTCTTCCTGTGTGCACAGCTACGGTCCCGTTGTATATGACAGAAGTTGGTTCCTGTTCTTCGTAACGCTACTGTCCGGGGTTTTAATCAACCAATGAGCTGGAGCGGTTTTCTTAATCTTCGGATCGCGACTCTCGAAATTTTCCTTGGCCTCCCTCTTGCAATCGATGAGCACCTTGCTACACTGAAGGGATTACCTCGAGCGGTAGTTCTTCTGGACTAGATAGGTTTACAACTGGTTAGTAGTACGTGGAGCTAAGGCTCAACACTGTAGTCGTAAAGACAGATGTCTTCGACGGTAGAGAAGTTCGATCTAATTGTTACGTCTCAACTTACGGTCTCGTATAGTTGGGTTTCGCAACGTTGGTTGCTAAGACTAATAGCGGAGCTAGGGCTCAACACTTAGAGTCTTTAAGTATGGACAAAGGCCTACGATGTGGAGTAGAGATAAAGCAGATGTATAGTGTGACTAGAGACGGGGGGTTTGACAAAGGAGATCGAACTTAGGGTTCGATCGTGCTAAGTACAGGGGTTTATATACTATAGCTGCGGAGCGGAGATACATCTGATGAACAATAAGCAGAGGACAATAGGTCCGTAGACAATAGGCTACTAATAATAGTGTGGGAGCGGGGCAGAGGGTTAGGGCAAAGGGTTACATGTGGGGCTCCGGGATTGGACGATAAGAAACAAGGATGACTGAGCAAAAACAAGAATAGAAACAGATAGGGCAAAGGGTGCGGAGTCGCGGGAGTCCGTCGGAACAAAAGGGGGCCGCTGACATAGTTAAAATTTGTAACAAATACCAACGACACATGAAAGACAACCTCTGTTTCAATTGTCACAAACCAGGACATCGTACCGCTAAATGTCCTCAGCCACACCCCAAACGCAACAACAGATCTCGATGGCCAAACTCACGCACACCTAAAGCCAAAGTCATTCGTCAGATCACAGCTACAGATGATCAAGACGAATACTCAGAACCCGAAAACGACGATGACAACCAAGAATCACTCTCAACCGAAGATCGCGCTGCCCAGATTCAACAACTTCTCATTGGTCTTGACGATGACACGGTCAATCAAGTCTTTGATAAAGTCGAGGAAGCAAATTTTTAAACGACGAAGAGCTTCCGCAGCCATCTCTCTCGTTGAATATTCGGCTGCTCATCAACTCTATTAACGACAATCATGCCTTACGAATTCCGATTACCTTCAGCTATAACAATACAATCCACAAAGCGACTGCACTTCTAGATACCGGAGCCGAAGGTCTATTCATCAACCGAAAACTTGTAGAAAAACTTCACCTAAAAACAATCAAATTACGACATCCACTACGACCCAAGAACGTTGATGGAACACTCAACAATGCCGGATGTATTACCTCTTATGCACCTCTTCAAGTCAAACTTGGAAATCAACAATATGCTATGCGATTCTATATCACCACTCTTGGACAAGAAGAATTTATTCTTGGCCTACCGTGGTTCAAGAAATATAAGCCAAAAATCGACTGGGATACAGGATCCATACAGCTCAATCGCGTCAACATCTCGACTCAGCTTGCACAACAAGCGCGAAAAGGATTTGAAGTTGCTAAACCACTTCTAGATCTTGTACCTCGCCAATATCACCAATTCCTTTCCCTATTTGACGAAGAAAAAGCACACCGTTTTCCACCAAAACGACCATATGACCATGCTATTGATCTTAAACCAGACTTCATTCCCAAACGACATTCTCCATATCCACTATCTCTTCCGCAACGCGCCGCTCTGGACACCTTCATCAACGAAAACCTTAAAAATGGATATATACGACCTTCAAAGTCGTCTATGGCATCACCCCTTTTCTTTGTTGATAAGAAAGACGGAACTCTACGACCCGTACAAGATTACCGTTACCTCAACAATGGTACAATCAAAAACGCGTACCCATTACCACTTGTTCAAGACCTTTTGGACAAACTCCACGGATCACAATACTTCATCGCTCTAGATATTCGATGGGGATACAATAACATACGAATTAAAGAAGGAGACCAATGGAAAGCTGCGTTTACCACTCAACGAGGACTTTTCGAACCAACAGTTATGTTTTTCGGCTTATGCAATTCTCCAGCAACTTTCCAACACTTTATGAACAACATTCTTGGAGAAGAAATCCTACTGAACCATCTCTTGGTTTATATGGACGACATTCTCATCCATGCCCCAACCCTACCGGAACTTATCCACCGCGCCAAACACGCCTTCACAATCCTTCAACGAAATGACTTATACTTCAAGCCCACCAAATGTTTCTTCCATACACAGAAACTCACTTATCTAGGACTCATAATTACGCCTAATCACATCCAAACGGATCCTACCAAGATCGAAGGCATCACCAAATGGCCAGCACCCACCAATGTCAAAGATGTTCGCTCATTTACTGGTTTCACCAACTTTTATCGCCGATTTATCCCACACTACGCCGAGATTACCAAAGCACTGGACAACCTCAAACGAAAAGACCAACCATTCGTTTGGACTGAGGTTGAACAGAAGGCATTTGACGCACTCAAAGCTGCATTTTCTCAACATCCGCTACTTCTAATGCCGAATCCCCACAAACCTTTCTTCTTAGAAACCGATGCTTCCAAAGTCGCTACTGGAGCTGTCCTTCGCCAACATGACGACAACAGTGTTCTTAAACCCATTGGATACATTTCGCAGTCACTCAACTCAGCCGAACGTAATTACGAAATTTACGACAGAGAACTACTTGCCATCATTCGCGCCCTTAATACTTGGAAACATTATCTCCTTGGATCACCACATCAAGTCACCTTGTGGTGTGACCATCGCAATCTAACCTATTGGAGAGAAGCCCGGAGACTTTCACCCCGTCAAGCTCGATGGCATTTGTTGTTATCACAATTCGACCTTCACATTACACATGTTCCCGGCAAACAGATGATACAATCTGATCTTCTATCACGCCGGGCGGACCATGTTAAACAGGGGGAGAATCTAAACGAAGTTTCTATAATGCTGCCGAACGACCTCTTCATTTCCGCATTACAAGACCACAATGATTCGGAAGACGAAGAAGAAAGCATTAACTACGAGTCTGACGATGACCTTCCAGACACTGATAACCTGACGAAATCCATCAAAGAATCAATGAAGAAAGACGAATACCTCACCAATACCATTTCTCAACTAAAGAAGAAGCTACCACCCGCTCGAACCGCACTCAAAGACTGGTTTTTCGACGACACTGGCATTTTATACTTCAAGAATCACATCTATATCCCGGATAATCTCAAATTAAAACGCACAATCTTACGACTTCATCATGATATCCCAGTACGCGCTCACCCTGGTATATTCAACACTCTGGAACAAGTCCGAAGAACGTATTATTGGCCCCGAATGCAGAAATTTATATCAGATTACGTCCATGGATGTGCACTATGCCAACAAATGAAAGTCAATCACCACCCAACCGCACCACCACTAATGCCTATCGCCGCCGATAAGAACTCTTTTCCATTCTCTCACGTCAATATGGACTTCATCACCGACCTTCCAATGTCCCATGGATACGACACCCTTCTATTGGTCATTGATCACGATTGTTCCAAAGCTATTGTTCTCATCCCTTGCGAAAAGACAATAGACGCCATCGAAACAGCACAACTATACTTCGATAACGTATACCGACGATTTGGACTTCCCATCCGCATCATCTCCGACAGAGGACCTCAATTTGCCTCTAAAGCATTTCAAGAACTATGCAAAATCGTAGGAATCAAATCATCGATGTCAACCGCTTATCACCCGCAAACCGATGGACAAGCAGAACGAACCAATCAAGAGATCGAAGTCTATCTCCGGATCTATTGCACCGGAGAACCCGAAAATTGGTCTCAACATATTCCCAACATTGAATTCGCCCATAACAACCGCGCTCACACGGTCACCAAAAGAACCCCTTTCTCACTTCTCATGGGATATGAACCAATTGCACTACCCCTGAAATACCCGAAGTCGAACGTTCCATCAGTATCACAACGACTTGCCAATCTCACGGTCTACCGATCAGAAGCCCTGGCCGCCCATTCAGTTGCTGCCATGGTTATGAAAGAACGTACCTTCCGGAACTTCAAACCATTCAATAAAGGCGACAAAGTCTGGCTAGACTCCAAGAACCTCCGAATCCCTGGCCTATCACAGAAGTTCAAGGAGAAACGTGACGGACCATTCCGGATCAAGAAAGTCTTATCGCCACTAGTCTATGAACTAGATCTCTCACGGACTAAATGGAAGATACACCCGGTATTCCACGCTGCGCTTCTTGTGAGATACACCGAGACCGAAGCATATGGACCGCCCCACAGTAATCCCCCACCTGACCTGATCGAAGGACAAGAACAATACGAAGTCGAAGCCATCCGTGCCCACCGTGGAAACGGCACTAGACAAAGATACCTTATAAAATGGAAAGGTTACCCCACTTCTGGAAACTCATGGGAACCTGAGTCCAATCTCCGGAACACACAGACCATCCTCAAAGCCTATAAGAAGCTCCACCAACTTGCCTGAATGCCCGCATCCCACAAACTCGTTCGCTTCTCTTATCCCCATTCCTCTAACATTGTCAACGACTCCACTCTCTCTGCATCATACCAACAACCCATTACTCCGGAACCAACAACCCTTGTACTACCGCCTGCCTCGATTCCAACGCGCCCCGGTTACCTGGACGCCGTCCGACCCTCCTTCACAAGAACAAGAAAAGAAAAACACTTTATACCCGACTGGCAGAAAGCGTACTCCAATCATTTGCACGTTCCCACTCTCTCCACCTTCCTTATTCACTGTTTCTACTTCAACCCCGATTACGCACAGCAACTAATCGACTACTTCAACACATCCGCTCGTGTCCAACCACCCCTTACTATCACTTGACCCATAACCCGCCACCGCCGCAAACATATTAGTCACTTTGAACCTCAACGTTCGGACCCTTATTGCACTTGCAGTTGCTGCCACTATAACTGTCCGACTCACTCTCTTTAGACAATGCCCCCGTCCCATACTCAACGACCTTCGCCTCGCATCAATCCCACCCTTCGAACACCTATACCAACCTTTCGACCGACAGACATCAACATCGACCATCTCACCCAGGCAGAGACAAGAAGAGTCCTTAACCTCTTCGCTGATCGAACTATTCACCGACGACTCAATGCCTCAATTTCTGATACTACCCCTCTACTCACCATCTGGACCCAATTCTACGACATCGCCACTCGCAACCAAGAAGTTATGGAAACCAACGTCTTTATTGTGGAGGGAGCCCTTCGATTACTCCGATCTGCCCAAACTTCATTCGAAGAAGCTCGTTGCTACGCCTTGGACCAGTTCCTCACCCATGCACCACCGGAAATCATTGCACTGCCAGTCATCGATCTCACTACAGAAGATGAAGTCGTGGATCTCACAAACGATCTCATCAATTCGGTCGGCATTCAAGTCCCTGAACGCCCAGGCCTCGCCGATCGCTTATCGGATCCTATGGAGCTCAAGTCACCAAGCCCTGCATACGAAGTCCACACCGCACCACCATCACCAGTCACCAGTCCAAAACCGGACAACAACCCGTTCTCAACCATGGCACTCAATTCTTCGACCGAATGCTCGACGCATACCCCCATTGAACACCAGTACGAACTGGCCGCCTCCACCTGCGAATCTTATACATGTCCATATTGTCATAAGCGAGCACCGGGACACATAGCCTCGGAATGCAACGATCATCGATGCGCCTCATGCGGACAACAAGAAGGTCATGACGACGAATGCGCTACCTTCCGAGTCCTCCAACAACGTGTTCAAAGACGTATAAAGGAGGGCAACTCCTCTCAAAGCGACTAAAGCACCTGTTGCTTGCCACCGGATACCCTATTGGCGTTAACTTCGCCTATATGGCACGTTTTTCTTACTTTCTTTATTGGACTTAACTTGTCCCTATAACGGCCATTTTCTCTTTATCTATTAACTGATTTCCACTACGTTTCAATTTAAGAACGGGGTAATGTTACAAATTCTAACTATGTCAGCGGCCCCTTTTGTTCCGACGGACTCCCGCGACTCCACACCCTTTGCCCTATCTGCTTCTATTCTTGTCTTTGCTCAGTCATCCTTGTTTCTTATCGTCCAATCCCGGAAGCCCCACATGTAACCCTTTGCCCTAACCCTCTGCCCCGCTCCCACACTATTATTAGTAGCCTATTGTCTACGGACCTATTGTTCTCTGCTTATTGTTCATCAGATGTATCTCCGCTCCGCAGCTATAGTATATAAACCCCTGTACTTAACATGATCGAACCCTAAGTTCGATCTCCTTTGTCAAACCCCCCGTCTCTAGTCACACTATACATCTGCTTTATCTCTACTCCACATCGTAGGCCTTTGCCCATACTTAAAAGACTCTAAGTGTTGAGCCCTAGCTCCGCTAATAGTCTTAGCAACCAACGTTGCGAAACCCAACTATACGAGACTGTAAGTTGAGACGTAACATCAGGTGGGTCTTGACTTCTGATCACGCCGGACATCCAAACTCGTTGTAAAGTTGAACCGTCTCATATATGAAATAGTGCAGGTCGCAGAGTGATTGTAGATTTAGATACAGTAGAAGAGATAAACGATTACGAAGGAGGTCCGAGTCGTGTCGTCGCGTCGGCGGCGTGGAAAGCGCGTTTATCGGCTGTTCTCTTTTCGGATTTACCTTGTTCTTAATCGTCCATGTTATTCTCCTCTGTCGTACTCTCTGCTCTCTGCCACCCAAACTCAAGACATGCGAGCTCTTCGCCTTGCTGAAACCTGGCAGAGTTTCTCTATCGCGGATGCTTAAACCAACTTATGTTTGCGTCGGTCTAGTTTCGTAACAGGCATCTGATATCTTTCGATATATCACATTGCAAGGAAGCTCATGCTCGTGGACTGTCAATACCTTTTACGTTAAGAAGATAAACTTGAATTAACTTGGTCGACATTGAAACACAAAAAATAATCGGATGACTTCGTGAATCAAGCCTTCAAGCCGACGTGAGGCGAGAAATTATTACTTTTTTGATTTTCAACTTGCTAAACTCATATCCGCGTCGATAGTCTCTGTTATGTATCTAAAGGTGTTCTTTCGAACCGGAAACACGGATGGGTGACGTTTTGCTGGAATGAACTCGAAGGATTACTGTAGTGAAGGGGAGAAGAGAAGCTGTGGTGAGCGATCGCAGAAACGAGAACAACCTCTCATTCCTACTTTTTGATGTTGATTTTCTTTTTGTTCTTCTGGTTACCGAGAATCGCCTGATCTCATTCCCTCTTATGTACTTGGAACAAACCTTCGCAAATGCATCAAGATCATGAGCACATGCTTGCTTGTACGGAAAGATCGGGCCCGGGTTTTAACACCGTTGACTGCTAGAGGAATCTTGAGTTGCTCAAGGAAAGAGGAAGTGTGAATTTAGGCCCTGTAGAAACGGTCTATCAAATCTTCGCACTGTCGCAGTCGCGGATTTCAACATTTCTTCTCAAGTAGAAGAAATCTTCATTTGCGCCTCGTAGGTCATGTATACGGTAACGCATAGTCTAACCAAAAGATTTTTGCAGTGAACGACTCTCGCTGCATATAAGATCAAGCTTCCCACTATAATCACGGTCCCCTATGTGCACGTCGGACTCGTCAAAAGCATTCAATAAGTTGAATATGGCATGGATGAGCTTACTGCAAATACCGCGACATGCTGATACTCTTCTGCCGAGCCTGTAGGCAAAAATGCACCTCCGATTGGTGTCCCTACTAACGTGGTAATAGCGGTTGGCACTAAGAATGCCCCTATCCGAGCACCTATCTTGTCCGTCGGTGAGATTTGTGCAATAGCTGCTGGGGAGACGCCGACGAAGACGCCGGAAAACAATTCTAGTACAGTGTGTCATCTCAGAGTATGTAGCTGCGTATTCGTTAAACAGACTGACCATAAAGACATGCGAAAACCACGAGGGGGGTTGAGCTTGTGGCTGGTAACCATAGAGCGATACAGAACACTCCTGACAAAAATGTTGAGAGAGAGAGGATGTTCATTAGGCCATATCTATCGGCGATTTGTCCGCCACTGGGCAGAAGGGGCATCAGCTACAATGGACCGGAATGCAGCTGCATAGACTTACACTAATCGACCAACGATCGACACCCCGTTCATTATCGAGAGTAAATTGTCGTGAACTGAAGGGGATACGTCCCACGTAGCAGCTCGGAAGGGCTCGGATACGTATACTGAGTAGAAATGATAAGCTACCACGCCTTCGCGATGATTGCGACTTCAGCTCACCTTTAAGCCATACGAATCGAAGATGGGGCCAATTACGATGCTCTCAAGGTAAAGGAAGGCGAATTCGAGTGTCCCAATGAATGCGATAGTCGTCTCAGAATAATTAGAAAGGTATTAAGAAGAGTAAAACTCCTAATATAATATTGATCAGCACACGAACTCTGGGAGGGGCTCGAGTCTTACCTGAAAGGTACCGAACGAGTTCATAAGGCCTAATGGTGCAAAGCATATTAAAAATGATCCTAGTACCGCTAGCAACGCATGAAGTCCGCCATCTGGGTATTCTTCTTCCAAAGCCTCTACGCTGACCTCCTCGTCTTTCAGCAGCTTCTCTGGCTCGTCGACCGTGAGTGAGTAGTACGATAGAGGATATTTGTGTCATATGAGACTCAGAGGCTAGCGTATCGACTGACGGGATTGAGACAGGTGGGGTCCAGATAAGTCCCCTCCGAACGAACGCATCTTGATTGATTTATAGTTCTGACTTACTGCGTTGAAGAAGCGGGCTTCGTAGTGATCCAGATCCAGGATGAAGAAGCGGTAAAACATCCTACATGAGGCCGAGAAACATAGTGACAAGACAACATGTTATCTTTGCTTTCTCTTCTAGAACAAGGCGCAATCTTCACGAAGTCTTGCGATCATGAGGCTATCAATATGAGCTCAGGACAGGAGAGACTAGCCCAAACCCTGTACACCATGCCGATACTTTTAGAAAGGAAACGTGAAACGGGTATCTGTGATAACTTACGTGTATGTATAGGGAGCCAGACCAGGTTGTGTTGCCGAATCAACAAGGCGTATCTGTCTCCATCTCCGACGCTGCGGGAAGGCAAGGTTTAGTTGTGAACGGATATTTTACGGTTGTATGGGTTGAGCCTAATCACGGAAGGGCTCCGAAGCCTTCATATATGATTACTCATACATAGTACATAACATACTCTCTCGGATCGGGAGGGACAGATCTGCGCTGAATATTGATCAAATAAGGATCTATCACCTGGTGAGCTGTAGGAAGAGCTCGGTCGCTTGTTATCCATCAGTTATCGATGTGTAGTGAACAGAGGTACATGTAACATTTTGCGTCGATGGAGGTAAAGGTGAAAACGGCGGCGCGGGCAAGGCTAGCCATTATCGTCCGCGTCGATCTTCCATTTTAATCCGAGTCTCCGCCCAAACTATTAAAAATAAACACAATTCCATCCTCGAATCTCAATAAATCATTTACTCACAATACCATTGTACGAACTCTTCGGTACTCATTATATACCAACACCTATCATCGCGTGCTCCACGCAGATGCTTGCATAAATGAGTCTCGGCGGCACTCGAGGTTGAAACAAAATTCGCGAGCTCTCGAGGAGTTCACCCTGAGATCGGCTCATGTCCAAGAATACTGGATAAAACGAGGAAGGTGAAGACGTCTTCTACAAGAGATAACTAAGGAAGTCATTTAGCCTATCATTCAAACCCTCGCTGTGAAGTGCCACTGAAGGTTCGCTCAAGTCGCTTCGGGTTCATGGTGGTGGTCAGATTTTTATCAGGTGCAACAAAGCTGTTGTGCTTGCCGTACTGATTATTGGACATAGAACAAATTTCTCTGGATCCTCTGCAGCATAGTTTTGAATAAGGAATGAGGGAAACTCGATCTCATGCATGAGAGCTCGGTGACGATGTCTGGCACTTGCGCAAGACGTTGATATACGAAAATTTTAACGAAAGAAAGCTACGAAACAAGACAATCAATACAATACCTTCGTGACTACGTTAACAGAGATCACTGACGATGAGGATAGGCGAGAGACACAATTATATATGCGGGATAAACATCGTCCATGAGACTGTCTCAAATGCGGAGTCTGGAAGGCTGCGGAGGGATATGGGAGCAAGAATAAGGAGGGAAACACGAGAAAGTGGATATACAATAGCAGGAATTGTCTCCAAACCTCTTTTAACATTATTCCAGAACATTCCTTCCTTGAAACTAGACGACTGGAAACATTTAAGCTCGACAAACTGGCGAATGGGAATGCCTCCAATAATACAGAGACACACGCCGACAATGGACAGAGAAGCCGTCTGCCAAAGAATGCGCTCGACAGGCGAAGGGAAGTCAAAGTGCCAGGCAGCACAGTGGATCGATCCAAATGCGGCGCCTGCAAAGGCAGAGAAGATCAAAAGTGGCCTCGTTTCGGCTTTCTCGCTGTAGAACATCATCGACATGACCCACTTCATGTCACGTTCATCGAAGAGCAGTTGCAGTGCCGGTTTGTTGTCCATTTTGTCCTTGGCATCCCTGAAGCCTCGGGGGATGATGCCCCGAAGTTCCGGATCTAGAATCTGATCCATTGGGAGGAACATGAGCAGGTACGGCAAGTAGAACAGCTTCCTGACGACAACCGTGCAGGTCCTCCAAATCCACTCGACAGCTCGGCAGAAGTGCGATCTCGTCACCAAAGAGTCTTCTGATCTATCAGTCGAGCGGCTTTGCAACTCGACCTCGATCTGATCGTCTGTTCCCGGCCGGTGAGGTAGTAAACAAAGTAACACGCGGATCATTCTCAGAAGCCGCATTGCAAGTGATCGTAGATGTGTTGCTAGTGCCGGAATGATTGACTGTGCGGAGTCTCGGAGATAATCTCTCAGCCGGAAGTTCTCTGTGGTGAATGTCCATTTCTCTGCACTCCTTGAATGCGCATGCGTATCCTCTCCGCTCCCGCCGGTGTTCCGCGACTCATTCTCGCCATGTTCAGCATTGACAAGCTGCCTCTCCAACTCCTTCGTGCGGATGACTATCGGACATCGGACATCGAGCGGCTTGCTCCACCAGAAAAGATACATAATGCTGTTCAGCCCGGCCAATGCAGCTGTTGTAAGCTCGATCTCCGTGATCGTCAAGTGCTGGTGTGCGCGTGCGATGAGCTGAATAATGAACCAGGTGATTTGCAGTAAAGCGACTCCTTTTGATAGAGCATCGCCTTTGCTTCGGTCTTCAATTTCTTCTACTGTCGTATCCGGGAAGTCGATCAGTTGCTTCTTCAGTAGATCCTGAAGAATGCCGAAACGAAGGACATTTTCCTGCACCACGATTCCCTTTTTCTTCGTTTCATAACTAAAGCGCCAGTCGCTAAAGAAATTGAAACCCTCCATGTAGTTCACTTTGAAACCTCCCATCTGCAAGAAATGTGCATGTGTCAGTGTCCACTGCACACCTACAAAAACTGTTCAACTAAATTTATTCCCAGCTTGAGAACGAATGAAATAATACATGATTTCGGGCGCGCTTTATTTATCGTCTCTCTTATCTCCACGGCGCCTCGCCACTGCTTGAATGCCCACATGATCATCGCCTCTGGCGCGAGCAGCGCCAGGCACATGAGGAAAATCCGACGTTTCAGCAGCGGCCAGCTCTTCTCCTCGAGGTGTGGCACGTTCGGGTGCACAGACACCCATGTAACAGCAAACGTCGTGGCCAAACAGCTCCAGAGGATGTCCCAGACGGAGCGGCCGGAGCAAGAGCAGTCGTTTGAGCATTCGTCTCGCGTGAAGATCGGCGCATCGTAGGCCAGCGGGTCAGCGAAGGAAGAGTCGACGGGTGCAGCACTTGTGCCGTACCGTCGGGCGAGGAACAGGCAGGCGACAATGAAGAACATGGTGTTAGACGGAAGCAAGCAGAGTGAAGAAGAGGGTCTCTAGAAAGAAGATTATCTGTTGTGTAGGAGATGGGGACAAAGAGTAAACGCGACTATATACCGTGGACGCACGCAACAACATGCTGGCTCACCGAATGCACTGCATTTGCACGTTCCATTCATACCGCCCGTCAATACGTTCCCCATCAACACGTTGGTGCTAACCCAGCATCATCGCACTGAAAAAAGCCATCACTGACCTCCTTTGTGGGCGAAAGGAGGCGATGTAGGCCATCCTGCTGTGCATTTCAACTCGCTCCTCGAGGTGGAGACACACAGAAGTTGATGAACGAGCAATTGATGCGATACGAAGGGACTGAGCGCTCAACTACTGAGGTTATAAGTGGCATATTAATAAGTACTCGAAATCACGCCTGACGTCAAACCGAAAGCCGACTTACCTTCTGATACCAGAAACGTTGAAGCAACGGTGCAAACACGACACCAGTTCAGGTGAGTGTCAACTCCGGATCACACAGCACATCCGGACTCATTTATAACGTTTAACCGAATCTTATAGGATAGTGCAGGTCGGTTGTGGATTTAGCTACAGTAGATGACGTGAAAGATGAAAGAGATGAAGGAGTTTGTGTCGTCGACGTGCGCGTTCAATTTAGACTGAAGTAAGTTCAAGTTATCGGGTCATTCTCTTTTCGGGTTTACCCGGAGTCGAGCTTACTTCCATCGTCCGAGTCCATGTTCCAGTTTCTCCTCTTAATTACCCATTGTCTTCTGTCACTCAAGCCCAAAGCGAGAACTAAAGATCTATCAGGGTTAGTCCGAGACCAAGGACCAACGTTCAAAGCATGTTACTTCGTGTTGCTATCCTGTGAAATTCTAATAATTTGTTTAGCCTTGTTATGAGACTGTTTGCGTGTCTGCTTCTCTGGCGAGTCCTATAAAACATCTACGTACATCCTGTTAAGATGCACTCTGGATTCGCATGGCGGGAATTGCTTATGATCCGATGTCGGTGCAACCAGAAGACATTGCTGACGTTCAAGGCTGGAAGAAGAGATACGCACTTACTCTCCCATGTGAGCCTGTTGTTTCATCTGACTCTTTGGATTCTTATGATTACCATTATATAGCTTTTCTAGCATGGCTCTATAACATACCAAACATATTAATTGACATCCGGGTCAAACTCAGTGCTTTCATCTACTCTTGTCGTGCGTTGGCTCAAGATAACATTGATAAGCATCCGTCCATGCCTGTTTTCCACCAGTCTCAATCACATCCTAAAGGAATCAGATGCCAGTGTTATCTGGCCAGTCAAGTCGTATTGATGACATACACCATGGCACGGAATTATTCCATGGCTTTGTAACTGTTCACAAGCCCCGAACACGGGAGGCTGAGCATGCACATGCGCGCCCTTACCCCCGCCCGTTCGCCAAACCATCTGAGGCAGTTCTCGTATTTAAAGATGAAGGAAAGCACCAAGAAATTGCCATCGTTACAAAGTACAGCCTTTCTCTGTGGCTTTCACTACTACACCCTCAAATATCGCTCTTTCCATCTCCGTCCCCTTCGTCAAGAGCTCAAAGACAGTGAGTGGCGATGTTGAGTTCCAGTTTTAAAATAACCAGGACGGCATCTATCATAGGTACGATCAAGGTCTTGGGGAAAGACTTCGAGGTATATATTTCATTTTCAAGTTGAGAAACAAAATTAAATGTCATGTTGCTTACGAAGACGATTTTTTCTTCCGTCTAGGTCCAGATCGACACCGGTAGCTCGGACCTGTGGCTCGATACTACAGGCGTAGACATCTCAAGTCTCATCCAGACGGGGCAGTCAACCAACGTCACTTACGGGTGAGAGGTCACATCTCTTACGCACATGTTCAATTCCTTAACACCCTGTTAGTGATGGAACAGTCGCTGAAGGACCTATCGTTGTTGGAAATGTGACGTTCGGAGACTTCACATTCTCATCTGCATTCAGTTAGTGAAGTTCCATACTTACAGCCACTTTCTTTACTCATATAATGTCAGTTTCTGCACCTGGCTCCAATGCCACTACCCTAGGTGATAAGGGACTATTAGGCGTCGGACCGTAAGTAGTCCTCCCTCTCAGATCATGTACGAGTTCTCTAAGGAATTCTCAGTCCAGGAAACTCTGAAATACGAAGCCAGCTACAAGGCTCTACCTTCAACGGAGACACTGTACTCGAAAATGTTTGTATTCTTTTGTTTCTTCCAACATACAGAAGCACTTACCGACTATTCGTGAAATATGTGTTCGCTTCTAATTAGTCCCTCCCGACGTTCACGACATTCGAATTATCCCGTTCAGAGGTCACAAGCTTGACCGACGGAGGTGTCTTCACGCTCGGCG
Source organism: Trichaptum abietinum (assembly GCA_910574555.1). Taxonomy (NCBI): domain Eukaryota; kingdom Fungi; phylum Basidiomycota; class Agaricomycetes; order Hymenochaetales; family Trichaptaceae; genus Trichaptum; species Trichaptum abietinum. The sequence goes on along the minus strand of CAJTBE010000005.1, from coordinate 3,645,551 downwards.
AAACAAACTCGAACTTCAGCTCTATCCTGAACGTGGACAAGCATGTTGCTAGTCCGAACCAAGATATAGCCCTCCTCGACACGGGCACGAGCCTTGCGCAACTTCCTAAGGCATATGTTGATGCGATCTATGGCTCCGTCCCGGGTGCTGTCTACGACCCGACTGAGGGACAATATACCATCCCTTGTGACACAAAACTAAACATCAGTTTCTCTTTCGGGTAAGTCACTACGTTACTTGGTCAGTCATATCCAATAGCTCATATGCTGTCCTTATACCCCCTGATCGTAGCGGAATCGCATATCCAGTCCACCCTATCGACGTCGTGTCTGCGGACACGGACGATAGTGGACATATCATCTGCACTTCCGGGTTTCAGGTTAATACGCCGGATACTGTGCCATCTGGCGGTGGTGTGGATGCCTCGATTCTCGGCGACTCTTTCTTACGCAATGTCTATTCGCTGTTCGCCTACAGCCCGGAAACATCCCCTGTCAATGGCACCCCACCTGCATACATTCAACTTCTAAGCGTGAGTTTTGTTTTCCTCTTCGTCGCGCAAAGCACTACAACTGACAATTTTCCTCTTTTTGCAGACGATAAACATTGACCAGGCATTCTCAGAATTCAATCAACTCTCCTCCCAGAGGAATGCTTCCCTCCTGGGCGACAGCTCCTCTAGTAACCCAGGAAACTCGGGAAATGGCACCAGTAGTGGAGGGAAACCTAATGGAGCGAACTCCTCCCTTCCAATGGGAGTAACTATTTCCGTCTTGTCAGCACTGAGCGTAGGCTTAGGGATGTTGCTTATGTGATGTCTCGACAACTTAATTGACTGTCGTACCCTAGTCTTCTGGTCAATTGTTAGGTCGTATCTAATTATTTGCATTGCTCACGGATCTCTTCGTTGTTTATCATAAAGCAAATAACTCTTCCTTTACATTGAAATCAATCACCCATGAACGTACATCTTCTGAGTGTTCTATACATCTTTAATATTATCAGATTCTACTATAAACATGTCTTAGGATATGTAATTACTAATGGTGAATTAATTGACCTGCTAGTGTATGACTTATCGGTGACACTCTCAGGCTGGGTCTGGGGATGTTAAACATATATAGAGAATCTTTATATATACATGTATGCATACATTTATCCCTGGAAAGAAGATGCTACAAATCGCAACCTAACGAAAAGTTTTCGGCGTAGGGAAAATATGCGTATTTATTTTGCTTTGCTGTCTGCTATGCTCTACGTAAGCTATGAAGATCCACAATGCTAAGCAGTCGTAAAGCATGATGGTGGTTAGAGCTCTATCAGGTACGAGTAAGTTGTTGTGCTTTGGCGTACTGATTATTTGACAGAGAAAAGGGTTATCTGGATCCTCGGTAGCATGTTTTGGACATGGAGTGAGGGAAATCTGTATCATGCCTGAGAGCTCGGTGACGATATTAGGCACTTGCGCAAGACGCTGATATACGAAAGTTTTAACAAAAGAAAGCTACGAAACAAGACAATCAATACAATACATCCATGACTACGTAACTGAGATCGCTGACGCAGAGGATAGGCGAGAGACACAATTATATATGCGGGATAAATGACGTCCATGTGACAGTCTCAAATGCGGAGTCTGGAAGGTTGCGGAGGGATATGAGAGCAAGAATAAGGAGGGATACACGTGAAAGCGGGTATACAATAGCAGGAATCGTCTCCAAACCTCTTCTAACATTCTCCCAGAATAATTCATCCTTAGATCTATGGGCTCTTTCCCATTTATCGTAGAGAAAGTTGTGAACGGGAACGCCACCAACAATACAGAGACACATGCCGACAATGGACAGAGAAGCCGTCTGCCAAAGAATGCGCTCGACATGCGAAGGGAAGTCAAAGTGCCATGCAGCACAGTGGATCGATCCAAATGCGGCGCCTGCCAATGTAGAGAAGATCAGAAGTGGCATCGTTTCGGCGTACTCGCTGTAGAACATCATCCCCATGATCCACTCCATGTCATACTCATCGAAGAGCAGTTCGAGTGCCGGTTTCTTGTCCACTTTGGCCTTGGCATCCCTGAAGCCTTTGAGGTCGAATCCCCAAGGGATCGGATCTAGAATCTTGTCCATTGGGAGGAACATGAGCAGGTACGGCAAGTAGACAAGCTTCGTGACGACAAATGTGCAGGCCCTGACAGCTCGGCGGAAGTGTGATCTCGGTTCATCATCTGAGCTTTGCAACTCGACCTCGGTCTGATCGTCTGTTTCCGGCCGGTGAGGTAGTAAACGGAGTAACACGCGGATCATTTTCAGAAGCCACTTTGCAAGTGATCGTAGATGTGCTGCGAGTGCCGGAATGATTGACTGCGCAGAGTCTCGGAGATAATCTCTCAGCCGGAACTGTTTTCTGGTGAATGTCCATCTCGCATGTGTATCCTCTCCGCTCCCGCCGGTGTTCTGCGGCTCGTTCTCGCCATGTCCGGCATTGACAAGCTGCCTCTCCAGCTCCTTCGTGCGGATGACTATCGGACATCGGACATCGCGCGGCTTGCTCCACCAGAAAAGGTACATAATGCTGTTCAGCCCGGCCAACGCAGCTGTCGTAAGCTCGATCTCCGTGATCGTCAAGTGCTGGTGTGCGCGTGCGATGAGCTGGATAATGAACCAGGTGATTTGCAGTAAAGCGACTCCTTTCGAAAGAGCATCGCCTTTGCTTCTGTCTTCAATTTCTTTCGCTGTCGTATCCGGAAAGTCGACCAGTTGCTTCTGCAGAAGTTCCTGAAACTTGTAGAAGCGAAGGACACTTTCCTGCACCACGATTCCCTTTCTTTCTGTTTCATAGAGGTACTTTTCATGTACATTGATTTCATCCTGTATGAAGTTCAATTTGAACCCTCCCATCTGCAAGAAATGCGCATGAGTCATTGTCCATTGCACACCTGCAAACATTGTTAAACTAAATTTATTCCGCTCTTGAGAACAAATAAAATAATACATGATTCCGGACGAGCTTTATTAATCGTCTCTCTTATCATCACGGCGCCTCGCCACTGCTTGAATGCCCACATGATCATCGCCTCTGGCGCGAGCAGCGCCAGGCACATGAGGAAAATCCGCCGCTTCAGTAACGGCCAGCTCTTCTCCTCGAGGAATGGCGTGTTCGGGTGCACAGACACCCATGTAACAGCAAACGTCGTGGCCAAACAGCTCCAGAGGATGTCCCAGACAGAGCGACCGGGGCAAGGACAGTCGTTGGAGCATTCATCTCGCGTAAAGATCGGCGCATCGTACGCCGGCGGGTCGGCGAAGGAAGGGACGACGGGTGCAGCACTTGTGCCGTACCGTCGGGCGAGGAACAGGCAGGCGAGAATGAAGAACATGGCGTGAGACGGAAGCAAGCAGAGTGGAGAAGAGGGTCTCTAAAGAGAGGATGGTCTGTTGTGTAGGAGATGGGGACAAAGAGTAAGCGCGACTAAATACCGTGGACGCACACAACAACGTGCTGGCTCACCGAATACACTACATCAGCACTTTCCATTCATACCGCCCGTCAATACTTTCCCCACCAACACGTTGGCGCTAACCCAACATCAACGGACCGAAAGAAGCCATCACTGTCCTCTTTTGCGGGCGAAGGAGGCGATGTAGGCCATCCTGCTGTGCATTTCAACTCGCTCCTCGAGGTGGAGACACACAGAAGTTGATGAACGAGCAATTGATGCGATACGAAGGGACTGAGCGCTCGACTACTGAGGTTATAAGTGGTATATTAAAAAGTACTCGAAAGCGCGCCTGACGTCAAACCGAAAGCCGACTTACCTTTTGATACCAGAAACGTTGAAGCAACGGTGCAAACACGAGATCAGTTCAGGTGAGTGTCAATTCCGGATCACAGCGCGCATCCGGACTCATTTGTAACGTTTAACCGAATCATATAGGATAGTGCAGGTCGAAGGGTGGTTGTGGATTGAGGTATAGTGGATGGCGTGAAAGATGAAAGAGATGAAAGAGTTTGTGTCGTCGACGTGCATGGGAAGCGCGTTCAGTTTAAACTGAAGTAAGTTCAAGTTATCGGGTCATTCTCTTTTCGGGTTTACCCGGTCGAGCTTACTTCCATCGTCCATGTTCAAGTTCAAGTTTCTCCTCTTACCCACTGTCTTCTGTCACTCAAGCCCAAGGCGAGAACTAAAGATCTATCAGGGCTAGTCCGAGGCCAAGGACCAACATTCCAAGCATGTTACGACGTGTTGCAAACCTGCGAAATTCTAATAATTTGCTTAGCCTTGTTATGAGACTATTTGCGTGTCTGCTTCTGAGTCCTATGAAACATCTACGTACATCCTGTTAAGATGCACTCTGGGTTCGCATGGCGGGAATTGCTTATGATCCGATGTCGGTGCAACCAGAAGACTTTGCTGACGTTCAAGGCTGGAAGAAGAGATATGCACTTACTCTCCCATGTGAGCCTGTCGTTTCATCTAACTCTTTGGATTCTTATGATTACCATTATATAGCTTTTCTAGCATGGCTCTATAACATACCAAACATATTAATTGACATCCGGGTCGAACTCTGTGCTTTCATCTACTCTTGCCGTGCGTTGGCTCAAGATACCATTGATAAGCATCCGTCCATGCCTGTTTTCCACCAGTCTCAATCACATCCTAAAGGAATCAGATGCCAGTGTTATCCGGCCAGTCAAGTCGTATTGATGACATACACCATGGCACGGAATGTTTCCATGGCTTTGTAACTGTTCACAAGCCCCGAACACGGGAGGCTGAGCATGCACATGCGCGCCCTTACCCCCGCCCGTTCGCCAACCCATCTGAGGCAGTTCTCGTATATAAAGATGAAGGAAAGCACCAAGAAATTACCATCGTTACACAGTACATTCTTTCTCTGTGGCTTTCACTACTACACCCTCGAACTTCTTGCTCGACGATCACTGCTTCCGCTGCTATGCTATATTCGCCGAAGAGTCTCGCCGCCTTCGTCTCCGCGGTGGGCATTGCTAGTAATACCGCTCTTTCCATCTCCGTCCCCTTCGTCAAGAGCTTAAAGGCAACGAGTGGCGACGGCGAGTTCCAGTTTTAAAATAACCAGGACATCATCTATCACAGGTACGATCAAGGTCTTGGGGAAAGACTTCGAGGTATATATTTCATTTTCAAGTTGAGAAACAAAATTAAATGTCATGTTGCTTACGAAGACGAATTTTCCCGTATCTAGGTCCAGATCGACACCGGTAGCTCGGACCTGTGGCTCGATACTACAGGCGTAGACATCTCAAGTCTCATCCAGACGGGGCTGTCAACCAACGTCACGTACGGGTGAGAAGTCACATTTCCCAAGGAAAATGTCCAATTTCTAAAGATCGTGATAGTGCTGAAGGATCTATTGTTGTTGGAAAGTGACGTTCGGAGATGCATTCAGTCAGCGACGTTCCACACTTACAGCCACTTTCTTTACTCATATAATGTCAGTTTCTGCACCTGGGTCCAGTGCCACTACCCTAAGTGATAAGGGACTATTAGGCATTGGACCGTCAGTAATCCCCCCTCTGAGATCGCGTTGAAGCTATCTAATGATTTCCTAGTCCAGGCAACTCTGTAATACGAAGTCAGTTACAAGGATCTACCTTCAATGGAGATACTGTTCTCGAAAATGTTTGCACTCTTCCATCCCTTCAACATACAGAAGCACTTACCGGCTATTCGTGAAATAGGTGTTCGCTTCTAACCAGTCCCTCCCGACGTTCATGACATTCGAATTATCCCGTTCAGAGGTCACGAGTTTGACCGACGGCGGTATCTTCACGCTCGGCGAAACAAACTCGAACTTCAGCTCCATCCTGAACGCGCCGAAGCTGCCGGCGCTGACGCCTGCTGCATGGTTTGTGCTCATGGATGGCTTGAATGTGAACGGCAAGCGTGTTGCTAGTCCAAACCAAGATATAGCCCTCCTCGACACGGGCACGAGCCTTGCGCAGCTTCCGAAGGCATACGTTGACGCGATCTATGGCTCCGTCCCCGGTGCAGTCTACGACCCGACTGAGGGACAATATGTCGTCCCTTGTGACACGAAACTAAACATCAGTTTCTCTTTCGGGTAAGTCACTACGAGTTCACTTGGTCAGTCATATCCAATAGCTCATATACTGTCCTTGTACCCCCTGATCGTAGCGGAATCGCATATCCAGTCCACCCTATCGACGTCGTGTCTGCGGACACGGACGATAGTGGACATATCATCTGCACTTCCGGGTTTCAGGTTAATACGCCGGATAGTGGGCCATCCGGCGGTGGTGTGGATGCCTCGATTCTCGGCGACTCTTTCTTACGCAATGTCTATTCGCTGTTCGCCTACAGCCCGGAAACATCTCCTGTAAATGGCACCCCACCTGCATACGTTCAACTTCTGAGCGTGAGTTTTGTCAGTTGCGTAAAGCACAATAACTGACGACATCTCTTCCTTTCTTTTGTAGACAACAAACATCAACCAGGCATTCTCGGAATTCGATCAGCTCTCCTCCCAGAGGAATGCTTCTCTCCTGGGCAACAACTCCTCCAGTAACCCAGGAAATTCAGGAAATGGCTCCAGTAGTGGAGGGAAACCTAATGGAGCGAACCCCTCCCTTCCGATGGGAGCAACTATTTCCGTCTTGTCAGTACTGAGCGTAGGTTTAGGGATGTTGCTCATTTGATGTCTCGACAACTTAATCGACTGTCGTACTCTAGTCTTCTGGTGATCGTTGTTGGATAGTATCTAATTATTTGCATTGCTTACGGATCTTTTCGTTGTTTATCTTAAAGCAAATAACTCTTCCCTTACATTGCTTAACATTTTTAGAGAATCTTTATATATACATGTATGCATACATTTATCCTCGGAAAGAAGATGCTACAAATCGCAACCTAACGAAAAGTATTCGGCGTAGGGAAGATATGCGTAATTATTTTGCTTTGCTGTCCGCTACACTCTACGTAAGCTATGAAGATTAACAATGCTAAGCAGTCGTAAAGCATGATCGTGGTTAGAGCTCTATCAGGTAGGAGAAAGTTGTTGTGCTTTGCCGTACTGATTATTTGACAGAGAAAAGGGTTATCTGGATCCTCGGTAGCATGTTTTGGACATGGAATGAGGGAGAATCTGTATCATGCATGAGAGCTCGGATTCGATGTTTGGCCCTTGTGCAAGACGTTAATATACGGTAATTTGAACGAAAGAAAGATGCGAAACAAGACAATCAATGCAATCAATACCTTACTACGTAACAGAGATCGCTGACGATCAGAGGGATAGGCGAGAGACACAATTATATATGCGGGATAAACATCGTCCATGTAACCGTGTTAAATGCGGAGTCTGGAAGTTTGCGGAGGGATATGAGAGCAAGAATAAGGAGGGAAACACGTGAAAGCGGGTATATAATAGCAGGAATCGTCTCCAAACCTCTTCTAATAGTATGCCAAAACAATTCATCCTTAGAACCACCAGGCGCAAACACCCATTTATTGAGCACAAATTTGCGAATGGGAATGCCTCCAACAATAGAGAGACACACGCCGACAATGGACAGAGAAGCCGTCCGCCAAAGAATCCGCTCGACAGGCGAAGCGAAGTCAAAGTGCCATGCAGCACAATGGATCGATCCAAATCCGGCGCCTGCTAAACAAGAGAAGATCAAAAGCGGCCTCGTTTCGGCTTTCTCACTGTAGAACATCATCGACATGATCCACTCCATGTTACCCTCATCGAAGAGCAGTTGGAGTGCCGGTTTCTTGTCCATTTTGTCCTTTGCATCGCTAAAGCCGAACAAGAAGATACCCCAATTATGGGGATCTAGAATCTGGTCCATTGGGAGGAACATGAGCAGGTACGGCAAGTAGAACAGCTTCGGGATTACAAGCTTGCAGGTCGTCCAAATCGACTCAATGACTCGGCGGAAGTGCGATCTCGTTACTGAAGAACTTTCTGGGACAACAGTTGAGCTTTGCAACTCGACCTCGGTCTTATCGTCTGTTCCCGGCCGGTGAGGTAGTAAACAAGGTAACACGCGGATCATTTTCAGAAGCCACTTTGCAAGTGATCGTAGATGTGTTGCGAACGCCGGAACGATTGACTGCGCGGAGTCTCGGAGATAATCTCTCAGCCGGAACTCGTCTCTGGTGAATGTCCATCTCGTATGTGTATCCTCTCCGTTCCCGATTTCATTCTGCGACTCGTTCTCGCCATTTCGAGCATTGGCAAGCTGCCTCTCCAACTCCTTCGTCCGGATGATAATCGGACATCGGACATCGAGTGGTTTGTTCCACCAGAAAAGGTACATGATGCTGTTCAGCCCGGCCAATGCAGCTGTCGTAAGCTCAATCTCCGTGATCGTCAAGTGCTGGTGTGCGCGTGCGATGAGCTGAATAATGAACCAGGTAATTTGCAGTAAAGCGACTCCTTTCGAGAGAGCATCGCCCTTGCTTCTATCTTCGATTTCTTCTACCGTCGTATCCGGGAAGTCGATTAGTTGGTCCTGCAGTAGTTCCTGAAGTCTGAAGAAGTGGAGGACGCATTCCTGCACTACGATCCCTTTTTTCTTTCTTTCATAACGAAAGCGCCAGTCGCTAAAGAAATTGAAACCCTCCATGTAGTTCACTTTGAAACCTCCCATCTGCAAGAAATGTGCATGAGTCATTGTCCACTGCGCACCTACAAAAACTGTTCAACTAAATCTATTCCAGCTTGAGAAGAAATAAAATAGTACATGATTTCGGGCGTGCTTTATTAATCGTCTCTCGTATCATAACGGCGCCTCGCCATTGCTTGAATGCCCACATGATCATCACCTCCGGCGCGAGCAGCGCCTGGCACATGAGGAAAATCCGACGCTTCAGCAACGGCCAGCTCTTCTCCTCGAGCCACGGAACGTTCGGGTGCACAGACACCCATGTAACAGCAAATGTCGTGGCGAGGCAGCTCCAGAGAATGTCCCAGACAGAGCGCCCGGGGCAAGAACAATCGTTTGAGCAGTCGTCTCGCGTGAAGATCGGCGCATTGTACGCCAGCGGGTCAGCGAAGGAAGAGTCGACAGGTACAGCACTTGTGCCGTACCGTCGGGCGAGGAACAGGCAGGCGAGAATGAAGAACATGGTGTTAGACGGAAGCAAGCAGAGTGGAGAAGAGGGTCTTTAAAGAGAAGATGGTCTGTTGTGTAGGAGATGGGGACAAAGAGTAAGCGCGACTATATACCGTGGACGCACGCAACAACATGCTGACTCACCGAATGCACTGCATTTGCACGTTCCATTCATACCGCCTGTCAACTTCATTGCTTCTCCCATCAACATATTGGCGCTCGCCCAGCATTAACGCACTGACAGAAGCTATCACTGACCTCCTTTGTGGGCGAAGGAGGCGATGTAGGCTATCCTGTGCATCTCAATTCCCTGCCCAAGGGAAGATACTCACGGTCTGTACAGAAGTTGATGCACGCGTAGTGGGTGAAGGGAGTGAGCGGAACGCCCGAGAAGGTCAGATGCACAGGTTTGTGTATCTTCTTTGCGTTGATGAAGTGCATCTTGCTCGAACTCTAAGGTTATAGTCAGCATATTAAGCGGCACTCGCAAGCAAGCCCGACGACGAGCCGAAAGCCGACTTACCTGCTGATACCAGAAACATTAGGGCAACGGTGCAAGAAAAATGTTTGGAGAAAGTGTAAGGACCAGTTCAGGTGGGTCTCAACTCCTGATCACACCGGACATCCAAACTCATCGTAAAGTTGAACCATCTCATATGAATATTGCAGGTCGAAGAGTGATTGTGGATTTGCATACTGTGGATGAGAGAAATGTCGCCGGCATCGCGTTGGCGGCGTGGGAAGGGCGTTTATTTTATTTTCGTATTCGTATTTACCCGGACCAACTTGTTCCTCTTCTCACTACAATCGTCCATGTTATTTTCTCCCCATACCCACTGTCCTCTGTCACTCAAGCCCAAGCGAGAACTGAACATCTATCAGGGCTAGTCTAAAACCAACGTCCAACACTCCAAGCATACTACAACGTGTTGCTATCATGTGAAATTCTAATAATCTGTTTAGCCATGTTTTCTGACTGTTTGCGTGCAATCTGTTTCTGAGCGTATAGAACATCTTTGTATTATGGTGCAGTGCGCTTACAGACAACCACTTTTGTGCAACCAAAATGGTGGGCGAAGAAAAAAAGGTACTGTAAATCCCTCTTGCAGAAATGCTCCTTTTCGCATAAGGAACAATCTCCCAAGAGGATTTATTTTTTGCATTAAAACTGAGGGAGTTTTTTTTATTGGGTCAACCCAATTTGGCGCAGAGCCTTATTTATCTCGTTTTATGCCTAATTTGGGTAAATGTTTATGACCAATTAGTACACTAGTATGTATACTTCCACTTTTAAGCTTCTTTAGGTCTGAAGTCAATCTTTTTTATTGCTGTTTTGAGCTTATCTCAGCTAGCGGGACACAGCAAAATTTTCTCAGAATTATTTGTATTTTCGAAAATTTCATGACTCAAATTGGCGTCTGCACAAATGTGGGTGCTTGTAACTGCACTGCACCATATCCGTACATCCTCTCAAGCTGCACTCCGGATTCACATGGCGGAAACTACTTATGAGCAGTAGCTGGTGAAACTAGAAGACTATGCTGATGTTCAAGGCTGAAAGAAGAGACTGGTGAGCGATCGGGCGCAATTTTGTCTCTCAGATCAATGCTTTTACGAAGTCAGTCATATATCCAATGACTCATTTGCCGTCCTTGTACCCCCCTTTCTCGCAGCGGAATTGCGTATCCAGTCCACCCTGTCGACGTCGTATCTGCGGACACGGACGATAGTGGACATATCATCTGTACTTCTGTGTTCCAGGTTAATATGTCCGATAGTGTGCCCATCAGGCGGTGGTGTGGATGCCTCGATCCTCGGCGACTCTTTCCTGCGCATTGTTTATTCGCTATTTGCCTACATCCCGGAATCATCCCCTGTCAATGGCACCCCGCCTGCATACATTCAACTTCTGAGCGTGAGTTTTGTTTTCCTCTTCGTCGCGGAAAGCACTATAACTGAAAAATTTCCTCTTTTTGCAGACAATAAACATTGACCAAGCATTCTCGGAATTCGATCAATTCTCCTCCCAGAGGAATGCTTCCCTCCTGGGCAACAACTCCTCCAGTAACCCAGGAAACTCGGGAAATGGCTCCAGTAGTGGAGGGAAACCTAATGGAGCGAACCCCTCCCTTCCAATGGGAGCAACCATTTCCGTTTTGTCAGTACTGAGCGTGGGCTTAGGGATGTTGCTCATATGATGTCTCGACAACTTAGTCTTCTGGTTTATTGTTGGGTTGTATCTAATTTTTTGCATTGCTCACGGACCTCTGTATCCTTCATTATTGAGCAAATTACTCTTCCTTACATGGAGCAATCAATCACCCATGAACGTACGCACGAGCTGGTAGGAAGGCCTTCTATTGCCCAAACGCAGACTGCAAGCCAGTGAAGAGCAATCCTGGGCCAGCTTGCAGATATGTATATTGACATTCAGAAGAGTTGCATAATTCGTGTACAGGAAGGATCGCTGATGCATGCGATTTGCTTTCGGCCTTCCTAAATGTGAAACTACAGATCCAAAATCCAGAAAAAAAAACTCATGAGTTTGATTCTTGTCAGGTACAAGAAAGTTGTTGTGCGTGTGATACTGATCATTTGGCATAGAAAAGGTTATCTGCATTCTCTGTAGCATGTTTTGGACATGAAGTGAGGAGACTGCCATGTATGAGAGCTCGGTGACAATATCTGGCACTTGCGCAAGACATTGCTATACGGAAATCCGAACGAAGGAAAGATGCGAAACAAGACAATCAATGCAATACACCCATGACTACATAAAATGACATCGCTGACGCGGAGGATAGGAAAGAGACCATTATATATGCGGGATAAACATCGTCCAAGAGACTGTCTCAAATGCAGAGTCTGGAAGGTTGCGGAGGGATATGAGAGCAAGAATAAGGAGGGAAACACGAGAAAGTGGGTATACAATAGCAGGAATCGTCTCCAAACCTCTTCTAACATTCTCCCAGAATCGTCCAGCCTTAGAACCATTAGGCGATTCAAACCATTTATCGTAGAGAAAGTTGTGAATGGGAATGCCTGCAACAATAGAGAGACACACACTGACAATGGACAGAGAAGCTGTCTGCCAAAGAATGCGCTCGACAGGCGAAGGGAAGTCAAAGTGCCATGCAGCACAATGGATCGATCCTAATGCGGCGCCTGCAAAGGCAGAGAAGATCAAAAGCGGCATCGGTTCGGTGCCCATGCTGTCGCTGTAGAACATCATCCCCATGATCCACTGCATGTCACCTTCATTGAAGAGCAATTGCAGTGCTGGTTTGTTGTCCATTTTGTGCTTTACATCGCTGTACCCTTCTAGGTCATCTCCCCACACAGGGTCGAGAATCCGATCCATTGGGAGAATCATAAGCAGATACGGCAAGTAGAACAACTTCGTGACGAAAAGCGAGCAAGTCCTCCAAATCCTAATGACGGCTCGGCGGAAATGCGATGTCGTCCCCTGAGAATATTCTGCCAGAGGTTCATTAGTCGTGCTTTGTAATTCGATCTCGTGCTCAACATCCTTCTTTGTCTGTTGCCGTAACGAACGAAGTAAGATGCTGATTGTATGTAGTAGGTGTGTTGCTAGTGCTGAGTTTATTCCCTGCGCTGCCCAGGACAGAGAGTCCCGGAGATCAATTCTCAGCCGGAAGTCGTCAGACAATGTCCATGTCTCTTCACACCTTGCATCAGCATGCAAGGCATGTCTATGATTCCTGCGGTCCTTCTTTACAAACTTCCTCTCCAACTCCTTCGTGCGGATAACAATTGGACATCGGACATCGAGCGGTTTGCTCCACCAGAAAAGGTACATAATGCTGTTCAGCCCGGCCAATGCAGCTGTTGTAAGCTCGATCTCCGTGATCGTTAAGTGTTGGTGTGCGCGAGCGATGAGCTGGATGATGAACCAGATGATCTGCAACAGAGCGACTCCTTTCGAGAGAACATCGCCTTTACTTCGGTCCTCGATTTCTTTCGCTGTTGTATCTGGGAAGTCAATTAGTTGCTTCTCCAGTAGTCGCCGAAGGTCGTCGAAACAAAGGACACTTTCCACCACCACGACTCCCTTTTTCTTTGTTTCATAGCGGTAATCTTCTATGCAATTGAAGTTGCTGCCCATAGTATAGTTTACTTTGAAACCACCCATCAGCAAGAAATAAGCGTGTGTCATTGTCCACTGCACACCTGCAAAAACTGGTCAACTAAATTTATTCCCAACTTGAGAACAAATAAAATAATACATGATTTCGGTCGTGCTTTATTTATCATTTCTCTTATCCTCAGAGCGTTTCGCCACTGCTTGAATGCCCACATGATCATCACCTCCGGCGCGAGCAGAGCCAGGCACATGAGGAAAATCCGACGCTTCAGTAACGGCCAGCTCTTCTCCTCGAGAAACGGTACATTCGGGTGCACAGACACCCATGTAACAGCAAACGTCGTCGCCAGGCAGCTCCAGAGGATATCCCAGACAGAGCGACCGGGGCAAGAACAGTCGTTTGAGCATTCGTCTCGTGTGAAGATCGGCGCATCGTAGGCCAGCGGGTCAGCGAAGGAAGAGTCGACGGGTGCAGCACTCGTGCCGTACCGTCGGGCGAGGAACAGGCAGGCGAGAATGAAGAACATGGCGTGAGACGGAAGCAAGCAAAGTTGAGAAGAGTGTCTGTAGGAAGAAGATGGTCTGTCGTGTAGCTAGGAGGAGTAAGCGTGACTATATACCGTGGGCGCACGCAACATCGTGCTGGCTCACCGAATGCCCTGCATTAGTACGTTCCATTCATACCACCCGTCAATCACTCCCCATCAACACGTTTGCGCTAACCCAACATCAACGCAGCGGAAAAAGCCAACACTGTCCTCATTTGTGGGCGGAGGAGGCGATGTAGGCTATCCTGTGCATCTTAATTCCCTGCCCAAGGGAAGACACTCACGGTCTGCACAAAAGTTGATGCACACGTAGTGGGTGAAGGGAGTGAGCGGAACTCCGAGAAGGCCAGATGCATCTTTGCGTCGATGAAGAGCACCTTGCTCGAATCCTAAGATTATAGTCAGCATACTGTTAAGCGGCACTCGCAAGCAATCCTTCCTGACGACGTGCCGAAAGCCGACTTACCTGCTGATACCAGAAACATTGAAGCAACGGTGCAAACACAGAGCCTGTTCAGGTGAGTCTCAACTCCTGGTCACACTGGACACCCAAACTTATCGTAAAGTTGAACTGTCCCATACAAGATAGTGCAGGTCGCAGGGTGATTGTGGATTGAGATGAAAGAGATGATTGTCGGCGTTCAAATTCGATTGAAGTAATAAGTTACCGGGTCATTTTATTCTCGGATTTACCCGGACGAACTCTCCCTTCCATGTTATTTCTCCTCGAGTCAGTCATATGTCCAATGACTCATATGCCGTCCTTGTACCCTCCGTGCTCGCAACGGAATTGCGTATCCAGTCCACCCTATTGGCGTTGTATCTGCGGACACGGACGATAATGGACATATCATCTGCACTTCCGGGATTCGGGTTAACACGCCCGATAGGGTGCCATCCGGCGGTGGTATGGATGCGTCGATCCTCGGCGACTCTTTCCTGCGTAATGTCTATTCGCTCTTCGCCTACGTCCCGGAAACATCCCCTGTCAATGACACCCCACCTGCATACGCTCAACTGCTGAGCGTGAGTTTGATTTCCTCTTCGTTGCGTAAAACACTATATCTGACGACATCCTTTCCTTTCTTTTGTAGACAACAAACATCAACCAGGCATTCTCGGAATTCGATCTACTCTCCTCCCAGAGGAATGCTTCTCTCCTGGGAAACAACTCCTCCAGTAACCCAGGCCCAGGAAATGGCACCAGTAGTGGAGGGAAACCTAATGGAGCGAACCCATCCCTCCCTTTGAGTGCAACCATTTCCGTCTTGTCAGTACTGAGCGTTGGCTAAGGGATGTTACGCATATGATGTCTCGACAACTTAATCGACTGTCGTACTCTAGTCTTCTGGTGATCGTTGTTGGGTAGTATCTAATCATTTGCATTGCTCACGGATCTCTTCGTTGTTTATCTTAAAGCAAATAACTCTTCCCTTACATTGTTTAACATTTATAGAGATTCTTTATATATACATGTATGCATACATTTATCCTCGGAAAGAAGATGCTACAAATCGCAACCTAACGAAAAGTATTCGGCGTAGGGAAGATATGCGTATTTATTTTGCTTTGCTGTCCGCTATACTCTACGTAAGCGATGAAGATCAACAATGCTAAGCAGTCGTAAAACATGATGGTGGTTCAAGTTATAGCTCTATCAGGTACGAGAAAGTTGCTGTGCTTTGCCGTACTGATTTTTGAAAGAGAAAGGTTATCTGGATCCTCGGTAGCATGTTTTGGACATGGAATGAGGGAAATCTGTATCATGCGTGAGAGCTCGGTGACGATATTAGGCACTTGCGCAAGACGTTGATATACGAAAATTTTAACGAAAGAAAGCTACGAAACAAGACAATCAATACAATACATTCATGACAACGTAACTGAGATCGCTGACGCAGAGGATAGGCGAGAGACACAATTATATATGTGGGATAAACATCGTCCATGAGACTGTCTTAAATGCCGAGTCTGGAAGGTTGCGGAGGGATATGAGAGCAAGAATAAGGAGGGAAACACGTGAAAGCGGGTATACAATATCGGGAATCGTCTCCAAACCTCTTCTAATAGTATACCAAAAGAATTCATCCTTAGAATAACCACGCGTTCTCCTCCATTTATCGTAAAGAAAGTTGCGAATGGGAATGCCTCCAACAATACAGAGACAAATGCCGACAATGGACAGAGAAGCCGTCTGCCAAAGAATGCGCTCGACAGACGAAGGGAAGTCAAAGTGCCATGCAGCACAGTGGATCGATCCAAATGCGGCGCCTGCAAAGGCAGAGAAGATCAGAAGTGGCCTCATTTCGGCTTTCTCGCTGTAGAACATCATCGTCATGATCCACCCCATGTCATACTCATCGAAGAGCAGTTGGAGTGCCGGTTTCTTGTCCATTTTGTTCTTAGCATCGCTATAGTCTTCGAAGTCGAAGCCCCAAGTTTCAGGATCTAGAATCTTGTCCATTGGGAGGAACGTGAACAGGTACGGCAAGTAGAACAGCTTCGTGACGACAACCGTGCAGGTCCTCCAAATCCACTCGACAGCTCGGCGGAAGTGCGATCTCGTCACCAAAGAGTCTTCTGAGCCATCAGTCAAGTTCCAATCATCTGAGCGGCTTTGTAACTCGACCTCGGTCTTATCGTCTGTTCCCGGCCGGTGAGGTAGTAAACGGAGTAACACGCGGATCATTTTCAGAAGCCACTTTGCAAGTGATCGTAGATGTGTTGCGAATGCCGGAATGATTGACTGCGCGGAGTCTCGGAGATAATCTCTCAGCCGGAACTCGTCTCTGGTGAATGTCCATCTCGCATGTGTATCCTCTCCGCTCCCGCTATCGTTCTGCGATTCGTTCTCGCCATGTCCGGCATTGACAAGCTGCCTCTCCAGCTCCTTCGTGCGGATGACTATCGGACATCGGACATCAAGTGGTTTGCTCCACCAAAAAAGGTACATAATGCTGTTCAGCCCGGCCAATGCAGCTGTCGTAAGCTCGATCTCCGTAATGGTCAAGTGCTGGTGTGCGCGTGCGATGAGCTGGATAATAAACCAGGTGATTTGTAGTAAAGCAACTCCTTTTGAAAGAGTATCGCCTTTGCTTCTGTCTTCAATTTCTTTCGCTGTCGTATCCGGGAAGTCGATCAATTGCTTCTCCAGTAGTTTCCGAAGATGGAAGAATCTGAGGACACTTTCCTGCACCACGATTCCCTTCTTCTTTGTTTCATAGCGGTAATCATACGATGCATGGAAGTCGTCACCCTTTATGTAGTCCACTTTGAAACCACCCATCTGCAAGAAATGCGCATGTGTCATTGTCCATTGCACACCTGCAAAAACTGTTCAACTAAATTTAATCCGATCTTGAAAACAAATAAAATAGTACATGATTTCGGGCGTGCTTTATTCATCGTCTCTCTTATCATCACGGCGCCTCGCCATTGCTTGAATGCCCACATGATCATCACCTCCGGCGCGAGCAGGGCCAGGCACATGAGGAAAATCCGACGCTTCAGTAACGGCCAGCTCTTCTCCTCGAGAAACGGTGCATTCGGGTGCACAGACACCCACGTCACAGCAAACGTCGTCGCCAAACAGCTCCAGAGGATGTCCCAGACAGAGCGACCGGGGCAAGAACAGTCGTTTAAGCATTCGTCTCGAGTGAAGATCGGCGCATCGTACGCCAGCGGGTCGGCGAGGGAAGAGGCGATGGGTGCAGCACTTGTGCCGTACCGTCGGGCGAGGAACAGGCAGGCGAGAATGAAGAACATGGTGTAAGACGGAAGCAAGCAGAGTGGAGAAGAGGGTCTCAGTTGTCTGTTGTGTAGGAGATGGGGACAAAGAATAAGCGCGACTATATACCGTGGACGCACGCAACAACATGCTGGCTCACCGAATGCACTGCATTTGTACGTTCCATTCATACCGCCCGTCAATACGTTCCGCATCAACACGTTGGTGCTAACCCAACATCAACGCACTGAAAGAAGTCATCACTGTCCTGCTTTGTGGGCGAAAGGAGGCGATGTAGGCCATCCTGCTGGACATCTCAACTCGCTCTTCGAGGTGAAGGCACACAGAAGTTGACGATCGAGCAATTGATGCGATACGAAGGGATTGAGCGCTCGACTTCTGAGGTTATATGTGTTATATTAAGAAGTACTCGAAAGCGCGCCTGACGTCAAACCGAAAGCCGACTTACCTTCAGATACCAGAAACGTTGAAGCAACGGTGCAAACACGAGACCAGTTCAGGTGAGTGTCAACTCCGGATCACACAGCACATCCCGGACTCATTTGTAACGTTTAACCGAATCATGTAGGATAGTGCAGGTTGGAGGGTGGTTGTGGATTGAGGTACAGTGGATGGCGTGAAAGATGAAAGAGATGAAGGAGTTTGTGTCGTCGACGTGCATGGGAAGCGCGTTCAGTTTAAACTGAAGTAAGTTCAAGTTATCGGGTCATTCTCTTTTCGGGTTTACCCGGTCGAGCTTACTACTTCCATCGTCCATGTTCAAGTTTCTCCTCTTACCCACTGTCTTCTGTCACTCAAGCCCAAGGCGAGAACTAAAGATCTATCAGGGCTAGTCCGAGGCCAAGGACCAACATTCCAAGCATGTTACGACGTGTTGCAAACCTGCGAAATTCTAATAATTTGCTTAGCCTTGTTATGAGACTGTTTGCGTGTCTGCTTCTGAGTCCTATCAAACATCTACGTACATCCTGTTAAGATGCACTCTGGATTCGCATGGCGGGAATTGCTTATGATCCAATGTCGGTGCAACCAGAAGACTTTGCTGACGTTCAAGGCTGGAAGAAGAGATACGCACTTACTCTCCCATGTGAGCCTGTCGTTTCATCTAACTCTTTGGATTCTTATGATTTCCATTATATAACTTTTCTAGCATAGCTCTATAACATACCAAACATATTAATCGACATCCGGGCCAAACTCAGTGCTTTCATCTACTCTTGTCGTGCGTTGACTTATGATAACATTGATAAGCATCCGTCCATGCCTGTTTTCCACCAGTCTCAATCACATCCTAAAGGAATTAGATGCCAGTGTTATCTGGCCAGTCAAGTCGTATTGATGACATACACCATGGCACGGAATGTTTCCATGGCTTTGTAACTGTTCACAAGCCCCGAACACGGGAGGCTGAGCATGCACATGCGCGCCCTTACCCCCGCCCGTTCGCCAACCCATCTGAGACAGTTCTCGTATATAAAGATGAAGGAAAGCACCAAGAAATTGCCATCGTTACACAGTACATTCTTTCTCTGTGGCTTTCACTACTATACCCTCAAGCTTCTTGCTCGACGATCACTGCTTCCGCTGCTATGCTATATTCGCCGAAGAGCCTCGCCGCCTTCGTCTCCGCGGTGGGCATCGCTAGCAATACCGCCCTTGCCGTCTCCATCCCCTTCGTCAAGAGTTCAAAGGCAGCGAGTGGCGACGGCGAGTTCCAGATTCAAAACAACCAAAACGTTATCTACAGTACATAGGTACGATCAAGGTTCTGGGGAAAGACTTCGAGGTAAGTATTAAGTTGAGAACCAGAATTGTATGTCGTGTTGCTTACGAAGACAAGAAAAAATACACCTGTAGGTCCAGATCGTCACCGGTAGCTCGGACCTTTGGCTTGATACTACTAGCGTAGACATCTCAAGTCTTATTCAGACGGGGCAGTCCACCAACGTCACCTACGGGTGAGAATTCATATTTCCCAAAGAAAATGACCAATTTCTAAAGACCGTGATAGTGATGGAACAATGCTGAAGGACCTATTGTTGTTGGAAACGTGACGTTCGGAGACTTCACGTTCTCCTCTGCATTCAGTTGGTGACGTTCCACACCTACAGCTAACTTCTTTACTCAAATAATGTCAGTTTCTGCACCTGGCTCCAATGCCACTACCTTAGGTGATAAGGGACTAATGGGCGTCGGACCGTAAGTATTCCTTTCTCTCAGATCATGTTGGAGCTCTCTAATGATCTCCTAGTACAGGCAACTCAGTAATACGAAGCCAGTTACGAGGCTGTACCTTCAATGGAGATACTGTGCTCGAAAATGTTTGCATTCTTCTTTTCTTCAACATTGTTCGCTTCTAATCAGTCCCTCCCGACGTTCATGACATTCTAATTATCCCGTTCAGAGGTAACGAGCTTGACGGACGGAGGTGTCTTCACGCTCGGCGAAACTCGAACTTCAGCTCCATCCTGAACGCACCGAAGCTGCCGGCGCTGACGCCTGCTGCATGGTTTGTGCTAATGGATGGCTTGAATGTGAATGGCAAGCATGTTGCTAGTCCGAACCAAGATATAGCCCTCCTCGACACGGGCACGAGACTTGCGCAGCTTCCTAAGGCATACGTTGACGCGATCTATGGGTCCGTCCCCGGTGCAGTCTACGACCCGACTGAGGGACAATATGTCGTCCCTTGTGACACGAAACTAAACATCAGTTTCTCCTTCGGGTGAGTCACTACAAGTTTACTAGGTCAGTCTTGTATCCAGTTGCTCATATGTATGTACCCCCCACCCCCCTTGCTCGCAGCGGAATCGCGTACCCAGTCCACCCTATTGACGTCGTATCTGCGGACACGGACGATAGTGGACATATCATCTGCACTTCCGGGTTTCAGGATAATACGCCGGATACTGTGCCATCTGGCGGTGGTGTGGATGCCTCGATTCTCGGCGACTCTTTCTTACGCAATGTCTATTCGCTGTTCGCCTACAGCCCGGAAACATCTCCTGTCAATGGCATCCCACCTGCATACATTCAACTTCTAAGCGTGTGTTTTGTTTTCCTCTTCGTTGCGTAAAGCACTATAACTGAAAATTTTCCTCTTTTTGCAGACGATAAACATTGACCAGGCATTCTCGGAATTCGATCAACTCTCTTCCCAGAGGAATGCTTCCCTCCTGGGTAACAACTCCTCTAGTAACCCAGGAAACTCGGGAAATGGAACCAGTAGTGGAGGGAAACCTAATGGAGCGAACCCCTCCCTTCCAATGGGAGTAACTATTTCCGTCTTGTCAGCACTGTGCGTAGGCTTAGGGATGCTACTTATGTGATGTCTCGACAACTTAATTGACTGTCGTACCCTAGTCTTCTGGTTCATTGTTGGTTAGTATCTAATTATTTGCATTGCTCACGGACTTCTTTATCGTTTATCAGTAAGCAAATCACTCTTCCCTTACATGGAGATGTCAATCACCCATGAACGTACACACGAAGGAACGCAGACTGCAAGCCAGTGAAGAGCAACTCTGGCTTGCGAATATATGTATATAGACATTCGGAAGAGTGGTTGGCCTTGCACAATACATGTGAAGAAAAATCGCCGATGCATGCGATTTGCTTTCGGCCTACCTCCTGAATGTGAAACTACGGATCCGAAAATCAAAACAACTCATGAGATTTAGCTGGTGTGCAGACTTATGCACATGAGCATGTATGTACCAATGTGTCAAGCATTAGGGATATACGATGCATTTCTTTTCATTATGTCTTCTGAATGTCCTATGTATCTTAATTAGCATATTGCACATCCTCGGAAAGAAGATGCTACAAATACCAACCTAACGAAAAGGACAAAGGACTCGGCGTAGTGAACATATGCGTATTTATTGTGCTTTCCCGTCCGCTTTACTCTACGTAAGCTATGAAGATTAACAAGGCTGAGTAGCGCTAGTCATAACACATGATGGTGGTCAGATTTTATCAGGTGCGAGCTATTGTGCTTGCCGTACTGATTATTGGACATAGAACAAATTTCTCTGGATCCTCTGCAGCATGTTTTTGGACATGGAATGAGGGAAACTCTGTTTCATGCATGAGAGCTCGGTGTCGATGTCTGGCACTTGCGCAAGACGTTGATGTACGGAAATTTCTAGGAAGAAAGATGCGAAACAAGACAATCAATAGAATACATCTGACTACGTAACTGAGATCGTTTGCGCGGAATGATGTGAGGGATTGGCGAGAGACACAATTATATATGCGGGATAAACGTCGTCCATGTGACCATCTTAAATGCGGAGTCTGGAAGGTTGCGGAGGGATATGAGAGCAAGAACAAGGAGGGAAACACGTGAAAGCGGGTATACAATAGCAGGAATCGTATCCAAACCTCTTCTTACATTCTCCCAGAATAATTCAGCCTTAGAATTGCCACTGGCATACGATTTGCCCAATTTATAGATGACAAAGTTGCGAATGGGGATGCCTCCAACAATAGAGAGACACACGCCGACAATGGACAGAGAAGCTGTCTGCCAAAGAATGCGCTCCACAGGCGAAGGGAATTCAAAGTGCCATGCAGCACAGTGGATTGATCCAAATGCGACGCCTATTAAGGCAGAAAATATCAAAAGTGGCATCACTTCGGCTTCTTCGCTGTAGAACATCATCGCCATGATCCACTCCATGTCAAGCTCTTCGAAGAGCAGTTGCAGTGCCTGTTTGTTGTCCATTTTGTCCTTGGCATCACGGAAGGGAGTTATAATGAAAGAGTGTGTGAGTTCAGGGTTAAGGATCTGGTCCATTGGGAGGAACATGAGCAGGTATGGCAGGTAGAACAGTTTTGTGATGACAAGCTTGGAGATAGTCCAAGTCCATTTCACGCCTCGGCGGAAGTCCGATCTCGTCACGGAAGAAGCTTTTGGTCCATTAGTTGAATGCTCAACGACCTTCGTTGTGCGGTGGCGTAACAGACGAAGTAAGAGGCTGATTGTATGTAGCAGATGTGTTGCTAGTGCTGAGATGATTGCCTGCGCTACCCAGTAAAAAGTATCTCTGAGATAATTTCTCAGCCGGAACTCGTCTTTGGTGAATATCCACGTATCTCCGCCGCTCCCGCCTTCATTCTGCGACTCATTCTCTGCAAGCTGCCTCTCCAACTCCTTCGTGCGGATAACAATCGGACATCGTACAGCAAGCGGTTTGCTCCACCAGAAAAGGTACATAATGCTGTTCAGTCCAGCCAATGCAGCCGTTGTAAGCTCGATCTCCGTGATTGTCAAGTGCTGGTGTGCACGTGCAATGAGCTGGATGATGAACCAGGTGATTTGCAACAGGGCAACTCCTTTGGAAAGAGCATCACCTTTGCTTCTGTCTTCGATTTCTTTTGCTGTTGTATCCGGGAACTCGATTAGTTGCTTCTCCAGTAGTTCCTGAAGGTCACTGAGACGGAGGACATTTTCCTGCACCATGATTCCATTTTGCTTTGTTTCATAGAGGTATTCTTCCAAGCCAAAGAAGATTTCGCCCTTTGCGTAATTCACTTTGAAACCTCCCATCTGCAGAAAATGAGCATGTGTCATTGTCCACTGCACACTGGCACCTACAAAAACAGTTCAATTAAATTTATTCCCAGCTTGAAAGCAAATAAAATAATACATGATTTCGGGCGTGCTTTATTAATCGTCTCTCTTATCTTCACGGCGCCTCGCCACTGCTTGAATGCCCACATGATCATAACCTCTGGCGCGATCAGGGCGAAACACATGAGGAAAATCCGACGCTTCAGCAGCGGCAAACTCTTCTCCTCGAGACGCGGAGTGTTCGGATGCACGGATACCCATGTCACAACAAATGTTGTCGCCAGGCAGCTCCAGACGATGTCCCAGACGGTTCGACCTGGGCAGGAACAGTCGTTCGAGCATTCGTCTCGCGTGAAGATCGGCGCAATATTGGCCAGCGGGTCAGCGGAGGACGGGGCGACGGGTGCAGCAATCGTGCCGTACCGTCGGGCGAGGAACAGGCAGGCGAGAATGAAGAACATGGCGTGAGACGGAAGCAAGCAGAGTGGAGAAGAGGTCCTGTAGGAAGATGGTCTGTCGTGTAGCTAGGAGATGGGGACAAAGAGTAAGCGCGACTGTATACCGTGGACGCACGCAACATCGTGCTGGCTCACCGAATACACTGCATTAGCACGTTCCATTCATACCGCCCGTCAACTTGAATACTTCTCTCATCAACATGTTGGCGCTGACCCAACATTAAAGCACCGAAAGAAGCCAATACTGTCCTCCTTTGCGGGTGAAGGATGCGATGCAGGCCATCCTTGGCATCTCAATTCCCTGCCCTAGCGAAGACACTCGCGGTCTGCACAGAAACTGATGCACGCGTAGTGGGTGAAGGGAATGAGCGAAACGCCCGAGAAGGTCAGATGCACAGGTTTGTGCATCTTTTTTGCATTGATGAAGAGCATTTTGCTCGAATTCTAAAGTTATAGGCAGCATATTAAGCAGCATTCGCGAGCAAGCCTGACGACGAGCCGAAAGCCGACTTCCTGATGATAGCAGAAACATTAAAGCAACGGTGCAAGCGGAGAAAGTGTAAGAACCAGTTCAGGTGGGTCTCAAATCCTGATCACACCGGACATCCAATCTCATCGTAAAGTTAAACTGTCCCATACAAGATAGTGCAGGTCGCAGGGTGATGGTGGATTGAGATGAAAGAGATGATTGTGTCCTCGGCGTTCAAATTCGAGTGAAGTAAGTTACCGGGTCATTTTATTCTCGGATTTACCCGGACGAACTGTTCAACCTCCCTCTCACCTCCATCGTCCATGTTCCATGTTATTTCTCCTCGAGTCCTCTTACTCACTGTCCTCTGTCACTCGCTGGCAAGCCCAATTCGAAAAGTAAAGATCTATCAGGCTTAGTCCGAAACCAAGGACCAACATACTAAGCATGTTACCACGTGTTGCTATCCTGTGAAATTCTAATAATTTGTATAACCTTGTTATCAGACTGTTTGCGTGTCTGCTTTTCTGGCGTACAGAACATCTATGTATTATCTGTACATCCTCTCAAGCTGCGCTCCGGATTCACATGGCGGAACTGCTTATGAGCCGTAGGTGGTGCAACTAGAAGACTATGCTGATGTTCAAGGCTGAAAGAAGAGATTGGTGAGCGATCGGGCGCAATTTTGTCTCTCAGATCGAAGCTTTTACGAAGTCAGTCGTATCATTTGCCGTCCTTGTACCCCCTTTCTCGCAGCGGAATTGCGTATGCAGTCTACCCTGTCGACGTCGTATCTGCGGACACGGACGATATTGGTCATATCATCTGTACCTCTGTGTTCGAGGTCAATACGCTGGATACTGTGCCATCTGGCGGTGGTGTGGATGCCTCAATCCTTGGCGACTCTTTCCTGCGCAATGTCTATTCGCTACTCGCCTACGGTCCGGAAACATCTCCTGTCAATGGCACCCCACCTGCATACATTCAACTTCTAAGCGTGAGCTTTGTTTTCCTCTTCGTCGCGCAAAGCACTA
Organism: Trichaptum abietinum; assembly: GCA_910574555.1. NCBI lineage: Eukaryota > Fungi > Basidiomycota > Agaricomycetes > Hymenochaetales > Trichaptaceae > Trichaptum > Trichaptum abietinum. The sequence goes on along the minus strand of CAJTBE010000005.1, from coordinate 3,620,485 downwards.
CAACTGACAATTTCCCTCTTTTTGCAGACGATAAACATTTGACTAGGCGTTCTCGGAATTCGATCAACTCTCCTCCCAGAGGAATGCTTCTCTCCTGGGCAACAACTCCTCTAGTAACCCAGGAAACTCGGGAAATGGTACCAGTAGTGGAGGGAAACCTAACGGAGCGAACTCCTCCCTTCCAATGGGAGCAACCATTTCCGTTTTGTCAGTACTGAGCGTAGGCTTAGCGATGTTGCTTATGTGATGTCTCGACAACTTAATTGACTGTCGTACCCTAGTCGTTTGGTTTATTGTTGGGTAGTATCTAATTATTTGCATTGCTCACGGTCCTCTTTATCGTTTATTATCAAGCAAATTACTCTTCCTTACATGGAGCAATCAATCACCCATAAACGTACGCACGATCTGGTAGGAAGGCCTTCTGTTGCACAAACGCAGACTGCAAGTTAGTGAAGAGCAATCCTGGGCCAGCTTGCAGATATGTATATTGACATTCGGACGAGCGGTTGGCCTTGCATAATTCCTGTACAGGAAGGATCGCTGATGCATGCGATTTGCTTTCGGCCTTCCTAAATGTGAAACGACGGATCCGAAATCCAGAAAAAAAACTCATGAGTTTGATTCTCGTCGGGTACAAGAAAGCTGTTGTGCGCGTCATACTGATCATTTAGCATAGAAAAGGTTATCTGCATTCTCTGTAGCATGTTTTGGACATGAAATGAGGAGACTGCCATGTATGAGAGCTCGGTGACAATATCTGGCACTTGCGCAAGACATTGCTATACGGAAATCCGAACGAAGGAAAGAAGCGAAACAAGACAACCAATGCAATACACCCATGACTACATAAAATGACATCGCTGACGCGGAGGATAGGCGAGAGACACAATTATATATGCGGGATAAACATCGTCCATGAGACTGTCTTAAATGCTGAGTCTGGAAGGTTGCGGAGGGATATAAGAGCAAGAATAAGGAGGGAAACACGAGAAAGTGGGTATACAATAGCAGGAATCGTCTCCAAAACTCTTCTAACATTCTTCCAGAATGATTCAGCCTTAGAATCATCAGGCGTTTCCCTCCATTGATCGAGGAGAAAATTGCGAATGGGGATGCCTCCAACAATAGAGAGACACACGCCGACAATGGACAGAGAAGCCGTCTGCCAAAGAATGCGCTCGACAGGCGAAGGGAAGTCAAAGTGCCATGCAGCACAGTGGATCGATCCAAATCCGGCGCCTGCTATGGCAGAGAAGATCAGAAGTGGCCTCGTTTCGGCTTTCTCGCTGTAGAACATCATCGCCATGATCCACGACATGTCAAACTCATTGAAGAGCAGTTGGAGTGCCGGTTTGGTGTCCATTTTGTTCTTGGCATCGCTGTAGTATTCCAAGTCGAAGTTCCAAGGGAACGGATCTAGAATCTTGTCCATTGGGAAGAACATGAACAGGTACGGCAAGTAGAACAGCTTCGTGACGACAAAAAAGCAGGTCCTCCAGACCCACTCGACAGCTCGGCGGAAGTACGATCTCATCACCAAAGAGTCTTCTGAGCCATCAGTCGAGCGGCTTTGCAACTCGACCTCGATCTGATCGTCTGTTCCCGGCCGGTGAGGTAGTAAACAAAGTAACACGCGGATCATTCTCAGAAGCCACTTTGCAAGTGATCGTAGATGTGTTGCTAGTGCCGGAATGATTGACTGTGCGGAGTCTCGGAGATAATCTCTCAGCCGGAACTTCTCTGTGGTGAATGTCCATGTCTCTGCACTCCTTGAATGCGCAAGTGTATCCTCTCCGCTCCCGGTTTCATTCTGCGACTCGTCCTCGCCACTTCGAGCATCGACAAGCTGCCTCTCCAGCTCCTTCATCCGGATGATGATCGGGCATCGGACATCAAGCGGTTTGTTCCACCAGAAAAGGTACATGATGCTGTTCAGCCCAGCCAGCGCAGCTGTTGTTAGTTCGATCTCCGTGATCGTCAAGTGCTGGTGTGCGCGTGCGATGAGCTGGGTAATGAACCAGGTGATTTGCAGTAAAGCGACTCCTTTCGAAAGAGCATCGCCTTTGCTTCTGTCTTCGATTTCTTTCGCTGTCGTATCCGGAAAGTCAATCAGTTGCTTCTCCAGTAGTTTCCGAAGTTTGCCGAAACGGAGGATGCTTTCCTGCACCACGATCCCCTTTTTATTTGTTTCATAGCGGTAATCATCAAATGTATAGAAGTCGTCACCCTCTATATAGTTCAATTTGAAGCCACCCATCTGCAGAAAATGCGCATGTGTCATTGTCCACTGTACACCTGCAAAAACTGTTAAACTAAATTTATTCTCAGCTTGTAAACAAATGAAATAATACATGATTTCGGGCGCGCTTTATTTATCGTCTCTCGTATCATCACGGCGCCTCGCCATTGCTTGAATGCCCACATGATCATCACCTCCGGCGCGAGCAGCGCCAGGCACATGAGGAAAATCCGACGCTTCAGTAGTGGCCAGCTCTTCTCCTCGAGAAACGGTGCATTCGGGTGCACAGATACCCAAGTAACAGCAAACGTCGAGGCCAAACAGCTCCAGAGGATGTCCCAGACAGAGCGACCGGGGCAAGAACAGTCGTTGGAGCATTCATCTCGCGTGAAGATCGGCGCATCAAAGGGCAGAGGGTCAGCGAAGGAAGAGGCAATGGGTACAGCACTCGTGCCGTACCGTCGGGCGAGGAACAGGCAGGCGAGAATGAAGAACATGGTGTGAGACGGAGCAAGTAGAGTGGAGAAGAGGGTCTCTGGAAAGAAGATGGTCTGTCGTGTAGGAGATGGGGGCAAAGAATAAGCGCGACTATATACCGTGGACGCACGCAACATCGTGCTGGCTCACCGAATGCACTGCATTTGCACGTTCCATTCATACCGCCCGTCAATACGTTCCGCATCAACACGTTGGTGCTAACCCAACATCAACGCACTGAAAGAAGTCATCACTGTCCTGCTTTGTGGGCGAAGGAGGCGATGTAGCCCATCCTGCTGGACATCTCAACTCGCTCTTCGAGGTGAAGGCACACAGAAGTTGACGATCGAGCAATTGATGCGATACGAAGGGACTGAGCGCTCGACTTCTGAGGTTATATGTGGTATATTAAGAAGTACTCGAAAGCGCGCCTGATGTCAAACCGAAAGCCGACTTACCTTCTGATACTAGAAACGTTGAAGCAACGGTGTAAACACGAGACCAGTTCAGGTGAGTGTCAACTCCGGATCACAGCGCGCATCCGGACTCATTCGTAACGTTTAACCAAATCATATAGGATAGTGCAGGTCGAAGGGTGGTTGTGGATTTAGATGCAGTGGATGGCGTGAAAGATGAAAGAGATGAAGGAGTTTGTGTCGTCGACGTGCGCGTTCAATTTAGACTGAAGTAAGTTCAAGTTATCGGGTCATTCTCTTTTCGGGTTTACCCGGTTGAGCTTACTTCCATCGTCCATGTTCAAGTTCAAGTTTCTCCTCTTACCCACTGTCTTCTGTCACTCAAGCCCAAGGCGAGAACTAAAGATCTATCAGGGCTAGTCCGAGGCCAAGGACCAACATTCCAAGCATGTTACGACGTGTTGCAAACCTGCGAAATTCTAATAATTTGCTTAGCCTTGTTATGAGACTGTTTGCGTGTCTGCTTCTGAGTCCTATAAAACATTTACGTACATGCTGTTAAGATGCACTCTGGGTTCGCATGGCGGGAATTGCTTATGATCCGATGTCGGTGCAACCAGAAGATTTTGCTGACGTTCAAGGCTGGAAGAAGAGATACGCACTTACTCTCCCATGTGAGCCTGTCGTTTCATCTAACTCTTTGGACTCTTATGATTACCATATAACTTTTCTAGCATGGCTCTATAACATACCAAACATATTAATCGACATCCGGGCCAAACTCAGTGCTTTCATCTACTCCTGACGTGCGTTGGCTTAAGATAACATTGATAAGCATCCATCCATGCCTGCTTCCCACCAGTCTCAATCACATCCTAAAGGAATCAGATGCCAGTGTTATCTGGCCAGTCAAGTCGTATTGATGACATACACCATGGCACGGAATGTTTCCATGGCTTTGTAACTGTTCACAAGCCCCGAACACGGGAGGCTGAGCATGCACATGCGCGCCCTTACCCCCGCCTGTTCGCCAACCCATCTGAGACAGTTCTCGTATATACAGATGAAGGAAAGCACCAAGAAATTGCCATCGTTACACAGTACATTCTTTCTCTGTGGCTTTCACTACTACACCCTCAAGCTTCTTGCTTGACGATCACTGCTTCCGCTGCTATGCTATTCACCAAAGAGCCTCGCCGCCTTCGTCTCCGCGGTTGGCATTGCGAGCAATAAAGCTCTTTCCATCTCCGTCCCCTTCGTCAAGAGCTTAAAGGCAGCGAGTGGCGACGGCGAGTTCCAGATTCAAAACAACCAGGACGTTATCTACAGTACATAGGTACGATCAAGGCCCTGGGGAAGTATCTAATTATTTGCATTGCTCACGGATCTCTTCGTTGTTTACCATAAAGCAAATAACTCTTCCCTTACATTGAAATGAATCACCCATGAACGTACACACGAAGCTGATAGGGAGATCTTCTATTGCACGAACGCAGATTGCAAGCTAGTAAAGAGTAACTCTGGATTTGTTATTGGTCATATTTGGCCTGTAAGGCGCACGAAAGGTTGGCCTTATACAATACATGTACAGGAAAAATCGCCAATGCTTGCGATTCGGGCTGCCTCCTGAATATAAAACTACGGATCCGAAATTTAGAAACACAGCACATGAGACTGACAGCTACTGCACATGGGCATGTACTACTGTGTCGCAGGGGAAACATTAGAAATACATCTTCTTAGTGTTCTATGCATCTTTAATATTATCAGATTCTATAACTTAACAACTAATGCCAGTGGTGAATTAATTGACCTGCTAGTGTATGACTTATCGGTGAGACTCTGGGTCTGGGATGTTTAACATATATAGAGAATCTTTATATATACCTGTATGCATACATTTATCCTCGGAAAGAAGATGCCACAAATCCGAGTTGCAACTTCCTGACGAAACGTATTCGGCATAGGGAAAATATGCGTATTTATTTTGTTTTGCTGTCCGCTATACTCTACGTAAGCTATGAAGATCCACAATGCTAAGCAGTCGTAAAACATGGTGGTAGTTAGAGCTCTATCAGGTACGAGAAAGTTGATGCGCTTTGCGGTACTGATTATTTGACAGAGAAAAGGGTTATCTGGATCCTCAGTAGCATGTTTTGGACATGTTGGAATGTGGAATGAGGCCCGAGGGTGATTCTGCATCATGTTTGACAGCTTGGTGACGATACTATGCACTTGCGCAAGACGTCGATATACGGAATTTCATCGGAAGAAAGAATCGAAACAAGACAATCAATACAATACATCCACGGACCATGACTACACAGCAAAGACACGCAAAGTATAGCGCCCAGCCGGATAGTTCCAGTGTAGAAATAGAATAGAGGCTCGGCTGCTTTCCAGCCATGTTCCAGTCCTTTTCCACGCTTGAACGTAAGCGCTGGTTTTTATACTGAGCGCCGGCCAGTTCCCGGGCGGGCCCCAGCACATTTCCCCACCGCCGTAAGTAACCTGGATTCCAGAGCAACTCCCAGCTGGAATCCAGCCATGACCTCCAGCTCAACACGGCTCATTGCTTCAGCTCCAGAGAATGAAAAACTTGTAAGTCTTTTCAAGCCTGCCCTTAATAATGAACCTTGTTAATCGTTGCCATTTTCTCTTCTTCTTCTCTCAAAAACCACCATCTGCCGGGCCTCCTCAGATTCCGCCTCATCTCATCCAACTACAGTTAATTGCAACTGCTGCGCTTAGAGGCATTCCAGGAAAAGATAAGGTGGCAAGGTATGTTTGCTTCACTTTTGCTTATGTTTTAGTTGTGTAAGGCTGAATGTTTGTTTTTGTCTGTCTTGTTTGTATACACTCATGCAGAAACACTTCATAACCCCGTGCTGGACAGGAGGGCGTGCCCGACAGAGTGTTGGCTGGTAGGCTAAGTGTTGTTTGGGTGTAGTGGGATAGGGATTTTGAAGGGATCTTATGCTGATAACTGATTTGGTTGTTAATTCAATAGACACCTCGTCGTCGCGTTGCAAGTCGCGCAAGGCGCACTTTGGCGCACCCTCATCAGTCCGGCGCAAGACCATGTCCTCCGCACTTGCTAGGGTGCAAGACCATGTCATCGCACTCGCTAAGGATCTGCGCACCAAGTACAACGTATGTTGTTAGCATATTAAATTTCGTGACATTGCTCAAGTTGTACTTCTTAATTAGACCCGCTTGCTCCCCATCCGCAAGGACGATGAAGTCGGCATCGAGCGCGGAAAGTACAAGGGCCGGGAGGGCAAGGTCACGTAGGTGTACCGCAAGAAGTGGGGTAATTCACGTTCAGCGGGTTCAGTAAGACAAATTGAACGGCGCGTCCACACCCATTGGCATCCACCCGGGCAACGAGCTAATTATTACCCTTCATTTCCTTCGAGCACGCTCAGGTCACTCAGGTCCCATATCACATCAATCGTCCGGATTCGCAACGCCAGAGCATACAAGCGAGAAGGATAGACATTATCCCCGAGCGGCTTTATCGCCAGCGACCTCCCTTCGCCTTGACAGCGCACATGAAAGATGCAAGCGTGTCGACCTCCTTCACCATGCTCTCCTTGAAGTGTCGTTGTGCTATGTTAGCGAGCACGTTGTGGATTTCGCCTACGTCTGCGAGCACCGGCACTTGCTCTAATCCCACGCGCGTCTCCTCCTCTACCAGCCGTGAGCTCCTTCGTCGGTTGGCGTCTTTGAACTCCCGTGACCGTCGCTGCGGTCTGTTTGCCGGCGTTGCACACATTGCCATCAATGGTTGCGGAGTCGGTGCGCGTGACGCCATTCGCGCTGGGTCCAGCAGAGCAGCGGTAGGTGGCGGGTCATCTGCGCTTAGCGGCGTGGGATAGATGGCTGGTATAAGATTGTGATGAATAGCTGTTGTAAAAGTGACCTTTCTGTTGCCATGTATATTAGACTTAGCTTCATCTTAAGTATAGTATACATCTTATGTATGCTTCTAAGTATTATGTATGCAATATATTATGTTTTCATGTCATTTCTCAATGTCAAGTGCTTGGATCAGAAATTCTGCAATAATTGAATTAAATATTCGATTTTCGAGAGATTTAAATAATCGAATTTTGAAGCATTTACTGGTAATTACACATATTACATAAGTATCCTACAGGGCTGGAATCCAGGCTGTTCTTCCAGCTGGGTCCAGTCCGGGGCTGGAAATAGCCTGAGCCCATTTGAATCCTGTTCTGGGAAGAGGCCATCACCGAGCTGGAATCCAGCTGGTTCCCTGGGCCTGGCCAGTGCCCGTGATCCGGCTGCCTTCTACACCTGGTTTGTCCTTGCTGTGTACGTAAATGAGATCGCTGACGCGGAGGATAGGCGAGAGACACAGTTATATATGCGGGATAAACATCGTCCATGAGACTGTCTCAAATGTGGAGTCTGGAAGGCTGCGGAGGGATATGAGAGCAAGAATAAGGAGGGAAACACGTGAAAGCGGGTATAAAACAGCAGGAATCGTCTCCAAACCTCTTCTAACATTCGTCCAAAATAATTTACTAGGCGGCTTGTACAGTTGACGGTGGACATAGTTGCGAATGGGAATGCCTCCAACAATAGAGAGACACACGCCGACAATGGACAAAGAAGCCGTCCGCCAAAGGATCCGCTCGACAGGCGAAGGGAAGTCAAAGTGCCATGCAGCACAGTGGATCGATCCAAATGTCGCGCCTGCAAAGGCAGAGAAGATCAAAAGTGGTCTCGCTTCGGCTTTCTCACTGTAAAACATCATCGACATGATGCACCCCATGTCCTCCTCACAGAAGAGCAGTTGCAGTGCCGGTTTGGTGTCCATTTTGTTCTTGGTATCCCTGAAGCCTATGTGGCCGAAGCCCCAATAGAACGGGTCTAGAATCTTGTCCATTGGGAGGAACATGAACAGGTACGGCAAGTAGAACAGCTTCGTGACGACAAGCGTGAAGGTCCTCCAGATGCTAGTGACGGCTCGACGGAAATGCGATTCCGTCACCTGTGAATCTTTTGGGCCATCAGGAGGGGCTAGTGATTCGATTTCGCGATCAACATCCTTCTTCGTTCGGTGGCGTAGTAGACGAAGAAAAACGCTAATCGAATGTAGCAGATGTGTTGCTAGTGACGAGATGATTGACTGTGCGGAGTCTCGGAGATAATCTCTCAGCCGAAACTGTTCCCTGGTGAATGCTCATGTCTCTGCACTTAGCGACTCGTTCTCGCCATCTCCAGCATCGACAAGCTGCCTCTCCAATTCCTTCGTGCAGATGACTATCGGACATCGTACATCGAGTGGTTTGTTCCACCAGAAAAGGTACATAACGCTGTTCAGCCCGGCCAATGCAGCTGTTGTAAGTTCGATCTCCGTGATTGTCAAGTGCTGGTGCGCGCGTGCGATGAGCTGGATGATGAACCAGGTGATTTGCAGTAAAGCAACTCCTTTCGAAAGAGCATCGCCTTTGCTTCTGTCTTCGATTTCTTCTACCGTCGTATCCGGGAAGTCGATCAGTTGCTTCTCCAATAGTTCCCGAAGGTAGTGGAAGGAGAGAACACTTTCCTGCACCACAACTTCCTTTTTCTTTGTTTCATATAGGAAGCGCCAGTCGCACCCGGTGAAGTCGTTCCACAACATATAGTCTACGTTGTTCTTCTTTATATAGTTTAATTTGAAGCCTCCCATCTGCAAGAAATGCGCATGTGTCAATGTCCATTGCACACCTGCAAAAGCCAATCAACTAAATTTATTCCTAGCTCGAGAATGAATAAAATAATACATGATTTCGGGCGTGCTTTATTTATCGTCTTTCTTATCATAACGGCGCCTCGCCACTGCCTAAATGCCCACATGATCATTACCTCCGGCGCGAGCAACGCTAGGCACATGAGGAAAATCCGACGCTTCAGTAACGGCCAACTCTTCTCCTCGAGCCACGGTACATTCGGGTGCACAGACACCCATGTAACAGCAAACGTCGTGGCCAAACAGCTCCATAGGATGTCCCAGACCGAGCGACCAGGGCAAGAACAGTCGTTTGAGCATTCGGCTCGTGTGAAAACCGGCGCATAGTTGGCCAGCGGGTCAGCGAACGACGGGGTGACGGGTGCAGCACTTGTGCCGTACCGTCGGGCGAGGAATAGGCAAGCAAGAATGAAGAACATGGTGTGGAAGCAAACAAAGTGGAGTAGAGGGTCTGTAGGGAGAAGATGGTCTTGCGTGTAGCTAGGAGATGGGGACAAAGAGTCAGCGCGACTATATAACGTGGACGCACGCAACAACATGCTGGCTCACCGAATACTGCACTAGCACGTTCCATTCATACCGCCCGTCAATGCTTCTCCCATCAATATGTTGGCGCTGACCCAACATTAACGCACCGAAAGAATCCAACAATGTCCTCATTTGTGGGCAAAGGAGGCAATGTAGGCCATTCTGGGCGTGTCAACTCGCTCTTCGAGGTGAAGACACACGCACAGAAGTTGAGGCACGCGCAATTGGTGCGATACGAAGGGACTGAGCGAAACGGTTCGTGCATCTTCTTTGCGTTCATGAAGACCTGCCATGCACTGCGCTTGGGTTCTGAGGTCGTAAGACGTATATTAAGCAGTACTCGATGGAGCATCTGACGACAAACCGAACGGTGACTTACCTGCTGATACCAAAAACGTTGAAGCAGCGATGCAAAAACGATGTTTCGAGATGGTGTAAGAGCTAGTTCAGGTGGTTCTCAGCTCTTGATCACACCGGACATCCAAACTCATCGTTAAGTTAAACCGTCACATATGAAATTGTGCAGGTCGAAGGGTGATTGTGGATTAGGAGATGAAAGATGACGAAAGAGGTCGGGTCGGCGGCGTGGAAGTTTGGAACGCGCGTTTACCGAGTTCAAGTTTACCGAGTCATTCTCTTTAAGTTTCGGATTTACGCGTTCTCACTCGTGCATGTTATTCTCCACTGTTGTGCTCTCTGCTCTCTGCCCCACCCAAACTCAAGACATGCGAGATTGCCGCCTGGCAGATATCTAGCAGATTTCCTCTATCGTGGAGGCTTAAACTAACGTTTCAACCGATCTTTGCGTCGTTCTGGCTTCGTGGCAGGCATCTGATACCTTTCGATATACGCCGATATCACATTGGAAGGAAACTCATGCTGCTGTTAATACCTCTTACGTTTAGAAGATAACCTTGAATTGACTTGGTCGACAATGAAGCTCAGCAGTTGATTGGTTGACCTCCTGCAATCAAGTCTTCAAGCCTGACCTGAGGTGAGAAAGTATTGTTTTTTTTACTGATTTTGTACTTGTTAAACTCATATCCGTATTGATAGTCTCTGTAATGTGTTTAGAGGTGCTCTTTCGGTGTGAAAACCACGGATGGGTGACATTTGACTAGAATGAATTTGAAGGCTCTCACTGTGGTGAAGGGAAGAAGAGAAGCTGACGATGACGGTGAAATAAAAAGAAGATAAGTCGAGTCCTTAAGCCCATGCTTGCTTGTACGGAAAGGGAGCTTGGAGTCGGATATTCCCTTGCAAACGCTCATCGAGCACAAGATTTTCGTCCTCGTTCCATTTTTGCTCTGAATTTCGCGCTGCGGAGTCGATCGACGTCATCCGTCTGTCTCTTTCTTTCGGCGTAGTCGCTGCCATCACTTTGGCGAAATGAAGCCTAAGTGTATGTCTGGATAAAAAAAAGGATCCTCTCCGGCTTCCGGACGTCCGATTTGATTGTAGTAGTCTACTCGCCGAAGCGACGGTCTTCAAGGTCATAGGATATGTGCCATCATGAACACTGTACTTGGTCACCTCTATCGGGCCGAGAGTCAAGATTGTATTCTTTGGATACCGTTTGGTTCAGAATCATCACCCGCAGCTTTGACGACGATAGATATAACCTAGGATTGAGAAAAGTGAGTTCAGCTCAGTACTCCTGTGACGGCTCAGGACTCACTATCTCATAGGATTTATGTAGGACTTCATCGGTGAAAAGACGGCTTTCCCTAAATTAGGATCATAAGATCAAGAGGTTTAGAGCATCTATGCTCATACATATGTAGTAGATAATACTATGCTTGCATCTACTTCTCCTGCTTCCCATACAATCTTCTAGTAGCCACCTTTTCGATACACTGAATGGGGAGGTTGAACTTTGCGAAGGTCCTCATTCAGCACAAGATTAAGACTTATATTAGCAGGTTCATGCGCGGGGATGTCTGTGTAAGGATATTTGTTATTCATACATGGGCTTATAGTTCTGTTTTAACGTTGTTGGCTGCTAAAGGGATCTCAGGATGCTCAAGGAAAGAGGAAAGGAGAATTCAGGTCTTGTAGAAGTCTGTCAGATCTTTGATCTGCCGCAGCCGTGAATTTCACCATTTCTTCGCAAGTAGTAGAAAAATTGGTCATTTACGCCTCAGAAGTCATGTATACGGTGACTCAAAGTCTAATCAAGAGATTTTTGCAGTGAACGACTCTTGCTGCATATAAGAACAAGCTTCCCACTATAATCACAGCGCCCTATGTGCACGCGGGACTCATCAAAACCTTTCAACAAGTTGAATATAGCATGGATGAGCTTACTGCAAATATCGCAACGTGCTGATACTCTTCTGCCGAGCCTGTAGGCAAGAATGCACCTCCGATTGGTGTCCCTACTAACGTGGCAATTGCGGTTGGCACTAGGAATGCCCCTATCCGAGCACCAATCTTGTCCGTCGGTGAGATTTGTGCAATTGCTGCTGGGGAGACGCCGATGAAGACGCCGGAAAACATTCCTAGCACAGTGTGTCGTTCAGAATCGTTTAATAATACAGCCGCGCATTCGTTCACAAGACTGACCATAAAGACATGTGAAAACGACGAGGGGGGTTGAGCTTTTCGCTGGTAACCATAGAGCGACACAGAATACTCCCGACAGAAATGTTGAAAGAGAAAGGATGTTCATGAGGCCATATCTATCGGCAATTTGTCCGCCACTGGGTAGAAGGGGCATTAGCTACTATGGACCAGAATGCAGCTGCATAGACGTACACTAATCGACCAACGATCGACACTCCGTTCATTATCGAGAGTAAATTGTCGTGAACTGAAGTGGGTACATCCCACTTAGCAGCGAAGGGCTCTTCCGATGGGGTATGAGTATAAGGTGATTATACACAACACGAGAAGGATCGCTTACGAATGTAGTTATAGGGTGAGTATATGCCGAGACTAACTACGAAGGAGCCAATCGCCAGCAGCATGTAGCATGGATCTTTGTAGCCTTGAAAATCCACTAGCTCTTTCGCTCTCCGCATTGGTTTGTGAGGTAGCCGTGTCCTGGAAATAAGGATCGCTGTTCCGTGACAAACCCTGTAAAAGTATACCAATAGTAAGTTGGACATAGCATTCACGTTGAAAAAGACGAGCTACACCCACAATGTAATGAGCGCGGCTACTCTCATCGCCCAGGCTAATGCAGGCCATTGGGAAGCACTAGTGAGAAACGAGGCGAACCGTATACTATGTATGCAACTCACCAAAGCCCACTGTTTTAAATAGCCTAGTAAACATAATAGGAAAACAAACGCCACCCAGACTACTGCCCGCCACAACGATGCACATCGCAAATCCTCTACGACGTTGAAAATATTGACCCACAACTGCAAGGGCAGGGTTATACGAAAAGCCTCCTGCTAACCCGAAAAGCACGCCCTGCGGCATATGTACATATTAGCGCCTCGTAGGCTATATTGATTACTGAAAACGAGCTAACCTGCGTAAGGAACTGCTGCCAGATTCTCTGAGGACGCGTGAAAGAAAGTGCGACCAGGGAAAGGACGGTCCCGACACAGCCGATCGGATACGTATACTGAATAGAAGTGTTAGCTATCACGCCTTCGCGATGATTGCGACCTTAACTTACCTTTAAGCCATACGAATCGAAGATAGGGCCAATTACGATGCCCTCAAGGTAAAGGAAGGCGAATTCGAGTGTTCCAATGAATGCGATAGTCGTCTCAGAATAATTAGACAGGTACTCGGAAGAGTAAAACTCCTAATAGAACATTGATCAGTGCACGACCTCTAGGAGGGTTGGAGTCTTACCTGAAAGGTACCAAACGAGTTCATAAGGCCTAACGGTGCAAAGCATATTAAGAATGATCCTAGTACCGCTAGCCACGCATGAAGTCCGCCATCTGGGTATTCTTCTTCCGAAGCCGCTACGCTGACCTCCTCGTCCCTCAACAGTTTCTCTGGCTCGTCGACCGCGATTAGTACGATAGAGGATATTTGTGTCATGTGAGACTCAGAGGCTGGCGTATCGACTGACGGGATTGAGATAGGTGAGGTTCAGATAAGTCCCCTCCGCACGAACGCATCTTGATTGATTTATAGTTCTGACTTACTGCGTTGAAGAAGCGGGCTTCGTAGTGATCCAGATCCAGGATGAAGAAGCGGTAAAACATCCTACGTGAGGCAGAAAAACATAGTGACCAGGCAACATGTTATCTTTGCTTTCTCTTTTAGAACAAGGCGCAATTTTCACGAAGTCTTGCGATCATGAGGCTATCAATATGAGCTCAGGACAGGAGAGACTAGCCCAAACCCTGTACACCATGCCGATACTTTTAGAAAGGAAACGTGAAACAGGAATCTGTGATAACTTACGTGTATGTATAGGGAGCCAGACCAGGTTGTCTTGCCGAATCAACAAGGTGTATCTTTCTCCATCTCCGACGCTACGGGAAGGCAAGGTTTAGTTGTGAGCGGATATTTTACGGTTGTATGGGTTGAGCCTAATCACGGAAGGGCTCCGAAGCCTTCATATATGATTACTCACACATACATAACATACTCTCTCGGATCGGGAGGGACAGATCTGCGATGAATATTAATCAATTAAGGATCTGGGTCCTGGTGAGCTGCAGGAAGAGCTCAGTCGCCTGTTTTCTTTTAGTTATCGATGTGTAGTGGACAGAGGTACATGTAACGTTTTTCGACGATGGAGGTAAAGGTGAAAACGGCGGCGCGGGCAAGGCTAGCCATTATCGTCCACGTCGATCTTCCATTTCAATCTCCGCTCTAACTACTAGTAGTAAAAATAGACACAATTCCAATTCCCCAGTTCCATCATGGATTGACGAGTCCCAACAAATCATTTACTCACAATACCATAATACAAGCTCGTCGGTACTCGTCATATACCGACAGCTATCATCGCGTACTCCACGCAGATGATTGCAAGAAGAGGCGGCATCGGCGGTACTTGTGGATGAAACAAAATTCGCGGGCTCTCGAGGGCTTCACCCTGACATCGGCTCATATCCAAGAATACTGGCCCAAACGAGGAAGGTGAAGACGATCTTCCACGAGAAATAACTAAGGAAGTCACTAAGCCTATCATCTAGACGTCCGTTGTGCAGTGTCACTGAAGGTCCGCTCAAGTCGCTTCGGGTTCTCCGGCGTGAGGAATGTCTATTAATATGACTGAATCAGATCAAAGTAAACGCTTGTAAACACGGACTGGTATACTGTACATGCAAGTGCAGATATAGTACATATACTGTTCATATAATCCAACAGACGTAAGCAACAACGGATTGGAGAATGTGGTGTCGTTAACAGGTCACTCATGATAATTCTGCCTGAAGTGCTTCCAGAGCGGATACCACGTTAATGATGACATTCGCGCTCATACGATCGTTCCCCGATGCGTGTGAAGACTGGCCGTTCAAGGAGCTTGATTGACGATTTACCTCCTCGGGCTCATCACCATCTGGCACTTCCTGTCTTCCCGCCACTGATTTATATAAAGCGGCGAACTCGGTGATGCTCTGCATCAGAGATCTCAGTCGGAATTTCGAAGAAGAACCTGGGAGTTTGTCGATGACTAGTCGAGGAGGGCCTTGAAGAATCAGAAGCCCCAAAAGGACAGCGAAATGCCCACGGAGAAAGTTGAAATCGGCTTCTGTTTGCACCTGCAAATAGAGAAATTGAGATTGTTGAATAACACCAAGTTGAACAAGTTCTTACAGAGCTATCTTCTTCTCGTTTTAGCAGGGAAACATATATGTTGACTAATGAAGCAAGTGAATCGATGGCATTTGCACAACAACATCCTGCAAGACACTTCCGGGTCCCCAGACAAGAGCTAGCGTGCTCTATTCATGTTTGATGATATTCAGTTACTAGCCATTTACTGTACAGAATAACTTACTGGTTGCTTGCAATGACGATGCGAGATTTTTTGATTCCTGAGCAAGGTTCGTTAAGAGCGCCAATGATAAGCAGAGCCTATCCACGGAACGCGCATATTCATCATCTCCGTCCCGTACGATCTTCTTCGAATCAATTTGAGACATGATCCGAAATGATGTGGTAACGAGTCGAAGGAGCGTCGGAAGCGTATACTCATCGCTTGCCACGGCATTCACCCATTCCGGGTCATCGTTCGTTAGATTGATGAGTACACGGAAGGAGAGATCTAAGCACCGGGATGCTGTAAAAATGAGGAGCAATCATCTATGAGTCAGACCACTTCGTAGATGCCGAAGACTAGAGCAAGCACTTCACCATGTATTTGTAGACTAACGAAGTCCGATGTCTGTTCCAGAATGTTCATGGCGACAGTAACGGCAGTCAGCCCGGCTTCGAGGCCTGAGTAACATGTCATCAGGTTCGACTTCGATAAGCTAGGCGTGTCATTGTCGTTATATCCGCCGAGGAGGAATGAGTCGAGGAGAGAAAGGCAGTTGTAGATGTGGTAAAGACAGAGAGAATCAGATCCAGAATCTGGTAGTAATGGAAGGCCCGATCTGTACGCTGTGAGACGTTTTGATAGGCTAGACAAGTCTCCGACGAGACTGTCCATTACAATGGAAATATGCGGGAAAGCGAGGTGTGGTGCTGCGGCGAATACATTCGACAGAAGTAGGCGGACACTAGGCTTGAAGGAAATCAGACCTGAGAAGATATCAATATTATCCGATTACTTACCTGACAGCCTTCTCGGGTGGTTTCCAGCATCTTGCCAATCACGTCGTTTAGACGCTTTATCTGAAGAAGGGTGAGCAGTGAGAAGATGATCTAGGTTGATTAGCACTAACCATCATCAAATCTGAAATATCGGGCCCCTTCTTCCGTGGACTTAAACTTTGAGTTCGTGACATAGCGAAAGGATCTTTCTTGTAATGAGTTTCAAGAAGGCGGGTGATCGTTGTTACGAAGTCTTCCTTCGCTACAAGCGGGGAGATATCCCTCGGATCTTCTGTCGCAAGTGATACGAAGCAACATAAAATTGAATCCAGGACCTTGTCGCCATTTCCCGCCCCTGCCGCTCGCAGCTGGTCCCATATTTCTCCAATAAGACCAGCAGCACGAGTCTTTCTCCAGAATTCTTGATTGCAGAGTTTAGAGATGATGTCAAAGGCAGAGCTTCTCCTAACGCTGAGAGCAGATGTAGGTGCGAGTCCTTCAAACAAATAACCTATCTCGTCCATGAACCTCCTTGATTCACCTTTCGATCTGAGATCAGTGATTGAGAATAATGGATTATAGAGTCCTTCTCCGGTTGATACGGTGCTCTCATCATGGGAGACGAGCAAGGTGTCATTCTACGGTAAGGGTTGTTAATTAGAAGATGGTGTAGAGATCAGCGATGCATACCTCAGCGTTATCCACTCCCCATCGCCTGCGAAGCTCCTGATAGCTATCCCGCAGAGAATCATCATCCTCATCCAGATTTTCATTCTTCGCCCCGTTTCGTCCCCCCAGCAAGGATGAGGCGGGAAGTGCGAGAAGGAAAGAGCGTGACTGACCCGCATACGTCCTCCGCACATTCTTCGCTTCCTTGACCTGAGAACCAGATGGATCTGATGCTGAGCTTTGCGAATACTCCTGAGAATTCAGTGACTCGGGCTCCTCCTGAAATCTTGAGGGCCCGGCTTTCGATGCTAAGATACTTCTGGATGGTGAATCCGCCATAGAATATGATCTGGGTAGGATTTCCTCCTGGGACTTAGGAGAAGACTCTATCGAGCTTTCTGTCCTAGATCGAGAAAGCATACGCTTTGCAAGTCCAGAAGGTTTCATCGAAGAAGTTCTTTGAAGCGGTCGCTTCTGTACTTTACTAGGAGACGGAGAGACCGCGTTGAATATTTCTGATAGGTCCTTCGGTCCTTGACTTTTCTTCGGCGTGGAGAGCGAGGAATGGGGTAAACTAGATGACCCTGTTTGAAGTTGGAAATTGTCGATAGCCCAAGGCATGTAGTACTCACCTGGTGGAAAATCTGAGCTCTCATTTAGATGTCTGACTACTTCACGCCCCTTCTCCCTCTCCTTGAAACTATTCTTCACAAAGGTGAGTATATTGATGGGCGAGTTAGATGACAAAGAGATTCGCACAGGTTCTGGGCTAGTTGAACGACTGATAGAAGCTACAGTCTTTCGGGCTGTCCGAAAAAAGTACATTAATGAATGCCTTCACATTCAAGTAGAGTGTATGGCACTTACAGCCTGTCTGTGGATATCGCACTCCGGTGCCACTCTTTGTGGGATCCTCCGGTGTTAAGAGGGTTCTCCTCTTCCGCGGTGGTCCTTCATCATCTGTGCTTGGGTTCGGATGCGGGCTGATGACGGTGGAGGTACCATGTCTATCTTTCATAGACAATTTCCTCCCATATGTCTTGGTTGGTCTCGGAGTTGAATACATGAGGGTATCTAGGAGATGTGGAGATGTATGCAAGGACGAACAGAAGCATGAAGCAAAGCAACAGCCTGAGGCAAGATCTCTACTGCTTGACGTCGTGGACGGTGGGTGTCCGATACGCGCTTACACGATCGTCACCAAGTGACATGTCGCGACTTTCCCACACGACGCGCCTGGTTCTGCTCTACGGCTTGGCTTGTGGCCCACCTTCACCTCGCCCCCGCCCCCGACCTCAAAGTTACGCACCACCGCTGACCATGGAGAGGACTCTGGAAGGGCGTGTTCAGTCATTCTCGAAGTCAAAGGGCTCAAAATCGACATCCTCTAAAGCGTCTTCGAGCTTGGTCTGGCCTCACCCAAATACTTATGCTGCAAACCCTCAAACTCTGGCGGAAGCTGGCTTTTTCTTCTGCCCAGATAAGGATGATCCAGACAACGTCAGGTGCTTCATGTGCGAGAAGGAGCTGGGTGGTTGGGACAAGGACGATAATCCGTTCGAGATTCACATCAACAAGTCACCCAAATGCCCATGGGCCATTGCACGGTGCTCTCTGGAGTTCGACGTGGATCAGAACGGAGAGTATGTTGTGAACTACCTTGTTTGATAGTTGGCAGGCTGATAGTTGCATATGAAGCTTTTCAATCAAAAATCCAGCAAGACTTCCTATGAACAAGCTGCTAGAAAAGGCTCGACTAGATACGTTCGGTGGAAAGCAGAAATGGTGGCCGCATGATTCTGCGAAGAGTCACGGAGCAACGTCAAAGAAGGTATTTACATTGCTCCCATAGTCCAAGTCTTCGTAATCTGAAGTACTCTATAGATGGCTAAAGCCGGGTTTGTGTACACGCCGCAAGTACCTGGGGATGATACCGCGACATGCTTTTACTGTGACCTCTCACTGTCTGGTTGGGACGAAGACGATGATCCAGCGTGAGTCTTCCAATTGATATCTCTCGGGTTCTACCGACACTTCTCGTAGAGAAGAACATCGAAAACGAGAGGAGCGTTCAGGAAAGCCATGTCCATTCTTCCATGCGAAGGTGCAAATCGCACCTTCAGGCTCGAAAGCTGCATCCCGAAAATCGAAGGCTGCTCCTCAGCAGAGTGAGGTTGCAACTGAAGACTCTGAAATAGAAAAATTAGCCCCTGCGCCGGCAAAGAAGGGCAAGCAGAAATCAACTGTCAACGGTTCTATGCGTGAGCCAGCCTAATCTACGCATATTTGTCTTTTGTATTATGCTGATATACGGGAATTACTCATGCTAGCTCCACCTTCCAATGCGTCGTCTACCTCTCGGAAGAAGGTGTCGAAAGCGTACACATCTCACGATGAAGAGAGTCAGGACGACCATGATGGAGACTCCGCTGCGTCTAAACCAGCACGGAAAGGCGGCAAGTCAAAATCAGTAGCGAAAGGGAAAACTCCTTTAGAGATGGTGTCTGAAGTGGAAGAAGAGGCCCCTCTCCCCCAGCCTCCGCGAAGTAAGACCCCGGCGAGCAAGAAGGCGCCTCCTGCAGCAGACAAACCACCCTCTAACGTGAACGGAAAAATCACCAAACAACAACAGCAGCAGTATACGGATGTGACAATTGGGCTGAATGACGAGGAGGAACGGCAAGGGAGGAGTAAGGACAAAGGTCTGTCGCGGAGTACATCGACGAGGTCCAAATCGAAGCCGCGCTCGACTGCGGGGTCGGTGAAGCCCAGCTCGTCGAGATCACGATCCCAATCAAGGGCTGCATCGAGGTCGAAGGCGACTGATGCCGAGGACGAGGACGAAGAAACCTTAGAGCCCGAGCCAGAGCCCGAAGCAGAATCAGCGCCTGTGCCGAAAGCGAAGGCGAGACGACAGACGAAGGCCAAACCGACTGCGACAGAGCTTAGTGACGTGGAAGACCCATTGACGGTCAAGCCCAAGGGAAAGCGGCAGACGAGGACAAAGAAGACCACCGAGTCGGAGTCGGAAGATGCTATATTCATCCTTAAAAACACGAAGGCTAAGCCGCAGAAGAAGCCCCCTTCGACTGCTCTGGACGTGAGTGGGACGAGGGCACCGAGTGAGAAACCGCCGTCGACCTCGGCGATGGACATCGACGAGCTACAGCCCATTATAAAAGCATCGGTGCCCCCCTCGTCGAAAAAACGGACGGCGACGAAGAAGGGCGGAGGGTCGAAGTCTTCGTCTTCGTCTTCACCTTCTTTGACTTCGTCAACGGGGTCAGCGAAGCCCGCGTCATCACGAGGCGCACAACGTGAACGCGAGCCTGCTAACTTAGAAGAGAGGCTAGAGACTTTAGAAGAGGAGGTATATGATGACGGTGGTATGCAGGTCGATCACGAGGAAGCTGAGCCGGTGCCGGAAGAACCTCCAGCAGCCAAGCCGGCCTCCAAGCCCGTCGTCAAAAAGAAGATTGAGACTAAAGCGAAGCCGATGGACTTGGTGGAAATTGCTGAGACCGACGAATCTGCACCGCCCTCTCGGCCGGTTAGCGCAGCGTCCGTACGAGAACCTACTACTGTTGCTGTTGCTGTTGCTCCAACCACTACTGCCCCAGCGAAACCGAAAGCAAAGCCGACGTCCAAAGGGAAGACGAAGGACAACAGTCCGGCCGAGCGCTCTCAAGCAGCGGAAGAGGTGACTATGGACGTCGACGTCGACGTCGACGAATCCAACCACTCGAAGTCGAAGCCTCGCTCAGACGCGCCGGTTCCGATCCCAGTCTTGCAGCCCGCGGCGAAGATCAGGAACGACAAGTCCGCGTTCAAACCTGGACCTGTTACGCCTGAACGCCGGTCGCTGGGGCCCCCTAAGGTTGCGCTCACGCTCACCTCGCCGCCTGCGTCGCCCACGCGCTCCGCGCACCCGTCGCCTCTGAAGGCGTCGTTCCTCCTGCCCGCTGTGGCCGACCCTGTCGCGCCCAAATCTACGTCCACGTCCATCCCTACTAACCCGTTCCCTCCCCCCTCCCCCCCTCCGCCAGTCAACGGCACCGCCGACCCTCTTGCAGCTCCTCCTCCCACCGCCACCGCCATCGACAATGACAACGGTAATGACAACGACAATGACAATGACAATGACACCACCAACCCGCTCGCACTCTTCATCCCCCCGCTCGCCTCCGCGCCTCTGCACCTCGCGCAGGCCCTGACAGACGCCGAGCGCGCGATGACGGTCGAGCAGTGGATCCGGCACGAGATGGACGTGCAGTACGCCGCGCTCCAGCGCGACGGCGAGATGCGCATCGCCGCGTTCCGCGCAGCGGCCGAGGAAGCCAGACGGCAGATCGAGGCGCTCTAGTGTAGTGTCTAGCGTCAACTTGGAGGTCTCTCACTCTGTATGCCATAAAGTATAGTATATTATTTATGTAGATCAATCAACGGTAGTGTAGTTTCTGGACTTCCCATTCCTCCCATCCGAGTTTCGAATTTTAAAGCATAAATCGCAAGGCCTCCTTTTTGTTGTTGGGCATAACATTATTGCATCTGCATTGCCTTCTGACCTTCCTATCTTTTTGTTACGTTTCCGTTTCAATTTACTCTCTTGTGCTGCTGTACTATTATCAATAGTGATAACGTACGATTAAATCATTCGAATCTGTCTGCAGTAAAATAGAATTCGTTTGTCTTCAACACAAAGCAACTAGCTAGAAAGATGTTCGGTATCTGGTAATCCTAGAGTCCGAGGTCCGTGTGTTTGTGGAGAGCCATGCAAACGATCTCGAAGGATCAATGGATGTCAAATGACAAAGAATAAGAGAAAGAAAGTTCCTGTCACTTCATCTCAAGATGAAAAGAAAGGTTGGATAGGACGATTGGGAGATAATAGTGCATCGATCGACGAGCAGGATGTGGTATGCTTTTGATAGTGCTGGGATTAAGACTGGACGAGGAGCGGTAGGATGGGAATTAGAGTAAGGGGTGATGGGGGAGGGGCAGATCTTATCCAAGAAAAGTGGTTTTCCATCCAAGTCTGAGGCATGAGGCTATGTGTGCGGGAGAAGTCGTGAAAAACAAGTAGGCAAGCCAATGATGATCAAAGCAAGAGCAACGTCAACCCCGCTCCGATCATCAGTGTCAGCAGCACATCCGCCGCGCGGGTCGCGATACCCGCGCTAGCGCTCGATCCCGTCGGGCTTGCGCTGCTGCTTCCACTGCCCTGCGCCGCGCCCGGTGTCTGGCTCGCTTTCGCGCTCGTGCCCGTGCCCGAGGCCGACACAGTGGCTGGCACAGAGACTGCCGAGACGGACGACCACGCGGCGTTGGCGTTCGCACTCGCGTCGTCCTGCGTGTAGGGGAGGAAGCTCAGGCTGCCGTCGCTCGCGAGCTGCACGATGCTCGTCACGCCCGCGAAGTACTGCGCACCCGCGTCCTTCTTGCTCGGGCCGGGGAGCACCGCCGTCGTGTTGCTCTCCACGTTGATCACGTACGTGCTCGACGCGTCGTCGGGGATGTACACGAACTCCTGCTGCACGCCCGCGCCGGAGGGCTGGAACAGCGACACCGCCTGGCCGTGCGTCTGCGGGAAGGACGCGCCGGAGCCGTTCGTCGGGTACGCCTGCGCGTCGGGCTGGAAGAAGGAGAAGTGGATGACGAAGATGTCGGCCTGGCCGGGGGAGAGCCCGGGGACGTCGAGGAAGTGGATGTGGTTCTGCGCGAGCGCCATGACGGGCTGGTAGTTCGTCGTGTCGAAGCTCGGCTTGCCGACGTCCGTCCATGCGAGCCCGCTCGTCGACCCGTTCGCGGCGGTGGTGATGGTGGAGAAGTCGAGGAAGAAGAGCTCCCCGCCTGAGAGCGCGTAGAAGACGTTCGTGTCGTGGTCGAGGATGGCTTTGTACGAGGTTGGGTCGAAGGCGGGCGAGCCTGAGGGTGTGCCGGTGGGTTGCTTGGACCAGGACTTGCCGGCAGCGTCGTAGATGTAGACCGCCGTAGGGTCGGAGGCGTCCGCGGACAGGGCGTAGACGGCATTAAAGAACTGGAAAAATTAGTTAGATATATTAGACGAAAATAATATTTGAGTAAATAAGGTAGCAAAGGTGTGAGAGCGAACACTCGGATACACAAGAGGTACATCACGTATAAACGATCCCCTGTCGTTCCATACTGGTGAGCTTCATTAGAGCTTGTTCAGTACGAGAGATTTGTTATGAAACGCTCGGAGAAGTGTAGCAACAGAACAGCACAAGATTTGTCGTGAGATGATGGCATGAATGAGCTTACCTGCGCTAGGTAGCAAGTAGTGTTTGTACCGTCGAAAGGTCTGTGGCAAGCATCACATATCAGCAAGAAGGATTTCAGAGAGTGGTAATTCGACTCACGGTCTGCCAGAAGTTGTGATGTCGGTGGCGGATGCACCTGGAACGCAATCCACGTTAGTTTGCATGCTCATTCTGAGGGCAAATGTGCCACTTACTGCCCGACCACTTGTCCTGGGTGCCAGCGTTAAAGTCCTTTCCACCAAGACCAAAGACGAGGAGGTTGAAGTCGGCGTCCATGGCGACACATGGTGAGGCACGGACGGCGGGGAGGATGGAGGAGGCAGCAGACAGTAAAAGAGAGGCGAGGGTCAGAGCGTGCATTGTGGGTGCGTAGGAGGTCGCTAGGACGAGAGTGAGAGGAGAGAAAGAGAAAGGTGGAGAGAAAGGAAGAGAGGCTGGGAAGAAAGGGGATAATGATAGAAAATAAAGGAGGGGAAGCGTGTTTTGTCCGGGTGGAATTCACAGAATCACAGAATGGTGATGCTAAGCGATGATCTATGTCCGCAGTGTATTATGTTTCTGTTCGCGAGACAAGAAGAGTTTCCGTAGATATATATCTTTTGTCGTCGTGGCCAGCAGCGTCGGTAGGATAAAAATTATGTCCGCATAAAAATGAATGAAGGAACGTTCGCAGTCAACCTCTGACGTTGTTGTTCTACACTGGCACTTCTATTTTTAGTCAAGCGCCAATTTTAGCTTCGTTCTCTCTTCCGCTCTCTCTCTTCCGCCCGCCGCTGTCTTTTTCGCTTTCTCGTTCTCCTCCGACGCAGCGAACGTCGCCATCGCCCTTCTGCTCACTGTTCGACACCACCACTCGGGGATAGACATGGCGTTTGTTGATGCCCGCAACCCATATGGAGTTCGAGTGTTGTGCACACGGTCGGCGGCACAGCCAGAGGCCAGCAGTCCATGGAGCTCATTTTATTTTGCCGTTTCATTTTCATCTCGGCTTCAAATGATGCAATCGTCTCTTCAATGTTTCAAGCTGTCGTGCACACGCCATGGACGCTCCTCATCACGTCGATCTTTCTCATCTAACACTACACCCTGTGCCCTACCTTTCATTCCTCGTCGTCGCCTGCAACTCTCGTTCAAGCTCAGTGGTACCAATGTCGTCACGCATGCCATCTCACGGCCCATATCTCGTCTAACTTACTCTCAAGATAGTGGCAGCGATTCGTGCAAACGCTATCTCTTTTCCCAGTCTGCCCTTCTGCGACTAGACAACCCTTTTTAAATTTCTAATTGTGTCTGTGATTACGGCTGTCTGCAACCACACCCTTTGGCTTGCCTCTCTCAACTGGCTTGCCTCTGACAAAGATGTCCGACTTATCACTAGGCTGCTTACTTCACCACAAGAACTCGACGTCAAACATTCCACTCCCCGCTGACACTATTTTATCCCGACGTGAATTCGTCCGATAAGGAAACATTGGGCCGCTGTGCTGACTTCCGGGCTCTTCCTTATTGTATTGAATATCCCTCTTGCGCTAGGGATTCTATCCAAGTCGATGATGCTGGCATATTGGTCAAGGCCACATGTCAGAATCATTGGAAGTAGGCATTTAATTACCCATAGAGTTGTTGTTTCTTGAATCGTTCTCTGTTTTCAGCTCGGAGTTTTGTGGGTTCATGACATCACTTACTGTACTGTTTGTATATCTAACGCTCGACTTGAAAGGCTGAAGTTTTCGGTTGTTCAAAGACTAACCAGAATATAAAAGCGTGGAGCGATTAAAAGATCGCAGAGGTAGAGTGCATGCGTATGTATGATTCAGCTTATTGCCGAACGACGAGTTCGAGATTCAACTTGAAGTTGCCGCACTGTGGGAACGTGTTGACCTCTTCTATAATAGTATGTACGCCGACTGAAACGGAATCATGATGTGGCTCTCGGAAAGTAGTAAGAACTTGAGTGCATGCGTTCATAAGCTCCGTTGCTACCATTAAATCAGGAAAAATGAATAAGCACTACAAGAGCTGCTACTCATTAGCTCATGAGAATAGCCATCAATGTCTATCATGTCATTTGGTCAATGAACGATTTGCCCTTCTGATTTCTGCAGTGCTATGACTCTTTTCGCGATTTCGAGGAGGAGGAAAAGGAGGAGGAAGATGGATATATGAAGGCTCATTTCCAAAAAAAAGGGGTGGAGCTATATTCTGGTGGATAGAGGACATCTGTCCACTGTTGTCCGGTTCAGTAGACATATTTGAGTTTCTCTTCCCAGAAACTCGATCAAGAAAAGCAATGGTCACAGATCGATACGTAAAGAGTTTGCCAGTGGGTCCACCGTCGTTTCGAAACTTCCACTGTTCCGCTATGAAAGACACGTATAGGTAGAATAACCCCATTGCATGTATCGCGGAAACAGCAATGATTAGAGCAGTGGTTAAGGTGTGCTGATAGAACTCGTGTGAGTATATCTAATTATTCTAAATCATAATATGTTTTACCTGATTCGAGGATATAGAAAACAAACATAGACCCACAGAATAGAGCGCGCCAGCGAGATACAACGAAACAAATGGGCCCTTTGTAAGCCATGTGCGCATAATTATATTGAGACATTCTTCCGGTGGTTGGCTGCGCTGAATGTGAGTTGTCTGTATAGATGTCAAAAGAAGGTTATTGGTGATACACGGCTTACACAAATGACTGCTCCCAAGACATCGCCATCAAGCTGTTTGCCGCCGACGCGATGTTGAAGGCAATGGAAAGGAACAGAAGTAAGTTCACAATGTTATCCAAAGTTGTCGCTGTGATTGCGTATGTAAATTGCAATGTTGTAGCGGCAACAGCAGAAAGAAATGCGGCAACTGTTGTCATATTAAAGTATTTGTTTTGTCTCTGCTGTTGTGCCTCTCGAATCTTGGAAATACCTAGATTGATTTGTGAGATAATACGTTTATTTATGTGCGTGCCGTCCTTACTAACCTGACTCAATGAATTTATCTAGTCTCCTGACTAATTCCTCCAACCCCGGGGAAACTGACTGTGCAAATTCGGAAGCATACAATGGTGCCTCGTATGAAAGAGAATAGATCATCTGATGCTCTCTTTCAACTGCATTTACTAATCTCTGTTCTCTCGCGAGTAAAATTTGCAGCGCATTCTGCATTGAATTATGTCAGAAGCGATGATATAGATGGTCAGATGCGTACCTTCAAACTCAAACGAGTTGAAGCAATTGCTTTTAGTAAAGCTCCATCATAGTACATACTAATGTACACGGAGATATGAGTTTCGAAGCTCTGCAACGCATATCGTAGCTCATCAATATTTGAGCGAAGTTTGTCTTTAAATACAAGGTTTCAGTTGCCCGGATCTATGATATAGCTTTTCTGAAAATGCAACATTACCAAAAGGATTAACTAGCTCTGGCTTGATGTCTTGAAAAGAGCATAAAGTAGTATGGAGTCTTTGTAAGGCTTTCCTAACGCCACGTGTTACTTGAGCAGGCACTCCCCCTGCTCCGGTGTACCGAAAGCCATACTCTAGTTGGGTAAGCTGGAAGAGTTCGATCAGCAACAGATAGACCGAGCTTTTTTTTATTAATTGATTTCCAACATACCGTTTCCACAATCGTATCTATAAGTCTGACCAGAGCACATCATTATCTGCAATATTTTGGACCTCAAATGCTTACTGGAGTTGCCTCAACAAATTGATATCAACTCTGGGCTCATTGACTAGGTATGACAGATACAGATAAGTTTGTACCTTGTTAGCATCATCCATACCGTGACTAGAAATTGACAAAAGTGTACTGACTGGGGTGGAAACCATAGGGGTAAGCGCCGAAAGCACTCGACTGTTGACGCGATCTGTCTATCGGCAACTGAAATCTGTTCAAAAGCCGTTGATCAGGAATCTGTTGCCAAGAGGTCATCATCGAGGTTGCGGATGGAGGACAAGCGCTATCGTTGTTGAGAGAGATGGAGGCATATATACTCCAGTACGGGCGCTGAATTGCAGGCGCTTGAGAGATAATTATATCTGCATCTGACACTCAACATGCTTGGAAGACGCCAGCGTCATACCCAGATTAACTAACAGCTGAACCGTGATTCGTAGGTATCGGAGATGGGATAGACCAACTAATATCGATGGGAATGGGAGTAATGATTAAGGGATGTCTCATGGCTTATAAGCCTGCCTTTTTTACCATCGTAGAACTCTAACGGGATGACCGGTCACTACCACAGGGTCTTTCACTTGACAAACCTTGCGTCAAGGTTCTTTATACCACTTTGAAATGTTAGTGTTATTTCATACTGGACATAGCTATGAGGCATTAAACCTCTCACCTCGTGGAACGGTAACTACTGATGCTGTGCCAGTTTGGGTGTGCCAGGCTGAACCCTGTCCGGTCTTGTTTACTTACAATAGAAGTATAGTGACAGAAAGGGCTGAAGGTGCTCACCGATTTGCAGGCTTTCATGGAAAGTGGCGAGAAAACTTGCAGAAGACCTTCTTCCGTGGCAATGACTCGGAGTAGTCCTTTGACGAGCTTAACGTAAAATCAATCTGCAGGAGTCAGTCGGAATGCCTGACTTTTGCGAGCCCAGATATTTCACCCAAAGGATGGTGGACAGTCCAAAGACCTTGTGCATCTACTGTAGCAATGTATACTGCATCTAGGGAGATACCGTCGGTGCATTTTGAAAACAAATCAGAGCGAAATAAGATTGAAGCCAGAGGGCAGTGCGTGAGTTCTGGGCCCTGGCATCCTTTTCAACTCGTTCTTGCGCTCCCGCACGCTGCCGTCTGTTGCTGACGATCTAGAAAGGAAGGCTTCCACAAAGAATGCCGTAGTGAGAAATTGGGCTGGCAGGTTCTTATGGGAGAAGTCGCCCTGAGCTCACTGAGAAGGTCCTTGCTCTAGAGCGACTAGCCCATCGTCCCCAGGGCACTGCCAGCCACGGAAAGACCTCTTTGAGATCTTTCTAGGCACCAAGTGAGGAGAGGGCGGGTGGGTTGCATATCATTTGCGGTCTTCATCGTTCGTCGCCACTGTCTTGAGGCTCGAAGTCGTCCTTGTTGTCGTGGTCGATGAGGAAGAGGCACGACGCGACTTGAGTCACTTGACGAGTCGTGGGTCCTGCCAGTTTCGTGGATAAAACACGCTCTGCAGAGCTTCAAATTAGCTTAAACTTCTCAACGATCCTGAGCTTGAACGTGTATCGCAGTATTCATATCACGAAAATGCTACTGTTATCATTCATCCTATCCACACTTGACTATCTATACTTGATATCCTATAGTGTTATATGAAGTTCACGGCTATGGAAGCAAATCTTGGCACAAACTTAATTGAACATTGACATTGAAGATGTGAGAGATCGACGCCGGCGAGTCTCCTCATAGCTGTGCTTTATCTCAACTGTATGGCTCCGTCACAGTGCAAATCGTCGACCATACTACTTGCTCCTTCCTCCTACTAGTATGTGCGATGGCAGCCCTCCGTCGTTGCTCAGCGTTCGTCGAGCACTCCACCGCCCTTCCAAACCGTAATTCAGCTCTTATTGCTGCTCCCCGGCGATGGCGTACGACAGAGGGCTTTACATCCACGTCGAACCTGACGATCATAATGGCGTCGGGTACGAGAACAGACTCGACGTTCTCGACGATGGCGACGCGCACGGACATCCCCGGTACGGGACGCGTTATCGAGAAGTACGTCTTCCAGCCCGCCGGCACAAGATCGAGGCGTTCATTGGGGGAATTGTGAGGCGGATTTGAACGAGGAGGGTTCGGAGGAGGGATTCGGCTGTGCGTATTGCAAATTGTTTAGTGCTGATTGTTCGGTTTTCGCCTTAATGGGTTGTAATTGCTTCTGCGAGTTTTTAAAGGCATCAGCTTCAAAGACTCTTATTTATCATAGATACATACAACAAGCATTTCCGGCGCATCTTCTATTCCTTTCTTGATGATCTCTCTGTTGTTATAAGTATCATATACTCTTCACCTTTTATAACCCAATATCTACATTTACTCACATCATTCTTGACATTGGTACCAACTTCGTGCCAAATGCCTTCAAGTTCTGAAGTATATAGTATATAGTATTAGCTGTTGCTGTAGTACGGCCGACATAGTGAATAGTGTGAGTCATTCAACAATGGCTGTAATTGATACATTATCGACTTACTGTATACTACTATGTATTCGAAGCCTGAATTACACGTGGAAACTTTTGCCATCTTATACATTTGTACATTCGTCATAACTCGTCATCACTTCCACTTACTGATTGAGCACCCACCGACGAGGATGAACCACTTATTTCGCATCCACCATGCCAGCAGCAACAGCACTCATCATCGGCGCTTCAAGGGGACTCGGCCTCGAGCTCGTCCGCAACCTGAGCTCGCGCGGGCTGAGTGTATTCGCGACAATCCGGTCGACGCCCAAGGCTGGCACGTTTCCCGATGGCGTCAACGTGATACAAGGGGTGGATATTGGGGAGGACGATGCGGGCGAGAAGATTGTGCGCGGACTGGGAGGGTCGAAGGTCGATCTAACGATTATCAATGCTGGTGTCTTCAAGGCTGAGGTGCAATGCTTTTTATTTAAGTTGTTCCTCGTCATAGACTGCTGATGGGACTGGTAGACTTTGGACACACCCAACTTCGCCGACGAAATCGAGATGTACAAGACGGTAGCCATCGCGCCCGTCTTCCTCGTGCACCATCTGTTTGCTTCACTGCTGCATCTGTCTTCGCACTTGCCTGACTTGTGTCAATTAGCCGCAAAGCGAACTCATTCTCTCCGGCTGCAAAGCTCGTGCTGATCACTACCGAAGGCGGGTCCATATCACTTCGGACTAAAGAAGAGGGCGGCGGCAATTTCGGCCATCATGGGAGCAAGGCAGCTGCGAATATGGTTGGGAAGCTCCTCGCACACGACCTGGCAGATGAAGGTATTGCAGTTGTCATGATTCACGTATGTTTTTCTCTTTGGACCTTCTCGTATCAAGCGAAAAGGAGCTGGCGATGGGCAAGGCCGCTGAGTATCGACCGGCCGTCTGAATAGAAAATGGCTTGATCCTGGGCCTTCCCACACCCCCTCCTTCATGCTTGCGCCGAGCGGCTCCTTTATCATATCTCAAGTCGGCTCACGAACTACTTCACGCCAGCCGGGCTTTATGCGTACAGAGATGACAAAAGGCGTCGGCTTTGACAAGTTCTGGGATTCAGGAGGAGGTAAACTCGTTTCTTCGCTCCTTAATCTAATTTCACTCATTCATTCATGTTCTTTAGCTGTCTCCCCATCCGAAGCAGCGGCTTCGACCTTGGACTTTATCGAGAAAGTCACCATTAAGGATACTGGCACGTTCTGGGCACCGCGTGGCCCCGGGTAAGCTATTATGTCTAACATTGCTATGGTCTAACGTCGCTCTGTAGGGACATCGGCGAGGCGGAACGTGTATTGGGGAAGAACCTTCCAACGCCGCTACAATTGCCGTGGTGAAATACACATGTACAATATGGAAGGTGTAGTCAAATATGCTATTAAATTTTCACAGTACGGATCTCTGGGAGATGCTTCAAGTAAGCTCGAGTATAATATATTGAGAGGTTCCTCGTCTAGTATATTCTGAAATCAGCACGCACAACTCAGTACAGATGGCGCGAAAAACCCACATCAAGACCCTCCCTCATACCATTCAGCATACGGATGACGCTGGGTATATGGACGTCGCAACCGCCGTACTTGATCACTTCGTTAGCAGGCTCAGCCCCGGGAAGCTGGTGCAGGAATGACAGGTCAGTTAACTTGTCGTGCACCCTACGAGTCGTGTACTCTAGTGGCTTTGTCTCAACTGTGCTATACAAAGAATCTGAGGAAAGGATGGTGAGCAGACTAGCGCAGAGTAGGAGGGTGAGTCCTATGTCGTATTGGACGGCGGATTCGTGCACGAAGAAGGACCAGAGGTCGAAGTACCTCAGGGCGAGGAACGCGAGCTCGGGATCTCTGAAAACGTGTAGAGATTTGGGTGTCAACAAATTTTATACACTAACGATTCCTAGGTCATCTAAAACGCACCTCAAATAGGACAACATCCTCATGAATGCAGTCTTCCATTCCGAGCTCGCAGCACCAGCACTATTCGCTGCGCGCACCGTGATGGTCTCCACCCCCCACTTCTTATCGTCGACTTTGCACCACTGGACACCGCGCCAATTGTCCCCGAGCTGTGGGACCAACACCTTCCCGAGATTGTGCACCTGGCTGTCTTGCGAAGCTAAGAGCGCCCGTCGGGAGAAAAGGAAGAGTCGGCGTGTGCTCTCTTCGGTCCCATCGTCGGACCCAGCGTCTCGTCGGCGAGCGACGGTGGACAGTGTGATCTCTGCATCGGACTGCTGGAACGCTTCCCGCACGACGGGCGACCACACGCAAAGGTCCACGATCCCTGTGAGAGCTTCGATTTGCGTGGGTATCATCGAAGAACTTTCGGTATCGAATCTCTATGTTAGCTGTTGCACTCGACAATACATACAGAAGCAACTTACTGCGTATAATTCAGCATCTTCTTGCACATCTTCTTCACACTCTTCCGGTCGCCTTCACTGATGCTCCCTCGGCTGTAGACGATGACAGAGGATATCTGGTAGTCCAGATCGCTCGGCCACTTCTTCGCGAGGCGCGCGACGCCCTTCTCGAGCCGCCGCCCCCCACTGCTGTATAGGTTTCCGAGGATGCGCCCTGGTCCGGGAAGGTCGGACATGGTGTAGTTGATACTCCGGCTGCCTTCGCTCTCGACGCCGGCGCCATGTGCATTGACGCCGGGGGAAGAGGAAGGAGGGAGCAGCCCAGCGCGATGTGCGAGTCGCCCGAGAGCACGCTCAAGAGGCCGACCGCCCCTGCTGTAGAGATTCCCGAGTATCCGACCCGGTCCCGGGAGGTCGGACGCGGTCGCGTTGGTCGAGTCGTCATCGGTCGAGGTGAATGATGCGAAGTCGGAGTTGTCTGAGGTCGAGCCTGAGGGCGCGGAGGAGGTACTGGAGGGCGAGAGAGAGGAGGTGCTACTGTTGCTGTTGTATAGACTGAAGTCAGTGTTGAGGCGGAATGCGACGTGATGCGACGCGAAGATCTCGTCCGCAAACGTTATAGCGGGTGTGACAGCCACGGCCACGTCTAGCTCATCGTTTGGAGGGCATACTGTGCGCATTTGCTGCGCGATAAAGATTGGTTTTGGTTCATTTTCCGACTCCTCTCCACCGGCATGTCCGAATTCGATATGTGGTACGCGTAACTGCGGACCTGGGGGCGTAACTGGCGAGGGAGGTTTTGAGGATAAGAGATGTTCGGACGAGGACGATACGGCGACCGACGTTGAATGGGGTAAACTCGTACTAGAGGAATATTCATCCATGGCGTGGACGGCTTGCAGAGCTGGACGAGACGAGTGGAGAGGGAGACGGGCCTATAGTAAGTGAGGCCAGCATAGCATAGCACCAGAGCTCAGCTAATATGTATATTGTAAGAGCAAATTGCTGTGCACATCAATCACTGAATACCTGATAGCGCTAGCTCCTTCGCATTGGCTCTGACTCTGCCTCAGAGAAGTTACCTGTTCCTTTCAATTGATCCCGGAAATAAGTTCCTGGGCGCAGAGAACCCATGATGACTGAGGCTGTGGAAGTCGTTCAATGCTATCCTTTTTTCCCTATGAAACAATCACGACTGCCAATGCCCTGGCTCCAATATTGATATAATTAGAATAGAATTACAGTGTGAGAGAATGAAACGAAGGGTATGATGGAGAATGTTTGCGGTAATTAGCGAAGTTGAGGTTTCTCGAGTCGACACTGAATTGGGGCAACTCGAGTCATCGGTAATGGTCGCGGACTAGTTTGCCTCCAGCCTTACTATCGACGTACGGGTAGACTTCCCAGTCATCTACGAAAAGGAGATTCAATCTACGGTTAATTCGACATATACCGAAATGGAATACCTTCAGTGATAGATGTCCAGGCTTTAAAAAGCATCCAAACAGAGAATGTCTCGAGTAGAGTTGCGAGGAAACTCCCATCCAGTTTAGATCCTGTGCTCTGTATGCAGATGAGAATGTGTTCATGAGATTCTGGACCTGAAAACGCACATGGCAGATGACCCTCCCCAGAAGGAACCATGCGAGTAGGGCAAGGATAAATGAGAGTGTTGCAACGACATAGAAAAAAATGGGTCGTGTTTCTCTCAATATGCTGATTACGACGTAGAGCATGATGATCACAAATCCCAGTGCAGCTCTGCCAGTGGCCATATTTGTAGGCAAAGAAAAAATCATCAAGCAGCAAATTTTAGTTTCGGATGGATCTCGCTCACATTGCCGGCCATATGGAAGTGAGTACGAATAATGGGACGCTATGTAATGCTTGGGGAGGGTTGCTTGGTCCGAATGTCCCGGAGAAGGTGAATGCGACGTCAAGTCCTATATACGTGGTCACTGCGAAGAAAGCCAGAGAGATCGAGTAAAGGATCTAATGTGTCGTATATTTCGTGTTCATTGAAATAAAATAGGCCGAATATAGCGTGGACTCACGAAGCCCGATAGAAAAGATTCATCGTCAACTAGCTGTAAAGAAGTAAGCGCATTGACTAAGAGAGCCCAGAATAAAGCTGCGACGGAGCCTAACGATGGCAAGAAAGTCATTTATCATTAATGAGGTGGCTGAATTTTATCTATCTTACCAGCCTGGATGGCGGTGAGAACTACCAGGCTCCGCGAGCCCTGTTCAATGAAAGAGCCCGAGGTCAAAAGCTGCAGCAATAGTGTTGTCGCATAAACGCCCAGAAAAAACATGAACTGAACTCGCCCTTCCCTCCGACGAATTCAGTTTCTTGGAGGTTCAAGTTATCATACCATGGCCCTCCGGGGGTACTGACTCTATCTATGATCCAAAAATAGATTATAACATGCATGATTAACAGAGGGGCTGCGGTTGCACTCACAACAGAGCCTACTATTCAGAGTTAAAAGTATTGTTATGAGCATAAGATAGTAGAATTTTGATATTAGTGTCTACTGTATGTACAGAAAAAAAACTCTATGTAAGCTTCCCCAGCCTTCTCCACACTAGAATTCCTCACCACACATGCCAAGGCATTGACATGGCTAGCAGCAAGAGCATTGTCATATGTCTTTGCACCAGCTATTAATTCTCGATCACGCCTGGTTGCCGAAGAGCTTCGAGTAAGGTCGGAATGGTCTAGTCGATTGCTCTTGCTCCCAAGTGTTCTTGTAGTCCATCAAAGGCCTTTGCAGCGGCAGAGCGGACATTTGCCTCGTAATCCACTAGAGCTGTACGAACTGTAGCAACAATATCATCATCATACCCTTCACGCTGAGACTCAGTCGTGTTTTCCCTGAAATTAAGGGTTTTGTTAGTAACGTATGCGAGACCCGAGAGATTAGAACACCCTTACATTATCTCACACATTGCCAGGCACACACCCACCCTTGTTCTGCTGTCAGGGGAGCTGGCTTTCGACCGAAGACTGGTGACGATCTCACCCAAGATCCGCTCACCGAACTTTCTGCACAGCTTGCCTATAGTACGTGAATGCAATCTGAAAAGAGTTAGTATCTTCAGCAATGCCGGGACATAATGCCTACATACCTCCTGTAACTCGCTACTATCCTCGTCCACGAGGAGGCTGATAAGGAGCGTAACAAGCTCAGGCAGAAGTTCACGCACTGTATAACCAGATTAGTACCAATAAAGCATATAAAGGAGATATCAATATCTGTCCTTGGTGTGTTGTAAACCAGTGCTTTCCAGATATGAATGGCAGATTGTCGAACAACGCTGACCGCATCCTGTCGGACAACGTAGAGAGCAGAGAGTACACGATCTCTCTACTCCTTTCCAAGAGCATCGGTAAGAGCTTTACGAGAAGATTCAACCGCGGTAATCTCCACTTCATCTTCTGATACCTCCGCTTTGCCGCTGATACCAGATACCTTGTCTGTCAACACCAGAAGTGTCGGTCTTGAGAGTACGAAGGACATTGGGAACCATATCCGGGAATTGCACTTCTCCAAGACGCTCGATCAGTGTTCCTAATGCCTTTGCTGCTGTTTCACGAGCTTCTGGGACAGGATCAACAAGGATAATGTAACAAGAGGAAGAAGTTTTGTAAGATAAGGAACGAAGTCTTGAGAGTCGGTTAGCGATGCGAGGTTTCCGACAATCTGGGCAGCTTTCCGTTTTATATCAGCACTTCGTTCGCGAAGGCCTCTTTCGATTATAGGCATCAGCTAAAACAAAGAGTGAGTCTAGTCTGCTAACTGGAAGAAGAAAGAACAATCGTACAAGAGCAAGTGACGGGGAATCAATATAATGAACAAACAATGTTTTCAGAAGAGATCCAAGTGCGCCTGATGTCTTCCCTGGGCCAACAAGCGCCTTCAGGACAGTAGGAGTGAGTTTTTGGACCTCAGGATTGCTTGTAACCTCTCCGAACTGCTTCAAGCTTTTGTTTGCGGCTGTCCTAACTTGAGTATGGGAGTCGGTCATGACGCTCGTCTAGCGAGGTATGACCGTAGGCAATGACATAGAAAGCTGCTTAGGTGCGCAGTAGGCCATAGTACCGAGAAGCTCGATTGCGCCCTTCTTTGTTCTCCATCGCTTTTCTTCGAGTGCGATCAGTAACGATGGAAGGATGCGTTTGACACCGTAACCGGAAAGGTTGGCCATAATAATCTTAGATGCATCTTCCGTGGCCTCACGAACATCAGGCAATGGATCGCCAAATGACGCAAGAAGAGAAGGAAGAAGCTCGATAACATAGGGCTCAAAGTTCCTTCCCAGTGTTGCAGACATCGTCTCGATTGCAAAAATGGCACCTTGACGAGGCTCAAAAGCTTTCTTGTCTTCCATCGCAGAACGCAAGCGCTCAATAACGTCAAACTCCTTGATACCAGATATGCCCGTCCCTTTGATGATACCGGCAAGACCATAGGCTGCCCCTCTCCTTTCGCCGTACTTGGACGCATGAGATAATTCTTGCAGAACCTCCTCCACAAGTTTAGGCGTCGATTTCCTGATATATCTAACCAACGGAGCGATACATTCCGACACCGCAACTTAAACCTGTTCCGATGGTGTCTTCAACGAGTCTTTCAAACGGGCAACATTGCCGGGAATGCGGTGGTCAAGTTGGGTCCAAGTGTCGGGCCGACCGGCCAAGTAGAATGACCGCTGCTTCTCTCACATAATCGGCGGTCTCGCTTGCTCCATTAGAGGTTGCAAGGTGCGTTTCAAATGTGCTGATCAGAGCTTGAAGGTGCTTCTTCCCGTGGAGGTCTACGACCTTTGACGCAGCGCTAAGCATCGCCGAGCGCACGTGAGGGTAGCGATCGCCCAAGGCCTCCTGGGAAATAGGAACTCGAAGAAAGGCTCAAGAAGTTGCAGAGAGAAAACGGGTGCTAAAGCCTCAAATGACTGTGCAATTGCAAGACAAACTGGCCAATGGTCAGACTCTTCGAGAGACCGAGTGATGAGGATACCCTTAGGTGCATTGTCAGTGTAAGACTATCAAACACCTATTGCTTCACTTACATATTCATCGTATTCTGGCCCAACAATTGTTGCCTTTTCGCAATAGTAATCTTGCAAGGATCTTACGATGGCTGGAACAGACTGCAGCCACTGAGAAGCAGCTTCTGTGAGCGACAACGCACAGCTTGTTCGCATACTGGCGTTTTCATGATCTACGACTTCCTTTAGCAGATTGAAATTGCAATAAAGTAACTGCTTACCAAGATAAGGTCGAAGGTTGATGAAGAATGTTTCAGGCACATCCAACCCATTATCGTCCCATATGTGGCGAGCTAATCGAGCGTTTTGCTGATCACTGTCGTACGTAGCGATCCATAATTCGGGACACCATCCATGTCTGTCAGATCTAGTGCCTAAGTAAAGTGAGCGCGAAATACTCTCAAAACTAATTTCATACCTGCAAACTCTGAAGGCTAGCATTCCGGACGTAACTTTCCTGAGCAAGTGTGCCCTTTATAAGCACGGAAATTTCCACCGTTGTTTGGAGGACAACACTGGAGCAGTCGTCAACATTGTTTAACCACAGTGATTTTTAGCAACATACCGTCAACATATGCAGTTCTGTCCGGTGTCTTCCAAATTGCAACATCAGTAGCCGTGAGTGAGACAAATTTTACAGGCTTGAGGTCTTCCGATATCTGATCTACAAAGGAGGGATAACCACATCCGGAGCCACTAAGGCCAGTGTGGTAGCAGCAGAGGTTCCGGCCTACGATGATTTGAGTAATTTGAATCACATATGAACCGTCACAAAGGATGAATAACTCACGATGCTCTCGCTAGCACCAAGCACATGTTTGAGGAGCCTAGTATTCTGACTG
Organism: Trichaptum abietinum; assembly: GCA_910574555.1. Classification (NCBI taxonomy): domain Eukaryota; kingdom Fungi; phylum Basidiomycota; class Agaricomycetes; order Hymenochaetales; family Trichaptaceae; genus Trichaptum; species Trichaptum abietinum. The sequence continues at coordinate 3,582,992 of CAJTBE010000005.1, read as the reverse complement.
TTTATCAACTCCCGGGGATCCGTCTTTGCTTTCTGGCAAGCGTCAATCCAGAGTGTTGTCGACGATCCGCATGATTCGCAGACAGATAATGATAATGACGCAGCACACGTCTGAAAGACTCACATATTTTAGGATGGTGAGCCAGTAAGACTAAATCCGCAAGTAACTCTTCTTTCGTTGCAACCTCCACTTCGATACCGAAGCTTGCACATGGAAGGAGGGAAGAGAAGCGTGACTGTAGTTTCTCTGAAAAGTTTTCATCGTTGCCACCGGAGCGATGCTTTATCCGATTAAGTTGATCAGTTATAGCCCCAGGAATTATTCCGTGGATCGTGCGGGGCGATTTCATGTTCTCCTCCTCTTCAATTCCAGACAAGATGTGTTGGCGAATCTCGCGGTGTTGGATCTGGACTGCCAGAGGAGCGAATGCTAAGCCGACTTGAAGTCTAAAGAGGCAAAATGAGAAATATAACACAGAAAGTCGAGCTGACCATACCGTATGTGTGCATTCTTCATTTCATTATTCAAAACGGTAAGAGATGCTAGCAAGGCACGCAATAGCCACTTTTCTTCTTCTAATGAGCTGAGCTTCTTGTATACTTTTTCCCAGAACAAAAAGGGAGGCTTCGATGTCGATCCTGTGAGGATCGCAGCTGAAGCGTTCTGAGTTACGACGTTCACTGAAGAATTGAAAGAAGAGGAGTATAATCAAAAGGTGAAGTTGATTAGAAAGAAAGAAATTTGTCTCCTACCGAATAATGGATTGTGATAGATTGGTGGTCATAAAAGGCTGCTTATATTAACATATCCTTCTAATGGCCCAGCTGGAGAGATGAGAGGATTGGAGGAAACGGCCTTCAGGTTCAACTCGATGGCGACAACTTGAATGACACCATAACTTGAAGATTTGTCAGATGACATCACAGCCTGAGGTACAAATTACTATATTCGGTCCGGGTAAATGGTTCAAGGACCGCGTTCCTGCCGACAGGCACCACTATTTTCTCGTGCAGACTTTCTACCTGTAGAACTGACTCTATAGAGTCAGTAATAGTTGAAAGTAACTCACCAACAGCTGCCCTCCGCCTCGTAGCCATGCGTACCAGATGGATAGAGAAGAAAAACGATAGAATGCAGACAACAATATTAGCAGCGTTTCCGGGAGATCCATCGTGATGTATTCGAGGAATGCCGCATTCTGGATTGACTCCAACAGGTGCACTAGAGTGATCGGCAGAGAGGCCCAAAAGAGAACTAGGAGAGTGATCCTGAAGCTGAACTCGTAGAGTTTATTCTTCCGCGAGAAGAAGAAAAAGGAATTCTGGCTCACCTGACGGAAAAAGACGTTACAGAGCACGTAACTCGGAACGTGTCCACATAACGGAGCGAAATCTCCAAAGCGTGTCATCGTAGTTCCGAGCCAGTTAGAGTAATCGCCGTTATCTTCAATTTGTGTCGCAAGCAAAAGATGATGTTGACTTTTTATGCAGCTTTAGCACGGTCCTTTCAAGATGGTCACGGTGTATAGATTGCTGGAGGGGGGTTCGAGCGATGCAGAGGGGGATTCACGACATGGAGAAAGGCGATGCATCGTCTTCAGAGGAAGCAGTGTTCAGGAACGTAGATTGAGCGCTAAGCATCTTGGCTTCTTGTGATCAGTGCATATCTAGGCCATGCAACGGTCTACACTAGCAGTGCCTTGCCATACCACTCCAGCGGAACTTTGTTCGGAAATTACCTTCTGGGATAATTGCCATTTTTGTCAAACTCAATGAAAGTGATGCATTGAAGTCCGTGTTAAAATTTACCAAAATGATTTTGTACAGCGTCAGAAAGAGAGGCAAAGCGTTGTCTCGATCACAGATAGAACATCGTACTCTTCAAACTGTCATGGATCCCATTGCCCCACAGTTCGTCCGCTCGACGACGAATCTGCTGTTCATCCATGCGTCTCTCCGGTGCATCGAACGGCGGGGGCATGATGCCGTTAAGGTACATCCGCGCCCGGTCACAGGCACGGTCAGCCCAGTAGGCGGGTGGTATGAGGCTGACGCTCTTCGTTGCGCGGGCCCACAGGTAGCTGACGTTGTTCGTGCCCTGCTGGAGAGCATCAGCAGTAAATCGATTCTCGTCGTAGATCACGGAATAATGAGTCGGTCTGACAGTGCCTTGCAGACCGGCATGTGCTTGAAGATAATAGTCGAAGTCATAGACTGCAGTAACGCCCTGGTCTACAACCGTACCTGCCTTCGTGTTGCTTGTACGGTCGGCCTGGTCAGTGCTCGTCGGATAGAATCGCGTATGATGACGCTTGCCGCAGATCGACACTGTGAGCTTTGGTGTGTACTTGTCGAAAGAACGTATCGCAGCCTTTATTCCAGGAAGTTCATGGATCAAAACTTGGTCAAATTGGCCTTCTGAAACGCCGTCTCGGAAAACCAAGATGCGAACTGGGAGCTTGCCCATACGTTTTCTATACTCGATAAGCCGCTCGACCACCATTTCTTTAACGTGCGTTATCATCTGCAGAAACATAGGATCAACAACCATGATATAACACTTAGTAATATTAAATACCTCTTTGCGGTGTTCTTGCAAGCGAAGACTCACCGGATAATGCATGAATGCATTATCACAACTGGCGACGACAGCGGCGATAGATGGTGTACCTTTTACGCACCCGACGCCTGGATGCGTCACGTCCATCCCTACAAGCATGCTATCCTTCAGCCACGCTGTCGAATTCGCATCTAGTGAATGGTTGATTCCACCCAGCTTCGTGTTGACCTTTAGAGCAATATTCGAATAATATTGATCCTGTCCCCTTTCCTTGCGCACTTTCGGCATCAGCATACACGCCGTAATGATTCCCAATTTAAAGTCACAGAGCTTCTTAAGCCCGGGGTAGATATCGGGATCTCTATTCGACATGAAGACAAGGACGATGTTTGGGCGAGCTGGAAGCGAGCGTATCGTCTGCTCGATCGCACTAATAGCCTCAGTACGACCCCGATCCCTAGGGTTTGGACGAGGAAGTCGAATATATTGAATAGGCGGAGCACCGGCGTCGACGGCCATACCGCTGTCACGACATTTCGCCATGAACCCCTGCACGATCTCCCGCAAGGCTGGGTCACCCTGGTTCTGGAAATCATCCCTCCCACCGTCCGCTAGGACTAGTACTGAGAATTTTGACAAAGCAGCGGGCCGATGAAACTTGACGCCCAGAATATTCCAGCTCCCGTCAGCGACTCGAGGCTGACCACTGGCGTATATCACGCGCGGCGGAGTGAGAATACGGCCTGGCACTACAGCCATCTCTAGAGAGACCTGCACGTCGAAGCCCGGCATGGGTGAGGCAGGATTGTTTTGGAATCCGAGAGTAGGTAGACCCTGCTCAGTGATGAGGCGGGCGTTCTCGTAGGGAGGCTTACAAGCGTATTTGATCATCTCCGCCGTCTCGCGCTCGGATAATGTACCCGTATATGACTGGCCAGGCTCTATTTCGCAAAGTTCTGCGGGGACGAACGTATCCTTTGTCTTGTTTCCAATGTTCACGACGGGAAGGTCATCGGCATGTTGCAGTCTAACCCTATATTCTGTAATTGAAATATTTCGTTAATCAGAATTCGAAATGGTATATGTTGACGACTTACTTTGTTGGAAGTACTGCTCGACGCTGACTCGCCCGCCCATCTCATCGCATTGGAACATAGTCTTACGTGCCGTATTAGGTCCGAATGCCTTTATCCCACTTCGCCTCCGATAGCCAAGATGTTTCGTTGTGATGCGAATCTTCTTGTAAAATTCGCGAGGGTTGCCGGCACCACGGGACTCGCGGTCGAAAGTGAGCATGGCGTCACTGAGCTTCGCGTTCGGAACATAGAAAGCGCTCATACAAATATTGACGTTGACCATCAATTGTTTAAAAACCGGCCTTACGGACGTATAGAATCCCTTCCAGGCTTCCACACCCGTGCTAAGCGGGAATGCCTGCTCTGGGGGGCGGAACGACGAAGGAGGAACGAAATACCGGTTCCTTCCGAAGGGTACAGTCGTGTGAGCAGCGTGCGACGACGTGATTAAATTGAAAGCCGCAATAATAGGAAGAGGATCATAGTTGATATCATCTCCCTGCAGATAGCTAACGGGAAGTTTAATTGAGGTAAAGTTAAATGCGAAGTGGACTGCTCACCGGTCGAGCTCCGTAGATCTATGTTCAATCGGGCCAGTGAATTCGACTACGAATACCTTGCCGCCTTCTCTTGGCCCAGCTTCGCCTTCCTCATAAAAAGGGATAGTAATGGCTAAGTTCGATGGCAAACGACGGCGAGAGATAAGCTTCTGAGTACGATCATGCGCTATGTCGCTGAGTAAAGGAGCAAATTGCTGTGTTGACTCAAGGAGGTCAAACAGTCGCTTTAGTGTCCGTTTCTCCTTCGTCTGAACCTCAGGCGTAAACTTAACAGCATAGTCGTACAGGATTAGATTCTTCGGATATTTGAGGGCAAAGAAATTAGCCCGAAGTGTGATTGCGGCACCCTGCTTCCCAAATCCGGGTCGAACGACGCGGTCAGGGACAGATGTAGTGAGCTGGCGAAATTTAGAGGTGAGTGCGTCGAGCTCTTTGGTCGCAAGACGTGCGTCAGGTTGCGCGGGCCTTCCAGCGGCGAATATCTGGACGGGACCACCGCGACCACCGCCGCGACTGGGAGGGCCGCCACCGCCACGACTAGGAGGGCCGCCGCCACCACGTCCTCGGCCACCGCCAAAGCCGGATGAGCCAGTGGAAGAGACGGAAACAGATGGAGAGTCCATCCGAGGTGCATGGGGAGGACCACCGCGACCTCCGCCTTGGCCTTGACCGCCACGACCGCCACGACCTTGACCGCGACCACCTCTGCCGCCTCGACCTTGACCTCGATCCATCGCAGATAGTTGGGGTTTGATATGCGAGGGCCTGATGGCCAGTGGTAAGCGATCTCGGAGATTCTTGGATAATAGGAGAGCCAGAACAAGGCGCATACCTTAGTAAATGCTTGTCTTTAGATTCGGTATCTCCTGAGGGAGATGGTTCGTTGCAACTTATGCAGATGCTAATCAGGAGAACGCACTTATATCTCTCTCTTGAATTTACACACGTTTTAGGGTGGTTCACCAGTTGACGTACCATGTCCGTCTCTGATCGCATGTGGCTTGAGCCTATCCAAAGTCCAGTCTCCACGTCCACGCATCTGGGAGAATGCAGCGCTAAAGCGGGCTATTCATGTGACATACATAGAACGGCGCCTCGGGCCTGAGCTGCCTGCAAAGGAAACGTGTAGAGCAACCTGTGTATTGAATTATAGTAAGACTTTGAATGGAAAAGACTCGGGCTCAACTAACCAAGAGTCGTTCGAGCGCTAATACCTGTGTAGATGAGTTCAAATAGTGTCAAAGGGAAATACCATCATGGGCGCTTCCATCTCCAGTCCTACAGCACCGAGGGCGCATGTTCGACTGCGGAGAACCAAGAGACGAGAAACACCGTCAGCAACTGCAAAGTTCTAGGGTAGAAATGAGTCTTCGACAGTCTAACGCCTTGCAATGACAATGCGTAATGAAGTTGTGGGAGCGCCGAACGGTAGAAGGTGCGATTGAGCTTGTGATCGACATGCTTTCCCTTAAGACAAGATTCGATACATAAGAAGAGTGATAGACTACCAAAAAGCTGTATTAGGTTCCCTGCGGAAGAATTACAGGCACAAAATGAACTTACGTGGATTGATGTTTTCCAAACGCAAGCGCTCATGTAACTCCGGGACTACTGTTCGTTTTGTTATACGATCTACTTAAAGGTCACACGATGCTTCGACTTGTCGCCTTCTCTGTTCGAAGCAATATGGATGACTTCGAAGAAGCAAAACCGATCTAGGTGCACACCCATTCAGCTCCGCAATCCGTGCACGCACTTGCAACGTTGCAATCCCGTAAAAATAATTGTGACGAACTACCAAATAGTTGTATTAGGTTCCCTCGGTTCCGCAGCAAAGATGAAGAAACAAGGACACGCTCACCCTCACTTTCACTCCTTTCTTGATGACGGTGATAGAGAAGTACATGCTGAATTGCCGATGTACCGCATTTCGTCCCGACTTCTTGATAATCTGTTATCCGCGATATCTATACTGTGACGAATTACCAGAATGCCGCATTAGCTTCCTTCGCTTGAGTAGTACAAACACAATGGTAGAAGACGCTCACCTTTACGCCATTATCACCCGCACCCGCTGCGCTAATACACGCCGTACTGAAGAAATCGAGGCTTGGCAATGTGGGCTGCAGTTGACAGAACCAGACTAATCTTCGCAGTGCATCCCATTTCCGAAGTGAACGTAAAGGAGCAAAGAAGGGCTCCTCAAGGTTTTCATTTGCAACGCGCCACAACATGAAGTCAGACCATATTCATTGGAAAGAAAAAGAGATTCGGTGTTTGATGCAATCTTGCTATCGAATGAGGCGACAAGTTAGCCATGCGAAAACACAAGGAGAGTAGATGAGTGCATGACATTTAGAAATAGAGATGCGAAGCAATACAGGCAATAAGCGCACATAACATCTATCTAACATGCCATCCCCCATATCGTCCTCTCCAGCTTTCGATTTTGGTGTGGTGTGATGCTGGCCATGAAATGCAAAGGGAAAAATGATATAGAAACGAAGAAATATCACGTTGTCCGCGCTGCGGCAGCACCTTCCTGGGCGGCAGTTACGGCGGGGTTGACCTTCTTGCCATCTTTGTACCGGACTCGGGGTGGGGGAGCACGGTTGCGCCGACCTTCGCGTGAGCGAACACGAACAACTATAGAAAGATATATAAGCAACTACAGCATTAAAAAATAAGAGATTTGACGAACCATGCGAGTGAATCGCGCAGGAAACGCAGTACGCAATCTTAATGTAGAGTTTCGGGATCACATACTCTGAGGCGAATATCAGCTATACTGTAATCTAGGGCAAGTAACAAGCAAGACACACCCTGGTACACAGACGCCTCACTAATATCACGGACGGCGGCAGATTCGACCATGTTGCGAACAGTGAAGCGCTTGATGGCCTTGTCCTTCGCGACGCAGCGCGAGCAATTCGAGCAACGCACAAAGTTAACGTGGCCACGTCCCTTCTTGTTGCGACCGCCATTGCGTCTCTTTTTCGTCTACATTGGTTCAAATCGTTAGACCCATTGTCCCACAGCTTCCAACGAAAGCCGCTAAAATATGCGAGTTCGCTGTTGTTCCCAAAGTCGTGCAAGAACTGACATCCACTCCATAGCCCGTCCATCCACCTATCTCCCGCCCAGCTTTCGACCTCCAAACTGCTCATATGTATCCTGGTGCACCCATTTAAGGCCTTAACAGTAAGATATACTCACCATGTTGGATAGTTTTGTCTTGAGGGATGTCGGGAGACGCTGCGTACAACGTCGATTGAGTCCTGAGCGGTATCACAGAACTGGGCAGGACGGATTACTGCTTTCGGATTTTCAAGTCCCACGCCTTCGACTGGTAACTCTGCGTTTTCCATCCATCCACTGGACAAAGTCTCTAGTACCCAGTATTCATCTCGCTCGTCTAAATCTTAAGCGCGGCTTGCTGTATCTTCTCTGTCTGGCTGTACCGACTTGAAATGCTCTTCGGCAGGAAATTGTATCCAATGTCCTACCATTTCGTCCTATCAACCTAAACTTAAGTGATCCAGTCTGCAGCTCGCACTGAACTTGAATGACTACTTATCCGCAAATGTCGCGAACTATGCGTTTTTCAAACTCTCATCGTGTAACCTAACTACTACAGAGAAAATGACGAAGCTCATGGATATCAAAGAGCCTTCGTGTATTCAGGTATCCAACCTCCCCTCTGACGATTTCATTTCCCTCCGATATACTGTAACTACGCTTCACGGATCCGGATCTCTTCATTGACTATCTGATTCCTCAAATAATACATATATATGACATCATTCACATCTGTCGTATTGCGTAGCGAAATGAAGGAGGGATAAGGCTTGCCAGCCACCCAGCCTCGTCCTCGTCGTTGTGCCTTGTTGGGACCTGGTGATCTCTAGCCACCGTCAGCCTTAGCATCGCATCTCAAACCGCTGTCTATCGCTTGCCGATTATCTTTCGAAAAGCACGGTCTTCCCGGGGATGTTGCAGCCCAATGGAATGTTTACCCAGGTGGAACTTCAATAAAAACTCTCTAAAGTATCCAAGCTGGCATCCTATTGGAAGGCTCCTCCAGTTGAAACTCGCATCAAATACTGTATTCGAGTAGTCTAGCTGCTCAAGAGTGGATACTTTGAATCATCGTCGCCCGTATTCCAACTATGTCGGATTTCGCCAGTCTGCAACTCGATGGTCTGAACTCGATGTCAATGAGGACTGACCTCCTCTCCCGTCCTCGAGAAGCGTATAAATTTCGGGCTCACTCCTCCTGGGTCCCCCAGTAGTCGAACAGCACTCTTCACATTTGACCACTATCTCCCCCCGCTCTCAAGCACCCTCCCCTCCTTGCACCCACTCTCCTTACCCTCATCGCTCATACTCTCCTTTACTTCCCCTCAACGAAGTATCAGCAGCAGCCATGTCTCCTGTACTCTCTGCCATCTCTGGTTCGACCTTCACTGTGTCATCGCTAGTCCTGCCAACCTTGATCACCTCCGTCACTGGTGCTTCTGCACCCACGCCTAGTCCTGTGTCGGAACTGCCCTCCATCCTAACGACGGCAGTCTCCTCTCCCTCGGGCTCAGTCAAGGGTCTCTTCGAACCCCCTCAGCCATTAACGCCTTCGCAACTCATGGCTCCTGTTCACTCCCCCGCACCCGACCAGAACCCATTCCCCGCATCCGATATGGGTCTGTCGTTCCTCGGCATCATGCTCATCGTGGGCGTCCTTCTCGCTGGCATGCTCATGCTGGCGACGAAGTACTGGGGAAAGCGCCAGACTAAGAAGGCGCTGGAGAAAATGCAGAAGGACGAAGAGGCTCAAGCCCAAGCTTCAGAGACCAAGCCCGACAACACTTCTACTTACGAGCCTGAAGAGAAGGTTGAGCAAATCAAGCACACCGACTACGTACCAACAGTCACCATCCAGCCGGCAAATACGGTTGCGGAGAACGACCAGAAAGACCAATTCATCATCGGAGAGAGTGAGAGCACTGACATTACCACCGTGAGCATCATCAGATTGGAGGAGAACCAGGAAGACGCAGCAACCTTCTATAACGCGAAGCGATCCGGCATCATAGGCGCATCTGCCATCTACTCTGTCGACATCCCTACCGTCAAAGAGCATGGTATTCAGAGCGCTTCGGTGCTTTTCGTTGGAGAGGCCGCGAAGGAAGTCACCCGCACCTCCCTCAGCAGCGCCATCGCCACCACTATGCATACCTATGGTCAGCCCCTCCAGACTATCGCGGAGGAGGACATCACGTACGAGGCGGCAACCAAGATCGTCAGTCTTGAGAGCATCGATGCTGTCGGCGAGCTGTTCCTGAGCAGCGAGTCATCCACGGAGTCCTTGAACGAGAAGGACGAGCTCGTCGCCATCTCTGAATCATCAGCACTTGCCTCCACCGGCGACGTATGTGACAATTCCTTCCTCATTTATTTTCTCCGTTTCTCATAGGATTTCTTCTTATAGCACACTTCACACATCCAACCCACCCTGGCACTCAACGCCAGCGACTATTACACAATCTTCAAGAACACGGCGACTGTCAACGTCGCCAAGCTATCCAATCCCCCGCCGAGACCCAGCCGCGACAACACACCTGCACTGTACGAGGAAGACATCTCGATCTCCGAGCTGGACTGCTTCCTTTCACCGAAGCCCAGCATCAAGCGTAACCCGAACCCCCCACAGAAGTATGCTGCAGACTTTGATGCGTACTGCCGGGGACGTACTACCCGTGTCGCGGCTTCGAAGGCGAAAGAATCCACCACTACCCCGGTCTCTGAGAAGGACGAGGATTCGGGTTTACCTACCGGCAGAACCCTCACTGCCGCACCCGAGTCCTCGCTTGTCACCATCACCCCTTGTTCGCCCAAGTCGTAAGTCTCTTTCTCTTTATTGATCGTTTCTTCCATCTGACGCGGGTCCATACAGTACGCTTGAGAAAGATATGCCTGCTATGTGGCAAGACCATGCGTCGGAAGGACAGGGTGTTCCGAAGTTGAAGCCAGCGTTCAAGATGACCACCTCTCGTTCTTCGCCGACGACCACACACGGAAGTCCTTCGAAGGCAACCCCACGAGCAGCGTCGACGACGCACCTGACGGTCCCCAAGATCTCGACGCGGACGGGTCGAATGGCAGAACCAACCACGGCAGACACCAAGACGACTACGATGATGTCTAAGCGTCGTGCTCGCTCAACGACGATCATTGCTCCTCGTGAGACGGTAGGCAAAGTGGGGCTTGATGCACAGCAGGACGGCGGGCACGCCGTCTATGCGAGAGGGGATGTCCTGGCCAGGCATTCCTTCGTGTTGAAAAGCTCCACTGGGCGGGTTTGGCCGAACCCGTCCACGCCGAAAAGCTCACTGGGTGTGATGTCGCCGATTTCTGAGGGCACCGAAGCTGAAGACTCTGTCAATATCACCGACTCTGCCTCGCCTACCGACGCTCGTCCGCTCAAGACCATGAACACAAACACCAGGGGATCTGCTCTTGCTTCGAAGGATTCTTCTTCCGGTTCCAAGGCGAAGGACCCGAAAGGACTCTTGAGTCGTGCTGGAGACAATCAGGAAAACACTCCTGCTCACCCCTCTAGTGCGGCTGACACTGCACTGCGAAGGACGTCACGAACTACTGGCAGCAATCGCTCTTCCCTCAAAGGATCGACCACTGGATCCTCGGGCGGAGATGTACCTCGTGCATCCTCGACTCCTCAGTTCGACGTCGCTCAGCAACCCAAATCGATTCTCAAGCATTCTTCATCAGCCTGGCACTGATTCCACATCAAGTTATCTCAAGAATCTTACGACTGTCTACTTTATACCCTAATCTCTGCTATTGGTTTCCTGGTTTCTGGCTATGCTTGCTCTCGAATGTTTCTCGCAGATCTTTTTATACAATGATTATCTACATGGATCTGGCTGCTCGCTGTCTTCTTGTTTACTCTGTCCCCTCGCGTCTGCTCTGTTCCGGCTCTTAATATTTGTTTGTGAATTTCTGTCTGTTTCCGTCCCTATTATATGTACGTTATACTTTGAACAAAATTGAAAAAAGATTCTGTTTAAACTCTGTCGGATTTCTTCTGTTATATAATTTTTTAAGAAAATCAGATACCAAGACCAAAGGGATAGCCGGCGAAGACCGGCTTTCAGGCTTCCACTTCAAGGGGGAAAGCATTCCCACACTGCATCATCATGCTGGCTCTAATTTTCAAGTTAACACCTGTCGTCTCTGTCGTCTCTCATGCTAGCATTTGCTCTTCAGTTTGGGGACTGCGTATGTGATAACTGCAATTACAAGTCTGAATAGACATGCTCGATCTTACAGGTTGTTCGCACGACCTGTCGAAGAGGAGGCAGTGCGATCAACACTCGATTGACGGGAATGACGGGGCTACATAGGTTAACACACATTTATATATATATTGTCTGGCACTGCTTAATATCTACCAGATCGTGTCTTAACCTTGCTGACCTGTGGTTTCTGCGCAACGTCTGTCTTTTAGACTATGGCTAAAGGAATACACTATCTATCCGCGCCATTTCAAAGACGCTCGAAGGTTCGCGACGAAGGCCTGAAATATCTGGAAGGTACCGGGACAAGAGACAACCAACTGTTCATTCCATTCCCAACCCTCTTCACTGCAGATATTAGGGAATCGGAGTCAGAGGACAATAGTGATGCGGGTTCAGTCAGCTCATTCTCTACCAATGCAACTATGGACAACATCCCGGGGCCTGGTCGGATGCTTGATAGGATGTACCAACATCTTGGGAGGAAATTAGAACGATGCATATACCATTTCTCTATTTCATCCCTTCACCCGAACAAGATCTTGCAGTGTCTCTGGGACGATAACTTTGGTTGGCATTACAGCGATCGAGACCCACTTGGTGTCGTTGTAGGGAGCATACATCATGCAAGAAGAGCATGGGGTCGCGCGAAAGGTCCATCGGCTGTGGCCGGATTGAAGAGTCTTGTTCATCAGACACAGTGAGAGGAGGTACTAATACCAGCCAATGTTGTTGACACTGACGATTTTATTAGATCAAATTCGGCTTATCGATCAGCAGCAGCACTTTCAGCTCTTATGTGCCTCTCTACTACGTCGCCTACCTTCGGGAAGTTCTTCTTTGCCATTGCTAAAGTGGAGCCGGTATTTTGCTTGGAGACACATGCGAAGGCCCTTAATGAGTCGTATCCGGAGAAAAAGCTTTTCTTGGCTCTGGTCGCTTTAGGCAGGTCACGTCTTCCATCCAGAGAGCGAGACTTGAAGCAAACAGGGTCTGAGACAGCCCGCTCCTTGCGACAAGACCTAATGAGAGTTCTGGACCTTGACCAGTGCGGGTTTTCTTCTCTTTTAGGTTTACGCAATAGATAACACTGCTTCCTAGAAGTTCACATCACGATGCATTCTCGCCCTCAGTAATATATGTTTACTCTTGGCGAAGATACGCCGTGCTCTTGAAGAGAACATCTATGAATCAGATTTCGAGAGCATATCGGATACGACTTATTTTCTCTTCGTCCTCGCCCTCATTAATTTCGACCGCGCTCTGAATTATATGGGAGGCGCGCAACAATTCGGTGATCTTGTTCTGTCGATATGTGTCGAATGGTTTCATGAACTCGCATGGTCAATACTGCAGTGGTTTTCAAGGTCGCAGCACTTCCCACTTCTATACAAATTGTATAGCCCGTTCTTAGTGTGCGTACTAAGTCCACCTACTCCATAGTTAAAACTCTACTGATTCTTTTTAATATATCGGAAGAGTTAAAGATTCGCGGGCTATGATTTTATTTGATGGCATCTATTATTCGATATCAGGCTTCAACATCACGGAAAAACTTCCCCCACGTTGGCTTCCTCGGAAATTTGAAGGGAATGTTGCTTCTATGTTTGAATTCCACATCACGGCTACCACATCTCGATCTCGGCGTCTTCTGAACTCTCTTTGCGAACTCAAAAGAGAAGCTCGAGCGAGCAAACCACGCTTCGAATATTTCACATCGCTTTGGAAGGCCGGATTGTTTGCGCCATATCAAATGTGGAAAGAAGACCCAGAACGCTCGCGAAGACGTGCCCTGCTGGTCCCGATCCACAAACCGGACTTGGTACGAGAGTTTGTAAGCGTTCGGGGAGACCCCTGGAGTTGGATATTGTACAAGGGGGACTGCCATCAGAGACGAAGCTGGGGAGAGTACCTCCGCTGTAACATGGACTGGGAATGGGACACAGGAAGCTGCTTGAAACAATTGTTCAAGGTTAATAAATGGACAAGAAATCCTTCTCCGCAAAGTGCCACGAGTTCGGAACGTCAAATTGAGACGTACAGGGTCAAGAGAGACATGCCTATCCGAGGTACAGTAAAGGCGGGAGGGACACAAGAGGCAGCGATGAAAGTCTCCATCGAAGGGATACACGCGTGTTTACCGAGAACGATTAAGGTATCATATGTGGATACGGATGATGTGGTCCGATTCAGGACCTATCATCTCGACGGATCTGCTGAAGACGATGCAGCCGAGCCTGACTTCGACACCGACATAGAAAGGGCTCGACTCGCCTGGCCGAATGGAGTGCATGAAGAAGGGCTCTTCAATTTTGCGACCTACGCGACCGTGGACAGGGTTTAAGCTTAGAGGCTAAGTCTCGAAGATGAGTACCCAAATGGCATGAATAGTCCTGAGAACGAGTTGGATGTTGACGAGGCAGGGAACGAGGCCTTTCAATGTAGCGCGGACGAAACAAGCCGACCTGAAAGTCACACATTTGATGGAACAGGCTTGGATGGACGAACGTTAACATTAACAAGTGGCTTTCACATAATTAATTAAAACTATTTAGTCAGCTGAGACTTCCCCGTCGCCACGTACCAAATCATATCATTACTTTAGCAAAAAACAACGACATTTATGCGAAGTAGCAGGTAATGATGACATTCCCACGAAAAAAAATTCAAGTTGTTTGTAACTGTTTGTAGATGCTCAGGCTTGTGCCAGAGTCTCTCAAACGCTGTCCGAGGAGCGAGTCTGTGAAACGAACCGCCTGTGGCTCACATCTTTCCATTCACTCTCAGTCGAAAGATGACGATATCAAAAACTTTTCATATCCTACCAGTGAGTTGAAGGTGGAGTCAGAGGTATTCTCCGAGTCAGAATCTGCCCTGACTGCGGAAATCGGACGACTTGAAGAACCAAACCTTGTGTAGCACAGGGATTTACATACGCAGTCTACACTCTGCTATCTTCAACAACACTACACGTACTGACCGGAAACAATGAAATTTTCTTTGTTGCATCCGCTTTGACTGTATTGGAAATGCATTCATGTCGAAATGCCTGAATATAGGTACGTTCGAGTCTTAGCTTACGAAGTCGCTCTATTGCACAGTGATCCAGCATCGATGAGAAACCGCCCGTGCTCTGATAAACAGCTTAGACAAGCGTCACGAGTTTCAAGTGGGGAGGGTCTTCCTTGGCCTGGAATGAAACGATGACGTTAGGGAAGTCGTTTCAATGTTCAAGAAGGTATGTAAACAATCTTATTCATAACTGTAGATCCTTCTTTGGACTGACTTGAAACTGCTTGTATTTGCTATAGTATCTACAGAAAATCTAGGAGGCTTTCCCAAAATATGACCTGGATAAGCTTTAGCTGAATATCGTAGACTTCAATTGCACGATGATATGGTCAAGATAGGGTAATTATTTGAAAAGATGCTCAGCTACTATTTCTGACGAGATTTCATACGTCATTCACAGCTACCCACAGAAGGGCCTCGCATTAGATATCTAGTCCTTCATACCATCCATCTACACTTTGCGTACTCCGCTCAGCACGTCCGGAAGTTTCGGGTCAGCACGAATCATCGTCCCGACAGCCCGAAGTACTTTCTTGAGTGTAACCGGGCTTGTCCTATGGTGGCTTCTTCGACTCGAGTGGCTGCAGCGTTGGCAAAGCAAGTATACAATCAACTCCGACTGGACAGCATCTTGAAGTTCGAAACAAGGCCCCATATGCATTACTGGCAAGGTTAGCCAGCTTCTCATGTACGTATTGTATGCTGGAACTTTAATCTTACGAATCGCTTTTCTCAGACCTACGCGGCTTCATCAGCGCCCTTCACCCAATGCTTACTATCGGCAGTCTTTGGTGATCTCTTTAATCGAGAAAGAGAGAAGAAAAGCTCGATTTTTTGGCTAATATATGACAACGGCAGTCAGGTGTTTCAAATAAACGGCAATCACATGCTCGGGATTCGTTGTATTTAACGAAGGTCAATATTCACTTTGGTCAGATAACTTCCTTCGACTGTTTTAAACGCGATCCGAAGCTACTCAGTCGGTTCTGCCTGTGTATCAAACGAAAACTCGTCAGAGCACAGGTTTCGGAATTGAAAAGGTTTGCGCTACTTATACGCATGCACACGTGTATCAACTAATTTGAAAGCTCTTTAAAATTGATGCAATCGCAGCCTTTCAATCCAAGTCCTCACGCCTGTCAACTTTAGTGATGTGTGCATCAGCGATTCAGGTCCGATCCTTGCAGTATTGATTCACTTATAGCTCTCTGGAGTCACATGCCAGAATCGGGCTGAGTATTCACATCAATTACCAGAGGTGAGCCATGTTCGTTCAGGAGGCTATGCAATTCTTTGATAGAACGTCAGATCTATTCTCGTACTGACAGGACAGTACATCGTGCTGGCAGGATCTCTCTATCAGGAAAATTCGAGACCTTTGTCGACTTTCTCTATGATCTTGTGTGTCAAGTAAGTGTGCTTATATCAGCTATGTAGACTCTTCAGGTCCTACTAATAATTGGCCCCTATGTCAGATTGCTACCTCTCCCTTTTCCTTCTGCGCCTTTTGCACCACTATGGCTGATGTGTTCGGTCGCATGGTAGCAGTCTTCAAGAGACGCACGTTACGTCAAGACAAAGAAGGGAAATACATGAATTTCGATTGGGATCGAGACCAGTCGTACGCCGGCGCGGCTTATGTTGAAGAGACAGAGCACGGTGACTATGAAGATTCAAGGAGTATTAGCTCATTCTCGACCAATGCAACTATGGACGACATCCCAGGTCCGGGCCGAATACTCGATAAATGCCTTTATCAGTATCTCGGGAGGAAGGTGGAAAGGCTGGCGTTCCGCATGTCCATTTCGTACCTTCACCCAAATAGGATATGTCAGTATCTCTGGGAGAATAATAAAAACTACATGCCTTATGGGTCGCGGTATCCTAGGCCATTGGGTGAAGTCCTAGATAATATTCATGAGCTTAAAGGGTCTGCCTGCATAGCAGGACTGAAGAGCCTCGTTCATCAAGCACAGTAATTGTACTCATTACAAACTAATATGCAAGAGACTGATGTGACTCTATGATAGGTCGAGCTCAGTTTTTCAGTCTGCCTCAGCGCTTGCGGCACTCATCCGTCTTTCAACATCGTTGACTGCATTCAGCGATTTCTACGTTGCCGTTGCGACAGTCGAGCCGCTGTTCCACTTGGAGTTGCTTATCAGGGCACTCGATGATTCGCACCCGAAAAAGACACATTTACTCTGTTTGACCACCCTTGCTCGTGTTCGCCTCCAATTCACCTCCGACTTTGAAATTTTCAAGCCATCCGTCGAAGTTTATACACAATTGGAGTCTTCCCCGGAGTTTGCTTGTAAACTACGACGAGATCTTTTAGAGGTACTAGGATCATTGCGGTACGTGTCCACAATCCGCCGTATGAGGAAGCTATTCACTGACAGCAATCTCAGGTCTTCCGGTCTCGATCTTCTTCAGACCCTTAACAATGCATGCATACTTTTTGCTAAGGCATCCACTCGAATCGCTGTTGTGCTTAGATACAATATCGAACCCACTCAAGCTATCGAAAGCATTGTCGAAACAACTTATTTCCTCATTCACCTTCTTATCTCTCTGTACGACCGTGCAATCTGCCACTCGATGCTGGAGGCCCAGCGAATTGAATACTTTGTGCTTTCGACTCACGCTCGTTGGTTTGACGAGATCTTATCGGACCTTATCTTTAGCGCCGGGTTGTTTCGTACAGCAAATTTTCAGTTTATGCAACTTTTATGTGCATTGCAGGTTCCATTCTTGACGTACGTGTGATCTTTGGCATCTATAGTCCCTTAAACAGCCCACTCACTATCCCACCTAGGTTGAAGAAAACCCGAACAATGCTGCTATTCCCTGAAGTGCATCAAGTCATAGAAAGATGCGACCCCATAGACCGAAGCCTACTTCCTCGGAGATTCTTATTCAACGCCCAGCCTGTATTCCAGAGATACACAGCTCAATACACCTCACGATCTTGCCGACTTCTGTCCTCTTTAAAACGCCTTGAGCGAGAAGTTCGAGAAGCCTCGCACTCTGAATCAACCTTTGCTAGGAGAAAGGAGTGGTCTGAAGAAGAACTTCGAATCTCCCTTGGTCGCGCAGAACAGGTCCGAGTTCATGAAAATGACGTGACGCATCAATTTATCAAGGCTCGAGATCAGCCCCACCAGTCTCGGGGAGATTTTCGGTTCTGGAGAAACTACAAGGAAAGCTGCTACATGCGACAGAAATGGGGAGAACATCTCCGGTCTTATTTGGATTGGGACTGGGACTCTGGAGGCTGCCTGAATCTTCTCTTTAGGATTGAAAGGCCGGCGAAAAAGAAATCTACAAAGGCGACTTTCCATGCAGATTCAGATATGGATAACGTGCAAGGATCGGAGACACTGAATGTATACATAGGCGCCATACGGGCGCGATCGCTGAAAGCAGTGAGGGTTGCTTACCACACGAATTCAGGGGAAATGAAGTATAGGACGTTCTATGCCAACTCATCAATCGGGGATGTTGATTCTGCCCCCTGTTTTACTTCTGAGCATATCCCTGCTGGATGTCCGAATGGCGCTCAATGTCGATCCAACGAAGTTTCGGAAAACGATGGGACAATGCAACGATGGCCAACCATTAATGAGAAGGATGATGACCACCCTAATGCGTATTTTCAAGTCTTTTCCAAGGGGCAGGATCCAGAGGCAAACAGCGATGGCGCTGTTGAGGCTGTGACAGACAATGAAACGACGGAGGGTGGCATTTTGGATGTTTTTGAATTCAAGAATAAGGAAAGCGACACATCGCATGATGAATACGAGACGCGACGCCTCACTTATACGTCTGATAAATATCGGAGCAAGGTAGAGGCTTGGTTAGATGCGAAGGTAGTTATGTGAAGTTGGAGCTTGTGGTTCGGTAGAGTTTGCAAGCAAGTGGCACTTTTCCCGTTGCTTGTAATTAGCACGGCATTTTCTCCGCAATCGATCGTAGAGTACGACGCAACTGCGTAGTATACGTGACAGTTAATAGGTATATGTAGTTGTGCTGAGGCTCGCCGGTTGAGTAGTATGTACTAGTCTCGTAACCAGACCGCTACTTTCTTATAAGGCAAGCCGAGCTTGCGAGGCGTAGCGGTCTGGTTTTTAACGTAAAAATTAAAGCTGCCGCCAGGGGAGTTTGAAATTAATACAAATGTAGTAGTGAACCCATGTTAATGTAGTGGCCCGATTCAATATAAGCTTTATATGTCGTCAGCGTGACGTGAGAGTCACAAATACAGTAATAGGCACTTCACGTAGCTTCACTTAATACATTTGTTCTGACTTGGAGACATTGGAAATGCGGTAAACGGTAGATAATGATTTGTTGAATAGCTCCTGTGCACCTGATAGCTCCCAAAGTTGTGCATTACATTACTTAGACAATGTTTGCTACGAACGCTCACGTAGCGCTGGTGCTCTCTATCTAGCTTGTGTGACACACACCTCAGGGCAAGCCGATCAAAGGTCAGTTTATTTTTGGATCTTTAGTATACCGTACATTTACTACTACATTTGTATTAAAGTCAAACTCCCCTGGCGGCGGCTTTATCTTTTACGTTAAAAACCAGGCCGGCTACGCCTCGCAAGCTCGGCTTGCCTTATTAAAAAGTAGCCTCGCCTGGTCACGAGGCTAAGTTTGTACAACGTTGAGTTTATAGGCTTGTTGCCGAATCGGAGACCACATTTCTCACGACTCTACTTCAAGCCTTCAGCGCAACTCTTCTCTTCCTGAGGCGCCATATATCATCATTCACATTACAATGTATCACTATCTCGGTCTGCTGCAGATCTTTCAACAGGACTGTGAAGATGTACATGGAAAACGAAGCTATGTCCGTGGAGTTTTCTGCATTCAAATCGCCACTGATAGCTGCAGGTGAATGATCTCGAGATTTATTTGTTGAGTATATGAGGCATAACTGTTCTCCTTAGTCTAGATCTAAGCACGCTACTTTCACATCAAGTCTACGAGAGTCGGATTTTGTACGCATAGTATCTTCGATGCTCGACAAGGAGGATGTCGTCTTAAACTCAGCGATGAATGATGGAATAAAGGACTTCGCTTACATTCTACAGCTTTTCATATCGCTCCATGATCTTACATATCATTATTCTGGCACAACGGCGTCTTTCATTGCATACATAAGTGACGCTTCACATGTACATCGGCATGTACTTGTCTTGGCTGAGCAGTACCGCGCAGAGGACTGCACCAGTTGCAGAGCGTAGGATAGTGAATCGAAATTTACATGCGATGATGTAGGGTGATTGTGTGAGGGGTTGTCATTCCTCAAGTGAGTGTATTCATTTCGTTGTATAAATAGCTGACATCTTTCCTTTCTACAACATCCATCGTCAAGCTTGTCTTCATCCGACCCGAGACAGATTCAACTCCTCCGGCTCCTGGTGTAGACCGTCGTGCAAATTGACGTATCACACCATTTTCTAATGCAAGCAATGTCAGCTTCAGTATCAGGATTCAGACAAGTGCAACAGACCACTCACCACGAGCTTCAAATCAGCAATCGTGCCGCACTCGGCATTTCCGACGCTTATAATCATACTTCATCTCTCTCTTGTTAATTGCATGATTCTTAAAGGTCCAGCCCATCTGAAATCTCTTCAAGCTAAGTCACCTATCATGGATTATCTCCAAATCTCCTAGCTCTTCAAAGTGGGTCCAATGCGTCATTGCCGCCCGAATCAAAATTTCTGCCAGCTTCGCCAGTCTGCAACTCAACGGTCTGAACTCGATGTCAATGATGACTGACTTCCTCTTCCCTCCTCGAGAAGCGTATAAATTTCGGGCTCACTCCTCCTGGGTCCCCCAGTAGTCGAACAGCACTCTTCACATTTGACCACTATCTCCCCCCGCTCTCAAGCACCCTCCGCTCCTTGCACCCACTCTCCTTACCCTCATCGCTCATACTCTCCTTTACTTCCCCTCAACGAAGTATCAGCAGCAGCCATGTCTCCTGTACTCTCTGCCATCTCTGGTTCGACCTTCACTGTGTCATCGCTAGTCCTGCCAACCTTGATCACCTCCGTCACTGGTGCTTCTGCACCCACGCCTAGTCCTGTGTCGGAACTGCCCTCCATCCTAACGACGGCAGTCTCCTCTCCCTCGGGCTCAGTCAAGGGTCTCTTCGAACCCCCTCAGCCATTAACGCCTTCGCAACTCATGGCTCCTGTTCACTCCCCCGCACCCGACCAGAACCCATTCCCCGCATCCGATATGGGTCTGTCGTTCCTCGGCATCATGCTCATCGTGGGCGTCCTTCTCGCTGGCATGCTCATGCTGGTGACGAAGTACTGGGGAAAGCGCCAGACTAAGAAGGCGCTGGAGAAAATGCAGAAGGACGAAGAGGCTCAAGCTCAAGCTTCGGAGACCAAGTCCGACAACACTTCTACTTACGAGACTGAAGAGAAGGTCGAGCAGATCAAGCACACCGACTACGTACCAACAGTCACCATCCAGCCGGCAAATACGGTTGCGGAGAACGACCACAAAGACCAATTCATCATCGGAGAGAGTGAGAGCACTGACATTACCACCGTGAGCATCATCAGATTGGAGGAAATCCAGGAGGACGCAGCAACCTTCTACAACGCGAAGCGATCCGGAATCATAGGCGCATCTGCCATTTACTCAGTCGACATCCCTACCGTCAAAGAGCATGGCATTCAGAGCGCTTCGGTGCTTTTCGTTAGAGAGGCCGCGAAGGAAGTCACCCGTACCTCCCTCAGCACTGCCATCGCCGCCACTATGCAGACCAGTGGTCAGCCCCTCCAGACTATCGCGGAGGAGGACATCACGTACGAGGCGTCCACCAAGATTGTCAGCCTTGAGAGCATCGATGCTGTCGGCGAGCTGTTCCTGAGCAGTGAGTCATCCACGGAGTCCTTGACCCAGAAGGACAAGCTCGTCGCCATCTCTGAATCATCAGCACTTGCCTCCACCGGCGACGTATGTCACATTCCCTTCCTCATTTATTTACTCCGTTTCTGACAGGATTTCTTCTTATAGCACACTTCACACATTCAACCCACCCTGGCACTCAGCGCCAGCGACTATTACACAATCTTCAAGAACACGGCGACTGTCAATGTCGCCAAGCTATCCAATCCCCCGCCGAGACCCAGCCGCGACAACACACCTGCACTGTACGAGGAAGACATCTCGATCTCCGAGCTGGACTGCTTCCTTTCACCGAAGCCCAGCATCAAGCGTAACCCGAACCCCCCACAGAAGTATGCTGCAGACTTTGATGCGTACTGTCGGGGACGTACTACCCGTGTCGCGGCTTCGAAGGCGCTAGAATCCACCACTTACCCGGTCTCTGAGAAGGACGAGGATTCGGGTTTACCTACCGGCAGAACCCTCACTGCCGCACCCGAGTCCTCGCTTGTCACCATCACCCCTTGTTCGCCCAAGTCGTAAGTCTCTTTCTCTTTATTGATCGTTTCTTCCATCTGACGCGGGTCCATACAGTACGCTTGAGAAAGATATGCCTGCTATGTGGCAAGACCATGCGTCGGAAGGACAGGGTGTTCCGAAGTTGAAGCCAGCGTTCAAGATGACCACCTCTCGTTCTTCGCCGACGACCACACACGGAAGTCCTTCGAAGGCAACCCCACGAGCAGCGTCGACGACGCACCTGACGGTCCCCAAGATCTCGACGCGGACGGGTCGAATGGCAGAACCAACCACGGCAGACACCAAGACGACTACGATGATGTCTAAGCGTCGTGCTCGCTCAACGACGATCATTGCTCCTCGTGAGACGGTAGGCAAAGTGGGGCTTGATGCACAGCAGGACGGCGGGCACGCCGTCTATGCGAGAGGGGATGTCCTGGCCAGGCATTCCTTCGTGTTGAAAAGCTCCACTGGGCGGGTTTGGCCGAACCCGTCCACGCCGAAAAGCTCACTGGGTGTGATGTCGCCGATTTCTGAGGGCACCGAAGCTGAAGACTCTGTCAATATCACCGACTCTGCCTCGCCTACCGACGCTCGTCCGCTCAAGACCATGAACACAAATACCAGGGGATCTGCTCTTGCTTCGAAGGATTCTTCTTCCGGTTCCAAGGCGAAGGACCCGAAAGGGCTCTTGACTCGTGCTCGAGACGACCAGGAGAACACTCCTGCTTACCCCTCTAGTGCGGCTGACACTGCACTGCGAAGGACGTCACGAACTACTGGCAGCAATCGCTCTTCCCTCAAAGGATCGACCACTGGATCCTCGGGCGGTGGTGTAACTTGGACATCCTCGACTCCTCACGTCGACGTCGCTCAACAACCCAAATCGATTCTCAAGCGTTCGTCATCAGCTTGGCACTGATTCCACATCAAGTTATCTCAAGAATCTTACGACCGTCTACTTTATACCCTAATCTCTGCTATTGGTTTCCTGGTTTCTGGCTATGCTTGCTCTCGAATGTTTCTCGCAGATCTCTCTACCATTTCCTAATATAGTATTGGAAATCCAATACTTGCTTGCTCTAGTTGCTCGGGTCTCTCTGATCACTGCGAAGGACGTCACGAACTACTAATACCAATCGTTCTTCCCTCAAAGGATTGACCACTGGATCCTCGCTCGGTGGTGTAGCTCGTACATCCTCGACTCCTCACGTGGATGTCACTCAGCAACCCAAATGTATTTTCAAGCGCTCTTCATCAACCTGGCAATAGTCATTCTACCTCAGTAATCTCAACATATATAACTTATTTTGTGCTATCAGTTCCCTGGTTCTTGGATATGTTTGCTCATTTCTCGCAGTACCGTCTAAATCCTGTGTTCTCTCCTTTCCGTGTAACTCTCGTTTGATATATTGTGTTTCGTGCTCTTTTTTTGTCGCAAAACAATCATAATTTATTCAACAAAAAATTGAAGTTGCCGTGGGAATATTCAAGTTTAATCGCCTACTAGTACTCATTAAGTTCAAGTTCGCGCCACTACATAGAACGCCCACACTCATGACTTTGAGTCTCAAGCCTGAGGTAGAGCGATCATGATGAAAACATGAAAGTTTAAGCGCACCTTCGCCGTGTGGTTGTCGCCGCCTTGGATGTCCTAGTCGCTCTATATATGTAAAGGAGCTTTTCAGTGAGTGCTCGGGCGGCTTCTCCCACATGAAATCCGTCATCTCATTTTTTTCACTACAACTTCTTCGCAGAAGCATCTTATATCAGACTCTCGCCGCAGGACTGCGGTATGCGGAAGCAAGAAGATAGAGCCATTGTATATTTCCCTCCTCGAGCTTTAGGACCCAATCCTAATGGCATCTTCCCTTCCAGCTAAACATAAAACCAGGTCGGTGTTCAATACTTTGATTTGCGTCATCTAAACGTGGTCATACTGAATACGCCAGAGGTAGAAAGAATCGCGCCATAGCTTTGTAAAATTAGGGCCGGAATAAGGGAGAAAGTTTGATACGACGTGCAACAGTTTGGAGTGATGGAATCTTTTCGTTGGTATAATCAACCATACTACTCATCTTATATGCCCAGTGACCCAGTTGTTGTTACTGTATCACTCAGTCTAGGCAGATGCTTGATAGCAAAAATGATGCAAAGGTATGTCTATGAACTGCACTTGTGGTAATTACTGGTGTCGTTCAATTAGCTGACTTGAAATTCTATATATGGTTTTAGACAAAGATTGATCCGCAAGATGCAGTGATTAAATTCTGAAAGAACCGAGGCAATCAGAAGTTCACGAATATAAATCAAGTGCTCAAGCTGTGCAAGATCACGGAATTTTGAATATTAGGCACCAACCGGCCTCCGAGTAGCAAGTTCTGAGTAACGCGTTATCAGGTAGCTAGTCTATAAAGACAACGGCTCTCGTCAACACGACACTATCGTCACACCCACTCCGTATCAGTCAGGATACCTATTGCAGACGCCTCATCTATGCCAATCTTCACGGTCTCTTTTCCGAGGAGCAGATCCTCGAGGATACTCCGAACCGCAGAACGCGATAGTAGGGCAATTCTCAAGATCTCCAGACGAGAAGGTATGGTGGAACACGCGATGGCACCTACTCAAGATGTAAGCATAAATATGCTCTATATCAGCAAAGTGCTAACTCCTGGTCAACGCAGGAGGGGTATAGTGATGATGCACAATCAATTGAATCATTCTCGACAATGGCAACAGTTGACGATAATCCTGGGACAGGACGCATCATTGACAAGCTTATTTATCAGAAGCTTGGGAGGGTGATTGAGAGGGTATTCTGCCGAATTAGATTCTCCAGTCTTTCACCGGATATCATAGCGCATCGAATACTCGAGATGGTGGGCGTTAAAGAATTCCTCATCCCGGAATCCAGTCATCCCCTCGTTAATGTGTTAGCTGTACTATTTGAGGATAAGACAACGGAGGTAGTAGCGCACGGCTTGAAAGGTCTCTTCATACAAACACAGTGAGTTAGAGTGATATATAGAATGGTTACACTCTAACTCATGTGTTTAACATGTTTATCCTCTTCAGGTCTCGTTCACTCAACCAATCTGCATTCGCATTGTCAACAATGATCCTCCTCTGCTTATCCGATATCAGGTGCTATTACTTCTACCTTGGACTCGCTTCTACCGAGATTATTCCTCACTTTGAAGCTCTCGTATCTGTGCAAAGTGCACGACAATCAACTACAGACAACCACACTCTGCTTTGCGGTCTTGCGAGATCCCTTACTTCATTTCCGGATCGCTCTCAAAATAACTCGATATGCTTGAAATCATTGAGGGAGAAACTTATGGACATATTGATTGAACACAGGTGCCTCCAATCCATTACTGTATATATATACTGTCCTAATCTTATGATTAACATCTGCTTCATTAGGCACGACCCATTCAGAGCCGTCGAGAAAGCGTACTTTATACTAGCGACTTGCATTGCGTGTCTTCGAATCCCTGACGAGGATGGCTCTATTCTGGCCGTTGTTGAGTCACTTCAGACAACATATTATCTCGCAGTATACCTTATACAATTCGCTATCGACATACACCAGGATAACAATCTAGCGGATATGAGAACTGAGTGTGATAACAAACCGTCCCGATCTCTGCATGCCCTTTGGATCTACAGGGTAATAAGCTATGTTGAGGACCAATTGTCCTATCTAATTCTTCCGGGAACACTGGGACTTTTGTATACGCTACAGGACCTTAATGAGTGAGTCTTCATCATTATATATCAATATTTTTAGCCTGAACATGAACCATACAGGCGCCTTACTTTTTGGTTCAGACTTGAGCGGACTCGGGTGGACTTAACTCGGGATAGGCGCATCGAGGCCAGACTTCCTCGGAGTGAACGGGAGTCTTGCAGTTCCAACACGGGAAGGAACCGAAGTGCCAAAGCATGTCTTTACCAGCTAAAAAGAGATGCTCAGAAGCGAAACACCCGTCTCCTTACTTCATCCGAAGCGCTGGAGAAAGAAGTTGAAATCAGCTTATCTAGATTCAACTGCAAGGCAAAATGGGAATTACGATCCCAATCCATTGATGAAAAGAAGAAGAAGTGTAGGCAGCGTTGGATAAAGCTCCGACAGTCATTAGACCGTGCAAAACAGAGCAAGATTGCGGAGACTGACTTGACACGCGAGAGCAGAAGGGCAATTTTAGGCGGTATCTTGAGCTGGGAATTCTACAAAAAGGAGTGCAATGCTCGAAAGGCATGGGGAGAATACTTCCGTTCAAACTACAATTGGAACCAAAAGGTGGCACGCAGCATGACGGCGCTCTTCAGAACTAAGGTTGAGTCCATCACCTTGGCGAATTTCGAGACTTGCCGCCGGGATAATAGGCTCTCTGTAACGGTTGATTTGCCCATCTCGATGTTGCCAAAAACCATTCGGCTTGAAATGTTAACCGATACAGGAGAGGTGTCTTGTCATATGGATCCTCCCGAGCCTGTTAATCGATTTGTCGAAGCACAGGTGGCTGAGAAGCCTCACGTGGGAGATCGCGACAAGGATCCCAGCAGTGAAAATTTAGGGGGTGAGAACTCTGAAAAGCTAAACACTCGTGGTGGTTTACGATCCTATCAGAGCGCTGTCGACCTTTCATTCAAATTTCTTGGCAATACAGTGGTAGAAAGTACGTCTTTCAATCGCTCTATATGTGATGGAGATCTTACCTTTATACAAGGATGCTCAATATAACCCCGAATGAATGCATTCGAGGGGGTTTGGGGGTAACATGTCAGGAAACGGACAGGACCGAGCTGTAACAGATGAATCGAGAGGTGTTTTAAAGCATACGAAAATGAGAATTGACAGCACCTGTAGTCGATGTATGATTTTGGCGTTGCGCTATGATGAATTTATATAGAGGACATTCAACATCCAACAATTTTCTATATGGCTCGTTTTCGAAGTCATCGAATATAAGTCTAAATACGACAAAGTGTACAATCATATCTCGCTTAAATCCTGGCAACTTGAAGTAGACGACCTGCCCTAACTTGAACCTTAATTTGAAGCCAAACCACGGCAGGCTTACTCATACTAAGTACTGGAGGTGTCGGGATTCGTCGGGATTCTCACGCTAATTCAGACCCGCCCTTTACTCCCGATAGGACTATGAAGTTGTGGAAGGAAGACATGAACGTCTGCCCATATCGCTTTTTGCATCCAAGTTGTCACAGCTGCACTGGTAGGTGAATGGTCTTGAAATTTCTTCGTTTACGTTTAAAGCTTAAGGAAGCGTAACTTCCCTCATTACTTTAGGTCTAAGCACGATGTTTTCAGACCAAGTCTACGACAGCTAACTTCTGTTAGTACAGTGTCTTCGATCTTTCTCAAGGTGTGCGTCGTTTTCATTCATTGTCTACATTGGTAGCTCATCGATGGATGATGAATTAAAGGTCGTCGCTTTGTTTCATTAGCTCAGGCTACTCCGAGTCATGTCGCTCCATGAATCCGCATCTCAAGATACTCGTTACAAGAAGCTGTACACAGGTACGCTTTGTCGCCTGCCATTCATTCCGGCACAACAACGCCTCTCATTGCTTATACAGCTATGTCATATGCTCATCTTGGTGCAGCTACCACGCAGACGGCGACACCAACTGCAGGGGACAGGATACGAAATTGAAAACCGTATGGGAGATGGAGGGTTATTGTGTAAGGCTTTTTTTATTACAAAGTCCGTGAATGTGTTCATCTCGTCGTTCACCATGATTTCGCGAAGGTGGTGACACTGTCTGGCGAGCCTACGCAGGAGCACTACGACGTACGGGGCGGCTACGTAGTCGGCACACTTCCAAATCCCTCGGGTGGTCCTTCACGCTCAATGCTAACGCAACTGCTACTCGTCCGACTGCGATAGACAAAGTTGTTGAGAGCCCCTGCGCTTCAGATATACCTATCGGCGCGCGTACGGCAACTAAACAAACGTCGCAGAAACGTGCGCGCTCCGGGGCAATCTCTTATCAATTTAACCTTCCGAACCCAACAAGTCACCGCACAAATTCAGTCACTTCTGCAACGACATCATCCCGTACTCATACTCCGCAGCCGCGCACAAGGCAAAAGCAACCGGCTCGTCCATCACCTTCGTTAGCTACCATTTTTTCAACGAAGACATCCGACTTTGAGGTTATATTTCTTCCACCCGGGACTCAACCAACTTTCTTATCTCTTAGAAGAAACAAGCTTGAACCGGCGAACAACTTGATATGACGCACTATTTTGTTTCCGTCCTCCAGTGACCAGCCTCAGTATTACGTTTCGAACTAATGCAACGGACCAATGCAACTCTCCACGAACTGCAATTCAACATTCCTGCAGCACTCGGCATCTACAACGTCTGTACACCACATACGTTCTCTCTCTTGCGCATTTTATTATTGTGAAACATCGCCATTCATAGAGCTCTTTCGGTTGAGTCTCCTGCCATGGGCCGCTATCAAGTCTCCTAGATGTGGTTTAAATGCGTCATTGCCGCCCGAATCAAAATTTCTGCCAGCTTCGCCAGTCTGCAACTCAACGGTCTGAACTCGATGTCAATGATGACTGACTTCCTCTTCCCTCCTCGAGAAGCGTATAAATTTCGGACTCACTCTTCCTGGGTTCCCCAGTAGTCGAACAGCAATCTTCGCATTTGACCACTATCTCTCCCCCCGTTCTCAAGCATCCTCCGCTCCTTGCACACACTCTCCTTACCCCCATCGCTCATACTCTCCTTTACACCCCCTCAACGAAGTATCAGCAGCAGCCATGTCTCCCGTACTCTCTGCCATCTCTGGTTCGACCTTCACTGTGTCATCGCTAGTCCTGCCAACCTTTATCACCTCCGTCACTGGCGTAACTGCACCCACGCCTAGTCCTGCGTCGGAACTGCCCTCCATCCTAACGACGGCAGTTTCCTCCCCCTCGGGCTTAGTCAAGGGTCTCTTCGAGCCTCCTCAGCCATTAACGCCTTCGCAACTCATGGCTCCTGTTCACTCCCCCGCACCCGACCAGAACCCATTCCCCGCATCCGATATGGGTCTGTCGTTCCTCGGCATCATGCTCATCGTGGGCGTCCTTCTCGCTGGCATGCTCATGCTGGTGACGAAGTACTGGGGAAAGCGCCAGACTAAGAAGGCGCTGGAGAAAATGCAGAAGGACGAAGAGGCTCAAGCTCAAGCTTCGGAGACCAAGTCCGACAACACTTCTACTTACGAGACTGAAGAGAAGGTCGAGCAGATCAAGCACACCGACTACGTACCAACAGTCACCATCCAGCCGGCAAATACGGTTGCGGAGAACGACCACAAAGACCAATTCATCATCGGAGAGAGTGAGAGCACTGACATTACCACCGTGAGCATCATCAGATTGGAGGAAATCCAGGAGGACGCAGCAACCTTCTACAACGCGAAGCGATCCGGAATCATAGGCGCATCTGCCATTTACTCAGTCGACATCCCTACCGTCAAAGAGCATGGCATTCAGAGCGCTTCGGTGCTTTTCGTTAGAGAGGCCGCGAAGGAAGTCACCCGTACCTCCCTCAGCACTGCCATCGCCGCCACTATGCAGACCAGTGGTCAGCCCCTCCAGACTATCGCGGAGGAGGACATCACGTACGAGGCGTCCACCAAGATTGTCAGCCTTGAGAGCATCGATGCTGTCGGCGAGCTGTTCCTGAGCAGTGAGTCATCCACGGAGTCCTTGACCCAGAAGGACAAGCTCGTCGCCATCTCTGAATCATCAGCACTTGCCTCCACCGGCGACGTATGTCACATTCCCTTCCTCATTTATTTACTCCGTTTCTGACAGGATTTCTTCTTATAGCACACTTCACACATTCAACCCACCCTGGCACTCAGCGCCAGCGACTATTACACAATCTTCAAGAACACGGCGACTGTCAATGTCGCCAAGCTATCCAATCCCCCGCCGAGACCCAGCCGCGACAACACACCTGCACTGTACGAGGAAGACATCTCGATCTCCGAGCTGGACTGCTTCCTTTCACCGAAGCCCAGCATCAAGCGTAACCCGAACCCCCCACAGAAGTATGCTGCAGACTTTGATGCGTACTGTCGGGGACGTACTACCCGTGTCGCGGCTTCGAAGGCGCTAGAATCCACCACTTACCCGGTCTCTGAGAAGGACGAGGATTCGGGTTTACCTACCGGCAGAACCCTCACTGCCGCACCCGAGTCCTCGCTTGTCACCATCACCCCTTGTTCGCCCAAGTCGTAAGTCTCTTTCTCTTTATTGATCGTTTCTTCCATCTGACGCGGGTCCATACAGTACGCTTGAGAAAGATATGCCTGCTATGTGGCAAGACCATGCGTCGGAAGGACAGGGTGTTCCGAAGTTGAAGCCAGCGTTCAAGATGACCACCTCTCGTTCTTCGCCGACGACCACACACGGAAGTCCTTCGAAGGCAACCCCACGAGCAGCGTCGACGACGCACCTGACGGTCCCCAAGATCTCGACGCGGACGGGTCGAATGGCAGAACCAACCACGGCAGACACCAAGACGACTACGATGATGTCTAAGCGTCGTGCTCGCTCAACGACGATCATTGCTCCTCGTGAGACGGTAGGCAAAGTGGGGCTTGATGCACAGCAGGACGGCGGGCACGCCGTCTATGCGAGAGGGGATGTCCTGGCCAGGCATTCCTTCGTGTTGAAAAGCTCCACTGGGCGGGTTTGGCCGAACCCGTCCACGCCGAAAAGCTCACTGGGTGTGATGTCGCCGATTTCTGAGGGCACCGAAGCTGAAGACTCTGTCAATATCACCGACTCTGCCTCGCCTACCGACGCTCGTCCGCTCAAGACCATGAACACAAACACCAGGGGATCTGCTCTTGCTTCGAAGGATTCTTCTTCCAGTTCCAAGGCGAAGGATCCGAAAGGACTCTTGACTCGTGCTCGAGACGACCAGGAGAACACTCCTGTTCACCCCTCTAGTGCGGCTGACACTGCATTGTGAAGGACGTCACGAACTACTGGCAGCAATCACTCTTCCCTCAAAGGATCGACCACTGGATTCTCGGGCGGTGGTGTAACTCGGACATCCTCGACTCCTCACGTCGACGTCGCTCAGCAACCCAAATCGATTCTCAAGCGTTCGTCATCAGCCTGGCACTGATTCCGCATCAAGTTATCTCAAGAATCTTACGACCGTTTACTCTATACCCTAATCTCTGCTATTGGTTTCCTGGTTTCTGGCTATGCTTGCTCTCGAATGTTTCTCGCAGATCTCTCTACCATTTCCCTATAGTAGTATTGGAAATCTAATACTTACCTTACTCTAGTTGCTCGGGTTTCTCTTATTTCTCTGTCCCCTCGCGTTTGCTCTATATCGGCTCTTTGTGTTTGTAATTCTTGTCTTCGGACTCTTGTAACTTTCTAATGCAAAAAATGAAACAAAATACCTGTACTTCGTTAATTCTTCCTCCCTAATTAATGCTTCTGAAAATATCGGGTACTTTTAGTCTGTATAAGGTCCTGGGCTCCTGGCTTGGAACGAATAGCTCAACAACTTGAAGGCCAAATCTTACTTAGGCTTACGTAATAAGCATGAGGCAAAGTCTCAAAAACTATTCTCTGGTCTTCCACTAGTTTTCATCACGATTCAGGCAGGAAGACAAACCGCAATGATCTTTGTGCAAGGCTCCGGTCATTTGAATCTTATATCGCTGCTTCAGGCACAACCGGTTGATCTCTTGTGGAATAAGCGCCTGATTCGGAGCCTATCAGGACAGCCTCGTCGTCATCAGAACATAGTAGATATGCTGCGCGAGCATTACTAACTTCTGCCCTCAACCCTTTACTCGCTCATTCTTGTCCTCCTTGCGCTTCCTAGTACACTCGGTTATGGCTAAGGTGCTCCGCCGTATCGCCAACTCTCTCGGGGAAGACCCAAAACGTGCCGAGAAAGACATTGAATATCTTGAATTCGACTTCCGAGCAAGCAATCCCAGGTTCAACGGGCCCAATGCGAATACCGAGGAAGACAGTGACGATTCGCAATCCATCAGCTCTGTCTCTACAAATGCAACGATGGATAACATCCCAGGGACTGGTCGTATAATCGACAAATGTGTTTATCAGTATTTTGGAAGGAAGTTCGAGCGATTGGCGAACCGTATTCATAACCATCATCAGAAAGGCAAACGAGCGCAGCACATCGGGTCTATCGTGCCGTACGATAGTGGTCTTGGTGTAGGGTTTGGAGATGGCGATAGCAATGGCGATGATATAAGTTCTGTTTGCTCTGGCTCAACCAATTCAACAATAGACGACAATCCGGGTACGGGTCGGATGATCGACAAATTCATTTACCAATTCTTCGGAAGAAAAGTCGAGCGATTCGCAAACCAAATCAATATGTCCTCTTTATCCCCTTACAAGATTACACAGTGTATTTGGACAGATGTATTTCCTGTTCCTCCTGTTAGTCGAGCCCCGTTGGGTGACGTTATAAAGCGTATTGGGTCAGACGACATCGCACCCTGCGAGCCTGGTGCACGTGTTGCAGGTCTGAAGAGCCTTGTCAAACAGTCTCAGTGAGTGTGGAGAGTCTACCATCAGAATGTATTCTTACCCTACATTTGCAGGTCAAAGTCGCTCTACCGTTCTACCGCAGCTCTCGCGGCCCTTATTCGTCTTTCTACATCTTGGGAAGAGTATGGTAGTTTCTACCTTTCAGTTGCTGCAGTTGAGCCTATATTCCACCTGGAATCGCTTGCTGCGTCTCTGGAAGCCTCTCATCCGGAAAAGAACTATATCTTCTGCTTGACAAGCCTTGCCCGAGCGCAGTTGTACTATACTGAAGAGCCTGAGCAAGTCGAGCCTCTCGATGATCTAGCCTGTATCTTGCGGCAGAACCTGCTAACCATTATAGAATCATGCAGGTGCGTATCTTTCCCCATCTTTCTCAACAAAATATGTTTAATATGGTCTTTACAGATCGCCTGACCTTGATCCTCTTGTGGCCATGAGCAACGCATTGCCTCTATTTGCAAAATCCATCACCTATTATCAACAAATCATTGCGTTTGAAAGGGAATCTACTCCCGCTCAAGTCAGTATCATGGAAACAGTATATTTCCTCGTTATCTTCCTCATACAGTCCTTCATTACCCAATGCCACCTAATGACAACTGCAAAAAGTACTAGTACATGTACATGGCACCTTCAGAACTTGGTCCTGTCGACGTACTCTCGGTGGTTTCAAGACGTCATAATTTTTTGAACTTTTCCACTACTTAATCCCAACACAAATGAGTTAAAGCATATACAGCATATATGTTCATTACGTAGTCCGTTCATTGCGTATGTTCATTTCTTTCTTCTGCATATATTGGTACATTCATTTACTGTTATTGCTCTTGCTGTCTACAGGATCCGCCATACACCAACTGCGTCACTATTTTCCGGCATAATAGAGAAATACAGAAGTTATCCGATCATAAATAGCAGTGCTCTTCCAAGGAGTATAAGAAGGACTATTGCGCGGGGAGACGATCCTCCTTTAATCCACAGCTACATCACAACAGGCATGAAACGATCTATCCGACTCTTGCGCTCTCTTGATGGACTCGAAAGGGAAATTCGAAGCAGCTCCATTGACACTAAATTCTCCTCGTTTGATGCAGAGATGGAGTGTCAGTGCATGGAAGAGCTGTCAGAAAACGAGTTACGATGTTCACTCATGAATGCCCAGCAAGTCCAAGTGCATGTTACTGATCTAACTCGGGAGCTCACTGCTGTATGGGATGAACAAGAACGTTGGGATGGAGACAACCCGTTCTCCAGATGGAGATGGTACAAGAGAAATTGTCAAATGAGACACAAGTGGGGAGAAAGGCTCCGCTCCGACCTAGACTGGAGCTGGAACCCATCGAGTAGCTTGGAGCGTCTCTTCAGGTTGGAAGCCTAGAGGAGAACCTGAAGATGCGTGTTGATGATTGTTAATCAGCAGTGGGCGATCAGAACCACGGGAATTGCCGATATCCCCTAATATAGTATACTATATAGTATAATATGTACAAACTATGTACTTGTTGATCCACGTTGATCATGATGGGTGTTCTCACAATGTGTCATATTTCGACTTCTTATCATCACAATGCGTGTCCTTGATTCCTGTATTCAACCACCTGAAAGTAAAAGCATTTCACTGACATATTGCACCCATATTACATAGGTGATACGGTGATAGTCTGGTGCATATACATATCATACAAGATTACGTTACTGATATTTATTGTAGGTCTTCTAGGTGGTTCATCAGCACATCGACTATTATCGTATCAATCTAGTTCTGCTTTCCAAAGCCCACGAGCTTCCAATGAATCTCAATCGCTTCGCTAAAATCTTCAATAGGAACACAAACCGTGCCAATAAGGACTTTAAAGAGCAACAGTTCAATTTCGGCTCATCTATCTTCTTCCCAGACGAATCAGAATGGTGTCATTCAGGCTTGTTTGGAGAGGGGAATATCGTTGACGACGACGACGGGTGGTCTATCAGCTCGTTCTCAACCACTGCGACAATGGACGACAACCCGGGCCCAGGACGAACGCTCGACAAATGCTATCAGTATTTTGGAAGAAAGATCGAGAGGTCCATATTCCGCCTCTCCATAGACACCCTTCACCCGACTGGGATCTTTCAGTGTCTTTGGAAGAATGGTGATAGCTGGTATGACGGCGAAGGAAGACAATTGAGCGATGTTATGGAAAACATTCACGTATGGAAGGGACCTGCGAGCGTTGCGGGGTTGAAGAGCCTCACGCAACAGACACAGTGAGTACAAGTATCAGTAAAATACACGGAGCTGAATATAATCGCAAGGTCGGACTCTGTCTACCGAGCCGCGGCAGCTCTTGCGGCACTTGCTCGTCTCTGTATTTCAAACTATGACTACAACGAGTTCTATATATCCGTTGCCGCAGTTGAACCCATATTCCGCTTGGATTCGCTGGTGAAGGCCTTGGATGATTCGCATCCAAAGAAGAAACTTTTCCTATCCTTAACTACCCTTGCTCGAGTACCGCTACACTTCATCAAAAATCCAAAACAGTTCGAGTCACATAGTGTGTTTGCCCATTCATTGCGGCAAAGCTTGTTGAGAGTTTTGGAATTAAGCCGGTGCGTAGCTCGCTGTCCCCTTAAACATTTGTTGATAAACGACGCTTCTCCTTGCAGATCTGCCAATAACTATCTCCTGGCTATCAGCAAAGCATGTCTCGTCTTCGCAAGAGGTTCGGCTTATTTCTACTGGATGCAAAGCTATGCCTTCGAACCCACTGCTGCTAGCGAAAGCATCGCAGAAACACTATATTTTCTTATTCACCTCCTTATTTATCAGTTCGACCGAGCGGTCTACTCTCTGTCTCGCACAGAGCATCTCGAACAATTGATCATATCGACTTGCGCACACTGGCTTGACGATATTGGATCTATCGTTTTTCAGAATGCTTGGTATTTCGATACTGATAGTCTCAAGCTCGCACTGCTTGTACGCGCTTTGCATAGTCCTTTGTCCGCGTATGTATTTTACACAGTATATTTCCCGACATAGTATGTTGACCATTGGTATCCTTCATTGAAACAGGATTGGAAAATCCCGGGCGAGATCGTTATTCCCAAGACTATCAGTCATCCATTTTGGATTCGGCATCATTCGCAAAGATCTACTTCCTCGAAGGATGCGGTCCGAACCTAAGCCAGCACTTAAGACGTACATCAAGGCATCTACTTCGCGATCACACCGACTCCTAGCCTCTCTAGACGAGCTTGAAAGAGAGGCTCAAGACAGTACACAAATAATTCAACGTACCAAATCCCTGCAAACAGGTGCGAAGAAATCGATCAAAAGGGATTGGTCAGAAAATGGCCTCCGGACCTCCCTCGAGCGCGCACGACAGGTTGAAGTCTGCAGGAGTGATCTTTCCTCCGAATTTTTGGATGCCCGGGATGGCAGTAATGTCTGCCAGTGGAAGTGCAGAAACGCGGGCGACTGGATGACGCCCATGACGGATTGGAAGTGGTACAAGAGACAATGCCGAATGCGACAAAAATGGGCGAAACATCTCGGTTCAAACTTAGACTGGGATTGGGACACTGCGGACTGCTTGAGGCGTCTGTTCAAAATAGAGAAGCCAACGATGAAGCTGCCCCCAAAAGGGACTGCATGTTTCGCTGTTGCTGTGGACGATCTACGAGGGCATACGATTAAGGTGGCGATCGGGTCTTTGGGATTGAGTTTGCCGAAGAGGATACAGATCCCCTACGAAAATGAGACAGGTGAGATAAGATATAGAACATTTCACTCCGGCTCATCCAAAGAGGATATCAACGTGGATGGGGATTGATCGGGATCAGTAGAGCCAAGAGAAGGCGCAGAGGAAAGCGAGACATATGGTGAAGGTGTTTCGAAGTGTCGGGTGCGAGCTAATAGCACTGTTAGCATCGGATGTTTGTGTATGTCTGCGCTATATATATTTGTTAGATTAGTATAATTTTCGTATTACAAACTTCGTGGAATCAGTTTTGTAATTATATCGGAATGATCACTGTATTCAAGTATGTTATGTTCTAATTGGAATAAGAATATACAGTATACTTTACTCAAAAATCTTGTTGAATATACTCGGAAACAAACGAACTTCGTTCGAAAATCGCGCATACATACATACAAACCACTTTGCTAATGAATTAGACTACACGGCTAGTCAACAACTGATTTAGAAGCATTAGCCAGCTTCATGAATTCAGCTTCCGATACCATCTCGGTGGTTCTGACCTCCTTGAACTTTAACAGGATATTTTCCTCTACACATAAAGAAAACACCTTTGGAAACAACCCATACGAGTCTCCGTGTCTCGGATATGGTGGCATCTTTATGATAAGCCGGCAAAGTTTTGACTTCGGGTTTCTATGAATGTGCAGAGCGAGAAGTGCCAACAGATCATTATCCTTTCGTTTGTAATCCCTATGGTTCCAATGGGCAGAGTCGAAGCGGAAGCTGAGCTCCTCGATGTGCGCGGGTAGTTGAAACCAGTCCTTCGGTGGAATGGAATTAAGGTGCACTTGTTCGGCAGAAGGGCAGTTGAGTACAATATTTTGAGCATCATGTACAAGATCCTCGCCACGAAGCTCATGGTCCAGGGTCAGACGTCGAATGGACATAAGCTGGTCTGCAATGAATCCGGTGTGCCCAGATAGAGCAAATTCTTCGAGGGGTCCATTGGTCCTGATAAGTAGATTCTCCGCCGCATATGCCTCTCTGGGAGCCAGCAGCCAACGGACGTAGTTGTGAGGGAGAGGAGAATCAACGATCTCCAATATTATGGTCTTGAGACTCTCCGGAGGATTGCAAGAGTATAGCTCATGCGATAACTCCGCATCAATCTCTTCCCTGCGACAACAAAAGTTGCCAATATGTAGAAATTTGAGATGGCGTAGTTTGGAGACAACCTCACAGATTGTAATGAAGTATTGGTAGCTGCAGTACCGCCTCCCCGACCAGTCGGTTCTAGGCCGCGAGTGAGTTAGCGAAAGCCCTTTGAGCTGCGTCATGAACATGATTTTGTGTAGCATGTGCAATAGTTCGGGGTTTCTATCTTCGATGAAATTGCCAATCTGGATAGAGATGTACTGGATGTTCGGAAAACGAGAGAGAAGCTGTGATATAAGGATGTGCCGTGGAATTACAGGTTCAGATTTCGGTATAAATTCTTGTGGAAAGATGAGCTCCTGGGGTGCCTTGACAGGATATGTAATCCAGAGTTCGTGAGTAGAAAACTTGAAGAGGGACGGCTGGATGATAGCCGAATGGATTTGGTTATTCGTGCGTATAACGACACGCTTCTGTAAATCCCTTTGCGCTGGTATTTTCCATGATCGTTGTACGAGGCAGAGGCGAGAAAGCACCGAGCGCCACTCGAAGGGCTCTAGTCCAGAGGGGTCTAAGCTCGTTATCTCGTCGATAAAGGCTCCCTGGATGTCACGTATGTATTCGATGGTCAACTCGATAACAAGCTGGGGTATCGGGGAAGGACGACGTGCTTCGAGAGAAGAGTTTGTATGTACTTGCTTTGATGGCATGAGATGAGATGTCGATGTCGATGGAAGACGTGGTGGTCAGAGCGCTGAAGCGGTGATTCGTATTTAAAGGCGAAGGACTCATGTGGTTCGGGTGCGTGTGGTCTTTGGTTCGATGTGGCTCGAACAATTAGAGCGTCCGAGCACAGCCCCTTCATAGTTATCAGGACTTGTGGCTCTTGGTTCATATAACGGGCCCTGTGTTGTCCACAGAAGGCAAAGCATGCGAAGAGACGTTATGAATGACATATGTTAGTATGAGAGACCGAGATATTATGAAGATCCTAGATCTCTCCCTTGTTCGATTGAGAAATGGGATGTGTACACTTACCATTTCACCGAATTCGCAACGAAAGCTTTGCTAGTTCTGAAGTGAAAAATCAGATTATGCATGAGAAAGGATGTGTACAACTGTGAGGATAGCAAAATAGCAGAGCAGGAGACGAAAACGTGCGTAGGCGGTAGAGTAATAATTCTGGACGCTCCCCCTTAATGAAGACAAGGCGGTCATCAAAAATGATCAATCCTCGTCCATATCTGATATAGCCTCCTTCTTGCTTTTCCTCGTCCTCGAGGAGGCTGGCTTGGTCTTTGATTTGGTTTCTGGCTTTGACTTCGCCTTCGCCTTCGCAACGGGTTTCTAATAAAAGAAGACGAATCAGCATTTTTATTTGCAAAAGTAGCGACCATTGACAGTCGGCAGAATGATTGGAATGCAAGTCAAAGAAACCTTGGATCTTAAAGGCATTATCAAGACTTACCTTGCGTTTCTTGGGCGCATCCTCTTCATCTTCGGGTTCATCATCATCCCCAGAGACGTTGTCCAAATCTGCAGCAAAATCTTCTCCAGATTCCTCATCCGAGGCGGGTTTCTTTGGGTGATGGTGTCAACGACGAACGTTGTCCAAATCAATTACGATGATGGCTTACCTTTGCTTTCTTCTTTGGGGCAGCACGCTTCTTTTTCGGCTTCTCTTCCTCGTCTTCGTCATCCTGTTTTAAAGGTCAATACAGAGTAAAAGCACACGTGTGCACACTGATAAACCCACCTTTGCGTTCTTACGTGGTTTCTTCTTTGGCTTCTCGTCCACATCCGCATCCTCATCTACTTTTTTCAGCCTTTTCCGGGGTGCCGAAGTGGCCTTTTTCTTCGGCTTTTCCTCTTCATCCTCATTGTCCTCGGCATCTTCATCTTTCTAGATGATAATTAGACAAATTTCCAAAGTTTGTGTCTTAGCTGACCTTCGCCTTCCTTTTCGGAGCCTTCTTCTTCTTCTCCTCTGCCTCTTCATCGCCGCCGGGCTTTCGAGCACTATCTGGGATGTCCTCGTCAGCGACGTGGCCGTCCTCCCATGCCTTGTCAACTTTCTCCTGGTCATCCGGCTTCAATTCGTCATACCCATCAAGTTCAGACGCGTTGTCAAATGAGTTCTTCATGTTTGAAATGATCTTGCTTGTTAAGCACCCCCAGTGACGCCATGCACTTCAAAAGTGCAATAAGTACCATGCACCAGAGGACTCTGCTGTTCAATAACGTACAAAGAAGAATTTCCTCTGAAATCGACAATTGAACCAACCCTCAGTTCTCCTTTGGCAATAGCCGTTCCTGAAAGGAAAGACTTCATCAGTTATGTTTTTACGTGTCATATATACCTATCTCACCAGCACAAGGTTTTGGGCCTGAAAACAAGCACCTTTCCAGTCAAAAAGCGAATACATAGCATGTTTGACGAAATAGTACCTTTGCATTTTGCTCGCGCTGAAGAAGCATATTCCAATCTATAGCCACTCTTCTTTCCTCCGCCCTCACCGTCGGACATAATGTTGCTATTTTGTAAAGAGAAAAAATAAGAGGACCGAGAGCTCAGACTTAGAGATTGTTGTTCGTTGCGAAGGGCTTCTCAAAAAAGCCGCGACGCCTTCATCATGTCACAGAAGTAGGACGCGTATGTCACAGATGACCAATATATGTCACGTTTACGTTATTGTCTCTAGTCACAGTTACCACTTAGCTACGATAGACCTCCTTTTCACTAAGATACCCTCATACTTTCTTCTGATGACTTGGTCTTTTAGTCTCAATATCTCAATGCATCCTCTCTGTAGCACATCCTGAAGATGGAAGACTCGGACACCAGTTCTATATGTTCTCTTCAATCAAGAAATGAGACGGTCTCAGACCTTCCTGGTCCTGGTCGCTTAATTGACAAATACGTCTATCAACGAGGGGGCCGCGCACTTGAGAATGCTATAGCTCGTCTTAGACGAAAACCCCAGGCATCGTCTGAGCCAGGGCGAGGAGGAGACATAGAGCTCAACGCGATTCACTCAAACCCTGCAGACACAATAACTTCGCATCCACTGGCAACAAATGAAACTGGGACTAATAATGGTGCCTCAGATGGGCAGAATACGGAGCTTCATCGACCCATCTCACTATACTACGAGTGTTCACTTTTTTCATCGTCCACGCTGACTGCATCTGACAATATCGGGCCGGGAAGAACGCTTTACAAACTTTATGCTTTGGGAGGGAAAGCACTCGAGAGCCTCGCCAGCAATATTGCTCACAAGGCGGGTTATGGTCCTCACGTCACCGGGAAACGGATTATCGAAACTTACGAGGCTCTTCGCGAGGAGTGGTTCCGAGCATTCGTACAAAATGATAGCACAAGTGTACTTATGATAAAACTCGAAGAAACAGTTTTTCAGCAGTGCAAGATTCTCGCAGAATACACGTGGTGGGCATCATAATTGTCTTTTGTCTCTCCCATACTAATAGCGAGCTACGATCAGTGCAGAATCAGCGCAGACGCGGCAACAGAGCCTAGAGTGGATTATCACGCTAGCAACTCAGTATCGGCGCCTTCGACATCACCTGAAACACCCCCAGATAATGGAAAGCCTTCAACGGCTACCCGACCTTTATCTAACTCGACGATATGCCGACGATGACACTCTGTCCTTTCTCCAGTTTCTCTCCGACCAGGCTGTTGTTTGTGTCATGGACAGCGAGCTAACTGAGATAGTCGACGAGATCGTTCTGTCTTTCTCCGCGGACATCGTGGTCGTCTTGAATTCGGCGACCGAAGGTTTAGAAGCAAGCGACGATGTTAAAGTGATAGATATATCGACTGTCTTCCGACTCTTCGATTATTGCTTGTAAGTCGCTACACACAAACTTGCCTTCAGAGTAATTGATCTAAAGAAATTAGCCATCCCATCTACTCTTACGCAGCATTGCGGTTCTCTTGTTTAGTGCTCGCGATGTTAACGGATAATCGTCTTGAAAAACCTCTTAGTCGCCATAAGCGATTGATCTGGACAAAACTTTCGAGTTTAGTGGACTTACTATTGGACTCTATAGTACCTGAGAGGGACGTCAACTTTGACAGCGAGGATATGGCTGATCAGCGAGATCCAGATGGTGTTGATCTCCTCTGCGAAACCGTCCTTCATACTCTGTTGAAAGAATTCGGACGGCTTCCACCATCTAAACAGACGGGATTTTGGTCCAATCTAACCGCGAATCTATTTGACAAATTTAAAGGGTAAGCCATCGGTTCCGGGCAGATGTGGACGTTCCTTGACATCTGAACAGAAATCCCCGTATTGAGCTACATCTTCCGAGAGCGAATGCCGTTGCTCAATTTGGTTGGGAAACCAGACCTCAGAATGTATTGTCTTTTCTTAGTCTCGCATGAGGAGAAGTTAACCTAACCGCCTGATTGACATAGGACAAGGGCCAGCACGTTCAACCCCCGACTATCAACACCACACATAGTGGTGAAGGTGATTTCTCCCCCGCTAGCGCAGCAACAGCTTTCAATCAAGTTTCACTACCCTCTGTAGCTCGGGTTTCGCAATCACATGACATAACTGAAGCCCAAGCTCACTCGCTATCATTCTTGTCTTGGAAGCGTCGTGCAAGGCACATGTACGAAATATACTATTCACTGATTGAAAAGGCTGGCTACGGACCATCCGATCCGGCAGAGCTTGTAAACAGTTACTTCGAATATGCTCGCACCGACATTGTTGACTCCGGCCAAATGTTCGGAATGCTCTTAGCATTGGGCTGGTCATGCAATTGCGAGAACCTAAAGAAAATGTCGGAAGTAGCGATAGTCATCAAGCTAGACGAACAAATTACAAATCTTCTGGGATACCTTAGGTAGAGTGATTTTTCTCGCCCTTTGTTCGCAAAATATCAGCTGAAAGAGATGTAGAAAGAAGGGCGCCCAGACGCAACTTTTGACTCTTCGACATCTTGCAGATCTGTGTACGATGTACCCGGTTTTGAGACAGAAGCTCAACACCCAAGATATCCGAGAGCGACTGTCGCGTCTGCCTATCACAGCGACCGGGCTACATTTCTCAAAAAATGAGTGCCAACAAATAACAGAAGCGGCTCGAAAGGCCATCATTTGCATAGAAGACAATCAAGTCACGCAGCTTGTGGCTTCTTTATCAAGCTTGATCTCAAAGCAAGTTGTGGATCTGCAACATCGACATGACTGTATCTGGGGTGGGACTCAAGGAGTCTACTATCGTGAAGAAAACTTTATAGTGGCCGAACTGCTACGCCTATGCCTGTGAGTATTGTAATAGGTTTAGAATCACACTGCAATATCAATAGCAGCTTTTTTTAGGGACACGGATCTGGGTTATGTAGCATTGCGTTACACAACAGACGTTGTCTTTTGGCTTCTATCGTATCAATCCAACAAACTCCTTTGGGGATCAGTGTATAAGACGATGAGGGCGTTTCTTACATCGGCTAGTATTTCACAAGGTACATATCGCCACATTTACTCGTCACATCCAACTTCTCGTGCTCATTTACGCAGATTCTTCGGCAGTCGACGCCTTTGCTGCAACAGCTATAAAG
Source organism: Trichaptum abietinum (assembly GCA_910574555.1). NCBI lineage: Eukaryota > Fungi > Basidiomycota > Agaricomycetes > Hymenochaetales > Trichaptaceae > Trichaptum > Trichaptum abietinum. Next base: position 3,539,921 of record CAJTBE010000005.1, on the reverse strand, counting down.
AAATTGTATTTTGTCTGTTCTTGTGCAGAGCCGGGCTCTGCCGAGCGCAATTATTGGGCAAAGCAAGTTTCTTCCTTCACGTCTCTTTTTCGAAGGCAAGTACCAAGTTCCAAGCTAGTTTACTATCCGTTCTCTTCTAAACAATTTTTTAGTGTGACTGCAGAATCTATATTCACGGTCACAATCACGATGATACCTCGTTGCAATGAGATATACCCGGATCTGCTGAGCGATACAGAATTGGACACAATAATCGAAGATTATGCAGAGCCAGGGGGTCATGAGGTGAGTCCGTGTGTTTCCTCTCCAGCAAGCTGGACTGATAAGTAAACCATAGCTCTCTTCTACTGAAGCACCGCGTAGTCCGGAACTGCAAGATGGTCCAAGTCGAGCCCGTGCCGATGTTGCAAACTTAGGTTTTGTGCTTGAGGTGGCATTCGCACCACCCTTGCACGAGATGTACAAGGCTATAGGTGTCGCCCTGCCGGAAGAAATGTGATTGAACTCGTCTTTTGGTACAGAATGTAAATATGTTACAGCGTGAGATACAAATCAAAGCACAAAAACTAGCACAATAGAGAGCATATACGATAAATTATTTCTGAGTTATTATATTAGTCGTCTGCAATGGATTTCCGGAGAAGGTCCTGATATTCTTGTGCAAGTCTAAATAAGGTCTTGCTCCGAGCTAAGGTGAAAGAAGGGTGAGCCTTAGGCTTGGTATGCAAAAAATGCAAGACCATAACATACCAAATATAACGAGGACTTCTTTCGCTAGGTCCCTCTTGGTCATACCTAAAATTGTCGGGCACCAGTTGTCATCCATCTTCGCCGGACGCCTTTCGACAGAAACGAGGAAAGACAAAACTTAGCAGTGAATCGCGGGATGATAAGAATACGCATACCAATAGACAGGTCCATATAGGTCTTTGAGAACCTCTTCTGCCTTTCCACGGAACCCTTCATCCGCAATGACCTTCGAATACTGAAGCAGTGCCTGCTTGTATTCGGATGCACTGACCAGGATTCTGGCTGCGTGCATACGCGATTCGAGATGCCCAAGTGTCATTGCAGCAGTCCACCAAGACGGTCGAGGTTTCTCAGCTTCACCGTCGTATAGACCAGATGAGTTGACATGTTCAGCAATGCGTGCCTCGACATTCGACACTACACCGCGCGAGTCGGAGGAGTTGGCCCCCGAAGCCGTTGACGCTGCACGTTGACGACCCTTCCAAGCACTCGAACCAATTGCCCACCAGCCCTCGCTGATACGTACCCAGCTCATTAAGGCAGCATCATAACTCAATGCTATACCATTGTTGAGCTGCACGACGGGGGCACCATTCGGCCGAACGCCCGCGGACACGACCGATGGCGCAAAACCGTTCGGATGAGTCGGGGAAGGGGGTGAAAGCGATAGATGCGGTAATAAGGATGTCGGAGGATGCAGCGCTGTGCAAGTTTTTATGTTCCTAGCATGAATTAAATTAGATCCGAATCAATCAGAGCAAAATCAGAGGTCGAACCAAACGTAAACCTGTGCAGTCGACGTTATTGCCATCAAATGCCACTTGCACGCGTCAACCAGCGAGACAGGACAGCCCAGACTCAAGGTTGGCATAAGGCTACAAATATATGGTAAGAGAAATGCTTTGGCGAATATGTTGCAAAAGAGCACACACCGTCTACCAGTTAGCGAATAGACGTTTATAGACCCGTCCTCCAGAGCAACGGCTGCAAATCGATTCGATGCGCAGATAGCAAGCGCTGGAGCAGGTAGATAGTCAAGCCACTGGACAGACTTTTCTTTTGAGGTGTAAAAAGTAACTTCTGTCGGGTCTGGAGAAGTAAACAGATAAGAACGTGGTCTTTCGCAAGTGTGCCTTGTCGATACGTACCTCTGCCATCTTCAGAATTGCGTGCTTCGAAAGTGTCTCCCGTATCTTCCACCCTCGTTTCCAAAAACGTTTTCAGAGCCGGAGTAGCCAATGCTGGTGCATCGTTCCCTTTGGTTGATGGAATACCACTGAAGTGGGATGGACCACTGGAAGGAGGGGCAGCACTTCTGATTTCCCGCACTTCCTTTGTACTGACATCTTTCGTCCGATCGCCTCCCAATGTTCGCGCCTTTGGGATGGCACCTCTCCCATCCTCTGAGTATGAAATCGGCACATTCTCCCCTTTGCTTCTCCGATTCAATGACTTGGAGTCAAACGCAGAGATCGGTACTTCCATGTCCATATGGTTCTGTCCCAGCGAAAAGTCTGAGCTATCAATGTCCATCCCTTCAAACCCAGGAGCACCAGAGTATCCATGCCCCGAAGATGAAGACACAAAATTTTGCATAGGAGGCGCTGGAAGTTTGATGTCACGGTCGAATCCAACGTTTCCGGACATTGGTAGATTCTGCCCAGAGCCCGAGAAGCCATATGATGAATTCATAGAAGTATTTCCTCCAGCTGCAGAAGGCACGGACCCCATACCACCGTTGCTCTCGCCACCTAGCGATCCTATGAAAGTCGGCTGCATCCGTCGCTTATTCTTGTCCTTCGGCGCGCGACGTGCGACGAGTGTCGTGACCAGTTCTCCGCCGCCATTGCTTGGTCCGACGCTTGGACCACGGCTCGGGGCAAATCCATCTTGTCCTTGACTGTAACTCCTTCCGCCTGGTGGCGTAGACGGCGGAGTGTACCCTTGGTCTGTGCCATTTGCCCGCGCGCGGATTGGAACAGGTTGGGCTGGAGGAACGTGAACGAATCCTTGGGGAAGAGGGGGAGGGATGAAGTCGAATTTCTTTAGGTATTCCTTTTGAGCATTGGGGGGAGCGATTCCTTCCAACTCTGATGCATCAAATGCAAAACATGCGAGCGTACCATCTGACGAGACAGCAAAGAGCGTGAGGCCATCTAATGACCTACATGACGAGTTCAGCACCGGGCTTAATTGTAATTGTGAGAACATACCAGCTCAGGTCCATAATCTGACGCTCAAATACCTCTTTCGCAACAATCAATGGCCGTGCTGACTTGGTCTGCCAAACTGACACTGAGCAATCATCGGCACCAAGAGCAACAACAGAGCAGATGTTCGAGGTTACTACGGGCATTGAAGGGTCACGCAGGAAGATATGTGGGTTGTAGCTCTTAAACGTAAATAAGCAAATGTTTTCGCTGTAAGTGGTTGGAAACCTACTGCAACTTCAACGGTATTTTCGTGTCCAACTAGTGAAATGTCTGACGTCCAGCTCCCGCGCGTAATGACCGCAGCCGTGAAAACGAAGCCATTGTTGTTTGTTGCGTTCGATGCAGTGATGTGTGCCCCATCGGGTGACCAACTAACAATGGAAGGTAACCTACCTGTATCTAGTTTCTTCATAACATGAGAAAAATAGCACGAACCTTAGCCTTCGGAAGAATGTACTACCAGGTGAGTGCTCAAAGGGTTTTGTGACGGTCTCTTGAAGTTGCCAATCGGTAGTACGCCAGATGCGAACTGTACGGTCGTCCGACTGAGTTGCGAGGAATTCACCAACAGGATCCCAGCAGACTCCCTTGACGAAGCCCTGATGCAGATCCAGCTTCGCTAAACGTTCTGTTAAGACAGTTGTAAGCAAGTCACAATGCACTCTGTAGAATAGCCCGTAAGGCTCGCGTGACGGAAGTCCAAAAAACAATGGAAGGATTGAAATGAACTGCTTTAGAACGTACCGAGCTTGTACCCACACCAAATGAGAACTTGTGAGTCGAGGCCTGTTGAAGCAAGATACCGATCCTCAGGTGCCCAAGCCAAGTCGGTTACATCTACCAAATGGGAACTTGATTAAGATATTAGAACAGAAAGATACTAGAATATACTGCACACCACTCTCATGTCCAGGTAAGCGCTTCAAAGGTTTCCATCCCTCCACATTCACTTCATCCGAACCCCAAACCCTCCCCGAGCCCGATCTAGCAGTTGTTCTGTCATACAAAAACTATCACAAACTATGCAAAGAAGGTAGCTCACGGGTCTAAGTCCCAAATCATGATGACTGCATCATCACTCCCGCTTGCAAGCCATCGCCCTGAATGTGCCCACCGCACAACGAGCACCGGTCCTGTGTGCATGCTCAGCGTACAGAGAGACTTCGGCGGTCGGCCATTTTCCTCGCTCGTTTTGTTCAATATGGGTTTGGTCGACCAAATTCGAACCTTCGCGTCGAGTCCTCCGGTCGCTATCCTCGAGTTGTCGGGATGAACGTGCACGGAGAACATAGAAAGGCGTTTCGCATTCTCGCTACGTGTACCATCTATTTGATGCTCTCAGAAAAATGCAATCGTAGATTTAATCTCACATACCTTGGTGCATCACCCACTCGGGCTTTGTAAACCTCATCCTGACCTAGGAGAGATGGTATCCGGGAATATGGGTAGAAGAGACTAAGATAAATGTGTATGCAACTTCTGGGTCTTCTGGATAGGACTACAAGTCAAGAGCTTTCCTAAAACATCCCAGCGAGAGCAAGATAAAGCCGCAGTCGTTGTAAAGTTAAGCGTAGCGTCAATATGAAGCTCGGGCACGACTCGGAGTCCTAAGTTCAGAAAGTTCAGCCCGGAGTTCAAAGCCCCACCCTAAATGGAGAAACCTGACTATGAGGCCCACCCTAACGCGGGACCAGGACGACTTGTTCCGAGCGACTCGCCGACGTCGTATCTTCAACTTCAACAAACTGTTTTTAGACAATCCGAGAATTCATCACCATGTATATGTATCAAAGCGAGTGCTGCCTGTTCCAAGTATCTTTTCAAGTGAGTTTACGCTCATACTACTTATTTGTCTTGATCGTTTTAGGTTGGACTGAACTTTATCACAGAAAAACATTTACTACATATTACTGGCTCGTGTGAAATCAATATCAAGGACAATTATATATATAAATGATCACAGACCAGCATTCGCAGCAGGGTGCCCACAATGCCAGACATCAATGCTCTGTTCCACGAATATCCGTCGCCAGCCATGAACTATCTGGGCATACGACTGGAGAGAACATTGTCAAAGGAATCTCTGGGCTCTGAGCTATCGTATGTTTCGACTTCCACGATGACGATGACGGACAATCCTGGTCCGGGCCGGGTGATGGACAAGTTCATCTTTCAGCGCGGGGGGCGAGCAGCAGAAAGATATATTGGACGCATCGCATATGCCATAGGTATGGGCCCAGCTGCTGTTGCACAACGCATTGGAAACCACTTGCAGGGATTCTCCCTTGAAGTGAGTCAGAAGCGTTCCATACCAGATGTCGAGGATGAGACAGGTCTCGTTGAGCTGCGACTCGATATGGGCCTTGTACAAGATGTCGATCGCTTGAGAACGGACTGCACAAAGCTTTTCTTGTACACGCTGTGAGTGACAACGAGTGATGCCATTTGATAATACTTACTGGTCGCCGCCTCTTAGATCTGGTTCGATTCTAAGGAGGATACAAGCTTTACGCCTCATTATCATTCTGTTCATTCGTTTCCCATACCTTCGTTACTACTTCGACAGCCCTGTTATCATAAAACACCTATACTCAGCGCAGACGGAAGCGTGCAAGCCCCAGTTGCGAGATACGACAGAGGAGACAATTCTAGCCGAGCTCTCACGCATGGCGTACTCGTGTCTTCTTCCAGAAGATATTACCGTGGCCCGTTTTGTTGACCACCTCGCAGAAAGAATGAAGTACGCGGAGAGCCATCGTCGTGGGGCGCAGAGTACCGGTCCCTATTCTGGCCACCTCCCGGAGCCGAACCTTATTCGAGATTATTGCATGTAGGTTATCTATCTTTCATAGGTGTCTAAATCTCACATTTGTTTTTAAAGGAATACCAAAACATCTTTTGCAGCGTTGCGGTTCACTGCGACCCTCTTTCACCATTTTTTCCTCACATGTGGACCGACATTCTACGTCAAGCTCAACATCTATACCTCTTATTTTTGGGAATCTATGGTTGAGATAGCGAAGCATAATATGCTCATTTTGTCGGATGTGGAAGGAACAGAACTCTTTGTCTTCACCATTCTTCAGATGTTGTACTGTGCTATATCATGGCACAAAGATTTCGAGCCGGGCACCGGCGAGTCGAAAATTGTTGAGTCGGTTCTATGTCTCCTTCGTTCGTAAGTGCCAAGCTTAGCTCTCAAGCAATTCTTTTCCATATGGTTAACTTTGCATTTCTCAGCGGACCAATGAGCCTCATCCTCCCACAGAGTGCTCACTTCGCCATTTCGGTCTTCGAACCTCGCTGGGAAATCGTGAAGTGCGATTACCTAATAAAGGTCCGGGACGGGCGGTTTGACACTCTTATCTCCAAGCTGCAGGATGAAGACAGCTTGATTAAATCCAATCCTGTGAATGATGATGACTTGAGCTTCGATCGGACAAGATGTGGTCCTCGGTGCAAGTCCGCCTCCCTCAAAGCCTTCCGCAGCTGCGAAAACTGCTCGAAATTTCTTGCGTTCGAGGCTGCACAGCCTGAATCTGATTTCTGAGCCGTAGTCCTAACCTCCATCCTTGTCTTTTGGTCACCAACCATTTCCGTGGTGGGCCGACATTTCTCTCACCTCAGCCTTTGTGAAGGTACAACCACCACTACTACGATATACGTGGGCCACGCGCGCCACGCGCCACCATACGTATAAGTGATCAGTCTACCACAATCATTGAAATCTTCAAGAAATCAGAACTAAACTTCCTTCCGCTGTGCAGCACTCGAAACTCTCGCAATGTCCATTTCCGCTCCCAAATTCGTTTTAAATCCGCTCGCGAAGCAGTTCAAACCTTCCTCTCGTAAAGACATCCCGAACACGATGCCCTTACTTGTATACGACCTCTTGCTTGATTTTCTGCAAGACATTAAGTGCTTGTTCATTGACGAAATCACGGATACTCGCGCCGATGCGATGACGATGAACCCTGCTGAACGCCGTTCAATTCTGGCAAATCTTTGCCTCGTTCGACGTTCATGGCTAGTCCCAGCACGAGAGGCTCTTTACAGAGATGTCGTCCTTCGCTCGGAGGCCGGAATGCACCAGATTTTTGACGCGAAGGCCATGCATCCGGTGATCAAGGAGCTCTGGATCGTGCCCTACTCTGAGCATGCTTCTCGAGGAGCACGACTGGCTCAGCTCTACAAGTCGATTTACGGAGAGAACTCATGGAGGACACACTTTGAACGAGATTCTGCGCTGGGGTTTGGGGATTCTACCGCGAGCTACGATCCATTTCCTTACGGGCGACAGAAACTCACACAATGCCTATTGATGCACGTCAAGGATCTTCGTCACCTCTGCATTGAAATTGGTGGTTATGGTGATTACGAGCACTCATACAGTTTGGAGCCTATGTTACATGCGATCTCATTCATGTCTCGTCTCGAAGGCCTCGTTTTGACATCCAGCGGCGTTTGCACAGAGCCTGACAAGCCAAGATACAGCTACCCATACTTCATCTCTCTTTGCGAAACGATATCGAAGCTGCGTTTGCTCAAGTATTTGCACATCTCTCATTGGACGTGTCTCACTACCCAGATCACTGACGGACTGACAGCTGAACTTGCCAGCTGTACACCCCCTGCAAGTTTGAAGACCATCATCATGGAAGTTATCGACGAACCTCTGCCGGTATACTATCTTTCGTGGTTGCTTCGTCCGCGCGAGGATTATGCACCCGTGAACTTCATGCTCAAAGCAGCTGAAGTCTGCCGAAACCAGTTCCTGTCCGCGGTATTCGCAGGGTCAAACCTTTCCTCTATTCTCCGCTTGAACATTGACAGCAAGCTCGCCATCGCATCAAATGTGCAAGACCTTGTTGTGGCGAGCCCTTCTGTCACACACTTGCACCTTAACTTCACAATCCCTGGCCACAACTTCATTCTACCGTTGGGCATAGTAGAGCTTCGCTTTCGCTTTTTCGAGCTGAGACGTTTCGATTGTCGCCGAAAAGATAAAGTGTTATCTGCTTTTCTATCCGCCCATACGCAGAAGCAACCTCGTTCGAATCTTCGAAGCATCGTCGTGGAGCCTGAATACGACAACAATCGAGGGTGGGACGTTGATGGGCTGTCAAAACGGTTTCCGATGACAGTCGCCCTTTGCCAAAGACAGAATATTATGTTTCTTTCTGGACAGGCTTGGCACGGAAAGGAGGGAGCGGTTATAGCTTCATTGGTAAATGCTCTAGGTTAGTGTATTAATCTGGAGGTAGGAAGGCTGATGATAAAAGGATGCCAAATGGATGTAGGGAGCCCCACAGTCACGGTTAGATGCTACTGTAAATAAAATAAATATACAGCGATTTGCGAAATCATACACGACTACTTGTAATCTTCCGGTATCCTTTTTACCCGACAATGCCTTTCGCTGTCAATGATTTCGGCTTTAAGAAAGCGCGGTTCTAGGTAAAGTGAGGTGCCGCGACTACAGCAGACTGCCGTGCTCATCAAACATTTCTAGGTCATTGGCTTTCTTGACGAAAAGGCGAGATTTATTCGGCCCTTTGCATGTGCTAGCGGTGTGTTTAAGACATACGAACTTAATCGAGTTGCAAGAAAGGGCATGATGTGATGGTTTCATGGATAAACAATATACATGAATGAATACGATTTACCTACATCTAAGGCTCTTGGCCGAGAAAACACAGTACGGGACGATGACATCACTTCAGTGAAACAAATGACGCTTCTTCATTGAATACACCTCCGATAGTACAGAGGTTCACGGAACTACTTAACAGACAGATGACTGTCTACACATAAATCATACATATGCATCAATCAATGCGGAAAGCACGAAGCAAATATCAACAACAATAAATAGACAAACCAAGAATAAAGGATGAACGAATGAACGAATGAACACAAGATGTCCATATATAAAAGTAAAAATAGAATTGAAGAAGAAACTACCCGTCTAAGCCCGCATGGCGAACGAAGTAAACTCCAGGCCCCCTGACCAAGGGCCTTCCGATTGAGTCCGACATTATAGACATAGGGACCAGTTCGCTTGTCGAGATCCAGCGAGCATCCTGGTACTCGTACTCCGATGATGTATCCAGCGTTGCAAAAGATTCCAGATAAGCTAGTGCAGCGGGGTCCAATGCTTGCTTGGATGCCATGTATGTAGATAGCTCCGATGACCTACTCAAAGAGTCGTCTAAGAACGATGATAAATTCCATAGTATCACCGATGTGCTCACCCAGATGGTTGCGCATATATAGAATCGCCCCTTGGTTCCCTGTTGAAACCAAACCCAGATGTCGTAAACTCATTAGAAGTTGACCGCCAACTGTCGATAGTGGATGTTACAGCTGCTGAGAGGGTCGTCAAGTCGAGCTCCACATCAGGTCCATCATCGCCGTCGATTATCGGGTGTGTCGGGTATCCATCCAGACTAAACGTAAGGGCGTGCTCAACTGCAGATGAGAGGCAGTGCTGGTAAGGAATGGATGGTGTTGCATTCTGATTCAAAACAGGAGAATAGGATGGTTTTATCGAATAGTTGAATGCGAATGAATCAACCATGTGCGCATCGAAATCAATCCTCGAATAAGACTCCGATGTACCGGAATCTATGTGAGGATATGATGGATCCCCCGGTCGCTCTGAGAAACCAAGATGTAAGAGTTCCCTGGGAGCTAGAGGGGGCGGGTTGCTGCCCTGGTGCACCGTGTCGCCGGATACCAACTGCCCCACAGAGCTGAATGATTGGTAGGATTCCGTCTCTGACAAGTCAGAGGATGTAGAAGGCGTATCATGGGCAAAAAGAGGCTCTTCCGCGTCCCCGTCCGCACTTCTAAATGTCGAAGAAAAGAGGCCGAGGGAAAAAGGAGGACCGTCAAATTGTGGGGAGGGTTGATCAGCTTCTTGCCTCTCTCGGACAGAAGTGCGTCTCCTTTTAGAAGGCGACGTCATGACGGTGTTACGGCGTCGGCTTGCAGGGCCTGAAGGTAAATTGGAAGGTTTACTCCGCGTAGACCTAAAAATTCAACAAATGAGTACGGAATCCGGGGGGAATGCCAGAACCAAATCAAGAATAACGCAGGGGTTAATCACTTACTCGGTATTACTTCTGACACGACTAGTCGCCGTGCGAGTTCTCTCGGGTTGAGATGGAGGAAGCGTAGAGCTTTGACGCAACAGCATTGCACTCGAGGATCCCGATGCAAGCACTTGGGCTTCCTCGCCCTCGTCTTTAAGAACGTCGGACGCGCGGGGACGCTTTATCTCAGGGCCATATTCGCACTCGTGTCCGCGAGATATGCAACGGGCGCACGAAGGGCGCGTACCACTACACTAAATAGCGGCGACCTAAGATTGAGTCGCTTCTAGCTCCAGAAGTGAAGTTATGCTTACCTTCGCCTTGCGTTCCCGGCATTTCTCGCATGCCTGACCCGTCCGTTGATTCTTCAAAGGTGTAGGCGAGCGCAAGAAGATACACTTGCCATCGGGTCCCGGGAGTGTGCCAGCTTTGTAGCCGTGGTAGAATGAACCCCAAGATATGTGGTAGGGAACAAGGTTCCATGCGTCTTCAGGATTAACCTCATCCTCGAGCTCTGCAGCTTCATCAGAGAAATCCAAAACATCGTCATCCTGCATTATCGGAGAAGGGGGGCCAGGGGGCATAGTATAGAGGGTAGGTGGTTCAATTGTCGGTGCAGCGATGTTGGATGACATAGTCGGTCGACGAGAGAGTGTGACAGCTGGAGAGGAGAAGGACAGGCTGTCGCTCACCGATGGAGAGGGACATTCGCTTGACTGAGAGAGCAGATGGGGCATGAGTGTCTCCGGATTAGATGCAGGCGGAGGGCAGAAAATAGCATCTGGTAGGTCGAGCGGTAGAGAAAGATCGTGATGGACCGCTGGTTGATGGATATTAGGTGATGGGTAAGTTGGAATCGTTTTGATGTCGATGTCCAGAGGCATGGGCTGCATGCGGGACTCTGGCCAGGCGTTTTTGAAAGAAGACGTCGGATAAATCTTTGTGCGATAAACTACATCGCGATTAATGCAAATTTTTATTAGTATTGTATAATACATACAATGTAGAATGTATCACACCCACGTTTGAGCGAAGGAATATTGATTCCCGCCATCGAGGGCACCTGGACCTCCAGAGGGCGGACGCGCTTCGTTGAAGGCGGTAGATAGCACATTGTTGACAGGCTGGCCGAAGTTTGCTTGAGACAAGTGAGCGAAGCCAGAGTGGGGTATTACAGTATGTTAATTAGGCAAAATGTAGTGCCGGGAATGTAGCGTCTGGGGTAACCGATGATCACAAGCCCCAGGTCCCGATCTGCGTTTAATGCCCCACAATCTAGTTCCTGGCAGTCAGTGAAGTTGCATTTGTCGAGGATCTAGATATGCCAAGATTATTTGTCAGCGGCGAGATCGAGTCGCAGTCAGCATACGACGATACGGAACACGGGGTGCATGATGCGGCACAGAAATATGAGTGACTTTATACGAGGAATGGTGAGTGCTATCGTGTAATGAAGAAGAGCTCGGGGCGGATGGAATAGGTTGTAAGCAAGGAATGTATAGGGTGCACTGACCGTAGCGACACAGAGCTCGATCAAAGAGCTTCTCTGATGGGCCATGGCTGCAACGACGCACTCAGCGACCGTATAAGTCTAATCCTCATCTTCTTCGGGCTACTGGAATTTAACAGACCGATCGCATTAATTTAGATCGCAGCTGTGTTCCGTGCCTGGCTCCGACGACGCGGCTCACAGTAGGAGCCGGCATCCTATCCTGCCATTCTCAGACAATTTCTATTCAATGCCCTTTCGTTTTCATTGGCCGTAGACTTTCACCTTGTTATGACTTTTCTTTCTTTTGCGATAGATTTGAGAGAGTATGTTGATAACGGCTAGAAAAGTGCACGCACCTTTGCGCATTGCAGCTAACCTCAAAAAAAGTACGCGTTTTCCATCGGAAAGTATTGCGCTAAATTTCGGCACGGGCCGAATCACGCGGTCCTCGTGAGCATCAGTCCAAGCTTTGAAGCGCATTGACCAATAGGCGTTCTGAAGCTCCTTGGGAGCCACGCTTCCCTTTATGACTCTTGAGCAAACCTGAAGATGAGGACGTCAAGGCTTCACGATCATACTGTTACCGAGACAACATATCAAATTGCTTCTCTGCCTTTATTGAGTTGGCGTCTGTATCGTCCGTTCACACCGAAACTGAATAAGTGTACGGAACGGGACAAGGTTCATTGAGTATTCACCATATAGCCTCCCACACGCTGATCTTTAAGACGGTCCCGCAGCTGAAGAGACTGCATGAAGGGCGCGGAATGCCACGCGACGTGAAAGTTGAGCGGCTTCGTAAATGAATGAAGCCAAGTGAGCAAACGCGGAGTGCCGGAGTCGAGAAGCTGGTAAAGGAAAAGTGTAAGCCACGAGTTGGAGAAGAGCGATAAGTTAAGACCCATACGTCAAACCGAAGGTCCCTGTTCGTAATGAAAGGATCAATAAAGACAACAAAGTGAATTAAGCCAGGTGAATGTTACAATGGTCGTCATTTTCTCTTGGTGACAACTCAAGTAGTACGCTAACTAGGGTCTCTCCCGAATGTGACTGCAGAAGTAAGTCTTCGTTTCTCCCGAGGTCGACGAGGAACTGAAAATGAGTACTTTTCAGATCGTCCGAAGTATCGACGTGTGAGTTCAGTGCAGCCAAGGTTTAGGGTAAATTTCACCAAGATCCTTCGCAAAAGGATCAAGCGAAGAGACTGAGGGAAAACTGACTTCTAATCAACGCCGACCAGTCATACTGTAGGTCTAAAGACCATATAGTTGCGAATGTCAGGAGACCGTTATCGCCGATGCAAAAAAGATAGCGGAACTGTCGCTTTGACTGTTGTTGGTTCTTTGAGGTCCATCTACCACGAGGTAGTTTCCAGCGGAGCCCGAGCAGAAGATGTAGACACTATACGCTCAGAAGTCGTTATACTCTAGTCAGCTGGTGACTTACGGACCAATGGTTTCCCATGTTCACCCGATACATCGTCAACGTATCTGAATCAGAAGCAAGGAAGAACGACTCCGTTTCTTGTTTGATGCCAGAGATTCTCATCGTACAAAGTTGTGTACTCGTGATGTCGAGAAAAACCTCGCGACTACGGTACCTAGTAGGTTCATGTCACGATTCGGGTTCAGCGAGGTCGAAAAACATGCATAACAACAGTACGTACTTGGACACAGCAATGCCGGGAACTATTAAATGTCGATACTTCGAAACAATTCATTCACGGATGATCTATTCCACGGTCTCTATGCGATGGCTGTCAACCCTGAAATAGTTCAGCTCGACGAGTCCAAAGGACCAAAGGCACGATCTACAGGACACGAGGATATCGTACGTAATTGCCTTTTCTAGGCACAAAATTGAATTATGGGCAAATTTCCGTTAGGACCGGTCTCATCCCGGCCGGAAGCTGAGACCCATGCCGGTAGAATATCGGATTGTTTTGGTCCGGGTCATGCATATTCAGCTGACCTGTGAGAGGCCATAAGTACCGGAGTGTGGGGTACAGCGTAGGATGACGAGCTCACTAACAGCCTGTGACTGTCATAGTATATTTCATTCGGCATAAACACTTTTCCGACAGGATAAGATCCTTTGGGTTTACGTAGAGTCCTTGGACGCCATAGGCTGCGTTTCAGCCGGTTGGAGAAATGGAAGACGGAAGAAAAACGTATTGTAGATGACATTGTTTCCAGGCCGACTGCACCAAATGGCATCAGAACAGGGTTGTAATTGCTAGTAACGCCACACACGTACATTGGGGTGTAGGCAGAACGAACGTAAATGCGTTTGAAAGCAGATACACCTATCGACCCATCATTGTTTATAGTTTCATGTTATCATCGTCTAGCGGATAGCATTCGACCGAGAGAAAAAGGTGACACATGGCGTAGTACGCCTACGAAGCTTCGAAGAAGGATTAGTCCTAATTCAAAATGTAGTGGGAAGATGTGAATGGTGTAAAACCGTACAAATATACTATGTTCTCCGTCCGGGACTAGCCTTTGATACCTTTGAGACCATGGGAGCGAAAATGAATTGAGAAGGATAAAGGGTATGTTCCCTCAGCCTGGCGAGTGGTGAATAAGATTTTGCAAGGCAAGGGCTTCATGTGAAAATCTTCCGCTTCATCTGCCATCAAAGAACTAGGATCAGCTTCCGAATGTATTCTTGCCACGCGGTAGGAAACCTTACCGCAATTCTCTTCCTATCCTGCTGCTGTAGCTGTCCTTTTCTACCCGCACAACGTCTAAGTGTAAAATGCTGAAGCCAAGGACTACATATGTAGCTTGATTTTCAAGAGAAAACGTAAGGAGCTTCAGATGAATGATAAGCGAGGCGCCCTCACAGTATTCCGTTACCTTTGCATCTATTTGTAAGATAAGCTGTAACCGCAGTGTCACGTCGGAGATCCGATTCATTAAGATAACAATAATCTTCTCACTGAAGATGTTGCAAAGGATATATCGGGAATCGATTCCTTAAGGGCCGAGGCAGTGCGGTGTTGCAGTGGCTAGTGGGGACCTGGTGAGAAATCGCCGCTCGAGTTGGAACGAAATACACTCACCGAGTGATGAACTAAGCAAGTGTCATAAAGATAGGACTCTTGACTACAAATCCCAAGCCGAACCGAGTCTTGTTGGAGTTGCTACCGTTGCTTTATCTACAGAATAGCTGATTACAGGGGTCATGCGCTCCTCCTTACGCACAACATTATTGAGCACCTACATATCGCTGATAGCATGGTACGCACATGCACGGCAACAATATCAAGGTTCAGAAGAGAGTGCGGCACCAAGCAGGATTTTAAGTAAAAGAAGGAAGAAGAGTACAACAGACAAACCTTCATTATCCCCGATGTCCGAAATCTAGTCCCTGGAAGTTTTTTTCTTGACCTCGACCCATTTGAGCAAACACAGCACTAAGGGCACCAAAGATATTTGTTCCTCGAAACAAACGATGGGTGTTGCTGGTCCCTCCTTTCGTTGCTTGAGACCGAGTGGAGATGCGGAAGCAATGTTATTGGTTAATTAGACAAATATATATCCTGTACACCTAACTTACGGACAAGCTGGTAATGCACTATTTTCTCTTGGCAATACAGGTGCCCCCATCGTACTCCGACGAAGTCATTATTCGACCTGCTTTGAAGAGAACTCAGCCCTTCTATCCCTATCCCCATGATCAGCATTGAAAGTAGAGAGTCTATACAAATGTATCAGACTCTACCATCAGCTGCAAGTAGCAAACAAACTGCGATATCGAAGGGTGGAAATGAAACAATGCAACCCCTGCCTGAATTCTTTCTCTTCGGTAGCCTTAGACTTGTAAATCCTGGAAATAAGTAAAAATGCCTATATTTCGTCATAGCCTGTTTTTTCATCGTGAAAATAGGCACTGATGAAAAAGTCTTCACAGACGCACGAGAAATAGAATCGACAATACCGAGGACATTGCACAAAAGACGCCCGAGGCAATGATTTACAGTCTCGTCGTAGCATCCACTGACCCGTTGGGAACACTTGGTGGTGGTCGGAGGTTACTGTACGGACCTACTAATCCAGGGGTCAGCTTCGGAGGGGCGACGCGGAAGTCCGCAACCCCAGCCGAGCAAATATTCTAGAAGCAACCTTCTGTTCGAAGGCGATAGATTCCGCTCGCGCGACAATAAGCCATCACAGAGCATCCATGGTAACCCGCGCGCAAAGGTGGGGACAGAAACCTCGCTTGAGATCTAGATTGGATTTAGTCTTGGATTTTCGTAATATTGCGGGAGTAATCTTAAAGCAAGTTTCTGCAGTCATCGCGTCGTTTCAACCGACCATCTTCGAGATCATTCCACTGGGGGTAAGAAGATAAGAAGTAACAATACAGCCCTAGATTACACAGCTTGAGAGAAATGCAGAGCCGGCGGAGTTATGACGCTGGATCATGCAGTACTGCTAGTATATAGTGTTTGTCTGTGCGAATATAATCGGATAAACAAGTAGCTTTGGAGGTAAAAGCACACGGACGCACCAGGGGTAATCATGAGTTCATGTCTCCTTGTTCTGATTCTCATGAAGCGTACTTCGTCCTTCACTAAGGCATAAGACCGTGCTGACCAACAAGAACGAACGTAGCCACTCACAGCATCTGCTCCATCTGCCCCAACCTCCTCAAGCCCTCCTCTCACTGCCTCCACAATCTTTGCTACAGCGCTGGCATACTTCTTTCCTTGCTCTCCTTCGAATACAACTCCGGAGTGTCGTATGATGCTCGCGGGCGTCCCACGAGACAAAAGAATATACCCCAGAACCGTCCTATGAGATGAAAACAAACTTAAAGTCTGTTCAAGTTCGGGAGGTGTGACAAGTGTTGTGGAGGTTGTGGCAGATGTTCGTTGGACCACAGGAAAAGATGAAGACGGGGAAGGGATTGTCGGAGAGATGCCAGCCTTTCAAGCGCTTGATTAGATACCATTGAAATTAGAATAATATGAGCTACTGTACCATGTTTTTGCGCAAAGGAAGGAGAGATTTCGAGGTTGAGTTGGTAACTTAACAAGACATACGAAGCATGTCCCCAATGAGGAAGCTACAGTACTATTTGCTCGTAACAAATACTACTTCAAGAGGGAAAATAACGCGTCAATAGCACGCTATATATTTTTCTCGTCTTTCTATCTCATCCAGATTTACCGAAATCAAAATTGATTCTGTCGCTTCAAAGCTCTGAACACTTCCTCCAGCGCTGCAAGTTCAATTGCAAGTTGAAGTCATTCTTCCTACTCGCCGAAACTTGAACTTGGCACAAAACGACTCGGAAGTGTGTTGAATAAAAAGTCGAATCGCAGCGCACGAACTATCGTTCCGTTTACTTTGATACATGCCTCCAAGGTCAAGGAAGAGAAAGAGCCATGTCATCAACAGCTCCGAAGCAGCCTCTGACCATGAATCAGGTGCAGAACATGGCTTAGATGGCTCCAACATAGGAGCTACGAAGGAACTATGTCCACAATGCAAGGTCGATACCAATGAAGATGGTACAGCCATTGCGGTAAAAGAGGATTGGGTCAGATGCGATGCTTGCAAAGTTTGGTTTCACTGGCGTTGTGCAGGTGAAGGCGATGATCTCGAGACAATCGACAAATGGTGAGCAAACCGGAATGTGCGCGAAACGTTAGCTCATCTGGCCTAGGTTCTGCAGACCTTGTCGAGAGGCAGATGTTAGACGTGTTATTACTAGGAAGCCTCCGGCTCGGAAATCTGCCCGCAAAAAGGCTCCTCGAGACTATGCAAATCTACACAATGGGATTCTACCTCAAACACCCGAGAATGGTCCTGGCACGGACAGATGGCTTATGTTGCTTCAGGAGAAGGAGAAGTCAGGTGCAATTGTTGTGTCTGACTCGTTTCGTCGCATGAAGGGAAACGAGGTTACATTGGACTGGCTGAACGAAGATGACGAAGCGATGAAGGAGCCTATCGTCATAGAGAGTACGGAAGGCTTGGGAATGAAGATGCCCGCGGAGGGACTGACAGTCGATGATGTCGCAAAACTTGTCGGGGAAGATGTACCTGTTGAGGTCATGGGTGAGCTTCCTCAGAGTCGTTGTGTAGCTTCTTAACTCATTGATGTACAGACGTCGCCACGCAGACCAACACGCCAGGTTACACACTTGGAAAATGGGCAACGTATTATCGTACGCCAGCTTCCGAAAGAGAAAAGATCCTCAATGTTATCTCTCTTGAAGTATCCGAAACGGAGCTCGGTTTGCAAATCTTACCACCGCGCCTCGTGCGAGAGATAGATTGGGTCGAAAAATACTGGCCAGCCAACAAACGAGGGAAAGGGCATGCTTATCCGAAGGTTCAGCTGTATTGCCTTATGGGTGTCTCAAATGCATGGACAGATTGGCACATTGATTTTGCTGGATCTTCCGTCTATTACCATATCTTCCGTGGTTCAAAGGTAACAATACCATTGTCTCTTTATTTCCTACTGATGGGATGAGCGCAGGTTTTTTACTTCATAGAGCCCACAGCAGCAAACTTAGCAGCGTACGAGCGCTGGTCTGGCTCAGCTCTACAAATGAGCGCTTGGCTGGGTGATCTTGTCGACAAAGTGGTGAAGGTTGAGCTGAAGGCCGGAAATACAATGATCATTCCTACTGGATGGATCCATGCAGTTGTAAGCTTCGACCTTATAAATGTCTTATTCATATCGTCTGATTACTTCCAGTTCACTCCCAGTGACACGCTCGTTTTCGGAGGCAATTTCCTTCATTCATATAACATCCCTACCCGTGCGTCAGTATTCGATGGTACGAAGACCTATTCTCAATATTTAAACAGAACTTCGGGTACGTGAAATTGAAGTAGCGACACATGTCCCCAAGAAATTCCGCTTTCCATTCTTCAAGAAGTTAGTAACGTCGACCTTTTCTACTTTGTTATTTACTGACTAAGACCAGACTCTGTTGGTATGTCGCCGATTCGACATTGCGCTCTCTTAAAGCTCGCGAAGAATTCCCTTCGCGCGTTCTTGAGTCCCTTAAATCGCTGTGTGCGTTCCTCATGACTGAAGTACACGTTATCGAGCGGGGGGACGAGCAACGGAAGAAGGACGCGCGCGATCAGGTTCCAGGCGATCGCATTCGGGACGCGCCAGCTTTGGCACGCGAACTCCGCTGGCGACTTCGAATGGCAGCGCATGGGACCAGCGACAGTGAAGATAGCGACGTTGACAACACGGATGACCGACGGAATGGTGTGAAGAGGAAACGTAGTTCTACGGCCAGTAAGGTCAAGGAGGAGCACGACTTCGATGGACACAGCTCAAGGTTCAAGAATTTCGTGCCGAAGAAATGGGACGCGTATAACGTGAGTTCTACGGTGCAGGGAAAATCAAAGCGCAAAGCATTAGGTTCACTTGAAGAAGCCGAATGGACCAAACCTTGGATGGAGTGGGTTGAAGAACAGGATAAGATGGACGTTGATCAAGGGGCAGGTGCAGACGTTGATAGGAAGCATGAGGTACTTATCCGTGTGCGTAAGACAGCTAATGGTATTGAGCGACAAAAGATTGAGAGGACGGTGGAAATTTGGGAAATACCAGTCGCTTGAAAGGTGTATCTAGGGTTATTGGTATGTTATTTGTAGTTTGTGTAATATACATTCGGGTACTGCTATTTGTCATAAATTGTTATTATAGCCTACAGACAATCACTTTGTGTTTCATCCCAGCTTCAAACGTCCAACATCAAGCCATGACTCCCAAAGATTCGCCCACCTAAAGCACATGAGAATGACTTTCGAGAACTCAATGAGCAACTCACATGAATAAAGGTCTCCAAAGCATGATCAGAATTCGTCCAAAGGTCGTCATCGAATCTAGACACCTTATAAGGAACGAAATAAGTGAACTAAAAACGCCTTACTTAATTAAACCAGCTGGGAAGACTGTCACCACCGTGCTTCCGCCGTACGCGAACCACCCAAGCTCCTCGCCTTTTTCGACTCTATCTCCGACCTTCTTGCTCCATCCTATCGCACCAACAAGCAGAGCGCCAATGGCAACAAACGCAACAATCTGCCCGCTCTCCTCGTGCTTGATGTATATCACACTCCGCTTGTTTGCTGTGAAAACGTCAAAGTTGACTTCAGTTACCGCCTGAGGGTTGACAGTATAGTAAGTGCCCGAGATGTCGACAGGGCCAGATACAAGAGTACCAGTGAGTGGCGAATGGAAGCGGTGATAATCTGCAGGAGCAAGGCGAAAAATGGCTATAGAAGGACTCGAAGACGCGTCGAGTGGAAATGGACTATCGGGAGTGGTGGTTTCAGACTTCGAACCTGTGAGAAGCCGTGAGATAGTAAATTCGTCGCCCTTAATCCTGAGTTTCATACATATTGTTAATTATCTAATAATGCTCTCATTTGGACCATTGCAACTGACCAAAATTTCTCAGCTTCCTCCACGGTCTGAAACACTGTCAAACGACAATCGGCTGCCGAGCAGAATGCTCGCGGGTCTGGGTTCTGGACAGGACGAGCACTTGGCTTAAGTTTACTTGAGAACAGCTTTCAGCAGAGATTCCCTTCAAGGTAGAGAATGGCTCACCGGAAGAAAAACTCATTGAAGCTCTTGTATGTCGAAAGGTCTTGCTCAAGGAGTTCAGACGTGTTGATCTTGTATGTCTGGATGAAGGATGGAATTGATTTTACACTCTCAGGTGAGTCATAGATAGCGCCTTGCTGCAAAGACCGTGAGTTCGACCTCGAATGACGGTGAAGTAAGCGAACTTACCTTTACAGATTGTTCACGCAAGATTCTCTCAATCTTCCCCGATTCTAGCAGCTTGACTTGTTCCTTTCCACAGAAAAGCAAATGCATACCAATTCTAGTAACCGGTCATCAGTTCTGATGGATATCGACGTATGAAAATATAAGCTGTATACTAACCTTTCATACAGTGGCATACTTTCAAAGAATTTATCCGACCCGGGTGGCTTGCTTGGGTTCCGAAGGGCAACGAAGTTTCCTACGTGGTATTTAGCTGCCAACTTCTCAACTCCGGGGACAAGGCGCTCAAGCCACTTGTGCCGTTTCGAATGTCCTGACTCGTTCGATTCGTCAATGTCTCCATGCGAGTGGATCGATTGTGTAACGTCTGTGGGACCATTGTCGCTGCTCTGCACGGCTGCCACGAGAGCTTGCGCTCCCATGCTCGCGTCTAGAAAACAGATTTGAGAAATCGTTCTAGTATGTTATCAGTCTCATGACTTGCCTGTCTTGGTAGAGGATGCCATGGTGTCGGGTGAAAGGGCAATCTGCATACTGGCCGCGTCTCTTTATACATAGATGCTGCGTGTTCTAAATTAAGAATGAATCAGTATATTTTTAGCTTGGTAAGCCCAAAGCCCCACCTATTCATATCCGATACAATACATAGCACCATCGGTGTGCAATTGTCAAGCTCTGATCCCACAGCCTGAACCTCACAGCCTAAACCTTCACATTAAGAGCAGATTATCTGCCAACCCCATAGCTATTGTTGTGTATTTTAGATGTAGGCTTACGACATTGGACTCGGAAGTGACATATCTGTCATACGGCAAGGTACATAAAATGCTTTTAGCCGCTTATCTTTGAATCGGCTTCATATATCGATAAAGTCAGTACCTCTGGTGATCAAGATCTCAAACTCCACTTACCACTGCAGATGTTTTCCATCTAATTGGTTATCCCCACCTTCACTCCGTATAGGTGGATTATTGGAATCATGATATCATCATGACACAATGATTCACAACCATCGGAAAGACAGAAGAATCGCAATGGGCGGCGTAGTGGATATTGTAGAGGCTATGGCGGGAGCTGCGATACTGTTGATGGTAAGTAAGCGTAAGTAAGGTGCATAAGATCTAAAGAGAGTTTCCCAACCAGCTATACGGTGTGTGACAAGGCCAGCGCAGGTTAAAAAGGTTCGCATGTTGATTTGCATACGAAGGTGACCAATATGCTTGTTATCAAACTTCGTTCACCTTACAGATCTAGGTCTCTTCTGTCCCTTCAAGGACCAACATTTCATCGAAACGAATGCTGAGAAGCGCAACATTCCTGCATTTCGTACACTGGGTTCATTCGCTCTTTCGTCAACAGCGTTGCAAAAAGGTCGTTGGAACTTTTTTGGTGTTTACATACCGTCAACGCTTCGCTAACAGATGCTACCGTTGCAAAGCATCCTCAAGCAGATTAGCAGGACCTGAGGATGTGCAGGTGAGGGGAATCACGATGAAAGCGCTCATCTACAGCTGGCAGTTTCGCATAGCATAAAAATCCATGAGCAAGTTCTGATGAGATTTCATCAGACGCTGATGCAAAAATGATGTGAAAGAAACTTACATCACAAGTAGCCTAGTCTACTTTTGAGGATCCCATTCGTCGGAGAGTTCACGCACTGCAGCCTTGAATAGGCGCTGATAAACATCGTCGACAGTGCGAGAGAATGGAGAAACGCATCTCTCCGTCGGATTCGCGGCCATCCGATAAGTCTCGAGTGCAGCCCGAACCGCGTGGCGCTGACGTACCTTCTACACCTAGAAGTGATACTTGACCGGATGACACTCCAATGAAACCAATTCAAAGCGGGGTTTATCGTAGGAGTGAGAGGCAGAATAGAAGCTGTCTCTCCTGATCATTTTTTGTATGATTATTGTCCACATGCTCATGAAAACAGACTCGAACGTCATGCCAGTGTGCCCTGGAAGCTCGAACCTCCAATATGAGCATAACGAGCCGACGAAAAAAAGGTGCATCAGTAAATGAGTGTATTATCGAAGCACGGTGGATTCGAGGTTTTTATTCGGCGAGTGAAAGATAGTTGTCACCCTGAGCCGTGATAGCTTCAGGTTGAAGTACGATTGTTCAGGTCTAGTAGCGGAAAGTTAATATTCGGCCATATTATCGAGTGCCTGAGGGCTTCTTAAAGGCTGAGAAAAACGCCTCAAAGTCGCTGACTAAGCAGCTACTATTCGGCCCAGTGTCATTTGCCACCGTTGAGTCTTTCTTTCTGCCCACTATCTCCTTTAGATGTATCAAAATCTCTTGCTTCTTCGGGGCTCATCGAAGGCGCTTAAATAACAATCTTTCGAATCTCAGAGCTTTGCAAAGGCTACAACGGCTGCACTAAATCGCCTGTGCATAGGCGCCACGTTGGTGCCAGCGTTTATGGATAACGTTTCTTACCGTATGGCCAAGGTACACCTGTAGCATCCTAGGAAACCTCATGGTATCTGTTTCGTTTCCTCGCAGTTGTGAAACTTTTATGGCACATAAAATCAGTCCCATCAGCAGATTGAGGACACCGGCGGGCCACGGAGCTATCTTATCTTTTCAAACGATCTTCAAAGGGTCACGCGTATACGGTCAACTTCCTTGGTATCTACCTCATGCTGAACGCACTACCGAAGCCTCGAACTCAGTTCTATGGATGCTAAATCGATGGCCGAGTTTCTCTTGAGCTCAGGATAGCTGAAGATCTCATAATTGCGACCTCTTGATACCCGGTCCAAGAAGTTGGGAGTTCCGTATCGATTATGGATTTGATCGTGCGATTATTGGGACGGGAGACTCGGTGTCTGATGAAAGGTATATATTTATGAACTTCCCTCGTAGACGAAGATGACAGACAACTCTCATATAAAGTCTTTCAATGACGATATCTCCGATTTACGGAAGATGGCTGTTCTTTTCCACGGTTTCGATAGATTACCATAATATGCGTTACACAGCAGACTCTCGATTTACACGATCCTGCTTCTATTTTACGGTGAGTAAAATGTTCTTCTAGACTTCTCGCTCTTCTCGCTCTTCCAGAAGGAATAGTCTGTCTGGTAGCTTCTTGTGTTTCTTTCCCAGCTTCAGGCTCGTTATGCGCCCTTCGCTACATCACTTCCTCCCTGGAGGTGTCTAATAACCTCATGCAGGCCCTCTCATTGTCCGCGATGTTGTTGTAAATCTTCACCGACAAGCAACATCTATTTTCCGCGGCAATTACACGCTGCATCGAGCCTGTCTATTCTATCCCTTGCGTACTTACGGCACGTATTTAACCTTCTTTATGACCCGAGGAGGCTCTAACCTATTTTGCTATTCTGGTGCCTTCTACCTTGCAGGTTCTGGTTAGTATTCACAAAATATTGTCTGAAAGTCGGACAGCCAATGCAAAGGGTCTAACCGCATGTGCGATATCGTATCCCAGTGCCCTTCGCATATCCCGCACATCTTCGAAGAGGTGTCAGCGACAGCGACAATGATTCGAGTATGGTACATGTGGTGTTTGTGGGAAGAGTAGTATAGAAACTAATCGCACCCTGGTCTACCCCTTACACCATAAAAAACGAAGATCACAAATGTGCCGAGGTCCATTCCCCATGTACCAAGCTATGTATAGGTGTGTACATATCATTTATCGATACCCATGCTACTCTGTTGACGGTATTATGATAACGCCCATGACTATAGAACCGAAGATCTCACATATAGTGTATCATACTATAATTCCTGTTCTTGGCGGTGAGTTCCCGCTTTCCGCATCTGGGGCATCTATTTTGGGATATCGATGCAATCGTTCCGGCTCTCCAAAACATTGGCCACGAATTCAACACTTATGGCATTTCCTTGGTTCCATCGAATGTGTAGTACTCGGGCTGAAGGAGCCCGAGCCACGTATAACATTCTCCGTGCGATGTCGTAGACATCGGAAATGAACGACGGGCGATCACAGCATCAGAGCTCTGACAGCCTTTCGAACATAAGCGTTCCTCGAAAGTACAAGAGAGTACGCCTCCTGTCGCTAAGTAATGTTCTCAGGCTTTTTGCTCGACTGTATGTCTCTGACACTTCAAATTAAAGCTAAAAGGCAAATCCGAGGATTTAGGCGGAAGCATCTACATCATGATGGCGCGGCACGTAGCTTTCCGGTTCTAAATACAGATTGGCGTTTGCTACAATGCAATCTGTCTCGGTGTCAAATCTCTTTTCTTCGATCCTTCTTGCCTTGCTTCCTTGGAGCAGTCGGCCCTGTGTGGTGGGCGGTCACGGTATCCGGGCCAAGAACGTAGGATATATATTTAAGCTCATTCTGCCAGCTCTCCATGAACCATGCTTGCGTTACGAGCTGCCCGTCTGCAGACTATCCCCCCATCGTGCTTCGCCCGTATATTCCTTCGGACAAGCATGTCTGACACTGCCGTCATTGATCCATACAGTCGAGAAGGCCTTAAGGACTGGTTCGGAAGGGGATTAAACAGTCGTAGTAAAGTAAGTGCTATTCGGTCACTGTAGAGAGCCTTTCTTTTTGTGAACGGTGTTACACGTCAGTACTACAAACTTCCTGCCGATGGAAGGGAGATGAATGTAAGAAGATCTTCTAGTCCACTTTCTTCTGTTACTTATTTCTCGAGTTCCAGCGGTTGTCCTTGCAACATAGAATATGGAGGCTTATGGTTGGAGGCTTGTTCCCTCGAGAATCGGAACACGACATTCGTAAAGCCCTTATCCAGGCACAGCGCTCCTCAAGACAACCGCATATCCTTGACATTGGTTCAGGGTCGGGAGTATGGTATGTCCGCTCTTCATTGGTATCTTTTCGTACTCACGGAACTCACGGCATTACATTCAGGGCAATCGAAATGGCAATGATGTTTCCTACCGCTAAAGTCATAGGCATTGATCTGATAGAAAGTAAACCATCGTGAGTAGACTGTCTGGGAAATTGCTTTTAGTACTATATTGATCATCTTGATACATTATGGTCATAGGCATAAACCATCCAACTGCAGGTAAGCCGATCAATCCGTTCTAATTATGCTCTGCTGATAGACACTTTTGGTAGCTTTCGGATAGCAGATATCACCAAAGGCCTGGAGGAGTTTGAAGGAAAGTTTGATGTTGTGCACTGTCGCAGTGTAGCCGGACACGTTGGTGTAGTTTCTCTACTAAATTTAGCATTTTCACTGACTTCTAACGCAGGTTACGGATGCGGTGGAGCTTACTCGGATTATTGGGACATGTCTCAAACCTGGTTAGTCCTCTTCTTTTCCGCTCTGCACTAGATAAAGGATCTGACGGTGACCATAATATACCAGGGGGAGTATTCCTGTCTGCTGATGCCAATAAGGGTGTTTTTACTTCCGACAAGAAGCTCTGTATTCCCGCATCTACAGACGGGCGAACTCCAAATGATGGAAGAAGCTGGTTTGCA
This sequence comes from Trichaptum abietinum, assembly GCA_910574555.1. Classification (NCBI taxonomy): domain Eukaryota; kingdom Fungi; phylum Basidiomycota; class Agaricomycetes; order Hymenochaetales; family Trichaptaceae; genus Trichaptum; species Trichaptum abietinum. Next base: position 3,514,118 of record CAJTBE010000005.1, on the reverse strand, counting down.
CGCTGGATGCTGGAAGTTACCGACCGATGGACATCTAAAGGTCACGCGAACACCGAAGGCGATAAGCTTAGCTCCCTGATTCGCAATGATACGCAGTTCGAACTATTAGGAGAGAAGGCCTACTGGAGTCCCGTGAACTGGGATGGCGAGGGTGTCCCAAACGGATCGGAAATTGGAAGGCTGATGGTACTTAATGCGATCGTAAGTCGTACCTTCTCACCTTACTCTCAGAATGGTTAGCGCACAGTTATTTATTTGTTGACTCTTGCAGGACTTTATGGAATCAAGCAAGCCCGCGCTACTATCTGAAGAGCTACCAGACCATGTGGTTGACTCGTGGATCAAGAACGTGCAAGAAGAGATCCTGGATCCGTCGCAACATTTACTGATGAAATGGGTGGTGGCATGGGCAGTGAAGCGACAATGACGTCGTTGATGCGCAAGTTTTCTTTTCGTGTTCTCGACTCGTCTAATGAGCGTGCCGGATTGCTGCCTGATTCCTTCGATTGGATCTTCATTTGGATATATGTGGCTTTTATACCAGGGGCATATGGATCTAGACTGATGTCTGGATAGTAATTTATACCTTCTGCAAATTCTTGCATCCACCTTTTGCGTAACCACCTTCTCTTCTCTTCTCCCGTCCTCGCGAACTGCGATACACGGACTTCCAGGCAACTCCACAGGAACTGGAAGTCTAATTGACTTCCCTTAGCATTGGACCCGAATGCATCTCACGGAGATAGGAACTGCTCAACAGGTCATAGAGGCATCGGATGAATTCGCTATTAAGCAATATCAATTGCAATTACTCGATCCCCGCTTCATAAGTAACTCAAAGAATCTATTATTAGTTCTCAGCGCCTCGAATCGGTTCTAGACGGCGGAAGCGTCGAAAACTCGATATATTGCTGGCTATGACACTTGTTACGAGTTCAGTGCTGTGATTCGAATTCCTCCGAAACTCATAGTGTGCCTAATTACGAACTCGACAGCTGCAAAGGCTGAAGCTTGAGGAGAAAGTTCGGGTTTCAGGTAGGCGTGGCCTGTGCGTATGTTTAGAAAGAAGATCAAGAAGCAAGAGATTTTGATGAATACAGCAGACATCGGCGTTTAGAAGTTTTCTGATTAAACGACATCTTGTCTTCGCACCTGGAGCAGAAGAAAAGAATACGAGAAGTGAGGGACTCAGAAGTCACATCGATGACCAGCACTGATGGCGGCGGGAGTCGGAGGCCAACTCTATTAGAATATCCAATCTGCGATCGGATAAATCAGATAAATCACTCATATTCCTATCACTCATCATATTGTGACAGTATCTCGAGTAAAAGACCTAAGGAAGCAAAGCACTCGATGTTAATATAACTAACTATAGTATGAATGGTATGTCCGTATAATAGCTAAATAAAACGATGTTCTTCTCGACGTTCAGATGCTCATTCTTCTGATCTAAATATGCACTTTATCTGTGGAAAATACTAAAGCTCAAGATGACCGCGACTTATTCAAGTAAAAGGAGTTCAGAGTCAAAGAGACAAGCTCGAGCCTTGCCGAGAAGCCGATCTGAATACAAGTTGAAATTGAAAATAATTGATCCGCTTGATCCGCCGGAGTTTATTCTCAAGTTGTTGGCACCGCCACTCCCAGTGCGGCCTGAGCGTACTACGATCTCGGCTTCGAGTTGGGGTTTCCTTTTCCTCCAAGGGGGCAAGACTCTGCCAGCCTTACCGTACATGGTACCACCGATGTCACCAACGACTGACAATCTGCCAGCTACCTCAGGCTCGGAGGCAATTAGGAGAGATTCAAACTGATACGAACACCCACAAAACGACAAACGAATTGCACAATTAGCACCCTGTCGGAACGATGTCCCACTTGCGCCATACACAGCTCACCATGATTGACCTGTATTCGAAACGTAAGGCGTCTCCTATTTCACAGCCTTCCAGGCACCTCACAAACTCTTCATATCTCTCATACAACTCCTTTTGATCTGATGTATCTGGGGACAGTGCAAATGAAGTTTGCTATATCAGTGATACGAGAGTGAAAGTTACCGGCATTAATTGCATTCGGGCGGAGAGGAACTCCTTAATATCACTTACTTGATTGCCAGGATTCGCTTGGAAGGTATTATTTGTCGTGCCTCCGCTTCATGGCCGGACGACGTTGATAAAACCCTGTACGGGCTCTCGTCGACGACTCTTCTCTCTGCCCTCGCCCTTCCTTCTCTTCAACTTCACCGCCGTGACGTCCAGCACTTTCTAATCCTACTCAAAATGATGAGCTCAAACGCAGATGGAGTCGACCCGGATATTCTGGCGATACTTGTGAACGAGAACAGGCTTGACATCATTGGACGGTTGGCGTCGGTGACTCTACTGTTATTTGATATCAGTTGAGTGCACACTAACATAACTCATCACAAGAATTCTGATCTCAATGACATGCCTTCGTTTACCTAGTTATCACTTTTGACCGGGAGGTACGAGAATGTCCCTCCGGTAGAAAGACAACTTTACTGACGCCTACCTTCGATTGCTTGATACAGGCCAGATACTTTTGGGTTAGTGGAGCTTGCACTTTAACTGTTTGAGGAGACAGGAGTGAATAGACCGACTTTTTTTTCGTCCAGAAAAAGCCTCTTGGCTTTGTACAGCTCATATTCTTTCTGGTACGTACCTGCTCTCCGGTTCAACTCTTGAGTTCTGCTTAACAGTCTCATTAGAATCGATATCCGCAGCTCATCCTGGCCATCGTTGATACTTTCCGTACGTATACCTCATCAGACCTTAATCTTATAGGCCGATGTACTCATGGAAGACTTGCCTCAGGGATATTCTACCTCGCAACTGATACCTCGTGAGTGCTACTTACTTCCGTTAGCTTCGGGGAGACGCCTGACAAAGTTTGCTTTTACATTCAGATGTATGTTTGATAAAATGCTTTCGGTTTTGTCATCTTCACGACTGACGATCTATGTCCCTCGTTTGAAGGTCAAGTCTTCGGATGGTTCTTTGATTTATGTGGTGAGTACTTATCGGAAATGTAATATTTCGCATCCGGATTTTCTCAGCTGACTCATATACTTGATTCTCTGTAGATTGGGGGACGATGATTCTCATTGACGGTAAATATAGCACTCTCTCACATACCCATCAACGCTCTCCGAAGCATGCGGACTCAAATACCTTCTTTCTCCTTCTGCCATTCCGTTCTCCGACAGCCATTCTGACGATCCGAGTTCATGCGCTGTACGAAAGGAGTTAGTGGCGTCTTATTTCCTACTTCCAAAATCATGACGATGAACTGACTAAATCTCTTCTATCCTCCGGCTTCCAGACCGTGTGTTTCTGTACTACCTAGCCCCGTTCCTCCTCGCCGAAGCGGCGGTCATGTTCGCGATCGTCGTAAAAGTACACCTGTCTTTGTCCGGTATGCCTCTCCTTATCCAACAATCCCGGAATGAATATTATGAAGAAAAAAAGGACTAACCTCGAGAACAGTCGAGGCATTCGTCCTAGCGAACATCTTGAAGGGGTGCTCGGAGAATGGCTTCCCCATTCTCTGGGCAACTTGTTACTGGTGCGTCACTCTCTGTCTCGCCATTCCCATATCTAGGCGAACAAATCCAGATTCGTTATTATGAGGAAAAGGACTAAAGCTACACTTGAATGTAGGATCCCGTCGCTGCTCTACGAGATCACGCTCCTCATCTTGACGATCTACAAGATCGTCCAGTTCTGGCGCGACGGTGGTATACACGGTGTCCCGGGATTGGTCGGGACGCTCGCGCGGGACCAGGTGCTTTATTTCATTGTGTAAGTCTCTTGGCCCCTTGTACTGTTAGCTTTGGTCTTGACTTAAGTTTCGATTTCAATTTAATACATCTGCTCCCTCGTCACTCGATCGTTCACCCGGCCGGCCTACTAGCGTCCTAGCATGCGGCATGGTGAACATCTCGGTGTACTGGGTAAACAACACACAGTTCCTGAGCGTCGCGTCCGTGTTCGTGATCCCCATGGTGTGCATCGTCGGCAGTCGCATCCTCCTGAACCTGCGCGAGGCAGCTGACCATCGCATCGTCGTCTCTGGTGGCGCTGGGGGGCCGCACAAGGGCAGGCACGGGAACGATTCCGACTTGAATGGATCGAGAGGGCAGGTAGTCAGTGAGATGCGGTTTACGTGATGCATGGAATTGGAAATGAAAATATTTGATCTCTTACTGCAATATTATAAGCTTTGGGGGTCAGCAACCTCAGGTTACGGCATGTCTTGTTGCACTTCATTGATGTATGGTAGATGAATGATTGTTTTGTGTAAGTAAGATATGCATAGTAGTGAGCAATATTATCCCCCCATGGAAGGGAAAGGCATGTGCGTTCTCATTTATCATATAGTACGGAAGAGAAATAGTCGAGAAAGAAGGGAATATCACCCTTCGGTGTGGGTTCGGCATTTCATCGACATCGGAGTCTCAACTTGATGCCGCGGAGCTTGATATCTTGTAAGCTGCCGAGACTCTCAAATTTCACCTCACGTTAGCACTCGTAATCGATGATAGCTACATAACATGGAAGGATTTGTGCTAGAACGTCGTGTCATAGAGCTATAACCATGTATAATGATGAAGTCTTCCTGAAAGCTCACTGTATAGGTGAATAAGTAGCATTTAGTCATTTAACAAAAAGTATGTGGTCAATACAGAGATAAAGGGGCATTCAGATATAGCTCATATGAGATATTGATCTCGGTCACCATGATGAATCACATTTTTACGCCAAAAAGTAAATCCTACGCAGATCGTAAATATAAGCAGTCTGTCTGCAAAGTGGACATTGTGATCGGGCATTGAGTGATTGGTTGATGCACCTGCAAGCACCGAGGCATCAGAAAGTTGATCTCAAAACTGAAGCACTAAAAGATACGTACGATGTACAGAAGACGTGTCCACAGCGTAGACAACTAAGATCAGTTTTCTTGTCCCAGCATAACGGACATTTGTAACCTTCTTCCGGATCATGATATTGTTTGGCGGTCCGCTTAGCAGCATCAGCCCCAGAAGATCTTACGATAGTGGCCCCAGATCGGGTGGATGGAGAATTCTGGTCAACTGGTGGTTGTAAAACTGTGTTATTACCCCATCCCCCCCATAGCGATCGGATGAAGGACGTGAAGAGGCTTTTCCCCTCTGTTTCGTATGACTCTCCTGTCACGGAGTTCTCATTATATTCTCCATCCCCATACTCTCTGTGCACAATAACGTCTTGGGTTCGGACTGACGGCACATCTGTCGGCCGTTGAGTTTCCATCCTGGTCCGGGCCATCCGCTCGGCTGTCAATGAATGGGTTACGGGAACATTCGAGTTCGGGAATGTTGGCTGAGCTATTGAAGGTCGAGTTTCCCTTGCATAGGTTATCGATTCAGAAGGTCGATTTACTGTAGAGTAAATGGTATGAGCACCAACGCTCGGGCGTGTGAAAGTTGAGATAGGATTTCCCCGGCTAGTCTGCTGCGAAGCTTGGAGCGTCTATTGAATATTTAACGTCGAATATCAATTTACTTCAGAGAAACGAAGTGCGCATACCGTTCGAGTCCAAGCGTCTACCGTCTCTAATCCACCCCTTATCAAAGCCGTCTCCAGGTCACTCCTCGTCCTAATATCACTACGGGAACGAAGTGCCTGGCGATGAATTCCGCTTGCACTACAGTGGTTAGCCAATGCATTGGCATCCAAGAAGCGGCGGTTGCATGGCACGCAGCGGGGATGTGCAGGCGAGTTTGCGACGTGAAGTGCCCGATCTTCAGGACTAGGGAACTGTCTATTGCATAAAGAGCAGAAAGATGTGCGGATAATCCGACTTGGTGCTCGGGCCGACTCTTCTGCATAAGATCCGGTAGTTGCTTCTATCTGACTGACCCAGCTGACAATATCCATCGTTCTATTGTCGTGAAAGTTGGGATGGAGAGACCTCCTTCGAAGTAAAAAGTCGAATTGAAGAGAATCTTGGTGAGGAGATGGTGGCCAGGGAACTATCTGAATGACAGGGGTAATTCAACCGTATACCCGAGAGATAGTTACCTCACCCCACTTTTGGGCCAGTGTATATATGGCCAAGGTCTAGACAAGCACTGTAGCGCTGAATCATATGTCCTAGTATAACATGGCTTGAGCGCCAGCAGTGCAGCAATAGCTCATGACAGTGGTTCTTTGATTAGCGCCAGGGCAAGTCGCTGGCAAAAAGGAGACCATTCTCACAGAAACGAGGTTTGGATACCAATAAGACTAGTGTATATATATACCAGATTTCAAGGTACTCCCTCGCAGAAAATGGAGATAACCATTATGCTACATATGTGATGATGCCGAAACGAATGGGGATGTCACCGTTAATCAATTTCGGCGGAGCTCGAAATGTTTGCAATCCGAGCCTGGCGAACACATTTCGGTTTAAACTGTGTCTTGACTATATACTAGTAGCACTGTAGTAGGACGGCAGGCAGCTAAGGAAGCTATACATTCATTAAGCACGTTCCTTTCCATATCAACAGTATACCACGATAAAAAACACATCCTCGGTTCTTACAATATTCCGTATACTCATACTGTATATTCCATTTGGAATCGCATCACGACCCATCAGTGCATGGATATGAGCAATTATGTATCCTCTGCCATACATACAACCAGACATTCCCGACCTCCTTCAGGATAGGCGAACGCCATTTCCATTCCGAAGGGAAGAATGTGGAGCCTGACGGTAGACCTCGGTCAATCATCGGCTCTCTGCTACGGCAGAATGTTCTACGAATACGACAGTAAGACAGTAGCTGTTGATTTCTCTCACTCATACTACTCCACTAAACTGCTAGATTGGTAGGAGGAAGGAGAAAGACATACGTTCTGATCCGAATATTTTGCTGCGCAGTTAGCTATACGGCGACCGCCGTTTACACTCGAAGGGACTTCAGGAAAAAATAACACCCTCTTCAATGGGACAATGGGACGATGCTTGAGGAAGAGATGGTATCACGTTATCAGTCCTTTTCGCCGAGCTTTCTTATAGGTAGAATTTCGCTTAGCCATCTCCGCTTCGATATGTTGGAGAATGAGTCGTACATCCCGATGTCCGTCAGCCCGTCCAGTGATGTCGCAACCATTCCCTCCCCAGTCTCTCCTATTCTCCGACTACTTCTCCTTCTAAGATGTGGTACTATAAAGTCACCCATCATTGCCGCTCATCGTAACTCCCTCCCTGTACGATTCTAGACTTCGAAACCTTGCGATAAATAATGTGTCGCTATCTCGCAGTCCTTCCGGCGATCTCAGTCGCACTCGCACAGACTTTGACGGGGCAATTCGACTGCATGCCCGCGGGGAACTTTCAACTCTGTCAGAACCTGTGGGGTGCTTGTAAACTAGTAGTGTCATTCAGCATTCTGAAATCTCTGTTGAGCTCACTATTGACATCAAATAGCTGCCGGGGTAGGAGGCCAGAACTCAACGCTCATCAGCGCGTCTGGTGATACCGTTTCATGGGAGACAATATGGACGTGGGCGAACAACGAGAATAGCGTGAAGAGCTGTACGATCGCCTTTACCTTGAATAATGGGTTTGAACGCTAATGAGATTGTACTAGACGCTAATGTCCAGTCCAACACTGCACAAGGAGTTCAAGTACGCGCGCTAAATAATTAAGCTCGGAGATATTTGGATCAATTAGCCTTCCTTAGCTATCGAACATCGTATCTGCTCCTACAAGCTGGAACTGGACGTACAAGACACAATCTGACGGTATTCGTGCGGATGTCTCGTACGTTCCCTCACACCAGATGCAGATATTCGGTATGTTGACTATGTCCGAAAGGTATGACATCTGGTTCGGCGCAGCATCCACCGGTGCACCTGCTTCCACTGCTTCCTCCTACGAAATGTAAGTAAGCTTAGGAGTTCGGAAGGAGTGAACTACAATCTTGACCTCGAACCCCAGTATGATCTGGCTTTCAGGAAAGGGAGGGTGAGCCGCTAGAGTACTCATAAGAAGTGCATTCACTCATCAGCTCTTAATTAGCATCCAGCCCGTAGGGTCGCAGGCTACGACGGGCATTAGTCTCGCAGGGCATACCTGGAACCTTTGGAAAGGGCCGAACGCCAACTGGGAGGTCCTATCTTTCGTTAGCGCAGACGGTGATATTACAGATTTCACGGCTGATCTGAATGACTTTTTTAGTATGTCCTGGTTTAGACCCTTAACCATTCCTTTTGTGCAACTTCTAATTGCTTTCCCCATGAATAGCGTATCTTACCGAAAGTCAGGGTGTGTCCTCGAGTCAGGTAAGCAGTCCCTTCGGTCCTAACATGTGTCGGTAGCGTAGAGCTGATCGAAGCTATTTAGTTCTTACAAGCAGTTCAGACGGGCACAGAGCCCTTCACCGGTAGTGCGGACCTTCTCATCAACAGCTTCAGCGTATCTGTAACTTCAAAGTAAAGAAGCGAGTAAGAATATTTATTGAACCCGTACTATTTATCATTCTCTGAGGGAGCATCTCTAGTGGGGACGCACAAATTTATCCTGTCCAAATTCCATTAGATGGAAGGAATCTTTCAAGAGTTCATCTCACAAACTATTATCATGCTTCCTTTCCAAACCACCATCTCTCCATTACCCACTCCGTCTCTTTACTTCCTTCTATTTTGAAGTCAGCTCTTCCAACGAATTTCTGTCCTGTTATGAGCATGGGCAGCCAAAATTTGTCGTCGGCCCACATCTTGTCGTATGGTATATCAGGAAGTGATTTATCCCGAGCTACAGCAGGACTGAGATATTCCTCCGGAATTGCAAACCATTCTGGTCTCATTTCTTCCGTTCTTACATCGATTATCAATGAGAAGAAAGATAGAGATAGAATGAAAGAGCTTACTCGACGGGCTCGTTTTGAAAGTGCTCTGTACGGTAAACGTGGATGTAATAGGAGTACTCGTAATCGGAAATAACGAAGAGGAGAATGCCACAGGGCTCTAGTTCACAGTCCAATCCAGATTCTTCCTGAAAGATTTTGAGGATGGATTCAATATAGCTACCAAGAACCACGTACTTTGAGTTCTCGAATAGCCGCTTCTGAGGGCGTTTCTCCGGGTTCAACTTTACCGCCAAACCCATTATAACTGATTAGATTAGAGAAATGTCATAAAAAGAATAATATTAAGGCTCATGAGCTCACATTCCGAGTCCAAATCCCCTCTTCTTCATACCAAGGAGGAGCTGAGCTTTCTCAAGTGTAAGAATGGATGGATGCCAGTAAGAACTCGATCGTACCTTTCCTGTTCCCTTGTGCACTACGAAGGCATTTGTAAAGTGTTTGAACGGAGGACATTCACTCCAGTTTTCGTCACCTCCAGAATTGAATTCCACTAACTGGCCCTCAAGGCCTGGCGGGATGCCTTTCATTCCGAGATGAATGTGAGAGATGGGTTCTGAGTCACAAGAAGTGGTTGAGAAGCTTGCTTATTCAGGCCAGCCCTAAACAGGTTAAGTAGTATGAGCCGGCCCTACAGCTGCTGTCCCGAACTTCGTTGCGCCCTGTGGATGTTCTGAACACTTCGCACTACGACACCTTTGCTTCAACATGCCTTCCCCATCAAAACGTCCAAGGCCAAGGACGCCAGATGGAAGGCCACCGAAGCGTCAACAAACTTCATCTCCTGAGGAAGGTGAAGTCGACGACGGCAACGCAGGTGCCTCACCTACGCCGCGCTCTCCGCTTTCGAATGCCAATGCGAAATTCAGAGTTCCTTTCCCCTTCAAGAACAAAAATGTCAAGCAGCCTTTGTCTCTGAGAGATCGTATCTCCACAGAAAAGGGAGATAGGTGGGCTCCGGGGGTTTATGAAAGGCCGGAGGGAGATGGACGACGGGCAAGAGATGATGAGGCTCAATCGCGACGCAGACGAGACAGAAGAAGCAGTGGTGGACATAGCAGAAGAGGAGGTACTAGAGACTCTTGGATGCCGACCTCAGCAGATCACTACGAGCCAGATCCTCCGGCCGCAGACCCGTATTCATCCATTCGAGATAGTGACAGGAGGTGGGCACCTCGGGACCGTGACTCTCGTTCCCCTCCTCCTCGAGATCGAAAACGCGAGCATTCTCCTGCGCGCACGCCTTCCGTATCACCTCCATATATACCCCGCTCACCATCATCTCGCTCGCTATCTCCTCCGAACCGGCGCTCGCGAGAGCGACCCAAGCACCGCCTTCCTACTCCTCGCGCTCCGACGACAGTTTCGCCTCCAAGAATTGATTATCCCAATGGCTCTCCTTATTCCTCACGAAGCCCGTTTAGTCGGGATCACTATCGTGACCGAGAACGCGACCCGCGCGGTCAATACCATCGAGATGACTATGACTTCGTCTTTGGAAGGGAATCAGAACGGGATGCACCGAAGGCGCGCATGTCGGGTGCCAACTACAGCCGTCCGAGATACTCGAAGTCACCCACCTACAGACCCCGCTCTCCGACTCGCCCGCCCGTTGAGGAGTCTTCTAGTGCTCCTCCGCCTCGCTCTCCACACAACGATGGTGCACAAACACCTTTTGGCCCGCCTCCGGCTCCATTACCGCCTCCCGATACAACGCTATTGCGTCCTCACGATGTTTTGATCATTAAACCAGAGCCTACCCGACCTGGCGCACCCCTTGGTGTTCGTACACCGCCATCGATGTCTCTGAGTGCCCCGGCAACGCGAAAAGCGACACCAGTTCCGCCTAAAGAAGCACAGGTCAAGACAGAAGCGTCCGAAACTCTAATAGCAGTGAAGAAGAAACGGACACCAGTAAGGCGTACTCGGGAAGATGAAAAAGTGGCCTATGGACGCGTGTTCATAGGTTGTGGCCAGAGGGATGATTACGATATCATGACGAAGGTTGGTGAAGGTACCTTCGGGTGAGTGAACATGTGCACGGAATGGGCTGATTTAAGCTAACTATTTTAAAACAGAGAAGTGCATAAGGCTCTGCATAAGAATTCTAAGCAGCTTGTTGCGTTGAAACGTATCCTTATGCATAACGAGAAGGAGGGAATGCCTGTAACTGCCTTGCGCGAGATCAAAATCCTCAAAGCCCTCAGGCATCCTTGTATTGTCGAGCTTTTGGACATGTTCGTCATCCCAAGTAGGTTTTTTCCCGATTAATCTCTTTTGTGGTTGCAGTGTTCATCATGCCAAAAGGCAAGGGCAAGGAAGCGCCGATGTCTGTGTACATGGTCTTCCCTTACATGGACCATGACTTGGCTGGCCTGTTGGAGAACGAGCGAGTGAAACTTCAGCCGAGCCAGATCAAACTGTACATGAAGCAGTTGCTCGAAGGAACGGAATACATGCATCACGTTCGTGTTACTTATTTATGTTTTACCCAACGGAATATTGTCCTAACATTGCTACAGAACAACATTCTACATCGCGATATGAAAGCTGCCAATTTACTCATCTCCAACAATGGGTCGCTTCGGATTGCTGACTTCGGTCTTGCTCGCGCATTTGATCCCAAGATTGTTACACGTGCTGGCCGGTTCAGAGACCATCGTGAACGACGCTACACGAATTGCGTCGTTACGCGGTGGTATCGACCACCTGAACTTCTACTCGGTGCGCGTCAGTACGGTGGGGAGATCGACATCTGGGGTATCGGCTGCGTTCTTGGCGAGATGTTCATGCGCAGGTCAATTCTTCCTGGTAACTCTGACTTGGACCAGCTTGAGAAAATTTGGAGCATCTGCGGGTCGCCCAACCAACAGAATTGGCCTGATTATGATACCTTGCCAGGATGCGGGGGTCAAATTCGTTTCAGACCGCAGGAGAGACGAGTCAAGGACGTCTATGAATCGTAAGCTCATGCGTTGTTGTTTTACCTTCAGCCAAATCTAAACAATGAGTAGTCTTGGAAGGGAAACGTGTGATTTGCTCGACAAACTCCTAATCTTAGACCCAAGAGAACGTATCACTGCTTCAGCAGCGCTTGACCATGAGTACTTCTGGTCCGACCCTCTACCTGCCGATCCTAAAAGGTACTTTTACGTGATTTTTGCTTTTTACTTGTTTGGCTTACTCGATCATATCATAAGTCTTCCGATGTACGAATCCTCCCATGAGCTCGATCATCGGGGTAGACGTCATCATCACCACGCCGAACCTCCCAAACCTAAAATTCCTCCCGTCTTCAATCGACCACCTATCGTCATCCCGCCTTCTCTCGTCAGACGTCCGTCAATGCCGAAGCCTAGTGTTAACGACAGTCAACCATTTGCAGGCATCCGACCTGGGTTCACCGGCGTGAACGCATACCAACAACATCAACAACCCATGCCCCAAATTCCGTTCCCAAATCCTTTTGCACAACCACCCCCCGAATGGATGTTTGCAAATCAGAATCCCAATTACGGTCCCCCGCCTGGTGGACCTTTTTACATGGGAGAGCCAGTGCGAGGGCCACATCGCATGCCTGGTTATCCCATACCCCCCAATTCTTCACTTCCACCTCGTCCACCTGGACTTCCACCTCGCCCAAGTACTGATCGTGCACTTCCCCCTCCCATGGGCAAATTCGGAAACCCTAGGCCGCCACGGCCAGGTTTTGTGCTAGTCACACGTGAACCGGATGAACCGGGTGGGGGAGGACTGAACTATGGGTAAAGTTTTCGTGATTCAAACACAATTGTGTATTCATTGAAATCATTTCTATTTCCGGGTTTCCTTAAAGGACTGTTTGCATATAACTGCATATTTTCCATTACTTTGTTTCGCTGTTCACCATGAATCAGATTGTTATACACCGCACCTTACAATCCCACTGCACTAAACTTGTAGAATACTATTAGATGTACACTGTTATCTCATAATTGAAAAGCTTTTAGCATGTTTATTCTACAGTAAATGTCATGGAGTCATGATGGGAATACAAATATGTACAAATAAGGTCAAAGTTTATTGAGACTTCAACATCAGGAAAAGTGCGGGAAAAGTCCAGCCTACAGTTGTCCCCCTCATAATGAATAGGGGTCCGTGGAAGGATATTATATGCATTATTAGGGGTATACATTTTGAGGAGTTTGTATTAATTACCTAATTAATATATTTGCGTGCTTCTTTTTGTGAGAACTGTTTGTTAGGTTAAGCAAAGCAAGGCCTAGGGATAAAAAACAAGATGTTACGTTCACGGCTTTGATGGACTTATCACGGAAATGATAAGTGACCAAAGTGTTGTTGGGTGAAGTATCAAGGTACAGTATAAGAGGGTCCGCTTTGTGAGGGTCTCTTATACTGGAAGTCGTGGATGAACAGAGTCTTTTGTACGTGATTGTAAAAGACTATAGAAGGATTGACTTGAGTGTCAACCTGGGGCCTATGTACATGCACTTATATACTGTAGAGAACAATAAGGTGGAGCAAAAGAGGTCTCCGAAGGAAGTTACATCATAGCGGAGCGAAGTGGAGTGAGTCCGTACTAAGTGGCTCTAATTAGTGGAGTATGATGTCGGAAGGTGGAGTAAATGATGTCAGTCCGTCGGAAGGTAGGGCTGGATGACATCGTCTAGAGCATGACACGGGTGAAGGTCACTTGCAGGTACCTGTGGGTACCTGCATCAAAAAGCCTGCGGTTCCGGGTGCACCCGCGCGCAGGTACCTGTATCCCACAGTTACCTGCGGGTCCAGGTATGGGTTTTTTTTGACCCAGGTACCTGTACAATCATGTGCACACAGTACGTGCACGACAAACGCAACAATGTACCATTACTTCTTCTATACTCTACTCAACATGTACCACTCGTGGTTGGCGCTGCTTCCTCGGCTTTTGGGGCCCGGACAGTCCTGCCAGCTACTTGATTGAATGATATACAGTGTTTGCTGAATGTATTAGACATACTCATTGAATAAAGCTGCAGCAATCACTGTATAATATAGAGCAGCTGATTGAATAAAATGCATTGTTACTGCAGAAAATTTATTACATTTCACTCAGCAAATGCTGGCTGATGAAGAGAAGGGTGAGCCAGCCTTGCTGGGCTCTGATGAAGGGTTGCATACCTAGGGAATACTAGGCCTGCAATACCTATTAGGAATATATCACTGAATAATAGATAATGCAATTGTATACCCACCGCTTTTTTGAGCTATTTATAATACTCAGGTACAATAGCATGCTGTAATAAATCAGAATTTCATAATTTCCGCCTGTTTTGGCATATGAGGCACATCAGGGTCTAAGACTCTGAGGTCCGGCAGGTTCCAGGTCACCTGGAGCTGTTACCGCTTTAGGAGGCTGTGGGAATAAATTCAAATTAGCCTTTGCAGGCCCTACAGGCGTCCAAAAATAGCGCGAAAATAGCCAATAAATCAGAAAATATTCTGGGGCACTGCCGCTTTGCTCTAGCGTGGGAACTATGTATTGAGACGGCCCAAATAGGGTACAAGGATGTTCTGGGCCATCCTGGGCCCTTCCTAAAGTGGTAAAATCATTATAAAATAGATAATTATATTTGTACTTGAGTGCATATATGCAGGCTTCCCCTGGGCTTACCGGCTGCATATAAAATACAGTAAAATCAGATTATATTACTAGAAGCATATTGAACACATTTTGTATAGCTATATATGGTAATTCCAGCCAGTAACATACCAGAAATGTCAAAACACATTCCGGTTGAAATGCTAATACTACCGGGCTCATTTGACTACATTAGGCTACTCCCGGGATGCAAATTTTGATGCAAATCTATTGGGCATACTACTAGAGCCTCAAAAGCCACAGCCTCTACAGATACCCCCGTATGTGCCACACGTGTACTAATGACTTTGATCAACTGTATATATGTCTCACGTAAATCTCACAAAGTTTCACATTAATCGGAGCTTGCGTTGAATTGATATTAAGCCTACAATATTGAGAAATAATGGTCATTTTTAATTTTACGGGAGGTGTACGGGTCAGGCACATGATGCTAAACAGCCATCATAAGTCTCCTAAACATGTTTCAAATGCATGTTTGGGGTACAGATGGAATGTACAGGTTATATGTGTTTTGGACATGTCATACGTATACTGATATTACAAGTAGCAATCCACCCTACAATGTTGCATATGACTTGCACATTCTAACTACATCTCAAACATGCATTTGGAATATGTTTAGGATACATATGATGGCTGTTTGGCATCTTGTGCCTGACCCATAAGCCACCCGTAAAATTTAAAATGACTGTTCTTTCTCAATATTGTAGGCTTAATATCAATTCAACGCAAGCTCCGATTAATGTGAAACTTTGTGAGATTTACGTGAGACATATATACAGTTGATCAAAGTCATTAGTACACGTGTGGCACATATGGGGGTATCTGTAGAGGCTGTGGCTTTTGAGGCTCTAGTAGTATGCCCAATAGATTTGCATCAAAATTTGCATCCCGGGAGTAGCCTAATGTAGTCAAATGAGCCCGGTAGTATTAGCATTTCAACCGGAATGTGTTTTGACATTTCTGGTATGTTACTGGCTGGAATTACCATATATAGCTATACAAAATGTGTTCAATATGCTTCTAGTAATATAATCTGATTTTACTGTATTTTATATGCAGCCGGTAAGCCCAGGGGAAGCCTGCATATATGCACTCAAGTGCAAATATAATTATCTATTTTATAATGATTTTACCACTTTAGGAAGGGCCCAGGATGGCCCAGAACATCCTTGTACCCTATTTGGGCCGTCTCAATACATAGTTCCCACGCTAGAGCAAAGCGGCAGTGCCCCAGAATATTTTCTGATTTATTGGCTATTTTCGCGCTATTTTTGGACGCCTGTAGGGCCTGCAAAGGCTAATTTGAATTTATTCCCACAGCCTCCTAAAGCGGTAACAGCTCCAGGTGACCTGGAACCTGCCGGACCTCAGGGTCTTAGACCCTGATGTGCCTCATATGCCAAAACAGGCGGAAATTATGAAATTCTGATTTATTACAGCATGCTATTGTACCTGAGTATTATAAATAGCTCAAAAAAGCGGTGGGTATACAATTGCATTATCTATTATTCAGTGATATATTCCTAATAGGTATTGCAGGCCTAGTATTCCCTAGGTATGCAACCCTTCATCAGAGCCCAGCAAGGCTGGCTCACCCTTCTCTTCATCAGCCAGCATTTGCTGAGTGAAATGCAATAAATTTTCTGCAGTAATAATGTATGTCATTCAATCAGACAGCTGGCAGCAGTGGCCCGGAAGCTGCACCCGCAGGACGTTGTGGCTGGGAAGGGGGGGGGAGGACAACCAGGGTAGCCGCCGCCTGAGCATAGGTGGCCGGCGCTGTTGGTGGGGCCTGTTGGGTGGGTGGTGGAGGTGCTTGTATGCGCACTGGGCGGGGTGCCGGGCGATCAACAATGATTTGCATCTGCCGGGAGAGGGAGGCCACTTCATTTGAGAGGCGCGTCATGTTCTCAGTGAGTGCAACAATCTCTGGGGAGGGGGCCCTTGGGGGTGGGGTGGGTTCGGGAAGGGATGGGAAGGGGAGGGTGGTGCTCTTGACATGCGCACTATAGGTACTGTAGGCGGTCCTTGCAGTTTCCACTGCATCGGCAGCATTGGCGTCTGCTCCTTGTGCACGCATTACTGTTGCAAAAGAGGCAGAGACCACCCCAAGGATGTTACCCGCGCACTCTGCTGCAACCATTGCAATCTGCGTGTTGGTGAGGTTTGGTGCTGAAGAATCAGCAATTGCCTTCTCAAGGTAGGTCTGAATGCTCAGGGGGAGCGTGTCAGGCTGGGATCCTGCATGCCTTCGGGATGTCTTGTCAACGGGAACCGGGATCATGCCAACTCGGGGCATGATGTCCTGCGAGGTCGAATACTCGGGGACGCCTTCGGGATCGGGATAAGAGCGCGGGAAGCGCTCGGGAACTGGATTCGGGATTCAGGATCAAGATACTTTAGACTGGCCACGCCAGGGATAAACGGGAACAAGCTTTAGACTGGCAGCGCCAGGGCACAAGTGACAGCGAGTGGGCTTCGGGGTGGTCCCGTACAAAGGCTCGGGGTGTCGGGGATGCTTCTCGGAAGCAGACAAACAAGAGACAAGCTAGAACAAGAGACAAGACAAAGACAGAGGTGGATCTCGACAGCCTGGCCTGCAACTAGGCCCAAGGACTTGTGATATTCGAGTCAAGGGAACTAAGTACATATGCTATGGACTTATATAGAGAAAGGAGAGGAAGGGGGATGAATCCCGGACCGCGCGATAGCGTGGGAAAATCGGGGAAATGGGCAATGCGGCAAGCAATGAGGCTTACACATGTAAGACTAAGGGAGAAAAGGGAAAGGGAAGACAAAGGAGTGTCTGGGACATGTGTAGGGCATTGGAAATCGGAGTAATAGTGGGGAAATGAGGGGAATCATGTGGGGGACACGAGGGGGAGGTGAGGATGAGAGGGGAGGCCCTTCGGGAAAGGGAGGAGGGCCTTCGGGAAAGAGGGAAAGGACTTCGGGGAAGTCCCCGGGATAAGTCCAAAAGGGGAAGGCGCTTTCGGGATAAGTCCCGAAAGGGGAAGGTTGTGTCACGACGTGACAGAGAGCCCCGGGATTGAGCCCAAAGGGGAAAGAGGGTTATGTCACGTCGTGACAGTTGCCCCTCCTTAAAAGGCCGAGCCCCGTCGAGGCCAGGGTCCCGTCCGCGGTCGCGCGAAGGTGACAAAATGAAAGAACAACATAACAAAATGTTGTCCAAAATACCCTGAGAGCCGGAATGTTCATCGGCATGGTCCGGGGTGTGATGAGGAAAGAGATGTCGGAATGTTCGTCGACATCAGGAAAAGGGGTGACCGTCACAGTGGTGTGCTGGGTCGGCTGTCTTCAAGTAAGGCGAGCACGTGACTTGTTGTCGTGCTCGCGAAAAGAAAGCTTGCATGCGCGCGCGCGCAAGGCAAGGAGCTTGAGTTCTTGGACCAATTGAATGGTCATGAGGCCCGGGGTTGAGGCCTTAGCGGAAAGGTGCCGCTGAAAATTGCCTGCGGCACGCGCGAGGCAAGGAATTTGAAACCAGGCCCGGGGTTGAGGCCGTGGTAGTGATATAGCGATGACGGAGAGTCGTCGCCGAAAGATAGCCTGCGGCACGCGCGAGGCAGTAATTTGAGACTGGCCCGGGGTTGAGGCCATGATATCGTTTGCAGCAAATACTTGCTAGCAAAAGATAGCCTGCGGTATTCGCAAGGCAAGGAAGGTGTTTGGCCCGGGGTTGAGGCCATGATGTCGATTGCAGCTGGTGCAAACGGCATTGCAAGGATCCAAGGGTAGCGATTGACCCAGATATTGTGTGTCCGGTGACACAGCAAAAATGGTACCATGAGGGGAGGACTTTTTTTTGAACCACACTTGGGTGGTAAGCGCTGAGTTGAGGCCACGGGATGGCCTTCGTGCCCCGTGGGGTTCCGGGGTGTGCGGGTATTGAAAAAGAAATAATGGGTGGTCGCGTCGTTGCGAACAAAGTTGGCGGGGTGTGCAAAATGGGATGAAATGGAATATTAAAATAATGGGAATGAAAATAATGGGGGAAGGCAAAAATGGGGAATGTGAAGAGACGAAATCGATGGAAGCAAAGGCGGTGGATGTAAATGGTGAAAAACTGAGAGTGAAGGGATGAAGGAGTACGAAGATGAAGGAGGAAAAGAGACGAAATCGATGGAAGCAAAGTCGGTGGATGGCAAATGCACAGCGAAGACGTACTTGAAAAACCACTAGGGAAGCACCCTCCGTCGCTCAAGCCTGTCATGCTCACTAACACCGTACAAAAAGGATCCTGGAATGGCGAGTCGCCAACGAAGCAGGCAGAACTGCAGGACAAGCGCTGATCGGATTCGTATGAGCCTTCTTTCTTCGAGTACCACGTACTTGCTCAGTCGTCGTTCGAAGGTCTCGTTGCTGAATGAGCTGAGCTTCCACGACAGGAACCAGTCGAATGTGGCTGCCATGCCCAGCGGTTGTCGGCGACGAGCGACAAATACAGAACGACCTTGATGTTGAACGTTGTCGCTGAGCGATGACACGCTCGGGTTCGCCGGGATGCTACTCGTGAAGAGCGAGCGCGAGCTGGAAGCGGCGAGGAATGAAGGATGTGGTGACTACCAAGGGACACCACCAGCGACGCCGTACAGGATCCAACGCGTGTTGAGGCTCGCGTGCGGCTTGAGGTCGCGAGGCGCAAGGTGTCGAAGGCTGGGGCGCAAACTGACGAACGACCACGATGGTGCAATTGGAAGAGGGAGTCGTGGACGATGGTTCCGCAAGCGTTACCCAGCGACATGTATCTCAAAGCGACGGCCACTGAGAACCCAGACCACCGCATCGCGATGCAGGATACCTTACAGAGTCGGTACTTCCGAGGAGTGTAAGTCGCAGAGACTGGGATCAGGTCGAAAAGAAGACACAGAACATCCCCGCCGGGAGGAAAACTGCACCATATCGGATGCTAGAAGGCGCGTACCTCAGCATGTTCGTCCTCGGGGACAGGAGCGATGGATACGTCGAAGAGAGAAAATCCGGTTGTCTTCTTGACTTCGTGTAGGCGACAGGGTGGGTTCGTTCAGTGGAACTGTCGCTAACTCTTGTATACGTCGAAGAGGGAGGACCGGTCGTCTTCTTGACTTCTTCCTGGTCAGGGGCTACGATTTTTTTGCTGAGGAAGTCCTTGCCTGAACCAACGGACCGATCGCAGACTGAAGACAAGCTTTGGCGACGGGATGGACTCGTTCAGTTGGACTGTCGTGGGTTCGGCGGGAAGTCGTACGGCAAAGTGGTCGGGGTCGGCTCGTTCAGTGGAACTGTCGTGAACTCCTGGGGCTGACGGGTCACGGACGACGACCAGGGATCTCTTTGACTCTGAAGCCAACAGCGAGACGTTCCTCTCGCGGATCTGGAGACGTGGGGATAGACGAGAAGCAAGATGGATATTCTTTCCCTGGTCTCCAGCGAAGGAGAGCGGCGAGTTCGGGAAGGGAAGCATGCGCACGAGAAGATGAATGCGGGGGAAGGAACGAGAGGGCGAGTGGCGGGTTTGGGGTGCAACAGCAGCAGCAGCAGCAACACCTGCTCGACTGAGATGCCAGGACTCACCTCGTCCGCAGTCTCAGCCACAACAGCAGCAACAACAACAACAATCCAGTACCAATCGTTCCTTCCACCTCGGCAGCAACAGCCAGTCGTCCAGCTGGTGTGAGACCATGTTGGAATGGTCGGTTTTCGGATCACCTGTCGGTGGCGCGAGGCGGGTACGGGCGAAGGAGTGTGGCAGCGTACAACAATTTGTCGGTAAAGGTACCCGTTTGAATAGAACAGCGTGTTGTCCGCCTTCCGCGAAAGCGATGTGTCTATGGAGGGTGAAGACCGGGACAAGATTGTTTGCTCTAATCGTCCGTCGGTAAGAGCTTGAGAGATGCAGCGAAGTCGATGGTGCACTTCTGGTATCCTGCTCGAGAGCGAGGACGGCCGTAGTAAGTCGCGAGGATGATCTTCGGGTTGTCGAAAGGCGAAGGTAGGCTTTACTATCTTCTCCTCTTATCGGGGCAACCGGGACGTCGAAGATTGGCAAAGTCGTGGGTGTTGATGGAGTACGTGCTCGGACACTCGAATGATTGAAGGCCGAGATAGCAGCGACGGCTTTGGAAGTGACGATGAGATCGAGCGCAAGACTTTGACTGGTACATTGATTCAGCGACAGACGAGAACGACTCGCGAAGAGTGGTTCTGTCCTTGTCATTGTGAGACAGAGAGCCCGGAGGCTGTTTGCGACCAATGCAACAAGGAGGTGTTGCCGACACCTCCTTGACTTGCTGACGACAAGAGTGGTTCTTGATACCAGAAGAAGTGGTGAGCAAAGGTGGTGGGGGTGGGGGAAGAAGCAAAGCGGCGGAAATGAAAGCGGGAAAGGCTAATATGGGACGGGGTCGATTTGCGAAGGAGAAAGTTAATGGTCGGGAAAAAATGAAGAAAAATCGACAAAAATTAGCGGAAAGAGGATTGAGGGTTTTAGAGTGCAAAGATTGCAATGGTAATTTGTTTGAGAATTTTCGGAATTTATCAAAAGTTGCTCGGGATGATAAAGAGAGTAGTACGGGGGTTTGGGATTTGAATTAGAAAGTGCACGTTAGCGCTACATGAAATAAACTGTGCGCACACGCACAGAAGCTTCGAAATTGAATTTAAGAGTGATTGATAGTTTGTATTAATGAAAGGATAATAGTATAGAACTTAACGTGGCAAGAGTTCAAAAGGTATGCTCCCCGCAGTTGCGAAAGGGAGCCAGTAATCCGACCTTGCAGTAGAAGGACTCGAATATACTGTCAGGCTGGGATCCTGCATGCCTTCGGGATGTCTTGTCAACGGGAACCGGGATCATGCCAACTCGGGGCATGATGTCCTGCGAGGTCGAATACTCGGGGACGCCTTCGGGATCGGGATAAGAGCGCGGGAAGCGCTCGGGAACTGGATTCGGGATTCAGGATCAAGATACTTTAGACTGGCCACGCCAGGGATAAACGGGAACAAGCTTTAGACTGGCAGCGCCAGGGCACAAGTGACAGCGAGTGGGCTTCGGGGTGGTCCCGTACGAAGGCTCGGGGTGTCAGGGATGCTTCTCGGAAGCAGACAAACAAGAGACAAGCTAGAACAAGAGACAAGACAAAGACAGAGGTGGATCTCGACAGCCTGGCCTGCAACTAGGCCCAAGGACTTGTGATATTCGAGTCAAGGGAACTAAGTACATATGCTATGGACTTATATAGAGAAAGGAGAGGAAGGGGGGATGAATCCCGGACCGCGCGATAGCGTGGGAAAATCGGGGAAATGGGCAATGCGGCAAGCAATGAGGCTTACACATGTAAGACTAAGGGAGAAAAGGGAAAGGGAAGACAAAGGAGTGTCTGGGACATGTGTAGGGCATTGGAAATCGGAGTAATAGTGGGGAAATGAGGGGAATCATGTGGGGGACACGAGGGGGAGGTGAGGATGAGAGGGGAGGCCCTTCGGGAAAGGGAGGAGGGCCTTCGGGAAAGAGGGAAAGGACTTCGGGGAAGTCCCCGGGATAAGTCCAAAAGGTGAAGGCGCTTTCGGGATAAGTCCCGAAAGGGGAAGGTTGTGTCACGACGTGACAGAGAGCCCCGGGATTGAGCCCAAAGGGGAAAGAGGGTTATGTCACGTCGTGACAGAGCGCTCCCAACCCTTGAGGCCAGCGTTGGGTGGGGGCCGGCTGGCAAGTGGGGACAGCACATCGGCACTGCATGTTACAAATTCTAACTATGTCAGCGGCCCCCTTTTGTTCTGACGGACTCCCGCGACTCTGCACCCTTTGCCCTATCTGTTTCTATTCTTGTCTTTGCTCAGTCATCCTTGTTTCTTATCGTCCAATCCCGGAGCCCCACATGTAACCCTTTGCCCTAACCCTCTGCCCTGCTCCCACACTATTATTAGTAGCCTATTGTCTACGGACCTATTGTTCTCTGCTTACTGTTCATCAGATGTATCTCCGCTCCACAGCTATAGTATATAAACCCCTGTATTTAGCATGATCAAACCCTAAGTTCGATCTCCTTTGTCAAACCCCCCGTCTCTAGTCACACTATACATCTGCTTTATCCCTACTCCACATTGTAGGCCTTTGTCCATACTTAAAGACTCTAAGTGTTGAGCCCTAGCTCCGCTAATAGTCTCAGCAACCAACATTGTAAAACCCAACTATACAAGACCGTAAGTTGAGACGTAACACTGCGCTTGCCCTTGCCTGCTGGAGCATAGGGGGTCATGTCTGCATCCTCTTCACCATCATAGGTGCTGGGGAGGGGAGGGGGCATGTGGTCCAGTGGTATGACGCATTCTCTGCCTAGGTGTAGCTGGCTAGTCAGGCTGCGGGTTCAACTCCTGCTATATGCAATATCATAAATTCTGGCTGCCTAACGGTCCGTTCAGGGTCAGAACGGGTCCGGGCTAGTATCCGGTGCATCTAAATGGCAGGTTTGACAGTTTACTATCTAGTGCCCTTTCCCCTCGGCACACCCGGTGTCGTCAAGGACCCCAGTCCATCCCCTGAGTAGAGGTACTCACCATTCCCATGAGTCTAAGAACTCACCACAATCAGGGGCGAGCCGTCCAGGCCTTTAAGGCCTCAACTCGGACGGCTAGGCGCTCTTTCTACTCAGAGCAAGTAGCTAAGGCAGAGCCTGCTACCATTTGGAATTGGCCAAAGCATGGCCTGGGCATCTGACCAACACCTGTGCCCTCACTCCGGCGTCCGGATGGGACTTTCACCCAGACTGAGGAAGAGAAAGGTGAGTTGTTTCGTTCAACATACTTTCCACCACCTCCCCCCCTACCGGCAGGTGGTCTTAGGCCACTGCCCCCGCCTTCGGCGGGTGCGCCACCCTAAGGAATAAGTTGGGTATTGAATACCTAGGTACCTGCCCCAGGTACCTGTGATAAAACCCACAGGTTTAGATACCTATAGGTCTAGGTACCTGCAGTTAAAACACCTGCGGATGTAGGTGTCATTTCCAGATTTGGCAGGTTACCTGCCAAATGTAGTCACCATTCGGAGCTTTCCGAGTGGCTGCACGCGAACGTCGCGCGTCAAGCGCGCCGCATCTCTTTGTCACTGACCACGACAACAAGGACGACCTCGAGCCTCAGGATAGCGTCAACACACGATGAAGACTTCAAATATCTCGAGAAGCATGCGGATGCGATAATGGAAAAGCTGTACAATGTCAACTCTGGACATGAGGTTCAACATTAGCGCAGGTGTGTTCACATTTGTGTCAATTGAAGATATGACGGAACTAACAGATTAATGCCGCCATCTTCATAGAACTCACACGGCTATTCAATTGGAATACAAAACAACTCTTCCTGTACATTGGTGCTGAATTTGAAAGTGCGGATGGGGTACGTAGCACTTCAGAGCCTTTAACTTTATGGTTGTTAACCCCTACCTCCGCGTTTGTTGCATGCAGACAAAGAACGATGTCGTAATCTGGAATAGGATTGTTCGAAGGAAGCAGGATGCGCTCATTTATCATAAATTCTGGCTGCCTAACGGTCCGTTCAGGGTCGGAACGGGTCCGGGCTAGTATCCGGCGCATCTAAATGGCAGGTTTGACAGTTTACTATCTAGTGCCCTTTCCCCTCGGCACACCCGGTGTCGTCAAGGACCCCAGTCCATCCCCTGAGTAGAGGTACTCACCATTCCCACGAGCCTAAGAACTCACCACAATCAGGAGCGAGCGTCCCCGGCCCACCACCATCCGATCATCCTCTTCTATTCTTAGAAACAATTACCTCCAAGGGTCCCCCGGTACACCGTCCTTTGGGTTATGGGCATTTCCCAAAAAGGAACCGGCATCGCAGGCATCGCGGTGTCGGAGGTGGGAGCATAGTGCTACTTTAAATGCTTTTTACGTCGACGACCACCTCATTGTCATTGCCGGCCCCTCAGTTACGTCTAACTGCAGGAAGCTGGTACCAGCATACCACCAACTCAACTCCCACTTTCGCGACATTGGTCTCAAGATCGAAACCGCCAAAACCGAGCTTAAACATGGCTACAATGGTTGGGAAACCAAAGGCGTGCAGCTGGATCCAGACACTCTGATCAAGCCCTCCATCCCCCTGCGGTGGCTGGGCATCTGGTGGGACCCAGCACTTTCGTTTAAGCCCCATGTTGAGCGCATGCGCTCCAAGGGCCTCTCCACACTTGCGGCCATTCGCCTTCTCGCCAACACCGAGCGCGGCATGTCTGCCCTCCACCTTCGTCGGTTGTACTCGGCCTGCGTCCGCTCTGTTTTAACATGGGGCGTTCCAGTGTGGTACACTGGCATCCGTCAGAAGGGCCTGGTAGCTCGTCTACAGTCGGTCCAGAACATTTTTTTTTTTTTTTTTTTTTTTTTTGACTTTATTATTCCTGCAGAGTAACTAAGTACAAGACTATTACTACAGAGGCGCCCGTCATCAAGCATCGCAAGAAACTGGGCGGGTGGCGCCCGCCGCCGAAGGCGGCGGTAAAGAGAAAACGCTACCTATTAAAGAAGATGAGATGGAGGAGGAGAAACGGAATACGTATCGCTTTGCCCATGTCAAGGCTACATGACCGAAGCTTAGAAAAGAGAAAGGTGACTACTCCCCGCGTTCACGCGGAGGAGAGCTCGGGGGAAAAGGTGGGAGCACGTCAAAGGAATCCAAAAGGTCCTGGTCCGAGTCCTGTGTCCTAGGTCCAAGTGCACGTCTCACATACCCGCGGAGGGTTGTGAGGTCCAAATCCTGGTCAGTGGGGAGGCCGTCAAGCTCCATGGTCGCTAGTGCAAGGCGAATGGCTGCATTGGAGCGAGCCGAGGGACGGGTGAGGTGGCCGGTGATTTTGAGCCAACGGCGCACGACTGGCATAAGGGCTTCGTCTGCCCACTCTGTGTGGTGAGCTGGTAGTGGGGTGTCATCTGGCCAGACCTTCGCAATCCAGGGGCGGAATGTCTCGCACCCTCCAAGGATATGGGCGGTCGTCTGGGCTGGCCAGGGGGGGTGGTTGTGCCACCGACAGTAGGAGATCAGGCCATGCCGGGTCCGGTAGTCTGCGCTCATGCGCATCCAGTAACCCCCAAAGGGACCGGCGCAACAAAGTACCTGAGCCACTGCTGTGAGCTCAGCGCGTGGGTGGTCGGTTGACATCGTCATCAGACGACGAGGGCGACGAGTGGGTGGGCCAGAGATAGCAAGGTACCTGTCAGTGGTGGAGGTCATGGGACGCTCAAGTAGTTTCTCCCACTTTGCATGTGCATCGCGGGTGTTCACCTCTCGAAGTGCTGAGATGGAGGGTGGAGAGGTGAGGGGAGGCAACGCAGTTGCCTCCTTGGCTTCCTCATCTGCCCACTCGTTTCCGGGCACGCCCGAGTGACCAGGGCACCATTGGAAAACGATTTTGAGATCGGGGTTGAGGTCAAGCAGTGTCTGAACGCCTGCTTTCCAATGCTGTAGGAGGTGAGCGCCGGGTGCTGAGGGCCAGTTGCGAAAGAGCCTCAAAGCAGTGAGTGAGTCGGCAAGGAAAATGACTGATGGAACCTCCATGAGGTGGGCGCGCAAGTGCCGCGCAGCCCAACCAGGTGCAGACGCAAGAGAGAAGATCTCTGCATCTGTGGCGGTTGCAATCTTGGGGGAGGCCAGACGCTGTGGACCACGCATGGCCACAATAGCTGAGCCTGAGCCGCGCTCTAAACGAGAGCCGTCTGTGAAGACTTGCACAGAGTAGGGGGTACAGGCACTGATTGCATCGTTTACATGCTGTTTGCGCAGTTCAGCTGAAACAGTGCCTTCTGGGACTCGGAAGTCCAGTCGCTCGCCTGCAAAGGCAAGAGGATCTGACCAGGGGGGATGAGTGTACGCCGGGACCTGTTGGACACGAGGGACAAGGGCCGGTAGCGAAGTGGAAAGAGGGCGAGGGCGCCGTGAGGGAGTAATCCTACGTCTACCTACAGTATGTGGAGTGCGCCAAAGGCGAAGAGCGTGGTTAGTCTTTAGATATGTAAAATAAAATTGAAAAGGAGGTAAAGAGCAAAGGAAATTGGTGCTTAGCGGTGAGGCGCCTTGGTATACCCCAAGGATCCACCTGCAAGCAATGTTCTGGACTGACTGTAGGCGAGCTACAAGGCCCTTCTGACGGATGCCAGTGTACCACACTGGAACGCCCCATGTTAAAACAGAGCGGACGCAGGCCGAGTACAACCGACGAAGGTGGAGGGCAGACATGCCGCGCTCGGTGTTGGCGAGAAGGCGAATGGCCGCAAGTGTGGAGAGGCCCTTGGAGCGCATGCGCTCAACATGGGGCTTAAACGAAAGTGCTGGGTCCCACCAGATGCCCAGCCACCGCAGGGGGATGGAGGGCTTGATCAGAGTGTCTGGATCCAGCTGCACGCCTTTGGTTTCCCAACCATTGTAGCCATGTTTAAGGCGCGGCGGATGGAAGTGGGCAAGCTCGGTTTTGGCGGTTTCGATCTTGAGACCAATGTCGCAAAAGTGGGAGTTGAGTTGGTGGTATGCTGGTACCAGCTTCCTGCAGTTAGACGTAACTGAGGGGCCAGCAATGACAATGAGGTCATCTCCTTGACCTTTGACCACTCCTTCCCGATTTGGTTGAGCCTCAGCTCCCATTCTACCGGACTGTAGACAATGTCAAACAAGCACACCAGCAAACCTCCCATAGCCAACAAACCTTCCCGGGCGTCGTCCTCTGTGACCGGTGCCCAACCACCCCCTGCCGACGACGTGGACATGAACCCACTGGCACCAACCACTTCCGGCCCCCAGACCCCAGTGACTGCATTTCAGAGGGCACTGGCAGCGGAGTCCCCACTCCCCCCCTCTTCTGAGCCGCTCCCCAGCACCTATGATGGTGACGAGGATGCAGACATGACCCCCTACGTTCCAGCAGGCAAGGGCAAGCGCACCGCTGATGTGCTGTCCCCACTTGCCAGCCGGCCCCCACCCAATGCTGGCCTCAAGGGTTGGGAGCGCGCTCTTAGAGCAGTCCCCCTGAGCGTTCAGACCTACCTCGAGAAGGCGCTTGCTGATTCTTCAGCAGCAAACCTCACCAACACGCAGATTGCAATGGTTGCAGCAGAGTGCGCGGGTAACATCCTCGGGGTGCTCAACGCCTCTCTAGCGACAGTAATGCGTGCACAAGGAGCAGACGCCAACTCCGCCGATGCAGTGGAAACTGCAAGGACCGCCTTCAACGCCTTTGCTGCTTGTCTCAAGAGCACTGTCCTCCCCTTCCCATCTTTCCCAGAACCCACCCCACCCCCAAGGGCCCCCTCCCCAGAGATTGTTGCGCTCACTGAGAACATGACGCGCCTCTCAAATGAAGTGGCCTCCCTCTCCAGGCAAATGCAGGCTGTTGTTGACCGACCGGCGCCGCACCCAGTCCGGGCACCAGCACCAGCACCAGCACCTGCCCCATCCACCCAACAGGCCCAACCGACGGCCCCTGCCACCTATGCGCAGGTGGCAGCCATTCCGGTTTCCCTCCCCCCCCCTCAGCAACAGTATCACGCGGGTGCAGCTCCCGGGCCTAAACAGCCGAAGAAGCAGCGCCAACCACCCCCTCCACCCAAGGTGTATGCTAAGGACCCTACCCTGGTGTACACCCCCAAACACTACATCCAGACCGGCCAGAGGAAGTCAGGGGCTGCTTTGACAGCAGCCGTTCGTGAGTTCTTTTCCTCTCGCCCTACCGCTAACCATGTGACAGTGTTGTCTGCGGCATTCAATGTCAAAGGCAACATTGTTTGCACATTTTCTTCTAAGCCCGCACTACCCGCCGGAACTTCGGTTGATTCCACCCTGGACATTCATGCCCAGGCTCTTGGGACCCACCTGACCCAGCACTGTTACGTAGGGACACCACCGGCTGACAAGCCCATTGTCCTCACCCACCCCGGGTGCGCCCCCGCTCAACACTTCGGATCTCCATGGTCCCTACCAGAGACCCATATGTCTCCAGCGGAGCGGTTTACTCAGCGGCTACCCTTTTGGAAGAGATCAGGGCTAACCCAGCTCTCAAGGGCCTTGAGTTTACTAACCCCCCTCACTTTGCATGCAGACCGGACAGACTCGCAGACCCCAAATTGGAGTACTGCCCGGTTTCTTTCTCCTTTGTAGATCAGAGCGGCGAGACACGCGCGAGGCTCCTCAAGAAGCCCCGGGTCTGGCTCTTCGCCAACCAACTCCGACTCTCTGTGCCTCCAGTGCGCCCAGCATTTGCACAATGCACCAGGTGCCAGGCATTGGGTCACACGTCCAAGGGCTGCAAGGCCCAGCCAGCTTGTGCTGTTTGCGGTGGCAGACACCACACCCCCCCAACACCGGTCTAGATGCCCCAAGTGTGCCGAAAACGCCACACCCGCGGGGCAGGACTGCCCACACTCCCCATACTGCATCAACTGCAAGGGTGACCACAAGGCTACCTCCGAAGACTGCCCCAAGCGGAAGAAGTATGCACCACCACCAGCCGACGACAATGACGAGTCTGATGGCGCCAACAACTCTAACATGGAAGCAGAGTAATGATTGACGCCCTTCGCGTCCTTCAGTGGAACGCTGCCCGCTCACTTGCAGCGATTCATTCCCTTCTCCCCATTCTTGCTGACAACTCCCAACCCCCACACCTTCTTTTGATACAGGAGCCCCCTTGGTATCAGATTGGTTCCCAACCCTCACTTTCCGACCCAGAGGGGACACCAGTACTCAATGTCCCCTCTATTCCCGGTTACACACCCTGCCTTCCGCCGGCCACCCGTCCGCGAGTGGTCACCTACGTCTCGCGCAACCTCCCACCCTCAGCATGGTCTATTGTTGGTGCTGCCTCCCAGGGCATCGACGTGCTCACCATTGAAGTGCGTTCCACACAAACAGTGAGGATCTGCAACTACTATGGAATGCATCCGCCAGACCGCGCAGAAGCCACCCCCAGATACCCAGGTGAGTCCTTTCTTCTTGGACTTGACCCGGCAATTGCCGCGTCCCTCACAGTGGCTGGCAACTTTAACCGGCGCCACCACTCTTGGTCCGACCTCCCTTGCCCCCAAGCAGAGTCGAAATAAGGCCCAGGCTCTGGATGATTTCTTTCGGATGCATGGCCATTCGCCTGCTCACCTCCCAGATGTGGACACACATCCTAGGGAGGGTGGGGCACGCTGCCCCATTGACATGGTATGGGCAGCACCCGCCGTTCCGGCGGAGTCAGTGATGGACACATTCACTAGCTCCCCCTCCCCACTCTCTGACCACACCGTCCTCACTTGGTCGGTTCCGGTTGGGCCCTTTGTCCATCCCCCTCGCCCCCCTCGCGTCACAAACGAGGACCAGGATGAGTGGTGCGATGTGGCATACCCTCTGTTGAAGGTGGCATTTGCGCTACCTGCTACTAACATCCCAGAACTTGATCTCAAAGCGGAGGCCATTCAGCAGGCCATGGTCACTGCTATGGAAGCAATCTCCAAACCTCGCAAGCCCTCAAAGTCGGAGGTGCCATGGTGGACACCAAAGTGCACCGCCGCGCTTGCATCCATCAAGGCCGCCACTACTGCCCGTCTGAGGAGTGCCGCCGTCCGGGCCTTTAAGGCTTCAACTCGGGCGGCTAGGCGCTCTTTCTACTCGGAGCAAGTAGCTAAGGCAGAGCCTGCTACCATTTGGAACTGGGCCAAGCGTGGCCTGGGCATCCGACCAACACCTGTGCCCTCACTCCGGCGTCCGGATGGGACCTTCACCCAGACTGAGGAAGAGAAAGGTGAGTTGTTTCGTTCAACATACTTTCCACCACCTCCCCCCCTACCGGCAGGTGGTCTCGGGCCACTGCCCCCGCCTTCGGCGGGTGCGCCACCCATACTCTACAAAGAGTTGGATGATGCACTGACCGGTACTTCCAACTTGTCGGCTCCGGGGCCCTCGGGTGTTGGGTATCGCCCCCTTAAATGGGTGGTGTACTCATATGCTAATGAGGTGTTGGCGCTTTTCAACGACTGCTTGCGCTTGGGACACCACCCTAAGTGCTGGCGGGCGGCAAAGGTTGTCATGCTCAGGAAGCCTAACAAGAAGGATCCATTCTCCACCCGCTCCTATCGTCCTATTACTCTCGAGGAGACCTTTGGGAAACTCCTTGAGAAGATTATTGCTAACCGGCTCCAGTATCTGGCTAACACCCAGAACTGGTTGCCCAAAAACCAGTTTGGGGGGCGTCAAGGACATTCTGTCTACGATGCTGCCCAGCGCCTCATTCAGCTTGTGGAGAAAGCGCAGTCGGACGGCTTAGTGTGTTCTGTCCTTGCGGTAGACATACAAGGCTTCTTTGACTCAGTGCACCCACACCACCTTCACCACCGTCTCTTGGAGTTAGGCTGCCCGCCAGACATGGCGGACTGGTGCCTCTCTTTCATGACCGGTCGGCAGGTTGCTATCTCAGTTGATGGCACCACCCTCCCTAGTGCCCAGAAACCGGACTTTGGGACGCCTCAGGGCTCTCCCATCTCACCCATTCTCTCCACTCTTTTTGCAGGTTCAGCCATCAAGCGGTTTCGGTTTGATGGATGCAACTTGCTTGCATACTTTTTTTTTTTTTTTTTTTTTTGACTTTATTATTCCTGCAGAGTAACTAAGTACATGACTATTACTACAGAGGCGCCCGTCATCAAGCATCGCAAGAAACTGGGCGGGTGGCGCCCGCCGCCGAAGGCGGTGGTAAAGAGAAAGCGCTACCTATTAAAGAAGATGAGATGGAGGAGGAGAAACGGAATACATATCGCTTTGCCCATGTCAAGGCTACATGACCGAAGCTTAGAAAAGAGAAAGGTGACTACTCCCCACGTTCACGCGGAGGAGAGCTCGGGGGAAAAGGTGGGAGCTTGTCAAAGGAATCCAAAAGGTCCGGGTCCGAGTCCTGTGTCCTAGGTCCAAGTGCACGTCTCACATACCCGCGAAGGGTTGTGAGGTCCAGATCCTGGTCAGTGGGGAGGCCGTCAAGCTCCATGGTCGCCAGTGCAAGGCGAATGGCTGCATTGGAGCGAGCTGAGGGACGGGTGAGGTGGCCGGTGATTTTGAGCCAACGGCGCCACAACTGGCATTAGGGCTTCGTCTGCCCACTCTGTATGGTGAGCTGGTAGTGGGGTGTCATCTGGCCAGACCTTCGCAATCCAGGGGCGGAATGTCTCGCACCCTCCAAGGATATGGGCGGTTGTCTGGGCTGGCCAGGGGGGATGGTTGTGCCACCGACAGTAGGAGATCAGGCCATGCCGGGTCCGGTAGTCTGCGCTCATGCGCATCCAGTAACCCCCAAAGGGACCGGCGCAACAAAGTACCTGAGCCACTGCTGTGAGCTCAGCGCGTGGGTGGTCGGTTGACATCGTCATCAGACGACGAGGGCGACGAGTGGGTGGGCCAGAGATAGCAAGGTACTTATCAGTGGTGGAGGCCATGGGACGCTCAAGTAGTTTTTCCCACTTTGCATGTGCATCGCGGGTGTTCACCTCTCGAAGTGCTGAGATGGAGGGTGGGGAGGTGAGGGGAGGCAACGCAGTTGCCTCCTTGGCTTCCTCATCTGCCCACTCGTTTCCGGGCACGCCCGAGTGCCCAGGGCACCACTGGAAAACGATTTGGAGGTCTGGGTTGAGGTCAAGCAGTGTCTGAACGCCTGCTTTCCAATGCTGTAGGAGGTGAGCGCCGGGTGCTGAGGGCCAGTTTCGAAAGAGCCTCAAAGCAGTGAGTGAGTCGGCAAGGAAAATGACTGATGGGACCTCCATGAGGTGGGCGCGCAAGTGCCGCGCAGCCCAACCAGGTGCAGACGCAAGGGAGAAGATCTCTGCATCTGTGGCGGTCGCAATCTTGGGGGAGGCAAGGCGCCGGGAGGCCAGACGCTGGGGACCACGCATGGCCACAATAGCTGAGCCTGAGCCGCGCTCTAAACGAGTGCCGTCTGTGAAGACTTGCACAGAGTAGGGGGTGCAGGCACTGATTGCATCGTTTACATGCTGTTCGCGCAGTTCAGCTGAAACAGTGCCTTCTGGGACTCGGAAGTCCAGTCGCTCGCCGGCAAAGGCAAGAGGATCTGACCAGGGGGGATGAGTGTACGCAGGGACCTGTTGGACACGAGGGACAAGGGCCGGTAGCGAAGTGGAAAGAGGGCGAGGGCGCCGTGAGGGAGTAATCCTACGTCTACCTACAGTATGTGGAGTGCGCCAAAGGCGAAGAGCATGGTTAGTCTTTAGATATGTAAAATAAAATTGAAAAGGAGGTAAAGAGCAAAGGAAATTGGTGCTTAGCGGTGAGGCGCCTCGGTATACCCCAAGGATCCACCTGCAAGCAATGTTCTGGACCGACTGTAGGCGAGCTACAAGGCCCTTCTGGCGGATGCCAGTGTACCACACTGGAACGCCCCATGTTAAAACAGAGCGGACGCAGGCCGAGTACAACCGACGAAGGTGGAGGGCAGACATGCCGCGCTCAGTGTTGGCGAGAAGGCGAATGGCCGCGAGTGTGGAGAGGCCCTTGGAGCGCATGCGCTCAACATGGGGCTTAAACGAAAGTGCTGGGTCCCACCAAATGCCCAACCACCGCAGGGGGATGGAGGGTTTGATGAGAGTGTCGGGGTCCAGCTGCACGCCTTTGGTTTCCCAACCCTTGTAGCCATGTTTAAGGCGCGGCGGGTGGAAGTGGGCAAGCTCGGTTTTGGCGGTTTCGATCTTGAGACCAATGTCGCGAAAGTGGGAGTTGAGTTGGTGGTATGCTGGTACCAGCTTCCTGCAGTTAGACGTAACTGAGGGGCCGGCAATGACAATAAGATGGTCGTCGACGTATGCAAGCAAGTTGCATCCATCAAACCGAAACCGCTTGATGGCTGAACCTGCAAAAAGAGTGGAGAGAATGGGTGAGATGGGAGAGCCCTGGGGCGTCCCAAAGTCCGGTTTCTGGGCACTAGGGAGGGTGGTGCCATCAACTGAAATAGCAACCTGCCGACCGGTCATGAAAGAGAGGCACCAGTCCGCCATGTCTGGCGGGCAGCCTAACTCCAAGAGACGGTGGTGAAGGTGGTGTGGGTGCACTGAGTCAAAGAAGCCTTGTATGTCTACCGCAAGGGCAGAACACACTAAGCCATCCGACTGCGCTTTCTCCACAAGCTGTATGAGGCGCTGGGCAGCATCGTAGACAGAATGTCCTTGACGCCCCCCAAACTGGTTTTTGGGCAACCAGTTCTGGGTGTTAGCCAGATACTGGAGCCGGTTAGCAATAATCTTCTCAAGGAGTTTCCCAAAGGTCTCCTCAAGAGTAATAGGACGATAGGAGCGGGGGGAGAATGGATCCTTCTTGTTAGGCTTCCTGAGCATGACCACCTTTGCCGCCCGCCAGCACTTAGGGTGGTGCCCCAAGCGCAAGCAGTCGTTGAAAAGCGCCAACACCTCATTAGCATATGAGTACACCACCCATTTGAGGGGGCGATACCCAACGCCCGAGGGCCCCGGAGCCGACAAGTTGGAGGTACCGGTCAGTGCATCATCCAACTCTTTGTAGAGTATGGGTGGCGCACCCGCCGAAGGCGGGGGCAGTGGCCCGAGACCACCTGCCGGTAGTGGGGGAGGTGGTGGAAAGTATGTTGAACGGAACAACTCACCTTTCTCTTCCTCAGTCTGGGTGAAGGTCCCATCCGGACGCCGGAGTGAGGGCACAGGTGTTGGTCGGATGCCCAGGCCACGCTTGGCCCAGTTCCAGATGGTAGCAGGCTCTGCCTTAGCTACTTGCTCCGAGTAGAAAGAGCGCCTAGCCGCCCGAGTTGAAGCCTTAAAGGCCCGGACGGCGGCACTCCTCAAACGGGCAGTAGTGGCGGCCTTGATGGATGCAAGCGCGGCGGTGCACTTTGGTGTCCACCATGGCACCTCCGACTTTGAGGGCTTGCGAGGTTTGGAGATTGCTTCCATAGCAGTGACCATGGCCTGCTGAATGGCCTCCGCTTTGAGATCGAGTTCTGGGATGTTAGTAGCAGGTAGCGCAAATGCCACCTTCAACAGAGGGTATGCCACATCGCACCACTCATCCTGGTCCTCGTTTGTGACGCAAGGGGGGCGAGGGGGATGGACAAAGGGCCCAACCGGAACCGACCAAGTGAGGACGGTGTGGTCAGAGAGTGGGGAGGGGGAGCTAGTGAATGTGTCCATCACTGACTCCGCCGGAACGGCGGGTGCTGCCCATACCATGTCAATGGGGCAGCGTGCCCCACCCTCCCTAGGATGTGTGTCCACATCTGGGAGGTGAGCAGGCGAATGGCCATGCATCCGAAAGAAATCATCCAGAGCCTGGGCCTTATTCGACTCTGCTTGGGGGCAAGGGAGGTCGGACCAAGAGTGGTGGCGCCGGTTAAAGTTGCCAGCCACTGTGAGGGACGCGGCAATTGCCGGGTCAAGTCCAAGAAGAAAGGACTCACCTGGGTATCTGGGGGTGGCTTCTGCGCGGTCTGGCGGATGCATTCCATAGTAGTTGCAGATCCTCACTGTTTGTGTGGAACGCACTTCAATGGTGAGCACGTCAGTGCCCTGGGAGGCAGCACCAACAATAGACCATGCTGAGGGTGGGAGGTTGCGCGAAACGTAAGTGACCACTCGCGGACGGGTGGCTGGCGGAAGGCAGGGTGTGTAACCGGGAATAGAGGGGACATTGAGTACTGGTGTCCCCTCTGGGTCGGAAAGTGAGGGTTGGGAACCAATCTGATACCAGGGGGGCTCCTGTATCAAAAGAAGGTGTGGGGGTTGGGAATTGTCAGCAAGAATGGGGAGAAGGGAATGAATCGCTGCAAGTGAGCGGGCAGCGTTCCACTGAAGGACGCGAAGAGCGTCAATCATTACTCTGCTTCCATGTTTGAGTTGTTGGCGCCGTCAGACTCGTCATCGTTGTCGGCTGGTGGTGGTGCATACTTCTTCCGCTTGGGGCAGTCTTCGGAGGTAGCCTCGTGGTCACCCTTGCAGTTGATGCAGTATGGGGAGTGTGGGCAGTCCTGCCCCGCGGGTGTGGCGTTTTCGGCACACTTGGGGCATCTAGACCGGTGTTGGGGGGTGTGGTGTCTGCCACCGCAAACAGCACAAGGCGAAGAGCGTGGTTAGTCTTTAGATATGTAAAATAAAATTGAAAAGGAGGTAAAGAGCAAAGGAAATTGGTGCTTAGCGGTGAGGCGCCTTGGTATACCCCAAGGATCCACCTGCAAGCAATGTTCTGGACTGACTGTAGGCGAGCTACAAGGCCCTTCTGACGGATGCCAGTGTACCACACTGGAACGCCCCATGTTAAAACAGAGCGGACGCAGGCCGAGTACAACCGACGAAGGTGGAGGGCAGACATGCCGCGCTCGGTGTTGGCGAGAAGGCGAATGGCCGCAAGTGTGGAGAGGCCCTTGGAGCGCATGCGCTCAACATGGGGCTTAAACGAAAGTGCTGGGTCCCACCAGATGCCCAGCCACCGCAGGGGGATGGAGGGCTTGATCAGAGTGTCTGGATCCAGCTGCACGCCTTTGGTTTCCCAACCATTGTAGCCATGTTTAAGGCGCGGCGGATGGAAGTGGGCAAGCTCGGTTTTGGCGGTTTCGATCTTGAGACCAATGTCGCGAAAGTGGGAGTTGAGTTGGTGGTATGCTGGTACCAGCTTCCTGCAGTTAGACGTAACTGAGGGGCCAGCAATGACAATGAGGTCATCTCCTTGACCTTTGACCACTCCTTCCCGATTTGGTTGAGCCTCAGCTCCCATTCTACCGGACTGTAGACAATGTCAAACAAGCACACCAGCAAACCTCCCATAGCCAACAAACCTTCCCGGGCGTCGTCCTCTGTGACCGGTGCCCAACCACCCCCCCCGCGACGACGTGGACATGAACCCACTGGCACCAACCACTTCCGGCCCCCAGACCCCAGTGACTGCATTTCAGAGGGCACTGGCAGCGGAGTCCCCACTCCCCCCCTCTTCTGAGCCGCTCCCCAGCACCTATGATGGTGACGAGGATGCAGACATGACCCCCTACGTTCCAGCAGGCAAGGGCAAGCGCACCGCTGATGTGCTGTCCCCACTTGCCAGCCGGCCCCCACCCAATGCTGGCCTCAAGGGTTGGGAGTGTTGAAATGACTTACTCCTCTCTATTTTATATCTTCTTATTTTCATTTATACTTGTTCATTCGTTCATTACTTCACTCATGGTCACTTACTTAATAGTTACTAAATGCAGATGCTTACATAAAGTAACATAAGTACTGCAGTATTGTGTTCCGGTGCACCTTTAGCACTTACACACATACTGCAGGTATGTAGTAGATATACTTATAATAAAACATAGCACTTACACACATACTGCAGACTCTGTCAGAGTTGTGTGCCGTTAACAGGTTATGAGCCTTGTGCTGTAGCCCAAAACAAGAAGTTCAACATACTCACTCCTCCTCCTGGTTCTCCACCGCTTTACGGGCGCGATTCCGACACAACCGCTGATTCGATTCCGCTCTACGTTGGAGGATTGGTTAAGGATAGTGGGCTTGACAGTTGTGTGAAGTTTGAGGGCTATTGGTGCAGTACTCGCCGTGCTACACCATTTTTAGTGTTCACCCTTGCTGATCTTCGAGAAATCATTCATTCCTCGACAACGATTCACTCCTTCGTGCTGTAATCGCACACACACGTCGTCCTACACTAGGACAACCCCTTCACGAAGTTACACGCCAATCGGCCAAGATCTGAGCTCTCGGCAGCCTTATCTGTGCAGCCCTCCTGGTGCTTTTACACACTTTTGTCTATTTCGTCTATTGCGACCCAACCACTGGTCCGATTCACGCGCGCGCAACACCACCGTGCTCTGCTCGACGTCCCCTTTCCATACGTTAAACAATCACGCAAAACAGACGAGTTTTGAGCTCTCTGTGGCCTTGTTGGTGCGATTTTGAGGATTATCACTTCCTCATCCACTCCCAGCAAACTTTGCTCATATCTCGGCATCCGCTGCACATCGCGGCTCGCCCAAGATATTGCCAACTTCGTCATCACGAGCACTCCTCGGTCGTCCAACTCTCATCGAAATCGGCGCCGATCTGCCTGCTCGACGGCACAATCTTTGGGGTTTATCTGAAGGAAACTCTCGAAATTCACTAGTACACAGTTAAGCAACCCCGAACCCCCATCTTGGGCCAGCATTTCTGTGTGCTAGCTGTAGTTCAGAGCTCTCCTTCAACACTTATAGGTACAACAGCAGTTGATAGCGTAGCCCGAGCGCCCAATTTAGGCCCTTTCATCTGCTGCTTGTCGCCTACTGTGTTCCCCATTGATTTTTGGCCCATATCTCCGTAACCACGGAGCCGACCCGCTCGCGCATAGCACTATCGTGTTCAGCGCTTTGAGCTCATTTAGGACGCCTCCGGCGCGCTCCTCGATTCGTACGCGCGCAAAGTTGTGACACGTTCTGCTATCAGTGCAAGCACTGGTGTGGTACTGTACCTGCATTTCGAGGATCGTTTGACTGCTTTACACTCCTACAGACTGCAAAGCTCGCCTGCCCGGCCTTAGTTCGCTGGTTGCAACTAGTTTACTAGTTCGCTTTAGCCTAGAGCCTCTTACAGTCTGCGGTGCCTGCGGGGTCTGTCATAGACCGACTGACCAGCACTGTCTTGCGGTTGTGTTTAGCTTCGCTCAAACGTTGCCTTGCTACTGCCTTCAGTACACAGCCATCTTCTATCTGCACCGAGCATTACTCGACTGTCCAACGCTCCTCTTTACCCATTCCTGTCCTATTCTGTCATGTCTGCACACACCAGGCCCCAATGCGAATTCTGCAGTCGCCGGAGCCATACCGTTGACAGGTGCTACAAACGTCGAGATGCCTTAGCCGCACTCATTGACAAATATAAGGACATGGACATGGGTACCACTGCTAATGTGGAGACCGAGACCTTGCTCTCGGAAGGTGTAGAACATATGCAGGATACAACTGCCTTTGACGCTAGTGCACCCTCTTATGGCCTGACGAAATGGATTGTCGACACAGGCGCTACAAGCCACATGACTCCCCACAGAGACTGGTTCACCAAATACAAAATACATCGTATACCAATCCGACTTGCCAACAACCATGTCGTCTATTCGGAAGGCATAGGCACTGTCTCCTTTCAGCCTATTGTCGACGGCAAGTTGGTGCAGACATTAGAGTTCTCTCGGGTGCTTCATGTACCAGACTTAAAGAACAACCTTCTCTCAGCTCTGTTCCTCACTCGATCCAAGGAGTTCATTGTTACCATCACTGCCAGCACTGTCCTCTTCCAGCGCAACAAACAGACCCTCTTCACTGCAACCGTCAATCATCACAACAGTGCAACTCTTAACGGATATGTACTAGTGCCTGCGTCTGCGCTTGCAACATTCACTCAGTCCTACCCTACTGACTGGTCACTGTGGCACCGTCGTCTTGCACATTTAAACCATGCTGATGTGCAACTCCTGCACAATGAGCGTCTGGTAAAAGGGATGGATGTCAAATCAAAGACACTGCCGGCTGCAATATGCGAACCATGTCTTGCGGGCAAACTTCATAGGACCCATGTACCTAAGAAAGCCCAGACACGTGCCACTGCACTTCTGCAGTTGGTGCACTCTGACGTCCATGGTCCTATCCGCACACAGTCAAGGCACGGGTACAAGTACTGGATCACTTTTATAGATGACTACAGTCGTACCTGGGTTGTACATCCGCTGAAGAAGAAGAGCGATGCATTTGATGCTTTCAAGCATTTTGTGGCATATGCAGAGAACCAACTCGGGTCTTGCATTAAGGCCTTACGCGATGACAAGGGCGGCGAGTATATGTCTAAGGCATGGGATGACTTCTGCATTACAAAGGGTATTCATAGACAACACACTGTCAGAAATGAACCTCACCAGAATGGCGTTGCAGAGCGTGCCAACAGAACTATCTCTGAAGGCATCACTGCAATGCTTAATGAGGCACATCTGCCTGAATCATTCTGGTGGGACGCTGTGGCTGCTTTTGTCCACACCCGTAACCGCTCTCCTACCTCAGCCAATGCTAAGTCTGCCACACCCCTCTCGCTTTGGTCAAAGTCCAAACCGGATGTCAACCATCTTCGTGTCTTTGGCTGCACTGCATATGTAAATCTGCAGAAGGATCAACGCGGACAACTTGAGGCGCACTACGTCAAGTGCATCTTCATTGGTTATCCTCACAACTACAAAGGCTGGCGCTTCTGGAATCCCGTGACTCAGAAAGAAATCATCAGCAACTCAGCAGTCTTTGATGAAAGCAAGTTCCCTGGCAATTCTAGAACACCCATTGATCTCAGAATACCAGCGCTGGATGACCCAGATCAGGGGGGACTACAGTACTTCATTGATAATTCAGACGATGATGATGATCTGTTTCCTCCTGCACCGCCTGATGACATACCTCAACCGCCGCCTATAAATGATCCTATGCTAGATCCACCTGCATCTACACCGCCTTCACCTGCACCTACACCTGCTCCTGCTCCTACACCTTCTGCATCTATTCCCAAGCGTGAATCTACTCCACCAGCCTCTCCACCACATAAGCGTGCAAGGCCAAGTACTCCATGGCCTTCACATCCACATGTACTTACTCCTCGCCCATACTTCACCAAGCGTGATGCTCTGATTAATCCACTCATGGACTATCCAGGCAGACGCATACCTCGTTCCAGTACTTCTTCAACCTCTGAACCGCCAGCTAGGCAATCACAGCCACCAATTGAGTCATCAGACGATGAGCTTGATATTCTTATGGATGATGTTGAAACTGAGGAAGAGTTAATGGCGCAGGAAAGCAACTTAATGCTTACCTTTGAAGATGCATTCGAGTACATGCTGGACATGACTGAGAATGCTCATGCAGCTAACAGCTCAGAGCCGTATCAGTGGAAGGACATTAAGGGCAGACCAGATGCGCACCAGTGGGAGCAAGCAGCCACAGAGGAGTTCATGAGTCTCATTGAAAATGGGACATTCGAGCCAGTTAAACTGCCGGAAGGAAGGAAGGCTATTGGGAACCGCTGGGTGTTTAAGCTGAAAAGAAAGGCTGATGGATCTATTGACCGCTACAAAGCGCGTCTTGTTGCAAAAGGATTCTCCCAACGTCCGGGACTTGAATTCTCCCAAGTATTTGCGCCTACAGCCAAGTGGGCCGCACTACGTGCTATACTGGCACTTGCAGCAATTGAGGACCTTGAGTTGTACAGTCTTGACATCTCAACTGCGTTCCTCAATGGTGAAATGGACCATGACGTCTATATGCAACAACCAGAAGGATTCAAAGACCATTTTGGCCGTGGCTATGTGCTGAAGCTCATCAAGTCGCTCTATGGCTTAAAGCAAGCTGGCAGACAGTGGCACAAGAAACTCGACTCTGTGCTGCAAGGCATGTCTTTCACACTCGTCAAATGTGACCACAGCATCTGGGTCTATAAGCGTAATGATGCACATATCATCATACCCGTCTACGTTGATGACATGACTATTGCCTGCAAGCACAAAGACAACTATGAGTTTGTTAAAGCCGAGCTAGCCAAGCACTTCAAGCTACATGACCTTGGACCAACATCATTTCTACTTGGCGTTCACATTGAGAGAGACAGGAAAACACGTACCCTTACCATCTCTCAGCGCCAGTATATTGTTGACATACTTGAGCGCTTCAATCTTGGTTCATGCAGCTCGGTCACTACACCCCTACCAGAAGGCCTAAAACTCAGTAAGGACATGGCGCCTAAGACTAAGGAAGAACTTGCGGAAATGCAAAATATTCCCTACAGTCAATTAGTCGGCGCCCTCATGTATTTAGCTGTAGCAACTCGACCTGACATTTCCTACTCAGTCGGTGTCCTTGCTCGCTACATGTCCAACCCTGGGATGGCGCACTGGAAGGCAGCTAAACACCTATGCCGGTATCTCCAGGGGACTAAGGACATGCGTCTCACATATGCGCCTGATCCAAATGCAGACCAGATGTTTACTACATACTCTGATGCAGATCATGGTGGCAACACAGACAATGGCAAGTCTACCTCTGGGATGATTGTGAAGATGGGAACTGGTGCAATTAGCTGGGGAAGCAAGTTGCAATCAATTGTTACGCTTTCTACTACAGAAGCAGAGTACATCTCAGCGGTTCAAGCCGGACAAGAGATAATC
Source organism: Trichaptum abietinum (assembly GCA_910574555.1). Classification (NCBI taxonomy): domain Eukaryota; kingdom Fungi; phylum Basidiomycota; class Agaricomycetes; order Hymenochaetales; family Trichaptaceae; genus Trichaptum; species Trichaptum abietinum. The sequence continues at coordinate 3,472,331 of CAJTBE010000005.1, read as the reverse complement.
TGGCTTCGAAATTTATTCACTGAATTTGGTTATACTTTTAATTCTCCTTCTAAATTGTTCATTGATAACCAATCTGCCATTGCTGTTGCTAATAACCCAGAACATCATGGGCGCATGAAGCATCTTGATCTTCGCCACTACTGGCTTAGACAAGTTATTGCTCAAGGGCAGATTGAAGTTGTTTATTTGCCTACTGCTGACATGCCTGCTGACATTATGACCAAGGCCCTAGGCCGTGTCAAAGTCCAGACTATGTGCAGTTTACTTGGTTTCAGAAAATAGAGTTGACTCAGGTCAGGGGGGAGTGTTGAAATGACTTACTCCTCTCTATTTTATATCTTCTTATTTTCATTTATACTTGTTCATTCGTTCATTACTTCACTCATGGTCACTTACTTAATAGTTACTAAATGCAGATGCTTACATAAAGTAACATAAGTACTGCAGTATTGTGTTCCGGTGCACCTTTAGCACTTACACACATACTGCAGGTATGTAGTAGATATACTTATAATAAAACATAGCACTTACACACATACTGCAGACTCTGTCAGAGTTGTGTGCCGTTAACAGGGAGCGCGCTCTTAGAGCAGTCCCCCTGAGCGTTCAGACCTACCTCGAGAAGGCGCTTGCTGATTCTTCAGCAGCAAACCTCACCAACACGCAGATTGCAATGGTTGCAGCAGAGTGCGCGGGTAACATCCTCGGGGTGCTCAACGCCTCTCTAGCGACAGTAATGCGTGCACAAGGAGCAGACGCCAACTCCGCCGATGCAGTGGAAATTGCTAGGACCGCCTTCAATGCCTATGCTGCTCGTCTCAAGAGCACTGTCCTCCTCTTCCCATCTTTCCCAGAACCCACCCCACCCCCAAGGGCCCCCTCCCCAGAGATTGTTGCGCTCACTGAGAACATGACGCGCCTCTCAAATGAAGTGGCCTCCCTCTCCAGGCAAATGCAGGCTGTTGTTGACCGACCGGCGCCGCACCCAGTCCGGGCACCAGCACCAGCACCAGCACCTGCCCCATCCACCCAACAGGCCCAACCGACGGCCCCTGCCACCTATGCGCAGGTGGCAGCCATTCCGGTTTCCCTCCCCCCCCCTCAGCAACAGTATCACGCGGGTGCAGCTCCCGGGCCTAAACAGCCGAAGAAGCAGCGCCAACCACCCCCTCCACCCAAGGTGTATGCTAAGGACCCTACCCTGGTGTACACCCCCAAACACTACATCCAGACCGGCCAGAGGAAGTCAGGGGCTGCTTTGACAGCAGCTGTTCGTGAGTTCTTTTCCTCTCGCCCTACCGCTAACCATGTGACAGTGTTGTCTGCGGCATTCAATGTCAAAGGCAACATTGTGTGCACCTTTTCTTCTAAACCCGCACTACCCGCTGGAACCTCGGTGGATTCCACCCTGGACATTCATGCCCAGGCCCTTGGGACCCACCTGACCCAGCACTGTTACGTAGGGACACCACCGGCTGACAAGCCCATTGTCCTCACCCACTCCCGGGTGCGCCCCCGCTCAACACTTCGGATCTCCATGGTCCCTACCAGAGACCCATATGTCTCCAGCGGAGCGGTTTACTCAGCGGCTACCCTTTTGGAAGAGATCAGGGCTAACCCAGCTCTCAAGGGCCTTGAGTTTACTAACCCCCCTCACTTTGCATGCAGACCGGACAGACTCGCAGACCCCAAATTGGAGTACTGCCCGGTTTCTTTCTCCTTTGTAGATCAGAGCGGCGAGACACGCGCGAGGCTCCTCAAGAAGCCCCGGGTCTGGCTCTTCGCCAACCAACTCCGACTCTCTGTGCCTCCAGTGCGCCCAGCATTTGCACAATGCACCAGGTGCCAGGCATTGGGTCACACGTCCAAGGGCTGCAAGGCCCAGCCAGCTTGTGCTGTTTGCGGTGGCAGACACCACACCCCCCAACACCGGTCTAGATGCCCCAAGTGTGCCGAAAACGCCACACCCGCGGGGCAGGACTGCCCACACTCCCCATACTGCAACTGCAAGGGTGACCACAAGGCTACCTCCGAAGACTGCCCCAAGCGGAAGAAGTATGCACCACCACCAGCCGACGACAATGACGAGTCTGATGGCGCCAACAACTCTAACATGGAAGCAGAGTAATGATTGACGCCCTTCGCGTCCTTCAGTGGAACGCTGCCCGCTCACTTGCAGCGATTCATTCCCTTCTCCCCATTCTTGCTGACAACTCCCAACCCCCACACCTTCTTTTGATACAGGAGCCCCCTTGGTATCAGATTGGTTCCCAACCCTCACTTTCCGACCCAGAGGGGACACCAGTACTCAATGTCCCCTCTATTCCCGGTTACACACCCTGCCTTCCGCCGGCCACCCGTCCGCGAGTGGTCACCTACGTCTCGCGCAACCTCCCACCCTCAGCATGGTCTATTGTTGGTGCTGCCTCCCAGGGCATCGACGTGCTCACCATTGAAGTGCGTTCCACACAAACAGTGAGGATCTGCAACTACTATGGAATGCATCCGCCAGACCGCGCAGAAGCCACCCCCAGATACCCAGGTGAGTCCTTTCTTCTTGGACTTGACCCGGCAATTGCCGCGTCCCTCACAGTGGCTGGCAACTTTAACCGGCGCCACCACTCTTGGTCCGACCTCCCTTGCCCCCAAGCAGAGTCGAATAAGGCCCAGGCTCTGGATGATTTCTTTCGGATGCATGGCCATTCGCCTGCTCACCTCCCAGATGTGGACACACATCCTAGGGAGGGTGGGGCACGCTGCCCCATTGACATGGTATGGGCAGCACCCGCCGTTCCGGCGGAGTCAGTGATGGACACATTCACTAGCTCCCCCTCCCCACTCTCTGACCACACCGTCCTCACTTGGTCGGTTCCGGTTGGGCCCTTTGTCCATCCCCCTCGCCCCCCTCGCGTCACAAACGAGGACCAGGATGAGTGGTGCGATGTGGCATACCCTCTGTTGAAGGTGGCATTTGCGCTACCTGCTACTAACATCCCAGAACTTGATCTCAAAGCGGAGGCCATTCAGCAGGCCATGGTCACTGCTATGGAAGCAATCTCCAAACCTCGCAAGCCCTCAAAGTCGGAGGTGCCATGGTGGACACCAAAGTGCACCGCCGCGCTTGCATCCATCAAGGCCGCCACTACTGCCCGTCTGAGGAGTGCCGCCGTCCGGGCCTTTAAGGCTTCAACTCGGGCGGCTAGGCGCTCTTTCTACTCGGAGCAAGTAGCTAAGGCAGAGCCTGCTACCATTTGGAACTGGGCCAAGCGTGGCCTGGGCATCCGACCAACACCTGTGCCCTCACTCCGGCGTCCGGATGGGACCTTCACCCAGACTGAGGAAGAGAAAGGTGAGTTGTTTCGTTCAACATACTTTCCACCACCTCCCCCCCTACCGGCAGGTGGTCTCGGGCCACTGCCCCCGCCTTCGGCGGGTGCGCCACCCATACTCTACAAAGAGTTGGATGATGCACTGACCGGTACTTCCAACTTGTCGGCTCCGGGGCCCTCGGGTGTTGGGTATCGCCCCCTTAAATGGGTGGTGTACTCATATGCTAATGAGGTGTTGGCGCTTTTCAACGACTGCTTGCGCTTGGGACACCACCCTAAGTGCTGGCGGGCGGCAAAGGTTGTCATGCTCAGGAAGCCTAACAAGAAGGATCCATTCTCCACCCGCTCCTATCGTCCTATTACTCTCGAGGAGACCTTTGGGAAACTCCTTGAGAAGATTATTGCTAACCGGCTCCAGTATCTGGCTAACACCCAGAACTGGTTGCCCAAAAACCAGTTTGGGGGGCGTCAAGGACATTCTGTCTACGATGCTGCCCAGCGCCTCATTCAGCTTGTGGAGAAAGCGCAGTCGGACGGCTTAGTGTGTTCTGTCCTTGCGGTAGACATACAAGGCTTCTTTGACTCAGTGCACCCACACCACCTTCCACCACCGTCTCTTGGAGTTAGGCTGCCCGCCAGACATGGCGGACTGGTGCCTCTCTTTCATGACCGGTCGGCAGGTTGCTATCTCAGTTGATGGCACCACCCTCCCTAGTGCCCAGAAACCGGACTTTGGGACGCCTCAGGGCTCTCCCATCTCACCCATTCTCTCCACTCTTTTTGCAGGTTCAGCCATCAAGCGGTTTCGGTTTGATGGATGCAACTTGCTTGCATACTTTTTTTTTTTTTTTTTTTTTGACTTTATTATTCCTGCAGAGTAACTAAGTACATGACTATTACTACAGAGGCGCCCGTCATCAAGCATCGCAAGAAACTGGGCGGGTGGCGCCGGCCGCCGAAGGCGGTGGTAAAGAGAAAGCGCTACCTATTAAAGAAGATGAGATGGAGGAGGAGAAACGGAATACATATCGCTTTGCCCATGTCAAGGCTACATGACCGAAGCTTAGAAAAGAGAAAGGTGACTACTCCCCACGTTCACGCGGAGGAGAGCTCGGGGGAAAAGGTGGGAGCTTGTCAAAGGAATCCAAAAGGTCCGGGTCCGAGTCCTGTGTCCTAGGTCCAAGTGCACGTCTCACATACCCGCGAAGGGTTGTGAGGTCCAGATCCTGGTCAGTGGGGAGGCCGTCAAGCTCCATGGTCGCCAGTGCAAGGCGAATGGCTGCATTGGAGCGAGCTGAGGGACGGGTGAGGTGGCCGGTGATTTTGAGCCAACGGCGCACAACTGGCATTAGGGCTTCGTCTGCCCACTCTGTATGGTGAGCTGGTAGTGGGGTGTCATCTGGCCAGACCTTCGCAATCCAGGGGCGGAATGTCTCGCACCCTCCAAGGATATGGGCGGTTGTCTGGGCTGGCCAGGGGGGATGGTTGTGCCACCGACAGTAGGAGATCAGGCCATGCCGGAAAAAGCATTTAAAGTAGCACTATGCTCCCACCTCCGACACCGCGATGCCTGCAATGCCGGTTCCTTTTTGGGAAATGCCCATAACCCAAAGGACGGTGTACCGGGGGACCCTGGAGGTAATTGTTTCTAAGAATAGAAGAGGATGATCGGATGGTGGTGGGCCGGGGACGCTCGCCCCTGATTGTGGTGAGTTCTTAGACTCGTGGGAATGGTGAGTACCTCTACTCAGGGGATGGACTGGGGTCCTTAACGACACCGGGTGTGCCGGGGGGTAAGAGCACTAGATAGTCAACTGTCAAACCTGCCATTTAGATGCGCCGGATACTAGCCCGGACCCGTTCCGACCCTGAACGGACCGTTAGGCAGCCAGAATTTATGATATTGCACATAGCGGGAGTTGAACCCGCAGCCTGACTAGCCAGCTACACCTAGGCAGAGTATGCGTCATACCACTAGACCACATGCCCCTAACTTGCTTGCATACGTCGACGACCACCTCATCGTCATTGCCGGCCCCTCAGTTACGTCTAACTGCAGGAAGCTGGTACCAGCATACCACCAACTCAACTCCCACTTTTGCGACATTGGTCTCAAGATTGAAACCGCCAAAACCGAGCTTGCCCACTTCCACCCGCCGCGCCTTAAACATGGCTACAATGGTTGGGAAACCAAAGGCGTGCAGCTGGACCCAGACACTCTCATCAAGCCCTCCATCCCCCTGCGGTGGCTGGGCATCTGGTGGGACCCAGCACTTTCGTTTAAGCCCCATGTTGAGCGCATGCGCTCCAAGGGCCTCTCCACACTTGCGGCCATTCGCCTTCTCGCCAACACCGAGCGCGGCATGTCTGCCCTCCACCTTCGTCGGTTGTACTCGGCCTGCGTCCGCTCTGTTTTAACATGGGGCGTTCCAGTGTGGTACACTGGCATCCGTCAGAAGGGCCTGGTAGCTCGTCTCCAGTCGGTCCAGAACATTTTTTTTTTTTTTTTTTTTTTTTTGACTTTATTATTCCTGCAGAGTAACTAAGTACAAGACTATTACTACAGAGGCGCCCGTCATCAAGCATCGCAAGAAACTGGGCGGGTGGCGCCCGCCGCCGAAGGCGGCGGTAAAGAGAAAACGCTACCTATTAAAGAAGATGAGATGGAGGAGGAGAAACGGAATACGTATCGCTTTGCCCATGTCAAGGCTACATGACCGAAGCTTAGAAAAGAGAAAGGTGACTACTCCCCGCGTTCACGCGGAGGAGAGCTCGGGGGAAAAGGTGGGAGCACGTCAAAGGAATCCAAAAGGTCCTGGTCCGAGTCCTGTGTCCTAGGTCCAAGTGCACGTCTCACATACCCGCGGAGGGTTGTGAGGTCCAGATCCTGGTCAGTGGGGAGGCCGTCAAGCTCCATGGTCGCTAGTGCAAGGCGAATGGCTGCATTGGAGCGAGCCGAGGGACGGGTGAGGTGGCCGGTGATTTTGAGCCAACGGCGCACGACTGGCATAAGGGCTTCGTCTGCCCACTCTGTGTGGTGAGCTGGTAGTGGGGTGTCATCTGGCCAGACCTTCGCAATCCAGGGGCGGAATGTCTCGCACCCTCCAAGGATATGGGCGGTCGTCTGGGCTGGCCAGGGGGGGTGGTTGTGCCACCGACAGTAGGAGATCAGGCCATGCCGGGTCCGGTAGTCTGCGCTCATGCACATCCAGTAACCCCCAAAGGGACCGGCGCAACAAAGTACCTGAGCCACTGCTGTGAGCTCAGCGCGTGGGTGGTCGGTTGACATCGTCATCAGACGACGAGGGCGACGAGTGGGTGGGCCAGAGATAGCAAGGTACCTGTCAGTGGTGGAGGTCATGGGACGCTCAAGTAGTTTCTCCCACTTTGCATGTGCATCGCGGGTGTTCACCTCTCGAAGTGCTGGGGGCATGTGGTCTAGTGGTATGACGCATACTCTGCCTAGGTGTAGCTGGCTAGTCAGGCTGCGGGTTCGACTCCCGCTATGTGCAATATCATAAATTCTGGCTGCCTAACGGTCCGTTCAGGGTCGGAACGGGTCTGGGCTAGTATCCGGCGCATCTAAATGGCAGGTTTGACAGTTTACTATCTAGTGCCCTTTCCCCTCGGCACACCCGGTGTCGTTAAGGACCCCAGTCCATCCCCTGAGTAGAGGTACTCACCATTCCCACGAGTCTAAGAACTCACCACAATCAGGGGCGAGCGTCCCCGGCCCACCACCATCCGATCATCCTCTTCTATTCTTAGAAACAATTACCTCCAGGGTCCCCCGGTACACCGTCCTTTGGGTTATGGGCATTTCCCAAAAAGGAACCGGCATCGCAGGCATCGCGGTGTCGGAGGTGGGAGCATAGTGCTACTTTAAATGCTTTTTCCCGTCCCTCGGCTCGCTCCAATGCAGCCATTCGCCTTGCACTGGCGACCATGGAGCTTGACGGCCTCCCCACTGACCAGGATTTGGACCTCACAACCCTCCGCGGGTATGTGAGACGCGCACTTGGACCTAGGACACAGGACTCGGACCCGGACCTTTTGGATTCCTTTGATGAGCTCCCACCTTTCCCCCCGAGCTCTCCTCCGCGTGAACGCGGGGAGTAGCCACCTTTTTCTTTTCTAAGCTTCGGTCATGTAGCCTTGACATGGGCAAAGCAATATGTATTCCGTTTCTCCTCCTCCATCTCATCTTCTTTAATAGGTAGCGTTTTCTCTTTACCGCCGCCTTCGGCGGCGGGTGCCACCCGCCCAGTTTCTTGCGATGCTTGATGACGGGCGCCTCTGTAGTAATAGTCTTGTACTTAGTTCTCTGCAGGAATAATAAAGTCAAAAAAAAAAAAAAAAAAAAAAAGGCAGCACTCCTCAGACGGGCAGTAGTGGCGGCCTTGATGGATGCAAGCGCGGCGGTGCACTTTGGTGTCCACCATGGCACCTCCGACTTTGAGGGCTTGCAAGGTTTGGTGATTGCCTCCATAGCAGTGACCATGGCCTGCTGAATGGCCTCCGCTTTGAGATCGAGTTCTGGGATGTTAGTAGCAGGTAGCGCAAATGCCACCTTCAACAGAGGGTATGCCACATCACACCACTCATCCTGATCCTCGTTTGTGACGCGAGGGGGGCGAGGGGGATGGACAAAGGGCCCAACCGGAACCGACCAAGTGAGGACGGTGTGGTCAGAGAGTGGGGAGGGGGAGCTAGTGAATGTGTCCATCACTGACTCCGCCGGAACGGCGGGTGCTGCCCATACCATGTCAATGGGACAGCGCGCCCCACCCTCCCTAGGATGTGTGTCCACATCTGGGAGGTGAGCAGGCGAATGGCCATGCATCCGAAAGAAATCATCCAGAGCCTGGGCCTTATTCGACTCTGCTTGGGGGCAAGGGAGGTCGGACCAAGAGTGGTGGCGCCGGTTAAAGTTGCCAGCCACTGTGAGGGACGCGGCAATTGCCGGGTCAAGTCCAAGAAGAAAGGACTCACCTGGGTATCTGGGGGTGGCTTCTGCGCGGTCTGGCGGATGCATTCCATAGTAGTTGCAGATCCTCACTGTTTGTGTGGAACGCACTTCAATGGTGAGCACGTCGATGCCCTGGGAGGCAGCACCAACAATAGACCATGCTGAGGGTGGGAGGTTGCGCGAGACGTAGGTGACCACTCGCGGACGGGTGGCCGGCGGAAGGCAGGGTGTGTAACCGGGAATAGAGGGGACATTGAGTACTGGTGTCCCCTCTGGGTCGGAAAGTGAGGGTTGGGAACCAATCTGATACCAAGGGGGCTCCTGTATCAAAAGAAGGTGTGGGGGTTGGGAGTTGTCAGCAAGAATGGGGAGAAGGGAATGAATCGCTGCAAGTGAGCGGGCAGCGTTCCACTGAAGGACGCGAAGGGCGTCAATCATTACTCTGCTTCCATGTTAGAGTTGTTGGCGCCATCAGACTCGTCATCGTCGTCGGCTGGTGGTGGTGCATACTTCTTCCGCTTGGGGCAGTCTTCGGAGGTAGCCTTGTGGTCACCCTTGCAGTTGATGCAGTATGGGGAGTGTGGGCAGTCCTCACCCGCGGGTGTGGCATTTTCAGCACACTTGGGGCATCTGGACCGGTGTTGGGGGGTGTGGTGTCTGCCACCGCAAACAGCACAAGCTGGCTGGGCCTTGCAGCCCTTGGACGTGTGACCCAACGCCTGGCACCTGGTGCATTGTGCAAATGCTGGGCACACTGGAGGCACAGAGAGTCGGAGTTGGTTGGCAAAGAGCCAGACCCGGGGCTTCTTGAGGAGCCTCGCGCGTGTCTCGCCGCTCTGATCTACAAAGGAGAATGAAACCGGGCAGTACTCCAATTTGGGGTCTGCGAGTCTGTCCGGTCTGCATGCAAAGTGAGGGGGGTTAGTAAACTCAAGGCCCTTGAGAGCAGGATTAGCCCTGATCTCTTCCAACAGGGTAGCCGCTGAGTAAGCCGCTCCACTGGAGACATATGGGTCTCTGGTAGGGACCATGGAGATCCGAAGTGTCGAGCGGGGGCGCACCCGGGAGTGGGTGAGGACAATGGGCTTGTCAGCCGGTGGTGTCCCTACGTAACAGTGCTGGGTCAGGTGGGTCCCAAGAGCCTGGGCATGAATGTCCAAGGTGGAATCCACCGAAGTTCCGGCGGGTAGTGCGGGCTTAGAAGAAAATGTGCAAACAATGTTGCCTTTGACATTGAATGCCGCAGACAACACTGTCACATGGTTAGCAGTGGGGCGAGAGGAGAGCTGCTGTCAAAGCAGCCCCTGACTTCCTCTGGCCCGTCTGGATGTAGTGTTTGGGGGTGTACACTAGGGTAGGGTCCTTAGCATACACCTTGGGTGGAGGGGGTGGTTGGCGCTGCTTCTTTGGCTGTTTAGGCCCGGGAGCTGCACCCGCGTGATACTGTTGCTGAGGGGGGGAGAGGGAGACCGGAATGGCTGCCACCTGCGCATAGGTGGCAGGGGCCGTCGGTTGGGCCTGTTGGGTGGATGGGGCAGGTGCTGGTGCTGGTGCTGGTGCCCGGACTGGGCGCGGCGCCGGTCAGTCAACAACAGCCTGCATTTGCCTGGAGAGGGAGGCCACTTCGTTTGAGAGGCGTGTCATGTTCTCAGTGAGCGCAACAATCTCTGGGGAGGGGGCCCTTGGGGGTGGGGTGGGTTCTGGGAAAGATGGGAAGGGGAGGACAGTGCTCTTGAGACAAGCAGCAAAGGCGTTGAAGGCGGTCCTTGCAGTTTCCACTGCATCGGCGGAGTTGGCGTCTGCTCCTTGTGCACGCATTACTGTCGCTAGAGAGGCGTTGAGCACCCCGAGGATGTTACCCGCGCACTCTGCTGCAACCATTGCAATCTGCGTGTTGGTGAGGTTTGCTGCTGAGGAATCAGCAAGCGCCTTCTCGAGGTAGGTCTGGATGCTCAGGGGGACTGCTCTAAGAGCGCGCTCCCAACCCTTGAGGCCAGCATTGGGTGGGGGCCGGCTGGCAAGTGGGGACAGCACATCGGCGGTGCCCTTGCCCTTGCTTGCTGGAATGTAGGGGCAGTCCTGCCAGCAAAAATGAAGCTTCAAGTATGAGCAATGCTCATTTATGGGTGAGGTCACTTACTGGGCATTTGCTTGACTTAAAATTTTAAAAAGGGGCTATAGCAGTGAGTAATCGCTCTAAGTGAGCTTTAAGCGATGCTTACCTCTGAAGCTCATTTTGCCCCTACCTATAGAGGGTAGTATACAGCATTATATATATGCCATTGTAATGAATGCCTAATTAATAATTGAGCATACCCACCGCTTTTTTGAGCTATTTATAGTGTTCAGGCACTTCTGATTGACAGCATGCTGTAATAAATCAGAATTTCATAATTTCTGCCCGTTTTAGCATATGAGGCACATCAGGGTCTAGGACCCTGAGGTCCGGCAGGTTCCAGGTCACCTGGAGCTGTTACCGCTTCAGGAGGCCGTGGGAATAAATTCAAATTAGCCTTTGCAGGCCCTACAGGCATCCAAAAATAGCGCGAAAATAGCCAATAAATCAGAAAATATTCTGGGGCACTGCCGCTTCGCTCTAGCGTGGGAACTGCGCATTGGGACGGCCCAAATAGGCTACAATAGTGTTCTGGGCCACTCTGGGCCCTCCTAAAGCGGTAAAATCATTATAAAATAGATAATTATATTTGCACTCGAGTGCATATATGCAGGCTTCCCCTGGGCTTACCGGCTGCATATAAAATACAATAAAATCGGATTATATTAGTAGAAGCATATTGAACACGTTTCTGATAGCTATATATGGTAATATCAGCCAGGAACACACTAGAATTGTCAAAACACATTCTGGTTGACATGCTAATGCTACCGGGCTCATTTTATCACAATGGGATACCCCCGGGATGCAAATTTTGATGGGGTTCTATTGGGGAATAGTACTAGAGTCCAAACAGTCATCAATAATGGCGGGGGAGGCACTTTACGTAGCACTGTTGATTATTCTTTGAATTAAATGTCATTTTTATTACTGTACTTCTACTGCACGTAATGAAGCGTGTAGATAACCAAAATGAATCAGAATAACGAGGGGAGCAAGAATATGCATCCAGAATAGTCACACGGTCAATAGGGATGTCAATAACACACTTTCATGTTTACGTGTGCATGCGAAAGTTGCACAGCCTCTACAGACACCCCTGTACGTGCCAGAAGTGTACTGATGACTTTGATCAGCTGCATATATGTCTCACGTATACTCCACGAAGTTTCACGTCAATCGGGGCTTGCGTTGAATTGATATTAAGCCTACAATATTGAGAAAGAATGGTCATTTTTAATTTTACGGGAGGCTTACAGGTCAGGCACATGATGCCAAACAGCCGTTATATGTATCCTAAACATATTTCAAAAGCATGTTTTGGGTACAGATGGAATGTATAGGTTATATGTGTCTTGGACATGTCATATGTATACTGATATTACAAGTAGCAATCCACCCTACAATGTTGCATATGACTTGCACATTCCAACTACATCTCAAACATACATTTGGAATATGTTTAGGATACATATAACGGCTGTTTGGCATCATGTGCCTGACCTGTAAGCCTCCCGTAAAATTAAAAATGACCATTCTTTCTCAATATTGTAGGCTTAATATCAATTCAACGCAAGCCCCGATTGACGTGAAACTTCGTGGAGTATACGTGAGACATATATGCAGCTGATCAAAGTCATCAGTACACTTCTGGCACGTACAGGGGTGTCTGTAGAGGCTGTGCAACTTTCGCATGCACACGTAAACATGAAAGTGTGTTATTGACATCCCTATTGACCGTGTGACTATTCTGGATGCATATTCTTGCTCCCCTCGTTATTCTGATTCATTTTGGTTATCTACACGCTTCATTACGTGCAGTAGAAGTACAGTAATAAAAATGACATTTAATTCAAAGAATAATCAACAGTGCTACGTAAAGTGCCTCCCCCGCCATTATTGATGACTGTTTGGACTCTAGTACTATTCCCCAATAGAACCCCATCAAAATTTGCATCCCGGGGGTATCCCATTGTGATAAAATGAGCCCGGTAGCATTAGCATGTCAACCAGAATGTGTTTTGACAATTCTAGTGTGTTCCTGGCTGATATTACCATATATAGCTATCAGAAACGTGTTCAATATGCTTCTACTAATATAATCCGATTTTATTGTATTTTATATGCAGCCGGTAAGCCCAGGGGAAGCCTGCATATATGCACTCGAGTGCAAATATAATTATCTATTTTATAATGATTTTACCGCTTTAGGAGGGCCCAGAGTGGCCCAGAACACTATTGTAGCCTATTTGGGCCGTCCCAATGCGCAGTTCCCACGCTAGAGCGAAGCGGCAGTGCCCCAGAATATTTTCTGATTTATTGGCTATTTTCGCGCTATTTTTGGATGCCTGTAGGGCCTGCAAAGGCTAATTTGAATTTATTCCCACGGCCTCCTGAAGCGGTAACAGCTCCAGGTGACCTGGAACCTGCCGGACCTCAGGGTCCTAGACCCTGATGTGCCTCATATGCTAAAACGGGCAGAAATTATGAAATTCTGATTTATTACAGCATGCTGTCAATCAGAAGTGCCTGAACACTATAAATAGCTCAAAAAAGCGGTGGGTATGCTCAATTATTAATTAGGCATTCATTACAATGGCATATATATAATGCTGTATACTACCCTCTATAGGTAGGGGCAAAATGAGCTTCAGAGGTAAGCATCGCTTAAAGCTCACTTAGAGCGATTACTCACTGCTATAGCCCCTTTTTAAAATTTTAAGTCAAGCAAATGCTCTAATAATGAGCTTCATTATTGCTGGCAGCAGTGGTAGGGGGTCATGTCTGTATCCTCATCACCATCATAGGTGCTGGGGAGGGGCTCAGAGGAGGGGGGGAGAGGGGACCCTGCCATAAGTGCCTGCTGAAATGCAGTCACTGGGGTCTGAGGCCCGGAAGTGGTTGGTGCCAGTGGGTTCATGTCCACGTCGTCGGCGGGGGGTGGTTGGGCACCAGTCACAGAGGACGACACCCGGGAAGGTTTGTTGGCTATAGGAGGTTTGCTGGTGTGCTTGTTTGACATTGTCTACAGTCCGGTAGAATGGGAGCTGAGTCTCGACCAAATCGGGAAGGTAGTGGTCAAAGGTTGTTCAATGAGCAGATATCACCAAATCTTGGATTGGTGGTATCTCATCATATTTGGTGTGTATGATCTGAAGCATTATGTTACAAGTCCTGATTATAGGATATGCGCTTCCTGGCCGCCCAATTGCTATGATGATGTTCAAGGTGGGTATTATATTGCCATCCATCTGATGCGGAAGCTCACTTGCGCTTGAAAATAACAGACACGGGGTTACATCACAATGGTGCAGGCACTGCAATTCACATCGGAATTCAAGCTAGGTCACTACATGAAGATTCCCCCATGTCCAATGTTCTGGTGCCAGGACATGGCGACTGTCATCGTTGTCATTGCTCATCGCTGGTACTGTGCAGCTTGCCCATCCCCACAGCTCAACGCTCCCAGTTATCCCTCTGCCCATCGTCCAGGCTTGGATGTTTAGCAATATTGGTGAGTGGAAACGGCATCATCAGCCAATGAAACAAGCTGACATAGTGCACACTTGCAGAGGACATGTGCTTGCCGCACCAGAAGGATGGCTTCTCTTGCCCCAGCACCCGCGTGTATTTCACCGCTAGCGTTTTCTGGTATGTCATCGGACCTAAGCTTCAGTCCTCTCATGGCGAGACTTATTAGTGAGTGTCAAAGGATGAAGTCAAACTACCTCAATGTATTGATTACCTTTTAGCGCTCTCACATTCTTTTTCCTAGTTTGCGCGATTGCTCCTCTCATCGTATGGGCACTTACAAAAAAGTACCCTAACTACCTGATGATACAGGAAGAATCGGAATGCTGCTCCTCTGTCTCCTGTGTGTGCCTCTCCGTGCTGCTTGAGGTGCCATGGGAATCGGACTCGAGTCCACGTTTCTGGGGCTACTAGGGCTTGTTGGAGACCGAAAACCAGAACTCACAGCGCTAGTAGGACTTACTGGACCTGGACTCTGAATACCTGTGCTCTCTGGGCTCTGGGGATACGCTGACCACCCACTGCCACTTTCCTTGCTTTGCTCTTGGCGTTCAGGACATTCCGGTGTACTCTTCGTCCTCCCTCCAGTGCTCTTACTTTTTGTTCCCAAGCTAATCAAAACGCTCGACCTTCCAGCGCGTGATCTCCTTGTCACATGTCTGAATTGGAATGGGAAACGGCTCAGGATCTGCGCGCCAAGAGAGCTCATCGAGCGCGTCCAGAAGAGGGGTCTTCAACAAACTCCTCAACATCGTCACCCTCATAACCCTCAAACTCGTCCTCTTCCTTGTTGCCCTTGACATCAATGCCAATATCACCTTCCACTTCTGAAGTTTCGACCGAGTCTGGATGCGCGCTTGTGCTCGGGCTTGGTGGGAACGGTATTCTCTCAGACTGCTTGCCTGTGTGGGATACCGCTTAAATAGGTACGGTACTGGCGGATTATGTTCCCTACTCAGACTTTTGGGAATCTTGCTGTTAGACTTCCTAGATGTGCTTATGACCTTTGGCATAGTTATTTCCTCAATTTATGCTCTCCAGGAAGGTCCAATTGTCGCTCCGGTGGTGTATCAAACAGCTCATCTTGTAATTTGCCCCGACAGGCAGGCATCGGGACTCTTGGCAGGCCCGCGGCAGCCAGAACTCGATCAAGCACTGCGTCATCTTCTACTGTTGCACCCTCATCTCTCTGCTTCTCTTCCTCACTTTTGCTGGTACGAAGCTGAGGATCAGGCTCATTAAGTAAGGATCCCTTCCGTTTTCAAGTATTCAGAATGAAATTGACATACTTATTCTACAATAGCATCCCTGTCATCCTCAACGGGACTGGCCTTATCCCGCAGATGTCCTTTGCAGTTGGCGCTAATTTAGTCTTCTTCTGCCTACAGTACCCCAATAACGGCAAGATTGGTGCAAACTCTACCCAGAAATGGTAGGCAATACGGTATATACAAATACAGCTGATTGGCAAGGCTCTGCGCTCAAGACAGTTCCCTAGGGGGTACTTTGGGTAAGTGACCTCTCTTCTAACATACAATCAAATCTAATTGAAGCAAATTTGCTTTCTGGATCTGTCCATATATATGTGTGATGTTTTTGCCTTTTCATTATCATTGTTCATACAGATCTTGGTTTAATTGGCTTATTTTGCAGTTCACTACTCTTGCATGTTTGTTGTACAATACAGTGTACTACCGGTGCTTGACACACCTGATCATGTTTCTGCTTTATTAATTTTTAAAAAGATGTTGAGTGCACTTAAATTTGTAATGTTAGAGTACTAGCATGCTGCTAGTGCTCTGCAAAATTTGAGACAAAAACAATGTTTGGGAGATAGAAAGATGGGTCTACATGTTTTCAAGAGGAATGTCACGCAAAACCGTTCCTTGACACACTGTGACTTACTGTGACATCAAAGTCATTATCACTCTATCCTCTTCTCTATTTTCTCTTCTGTCTCTCTAAAGCACATAAACCTATTGGAAATCTCTTCTCTCAGAGATGTAGGGGAAAATTAGAAAATTCAAGAATATCTGAAGTGTGTAAAGTATTGTACACAATCTTGCTTGTATGCATCCGGTCAGCATCACTTGTGGGAGAATCTTGTTAAACTCCCTCATATTATATTCATTTATGTTACACAACCTTGGGCTCTCAACCAGATTGCATGATATTGTGTGCATTCAGGAGCTAAGAAAGAACAAGACATAATTATCCAGACATATTGCTCAAGGGATAGCCCGAAGAATTAAAAAATGACAGGGACCAATGTGTGTTATCCCTAAATAGATAGTTCTTGCTACAATTCATAGTCTAACTCAATGGCTTCAATTTCTTTAAATCTGAAAATTGCACGGTCTATGGATTCAGTATAGAACATTATACTATCAAATTATCAAGATGTTTGTAGAAGCCAGTAGAAATAAAAATGTGCTGTGTCATGGCCCGGTGGTGTGTCAAGTACCGGTAGTACACTGTATACCCCCTAATAGCAATATAACATTCTGCTCCTTCAAGTTGTCTTGTTGGTAGCGGGCTCTGCTGTGCCGTCACAGCGTTCGCAATTATTTCAGACAGGCATAGCAACAATCAGTCCATTTAAGGCAGCACCAGGACGCGTCAGTCGCCGTAAGCAAAAAGTAGTTTCCCTGATGATGCCGGAAGCCGCTAGCATTTTTTTGCCTTTTTCCTGATGAAATTGTTGTAAGTACTTTGAGACCGGTTTCCTCTCGCTTCACCGCAAGTCTGACATACTGTATAGACTGTTTCAATCTAAAGCCATCTGTTATCTGACCTTCATTCTGTGAATCTGCTACTGACCCTGCGTGTAGTTGATGTCGGACAATCAAAGCCGAGGATCGTCTTCACGAGCAGAGAACTTGCCTTCCATACCGCTCCCCAAAAAGCGCAAAACTGTGGCACCAAGTTTATCTTCAACACTGAACAATGTTCGCAAGTGAATTAGAAATGCTAACGCAGCATAACCAACTATCACCTCACACAGGTAGCAAATTCACGGTCTGGGAGGAGTGTGAGCTCGAGCTCTCAAAGACAATTCGCCTTTGCCTTACCATCCAGAGAGGGTGCGATGTGTATTGATCTGTGAACTTGAATTCGGATATTCAATCTACTAATTTATCAGAAATCCACCGGACGCCTTCGCGTAACATATCCGGTCGATCACCTCTATCCAGCCCAATGCTCTCGAAGTTGACGTCGTCCGGAGGTGGTCCCAGCCGCATAACGGCCGCGGACCCTCGAGATCGACTATATGGCGAGCTTACAGCGATGCAATCCATATTGCCGAACCCGAGAGCGAGAGCATCGAAGACTCCTCAAGCAACCATCAATAGTCAAGCTAGAGGATACCAGAGCGATATTGATGACGATGATTCTCTCCCAAACCGCAAGACCGGATCGTATCGTAAGAAGGTTGCAAAGTCGACACGACCGCCAATGGCGTTACACAAAACGAGAAAGACCGAAATCGATTACATCGCTGTTGCACCAAAGTGAGATTCAGTTGGGATAACTTATACAGTACAGCTCTCTGATTCAGGATATGTGAGGATAGGAGGAGTGAAGATGGTAGCGGCATATTCTCCGTCAGATTGAGGTCAGGCGATCCATAATCATAATAACAAAAGTGACTAAACTCAAGTTAGGGAGATTGGCGGACATGCAGTACAAGATTCTACAAAAACGGCTCGCAGCGCGAGGAAGACGCTTGAGGAACCATATGTTGACGAGCCCAGAAGAAGCGAAACTTTTTCTAATGATGAATTATCAGACATTACGCATTCATCTGATGGGGATCTTAGTACATCGGAAGACGAACGGACACATGGACCTAATGACATGGAAACTTCTTTTCCGTTCCCAGAGCTCTTAGTAGCACTGGAGGAACTCATTTTGGCTCCTGCGATCGTCCAGAAGGCAGGCCGTCTTCCTTTCCTTCGACGAAATCTTAGTCGATCTCTTGAGAGGCTTGGAATCGGCCTTCTCTCGCAGACACAGTATGCGGACGCACCGATCGTAAAGGTGACATATATCTTCGGACAACTGTCGTATACGGGAAAGTCAAAGGGATGGAAGTGTCCGCTCTGCAAGATTTTTGGAAATGTACCCTTTTCTGACCAGAAAGGACTCTTATCACATTTGGAACAGGGTCACAGAGGTTGTGAATCACTCGTTTCGGAGGATCCAAATGTGCGTTCTTCACTCTTCAACTTCTTGCATATCTGATAGAAAGAGAAGGACCCATGCGTTCGGATTATTATACCAGACGTACCAGTGTCAGAGTCGGAAAGTGATGAACAAGATCAGATCGTGTACGTCTTGTCTCTTGCCGCAAACTACAACTCAAGTCTGAATTCAATGCTACTCTAGCGAAGGAATCACTACAGAAGATGCGAATACTCATATTACCTTCTTCGAAAGGATTCAGACTCCGGAGCAAGAAGATAAGCCCTTTCTACGAGGACCATCTGTCGCGCGGAGTACATTCACCAGCTCCCCCATGAAGGCGCCTATGAGCCCTCCGTCAAGTCCTGTACTTGCTCCCCAGCCCCAACCAATAAATATCGTTACCCGACCGCCCCGGCCTATCGACCCGGTTACTCCAGATAGATACCCTACGCCTCCTCCGTACGAAGATCTTCTCGGTCCGTCTGCCGTGTATCCCTATCTACCAGATCACATGTACTCTGCGCGCCCCGGGGGGCCGAAGATATACGATCTCCTCAATGAGTTACCTTTGGAGCCATTTGGACTGATGGCATGGTACATTCTCGACAAGGAGGAGGATATATTTGAGCTCGATACCGTGAGAGACGAAGACAAAGTCATGCAGGCCCTCTGGTCTAGATGGATCCTTCTACACCGGCAAGTGGAAACAGTGACGTCTGAGATACCTAGTAAAGCTAAACTGTTGCGCTCGCTGTAGAAAGGATTTCATCGAAGACTATAAGAAGGGGACCCAAGCATTTATTACCGAGTATTGGAGAATGATTCATCGAGCTGCTGGATTTTCTGCATTGCGTGTATGGCTTCTGGTTAGTATCAATGTGGTAATTGATAATACAACCTCCTCTAACACTTTCATTAGATGCTGGTCTCCAACCGTTTCCTTACTGGACCCGAAATGTGCGACCTTCTCAAGTTTTATTCCAATTTAATAGGGATGGACCTCTGGGAACCCGCCCCGGCCAATTAACCTCAGACTCTTCGACGCAACTAGTAATTTAATTTGCTCCATTGTATTTTTGAATGAATATCTCGATAAAGGCAATATATCTCTACGCTTTGTTAAGCACGTCCTCAAGCAGATCAACTGCCATACTGGCTGATCCCCATGAAGATTGGTAGCCATAGCCTCCGTGCCTGCATAGCCAATCGAAGAGTGAGTCAGTGGAGCAACCGAGCGAAAGGGCACGGACCCATAATTATAGACAATGGGTGTCTTGATCCCGGACTTCGTCTCTACGACATCGGTATCCAGTCGTATTCCGCCTTTACGCGCAGGTCGCAATCCGCAGCCTTCTTCCATAATGATTGGTTTAAGGTCCTCGATGGTGGGGTTGGGATTCGTATCGTAGTTCGGAGACAGCTCTGGACAAAGCAACAGCCCGCGCTTCAGAATATCCTCTGTTGTTTCTGGCCTCGGTCGCGGGTACCAATCATTCTCGACTTTCGTGCCTCCGACAATAATCTAGAATATGGAAGTCATGAGCGAGGGAAAAGATGAAAAATTAGACTAAAGAACAGTACATCTCCGCTCCGCCTTGGAATGATATACGTCCACAGCCCATCTGAACTGCTTTGTGTCCGTCCGAACTTAATCCAGGGTGCTCTCAAAAGGACGGTCTGTCCCCTGATCGGATACACATCTTTATCCTCGACGCCGCCTAAGAATCTAGCTCCGATCCCGGCACAGATGACCAGCGCATCCGGCTTGACGAACTCGGTGAAAGCGCCCTCTGCAACTTGTGCAATATGTTGGATGGATGCTCGAACAATACGGCCTCCTTTCTCTGTAAATTTGGAGAGCAGGTATTTGAGGTAGACCGGGCTATCGATCGTTACTGTCGTGAATGCAACACCACTTTGGGATCCGGGTGAGAGTTCTTCTTGTTCAAGGTTGCGAAACTGGTGGTGGAGACATTGAACAGGGTATAAGTCACGCATCTAGTACGCTGCAGATTAACTTACATCCGGCATCACCTCGAGTGCATTGAAACCTTGCCTAGCTTCACAATAGTTCTCTACTTGTGGGATACGAAGGAAACAGTGCTCTGCTTCGCCTTCCGACATCTCCCACATAACGCGGAATGTCTCTCTATCCATTTCTTCCCGAAATTAAATTATGAGCTTCGAAGGTTTAGTAAACCTCAAATATATATGGACTACACATACTCTGCTGTCGAACATCGTCGCCTGCAAGGCTAACATGATGCGCTCCCTGTGCCGAGAACTCAGTACTCAACCTACGCGTGAGTTCGCTCGCTACGCACCGCCCATAGACTTGTGTACCTTGTCGATTTAGGATCATCCGGGAATGCTTCCGCTACAAGAATCACAATGTGCCCCTTTTCTTGAATCTTCAGTGCGGTCGACAATCCGACAACACCTAGAAAGCACTAGTTTGTTCTGAACCTTTACTCGAGAGCTTTTTACACTTACCTGCGCCTACAACGACGATGAAAGACATGCTGTAGACACTGATAAGAAGCGATAGAGCATCCAGCCCGAGCCATAGTGAATATATACCGTCGCACCTTCGGAATGGCGGAAAGTTGTGTCCAGACTATGCCGGAAATCCTCCGCGGCAACTTCCGACCACGACTTGGCACGGATTTTCTTTCCGATCCGACTCAACGCTTAATCTTGAAAGCTTGAACGTTCTTTATCCGTAATATCCGCGCACTTTTCAGAGTTTGGTCAACAATCAGAAAATTTCATGTCATGATTGATTACAGAAGAACGGCATGTTTTCACTAAGAATTTGCAAAATGCAAGAAATAACAGAGAAGAAAACAGAAATCGAGAACAATGAACAACACGAAGAGAGTAAGGAGAGTTATACGAGAATGCGAGAGCAAAGTCATTTGAAAGCCAGACATTGAAAGCAGGATTGTAGTTTATGGAACGAAAGGCCCAGAAGCCGTGAGATCGATGAGACGCGAAGCAAAACAGGAGAGACCGTTTTATAGTAGTGTTTGCTGCCCTTTTCCCCCCTAACGATTGGCGTTTCAGATAGTGGACGATTTTCATACTGATTGGTCATTAGTTGGTCCAGTCACGCTTCCTTTGGCGTGTAAGCTCGGGTTTGGGGAGACTGGAAGACACCTTTCGCAAGACAGATTCAGCCCAGTCAGCAGTGACATTCTGATTGCCGTTGAGAGTCTGTCGAGAAGGAGTCACAAGATTGCTGAAGAACTTCGCCTTAGGGATAGTAGCAGAAGCAGAAGCAGAAGCAGACGAGTTCTTTGCAGCGAGAGTACCGCGCGAGTTCACAGGTTTAGTCATGGAATTGATATCTGCAGACTTGAGTGCACGAATCGCAGGAGAATCAGGTACAGAAGTAATAGTCCTGCTGATGAGGCTTTTAGTCCCTGCGCCTCCTCGGACCAAGGTCGTCGCAAGCGAAGTCCTTCTCGGTGTGCACGGGTTGGGTCCAACCCGCACAGTGGAGCTTTGCACAGACGGCAGACCTGACTTGGGTCTGCCGCCAAGAGTTTGCCTGGCCAGGACATTCCCTCCGGCAGGGACGGCGCGTCTGTCGCCCTGCCGTGTGCGAGGCTCAACATTACCAGAAGACGTGCGCGGAGCGACGAGCGTTGACGAGCGACTAACTTCCAAGGAAAGTACAGATTTTGACTCTGCTTTGACTGTGCCCTGGGTGCTGACCGGGACCTTGTTGGTCTCTGGGTGGAGGCCTGTCACTGGTCCGTTAGGCTTCTTCACGGTATTCTTTCGCGTGCTCATTATGCTGCGAGGGATGTGCTTCGGTATGGAAGCTTTAGGGAGTTCTGAAGTATGAGACTGCTGCCAGATAGCAGGTATAATCCTATCCGGTTCACTGCACGGGGACGGTGAGTAAATGGGACACGTTTGGATGAGGAATAAAGCAGACATACGTGTTGGCAGGAAAAGAGTCTACCTTTGTATCATCATGATCTGATGAGGGCTTGTACCTGGTGGAAGGGACACCGGCTTGACCATAACCCATGAGCTGCTCATGGTCAATGAGTTCAATCGCATCTGTGATAAACGGCGAGGGGAGGGGTGGAAGCTTGCCCTCGGTCTGTCCCTCGGAGAGGGCAGCGATGCTGTAGTCGGAGGCGCAAGTGCTTACCACGTCTTCAAAGTTGGAGTCGTGGTCATTTGGATGGAGCTCAGCCGTCGTGGCTGCATGGGCTGCATCACGTTCTCTGCAATATGCTTCAAAGTCCGCCGCATATTTCTGCGGCGGGTTGGGGTTGAGATTAAGGGTGAAGTCCATAGAGAGGGGGCGGTCTAATCCGCTGCCAGCTTCCGTTGTGGAGATAGTGTCGTCCTGGACGAGAGAAAAGGTAGTCTCGCGTTCAAGGTTCTGCGCCACTGAAGGACTCAAGGTATTGTTGACGTCGAGAGGCTGAGGGTTCTCGGAATGAAGAGATAGAGATGTCTGAGTAGCCTCGAGGCGAGCGCTGCTAAAACGAGGCGGAGTGCTTCCAGCTGCTGGTGCATTATCCATGGTTGGAATGTGCATGGGGGGAAGGGGGAAATTGAAACTTTCCTGAAAGAGCGTCGTCAACAAAAGGCTCTAAATTTTGAAAGTAGAGAATAGAAGCTTACCCCATCGTCAAAGGTAAGGACAAAGTCCTCTTTCTTTACCTCGCGGAGCGAAGCGATCAGTTTGTCCAACTGTGACATTGCTTTCTCGCCGAGGCCGGTTGTCGGATTCAGAGGATGGATCGTCGAATTTGCTGATGGCATGGCTTTGGCTCTTGGCGGGAAGAGGTCACCGACGGCGTCGATCTCAACTTTGGGGCTCTCCATACCGGCGATAATATACTCGTTGTCAGCCCTCATGTGGGCGGAACCTTCGTCCGTAATGTCCGCCTCTGGGATAGATTGTAAGGGCTGACCCGCGCACGCTCCGATATCGTGCACGATCTCGGCTTGGAAGCCGAAGGCGTGGCTCCCAGATTCTTCGACAATATAAGTGGCTGACCGGACGAAAGACGCCCGCTGCGAGACGACGCCCTGAACGGCAGCCCAGTTCGAGCCGCTGAGACGTTTGCTGTCCGAGGCGAGAGATATTATAGACATGTGATCGTTCTCTGAGAAGAGCGATGCAGCGGAGTTTCGGATGTCGTCATCGCTGTCCTTGGTGTCGGAAAAAGAAATGTCGAGTCCAGCGAGAATGGTGGTGAATCGCTTGGAGTCATAGGATGACTCTAAGTTCTCGTTCTCGTCTTCGTCTACCGGCTTATTCTCAAGTACATCATCGGTATAGTTGGCAGCACAGACATTTGAAAGCTTCTTGCAATCGTCATCCAAAACCTTGGCACCAATCGAAATTTCAGCCTGTGTCTGAGACTCGATGCCGCCCGAAGAGTCGACTTGTGCCTCTTCGTCTTTCAGGGCTGCATTCTTAGCCTTGCGCACATTGAGGCGACTCCATCTGAGAGCAGCAGCTACTAAGACGGTACCCATGATAAGTGTACCAAAGAGGAAGGCGAAGAAGAGGAAGTTGATCTTGGGGGGCCCCTTGAAGCCATCATCGAAGACTGATAGGGTCGCGGCTGGTGCTGGGGCTGACGACGGTGACCTCGTTGGTACCAGGGCAGGTAACACTGCAGTAGGCATGATCGGTAAGTCCGGAAACATAATAAACGTAGGAAGTATAGCTAGCGAAGGGAAAGCTGCTGTAGCCGTGGGCAGGATGGGTAGGTCGGGTGACATGACGAAGGTAGGCGTGACGGAGAGTACCGGAGGCATGACTGAGCTTAAGTGTGTATAGGAATGAGAGTTGGGTAGTGAAAGTGTTTCCAGGGAGTGGTTGCGCAAAGAGTGCGTTGAGTGGTATTGAGAGGGGGAGAGGAGGACGCAGGGGAAGCTGGAGGAAGTAGTCGGACGTCAAGAGTGCTGAATCGACTTGCATATTCAAGGGACCACACTGCTTTAATCTTATACAGAGAGGAGGATACGGTCTGCAACGGTATCGTATTGCAAGACGGTCTGAGACATTTCGACGCAGAGTACAAATGCATAGCGAAACTTGGTGGAGGAGAGACTGATTTCGAAGTAAGCGGACCATCGTCACTGTTCTAGAAGTCATCTCTTTCTTGTGTTAGTATGCAAGCCCACAGAACAGCCTGGGCATTTAAGTTTGGCTGTTCGAAGGCAGGAGAAGAAGAGGCCGTGTTTCCGATAATCATAACAGAGTTGTACGGTGACCATGACCAAGATATGCTTCCTCCTCGAAGTTTTGCCTGTAAGGGACTGGTTGCGATGGTCGTCCTGAGCTCCTACATAATGTAAGGATAAAATGGGCCTGCGGGAAGTGTATAGTTTCAGTTGACTGCTTTTTCTTTACCCGGGCTTTTTTTATGAGATACTGTTAACTCACGTTTCTCATCCTGTCCGAGTCGAGAGTGTTCACTCTTTAAGACGGAAAGCACCTCTTAGCTTTCCAAAACCATAGATGTGAGCGAGAGCCAGTTCGACGGTGAGGAAACAGCAATAGCGACCGCTTGATTCAAACGACCCCTCGAGGTCGTAAGTTGCCGTTTGGTCGACACCGCCTGCCCTAAAGTACTAACGCGTGCCATCGCGATGGCAGAATGGGCAGATAGATACCTTGACCATCGACCGCGACGACTGCGCCTGGCGTACTTCAATGCCCGAACAAAGGACTTTAGACTGTACCTTACTTTCGGGTCTTGGGATAAAGCTTGGATATCGAGAATATGTGAGAACTTCATAAAGCTATTCTTACGCGACTGATTTGATGAGAACAGTTACCCATTCATCTTCAAATAACCATATCAGATAGCCTGAGGTTATACCTATCTGATAATATACGATAAGGTAACTTGAGTCTCGTATCTGACAAGATAAAGTACTAATTGGCTTTAGAACTTTATCAGATATACGTCGAATAGTATCAGATCAGGAAGTATCGCACCTACTTATATATCTTTCTACGTTCAGATGAGTGTCACCAGGACTACTAGCAGGTTGGTGGCACACCGAGGACTATAGTATGCTCAGCTCCGTTCGGCTTCCCGACTTGGGACGCTAGGCTCGGACACTTTCTGGGATTAGGTCTCGAGTCACGGTGCAACCTCTTTGGCCCTCCTTTTAGATTCAAGCTACAGCTACATAGTTGTAAGACCCCGAATCACAACTATTGACTGACAGGTCCACCAAAACACCGAGCATCAGCACCGCCCATCCAATGCGGGCGAAAGTCGGACGAACTCCATGCATTGGTACTGGCACTTCCAGATTTCAGCTTAGCCCCTCGGGCCTTTTTCAAGCTCTTCATCTTTGAGCAGCTTGTTCTCACAGCACAACGGTGTTTTAACCACTTACGGACTCGCCCAGCTGTATCTCCGAGCTATTCGCTTTTCGTAGCGAAGACACAGGAACTATTTATTTCATCGAGAAGCGTCGAGAGCGTATGGCCGCTACTATGTAGCATGGACGAGGGCCGGTCAGATGCTTAGCACTCGCTGCTCCTGTGCGGAGTACATATGTATACTGGAGGATATACATCGACCGCAACGCATGCGTACGCGCTGGAGCTCCGTATGCGGTCCGCTCGTTACCGAGCTTATTTCTGTGCAGATTCACCATGTGCATCATAATGTTGTTCTTCTAGTATCGAGAAAGTCTTTGCGGTGAGCCGGCACAATCGCTATAACATTTGGAAGTCTCATATGGTCTATCATTAGAACAGGTACACTTGCAGTCTATGCCTATCTATACTGTATCGCATGTACATGCTGTACATCTCAGCTTGCGGAGGGGGCTACTCTCGCGATGATCGGCTCCTACGGACTGTAAGAGGTTTCTGTATGTATGCATCTATGTATGTTATGTTGTATTGTCTTCAATCTCACCTCCCTCGACTTCAAAGGTATATAGCATCAATGACTTGAATAAGCGGTCCCTGGACTATGCGTTGCATACCTTGGTCCTTGACCCAAGCCAAATCCGCCGATCTGCCTCTACATGATAGACCCAGAGACTACACTACTAGCATAGCTCAGGCTGTTACTGTCTCCCGTAACCGTAGTAAAGCATCGTTCATATCCAATGAGGTTACTCATGCATTACGATATAAATTAGATTAGAGCATGTGCTTTGCTGTCTTGAGTATATGGCGAAGGGCTTCTAATATGTGTTTGATACGAGGAGTTTAGGAAACTTCAGTGAATAAATATAGACATTATATTAACGAAGAATCGAGGAAGAATGTGGGGAATACTGAGAGCTCTTACAAAACGTAAAGCTCACGCTCAGCTCCTCGGTATACTGTAATTACATGCTTGCCTTCTAATGGGATTTTGGATATCAGACTTTCAGAGATGCTATCAGTTAACTTAGATATAAGATTTCATATTCTGCCTGAAGAGGTTCACAACGGAGACAGAAAGAGAGAGAGGTACTCTTGTGTTACGAATGTTTTTTCTTTCTTTCTAGGATCCAGAACGACGATAAAGATTATTTTATTTCCAAAACAAAGGCCGAGAGTTGTCATAGGAAAAGGTCGTGTAAGGAAGATAACAAATCAAATAATCGAGGTAGGTAGGTGTGTAGCGGAGCCCGGGAGTGGGAGGAATCATCATCATGAGCAAAAGGAAAGAAAAATCAAAGCAAAGCAGGGAACAATAGAAAAGAAAGAAATTGTATCACGACCGGAACCGCCTTAGGAGTCCGCCCTTCGCTTCCTTCGCGTCCATCTTGCGGACCGTCGCTTCCTGGACCTCCTCGTCCGTCAGGCGCTCGCCGAGCGCATACCAGCTCACCGTCAGCATGCCAAGCACCGCCGTTAGCACACACCCCGCCATCGCGCCGATCCCTTTGCTGTGCCAGCCGTTGTTCTGCAGGTACGGCCCGAGCGCGAGGCCGGTCAGGTCCGTGCTCGAGGCGTGCCCCGCGGCGTTCCCCTGCGTCCCGAGCCCGAGCTGCGCACACTGCGCCGCGACGAAGGACGGGATGGCGGAGTAGGACGCGTTGGACGCGACAATGGCGGCCGGCTGGGAGACGAGCGTGACGGCGAGCCCGGCCTCGAGGTGCCACTCGATGTGGCAGTGGAAGAACCACGCGCCCGGATTGTCGGCCGTGAAGCGCAGCGTCGCGCTCGTCCCGGACTGGATCTGCACGGTGTCGCGCCGCACGGGGTTGGCCTGCCCTTCCTCGAGCGGCGGGTTCAGCGCGGGGTCGTCAGAGGTGTAGTCCGTCGCGCGGTGTACGATTTGGAATTTGTGCCCGTGCAGATGGCTAGATATTTAAAGAAAAATAGAAAAGAACGAGTGAGTTGGAGAATCGAAAAAAAAGTTGATTTTGCACGCACAACGGATGTTTGCCCGCGTCGCTGTTCATCACCACAAGATCCACTGTCTCGCCCTGCTCCAGGACAAAATTCCACGGCCCATACGCACCCGGCACGTCAGCGCTCCCGGCGCCCGCGACGGCGTCGAGGGTGAGCGCGCTCAGGATCGTCGGCACCTGCGGCGTGTTGTACGTCACGTCGTTGAAGAACGCGCGGTTCGTGCCCGCGGTCGTCGTGTCGAAGACGACGAGGAGCGGGATGGTGTGGTTCGCCGGCGGGAGCTGGGCCTCAGCGGGGATGGGGACGAGCGCGGTGTCGTTGACGTCGTGGTACCCGTCTGCGCCCAGCGGACCGAGGTCGGTGAGGGGGGAGGACGCGGCGTAGGTGATCGAGGACGTGATGTCTGCGTGGGGGTAGTTAGTTTGTTTTAGAATGTTGGTACATAGATGGGAAACGCACTGGGCATGAGCGCGTCGGGGACGGTGTCGAACATGTCGGTGTCCATGTTGGCGTGGATGGCCCAGTTGGCGGAGGAGTCGTTGCGCGCGGTGACGAGGACGGAGTAGCGCTGGGCGACGGTGAGCGACATGACGTCGATCGGGGACTCTTCCACGTCCGTCTATCGGTATCATTATCATTAATCAGTATATTCTTCGAAAGTAATTAATTAGATACGCACCCCGTCCACCTCGATGATGCGCATGTCGTGGCCGTCGATCCAAAAGAAGAACGCCGAGAACGCGGAGACGTTGATGACCCGCAGCCTGTACGTCTTGCCCGGTTCAAACGGGAGCGTCGCGTTCTCATTGAACCCGTTCAGGTACGTCCCGTTCTGCGCGAAGGAGATCAGCCCGGAGTCGGGCACGGGTTCAGCGCCGCCCGGGTTCGCGATGCTGAGGAAGTGGTCGGCGAGCGGGGAGTGCTGGTCGTGGTACCAGTCGGAGAGGATGACGGTGAATTCGGCGTCGTAGCTGTGCACTTCGGTGGGCGGGTGGAGGAGGAGAGGTGTGCGCAGGCCGTCGGCGTATTGACCCTGTGGGGATGGGATTGAGATGAGAATACGAGGGGCGGAGGAGGAGAGGTACCTTGTAGTGCGAGTGCGCCCAGTATGTGCCCCACTGGCCCGAGGAGTTGACGGGGACGACGTACGTGAACGTCTCTCCGGGCGGGATACCACTGTAAGTTGTTGGAACGAGATGGAAAAAAGATGAGCGTAGTGAAAGTGTTAGAAGTGAATAAGAGACATACCACTGGGTGACGCCGACGGCGCCGTCGTACCAGCTGACGTTGTTGAAGAACATGCCGTGGTGATGTACGGCGGTGGGCTGGTCGAGCGAGTTGAGGACGTGGAGGATGAAAGTGTCGTTCGTGCTGACATCGAGCGCCGGCGGACTTCATTGCGTGCATCGGATTCATTAGGATAGAGAATATAACAGCAAGGAAAGGACATACGGCCAAGTGCCGTTGACGCCAATGACGCGCCGCGGGAAGAGCCCGTCGGGGTTGACGTCCTCGACGTAGGTGACGTTCCACCACTGCTCGTTCACGCCCGCCAGCGCGAGGCCAGCGAGCGTTAGCGGTAGCGACAGCGAGAGCCGGTGCATGGTTAAGCCCTTTTGAAGAGAAGACACAAGTAACCAGAGACCAGAGACCAAATGGTGGAATAGCCTAAGGACGTCGCGGGACAGTCGACGAGCAGCGAAGGGAGGAGGGGCTAGAGGGAGGCAAAGGAGGAGACTTATCTATATCTGATAACACCGATCAGCGCAGGACCCGGGACCTGAACAACGAAAAATCCCTCGTTCTCTTGCGAGGGCAGAGGGCCGAATTCCGATGATATCCGAGCGTTTTTGTCTGCAGATGATCTGTTTTCGCGTACCAAGAAGAGGCAGAAAAGAGATGCCACTTGCATATGCACCGCGCCCTACGTGTCCTCGGAACAAACAGCACATCGTGCTTCATGGTGCACATGTACGATGGATGGGCCATATGATGACCATCTGCCACTGAGGACCTTCGCGAACCCTGGAGGTTGTATGGGATTCTAGTGCGTTGTGGTCTGACAACAGCAGTCGGCGTCGGCGTCTGTGTCAATAGAAAAATTTAGCCGAGCTCACTGAATCTAATCTAAAGATACGTCAAACATTAATCTTATCAGATGTTCCATACTTATCAGATGATTATCCTTATCACAGAAGCACTTGATTGGGTCCTTGTGGCGGACGTCGAACCATGTGCGATGCATCTTCGTTTCTTTCTCAAAGGCATGGACGATGAAGAACTGAATACCCGAGTCCGTTCAGACAATACCCGGACACTGCGAGCAACGTCAAGTTTTCCTTGTATTTATGTTCACGGAATAAATACTATGTACTTTACAGCAAGTTCAATGTCGATGTCCGGCCTGAGTGCGCTCCCGGCAGAGTCGGGAAGCAGTGAATTTTGCCACTGGCGGAAGGATCTCCCGGGGTCCTTGAACTGAAGATCTAGAAGTTATCAGATGATTTATGGCTATTATCAGATAAGTCCGAAAGGCTCCGTCCGAACCCTTCCTGTCCTTTTTCCTCTTCCCTCCCCGATGCCACCTATATCTATATCTGATAATGATATGCACACTGCCCCCTCCTCTCTCCTCGTCCTCCTGTCCTTCACGCCTCGCATACTGAGGGAAAAAAGAACATAGCCAAAGGCAAACATGACCGTGTTCTCCGTGCCCATCTTCTTCATCGTCTTCCGTGAGACGCTCGAGGCCGCCATCATCGTCTCCGTCCTCCTTGGCCTCGTCGAGCAGATCGTGCGCGGCAAGGACGACAAAGGTTCGTCCGTCTGACTCCAGTCGCCTTCAACTACTCACCTCTCCTCTAATTCCTGAACGGAATACACAGGCATATTCATCACCGACTGGCGGCACCCCAACCACCCCGAGCACGCCGCGTACCTCGCGAACGAAAAACAAAAATCCGACGACAAAGCCGCCGCCGCTGCTGCTGCCGTCTCTACCGCTCCTGGCGACGTCCCGGAGCTGAGGAAGACGGATGAAAGCAGCACAGACGAGGCAAGCGAGGACGCGGAGGGCTTGCGCGAGATCGAGGCGCGCAAGCTGATCAGGAGGCTGAGGATCCAAGCACGTCTATCCATCCTCCCTCTTTATCCTCCTCGCTAATACACACACAGATCTTCCTCGGCTCCGTCGCCGGGCTCTTCATCGCACTCGCCATCGGCGCTGCCTTCATCGCCGTCTGGTTCACGCAAGCCTCGGACCTCTGGACAAAGTCCGAAGAGCTTTGGGAGGGCATCTTCTCGCTCGTCGCCGCGCTCATCATCCTCGTCATGGGCATCACCATGCTCAAGCTCGACCGCGCGCGCGCCAAGTGGTCCGTCAAGCTCGCCCGCGCCTTCGACAAGTCCCGCGCGAAGCACGACCGCGGCGGACGCGCGGGCCGCTGGGTGCTGTTCTTGCTCCCCTTCATCACCGTGCTCCGCGAGGGCCTTGAGGCCGTCGTGTTCGTCGGCGGCGTCTCCCTCGGCCAGAGCGCGCGCGCGATCCCGCTCGCCGCCGTCGTCGGCATTGTCTGTGGTCTCGTGTGCGGGTTCGTGATCTATGCGTTTGCGAGTCGCGCCAGTTGCGTACCTTCTTTCCTTTCCTTTTATTTGCGTGTATGCATATACTGACCGACATTTACCTTCTTCTTAACCTTTCTGACCTGCGCTACCGCTACTAGCCTTGACCGCCTTCCTGATCATCATGACGAACTTCATCCTCCTCATCGGCGCAGGCCTATTCTCCAAAGCCGTCGGCAACTTCCAGACATATGAGTTCAACCACCTGTGAGTATTCCTCTTCGCTGTTCCTCTCTCCCTCCCTCTCTCCCTTCATTTCTCTATACACGCTAACACCCATATTTTCTTCCCTCAATCCGACGCAATATGAATAAATAAAAAATCCCTCCTCACCTCGAATAAAATATAATAAATACCCTTCTACCTTTTTCCCCGGAAAAAAAACTGCAGACTCGGCGCGGACGTGGACGACGCAGGCGGGGATGGCCCGGGCTCATTCGACGTGCGCGGGAGCGTCTGGCACCTCGACTGCTGCAACCCCGAGAACAAACTGGACGGCCAGGGTTGGAGCATCTTCAACGCCCTCTTCGGGTGGACGAACAGCGCGACACGTGAGTCTTCCGGGTCCTCTTGCCGCCCTTTCTTTCGTCAATTGCTCACTACTCCTTTTTTCTTTCTTGCTTGCCCCGGGATCGCTTGTCGAACGGACGGAATCGCACACACCAGTCGGCACGGTCCTGAGCTACGTCTTCTACTGGCTCCTCGCCATCGCGATCCTCGTCTACCTCAAGTTCACCGAGGGCCGCACGACGCTCCTGGGCCGCGAGAGCGCCGCCGGGCGCCGCAGGCGCGTCAGGAAGGAGGACCAAAGTCACGGTGCGCGCGGGGAGAAGGAGGAGGCTGACGTCGATGTCAACACACTCGGCCACGGTGCGGATGTGCATGATGCGTCGCGTCACGTTGCGGAGTTCTCGAGGTAGACACATACTGAAGCAAATCGGTATTCGATGATTATGAGCCTGAGTTGGGCTCCCCCTTCCACCCCTTGCTTGGAAATATAATACATGCATACATATCTTCTTTCGTTGGTGTCTCCTCCATATACACCGTCATGCATCTTCCGTTTCAGATGTCACTGTATCCGAGATTAAGTACGTTCACAAATACATTGCATTAACTCTTTTCATCTTCGTGTCACGTCTACTGTAAACGAAAAAGAGAAGCAGACCATTTCCATTCTCATATTAAACACAGATACACGACAATAACAAGTTTTTATTCAACCCACCCTGACCAACATAGAAAGAGAGGAAAAGCGGTTTCTACGAATTTGTTAAGTTACATACATATAAATCACCGAGATGGCTCACACGTCTATTCGTATGACAAGTAGATCCGCCGCAGGTCATGAGCTTCCTGTCGGCACAGTGGACATTGAGATCGAACATTGAGCGATTGGTTTATGCACCTGAAAAGCATCGCGATCGAGGTTTGCGACAGTTCAAGTTAGTTTCTTTACGATGAGGCGAAGTATGAAGCTTCAGGAATTAGTACGTACGGTGTGCAGAAGACGTGGCCACATCGTAGACAGCTAAGATCACTTTTCTTGTCCAGACATAACGGACACGTGTACCCTTCTTCAGCTGGATCACTGGCATGTCTTCCCTGGCATAGTTCAGCGGATCCCTCAGCAGCCACAGTCTCGGAAGGACGTCCGGTGGTAGCCTGAGTGGACTGGGATCGGGGAGGCTGTGGAAGATTTCGACGGACTGCCGGCGATTGTGTTTCTGTACTGTCGTTGACGTTGCTCGGCCTCCCCATAGCGATCGGAAGAAGGACACGATACTCGATCCCAATTCCAATCCTCCTCTCTCTAACTCCGCCGCCGCCGCCCGACTCTCTGGCTCTCTCCTCATCCTAATATCTCTACGTGAATGACGAGCTTGACGATGAGTTCTGCTTGAATTACAGTGGTTATTCAACGCATTAGCGTCTACGAAGCGACGGTCGCATGACACGCAGTGGGGATGTGCAGGCGAATTCGCGATGTGACGTGTCCGATCTTCAGGACTACGAAATTGTCTACTGCATAACGAGCAAAAAGATGCGCGGGAAAACCGACTTGATTCCGGTGACTCTGGACGAACATTCATCGCTCTATCGTCGCGACCTCCTTCGAATGCAAGTCGAATTAAAGAGAAAGGTGATGAGGTATTAGTGAGCCTGGGGAGTTATCTGACTGTGGCAGGGGTAGTTCAATCGTCGACTCGGAAGAGATAGTAGACTCACCCCACTTTTGGGCCAGCAGTGTACATGAGAGCAAGTACATACAGCACAGGATATCATGATTAGCGCCAGGGCGAGTCGCCAAAAAGGAGACGATTTCACAAAAACAAGGACCGCATATGTGAGCTGTGCACAGAAAGTGCGCTTTCCATGATGAGGCCGTTTGATAGCTTCAACTTCACCGGAGTTTCAACTTCAAGTTGAGGTTGAATCTCCGCAGTGTCAAATTTCGCCGAAACGGCAATGGACCGGGATTTTTTTCTCTTCTTAACGGGTTTATGAAGTGCACACACTTCATGTCTCCTAAGTATGAAGTTCTAGGCTCAGGTCACCCGACTTGAAATGCGTAACCCGCTCAGAAGCCTCATCAAGACTGGGAAAAATGTTTCTAATATAGCTGCATCTGCACTGGCGCTCATCAAAGAACCGTGTCTTATGCTTCCAAACCATGTACATGTTGTTGCAAAGTCCTTACTATGAGGCATTTTACATACTCGGACCTTGGGCAGTTAAATCTGCAGCTCGAGCGGCTCTCCCTGCGGTATTGAATCACTCCCATATCCCCTCATCTTTTTAAGCGAGACGATAACAGATGAATCGCATTTCGTGGGCGCCTCCGATATATATGCCTGTATCCGAGTCGATGCCACCGTATTCTTACCAGGTCGAACGAACCTTACTGCATACGGACACATTATCTTGCTGCTTATTGTGCAACCGATATTTCGCCGCCCCTGAAGATCGCGCTAGGCACGTCGTAAATTCCAGAGAGCATCGCTCAAATGAAGTCGCGGC
This sequence comes from Trichaptum abietinum, assembly GCA_910574555.1. NCBI lineage: Eukaryota > Fungi > Basidiomycota > Agaricomycetes > Hymenochaetales > Trichaptaceae > Trichaptum > Trichaptum abietinum. The sequence goes on along the minus strand of CAJTBE010000005.1, from coordinate 3,438,192 downwards.
ATCCACTACACTTCCTTACTGCGCTCCATGCGGCCGTCGATTTGTGAATTCTGAGGCGTTGAACTCCCATGTACTTAAGAGCAAACTCCATCGTCGCGCTGTTCGATCACTCGATCTGATCGGACAGAGGAGAGTGCCGGATCGGACAACAGCGCCAAGAAGAGAAGCGGAAACGGCAGGTACAAGGATGGTATGTCCATGCCATCTTTTTGATGTGAGACATTGCTCGACTGACGAGATTACTACAGGCCGCTATCCCCATTGTACAGCCGTTTTTTTCCAGTGACACAACTCGTCCCACGGACTCTTCGGAAATCCAACCGTCAACAGTCGATCCGACAGCCTCGATCCAAGGAGAGATCAATGTGCGTGAAGCACCGACTCACCGTAGTTTTTTACCCACTCGACTCGGACTTGTAAATGCTAACTTGCGGATTTCCGAGCCCACAACTGCCGAGCAGCCCGGAGACCGTGACCAGTCTGCGTCTCACGAGCTAGAAGAAGGTTACGCTTGTCCGTTATGCTGGGACAAGAAAACTAACCTTAGTTGTCTGCGCTGTGGTCACGTCTTCTGTACATCGTACGTTGGTTTCTAGTCCTTAAACTTCGAGATTAGCTGTCTCATGCGGTAATACTTTGATGCTTCTAGGTGCATTAATCAGTCGCTCAATACCCGATCACAATGTCCTCTTTGCCGGCAGACAGCTTATACCTACGATCTGCGGAGGATCTACTTTTCGTCGTAAGATTGCGCTCCATCAGAGTGATCGAGGTGAATAAATCGAAACTATCACTACATATCCCTGTATCTCTACATTGACCAAATGTTAAATATATGTACATAGTATCTCGGCAAGTTGCAATCGTTGAGCTTGAAGCTCCGCAGCGTCAGTTGAGACCGATGGACCATGCCGGACCCACCGGCGAAGGGTGATAATCCCTTCTTGTCTATTTTCTTTCCGGCAACTTCGAAGACAAAAAACAAGAAACACACATACATACCTTGCTCCCCATGGGGAGCGAAACCTGATTAGTACTACAACCTCATTTCAACTGCTACTGTGACTTACTGTGAGAATGACCTCTTTCAATGGTATCTGGCCTGCAACGTGCATCGGCGCTAATAAAAGAACCGACTTCCATTGGCATTGACAAGCTTCTAAACCAAATATCACTGCATTGCTCGTGCTTCGATTTCGATTTTAGACACACTAAGCGCTCGCTGGCTAATCGATCTCACAGCCTTGAGGCTGGGTTGTGTTGCTCTCTGAGCCAGTTAATCCCACATGGCGGCCAGGCAAGTCAGCATATGAGTCCCTCTCAATCTCTCTACTAGTCCTGCTTGCCTTCATCGCCACTGTCGTGAATACCGAGAAATGGCATACAATGCGATGGTCTGTATGTATGGATATCCCTCCACTACTCAGGCGGCAAACGTCCAGTTGGACGCCACGACTTTGCAGCCATCCAAAATGTCGTTCTGCCTACCGAGTGGCATGCGTATTGCCGCCCCGGAGCTACGAGCTTCTCATTCTGCGACTTCTCCTAGTATGCAGCCTTACTGCGCACCATGCGCGCGTCTATTTGTTGACGCTAAAGCGTTGAATAACCACCTTCTTACAAGTGGTTTTCATCAATCCGGAACCCCTCAAATACCACAACAATATCACAGGGGACGCGTAGACGGTATGCAAAGAGTGGTAGGAATACATGATATCTTCGATAAACATGTCTTACTCATCAAAGTTCATAGATTGCAACCCGTGGTATGCAGCAAGTATTCATGGTCACCCCTATGACATACACTGGCACGGGGTTTCTACCTCAGTTTGCCAATTTCTCGGAAGCCCCAAAGTCGACAGCGGGAATAACGGGACAGATCCGGGGAGCAAAAGATGGTGAAGCTCAGCTGTACAGGAATGAAAAAAATGCCGGAAAACCTGTGGAAAACGAGAGAAAGTCACTGGCAAAGGGGCGAAAATTCGCCAGCCATGGCCCGGGTCAAGGACTTGGGAGAGACCGGCGTGTTGGTGGAAACAAGTTGAATCCGAGCAAGCAGGGTAGATGGCAAGGAGGTCATGGTCAAGTCCGTACATCGCAGACTGCGATTGCCCACAAGGCGGCGCCCTCCAAGTCCACCGTAGCTGATAAGGCAAAGAAACCACGGAAAGAAACCCCTGTTCAAACATGGAGGCAATCCAAGGAAGGACCTGGCCGTCAAGAGAGCCGGTTTAGGAAAGAGGAACAGACCAAGAAATGGCTTCAACAATGTCGTGCTCGCAGAGAAGGACACATCCTATTTGAGCAAGAACGTTGAGTCGTTGATCTTGGTCACTTCACTCAGCGTTTTTTCTGCACATTGTACGCACCTTCTAGCTTGACTCGTCTGTGAATTTTGACCAAGTGTTCTCGACAGTTATTTGCACTGTTCTCTAAAACCCGTGATGTGTCCCTCCGTCCTGTCTGTCAAATGAGATCTCGGGTTCTTGATTGTAAATTGCGGAAAGATCCTGATTCCAGAGTATGTAGTCTAAAGTTCGTGTATCCGTCGTGTAGCAAGAAGTACACCTTCAAGCAGTGAACGAAAGGACATCCAAAATTCAAGTTGGAGCCTGCCAAGCCACAGGAAATTAGGGCAGGCAGAAGCGCGAACACAAACATGACGTAATGCACATAACGATGCTTTCGAGTCTCTCCCCTGAAGTGCCGCCGCTATCATCTATGCGCTACACCGTTGTTATACTATGTTCGTGGACCGCGGAATGAACCTCCTTCACTCAATCTTCTAAAGACACGGCAAAGAGACCTATCTTATGGATTGCAAAGCTTGCGATCAGACCCGCAGGGAGTTCACTTGTGCCTCATGTGTCAGTCGAGAGTGAGTCAACCTGCCTACGTAGCGATTTCTTGCTGGGTTAGATATTGATTGGTGTTGACTAGCTTGCAAGAGCACCGTAAATTCTTAGGACAGATAACAAAAGAAAGAGATTCTCTTGTCTCGAAGGCGGCGGTGGCACTAGTTCCTCTGCAAACCGCCCGCGCTCGTCGTGCCGACGCTGCATCACTGCGGCGTAGAGTGGAAGAAATCCAGAGACACACGAAGATATTGAGAGATACAAATGAGCAAAGTAAGCTGCTTCTCTTAAGGGAGAATATCGCTTTGACTTCGGAATCTCTTTTGTAGCACGCGAACGTCTTCAGAACGCTCGCAATGCATTAGCACTGCGACGGCAGACATTAGATGACGCATACAAACTCTCCTCATTTTATTCATCTCCTCCACGTACACCGACACCAACGCCACCAGGAGGGCCACCTCGAAGTCGTTCTATCTCGACTCGGCGGAAAAGTAGGGCGGATGAAGTAGAGGGATTAATCGAGCAAGCGAAAGAGCGGCTGAAAGCATTGCAGGAGGCATTGGCTAGGGCTAGGCAAGGGCTAGTGCAAGAGCTTGTCGATGTCTTTGATATCGTTGAGGTAGGTGGTCGGCCCGCGCAGGGAGTACGAGCAGCAACTCGGGGCGAGTGGGCGATCGGCGGGCTAGTTCTGCCTGTCCCTGGAGATATAAGGCGTAAGTCTTTGTCACATCGCTACTTGACGAGTCACTCTGAGATTCACCGTAACCATGAAGGTTATACTCCCCAACAGATAAACGCAGCGATCACTTTCGTTCTACATTTCCTTAGCTTGCTCACATTTTACCTCGGCATCAAACTCCCCTTTCAAGTAAGCTGGAGCGGCGGAAAGCTCGGCGTCGGTATACCCGAAGTCTATGCCACAAAGGGTACAGACTCAGGCGGATGGGCAAAGTAAGTAGACAAATGATATGGGCAATGTCAGTCACTAAATTGGATGGCAGATGGTCAGTACGCAACCCACTTCACCTCCCCCTTTCTTCTGCGTCAACCTCCAATTCGCCCCCTACTTCTGCCCCTCCGTCACCCACGAGTTCACCCCGCCCTGGAAATTTACTCTCTCCCTTGACGTCTCCTTCTCTCTTTCTACCTCCTTCAGCACCCGTCCTCGGCGCGTCTGATTCTCACACCGAGCTTGAGCTGCGGGGAGATCAGACACCCGCAAGCTTTACCACAGCACTCGCGATGCTTCTTTTCGATATCGCATATCTCGCACACACTCAGGAGATTTCGGTTCCACTTTCATATGCTGGTGAGGCACTGCGGAATCTATACGCTATCTGCTGTAGCGCCGAGCTTGGGCGGTAAGACCTGGTAATACTCTCCAAAACTCATTACTAATTGACTTATAGCAATAGCCATGCGTCGCACTCGCTCCCAACCCTTTCCCCTCCGACTCCTCCTAACTTCCCTCTTGACTTCAAACAGTTGTTGCAAGCCACATCCGCTGACCCAGCAGCACGCACTCGACCTCGCTCGCGCCGCTCCTCCAGCTCAAGTACTTCCTCAGGCGCTGTGACAGGGCATAGGCTCAATAAAGCACGTAAACACGAGCGGATTGACGAAGAAGAATGGGAAGTCGTTGATGACCCGTGATGGATGTATTTGTCCCTATCTTAATAGCTTCTGCTTGCTTGATTTACTTGGAACCCATTGCTGTGTAACTTTGTGTAGCTGTGTTCATGGAATCTATGTAATATTACTGTTAGCTCTTGTTCCACGTAGTTTCAAATGTTGTTTATATCACATTCTAGAGTTCGGAAATGTCACCGAGATCTAGTCATTAGATCATATTTAGAGCATGTGTAATTTGTTTTGCACATGAATTTACACATGAATTTGCACATTCCCACCATCCAAAATAGGACGAGATGACAAAGGCAGCCGCAACGGCAAAAGCCGTAAGTCCAAATGTGTAACGTGATGTTTGCGTGACATCTCCGTGATAATACAAAAGTGAAACAATTATGTCTTCATCTCAACACAATGGCCTCAGAGGAGGAAAGAAAGAACTTCTGCTGCTTCTGAGATCTGCTCTACTTAAGAAAATCACTGTTTCTCCACCACTCTTTGATGGTGACACAGTGGTAACACCAGTAGTAGTGACTCAACGTGACAGCTGGCCTTATTACCGGATTAAACATCTCATCCTATTTTGGATGGTGGGAATGTGCAAGTTCATGTGTAAATTCATGTGCAAAACAAATTACACATGCTCTAAATATGATCTATTCAAGTCATTTTGTTAACATACTCTATGTCACGGAGTGATTCGATCGAAGTCCCAACTGTTTGTGCATCACGACTCATTGCAATACCGAACGATAAAGTCATTAGAAATAAAGGGTAGGGCTAGGATAAGCATGTAAGGTGCTTTTCATCTTTACCCATTTCTACACGATTCGACGGTGCATGCGGACTGAAGTATTTGTTGATCAACAAGTGTATATGCCAGCTTCCGCATTTTTGTGAATGAAGAATATTTTTTGTCATTAGTTTACACGGTCATTACCATATTCGAGAACGGAAAAGATGATTTGAGCAGGTTTGGCATATTACAGGATAATGATACAGTGAGATCCCAATGCAAAAAGTACAGGAGGGAATGAAAACAACAAGAAAAGTGGGACAAGAAATAAATGATAATAATACAACAACGACAAGGTTACTTAGTGAACAGATTGTTTGCTTGCAAAGTTGCATGCGACAGGGTGCGAGATAACAAACTGTCTTTTCTTTTGTGAAAAGTAAGATCAGAGATATTCCACGATCGCTGCCAGCGTGATCTCGATAATCTCGTAGTCAGGCAGTGTGGGCGAAAGGCAAGACCATGCCTCCCTCGGGACGCGGATCGATTTTGTGGTACCCCCCGAGAGACGGGTCTTCACGCTGAAGACGATCTGCTCTCGGTCGACGTGTGTGAGCGTGGGGAAGGCAGATCGAGCAGTAGTTATTGCGAGCTACGTTTGGGAGACATCCTGGTCAGGTAACGGAGGACAAAAAATACAAACAAGTAGCATGACGTACCTCGTAGTCCAGCGCGAAAGGAACGTACACCAACTCCCCCTCGTATGCGAACATCATCAGCTTCGCGCCGGCGTTCGGTTGAGCATCAGGCGCGAGGGCAATCGAGTTTTTCGGGTCTCGTATGCCCCCGAGGGATGAATCGAAGTTGGGATGGGAATGTGGACTCGGATGTGGCATGACAGTAATATGGACAATGTCGCGGTCTTCCCGTCGTTGGCAGAGGTGCGCCCAAACTGCGGGGACGACGCGCACCATACGTGTTGGGGCCGGAGACTCGTCTTCCGCATGGGTGTTAATAACCGTGTCGAGTGAGAATGCGATGCTCTCCCGCGAGATAGATGCGAGTGTGGGGAAGAAAGATTGAGCGAGGGCAAGTGCTTTCTATATAACGAAACGAATTAGAATACGTTTTACGCTTCAATGAGGCCAAAAGGTTTTACGTCGTAGTCAGGCTCAGTCGGCGCGTAAACGTGCTCGTCATTCATGCAGAACGTCATTAGTTTTGCAGTTGACGAGGATGCGGACAAACTAGATATTCGACGATGATGCGTTAATTAATAAACAAAACGATATTCTGGGAAACCATGGGTAGATTAGGAAGACAATCATACCTCAGAGTTGGTTCATTCATAGGACTCGAAACGCCAGATACTGGGACATCGGGTGTTACAACTTGTGGTACTGGCAGTGAGTCCGTTACGTCGTACGCTGGAGGTGCTATTATTACAGTTCTAATGGGGATTATTCGTCGTGTCAGTTCCCGTCCCACTCAGTGTACGGGCAAGAAACTCACGGTGCTTCGTTCTGCTGCCACCACTGTCCTCCGGCCGACGAATCGACTACCGTAGGCGCGGAGGGTTGCGCGTTTATCATAGGTGGGAGCATATTATTGTAATCTTGTTCGTGATAGCAGAATGGTTCGAAGGGGGTCACATTTGATATAGGTGCGGGAATTGACGTATTGTCGTTATCCTGTCCGAAATGGTAGAAATGCGGAGAAGGGACAGTCGGTACTGGTAGGACTCTGTGCGATGATCAGAACATAGAAATGCGGCTCAGAGAGGAAATACTGACGGACTGTGCGGCCTCTCGGAACCATTGTACGAGCGTTCACTATGCTCGTTAAAGGTACTAAACGCACTGGATTGGGCAAGCCAAGGCGTGACGGTGGGGTGCGCCGCGACAGACGATTCTGGGATTTGAGGGAGCGGCCGACGTCCTCTACTCGTCGTGTACGGCGGTGCGACGTCTCCCTGCGCGTACGGTGTGGCAATCATGAGCTCTTCGGCCAGAACTAATTGTGAACCAGGTCAGCATCCAATGACTAGAATAAGTTTAGTTTGCAAAACGCACGCGCAGCCGAATCCCTCCTCCGAACCTTCCTCGTTGAAATCCGCCTCACGATTCCCCCAATGAACGCCTCGATCTTGCGCCCGGCGGGCTGGAACACGTACTTGTCGATAACGCGTCCCGTACCGGGGATGTCCGTGCGCGTCGCCATCGTCGAGAACGTCGAGTCTGTTCCCGTACCCGACGCCGATATGATCGTCAGGTTCGACGAGGAGGTAAAGCCCTCTGTCGTACGCCCTCGCCGGGGAGCAGCAATAAGAGCTGAATTACGGTTCGGAAGGGCGGTGGAGTGCTCGATGAACGCTGAGCGACGACGGAGGGCTGCCATCGCACATGGGGTGGGGAGGTGGGGAGGAAGGAGAAAGTAGTACGGTAGACAATTTGAACTCTGACGTGCCATACAGTTGAGATAAAGCACAGCTATGAGGGGACTCGCCGGCGTCAATCTCTGACATCTTCAACGTCAATGTTCAATTATGTTTGTGCCAAGATTTGCTTCCATAGCCAGCTCGCAAGCTCACGGCTATTCGAGCTGAGCTTCATATATCACTATAGGATATCAAGTGTGGATAGGATGAATGATAGCAGTAGCATTTTCGTGATATTGCGATCGTCGAGAAGTTCAAGCTGATTTGAAGCTGTCCAGAGCGTGCCAGTGCAGTGCCGCTGTGTTCAAAAGTTGAAGCGCAGTTTTCCCACGAAACTGAAAAGGATGCCAGAACTCCCGCCGCACTGCCCTCATTTGTTTGCAAAATGCACCGACGGTATCTCCCTAAATGCAGTGTACATTGCTACAGTAGATGCACAAGGTCCGCCATCATTCGGGTGAAAAATCTAGGCTCGCAAAAGTCAGGCATTCCGAATAACTCCTGCAAATTGATTTTAAGTTAAGCTCGTCAAAGGACTCCACGGAAGAAGTTATCTTGCAAGTTTTATCGCCACTTTCCATGAGAGCCTACAAATCGGTGAGCACCTCCGGCCCTTTCTGTCACTACTTCTGTTGTAAGTCAACAAGACCGAACAGGGCTCAGCCTGGCACACTCAAGCCAGCACAGTACGAGCAGTTACCGTTCCACGAGGTGAGAGGTTTAATGCCCCATAGCACACTAACATTTCAAAGTGGTGTAAAGGGCCTTGACGCGAGGTTTGTCAAGTGAAAGACCTTGTGGTAGTGATCGGTCATCCCGTTAGAGTTCTACGATGGTAAACAAGGCGGGATTATAAGTCATGAGACATCCGTTTATCATTACTCCCATTCCCTTCGATATCAATTGGTCTATCCCACCTCCGACTTCTAATCACGTTTCAGCTGCTAGTTAATCTGGGTATGACGCTGGCGTCTTCCAAGCATATCGAGTGTCAGATGCAGATATAATTATCTCTCAAGCGCCTGCAATTCAGCGCCCATACTGGAGTATATATTCCTTCATCTCTCTCAACGATAACGTTTGTCCTCCATCCCTAACTCCGATGATGACCTCTTGGCAACAAACTTCTGATCAACGGCTTCTGAACAGATCCCAGGGGCCGATAGACAGATCGCGTCAGCAGTCGAGTGGATCCTTCGGCGCTTACCCCTATGGTTTTCACCCTAGTCAGTACACGGTTGTCAATTTCTAGTCACGATATGGATTTTGCTAATAAGGTACAAACTTATCTGTATCTGTCATACGTAGTCAATGAGCCTAGAGTTGATATCAATTGGTTGAGGCAACTCCAGTAAGCATTTGAGGTCCAAAAATATCGCAGATAATGATGTGTTCTGGACAGACCTATAGATGCGATTGTGGAAACGGTATGTTGGAATCCAATCATTGGCAAAAACTTGGTCTATCTATTGCTGATCAAACTCTTCTAGCTCACCCAACTAGAGTATGGCTTTCGGTACACCGGAGCAGGAGGAGTGCCTGCTCAAGTAACACGTGGCGTAAGGAAAGCCTTACAAAGACTCCATACTACTTTATGCTCTTTTCAAGACATCAAGCCAGAGCTAGTTAATCCTTTTGGTAATGTTGCACCTTCAGAAAGCTATATCATAGATCCAGGCAACTGAAACCTTGTATTTAAAGACAAACTTCGCTCAAATATTGATGAGCTACGACGTGCGTTGCAGAGCTTCGAAACTCATATCTGCGTGTACATTAGTATGTACTATGATGCAGCTTTACTAAAAGCGATTGCTTCAACTCGTTTGGGTATGAAGGTATGCATCTGACCATTTATATCATCTCCTCTAACACAATTCAATGCAGAATGCGCTGCAAAATTTACTCGCGAGAGAACAGAGATTAGTAACTGCAGTGGAAAGAGAGCATCAAATGATCTATTCTCTCTCATACGATGCACCATTGTATGCTTCCGACTTTGCACAGTCAGTTTCCCCTGGGTTAGAGGAATTAATCAGCAGACTAGATAAATTCATCGAATCAGGTGAGCAAGGACAACACGCGCATAAATAAGCGTATTATCTCACAAATCAATCTAGGTATTTCCAAGATTCGAGAGGCACAGCAGCAGAGACAAAACAAATACTTCAATATGACAACAGTCGCCGCATTTCTTTCTGCCGTTGCCGCTACAACATTGCAATTCACATACGCAATCACAGCGACATCTTTGGATAACATTGTGAATTTACTTCTGTTCCTTTCCATTGCCTTCAACATCGCGTCGGCGGCAAACAGCTTGATGGCGATGTCTTGGGAGCAGTCATTTGTGTAAGCCATGTGTCACCAACAACTTTCTTTTGACATCTATATGGACAACTGACATTCAACGCAGCCAACCACCAGAAGAATGTCTCGGTATTATCATGAGCACATGGCTTACAAAGGGCCCATTTGTTTCGTTGTATCTCGCTGGCGCGCTCTACTCTGTGGGTCTCTGTTTGTTTTCTATATCCTCGAATCAGGTAAGAAATATTGTGCTCAAGAAAATTAGATACTCACACGAGTTCTATCAGCACACTTTAACCACTGCTATAATCATTGCTGTTTCCGCAATACATGCAATGGGGCTATTCTACCTATACGTGTCTTTCATAGCGGAACAGTGGAAGTTCCGAAACGACGGTGGACCCACCGGCGAACTCTTTACTTATCGATCTGTGACCATCGCTCTTCTTGATCGAATTTCTGGGAAGAGATTCTCAGATAGGACCACAGAACCGGATCACAGTGGACATATGTCCTCTATCCAACAGAATATAGTTCCACCTCCCATTATTATAGGTTTTCCGTATGAGCCTTTATACATACCTCCTCCTCCTCTTCCTCTCCCTCCCCCACCACCACCACCGGAAAATTCTCAAAGGAGACCTGCACCAAGTCATGGTCCTTTAGAAATTAACAGGTCAAAACGGTTATTCCGACCAAATGTCCATGATGGCTATTGATATGAGCAAATGTGTAGCAGCTCTTTGTAGTATTCATTCCTTGTCCCTTTTTACTTCTTTCCTTTAGGATGATGTAATGGTGATTCTTTCTGCAGACACTGTGTAAACGGAACAATATGACTGGAAACAAGTGCTTTCACAGAGTTACTTTCTCCTCAAACATAGTTAAAGTCTTCTCACAAGACATAATATAAGAGACGAACTTCTTCCAAAGTTTGAAACGGAGCTGCTGATACTCCTGAAGTCTTGTGTCAAAACTCCCGATCAACTCGATTACATTGATGCATATACTGTACGTAGACTTCTTACTGAAGTTAAACTGTGACTTTGAAAAAGTTCATCATGTCCTTCTTATAACCTACGAGTTCAAGCATGTTTTATTCATCATTATACTTTTTATACATGCAATAAGCCCATGTGCGAAAGAGTTAGTGCACCACTGAGTGTATTAATCAAAGACATTTGAAGTATATCTCTCTTTCTGCACATTTTCAAACTGCTCCGTGACTTCCTCCTCCTCAATATTCCGGTTAGCCTTGATTATATCAACACACGCCTTCTTAATACCATTGGATGCTTTCCGAGAGTCACATGTATTGAACTGACCAGAAAATTAGGACTCCATTTCCGTTGCAAGTGAAGTTCTGATATATTCAGCAAGTTAGTGCAGGTGAAAGTGAAAGAGGTCAACACGTTCCCACGATTCGACACTTGAACTTGAGTTCCGTGATGTTGTGGCTACTGTATTATGATCTCTGGCTTAAGGCTCCCATCACATGTCGGACAAGTATATATATTCCAAGCCAAGAGCACATTGGGCGCCTACATCTGTTTGGTATATATTTTCGACCGCAATGTTTGACCATCGCATTCATCTCTCCGGCCTCCATTACTCCTCGTTATTCCAGTCAAAGGAGATAAATGTTTAACGTGCGCGACGCGTTGCTGCCAATTGGCTTTCAACCAAAGGCGTGCATGATTGGAAGCCATCAGGGATGGCCTCGCTCACTTGTCGCAAGTGCGAGCCCAAAGACAAGACAGCCAAGCTCGCTGAGTACGACATCATCGAACACGACACCAGAGATCTTCAATGTGCCTATACTTCCGTATTCGAGCTCACGCTGGCGCCAGCACCATGAGGTCCCACAGAGATCGACCCAGTCTCCGCTACCGACAATACCACCTGCAACAGTGCGTTTCCGTACCAGTAGTGGTGTTGAGATACCGCCGGACGACAGTCGATCGAGTCCAAGTCCGTCACCGTTTGTACCGCCTCCGCTGACACGGGCCGGGGCAATCCGCCGGATTAAGGCACAGCAGCTACCCGTTATGACGAGTATGCCGGGCCAATCGATTTTTCCGCCATTGGCCCCAACTATCTATCCCCCCAGTAAGTCAAAATAGAATAACTTGAAGTTGTTTTAATCTCTCTTATTCTATTCAGATATTCAAAATACGCAACAGGATGAGTACGCATGCAATGTAAGTATTTGCTTTTGATTGAAACTCAAAGCTACGTTATCTAATGTCTCTTCATTACCGAGTAGTGAAATTGATAAAATCACGACAACAGTATGGCGCAAATTACTCTCTGAAAGGTCAATTTAGTTATACCCTTTAAAGCTTGTCCAATTAGAGTATGGATTCAGGTATACTGGTCAAGGAGGAACACCTGCGAGCGTAACTCGCGACGTTAGGAAGGCCACACAATCAATTAGGGAGGATATGAGAATCTTCCGAAGTTACACATATGCTCTCAACAACCCTATTGGTAATGTTTTCTTTGCCGCACAATGCAGCTCGTGAAAGCTTATGTCTACTCCGCAGAGAGTCTCACAAAACATATAAACGGCCTACTGGGCGCGATGGAAAAGCTTGAAGCCCAAGTTTTAATGTATATCAGTATATACTACGACGAATCACTCCTCAAAGCCATAAGTTTAGCAAGATCAAAAATCCGAGTGTGTAATCTTCTTCCTTATATCTGCCGAGCTGATGGGTCATATAGCTTGCCTTTGAACGATTCTGTGAAGGTGTCCGCATGACTATCATAATGAATGTCACAGGACCTGTGTACACACTTACTCCAGATGCTCAGTTTCAATCGTACCTCTTTCTAAGGACAATCGCTCCAGAACTAGAAAGCTTGACAGAAAAGCTGAACGAGCTCATAAGATCTGGTAAGAAAGGATTTAAAGCACGCGAATTCTTGCTTATTATTTCATAAAACAAATCACTTACAGGCATTCCCAATATCCGAGAGGCACAACAGCAGAGGCAATCCAAATACTTCAATATGACCACGATTGCCGCATTCTTTTGCGGTGTTGCCGCTACAACATTACAGTCCACCTCCGGGACCACATTGACGGCCGTTGATAGCGCAGTGAACGTGCTTCTATTTCTATCCATGGCTTTCAGCATAGCATCTGCGGCAAACAGTCTGATGGCAATCGCCTGGGAGCAATCTTTTGTGTGAGCTAAACTATTCGAATTATGATTTCAACCATGACTCAACCATAATACAATCAGCCGACATCCAGACCAGTGTTTGAACGTTGTCTTACGGACATGGTTAATGAAAGGCCCATTTATCTCACTGTATCTTTCTGGTGCTCTATACTCTGCAGGGCTCTGTTTATTCGCAATCTCCTCGAAACAGGTAATGTCCAATCAAACTTCATACGATGATTTGATGGACTGATTTCTTCATTCAATCAGCACATCTTTACAGCAGTGCTAACTATCTCGTTCTCTGCAATTCATATGGGGGGACTTTTCGCTCTTTATGCGGCTTTCGTCTCAGAAAAATGGAGGGCTAAGCGCAATGAAGGGATTACGGGAGAGGTCTTCACGCAGCAGTCTTTAACTATAGCGTTTCTTGACTGGCTGTGTACATTCTGGACACGAGGTTCAAATGCGAACATCAAACCTCAGGTCCCAATACCTGGTCACGATTGGACGCCGTGGCAAGGTGAAGGAGGTCGGGGTGGCGAGTATAATGGTCCCGAAGCTGGGAAAGGTAGAGGCTGGGATGCTGGAAATTGGGGTGTAGGTGTGAATGCGGGTGCGGGCGTGGATGTGGGTGCGGGTGCGGGTGTGAATGTGGGCGCGGGTGTGAGTGCAAATGCTACTCCCTGGGTAGCGGTCTCTCGGAATGCAATGAAGGACAGGGCTGGACCCGTAATCTGAGAGGGTATTTCAGGTATTATAAGACTTTTTGTTTATTTCCTTTCAGTGACGAAAGACAATCCTAAGAATCTAATGCTTGACATATGCATTTGCATTACTTATTCGATTTCACACACCGTCAGTGTACAGTTCTACTGTTGACGTAACTCATTTAAACACGAGATAACTAGCTTTCCATATGCAAGGGGCATCAATCAAAGACATCTGTTGCATATCTCTCCTTCTGGACCTTGTCAAATTGTTCAGCCGCTTCCCCTTCCGAAATATTTCGGCTGACTTTGATCATGTCGATACACGCCTTCTTGATTCCATTGGATGCTTTGCGAGAGCCGCAAGTATAAAACTGACATAATCGTGGCATCAATGCATTATCAAGGAGGATATGAACGATCAGTTTACCTTAGCATTCGCATGGAAGAGTATGGTCACTTCCTCGCGGTCAAGCCAAATGCGACTGCGCCAGATTATCCGTCAGTAATAAAGACGAAGGGGAAGAACGAGGTATAACTTACTCTTGCACATACTTGCACCCCTCCGAAGAAACAGCATTTCTCGAGAACGCTGGCCGGACTTCTACAACTCCGCCCTTCGCCCACTCACCCAGCTCGCCATCTGCATACAGATAGTCCTCATCTTGGCTTCTGCAACCGAAAAACAAAAGCATTTTCCCCACTTCTCTCCCAGCCTGCTTCTGTGCAGCGCGCTCCTCCACGAATCCGCGGAATGGAGCCAGCCCGGAGCCAGCGCAGAACATAACCACTGGGACAGTTGGGTCGGCTGGGAGGTGGAATGCTACGTTTGACTGGCGGACGGCAACGGGAAGAAGGTCGCCTGGTTTGAGTGAGGCGAGATAATTGGACGCAACGCCTAGATGCTGCACTCCTGCGCCCGAAAGTGCCGGGGACAATAGAACGCTAACTGTGAGTGTTGCGTGCTGGGGATTGACCAGCGGAGAGGACGAAATGGAGTACTGGCGAACACGCATAGCGGGGAGGAGACGCAGGAAGGTAGCAAAGGGAATAGAGATGTCTCTGTGCTGTTCCAGAATATCGAGCACACTAAGCCGTTTCGATATGACTTCCTCTTGGTAGTGATCTTTCAGTCCACAGATCGACGCGATGCTTTCATCGGACTGGGCGTACACCAGGATTGTCTCGAGATCGCGAGTCGTAGCCGGCTGTGTGAGCTCGACGAAGCCACTTATAATATGATGGACTGGTATAGGGGAGTCGACGGGGAAGCTCGTTGGTCCCTCAGATTTGATCACGACCTGGTACAAAGGGATCAGAACCAATCAAAGCCGTGTAGAGCATATGCGTACCTCTTGCTCGCCCGATAAACCGAAGAGCGACAGGGCTCGCCGTACAGTTTCAAGGGGATTGGTCGGTAATCTATTTCAACATTGAGTATCCAGAAGATGTCCCATAAATAGGATCCAGTAGCTTACACGGCAAGATAGTCGCCAGCTTTATACGCCATGCCTTCCGGTAGCTCAATTTCTGTATGCATGTAATTTATACGTGACGCCTAGAGAATTAACCAAGGCATGAAAAGGCTCACCAATATGCCTCTTTTCTGGCACTCCAGGCTTCGTAAGAAGTCTATTTTCCAGTATCTTTCCCATAGCAGCATCGGGTTGACGGAGGAGCTTGGAGCGCGTAGTACCCGCGTCAACTATCTCGACGCTCAGTGTCTCGGTCTGTGCCGGAGTTACAAGTGCGTGCTCCTTGACTCCATATACCTACCAAGTTCATGAGACCTTCACCGTCCAGTACTGAGACCCAGTTACGATGACACACCTTATCCATCGCTTCCCAAAGTTTTGTCTCGTACTCATCAAATGCCTGGAAGAACTCAATACTCCCCGCATCCGCTTCGCCTCGTCTGAAGAGTCTCTCTGCTCCGTTCTTCTCGAACAGCTCGTCGATAAGAATGGGTATGCGCTGATACGTACGTACCCATTCGCGATTTCCGCATCCAAAGACTGCGTACTTCACGCCCTTGAGGCACTTGACAACCTCAGACAGGTTTTGGAGCCAGCCGACGAACTGTCCGGCGTTGTCTGCAGGCTCACCCTCGAAGGATGCAGTCACAATTATCACAGGGCCGTCCGTAGGAACATTTGCGGTCACCGTGTCGAGCGTGCAGAGATTTGCCTTGAAGCCTTCGGAGAATACTCATATGAATAGGATAGTAATATCTCTGTAGGTACGGACGTACCATGTGCAGCAGCATCAGACGCAATCCTACCCGCAAATCCTTCACTTGTACCAGTGTTACTGCCATAGAAAACATAAATCGGCCGGTTTCCGTCCACGACAGCAGCTGGAGCAGTTTTTCCAGTCGGAACAGCTGGGGAAGGAAGACGTCGAGGATTAGAACCAATGTGGTGCTTGCGGGGAGCTACACGGATGTGTAGATTCTTGGGCCTGATTGAAAGTGTTTGCTTGATCTGTAGAGTGTAACCGGGGTCGGCAAAGAAGACATCAAATTTTGCAAAGAGGGAGGCGAGGACGAGTTGTGCTTCTTGCCACGCAAACGGACGACCCTGATTCCTTGATAAGTACGATCTCGAGGTAAATGTAGCACGGCTCTTCACTTACAATGCATGCTCTAATGCCGTAACCAAAAGGCTGCCAAGCTTGAAACTGTGAGGTTGACTATTTAGGTCACCGCAGGTATATTATATCTGTGGCAACTTACTGGGAGCTTTTCGAACTTCCCATCAAGCATACGCTCGGGTTTGAACAGTTCTGCATCTTCACCCCAAACACGAGGGTCCCGCATAGTTTGATAGCCATGAACGGTAATCATCACATCTTTTTTAACCTCGAACTTTTTGTTCGCAGGGTTCGTCGAGTCTCCATCGCCACCGATGAGAAAAGTATCCTCAAATGCTGTGCACGTACGACTGGATGCAGTTGGTGCCAAACGAAGAGTCTCACGCATAACAGCTGCGGATATATTGTTAGTGACTCAGTTGGTTGCACGACGTTATCAAGATATGCGTACCGATGAGATAAGGGAGTTTACTAAGATGCTCAAGGCGAATCTCATCGTCACCGATCACTGAATCAAGCTCCGCTCTCAGCTTGCGCATTGATTCTGGATTCTTGAGGAGAAAGTAAGTGGCAAAGGCAAGCATTCCAGAAGTTGTTTCATGGCCAGCAACTAAGAATGTGATTAACTAAGATGTGATCAGTATTAATTCTTGATCATAAACTTTTGTTAACGGGAGCTCACATTAAAGACGATATTCTCGTCTGATATCCTTTCGCCCGTCTTCTGGTCTCTTCCCTCAAGCATCAAGGTTAGAAGATCTTTCTTGTCAATCGGTTGTGTTTTTCTATCTACGACGACTATAGATATTATAGTCAGTCTCAATTTTGTCAGTCATGTACTTGTAGATGAGTGCTTACTCTTGCGCGCAGTGTCAGACATGTCCTTTATAGCCGCAAAATACCTTTCGTCTACAGACTTGTTGATTAGGGGAAGAGCCTTGGCAAAAGGCGTCCGGTATGCGCGTTTTGTAGACTCTACTAAGACGTCGACCATTTCTTGCGTAAACTTTGGTAAAGAAGCGTCATAGAAGGAATTGAATCTGAGTACCCATTAGTGTTAAGCACTAATCGATGTTCAGATAGCAATCACCTGTGAGACATGGAACAAAGAGCAATAGTATCGAACGTGAGCCTCGTGTAGTCCTCAGATGGGTCAAATGTATTATCTGGTCCGAATCTAAGTAGATAATTGATGTCGAAGTTAATTAATAGAGGAAGCAAAAGGAAAAACAAGCTTACCTCTCCCATTTCGTCAGGAGTTGGTCACAAATATCCTTCATGTCATCAAACATGTGAAGCACATTACCGGTGCTGAATGCGGGCATCAAGATGCGATCTAAGGCCAAGAATTCGTTAAATACTTTATTGTAAAGACCTTATGAGAGTGCTGCAAAACTCACGGGCAACACCCCAAGCAGGTTCGTCGATATAAGCAGAGAAGAGGCCGTCTCCGACAAGATTCCGCACCTCTTGCATGGCGTTGTTGATCACCTTCTTGAAACGCTTATCGTCGCTGACCTGTGCCATTAGTGTTTGTGAGTTGATATGCACAGTGACGCTGCCGTCGGGGAATTTGAACCCGTAGATCTCGCCGTATTGCTGGGCAAGCAGCGCGAACGTGCGTAGGGGCATATCTTTATCCATCAGCAAGACATTGCCCAGAAATGGAACAGTCGGGGGGAAAGGGATGGGTACGAGTGTGGCCATCTATTCCACTAGCAAGTTGTAGAGGATTCAAGTTGGTGTGCTTGATGGGGGGATAAGGGGATTTGCTAGTCGTGTTATATAGTACTTGCTGTCGCACTATATTGAACCGATGTATGTTTTGGGAATGCAGAGGAATCTCTCGATGACCGTAGCACCCCGCTAAGATGAGTGTGATTGGCGCTGTACAAGCTTCAGATGACCTTCGAATCTTGCTCAACGTTAGCCTAGGTCGGCTGCTGATCCGAGGATTGAAGATGTTGAAGGATTGAGTTCTCATATTTTCCATAAGACAGACTTGGCCCTGTTGTTTCCGGCGCGTGTGAGATCCTCCTTAAATGCGATCCTCAGAAGTTTATGTGTTGTTATCCGCACGTACACCAGATTTACGCAGACTGCCCGAGAAGAAGATGCACACCAATTACGTAACTTGATCCCTAGACGGGCTCGGGCTTCGGTGTCGTGAGGTAGTCCGACTTCAAGTTAAACAGTCGGAGGATAGAGCGAGTCCACCGTACGCTCACAGAGTGAGAGTAGAGTGTGATGTGCGTATGAAGTAATACCGCTGTATCCTCTTCAAAGAGAGTGATTCGACTGATACCATGGTCTGCGGGGACGCTGGGCGTGACGCCCTACATTTAGCAACAGTAGATGATCTGCCCGAGCCTGAGAGAGGGCGAGGCTCAGAGAGCCGGCGAGGATGTAGAGTTGATCCTCCACTGTATCAAAAGCCGCAGAAATTGCGGATGACGGGGCGTTGGAGAGGATTCTGATTTGTGGTAGTAATGTGGGGCTTTGATTTGGGTAGCTTATCGCACCAGAATAGGTTTTCCGTACCATCAGGTGCCATACCTATAGAGCCTTCAATTCATTCAGTCAACAAGGTGCTGATACTAGAGAATATGCCGCAGGGAACGTACGTGTAATAGAAATGAGCGCCATTAAATCGCAGAGAATTGATTTCTCTAAAGGAAGTGAGGCGATTCCTCCTTGTGGTTGGGCCTTCCCAAGGGCACCGTACAGATCCGGTTTTGTGATCGAAGCAAAAGACAGTATGGCTACTATAGCACGTTCAAAGGGCATTTTAAAAGTGAATCTAGGCTTCTGTGCCATTCCGATGAGGCCAAAAAAAGCCAAATAACTGGTGTCGTAGCATGTTCTTCCGCGTCGTACAAGTTTATCATGGGATATAATACCATGTGGAATGGAGAAAGTAGCAGGTAGGATTGACGAGTGTTCCTTGTGCGCGCCCTGAAGACAAGCACCGTAACTCGCTCGTCAGAGACCTGACATCCTGAATCCCAGTTCACTTCAGATCGAGTCACCAAGGCTTCCCATAGTATAGGCATCCAGCTTGTTATTTCTTGAAAGACAAGATGTGAGCCATGAGTTGTGCAGTCTATAGAATGCAGTTGAAAAGGACTTTTTTTCGCTACGGAGCTGGTCCGACAACAAATTGTTCCCACAACGATGGCACAGCCACTCGGGCTATCCTTCCAACAATTCTCTTGTGTCAAGGGCTTCTTCATAACATTCCAATTACTCTTCTAACGCAATGTTTCTTATATCATGCCAGGTCGCGTACTTGTTACAAATTATTACACGATCGTATCGTCGGAATATGTTATTCTGTCAAACGCAACAACTATTGTTATCTATACAAATACATGTGCTTGTAGCTATGCGACGTACAACAGTGAGTCTACCGTAACCACTACTAGTAGATGATAGGCAAAGTCCCAAGATAAAAAATATTTAGCAAGAATCTAAGGTAATAGAGTAAGACTGGCCAGCCTGTGTCTCAAATTTGGCGAACAATTGTAGATTAACGTATGCATAACGGAAGCTCTTAGGATGACGCGGGGACAAGAGTTACAACGCTAGTTGCGATGGACGTGATGGCGTTAGCGCCATTGCTTGCGGTTGACGTTGTAGCAACGGGCGACGTCGTTATGGCTGTCGAGGACTGCGTAGTCTTCGACGAAGTAGCAGATGAAGTCGAGGTAGCCTTGGTCGTGGTTTTAGTCTTCGTTTTCGACTTTGTCCATGAACTCGTGCACGAGGTCGAGGCTGAAGTGTGGGTTGCTGAAGCAGAATTTGTGCTAACCACAACCCTTGCGTCAGCAATGATGCTGGCGATAAGACTCGAGGCTTCCGCAGGTGCAAGCGTCCTGGTCGACGGGGCGAGGGAGGTTGTGACCGTCCCTGAGTTAATTGGTATGAACTGGGTTACGGTTACCGTCGCAGCTGCGACAGATGACGACTTGCTATGGTGCTTATTTTTAGAGGACGACTTGGTGGTAGAATTGCTCGAACTGTTGGAGGCCTTGGTAGATCGTGTGACACCAGTCGTCCCGCAAGCTTTCATTAGAGATAGTGCGTTCGCCGAGCTTGTACATGTCAAGTTCTATGACGGAAAACGAGGTCAGTATGCGTTTGTATTTGATGGTGACAAGGACGCACCGTGCCAGATTCTCTCAAAGACGGCAATGCAAAGCACGATTGACTAGTCTTGCACAACTGAGAGACGGCCCAGGTCCCATTGCTACCACAATTCGCGATATTTCCCTGCACGCAAGCTTGGTCGCCCGCTATATACATCCTAGTTCAGTAAAAAAAAATTACAATTATAATGAGCATGTTAAGGCGTACCAGAACACGAATCGGACAGCTTCAGTCCTGCAAACTGTGAATTCAGATTCTGTGCGTCCTGCGCATTCTTCAGAAGGTCGTTCGCCGCAAGTGTCCGAGTTGGTGCAGCAAGCGTGCCAGTCGACAAAAGACCAAAGATAAGGATGATTGTAGTTTTTGCAAACATCGTCAATTGGTTCAGATTTGTTTGGAAGCCGAGGAAATTTGAAGACGAGTTAACGAATGTCGGTCAGCGCCAGGCCGTAAGTCGAAGAACTGTGAGCTTGAGAATTGAGAAAAAGATGGAAGAGGATGAGAAAGAGAGAAGAAAGACGAGGGATGGGTGACGGGCGAGGCCCGACGTTTGAAATACCTTTGACCATGCTGTGGTTGCGTTTTATTCCGTACCTGTCGATTCTTGGCAGAGACAGACACAAGACAATAGACGCAAGGCCGCCGGCGAGGCAACGGTCCCGAGTACAAACAAAGCTTTGTTTACCACTGACACTGATTAGTCAGCACGAGCTATCCTGCATCCTACAGTGCATAGTCCCACTCTCGGAGAACTCAGACTTGCAGCCAGAGATATTGAAGAGCTAACAGAGACAAGCGTACTATGTAGATCGTGCAAGATGTTGTGAGCCTGAGGTAAACGAGCGCGACGCTTCACGCGTTTTAGTCACGTGCATCAATGATTGCTCGTGCTTTCAAGTTGCGTGAGAAATTTGAGAAACAAATTTGGGGAAGGTCTGTTGCTTCTGAAAATGTTGCCGCTGTCGCCTCCAAATTTTGAAGTCTTGGGTAGTCTACGTGCAAAATCTTGCAGGAATCGTCAACCAGCTCGGAGAAAGACATTCAAAGGTACAACAATCTGGAGGAATAAATATGGGATAGGAAGACAAATCATGGTTCCTTCCATATGGGTTTTTCTATATTCCACATCTCCTTTGCAAAACTCTCCGCTTTCGTCTTTGCCAATCATCGAACCAACGATCACACTGGACCTTTGCCTCTCTTCACCTTCCGCTTGAAGCAGCACTTTCATCTTGTCTCCGACGTCCTTTGGTATCGAGGCACGCCGTGATACTGCTCGCACGACCTGCCTCCGCGGTAGTCCACAAAGTGGAATGATTATCATCAACTCTTCACTGTGATGTAAGCTCTATTAACCTCATCGATATCCCCCTTAATGAAGATCTAGACTTGAGCGCTTGTTAGGCAATGTCTGAAAATTTTCACCTCGGATCTCCGCTTGGGACTGTAGGCATAGCCGTCTCGTTAAAGGATGAATTTTGACTCAACCGGTTCCCCCAAGACGCCAGATGCCATTGCGATAACCGTATTGGCAACTTCACATGAACGCCACAACAACACTCACCAGAAGGGCTGATTCTGATCGATGGACCTCCTCCGCTCTCTAGAAGACATCTTTCTGCGCACGAGGCAAGTCAGACTATGGCTCTTGCGATGGTAGAAGGAAAAGCAAGAAGAAAAGTATCCCTACTCCATCTCAGGGATGAGAAACGTGTCTGAAAAACAGAGGTGTTCACCTCCGAAACTGCGCACCTCAGCTCGCCGTGCGTCTTCGAATTTCGTACTCCTGACTCCTAAGTGTCAACGTGACGTGTCTTGGGGCCCTTCTCTCGTGGAATAAGCTCGGCTATGAACTGGAAAGGAATTCGGCGAGCTTGTCAAACCCGGGATTTTGGGATGAAGAAGTAGGGTGCTTCGCGCATGGGCAGCCCGTGCGAAGTTTCGAAGGCGAGATAGAGTTGGTGGTTCAGATGCTAGAATGTCAAGTCAGTTCGCTAATCAGTCAGTTCTGCAGGTTTCTCCCACAAAGATCCATCGTTGGTAGTTCTCAGATCGGCGCACGGACTCGACCGGAACTCTTCGGTGACCGTCCCTTATGTCCGCGTCCACTTCTATGACTAGTGATGCGACGATGTGCTTCTCGGTGCACACGGAGCAATTCAATGCTGAGCGCCATTCTCATCGCCATTCAGAGCGTTCAGATAGACCCTTGTACGTTCTCTGAAATCTTGGTTTGCTCACTGAAACGGATATGCAAGGTGAGTAATATAACGCCACAATCGCTGATCACTGCTGCCGTATCTTTCACAAGAAGAGCCGCCGGCTTCTTTAGATCACTATGCATGTCCCTATAGAATGTCTGGAAGATTCGTTCCGTCTCGGTTACCGAGAGGAGTTGCTAGGTATTGCACGGGCCACTCTGAAGTACGTAACTAATCTCGTCTAATCTTTTGATGAATAATCCCATTATTTTACACCTCAGGAACTATTCAATCGTATTCCAAACTTCAGCATAGTCTACGAGCATAGTAGACTCAAGAAATCCGCGATCAGATAAACTGGTGGAACTGATCGACATATCATTACCGAAAGAGATGTTTGGTACTACATTATAGCGGTTATTACCCCTGTACATTGTTCTGCAAAACTTTTCCTGTGAGTAAATGTTTAGTCCGCCGCCGATGCCGAACGAGAAAGCCGATCATCCTTTCTAAGACAACCCCGAGTGACGATCCCGGCAGCCTAGAAACATCTGTGCTTGGACCCTTGCTCGCTTCGACTCGATGAGTCGGTGCCCTTAATTGTACATTTCCGAAGGAAGCCTCGGATGGATGCTTACGGAATAGCATGTTGAGCGATTCTCTCCGAACTTCCCTTCTTTCTGTAAGTCACACATCATCGATAAGCTACAACAAATTCCTCTGTCAATGCTGATGCTTTCTTGCAAGACTATCTGCAAAACATAAACATCACCAAGAACTGATAATCTAGACACCAAATCATGACCTACGCCTCGCCTGGTATGCACGGCTGTTAAAATGTAAGCTTGCATGACTCTCCCCAATATCTATCTTTTAAAGTTCTTCCATCGTCTCCTTAGCATAGCCTAGACACACGGTGGTCTGTGTATGAGTTCAGGTGACTATGGACTGTACTTGCGCGATGGCGCCTCAATGTGCCTCGTTTCATTGTTTTACATCTCATGCTAAACTCTTTTTGACAGACTTGGCCCAATACCTCAGACTTAAAAAAGAAGCATCTCGCTAATGAATGGCCTTCCTTCACGCTTAACATCCGAGACGTCATGTTTTCACGCCGGAAGCTATGGACTAAGGCAAAGCTATGGGAACGATTGTGTTTACGTCCACCCCTTTTTCATCTCCGGGGAGCGGTGTCGCTCGTCGATCACAGCTACGTGTACACATACCCGATTCCGAGGGCCGATTGTGGCTTCGGAATACATACCCCCGGACTTAGTCTACTTTCGTTGTCACCTTTGCACTTCATATGGTGTTTCTCAGACTCATGGCTTCGGCGAGCTCTGAAAGCTTAAACTATTTTGGGAGGCCGAAGGTCGCGAGGCAAGCACTGCCGCATTAAGCCCTCCTTCGCCAAACCAGGTTGCTTTACGAACCAAAAATCGTCGACATCGCCGTGGAAGCTGATGCACGTCGCGAGGTAAGTCACATCTAGATTCAGAATCTCTGCAGAACGGATGATACATTGGTGCGTAGACAAGATATCCGCGGAGAGCACAGGGCACTATTACACAGTTGATTTATGTAGCTCATTTGTCTGCGATGGGGAAATCTTTGCCGGTGAATTTCTTGTATTGGTCTCGTATTGCGTCGCTGATTGCCTCGTCTTTCTGCTGCTCAATTGCAGACTCGTTAGTCTGAGGGCCCTGATGAAGTACGTGCTCCTGAACCCAGTCTACAGCCTTATCGACCGCATCTAAGAAATTATGGTATGTTTAGATGTCTTGGGAAGATTTCTCATATGATCAATGCTTACCCTCTTTCTGCTCACCCTTGACGCCACCTCCCATCAAATTATTCAAGCTGTTCAAGACACCTCCAGCACCTGCCTGAGGTTTTCCGGCCTGATCGGTGGTCGTATTCTGGGTACCAGCTTCCGTGGCAACTGTGTTATGGCCGGTCTGGAGGTCGCTGCCAAATTTCTTTAGGAAGTCCATCCTTCTTTGCGTGGGAGGATAAAGTAAGAATTATAGCTTTCGTGCGGTGTGCGCGTAGGCTGAGGAACTGAAGGGAGCAATAGTTACGAAAGGTCGGTATAAGTATGCACGGAACGCACGCGAAAACACCGTCTACTCTGTAGTTCGGCTCTACCCCACACCTCATATCAGTGGTCCAATCGCCAAGGCTGCTTGGCTTGAATGTCAGTATTTGACGCGGAGAGAGCATCTCATTGATGAGGGAATTACATCAGCGCCTCGTGTTAGCCGGAAGTGCCTGAGAGAGTCAGTTCCCACCTTCGCAATAACAGCTCCTGAACGTCAAGCTGGATGTGGGGGTCAAAGTAAGCCTTGATTGATCTTGCTAAAAGTAAATCACTTATGTCGTATTTTTTGTTTGTAGCGTAAGGGGCGCTGGGATATTTTCTGCAACTTCCTTTTGCAAACACGCGCTCACTCGCACGAGTCTGTTTCCAGACATTGAATCCGCATGTTATCCGCATTCCCGAAACCCTATCAATCTGGACCTTCAAAAGTAGCTTCTGAGGTAGAGCGGGCGTCTGCGCACGAGGCGATATAGGTTGCTAACGAGAACTTCGTTACACCCACTCACGGTCGACCAGTTCTCTATAAATGCCTCAGAAACTGGAGGAAGGCAGTCGCGGATGCTAGCTATCTGTCGTCCCCGTACATCCTTACTCTAATACCTCAAATATAGCGATACCTGGCGATACCTTCAACCTTCACCTCCATCAGCAATCTACATGTCGCCGAGACCTGTCAACGTGGATGCCAAGTCCGGCTCAGACGTCCGATCACAGTCATCTGCCTCAAGCCACACAGCCGTCGAGAAAGTAGATCCGAAGATTGAAGGATTGGGACTGGTACGTCTACCAATTCTAATATCGCATAGACTTCATCTCATAGCTCACATCTGATAGCACTGCTATCCTGCGACACCCACTATTGTACATGCAGAGGGCTCTGATCAGGCTGCTCACCGATGGTCTGAGGTCATACCTCCAGAAACTGCGCTCACTTTCGGTGCTGTATGGGATCCAGTGGAAGGCTTAGTAACTTTCTCCGGGGCGACTCTATCTACCTGTTCTGAGTGTGGACATCGACTTGATGCTCCCGGAAATCCGACTATCGGCATGAAAACCCTCCCAGTCTCTCAACGCGGACTTTCGGAACCCTCTATCAACTTAGCGGACGTCGATGGGCGTTCTCAGGTGCTGACGATCGACCGATTCGCAATGCATGGCGCCTCCGTTCCGAACACAGCAACTCTGACTTACCAGGACGATTTGCTGTATCCTTATCCTCGTTTTGTTAACAACAACAATCCAGCCCAGCGTATCAACAACGTTGTCGCACCTCATTCACCTGCTAGGTGCAGTTCTGCGGGTACTTCAGGCGTCCTTGACAACTTCGTCTATGGGCGCGACCTCCGGAGGCGGCCAAGTTTTCAAAAGCACTCCCGAGCGTCTCGATACGGGTTTCTGTCTAGAAATCCGGCGGGAAGCACCAGCCAGCCCAGCATGACTGTAGAGCGTCTCTCCCGGGCTGTTCTGGTGAATTCTACTCCGAAGTCGACAGCAACTCCCTTACCGTTGCGCAGCTTGTTCGCAGATTCTTGCTGGAATAGGAGCGCACCGAAGCTTCGCCTGAGAATGGACGAGCTCGCTTCAGAAGACGATGCAGCTATACTCGAATTGAACGACGATCAGGGAGTGGGCGAAGAGTGGCTTGGTTATCTCGATGATGACGAGCAAGAATTGGATCTCCGGTTCGACCCTCAAATGGGCAACCTGGTACGTAAAAAAACATCCCCTCGTGACTCCTGTGAACATGCTCAATTGACAATCTCCTAGAAATCGGCGTTCTCCTGGACAACCTCGTCGACTTCCCGATACATCGATGTCGCTGCTTTCCTTCTTGATGCTGCAGATGAGTCCGATGCGAGCTCTCACACCGAGTCCGGGGACCACTCAGGCGCACTAGAAGCAGCAGCTGACGATGACGCCGCCGCCATGTCGTTATCAGAGTGGTCTTCAATCGAGCCTCCTTCACCTCCCAGCGGAGCCTGGCGGCGAGAACAGCCGCGCATTTCCAACCGGCGGAAACTGCACAAACCGAAGCCGATTGTTATCCCGCCCCGACCGAACGACGTCGTCTCCATCTACCAGTGTGATAACTGTCAACATCACCGTAGGTCAAAGAGTGTCCCCATTACCTCTGTGACAGGAGACGGCCGAAGACCATCTCGGTCGTCTACACAGGAGACGTCGATGGTCCCTGCACCCGCGGCTGAGGTTCTCGCTCGCTCGTCGTATAACCACGAATGGCCCGTGCCTTCGGATGACTCCTCTTCCGAGTACGCCGACGAAGAGTACGATGCGCCGTACCAGACTAAGTCGACCTGCAAGCCGTGTCTAAGCGATGTCAAGGACGTTCTGAAGGGTATGAAGACCGCCGTGCCGTGGGTCTCTGGACTCGGATCAGAGATGAGGGCAGCCCGGTCTTTTCCTCGGTTACGGCTCTCTCAGCACGCCTCCGAACCCGGACCTTCTCATGCGGGTGGCTATAGAATTTCTCATCCGTTACAACGATCTTCCACTCAGGGTCACACTATGCGCACCGCCGCTTCGCAGTCACAGATCCACAGCCAGCCTTCTTCTCGAAAACGTCGGCTGAGTCTGACCCCTACCATCCATCTCCCGTCCGTGCGTGTCCTTCCGACGCACCTCAAGGACCAACGGTGGGCTCGTGCGATAAGTGAGCGCCTAGGCTCCTTACATGATAGCAAGTGCCGTCGGAGCGCGAGTGAGGGACGTGATGATGACGTTTGGATCAGTGTTGATTATGTTCGAGATATCCCGCCTGTCCCTCAACTTCCGCCGCAGTTTGCGCAGACAGCTTTCTAGACTCTCATAGACACATTTTTGCAAGTATGAAAAGTACACTCTTTCGGTCGTTCGTTTACCTCTTTCGACTTCTCCTGTAAATTTTCTTATTTCAAATGTTTTTAGAGCCTTGTGTTCTTTATGTAGATTTCCATAAATTTCTCCTGTACTATATACCTCCTTCTTGCTTGTAAATAAACCTGCTTTACAAAAAGACACACCATGCGCCATACATACAATAACACTTGAAAGGACGGGATGGACAGATGCGATGATGTACAGATGTATATGAATTTTTGTTCTCATCGAGGTAATAATACATTGCAGGTCGCACAACCGACTAAATATTTAGAGAAAGCACTCGCAGAGTGGACATGGTATAACGCAAATCAATGCAATGGAGGGGGAGTCATCGTTGCCGTAAAGCTTCTCCATGTGCAAACACTAATTGCTTCCGGTGAATCCACCAGTTGCACCCGTCCTCGCAATCCTGTCTTCAGCATCCGACTTCGTAGTGCAAGTGATGCTCGTTCCAGGACTGTTGACCAACGGCAACGCAGCACACGTGAGGCCGGCAGCGGCGTTGCAGTCTGTCAAGACGAACGCGCCATTCACGCACTGCGCGAAAAAGCCGTTGACGCAGGCGACGTCGCCAGCGATGCAGGATGAGGAGGGCGTGAGCGCTGCGAATTTCGCGTTCAGCGCTTGAGCGTCTTTCCCGTTTTGGAGTGCGAAGGAGGAGCTCGACACCGAGCTCGTGCTAGTGGATGGGGCAGCGGTTGTTAAGGCTGAAGAGGTCGCTGCTTGCGTTTCAACGGAAGCAATGGTGGTTGTTACAATAGAGGAGGTGGCTGTAACGGTTTTTGATTCGCCATTGTTGGATCCAGAAGATCCCGAACTGAATATAGTGTCAGCTCACTTCGATCTTCAGGAACTCGATTGGAAGTGTTTACATACCCAACACCGGGATCAGAAGTAATATCAGTCAACTGCGATCCATCAGCGATTCCACCAGATGTGTGAGCGGGGCAAGAACCCGCAGGGTTCAACGGGGTTGACTGCCCGAAGGGAATCGTGCCTTGACCACCAACAGCAGTACCACCAACAAACACCTTCGGATTGACGCCTTGAAACTGACATTGGAACAAGCCATGGAGCTCGGAGTTTCGGGGGGCGGTCTGGCAGTATGGTACAGATTGCGAGGTTGGAGAATTGCGCGGTTGCTGTGCGAAGAGCTGTGCAAAACGTATCATGTCTGCATCGTTGTTCAGTTGGTGCGCGAGGTCGATCATGCTGTCTGCTGCATCTTGCTGCTCGCACGGTCCTGCGGCGGCCAGGAGTGTGGTGAAGGCGGTGACGGAGAGCGGGTTGCATTGGAGGCCTCCGCCGGCTGCTGTCTGTGGAAGGAACAGGTGTGAGTCGGATGCAGAACCCAATACATATCGAAGAGATAGATGCAATTTGATGTTGGCTGAGCATGGAGTGCGTGTGGTGGTTGTAGACGGCACGGATTGTAACAAGGTGCGGCGCGCTCACGCGCCCTCCCTCCATGAGAGAAAGATATAAATTTAGCCTCATTTAAATGAAGCCGAATCGAAACTCGAACATAGAGAAAGAAAAACGAGATAACGAGAGCAGATAAACTCACGCATGCTGCTTCCCACTTCGCCGTTGAGTCGGCGATGACTTGGGCGATACGTTTTGTGAGGGGGGCTCCCTGAACAGTCGATGCGAGTGCGAGTGCGCTGATAATGAAAACATTGGAGGCATACATCTTGAGTAAATCAATGAAGAAATGGGGACAAGAGTGCAGGGAATGGGAATGGAATATGGATGCAAATGAAAGTGCGTGCGTCAAGCAAAGAATGTTGTCTGAAAAGAGTGAAAGAAGACGAGCACCGCTCGTTCGCGTGTGCGGACCTGGATGTTGGGTGGAAGAGAAGAAAAAGAAGTGAAGTGAAGTGAAGGCCGATGGTGAGCACCATCGTACCTTTATATCTTCAGCGTCATCTCTTCTTCTCTTTGCATCCCGGATCTAACCATATACACACAAGCAAGTTAGATGGGATCGGAAGAAAAGAACTGTGCACATCATGTGTGGGACGGGACGGTGACGAAATTAGCCTTCGTGTCGACCCTTTTCCCGGACCTCCGATGCACGCTCAATTGAACTGCTTCGCCGCCCTGATGCGCCTCCATTCCATTTGTATTTCGATATGAAGGCACTGGTCGCTGTTGATATATCTCCGACGTCATTTCTTCATCTGATAAATATCGTCTCAAAACGCCGTCTCGCCTCAAAAAACACTAAGATATACTCACCTCACCTCCAGTCCGCTCTCGCTGGGAAGAAAATAGAACACTGATCGTCGACGGACGAGGGCTCAAGGATGTTTTTGCAAGGCAAATTTGGTCGTCGCCATAGCAACAGCTCATTACCAAAATATATCAAATTCGTAGTTGTCAGCTCGTCCCGCGCGACAGGAAGATTGGTGTGTGTTTCCAATTATTGCGTCTCTAGCTTCTAAGCCAAGAGGACATCAGAGACGCATGGATGGAAGCCAGAGTCTTTACTGGTTTATGATGCCCCATAAGTCAAGCCCAAGTTCATTCGTTGAAGGTGTCGAGTAGATGGGTATAAAGCTGCTCATAAGTTGTTGTGCGTATGGTGCAGTTAAGCGAATTGCAGCCGTTAAACGCGTCGACCGACAAGCAAGCATATGCATGTCCGATGGACTCGGAGATGCGTCTCGGAGACTCAGTGAACATAGCGGGCACTCCTGCAGGCTGTGGCTGTGTAGTCGTGCGAACTGCCTCTTTTCGCACGGTTCACCTTCTATCTGTTTCAAGTTCTTTCTTGCAAGTCGTTCCGTCTCATATCATGGAAAAACAGCTCACTCGACTGACCGCATCGTAAGCGCTTCAAGCTCTGTCAGGAAGGCCACGAATAATTGGAGGTTGATCGGGGTTCTACGCCCGCACTTGTTGTACTGGCAGGACCTTTGCATAAATGGGCCATTGCAAAGAAAATGGTAATGCGAAGTCCGTCAGCCCCTTATCAATCAAACTAATTGGCAACATCCAAGTAAACTTTGACATCATATCCAGTTTACTATGACATTAGCATCTACTGACCCTAGTCGCCGCTCCTCCCTTGAGCACCCGGACTTATCTACTCACTAGCAGTGTCATTAGCGAGCTTGATTAGCATCTCCTTGTCCGCGCTCTCATTTACTAAGTCGCGCAGGAAGCCCTTCTCCTTTTTCAACAGATTCGTAGGCGTATCAAATTCAACTACTTTTCCGCCGTCCAACACCATCTGTACAACATTCAAGAAGCGGGCCTGATAATGAAGTGTCGGCACTCACAATTTTGTCGTAGTCCATAATAGTCTGAAGCCTGTGCGCGATGGTGATGAGTGTGGTGTCCTTGCTAAACTCCGTGCGCAACGCCTTTTGGATAAAAGCATCTGTGTCAAAGTCTGGACAAATCGGTAAGTACTCTTATAAGTCGTAATACAGCTGTTACATATGATTTACTCGCCTATAGCCGCAGTTGCTTCGTCCAAAATCAGGAGCTTGCTCCTACGGACGATAGCTCGTGCAAGTGCTATAATTTGTCGTTGACCCACAGAGAAATTGCTGCCGCCACTCTCTACCATCGTATCCAGACTGATTTTCGACCCAGCCTCACCTTCGCCTCGCACTTTTGTGGGATCTCCACTGGGTCCGCCCTGCGCATTGTCACCCGTCTTGGGTACAGCAATAGTGTCACGGATATCAAAAAGACCAGCTACTCGCAAGGCATCATTTAGCCCGACATCTTCATATTGTCCGAAGGGATCCAAGTTCGTTCGCAGTGACCCATGGATGAGTTCCGGCTGCTGGGGAATGAGAGTGATGTTTGAGCGGAGAGCGTCAAGATTAATTTGGTCGGTGGCCAGGTTGTCATAGTAAACTTTCCCGGACGTCCTGATCGCCCTCAGTAACGCTAATGCCACACTGGACTTTCCTAAAGCCCACAGTTCAGATAAGGTAAAGATTTGTATTGAAGACCACGAACCAGCTCCTGTCCGACCCACTGTAGGAAATTAGGGTGTTAAGTACCAATCTTGCATTTTTTACAGAAAAAGAACTGACCAACGCCCACACGTTCTCCTGCAGAAATCTCGAAGCTGAGGTCTTTCAGAACCTCAGGAGAATCTATTTGGATCATTTGTTAAGTCCCGCTGCATGGATCTGTGCCGAATGCCTACCATCAGAGTATCGCGCAGATAGGTTCTCTACCCGGAGAGAACCAGTGCTCGGCCAATACGCTGGTGGTAAACCGGCATCGGACGCCTGTGGCTCATGGTCGATCCGTAGAAAGCCAAGGACCCTCTCTAGGCTGAAGCGGGGGATAAGTCGAGAAATATATTGGTAAGTCAGCCTTGTACACCTACCTGTTTGCTGTTAGGAGTTTAGGTCAGTATGCGGTCAGGTACTCGGCAAATCGTGTTCACCTTGCAGCTCCAGAAGAGTGTATGTCCTAACCCACCACATCATTTGTCTGGCGAATGTCAAGACAACCGAAATTGTGAAGCCAGCCGATCCCGCACTAACTGTGCCTCCGTAAACTAAATATGTTGAAATGCTAGCTGCGAATATTCCACATAGTGTGTCGATACGCATAGCAATCCATCTGTCAATGTCGGTAAAGGTGTAAAACGCCCTGGACGCCGTGTCTAGTCTCGACTTTAATTTAGTACTGAAGAGTTCCTGGGCCCCGTATGCACGTATGGACGCTGGAGATGTGTTACATTATGCGTATTTAAATAAAACGACATCAATGCCACTTACGCAAACCGTTCAGAGCTGTTCCAATGAGACTCATGACGGGCGCCTTTGCGTTGCTCACCTCCCTGCGAATACTGAGCTGACATTTCAAGTAAATGAATGCAAGGAAGCCTCCGAGCACTGCGAGTAACATTCCAGGAACAAATGCATACCAACCCGCCACAACAACCGCGGACGTGAAAAGCACGATCAAGGTTATCGACATGCGCATCAGCATGCATGCAAGTATTTCAAACGCGCCGTCGATGCTAGCGATGTCCTGTGTGCATCGAGTGACGATGCGGCCCACAGGAGTGATGTCCAACCATCGGAAGGTGGCTGAAAATACACTCTCCAGAAGTTGGAAATGGATGATACGGGATGCACGGAGGGATCTGAACACCCATAGAGCTTGCGACAGGCAATCTGATGCTTCTGTGAAAACGTTGAGTAGCGCATAGATCACGAGATATCTGTTAGACGAATGTTAGGACGCAACGACAAAGACATAAACAAGGTGCGCAGAACCTCACGGCCGATACTTGCGTTGACGAGTGGCTTTCATATTGAGAGGACCAATAACCAACAAACCACGTCTGTCCTACTTTCACTAGCATAGCTGCAGACAATGCGGCGAGGAAGATAGACCAGACTAGAGGACCGCCAATGCCCTTAATGTAAAGCCTGAAGGCAGCAAGCTCCGCACGACCCATCGCCTTTTCTTCTGCAATAACAAGCTTTCCGGAAGCCTGTTTCGCTGTCTCATCCTCGCCTTTCCGGGCTTCTTCAGCCTTTACATTGATATCCTCTTCCACCTCTTCACGCGCCTTCTCCAATTGCGTGCGAAGGAAGGAGTCTTTTTTAAGGACATTAGAGACAGAGCCAAAGGCAGACACTGTACCGTGCCTCCCGAGCAGGACGACAAGACTAGCGATAGGTGAAGCCAGAGCAATATTATGAGTCACGAGTAGTACTGTGCGCCCTTTCACCAGATCACCGCAGAGTGCCTTATCCACGATCCACTTCGCAGTATGAACGTCTAGCGCGGCAAGCACATCGTCGAGTAAGATGATTGAAGCATGCGAGTACAGTGCCCGAGCTAAAGTCACTCGGGCCTTTTGACCGCCACTATCACATAATACAGTTAGCAGGTTGTGCAAAGCTTTTAAGAACAGAAGAAATATACACACCTAAGAGTCAGACCTTTCTCCCCGACTTCGGTCAAATCTCCTGCCTCCCAGAGACTCAAGTCACGTTCCAGTGCACAGTGCTTAAGCGCTAGTTGGAACGCAATCAATATTGATGAACGGTTATTAGTTGAAGACACCTACTCATTTTATAGCGCTCCTCGTCGTACGGTTCGCCGAAGAGAATGTTTTCCTAGTTCGGGAGTAAGGAACCGGAGACAACAGTAGATGGAAACATACCCTGATAGTCTCATTCAGCACCCAAGACTCTTGAGCGGCGTACGAGATGCCACCATCCCTTGGCAAGTTGTACCAAGAGTCGATGTTATGTGCCTTATAATACATCTCACCCAAGAGAGCCATGAGTACAGATGTCTGGAGAAAAGAGTTTACTCTTTATATTTAAACACAAACGGCTCGGGGACGTCACTGACCTTGCCGGAAGCCGTCGGACCAACAATGATGTTGATTTTGCCACGTTGAAAAAGGACCTCGCCGTCGAAATGTAGGCGGAATGCCTTGCGCGTAATTCTGCTCGACCCTTCTGAGTTTTCAAACGAATCCCACGAAAACGAGCAGTTATTGAATCCGATTGTGTCCTTGTTGTGATCTGCAAGAGTAACGACCGCTGATGTATCGATTTTAGCCTTTTCGCTCTCCAATAGCTCGGTCTAGAGGGTACAATAAATCAAAGGCCTTTGACACGATAGTTTTACATACGTTGTTCAAGAATTCGGTGTAACGATCATATGAGACTTTTGCTATTTCATGCGAAGATATTAGGATAATTTTGCTGGCTGTAGAAGAGAAGACCAATACCTTTAATAATTTGTGGGATACTATGCATGACCTGGAATAGTTTCTCCTCAAGCATTGAGAAAACCTACAGTAGTAAGAAATTAGTCATTGAAAAATAGGGGCGTGATGATAATCATACCATCAGCGAAGAGAACATGCGGGACGCTTGATCGACAAACGTGATTAAGGAAGTTTGCGATAGCAATGGACAGGTAGCTCACCTGAAAGGTCGCCTTTGGTGACGAGAGCCTGCGGAACGAAAATTAGTAGCATGCTCACTTGATTCAAACATGCAATTCTCACGTAGATAGAGTAAGTCGTAATTTTCGCAACGATGGGGAGTATCGAATTCGTGCCGTTCATAGCGATTTCCAGGAGCCTCCCCTTTCGCATCTGCTTCAGCTCGTCAGAGCGGCGCTGCGCGAGCTCCTTCAGCATGTAAGGCTCCCAGGCAAATATCTTGAGCATTCGGAGTACGTTCAAGCCTGTCCAGACGTATCAAATGTGAGCAATTGGGATGTGCGATGTATCATTTTAATCATACTTTGGGTCACAGCTTCAACGCGCTTGTCAGTCTGTTATGTATGGCATAGGTGAGTAAAGGCTAGCCCAGTCCGGAGGGTTACTGACCATTTTCATTTTCTCTCTCTGTACATTTGCCATCAACTGGCCAACATAAGCGGGGACTGGCGTCAAGAGAGCCATCATACCGAAGCCGAGTATTGCGCTAAGGAGAAGAAGAGATATATTGTATGTCACACTGGACATAGCCGAACAAACTACTTACCTCCATCCCAACAATGAATATAGCACGATGACAGAGATCACAATTTGCAGTATCACGGATGCTAATGGTAAGCAAGAATATTAGGTGAGTAGAAGGCTAACATAGAGTATCGAGTAATTAACGTACGAATTTCAACAATGCGATACGAATGCTCGATGGTCAACAGATCCGTCGTAACAAGGTTATTGATTTTACCAACCAAGGCACCTGTCTTTTCTTTCACATGTCCTCCATCCGGAGTCGGATCAGACGTAGTGAACGGTTCCGAAAAATCAGACTCGGCAACGTCACTGTGAACGGACCCGACTTCTGTTGCAGCAGAGGTCGTGGAACTTATTGCACTTGGTTGACCAGAACCATCCTTCTTGTCCGATTTTTCCTCCTTGTCTTCCACGTCGTCACCCTTCATCCGGATACGGACTGAGTGATGAAAGACGAGGTAGCTGATAAGACTGAAGTTTTCGACGTCAATTCGAGTCTACGATAGTCTTATAATCAGTATGTGATCCCACTCGATCACGGAGCGAGAAGTAGACTCACTCCCATGTAAAGAAACTGAGTATATATAGTCGCGTAGATGAAAGGTCCTAATCCGAGCATAATAATCCAAACCCAAGGTTGCAAGCCAAGAGGCGGATGACCCGTTTCAAGATACCTAACCATCACTGTCAGAAGCCGTTACTGAGCTAGCTACACGTTGACACTTATACATACAGCAGTAAGTTCTTTGTGCCGAGAACTCCAATAAATTCCGACAATGCCTTTAGGAGAGTATCGTTTCAGTATAGTGCAAGAACAAGATGTAACACACTTACATTCAGGAATGTCCAAAAGAAGCCCATGAAGTATTGATAACCTTTTTTCTTCCTTTCTGAGCATATCAATTCAGGATTTTCAGACGTATGTCTCACCCCACATATCTACGAAGCCCCAAATGGCGTGCCTCTTATTTTTAAGGAGAACAGGGTCAAATCCCTGTAAATCATGTCAATTATTTTATGTTATACGCCGATCTGGATGTGAAAGCAAAAAAAAGCATAAATGTATACCTTCATCCCCCGACTACTCAAAGCTTCGACTGATTCGCGCTGCGGGAGATGGGGCATATCATCCATACCTATATCCGGGACACGCCACGCATGGAAGACAATTCTATCCATGAAAGAGTACGTCACTCTAGACAGTAGAGACGCGACTTCGTTTGCTGCTGGTTCTGCCTGGGATACATGGATGGGTTAACTGTTGATTCTGAAACAGTGCGAACAGCTACTGACCCCTGGAAATAAAGGCCTGAAAGGCCGTGGCATGACAAGCGGAATGACTACAGCAGACAGGCATAGAAGCGCTTCCCGGGTCCACATTACCGAACTGGAAGTCGGTTTATAAGGATGAGGTGACAGTGTAGCATATGGCCATAGATCCAAGAACCCATAAACCAAGAACTCAGCGAGCAATAGCAGAGCCAACTGGCCAGACGTTATGTCCCTCCGTCGCGGTTCACTCGCAAAAATGGTATGGAAAGAAAGGACGGATGCGTAGACCTACACCGAGCACGTACATTAGAGATAGTGTATTAATTGACCTCGGTTGACTCACGAGAAATACCAGTTGAAGATAGTTCGTTAGATGGTCGTTTTCGGTAGCTATGTCGAATACCTGGAGTGCAAGGAGTGCGACAATAGCCAAAAGACGCAAGACTCGGAAAGAGATGATGGAGGCACCATCAAATTCCCGTATTGTCTCTAAAAGTGTGCTGGATTGTTTGGGTGATGAAAGTGTTGGTGAGACTCCGTTACTAAGACCATTACTTGCTGCTGGCAGTTTTCCGCTTGCAACAAGCGAATCAGGAAGAGGAGAAATCCAGAACTTGATTCCGAGATAGACAAGCGAGATTCCAGCGAGTACCGGCGGGATGAATAATGAAGGAGCAGGCTCGAATGAGAACATCATGGGTGCCCCGAAGAAGCAATCCAGCAGGGATACGGTTGGGAGTTCGCAATGAATGCGAACGCGACTGAAGACTGCGCGCTTTATAGACAATTGTAGACGCGTACCGGTTGTGTATGTGAATCATCAGCGTAGGAAGAGCCGACATGCCGAGGTTTGCGACCGCATGGTGTCTGCCATTTGGGTTTCCCGGGCGTTGTATACTGCTGACAAATCAGCATTCATCATTGATGGCCCTTGTAATTGTACGCGGTTGGGGGAGTGAGAGAAATTAGTTAGCGCTGGACACTGCCAGCGGTCCCCGACACGAAAGTCCAATGACTAATCTTGAGTTCTTACAAATAAACTTATATTGTATATTTTATTGCATATGAATTTAGAGCATATGAACAAAGGATGAAAAGGCAGAGCGTGACTGAACTTCAATTCCTGAATGGTCAGACTAGGACATTGAAGTTCAGCAAGAATACAAATACAAATACTTTCACTGTGAGGGTTGTAAGTGAGGGGGAAATCACAATGTGATACGAGATGAGGATCGGGCTGGATTTCTCCGAGGCAAGGTTTGCATCCTCAACAGAGAGCAAAGCAGGGGCGGCGATGGAGGCATTTTGACCATGCTGGAGAATAGAAGATGGGACAGTTGTAAAAGAAGGATTGAACGGACTCGTTTTTTAAGAGGGCTACAGGGCGAAGATTATTGAATGCCAGAGGACACCCAGCCAAGACATGAATTCTGTTCCACTTTTATAGCAAAATGTGGTGGCGCGGAACTTGAGGGCCTAAAGCTTTCATTCAATCGTATAGGATCTCGCAAGTTGTGTGCAACCAATAATGCCGCCATTACAGTAGCCATCCTCGTAGAGAAAGTGGGTGAGCTGGGTTGTCTTTCCAGACCCAGTCGTGCCTACAATGATAAGAACTAAATGATGATGAGTAAGTATCAGTACCTTATTTATTCATGGATAACTTACCTTGATTATCGCGGATGGTCCGATGTAATTCGTCTCGACAAGCAAAGGCAGGTCAGTACTCTCTTTGTTCCCTCAGCGTGCGCGATCTTGCTAACGACGACGACGCGGTACCGGCCTTCAGATGGCTTGCAAACTTTGACTCTCCTTTGTAGTCCTCCTTTTCACCATTCTTTGCGCTCTCTTCAGCTGCGGCTGTATCCCGGAAAGGCAAACAACTTTGTGAATGTCCAACCCCTAGAACAAGATATAGTAAATGGGAAAGGGAACGTACCTTCCGCATCGGCCTCTTCATCACGAACACCCATAATATCACCTAGACTAGTACCTGCAACTGGCGCGATCTTTGCCGCTGCCTTCCGGCGCTCTGCTTGTTCACGTTTTTCCTTAACGACTGCACTGCCTTTCTTCGCGTATACCGCCATGTCAGAAGTCGGATCTCGAATGGGATTGACAGGTTCAAGTTGCTTCGTGAAGACTGTCCGGCCGTCGAGAAAAGAAGGTTTCAGATCGTGAACCATAACGTGTACAGCAGACTCCGAATTGTCATCGAAATCAAGATTGAGAGCTTTTCTTGTAGCAACACCAGACGTGGTCATTCGATTCGTTTCCCAGAGGTCATTATCTGCGTTTTGTACGTGTATTAGTAAGACTGTAGAAAAAGTATGCAAACGTACATATTGTGCCTGCTTCGCAGATATCTTTTTGGTTTGTTCATTTGCAATTTCAAGCTGCTTCAGTTGTTCAAGGTCATTGTACGATGAAAGTGGATTGCGATCCTCATCGCCAGCGATGCCACCGTCCTCCGCTCCCATGTACCAGTCTCTATCGAGTTGAGCCTGCTCCTCTTCCCACTCGTGTACATCTATAACGAGTGCTGCATCACCTTCAGGGCTCTCTCCTCGCGCAACACGAGGTGTTGTTGGTGCATCCCGCCCTCTGTTAC
This sequence comes from Trichaptum abietinum, assembly GCA_910574555.1. NCBI lineage: Eukaryota > Fungi > Basidiomycota > Agaricomycetes > Hymenochaetales > Trichaptaceae > Trichaptum > Trichaptum abietinum. The sequence continues at coordinate 3,399,053 of CAJTBE010000005.1, read as the reverse complement.
GTGCCGTCCCCCAACCACCATCTTCGCCTGCACTAGAGCCAGCTCTAGGCGTGGATTCCCATCCAGCATTCGGTATGCGTACGCTTGGTCTATCGTCCTGACCATCACCTCGTTCGCTATGTGGTGTCCATCCACGATCATTTCCATTCCTTTAATCCCTTGCGTCTCTTCCTTGCGCCCTTCTCCAGTCTCTGTCACGATTTGAACGACGCTGGAAGTTGCCGAGACCCTTTGCAGCATCTGCTCTTGTCTCCTCCCGGGCAGTGATGCCCTCTGATCAGACAATTAGAATCATGATAAATGGAGCATTTACAACACTGACCTCGTCTGAATATTAAGTCACTGCCTTGCTGACTCGGACAAACACCTGGTTGCGAAGGAGTTTCCTCTCCTGTCGGTCGCGAGTGCGACGCAGGTTGGTAAGGAACTAGACATGAACATAGGTCATTGATCCACATGGGCTACAGGTTTCATTGGATGGTATAGGATCTCGCAAGACGAGCGCGATTGCTGCACGTACAATCGGCGACGCGAATAAATAAAATGAAAGGAAAAATATGTGCTAAGAAAGGAGATATAAGAGCAGAACAGAAACGTGAGAATGAAGAAAAAATGCCAACCCGAAGAACTACCTCGAGCTGCAATTCAGTAGCGTCATAGCTGTCAAAGGAGAGAAAAAAGGTACAAAGATTCTTAAAACCTGTAAACCGCAATAATATGAAAGAAGAAACGAGGAAAACCTTATAAACGGGATACAGACATATACAGGCAGAATAAGGTAAGAGTATCAATAATTATCTACGGGTTAGAGATAAGAGCTGATAAGAACAACAGACGCCATTGGCAGGAGCGTGAGAAAAAGTCGACTGTAATCAAAAGTAAGCATGAGTTTTCAAGCCCATACAACCCTCTCTCCGCTTCGCTTCGTGTCGGGGAATTCAATGAAATACGTACGAAATGCCGTCAATCACTGTGTAAACACTGTAAAGGCTAAGAGAAGTCATGCTTTCTTCCATGCATACAAATGAAGGTCCATAGATCGAGGATATTGTCCGGGGGGATGAGCTGCTGAATCAGAGGAGCACCAGGACTATGCTTGTCTTTCCAGAAGTCTGACTCTCAAGGATTCAACAGGACGCGTCTGCTGCAGTGTTTTCAAGTCTGTCATCTTTGCATTAGCGTTGGCATGATCAAGCAACACAGTAGTACACAAACGACACATTCTGTCTTCCATTATTCGCATCATAGAGACCTTCGATTTCCACCGCGGTAGATAACGCAGTCCCATCGCAAACGTGCAGCAAAAGCAATCTGTCATGATATTTCGTTAATCAAAACAAGTAAGAAGTGGGTATGGTATGCAAACACGAAAATAGTACATTCTACTTGGAGAGCAGAACACATTCCTACTCTATATTCCATGGCTTCGCTGATCCCTCCACCCGTTCCCGTTCCCGCCGCACAATAAAAGCAAAACAAGCCAGCGCGCTCTCAGGCCTGCCTCCATGAGAGGGAGACACGCACAAGAACGTAGAAATAGAAAAAGGGAAACGACGAGAAAAGCAAGATGAAAGAAAGGATGGGACGACCAAGTCGAGGCTCGAAATAGTCAAGGACATATATATATACAAACAGAATAAGAAAGGTTGCATAAAGAATACAAGGAGGAACCGATATCAAATGTTCGGCTTCTTTGTTGAGAGGGCGTTTAACGGTGTGAAGAGGAATGGAGTAGCAGAAGCCAGCGAAACCGACAGACGGGATATGGAAGAGGAATGAACCAAGGGAACCAGCGCGTTCTGGGCGTGAGTGAAAAGGAAAGGGGAGAAACACGGAAGAGTGAAGTTGAGAGGAGTTAACATGGCGGAGGAAGGAACGAGAAAGCAGCATCGGCAAAGTTACCCGAGATAAATGGATGAAGGGAGAGAGAATGCGTTTCGCTTTTTTCATTGTTGACGAACGAGAGGAAGAGCAGAATGTAGAGGAAAGCATGAAATGTAAAGGAAACACAGAGACAGAGACAAATGAAGGAAGGAAGAAATCAGGAAGGGGAATCTAGTAATACCCATCGTCCCAAGTATCTGCGAGAGGAGAACGCGTGCGAGTCAGTAGTTAATACGAAGGGAAGAAAACGGGAGAGATACTTACCTTCCGTTATACTCCTCCAGCCGAAGAAGATAAAGAAGACCGAAACGGTCTCGAGCACGGTTGCGATAAAGGATCCGTCTATCTTCGAGTTCGTTCTCTGCACATAAAAAGCAAGTCAATTAGATTAAAATCTGTTCATCAGGAAAAGACAGGTGCGTTGGAAAGCGCAAAATAAATATAAAGGGAGTGTTAAGAGGGTAACGCACCCGGCAAACGACCTTCCCGAGGAGGAACCACGCGAGCTGAGAGAGGACGAAGGCAACGGCTGCGGCGAAATAGAAGAGCATCGGTCTGCGCTCGCGCAGGATACCGAGGACGACGTACGCCATAACGATGAAGTACAGCAGGGCGGCTCTAACGAAAATGTAAAGTTTCAGTCTAGATTAGATTCGTCCTTGAGTAAAGACGTACACGCCAGGCCAGATGCTCGTGAGGACGAAGACGGCAATGTTGTTAAGGTCACTCGGCGGGTTGGACGGTCCGAAGGTAGAGGTAAAGCTCAGCGCCGTGTCAAGCGAGATATAAGTTGTCGCGACGAAGAAAGCGAGCGTGAATATGCCGAATGGCTATACCAATGGAATGGAATGTAGCATCAGCGACCGCATAAGCAGAAGAATGCTTGCGGATAACGTACGACCAGCGAGCTCAGCGTCCCATCTTCCACTACCTGTGTCGCCACGAGGCCATTCGCGAGTAACGACCAGAAGAGGGCAGCGACGAAACCGGCATGGATGGCCGTGAGGACGACTAGAGCTGTAGACCCCTGCTCGAGCACCGCGCCGGTGGTGAGCAGCTGGAAGGGGAGCGTGAGCGCGTACAGGACAAGGAAGATACGGATTTCGGAGCGGCCTGTTGACAAGAGAAGAGAGGTAAGTTTTATTCAGAGAGAACGTGGGTGGGATAAATGACAAGAGGAGAGAAGATGGAAAAGGAGAGGAGTGGAGAGGAGAGGAGAGGAAAGAAAATGAAGGAGAAAGATGAAGACGGACATATCGGCACTGCATTTAGGGAAATAGGGGGATCGACGCTACTTGAAAGTGCGTCATGGCAAGAGAGAGAAAAAAGGGCAGACCAGGAGGTTAAGACTAAGGGGTGAAAGAGGAAGGACAAGAGTGACTAGTAAAGCGAGTGATAGTGAACGAGAAAGTTAACTCTAGTGCAAGCCACCCTCAACCGGACCATTCATACCCGGCCGGTTGGTCGGTTGGTATTCACACAAATATGCGTCCTCCCTGTCCGTGCCATCTCATCATCTCTGACCCCTTTGCAAGTGCCAGCAAAGACCATAGTGCCAACGAGGTCATCGATAACCCAGCGCATAGGTAAGAGGAGATGGTGTGGTGCGGAAATAGGGTGGGTCGGGTACCATCAGATGGATAATATCGCCAGAAAATAAGCGAGCTGTGGTCGGCGCCGTCGCGTGGAACGAGCTGAGATGCGACGGTGGCGAAAGGGATAGTATTGTCGGCGTAGGATGCAGCGGCCAAGACGAAAGGAGAAAGGAGAAAGGAATGACCGAAGATAGCCCACGAAAGAAAAAAGCAAAGAAAAAACGAAGAAAAAAGATGAACAAAGTGCACACTGACCGACAGCAGCCTTCCGCCTTCCAGCCCACACAAGTAGAATAACGACCGCAATCAAGCTCAATCCGCACGCGATGATGTCCGCGATGTTTCCTAGCGAGTTACTCGAGTTTCCGATGGAGTGGTTGACGCGCGGGATGCCGCACTCGGGGTTGACGCCCATGGGCGCGGAGGCCGCATTTGATGAGAGGCCTGTGAGGACGGCGGGGTCGTGTTTTTGCAGCTGGGCAAGGCAAGAGCAAAGGATGTTACATTAGTTGCGGAATGCAAGGAAAGGGGACGGACCTGGCGGAAGAAGAGATTGCACCAGGTGTAACTGGGCACCTGCCGACAGAGCGGCGCGAGGTCTCCAAAGCGTGTCATTGCGTATTCACCGCGTCCTACTGCTCAGAAAGACGGAAAGCGTCGAGCCGCGGTGGTGGAGGGAGGGAGGAGGGGAGAAGGGAAGTCGTGAGACGTCGTGAGGCAGCGGGTCCACGCGCTGCTTTAGAAGCAATTGATATACAAACGCGGTTGGTTTGGGTTTCGGCGGTACGCAGTACGCTTGGTGTTATTCAAGACAAATGCAAGAAAGTGATGGAAGAAGCGCGTCGGGAACACGACGACGAGACAGCGACAGCGACAACGACGACGACGACGGGAAGAGTACAACGAGGTCGGAAGTGAAGGCAGCGACGGCGGCGAAATTGAACCAAGAATATCAATCTCTTGGCTATGCCAGCGCGTGCTCATGGACCCTGAAATCTAACCCATAACCGGCTGATGGGAACGCTCGTGGGAACGACTCTCAACATTTAATTGATGTCTTTTTTGTTACATCTGTCTGCCAATGACGGCAATAGCTGTCGGTACTCGACAAACGACCACTCTCAGCTGTAAACTCACTTACGTGGGATTTATTCGACTCTGTTACAGTGCTGGTATTCTTTGATCTTAATTTTTCCATCTGAAAACCAATATATTCCGTTAGCCTTCACAACCATCGATATCGGCGACTCCAACTACAAAAAGATGATAGACTAATGACAAACTAGCTCCAACCTGGCGAATTATTTCTTTCAGTGGCGATCTCTCTGTGGCGCCTGAGTTGATGAAATTTGGAAGCAATGGCAGCATCAGCTCGAACTTCCTGAATTCCTGCTTGGGTCTACAGTAGCGTCAGAGGTGCAAATCAAAAAGTCTTATACATGACTTCGCCTCCCTCCGTTTCATACCAGATTCGACTATTCTCTTGTAAAACCGTCTTTTTCTTGTGAATTGTTACATGTAGTGCATCTTGGGTACATCATTCGGTCGGAACGTAGCCAGGACAGCTCCTGATAGTATCGTGCCTTTCGGCTTGCTGCGCATTCTTCTGCCTGTCGATCCTGAAAAGATACTTCAAGCTGATCAACGGGTTCCAGTCCCAATCCAGGTTGGAACTGTACTATTCTCCCATTCTGTGTCGACTTCGAGAAATGATCTCATACCGCCTCTAGTTATATTCATTTTTGCTTCTCTCGCCCCCAGCTCTCAAAGAGCTCCCCCGCCAGATCGCTCTGAGCGACTTGAGCTTTCTGCGCAGGGCGATGCCCCTCCCCCTTCCCTCCGACTCATCTTGCGAAGGCGATATCATGTTGTGCCTGAGCTCCATCGACTCTCAATTTTCTATCTGGAGCTCGTCAAGTAACACGACTCGTGAACAAGACGGCAAGAGTGATCGCATCGAGCTCGTAGAAGAAAAGCTCACGAAACTCGAATCTTCCACATCATCGCAGATTTCTCTAGCGCACTGAGAAGGCTGTAAGCCAAGTTTAGAAGGTAAAAGAGAAATGATCAAGAAAGATGGTTAAACAAATCATATGGTTTAGAAATTAGACTCCGACAAGTAAAGAGACAGATGTATCAGTGTCCAATATCTTTAGACCGTCACAAGCAAGGAAGAGAATAGAAGACTCACAACATACGACCCTATCCTATGTATAATCCAATTCACGTGTGTCATCCTGCGAATTCCTCCGCAGCCCCCAATATCCGACATACATAAGTGACGCATGCAAAACGCACATCAGAGCAGCTGTTTCATGGTGGAGGTCGAAAGACCATTGATTCAGTCATTAACGCACAGGTCGGGGTAGTTGCGGGCCTTGTGACCCATCCACAGCATAGCGCTGAAACACTTGGAACTTGACGAGGAGAGTAAGAGATTACCAGGCTCTCAGAGACTCTACATGCAGTAGAATAGAAATCAAGATCAAGAGATGTTGTGTCCCAAACGCCGAGTGAGGTCTGCGGTGAGTCGTGCCAGTGACACGGCAAAGCGGAACTGGTGGTAGTAACTAATGCCATCTGTGAGCTCACACGGCACTTGACACACACTGGCATTGGCTAGCGCCACCGTGACCTTAGTACACATTTCAGTGCGCCACCGGTGACCAGACTTGCTCGCCGTGACCGTTATCATGCCAATGGGTCGGCTTGAAGTTCAAGTTGCAATCCACCATCGGCATGATCAGGCAAAGTACTTGGCAAGCTGTGACCTTCACTGGCAGAGCTCAGGCTCGCGCCACCGTTATCATGCCATGCGCCACCGTGACCGCGCCCCATCCATGATCCACCCAATATCGCGGCCGCTCCCACTGGCACTGAACTATTTTTCTCAATTCTCCACCAAATAATCTTTCTTTTTTCTGCCCTTACAATCGCTATTCATATGGAGGTCTTTTACTATAACCAGATAAAAAACAAGGTTTGTCGGCAAATCTCTTACTCACATGGAAGTACTGAAATTCTCACGGATACAAATGCGAACTCTCTGAGAATATCGGCCCGGAAGGCGTGCGAATCATAGTTGTGGCGGCAGACGCCGGTATCGTGTTCAAGGATGTGCAAGTTGTGCAACGCGGCTCGCTGACTTACCTTGGTTCAACTTGATTGCGGTTTTTCACGCGACAGTTGGAAGACAGAAATAAATTCACTTCAAGAGAAAACGTTCAAGCTGATGAGTACATAGTATCGCCGTTGCACGCTGTTTGATGAAATTGCTTATTACTGTGATGGATGGAGATGTTCACGACGAACCAACAACCATCTTTGACCTCATAAGGTTGTGGATGAAGCTGGCGGATGGAGCAGATCTGTGAGAAATAGGGCACGATTTTATGTCATCATGCTCTCAGATTTATGCTACATGCGACTACATTTTAACTGCACTACATCCAGGTGTACGACAGCCGCAAATTCGCCAAAACAAGCAGGGTGGAGTGAGCCATAATCAAATGTGTGGTATAAATTTTGTCCAAACAACTGTATCGAACGCGGAGGGAGGAAGTTGACGAAGGGATAGGAGTGCGAGAATCAGGAGGGAAAGACGGGCGACAGGATATATAATGACAGGAAGAGCATCTATAGTCTCCTTTAAGCGCGTCCAGTATAGCATATCCTCAGTTCCACCACTGTAGAACCATTTGTCATAGACAAAGCGTGTATAGGCAGGAGAAATTGCAATGATGAAAAGACACAACCCTACGATGGTCAGAGATGCCGTCTGCCAAAGTATCCGCTCGACCGGCGATGGGAAGTCAAAATGCCAGGCAGCACAGTGGATAGATCCAAATGCCGCGCCTGCTAATGCAGACAAGATCAAAAGCGGCCTCGTCTCGCCTCGTTCGCTGTAGAACATCATCGACATGATCCACTCCATGTCATTTACGTCGAGAAACAGCTGCAGTGCCGATTTTGTGTGCATTTTGTCCTTGGCATCGCTATAGCCTTGGAAGTCGAAATATCTGCCAGGACGGAGAATCTGGTCCATTGGGAGGAACATGAGCAGATACGGAAAGTAAAATAGATTGGTGATGACAAGTTTGCCAGTCCTCCAAATCCACTTGTTATCTCGGCGAAAGTCCAATCTCGTCACCGAAGAATTTTCTGGTCCTAGATCTGAGCTTTGTAATCTGATCTCGGGACCAACGACCTTCTTCGTCCGATGGGCTGGCAAACAAAGTGATGGGCGGATTGCTTGCAGAAGCGACATTGCAAGTGATCGTAGATGTGTTGCTTGTGCCCAGATTCTTGACTGTACGAAACTACCAATACGGCAGCAGATCGTGCGCATCCAATTAGGTGGTTTTGGACAGAGTTTTCTAGCTGCCAAATCGACCGCTACCCAGGCCGGAGAGTCTCGGAGATAATCTCTCAGCCGGAACTTGTCCATGGTGAATGTCCAGACTTCTACACTCCTCGAACGAAAATGGCTCATATCCTCTTTGTTCCCGCCGCCTTCTTCTGTCTCCTCAGGCTCATCAGCATTCCTGGCCTTTTCTAACATACTCTCCAACATTTTCGTGCGGATGACTATCGGGCATCGGACATCGAGTGGTTTGCTCCACCAGAGGAGGTACATGATGCTGGTTAGCCCGGCCAGAGCAGCTGTCGTAAGCTCGATCTCCGTGATCGTCAAGTGCTGCTGTGCGCGTGCGATGAGTTGGATGGTGAACCACGTGATTTGTAGTAGAGCGAATCCTTTCGAGAGAGCATCGCCTTTACTTCTGTCTTCGATCTCTTTCTCTGTTGTATCCGGAAAGTTGATCAGTTGTTTCGTCAGTAGATACTGAAGGTCGTCGAAATTGAGGACGCTTTCCTTCACCACAATCCTCTCCTTCTTCGTTTCAAAGCGGTAATCTTCCGAGCAATGGAATTTGTCGGCCTCTATATAATTCACTCTAAACCCTCCCATCTGCAGAAAATGCGCGTGTTGCATCGTCCACATCATACCTGCAAAAACTGTTCAACTAAAGTTTTTCCAGTATTGAGAGCAGATAAAATAGTACATGACTTCGGTCGTGCTTTGTTTATCATCTCTTGTATTCTCACGGCACCTCGCCACTGCTTGAATGCCCACATGATCATCACCTCCGGCGCGAGCACGACCAGGCAGATGAGGAAAATCCGACGCTTCAGTAACGTCCAGTTACTCTCGTCGAGGAACGGCACGTTCGGGTGCACGGACACCCATGTAACAGCAAACGTCGTCGCCAGACAGCTCCAGACGATGTCCGAGACGGAGCGACCGGGACAAGAACAGTCATTGGAGCATTCGTCTCGAGTAAAAAATGGCGCATCGTACGACAGCGGGTCGGCGAAAGACGAGACGACGGGTGCAGCACTCGTGCCGTACCGTCGGGCGAGGATCAGAAATGCGAGAATGAAGAACATGGTACGGGATGCAAGCAAGAAGGCAGTAGACAACGTCGGAAGCACCGTTGTGGGGTCCAGAGGCAAGGGAAAAGAATGAGTGCAACAAGTAAGTGCGCGCCTATATAGTGTGAGCGCGGCCACTGCACAGCCTGAGGGTATTTACTCACCGAATATAACGCATGAGCTCTTCCATTCATACCGCCCATAGACACAGCCCCGCCTTTGATTATCTAGGCGCTAATCATAGAGCTCCCACAAACCGCAGAATTGTCCTCATCCGTGCATGATGATGGATGAATTGATCGAGTTCATTCTAGACATATCGCTTTTCCAGTATACGGGAAGATGGTCAGAGTCAGCCTGAGTGTGGTTGACGTACGAATACGTGTGATGACAAGTAAGACGATTGAGCGAGTGAGGCGTACGAGAAGGTCAGACGCAGTGCGCACAGGTTCTGTCCTCATGTTTGTGGCGATGAAGGCTTTCATAGCAACTTGGTTCTAAGGTCAGAATACATGAGACAAAGGTAAAGAAGGTTCACTTGCGAGAACGCTAAAACAACGTTGCCATCAGTCGGACAATAAAGTGGAAGGACCGGTTCAAGCGGGCCCTGGATCTTGATTGCACTTTCGTACTATTATCTGTAAACACACAGATAAGTAGCATTGCCGACATAAATCGATGTTTATAGAGTCGTATGAGGCGCAACCGATGGTGGACAACTTGAAGGAGAAACTATTGTTTGTTGTTGTGTCGGTCGCGTGGGAACTTCAAGTTGCCAGTGGCCGTGCGGCACCGTCCCTGATTTCAAGTTGTTCCTCTTCACTTCCACCGTCCGTGCTATTTTCTCCTCTTTCTCTGACCTCTGTCACTCAATCCCATGACATGCGAGATTGCTGTCTAGTATGAGTCTATCTATATCTCTCTGGAAAGAAAATCTTTGGCAATATTCCAACCAATGCCTACGCATGTGTGGCTACCAAGTGAATTGCTCAGAATTTGTTTAGCAGATAATCTGTATGTCTGCTTGTGACTTCTGGCGTTGACATTGCATGACATCTAGTATCAGCCACAGTATTGGTTCACCCTATTTAACTTCACTCGGGCTTTGTATGTCGGAAAACGCTTATAAACTGCAGTAGGTACTGTACAATGACATGAAACTATGCTGAAGTTTAAGACAGCGTGGGTATTTGTCGCTCTAATCCACCCATTATCGTTTCCTATAGCAGATGAAAACTTCTCTTCCAAGTCTGCCTACGGAAGCTCAAATGTGCGCTTCAACTTGTCAAGAAGCGGCTGGTTGAAATGTCCGCGCGGATTACCGCTGCTACCGCTGCACGTTACCGCTGCAGGGTCCTTTACCGCTGCAGATTACCGCTGCAGACTGCCGCTACTGCCGCATCATTACTGCACCCAATGTGTACTTTAAATTGAAAACATTTGAAGCACTGTAACATAGAAATAAGTAAATAAAGCTATTGCTCAGTAGTACATACACTGCGGAGTGTGCAAGAAGACAAGTTCTTCTGACAGCTGCAGAGGCCGGTTTGCTCAGTTTGAATGCCAGAATGGCCCGGGAGAGGATGAGCAACAGAGTTTGTGGCATGTGCTCAGAATCAACCAGCTTAAGTGCTGGACTGACTGCAGGAGGTGGAGCTTCAGATACATCATGAGATGAATTGGTTGTGCATGATGGAGTTGGTCGTCGTAAGAAAGGCGACTTGCGCTGTTGAGCGTCGGTGCTTTCGTCAGTAAGTGTGTGGCGGATGCATCCAAATCTGGAAGTACCTACCAAATTTGGTCGTAAATATTTTCCATATGGCATGTACTGAATAAGTGGCTGTTCAGGTGCCTGAGTGGCTGTAACGGAAATGAATTGAAAGCTGTGTTTTTTGATAATGGTACATGTGTCTGCAGCAGTAATGCAGCGGTAATGTAGCGGTAGTTACTGCAAGCGGTAATGTGCAGCGGTAGTCTGCAGCGGTAATGGACCCTGTAGCGGTAGTCTGCAGCGGTAGTTGCGGTAGTTCCGCAGACATTCGAAGCACACTTCAAGATACTGCAATCTCATTGGCTGTAAGTTTATTTGTTTTAATTTACAATACATTTCTAATATTCTTACTGGTGCCCTGCAGCGGTAGTCTGCAGCGGCAGCAGCGGTAAACTGCAGCGGACATTTCAGGAGCCCGGTCAAGAAGGCTAGAGATCGTTTTTCTACAATGCAGAAGTAAATGGCGAAAACCTTAACAAGTGGTGGTCATCGAAGCTACCTTCCAGTATCGTATCGATGGCGTACAGAATGAGTGTCCACATGAAATCACAAGGGTACGTCTCGAAGATCTTTTGTCCACGATGTCATTTGCCTGCTGGCAGCTCGCTTGTCTATTGCGCAGTATCGCGTTGTCATTTTTCAAGTTGTGACTTCCTAGAGGCCTTCCCAACGGACGATAAACTCCGCACGCTCCAGCCCATTGCTTCGCCTGCGCCCTCCCTCACAACCTTCTCTACTGAATGCTGGCTGTGATGGAAAAACGAAGACCCGCTACCGGGAGTATGCGAGAACGATATTCTTACTACGAAGAAACGCCATTGCATCACTGCTCAGTGCTTCTGCTCCGCGCTTTTCCCTCGGACCTATGAATGGTGGCGCCTTGAACTCGCTCTCTTTCAACCAAAGCATAATTGGTTCCAGTATATTCTCTAATTGCTTGAGATGAAGATACAACGAAGGTGGGGGTTGTTTAGACGGTCTGCGTATCTTCTGATGATCGTGTTTGCGGGTGTTTTTATTTCAAGATATGTCAGAAGGGGACTACCTATGGAGCCATGTAAACAAGAGCATCTCGAGGCAGAAGCAGTTGCTCAAGGTAGTTTTGGCTCTGATACAAGACGGCGACTAGAGCAAGATATTTTCTACACTGGCAGCCAGTGACGTCGACGAACCTTATCTTTAATCTCCGCCGCTGATCCCCGTGGTCTAATTTTGGTGATAGAGATCAAATCTGTCAGCATAGCACTTCGTTTAGTCACCCATGACCCGTCCTCCGAGGACTCGGAGCTGATTGTTCGCAATACAATATGATGGCGCAAGGATCTGTACGATACTCCTAGCTTAATCCTCCTTAGGTGAGTCGCGCTGCTCAAGGTTTACGGGAGAAAAGACAGTTGGCTGACTGATGGAGGACTCGGATTGTCCACTAGCGCTTCTAGTTGAGCACTTCGCGGAACCTTGCGGAAGGAAAGATTTTTCACTTTCAAAGCTTAGTGCTTCAGCCCACCAACTTTGATAGCACTATAGGGCTCAAATTTGTCAAATACGTACAAGCAACCCTAATAGTAGTAAGCAAATTGTAAAACAGAGACGCATGATAACTAATCTACACTTCAGTATGACTAAGTTACTTGGAGCTGCTGCAACCGTGGTTGTCGGGAAGATGATCTTCTTGAATTTGATTCCCTTTAAGAGTATCGCAGAAATTACCCAGGTATGGGCAGGATATTGTAATGACAGCTATTTGCTTTGTGGAGGAATATCCGGGAGGGTTTCACATATTATTCATGGCGGAGAAGCTCAATGACTGAATTTACAAAGTCTTACGATTGACTCTATGTATGTTCAGAAGATAATAGAGTCCACATGTGAGCAATTTTTGACACGAATACTTGTCATCCGGTGAGCTCGGATTCTGGTCCTTTTTTCTATACATCCCGTTGCACACCATCAATCTAAATTTTCCCGACGGTAGATACAACTGGCAAATAGAGCGTGACTCAAATGAGAAAGCTATGCCTACGTATTCAGCGAAGACAATCCGCTTACCCTGATAAATTATTCATATTCCTTCCCTTCTACCAAAGTTCAGGAAATCTCACAGTCACCGTCGGTTGCCGAAGCACCGTATGAGTGGAGTTACGTTAGATTTTGACCTTAGTTATGGCATACTTAAATGGGAATCGCACAGGATGCTGTGCCAACACAGCACTCAGGCTACACGGAATTGAGTGAGTGAGTGACTTGCTAGGAGTCCACATACCAACTCGATACTAGGTGACTGTCTATTTTCTACGAACAACTATTCAAACTTGATTAAACTTTCAGAAAGCACAGGATGAGCAATCAAGGCTTGTGGAAGAGAAAGTGTAAATAATTTCACCTACTAAACCGGCGTTTACGGAAGGCTTGTACATCAATACAAGCAGATTGTTCAAAAAGTGAAGAAGAAGATGTACACAGACCTTTCTGGGTTTCTTTCTTCCTCGGTTTGACGTGAATTGAACATGTAATACTATCAAGAGCTTGCAACTTTGTCGAAACTTTGAACACATGTTAACAGCTTGCGGGTCTGGATACATCATAGAAGATAACTAAGGTGCTCATACGTGATCGGCGTGTCTCGAGTCAATTTGACTCCCATAAGCAGCTATGCGCTATGCGCTATGATCTATGTCAAACTGACTCGGTGCCCCGTCGGAGGAGCGCATGAAAAGAGTCGCAGTGAACTTCTCGTGTTTGATACTACTGCGCGCCACGGCGCATGGCTTGGACCGATGTCAATCGAGTTCAATGGGTAGTTTCATGCACGCAGAGAGACTCTTGGACTTCGTAGGGCAAAGCGTCGGCGAGCAGGATAGTGATTGAATAGAAATGACGAGTTCACGGATAAGTGTGCGATATGCGATCAAGGCTGTCAGTATTGCCGTTCTGAGCTCTTGGCAACTCGGCATTGTTGGAGCGGTAGATCTCGGAATCCATATATGGACTTTGCCAGTGTAGATCGTCCACGGTGATCCGGCACACCCCGAGTGACTTCTGTGGCGGTAAGAAATTAGAATTTCTGTTAGCCACGTTTTCCTCCGTTCCGAGCCAATGAAACAGTTCGGAGGCGGGCGAACGCACAAAAGTCCGTTTCCGATCGCTCCAATAACGATTAAGAGTTTGTATGACGGTCCTATTCGCTGGCAAACTTCCTCTTCTTTTCCAAAGGCTCATCTCCAACGATCCAGAAACTTCCTAAGGACGCCCTTCTGCCCCTTTCATACGCTTCTGAACGAGTTTGGGCGTCGTCGGAGAGACCGGATCGAGCAATCTTCTTGAAAAGTAAGAGAGTTAGAACAGCACGAGTCATGCATAGGTTTCGGACGGTTTACCGTAGCTTCGAGTATATGCTTGATTGAAAGACACATAAGCGCGTTATGTACTTACTAACCGCAGAGTCGGGGAGTACCACACACCGTAGTGCGAGAACAGCGGAGTGGCTTGAGAACTGGCGACAAAAGTTGGTTGAGTGGACTGCATTGAAATCAAAGCATCGAATTGCACATCATTTTGAGTTAGTCACGTGCCTGCACAGTAAGCTCAAGACGATTGAATGTTCATCAATACTTTCGACTTTGCCAGGCTATGCTCGGCGGTGACAGTCATCTTCTTCGCCTCTCGACATTATGATAAATTGGTTCGATTACCGATTAATTATCGAGAACAGAGAGCGAAGGAAAAAGAGAAGAAGCCCACATGAGTGCCTGTGTTAGTCAGCAACATCGGGTCGGTGGCAATGCAATTGGCAAGTTCGTTCTGCACTCAACGCACCCGCCTCCGCTTCCAAATTCTATGTTGCCCGAAGCTAGGCTGCCTCAGTCAACACCTGACTGACTCATGATCACCTTCATGCCCGGCCTCCTCCTGTCTGAATCAGTCCTTTTTTCAGGTACACCTTTGCGTTAAAGCAACGAGCTGTCAATTTACGAACGAACGAAGGCTGCCGTGAGCACCGACGCATCACGGACTTCGCGCGTTGTTTGGCGGCTTGGGTCAGTTGTTTGTCGGAGCTTTCGCCTGGCATGAGTCGGTGTCGATCGCTCAGTAGGCTGTGCAACTACGTTCTTGTATTGTAATCCAAGGTTTCGACTATCCACCGCAGTACTCCGCCATTGGGCGCATCGATATGTACGGAGGGGACAGCAGGGAGGGGATGGACGAGCCACCTGAGGATATATAAGGCGCATGCGTTCCGGGTTGGTAGGATTGACCAGACAAGGTACCACAAGTGCTTAATCCTCAGAGTCGAAAGAAGTAACACGAACCATGTCAAACCCCCAGAGATCTCCGGACGTCACCCTCCCAAGGGGTAAAGCTTGCCTGAGCTGCAGGTATGTCTCTCAAGCTCTCCACACAAAGCCCGTATCACTGACATTAATCTTCGAATTTCCACAGACGACGGAAAATGGTGTGCACAGTCTTTACTCAAACATCCGATAAGGACTAATAGATTTGATGTGTAGAGATGTGACGGCGCGCGCCCCGTCTGTACCCAATGTATACGCGGTAATCGTGAAGATGATTGCGAGTACACTGACAACCAGGGACGAACCCGCACGCAGATGCTCGAGGAGAACGTCGCACGCCTTCAGGCTCGGTTGCACGAACTCGAGAACCCTGCCGCGTCCGACAGCTCAATCCTGTTGCACGACCCATATGACGCGTCCCGGCGGTCTAACTCTGACGTTATTGATCCACAGTACGCGCCAGGGGCAGCATTCTGCTTGGGATTGGGTGAGAGTCCGATTTCCACTCAAGGCCCTAGTGCGTCGGGAATGTTAAATGCGCCAATACGGCCTGGGTCAACCCCAGCTGTTATGCCTTGGTGGGAGTTCGAGGAGCCCCCTGTAGAGGTTGCAAGTTGGCTGTCAGTCGTCCTCGCACTTGAGTTGTCGTGCAAGTAAACTAACGTCTTTGAATCATTGACAGGGTACAGCAACTTATACCTCACGCTTCTCAGCTTCACTTCGCTCTTAACATCAATCGATTTGTCTCCTCACTGGCACTACCGACACTGCACCCAGCGCGCCCACACCCCGCCCTGCTGCATACGGTATACCTATGGGCCATGCGCCTTTCCAAAGCAGAAGACTTAATGCAGCACGAAGCGCTTTATCTTCAGAGGGCAATTTTAGCCCTCCAGGACGCGCTCAGCTCTGGTTCGGCGTCTTTGTTACAGACTGTAAGTGCA
The DNA here is from genome assembly GCA_910574555.1 of Trichaptum abietinum. Lineage (NCBI taxonomy): Eukaryota > Fungi > Basidiomycota > Agaricomycetes > Hymenochaetales > Trichaptaceae > Trichaptum > Trichaptum abietinum. Next base: position 3,383,134 of record CAJTBE010000005.1, on the reverse strand, counting down.
TGTAATGCGCGGTATCTTATCATGGGACGAAAAAAAATATTGACGACGATCTAGAATGGCTTTGCTGCAATGCGCCGTATCCATGCTATCCAAGCCGAGATTCTCCTCGCTCAGTACTTTTACAGCCTTGGCCGGTTCCTCGAAGGCCAGTATCACGCCAATGCAGCCGTCTCTCTAGCGCTTAGCTCGGGCTTGCACCGGATCTATCCTCGTTCAACATCGACTGAATCTGCTTCGGACAACAGCAGCAGCGGTAGCGTTGGGTCTGGCCTCTTTGACTTGAGTCCACCTCGCGACGCAATCGAGCTAGGCGAGCGCGTGAATGTTTTCTGGGCAGTCTTCACGATCGACAGGTGCTGGGCAGCCGCGATAGGTTCCCCTTCTCTCCTCTCGGACTCCACGTCCACGAGGATAGATACGCCTTGGCCATTGGATACAGAGGAATACGAAGTGGTGAGTGCATACTGCAATGGGCAATTAGAGCCCCATGCGAACGACGAAATCTGATAGTTTTTAAACATTATATTTGAGGCACGCACCATCAATTCGCCACCCCCGCTTGCACCAAGCTCCAGTACAGTCAGAAACTTCTTGGCCGGTCAGCCAGGAAGAGAAGGCCAGGCGAACGAGAACTCAAATACTGCACTTCGCGCTAAAGCCTCCGCCCTTTTTGAGCGCGCGACGCGTCTGGGCGCGGCATTAAGTTCTCAGGTGGCCTCTCGTCGAGAAACAGAACGCGGACTGCAAGCACTGGCGCAGCTTGTCACGCGTTTCGCACGTGGGCTGCAACCTCTGGATGACCTTGAGACTCGCGTTGATTCGCGGGACGCAAGAAAGAGTATGTTGGTCGTGCATTCCCTAGCGCACGCCGCGATGATCCAGATCCATCATTCTCGTGCGTACGTGTCTGGTCCAGCTCAAGGACTGGAACAAGCCCCGGACTTGGAAGCAGTGAACGCAAGCCTTGTGCACGCCGGCGAGGTTGTAAGGATCCTCGAAATCATAGGAGATGATCAGGGAAGCCAATTGGATCCTATTCTTGGTGTGAGTGTTGTTTGTCATACTACTTCGACCAGTAGAGCTCACACCCATTGTAGTTTGTCTGGATGCTCGCTGCACAAGTCTTTGCGCAAGAGCTAAGCCGCGTGCGCCGGTCAGCGCCCACACCTGCTTTAGTGTCGCGTGCAAACGCACTGCAGGTCAATTTGAATCGCATTAGCACAGCACTTGAAGCACTCTCTGCCAATCCAGTTGTTGGTGAGCTATTTCCTTCCTTCTTGATTCCGCACATCTGGACTGATTGGTTTGCTCATAGCATATCAAATTACCAAGATTAACGAACTACTCCGAAATTAGACATAGTTTTACAATAGAGTTATAATAATCAATCTCGTTTCTTAATCCTACCATAACTCAGTCTATCCTCGCCAATTTCTTATTTTACATATACTAGTTTCAAAAAAGATCCTTAAATTTACGCAATATTTCACTTCCTCAATGTACGTATATACCTAACAGTATAACCCAAATGTATATTTATTTATTTATCATGCTGCTTGATGAGATCGTACCTTCTACTATCGGTCTTCCGTCATTCACTCTACTCTAACACAATTTTAGGAAGCATTCATTCTCATTTGAACTAGTCCGTCTACATTGCAAGAAAGACGCAGCCTTTTGACATTCATACCTGCATGCTTTGACGCATTCCCCGTAGGGACGTGAGTTGCGAATCTAAAGAAATTGTTAACTATCTCCGAGTTCAGCAAGGAGTTTCACTTACTGATGACGGGATAAATAGAAGTGAGCTGAGCAAGGGACTCAAAGGCTCGATCGAGGTCCTCCCTCAGAGCTTCGGGAAGAGGCGCATTATCAAGTCGGTAGTTTGTTGGGTTGTTTTCCGCCCTGTGAAGCTCGCGCATAATTACTTTACATGCGATAGTTATGCTGGGCTGATGAGTAGATGAGTAACAAAAGTAAAGCAAAAGTAATAGAGTGCGACAAACCATCGCATAAGGACTCAAATATACACTTTCATTGTCCCTGAAGAATCCGAGGAGATTCGCAATGTATCGTGAAGCCTGAAGGCACCTCGTATACGCGCCGATATCAGTGAGTGCGACTGAATCATGGAGGCGGATAAACGAAAGGTAAGCAGTCGCGTGTATTCCGATGAAGAAGCCTTTCATGACCAAGGGAGCGTTCGAATCAAGAGCTGCGAGTGATTGTACAAAGGTGAAGATCGTTTCGTCGGTCGCCCTGATGTCCTCTTGAATGCGTGCACTAACGGCTGCAAGGAACTTTAGTACTTTCATCCTCAAAGAATGGGATGTGGATGGTGACTTTACCAGTAGACCGTATCGCACCGAGACGGGAGGCACGTTCGCACAGGAGACACGCCTTAACAGACAACGCCAAAGGACTATACCCAGCAGATGCATTTCCCCTCTCGTTCAGGAACTCTTTGAGGGGCTCAGACGAAGTTAAGGCCGAATATACAATATTTCCCTGTGATGATCTGTCAGAACCGATGTCATATAAGTACCAATTAAAGGTGTACCTGTTCATACTCAGCAGCTGAGAGGGGCCATGGTGTAGTGATGACGATACTCGAACTTCCGTCTACGCGGATGGATGCCGGCTTGTTATTCGCGATCGCCCAAGCATGGTCAAGAAGGAAGACACGCCAGAAAACTGTAATCCGCTCGCCCTCTTCAATAGTATCCACTGGAGCAGATCTGATGGCCGAGCCCGTTAAACCCGGCGTCTGTGGGACAATCCGGTGCATGCCGTATGAAAGTGCCAAGCGAACGGCAGCGCTCACATGATACTCGGTTTCGAGATTCCTTCCGAAGACGAAGAGGTAAGTCGCGAGTAAGACTTCCGTCTGCACAACTTGCAGTCCTCGTTGGGGAGTTTGACCTTCAAGCTCCGACTGTAAAAGTCCGGTTGCGCGCTCATAAAATGCACGTTCGACCTGTGGCGTTGAGAGCAAATTGTTACGAGAGAAGCGAGCTCCCCATAGATACAGGGCGTTGAGGAGAGCCGGGTGAGGAAAGGTAGGGCTTGAAGGGCCAGAATTGACTGCATCGATGATTCGCGATTTATTCAGGGAGAGCCCTATCTGAAACTCATGCTGCCAGAATATTTCCAACCTAGAGGTTATACATATATATGTAGTGAACCCATAAGATTTGTCGAGGTAGTTATCACTTACAGTACCTGAGACACCTGAAGTGGAGGAAGATTAGCCTCCCACCATAGGGAAGAGGGCTGTGCGTAAACCGCATAGCCAATTTGCGCTATTGAAGAATCGGTACAGACAAGTTAAATGCTTATTCATTCATAAATAAGTAGTTACTCACGTGTATTGGGGACCTGACCAACTCCAGGATTGCCTGCATGGCTGCTCTCCAGCTGATCAACACGGCTCTGAAGGCGAGCAAGATATTCCTCTAGTATCTCCGTTCGAGTTGGAGCGAAGGTGTCAGTATATTCACAGTCCATTTCTCTCCCATTGCTAGAGCATTGGATACAGATCGGACGGGTCCCGTCGCATCTCTTCGATGAGACTCAGTTAACACCCTAGCAGGTGTACGGAGGTGCAACATGACGTACCATTTTCCTGCGTCTTGGTCAAGGTAAGAGGTTGTCATTTGGTCAAAGAATTCACAGACATACCGGCAACATATGCACGCCTTCCCCTTCTTGAGTGGCGTGGATTTAGAGGAAAGGTCTACTTGATGCTGGCTCATAGAGAATGTGTCGTGCAGACTGTCTGCGATTTCGATGCCTTGGAATACAGTTCATAGTGCGCTTGCGTGCTCTTTATAAGAGTCAACGTATGAAAGACTATACAGAAACTTCCGCTGATCAATCCTGAGTGTTCTCGCTTCAGAAACGTGTTCGGGAATCAACAAGTGTGAAAGAAGGGCGATAGCTCGTAATCATCCAATTTGGTACAAGTAGGACCATCGTAATCAAATTTGACGAGAATGACGGACATGTTTTGGAACAGAACTCCCCGGAAGCGCGGAGTCGAGAAGTGTCAGGGCGGCTAGGGGAGAGGCAATCTTTGATCAGCTCTGTATTGGCTCGTTTGAGGAATATTAAGATGCTAATTGGGAGATCAATCAGCACGGAGTACATCATCTTTGGGGCGTGAATTGCTTACACCGGATCTTCGCCTGTGCAAAGGTGTATTGAATAGGGCCATATGATCACGATAAGAATTTCTACAGCTGTATTGTATGAATAATCTGTGAGCTATCTTCATGCGTTCCGTAACTTACTTTCAAACTCACTTTCGAAAATTTCCGGGAAGAAGATGACGGCGAGGTCTCATCACTTTCTTGTTGTTAGCTTATGAGAAACAGCTTTATGATGCGCACCGACAGGTACGGGACACCAATCCCTTGCATCATTTGTGTTCACGAAACGTAGTGAGTGTAGGAGAGCAGAATAGTTTGCGAAACTTCAACTTGTCGGAGTAGGTATCGTGACTACCAGTGGCTGTACAAACGTCGTGACAAGTCGGCTGCGAACGCCGGCAGACGCCGGAAATAAGACAAGGAAAACAAAAAGACGCCCCATATGAAATATAGGCCCTTGTCTTTTATAAGCCCCAGATGGCGGTGGAAAAGTACGCCAAGATGATGCAGTGACCTTACAGCTATTAAACCTGCGACTATCATTATTTCAGAAGTTTCAGACGCAACGGATAGATCTCCTTACCATCATTTACGCCAACGTTAATCGTTGCGCTTACCTCGGGAATTGGTCCTCTCTAGTCGTTATGATGAACAAGTATTGCCGAACTACATGATCCTGACTGAAAGAACAAATGGATCAGTCGTGGCAGGGCATGTTATTGTTTTCTATAACGTGCAAAACTAGCTCCAGCAGAAAACATGAAGATTAGGTCCGCCGACACTTCCAGAAGTGAATTGAATTATTACCGGACTGTCGAATCTCGATAAAAATGAGTCAAGGGGCATTCATATCGGTCATTAAGACTGTCGGTCTCCTTCGGACCGGGATTGAGGTCATGAAGGAGTTTCTATCGCCGTGTTGGAAGACAGGACTTTGCTATCTGATATCTGACTTTGAAATTTTCAGGGGAAAAAACGAGTCAACGAGAGTCACTTTGGGATTTTGAACCCTGCTCGAAAAGACATTAGGTGTTTGCGTTATAGCTTCATGCATGCCATCGGCAGCAGCTACTACCGACCTAATATCGGCCACTTCGGCGTCAGGATGATCGACGTGTGACCGCAGTACACACCCTAATTTGAGTTTGGTCTCACGATCTCCGTATTCAGCCTATCTAGAGTCCTTGTTTATGTCTTGTTTTGCTCAAGAGATTTGCTAGGACAAGAAGAGGAAGATCTGACATGTTTAGAAGTCATTTAGTATACATAGTTTCCTCTGTCCGTATATGTGAGTACATACTTGCTGTGCATAAGGGGCACCCGGAAGTGATCGTGAGAGTACTTGAAGAGCTGGCGACAAAAGGACGGTCTTCAAACAATGATTAGATTGCCTTGAACATCCATATGCATACAAGAGAACAACGCCTGTGCTGCGACGTGAAGGAGACCCAGGGTAATGATGAAAGATGAGTCAATGAATGATATAATGTGATGGTAGAATGCGAAGGAGCGAGTGAACCGGTGTTTTATCCAAGATGATCCACAGAGATACAAGATAGATAACAATATAGAGATTAAGATGGTATATCAGATGAGGTAAATGAAAGGATTGTGGTGTTCTGTTACGAATGAATGTACTCGATGAGAGCGCAATGCTTAGTCGAGAAATGCTAGTTCGCTGAGCCGGCGGCTCTCGTCGTCTTCAATCGTGTCCGCCTGCACTATGATGCTTGCGCGCGAGTGCATTGTCGGACTCAAAGCTGTGCGACCGTTGAATGCTCCATAACGAGGAGAAAGGAATGGCGAGGAGGGTGAAGTTGATGTGGTCGGAGACGAGTCAGAACGCAGAGGAGAGGGGTCGCGTTTGGGAGGCAGGGGAAGGGAGTGTTTCGGGGATGGCTTTGCCCGTGCCGACGTAAAGCCCGATGTCACGGTGCGTCGCAAATTTGTCAAAGATGACGACTTGTAAGGCTTGTCAGGGATTGCAATGTCAGTCTGAGTAAAATTAAAGCGAGCATTGCAAAGCCATTATAATTGTGTTGTAAGCAATGGGTCTACCATTTTGGAGGAAAAAGAGAAGGACTCACCAAGTCATTATCCTTATTCCTCCGTCGTCCAAAAAGAGTCGATTTCGATTTACGAGCGCGTTCCTCTTTACCGTTTCCGGTGACTTCAGAGAGTCCCGATCCCTTACCTCGGTCTGCTGAGTGATTTGCAGTCAATGCATGAGTTGATGGAATGACAAAGTCAGAAGCAGCCTCCTCTTCATGAAGGGTATCCAAAGCCATCGACGGCAGCTTGTTCATCTTCTGCTCAGCAAGCAGATTATGCACCGTTCCGCTCTCTTCGACAAGAAGGCGGAATTCGCTCTCGACCGGAGATTCAACAACAGTTGACGTCTGGCCATACGTCGATTCCTTCTGCATGGTTGTACGACCCGGGGGCGGTGGTGTCAAGAGGGGAAGGCTCTCGCCCACGGAAGACTCGACTGACAAACTGGCCCTGTTCATTTCCGCGTCGGAGGACGAGCTGTGGAAATCCGTGCCTTCCACAGAAGTCGCCGTTGGCGTTTTTAGCCCCCCGGTCGCACTGGTTGCGGTGGAGATCGTGTGAGACAATGTGGGCACTGCAGAGCTCTTCGACGGCGAGCTTGCAACTTTTTGGTCTGCATTGGGCCGAGGGCGACGCGATGGAGAAGGTGGTACGAGAGATGGAGGAATCAGAGAAGGTGGAAGTACGACATTGGAAGGGGAAGGTAGAAACTTGACGTCAGTTTTCTCCGAAGATGGCCCTGCAGAAACTTGTGGACGCAAAGCAGATACGGCACTGGCGGTGAGCGCGCCTTTCGTAAGATCGTTCGTTACCGCTTCCTGACGGAGTGTGGGTACAGGAGTGACAGACCCAGACGCAGGCTGAGATCCCACACGCGGCGAAGCAAGAGGTGTGCTGTCCAGCCATGCTGCCACTTTTTCCGAAGCAGAAGCACTGGACGCAACAGTTCCTGCTAAAATCGTATCACCCGCTGCAAGGTTGGGAAGGATCATAGAGTCGATAGAGCCAGGGGAGCGAGGGGAGGGCGGCAAGGGCCGGAGGCGAGGTGAGATGGGGACTTCGGTCGGGCTTGTGGCCGTACCTGCAGGCGCTAACGCAGAGTTCTTCGACGAAGAGCCGGACAAATTTTGCGATGTCCTTGAGCGTGCTCCACTGCCGTTACCGGCCTTGGATCTCACTTGTGGGCGCGTTGCATCTGCTTCTTCCCGGCCCTCACTGTCGCCATTTGTTCTGGAAGGATGTCCGGTATGAAGAGACGACTCCCGCGGTGGAACGATAACGGGGAAGGAAGGTGTAGGAAGAGGTTTCGCGACCTCGACTCCTCCAGACTGCTTACTAGCATGCATAGGCTGTGACGATTTTGATCGCTCGCTCAAGGAAGTGGCACCAGCACCAGCATCTTCACCCTTAGAAGTTTTCACGTCCCCGTCTTGCCCTTTCCCGCACCTCTGTGGCTCAGCCTCTGCAGATCCAGTGCTCGACGGCGACGCGGGGAACTTCCACGAGTTCAGCTGCGCTTTCTGCCTTGTCTTTTCCCGAATCTGGTCATTCTCTGACATCGACGGCGAAATGGCTGGCATAGACTGCGACGTTGGCATCGTCTGCGATGCAGAAGGGGGGCCGGGCGAGAGTGATCGTCCCTTTCCCCTCTGCTGCAGAGACGCCGCAAGATCCAGAGGAGGCGGAAGCGGCTTAGAACGAGTTCGAGATCGTGACGGGCTCGAAGATTGTTGAGCTGGGCTTTCATCCTCCGCTGGCAAGTCTACAGGGACTGCAGACTCCTCGGACTCCTTTTTGTGCTCCTCTGTGCTCTCCTCGCGCCCTGCGTCCTTCGCATCTGGATCCCTCCCCTCGCTCGCCAACCATGCCCTCCTCAACACCTCCGCCGCGCTCATACCATCCCGCCCGCCCTCCTGTGCTGGCTCCACATCTGGCGGTGGGTTCATGAGCAGCGAGTACCGCTTCGACGCAGGAAGGAGACCGCGCTCGCGGAGCGCAGCCGCGCGACGCATGTCTCTGTGAGTTGGCGCTTGGGCTTGCTGCTGTTGCGGACCTTGCGCGGGGGCTGTAGGCTGGGACAAAGTGTCTGCAGTGTGACCTGCAGCTGCAGCCTCCTGCCTCTCCGCCTCGCGTGCACTCTGAGTCGGCTTGCCCGCGGCCTTGCGCGTTAGATTCGAGAGGTAGGGCGTCGAAATCTTGGGCGCTCTAAAGTCGACGAACGACTTGCGGTGCGCGTGGGTGTCGGCTTCGGATTTGCGCGCCTCTGCTTGAGGAGGTACAGGTCGTGGGATAGCAGCAGGTGCAGGTGATGTGTCTTCGACGCGGACGTCACTCTCCTTGCTCCACGCTTTCGCGCCCTTCCTTTCCGTAGTCCCGCCCGCGCCCTTTAAAGGCGGTAGAGGAGGTGCCGCATCCGTACCGCTCAACGCCATCGCACTCCGAGCGTTCCTCAACCCATTCTCGCTCTCCTTTTCCACGTCTTTTTCTTTCGTGCCCTTACTCGCACTCCTCTTCCGTCCCTTCTCATCCCTCTCTCGCCCACCCGCATCACGGACCTCGTCCTTCACTTCCGACACGGAGCTCAGCAAGTCCGTCCGCGAGCCATTCGCATGGCTGTGCTGGGAGAGCGCCTTGAGGGAGTTCGTCGAGCGCACCAGACGCGTCGTGAGTCTTCGCATGAAGCCTTTCTGTGCTGCAGGCTGCTCGGCATTGGCGCTACCAGGAAACGCAGGTGGTGACGGCCCTACGACGGTAGGCCTCGATCTGAATATAATTCGGAGCATTGTTAGCGTCGCTTTCGTGTTCAAATACACGGAGAAGGGAAGGAAGGGGAGGGAAATAGTAGACTGGGTAGCGTCCAAGTGAAGAAAGGTAAACAGATCGAAGTTAAGCCAGGCCAAGCAATGAAGTTTTATCGAAGACTTCCTACTGAGCTTGTAGACTTATAAGTCTGCTTGTACCCTCCCCGATCAAAGTACACCCACCCACTCGATCACACGACATGTCAACTTCTTCCACTTCTCTACGTCTTCTAATGAGCCTCGACCCATCGACCCATCTATAAAAGATTTACAGGTAGACAGGTGGAAGGATCACGTTCACCCATGCCAATCATGTTATCAACGTTCCTTGAGCAAAATCTGGACACAGACGCGTCCACGTCTTGCCTTGTCTTGACTGGCGCATGAGACAGGAACGAAAGGAAAGGGACGGTGAGGACGGAGTCAAGATCAGGACACGGGGAAGTGATCTGGCCGTCTTCCAGTTCCAGGCACCGGCACCGGTTGTCCAGTGACGAATGATGACAGAAGGAAGAGGGGGTCGAGATTGAAATAGATAATTAGGCGCGCAACGACTCGAAGCGCAAATAATGTGTCGTAACTTATGAGAAGTCCGCTAATAAGGTTGAGCGCTCAGACCTTCGGTCCACATGACCGAGCTCGGTGCGGTAGAAGGAGTACAAAAAGGAACGAAGGTGCAAAGAGAAGGGTAGAGTTCAAACGCACGGTCGTAAAGCTTTCGAGTTTGGTGATGATGGCAAAGCATGCTGTGCTCTATGAACGACGAAGGCGAGGTTAAGTGTTGTAAGTTTGCAGGTCTCAGAAACGTTTATTGAAGGGAATGAATTGTCGTGGCCAGAAATGAAGAGATGAAATGCAACCCCGCGCTTTAGATACGAGGCTACGGATGAGGCCTCGTTGGCTAAAGCGAAATGAGGTTTACATTCACCAATGTACAGTTTAAATGATGTGGAAACCAGAAAGTATACGATAGGAATAAAAGGGGGTATGAGGAGAAGAAAGTAACGAGAGAAATATTGCGAGGAAGGGCTCACATCTGTGTCTTACTGTTGGCCACGTCAACGCGCCTCCGATCCTTCTCTGACGACTTTTGTCTCGCTGAAGACTTTGTATTCGTGCTAGCCATAGTGGTGGTGACCGCGGTTGGCATCTCCTGACTGACGTGTATCGCAAGAGGAGCTCCGATTTCGAAACCTATAAGGCCTGGAAAGTTTGGAGGGGGTTGAGGACGTTAGTACAGAGCTCAGTCTCAATGGAAAGGGGTTATAATGTCCATAAAGACCGGTTGTTCGGAGAATAGGGGTGGCTGACGACCGATGGGTGTTGCGCCTGACATGTTTGATGGGGCTCACCTGCGCACAACCGGGATACGCACAAGCCAGCCCGACATGACAGCGTGGATCGCCCAAGAGAGCAGGAGAAAGACAAAAGTGACAGGATCTACTCACGTCGAACCCGTTCGAATGCAAATCCTCACAAGCCCCCCTCCACCAGTGTTTGCTTTTTGCACAAGTAACTCGGCGATATTTGACGAAAAGTTTCCAGTTGCAAATGCGGCGCTCGAAGACGGGCAGTGGACACCAAACAAGAAGCAGGAAGCAGTACGGAGGACCGAGCGAAAGCCAAGCGGGTACTATAAGCGTGCTGTGGGATGGGAATTCGAAGCGCTGGCTGAAAATTGCTCGTGGCTGCCGTGTGTCTCGGATGCGAAGGAGGGAGAACAACAACCGGTCGGCGCACAGACGGGGGGCACTCGATAGGCGAGAGGAGAATGGGCGATGCGGTCGCAGCGTTCACAGGCTAGAGGCGGCCTTCACAGTTCACAGCTCTCCCCAGGCGGAATGAAGGGGCAGGAGTTGATGGGGACCCTCGTTTCGCGTCGACGACGTCGAATGACCTTGGGAATAGGAACACCCACCTCCTCGGCGAATTGACTGCAATAGAACAGTCAAAAGCGGGAGCGGATCCTGTTGTTCGACCACACACTCACGCACTTGAGCTCGACGACGACGACGACGAGGGCGGCGGCAGCGAGGGATAAGCGGACCCAGACGGCGTCGAGCAAGATCAAGAGAGGGGCACCGAGAGTGAAATTGAGCCATAACCCAGAGAAAATTGAGCGTAGGGGAAAAATTGCGACGGATAGATGGCATATGAAAGTTCAGGTCAGGAGGTCATGCCACGCGACACCCAAATTCACTTCCCCGCATCACGTCCAACTTGGCAACTCCTTCGGCTAACTCCGGATCCCCGGATTCGCTCCATTTTTGGGCTTGCCGTCGCTTGTACGGCTGCCGAGATGTGTGTTTGACTTGGCGTTCTGACGATATGTCGTTCTGCACGTATGTTCTCCTCTCTTTTTCTCTCGCCTACGAGCTCCCTCTCACTTGTATACAACCTGTCAGATACGACGGCACAAGGGATTCTTCGTCCGGCCGAAATTCAGGACCATTCTGTAAATCATAGCAAAATTGCGGGTAAATAGAATCGAAATATTGTCTCGGACCTTGCGATCGCCGATCGTCGAAGCGCCCATGGATCTGAAGCTACTAGCGCTCTGTTTCGTTCGGCTCCGATATTCCAATTACAACTATCTGCGGACCTGCAGCAGGTACAGCAATGAAACACTTTTATCTGTCTCCTTGACTCGTCCATCTCACGGAAAGCTCTGATGTGTCTGAGAGAGTCTGACATTAGCGTAAAAAGACTCTCCGATTCTTCCTCTAAGGACAGAATAGCCTTGACTAGGAGGTGTAGCACGAAAGGTGCATGTATGTCTCTCAGCCTTGTCGGCAACTTAACATTGAAGTTCCGGGTAAGTCCGAGCATGGGAATTCCACTTATCCCCGTCAACAGTGCTTTTCGTTTCAACTACATACCACCGAAGACGACTATTCAGTACAGCTTTCACCATCACAATCTATCCACGAAATCCTGCACTTGTACTCGCCAGCCTTGGAAATCCGGTCCAATCAAGCGCCTCGACTTACCTAGACCATTCTTTTCCACTTTCTTAGAATCTCTGTTGTGTCTTCGACATGGGCTCGCAGTTCTTTCGTCTGTTTGAAAAGCCTTTCTCTACTCAATAGCAAGGTACTGTAAATGCCTTCCAAAATCTTCGATTCCGGAAAAGGATGCCAATAGCTGAACGAACAAGTTTCACTCGGGCGCGGCCAAGTTCACTAACGCACTGCCTTGTATACACAGTACACGTCACCAAACACCCAGAGTGTTAGGTAGCATGATACAAGTACGTTGAAAGAAATGAGGGAAGTAATTCTACTCAAAACGGGGGATGTACTCATCGCCAATCAGGTTGATGCGTGCGGTGCAGATTCATGATATGAACAATGTCGCCAACACATTACCTTCGATAAGTCAACACGTTGGTGTACATACGCATCCTACTCGAGCATCCATCATCCTTATGTTAACCATCTGCGCTACTTGCTTCCATTCACCACCATGCTTCTTCTCCTCGCCGGCCTTTTTGTCTTTCGGACGTTCGGTACGAGCGCCGCCCCCATCTCTGTACCCTTCCCCGACACGACCCACAACAAGCTCATCTTTATTCGCTCCGAGTCCCAAATCACTTGTCCAGGCCGGTTAGTTTGGGACATAATATGGAGTTGCTTGGCAACAACGTTCGCCATGACGTGGGTTTCGGTACATCCCAATGTACCATGGCTGGAGGAAAAGAGCTGGCCGTTATTGAAGCGCCGGCTTTTCTTGATGTGCCTTGCTCTGCTCGCGCCGGAGGTGATGATCATGTGGGCATTCAAGCAATGGCGGGGGGCAGTCATGGTAATGGAGACCATTAATAAAGCACGTCCGACATCATGTTCGTGACTGTTTCTTATTTCTTCATTTTTTCGTATGTTACTCATAACAATACAGGCCAGTCATGGACGATGACCCACGCTCACTTCCTGCAAATGGGCGGCTTCAAATTGTGCACAATCAATAGCGACAAGATCTTGCTGCCCCGAACGGGCCGATATCAAATAATCCAAAAAGGCGTACGCGTCTGGGAGGGCGTTCTCATGTTTAACAGTTTTAGAATTCTTCTCGCGGAGGGAAAGATTGACTTTCCAGATATAAGCGAGGACGAGATCAACGACCGGAGCAAAGGCGATGCGCTCTCTAAAGGAATAGCCCTCATGCAAATTACGTGGTTCATCATCCAACTCATTGCACGCGCATTTCAACACTTGACTATCACCGAAATCGAATTGACGACAGCCGCGCTGGCGGGGCTCAACAGTATTATGTACCTTTTCTGGTGGAGCAAGCCACTCAATGTTAGGTGCCCGATCGTGATCCGGACGAAGGAGTTGGAAAGGAAGCTTGTGGAGATGGCGGGTAAGGAGGGATATACTAGTAACGGCACCGGCGCACAACACACCGGAGTACAGAAAGAGAAATGGACGTTTTCTGAAGATTTGAAAGACTTCCAACTGAGGACTCATCTTCTGACGGATGCGAGACGATCTCTGAGATGGGTGTTGTTGATAGTGGCGAAATCAACTGAGCGGGCGCTCCTAGATTTGGCAATTTGGCTTCATTGGCGGACTCTACTCGACATGATCCATTCGATCTTCGCCGTCTTCTGCTCCGCACCTAAACGCGTGGACGACCCGGATCCGAGTGATGACTCTCCCACCACCAGCCAAATCATCAAATGGATACGCATACCCTACAAGCACGTCGTCACGAAAATATTCTACTTGCCATACTTGCTGATGTTCCTCCCCGTGGACAGGATTCTCAAGCCTATTTGGACAACATCTCTTGAGTCTTTCAGAGATGTCAAAGACAAGATCTACTCCAAGCCGTCTTTGAGCCTCCTCTTTGATGAAGATGACATGAGGTGGCTCATGTCGATGATCTTCTACAGTGAGACGGCCGAAACAAAGCCTCTTTTGTACCTATCTTCCACAGCTGGTGCCGTATTCGGGTCCATCCACTGTGCCGCATGGTACTCCAGTTTTCCATCTGACATCGAGAGGATCCTCTGGCGTGCGGCTTCTTTGTCCATCGTCGGAGTGTGCATCTCCGTCGTTGCGGGGATACCTATATATAGTATAATTCGCCGCAACAGATCCAGGGCATTTTCTACTCGCCGGATGGAAGCATGGAAGATCTGGAAAGCATCGCAGCGCGTACTGGAGACAGCCCCTGCCATTGTTTATCCTCTGTCCCGTCTTTCTCTCCTTATTCTTGCCGCTATGTCCCTCCGCGGCCTTCCAAGCTCCGCACTCGAGACAGTTACATGGACGAAGATTATCTCCCATGTATAATTGTAACTTTTCCTACACCTTTAAATATCATACATCAGCAACCCCGAGAAAGTAAGCGTGATGGTACTTTACTGAACGTCAATGCAAGCACATCAGCACGCTATGATTCGACACAACCATGTCGGTATGTATAGATGTAGTGGCGTGAAATGCATAGATGTTCTATATCGTCAACGCCAGAGTTCAACATGCGACCAATCTAATAACACTGCTAGAAACATTCTTAGAAATTCACATTATAGCAACACGCCGTTACTAGTACATGCATAAGCATCGGTTGGAATGTTGGACCTTCGTTGCTGAGGAGCTCTGATAGATCTCTACGAAGCGAAGTTCTCGCCTTGCGCTTGAGCGATAGAAGATAATGGGTAAGACGAGAAACTAGCATGGACCGTGTAAGTGAAGAGGAACAAGTTCGTCCGGGTAAAACGAAGATAGAATGACCGGTAGACACATTTCAAGTCCCATGCCGACACTTCCTTCATATGATCGGGTCAACTTCAATGAATCCGGATGTCCGGTGTGATCAGGGGTCGAAACCCACCTAATTCCTCTTACACCTTCTCCAAATATCGTGCTTGCATCGTTGCTTTGACGTTTTTGGTATCAGCAGGCTCTCGGTTACAAGTTGTCGCAGGCGCGCTTTCGAGGCAGCTTATTTCTCTTACTCCCGTCGGGAGTAACGGGCACTGTTGGGACTCCAGAGCTCATCTAGCAGACACACAAACAGTCTGATAACACGGCTAAATTGGCAGGCCACACCAGTTGAAATTTTTGCCAAAGATCTTCGTCGCCGAGTAATTCTGATAGTTCTCTACCAAGCGCAGATCTCGTATGTCTTGGGCTTGAGTGACAAAGGACGGTGAGTAAGAGGGAGAAATATGATGGACGACAGAAGTGAAGAGGAACAACTTGAAGTTCCCACAGCGCCACCGACGCAACAACGATAGCTTCTCCCTCAAGTTGTCCACCATCGCCTCATGCAATTCAATCTGGAACATCGTTAATGGTGCAGTGCTACTTAGCTGGGTGCTCATCGATAACCGAGGACCTGTGCAATCAATACACGAGGCCTACTTGAACCGGTTTCTCCACCGACCAACATCATGTCTGCAGCCAACCCTTCTTTGCCTTCGTCTCAAATACGCTTTCTCCCCATACAATAACCTTAGAACCCGACTAAGCTGCTGGAAAGCCATTCATCGCCACAATTATAAGGACAGAACCTGTGCGCACTGCGTCTGACCTCTCGGGTGCCTCACTCGCCCACCCGTCGTACTTGTCAATGTTGTCATTTCATGAACTCGTACGCTAACTACACTGACTCTGACCATTTTCACGTAGATTGGAGACGGGATAGAATGAGTTGGATCCATACTTTAAACATCACGCACGGATGAGAACAATTGTGCGGCTTGCTGGACTGTGGGACTAGTCGATGAAGGGGGGAGGGCTGTACTGATGTGCGGTATGAATACTGCTTGTGCATCCTATTCGGTGAGTAAACATGCTGTTGGCACGTTCACGTTGTATAGATACATGCTTACTTGACCCCCCCTTGCCTCTGGACCCCACATCGGTGCTTCAGACCTTGCCTCCTCTCTGCCTGCTTCCATCCGTACCATGTTCCCCATTCTCGCCTACCTATTTTTCGTCCGACTCTACGGCACGGGTGCCGCACCCGTTGCCTCGTCCTTCGCTGACCCGCTGGGCAGCTATGTACTGATCTCCATGCGAGATGAGTGCTCCAACGACTGCTCCTGTCCTGGTCGCTCCTCCTGGGATATCTTTTGGAGCTGCCTGGCGACGACGTGTGCTGTTACATGGGTTTCCGTTCACCCGAACGTACCGTGGCTCGAGGAGAGTAGCTGGACGCTACTGAAGCGTCGGATTCTGCTTATGTTCCTAGCTCTGCTCGCGCCGGAGGTGATGGTCATGTGGGCATTCAAGCAATGGCGAGGCGCCCTGATGATAAGAGAGATGATAAACAAAGCTCGACCAAAATCATGTATTATTTGATTTGATTTCATCTCGGAATAACTTTGGTTGAACAGCTTTTGTAGGTGTGCAGTGGACAATGAAACATGCTCATTTCCTGCAGATGGGAGGTTTCAAAGTGAACTACATGGAGGGTGACAATTTCAATTGCTCCAGATCATACTGTTATGAGACAAAGAAGGAAGGGATTGTGGTACAGGAAGGAGTCCTCGATTTCAGCGACCTTCAGTATCTACTAGTGGAACAATTAATCGAGTTCCCGGATACGACAGCGAAAGAAATTGAGGACAGAAGCAAAGGCGATGCTCTCTCGAAAGGCGTTGCTCTCTTGCAAATCACCTGGTTCATCATCCAACTTATCGCACGTGCACACCAGCACTTGACGATCACGGAGATTGAGCTTACAACAGCTGCATTGGCTGGACTAAACAGTATCATGTACCTATTCTGGTGGAGCAAGCCACTTGATATCCGGTGTCCGATTGTTATCCGTACGAAGGAGTTGGAGGGGAAGCTTGCAGAGGCTAAGAAGGCTAGAAATGGCAAGATCGAGTCGCGTAATGAGGGGCGGAACGAAGGCGGGAGTGGTGAGGATGCGGGCCATGTTGGCTCAAGGACTGCAGAGGCATGGGCATTCTCCGAGAACGAGTTCCGGCTGAGAGATTATCTCCGAGACTCTCCGGCCTGGGTAGCGCTCGATTTGGCGGCTAAAACATTGTGTCCTATTTGGATGTGCACGATCTGTTGCCGTACTGCTAAGTACACACAGTCAGTCGTCTCGGCACTATCAGCTCCTCTACGATCCCTTGCACAGTGGCTTCAGAATACGATCCATTGTTTGCTACTTCATCGGACAACGAAGGTCGTAGAGCCTGAGATCGAATTACAAAGCTCAGCCGATAGACCAGAACATTCTTCGGCGATGAGATCGTATTTCCTCCGAATATTGAAGGGGATTTGGACTAACTGCGAGCGCGTCGTCCCGAGACTGTTCTACTTGCCGTACATCCTCGTGTTTCTCCCATTGGATCAGATCATTGAGGCTGGAACCACAGCCAAATTCAGTTTAGATCTCTTCAGGAATGCGAAGGACAAAATACATACCAAACCGGCACTCCAGCTGCTCTTCGATGAGCCCGACATGAATTGGATCATGTCAATGATGTTTTATAGCGAAGAAGCCGACGCGAAGCCGCTTTTGTTCTTCTCTGCCTTAACAGGTGCCGCATTTGGATCGATCCACTGTGCTGCATGGCACTTCGACTTTCCTTCGCCGGTCGAGCGGATTCTCTGGAAAACGGCTTCTCTGTCCATTGTAGGCCTATGTCTTTTCATTGTTGTAGCTTCTCCTGTCTACACACGTTATGTTTATAACAAATGGATTGACTCTGATTACGGAACTCCTCGGCGTATATACTGGACGCGCATAAAAAGGACCGTAGAAACACCTCCTGTCGTCATATATCCTGTTGCTCGTCTTTCCCTCCTGGTTCTCGCCCTCCTATCCCTTCGTCGCCTTCCTCCCTCCGCATTCGATACAGTTGTTTGGACAAAATTTATACCGCACATTTGATGGCAGCTTCATTCTACCCCTTCTTGTTTTGGTGAGTTTGCGGCTTACGTTGTCCTGCCTGTTGCGTAGAAGAAATTACTGTATGCAGCCTTTGTATATCTCCCAGATAACATTTGCACGGATTGGTAGCAGCTCATTTAAACAATGGTAAGGAAATAAAAAGTAGGATTAACACGTCTTAGGTACAGTATGTGTATGCCCGCGATTATAAACACAAGCAGCGACATTGAACTCTTAACCATCAAACTACAATTTCAGTTTTATTCAGGGAAGCTCAGTTTTGATATTGGGGACAAATGAGACCACCAAGGGAACTCACAAGACATGCAAACGCAGATGCAGAGAAGCGGCTGGAGTGAGACACGGCAGCGCTGAAGTAATGACACTGCAAGCGAGAAAATACAATGTATGGGTGAAATGCACATGTGTTCCGACGGTCACATCTGGAGCTCATCCTCCCATGCCCTGTTCCCTGCACAAACGAGTATTGGATCACAATTTTGTTGCATTTGCGAAACCCTCTGCCATGCTAGAGAAATCGAAATACGGTTGACCATGGTAATCAAAGACTGAGATGAAAGTGTAGTTGTGTAAGCAAAGTAAACATAAAATCGCGTCCAATTGCTCACCCAATTTGCTCGGCCTGTCAGCTTCTGGCACTACTATCCATGCTGCCTTGAATTTCTGCAAAGTCTTCCAGTTCATGTAGCTGCTCGAGTACAATTCAAAAGTATTTCCCGAATTACATATACAAGAACCAGAATGAAGCTGAACGGGGTGCATGGATGTCATGGCAGGTCGAAGACGCCAGAACTCATCACTGGCAAGCAGACACGCAAACAGTCCGATAACACGGCTAAACAAATTCATAGAATTTCACATGCAGCCGCACTGCGTAAGTATCGGTTAGAATATTGCCAAAGATCTTCGTTACAGAGTGATACTGATAGCTTTATACCATGCGGAGTTATCGGATCTCTTGAGCTTGAATGACAGAGAACAATGAGTAAGAAGAGAAAATATCATGGACGTCGGAAGTGAAGAGGAACAACTTGAACTCCTGCCAACTTCAAGTTGGAGTTCCCACGCCACTGCAACAACGATACTTCCCAAGTCGTCCATAATTGGTACTGTATCGCCAGGATCGCCTCGACTGCAGTTACAACCTACTCACTCGTCGTTCGGCCTTTCCGTGACCTCTGTATTTATGTGCACAGTACATGTCTGTCCTTCTGGTCTCTGTTTCATCCCATGTAAATAACGTATATAATTTAATGATAATACAGTCCCTCGATAACCTGTTTGACCTAACTGGGTGCATGCTGAGCGGTCTTCGACCGCTCGGCAAGGGACACGTCTTCGTCTGTCGAGGCTAACCCCGCAGACAGAAGAAGAACGTGAGGTCAGAACAGGAGAGGGTGGGTGGGTTTGCGAAATAGTCGACAGCGTCGACAGTGAAGTGGCAGAGGAAGAGGATGAAGCTGGGGCACAACAGTGGCACACCGCGCGCATGCGCTCAGTCTGGTGGTCACGTGTGCCTCCCTTACGTGAGTCGTGGGACTTCTTCGAAGTCCTTCCAACTCACTCGTTGTTCGGCCTTTCCGTGACCTCTGTATTTATGTGCACAGTACATGTCTGTCCTTCTGGTCTCTGTTTCATCCCATGTAAATAACGTATATAATTTAATGATAATACAGTCCCTCGATAACCTGTTTGACCTAACTGGGTGCATGCTGAGCGGTCTTCGACCGCTCGGCAAGGGACACGTCTTCGTCTGTCGAGGCTAACCCCGCAGACAGAAGAAGAACGTGAGGTCAGAACAGGAGAGGGTGGGTGGGTTTGCGAAATAGTCGACAGCGTCGACAGTGAAGTGGCAGAGGAAGAGGATGAAGCTGGGGCACAACAGTGGCACACCGCGCGCATGCGCTCAGTCTGGTGGTCACGTGTGCCTCCCTTACGTGAGTCGTGGGACTTCTTCGAAGTCCTTCCAACTCACTCGTCGTTCGGCCTTTCCGTGACCTCTGTATTTATGTGCACAGTACATGTCTGTCCTTCTGGTCTCTGTTTCATCCCATGTAAATAACGTATATAATTTAATGATAATACAGTCCCTCGATAACCTGTTTGACCTAACTGGGTGCATGCTGAGCGGTCTTCGACCGCTCGGCAAGGGACACGTCTTCGTCTGTCGAGGCTAACCCAACAGGCAACGGGCCACAGCCGAGACGTGCACTTGGCTCACCCAGACGGCCAGGTTGGCTGGTAGAAAGCTGAGTCGTTCGACGAGGAAGCACTGTATCTAAGTTTCTCCAGTAGCGGAGGAAAGAGTCTGAGGACCACCTGCCGGATTTTTTGATAATATCAGGGTGTACGCCGCAGAGCAGAAGATGAGTAGTGCCTCCAATGCGAAAGCTATGACCAGTTGTGCGAGAGAAAGATTGGCTAGTTGACCAGACCTCATTGCATCGCGCAAGAAATTGCTGCTTGAGTAGTAATCTGAATTCGTTATCCTGGCGGTAGGCAAAGAGAAGAGTGTCGGGTGTTGTGACATTGAGCGATAAGTGATTCAAGAGTGCGCTGACGGGGTTCGCAGCTCCGTTCTGGAATGAAATGTATATAACTTCTCCTTCCCATTTGCGGACCTTGGTCCACGGAAGATTAACCTTCATGCCGCGGAGCTGAGTCTGGTTTGCATGTTTCACCAGGGGGTATGTGTTACGCATCAAGCTGCGTACCCTTGTTTACGCCTTGTTTATTTTTCACTTGACTTACTCTCCCACGTCTATTTCTGGATATGCGTACACATATGCATCATCCTTTCATCATACTTTCATCATTACTCCACTTCTCCACTTGCTCCACTACTCCGTAGTTATACTACTCCACTCTCCGACCGAACGATGTCATCCAGTCCTTCCTTCCGACGGACTGACATCATTTACTCCACCTTCCGACATCATACTCCACTAATTAGAGCCACTTAGTACGGACTCACTCCACTTCGCTCCACTATGATGTAACTTCCTTTGGAGACCTCTTTCGCTCCACCCTATTGTTCTCTACAGTATATAAGTGCATGTACATAGGCCCCAGGTTGACACTCAAGTCAATCCTCCTATAGTCTTTTACAATCACGTACCAAAGACTCTGTTCATCCACGACTTCCAGTATAAGAGACCCTCACAAAGCGGACCCTCTCATACTGTACCTTGCTACTTCACCCAACAACGCTTTGGTCACTTATCATTTCCGTGATAAGTCCATCGAAGCCGTGAACGTAACAATTAGGATTGACTTCTTTCTCAACTGAGATCGATCTCAACTCCGACACACTCCTCCTCATTCCACAGCAGGAATTAAACGGCAACCCCTACGTATTTCAATCCGGAATACTTGACAGTTAAGCATCTCAACTGGCCATTGGATACTAACCATCAAATAGGAACGAAAGACATACAAACGACAGTACAATCGAACACACCAAGCATACAGTGTACCCACACTTATCTTGGAAGGAAGCAATAGGAAACGATCAAAGAACTAAGCAGGTTCACGCCAGAATTTACGGTCCTTGTTACGCGTTTGGTTGGTGATAGCGTGAAGAAGAGGATAGCGACCCAATCAAGCAGCTTAGCCACGTCCAACGTAACTCGAAGAGAAGAAGGAAGCAGAGGAACAGTCTAATCCACTAGCGAAACTGCAACGCGATACAGGCACAACCCTCACTCGTTGACGACTGCAATATACGGTGAACATCGATACAGCACATCGATTATCCAGCGAACCAAAGGAAGAAAGAAGGACGAGCATATACGAAGAGTCGAAGTACACTCACGTATATCTTTACAAAGTAGCTCAAAGGGACGATAACCCGAGGAACTGCCCAACCTGAGGATCACATTACTACTCGCCGATCGTACGGAAATACCGTTGGAAAGTGTGATAAGGATTAACATCCTTAGCCCCGTTTCCATCTACGACTTACAACAACCCATTCATAATTCCGACACACCCCCTCACGAACCCTCCGAACTTGACGAAAGCAGAATATCACATTCGCAGGATTACTCCGAGTACGAACACCGAGGAACAGCTGATCACGAAAGCCTCTACGATCAACTAGTACCCCCTCGACTTGAACAAGAAGTTACTCAAGCAACCTACGCATACTCCGAAGAAGAAGGTTCTAATTTCGAAAATCCCGAGCACACTTGGAACCAAGTATCCGAAGAACATCGACTACTACCTCCAGTAACTCCCGATCGACCCATCCCACAAATTACTACCCCTCCAGGAGTCCAACGAATTCTACAACCCTTTCCTCAACTTCAGACCCCTACAACTGCCCAAGGATCTCGCGAACGTCTACAGCATCTTAGACAAGCCTTCCAAAGAACTCGACGCCGCATTCATAACTCCCTTACTCAACCAATCAATCAACCTGGCGAATCAAGCACCAGCTCAAGACGTTGATAGATTAATTGAAGAGAACCACCATTTTCTAGTTATCAGCGGACTAGACCATCAAATCCGAGAGCAATACCAACACGACCCCCAATACTTCCAAATCCTCGTACACACCCAATACTATCAACCCGTTAATTGGAAACTTCGATACAACATCTTTTGGCACGAAGGCAAACCATACATACCCATTGGTTATCTCCGCCCACTGCTCATCAAGATCGTTCACGAAAACTTGGCAAATCAACTCGAACATTACTCCGAGGAAGAAACACTCATTAACATTCTCCATCTTTTCTATTGGCCCGGACAACGGAACGACGTTGCAAACATCATACAGAACTGCATCTGTCAGATTCTCCAAACTCCAGCTCCGAGCAGGACTCTTACACCCCCTCCTCACGAACCCGACATCGCTCACTGATTGAGTTCAGTAAAGACGTTAAACTGGCACCCAAAGTACCTCCGAAACCCACAACGAAACCTCCCGCAGTACAACCCCTTCCCACAGGAATTCAAAGACCCGCCAACGCGTTCTTTGACACTGAACAACGAATCTGGTTTAGGGTCCGAGAAAACCAAGAACGAAGCTATCTCTACTATTCAACCCAAAGAAACGAGTGGAGAACTCTTACAAGTAGATCTGAAATACCGCAAGCCTATCATAGCTTGAACGCCTGGTATCAAGCCATCGAACCCACCAAACAAGAATTAATATCCATCAATCGAGGACTCAACCCAACAAGACATAGCAGCCGACTTAATTCACCAAGAGTACCCCTCACTCGATTACCATCACCCACTCCTTCACAGCGCACACACACATCAGTTGTCACAACTGAACCACCAATCGTTACAACACCCGTTCCATCGACATCACTTGTTCCTGACCCACCGAAAACAGAAGAAAATCCAATACCACCAAAACCCGAAGAAAAGACACCAATATCCGCAGTACCATCTATCACATTATCATCTATAAAACCCGAGGACGAAAAACCCGACACTAGTAAAGGAAAAAGAAAAGAAACCGACTTCACAGACAAATTACACGGGCTACACATCGACACTCAATTTGAGCAAGGATCTACCTGGTACCCCTCATTTACTGCACCACCTACATTCGAGAACCCGAAGACCTACGCTACTCAGGAAGTACAGACCGACCTTACTCAAAACCAAATCCATACTCCAAAGGAATCAAGCGAAGAAGAAGACACAAGCGAAGGATCTACATCGGCTAACGCTAACGAATCTTCCCGAAACTCTCCTACACCGCCATCAGTAGCAGACGACGAAGAAGAACCCGATCTCGCTAACGAACCGCCACAGAACCCTCCACCGCCACCATCTCCTTCAGACCCCGGATCTCCAGCCAAAGTTGCAATGGCCGATCAAGCCGATCACGTACCCCGAGGCACCGGAGCAAATAAACCTTTTAACTTTACAGGCAACCGACGCGAAGCTAGAAGATGGCTATCCGTAATCGAAAACTACTTGGCCCTGAACGATGGAGACTATGAGACTGACCAACGCAAAGTTCGATTTGCTATCTCATACATGACCGATGGAACTGCACTTGATCTTGCAGTTGCCATCACCAACGAGCAACAAGCACTCGATGCATGGAATCTTACATGGAACGCATTCAAGACCCGATTCAGACAACAGTTCATCTCCACAGACAGTGTTTCCGACGCATTCAAGGAACTCCAGAATATCAAGCAGCAACCGAACGAGAAAGTTGACGATTACATCCATAAATTCCAACGCTTGGCAAGAGAAGCAAACATCAATGAATTTACAGTCCTATACGCCATATTCAAGAATGGACTACTTCGACAAACCAAATCAGCCTTACTCCAGAAGGATATTCCAGTACCCGCCGATGGTGCACAAACTATGGACCCATACTACGAAGCAGCTAGAAAAATTGGCAAATCATTGGAAGAAGTTTATCAAGAATTCCGACCCTCGAATCGACTCCGTGACCGATACGGAAAACCCTTCGAACGAACTTCATACAAGCCACGATCCAACCGATTTCACAGACGCCGACTTAACGAAATGGACATAGACTCTGACTCCGAACCAGAGCCAGAAGAACCGGAAACTTTGGAGGAATCTTTCAAGTTGTACGCGATGTACTTCAAGAAGCTTAGCGATGAAGAAAAGCGAAAGGCACAGAAAGACGGACTTTGTTTCTTTTGTGGAAAAGCAGGACACTTCGCAAACAAATGTCCTACTCGACCAGCACGACCTGATAAATTCCGGAAGCCCTTCCGAAAATTCCACAACAACTTCCGACGAAATAACGGACGCTTCAAGAAGCGCAACATCAACTCTATGGATCTCGATAACGAACCCGAGGACCCGGACGATTTAATTGCAGAACGCGCAATTCAAATCCACGAAATGATGACAGGACTTAATGGACAAGAACAGGAAGCATTATTCGACATGCTAGATGAAATGCCCGATCCGAACGATGACAACGAAGACATGGACGATGATGATGGAAATTTTTGATCAGACCCGAGTTGGTTAATCCGATTCAACTCAACACCATCACTATCAACGGAAACTCTCGCTCATTTCGCATACCACTCAAGATACTCGTAAACGGACACCCTCACACTCTCACTGCTCTACTTGACACCGGAGCACAACTCAATTTCATCAACTCGAAACTTGCATCAAAACTTGGAATAAACACGCAGAAAATCACAAAACCCATACTCGTCAGTAACGCCGATGGAACACTGAATACTCAAGGAAGTGTTACCAAACGAACTCGACTCAACATTATGCACCCCCATGCACTCTCGACTATGTTCTATCTCACACATATCCCAAAGGACGACATTATACTAGGTCTACCATGGTTCAAGCAAGTGAAACCACGCATAGACTGGGGAAACGATGTGATCACCATAAACAAAATCACAATCTCAACTCGTATGGAACAAGAAAAGAAACAGAAACTACCTCCGCCAGAAAAGCTCAACATCCCAAAGGAATATATACCCTATGCCGACATTTTCTCCGAAAAAGAAATCCAAACATATCCGCCAGCGCGACCCTATGATCATCAAATCAAGACGAAACCCTCTTTCGTACCAAAAATATTTCCAACCTACAACACTCCTTACCACCAAAGACCAATACTACGCGAACTCATCAATGACCTTCTCAGCAAAGGCTTCATTAAACCTTCCGATTCACCTATGGCATCCCCACTATTTTTCGTCAGCAAGAAGGATGGAACCCTCCGACCGATCCAGGACTATCGATATCTCAACGAACATACAATCCGCGATGGATTTCCGATACCGAATACACAAACACTCCTGAATCAACTACATGGATCCAAGTACTTTACTACTCTTGACATCCGGCAAGGATACCACAACATCCGAATCAAGGAAGAAGACCAATGGAAAGCCGCATTCCGATGCGAAGAAGGATATTACCAACCGACAGTAATGTTCTTTGGATTATGCAACTCACCCGCCACCTTTCAACGTTTTATGAACGACATACTTGCAAAGCAAATCAACGCCAACAAGTGTATTGTCTACATGGACGACATTATGATACATGCAGCCACTCTCGAACAACTTATCTCGAATACCCTCGAAGTTTTCGAAGTTCTCAAGGAACACAAGCTATATCTCAAACCCGCCAAATGCCGATTTCATCAACTAGAAGTCCCATTCCTTGGCTACATTATTTCGGAATCACAGATCAAGACCGACCCAACAAAGATACAAGGAATTGTTGACTGGCCTACTCCGAAAAATCTACGAGACATACAATCATTCACAGGATTTACGAACTTCTACAGGCGATTCATCCCAAATTATGCCACCATATGCCGACCACTCGATCAACTAAAACGCAAAAACATACCCTTTGTTTGGACCGAACGTCAACAAGCAGCATTCCAAGCACTCAAGGATTTGTTTTCGAAACAACCCCTTCTAATGCAGCCCGATCCCAGCAAACCTTTCTATCTTGAAACCGATGCATCAGCCGTAGCAACTGGAGCAGTTCTACGACAACTTGACAAGGATAATCAACTCCGACCAATTGGATATATCTCCCAAGCACTTAACCAGACGCAACGGAACTGGCAAATATACGACAGGGAATTATTTGCAATCATCCGAGCATTGCAAACTTGGCGACACTATCTACTAGGCAGCCCGCATATAATCACAGTCCATTGTGATCATAAAAACCTGACATATTGGCGACAACCGCAACGATTAACCCCTCGACAAGCTCGATGGCAGAACGAACTCTCAAGATACCCCCTTCAAATCCAAGCGATCCCCGGAAAACATATGATTCAATCCGACGCTCTTTCCCGGAGAGCCGATCAATTTAAAACGGAAGGAGAACTTAACAACGAAGTTACACTTCTACCCAAAGAAGTTTTCATCCAAGAAATGGAAATACTTGACGCCCGAATCGAAGAACAGGACGATGATGACCGAAACATCATTGACGTTGACGAACTTCACTCCCAAATCCGACAAGAGACAGGAGACATTCAGGAAGCAATGACTTTCCTCCAAAAAGAACTACCCCTTACGAAACCAAAGATGACCGATTTCACAATCAAGGACAACCTTGTACACTTTAGGAACAAGATCTATGTTCCGAAGAACAAGGAAATCATGCGAAACATCTTACGACTTCATCATGACCTCCCTACGCGAAACCACCCAGGAATAGCAAATACCATGGAACAAATTCGCCGAACCTACTACTGGCCTCGCATGCAGCAATTCATCTCGAAATATATTCAAGGATGCGCAATCTGTCAACAAATGAAGATAAACCACCATCCACTCGTACCTCCGCTTAGCCCAATCATCGCAGACAAAGACACATACCCTTTTGCCACTGTCAACATTGATTTCATCACCGATCTACCGGAATCGAATGGCTATGACAGCATTTGTGTTATTGTGGATCACGATTGCACCAAAGCAATAGTGCTAACTCCATGCAACAAGACGATAACTGCACTCGACACCGCACAGTTATACATTGACAATGTGTATAAACGGTTTGGATTACCCAGGAAAATAATCTCAGACCGTGGACCACAGTTTGCATCAATACTATTCAGACAACTATGCCGCTTACTGCACATCAAGCAGGCAATGTCTACAGCATATCACCCACAAACCGATGGACAAGCAGAACGCACGAATCAAGAAATCGAAGCATATTTCCGAATTTATGCAGCAACACACCCTCACCACTGGAGCCGATACATTCCGATGATGGAATTCACTCACAATAATCGCAAACACTCCACCACCGAACAGACACCTTTCCGATTACTTATGGGATATGATCCTACGTCATTCCCAACGGAAAAGTCCGAGATTGATAGCAACATCCCTACCCTCCAATCACGTTTGATCAAGCTATTGGAACTCCGATCCGAAGCCGAAGCAGCTCTAACTCTCGCACAGGAATACCAATGTGAGACCCAAGAATCACACTTTCAGCCCCTGAAAGAAGGACAAAGTGTATGGTTAGAAGCCCGCAATCTCCGACGCACCGGACTCCCTTCGAAATTCCAATCTAAACGAGAAGGACCCTTCAAGATAACGAAGAAGCTCCGAGACAATGTGTATCAACTCGATCTTCCGGCACATTGGAAGATACATCCAGTATTCCACGCCTCCCTCTTAACTCCGAACACCGAGACAGAAGAGCATGGACCATCATACTCTCAACCACCTCCCGATTTAATCGAAGGAGAAGAAGAATACGAAGTCGAAGCGATATTGAAACATCAAGGAACTGGCAAGAGACGGAAATACCTCGTCAAATGGCTAGGATATCCGACGTCACAGAACTCATGGGAACCCGAAGACGCACTCAAGAACTCACAGGAACTACTTTCGGAATACAAGAAGCTACACAAGCTCAGATGACCGACCTATCATCCGAACTTCCCTCCGAATCTGGAACAAAGCAAACGCCACCCGAAAGAACCACCGATTTTTGACAAACGCCACCCGAAAGGAACCCCGAACATAGGAACCATCCGACCCTACTCTCCGACTCTCACACGCCTTCAGAACTATTTCTACATGCAAGAAACAACCTCCGAAAATCAGCATGATCAGACCGGCAGATCTAGCTAACGCTTGCGCATTTATCCTTACACTGGACATTCACCCGCAGTTTAAAGAACTTGCTAGGCAACTTTTGGACGAAGCTTTTAGACGTATTGATCAAGGACCAGGACCTTATCAAACGTTCAGCAAACGGATCAGATTTGTAGGCAGACTCCGACCAGAAACTCCAGAACTTACTATCACGTATGGCAGACACAACCAATTCCTTATCTCCTCCACCCCTGCATACCAACCTCCGCCGCCCTACTCCGATTCCATCACCGCAAATGCCACCACCTGACACTACCCCTCCCACGGAAATAAGTGTAGAACAGATTCTAGTGGATCTACGACGACTCGCTTTGGAAACTCCGGCCAACAACCAACCCACACTTGTTTTTCATCTATTCAATTTCATTCATCAGCAAGAAGAACCCAACACTTCGCCACTTCACCACCTGATCAATTACATTGCAACCCTCCTCCTCCCACGCCACTCCACTCCACCAGGCACGTCTTACCATAGGACTCTATGTTCTGATTCAAATGGTACGGACAAATGAATTCCGAAACCTTGTCAACATTCCGAAATGGTTTCCGATTCATTCATCGAAGGCCTCCTCCTATTCAACCCA
This sequence comes from Trichaptum abietinum, assembly GCA_910574555.1. Classification (NCBI taxonomy): domain Eukaryota; kingdom Fungi; phylum Basidiomycota; class Agaricomycetes; order Hymenochaetales; family Trichaptaceae; genus Trichaptum; species Trichaptum abietinum. The sequence goes on along the minus strand of CAJTBE010000005.1, from coordinate 3,354,011 downwards.
ATGGAACGTCTCGCTCACAGGATTCCACACCGCCTCCACCCTTAGAACCCTACTCTCCCGCATATAGTCCGAACTCCTCCACCGAATCCATTCCTGAATCAACAGCCACCACTCTCATCGATAACAACGATTCCGATAAAGAAAACGCCCCTCCCTCTCGCCATGCCATACAACTTCGCCACCGCCCTTCCCACCTTCGAACCCCCTCTCTTTGACGCCGCTGAGCATCTCGCCGTCACTGAACCACAACCAGAACCTGTCCAAGACGGTAATTGGATAGCTGGTTGGGGAGACAATACCCCCGAAACACTTGCATTTTGGCACCCGTCACTGACTCCCTCGAATCCGGACAACCTGTACCCTACTCCCCCATCTTCGCCAACACCACTTCAACAACCCATTGCTCCCCTTGACCTCGTCCGCCACTATCTCTTCGATCCCCAGCACACTAACTACGTTAACATTCGCCGACTCAAAGCCCTATCCCCACACCCAGAACTCACCACTCTTGTACTCCGCCACACCTACTTCAACCCCGAGCACGCTGCTCCCATCTTCAACCTCCTCCACGAACTCCTCAACCTCCCCTACGTCCCCTGGATTGCCCGACGCATCAGACACGCAGGACAACCACACCAACACTTCGCCCCTTACGACGAAGACCCTTTCTGCATCTGCCACTGCTGCAGATCTTGCCCAGTCCACCACCACTAACCATGCCCGCCGTCCGCCACGCTAAGTACGGTCTCTCAGGACGTGTTCATCCTGTCCCTCGAGAACACTTGCTCTTTCCGACTCGTGACCGATATAGAGATGGAACCATTCACCCTCCGAACTGTGAAACCATCTTACCCGGACTCACCTTCCAACCTACCTCTCAGACACGACGACAAAGTGCAACGGTCCTCCTCCACAATGGCATGCTTGAGAAGCTCACAAGCAGTCCCGACATACGACCTCTTCCGCATATAGCCTACACTACGCAACAGATGTACGGTTACTTGACGCAGATGTTGGATACCTTGGAGGATAATCGACGAAAGCAAGTGAAGATTGATTCCTTCGAACTTCAGGAATTGGTGCGTTGTATGAATCAAGTTCTCATTACTCAACTCGAAAATCAGTTCAACGAGTTCGAGCTTGAACGTCTACTCTCTGTGAAAGAAGAGAACGGACACGTACGACTCCCAGACCACCCGGAACCCAAGCCCATGACGCCCCCTTCCGCTCTCGAGCTACCCCCTCTGATACAGCCCGAAGCTTACTACGAACAACCGCATGTTCCGATTTTTGATCTTGATCGACTACGCGAATTCGAGTCAGCTCCGCCCATGCTTAGTCCCCATCAGCAGCTCCGACTTCCTACAGAGGAAGAACTTCAGGCGATCAACAACCCAGTTCATGATCTCGCCAACCTTGAACTGCCCAACATGGTTCTCCCGGACGTCCCTCTCTACCAACCTTCACCGATGTACATGGTTAACACACCTCGACCGGACGAACTCACTTCGCCCAATGTATATGCACCCATTTCTTTTGATACGCTTCATTTCTTTTCCACTTTTCATATGTCAACGGACACTACTTCTCAGCCCTTGCAGACAACCTTCAACAATGTATCCAGCGCTCCATTCTTCTATTGACCTTAACTTGGTCCTATAGCGACTGTTATTTAACTCTCTTACGCTTTTACCCCTTATTGATCTTAACTTGATCCTATAGCGTTGTATTTTCTCTTGAAATTCTCGCATTCGCATTTACATGCTACTACGGAATTTCAATCTTAGTGACAGGGTATTGTTACGCATCAAGCTGCGTACCCTTGTTTACGCCTTGTTTATTTTTCACTTGACTTACTCTCCCACGTCTATTTCTGGATATGCGTACACATATGCATCATCCTTTCATCATACTTTCATCATTACTCCACTTCTCCACTTGCTCCACTACTCCGTAGTTATACTACTCCACTCTCCGACCGAACGATGTCATCCAGTCCTTCCTTCCGACGGACTGACATCATTTACTCCACCTTCCAACATCATACTCCACTAATTAGAGCCACTTAGTACGGACTCACTCCACTTCGCTCCACTATGATGTAACTTCCTTCGGAGACCTCTTTCGCTCCACCCTATTGTTCTCTACAGTATATAAGTGCATGTACATAGGCCCCAGGTTGACACTCAAGTCAATCCTCCTATAGTCTTTTACAATCACGTACCAAAGACTCTGTTCATCCACGACTTCCAGTATAAGAGACCCTCACAAAGCGGACCCTCTCATACTGTACCTTGCTACTTCACCCAACAACGCTTTGGTCACTTATCATTTCCGTGATAAGTCCATCGAAGCCGTGAACGTAACAGTATGGAGGGAGCTCGTGGTCGAACTTGTAATTGGACGGAAGGAGTTCTCCCAGGCGAGCCAAGCCCCAGAAAGCGACGCAGGCACAGGCAAAAACGCATGCATCAAAGTTTTGATCAATTCTGAGGTTGGTAGCCAGACACAGTAGCATGTCAATGGTAACGGGGGGGCGGGGAGGTAAAGGCTTGGAGAGTGGTCGACTAGCAGCTGCGAGCAGATTCAAGCGATCGGAGCGGGAGAATTTGAATCCATTTTGAACGTGCCAAGCTCGAATACCAGTAAGATAATTCTTAATTGTGTTTCTAGAAGTCGTGGGTTGCTGGCTAGCGACGAAGGCGCAAAGTAAGTAGTCGGAAGCAGGAAAGGCCTGTTCAGAAGGAATTCGATGATCCTGACAGAAGCGGAGGAACGTATTGATGGCACTTGAGTACGTCTTGATAGTTGCGGGAGCCCAAGCATGCGAGAGAGCAGTTTGAATGGAGGTGTGAAAGCTCTGAGGCCAGTCAGCCTCCAACGGAACGTGAACGGGCGGAGGTGGGAGAAGAGGGCGGGAGATTGGTCTTGTCTTAAGCTGAACTTTCCGTGAGGGTCTCATTTGTTCCTCGAGAACGGCGGTTGCGGTATTGAGAAGGATATCGTGCAGAGACATGGTGGAAAGAAGTAGGGGGTGACGTTTGAGAGGTGCAGACTAATGGCCTCCTGAGATTAAGTGGCTAACGGTATTACATGTCTGACTAAAGGCGTACTAAAAAGGGAGCTAGGTCTGGAGGTAAAGTGAGTCTCGTCTGCATGCGGGAATGGACTGAAGGTAAGACACCGCGAGAGATAGGGTCCGCGGGGTTGAGGGAACTTGAAATGTAGCGAGTGGACAGAAAGCAGTTGTGAGTTAATAGAGTTGAAGAGAGACGGGAAAGAGATGCATTCTGCGAGGCGCCGCGAGAAAAGGAGGAATCAATTGCACCTATGACCCCCATATTGTCGGAATGAATTAAAAAATGGGAGTGATGAGGATGTACGGAACATAATAATGATACGGCTAATTCAATGGCCACCATCTCAGCCCAGCCAATCGCTCGTCCATCGTGGAGAGCATTGGAAGTGAACTTAAAGGCGGCCCACTTGTTATTGATAAGCAAGCCAATACCCCAAGTGGTTGAGGCATCGACGAAGATAGAAAGGGATAAAGCAGGGGGAGGAACAGCAATAGTACAACCTACGAAATTTGCGGAGAGGGTCTGATGCCACCATGATAAGTCGGACTTTAAGTTATCTGGAATAAGTAAAGAGAGAAAGGGAGATGAATGATGTGGGAAACGGCAAACAAAGGTACGAAGAGAGTGCAGTTTAGTCTTTGCGTGTCGGAGAACGAGACAGCAATGATTAAGTGAACCAAGCAGCTGCTGCGCGTCACGCAGAGTCTTACGCTGTCCCGTAGTCCAAAGCAAACAACGTGAAGCAAATTTAAGTTTCTTATTTAAGGGGAGTTCGACTGTACGAGATGGAATATCCCACTGAAACCCGAGGTACGTGAAAGAGGAAGAAAAGTCTTTAAATTTTGGTAATGACCATGGAAGACCGAGATACGAAGCTGTATCGAAGACGAGAGAAGAATCATAAGAATAGGAATAAGGTAACATTGAAGAGCTTGGATATCGAAAGAAAATAATGTCGTCCACCCATTTGAGAACCTGCTGAGCCCCACGTTTCTTGATGATGGCCACAAATGCATCTGCGACGCGACCAAAAAGACCTGCGGATGAGGCGGAGCCAAAGGCAACACAGTGATCAATGTAATACTTGTCTTCCCAGCATATGCAGAAATGAGGCTGTTCGGAAGGAAGAATCGGAATGTTTCGATATGCTGAGTCGACGTCGAAAACCGAAACTTGCGTTCCTAATGGTGCCTTCGCGACGAGAAAGTAACATTGAGCGAAAGTACCCCATTCGCATGGAAAAGTTGAAGGATCGATCTCTGAGTTGACGGATGTGATTGTCGGATTATTTCGAGGAAAGGACAGATCCTGTATAATACGGAAGGATGTCGAGTTGGGTTTGGGAACGACGCCAAGGGGCGCGGTTCGAAAGGGACCGATATTGCTGAGCAGCTGAGCGGCGGAGAAAGGGCCGGAGTAACGACCAAGAGAAAGTTCTTTATCTATGTGCTGAGCAACGACGTGAGGCTGCTGAAGGGAAGACTGATGATTCTTTGGAGTGTAGACGTGAGTGAGGCGAGACGATACGCCAGTGCGGAAGCCAAGCTGAATGCCAATGGGAATATCTCCATATTCGTGGATGAGACCGTGTTCAGTGAGAGCGCGAGACCAGTGGTTATGGATCAGAGGGGTCGTAATTCTAAGCTGGCACGCGCGAGCACTGACGGGCGTTGTGGGACTTGGTGCCGCATAAGGTGCATCTGTGGTCGCGGTTGCATCCGCGACAGGCGTTAGCATTGTTGTTCCATCGGTAACATAATTGTCCACCGCCTGGTGCGAGCCAACGATTCGAGCCTTTGTCGAGTACGAGATATGGCGCCCGCGGGACATTGCAGGAGAAGCCCGTGTGACCGTTCCGCCCGCAGACAATGCAGAAGTTAAGTGTGTTGCTCGCCGGAAAGGCACGAAAAGGTTGAGACCTATTGTCATTCGGGTACGGAAATTTGGACGAGCTTGGGCGTGGCGAACGAGTACCGTAATTATGGCGGTACTGGTTGGGGCGAGTATTGCGACGGGGAGAGGCGGACCGAGAACGTGCTCGAGACGATGCTTCTTCCTGGGTCTGAATGCGACCGCGAGCCAGGTCGCACAGGTACCTCTGCTTAGCGTTGTGGAATATGTTTGCCTCAAATTTCTGAGGCACATAATTCTTCAGGGTCGCAGTCAACTTGCGAACTTCGATGTCGTAACGCAGGTACAACGGAAATTCGTCGTAAAAGTCTGGGCGTGTACAAACGTACTCAAAATGTTCCTGGAGGCCATCCACTATCTGTTGGGCCGTGGGTCGCGAGCAGTGGTAGTAAATCAGGCGTAAAAGAATGGGATATGAACGACGCCAATCTTGCTCGATCAAGCTGTACTCGGCTTCACCATCTAGAGTCTTGGAAATGAAGGCAAAGCTTCCATCGGCCGTGGGCTGAGCGTACGCGTAATCCGTTTGTGGTTTGCGCAGCGCGTCTTTGATAGCGTCCGGAGTGAGAATGTTGAGAGGAATGTGCTGATGCCAAGTAGGGTGTATAAGCTTAAGGGCCTGGGCGGGAAATGCTGTGACAGTTGCCAAGAGGTGACCATTTTCGTCGACGTCAGAAGGCAGGACAAAATTTAGATTGTTGTCCTTCTGCGGAAGTGGGGGGGGAGAGCCAGGAGGAACGTGCAGAGCCGGTGCAGCATCGCGTTGCGGAGTTGGGTCGGGTACGCGATGGTTCTGGCGAGGGGTTAACCGTTGCATGCGAATTATGGGAGGGTTGGCAAACAGACGGGGAACACGGCCTCTGGGAGTGGAAGGAGTAGTGCGAGCGGAGGGAGTGATACGAGCATTGCGGGGAGGTGTAATGGGTGGGGAGAGCTGGCGAGGTACGCTAGGGGGAGTTGCTGGCCTCGGAGTGACCGGTGGACGAGCTGGCGCAGAGGGTGTACGTGAACCATCTGCCTGACGACTATCGATGTCTGTGATAGTTGTAATTGTAATGAGCTTCTGAACAAAGACATGGCATGTGGAAGTAGAATGTCACGAAGTAAGGGCGAATGCCAACCAACGGTGAGGCGAATGCCAAGAAACATCAAGGCGAATGCCAGCCAAATGGAAGGCGAATGCCAGAATTCGTACAGGCGAATGCCAACCATGTATGAGGCGAATGCCGGTTGAAGTTAAGGCGAATGCCAACCAATCAAATAGCAAATGATGAGGAGGCGAATGCCAGCCAAATGATGAGAAAGTAACTGGCGAATGCCAACGAATAGAGAACAAGCTGAGAACAGTAAACGGCGAATGCCAACGAGGGTTTATGCACGCATATACGCGCGCATATACATATACGAATACGTGCATGTATGCACGCGTGGATATAAAAGGAAGGTACAGGTGGTACCATGAAGTAGAGTGGCACGCAACACTGGGGCAGCGCGCGGATAACAGCCAGGTTGGAATTTCGTGACTTACCTGAGGGCAATTCCACTCCTTTCTTCCTTAGTTCAAGCGCGAATTTCTCGTTGAAGGACTCCAAGGCGTTCAAGTACGCGTTTCGGTCTTGCTCCGACGCGACGCTGAGAAGCTGAACTCCCCTACGACCGGGACCGGCGAGGCTAACGCTAGTCCGACTAGAGGGTGTCGTGTTGCGTTCTTGGTCTTCTTCTCCTTCCATGTCGTCCTGGTCTTCTGCAGGTGCGGCCTTCTTGCCTTTATTGCGAACAGGAAGGTGGTCGATGTCTTGAACACCCGGCTCGGGTGTCTCATTGACCTCCTGTGGTTGGTTTCGGCGCGTTACGACCATCTTTAGGCGAGACAAAGAGCACCAGATGTCTGAGACAAACTCGGAGAGAAGAATTTGCGAAATAGTCGACAGCGTCGACAGTGAAGTGGCAGAGGAAGAGGATGAAGCTGGGGCACAACAGTGGCACACCGCGCGCATGCGCTCAGTCTGGTGGTCACGTGTGCCTCCCTTACGTGAGTCGTGGGACTTCTTCGAAGTCCTTCCACCTTCCCAGGGTTCGCCTGCCGGCTCCCACTAAGCCAAAAAAGGGTTTGAACAAACAAGCCATAACTTAACGGATTTGGGTGGGAGCTGTCAGGCGACCCCTGGCATAAGTGTTTTAAGCGAGCTCCCGCTCACCATGGGGTAAACAAGAGCAAACTTGCTCCGCCGACCCCAAACTAGGTAACGAGCCCGCCGCTTTCAATGGCGGGCTCGATAACTATGCATTGCAACAGTATAAATATAGAATTCCTTTTGTATTGCATTAGAGTTACGCTTATTAACATTTATCAAAGACTTGTATATGAAGTGAGGTCAAGATTGAATTTAATAAGAGTGCAGAAGATGCTGCTACTAATGGTGACTATCAGACTGGTCTAAAGCGTAATAATAAAATGTATTATTATTGAAAAGCTTCATAACACTACAAATAGCCTATTTAAGAAGTTGCATAAAACTATATCAAAAATTGACAGAGTTATCAAGCCCGCCATTGAAAGCGGCGGGCTCGTTACCTAGTTTGGGGTCGGCGGAGCAAGCTTGCTCTTGTTTACCCCATGGTGAGCGGGAGCTCACTTAAAACACTTATGCCAGGGGTCGCCTGACGGCTCCCACCCAAATCCGTTAAGTTATGGCTTGTTTGTTCAAACCCTTTTTTGGCTTAGTGGGAGCCGGCAGGCGAACCCTGGGAAGGAGGTTGCTGCAGTTAGGGCTATTTACTGTGTCCTCACGAAGACCAGTGCAATCAGGATGAAAAACTTTCTGATGGCAATGGCATCATATCTGCAGCCACTGGCAATGTTGGTTCAGTGTTTCCGCATGTGAGCCTTCTCTGCCTCAGTGCGCTCTCATCCATCTAACATATATCTATAAGCTTAGAATCCGACTACGTTGCTAGAAAGCCCTTCGTCGCCGTAAACATGAGGACGTAACTAACCTTCTCGGACTCAAGAGCCGATACGTTAAAGATTGACTGGATATAACGTACGAAAGAGGACAATTGTGCGGTTTGCTGCACTGTGGGATTAGGAACTCTGTGATTAGCGCCAGGATAATCGATGAGTCGGATGTATTAATGAGCGGTCACGGTATGAATGAAAGTGTTTGTGCATTGTATTCAGTGAGTAAACAAGCTATTGGCCTTGTTCGCGCTAAGGCACCCACACACACTAAACTGGCGTCCTCATTTTCTCCCTTGCCTTTGACCCTCACAGCGGCGCTTCAGACCTTGTCTACTGCCTGCCTGCTCCTATCCTGTACCATGTTCCTCATTCTCGCCTACATTTTCCTCGTTCGACACTATGGCACGAGTGTTGCACCCATCGCCTCGTCCTTCGCTGGCCCGCTCGCCTACGATGGGCCGATCTTCTCGCGAGACGAATGCCCAAACGACTGTTCATGCCCCGGTCGTTCCGTTTGGGACATCGTCTGGAGCTGTCTCGCCACGACGATTGCTGTTACGTGGGTGTCCGTGCACCCGAACGTACCGTGGCTCGAGGAGAGTAGCTGGATGCTGCTGAAGCGTCGGATCTTCCTTATGTGTCTGGCCCTGCTCGCGCCGGAGGTGATGATCATGTGGGCATTTAGGCAATGGCGAGGCGCCGTGATGATAAGAGAGGAAATAAACAAAGCACGTCCAAAATCTTGTATACATTCATTTGTTCACAAGCTTGGAATAAATTTAGTTGATCAGCCTTTGTAGGTGTGCAGTGGACAATGACACATGCGCATTTCTTGCAAATGGGTGGCTACAAGATAAACTATATAAAGGGCAACAACTATAACTCCTGGAATGAGTACCTATATGAGACAAAGAAAGAGGGGATCATGGTGCAAGAGTGCTTCCTCGATTTCCGTGACCTAAGATATCTGCTAGCTCACCAACTGATCGAGTTCCCGAATGCAACAGCGAAAGAGATCGAAGACAAGAGCAAAGGCGATGCTCTCTCAAAAGGAGTTGCTTTACTGCAAATCACCTGGTTTATCATCCAACTCATCGCCCGGGCACACCAGCATCTAACAATCACGGAGATTGAGCTTACGACAGCTGCGTTGGCCGGGCTCAACAGTATTATGTACCTCTTCTGGTGGAGCAAACCGCTTGATGTCCGAAGTCCGATCGTTCTGCGCACAAAGGAGTTGGAAAGGGTCTTTTCAGAAAAAAGATGGAAGGCCGACGTGATGGAGACAGAAGGAGGCGACGAGAACGAGCTACGTATCGAGGGCGGGAGCGGCGAGGACGTTCGTTCAAAGACTGCAGAGAAATGGACATTCTCCGAAGACGACTTCCGGCTGAGAGATTATTTTCGAAACTCCGCGCAGATATTCATCCCGGCACTAGCAACACATCTGCGATCGCTTGCAAAGTGGCCTCTGAGGCTGATCCGCGCGGCACGTCGTTTGTTACACCACCGGACGAAGACGGATGTAGATGCCGAGGTCGAATCACAAAATTCAACTACTCCGGTGACTAGATCGGACTTCCGCCGAGTCCTCAAGTCGGTTTCGAGGACCTGCACGCTTGTCATCACGAAGCTGTTCTACTTGCCGTATTTGCTCATGTTCTTACCAATGGACAGCATTTTAGACTCATCTCATTTGGAATTCGGTCTTGACCACTTCAAGGATGCAAAGGACAAAATGCACACCAAACCTGCACTCAATCTGCTCTTCAATGCGCGTGACATGCGGTGGATCATGTCGATGATGTTCTACAGCGAGAAAGCCGAAACGAGGCCGCTTTTGATCTTCTCTGCCTTAGCAGGCGCCGCATTTGGGTCGATTCATTGTTCTGCATGGCACTTTGAATTCCCTTCGTCTGTCGAACAGATCCTTTGGCGGACGGCTTCTCTGTCTCTTGTCGGAGTGTGTCTTTCCCTTATCGCGGGGATACCTCTATACAGCGCTATTGATCGTCAATATTATAGATTATTACCTCCAAAGGACTTCTATTGGGGGATTTCTAGGAGAACTTTACAGACAACACCTGCCATTATATATCCCATTGCCCGTCTTTCTCTTTTAATTCTCGCCCTCCTATCCCTCCGCCGCCTTCCTCCCTCCGCGTTCGATACAGTTGTTTGGACAAAATTCATTCCACACATTTGATTATGGCCGTATCTTACCCTCCTTGCTTTGGAAAATCCGTGGATCACATCATAATATCTACACGGTCAGTACCAGTAGCATGACACAGTTCGTATAGATCTTGGCGGGCGAACAAAAAGATATACAAGTGATAATATTGTTGTCAAAACACCTAAGATAAGTAGCTACATTCATATTAGACCCACTAGACTACGATTCTAGTTTCATTCACGAAAGTCAGCTCTCATATTGGTAATGTAAGACAACGAAAAACCCGAGATTCGCTAGATAAGCGATGTTTTCGAATGCATATGTGACATTCGCCCTTTATCAACGTCGAAAGGTGAAAACACTGCAATGTGCAGACGCATCAGAAACAGTTTCATCCGACAGCACGGAGGATTTGTCACTCGAGCGCCTAATGTGTTTTTGTCTGGCCACATAAGCCCGCTGAGGATGATACTTTATGGTTGTGTTAACTCCTCCCAACACTCCACGCAGTTTCCGAATTTCAAACCAGTACTGCACTTCCACTGTCCACAAACTATAATGTCGACAGGCGATGATTCGAGCAATTCAAGCGATCTTCAAGACTCGGCTAAAAGACCGGAATCAAAAACTTACACAGGGAGGTGCCACTGTGCCCGTTTTCGCTACGAGTTCGAGTTTCCTGATATTGAAAAGTCGAGAGTCGTGATGTGCAACTGCAGCATCTGTGCGATACGCGGAGCGCTTAATGTGTGAGTACTTACGTAGAATATCCTTAATCGGGTTCAAGTTTGTTCAAGTTGTTGATCGCTATTTGTGGTTTGTTTGTGCGAACAACATGTTTTCCGGGAACAAGTCATCCACCTCGATCGTAATTCCGGCTTACCTCAGGCTCGCTCGAAGACATGACCAAATACCAATTCAACAAAAAGGTTGTCTCCCTCTATTTCTGCCCCACATGCGGGACGGGCATGTTCGGATTAGTGGGCGACTCGGAGCCTGAGAGTTTTGCGGTAATCAACGTACGGACTGTGGAAGATGTAGATGTGGAGAAGCTAGAGCTTTACAAACTAGATGGTAGAAACCGCGAGGTGGTGTGATCATATGCATGCACTTGTAGGAGCACTGTTCAGAAAGCAGGAGAAATATCACATAGTGGTTCACGACAACCGGAGTTGAGGGTTATAACCTGGATATGCAATTCTGGTCTTCACACTCCTAGTGGTAGGGCAGTCAGCAATCGGGAAATTTATCAAGCACATGAAGTATTACAACATGCTAATAATACAGTATATACAAATCCATTTAGAACACAATGTGCCATCCCCCTTCATGAAAACTATGTGCGCCCACAGACTCTAATACAAACCGTAAAATCTCCTGACTTGGATTACCGAAAGCTTGATCGTAGCCGTGAATTTGAGGCCTAATACTTTGCACGCAGATTCAAGGCATGCCGTATCACACTTTTCTTCAAGGTGTCGCTTGAAGCCGTTCGGTTTGGGGAAGGTCGTTCGGTGCCCCCGTTTCATGCAACGTGGGTTAGGGCAGAGATAGAATCCCTTCACATCCTCATGGGAGTCCATTTTGTGCCTTTTAAGACAGTATCGGCTCGTGAATGCTTTTTCACACAACGGGACGTCGCATTTGAAGTCCTTGGGCTTCTTCGAATCGTAGATTCCTTTTCCGTTTCCTCCTCTTTTCTTCGCTTCCGTTTCGTTTGCAACGATGGGGTGTGGCCGATGCACGGCGTAATTGACATGATTTGAACCTCCAGCGACTCCCGAGTTCACTGTCAGCGTGTATCCGTCTGGTGCTGTGGAGTTCATCATCGCGTGATGAGAAGAAGCGCCATAGTTTGCTTCGTCCTGGTCCATATTACTGTAGTTGGATGAAAGTGCGGGATCGACGGGAGGATAGCCATACGATGCTTCGGGACTGGGTGCTGGCGTTGGCAACACTGAGTGTTGAGCGTACTGCAAAGCTGAAGTGTCCTGACTAGTTGAAGCGTCGTAATCGGATCCAATGTTCTTGTTCTCCGTGTAGCAGCATGCATCACCCTCGCTAGCATCCGTATCCTCGCTGAAGAAACCGGTGGAGAGACTCGTAGATTGATGTTGGTTATGCACTACAATGGGTCCGGAGTTACTCGGGCTCGGTGCGGGTGTAGGCGAAACAGCTTGAAGCTGCTGAGCATTAGCACCAAAGATGGAAGGAGATGGTGCCCCCGCGATGGCCATTTCCTGCATCATGGGTAAACGAACAGGGCCATCTGAGGGTCCCGCAAATCCCGTCTCGTTCTGTTTCTGCATATTCATAGCGTACTGCAGTTCGAAGGGTATCAGGATATCTCCCAGGTCGGGTCGGAAAGGGACGTTAAAATTGGCAGGCGAGCCAAAAATGAAAGCTGAATGATCCATCATCAAATAGTTCTGGTGAGCTTGTTGGCCTATCCGCATAGCACGTCAGTGTACCACATCAGTCGAGCATCTTCAAAGAACTCACACTCGTTTCCATACACACCGACGGATCCATCCCCAGTATGGAATGCGTCTGCGCTCGTTCCTGGCAGTGTGTCGAAGCTTTCGGTGTACTCGTGGGTGTAGCTAGTGGCCGCGTCTTCTCCGACACGTCCTGGTCCACTCTGGGAGGTTGAGGTTTCATAACTCAAAGGCGTGTTCTGGTCAATCGCGTCTGACAGAGAAGCTCTTGGATGTGGCTTGTCCCAGTCTTCAGCGGCGTTGTGGGGACTTGTGGGCACACCGAGTGTGCTTAGATGCGACTCATGTTGATGGTTGTCGAGCTGTGGCCGGTAGAGAAAGTGTGAGTCCGTGATCAGTTTAATAGAAACTATAAAAGGGAGAGGGGACGAACAGGTTGAAGAGGGACTCGACCGTTCTCAAGTCCCGAAGAGAGAAGCCCGTATCCCTCCAAGCCAGGTTCTTGGCCGAGCTCGCGCAAATCCTCGAGTGTAAATTGTCCCTCCATGCTTTCGAGGGAAGACGAGGGGAGGAAGAAGTGTTTGTGAGAGTAGATAGAGAAAAGAAAGAGAAGTAGTGTGATGGTTGTGGTCGCTGGGGGAGGAAAGGGAAGAGGACCACCGAGCTATTTAAAGCCGGCCGGTGGGCACATTAACGCGTCGGACGCGACGCGACACCATGAAACCGCAAGTCACGCGCAGCGCTTTGGTGTCGTGACATAGCTCTAGCTGAACCACAGCCGTGCTGGCTCTCTTTCCTCTCTCCCTTATTTCTGGCTAGTTTCTGTAGCAGGGCGTCCCTCAAATGAAGTCTTCGTCAATTTTCATACAAAATGGAAGTTGTCCGAAGACTCACTTGAAGGAAAAATAACCGATGGATGTGGTTTGTTTTTGTAGGTGGAAACTCTTCCAACCTACATCATAGAGCTACACAATCTTTGGGCATTCTTCGGAGCAGATAAGGTTAGCAAGTATGCAAATCAGCGAGTAAAAACCATCGAGGGTAGTGTACCTTCAGATTTCTATGGATGGTCAGTACATATCATGATTATCATTTTGCAAGAGCAAATTTCACCTCCATCTCCTGATCTTTGCGAAAAGCGGTTCATCCCGTCGAATCCAACCTCTTAAGCCTCCGTAGCATTTTTATTGCATAATACGAGGTAGATTTCTCGTTCATGAGTTAATCCATATGCGGAGCAATGGTAACAAATTTTTCAGAGTCAAACGTTGCTTTGGAGAAGAAGGACAAATAAAATTGCATGTTATCTCTTTTTCAAGTCAGCCAGCTGGCATTTGTTTAATACCTTGAGTTCACAGAGTGAGGCCTTTTGAAGACGATAATATCAGCTCGCAGTACCCAGTGGAGCAATTGCAGCACAAGCAGATAGCGGTACGTTGCCATCGATAGTGAAAAAAAGGTCAAGCTGCATAAACTTGATTCATGAAGAACAGACCAGAGATAGCGATAGCAATAGGCACTTCTAATAGAGAGCTCCCAGCATACAGATCTTGCAGATACGGGGTATGGCTCGAAGAGATATGAAGATGTGCAGCATTGCGCGAAAAAGATATTTTCATTTTTGTTGGCAAACTGAGCCGGAGTCGTGGGAACATTTGAGTTTGGAGTTAAGGTTCAAGTTCACATCATGCTGACTTGGTGATACCGAATCTTGATTTTCTCCTCATCCCAAACCACGGCTACTATCATTTTTTGACTTCTTCAATCGACATTAAAGTCGAAGAGCGCTTCGGAAAAATGTAGCAACGGTGGTTACTAGATCTTCAATCAGCTTCATAGGAGGATGCTCTTATTACCTGCTTCCTAGGTGAAGAAACAAACCCACGTCTTTCCGAAATACTATGGTTCTCGCCCTGTTAATATCTCATGCATCAGCGCGTACGATGCTCTGTCTTTCCTAAAGCCGAGCATGTGAACCTTTACATGTTTACATTCTATGTGTCCTGTTGCTCGTCGAGCAGAGCAAATGTGATGACGTATGGCCCACCTGCAAAACCACAATCTTCTCTTAGATCTCAACTTCTCAACTGCTTTCTCGCGTCGATCACCAGATGTAAATCAAGCAATGGGGATTTAAAAAGAGATATCTCTGTGGTGGCCTCAGCCATCCTCCTTTGTGAGATAATCAGAGCGAAGGCTCAAAAACGAAGTATAAAGAGTTGAAGGTGAGTCTTTCTCCTCTATTTCCCGTCCTTCTTTTCACCAACTTCAGAGCGCAGGCGCTTTTTCAGAATATCATCTTCTGCACTGTCCGGTACAATGCAACCCCGTCCTCAGATTGATCCGATTGATCCACTCAAAGACCCAAACGGTAAGCTAACAATCTAAGTCACCTATCTCAGTGTCTGACCTGCGTCTCTTTTATAAGATCTATCTAATCTTCCTCGTTCGGGTCATTCTCCCGAAAGGAACTCTACTTCGACAGATCAGTAAGTTGTAATGGTTCGACCTCGAGCTTTCACTCATTTCTAAGTCTTTGACGAAAAGGATCACTTATAAGAAAGACTTGAATCCGGAATACTTCATGAACAAGGAACTCGAGGAGCAAAATGTCCCTTCTGTGCATTCAATTGAAACTCGACGGGACAATCAAGCGACAGATCACTCGGCAGGCATGAGTCGATCTCGTTCGTGTTCTTTGTCGAACCCGAGTTCAGAAAGCAAATCATGCATACTCGTAACATCCTTCCGCCTTCCGACCCCCCCTCCCTCTAATGTACCTGACGCTTGGTACTCAAGCGGCCTCTATTTCTACTTCATCGGCGCGTACGAAATCCACCGTCTTTACGCACGGCCTGTATCTACTCCAATCAATCTCGGGTCAGGCCCTGAATCTGAGCGAGGGCGAAAGAAGCTAGCAACTTATGCGACCGTATACAATTGGCTTTGCCTAACTCCCACTGTACGGGATGCCTTTCAACGTCAAAGGGACAACATGCCTCGGAATTGGCGCAATTCGGATCCAAACCCAGGAGTGTTCAAGGTGGAAGAACTGAGAAAGTTTTTGGAGATAGTGCTGGATAAATCAACCATGCTTCCAGGCTTCGGTGTCTTGAATGATTCTGATTTTTCGGAGGCGACGCCAGAGACACGTCGCCACGAGTTGGACCAGTTGATGAAGATGATCGTTACTCAGGCAAAGTCACTGGAGCTAAATCACAAAATCGAGCTTTTCTCGGCTCCCTCGGACCCATTTGAGGCTTCGCAGGTCCACCTTGAAGACAACAGTTTGGCCACTATCTTTCAGTTTATACACGGACATATTCGTACAGCAGACCCTGAGCCTGTCTGCGATCCTCTTTGTCCAAAGGAAGAACACTTCACAGCGGAACCTGAGGGCCGCGCTTCCTTTTCTTCTACGGAGGATGTGCAGGATTGTCCTCAGACGGATAAAGCTAAAGACGCAAAAGGGATAAAGCTTGGAGTGACATGGATACATCGATCTCGTCCCGCGGTTCCCTGTGGTCCACGTCCTCTACCGCACAAAAATCGCGAGCAGCTAATCCTTGGCGACTTGCGCTCACCGAATATGCAAAATCATTGTGATCAGGCTAATGCTATTCCGGGTCCCTCCGAAGATGCAGTGGTCTTTGCGCTGGCTGACACACATTCCCCTGACTCTCGACGACGAGTCAAACTTCTCTCGACTTCCCGGTGCTCACCGCAGAGCACTTCTTTCAATTTGACTCAATCTGAGCTCATTACTTTACCACCTTTACGGCGCCCCAGCCTGAAACGGACTAAAGAAACTTCTTTACCGTCTATCCAACATGTACTATGGCCTCTGCTGGACCAGAAAAAGAGTACTCCAGACGTTCGAGCAAATCGTTCACATAGCCATGCTCAGGATGGTCGAGCTAATTCTTGGGGTACTACCTCAGGGCATCTCTCGAAGGCGCAAATCGCGCAGAACTTGCGATACACTCCAAGCAAGTCAGATCCATTGCGAGTATCAGCTGCACTTTCTTCAAGTCTTCCGAGAATGAAGGACCTCTCAAATCTTGCATTTGCACCAAAGCAATCCAAAGCGGGATTCCTACCTGTCTTACCAATTCCCTCCCTTCCCAAAATTCGACCTCGCCTCCCACCTCCTCCGGCACCGGATCCAATCCCAGGAGTCGTAATCCCGTCCTTGTCGTCTGTAACTCGGGGCTATCGTCTAAGACGCTTTTCCGAAAGTTCAACTGAAGCGGCCGTTGGTTCTCCGGATGCGAAATCGGGACTTCTATCTAATTGCAGACCTTATCTCAGCTTTCCACATCTAGATTCGCCGGATTCAGAATCAGACTTCCGTGACATCATATTTGAAAGACATCGACCGAGCATCATATCACCTCTCGAGACTATTCAGGACAGAATTTCTCCAGTTCCTTATTCTTACGCATCCAAGGGGAAATGGAGATCCGCCGTCAAAGATCAATTACCTTGCGGCACAGAAAGGGTGAATGAGTCGGAGGTGAATGTGGAAGGCCCATCGAGAAAGCGACAAAAGCATTCTCAAGATATCAAAGCAAGATCGGAGAGCTATGTCAGGGCCGAACCTTATCTGCAAGGAGACGTTGCATATCGTCGCTTTAGAATCGATAGTGATGATCATCAACCGCTTCTAATGGCGTATGCCGAGAACATTAAGGTAAGTTGCCAAAGCACGGGTATTGAAAGTTTACATAGTCTCAGATTAATTAATCCAGATACCAAATTCCAAGAGCAGAACCAGCTATACAGAAGCATCAAACTCTTTTTATCAAGGCCAGATCCACCTGACCGAACCCGATCTTTCTTGTTCTGAGAGTAACTACGAGGATAGATACAGGGCACTCAATCAATCCAACCTCTGGTCATCACGACCAGCGAAGCTGCATAACAACTGCGCTGTATCTCCTACGGATGCGGCAGTCGCAGTCCCTCTTCACTCGTTAGATTCTATACCGCAATCGTCTTCTTCCACGACACACATCCCTCGGCCGCGGAACTCCTTCATGATCTACCGCTCGTGGGCAATCAAACACCACCCTTCTCTCACAGGACCCTCAGTCTCGAACAGGCAGGTTGAATTATCTAAGCTTACCGGCGAACTGTGGAACAGCGAGTCTGATGATGTCCGGGCGCGCTTTAAGATGTTGTCGAGGGAGGAAAAAAAGAGGCATGCGGTGAAGTACCCCGGGTACTCATATCTTCCGAAGAAGGGTTTGGCTGCGGGTTCGACGAAGGTTAGAAGGATGAGTAGGTCGAAGGTAGCGAAGGAGTCAATCGTTGACGATGAGGACGATGATGATGACGCGGAGTACAGGCGAAGCGTTCGTCAGACATCTTCGGTGCGCCAGGTTCCGACTCCCGAGCCTACCCCGGATTCAACACCCTTCCTATCCCAACCGTCGGCCTCAAGTGCTGGGCCACAGGAAGAAATAGGTCTCTACCATTATTGCGGCGCACCCAGTCTTGACTCTGCCGGCAAGGCGTTTGCTCAGAAGACTCCACCACCTACGGTATCATCTTTCGAAAAGGCGATGGATGACGTTCAGCATTCTCCTCCCCAAGACGTTGCTCCCTCAGGAAGTCCAAAGACTCCGCGGCCCTCCTTCGACTTCGGGAACAAGTTCAGTTTCAAATGCGAGCAAACGCTCCCCTCTTCGGGAACTCTCCACGGTGCGCCCTTTATTCTAATTTCTAATTTCAAGGCATCAAACTCTTTCTTACATGGTGTGCACAGAACGCGAACGATTCGCCTCCATCTTACATCTCGTTACGCAGGTCCGACGAACCTCGAGGACCTCTACGATGAGCAGAACACGTGTTCGCCCTGAGAGCGAAATTAATGTTGGACACATGTACTGTATATATACTTGAACGACATTTATCAGTACAAAGTTAGGAAAAAGGTCAGGTTTTTTTTTAACAAGGATAGTAATATCAGTGTATCATCAGAATGAGAGGCATGCTTTGTGCTAGTAACATGACAGAGAACACTGATGCAGCAAATGCCAACTCGGACATCAGTCGAGTAGGCTTCGAGCTTTACGTAGCGAGTGTACTGTGTCAACTGCATTTACTTCTTTATTGCCAAGATCGCTTTTTGCATTTTTTATTTTGGCAAGACATTGCCTAAAGCTACAATGCATGGTGCAAAAAAATTGAAAAATTGGTGTGGAAAATGATTCATACGAGATACAAATACAGATGCGATGATATGCTACGGACATGAATATTGAGTGAAAGAATGGAGATTGAAGACGGAAAGAAAGACAAAAGAGATATAAATATACATATGGGTTTGAAGGCCATATTGAAAGGAAAGGAAAGGAAAGGAAAGGAAAGGAAAGGAAAGGAAAGGAAAGGAAAGGAAAGGAAAGGAAAGGAAGAAAAAAAAACATGTAAGAAACGCTTAGAAGTCAAGGTACCTTTCCATCATATCTCCAACGACACGGTCTTCCAGGTCAGCGATAAAGTCCTCCAGCGAGCTGGCAGGGCCGACAGGGCCGACGAATGCCTCTGTAGCGGAAGATGGATAGAGTTGAGGGTGTCTATACGCGCCCGTTGAGTCAACTTCCGGAGCAGTTGCGAAATCGAGACCGAAGGACTGAGAAAGGAACGGATGTTGCTGGTGTCTAAAGGTGTTCAGGACTGACGATATGTCGTCTGGTGTGATGTAAGCCGTGTCCGGGCAGGAGAACTCGAAGACATCCATATTGGCGTCTTCGTATACTGGCTCCGAGAATTCTGAGACCTACGCAAGAAGAAGGAAAGGAAAGAAGTCAGTATGATATAGGAGATGGGTATAATAGCAATGGAGACTCTACCTGTGTGAAATCGGATGGTGCGGACCTTGGAGACGACGATGACGTCGAAGTAGACAGCGAGGTAGGAGGCAAGTATATGTTTGAGAACATGCTGAGGTACGGAGTTTGTGGTGCGCCCTCAGCTCCTTTCTCTTCTTCATAAGTTTCCGGCACGGACTGAGCCACGGATGCGTCGCAATAATAGTAGAAATCTACTTCGTCCTCAGGCACAGCAGAACTTGATGCCGATGGAAGAGATAGGAAGGGTGTTGGATCCGGAGTAGGCTCGGGAGTCGGAACCTGGCGAACCGCGGATGTCTGACGAACGCTTCGCCTGCTCTTTGATGACCTGGAACGAACACTCGGTGTATACTCCGCGTCATCATCATCGCCCTCATCGTCAACGACTGACTCCTTCGCTACCTTCGTCCTACTCATCCTTCCAACCTTCGCCGCACCCGTACCCAAACCCTTCTTCGGAAGATATGAGTACCCGGGGTACTTCACCGCATGCCTCTCCTTTTCCTCCCTTGACAACATCTCAAAGTGCGCCCGGACATCATCGGACTCGCTGTTCCACAGTGCACCGGTAAGCTTAGATAAGACATCCTGCTTGTTCGAAACTGAGGATCCGGTGAGAGAAGGGTGATGTGTGAGCGCCCACGAGCGGTATAGTACGTAGGCGTTCCGCGGCCGAGGGATGTGTGTCGTGGAAGAAGACTGGGAAGAAGAAGCTCGTTTCGACGCGGACTTGCGCTGGTGCTTAGACGATTGCGGTATAGAGTCTAACGATGGAAGAGGGACTGCGACTGCTGCATCCGTAGGAGGTACGGCGTAGCTTGATGGTGGGGAAGGCGACGGGGAAGGTGTCGGCCAAGGATTCCGGGTTGCCAAGCTAGGTGAATTCTGTAAGATTAAACTCCATCGGCAGAGAAAGAAGATCATGCGCACTTATAAGAGTCATTTCCGCGTGCATGTGACTCGTTTCCGAGGTAAGGATGTGATGGTCGGACAGTTCGAACCTCGGTATCTGAGTTGGGTAGACGGTGAGGACCCACGAAGATAAACAGAAGTTGTTTTGATGCGCAACTCACCTAGTATTCCTGATTCTCCCGATGCATAAAGCATGCTGGACAAATGCGTATTGCGGACGCGAGGCATGGCTAACGCACAATGGGCGATGCTTAAGCTGAACGGTGGTATGTATAGTGTCAAGTAAGAAGCAGACTTAGGATGAAGCAGATGGATCGCAGAGAGATTGAGTAAACGTCAGTTTCTGAGAACGTCTCTTGTACTGGAGCCACTCACCAACCCCAGCCTTTTCTACTCATCCAGGATGCGACCATACCGCACGGAATAGCAGCGACCAGCACTCCAAGTAAGGTGAACTACGCGTTATTATCACCATGCGTCTTCGTGACTGATCGGAGAGGGGGCTATCGCGATTCATTTGAACCACGGTTCAAGCTACCCTTCCATACGTGGCACCGAATGAGCTTCTGTGGGGCGAGGCAGCCCAATGTGGGCCGACTAGCACAGGCATACTTAAGGGATTATGTATCATCGACACGAGGTGGTCCTGAAAGGAGGGCAAGGAGCTGGGGACACGAGGCCTATGGATATCTTGTTTTAGGTATACCTGGTTGACGGGGATGTATTTTCTTGATTGAGTGACTTCATTATATGACATTATCGTACCTCGCTTCCGTGCAGCTCAGGTGCAGCTCAATGTAGAGACTTGTTTATTGACGAATTGGGATGTCCAGTCCCAACCGCCTGGATTACTGTAACTACCTGTAAATCAACTGCGTTAAAATAGGACAACACAGTGTTGGTCCAATTTGAACATATCATTATGAAAGGAGAGCCAAACGTTAGAGTGTCTTTAGACAAGCATTCGGATGAGATGTGCATTCTCGTACCATCGGCTGAGGAGATTCCGTCGGATAGGCGAACAAGTTTGCATATTGAAAGACGGGCGGAGGTAGTCGGAAAGGGTGAATGTACAGGCACTTTGTCTCGTGCGAGATGATTTATATTTCATCCACAACGAAGATGTACTCACTGGGAATGGGCAGGAAAAATAACGTCGCTCACCGCTTGTAAGTACGTCTAATTTGGCTACTCCGAGTCAGTCCAAAAATAGCAACATCGGAGGTACTCGGCATCTTCAAGTTGACAACAAGTGTTCTCGTATTCCACAAAAACGACCTCGAATCTCTACTGATAATTAATCAAGGTCAATCATCAATGTCATTGACTATAGCAATTTTTTACATTAAAATTTCAACCATCTTCAAGGAAAACAATGTTTATACATGACATACACTCGTCAAACCGGATCAATATGCTTTCCGTCTACTTTCTGCAACTCCAGCCTCTCCACATCCACACCATCCACAGAGCGTACGTTGACAACTGCAATGCTCTCGCCCACCAGCCCGAACATACCGGTTCCGCAGGTCGGGCAGAAATATAGAGAGACCATTTTCTTGTTAAACTGGTACTTGGTCATGTCCTCCAGCGTACCAGAGGTAAGCCGGAAGCGAGATTGAGGCGGATGACTTGTTTAAAGTAGATTAGCTATGGATTTGCATACATAAATATTATGGAAAAATGATGTAGCTCAGGAATCAACACCAATCCGTGTACTCACATATTGAGCGCCCCTCGCATCGCGCAAATGCTGCAATTGCATATTATGACCTTGGACCTCTCAATGTCAGGAAAATCGAAGTCATAGCGAATGCGTCCGCAATGACAGCCGCCGGTGTACGTCCTTATCTCAGTTTCTTTGGGCCAGCCTTGAGGGTAGCTGGGACCATTTGTGCCTTCAATAAACTCGCCTGTCGACATTAGGCTTCGCGTATAAAGGCAGCAATTATCCGGACTTTAGTGCAGCTTAACCGGCCGTACTAGCTGAGGTTTGGCACTTGAAGGGTCCCGGAGAAGAATGCACATCAGCCTGATATAAACAATGGCCGGGGACGGTGACAAATCCTGATAGTAGGTGACAAATCCGCCGATTCGGAATAATGTTTGTCAGACGGTCAATAAATTGAACATAACATGCCAATTCGCAGATTTTATATTGTGTACAGATTATGTTTGAGCACACGCACATATGAAAATGCCATCGACTATCCCACATCATTAAATCGTAAACATATGAGCAATCGTCAATCGTCAATCGTCAATCATCACTCATCCTTCGCCCAGTGCAGCAACTGCCCCCGCCTCAACTGACCTGCGATCCGCACCGACGCGTGGCTCTTCGTATAGACGCGCAAGCCAAGAAGGATAGAGTCCTTGTCTTCCACGAGTTGCTATTGAAGTATTATTGCATCAGTTACAATCTTCACGTTTTTAAAACGGTATAATCACCTCCTCTTGGAGATTTGCGAAGTCAGCGGGGTGTTCAATTGCTAGCATACGATGCTCATGTGCGCCTGTCTTGTAGCACTTATCGCAAAGGTCGTAATTTGCACACACCAAACACTTCCAACGTGTTCCCTTGATTTCAGCTCCATCCTGGATTTTAGAACAATCATGCGCATTAGCGAGGACTTAATTGAACTGTAGGCAGTGTAGACGTACATTGCATCCATCGCACCCGACGTTACTGTGAACTGGAAGCTCGGGCACAGGGACTTCAACGAAAGATGGGGTTGTTGTGGTCTCTTCCGCTTTAACCTCAGAGGATCCCGCGTCCGTAGTCTCCGCCGCCTTCTCAGCAGTCGTCGTTGACGTTTCCGTCTCCTGGCTTTCATTCGTAAAGCCACCGGGTGAATCGGTCCTCTGCAATCCGACGTTGGTGCCAGTAGCGGTATCAATCTCTCCCTCCTTTGCTTGCGCCGTTTCGGGCTGGATGGTAGCAAGCGTCGGAACTGAAGCAGACGAGAACTTCATTTGCAGGGTCTTCCGTCTCTGAGACTCAGCTTGAATATCCTTGGACTGAATGTCGTGAACATTACGTCCGCCGAGTCTCTCGACGGGGACGGTGAGGAAGCTCTGCCATTTCCTACGTGCCAAGGATGGACAATAAGTAAAGGTATCCAAAAGATGGATAGAAAGAACACACTTTGCATCGAAGTTTGCAGCGAGAGATTTGCTGCGCGCAAGCTCGCTCAAAACACGGGTCAACTTGCGTTCTTTTCCAGCAGCGCGGTCCGCATACGTCGCGGACTGTGTTTCGAGGGAGACAAGGTGAAATGAGCAGTTTAGAGCAAGAAAATAGAGTTATAAGTATTTTCTCAGTGTCGAAGTACTCACCGCATTCCGCAAGCCAGACCTTTCCAAACGAACATGCACGACATACGAACCAGGCTGCAGATGCGCGCGAACAGCCGTGCTGCGCTTCCACGACTGTTCGGTGGAGCGAGAAGTTACAATTACGTCGGACTTTCCTTCTTTGAAGAGTTTGAAGTCAAAGTTCCACTCGGTCGCGCTTTTTAGGCCATCGAAGAATCGTTCGTCGGCGCGTGACAGGACAAGGATGGCTTCGGTTGCCTCGGTGAGGGTGAAACTGACTATATAACGCGTCAGCAAGATAAGACATCGGTAAGCGGAAAGTACGTATTCAAAAGAACTTACAGGACACATCGCCATACTGCC
Source organism: Trichaptum abietinum (assembly GCA_910574555.1). Lineage (NCBI taxonomy): Eukaryota > Fungi > Basidiomycota > Agaricomycetes > Hymenochaetales > Trichaptaceae > Trichaptum > Trichaptum abietinum. The sequence continues at coordinate 3,329,994 of CAJTBE010000005.1, read as the reverse complement.
ATGCACTCGGAGCCGGCCGGCTTACTACATCCAGCCAGTGGCTACTCTGGATCCAAGTGGAATCGAAGAGCTGTGTGCGTTCAATCTGGTTCCAGTAGGACAGAAAATCGGAGTATTCCATGATGAAGACGCCGTCGTCTCCGAATTTGTGGTCGAGGGCTTCGAGTGCCTCGAGCCAGCCCGGCGTCCACTCTTTTGACCCATCGGACCACCGGCCTGTCCATTCAGACTTACCCCACGGGTTTCGGATTTTGAGGAAGCGTTTGCCCCGGAACTCGTGTGCGCTCAAAACGGTGTATGCGTGAGCTAGATGAATTGTGAGATGCCAGTGTATACTGCGAATGAAGATATGCCACCTACCAGTCCGCAATCCTGCGGGAGGACGGGAAAAAGAGGACGGGACAAAGTCTTCAGCGTTAATGGAAAAAAGCTAGATTTGATGCGACCTGCCATTGATGAAGTCAACTGCTCCGAAAACACAGCAGCTAAACAGCAAGTCCTTATTTGCGCGAAGAAGGTCTTTCTCCCAAAACTCATCCGGGTCCATTATATCCTATGGAAGTATGTTAAGCGACCATACATGACTAGATGAAGTGCCACACATTCGGGTAGAGCATCTCTGAGATACCGCTGTACATTACGATGTGAACTGTCAGCTCTCCGACGCAATATAGTACCAGTCAAAACATACCCTGTCAAATCCTCGATACCTTCAGCCGTTGAACCTCCGGATAACGCAGCATAGTCTCCATGAAGTTTTGCATACGCTTTTTCTAACAATGCACTAATACGAAACTAGTTAGGAAGGAGTCAAGAATAAATGTCGATTGTATATTCTTACACCCATGTTTCGTTTTCCTGGGCTGATCTCGCAAATAAAAGCGTCTTCCCTCCGGTTCGGGCAACTCTTTCATATACGTCTCGATCATCTTGATAACGTGAACGCTCCTATTAAAATATGGTTCAGATTGTTCAAACGGTAACTCATTATTTACTCACCTCGTACGATAGCGTTTCCCAGATAGGCACCTTTGTAAATAATTGACTAGATCGTGTAAATCAGTAAACCATAGAAGGTAGCGAGGGTGTATCCAAAACTTACTCGTCAACTATGACGTCTACCCATTCACCATCACGGAAGAAGATGAAGCCGTAAACTCCAGCCTTTTCGTGGAACTGCGAGTACAGAATCAGGCCATTTGAACTTGACTGAACATGAACCGTATAATTACCTCAACGCATAGCTTTCGAATTAGTTCAGGTTTTGTGGCAACGGACGCAATGGCGCTGAGGAACCAGCAGTCCCCAAGACCCCCTAAAATCATAGCCCAATTAACGGTGCACAATCGTCCAAATTCCTGTTACTTCTACGGGAAAATACTAACCCTGCACAATATCGGAAGAAGTGACATCTAGACAGATTAAGGAGTTAAAAACAATTAAACTTCGGTCTGGGGAGCTAATTTACCGTCAACGAAGAAGGAGGGGCTTGCGAATATTTCATTGACCCGTCGAATAGCCGAGGGACTGAACGACTTTTCGGCGTCGCTATTCCAGATTATAAATAATAATGCACACGAGAAGAGATAAAGAACGCACTAAATGAGGCCGTGCAAGCAAATATCCTGGCAACCTTCGAAGTCCCACTCCAGGTCCCTGCGGTCCAAGAATGCTGGGATTAGTGCCATTACCTGACCACGAGCACATTCAAATTATACGCACCTGAATTTTCGATTTACATCCTTACACTCCTTCGCGATCATACGGACCTTCTCCCTGCAGCGCTCCGTCGCCTTGAGCAGCTCGTTGGTTACGAACAAGCCAGCGCGATGCTCCTCTTGATCGTAGACGTCCTTGCCGATCCCAACTGAAACAGCGACTTTCTCCTTCTTTAGTGGTGGCACAGCACGCCAAGCCGTGAGCGTCGAAAGCGAGTCGAGTACGGAAGGCATTGCAGAAGATACTAAAGTCAAAAGTGGATGGCAGGAGGAGTGGGTGGTCTGTACTTTAAAAGCTTCGGCACACGTTGAAGGGTCAGTTTGATGAACTGACAAGCGTCTATGGGCGCTGCTCTAGGCTGCTAGTACTACCGAGAGCAGCGCCCATATAGACATACAGTTTGTTCGGGCGGTTCCGCATCATTTCAATGTGATTGTCGACGTTGATAGCCTGAGTTCAGCGTACGAAAGGTGAGTGTCCTACTTCAAACTAAAATTCAAGCTCCTTGCAAACTTAAAGTTAGTAATGATCCGAATAATGTACGTAATCGAAAAATAATCTCATACGCCCCTTTTTCTGTTTCTTCCACGTCTCTAAACAGCGCAGCGCAGGGGACGATTCCTTACTCTTGTATGAGAGCAAACTCGTACTTATAACCAATATTCTGTACCGGGGACACTGAAGCTATATAATGTATCTCTGTCTTGAATCAGATCAGCTTATCGATATGCCTTGAATGATGCCTATCAGTACTTGGACGACTTGACCTCATGGCGGCACTTCGATTGAACTGACGATTTCTGACGACTGCTATTCTGGACGATCTTATATGTGGCTGAAGATAAAGTTTCACGGCACTGAACCATATTCAACCGCCTCACTTATACCTGTTATGCGACATGAATAAGAGTGATGCCGGGGCATTGTAGAACGTAGAAGAACATTTTATTCTAGTCACGTTTGATCCAGTAACACAATCAGCCTCTCTAACATACGCAACCTCTAGTTGTCGACGATAGGATAGGTGTAACATAGAAAAAGAAAAGATAAGTACACCTAAGTCATCTTTTCGCGGCTCGGAGCTCACCATCTCTTACGAAGAAAACATTTAGTACTCTGTTGGCCCACCTACTGGATATATCGTCTCTGAAAGATACAAAGAAGATCAAATCGATCTGTGCTTTCGGCAGATTACTCATGGGATGTTCTTTCCTACCAACATCAATCAGATTCTCTTCAAGTGAGTTTTCAGACTACTTCCCTTGATATATGAAAATTGACGAAGATTTAATTCGAGGGACGTCCCTGCTACCTGCTCTCATTGAAACTAGCTATAAATAAGTGCAGGGAGAGAGGAAAGAGAGCCAGTACCGCTGTGGTTCAGTTAGAGCTATGTCACGACACCAAAGCGCTGTGCGTGACCCGTGGTTTCATCGTGTCGCGTCGCGTCCAACGCGTTAATGTGCCCACCGACCGGCTTTAAATAGCTCAGTGGACCTCTTCCCTTTCCTCCCCCAGTGACCACAACCATCACCCTACTTTCCTCCAACAAACTCGCTTTATCTACTCTTACATACGCCAACTTCTTCCTCCCCTCGTCTTCCCCCGAAAGCATGGAGGGACACTTTACACTCGAGGATTTGCGCGGTCTCGACCTAGAAATTAGCTTGGAGGGATACGGGCTTCTATCTTCGGGACTCGAGAACAGTCGAGTGCCCCTTCAACCCGTTCGTCCCCATCTCACTTTTATACTCTAATTAAACTGATCACGAACGCACTCTCTTTCTACCGGCCACAGGTCGAGAACTATCAACAAGAGTCGCATCTAAATACGCTCGGTGTGCCCACAAGTCTCCACAACGCCGCTGAAGACTGGGACAAGCCACATCAAAGACCTTCTCTCTCAGACACGATTGACCAGAACACGCCTTTGAGTTATGAAACCTCAACCTCCCAGAGTGGACTAGGACGTGTCGGAGAATATGCGGCCACTAGCTGCTCCCATGAGTACATCGAAAGCTTTGACACGCCGCCAGGGGCGAGCGCAGACGCATTCCATACTGGGGATGGATCAGTCGGTGTGTATGGAAACGAGTGTGAGTTCTTAGAAGATGCTCGACTGATGTGGTACACTGACGTGCTATGCGGATAGGCCAACAAGCTCACCAGAACTATTTGATGATGGATCATTCAGCTTTCATTTTTGGCTCGCCTGCCAATTTCAACGTCCCTTTCCGACCCGACCTGGGAGATATCCTGATGCCCTTCGAACTGCAGTACGCCATGAATATGCAGAGACAGAACGAGACGGGATTTGCGGGACCCTCAGATGGCCCTGTTCGTTTACCCATGATGCAGGAAATGGCCATCGCGAAAGAACCAACTCCTTCCTTCTTTGGTGCTAATGCCCAGCAGCTTCAAGTTGTCCCGCCTACACCCGCACCGAGCCCGAGTAACTCCGGATCCATTGTAGTGCATAACGAACATCAATCTACGAGTCTCTCCACCGGTTTCTTCAGCGAGGATACGGATGCTAGCGAGGGTGATGCTTGCTGCTACACGGAGAACAAGAACATTGGATCCGATTACGACGCTTCAACTAGTCAGGACACTTCAGCTTTGCAGTACGCTCAACACTCAGTGTTGCCAACGCCAGCACCCAGTCCCGAAGCATCGTATGGCTATCCTCCCGTCGATCCCGCACTTTCATCCAACTACAGTAATATGGACCAGGACGAAGCAAACTATGGCGCTTCTTCTCATCACGCGATGATGAACTCCACAGCACCAGACGGATACACGCTGACAGTGAACTCGGGAGTCGCTGGAGGTTCAAATCATGTCAATTACGCCGTGCATCGGCCACACCCCATCGTTGCAAACGAAACGGAAGCGAAGAAAAGAGGAGGAAACGGAAAAGGAATCTACGATTCGATGAAGCCCAAGGATTTCAAGTGTGATGTACCGTTATGTGAAAAAGCATTCACGAGCCGATACTGTCTTAAAAGGCACAAAATGGACTCCCATGAGGATGCGAAGGGATTCTATCTCTGCCCTAACCCACGTTGCATGAAACGGGGGCACCGAACGACCTTCCCCAAACCGAACGGCTTCAGGCGACACCTTGAAGAAAAGTGTGATAAGGCATGCCTTGAATCTGCATGCAAAGTATTAGGCCTCAAATTCACGGCTACGATCAAGCTTTCGGTAATCCAGGTCAAGAGATTTTACGGTTTGTATTAGAGTCTGTGGGCGCACATAGTTTTCATGAAGGGGGATGGCACATTGTGTTCTAAATAGAATTGTATATACTGTATTATTAGCATGTTGTAATACTTCATGTGCTTGATAAATTTCCCGATTTCTGACTGCCCTACCACTAGGAGTGTGAAGACTAGAATTGCATATCTAGGTTATAACCCTCAACTCCGGTTGTCGTGAACCACCATGTGATATTTCTCCTGCTTCCTGAACAGTGTTCCTACAAGTGCATGCATATGATCACACCACCTCGCGGTTTCTACCATCTAGTTTGTAAAGCTCTAGCTTCTCCACATCTACATCTTCCACAGTCCGTACGTTGATTACCGCAAAACTCTCAGGCTCCGAGTCGCCCACTAATCCGAACATGCCCGTCCCGCATGTGGGGCAGAAATAGAGGGAGACAACCTTTTTGTTAAATTGGTATTTGGTCATGACTTCGAGCGAGCCTGAGGTAAGCCGGAGTGGATGACTTGTTCCCGGAAAACATGTTGTTCGCACAAACAAACCACAAATAGCGATCAACAACTTGAACAAACTTGAACCCGATTAAGGATATTCTACGTTAGTACTCACACATTGAGCGCTCCGCGTATCGCACAGATGCTGCAGTTGCACATCACGACTCTCGACTTTTCGATATCAGGAAACTCGAACTCGTACTGAAAACGGGCACAGTGGCATCCCCCGGTGTAAGTCTTTGTCTCCGGTCCTTTAGCCGAGTCTTGAAGATCGCTTGAAATGCTCGAATCATCGCCTGTCGACATTATAATTTGTGGACGATGTAAGTGCAGTAGTGATCTGAAGTGCGGAAGCTGCGTGGGGTGGAGGAGCTAACACCCATTATCATCCTCTGCAGGCTTATGTGTTTTTAGCTGGTTGGACTGCCTACATATTATGTAGGCAGTCCAACCAGCTAAAAACACATTGAGCGCTCGAATGACAAATACTCCGTGCTGTCGGATCGAACTGTTTCTGATGCGTCTGGTTCTGCACATTGCAGTGCTTTCACCTTTCGACGAAGATAAAGGGCGAATGTTCCATATGCATGCAATAACATAACTTTTATAATACCAATCTCGGGTGTCTTTAAGATATTTACTCGTTAATGCACGTACATCCGACATCGAAACTCCGTATTTAGTTCGTCATCATGACAGGGATTGACATCATTCACCATTCTTTTTCCAATGCAGCAACTGGCCCTTTCGTAGTTGGCCGGTAATCCGTACCGGAGTGTGACTCTTCGTGTAGACGCGCAAACCGAGGAGGATGGAGTTAGTGTCTTCCTCCAATTTCTATTAGATAATTGCAGATAAGAAAAACTGCTGATTTTTTAGATGATAGACTGTTCTTGTACCTCTTCCCCGATCTTCTCGAAGGCTTCCGGATGCTCGATGGCGAGCATTTGATGCTCATGGGTACCTGTACTATAACACTTATCACAAAGGTCGTAGTTCGAACACACGAGGCATTTCCAACGTGTCCCCTTTATGGTACTATCCTAATCCATTAATCAAGGCGCGTAAGCAAATCATATTTGCACTATGGAAGGAAGACGCACCTTGCATCCTTCGCAGCTAATTCCAACATGCACTGGGGGTTCTACTTCAGGGACGACTACGACAGTAGCGATGGCGGTTGTCGTGGATGACTTTAAGTAATCATCCGTCAAGCCAGGATCAGTCGCGTCTTCTTTCACTATTTCTTCTTCGATCACTCCTGGTATTCCATCAGAATTTGCTCTAACCTCCTTCTGGTGTCCAATGTATGTACCTGCCTCAGAGGAGAATGTATCATTAGTGAGCGTAGCCATGTCAGCATACACTGTCGTCGGTGTGCTTGATTTTGGACTCTCATCCGTGATTTCGACAGGTGAGTCTACCCTCTGATCATCTTCAGCAGTGCCGATTGTACCGGATTCTTCCCCTTCCTCGGCAAGTGCTAGGTCAGTCTTCATTGACGTAGCCAATGGAACTTTCGCTGATGAGAATCTCATCTGCAACGTCTTACGCTTTTGTGACTCAGCCTGAATGTCACTGGACTGAATGTCATGAACGTTGCGTCCTCCGAGTCTCTCGACGGGAATGGTCAGATAGCTCTGCCATTTCCTACAATGAGAAAGCAAATGAAGATAGGCTGAGGTATCCGAAGGAAATATGAGAAATGACATACTTCGCATCGAAGTTCGCAGCGAGGGACTTGGTTCGAGCGAGTTCGCTCAAGACACGAGTCAGCTTACGTTCTTTACCAGATGCCGCTCGAGCAGAGTACACTTTCTCCTGCCAAAAGCAAAATGTGAATATAAGAAATTTACGAATAGCAAAGATAGTACGAGCAGATGCGAAACGGATACCCACTACATCCCAAACGCAGCGCCTCTCCAATCGTACATGCACGATATACGTTCCGGATTGTAAGAAAGCGCGTACCACCGCACTGCGATTTCCCGTCTGCCCCGAGCCCGCGATCGCGTTAGAGTTGTTTTCCCTGAAAAGTTTGAAGTCGAGATTCCAATCGATCGAGCTCTCGAGGCCGTCGAAAAAGCGTTGGTCAGCGCGCGAGAGAACGACGATGGCTTCAGAGGCCTCTGCGATAGTGAAGCTGACTGCGGATGTGAATGATGATTAGATTGCTCTGACCTAATGGAATGAGTACGAGCTGCCTTACACGAAACATCACCATACTGCCACGCACTCGGAGCCGGCCGACAGTTCACGTCCAACCAATGGCTACTCTGAATCCAAGACGCATCGAGAAGCTGTGTGCGCTCAATGTTGCTCCAGTAGGTTAAGAAATCGGAGTACTCCATAATGAAGACGCCGTCGTCGCCGAATTTGTGGTCGAGGTCCTCGAGTACTTCGAGCCAATCTGGTGTCCATTCCTTGGACCCGTCAGACCAACGACCTGTCCACTCGGAGCTTCCCCATGGGTTTCGCATTTTGACGAAGCGCTTCTCACGGACCTCGTGGACGCTAAGGACAGTATATGCATGTCCTGTGTGAAACCATAAGAGATTAGTTCCAGGAGTTCAGATTGAAGGAAGCATACCAGTTCGCAGTCCTGCAAAGATAAAAAGAATATTCAACCTTTTCTTTTTGATACTTTAATACTGATATCACCTACCATTGATGTATTCAACTGGATTATCGCTGGCGGATTCAAGTGGTCCAAAGACAGTGCAGCTGAAGAGCAAGTCTTCGTTCGCCCGTAAAAGTTCTTTCTCCCAAAACTTGTTGGGATCCATAATATCCTATGAGATCAAGATTCAGAAACTGCGCTTTGAACATGAATGGCAAATAGCCACACGTTAGGATAAAGCCTTTCCGAAATACCGCTGAGAGAAAATTAATTTATCAGCTGTGCAGCTAGTACAGAACAGACAAGTGCACACCCGGTTAAATCTTCGACCCCTTCAGCTGTTGCCCCACCGCTTAACGCAGCATAATCTCCATGAAGCTTCGCATAAGCTTTTTCCAAAATCGCTCTGTTCAGGACTAAGCTATAAGAATATGCAGAAGCTAAAATGAATGAATAAATACTTACACCCAAGTCTCATTCTCCTGGGCAGACCTCGCAAATAGGAGCGTCTTCCCTCCAGTTCTTGCAACCTTTTCAAACAGGTCTCGATCATCTTGGTACCGCGAGCGCTCCTGCAACTGTGTTAGAGTCCCTGGTTATGTAGGAATTAAGGATTGCTCACGAGGACCTGCAAATCCTCCCAGATAGGGACTTTCGTGTACAGTTGACTGATTCGAGAACATGAGCGCAGGGAAATACGAAAGGAGTTAGACTCACTCATCGACTATGACATCCACCCATTCGCCGTTGCGAAAAAAGATGAAACCATATACTCCGGCCTTTTCGTCGTACTACGCATATCAAACGGGTTTACTCATTATGTCCGAAGTCAAGATTTCGCGGAGCTGACCTCGACGCAAAGCTTTCGGATCAAGGCAGGTTTTGTTGCGACGGATGCAATGGCGCTGAGAAACCAGCAGTCTCCAAGGCTCCCTAGATTCAAAACGCGTCAACGACACACTCCAGCCTCCTATCAGTTCACTTGCCTTGCACAATATCGGATGACGCAACGTCTATGTAAGACAGAAGTCACTACGTACTACAAGTCAGCAAGTATAAGTGTTTTTACCGTCAATAAAGAATGAGGGCTTTGCAAAAATTTCATTCACTCGGCGAGCAGCAGTTGGGTAGTACGATTTAACGGGATCCCTATCGAGATTATGGCGAGCGGTAAGGCAAGCGAAAACGAGAAGGACGCACTGTACAAGACCATGCAAACAGATATCCCAACAGCCTACGAGATCCCATTCTGAATCTCTGTGGACGACGAAGCCGAGGCGAACGTCGTGGCCTTGTGTTAGCAGCATTCATGATAACCATGAACAGGTTGCGCGCACCTATATTTTCGATTGGCGTCCTCGCATTCTTTCGCAATCTTGAGAACCTTCCCTCTACACCGCTCCATTGCTATATGGAGCTCTTCAGTCACGAGTAGACCAGCACGATGCTTCTCTTGTTCATAGACGCCTATTTCGTTATTATCAGTAGTAGTGGGCTTTTCCTGCCTAGGTGGCGGTGTTGCACGCCAGCCAGTGAACGACGGGAGCGACTTGAATATGGAGGACATATCAGAAGACTCAGATGCTAGCACTGCGGTAAAAGGGGAGGGGGAGGGGCTATTCTGCACAGACGCCTTATATAGAATGAGTATGACGAGTGATTAACAGACGCCTGTACGAATGGCATTGCAGAATACGTTAGCGTCGAGAGCTATATCGTTTGGGCGCCTCTATCAGAGCGCTGCAAAGCAAGCACCAGATGGCATCATGTTCTATCCTAGTATTGAGTGCACTTCGCGCAGAGTGTGGAAGGTACCGGTAACGCCCATGTCCAATTTGTTCTGCTATCCCATCAGCATGCTTCCACACCGAGATGACTGACCACTAACTTACTGATAAAGCAGCCTGCTACCCTACATAACATGTAACATTAGATTATAGTTGATAAAGCAAGACCGTGCAGATGATATTAGGGAAAGTAATGTTTCGCATTTGTGTTTGTTTAGGGCAAGCCTGAGACGATTTCATTTTTAGCGCCTACGAAGACATCAGTCAATCACCGGCGTTTCGATTATACCGAAACGCCGTGCAATGTATCCCAAACGAAGTGCTTCTACGTATGTATCTATTACGAGTGCTATCCAGAGAAAAGCCGGTTGTCTCAAGCCCTTGTTCATCAGAACTACTGAAACACCTGTCATTCCATAATACATTATATGTATCAACAATTACGGACACTACTGGCAGTCGCAAGTCATCAACCACCAGTCACAGTGACATAGCACCATTATTTGTAGCAACATAAATACATACAATACAACAGGAACCCCGGATGTCGAAGTCAAACATACGGCCTAGGAATTCATACTTGGTCTAGCTCGGACGCGTATTTGATCCACTGATGAAGAGTAATTCGTATCACACCGATTCTCCTCTGACGCCAATGGGATATGGAGATAAAGGGCACATATACCTCGACGTACTAGTATATTCCGAGATAGAGGTTCTTAAGGGGAAGGACTAGTAGAAGCCAGAGGAAGGTTGTGAGTAGGGTTTATATCTGCTGAAAGACCGATATCTGAGGGAGATTTCTGCAGACGGCCTATGGATCTATGTATTAGCTCTTCGAACTTCAAATCAGCCAAAGGTATTCGCAGCTCGATTATCTCCATTGCAAACGAAAATATTACTGGCAGCTCCACGACAAGATTTCGGGAGTTCTGAGACGTGAAGAGCACCGAGGAGCTCTAGAAATCAGGTCATAACTTCAGTCTCCATGAGAGAAGTAATACTGTTAAAAGCCATTTGATCAGAAGTGAATCTGCGGAAGTCCAGTACAAACACCGGTTCAAGTGTAAGATGGATACTGACCTTTATTGTAATCCGATGTTTCCGATCTCATCAAATCCTTACAACTCAACTGGCTTTGAGTTTTCAACTTGTTAACATAGAGCATCCTAACTTGAAGGAGTAAAGGGAGCGGAAGATGGCTGGAGGTCTTTCTTTCTTTCAGTCGTTGCAAGAGTCACGTGATTTCAAATTATGCCTTTGGAGTCAGTGAGCGTTGCAATCGGTGCATGAAATGCAAGGAATCGAATGTGTCGGAGTTTCGGAGGCAATGAGAGTAAGAATTAGAGAGAACATGCCATGTCATTAAGTTCAGTTTACGCAACAAGCCACCGTACATTGAAGCTTGGATGTGATGCCAATATTACAGGTATTCCAATGAGAAATACTGCAGCAAAAGCCATACCAGAAGCGACGACTTCGCTGGCAGTCACTAGTTTTGAGCTCTTGAGCTGACTTAAGCTGCACTCCACACGTATCTGGGAACATATCTAGAAATGAAGAAGACAATGAGTTTAATCTTTTTATAATGGAGAACGTAACGCGAATGGCATACCTGGAAGTCTGATACTGCATTTGTAAGTTGCAAGTTCATCTTCTGAATCATCCATCGGGCTCTACCACAGAAGATGACCCGCTTGAATCTACCCAGAGAAACGATTTGCTTGAGGTGGACTTCTATGTCCTGAAGAACTCTTCGCTCCATATTATCACCTGATCGTTCCGTAGGCTTCCGACTTCGTGCTCACTGTTCAAGGGAGTTGATGGCTTCCCGAAGCCTCAATGGCACACTCAAAAAGCCTTCTGTCGCCACCTTGAGCAAGACGTGTATTTGATAAGCTCGTGTTGCAAGATGGTTTGCTTCTTCGCGGTTACGTTTTATTTGCTGTTGACTTGCATTAGTATGTTGCAAACGAATGCTGCGGAAGCTTACCTTGCACAGTTTCATTATAGCCACAATTAACCCGAGGGAAGCTTTCAATACCGGACAAACGCCGGCAACTTTGTGTAGAACATTCGTCACAGCTAAGACATCCTCACATTCCGAATACTGCTCCGACAGCGAATGCTTGTTGACCATGTTCTACTCAGTGATACGGATACTGAGGGTGGGTGTATGAGGGGAGGGGAACAAAAAGCATCTGAGCGGCACCTTCAGGCTTCTCGGCTTTTGTGAGATGGGCGGGTGCTAAATTTATGAGGAAGAACTCTTAAGATTGCAGTGGTATCAGAGCTCACACAGCTAGAAGCTTCATTCCAGTCCAGAGAGACTATTACTGGCAGCGCTCACCAGTGGTTGCAGTGCTAGCAGCCTGGGTTCGAGAAGACGCAACCAGATCAATGGGACATCATGATCATGATTTCATATCTCAGCAACGGCCTGTGTCGCATCATCGTCCCATGGGCGATCTTCTACTCTGCGCCATCTTGAGCGGCGGCTTCGTGGCTGTTGTACTTCGAACGACAGATAACATAGGAATGCGAAGCGTACAGTTGTGCGACACCCTTGACTCAACTCTTAATGAAGTTTTTTCGGAGTTCAAAAACGGCACTGGCAGATTCCGGATCGCACTGCCTTGAGACTCGCGGTACCCATCCATCATCATGGCACATGCTATCTGCTCCTCACCCAATCTTTTCATCTTTGGCTGATTAGCCCAGAGTCAATGTGTGTAACATAAAATTCCGACTCGGAAAACCTGACAAGATTGTTGTCCGAAAGACACTTTTTCCGAGACCTGCAGGTGAATGGTGACTGCAAAGGCAAGTGCAATTCGCATTGGTGCGGGCTACAGGTCTAAACTAAGGGCCATTAGATATGTCAGACCTCTCTGAGGATTTGAAAAACAAGTCATGGAACATCAGATGTGCGAAGGAGTAATGCCGAGAATGGGGGCGCAATATAATGTGCAACTGTTCAAAGTTCATAGCTCAGCGGCAGCCATCGTTAAGTTCAGAAAACAGTTACCGTTCAACTCTCGTTCGTGGTCTTACTCACGTTAAAGTGAAGCTCTTACGAAAGAGCATTGCAAGTCCTCAACACTTTACTCGCTGTATTCCAGGAGACCAACTTCGAACACCGAGACAATAATTAGGATAACGATGGCAGAGGGTCATTTCGATCTTAAGCGCAGGAAATCATTTCTTCGTCTTTTGAGCCCAGAAAGCGAGAAATGCAGGTGAGTTCTCTTTGAACTTCTCTTTGATTAATACAAGTATGGACTGGTGGTAGGAGCACGCCTTGTCAAAGGACCCACCAAAGTGAGGCTGAGCCAGTGTCTCTTTGTCTTACATGCCACGGCCACAATACGGTTAAACAGCTATATAAACTGTACGTCCATCTTTCATCCTCTTTCAATCACCGACCTTTCAATACCTTTTCTGAATCTTTCCTTGAAACTATACTAGTGCAGGCACTGAAGTCAAAGGTCTCTTACTCCCTCACCAGTTCAACCCATACCACCTTCCCTTTATCTGACACCATGTCCTACATCGATACATCACCTTACACCTATACAATTATCTCTGGGCTCTCACTAAAGGATAGGATGGAGTGCAGCAAACGCGGTATGTCTTTATCGAGAATCTAATCGTACAACAGTGCTAATTTATGCGAATAGAAAGTATCTCTTTCCGCTCCTTTGAAACGTACGGACTGCCGGAACAGAAAACAGGCAAGCACGAACCACACAATAATGAAACCACGCATACGTAAGTATCATAGCCTCTTTAGCGCATTAACTTATATACTTATCGAAGTTTAGAAATGAGTATTCCGGAGTGAGGAGCACAGCAGTTCCTTCACCATCGAAGGACCGGGGGAACATCCGCCAAACCTCACATCCATCATACAACGCCCTTTCAATCTTCTCCGATATCTGGCGATCAATCCGGGTCGGCTTCAGCGCTACGTTTCCTTTACACGTTGGATCCGGAGTTGCGCTCCACTCACGTTAATGACGACATTCTCGGTCTGAACTCCGGTCTCGATCAACAGCTCGGATTCGGTTCGCTCGGGATGCTGGGTCGGAGGGGAAGTCTTGCTATCACCGGACTCATTTGACTGGTGACCGGTCTACGTTTTTGTATGAATAAAAGCATAGGAATTCGTCAGAATAAATCTGATATGTAGGCAGTCGAATCCGCTGATTGACCAGCGGTCCAGCGATGTTGCTACCGTGACTATACTGTAATTAGCTCCCGCCGGCCGAGTCCGAGTGACGTAACAATTTGCCTCTGCCCGTGGTCGGACATTGTCGGACGGCCATTTTCATTCCCTTCAACAACGAGCTCAATCAATCTCATTTCTATGAAAAGGCAGAAAAGGACGACACTCTTCCATCGTATCAAGTGATAGTGTCGCTATTTCTGTGAAGGCGCCCGTACGGTAGCGAAAAGTGGTTCCATCCCAAGAACGTTTACTGGCAGCACCCTATCAAAGTGCAAAATCTGTTGGCGTCGAGACGTTCAAGCACAACATGAGCTAGAACTTGACAAATATATATGGCTTTCCACTACAGGCCTGCTCCATAGATCGTCTGTGCCGATGGAATGCTGAGTCTGATCTTCCCCTTCATTCTACACACTTGTTTATCGCGCTTCTACTTCGAAACCCTCAGTGTTCTTCTTTGTGAGCTTCATGGCTTCCAGGAAGAGGACAACAGCTACATAAATATCTATCGATACGATGAAGTCAAATTATGATCAAAACTCTCATAAGCGCACCATAGAAATTCCAAGAGATATTAGACGCAATGATTGACGCCAGGACCGGGGTGCCGCACAGCGCCTCGTGATGTTTCCGTATGTACCTCTTACTGTCTCCCTATCGACATACTCATTTAAGTCAACTCTTTCAAGCCTTGGAAAGGAGTGCATCATGTACACGTTGAAAATGCAAAGTGCTATTGCTCAAGGGAATGCCAATGCTAAAGTTTTCATACCTGCTGATATTCTCTTCTCCTGCATGGCATTGGCTGTGAATGTCAAAGAACTGTACAAATTCGGACTCAACCCAATTGCAGTCTGCAGCACCGCATCCTAGTACGGGCATGCCTCATCCATGTTGCAGTCAGTCCCACCCCTTTCACTCACCTCCTCACCCTACGTTCAACGTACGCTTCATATCGAGCCGACAAAGCAAGAAAATGCTGAAGTTCACTGAGATCTTTCGAAAGCGACGAGAAAGTGATGATGAAGCCAAATCGGATACTCGGGTTAGGAGGTCGCGAGTGTTGCGCCTTGTTGCTCGGCGAAATTCTTCTGGTGAAGGAAGGCTCGAGGATGATCAGGATGGGGAATCAGGACGATCACGCACGCTTGCAAAGTTGATCCTTCCGGCTACCCTACTCATTATCGATGCGCTCTACGAATCTGCCGACGCTTGTCCTCCATTGAAGAGCGCTGTGGGAGGGATTCGTGCGATTACGAACTTATGCAACGTAGGTGTCTGCCCAGAATAGTACGACGCTATATCTTAACTCAGTTTGTAACTTAAAGAACGTGAAGGGCAATCTCGAGGAAGCCAAAAGGATAAAGGAGCTGGCATTAGAGATTCTTGATGCTCTATCGGACACCATAACGGATGCCACATCAATTCCTGCTGAGCTATTGAGTGACATCGTTTCATTGGATGCGTACGTTCTCCTCAATCTTTTTTTTGCCTTTTGAATGCCTTCTTACAGATACAGTAGTGTGCTTCAGGACGTCGTCATGAAACTTGAAGAGTACGCGAAAATGAACAGACTTGCTCGCATAGCAAAGAACAAAGCGCACAGCTCACTGTTCCAAGCGATGAGGCAGAGATTAGATAACACTCTTCAGATCTTCCAGGCATGATTTTTTGTCCTCCTATTTATCCTCAATAAATTTTAAACTCATCATATACCTTCATCAGACAAAGGCGGCAATTCGTCTCCAAACGAAGCTACAGATGATGGGACGGCGTGTCGAGGATATCGCCGATGTCCAAGTAAGTTCGGTTTGTTTTTGTTCTTTACTGTGCCTAAACCTTTATTTAGATTACAGTGAATGATTGCATTCGGATGAAGCTAGAGATGATTATGGAACGTCTCAATGAATCAGACAATCATACAGCTTTGTGCAATATTAGTAGTATTATTAGAATAGTCAATGCTGTGCACGGTGCCTTTTTTTTTCTAAGTTCGTTTTCCGGATTTGGTCATAAATCGCCGTTCTCCGAATCAGGCTGGGTGGCAGTGGCAGTGTGTGATTGCCAGTGACTCGGATGCCATGAAATGCAGTGCCGAAACACAGAGCCTTTTTCTTGGAGCTCGTTGCAATTTCGAATTACTGCTGATGACATCACTGGCATCTTGTAGTGTACATAGTACGGACTGAGGTTCAACGCATATATAGACTTCCTGGGCGTTGCATGAGCTTAACGTCCTAGTACGAGGTTTTAGTGGGTGCATTCCTTCGTTCATTGATCACATATTCTCTTTGAGCTCGTCCTCACAATTGTGTAGCACATATTTATTATCCCACTGAGCAAGTGACACTGGTCTCAAGAGCAGCGAGAAACGAAGCTATACTGTAGAATCGAGGAGACAATATATCCAGAAGCAAAGTTCAGAACCACGGCGCACTGCGAAATATTTGTTCAATGTACCATGCATGGAAAGGTAGCCGCTCATGCATATGAAACTAATGATACATATAATATAAAACAGTCAACCGATGTTGAGCGAATCAAAAAGACAATGCTAGAAGCACAAACTGTATATGGTAATGTACTGACTCCTAACTCTACAACAGCGGAAAAGAACACGTGAAATAAGTAACATGGAATCTATGGAATCGAAGGGTCAAGACGCTAGAGTACGAGGTACATACATACATTTACAGGCCTCGCCGTGAATTAACCCAAAAAAAATACAAGAAAGCGTGGAGAAGTCCAAAGGAAGAGGGGGAGGTGCATGCATCCTTACCTTGAAGCTCGACCATGAAACAGGGAAAAAAACAGGAAATGTGGAAAGGTCCAAAAGGGATGCTTGAATTCGTGCGAGTGCTTCCTCTATATCGATGTCAAAACAGGTCACGACTCAACCACGGAAAAGGCAAACTGTAGTTTCTCAAGCAAAGCATCTTAACTGCTTTATTCTTCTCTACGCCGGGAAACCTTTCCGCAGCGATTCTCGTTAAAACTTCTTCGCAAGCCTCTCCCTTCCAGTGTCGATTGAAAGTGAAATCACAGCAAAGCGAGGAATTGCAGTGTGGGTTGGCACAGCCGTAACTGAAGAAGTGCTTGTCAACGTGCTTCATGAGGGCTCCTTTTGACATATAGACGGATTCGCAGCTGCATTTCGGATACGCACACTTGAAGCCATTGATTTTGTAGGACCACTGCACCATCCGCTTGAAGACTTGTGCGGGCTGGTATCCTCCTTTAAGCATGACCTGCGCAAGCTCTTGGACTGGACAAAGACTGATGCGGAGAATTTCGTAATTGATCTCTTCACCGGCGGCCAAGAGCACCTCGAGTACGGACATGTTGCCTATGGAAGAAGGGACAAGTGTTGACACGTCAAAGCGGCTAAGATCTTCCGTCGCGGAGGGCGTCCGCTCATCGTCCGCAACGGGGTCGTAAACGACATAATCGTCGGTATCTTTAGAGCGCGCAGGGAGCTCTTCCATGGTCCACTCGTTTGCGCCCGGATCAGGAGGAGGGAAGGCGCAGTGATTCTGCTCTTGTATGTAATGATCGTCCGACGTCGGCAATACTGAAGTCATTTGACAGTCCATAGCATCGCCATTGAGTTCGTTACCATAATGAGCGTCCTGTGTTGTTACTACGGGAGTAAAATGTTGATACGCGTCTGCGGGATGAGGGGCGACTGCTGCTTGCGACTGTACTTCGGGCATCGACATGTGAGGTATGTCCGGCGTGGTCTGAATTTCTGCTTCGACCATGTACTGCGAAGATCCTAAGGAAGGAAGAGGAACATTGTAGGCTCCATGCGAATGGGCTTGAGAGTATTGGCTCTCCGGTGCTCGAGTACAATCTTCAAAGGTGTTATACTGGACATCTGAGGCCGCAACTGTAAGAAAGATATATCTTCTTCAAAAATGGGTACACTCACGAGCAGTGCCGAGCGGTTCACACTGTTGACCTTGATACACAATCGCTTGAGGGTATTCCCCGGAGTTACGATAACGGGGCTCATCTACAGTCCTCGAAATTAGTTGCAGATAAATCACAGGCAAGAGTGGTACGCACAGTGGTAGATAGCTCCAGCACTATTCCCTTCCACTGAAGTGGTCGTCTCTAACACGGTATTGTAAAGTCCAAGTGTGCCTTGCCCAAAGCCTCTTGGGTCCGACTGTGGTGGGAGCGACGAATAGTTGGCATTCTGGGTATTGAAAGGGTTCTTAGTAGTGTGCTGGAGCGATCTCGTATATGGTAAAGAGGCTTGAGAAGGGGCGAAGTGTGTTCCCTCGCCATAGCTTTGAGGAAACGATTCTGGGCCACAAGTACGCGCCTTAGACGCGTCGGACGCGTCATTTTCTTTGACCCAGATAAAACTGTCCACACCAGGGGAGGAGTACACGTTATGGGCGTCCACTTGCGGCTGCAGTCGAGCTTCACGGATCTGTGGACGTGGTAGCGTGGACGTTCGAGTATAAATACAAAAGATTAATGAAACGCGTTGTATATAAAGGAGAGATCACTGACATTATGAAGAGGTGGACGTTGAATGTTTTCTCCTCGCATTACTGTATTCGTAGGGCGTCGGCGAACTTGAACATGAAGCAGGCCTGAATCATCTTGCATGATTCGATATTGAGGTTGCCCCGTGGTTGGGTCGAGAACTAGTTCGCCGGTCGTAGCCATGACTGCAAGTCAGTGGCCACTGAGTATCGTAAATCGTCGTTAAGCAAAATTATATCCGTCTATGCCAAGTAGTAAGGTGAGGGCAGATGGAGAACAGAAGAAGGAATTGAGGAGAGGGGGAGAAGGAGGAGGAGGGGATGCCGGGGATAGTCACTGGGCGTGGAAGGGTCTGGCGCGGTTTATGAGGAGTTTCTGACGTTCAAAGAGCCACCATTTTGCATCTGTTTGGTCGCTCATTGACGGAGAACGCGGTCCTCGACGCGACGTGATCACATGCGGAGTCTGTGGTTAAGATGACCACAGACTTCAGGAATTGCCTTCCGTCTCTGTTTACGCTTCACTTTATGCATGGCTAAGAGCATGTTCTATCACGGAGAAATTAGCTGAAATGTCATTGTTAGGAGTAAATAAATTAAATGGAGAGTTCGAATGGCATACCTGGATTTAGTATAAATCATGAGTATGAGTGAGCTGAACTCAGATTCCAGTCTTTGAGCTGCCCTTTCTTTTCGCATGCTAGTTGATCGTTCCTTCGTTAAATGTAGTTAATCTAGAAGGATAAGCCTAATTAGCTTTGAAACGTTGAGAGACACTTTCTGTTCTGTGTTTGGCTATATTTGTGATGTCGGAAACTTTTCTCGTCGGTGTCTTGCAAAATGAGACGGAAAGATCAAGGGGTATATTGTCTGCCTATCAACGCAGCTCCCTGTTATCTTATTAGTGAGCATAGCCGTCCAATCTAGTTCAGAAACGTACGAACATTGAAGGAAATTCCACGCAGATAAACGCTTTTCAATGAAGCCTTGTTATTTTAACCAGTATAATGCTCTGCATGATTTGCGTAAAGATATCAAGTCCAGAGATCGGGTCAAGCCTCAGAGAATATAGATTACTGCCAGAGGGCAAGGCCAGAACGATTCTGGTGGTAGCGTAAACAAGGAAGATGACTTTGTTTTGAATTGCAATCAGATTGCAATCCGGAAAGTGGCATTCTGTGTCGTAAAGAGTCCTCTATCTTTTATAATTCGATCCACGACCTTTGCAGTGTAACGAGACACCTAAGCTTCTTGAAAGTAAGTTATATGATGGTTTAGGACGAGCGAGCGAGCTTGAAAAAAATTGCTTCAAGCCTTTTCTCGGCACCTTTTTCCGTGACCTGTATTGGCGTATTTGTCATCGTTCAAGCACTGCCAGTGGCCATTTCAAACCGAGATGACGTCGTCGTTGCTCTTCTGACGTCACCGATAGAAATGCATTCCGATAAAGTCATCGCGAAAAGAATGGAGAGTAAACAAATTATATAGCGCTATCAGAGACAGCGGTCCCCGACTCGAAGGGTGGATTTTATGGGCTGTGATCACAGCTCAGCTTCAGAGATGCACATTCCCTTACTCCCATTGGGAGTAAAGGGCACTGTAACCTCTGAATTGCCGTGGGATACCTGCAGATTTCGCCCTGGGGACATTTTACCTTTTCCCTCAGGCTCTCTTTGCATTAAATTCAAGTTGCTACCGCTTATTATAGTCACCTTCGTTCAGTTCTCTTCTTATGCAGTCCAAGGTGTCGGGGTTAATATACGTCAGCCCAAACGGAAGACACATCCAAGTGACAGTAGCTTGAAGACAGAATTCCAGCAGTTACATGCAAAACATGTAAGGTGTATTCATGCTACTACATAAGCACCACCCTTTGGCTCTGGAGTAGAAATGCAGCTTTCTCGATCAAAGGAGACGTGACAAATAGAGTCGAGTTGAGCGAGAGTGAATACACGTAGGGTGCGTTTGGAACTACATTATTCACACGTATTTTACTCGGCCTTTCTTAGAATCTCTTAAGGGCACGCAAATGAGGTTGCGGGTATGGGTGTTAATCGTTACTTCCGCGAAAAAAAAAGAAAAAAAAACGATTCTGCCCATTGAAGGGAGGATGGGGATAAAAAAATGCGCCAGCCTTGGGGGGACAACCGGCACCCAAGTTTAGACCCGTTTGGATCTTGCTGCTCGCAAAAAACTCCCGGTAGCGAGGATTTGACTCGCTCCACCACCATCCAGAATCCTAATTTTAACTCAACTCTACGCATGTTTCCCCGCCGCACAGGCCGGCTGCCCGTTGAGGGAACAGCCAGTCAGTGCATTACCGCAGAACCGGGCATGCAAACACGGCCTAGGCATACGAGGTGGCCGCTGAACTCGTCGTCCCAGCGGCCGTCCGAAGACCTAATTCTACACGCATGTTTCCCCGCCACAGAGACCGCTTCCCCCCAGGAGGTTCAGCACTCTGCAATTCCACGAAAACCGGGCATGCAGACGCGGTTTGGGAGTACGAGGTGGCCGCCGGTCGCGGGTGTGTGTTGCCCCGCATGGGGACCGACGGCCGTCTTCCATCACGCTTTCCGCGGTGCAGAGGGTAGCATTGCTGCGACCATGACGGCGTATAGGCATGACGTGCACAGTGGCTGAAGTACACAGGATATACTGTGGGCAGGCTAGCAAGGAAAGTACGAGCACACCGATGTTGAGCGTGGTGGTATGACTCGGTGGCTCGACTACCTGTTGGCAGGGGTTCTGGTAAAAAGGCGCTGAAGGACGACTACCAACATGCTGGATGCTGGAGTCGGTGGCTGGAGGTCGACAATGGTAGAGGGGGGAAGCCAAGAAGTGGCATTGCTGCGACCATGACGGCGTACAGGCGTGACGTGCACGGTGGCTGAAGTACCCAGGAGATGTTATGGACAGGCCCTGTGGAGAGTACGAACACACCGATGTCGAGAGTGGAGGTGAGACTTGGTGGAACGACTACCCGTCGAAGGGTCCATGTTGGCGGAAAAAGTTGACGGTGGTAGAGATAGGAGGTCGAGAGGAGGTGGTGCTTCAACGCCCAGCCATCGACTCCTTTATACCATCTGAATTTGTGGCGAACAAACAGACGCTTTGGGCTTGTTATTTCGTTCTAGACGGGTGTGGTGCAGTGCATATCCATGTCGGAGGAGAACGATTTGTTACCGGTGCTCGCCACCTATGCGTCAGCCGTCCAGCCTGGAATCCAATTCGAGAGGGAGGTCCAACTTACCAGAAGCCGGCAGTGGTACCACAGACAGTAGTGTGTGGCGCAACCACTTTGACCGTTGAGCCTTTGCTAGCAATGACACAAGCTGAAACACTTGGTGTGAGCTCTGCTGCTGTAGAATAATGAGATTAAGAAAACATGCAAGCAATCAAAAATGGAAATTCACATTGTGCGTCCAATCTCTCCAAGGAGAAGGAGGTTGAGTACGACTTGCTGGATTGTCACGTTCGACCCTTTCTAGAATCTTGTGTTAAACCTAGTATTGATAAGAGATACTAGAACCCTCACCTTCAAAGCCTTCGAGAATCCAGCAATTGTACCCGCCGCCCAAACTCGTGCGGCTCTTGACAACAGTCCCGATGCACTTCGCCACATTCCCATAATTCGCCTCGCTTTTGTTCGTCTTTTGCAGCGGAATGGTGACATTCGGGATAACATGTGTAGCAACCTGCGAGTCGGCTTCGACGAGCGCGGCGAAGAACACGAGAAGCGCGTTCAAGCTCACGCCGGTCAATAACGGCGAGTGCGCGATAGAGTAGATAACCGAGAGGTATTCTGTCTCAACGGCTGGGTACGTTACCAGTGGCGAGAGATGCATAAGGCAGGCGAGGATGGAGAGTGCACTAGCGAGCAAGGATATGTCTTGAGTTGACATGTATTGAATAGTTGAGATCAGATGTACTGGGACACGGGAATTGTACCTACAGATGTGTCTTAGCCAATGATTGAGATATGAGAGACTAAGGGATACCCACTTGCGAAGGAGAGTGTCCAGGCACTCGAAAGCCTCACCCTTGCCCGATTTTCCACTTTTCCTCATGATGCCTTGTACCCATTCAATACTTCCGTTCACCCAATCGTCACCGATGTCCACCTCTGTCGCGACACGGGTGACGACCTTGACTGCACCGTCCATACGCCCAGTCGTAAGGCATAATGCGTCCCATCCCTCCCGTCTTTCGTCCAAACCACTTCCGTTGCACATACCCACAGGTCACCATACACAATTCTACACACACGCGAACTATTGCATCCGTGTCTGCGCTCCTGAGACGGTGAATCGACTCATCATAGATTTTGTCGACCCATCCACTCCCAACCTTGATCGGCCGAAGTGCGTCGCAATGCGGAGAAGACGTGGAACGCCTCGGCCGTGATGCGCGGGTGACACTCGCCCAATGCACGCAGGAGCGCGGGTATAAGGTTTACGAGAGAGCCGCTGAAAGTTGAGGGTGCGTGGGTGGAGAAGAAAGTAGCTAAGAGGCTGAGGCAGGTGGTGTGAAGTCAATGACAGAGCAGGTGCGAGCGTGATGGGAAACTCGGAGCGCCTTCAACTTCCATTACTTCGGATGTGGATGTGTTGCTGCTTGTACGTTTGTGTTTCTGTCTGGCGAGCCTGCTCTTCCGCCACTTCTACTCACATAACGCTTCATATGCGTAAGGAGCGCGGCGTACGTAGCGCACACCTCAAGGCGCACCGTCTGCTCACGATCTCCGAAACGCTGCACAAGTACCGGTGAGACTTCCTTGTAAAATATCGTGAGGAGCTCCGGTCGCGTCTCGATGAGCGCTGAGAGGGGATTGGTGGCGGACCGCCGGATCTTGTACGAAGTGTCTTCATCGTCTGAATATGCGTCGCCCAGATCGTCGTCCTCATCGTCCTCGACATCCTCCATTTCCTTATCTTCGTCATCATCTCCAGCATAATTAGGGTTGTACTTGATTAACCGGGTTCCACTCTGCACAATTTGCCCTAAGAAGGGCGTGACCTCCGTCGGACACCTCAATACAAACACCTCGAGAGGCTGAAGCGCATGCTCGCGCAGCTCATTGTCCTCATACTGCGAGCACATCAGGGATGATTGTACCAAGGTTGGCTGATATTTGTCCGGGAATTTGTTGTGCAACTGCAGCGACTAACTGAACTGTTGTCCTCTGATTCTCAAGCCTGGCATTGCCTGAGAGTAGTCAGTCGAAATAGGAGGACTTTGGTGCAGTCTCTGCAGCCCGCATACCGTCAAAGGAAAAGAGGAGAAAAATGAGCGTGAGAGTAGATAAAGATAGATGTGCATACAAAGTAAAAGATGCGGTTTAAAGTGATAGATGGGAAAAATAAAATAGGTGAGACCTAAGCTTGTGAGTGTCGATGACGTCGACCACGTGGCAAGATGGTCGCACAATAAGAAATTAAATACAGCGGACATTAAAAGGCATGCCTACAGTTAGCAAGATAAGCTCAACAAGGTAAGAGAAGAATTAGAGAAAAAGAGGAATATGAGATAAGAGATTAAAATTACCGAGAAAAGAATAAAACAAGATAAGAGCGGACGAATGAGAAAGAGACAAGTGTGGGAATGCTGACAGTAATCATTGAATTTCACGACGACACATCCCTCTCTCCGCTACGCTTCGAGCCGGGGATTCTGAGCTCCTGTTTTGCCCGCGAGTTCATCATTCCCCTTGCTCCTGAACATCGTATCCGACGACAAACGTATTCTTGCTAACAACGACAAAACATAATGTCATACGCGAGTGTTGCTGCGCATAATGCGCCTCCGATTTCAGAACAGGTACGTGCTTGTGCAACATTTGGTGTCGTGTGATGGTTGATCTTTAGTCGTAAACAGCCTCATGCAGACCAAGCACTTCTTCAGACGGAGAAACCAGCAGCGAGGGTTGGTATCGCAGATGATACGCTGACGTTGAACATTGTGGGGCCTGACTTCAAAGAGAATCCGACGGTGAGCAGAGCGAAAAAAATCGCTTCAATCGTTCACTCACACTTTGCTTTGCGTCAGACCGTGACAAGCGAAACAGTGCCCCTAACCGAGCAGCCCTACCCTCCCTCCTCAGGAAACACTCCCGGGTCGCAAAAACCTCATCGTGGCAAAAATGTGAAGGACCGTGCGTCGCGTGAGCTACACAATGCCGAAGCTGAGGCGACGCACCTTTGGGCGCTTGCGAAAGAGCAAATTCTGCGACCAGGCGTAGCAGGTGGCCTCATCGGTGTAGTTAACGTCGGTATCATCTCCTGGGCCGGCTACTCTCTGTATACCCGCCCTGCTCTTCAACGTGACACGAAGGTTCTCGGCTTAGGAGGCGCGTCTTTACTCGCTTTGTTTGGACTGGAAGGCTTTGCTGCGCAGCGGTATGCACAGACACCCAATGGACAAAAGGAGGCGCAAAAGGCCAAGGAAGAGGGATCAGCGCTTTACCGCCATTCAAAGGAGGTTGTGCTGAGACCGGGCGTTCTTGGAGGTCTGGTTGGGTTGGTGAACGTAGGGGTGTTAGGCACTGTCGGGTTCTTTGCGTGGAGAGAATGGGATCGTCCGACGTGGGATAGAAGATTTG
The DNA here is from genome assembly GCA_910574555.1 of Trichaptum abietinum. NCBI lineage: Eukaryota > Fungi > Basidiomycota > Agaricomycetes > Hymenochaetales > Trichaptaceae > Trichaptum > Trichaptum abietinum. The sequence goes on along the minus strand of CAJTBE010000005.1, from coordinate 3,304,815 downwards.
TGAGCGCGGTTAGCGTTGGCATACTAACGCTTCTGGGTGGTGAAGGGTGCGTAAAGCTTTAAGTCTCCATTGTAGTTCATGATTAACCTCAAGTCGTTGTAGGCTCATCGCAGAGAAATATCGTGAATCTCACTAAAATTTTACAACTAGTCTTCCTTTCTTATTTACAGTAATAAGTATCGGACATCTCTATGTATAGTATAAAGCTCGCATCAATCATTTCCGTATGCTTTAACTTTTTGTAACTCTTCCGTTTGCGGCGCATATAATCTGCGACAGTCACGCTAGACCCGGTAGCGCTGAAATAAGCGCCATTGATTAGAGAAGTAATAAATTACGCCGCGGCAAGCATCCGGTTATTTCCAGTGCACCAGCTCTTGTTCTTCAACCTCCACGTCCACCATGCGTTCATCACCTCCATCAAAATGATACAACAAATCGTATTCTGCATTGTGAGTGATTAAACGAAACTACATTTTATGTTCGTGATCCATGGCTGAACAGTTTGAGAAGATAGAATCGCCTCGACTTGCCAGGAGGTGACAACATGACCTCATCTCATGAAGGCACATATTTGAAGCTCTGCTCATATTGTCCGCCCCAGTTCGTATGTCTACGTGGTTTCGGATCGTACAAATGCCCAGTATCCTTCCTAAATTACACACAACATTCCAGACTCTTGTCTTCTCTCGTTTGCATTATACTTACATCTATGCGTTTCAGGGTATGTCCAGTGGAATATAAAGTCTTCGTGGATGTTATGCTGACTTTCCTCCAAGAAGATCCCCGTCTTCTCATGACCTGCTTCAAGTGGTCCCTCTTTCTATTTGCTTCTACATCAAAGCCAGTGGTCGATGCAAGCGATGATAGCCTCTAGGATTACACATGCATACCCTGCCATTGATAATACAGTGAGTTCATTGTCTAAACTCGTATGCTACAGCGCAGTCGCTAAGTGACTATGACTTAGATGGGCGCTCTCTTCCTGGGTGTGTTGTACGTAAATTCCTCCTTACCCTGTAGAACGTGTAAAGTTGACTGTGACTATGATTCTTAACTCTAGGATAGCGATGAGGTTTCTTTGACGTTTAAAAATCGCGGTTTCGTAACAACTAACTGAATTTTGTCAGTTTATGGGGCGCGGCAAGCGTGCAGGTCCATCACTATTTTGATGTATGCCTTCTCTATCTTATATGATATATCCTTCCGTGCCTCACCATATTTCTTTCATCCCCTTTCATACTATACTGCATCCAGAAGTACCCCGAAGATACATGGCGCCTGAAGTGCTTCGTGAGTTCTCGTCCTTTCTCTCTTCCTCTACCCTTCTATGGACTGACCAAACCCGCGCCACTAAATAGGTTTTATTCACCTGGACACTCGACACTCTCCACCAATCCTTAATCACACATTCCGTATATACATACCTTGTATCGCATTTCGGTGACCGAACGTATCTTGATATTGTTGTGATTGGACATATGGTGAGCATCTCATTTCACAATAACCCACTGGTTTCTGATAAGCGCATATGTGATAGGAGTCGATGCTTATCTGCGTGAGCATTTGTTCGGGAACTCGTGCCGTTGGTTATAACTAATGATTACATCGGAAGGGCCTTGTCTGCTTTCTCGTGCAGGCCTTCCTCTTGCGTCGAGTCTGGTTCTGTAAGCTGCATCTCATCTTCTAGAAATATATCGCATTGACTATCTGAAATATCGCTTTCTGATTCATTCTCAACGTAGTGAGCGACAGGAATAAACTGCTGTCTCTAATACTACTCCTCTTGATGACCGCGCAGATGGCTTCGATAGTTGGTACGCATCTCACCCGATCGTTCGTCGCTCACCTCTCACATTTGATGAAGTATTCTACGTTAAAGGGTATGCTACATTCATTCCTTACCTGCTTACGTTCCCTCCGCTTCTATCTCATCGTTTCTGCTGTATCCTTTCAGCCGAACCCTTCCTACGTTCACCTCCCTTCAGACACTCGACTGGCTCTCGCGGACGATTAACATCCTCTCCGCACTCAGCGACATTACTCTTGCGCTCACGCTCATTGTACTTTTGCATCGCTTCCGCCCGCACGTTGGGTTCAAGCATTCCGACTCCGTTCTGAAGAGGATCATTTTGTATACCTTGGGAACAGGCTTCGCAACGAGCGTGTGTGCAGTCATGACACTTGTTTTGGTGAGCTTGCTATAGCAGATATCCTAGAGGGATAGATGACTGACTTTCGTTATGTTAGAATCTAGTGTTTCCGGATAACTTGATTTATATGGTGTTCTACCTCTGTGACACCCCATGTATGCGCTTCTCCTCGGAATCCTTATTGATGACTAATTTAGATCCATTGCTTTCTCAAGTGTATACGATTGCACTTCTCACAATGTAATTGCAATCAGCAACGTCTTTCGTCGCTTCACAATTGAAACTGACGTTAAAAAACATTAGGTTGAATCTTCGAAAATGCCACAATGAAAATGATACAAATTTAAATGGATTAAACTTGTCAGACATTGCCCAGACGAGTCCTCATTCGATCAAGAATGTAATAAAACTCTCTTCCTTCGATATATCCCCTTCATCTTATTGTGCATATCAGAATTTAACTAGGGACCCACCCATTCCTCTTGCAATCAAGGTAGACACTGAACAACATACAGACAGAGGTTCAACTGTGATGTTCTACCCACCCAGGAAAGTGAGTACAGTGCTCATGAGATTTGGGTATTTCTATCTGAGCAACATGTCCTTTAGCTTGGGAGCGCTCATGAAGAAGTATAATAGTTTCCGCAGTAAAGAAAGATTTCATACAATCAAACAACCCAGGTCTCTTCTTCGTCTTTGCCTCGACCTGTTACCAAGATCTTATCCTGTATGAATGTATCAAATAGTGGACGAGAAGTTTATAGAAGCTTATTATATGAACTTGATTATATGTTGTTGGCAGTAATTAGACGCCCGCAATTCATGTAAGCGCCCAGACCCTATTTTCCTCCTTAGTCGACGTCAGTAACACGTCATCGTGCGTTTTTTTTTCTTTGTTCTTCAACATATGATTTCACCTCTACTACCAGCACCAATCCACAACGAAGGGACACTTCAAAGAATCGGAGGAGCCTACTAGCCGAGAAATGCTGTATCTCAAGCTTGTGGCGAACATTTATCTTCGCTGGACCAGCCCTACCTAAAAGTCGTAACAAAGAAATCTCAGCTCCATCACGATATTAAAAAGCTGTGAAGTTCGACGCTGCAGACTTCAACGAACTGAATTGCGGATTGTTGAAAGACAAGATGACGCTGCTGTTTAAAGTCGATAATGCCCTTGGACGGCAACGCTTGGTGGGAGCTAGCGCCTCGAGTTCAGGGTCCACTGATGGGCCTCGAGGCCTCGGAGACGCAGTGTGATAATAACGTAGGGTGAGTGCCTCTTATATCAAAGAGTGTAGACGTATGGTGCTAATAACGAGTAGTTCAACTTATATGGATCCAAGTGATTACAGACGTATAAAATGGGAGTACTGGGTATTGCGATGGGCCACCATACACAGTACGCAAAGCCTTTCAACGAACTCGAGCCATTCCGACGATGCCTGCTATTCGAACTCTCCAAGAACCTCAATTCCGGTATACACCTGGTATGTTTCGAATAGTACTCGGGGTTGTCTCGTGTTTTCCTGACACAGCTTGAACGCATCCAAGCAGATGGTTATCTTCAATCAATCCATTTGGACACTGCGCGTGCCGAGTTTTCTCTCCGAAAACGTTTTCCTATGTATACGCCCGCTCCATCGTATCCGCAACCAGCCGCACCCTCCATTCCCGCTTCCTCCCAACCACTTGCACAGAGGCCGACGGCTACGTGTAGTTCGCAATCTACTTCAAGGCCGAAGAGGAAGAAAGCTTCAAATGCGTTCATCCTCTATCGCTCCGACGTCCTCTCCCGAGGCTTGCTTCCGAAGTCCGTCACACATCAGAACACGGCGTCGGTCATGATCGCGGAACTCTGGCGGGCGGAGCCGAACGACGTGAAACAGAGGTATTATGACCTGGCGGCGGCGAAGAAGAGGATGGACGATGAGGAATATGCCAGGGATCTCAATATCCCAGAAGTACCGAGGAAGGCGACGAGATGTGCGAGGAAGGGGCGGAAAGTAGCAGCTATGCCGGAGTCGGATTGCCCGGTATTTTCGTATCCGGAGCCCGTGCAAGATTCGTATCCCTCTCCACAGCAGCAGCTTTCACTTCCTGAGTACCTGTACTCACATCCGGTCGAAAATACGGCTTCGTCATCATCATTTGAATTCACTGCGGTCTCTCCGTCCAGCGTCGCGGAGTCGAGCTTCCCTCCCACTCCTGCTCTTACTGTTAATTCAGTGTCTTCGGAATCTCCCAAGGAGATCTTCACCGAGGTAAGCAATGTTATCCTCTTCCTCATATCAACCGAGCTGACAGATTTCTATAGCTTTTCGACGGTTACTCATTGCAGTCGCCGACTCCTATGAAAGATGCCTTTGATTCGTTTTTCGATCATAGTGTTGCGCTTGTTGATGGTTTCAACAACTTCGAGAACGAGCTCTTCCAATCTCCTTACGCGGATGTGGATGTGTTGCCACAACCTTTCGACCTACCTAACATTTTCGACCATCTCCTACTTGATTTTTCTTCCTTTTCTTCGACTTCGCATGTGGCACCGTCGATGGTGATGGCGGACACCGAAGTTGCGTCGTGGACTCGCGTTCGGGACTTTGTCGATAGAAACCCAGTTGAAGCTCGTCCGGGCCTCGGCTTCCATGCCTCACTATTGGGGGAGGATGTCGAACCTCGGCCTTTATTGGATGGAAATTCCTTGATCGCGCCCGATTCATCTGTCCATGTGGTGCGAAGGCTGAGTAGCTCTTCTACTCCGACGGTCAATACCTTGGACGCGAAAGCAGTGCCGGTGCCCAGGAGACTAGCGATTCTGCCAGGTACATCCTCGGGTTGGAGCGATGCTTTCAAAGAGTTCGCATGCGGAAATACCTGGTGAAGGACGGATAGCAACCCTCTATATATCTGTATATATCTTGTTGTAGTTAGTAAAATATTCGGATACTCTGCTCCAGGCAATAGATTATTAACACCTAGACTGTCTTCAGACATACGAAAACTAAGTTCCCCTGTAGTCGTGAGCAGGTATCAGCCCGGATTTGAACAGCGCTTCGTTTAAGTTTATGTGAGTTGTGAGAGAGTTGAGTCAGCAACAGGAACCTGAATTGCTTGCCGCCAGTTTCAAAAGTTCAGACCACTGTGTCTTTCGAGGTTCGACGTGCCTATCTCCTGTGCAGCGCCCATGACTATGCGTCTGTACATACATCCAGTTCCAAAGCTCTCTCTTTGGTCTCGCTATCGATAAGGCAACACGGCGCCTCGCCCACTCGCACTGCCCTCGTATGCGAACTCTGGGTCGCTGATGTTCAGATGCCCACTGGCACGTTTTCTTCTCAATTACTATCATTCTCACCCGACATCCAGGACGAGCGACAACCTCCGAGCCATGTCAGAGCAAAACGTATACCCAACGCAGCTAGTCGTGACGAGTAACGAGGCCACCCCCGGAAGCGATCCTAGAGCAGGTCCAGTCTCGGCACGAATGAAAATGGAACTCGCGGCTTTTCTCCACGTGGTAGGCTTTGTACCAGTCGGCAGATGCCTGTCCTCCGTTGAAGAGTGCTGTTGGGGCGATGATGGCTATAGTGACATTGTGTGAGGTATTCCCGCTACCAAGGGTAGCTGGGTATCCTATGGCGTCGTAATTGTCGCCGCTGGCCCGCAAAAACCTGAATAAGCACGTGACCTGTAAGTTTTCTCGGCCTTACCCGTGTGCGACTCGGCAAGCGCCGAATTGCGTCTTTGCCGCGCACTCAAGCACCAGAGACGCCCTCATTATTCTTGAAGCCGCCTCATCCCCCGCGTCACTTGTGGCCTCGGAGCGCAAGGAGTTGCAAAGAACACTCCTGGCAGGTGAGGATGTAAGATTTCATTTTCTATGAGACATCGATTTTGGGCCGTTGACCTTGGACATTCGTTAATAGCACTTTACGTGCGCCAAACATCGAGTTTGTACAAGGTAAGACTAGTTGGAGAAGCTATAATGTTCTTATTGCATATGGACTGACAAATACTCCGTGTAGGATACCCTGGTATACCCGCGAACGCATCAGAGAGGCCTCACGCAGAAGTAAAAGGTGTACGTCCTCTGAGTAACATCATATCAGGGAGTTTCTCATCAACTACATGTCCTTGCACTGACAATAGTGCTTCGCCTAGGCGCTCAGGGCGTCAAGGCCAAGTGGGTACGAATCGAGCTTCGTAAAGTAGAGACACTGCCGGGCGTAGGCCAGGCGAACACGTTCTACGACTTCGTTGGACCGAGTGCAGTCAAAGTGCTTGAACATTGAGTGCCTGTTGTCGGGCGGTTTCAAAAAGACGCTGCTTCTCTTCCTCTGCAGTAGGCCACGAGACAGGGAACTCGAGTTAGTTGGTGCTGAAGATTGCGACGGTTGAATGGGTGTTGGAATTGATACCGGTTTACTTGCTTCTGGAGGATGAACCTGTCGCTCCCGTGCTATTGCACGCATTGCGAAGCCTTCGCTTCTCTTCTTCTGCAGTCGGAAATCTGCTCACGGGCGGAGCTTCCGCAGGGGGGGTATCTGGTTCGTGCGTCATGTTGACTATCGTAAGCCAATTAGCCGCTTTCGTATTAACAAGTGGATGTCAACGAGTGTCGCCCATTTGATCGTCCTGCACGGACGTGTACCCGTTGACCTGCGCGGTACCGTTTGTCATATAGCCAAATTCATCGTAACTGGATCTCGCAGTTCCTGCTACAACTCCATTCGTCCTTGCTGGGAATGTATATATGCTATTTATAATGTAAAACTTGTATGTTTATACGTTTAGCAACGTCTGTGCTTGTGGTAGCCAACTCTGGGGTAGCGGGCTTTGCTGTGGGTACCACAGCCTCACACTACTTGTGTGATAGCGATCTTCTCTCGCTACATTATCCTAATTTCCTAGAGAATAAGTAGAGTGTTCGTGGAAACCGATCGGATGCAAGGCAGCTTTCAGCACGAGGATCCAAATGTTCTCCCTGCTGAAAGAGTCAACACAAGATGCGTTGTTTATTTCACCAAAAGTTGTGAAAGCAATTACAGCTATGGATTAGTGAGTACCTTATAATAATTCAAGGCTATAATTATCCAATTATTAACTTCGATCTAGTGTTCTTCAAAGCATCGTTGTCGACCTCAATCAGATCCTGTCGTCTAGCACACTCAATCGCATCCTCTCCAAAAAGAAACACCGTTCGCAGCGAATCGGCTCAACGAATCTCGAATGCATTGATCGACTTCCAGGTTTGCCTTTCTCACGAGCAGAATCACTGCGGCTTCCCTCCTCCTGATCCGGGCGAAACGAGTGGACCATAGAAGAGCTCCCTGCGCGCTCTAACGGCGTAGAGAAGAATAAGGCAGTTAAAATGCTTTGCTTGAGAAACCGCATTCTGCCTTTTCCGTGGTTGAGCCGTGACTTGTTTTGACATCGACATAGAGGAAGCACTCGCATGAACTCCAGCATCCCTTTTTTACCTTTCCACCATTCCTTGTTCACGGACGAGTTTCAAGATATTGATGGATACACCACCCCCTCTTCTCTTGGACTTCTCCGCTTTTTCTTTCTTTGTTTTTGGGTTAATTCAAATGTATATATGTACCTCCTAGTCTTGAGTCTTGACCCTTCGATTCCATAGATTCCAACATACTTATATCACGTCTTCTTTCCGCTGTTGTAGAGTTGAGAGTCAGTGTATTACTATGTATGTGTTTTCAACATTGCTTTTTGATTCGCTCAACATCGGTTGACTGTTTTGTATATTATGTCGAATATGCCTGAGCGGCTACCTTTCCAGTCATGGTACATTATATTGAACAGATATTTTGTAGTACGCCATGGAAAAAATCTCAACTTTGCTCCTCGATTATATAGCTTCGTTTCTCACTGCTCTTGAGATCAGTCTCACTTGCTCAGTGGGATAATAAATATGTGCTACACAGTTGTGAAGACGAGATCAAAGAGACTATGTGATCAATGAACGAAGGAATGCAACCACTGAAACCTCATACTAGGATGCTACGCTCATGCAGCGCCCAGGAAGTCTATAGATTGGTTGAACCTCAGTTCATATTACTACAAAATACCAGTGATGTCATCAGCAGTACGAGATTGCAACGAACTCTAAGAAAAGGCACCGGCAATCATCACATACACTGCCACTGCACTGGCCGTGCAGTGCCGTCACGGTTGGGGTTTATTTTAGAGATCAGGGGAAAATCACATATCAAAAAAAAAAGGCACCGCCGGTGTTTCGGCACAGCATTGACCATTCTAATAATACTGCTAGTATTGCGCAAAGCTGGATGATTATCCAATTCATTGAGACGTTCCAGAACCATCTCTATCTTCATCCGGATGTGATCATTCCCTATGATCTAAATGAAGGATTAGGCATTGTAAAGAGCGAAAACAAATTGAACGTACTTGAATATCTGCGATATCCTCGACACGCCGTCCTATCACCTGTAGCTTCGTTTGGAGACGAATTGCCGCCTTTGTCTAATGAAGGTATATGATGAGTTTAAAAGTTATTGAGGGCAAATAGGAGGACGAGAAATCATGCCTGGAAGATCTGAAGCGTATTAACTAATCTCTGCCTCATCGCTTGGAACAGCGAGCTGTGCGCTTTGTTCTTTGCTATGCGAGCAACTCTATTCATCTTCGCGTACTCTTCGAGTTTCATAACGATGTCCTGAAGCACGCTATTGTATCTGTTAGAAGATATATTAAATACAATAAATTGAAGAGAACATACGCATCCAGTGAGACGATGTCACTCAAGAGCTCAGCGGGGATTGATGTGGCATCCGTTACGGTGTCCGATAGAGCATCAAGGATCTCCAGTGCCAGCTCATTTATCCTTCTAGCCTCCTCCCGATTGCCCTTCACGTTCTTTAAGTTACCAATTGAGTTAAGATTTAGCGTCATATTATTCTGGACAGACACCTACGTTGCATAAGGTCGTAATCGCACGAATCCCTCCAACAGCGCTCTTCAATGGAGGACAAGCGTCGGCAGATTCATAGAGCGCATCGATAACGAGTAGGGTAGCCGGAAGGATCAACTTTGCAAGCGTGCGTGATCGTCCTGATTCCCCATCCCGATCATCCTCGAGCCTTCCTTCACCTATTCCATTCCGCCGAGCAACAAGGCGCAACACTCGCGACCTCCTAACCCGAGTATCCGATTTGGCTTCATCATCGCCTCGCCCCGGGGGTGTTATTTCTCGCCGCTTCCGAAAGATCTTGAGCTTCAGCATTTTCTTGCTTTGTTGACTCGAAGTGAAGCGTACGTTGAACGTCCCCGCGACGCAGGTGAGGTGGGAGACAAAGGAGTGGGACTGACTGCGACATGGACGAGACATGCCCGTACTAGGATGCGGTGCTGCAGACTGCAATTCGGTTCCAAATTTGTACAGTTCTTTGACATTCACAGCCAATGCTATGCAGGAGAAGAGAATATCAGCTATGAAAACTTTAGCATTAGCAATCCCTTGAGCAATAGCACTTTGCGTTTCCAACGAGTACACGATGCACTCCTCTCCAAGGCTTGAAAGAGTTGACTTCAATGAGTAAATCAATAGGGAGAAAGTAATAGATACATACGAAAACATCACAAGGCGCTGTACCCGGTCCTAAATTAGCTGGCGTCAATCATGGCGACTAATATCTTTTGGAATTTCTATGATGCGCCCAGAGACTTGATCATCATCCGACACCATCGTATCGATAGATATACATCCAGCTGTTGTCTACTTCCCGGATGCCATGAAGCTCATCAAGAAGAACGCTGAGGGTTTCGAAGGTGAAGCGCGATAAACAAGTGTGTACAGTAGAATGAAAGGGAAGATCAGACTCAGCATTACATCGGCACAGACGATCTATGGAGCAGACCTGTAGTGGAGAACCATATATCTTTTTCAAGTTCCAGCTCAAGTTGTGCGCGAACGTCTCGACGCCGACAGATTTTGCACTTCGATAGGGCCCTTCCACTTTTCGCTACGGTACGGCTGGCTTCACACAACCAGCGTCACTTTCACTTGACACGATGGAAAATTGTCGACCGTCTCATACAGATGAGTTTGATTGAGCTCTAAGTCGAAGGGTTCGAAAGAAAATGGCCCCCATCAGGCACTGGCAGTCGCAGAGGCAACTTGTGACGTAACTCGGACTCGGGACCGGCGGCGGGAGCCAATTATAGTCACTGTACTACAGCATCGCTGGCCCAACTGGTCTACATATCCAAGTCGCATTCAAACGAAATGCTTTTACTCATACAGAAACGTAGACCGGTCCCTCCGACGCAGCATCCCGAGCGAACCGAATCCGAGCTGTTAATCGAGACCGGAGTTCAGTCCCAGAACGCCGTCACCGGATCCAACGTGTATAGGAACGTAGCGCTGAAGCCGACCCGGATTGAACGCCAGATATCGGAGAAGATTGAAAGGGCATTGTATGATGGATGTGAGGTTTGGCGGGTGTTCCCCCCTGAACTTATCGACTCTTATACCCGATGATGTCATCATGAATTAGTAAGTAATTGATCGTTTGCCCGCCGGATAAAGCGTTCAACTTTTTCCTCACTCTTCCAATCATCTATACCTTAAAAAGTGAATTTGTTTTACTCTCGAGATCTTCAACGGTATACGACAGATGCTTCAGAACTACAGCTTCCGCTTAGGCACAGCGAGCCGCATCGATTAACCTTGAACATGAAGTTTTATTGGCGAGAAGTCTTTCGACTGACTATGCGCTTCTCTACCCCTCATTTCGGCGCGTATAGACTTTAAAGTACTGGCTCACTTACTATGCCTACGTGGTCAATCACCTGTCTGCAATATTCTTGGATTCTAGTTCCACGGAGGTTACTGGATAACAGCGTAGTTGCCCTTCTCCTACTCGATTCTTAAGCCTACGAATCTCATCCTTCGCCGACTACTAGCGAAAGAAGGATGATCTCTCTTACGTTGACTACCGTTCTCAGTATACATTCAAGTCTTAGACTCGAGAGGATGTACGACAGGTTTTTGGCGGCTTTGAGTCTATGGTGGCGATACTCATTACGTAAGCACGTTGACCGAACGACAGTATCTCTTTACTTACGATACTCCTGGTCGCAGACATTGAGTGCGACAAACTGTATACAGTTAATGTCCCAAGGAAAAGCTCGAAACGATCTACGCTCGCTGGGTAGACTTTATAGCGCAAACAAATTGTGAAGGTCCGTCAGAATGAACCGCTTGGAATGATATCAAGCAACATTATGCTACATCCCGGCGCACATCGAGACCTGCTTCCCTGCACAGAGTGATCCTTTATGAAACCCAGAGCCAGCTCGTGATATATATATATATCGGATGGTGCCTCATATGGAATATGATATTTTCTTCAGTTCCCAGGTATTTTCTCCATCCTTTCCTTTTATTTAATTACTAATCTCGTTATATCAGAGTATATTATGCGGTACAAACTTTCAAAACCCCTTCAAATCACCGTTCGAAATATGAAAAGCGTAGATCGTCTCGAGGCAGAAGGTCGACCTTGATGTCAAAATGTTTGCAAACACGTATTCTCAGGTGATCGCGTCGCGTCATGAGTCGCGTCTTCCGTTAATGAGCGACCAAATAGATGAAAAATGGTGGCTCTTTGAACGTCGGGAACTCCTCATAAACCGCACCGGACCCTTCCACACTCAGTAACCATCCCCGGCATCCCCCCCCCTCCTTCCCCTCTCTTCAATTCCTTCTTCTGTTCTCTCCACCTACCCTTTACTTTACTACTTGGCATAGACGGATATAATCCTACTATACGACAATATACGTTACCCAGTGGCCACAGACTTGCAGTCATGGCTGCGAACGGCGAATTAGCTCTCGACTCATCCACGGGCCAATCTCAATATCGCTTCCCACAATATAATTCAGGCCTGCTTCACGTTCAAAGTCACCGACGCCCGGAGAATTCAGGGATGCGGGGAGATAGCCTGCAACGTCCACCTCTTCGAGTTGTCAGTGATCTTTCCTTTACATACAACGCGTTTTCATTGATCTTTTATATTTATACTCGAACGTCCACACTACCACGTCCACAGATCCGCGACGCTCATCTGCAGCCGCAAGTGGGCGCCCATAACGTGTACTCCTCCGCTGGTGTGGACAGTTCCATCTGGGTCAAAGGGAATGACGCGTCCGACGCGTCTAAGGCGCGTACCTGTGGCCCAGAATCGTTTCCTCAATGCTATGGAGAGGGAACCCACTTCGCCCCTTCTCAGCCCCTTTTACCATCTACGAGCTCGCTCCAGCACGCTCATACGAATCCCTTCAATACCCAGAATGTCAACTATTCGTCGCTCCCACCACAGTCGAACCCAAGAGGCTTTGGGCAAGGCACGTTTGGACATAACAATGCCGTGTTGAATACGACCACTTCAATGGGAGGGAAATGGGATGGAACTACCTACCACTGTGCGTACCACTCTTGCCTTTGATTTATCTGCAACTAATTTCGAGGACTGTAGATGAGCCCCGTTATCGTAACTCCGGAGAATACCCTCAAGCGATTGTGTATCAAGGTCAACAGTGTGCCCCGCTCGGCACTGCTCGTGAGTGTACTCAATTTCGAAGAAGATATATCTTTCTTACAGTTGCGGCCTCAGATGTCCAGTATAACACCTTTGAAGATTGTACTCGAGCACCGGAGAGTCATTATTATCAAGCCCCCTCTCGCGGAGCCTCCAATGTTCCGCGTCCTTCCTCAGGAACTTCGCAGTACATGGTCAGAGCAGAGCGCCAGACCACGCCGGACATACCACACATGCCGATGCCCGAAGTGCAGTCGCAAGCAGCAGTCGCCCCTCATCCCGCAGACGCGTATCAACATTTTACTCCCGTAGTAACAACACGTAACACTCATTATGCGATCGAACTCAATTTTGGTACTATGGATAGTCAAATGACTTCTGGAGTGCCGACGCGGGACGATCATTACATGCAGACACCCGAAGAGCAGAATAAAGGCGCGTTCTCTCCTTCTGAACCTAACGCAAATGTGTGGACCATGGAAGAGCTCCCTGCGCGCTCTAAAGAAACCAACGATTTTGTCGCTTACGACCCCGTTGCGGACAATGAGCGGGATTCTGTTGCAACAGAGCATCAGAACATACCCAGCCACCTGGACATTTCAGCTCTTATCCCTCCAACAATCGCATGCATGTCAGCATACGACTTGTTGAAGGCCCTGGATCAGCATTCTGCTGTGCACCCGTCCCTCGCTCTTTATTCAGTCTACACGATGGCAGAAACGATGCTCATGTCCGGTTGGACAAAAGCTAGGGTTCGTGAGCAGATGGCGGTGTGGGCTGTTCAACTAGGCCACGTCACTGGCCAGCAGGTGCCGCTCACTCCTGCTTCACTCACCAATCAAATTTTCACATGCAATTTAAATGGGTGTGGCAGAACGTTTTCCAGCAAGGGAGCACTGACCAAACATCAGAGATATACGTCCGTCCACAGCAACGGCGCAACGTTCTTCTGCAGCAATTGTGACGCGAGTTTTCTCCGTAGTGATTCTCTCAAGAGACATAAAGCTAATGGGCAGTGCATGGAATCGGGGTAATGGAGAGGATGTTTGAATCTTTTTTCAACGACTAAGAAAGCGCATATTGAATCGTTTATACGAGTTGCTAGAAAAGTACCTTCATCTGAGATATATCTTTCAAAAGGATTGTTTATTTACTCGATTGTATGTGATTCTTGTTTTTCTTTCATATGTATGTTGCTATACTATTGTATAAATAAAAGAAACAGGGTCCGACTTTGTCGTCTTAGAGTATGCGAGATGAGCAGCTTAGCTCGGAGTTTATAAATCTAAGTCTTTTTAAAAAACACATTGCTTGCGCCATTCCACCTGATGCAAATTCAGCTAATCAATTTTGATCACTGACTACCGACTTTTACATCGTGATATACTATCGGTAAGGAGACAGAAACTATCGAATATGCTTCATCTCTTCGATTCTTTACAAATTATTCGATCAGCCATGATCGTTGTTGGAGCTGAACTTACCGAGTCAGAGAAAACCAGTTCAAGCTGTGAGCCATCGATATATGATATATGTTGGATTCATGCGCGCATCCGGAGGGCTTTCAATGTCGATAGGAGCCGAATTACCCAGGATCGACGGGATTCATAGGCGAGCGAGCAAACGTAACCTGAGCGCACTTCACGAAAGGGGGGGGGGGGGGGGGGGGGGGGAGAAGAGTGGCATTGTTGAATGAGAGGCCACTGCATAACTTCCGTAAGGTTGTTTATTCCCTGCAGTCATTAGATGTATTGGTTACTGTTCTGAGAGAAAAATCAGAGCGGAGGTTCAGAGTCGCCGCCTGGAGATCATTACTGTGTACACGTAATTGCTACAGTATGTTCCGTGCATATAAGCACTAGTCTCAATGCTTGCATAGACTTGTCACTGCGAAGCTCAAGATGAGATTGCATTAGCAGATGTAATCAAGGTCTCTGATGGACGCACATAGTAACATACAATTGATCCAAGTTCTTAATCTGCATTAAAGCTGTCGTGATCATCTTCCATGCGATTTCATTCCAGCATTGCCGTACAAAATTGAGTATTCAGCTTCCCTGGAGCCCGAAAGTGGTATCTTGGTGCACAGGTCAATTAGACGTAGAGTAGTATCCAGCCTGAGCAAGATGTATGTTGCGAACCTTCAAAGACATCACCGAAGAGGCGGAAAAGTTATGGAACACTGAAACCCTTGTAGAACCTTGCAAAGGCCTTATAAGGGCTTTACAGTAAAACTATATACAAAAAGGCTATTGTAGTTTATTTTAAGCCTTATCAAACCATGTCATACTCAAATAACATTATGAGGAAATTATAACTATGTTATAAGGTGGTTCTCGGACCGGGATAACATTATAGTCCGGTGAATTACCCTCTCAGCGGATTTCTTAAGTCTGTGAAGTCCTACCCTAAATGAAAAACCGAACTTTGCGCAAACACCGCCAAATATACATTTTACCCCGTGCCAGTGTCAGAACTCGTCGTCCTACACACACAGCAACTCCCTCGTTGGCCGCGACATCGTCCTCGCCCGCGCTTGCCAGCGCGCGACCTGCTCGGTCCGCCGCATCCAACAGCGCGACCTCCGCAAATGTGTACGCACCTGGACTTAACATTGGCTTTGGTTCTGGCCCTGGCTCGTTCTTGCTCTCTGTCTGTCTGTGTCTGTGGTTCTGGTTCTGGCTCTGGTTCTGGCTCTGGCTCTGGCTCTGCTCTTGGGTCTTGACTGAATGCTTATGCCTCAATTTTTTTTTCGTAGTTAAGTATTACTTTATGGATCCTGTAGTTTGTTTGCTATATGTATATATCTCATTATTTGCAATATATTTTATTTACATATTATAAGCTGGTTGATATCATGAGGATAAGGAGAACCATTAGAACCCATTTTAGGATTTACAACATTACATCGAGTTGTAAGAAAATGATAATATTATGCTACCTTATAAGCCTATTACAAACTTGCATAAGGACGCTGATAAGAAATACAAGTCTTATAACACATGTTACGTGTTATCTATACTTATCAGGGGCAGATAAGCCCGTTACAATGCCCTTGTGACATTTCCGCCCTTTCGGTGATGGAGTTCAACCTGGTGCGGTCACAACTATTGGCACGACGTTATGTATATCACATGACTCTGTCACAAAACGCCCTAGGCGCTTCCTGTCACGCTCAACCTAAGTTAGTAGGGACTCGGGCCCGGGTCGTTCGAGTCGAGTCAGACTTGGCTTTCTACCTTCACCCCCATCTGTCGAGGTCAACTTCGTTTGCTCAACTCAATCTCTCTTTCTGTGTGACTTCGTGGTCCTAGGACTTACTAAGAACTTGAAGCACATAACTTCACGACAGTCATTTCGCGTGATGATTCAGGGTGTATATTTACGGACAGTACCGTGTGGAGATAATAGAGGAAATGGGATTGCACCGGATAGTAAGTAAGGTTGAGTGCACTTTTCTTCTGCATTGAAACCTATTCTAATAAATTGTATCCCATGCAGTGCATAAGTGACGAAGACGGTCGAGATGTACCACCCCGTCAAAATACTTTTGCTTGCTGCCGTACCTTACCAATATCTTCGATAAGTCTCGGTCCATTCCTGTCTACCTCTGGGATTCATCTATGGGTGAAATGCCACTTATGAATCCTTCGGCATCTCTGTCAAATCCTCTCCTGTTTGTCGGATACTAAGAAAGCCTATTATGACTCTAATGTCTGACTTGAATCTTTGCGGCATTTTTTGCCTCATATCCGGAGTGTCTGACAATATGTGCAGGGAAAGTCTTTCTGGGGCTCCACGTTCATGTAAACTTTCGGTCTCTCGGCGTAATGTTTTGGTGCTCTCTGACCCGATCCTATACTCGGGATATTTTACTCCCATATGAACACTATTTTTGGAGTACTTTCTCACTTCCAGTTGCTGGCATTGACGGGGGCCACAGCTGTTTTGGTCTCTATCAGATTTTCGAGCTGGCAAGCTCATGTTCTGAATTTCCTATCGTTGCAGTTGTTCCTGGCATGTCGGAACTGAATCAGATTACTGTGACGATGATCACGGTTCTATCTCATTCGCATGGCTCAATCAAACGGTGCTGACGGATATCACTAACTCAAATATTGGAAAACCTAGCGAGCACATGCTTGGGAGCTACCGATGGTGTTGCATGTACTAAAAATAGCACAGCACGTTGGTGGTGAGTACCTTTTTGCTTTTTGTTTCCGTTCAAGTTGCATCTGCATCTCGTAATTTGGCTGAAGCATATTTTTAGAGTTGAACGTCGAGCCACTCGCCCCCGTTCCATTCACATGCAGCCTCTGGGAATTTTCGAGTTTCTTTCACGCACTGTCCCTGCTCGTATCTGCTCATCTAATTCCCAGGCTAATTACGAAGACATAATTACAATTCAAATCCGATTTCGGCCACTTACTTCTTCGAAGATCACTTCAAAGAAATGGTGACAGGAAATCGCTTTACTCTCTTGTATAAATCTCATCGTCAATTTGATACCATCAGTAAAGGTGTCGGGCGGCAAACTTGAAATGCTGCTGTGAATCGTGGCGCGGACAGATGATGTGAGTCCATGCGGTACAATTGACTAAATCTGGTTATTCATAACAATCCCTGACGTTGGTCCTCAGACAACTCTCTGGAAGTCGTCGATGCAATTCAGCTCAAACACCTTGAAAAACCATGTTTTTGAGGCAGTATGGACAGCAGTTGTCTTCTCTAGCAGGGAGCGTAACAAACGTAGCTCATGCGTCATGCTCCGGGAGAAGCAAGGCACACGGCTCGTGCTTCTTTTCGCAACCAAGGTTCTGCATGGATAACTCGGCACCACCTGGGGCCTCGAGAGTAGACTTCTTATCGCGGCAAGAATAGCTCTGCAATCGGTATGGTTGGGCCCCGAACGCACGGCGGTGTTGTTTTATGGTGTTTCGCCGGGCTTGCATGTGGTTCTTACAGGTGCTATGAATGGACGCTGTTCGAGGTATATATGGTTATCTGGAGGCTCCCCTCTCTTCTTTCACGCCTTCCCACCGCGTTGTCCCCCCTTCTTCCCACTCACTTGACTTGTTCTAGCACAAGTCAGCTTCACAGTTAGGAACGGGGAAGTGAGCCTTGTCAAGCAAGCGTTCCAGCATGGCTTCTACTGGCATCGACACAACAGCGGAACTAACTCGTCGTAGCAATGAGTTAGTAAGTCCGTCGTCCGAGAAATCGTATGACGAGAAGCAGCATTATTTGAAAGACGTAGAGGTTGGAAGTTCGAGCGAGGAAGATAGTGAGGATGGCGAAGTTCTGAACGACGCTCGTGACCTCGTTACCCACGTTATCAGCGTCGACGATGATCCTGAACTCAGCCCTTGGACATTCCGGTCAGCGATTATTGGTCTGGGCTTGAGTTGTTTCGGTGGTGTGCTAGGTAAAAGAAATATTTTTATCTCGTCCCAATTATTACTAATCTTGTTTTCGAAATCTCAGCTGAAATCTACTACTTCAAGCCGCAAACGGTCCTCGTCTCGACCATGTTCCTTGCGATCATCTCATATGTCCTTGGTCTTGCAATGGAGACGTTTATCCCGCGGAAAGGCTTCTTCCGATACCTTAATCCTGGACCTTTCAACAAGAAGGAAAATGCGATGATCGTAATTATGGCATCCGCCGCCGCGAACTCGGCGCTCGGTACCGAGGTCCTAGCCGTACAACGCCTCTTCTACAACATCACTCCCAACCCGGCTGCGAGTGTTTTCTTGCTCTTCAGCAGCCAACTCATCGGCTATGGTATCGGAGGAATGATGCGCTCGATCTTACTATATCCGTCGAAAATGCTGTACCCTGGTGTCCTTCCGCTCATCTCTATGTTCGACGCACTCTTCCGAGTGGGCGAGAGCGCAAAGAAGAAGCTTCGTCTATTCTACATAGCTTTCTTCGTGTAAGAGTTTCTCAACTTTTATATGTGATAGATTGACTTATTCTATTCCTTCTGAAGCATCTTCATTTGGGAATTATTCCCTGAGTGGATCTTCCCCCTCTTGACAGGCTTTTCCATCTTCTGTCTCGCGAATCCAAAGTCTGCCGACTTCACCCGCGTGTTCGGAGGCTCGAATGGTAACGAAGGCCTAGGTTTACTTTCGATTTGCTTCGACTGGCAGTACATCTCTGGTGGCTACAACCCTTTCGCTATTCCGCTTCAGGCCCAATTCAGCAATCTACTCGGCTATTTGTTGTGCATGTACGCATGATTGCTATCTACTCACGATCATCATCACTTAACTTAATTCACTTGTTTAGGGTTGTATTTTGTGGCGTGTACTATGCCAACATTTGGGAGTCACGTAGTTTGCCATTCGTAAGTAATCGTTCACTCGGTTAGACCCGAAAGCTGAACGGTCCCTATAGCTTTCGCAAGAGCTGTTCTACGAGAATGGAACGGTTTATGACCAGCTGCTCATCCTCAACGACAACTTCGAAGTCGACCCGACGCTGCTTGCTGAGCAGGGTCTTCCCTTCTATGCCGGAACTTGGGTAGTTCAGCTGCTGGTCACCAACCTCGGCATGGCTGCGACCTTCACGCACCTCCTCCTTTGGAATCGCGATGACCTTGCCGCCTCGTGGTCATGGATGACACCTACTTACTTGAAGCAGATGTGGGCGACTTTCGACTGGAAAATCTGGCGTCAAGATGGGATGGAGGAGCGCAGACGTCTCTACCAGGAGAGCGAGACCAACAAAGACATCGACCCGCATTACCGCGAGATGCTCAAATACAAAGACGCCCCGAACAGCTGGTACTTTGTCACGTTCCTAATTAGTGTTGTCATTTCTCTCGTTGTCATCTACAAGACGAACTCCACGTTGCCTTGGTAGGTCTATTGTTTGGTATCTGTGATTCCCAATCTAATCATTTTGACTATCAGGTGGGGTTTCTTCGTCTCGCTCGCCCTTGGAGCATTATCTATATTGTTCTTCGGAGCTCTGTACGCCATCACCGGTTTACAGTTCATCATTCAACCATTCGTCCAAATGATCGGTGGTTTCATTCATCCGGGCAAACCGATGGCGAACATGTACTTCGTTCTGTTTTCGTACAGTAAGTCAGGTCCCGTATGCGTGCTACTACAATGGTGCTGAACATATACACAGACTCGGTGAACCAGGCCCAACTCCTCTTGCGCGACCTCAAGATTGCTCAATACGCCAAGCTCCCGCCACGGGCTGCCTTCACCGCACAAATCATCGGAACACTGATCGGCTCCGTTCTCAACTTTGTGCTCATGAACAGTATCATCGACAACCAGCGCGACATTCTGCTCTCCGTCGAGGGCACTAACATCTGGTCCGGACAGCAGCCACAGCAATATAACTCGCAGGCTATCGCTTGGGGTGGTCTTTCGCATGAGCTCTTCGCTGCCGGGAAGCGCTATCAATGGACACCCTGGGCCTACGTCCTCGGTCTCGTCGTCCCCGTGCCGTTCTGGCTCGTACACAAGAAGTGGCCAGCGCTTCGCATGGACTACCTATACACACCGGTCATCTGCTACTACATCGGCTGGCTGTGTGTCGGAATCAACTCCTCCATCTTATCCTACTTCACGATCGCTTGGTTCTCGCAGTGGTACCTCCGCACGCGTCACCCGAAATGGTTCAACAAGTACAACTATATTCTCGGTGCTGGTACGTTAAGCTCTCATCCGTGCCTTCGTTATACGCAAGATCCTGACTTTGTAATCATAATAGCTCTCGATGGTGGCACCCAGGTCATGGTGTTCATTCTTTCCTTCGCTGTTTTCGGCGCTGCGGGTAACTCACATCTCTTCCCACAATGGTGGGGAGCGAATCAAGAGGGGAACTACGACAGGTGCTTGGTCATTGATTCATAATTGTGCAAGCCTGGATTGTATATACACCAGTAGGTGTCCTCACTATTAACTAATGTACTTTGCGATGTATGTAAGAAACTTGATTAATGACGATTCATGTTATGAATGCTAGCATGAGCATTTTCATCACTTCAAATGGGAAAATTTCGCAAGTTTATGCGACCTAGCTCTTCTAACATCAAGCCGTACGGCCTCAAGGGATCTAATAATGACAGGACTTCAGTATTCTAAGCGTTTTCACAGGCGCAGATCTCGCGCTTTCGAATTGTGTCCATCGCCGGCCTACATGTCCTGTCCTCTACTATGTAAGTTTCTACACTCGATATCCTGAAGACTTTAACCATGATAGCAATAGCACTAATATTTTGCCCCCCTGGAACGGAGGATAAGTACTAAACCAGGAAATATGTTAGTATTACATAAGCGATGCTATATAGACGATCTCCTCTGTTATTACAGACAGATTATAAGTTACAAAAACGCCAGAGGGTAGAACGAAAAAAAAAAGCAATGTTCAAAGCGAAGGTCCAAGAAATGTGAAAAGCTTAAAATAACAAAGTAGTGTGAACTGTGTATTTACTGGGCCAAAGTCAGTGTTGATTGCATTCAGTGGGGTTTCGAGGCTATGCATTGCTCTCATGACGGACACGTGGATTTTGGAGTACCTGTTTTCGCATGACGGGATGATGTTGGGAAGACTACCGGGCTTGCTCGTCAGGAAGTGCGACGCGTTTGTTGACGAGCTTTGCGGGAAGGATTCGGCCGTCGCTGCGTAGAATTCGGCATTTCGCGCCTTCGGTAGGAGAGAGAGGTTCGTTGGTCATAAGCGTGCTGATGAAATATCCATGTGGCAAGTTTCTTTCTCTGGCGGATTCCTGATCTTCGTCTGCGATCTCTCCGTGCACGTCATCGGTAGTGGATTGGTTTATTGGGCCGGACGGTCGCGTGGAGCCTGCTCGACTTGCAGATGGGACGGAATCTAAAGGCGACGCGGAGACTGATGGACGACGGGAAAGACACCCAAAGAGCGGATCTAAAGATTGTCGGCGAGGCTGGAAAACGCGACTCGGACTTCCGAATCTTTGTTGTTCGTCGGTATCAACATCCGGGGTATGATTCTCCTGATTACGGTCGCTACGCCAATGGGATGGTGGTCGTTCTAGCCCGATAGGCTTTACAGGATTAGGGGCAAATACCTCAGAGTGCGCCCGTGCTCTGCCTATCGGCAGACGCTGACGCTCGGCTGGGGATCCGTAGGGAGAAAAGTGTGTACTAGCGATAGACGGACGCGTGTTTGCTCTACGCGGGGGAGTCCCTTTGCTCCGGCTCCTAGTTTCTTGGGTATTCGGGAATTCACCTTGTCTGTCATGCGCGGACTGCTCATCGGATGCAACAGAGAAAGCCCTTGGTCTTTGTTCATGTACAGCAGATGTAGCAAAGGGCGCGGGTTGCCTGGCCTTCGAATAGCTTCGTGCGCCATGTCGCGATGCTTGTTGTCTATGCGCATCATGCCGATAGTCAGGTGCAGTCGGGCCTCGTAAAAGATCGTCGATTCCCGGTAGCCGTATGAGTGGCTTAGGTGCTTTGTCGAGCGGATCACTGGCGATGTCGGCCACGCTCTTTACTGGTCCGGCTAGAGATGAGTCAGCGTCTTCGGAGCGGCGCTTTGGGGGAGGCGGGTCTTGGCGTGGGCTAGGAGAGTGCGAGTGCCGCAGAACTCGCGTCAGTCCCGAGAGAGAGATATCTGGAGCGGAAAGGGCGCGGCCACGGGATGTGAAAGCTGCTAACAGCTTGGGATGTCTTGGTACTTCGCCAGCTTTATCAGAGCCTTGTACTACCCCATCTACGGCATTCTGGGATACTTCCGTTACGACGGTGCTGATGGAAGTGTAATTCGAAGGTGTTGGTGACGGAGGTGGTAGAGATGCATCAATTTCTGCTGGGGATGAAGATGCAGTCGTTGAGTGCATTTGATGTCCAAAGTAATCAGACGGAACGAGCGTATACGGAGAAACCTCTTTAAGGTACCGCGGTTGTTTCTCCTCTTCTTTACAAGGATCTAGAGGAATCGGACTTGAGCGGGATGTTGATGACAAACCCGGGTCCATAACAATGTCAGAATCCTCTCCTTCGGATTCGTAGGCCTCTTCATCGGAATGATGCGATCGGTTCCTTACGATTTTCCTTGCAGGCAAGACTCCATGGACATTCTTCTCGTGCCGAATTTTCGATGCCGCGTCGGAAAACGCCCGCTGACAATCATCTACGCGGCATTTGAAGTTCTTCATCTGAAGACTGATTTTCCATTACACAAGGTTTTGCAATGTAGAAGACAAAGACTCACTGTACTGCATTAATATGGGTTGTTAAATTTGTTTTCTGTAAAGCACTGTACGTGCAGCCTGGCCAAGTGCAACAATGTCTCCTAGAAAATTAAGTTTAACGCATGTTCAAATTTGAGCCCAGAAGTGAGGCCACCTTTGCTCATCTTTGGGAAGGTGAAAGCGCCACGTGTCTGTTGAGATCAAATTTTCGGTTGAATCGCTTGTTGCAAAGTCGTGCAGACGAGGTCGAGGTGCTGCCTCAGCTGGGGAGCCGTATCGCGTCGACGCAGTACACTGTCCATGTTTTGTGGGACAATCCTATAGGTCAAAGGGGTGCGAGAGCGAGTCATTTGTGTTGAGAGCCGGGACTGTCGCGCAGAAGCTGAGAGGAAGCAGGGATTATAATGAACTGTCTAAGCGCGTCGCGTAGAAACACCGACGTGTTTCATAGTCATACAAGTATAATGGTGTCTAAGTCGTGGACAAGGTTGGTGCTTATGGCGCTTGGACCTTACCACATTGAGCGGTTTCATTGTGTTCAGTCGCGGTAATAACATGTTGCGATTGAACATCGCTCTGGCGAGGTGATTTCAACAATTCGCTGTTTGGAAAAGATGGTGCGAACAACCCAAGATTTAAGCATACTTGATCAGCAGAGGCTCTGCAGGTGAGCTGTTATGTATGCTGTTTGTCGCCTTCAGTAGATACAAGCACAGAAAAGGGACAACGGGTGTTAAAGGGATGGCAACCGTGTCTCTTGACGGTTGCTACTGCCTTGTACTCGTCGGGCGCCAATTCGGCAACTATTGCTCAGTTGTACGGAATAGCTACACCACTCCAAAGAAATACGCGTCCCATCACCGTGACGTCCGTAATGTCCATTGGCAGCGATTATGTCGAGAGATGATGGCAACCAGAGTACATACGCCCGAACTCTTATCTTTTATTTCGAGGCAAAGTGTGGGAAGTTCTGAACTTGAACCTGCCAGAGAGGTGCCGAGGTGCCGAGCTCAAGCTAGGATCGTCGCGAAGCAACAACTTGAATCCGACTATTTCAACCACCAACCGTCATGCACGAAAATATGAGACTCGTCTAATCTAGGACTCTTACGTCCTTGTTAAAAGCAAACTTTACATAGTCGAGAGGTACTTTTTGTCTCTGGTAAGTCTGCCCTGGCCTCATAAGCGGCGGTACAAACCACGGCCTCTCGCCTCGCACTGACGTAGCCATCGCGGGGACTATCTCCTCGACGACGTTGCAAGTAGTGTGTTTTCCTTCTGAATGTGTAGCTTTGAGACTGACTAGCACTTCCTGTACAACATTAAGGTGAAAACTCTGTACTTTATCCCTGGAGAGCCCACTGTACCCGCCATTACACACAGGTTATCATGTCATCACGATAAACAATTGATTAAGTGGACTTCTTTCATCACGTTGCCACATTCCATTTATAGAAGCTTGCTAGTGCTAGTGGTCGGTCACTCGTCCTTGTATTCGTGCACTCATGGTCAAGCTTACAGTACTTCTCGTCGGTGCTACTGGACGCACCGGAGGCTCCATAGCTGATGCTCTTCTTAGAGATCCGTCTTTCGTGAGTATTCAACTTACCCACCAAAGGTCAATCCAGTTGATTATAAATCCGGGATCAGCATGTTATAGCAGCTATAAGGCCATCTTCTGTCTCGAAACCGGAGACAGAGAACTTAAAGCTGCGAGGTGCAGAGATAAGGGTTGTTGACCTTGCAACTGCGACTGCATCCGAACTTGATGGAATATTAACGGGGGTTAAGATCGTCATCTCGACAATCGTTTACAATCAGCTGCAACAGCAGAAACCTCTCGTGGATGGAGCCAAACGGGTGGGCGTGGAGAGATTCATCCCTTGCGACTGGGGCACAGCCTGCGAGCCAGGTCAGCGACAACTGCATGATGAGGTATTTCCATTTCAATCTCGATCCTACTGCAAATGCTAATCATGGACAATAGAAACTTGAGATTCATGAATATATCAAGAACGCTGGTCTAGGTTACACGTTTATTGATGTCGGTTGGTGGTGAGTGCTCGAGACTGTTGACTCTCGCCATCTAAAGTGAAATGCACCAGGATGCAAATCACCCTCCCTGTTCTTGATCCATCAAAGGCAACAAACCCTTCCCTCGCAGAGTTCTCAAAGGAATTTTTCGGATCCGGAGATGTGAAGACCGCCGTCACTGATAACCGAGACATTGGGAAATTTGTCTCGCATATCATCAAGGACGATCGAACTTTGAATAAGTATATTTTCTGCTGGACCGAAGAGGTGACCCAGAACGAGGTCCTGGCTCTTTCAGAGCGCATCTCCGGCCAAAAGATCTCGATCACACAGTTTAGCGCAGACGAAGCTGTTAAGAGAGCGCAGGAAGCTGAATCGACTCTTAAGGCATATCTGGAGTACCAGGTCAGCCTTTGGATTCGAGGTGATAATACGGTTGAAAATGCGAAGAAGCCGGAGTACGGAGAAGCATTGGATGCGAGAGAGCTTTATCCGGATCTAAAGCTTAACAGCTTGGAAGACTTTGCGAAGGAATTCTACGGATAGATTTTATGAGTGCGGACGTAGTGTATTGTGATTGATAACTGTTTGGAATAAAATCACTGAAAATTTCAAAGTAAGTATTCCCTTACTCCTGTATCATTGCACTGTCGTTTCGGTACTGTGTGTGAACGGCTACTTTCACTGAAAAGCACTGGCATGCAGTAATCAAATAGATAAAAATGAAATAAACATCAGAAACCGTCAACAATGTCCACTGGTAGCTATTAAAGTGGACATTGTTGACGGTTTCTGCTATTATGTCGAATTCGCCTTCGGCTAGTTTGTCGCCGGTAAGTTCTCCGTCTGACTCTTGCTTATCGCCTTGAGCTTGCCGAGGTGCCGACCTGAATTCCGGCGGGGTCAGGCTTTGTCATCATTCAGTTGCCATTGTCGCGAAATATTGTATGTACGTAACGAGGCCAATGATCTCAACCACCAACGTCACTGTCGTTTTTTGCTGCGCGCCTCGAAAATATCACTCGGATACTATCTAAACTGCGAATCTTATATTTCCGTAACAAAGGAGCTTTCGACAATATCAATCATCAGTGTCGAGATGCCTCGCTCTCCTCAAAGTAGCCGGGTCGTTATTTCAATACAAGTGGCCCCAACCTTCGACATCCTGACTGGCGGCTCTGATGGACTTTGGTCAATTAGTCCTCTGCATAATCAGGGCACAATATGGTACTCTGGATATAATAGTGAGTGATGTCTTAGACTATAGCCAACGATTTGACTTGGTAATCGACAGGCAATCCGATATCACTCGCATGCAATGAGAATGAAATTTCAATGCTAGGTACTGTTTTTTTCACTAATATCGAGAGTTTCCACTCCTTCCGCAACCGCAACAACGTAACTGATCTCATACCTGGCCTAAACCCAACTGTCATGGAATCTATGAAGTCAAGAGTCTCGCAAGCCGGCCGACACTCTAGCAATCTTAGAAGAGATCAATCTTTTGCTTCCTTTCACACAATCTATCATTCCGACTTTACTGACTTGACTCGATCAGTCGGAACCTGTCAGGCTCATCAACACACCGGACTTTACATTTGTGTCATGGAATTAGAGGAGTTGGTCACTTAAGACGCTTGCTTCTATTAACCCCCTGTATAAAGCGCAGCATCACTGCCGGTGTAGACGTTGATGATTTCTGATCAAGGAAACCGGCAATTTCAATATATTGCATCGTTCTCCAGCTTTTACACACCAGAAAACGTATCGATGGGTATCGCAGGAGTTTATACGCCAAAGGATCGTCTATCTGCCTTTGACTTTTATTTGTAAGTCCACGAGGTTCTTTGGAAACAGAGCCAACGGTCGAGATCTTTAGTAACTCTGGTTCTATTGCTCTGTTCTGTCTAAGGAGCTTTCTTTTCAGCCTTTCGTTCTCCAGAAATCAGGTCATAACACAGATAGCCTGCTCTGGTGGTTATTTGGTCTCAACAATCTCGCGCTGAGGTGACGCCCGCGGAGAACATTACTCGACGACGGTGCAAACAGTGTGCATTCTCCTTCCTGAATGTGTAGTTGGACGCTGACCATGTAACACTTACTGTAGGTCTTCAAGGTGGCCACTTCAAATCTACTCTATTTTTTGGGAGGGCCTCAGCGTGCTGGTACTGATGTGATAAATAATATCAGTATGTAGCACCGTGGGCATTGAAGGCAACGCTACTAGTAGCACGGTCAAGATCACGATGATAGCTGCCATGTGAACTAGAACACAATGCTACTCGTTAAGTTACACCCTCAAACTCACATCATGATATCGCATTGGATAGTTTATTAATGTGATTTAATCAAGGACATAAAGTCAAGGTATCAACACGCCAGAACGTTGTGCATATCACATGCGCTAGCAGCGAACTTGCAAGTTCCGACATCGGGTTTCTGCAAATTGGACTTGCGTAATGAACACGCCAATAGCTCCTTTATTGAACAGAAGCGAACTTGCAAGAAATTCCGCCGTCGGCTTTCTGTGAGTAGTTGGACTTACGTAATGCTCCCGGGGATGGGGAAACTTGAACACACAAAAAGTTGATCAGACCGCCGGTCACGTGATAAACCCGTACCTCTCGGATGAACTGAGGTTAGTGCTGTTTTAAGTCTTCCGTACGTTTCTTTCATCTGCTAACTGCTGAAAATTGTCTATATCTCAGACAACCAAGTATCTGTCATCTTCAAGTACTTTTTTCTCTCCGGAAATATATAATCTAAGCAGTAGATGATTCACTCTTCTCCAATTTCATCCCCCTCCTCTTCATGTCGTCCTCATATAACGACGGCGCGGAAAAGATTGGGCCCGTTATTGGTGATCCAGCTTCGAGTACAATGACTAGAGCCGAAACACTCACTGTAGACCAGCCTCAAACTCTAATTACTCCTTTGTCCGACGCCGAGAAGGCGGAAACTTCAACGGAAAAGAAGAAGCCCGGTGCCGCATGGAAGGATGATGAGGTTTATGAGATTCCTCACAAGTTAGCGTTTAATTCTCTTACACAATACTTTAACGTTGACACTCTCGAACAGTAACATGAAGATTGTCTTTCCTGGGTAGGCCTTGAATTCCTTGCTGTATTTCTCGAGTGAATAATAGAGCGCATTATGTAGGCTTATGTTGACGATGCTTCTTGCGGCATTGGATCAAACAATTGCCGCTGTAGCTCTACCGATAATTGTCAAGGATATTGGCGGCGAGTCAGGTTATAGCTGGGTCGGATCTGCGTATCTTTTAAGTGAGTGCCTTTCTTGGACTAACATCTATTAAACCCTGACTCTTAACTTTTCCAGTGTGTGCATGTATGTACTCTTTTCAGCACTTTCGTTATAAATTGCCGTGCGCGGACTATATGGCTATACTAACTTGTATATGCCACTGCGTCGTAATCATCCCCGTCTGAAGGGGGAGGCTGACCTAAGACCTAGTTCTGCTCTGTTTCCGCATCATAATTTCCTAGCTAACTGTGCTTTTGGTGTAACTGACTCGTCATCTTGCAGGTTTGGCTCCATTATATGGCAAGCTGTCCGATCTAATGGGCCGAAAACCTGTTCTCCTTTTCGCTATCTTCGTGTTTCTACTAGGATCCGCGCTCTGCGGTGCAGCCCAGAATTTCGCGTGGCTTGCTGTTTGTACGTTTGGAATATTTTGCTTCGAACTTATGAACTAACGTTTCGTTCTCTTCTGGGAAGGTCGTGGACTGCAGGGAATAGGTGGCGGTGGAATCATTCAACTGGTGATGATTGTCACATCGGATATAAGTGAGTTCGTTCTCAAGCTATATGATTTAATCGTTCCTGATCGTGTCCCAGCTTCACTCGAGGAACGAGGAAAGTATGGTGGCATCATCGGTGCGACTTGGGGCATAGCCAGTGTAGTTGGCCCACTCGTAGGTGGTGTGCTCGCGGACCATGCCTCTTGGAGATGGTGTTTCTGGATCAACCTGCCAATAGGAGGAATCGCTGCACTCTTTTTATTGTTGTTCCTCCGCCTCAATCCCCATAAACCACGTCCCCTCCGCGACGTCGTCTCAAGCTTCGATTTCTTTGGGCTCTTCCTTATAATGGCTGGCACTGCGTTACTTCTGATTGGATTTCAGGGCGCACAGGCCGCCCGGAAAGGTTGGCACGCTCCTGTTACTCTCGCCCCCCTGTGCATCGGCGGTGTCATGATCGTCGCTGGGGCTATAAACGAATTCTTCACATCAAAAGAACCAGTTATCCCACCTAGACTATTCAAGACGCGTACAACTGCTGCACTCTTGGTTGGGGCGTTTCTACATTCCGCGGTATTTTTCGGGTCCAGCTATTATATCCCACTTTACTTCCAAATCCTTGGGTCAAGCGCAACAATGGCCGGCGTGAGACAGCTGCCTTTCACGCTCGGTTCATCGCTTTTTGCTTTCATCAGTGGTTTTGCCGTTGCAGTGACGGGGCGCTATCGCTCCGTTATGTGGGCTGGTTGGTTCATTATGACTCTTGGTTTTGTGAGTTCGCTTACTGAACGATCAAGTACTCCAGACTCATCTTATGCTCTAGGGACTGATGATAATGTTGGAAGAGAACTCTAGCCAAGCCAAGCAGGAGATTTTTATTCTCATTGCTGGTATTGGTTCTGGTTGTCTATTCCAGCCACCTATGATCGCTCTTCAGGCTGCAATGCCTCTCAAGGATATGGCCATCGCCACCGCTGCGTATGGCTTAGTTCGGTTAGCGGCACTTCCTTCCTCGCTATCTCTCGTATTCCACCTTTCTAATACCTCTTATACAGTGAAATCGGGGGTACAATTGGTATCTCAATCGGCGACACTATCTTTTCTACGGAACTCAGCAAGCGTATTGCAAGGGTTTCAGGATACACAGGTCAAGCAGGCACACAAGGCACCGTCAATCTCACCGGTCTTACGCACATTCAGCCCGATTCCCTCCGCCAGCAAGTCCTGCATGCGTACACGCGCAGTCTTGCAACAATTTACATAGTTTATCTGCCTCTATCATTTGTGGGCCTTTTGTTTAGTAAGTGTTTACGCCATTCATTTGTAATGCTACATAAACACTAACCGTCTGTAATATCTGTAGTTCTAGGCCTTCGCGAATACTCTCTGCAGCGGACTGTTGAGCGTGAAGAAAAGGCTGATCCAAAGGATGGCGAAAAGCAGGATGCATCACAGCCCGGAGATACATCCTCCTATTCATCGCCCCATGCAGACAAGTCGAGCGTCGATCGCAATTGATCAATCATATCAAAGACAGGTCACTTGACATGTCTTGATATAATATTTTAGAAGACTATGTCCGATCGTTTCCTTTCTTCTTCTTCTTTTGGTTTCCGACCCTCTTTTGATTTCCGACCCTCTATATGTTGAAAGATAGAGCAATAAAATCTACTTAGTAAAGCTCAACATCATAATTATGAGATATAATTTGCTAGTGTTAAGACTGCTCGGATCGGCTCCCCTTCGTCAAGATGCTGAGCAACGTGAGACTAGAATGGGGTGGCCTAAATGCTATAACTTAAATTTACTACATATAAACTGAATTCAAGTTGCCGAGATGCCACGTCCCGAGACCTGATAGGAGATCTGACTAGCTGAGTTCTTCATGTAACTTAGTGACGAGTATTTATTAGAAAATGTGCGACTTCAGATAGGGCACCATCCTTATGTTTAGACATTCCAGTATCAGCCAGTGTTGACGTATGATTGATTACTAGCGTTTTCGGATATAACGGGTGTTAGAACCGTGGTATAGTACTAAACGCCTTTCAAGTTCCGAACACGGGCCCGGCCTTCACTTTTCCTTCAACACCCTCTGCCGTTCGGAGAGAGCCATACAGTGTTCAATAATTGTTGCTCTACCCAGGTGAGCTCTTTGGCTATCACTTTTGTTACTACTCACAATTCTTTTAGATATCCCAAAACTTTCATGTGTCTTCGAAAGTACGAGTAACGTCGGTATCTAAAACTGTCATACCGTTTCTGTTGGATCAAGTTGAACCATCGTTACCCTGTACACCGGCCAATCCTCAGCGCTTTAATTCGGGGATTGCAATGTATGTATGATGGAGGTTAGGGAATCCAGATCTGCCTCGCGTTCAGGGTCCTTTAGTCGCCTCGAGGCAAACGACGACAACACGACGTGATTATAACGCGAGCTTCTTCCTTTCCTGAATGAGCTGGGACGCATGGTGATAATAACGCGTAGTTCGACTTATAGAGCTTACATCGTGTTGACGCGAGACAAGTATAAGATGAAGGTTCGAACGACATGGTCTCTCCCAAGAAGTCTGATTCTCCTGATCGCAAAGCCTTCTTTCCTCTACTGCAATGCCGGCTGTTCGAACCCAATCCCGTTCTGTGCGATCATTACAAGGTAAGCCTGCGTCTATCATCGCACATTACTCATTTTATTGAGATAACTCTTATAGAGCCAATGCCATATAGGACGCTGCAAGCCGACTATCTTGAATCTGCTCGTGATGAGTTTTCTCTCCGGAAGAGAATGGCGACCTACGTACCTCTATCGCCTCCCGCCACCCCTTCTCCATCGCCTAGTCCTCCTCCATCGCCTACGTCCTCTCGCGTGCCTACGCGATCCAAATCAACCACTACACAGAAGAAGAAGAAATCACCAAACGCCTTCATTCTCTATCGTTCCTACGTCTTGGCCCACAGCTTGCTCCCGGGAAGCGTTACCCATCAGAACGATGTCTCCAGGCGCGTGGCAGAGCTATGGCGTTCGGAGACGGACGAGGTAAAGAGACGATTCTTCCAGATGGCGATAGAGGAGAGGGAGAGGATGGAATCGCAAGGTCTTCTCAGTCATAGCTACCTTGCGGAAAGAGGGAGAAAGGTTGAGACTGGATCGAAGTCCAAAACCAGACGGCAAGCAGCATCGACATGGACACCATCGCCGACTTCCACCCCGGAGAGACGCCGATTCTCCTCACTATCGTCACCACCTCCATCACCACATACAACACCATTACCTACAACCTCGTCAAATCAGTCCGAGTTCTTGAACCCGTTCTCATCTGAATCAAGCTCCGAAAAGGTGAGAGTATTTCTGTTGTCTCTCTCTTCTCCGTTCTAACGATTACTAGGTTCCAGAACTTCTCCCGGAATCAGAGTTATCGCCAGTCAGCCCATTCAATATTGACTGGAGCGCTTGCAGTCCCTGCTTAGGTGAAACATTCCCGGCCATCTACAATGACGAACCTGTTGCTGCCGGACCCTCTTTTTTGGAGGTTGATGCATGGGGAGCTGTCCGCGCTTTCTTCGATAGGCACCCGCATGAGTCTCGACAGAACGTCGGCATGTCTGTCTCTGTCGAAACGGACACCAGCGACGATCTCGCAACTATGTTTGCGAGTACGCTCGACTTTTCAAATTCCGAGGCGATTTACGGAAACCCATCCAATCTTCAAGCTAGCACGTCAATGATCTATCCGCTAGACTGTTGCTCAACGGATTTAAATCAAGGCATGCTACCTTACGCGAGGGGCCCAACTCCATGGTTCCCTTCAGATGTCTGCGATCTATCTTCATCGTAGTTATGGCAGATTCTTTCTATTTCATCTTCGTCCTCATGTACACTACGCTTACTTTGTGACTCTTTGTCGCCTTTCTCCATTGGCTCATACATCATGATGAAGTCAAAGAGCGCCTGCCACGTGTGCCTGCTCGTACATTCGCCCCCCACGTGTTTTGCAGTCAAACCACTGTGGCTCATGCCCGATTTGTGCGATATGCGAGCTCCAGCACTCTTTTTGTCCTTTTCTTGGGCCTTCATTGCTACCGTCGCTATTGCATTAAAGGATGCCGCATTGCTCTGTGCCCCTTGTGGTTTTTCTACTATATCCTTCATCGTGATCTCCCCGTAAATCTATGGCCACCTCTCCAAATGGGATGCGGTCTGCAATCATCGCTTTTGCCGTGGCTCTTGGCCTCCTCAAAGTAACCACACTAATATCTGTTTAAAGGCTACCACAGCTAGTACAGTGATGTCCAGAAACTCGATACCCTCGTCCTCTCGAGCTGTGCTTGATTGCTTGCAAGATGATATACGACTCCTCCCCAGATATGTCTTTTGATGAAGGCTCATCTGCGCATTCCTACAAGCACTTCATGCCATCGTTCCGCTCTACCTCTTTCGACTCTTCCGACTCGGACATGTCCGCTTTTATTTCGCTTCCCCAGGAACTGGTTTATACGACCGTTCAGGTGTGCCAATATCCGCCTTCGATTTGTATCTATAATATTGACCCTTCACAATAGAGTGTACTTCCTCCCGACAGCCTGCTGTTGGAGTCTTACAACCCTGCACCACCCCGTCCCCATCCTCGAATATTTGCTCCGAAACCTGTTAAATGCAAGCCAGCCGGGTTCCCAAGTACCCTCAAATACTTGGAGAGCCTTGTCGAACCCAATCTTCGACATGATAATATGAGAAGCCACGCAAGTCGACCTATGGTTGGATTGAACTCCGGGAAGTTAGTTTACACCGAAAAGAAACAGTTGCCAGTGATTGGCGCAGACGGAATACCAAGTCAGCTTTTTTCTGAGAGACCTGAGGTCTGTGCCCCCCTCGGGATCTTGGGGCATATGGATTACAGCAGTTCTGCCAGTGTGCCATTCTTTCCTTCATATTTACCTCCTGGAAATCACGTTCCTCGGCGTACGTTTCTGATCTCTGATGCTTCCTTGCTTGGAATACTGACATCTATTTGTTCTGAAGTGAAAACATGTGGGACATATCATTCGGCACGTTTCCAGGTATTTAAGATTCCGAATCCTAGCACTGCGGACGTGACCACGCAATACAGTGCGCCCTCCTTGCAGAATTCTCCCGCGACCTGGGATATTTATGCAGATTCTCCTGACTCTGCGCCATCCGACATGTTCCCCAGTCCATATTCTGAAGCGAACACCGACTTACACGCGGGGTCCGAGTACAGTCTACCGTCCTCAGGTTACGGATTTCCTCCAGCTCGCGAGGGCCTATCCTTTAACGACAGGCAAATTGATTTAAAGCATGGTTCGACCATGCGACTTTTTCCAGCTGTATGGCCAAGTTCCGACTTAGACACTTCAGAGATGTCTCTGCCTCGATGCAGCTGTGTCTATTGTAATTAGCCGACGTCTGTTACGAGATCCATTGCCTTCGTAGTAGACATCTGATATTACATAGAGTATCGCGCATCAATCTGTAGGATTTAAGTAGCAAAGAGATCGTTGTGTTTTTCATTGGGCCTTGGTATGCTTTAGTTGTCCCCCAGACTTGATCACTCTTTCCGATCAAAATTGAATGGTGAACGAGAAAGAATGCCTCTTTCCTGACACTGAGGGTGTTATCGTCGTGGGACAAGGCCCGCGAGGTGCTTCCATAATTGGCCACACGCGTCCGCACGGTACTAATTTTGGGCTTTAGACCATGCTTTCGTTCTTGCCTTCGACCTATTTGAATATCACGTCAACTTACAGGATGTCGGGCTCATCGTATTGTTCATCTCTCCTCAAGTCCACCATCAAGAGCAGATGCTGCCCGTTCATCTGGACGGTTCGAAGGCTCTTCGTCAACCTGCGAAGAGCAAGCATCGTGCACCATGGTCATTTTGTGCCCTTATCCTCTTTTCACTATTTGTCGTGAGCAGGCATGTCTATCTGGCACATACTGAGATGAGGACGAGTAGTATTCTCCCTGTGAACGCCGACGCTATTCATGAGCGGTGCAACAATCTCAAATTGAAGCCCGGGCCACCTCCGACGTTTCATGAGCGCAAGTTCTCCGATAGGTTCGTTGCCGGGACAAAGCCGACGCTTATCAAGAATGCCACAATCTGGACGGGAAGAATTAACGGATTAGAGGTCATCAAAGGCGATATTCTTTTGGATAAGGGGCTCATACAAGCGTTTGGTCGAGTTCCGAGCACTTTCTTGACCAGCTTGGGCGACGATCTGGTGACAGTCGATGCGAAAGGAGGATGGGTATCGCCAGGGTAAGCAACTTACTTTCCTTACGAGTTTTAGCTCATAAACTATTAGAATCGTGGATCTGCATTCGCATCTGGGCGTCGATTCTGCCCCATCTTTGAGCGGTGCGAACGATGGAAACTCTCGCCACGGAATCACACAACCCTGGCTGCGTGCTCTTGATGGCTTGAACACGCATGATGATGCGTATAAGCTTTCAATCTCGGGGGGCGTCACTACGGCTTTGGTTTTGCCGGGCTCTGCTAACGGTATAGGTGCGTCAGAAATAACACTCAAATGATTTCGGTAATAACTTTGCTAACTTTGATTCTTCCAGGTGGTCAAGGATTCGTGATTAAGCTTCGTGAGACACAAGAGCGATCGCCCACGTCCATGCTACTCGAACCTCCATTTGCATTGAATCGCACCTCAGCAATTGACCTATCCGCACCTCCAAGATGGCGTCAAATGAAGCATGCGTGTGGGGAGAACCCTCGCCGTGTCTATAGCAATACTCGGATGGATAATATTTGGGCATTCAGAGAAGTTTACGATACGGCCCGTCAGATCAAGGAAAAACAAGATGCATACTGCGAAAAGGCTCTGAACAATGAGTGGTTGGGTCTAGGCGAATTTCCCGAAGAACTCAAGTGGGAAGCCCTGGTGGACGTTCTCAGAGGTCGCGTCAAGGTTTGATTGTGACTCTAGAAGATATTTCACTGTGTATCTAATATCCTCTTCAGGTACAAGTTCACTGTTATGAAACAGTTGATTTAGACGATATAGTCCGGGTACGACATTTATAGCCTCAACTCTACTGGCAACCCTTTTTAACTCTTAGCTTTTCAGCTTACGAACGAATTCCAATTCCCAATTGCGGCATTCCATCACGCCCATGAGACATACCTCGTTCCTGAGCTATTGAAGCAGGCTTATGGTGACCTTCGTTTCTCTGAAGTCACTGTGCTGAAACGTGCTAATGTGTAACGTTTAGGCAATGTTCCAGCGTCAGCAATTTTCGCAACGAATGCGCGGTACAAACGAGAGTCTTACCGAGGCTCAGAGTTCGCTCCGAAAATCTTGGCGCAGAATGGACTTCCTGTTGTGATGAAGGTAAGATCTTTATTCCCTCCCTCAAATATGATCTCCTGACATGACGACCCCACAGAGCGACCGTAAGTTTCATTGAATAGCCTGCCTTAATCGTATAATTGATCCGTATCTAGACCCCGTACTCAACTCTCGCTACCTATTATACGAAGCCCAACAAGCCCATTACTACGGGCTCGCGGATAATATTGCTCTGTCTGCAGTGACTACGACCCCCGCTACAGTCATGGGAATGGACCATCGTGTTGGCTTCATTAAGGAAGGCTTTGATGCAGGTTCGTCCGATTTGCTTCACTCCTTTGTTCAAGTGTAGACTAATTTCACAATTCTAGACCTTGTGATCTGGGACTCACATCCCCTGGCTCTTGGTGCTACACCTAAGCAAGTCTTCATCGACGGAATCGCTCAGCTCGCCTCACCAAATGTTGTTAACAAGCCCGCTGCATTCCAGAAGACACCAAAGACACCAAACTTTGACAAGGAAGCCGCTAATGCAGTCGAGTATGAGGGCCTCCCACCGCTCGAACCAGAACAGTCCCTACAAGGCACGGTTGTCTTTACGAACGTCAAGAGTGTAACTCAGAGGGTGAGCGGTGCACAGGGTGCCGAGATTGTTGAGACTTTCCGAGTGGATTCCTCGACTAGCGACACGCAACAGCTTGGCGTGGTAGTAGTCGACCAGGGGAGGATCACTTGTGCAGGTTTAACAGAATCTTGTGCAAGATTTTTGAATGGCCCCTCAGAAAAAGTCGTGGACCTTAACGGCGGGTCTATTGCTCCATCTCTCGTCTCTTACGGATCGGCGCTCGGCTTACAGGAGATAAACGGTGAGGTATCGACACAGGATGGCGTTGTCTACGACGCATTCAATGAAGATGTTCCAAGCATCATTGGAGGTGATAAGGCGACAGCGCTCATCCGCGCTGTGGATGGATTGCAATTCGCAACTAGAGACGCTTAGTGAGTCATCGCCGTTAGCTTTTTTACCTCCCCATGAGCTTACGATCATGCAGTCTCGCTTACCGTTCAGGCGTTTCGGTCGGGATCACAGCTCCAAAGAGTCGCGGATTCTTGTCCGGTCTTAGCACGGCATTCAACCTCGGAGCTCCTCACAAGCTGGCGAAAGGTGCAATTCTGCAAGATATTACTGCAGTACATGTCAGTATTGGACACGGTGGTGCAAACCCAAGCATTAGCACTCAGATTGCGGCGCTCCGTGGCCTTCTGCATGGAACCGGGACCGGGGATGTGGGAAAGTGGTTTGCAAAAGTCGTAGAAGTGAGTTGATTCAGCCGTGTTGGACGAACTTAAAGCTGACGAACTTGAAGGGAAATGCGACGCTGGTTGTCGATGCGGTCAATGCTGATATTATATCGACCATCGTCGTTCTCAAGAAAGAAATTGAGGCTGAGACTGGTAAAAAAATAAAACTCACGATCACGGGGGCGGAGGAGGCACATCTCCTTGCCAAGGAGCTCGCAAAAGCTGATATCGGTGTTGTTCTTGTTCCATCCCGCCCCTTCCCGAAGTCTTGGGAGAAGCGAAGAATGTACGTGGTTCTGATGTTCGAATCCTCTTATCGCTAGCCACTAAAATATGGTTCGCCGAATCCACAGATTACCTGGGCCGCCTTTGACTAAAGACAGCGCCGTATCTCTTTTAACGGCTCACAACGTGACCATTGGAATTGGTATCGAAGAGCCCTGGAGCGCAAGGAACACCCGCTTTGACATCGCTTGGGTAAGTATCAGAGATGCATTTTTCTGCCTTGCATAGAGTCGAAGAAACTGTTATATTGACTTTCGGGCTGAACAGGCCGCTTTGGAAGCTTTGGGAGATATCTCGCGTACTCAGGCACTTGCGATGGCATCGTCTAACCTTGAAAAGCTCCTGGGATTGAAAGTCCAGGACGAACTTGCGGATCTCGTTGCTATGGAGGCGGGTGATATTCTTGACTTCGAGAGCAAGGTCATCGGTGTCATATCGCCGGGAAAGCGTCAAGTCGATATTTTCTGAGCCCTTCCGTACCGTCGTATATGGGATAAGAAAAAAACAATAACAAATAGTTTAGCAAGAATACAAAGCAAAGAATTTCAGGGTGCTGAGAGTACTGATTCATTGTGAGTAATGGTCCCATTTAGGTTGGTTGACCCGGCGTTGGGTCGAGCAATTTTGCGATCGATGTATTCTTTAATGTCCGGCAATGCACGGGCTAGAAGCTTGATGGTCCTCTTTTCATCTACATAGCACGTTAATAAGATGCCAACAAGTGAGAAAAAATCAAGTACCATATTGCTTGACCGTACCGTGCCGCTTGCGAAGCTTCCCTTCCAGTACGATAGGATGTGATTGTGGAACCACTACGTAAGAGTGCTAGATGATTTTATGCCGTCAGCTCTACATATCTAGAACGAGTGACACGAGCAACAAGAACTAACTTTGATATACCATCTTCTAAGTTCGTCCTCGTCTCTAGGGATTTGGGGAATGTCGTCCTGCCCAACTACCAGAACAGCAGACGTCACCTTTTGCATCACGCTGTGCGCTTTATTACGAACAGACCAGCGTCAGCATTGATTTCTCTCCGGTCTCACGAATCAGAACTCGAAGACTAGCCTCTCTCAGAAATGAGCTCCATGAGAGCAGTACATCCCGGCCCATGACCGAACAGAATTATATGAGAAGCATTCGATAACCTACATCAATGAGGTTAGTTAGTGACGAGATTGGGAGAGTTGTGATGGGGAATTCACTGTATGTAATTGTCCCAAAGGTAAGTCAGGACTTCTCGACCAAGCTCCGTCCATGTTCGACTCTGATAAACCTGCGATGTTAGCGCAGAAAAGGGAGAAGTCGAAGCACATACATGGTTTTGGAGAGCCGGTCGCGGAAATGTGTTCACTTCGACGTAGGAGAAGTGCTTATCCTTTACCCATTCAACGAGTCCTTTTGTGACATCCACCTGTAGGCGTTTGAAGTCAATGAAGGAAGCCATCCGGTACATAGAGACAAACCAAGTATGAGCGTTCAACGTTGATATCGGTCGTCATCGCACCAGCAAGCTCGACACGAACGTTGCCGCTAGTTTCGAATCACATGAGCGAAATAAACTGAGCGGTACGGACAAATATAGAACATACAACTGGTGCACGAAAAGCACAAGCGTTTCGTTTTCGAGAACATCGGGACTGCATTTTAAAATGTTATGATTGGGAAGAGAATACGAAAGAAAAAAGTGAACGAACGAGCATAAAACCTGAGTTTGGAATCGTTCGTCTATCTCTGAGTCCATCAGGGGAACTTCCAATATCTTGTATATCTGAAACAGGTATTCCCGTCGTTGAATCTTCAGCAGTTCTGTGCGACAGAAACATCAATATTGTCGTAGGAAAGTGCGCGTGCGATGAGCGGAAATAATTGGCTTAGGTTACCCCGATAGTATATCCAGAGGCGAGGATATGGGGGATGTAGTCGTAGATTTTATTACTCACCTGGGATCGACACGGTTTGAGCAGGCTCCTCTAAATGGATGACAATTAGGTCAAGTAGTTCCGTCTGCATTGATTAATCTTTCCAACCTTCGCTGGGTTCACATGATTTGGGGTCAACGTTCTTCCAATACTTGCTTTGATGCGTGGCCACAGCCCATACTGTTTCTGTGGCTAATTCATTGGCGACCATGCTCTTCAGCTCAGGTGGGGCATCGCCGAGCAAAACGCGCGTCACCGCTAGTGCAGAATTCGATATTGCATCGACATTATATCCACCCTACGACCGCGAATGAGCGTCAGCGTGAACTTGATTTTCCTGAACGTCAGTTCGGAGAATCAAAAAGGGTGTGAAGAGGGGAGTTCGTACAGCAGAACGATACATGCACGCCATAACGGAAACAGGACCCTCTTACCTCAAGCGCAACGACCATTTTCCCACCTGCCAGAGTGGAAAGCATATGCGTCATATGCGCATAACCGGCTGGTGTAACACAACATTGTCCTAGCTCGTCTCCATCCGCAGCATCGAAGCCAGCAGAAACTAATGAATGTACATCGACATATTATTTCAGCTGTAATTGGGACGAGCCACTTACTGATGACGAGGTCCGGTGCGAATTCAAAGGCTATGGGCATAACTATTTTCATAAATGCATGCAGATACTCTGCATCCCCCATGCCTTTTTCTGGCCAAGGAACATTCACTGATCTGTAAATAGAAAGTTTCAGTAAATATACATATCCGAAAAGGTATCAAAGAACAAGTGAACGTGTTTATTCCAATATAGGAATAAAATATTTGAACAACTTCGGACGACAAACTGCTTACTTTCCCAAGCCTTCTCCTTCTCCACAAGAGTCCATACCCCCGAACGGGCCACATGGATAAAAGTCACCTGCATCATAGCGATGCAAGGAGATATAGAGGACACTGGGGTCATCCAGAAAAGCGCGTTGTGTTCCATTACCTATGACATGCCGAGTCAAGCATGTAAAAGGGCCTGACTCTGAAACACGTACCATGATGTACATCCCTACGTAGGTCAAAATGAGGATGTTAGCTTCCGTCATACTAGTGTACGAATCAACTAACCAATCCAAGATCAGTATTCGCTTCATGGGCGTTAGCTGCTGAACAACTCGCGTTGCTACTGCAACATTGTTGAAGAAACAGAAGCCCATGTGCTCTTCCGGTTCCGCATGATGCCCAGGAGGCCGAACTATAGCAAATGCCTTATCTAGTTGGCCTCTAGATACTGCCAACGCAGCTTCAATCACACCCCCACAGCTCAACATTGCGGCGAGTGTTGACTGGGGGGACACGTATAGAGAAAGGTGTTCATAGTAGCTTTGAGACATCACGATCTGCTCTACAGTCATCTCTACATATGTGAGATGGTTAGTCGATTACCTTGCGCTCCGAGGAAACAAACTAACGCGCTATCATTTGGACTTTGTCCCAGTGATCCTCGCTGTGAACGAGGAGCACCTCACTTTTCTTGACTTTTCGTATCTGGACTTGCCTCATCCTGGGCAGACAGCCTGCTTCTCGTAACTTCTGATAGATACCCTGAATCCTGGCAGGGGACTCCGGGTGGTGGTCTAGCGGTGCATGTAACATCATGCGATCATCATAAACATAGCCATATCGGCTTGTGACGTTGCCTGTGAGAGACAGAGGAAGGGATCCCGCCCTGAAAGTTGGTTTGTCCTCGGATACCTTTGAAGGTCCCGCGGTAGGTTGTTCATTGTTTACTATGATAGAATCAACCTCCATTGGTTTCTCGGCGTTTGCCAGTGTTTGGGTTGGTACAGCATCGCCAACTGAAGTCGCTGTTGTCCCGTTTACAGTTGGTTGACTTAGATTTATGAGCCCAGATACACCTTGCGCGACTGCAGAGAAGAGAGAAGCCATAGAAAAGAACAAGGAGGAAGC
The DNA here is from genome assembly GCA_910574555.1 of Trichaptum abietinum. Taxonomy (NCBI): domain Eukaryota; kingdom Fungi; phylum Basidiomycota; class Agaricomycetes; order Hymenochaetales; family Trichaptaceae; genus Trichaptum; species Trichaptum abietinum. The sequence continues at coordinate 3,263,284 of CAJTBE010000005.1, read as the reverse complement.
TAGTAGAGGGTCAAGTAACTTGAGTTGAAAAGAAAGAAGAAAGAAAGGCCCAAATAGTGCCTCATGGCTGGCATGGCGTGAGCTTCAGATGCCTTTCTGAGCGGTGGGGGTTGAGCAATAAAATGATGAATATTTATTTTATGATGTTTGTAGTACTTGGTACATCACGATATGAGATCTGTAGCTAACTTAATAATGAAAAGAACTAGCAAGCGAAAATAAACGATTGTCCGAAGAAGAAAATGCTGGTTTACAGATACATATGCGGTTAGTCCATGGATGTAAAGAATTGTGAAGAGTGTCCGAAACATGCGAAAGAAAGCAAGATAGACTGCGAAAGACAAGGACTGTGACTACACGTAAAGAAGGAAGGAAGTGCGAGAAAGCAGATGTCAATAAAGATACACAACAATGTCCGAAAGAATGTCCGATGAGTGATGGTTACTGTAATCCAAAATAAATGTCTGTGTCCGAAAGCAAATGTCCATGTGAAATAGAGTCCGAAGCTCATTTTAGTGTTCATTGAATGTCTAGATCGTCCAGAAGAGTCCAATTGTTGTGATGGAGTCATAAAAAAAAGGTCCATCGTGAATTACGTTAAGGAACGTGGTTGTTGCCAGAAATGTTCGTGATTTTCGGGAGAGATCGAAGGCAAACTCTCTCATGTATTGAGTGGAGGGGCGCTGCTGCTGAGATTGGTTAGCCGCGTCTTCGCCGATTACACAAGGAAAGAATTACCTTGGGGCAAAATTTCTCATAACATGGCCATCACAGGGTACCGAGCGCTGAGGCGAGTCATAGCCGAGACTATTAAGTTTAAATCTTGCTGGGTCCTAGCTTCTGATTGCTGGCTCCAGCTCGCGGAAGGTTGCACTTGATCCAACCCAAAGACGTCTGCGACCGTCATCCAGCAGGGCTGTAGGGAGTTTGTCAGTTTCATGAACAAACATCTTCTGTAATAGGACATCAGACTTACACCGAAGACGGGATCGATGAACTCGTAGTCATTTTCCGTCAGGAGCCTCGTGAGTTGCGCAGCGCTGTGAGCCGCACGCACACACTTCTCAACAGACTGCAGGTCCCCTTGGCGCGCGAAGCGCATGTGTAGTTGAACTAACGCAGCATGGGCAAGAGTATGGACTGCGAGATGGCCGCGGCGGTCCTCATCAGGTAGGCCGGCTGTCAGTTGATGAGCAGGCAGAAGAGTGGTCACGAAGCGGGATATCGTCAATTCTAGGGCTTGGAACTCCTGCAATTCAGCGGACGGTGGTGATGTCGATCCTTGCTGTATGGACGGGCGGAGGCCCCAATTGGCAGAAGCACGTGCAGCTGCGGAGTACAGCGCTGCGGCCTTGACACGGAGTGCTTGCACAGAGAAGCCACCTAGCGTACCAGATGACTGGCCTTGAGTTAGGAAGAAGACGCGTAAAGTTGACTCTCCTTGTATTGTGTCCATAGGGATCTGTGCAAAGGCTATCAGAGAACTGCGGACCGTGTGTTATCGCTAAACTAAAACATACGTGCTCATACTCTTCCACCTCCTCTGGCCACGGGGTGTCGATGCGCGTTTCCACGCAGTCATCGTCAATGATGCATGGCGAGCGTTTGAGAGCGACACTCAGTAGCCTGTCGAGAATGTAAACCTGCCAGAATACGCCAATGCGCTCTCCAAGCTCAATGGCATCCTGAGCCGGCGCAAGACGGAGCGCTGAGGTAGATACTGCGCTGAGACCCTGCATACCTCCCCACTGTTGCTGCTGCTGCGCCATCACCAGCGCCAAAGTAGAGTTGATTTGATGTAAACCTATTTGGACTGCGAGGTCCGCGGCGGCGCTGGCGTGATACGATGCTTCATGAAGACGGCCGGTAGCGAAGAAGTAACGCGCGAGAAGAACAGAAGCCTGGATGGCATCGATCGCAGCGATGGAAGGCGATACCTGCGTAACAGGAGCGGGGGTGATCGACGGTGACAGGCCAGTGGATGGCTGTGGTGTCTGTGTTTGACGCTGATGTTGCGAAATATTCAGCGCGTCCACGAGAGAGCTCTGCGTAAGAGCCAAGTATTGCTGTTCATATGCACCGAGGGGTCCTGAGCGCGACAGGAATGACGCCCAAAGATAGATACTGTTTGCAATGACAGGATGGCGCTGATAGTTGGTCAGATGCACAGCATAAGGGAACTGTTGAGTGACGCTCGGGCCAGGAAATGAACCGGTGATGGAAGATCGAAGGCGTTCGACGTGCAGAGCGAAGCCAGTCTGGTGTCTGTGCTGCAGGAAGATGTCAAGTCTAGAGTCGAAGGGTGGGACTGAAGGTAAGTGAGTGGTCATGGGAAATTTGCTGTATGAGTCATACAGGGCATAAGTGATTTCAGGGGGAATTTCTTCGTTGACTATGAGAGCAGCTGGAGAAAGTGTCTACGAAGACTTGTCAGAATCATCATTCATCCCTAAAAGCAATTTATTTGAACTCACTCGTGAAGGTACGAAAGGCGTCCGCGGTGAGCCCATCGAGTCTTCGATGAAGATCTGATATCAACATAGATGAAGTAAATCCAACTAGAGCAGACACTTACCGAAGCTACTGTAGGGCGAGGCAGCAGCTGAAAGCCCGGGGCTACCAGTGCTCGGTGTACCCCCAGGTGAGTAGGAAGGCGAGGAAGCATCAGATTCGTGACTGTGACTTCGGGCGTGATGAGAATAGCCCGAGCTCAAGCGCGCCGTGCGAGACGCGCCCGACGCACTGCCCGACGCTCGCTGGACGTGTGGATCGTGCAAGACGATCGCCGGCGCCGAAGAGTACTCGGGATCACGAAGCTGCGCGATTTCTTCCTCAAGCCGAGCGATCTTCTCTCGAAGAGCTTGTGTACGTGTCTTGCCTTTACCATCGTCGTACTGGCAGCCATCCGGTTTATGAGCGCGAACACATTGCGAGCACGCTGGCTTAGCGCCATCGCATCTCTAATTTGAAGTTAGCTGTGCAAATAAGATATGTGGCTGTGCGTGCAGATACCATTTTGCGTTTCCTTCGTGAAGTATAGCATGTCAGCTCAACTGGACACAGGGGAAGACGAAGCAAGACGCACCTGCATCTCAAGCAAGCTTTGCCCCTTGGCAGGGTGTTTGCGGACCCCGATCCAGCATCCGACGGTGTTTGTGCCATTATGTTGAAGAAGAAAGATGAATTATACAAGTGTGAAGTTAAGCAAATGACTCTCAGAGTGGGAGCAGGCGGCGAAGACGAATGTGGATGGCAAGGCTTTATGTCGATTTGAAAGTACGGAAAGAAAGAGGATTCAAAGTATAGAAAGGGAAAAGAGCATGGCAAAACCGAAGGATGTGGGGAGAAGAAGAGTGACGGTGTAAAGGACGTCGGACGGGCTCAAAGCAGGCATGATATATATGATTCGAGCGGCACCGGAGCATGGAGGAGATCCCATCTAGCTCGCCAGATCAGCGGGATTGTCAGCTATGACCAAGCGCAAGGGGTTCGCGATACAAGCGATTTCGACCAGATCACTGGAACCTGTAATTGTGTTTCACCGAACGCGAGCAAGATTTGCATGGGCAAAATACAGTTTTGGGCATACGCGAGCACCGCCTTGCTGCATGCGAACATTTTATCCCAAATCAAACAAAGCTGCGCGAATGATCCAGCTCGCACCTGCCTAACAGCGCCTTTCCAGCTTCGAGCTCGAGAGTGAAGCTGGTGCCGTTCCCGCCGCATCGGAGGATGTCTCACATCGGCGTGATGTACCCGCTCTCCGTATTTGTTCCCATCAGTTTTCATAAGCACCGGACTCTACGCCTTCCCTGTTTTGTTCTACGCTCGATGGGTCTTTCTTGCGAGACTTGGTGAGCAGGCTCGAGGCTGTCTGAGCTTTCGCGATGTTTTTATCTGTCGCGGCAGGGTTGGAAGAATATTTCTGAGCTGAAGGGAAAAGGAAGAAAGCGGAAGGCGCGCTGCCGAAACCTCAACTCGAATGCCGCCATCAATTACGGACTTACCCGAAGGCGGTGTCTTCTCCTGATCGCTGGCGCTTGTCTCGAGATGCCAAGCTCATTTCCTTCTTTCCTACACAATCATATACACTAAAGTACCCTGGGTTTTCCTCTCAGCGCATGCTTATCGTATTCAATAATAGAGGTTGTTCACGAGCATAAGTGAAGTTCTTTCGCTAATTGTCATCTTCAAGCTCAATGGCAACTTTCGAATGAATGGGCAGCGGTCCCGCATGTATGTTTTGACGGCACAGAGAGAAGATTACCCGCCGTTCTCATTTATATGTGCCAGCTAATTCCGATAAGAGCTATGATCATATTTCATCCGCGCCATCAGAAGCAATCGACACCAGGCACTGCGAAAGGTGGTAATTAGACTAAGTCATTTGTCCTCCGAGGATTGCGTGTACATCAAGCCGAGAGATATCAGAAGTGGGGAAATGTTGATATCAGATTCCACAACATAACTTATCTTCGACACAAAGGAATACACCAGGAATTGATAGCTAAACTTAGCTTGCCCATGAATCACTGATTTCCTACGTATATGATGCGCTGCGTGTGTATTCAAGTTGTATCTGACCGCGGTCTTATGGCGAGACTTTGCATACATATAACTTGAAGTACCAGAGGTCCTTTGATGGCAGATCAATGGGCTCGTCAAGCGAGATCTGCTGACGTAGTCTAATTCAAGCTCTACTTGGCGGTGCTCGACAAATTGTGTAATACATACGTATGCTATAACCCAGTATATAAACCTCGTCCTCCTCAAAGTCCAATAATCGAAAAAGTGCTGTGAGTAACAAAAGCCGATGGATTCTGTCAAGGGCGGAGTACCCGTTCTAAGTTCAAGGAACGATCCGGTCCGACGAAAGGGTGAAGTCGGCTCAACGGTGTCAGAAGTAAGTGTTTTCAATGGCACTCCCTTGACCCGGGCCGGGATTATAAAGTGAGCCGAGTTCCGAATTTACAATCTCGAAATCAGGACGTCAATATACAGTACCAGAGCACCTTCTGCTTATTTTTCGTTTGGTGCTTTCCGTTAAGAAGCCAAACGTCGAGAATCATACTGAAGACACAAGACTTACAGTTTGTATTCGCATTTTTTTTGTGTGTTCTCAAACACCGGTAGACCTTCTGTACATAGAGAACTTATTTACTGCATACATATATCAAATTCCAAACACGAGGCACAACTGTAGCGTCAGCGCCTAGCAGCGGCTAGTCGACCTTAGAAAGCTTGCACAATCAGATGAGCGTCGGTCGGAAGTTGCTTACATATGCCGCATGCAGATTGACCAGCCCAGATTGATTATCTGTCTACATACGTCTTGTCCTCAACCTCAAACTCGTTCGAGACAGAGTGAAGTGTGACGCTTGCATCACCGGAAAGTCGTCATCGCCGGGCATTCCCGAGTATTTCTGCAGTTTTCAGATCTCATACGCGACCAACTTGAATTCGCGGAGCTTAAATTTATGAATAAGAATTTGGCTGCTTGAGTCTCGAGTCGCGTTTCCGAACGTACGGAATGATCGCCCCCTTCTTTGAAGTCCCGCTAAGGTTTTATGCGGTGCAATAATGCAAAGAGTACGGTGGGTCCCCATTTCTCATGTTCCTAGCTCGGGTCATTGTCGGAGGATCTTAATCACACATATGTTCGAGCGAGCCCTTTGCATATTTCAAACAAGCTTCCTCTGCAGAACTGATTTTCCTTGCACATTTTATTTTTTTACCTAACCGTTTGACCGAATCTTCTTGCCGAGCAAGTGAAGCGAGGTAAAGCGAAGTGGATGGATGCCTATCGCATCATGCAAGATCCAACTTCCGATAGATCGGAAGAAGTGGGAGTAGGCGGATGTCTTAATCGGAACCATGAGTTCGATTTTCTCGGAGAGCTAAAGAACATTAATATCTGCACCTCATGAAAACATTATTTCTTGAGATCGATTAAAAGAAGAACGAAATCTGGCAGTATAACTAACTTATCAATGACAGACATGTATTCTCCGGTCCGATTGTAATGCCTTGAGGCAAGGCTCTGTCTGGATCTGTGCTCCGCTAGTAGCTCTACAGCTACTCCGGCATCCACGCAAATGCAATTGTATGTAAGTTGCAATCGAACACAATGTATCTGGTAAAGTACTGACTTCTACTGCTGGAACCTTCCGGCCGGATGGCGAACTAGCTGCTTTAACTGACCCGGGATTTCGCTCCGATTTAAATTCCGGTACTACCGGAGGATTCGGACCCACGTGCAGGCAACTGTAATAGGTTGTCGCACTTGTCCGGCCATCGCCGTAAAGAAGATTCAAGAACAAAGCTGCGGACATTTCGGTCCGACCGTCATGTGGACTGCTATAGTGAGAGAAGCAGTGGCATTAGCGTTTAACGCTTAGCCTTGTTTTTCGCGTCCGCGAAGCCAGCGAAATCCCAGCGAAATGCCGTGAATTGAAACATGTTCCGCTGTCATTGGAGAAATCGAAAGTCAGCTTCAAAAGGGTCATCGAATTGCTCGAGCATTGTTTCGATGTGGCGTTCGTTGCACACGAGCATCATTGTCTTTAAACACATCGTATTCCGAGATCTACTCACGCTTGCTTGGTGAGCACTGAAAGACTGTCGGTCTTCTCGGAGGAGATGTAAGGAAGAGGCCACGACTGGCTCCATAATACGTAGCAATGAACAAATGAGTAATATTTCACGATAAAGTGATTTCATCATTGATGAAACTCGAAATAGCACACCAACGTTCCATCAATGAGGTTAACGCTAGAGTCAGCTATGCGTGCAAACGCTGCCAAGTACACGGAGAAGGACTCGGAGGTGCTCAATCGCGGAGACGATCGTGCAGTGGAATGGAAGCGAAGGGCTGTACAAGGGCTCAGTGCTATATTTAAGACGCCGTTGTCGCCAAAAGTACAGGAAGAAGTTCCCGACCGTAAGATGTTACGACATAACAGTCGGTGATGACTGTATGTAGGCGCATGATGATGAGTTGATGCGTGTTAGCGCATCAATGCAGCGTCGCAAGACTAGCCCCCTCACGGCGGGATCTACGGGAATCGTAGCCCTACGAGCGACACTCCCCTCAATTCGAAGTTCATAGCGATCGGTGAATTCTGCGACCGCACCAGTTGTGGAATGCCGCTTAAGAGAAGAACATACAGCGTGTGTTTTCGATTAGATGGAAGCATCGGCCTAAGGATTCGCCGTCTTGAAGAGTCACCTTAAGTAAATGCTGCGATTAGTAAAGCTCGCCTAAGAACTTGCAGCGCAGGGTAGCGGAGACGGCTGCACCCTCTTGGACGAGGCAAGCAGCAAGTAAGAGCTTATGAAGCGGAAGAAGAGGCAGGAGGCAGAGAAAGCACCCCAAAGAGTCGTCCGTTAGGAAACCGGGGGATAGAATTCATCTCTGAATTCTCAAGTCAATGCTGACGACAGAGTACTCTTACTGAGATCATTCCCCTGTCCCCATCCATCCAACTATCCGCCCACAATCATATCCTTAATTTGATGTCGTTGATAGATGAGAGCAGCTGTTCGAAAATGGCCTCGGGTCGTAGCTTTGTGCTGTGCATGTGGTTACGTCCAATGTATACTGAGACACGAATGTCAGGGGCGAAGATCATTAGGGATATGTACTGAAGCCACGGGGGCGGAGTGCTTCCGGGGTAAGGATATGTAGTAATCTTGCCAGAAAACAGCCCATTCAGTAGAGAGACGAAGAAAAATTCCGTGAGGGTTGTGCTTCGCTTCCTATATTAGTCCCTTGCTGTCAATCGACGGAGCTTCTGAGAGCTATCGACTGGTATGATATTGGATGATGGAATCGGAGGACGGGTAAATCTTTCTTCGTCACACTTCAGTGATTGAGGTTCCCACACGGTCGTAGCATCCCCGTGATTCATCTGCGTAACAGAACCTTTCGGGCTAGGAGCTTTTAAGTATTGCTGGTGCAAGCAAGATACGCTTGACAGATATGTGCACGCGCCTGCCTAGAGGTAGAGAGAATGTCACAGAAATCCCAGGCTATAATGTTTGTTGCCATTGTGGTTAGCTCTTGCTCTATTTGAGAAAGACAATTTAGCTTACTGGTAAGCAGGGAAGTTCAATGTAATACGATGCATGTGTTCTATCCAGGGACATACGACGGACGACACGTAGGAGCCTCAGTAGGCAATCCTAAATCCATTATCTAGTTGTAGGTATGGGGACGACAGGGATATGAAAGCCCATTTGAATTTTCGCGTCTTGCGTCTAGCTAATCAAGGACGAGCAAGAGTAGTCTGACGGAACTTGGTGTACTATATTCTCTCGTATATCATTGATGGCTTGATGGGTCAGATAAGTCGCTTGCATAGAGTACTATATGGGATACACTTTCAGACTTCTCTTGGACTGAGTCAAGTAACGGACCGATAGAGCTTCGAAAGGTTTGAGGAATCCACTTGACTTTTGCGCCAGCAAAGTTCTCAATTAAAATAAATCTAAAGGAGAAATTTGCAAAGCTTACCAGATATAGATGACATATTCCGCCCTCCACTCTTCCTTCCGTTCCGTCTCTTCAAGTCATCAATTAAGATGATTAAAAGTCGTAAATGCCAGAGGAATAAACTAACTCGTTCGTTTCTCACGATTCCCACGCCCATTACATAATCACGGAAAGTAAGTCCCCAAAGCCAAAGGTACATTGTCGCTGTCATAGTCAAGGAAAAAGATGAGCTCCGAACGGACAGGAAGGGTTGATGAAGACCAGACGTACGATTTCTGCAAAAAGGATTAGCCATCGCGTTCTCCAGTACAGCAGTAAATGCTGTCCTAAGGTTTAGTTTGAGATTTATACGTTAGATCCGATGCTTTCGATTTGAACCCAGCCTACTGTAGATCATTTCAGTTTCCTCATAACAGTGATATCGTATGAGATATCGTACCTGAGATCGAAATGAAGACGGCTTGTAAGTCTCCGACGCTTGTCTCAAACCTTGTGGAAATTTGATATCGGACTGGTACTACATAGTAGCGACTTTCACCATGACCATGTACTATTTGTACTTCAATGGAGCATGGGGGAGCTGTATCTGTCTCTGTAGAATTTTTGTGAACACTATGAGTTCGATCGCCGTATCATATCACTGGTAGACCACTGATATAATAGGGGGACGTCGATCAGATCGATTCGGCAAACCCCGAGACACAATGTACGTGTTTACTCGTCCGATTTTGGAACCAATCGAGTGAGGATCCTCGATCAAATAGACCTTGAATTGAAGGGGTTGAAAGTTGCAATAGAGTGTTACAGAATAGCAAAGCTAAAGGCATCAGAACTGCACCGGTCCAGCTATATCATTATACTTCCCCGGCTCTCTCGCGAAGAACTGATCCTTCGAGAGAGAAAACAATCGATCGTTTGTTGAGCTCGTGTCCAACTGCAAGTTATCCTGAAAAATTATTAAGTTCAAATGTTTTAAATTATATTCTAATGAATTGGACCGAACCAGATTGACTCCACATTGGCGCCCAGAAGTGTGGCACGAAAATGGCATAGGGGCGATAGTGACTAGATCATGATGCAGTATTGGTATTTTGATATCTCATGCTCTACTAGAGTCTAGGCCACCTGTAAGATTCATCAAGAGTCGACACGCACACGCCTTTAGCTCGCTGTGCGATATTGTACACGTTGAAAACGGAGCCATCGGGCCCATCAAATGCTTTGTCCGCGCCGAAGTGTTGAGGTAGCGAGCGATAGAGTTGCGATAGAATTGTAGAAATTAGGCAGACAATTGTCTGGGATAATAGAGGTATCCGCAACACATGTAAAACACGCCGATCCGAGTCGCGTATGCGCCGTTGACGAAAACATGATGTACGGTTGGAGAACAATGAACAGGCAGGAGGAGTCTCGGCTGGCTGCGCGGCGCGGGAACGTGCCTGTCATCCACGCTGACCCTCGGAATCGATACATATTGGGACGCTCGTACTTTTCGTCACCCACTTTATACCACCACACCTTCGACATCCACAACGACGACGACGACGACGACGAAGACAACGCGGCCCCCTTAGTATCTCCATCTAACAAGGCCGCGCTTCCAAGTATAAGGCAACCAAACAAGCGCAACCTCCGAATTCACAAAGGCCCGCAGCACCTTCTAAATTTAGGCAACGCCTTATTGTCCTCAATCCCCAGCGAGCCGAATTTATTGTTCGCTCGCCCGCGCTGAATAGGCCACAAGAGCACTCCCGATCCAAACCTCTGCCACCCAGCTTCCTCTCTCTTTCTCTCGCTATCAACTTCTCTCTTTTGCTTCCTGGCTGCTGGTTTGGTCGGACTTCAGATGTTGTTCAGTGTCGCCCGGCTGCGACAAATCTTTGCGGCGTCTATCGCCTACGTCACACTCCTTCCGGTCGTTCATGCGAGAGATGAAGTCCTATGTGAGTACTCATTCATTGTTACTACCTGCTATCTTTATGGCGGGGCGGAGTGGTCCTCTATGGCAACTTGGGTGGGGTGGGCGACGTATGCGTTGGACAAGACACTTCTCCGTCTCAGGCACAACACCCAAGCATCGTTTCGGAAGGGTGGATAGATGGCTGTAGCGCGGACACGAACACGCATCATCTGGGACTAGCGGGAACTTGCACGTTAGATGGTGGGGTCATTGCGCAGTTGAGGCAGCAGGAGTTGTGCGATGTTGCACGGGCTGCGAGAGAGCGTGGCACTTGGCACAAGTCCATCTCCTCCTAAAGTGTCCCATTGACGGCCATTGCTATTATTCGAAGTAGGCGCCTGGCTTGCCTGAAGTGATGTGCTTGTCAAAGTAGGCGCGCGCTGTCAAATTAGAGAAGGATCGACATTCGCTTCGAATTCTTTTGATTTCCATATCAATCAAGAGCAATTGCTAACCTGTATCTTGAATCTCTAGTTACTTCGTCCGTATCTTATTGCGCGACGCCAGACATCGTGCTCGTGCAACAATTCGACATCGTATACTTCTCCTCAAATCAATCTATATTTTTCAACATCTCCGCAGCCTCCGTCGACAAAAATGTCAACGTAACGGCAAACCTGCTACTGAATATCTACGGTATGCAGCCTATCAACGTCACAATCGACCTCTGCGACATCCTTGGCGGCGCGCTGTGCCCACTCCCGACTTACAACTTCGTTGGCTCTACCACGATCCCGCTTCCCTCCACCATTGACGTCGCGTCTCACTTACCCGGAATCGCCTATAAGATTCCGGACCTGGAAGCCTTCGCACAACTTACGCTTCGTAGTGTGGATACGGGAGATCTAAAGGCGTGTGTCCAGTCGACGCTATCTAATGGCTGGTCAACACGACAGACGGGTGCGCAGTGGGCCACCGGTGGAATCGCACTTGTCTCATTTCTGTCCGCGGTATTCCACTCCATCCGCTCACCGGAAGCGCTTGCGCCATTCCGATTCCTCGACATGCTCGGTCTCTTTCAATTCATCGCCATCAGCGCCCTCTACAACCTCAACTATCCCGTCGTCTATCGACAGTTTGCATCGAATTTCGCGTGGTCCTTGGGTCTTTTCTCGGCGACCGTTGCGTCGAAGATTCAAAACGCGATCAACAACATGCGTCATCTAACGGGTGGAACCATGCCAGACGCGAGCGGTGGTTCTGCTGTAGACCTTGTCAACCGAAAGCTCAGCCCCTATAACGTACAGGGCGGTTTGACGCAGTTGATTTCGATGTTTTCGAAGAGGGACGTACAAACAGTCACGGCTGGTTCATCGAACATTCTTCAGGCTGGCGTCCCCATTTTCGTGAACACGCTTGGTATCTCGACGGCGAACGCATTCATGAGTATTTTCTTCACTCTCTTGATACTTTCTGCAATCGGCCTGGCGGTTCTCGCTGGTGGATGGGTGACGTTGTGCTGGGTACTAAGGCGGAGAGCGAAGAGGGACATGGTACCAGATACCATTGACGAGTGGCGGGAGTACTATCCTTGGTGGGCGAAGGCTTGGGCACTAAGAATTGTGAGTTTGACTTCTTTTGTTCATCACATCAAGCTAATTAGGACTGGTAGGCTTTGGTCGCGTATGCTCCAGTCGCTGTCTTCGCGTTGACGCAATGGACTCTCAAAGATTCTTGGTTGTCCATCTTACTCTCCGTCATCACCTTCCTTGCCGTCATCGCCGTCATCCTATTCGCGACATTCCGAACGGTGCAGCTCGTACGTCGTGAAAGGCCTTGGACGTTATACCGCCACACTCCGCACATCATGTCATACGGACCTCTTTACATCCAATACCGTCATGAGCGATGGTTCTTCTTCACCCTGCCCATCTTTGCCGTCTTCGTTCGGGCCATCCTTATCGCCTTTGCGTTTCACGACGGGCTCGCCCAGTTGGTCGTTCTCCTCATCGTTGAGGTTGCCTTACTTGGTGCGACAGCGGTCCTACGACCACACGAGACGCGTGGTGGTGATGTCTACGCGACAACATTAGCTATTGTGCGCGTCATCGTTGCCGCTGCATTCTTCACGTTCGTCGAGCGTTTCCAGGTGAAAGCGATCCCGCGCGTAGCCATTGGCCTAGTTATCGCCGTCATTCTCTCCATCACAGTTGTCCTGGCCTTCTTCAACATGCTCGCAAACTTGGGCCTCCAAGAGCTGTGGCGCGAGAAGATGCGCTGGCGTGTTGGAACTAAGCTCAGCTCTTCCTTGAAACTTGGGGGACGTTCCCCGAAATCATCCCTGAGCATGGGGGAGAAAGGCAGTCAGGACAAGCTTTCTCGAGGACCATCATTCTCTTCACAACCCAATCTCTTAATGGTGGCAGATCGTCCGCGCAACCCTACGCCATTACAGCATGTTCCTCTCGACCCATCGGTTAACCAGCCGTATCCAGAAATAACACCGACACAGACATCATCTTCTTTCTCGCCTCCACAATCTGCAGCGTTCACCCAAGAATCATACGCAAGCTCTTCTTTTGCGTCGACATCGTTAGCGCCTACGCCGCACACCGTGGATTCGGGGTTCATGTCGAACGCTTCAGGGTCTACCACCCTCGGATCCCTGTTGCCTCGAAGACAATCATATGAGGACCTGGGGCTCGACCGATTGTCCCCTCGTCTGGACCTTGAATCCGGAAGTGGCGACTCGCCAGCTACGACACATTTCTCCTCAGCGCCATCGACACCCTTATCGCATTCCACCTCCCCTGATGCGAGAAGAGACAGTTATCGCACAAGCTGGGGTCCTTCGACGCTACCAACCACACCAGAGATTGTAGAGAGCGCTCCAGGTCATGACCGGCACTGAGCTCCGTTAACATAATAGATCTAGTCTTTTTTTCTTCCAAATACATATGCATCTTGCCTCCGCACCACCATCATCCCTCGTTTCTTTTTGCATTTTGTTTCGATATCATCAATCTGTTTGTCTCATACTGCATTTCACCGCACCCTCCCCCAATCGCTCTCTTGCATGTTTCTGGCATCACTTTCTAGATCGCAGCATACTACCTCGCGCTAAAGTATTCTCATGTATCATAAAATCACTGATGATAAGTATTTCCTATTAATATACTCTAAATTTTATCAAGTGAATTTTTGTTGTGTGGTTGGCACGTTCCACAAAATGATGTTTATCCTTCAAAGCTAGTAGGGTATGCTACTCGAAGATATGTTTCAGAACGAAACAAAAAAAATTAAATCAAAATAGATCCACTGCATCCCGCCTTGGTGATATAACACCAATAACTTTACTTTCAAAGTCGAACAAGTCTCCACCTTGGACAGCAACCAAGTCCGCAAGTTGAGCTTCTACCTCGAGTCCAAGAAGCTTCTCCAAATTTGTCGAGGCCAGTGCTAGGGCTTGTGATTGATTGAGTTCGCCATATACTTCCAAAGCGGCCTGGTATGAGAGCAATACCCTTTTTTTTTAGCAAGAATTCATAAGAAGCAGTTCGTTAAAACACTGACCCATGCAACATCAAACCTAGTATTGCGAGCACTCCAGGGTTCCTCGATGCCAATTCCAACTGTAACGTTGTGCGACAGTAGGAGGGAAATCGCGTTGTCCCTTGTCAGGGGAGGACCAGGAAGTCTGATCTCGTTCGTTTAGCAGTAGCTCATTAATATAAATATCAGAAACATACATCCTCCGTGATTGCCAATCGTAAGGGAAAGGACGGGACGGGACGACCACGATTCCTATGTTGGCGTCTGCGAGCTCCTTTGCTAGCAGATGTGCCTCTGTGGCCCTGGAGATAGTCAATTTGATGGTTTCGCCATTCTTGCTTTCGACCTCTTTCTTCAATGCGATGATGCTTGCGATGATATCAGCACTTTGAGCCTCAATGACAAGTGTGACTTCCCCCTGACTTCAGGTGAGCGATATGCATAGACCTTAGACGGACATAACTACCTTCGCGACACGACCAAACCATTTTCCTAACTCGCCTTCCCCAGATTCAAGAAGCAGGCGTCGCAACGTAGCAATCTGTGTGCTGATACTCGGAGCACGGCCGAAATGGCTCACAGTGACATGTACGGCCGTGATATCTTGGACAATGGCACCTGGCCGAAGCTTATGAGCAGCTCCGAGACCAAATGCAGTGCTTAGTCCTGCAAGGAAGCCACGATGCTTCGGTGCGGTGATCCCAACTGTGACACCCGATCGGTAGCCTAGGCTTAATTGCAAAGAGTTAGTTAGATGGTAAGATGTGGTGGCGGAGAGGCTCATACTATGCATCTCGTGAAGCGAAGGTCAAACCGTCAACGGCTTGGATAAGAGCAGTGTCTCCTCCAGCGATCTCAGGCGTGCCTTTATTGAAAGGATCATAGACATAACCGTCGGAAGTGGAACTCTCGGCCTCAATCTCCTCAAGGCCAAGAGGTGAACCGAAGGAGACCAATCCAGGCGAGATTGCTCCGCCCTGCAGATCGACAGTCTCATCACTTTCACTGAGGAATGATGCGCAGTTCTCTTTAACACCCGCGCATGCTATTTTGCCTCCGTGCACAACCACTACACCTGGCTCGTCACTCTCAGTAACCATGTACTGAGTAGACTTTGTTGCCGTATTTTCCCGGGTAGTCAAGCTTTTGACGTTGATGAAAACGACGGTCCCTTGCACAGACTTGATCGGCTCGAGTGGCGGGAGGCCTTCGTACTTGACGGCGTCTGCTGCTTCCTTATCGAAATTAGGAGTTTTGGGGACCTTTTGGAACGTCCTTGGCTTCTCTACACTAACGGGTGATTGGAGCTGTGGAATGCCGTCAATAAACACTTGCTTCGGCGTCGCACCCAATGCGAGTGGATGCGAATCCCATATCACAAGATCTGAAATAACGTCAGCAAGAGAACGAACACGGTAACACCAAAGATCGGCTGACCTGCATCATATCCTTCTTTTATGAACCCGATGCGATGTTCCATGCCCATGACTTGCGCCGGGGTGGACGTCACAGCGGCGAGCGCAAGGTTGTCTGGAAGACCGTAATAGTGCGCCTGCTGGGCTTCGTATAGGAGATAACGGGAGTTCAGCACGGGGTCTAAACAAAATGTGAGAACTAGCTCCTGAATTCTGCCCTGGATGCTTACGATCGCTCTAAAACAGAGATGAAATTAGTGATGTGAGGCATTTGAATATGCATCAGCGCACCTTCATTACTACGGGCAAACCATTGTCAGCGAGAATCCTTGCAGCAAACTCAGATCCACGGTATGCCTCCCGTTTGTATCTTGCATTAGTGGCGAAGATCGCCGACGCCGGAACATTGTCTTCATCGATAGTCAGTTGATTTCTCACTAAAGTATATGTTGAATTATCTGACCCCATGCTTTCTTCAGCAGATCCGGCACGAGGTAGGTCTCGTGAGCATGGTGGAATGCAGCAATAGGGAACTTGAATTCATTGGTGAGCTATAGGATGTCGAAAGCATTAACGATCTGGCGCGGTTTGTTAGAAGAAGTAACATACTCTGACAATGTCATCCAAGTCTACTGCCTCATAACAGTGTACTTGGACCTGTGGCTAGTATCAGCATCATAAATTCATCTTTCAATATATCAGAACCATTACCTTAACACGACCTCTCAGTACGTCAACCAATGCCTCCCACTTCAACTCTTCTGGAAAGGCTCCCAAGCCCTCCCAATCGTTCGTCAGAGCTTTCTCACAATACTCATCCTGCTTCTCTTTGATTTGACGAGCCTTATCATAAACCTCGCGGAACGCCCACACATTGTCCATCCGTGTGTTTTTGTACCAACCGCGTGGATTCTCGCCACATGCATGCCTACAAACTTTGTTAATGTAGTAAATTATTGTCATTTTTTTTGCACTCACTTCATTTGCCGCCAACGCGGAGGTAAAGAAAGATCGATTGTAGAGGACCGATTGATTGTGAATGGCGGTTCAAGCAATTTAGACGTTGGAGAGCGTTCTGCCGTGTCACGCAGCTTTATAACAAAGCCCTGTCCACCTTTCGTTTCATGTTGAAGATGAACAATTCTATCAGAACACGGAGAGCTCACCTATTCCATTTCCTGATCCAGGGAGTACAAGGGCTGTAGTGACACCACCAGCAATTGACAGGTGATAAGCATCATCGTGTGTATTCAGCCCATCGAGTGCGCGTAGCCATGGCTGCACAATGCCGTGCCCGGAATTGTAATCTTCAGAGCCATCTAACTCTGGAGCAGAGTCAACTCCAAGGTGAGAGTGTAGATCAACTATTCTAAGGAGGGATTAAACGCAAGACATGAGTTGAAAAGAGAGGAGTGCTTACCCAGGGGAAACCCAAGCGCCTTTAGCGTTAATAACTGTTACGTCTCCCTCCAGATTGTCCACCAGCGTTTTCGGAACATGTCCAAACGCTTTTATCAGCCCATTGTGCAGTAAAATGTCGCCTTTGATAATCTCCAATCCATTAATCCTTCCTGTCCAGATCGTCGCGTTCTTTATAAACACAGGTCTCGTGCCTGGAACGAACCTATCTGACGTAGAGCGATTGTTAAAGGTAGGCGGCGGTCCTGGTTTCAGTTTGAGGTTCTGGCAACGCGCTTGTGTAGCTGCAGCATCTACGGGTATGCGCACCGTTCGATTAGCTCCAGGTCGCGTGAGATGAATGTGTGTTCCGAACACGAAGAAACTAAGCAACGCGAGCACGAAGATAGGCCAAGGTCGATGTCTCCTAGCGCCTCGACGCGCCGCCCAGCTTGCTGCCTGCAGGTTCTCCCTGCTTTCTGGCAGCAGCGGCCCCCCTGCTGCGAGCTTGCTCATCGTAGTTGAGAGCGACAGATAGCCAATATGACGTGCGCGAGAACGCGTACATATGGTGGACTACGTTGCGCCAAATACTCGGAAACATCCTTTTCTCATCCAAATAGGGCTTGTGCATAGTTTTCCATTCCACTGTTCGACGTGCAAGAGATGCCATGTATGCTGAGCATAGAGAGGTTGTGAATAATATATGAAATATGATTTTGGTCCAGCGGAGGTATTGTAGTTACATGTAATCTGGCTTGAAGCCACGGATCTATCATTAGCATTCACTGGCAACCTGATCTACTGATTGTTCAAAGCTCAATTAGAGCTCATAATATGTAGACATATAGCCTGAACCCTTTGGATAGTTCTCCAGACTGTTGATTTTGAATGCGGATACTAGAGTCTCTTCGTATACGGATTCTTTGCGTTTCCGACCGTGTTATCACCGCAAATCCAGAGACTGACCTGTTGCTCGCGAGTCGAAACACGCTTTGTCCGTCGCTTCGGCCTCCGAGTCCCGGACTTTACGATGCGTCTCCTCCGCACTTGCCAGATGTTAAATGCTACTTCTGACCGGAAATGGGTTTTGCAAGAGCTATGACCTCGCTCTGGCTCACCTCTTCGGCCCTCATATCCTGAGGGCTGAGTATCCTGTGTAACACGCGAAACAGCCTTCATCTCGGTTGTCGGTAACTGTAGGTTCCTTAAATACTCGTCCATTGCGTAGAAGGGTGATCCAGCTGGTTCGAGATCGGCCAAGTAACTTGCTGTCACTTGATGTATGTACAGTAATTGCCACTAAATTTGAGGAGATAAAGCTTATAAGGCCACCACCAGCCGACATCAACGAGCATGACTATCATGTTTTTGAAGCGTAATGAGTACCTTTCATATACTATTCACGAAGAGATGCAAAACGAAGTGATCTTGTTATGTATGTAACCATCACAAACCTGGGGAATCACCACAGTTCCCATTAGCTGTAGTGTAATCAGGTCCTGGGTACTGTTCTGGGAATTTGTACACTCTGACGCTCTGTGATATAAGGCTTGAAGGAAAAAATTGTTCAGCAACGTTGAGAACCAGACGGAAAGATTGAGCGGCTGTGCCACTGGTATAAGTCAACTTCAACTGCAACGGTAGTCACGTGTCGCTCCCGGCGGCTGAGTCTACGTTTGTAAACGGTAGTCCTATCTATATAGTTTACAATGTTTTTATGGTGCTTGCTATGTTGCAACTCACTACAGAGTACTTTACTGTATACATCTCTGAATCCCACTTCTCACATGAAAGTATAATATGACCACCTAAACAATCAGTCATGTATTCCTTTTTTCTTCTGCTACTCCTCAGGAGAAATACAAGCTCGACGTCGGTCATTTTCCATACAGCACTCCCTTCAAAAGATGAATCTTACTGCTTCGGAATGGTGAGCTGAAGCAAGTGGCTGAAGCAGCTTGTCATCGGAATCAGATGAATGGTGAGATGCTTAGGCTTTCGGCTCGGTACGGCAAATCGGCAGTACTGTTACTAAGATAGTAATGGCATCTCGGCAATTTCTTTGAGCTGCCGGCATCTCGGCTATCACCTCAAATTTTGACAACAGATTGCTAGCGGGGTACTCATAGTGACCGTCCATGTATAAACTTGTTCCCGGTACTAATTATTGTATGCAGCTTGGTACCAAAAAAGTTCTTGGAGGCGTATCTGTACTCTGAACCGACTGTGTGACTAGTTTTATGGCATAAATGACAAACAAGGACTTCAATTCAGTTTGCACTGGCGTGATTTCTGTTACATATTCATCATCGTCGTGGATTTGCAAGTACGATTCAGTCAAGGAACATTGTAGAAATGCGCCGAAGGTCCAGACGGAAAGTAGGAAATGAACGGAAAACATTCCGGCCTCTGCTTCGAAGGTCGGATCAAATGGAACTCTACCACAGTTAGTACCCTGGATACACTTCCCAAGTGCACCGCAGAACTGTATGGCTCACATCAATGACCGGAGCTCATTTTGTCCCGTACGCCTACATTCGCGAGTTGATGTTGATGTCCGTGCTATTCTGAGGCTATGACAACATGCATTCGGTATTTAAGCGATGCCTTCTGCTTCGCTCCGGCACTGGGTCTTCTTGCGCATATGGGAAATCGATTCGACAAAACACTGGATTGCGCCATTCGAGAGTAGCGCGCACATTGAGTATTTTATGTAATATCCATTATATGTGGGAAGGTGAGTGTTGGACAGAGGCTGGCTGTCCGTCGACACAGACAGCTTCTTCAGAGTGTTCTAGATCCTTCGAATCCGAGAACACTTCCAGGACTTCCAATACTGTTCTTTGTACATACAAAACCTGAGTGCAATGTGGAGGTAATTAACCGCCAATACCGTGAAGCTCTCAACATAAAGAAATCAGCTCTTGATCCACAGTCCGGAAAGCTCATGGTGTCTATTGTCTGAGTAGCAGAGGTAACCAGAAAGCATTGCAGCTACACATTATCTTACTTTGATTATCGAAAATCGGAGTCAATTGGCGGATCTCCGAGGAATGCGGTTAATCATCAAGTAGATCTTAGATTTGTCTCCGCATACGTGGCAGTGCTTCTTTCAAGTTACAGGGTCCGCTACTTGTTATAACTCCGAAGGGGACAAGCGCGCGATATATTATTCAAAATTATGTCTAGAAACAACGGCAAGTGCCAACCCCCAGAACAACCAACGTATGTCAGAGCTTGTATAGGAGGTGTCAGTACATCCTCCCTCAACAATTTAGCTCTCGTTTTTCGCTTTTCGCGTCGGAGGCTCGAGCTCGCTTCTCTTGGCAAATACCCATCACATGTGCAATACCTAAGGCAGCTCCACCCGCGAGCAAGAGCAAACCGGTGAATACGATCAAGTGGTCGAAATGCGCTTGGCTGAAAGTCGGAACGAGGGCACCAGCAGTCGGAGTACCTACAAGTGTTGCCACGGCTATAAAGATGTAAATTGAGCCTATGCGATGGAGTTAGTATCATGTGCATGCCGAGCGTGTCTGAAGCTTACCTAGACGGGCACCAAAGCGTTCAAGCGGACACCTTGAGGCCACGTATACAGGTAAAAGGCTCACGAATGCACCTTAATTTGCTCATCAGTAGAGTCCATTCGACATAGTCAAAGTCCATGACTTACCTGAGAATAACCCATATAGTGCACTGAAAGCTACGATTGGACCGGTTGATCGTGACGGTAGCCATAAAGCGAAGACGATTGTCCCAGATACCAATGTGCATGGTACTAGGACATTGAGTCTGTAATAAATAATGTCAGCGATTCTTCAGTGAATATAGATAACCTGACATACACGCCAAATCTATCAGCAAGTATGCCTGGTATAATTCGAGCAGGAATTCCGAGAGCATTGATGATAACCAGAAGATACTGGGATACATTAGTGTTCACACCATGGGCGCCGGCGTAAAGTTGAATATAAAAATATGGGATAAATAAAGCGTAAAAGTATCTGGAAAAATTATCAATATAGTAGGTATAACTGAGAGAGGAGACAACTGACAGGAACGACCCGATCGCAGCTAGTGTATATTGTGGGTCTCGAAAACCTCCGAGATCGATTATGTTTCTCGCGGCGACTTTTCGAGTGAGAGGAAGACGAGGCTTTAGTGTCATGCAGGCTACCGAGAGGCACAGGAGCGCCGTGAATGCAGTAATCCTAACAGCCCAAGGAAAGCCCACTTTCAAAATTAACTTCTGTAGCATAATGGGATAAACAACCCCTCCTCCAGAGGAGCCTGCACCGACGATGCCCAGGACAAGACCTCGTCGATGGCGAAACCATTGACCGAGAATGGCGAGACCCGGAGTAAAACTTGACGCTCACTTTCAGCAGACACACACTCACTTATGGTGAAGTTACGTACATTAGAGCACATCCTATGCCGAATAGAATTCCCTGCGCGAGGAAGAATTGGTACGGCTGGTTTGCTTGACAAAAAGACGTAAGGACTGTAGAGATCACGAGTATGAACGTCCCTGATGGAAGCAAAATCTTCGGGGAATTAACTCAGACATCTTCTCATGAACACCGAAAACCACGTACATTTGTCCCATATGCGTCAAAGACACGGCCGACCACAGGGCCGAGGCCATACAGGAGGAAGAGCTGTATGGCACCAATGAGGGATATTGTCGATGAAGAGGACTTCGACAGTAGATTCGTCGTATAGTAATCTTGAAATACGCCCTGTTGATTGTAGGCTTTAGTAAAAATAGTAAAACAGCATAGTCATAGAACAAGGTATCCTTACGTACGTAGGAGTTCACTATCCCGAACGACGAAAACATAGCTAGAAAGCTACCCAGCACGACAAGCCAGGCGTCTTTTCCGCCATCCGGCGGTGTACTGTCAATATTTGCGACTGAAATTTCTTTGCGTGAGTTAGGACCTTCGTTCACTACGGCGCCTTGCACCGCAGCTACTGGCGCTTTAACAGCGACAGTCGTTGAGGAACGCTGAGACTCTTGAGGCATGTTGATTATTCTCTGTAGTTTGCACGCTAAACGCAACTTTGAGAAGAGCTTGTTACTGGAGAGGTAAGACTACCGCAGAGACGCTATTTGTGTTAGGAATTCTAGAAGGAGCTTCCGGTACGGAATTTTGTATTCCGTACAATGACGTTTTACTTGGGACATGGTCCGTTGCGTTTCACTAGAAGTCACGTATATCCAAGACCGTTGAGAGACCCGGAGTAAGCGGCGGAGAAAAAAGAATACCAAATGTTGGAGTGTGCGTCAATGGATCCCCAGAATTGCGTGGCAAGGAGGTTTCAGACAGCGCCCAAGGAGAATATCTAGAAGATTCTGACTTTGATGAATAGATCACGCCATTCTTATGACCGGAGGCGAAAGGAGATTATTTGCTGCATTTTCCGCGGTGCTCGGCTAACTCTCAGAGTGAAGTGAAATGTGGTCCGAGTGAGCTCTGGAGAAGATTTCGACATCATCGCGAACGTTCTACCAACTTTCCATCGCCAACGGGTTTACCGAGCGATCTCGTGGTACGCACGCGGATACTTCCCACAGTCTGCCATCACTTCCCGCGTTGACAAAGACTGTGGCTGTGAGGTCCATCAAGAAAGGTGATCGAGTAGCTTGGTTGAAGAGTGGGATAGTGGATTGATCTAAATCAGTGAACAGAGGAATCATCAGAGAAACGTAAGCCCGAACAGACAGGCAGCACTCAAACTTTCCGAGGCCAAGGTTTCATAAATTCCTCCCTCTGAAGTCTTGATTAGAAAAATAATCAGCATCTGCGACGCAAAAGCAAGCTGATGGGAAACCCGCTTGAGAGGGTTTGGTAGCCGAGGGTGTTGAAAGAGGGCGCTCAGGGTACTACCGTCACATGGAGTGCTGGATATATTACAACCGGGAGGAGGACTCCGAAGGACCAAAGTAAGGCGTTGAGCCGGACAAACTGATCACTGGGTTTCCTGTCCCCTCGAATACAACTTTGCGAGCCAGTACCCTGATTCACACTGCTGAAATAGGACTTAGAGGATCTTCTATGTTGACCCTGATATCGACCCTGGAGAGCTATGACGAACGTTCACGGTGAGCGTGAGGTCTTTGCAAAACCTTCTCAGCAACGTACATCGGCTGCAAGTTGGGCGTAAAGTGTTCCTTCTTCATCGCCAGAGATTGCGTCATACACATTCTTGATGTTCATGCCTGAGTCTGACGAAAAAGTCAATACCGGTTAATAGCTAAGGTATAAAAGACAAGCAAACTTTCAGTGATCAAAACAGAGCATCAATCGCAACACATCCGAACCCACTCACACAAACTCCACCAAAAGCTTTTCACTCACGTACAGAAATCTAGCAATGCCTTCGCTCAACATTCTTCCTGTCGAGTACCAACGCGTTAACCATGCATTACGCTCCCCAGGCTTAGAGCTTTGTGAGTTTCCAATGACCCCGATGACTGCGCCATCCCGTTGACAGCATGGAACCTTTGATAGTCATGAAGGACTTCCCGCAGCCGTTTGATAGCGTTGGACTACAGACTATTCTCTCTCAAAAAGAGGAGAAGCCTTTCATCAAGCACGACTTCAACATCCTTGAGGACGAGCTGCCAACGGAGGACCAGCCTTTCCGTGAGCTCTTCACAAAGATCATCAGCAAGGGCCTTCTTTCAGATGGTGCAGAGATTCGACGGCGCGACGATGCGCCAACTGTGAGTATTTCATTAGTCCATATTGAGTTCATGACTACTTAAGACATACATAAATGCAACAGGTGGTAGTGATAGGCGCAGGTTGTGGTGGTCTCTCAGCGGCCTTCGAGCTGAAGCGTGGGGGTGCAAATGTTGTTCTTCTAGAATCATCGGAGGCAAGTGAAACTATCGAGGCTTTTTTAACTAGTCTTAATCAACAACATCGTCATCTAGCGAGTCGGTGGGCGGATTAAAACTTACAGCGCGGGAACGTTTGCAAACCCTCTCCATTGCGAAGGGGGGGCCATGCGTATTCCAAACAACAACTGGCTTACTATTGAATATCTCAAGCTTCTCGGACTGGAGAAAGACCTCGAGAAATTTGAGCAGGTAAGACGATTGTATGTTTGCGTGTATATCATTTACTCACTTCGTTCCAGACCAACCGTGTGATTTACCTTCGCGGTCTCGGTAAAGCACTACCATACCACGTCTTCGAAAAGAAACTGAAGGAAAAGGACCCGGAGATCCTAAAGTTGTTCCCTAACCTTAAGGAGGCCGAAAAAGGAAAGACCATCGACGAACTGTAAGAATGAATATTCACATTGAAGGGCAATTGACTCACAGAACTCGCATAAGGTGGAACGAAGCCCTAGCACCAGTCCACAAAATATTTTTTAGCACGTATGCCGAGACGAAAGACGTGACCTTGGCTTACGAGTAAGTCAACTGTCCGCCACGATCATCGTATCGAAACTAACACACCTTTCAGCGCCGTCACTGAACAATTCGACAAGTACACGCTGAAGAGCTTCTTCGAAGAGTATTGCGGCTGGAGTTCCGATGCAATCCGCCTATATACCCTCGGCCATGCAATCGTCGTTCTTGATAATGGCTTCATGGAAGTTTGGAAGGACGAATTCCTCAACAGTCCAAAGGCCGGCGAGAAAGGCGAAATGAAGAGCTTGAAGGGTGGCATGGAGCGCTTCACGCAGGCCTTTTTGTACCACGAGGTATGTGATTTATTGAGTCCCTCGAGGAGATAATATTAATGGCATTTGTCATAGACTCCATTCGGAAAACTCGACGATGACGTTCGTTACGGTGCTCGCGTCTTCCGCGTGGACTTTGATGAGACGAAGTCGCGCAAGACCCATGATCGGGTCACAGTACACTACTACGATCCTACAGGATCAGTAAGTTTCACGTCAGCCTCGAAGTAGCAATAGTACTCACGCATCTCCAACAGACACACAGAATAAACGCTGACTATGTTGTCTTTGCTGTTCCTTACACTTCAATGAGACTCATCGAAGTTAACCCGCCATTCGACCCGAAGAAGTCCAACGCCATTCACCAGACGCGTTATGTCAATGTTACGAAGGTTCTTTTGCAGTTCAAGAAGCGCTGGTGGGAAAAGTGGCTTGTTGACAATGGAATGATCCCTCCCCAGGACGCCGGATCAAGAGTGAGTTACGCTGCGCAATCGTGAAAGACATCAACACTAAGAGAGATGATAACAGGGTGGAGGACTTGTCACCGACCTTCCTATCAGACATGTCATGTTCCCAAACCACCAGTACGACATGTTCAAGAACACCGAGCGTGGAGTGCTCATGGTCGCCTATGCCTTCCAACAGGTCTGTGATAGTCTTTCTGATAGTCTTAATGAAGGAAGACTGATTCTTGTGATCGCATTTAAGGATGCTGATATCCTTGCCGCGCTTCCGCAGGCCGAAATCATCCGCGAGGCGAAGCGGTGCCTCGCAAAGATAGTCGGTGATGAGAACTTGATCGAAGACAACTTCGAATTGGGAGTCGTGCACTCGTGGGGCTCAGATCCCGCCGGAGGAGGATCGGCATTCGTCTTCTTCGGCCCGAACCAGAAGACGCAGCTCCATAACGACATTTGCCGTGAGCAGTGGCTGGTGCCTAACTCTGACGGGAAAGAGTATGCCGCACATTTTGCTGGCGAGCACGCAAGCTTGTAAGTTTGCGGATGAAAGTGACGAGTACGAACGTAACTAACTTCTGGCTTCAGCTCACACGCCTGGATCCAAGGTGCCTTCGAGAGCGGCGTAAGAGTCGCTTACCTTATTCATAAGAGCGCTGAACTTTCGTGAACCGGTAGGTCATAAGATCCCGGGAAAAAATTGACAAGGAAAGATGGACTTCAGTACAAGCTGTAAAAACTTTGATCTTCATCAATTATTTATACGCATGTTATGTATTAGAAGTGACTCACGAATTGGAGATATTTATTTCCCGTATGAGTTGCCGACCTAAATGTGGTACGAGGCATAAACGGTATTGGAGTCCTATGTGAAAATACGACTGCAATGAACATTAGGGTGTGCAAATAGTGATTCAATGCATACTTTACAAAGTACATCGGGAAAACCGCTCAAAAAAGATACCTGATTTCGGAACATTCCGGGGTATATAAGCAGATGTCTGCCTGATTTAGCAATATCAGGGTGCTGTCATTCTGACGTAGTGTTATAATCAGTTATCAGCCTGCTATCATCCTGCAGGTTTTCCATCTTTCCAACAGCCCTCAGGTAAATATATTATAGATTTTGTGTCAGCCTGACTTTAGTTGTGTATGTGGTTAAAATTAAATGTAAACTCTTGAAATCAATCATAATATTGTGTCGGACTGACAGTTAAATGGTAAGACATTTATATACATAGTACAAGCAGACAACATTGATTACAACCATTCCGAAGTGCGAGATAAGTATTGTAGATGACAAAGGCAATTGAGTAAGCAGTATGCATCACCTCCTCCTTTAGCACTTGAGGTCGTGTTAAACTTGCGTTTATAAACTTCCACCTCCAGCCAGAAGGAGAGGTTTTCCTCGCAATAGTTCAGTCGCAGGAAGTTGCGGAACAATGGGCTAACGGCAGACCCGCTGAGAATGTATCGTTAGCGATCCGTGTTCCATTCCTTCCGCGTTTGACGCGTGACTTCAGTGGGTCGTTTAGTCATAGATTGACGACGCTGAACCCTCGCTCCCGCTGCCGACGTGTCAGGCGTCACTGCAGGATAAGAGTGCTCCGCGACACTAACGTCGTCGTGAAACTCGCTTGTCCATCGACACGTTCGCTGTTGATGTGTTAGGAGACTCTGCACCAGCGACATGACCTTGCGGAGCATCCCAACGTGCCACTCGGCGACCTTCGTCTGTGATACGGTAGATGGCCTTTGACGTACACCGAAGCTCTCCTTGTTGCTATTGCAAGAAGAATAAGATGTTTGAAGATGAACAGAAGCTCTAGAATTGTAAAACTTACCGCAACCTCGTGAAGGTGTAGATGATGTACTCTCCGTCTCCGACTACCGTTATAAAGCGCCCGTTAGGAGAGTGTTGAAGTGATGTTGCGAAAATTTCCGTGGTGCCAAGTTCACACACGGACAGCGGAATGTGTTGCCCCTCAGGCGTCTCGTCGTCCGCAGCGCCTTGGAGATTGGCGGACAAGACTTTCGTGTTGCGGGTGTACACCAATTTTCCCGACGGCCGTGGCGGCCCTATAGCTGCAATCTCTCTTCGAATCTGCGCAAGGTCAGAGTCCGAGAGCTGAGGGTGCTTTCCATCCTTCGGTGGAGACGCATATACAAACTGCCTGAAGAGCGACAGAAGCATGAAGTTCGCAGTGACATCTGACGCATCCGATGCGAGCATCAACAGCCGAGAATGGTCGAGATACAGGCTCTCAGGATACCCAGGTTGAAGGCTCGGCAGATGCGTATAGTGGCTTTTCGTCACTGGTGTGATCGTAGGACTGGGTGGGAGAGTCGCGGATGTTGGACTCGGTGGGAAAAGTACGAGGTCCACGAGAGCGGGGAGAACGGTGGCGACGATCTAATGAACCGAAGGGAGAGACTTCACCTGTTCTGGTGCAGGCAGGAGACCACCCAAAGCATCATGAAGCTCCGATGACGCCGTCACTCTTTCATATGCAGCTGTAAACCACCGACGCGTAACGGCAACATCAAGATTATGCCGACGATTGAACAGATGCATTTCGAACTGTGGCGCAGAAGCTAGTAGATGCGGTCGTAGGTGTGACAGGAGGTGATTTGCCAGATCCTGGTAAAGAACCGGTTAGTTTGGCTCACGTCGATCAGTTATCAGAGGAAATTAACTCACGAGCCTCATAAGTTCCAGAAGCTCGAAGCACGTCCGAATCGCCGATAGAGCCTCCATCATCGTACCAGATTTTCCAGGCCCACAGTTCGATGCGAACTCCACCATTTTCTGCACCATCGTGTCTCTTGCTGGCGCGCAGTGCTTCTTCAGTAAATCGCCTATTGCCGAAAAGAGCTTCCCCAAATCGAATACGCCATGCTTTAGATGCTGCTCAACAAGCGGAACATCAAATGCTTCGTGAAGCCACGCAACGCTTGCCTGATCCGAAGCAGACAGTCGCCGAGGACGAAGGCCAGGATTTAAAGACTGCACGGCGCTCGATCTCACGGGTATGGGAGGAGGAGGGGGAAGGACAACGGCAAGGATAACCTCACGCAATTCTTCGATGAGAGGACGAATGCGCGACGGCACGCGGATTGGAAGTGAATCCTCGAAAGGAAGATGGACCTTCGAATCCAATGTACGGCTCGGAGGGATACGAGAACTCGAAGCACAATGACAAACGTGGCGGCGCAGACACCTCGTATCGTTGAACGAAACACATGGGCAGCCATCCTCAAGCTCCGATAAAATCGCGCACCAATACATCTCTGTAGTCTCACGCTTGCGCTTGCTGTCAGTCGGTCTAAATTGGAGACCGATATCAAACAAAAGATCATGTCCTGCGAACAGATAATGAATACAGGGGAAGACGGAAGAATTTCAGATGAGTACTCACGGAGCTGTGGATTCTTCATGATAGCCTCTAAATCCAATTCTTGCAGGGTATATCGGTTAATGGGAGGGAGAATGGGTGGAACGTAGATGGGTCCGGGTCCGTGCTGAACGTGAAGGAAGTCTCGTCCCGGCCAAGCTTGACCACGACTACACCTTCGTCGTAACCTACGGCAACCATGTTTCCCTGCGGTCGGATGGCAATGCACCATGCGCGTTCAAGAGCGTAGCTCAAGTTGTTCTCCAGTCGGTATGTGCCCGAGTCCCAGATCTTGATTGTGCCATCTTCCGAACCGCTGACTATCAAGGGAAGACTTGAGTGGAAGACGGCAAACGACACGTTGCTGGTGTGTCCCTCCATCGCCTGTACACAGCTTTTGCTGAGGTAGTCCCAGATTTTGATCGTTCGGTCGTCACCGCTTGTAACAATGTAAGGCTTGTCTGCACCGGGATAGAAGTCGACATAGTTTACGCCGCCCTTCTCGTGTGCCTCCAGAGTGAAATTCGGGGTTGACGAACCGAGCGACCACATCTTGACGGTGCGATCAAGACAGGATGAAGCAAAAGTATTGGTATCCTTCGGGTTGAGCACAAGATTCATAATATAGTGTGTATGACCTTCAAATATCTTTGAGAATAGTTAGTATAGGCCGATTTTGAAGAGGTGAGTGTACGCAACCGAATACCCTTACACTGCTTATCCCAGTCCCAAGCTTTGATTGTCATATTATCACAGCCCGTCAGCACAAAGCTAAGTGTCGGGTGAGTAGCAAGGCATCGAATGTTGTCAGGATGTGTCTCGAAAGCGGTCACTTTCTCGTGAGTGTTGTAAGTCGTCAGTCGTCCAAGCCAGGTTTGGACTTCACGATTTGAGGCCTGGCGGTGACGCTGCGGAGTTTAAATCACAATGGGTGACTTACCGCAACGCATCGTGACATGCCCCCCATCCTCTCTCTCTCTCCTTCCACTACATCCTCCTCCATCCATCCTCCTCGATGTCCATCCACCCACAGGATGGCCTACAAGCTTTGTGTTTATGTTTCTAATGGTAAGTTCACCTCAATTGCTCTTTAATTCTCTCTTTTCTGATCATTTATTAATGTGCCACTCGGTTGTGTGACTGTATGCATTTTGTCATACCCGGCAACTTGAAGCTTACAACCGGTGAGTTCCCGGTTTTTATTTTAGGACTACTTTCTCACCCTTACTTCTGTCAGTCACGTCTTTCTCCCTTACTTCGCTGTATCCGTTCTCTTCGAGCACCATTTCTAACCGGCCTACTTCGCGAGCCTCCTCGTCCGAGGACCAGCTGTACCAGGCTTCCACGATGATGGACGCATACGACCCGCATTAACAACACCAGGTGGCGGACTACGGGCAGGAGTTCACCACATCGTGCTCTCTATGCAACACCAGCAGCAGATGGCCATCCCATCGTCAACCTCCGCGCCCCCTTCGTCATCCTCGAACCGCACCTTCACCTCCTCTAATTCACAACTCATCCCCGAGCCTACGGCGTATTCGTGGCTGAACTATTCGCTGTCGAGCTCACTATCCGGCGATAAGATATGCTCAACGCCTATCCGTCGACCAACCCTGCAAATCCATGTGCTGATGCCGAGTATCATATGGGTCGCATGCCAGACTGCACAAGCACGAATATATTCAAATTTTTGACCTTATATAAAGTCACGAAACCGAACATGCAAGCTGGTGGACGTAGTCTCACATTCTCCGGGACCCGCCAAGGTGTTGTTGTACAGCGCAGTCGTGATGCGTTTGTGGATTCCCCTCCTCCTAGCTGTGCCCGCTCTTGCGGCAAGCATAAACGTGGCTTTCGATGTCAAGCAACATTTGGGAAACCTGTCTCCGCAATTTACTCCTTCTTTCGGCTTGGCTGGGGGGTTGGGAACAGGCATGCCGAGTGAATGTTCTCTTGAGCAAGTTCAGCTGGTGAGCCTCTTTTCAATCTACGGGCGGCTTCTACTGAACTATGACGATAGCTTCACCGACACGGTTCTCGATTCCCCTTGACGAGCGAACTCCCCTTCATTGCCAACCTCTCGACCAAGCTCAATACCCCGAGTGTTGCGAAGCAGGCTGATTCCTTGAGACTCCCAGCTGCGTGGAAGTTCATTCAAGGCGAGGAACGTTGGAGCAATGTTCTTGGTGTGAACAATCTTACAGTACCAGGGCGCAAAGAGAACTTCAACGACGGTGTAAAGTGAGTGTACAATATTCATTGCTTTGACTTTATGTCACTTAACATGATACCGCTGACAGGTTCCGATTGGCTTACCCAGATATGCCCTTTGAGCATATTCTTATCGGTGACCAAGACCGAGTGCGTAATATTTCTAATGTTCTTTGAAATTATTGGCTAAGCAAGGGATAGGTCATTGAATCTGCACAATGGTTCCGGGCTGGAATGTTTGGGCGTTATGAAGATGATGTTTCAAGCGTGCCGCTCATTGAAGAGAACAATGTGACTATTTCCGAGAGTGCGTGTTTCGTTGAATCACAACTTCTTATGTATTCAAACGATCTTCTAGTCACCTTGCAAGAGACGTGTCCCAAGTGGGCGTACAGCTCTGGTCAGAGTTTGGTTGATGCGTGGGGAGCGGTGTATCTTCCTCCCATCCAGAAACGGATAAATACCATACTCAAGCCCATCCAACTTACGACTGGAGATGTTCGTTTGTTTCTTTCATGGTTGTCGTTGGCAGGTGACTAATAATGATTTCTCATAGGTACATGGAGCGCTGTACGCATGTGCATACGAGCTTGCAGCGTTCGGGAATACAACTTGGTGTGATGTCTTCACGCGGAGTGAGATCCTGAACTTTGAATACGAGTGCGTTTCTTCATATCACCTTGCATACGATGCTTATTTGAATGTTGTTGAGACTCGACTTGCTCATGCGAGGTGCATTCGGATACGGCTTACCCGGCAATATGGGACCAGTGCTTGGCTCGATCTTCGCCGACCATCTCGTCGATCGGTGGGTATGCATGAAATGAATTCTACAAACATGAACTAACTGTTCGATCGTCCCCCCAACAGACTTACAAATTCGGCTGCTAACAAGACTTACATTGAATTTGGTCATGATACATCAATCGACCTTGCTCTAACGGGACTGGGGCTCGCTGCGTACGTCCGTCAGCGTACTCTGGCTCTGCGCATCCCCTCGCCAGACGTCGGGGTGTTCGTTCTCGTATCCTGCGTATGCTGCTCAGGGATCATCAGGATCGCGACCTCCCTCCGCGTCATCTCTACACCAGCAGCAGCAGCCAGGTTCGAGCCACTCCTCACCCGCATCCTCCTCCCAGGGTCTGCGCGCTCAACAACAGGCTTCGTCATCCACTCCCATCGCCCATGCCCAATCATCATCGGCAGGAAGCGCTCTCGTGGCCGGGACACCATTGTCCCGCCCACTCACGCACGAGGAGCAGGAGCTACTCGCTCACCTCGATCGCCTAAAGTTCTTCCTCGCCACTGCTTCCTCACGGTGGTCTGACTCTGAGGTGCCTGACGCTTACGCGGTGGGGGCGCCTGTCCGTCGAGCTCATTCGTCTACTCAGCCTCAACGACATCACACACACCGTTGATGTCTCCGCCCTTCCACCCATCTCATCGTCGAACTAGATCTCACTCATCGCTCTCGACACCTTGCACGTCTCCCGGACCTCAGCAGATCCAGTGGTGCTCACCCACTAATCGCGCCCACGCATGCCCGAAAGCCATTCCATGCAATGCTCATGGCGTAAGCGCCCCATGCGCCTCGGCCAAAGGCGCCCTTGACTTATCTTCTCAGCCACCGGAAAAATGGGATGTCGATAGATGGAGGCGCGGAAAGCGGGCGCGTCGCGAACCAGAGGTGCGTTGCTCCTTTTCGCAAATTTCGAGCAGCGATCCATCTCACCAACTCTTCCTATTATGCGTAGTCGCCTAGTGGTGACGCAGATATGGAGTCAGGGGACGAAGCCCTGGCTGGTCTATCGTCGCCGGACCAAGATCGGTCAATAGTTGACCCCGCTTGTCCCGGCTCAGTGGGGCTAGCATCGACTTCCGATGCATTCCAGTTCTTTAGTATAAGAACGAAACATTCTGGTAGAGCACGTACCGCACCCCAACGGCTCTCAGACGACGAAATCATGGAAGGCATGCAGTTCTCACCTCAGACGGATGGTCTCGGGCATGTGCAGTCGGCTGGACATGCGTGAGTCGGAACGAGTTCGTCAACCTATGCCCGGCCTCCGCGTCATTCAACCACAGAGCAGGCGCGCCCGACTTGGAGCGCACCTGCGGGAGAGCGTTGCCGCTGAGGTTCACGCCGAAACCGAAGAGCGTCGCGATGCTGATTAAGGTGAGCGCGACGAGCACGAGCACCGTCAAGTGCGCGCGGCGCCGCAGGATGGGCGGGAGGTTGCGCAGTTTCTTCTCCTTTTCTGTATCAGCATGAGCGAAGCCTTCCTGCTCATGGACGGCAGGTGATAACGAGCAGACTACGGGTTATTGAGAGCCCATTTGTAATTAATTATATTACTTTGAAATATAAAATCTATTCATTATCTAGTAATATCAGCCATTGGCAATGGAATAATCTAATGGAAATGCTGGCAGTAGACCAACATTTGCAGCAAATGTTAGACTCTGTCAAACGTAGCTTTGCTGATAGGGCCCACAATATGTCATCAGATCTAAAAGCCTGACATTGAATATAATTTTAGATAGACTACGTAAGGCCTGGAACCCGCAGTCTGAGGCTGTAATCGGTTGTCAGAGCTGTCAGCATGAGATGGCTTGTATCTAAAGATAGCTACTGCAAGCCCTATCAGCCGGTATCTTCAATGAATTATGTTGCAATCATCATCATTCTGCCAGACTTTGTATTCAAATTTGACGTTTGTCATATATATATTCTTGTTGGCTATCGTGAAATCTACAATATGAGCCGTCGTAATGATGGGAATGATACCAAATTTCACTCAATATATTAGCTAAAAACCGGTGCAGTGTCTATCATTCAGCTAAGTCATGTACTACATTTTATGGATTGGAATGTGCGACAGCCTGCTAATACATTACCATAGTTAACTAACAGCCACACTATACAACAAATTTCAGGTGTAATATAATATCATTATACACGGTAGTGGTACGATTCGGGTATTTTACCTGATTTTGTCTCTTTTACCATATATAAGTACCATGTAAGATTATTTCCTTTTTCCTGATGTATATCCGAATGTGCAAGGTGTGACATAAATGTCAGTGAGGCAGTGTATGCTGTACAGGCGTCTGCTTCAATGGGGATATTCCTGTTCAGATGAACTGTCCTATCTTAGGACTTCTGCCAAAGACGCGATGATTTAGCCTCTGGAGGCCCAATGGGCTGTGCATAGCAGATGCCCCGTATCGTAAACATGCATAAGAGAAGTCGCTGTATTCGGCGATCTGCTCAAAGAGACGAAAGCGTGAAATACGAATATAAGCACGTTGCTCAGACAGCAGTTATTCTTCAACACCTCCGCTCATCACCTGCAATTCTCAACAATATATCAAGCGATGAGCGTTCTTCAACAACATCCCCGTCATCTTGGTGCGGGTCATATACGCGGTTCCATGTCCCACGATGAGAGGAGCCTCCCCCTTGACTCGAGTAATCCAAGGACCACCCTCTCACATAGACACGGCTATGTTCGAGGTGAGCATGAAAGAAAGACTGGCCGCATCCAGAAATTTGACAGAAGTCATGCCCAGATAATCCATCACGACTCACGAGCATCTCGCAGGCGAGTCCACAGTCACTATCAATCGCAAGTAACAGTATAGAAGATGCGCCCGCATCTCCGGTAGATTGGGGAGGAAGCGAGCAGGACATCGTCAGGTATACTGCCCTACGATTGCAGAGAATGTCGAGCGACACAGATGCTCGCGCAGTCGCTCGGGACATCAGCGTGCGGATAAGTCGCACACGCCTTCCTTATCGTGAAAGAAGGGATCTTAAGATGAAGATGCGATTATATATTCTGGAGTATTGCATTGCTGATTGGAAAAATGTGCGTTTTCCGATTCACTTCCGCGTCGACCGTGTAATGGACTAATAAATTTCACCCTGTAGCTTATCACGTCGAATCAGCTTGAAGTTTTCAGTGCCAGCGCTAAGAGAAATCTTTTTGTTACCTCCGAGCTCCGAGGTGGCATCTTCATTCCGCCGACATTCAACCTCATGGGAAGGCTCGTACGACGCAATCTAGCTACTGGAAATGACGTTGTCAAGTTTGCAGTCGCCATTATCAATAGCTTACCACCGATGAGCTCCCTATTCTTCGTATGGGACTTATTCAAGAAGGCAGGGCCAAATATTTGCAGAAGAGAGAGCGTTGGGAGAGTCGAGGCCTTCATGGCGGCTTTGAAGTACAGCTCAGATCGTGCGGTAGCTTGGTGGGTGACTGAAGAAAACTTCCAGGTAGGGCTCCGCAAACGCCGTACCGTATTTTTGCCGTATTTGGACCCGTATTTTTACTTAGGTTGCATGTGGTGTTAAAACATGACATCAAGACCCTAAACTGCCATATGCAGCTTAAAGCCTAGGCTTATAGCTTCACAATGGGGTTTAAATCATCCAAAAGTATTTATCCCATGTTAAGGTACGGGCACGTTTATACCCGTATGAATTAACCCGTATTCATACGGGCCGTATTTTTTTGTCGCAGCCACTGCCAATGCAGTTTCTCATGTAAGAGGCTCATATTTTCTACATTATCACTTAAGATACTAATCTAACTGTCTGTAAAGTTTTGTAGCTTCGTATTAATTAATGAAGGAGATAGAAAAAAAGCCGTAAATACGGTGCGGAGCCCTACTTCCAGGTGAGCTCCCAGGCACCATTCAATCTAATCAAAGAAATGCTAACCCCTCGGACAACTAGAGACTGGTCAACCTCGTCAACCTCTTTACAATGGCGCACTGTTCTCAAAAAACTCAGAATGTGTGAGATCGAGGCACTATTTTAAACGCACCAAGTGACTAATTAATGCAAGAAAAACTCAAAACAATATAGTCCTTCACTGATGGCGATCTGAAGGCACAACTCCTAGCGCGAAGTAGATAATCTCGAATACATAATAAAGAGGTAGGTACCGATAAGGTCGGAAATTCTGCGATGAGATTTGACCTATCAGTATAAAATGATGTTCGAGAATGACTGAAATCCAAGGACGTACATTCTCCATCGGGACTGTAAGCTTCTAGTTTGTTGCGGATGTCGTGTTGCAACTTGGGTCAACGAGTGATTGCTACGTTTTCAGAACATCCGAGTTCAACTTTTGAACAGCATTGCAATACAATTTTTCAAAGGCACCCGCCAAGGCTAATTTCCAAGGGATTTAAACGCTCCCTCATGACTGAAGTGGTCCCTAAGCGAAGTGCAGTGGTAATGCGAAAAGAAAGACGCTGCAACTGGCAACGGTGGTCGCCTGTGCCAGTGTTGCCCTTTATTTACTTCAAAAGCCTTTGACAAACATTCTTCTACCGAATTCCTTTCCCTCCTTATTCTTATCACGTCGTCCTAATGTCATCCGCCAGTACAGCTATCGCGGGTCCAAGTCGCCCGCCCGTTCGCCCACCCGTTGTGCACCCAGGATCTGGCAATGCTATAATTATTAATCCTTGTCAAGTACGTCGCAATACCCAAGCCACACTCAATGCTTATGTTGTGACCTTGCAAGAGACTAAACCCTATCCTTGAAAGCATTCGAAATGTGAGCAAAGAATTCGGAGATATCGTGCCCGACTTCCTACTCGGTCGTACGACTTGCGCACTGTTCCTGAGGTTAGTACTACATATGAGTTCGACACGTCTACTACGAATGAATGAACTATACTTATATTACCGGCAGCCTGAAGTACCATAGACTACATCCGGAATATATCCTCCAGCGAATACAGAAATTAGGGACCTCATACAACTTACGGGTCCTACTATTGATGTGCGATATTGTGAGCAAAATTGTTGCTCCAGGGTGAACTGAGTTAATCAGCACAAAGAGCGAGCATCAGGATCCCATTCGAGAACTGTCTAAAACATGCTTGATATACAATATGACAATCATAGTGTGCTGGTCGTAGGTGCATTTGTCGCTCTAGCTAAAGACCGCTCACTGATAAATGAGAATTGTAGGCCAGAAGAAGCGGGCACATATCTCGCGACATATAAGGCTTTCGAACACAAACCACCTAACATGATTAAGGAACGTGTAGACAAGGACTACCATGCCATTCTCCGGTCAGCTCTCACGAGCATAAACAAAGTAAACAAGATGGATGTGGAAACATTGAGAATG
This sequence comes from Trichaptum abietinum, assembly GCA_910574555.1. Lineage (NCBI taxonomy): Eukaryota > Fungi > Basidiomycota > Agaricomycetes > Hymenochaetales > Trichaptaceae > Trichaptum > Trichaptum abietinum. Next base: position 3,226,590 of record CAJTBE010000005.1, on the reverse strand, counting down.
TCCCTTGGAGTAAGTCACTTTACCCTTGCATCATCTCAGAGCGTCTTATCTACGTCAGTCCTTCGCGAACATTGCGCGCGCAAGCCCGGAACAACTTCGAAACCTACCTGGCTTCGGACAGGTTAAGGTCAGGAGAATGAAAGACGCGTTCGAAAAGCCCTTCCGTAATAAAGCAACTAGCGCCTTGTCAGCCACGTCACTGCAGCGGTCCGCAGAAGCAGATACTATCGCCCAGGAGGAGGAAGAGCTTCTCCCACAAGAACTGGAGCGACAAGAAGCTGCAGAAGCATCACGACGTCGACCGGTGCATCAATTTGGTTCAGCGGCCGATATGCCGCCACCACCGGTTCCCGAACGACCTAGAGCGAGAGAAGCGAGCCCTACATGGGACATTGAACACGAAGTAGATGATGACGTCGACGCACCCCTCCTGCTCGATCCACGTCTGCGCAAGAAAAATCCAAGAATTGGACCAGGGGAAGATGATCTAGCACAGCCCGCAGGAGAGCGTCCCGAACGGCCTCCAAGTCCCGTATGGGATATCGAACTTGACCTTAACGATGGCTGATGCTAATAGCCACTTGGAATCTATTGCTTGTATTATGTTCTGTTCTGCCCTTGATTTATGCTTGTTGCATTGAAAGTTGAGATCAGAGGGCCTAAAAGCTCTTGAACTTGTCGCCGCGTAGACCTCGGAAATCTCCCTGGAGTCATCTTGCAATGACTCTAAATGACTCCGAACCTGTATGTTTGTCGTCCGAGCTTGCGATCAGAGCGTGTCTGATTCTGGAGAGGGGAGTCAGACCATAGCCGCACGATGGACACAGCCTCCGAGTCCTCCGAGTTGCGTCATCCCATCATGAATTCCGAACACGTACTTACAATAAGAAGCGATGGACGAGTATTTAAGCCGGACACTTGCTTCAATTCTCTCTTCTTAGTCAACAATGGTCGTAACAAGACTTTCAACGTACGAGATTCAATATCTTACTTCTCATTCGAACCCAGTATAATATAATATATCTTAGGGGGAGTCTACCAACACCGAAAAGGAAGAACTTGATAGATTCATCCGAATCGGATGACGAAGACGTGGAAGACTTCGCCCAGCCTATTCAGAAGCGAGCAAAATTGGAAGAAGACGAATATTCTACAGACTCATACCCGAAGAGAAAGAATGGTAGTTGCTCTGGAAGAACGATAAAGAAGAAAGAGCAGAGCGAGACATTGCAAGCCAACCCGGAAGACAACGGCCCTAATGTGGAACTTAAACTCAGACGCATGGAAGGTCTATCAACAGGCCCTGAATCAAAGGCTTCATGGAAGCCTATGAAGAAAAGAGAGATCAAGACTCCGAAGTCTCAAGTAGGGAAGCTGGCGGGTATGTTAGATCTACCTGTGGACGTTTTCTGTGAGGTTTGTATCTTGTTTACACATGGTCCTAAATGCATGGTTTTATGAATATGGACACAGATCGCATCGCACCTTACTATCTTAGATATTCTCAATATCTCCCGAGCCTCGCGCTCGCTACACGAACTGCTTATGTCCAAGTCGTCGAGAGCTATATGGCTCGCTTCTATAGCTGGAACAGGCTTGCCTACGTGTCCGGAAGACCTGAACGAGCCGCAATACGCGAACCTCTTTTTCGAGAAATTCTGTCATGTGAGTTGAACTTTTACTGCAGCGCATATGTCAGAGATTCATCATCCGGAACTAAGGGCTGTGGCTACAGTCGAGTTGAGAGGGTTGAATTGAATTTACGAATTCGCCTCTGCAAGGGGTGTGCGAAACTCAAGTCAGCTTCATGTACCAAAATTTTGCATTCTGTTACTTATTTTCGGGGCAGCATCATTCGTGGATCAACGATCGCAAAGAAACATTTTGGACCAAACGTTGTAAAACAACATGAGATTTATACGTTGGTTCCATGGAGACACAGTGAGCCTTTTCTTTCCATCTACTTGCGTGCAAAGAACGCTCAACTTTGGGCAGTGTCTTTCTGGGACTTCGAAGACACTGCTGGTCCTAAACTTCTGCAACGATATTATTTGAGGTCGGAGTTTGTACACATTGTGAGACAGTATCTTTCTTTCCGACCCGAATCAGACGAGAGGGCAGCATTCGTTCGTGAGCGGCGCCGTATCTTGGAAGAAAGTTTACAGGTTAGTATTCGGTAACTTGTAGCTCGCTAATCTCTGACGGCTAGCTTATCAGCACAAGGAAGAGATGGAAGAGTGGCGGAGTCGTAAACGCGAAGAAAAACGTATAGCCGAGCGAGAGCGAAGCCGACCTGGGGAAGAGAGAGGTAGGCTGTAGCCATTGTATGGACATGTGTGTAGCAGCGTGATTTCAGGCACTCTCTGGGACTGAAAACTCTGATTGCAATGACATTACTCTGGCAAGGACAGTGATTTTAAGTATTATTATGCTATGTAGCACTAGCACATGTATATCGGATGTAAATAAGTAACAACTCCGATTTGTATTGTTTAATTGCGCGCTTTAATGGTATTTCTAGGGTTGCAAATGAATGCTGATAACTAGATCATAGGGAGAACAAATGTGGAATTCATGGAGGTACTTGTCTCAGATCAAACGCGTCAACAACAATAAATAACGCGTTAACGAGCGCGTTCAAGTTGTGTTTGGACGCGTCGGAAGAGATTTAAACTCCGCTCTCCCCTCAGTTTAATTGCTGCGACGCGTCTCGCGTTCTTTCCACCTATCCTTCTTCCGCCCTTCATCACAACCCATTCACGACATTGCCGAACGACGTGAAATGGCTTTTGTATACAAGAGAGGTTGGTCCGTTACACTATCATGAATGAACGTTGATCTAACTGTCGTCGTCTTATCTACAGATGGGTGGGTGGCATATGGTTTCATCATCAGAACTGCTTTTGATATCTCATTCTATTCTTCCAGACGTAAGGAGCGCGTCGCATTTGATAAGGCAAGTGTATTATACCAATCAGCTCGCGCATCATCTCTAATCATTGTCTTAGATCACTGCGAGGATAACCAAACTTTGCTATGGCCTGGACATGGAGCATGTCGAACCGATCGAGTATGCTGCCGTCTCTTTTGATATACCAGTGACTAACATCGACGTGCAGAATCACAAAGAAAGTCATATCGGGAGTGTACCAGGGTGTAACAACTATTGAACTCGATGTGCGTATTACCAGCGTTTCCTTACATATCCAGTCTCTTATGTTGACCTCTGCAGAATCTTGCCGCTGAGACCGCTGCATATCTAACAACCAAACACCCTGACTATGCTATCCTGGCTGCTCGTATTGCTATCTCTAACCTGCACAAAGAAACAAAAAAGAGCTTCTCGCAAGTTATCAGCGACTTATACCATTATGGTTAGCGGCACTCATGTTCCTCATTGGCTTATCACAGCTGAACATTTCTGCACATAGTGAACCCTAAAAACGGCAAATCTGCTGGTATGATCGCGAAAGATACCTATGACGTTGTCTGCGACAACGCTGAAGTCCTGGACTCTGCGATTATTTACGAACGGGACTTTCATTATCAGTACTTTGGTTTCAAGACGCTAGAGCGGTCTTATCTCCTAAAGATTGACGGGAAGATCGCTGAACGTCCGCAACACATGCTCATGCGTGTCGCTATTGGCATTCACGGTCGTGACATCGACCGCGCCATCCAGACATATAACCTCATGTCTGAACGCTACTACACACATGGCAGCCCGACATTATTTAATGCTGGTACTCCTCGCCCTCAACTAAGCTCGTGCTTCTTGGTATCCATGAAAGACGATAGCATTGAGGGCATATACGACACGCTTAAGCAATGTGCTATGATTAGCAAGAGTGCGGGTGGTATCGGCCTCAGCATACACAATATTCGTGCAACAGGGTCAGTACATACTAAAACGAAACGAAACCTTCAGCTCACTTTGTTTCAGGTCGTACATCGCTGGAACAAACGGTCATTCTAATGGCATTGTGCCAATGCTTCGTGTATATGATTCCACTGCTCGCTATGTCGACCAGGGAGGCAATAAGCGTCCCGGTGCATTTGCTATCTACATAGAGCCTTGGCACGCAGATGTCTACGAGTTTCTCGACCTTCGTAAGAATCACGGGAAAGAACAAGCTCGTGCTCGTGATCTTTTCTATGCCCTCTGGATTCCTGACCTCTTGTAAGTTTTTCCTCCTCCTTGTCTAAGCCGAGACTCATGCTTGTACAGCATGAAGCGAGTTCAAGCGGACGAGGACTGGCCTCTATTCTGCCCTAATGAAGCCCCTGGCCTCCACGACGTGTGGGGTGAGGAGTTTGAGACTTTATTTGCCAAGTATGAGTCCGAGGGGCGGGCAAGGAAGACTGTTAAAGCACAGATGCTGTGGTACGCTATACTTGATGCGCAGGTGGAGACTGGCGGTCCATTCATGCTCTACAAAGATGCTGCCAATCGTGAGTCGTTAATGCCACTCATTCCTTTAGAACTTTAGCTAACATATCCATCAGGCAAGTCAAACCAGCAGAATCTCGGGACCATCAAGTCTTCGAACCTTTGCACGGAAATCATCGAATATTCGTCACCAGAAGAGACCGCTGTATGTAATCTCGGGTCCATTGCCCTTCCATCATTTATTCGGGGGAAGGGGTATGACTTCCAGAAGCTTCACGATGTCACCAAGGTGGTTGCATTTAACCTCAATCGTGTTATCGACGTGAACTATTATCCTGTACCAGAGGCTCGCCGTTCTAACATGCGCAATCGTCCAATTGGTATCGGCGTCCAGGGCCTTGCGGACCTTTTCATGGCTCTCCGCATGCCCTTTGATTCCCCTCAGGCGCGAGAATTGAACCAGCAGATCTTCGAGACCATCTATCATGCAGCCCTAGACGCCAGTAGTGACATTGCATCCGTTGACGGACCTTATGAATCATGGAAGGGATCACCGGCCGAGCAGGGCAAGCTTCAATTCGATCTTTGGGGTGTTACTCCGAGCAACCTTTGGGACTGGACATCGTTGAAGGCAAAAATTGCACGTACCGGACTCAGGAACTCTCTTCTTCTCGCACCCATGCCGACTGCTTCAACGAGTCAAATTTTGGGCAACAACGAATGTTTCGAGCCCTACACAAGCAACATCTACACCCGCCGTGTTCTTTCTGGAGAGTTCCAAGTCGTCTGCCCGTGGCTCCTCCGGGACCTCGTTGAGCTTGGCCTATGGGACGAAAAGATGCGCAATATGATCATCGCTCACAATGGCTCCGTTCAGAACGTACCCGGAATCCCAGACGACATTAAGGCAATCTACAAGACCGTTTGGGAGCTTTCGCAGAAGGCGATTATTGACATGGCGGCTGATCGCGGGGCGTTCATCTGCCAGAGTCAGAGCTTGAACATCCACTTGCAGGCCCCAACGAAAGGTCAACTTACAAGCATGCACTTCTACGGATGGAAGAAGGGATTGAAGACGGGCATGTACTACTTGCGTACCCGTCCGGCGGCTCAGGCCATTCAGTTCACTGTCGACCCTGTGGCTGCGAAGATGTCCGCGAAGACACCGAATGCTACCTCAACTATCGAGCCGGTTCCCAAACCTACTGCTGTTGCGGTTAAAGAGGCCAATGTCCACGTTGCTGGGGCAAATCAAACTGAGGGTTCTCCTCTACCTACGAAGCAGCCACAGATGGTGAAACCGGATGAACCTGCAAAGGAAACAGACCCGGACTTCGAAGCAGCGAAGATGAGGTTACTTGAACGACAACTTGCGGAGGCGAAGCTTATGTGCTCCTTAGAGAACAAGGACGCTTGCTTGATGTGCTCTGGCTGAATAATGACTATTTCGTATTGTTATTGCGGTTTGTAATGCTACTTGCTACTTGATAGATTTCGTGCTGTTCATTTGTTTTGTTTACCTTGTAACGTAGATTTCATGAAACCTTCGTATTTATCTCTCATGTTGTAATTCATTGGATTGAATCGGACCTTCAAGTTAGATTACACCGTTCGAAGCATGAGATACACGCATATCAGTGTAATCGCGCTGCAGATATACTATAGTAGAGAAGGGGTCAACGCGGCATTATCCTCTGCATTCTGATAATCACGATACAGAAAGATGAGCTTCTTTGTCAGAGAGCTATTCATTAATACATTTATGAGCTTTAAGTAGAACGAAAGCAGGGCAGAACCCTTCGAGAAGTGATTAAGGTTAAATTTATTTACGCGTTATTGTGGTAGTGGTCCAATTTAGAAGTTTAAGCGGAGATTCAAAGCGCGTTTTGGTGGTCGTTGCTTTACGCGACGGCGACGGCACCCACCATAAAGACTGTGGCATTTAGACCTGCTATACCGAAGGCCGCTTGCTTATACGGATGGCAAAGACAAGAAGCGTGCCAAGCGTCAACAACCACAAGCTCACCGACTTTTTTACTCGGAAATCATCCCAACCAACCACCTCTCAGCCGACTCCTTCGTCTTCGCAAACATCGAATTCGAGCAAGGGAAAGAAGCCCATCCGACGTCCCGAAGACGATGAGACACTAGCTAATCTTGTCTCTGCATTCAACTCTATCGGCCACAAGAGCGTGGAGAAGGTGTACCTTGAGTGCGGCCGGGATTTGGCTAAGGCGACTTCTGTTCTGACCCGGAAATTTCCCCCGATGTCGCAACAGGCGCGTCAAGCATCCATCGGAGCCTTCGAGAAGCTCAAGTCGCTTCTGCCTTCTTTAACTCAAGAGAAGTTCGACGCAGTGCTGTGTGAATGCGGAGGAGACGTTAAGGAGGCCTCGAAGAAGTTAATTTCCCCGGAGTATCGGCAGGCTTTGCGAGGAGTGGTTAAATCTGGTGGATCAGGCTCAGCATCGCAGATCATCTCAACGTCGCGCAAGTTAACATCTAACTCCCCTTTGATAACGACAATACCCAACTCTCCAAATGTCTCTGGTCGCCTCCTGCATTCTAATACAAGCAAACTTTCCTCCCAGCCTATCCGAGACAAGGGGAAAGGGAGGACTCAGCCTATCCCAATACCCCCACGACAGGCAAAAAAGGAGAATGCTCCACCTATAGATGTTATTTCTATATCATCTGAACACTCACATTATACGATCTCGAGCTGTTCTGCTCCAACACATATATCGATCTCCTCCGATCCATCAGTTCCGGACCACGGAAACGCACGGTCGTATCTTGCACCTATCGATGCGACAACTCCTCAAGCTCCTCGGCGTCGTAGTCCTCGACCACAACCAGAGCCCATTGTAAAACAGGAACGCGTGTTTTCACCACTGAAAACAGATGCTAAACCTCGTCGAAAACGCAAGCTACCCTTTGACTCCAGCTCGGAGGAGTTTATCGACTTGACGAAAGATGATGTGATTTATGCGGTTTCGAAACCTATGTCGAGCCAGCCTTCGGTAAAGGTAGAACCTCTCCCTTCAAAGGTATGTTGCGCATAAGCCTCCATATCTGTCGAAAATTCACTTCTTTACTTCAGCGTAATTCGCCGTCAAAGAAGTCAAAGAGACCTTCGCCGAAGAAGTCAATCGTTAAGTGTAGGACTAAGGAAATAGTCGACTCTGATATTGAAGATATTGAGATAATTCCGTCCTCACAATCGGATGAGAAAGAGCTTACTGCACCGAAGAATACCAAGAAGAACATGAAGCTAGTTAAGGATCTTGTCGTCGCTTGGCGAGCTAGCTCTCAGACATCCGGTCCTATCGACGTTGACATGTCGTATGATGCGTCCGTGGAAATGGACAATACCATGGATGTGGACGACTACTCTTGTGCGATGGATGTGGAAAACTGTGCAGGAGACGAGATAGCTGACGCCGCCTTTTCTGCTGTGCCGAAGTCTCCAACTGCGGTCCCCTCATCCCCTTATACGCATCACCCACCTTCGACTCCGCCGCAGTCTAGTTCGCCCACTCGGCATAGAGTGGAGTCAACGCCCACTGGCAAGTCCGCGATAAAGGCAAGGCCTTCTCCAGTTGCGATCATCACGGCTTTACCGAGTTTGCCCTCGCTCAAGACAGCGTCATCGGCGTCTTCTTTCACCAAAGTCAATGACACTCCGTTCGGTACGCCAACACGAACTGTTGCGCATGCAACACCGAGCTCGACGCCGAACAAGAAGCACATCGTCGAAGTCGTAGTACCAAGCTACACTCCACGTCCCACAGAACAACCAGTGCCTTCGCCAAGGTCTTCGCCATGCGTAATAGACTCGAAGACGAAGACTGCGACCGTCATTGCGCAGATGAAAGCTAAGGCAGCAGCCGCTGCGGCATCTCTTAGTGACTCTGACTCTGAGAACGGAAGGAAGAGGCCTGCGACTTTGCGCTCGCTTAGTGACAATGATAGTGAGTTTGACGATGGTGAGCTCTTCTCGAAGATTCGACAGGGAAAACGGTCAGCGCTACTTTGAGGGCTAATGTACGTTACGATTGTTAACTAACTTAGTTTGATCTCAGGGCTGCAACTCCGGAGAAGCATGACGACTCTGATTCACCTTTGTCGGATATCGAAGGAATCGATAATAAGTTTTCTCCACCCAAGCTGAGGAGGAGCGGGAGGCACCGAGTGTCCTCTCCGTCATCTTCTACAGCTCCAGCCGGTACCTTCGCCTATAGTGCCCTACATCCGCCCCCGGGAGCTTTGCCAAAGACCCTTATTAGTTCGGCTCTTTCTACAAAGAAGCCAAGGAACTCAGAGGGCTGGAACTTGACAAAACTCATGAAAGAAAAGAGGACAACTGGGGCGACAGCACCTGGCCCAACTGCTTTACAGAGTATTGATCTTTCCAAGTACGAACGGGACGATTGGGATAGGGAGGAAGGTCCAAGCGGTTCTAGGGAGGACGGCGATAGTGAGGAAGGCGGGACCCATTTGTTGAACGACGAGGCTAGATGGCGAAATCTGGGTGTCGATATAGAAGATCGTATGATAGACATTCTTGCGAAGGACTCTGTAGCGAAAGGCAAGAAACCGAAGAAGAAAGTCATCCTTGGTGTCAGGTTTTTCGATTCGCTTCCCGAGTCAGACGCAAACATGCAAGTGGACGAGCCTTTTGGCTTACCTGACTGTCCTAAGGAAGCAACTGGCCCGGCGGTGGATTTATTGCGTAAAGCGCTCAGTACCGAAGGTTCATCCGAAACCGTCTTCCTACTTATTCATTTGCTAATTATATATTTAGATTGGTATGCAATTCCGAGCATCCTTCGATCGAGAAGCTTGGTGAAACCACATGAGTTAATCATGAACGGCTTATTGCCTTGGGTCGTTGAAGTGGCGTTGTCGCCGGATAAGACCGTCAGCCAATCTGCGTTACGCCTTCTCGCTTCCCTGGGCAGTTGCCGTCCTCTCTGCAATTCTCAGACCATTCCGTTGAAGCTCATCCTGACATCCCTGGCAAGACTAAGACCAAACAAAGATATACTGGAGGGCCTTGGGATTGAAGCCATGAACTATGATGGACCTGCTTTGTCGACTGATCTCAGTCATGCGATCCTGTGGCGTATTATAGCTGTCGTGAAGATGCTTGGTCAAGCCAATTTTTTGGATCGAGGAGACGTGGCCTCAACTGTGGCTCTATTGGTTGTGATAGGACTCGATGGGGAAACACCTCTTGAAATACAGCTTGATATCACAGAAACCTTGGAGGTTGTCTGTGAATTATACTGCTCTGATTCCAGCAATTCGCATGGGTTTATAGTGAGTGACCTCAGTCTCGTTTAATCTAAACATTATTGACAACTTTGCTATTTGAAGGAAAGAAGCATTTGCTCAAAAATTCAAAGATTTTCGTTGTCGCTAGATGCGGCGAACAAGGAGCGTCTTTTACTTCTTTTCCCTCGCAGTTCTCCCATCGTCCAGCGCATTGGTCAGTGGGTTGCCTTCGCCATATTATTACCTGATTCGGATAAAGTACTAGTAAGTTTTGCTACTATCACTTTGATATATACTGTCTAACGAACGATTGACAAGGCATCGGAATCTTTGGATGGACCACCTCCGCTCGAATACATGTCTGCGCTCATAGATCCTTGTTCTACGGAAGTCGATCCTTCCAATCCCTTTTGGATTGGACGAGATAGAAACTTCGATTTCGGCTCTTTGTGTCACTTTACCGAGGTATTCTCTAGGGTTATTGACAACATACCAGCATATGTCGCCTTAGAGAAGCAGAAGAAGCTCAGCGGTCAATCTTTAGTCAAAAACTCAAGTTTCACAAATAGCATCTCCTCTGTGGCTTGCCTGGTCGAAAAGGTGTTGAATCCAATCAAGAAAATGGAACCAAGCGAGTCAAACTTACAGACTATCATGAACAACTTATCGCACTTGAGTGGTAAAATTGGTGAGCTCTTAACTACCGTTATTGTCGACACTGTTCATCGTCTAACATCCACCTTTCAGTTTATTCCAAGGCTGTTGGTCCAGTTCCGTTGCGGGCAAAGCTTGTGCTAGAGAGTTTGAAGAACCGTATAGGATATCAATTTGAAGAAGCGAAGTTGAACCATACCGGTGATGGCAAGCCCAAAATGCGGAGCATAGAGGCGTATCTAACAAGGCGATAGATTCGCTTGTACTTTTTTTCTGATTGTAGATACATTGATACTTACCTGTATAATCCGGCAAATGTCTTGTGCATTGTTATTTTATTCTTTCGTATAAGTGTACTAGTTCTGTTATCGGGTATCATGTAACGCGAGAATGTCCACCCTAAACTAATACTGCCATCGTCGCTCCATCTATCGGCTCTCTATCTTCAAGTTGCTATCTGTCTCGCAGGATGTTCCCCCTCCCACATGAGCTATGGGTTTCTATCTTCTACCTTGCAACTTATAATACTATTCGCGATACGGACTATCTTATAAATCCTCCTCCGCTAGCAATATTTTGCGAAAAGAAAGATGACGAGCTCAACGATGCCGCTTTGAAAACCAAACATTCCTTGTCGCTCGTCTGCTCTCTCTGGCGCAAACTAGTCCTCCCATTCATGTTCGAGGATATCAAGATTAGGCATGGCTCTGAAGCACTTGAGTTCGTACTGGAACGTAGCACTCAGTCAACTCCGAATCATGGCCTAGGACATCTTGTTAGACGAGTACAACTTTCCTTAATACCTAATGCAGAATTCGAAAAGCTCGACACTACATGGAGCAACGCTATTGGAGGTCGTACGTGTCGGATCCTTCAAGCCTGCAAAAACGTTGTTCATCTCGAAAGGAGAAGGCTGCTCTTTTGTCATGCAACGTCCGGGACAAGCTTACTTGAACCCGGAAGTGCTCAAGACCTTCACGATTCTAAACGTCTACACCTGTCAAAGCTAGCCAGAGTGGACTGGCACAGAGGAAACCGACCATATCCGAACTATCTTGGTGTTGATTGCATTCCAGCCTTTATACTCGAGTCCCCTTCTGTTCGCCTTTTGTCGTTACTTGGTACGACATGGGAGATACACGGAAATGGTGTGTTCAAGGCAGTTGAGACCTTCTACGGCCTCTCTTCTGAGGGCACAACGTCTGGTAGCCATCCTTCCGATCCACAATACCAACTTCCCTCGCTTTCTCGAGTCATCATTCACCATCCGTCTTCCTTCCTTCTGCCGCCTATAGCGGAAAATCTCCATCGCCTACGGATTCTGGAAATCGACAGACATCTGAAGTTCTTTCGACCATGTCTAGCTCGCATTATATCCTTCATGCCGAATCTAGAGGAACTATACTATCCTCTTTTCTTCGTACGTTGGCGCTACCCAGAGATCATTGATCCGTTGAACCATTTATATCCACGGCACGCGAATCTGATTCTCGTTGGGATGCACGCAGCACACAATGGAGCACTACAGGTGGAAGATATCACGAAGTGGATTATTGACGAGCATATCACCCCGCTCTGCGACGCGTCCTTCCCATCACTACGGACGATCCGATTGTGCGGGCAAGAATGGGCCTCCATCTCGTCAACACGGGGATTCCAGGACGTTAGGCTGGCACTAAGCGGGCAAGTTGAGCTGACGAGCGATGATGCCCAAACTGCCCGATCCCTGAGTGTTCCGTTGTGAAATCTTTCTCGAACACGACGGAGACACGTCAATGGTGCGCCCTCGATACCTTCGTCCTTATTTATCCAAAGCGATGGTCTGACAGAACCTTTCTCTTAGGTCTAAGATACGACTCGATGACCCATCCAGATGCTCAATCACGCCTTTGTGAAACTGACACGATGGGATATTTGGTAGAGTGGATAGAAGCTAATATATCGTATGCATATGATAAAAAATAGCTGACGTGGGTCTTTCAATGGAAATTTACTGAACCATTTCTTTCCGCCCCTTTGTCGAATGCACGATCACGATCACGCAGTGCAGATGGACTTCAAACATTTGAACAAGCAACAAATAGTTAATGATATGTATGTATAGAGAAATTAATTCCTTGCTTCAGGACCCAGGTACAGAACCACACATATACTGTACACAGGAAAGCCTGCTAAATTACATTATCTTATATCCTAGCAGTAATCGTGACCCCAGCAGCCTCGCGGGCGACTGCCTGTTTGCAAATCCGCTCACCCTTTTCGCGCCACCACCGCTCAGCCTCCGCATCGGCATCGTAGCCAAACTGCTCGATGTTCTTGCTACGATCTGCCCACTGGTTGCTGTTGCCCTCGCTCTTGAAGTCTATCTCTTTTCCAGAACGGACTTTCGCAATCTCGGCCTCCATCGCCGCGCGCATCGAGCGATCACGCTCCTCTTGCTCAGGACCATCCGGGAGATGGAAAATGTGCTGGTTCAGCCGGGAGGAGGCCTGTGTCGCAGCCGTACGCGCGTGGCGGACTACCTCGTAGCCCCGGAGTAGATGCACCAGCTCAGACGGGTGCTGAAGTCTGGAAAGTAAGTTCCCGAGCACAGCTGCGTCTTCGACTGCCATCGCGGCTCCTTGAGCCCGGTAAGGCTGAAATGGCTATCAGACAAAGCTTGCATTTCAAGATCTGGTCAACTCACTAGCATAGGGTGGCAAGAGTCACCAAGAAGGACAAGCCGTCCCTTCTCGTGAATCCACGTCGGGATAGGTAGCCGGTCCATCAATTTCCATTTCATGACAGTCGGGACCATGGCAAGGAGCTTCTGGATCCTGCGACGCAAATTAGAACTGACAGCTTCACATACAACGCACGAAACAACAAATACCTTGGTTCCCAACCAGCGAAATCGGCACGCATTTTATCAGAGCTTCCTTCAGCATCCCAGGATTCAACGGACCCGTCGTCCGGATGAAGGAGAACCATGTTGTACTCCTTCTTAGCACGCTACAAAAAATCGGCTGGTATTCAGAGGAGGTTACGCATAGTCAAAAGAATGAGTTACGCACGATACAGTACGCCATGATATGCTTTCCGGGACCCATCCATCCGGTCATCTCTGGGTTGTCGACGAACTCTTTTAATTCCGGGTGTTTTAATAATATCTCCGAAGTCGGCAGAGTTACACGGTAAGCCGCATCGCCAGTCGGAGTGGCCTTCACCGGTGCACCAAGAACTATGTCCCGACACATGCTCTTCACACCATCTGCTCCAACGATCAGGTCTGCCGATAGCACCTCGCCTGTCGAGAGGGTGATAGAAGGCTTGGTTGATGATGGATCGACTTTTACGACCGTACTATTGAGGCGGAGCGTTGAAACGGTTTCGGCGAGATCAAGGAGTAGACGGTGGAAGTCCGCACGGTGAATATGGTAGTATGGCGAGCCGTAGTCACGTTCCATTGTGTCTCCCCACTTTGTCCATCCAACAAGCTCCCCAGTATTCCCTGGTGCCGCAAATAAGCTCCGCGTCGCGATAATAAATCGAAAGCACACTAGAACGTACATCTTCTTAGAGCAATGGCCTCTGGCTTTACAGCGATCTTCTTGAGTTGCTCGCCCAACCCCCAACGGATGAGTAGACGACTGAGATTCGGAGTGATCTGAATGCCCGCGCCAATCTCTCCAATGGCGGGGGCGGATTCGACTATGGTAACGCGGTGACCGGCGTGTGCGAGACTATGCGCTGCTGCGAGACCACCCAGTCCGCATCCGATTACGATGATGTCGAGGGATAAAGGTGCTTTCCGACCGTCAAAAAGTTTGAGTTTCTGCAGAACGAAATAGATTAGATTTCTGGTTCACATCGCATATCAAGCATTCGGAATTAAGAGAGATGATCCGCCGCTTCGTATACATTCCATAAATTGTCATAAGACGTGGAGAAATTTCAAAAAATGAGTCCTTGAGCGGGCGGCACGAGGCTTCCCCGCGTGGTCCTTTTCGGGCGTTATCCGACCGAGTCTCACCCGCTCATCGCCTCTCTGACTCTCCACACGACGCGACTTGGACGACGAAGCAGCAATAGGCTGTTCATATATATAATCTTCAAGAGAAAACTCACCTCTGCAACACCGGTAGCGCGAGCACCGTCCACCGCTTCGACCAAAAGTTCCACCTTAGACTTTGCCACGCGCAATTCAAGTTCAAGTTGCGGATCGGATCGTGAAGTCACACCAAGGATCAAAAGTCAAAACAATGATCAGTGATGATCAGTTAGAAGCTTTGGAAGCTTTGGAAGCTCAGAGACTCACCATTTTTTAGACAAGTCAACGAACACCTCCGGCGAACAGAAGACTTGGCTAAAAGAGACGAAGGCGGCGAGCGAAAGGTAGGGGGGAGGTGTTGGGTGGGTCTGTGACTACTTGGCAGCGATAAAGTCGAACAGACACTCGAGGCTAGAGACTGCGTGCCAGTATGTTGCTAGCTCGTGCGGACGGTGGTGCGGCAGCGGAGAAGAGGAGAGTTGAGGGGACGATTCACATGCTAGAGTGAGAATATATAGGATCGTAGCAGGAGCATGGGATGTACCATTTGCCAGAGAAGAGCTCACGAATGGTACGTGGGCTGTTAAATGGTTTCTGCGGCAAGCAAAGCAGGTCACGTCGGTCGAGGCACAACGGGGCTTTCCCGGCCCACCGTAGGGTCATGCGCATATTTTGACCTTAGCCTTGTTTGCCTGCTGCTTGCAACTCCAGAGAGCATCAGCGATATTGACATTGTGAGAACAACCGCGAGGGGACATTATATTATGCCATCAATTCACACAACACTTTCCGGCCGGTCGCGGAGACGAGATATATGTTGTTGGCACGAAAGGTTGAGAACTGTGGGTGAATACTTGACCCGATCCAATCAGGAATATTAGATGAAAGGTAGCCTCTTGTGTGCGGAATATAATTCGTGCGGGCAACATGAAGTGGAAACACATTCGGAACTTCCGGCCGGATTGGACACCCCTATGGCTGAAAAGGCTAAATATTTATGAGTCTCTAGATGTCTTTTTGTGAATGAATTGAGGATATAGAAGATGAAGACGTGTACATATACTAATACTAGTAGTGCAAAACATATTAGCATGTTAACTCTGCTCATTGTGAAAAGTACCCTATCAACTCTGAAGTGGGCCTTAATAACCTCTATTGTATAAGAAGCCTTAATTTTGCCGCAAAGATTTTGCAGGTCATGTTATTGGACATGAAACACAGGGCGAACTACATATATTGATCTCGTCCGGCGTACTCAAGAGAGACTCAAAGTGTATCATCGTGCCGAATCCATATTCTACAAATTTATCCGGCAACATGGAGTCAGCAGACTGATCCTATTCAATCCCCTTTCATCATGCACCTCGCTGACAAGTGGTCGTTCTCGTCGCTCGATATTATTGTGTTTCTTTAGACAGTAATTAGGGCGGCAGGCCTACTGCCAGTGTCCCGAGTCCGATGCACCAAAATTGGAGGGAACGTCATAAGAGAAGCATTGCTGAGTCGGAGGCTTTCTTAAGTTACCTATGTATGTACTTTGTTCCTGCACGCAACCCTGGCTTCGATATCGATCGACCTATCTTTAGGTCCAAAATGTGGGGATGGCTACTCCGCACCAAGGGCTATCCTGTTCGAATATATTAGCGAAGATCAATACGTTCGCGAAGAACGTGCCTGAATCCGAAGAACTCATACATTCCGGAGTTAGTCGTCGCAAGTCGGAGAAGCGCGCAGTACCGTCGCAGATCCAGATTTCATCTATACATATGTATATTTGTCCACACAAACACGTTTGTCGTCACAGGTCAAAGTTAATAGACGTTCCCTGGCAGATGGTGCATGCACCTGAACTATTAGACGAGATTTCTGGCTGAGGTCACTATGAGCTGGTCTGGCTTTGAGATAGGAGGTAGCTTGATGAGACGTTCACAGAGATTACGAATTTGATCTATACCAAATTGACAGTCAGAAAAGATAACAACCGGCGGACAATTAGGCAAAACATATCATCCTAATACTTTGATGCACTACATGTTTCACTGTAAGCGTGCTATTTGCAGTATGCACATCTCCGCCGGAGGGCGGGATGCTGAGAAGCTCGGCTCGAACCAGGTCTTCAAGGCAGCTACACAATATTCACCTTTTAACATAGATGAATCGGGTGTCAGGTGTTCTGCGTTATGTTTTCGGAACATTAATTCTGCCTCAAGCACTCAGCTGTCGGAATCAAAACACGCGCCGCATTTGATTCGATTTGTTTTTCATGCAATACTAAATCGATCTATGGGATCATTTCTTTGCCGTTTACTACATATCTATACTGTAAGAAATCAGCGATAATCTATTTAAGAAGTGTTGTAGATCGAATACTCATACCATTTCACATCATGCATACGCGCATGTCCTGTAGATACAGTCTATTGCTATCCTCTCATGTCTGCCCACAGATCCACGATACGATGTGCTTCAGCGCATCCGTCACATATTGGGTGCTGAGCGGCTCGTCGACAGGCGGACAATGCACGAAGAGCACTTTTGACCGCTTGCGACCTCGTTCGTCTGTCTGCGAAGCCAGCGGCCGGAGAGATTCGGCTAAGGAGCAATAATAAATGAAGTCACAGAGGTATCGACCTGCATCAATACTCGGTTTCACACTCTATAAGATTTTTTAAGATGCAAGATAAGTGAAACCATTAAGGATCAAGAGAGGGACCGAAACTTACATCCACGCCAACGCTGTGCAAATACTCCACTAGCTTGTCGCCATCGATGTCTGTCTTCAGCTCTTCGTCGAACGGCTCATACCCCTCACCGAACCCTCTCAGCACATACTCTCCGATCGGCCTCTTGAGTTCGTACTTCAAGCGCGCCCGTTCATAGTACTCCGCGACGCTTATCTTGCCCACAGACCTCTCGTCGCTGAGACTCTCGATCTCAGGTGCAAACTTTCCCTCGGCATCGGGCAGGTCGTATCCGTACTTATGCGCTAGCTTTTCGATACGCATCATGCCGGGACCGGCTACTCCAACGTGCACGATCAGATCGTACCCCTCGGCTGGGGGAGGCGGACCATCAGGTAGACCTTTGTCGTCGGAAGGCGGCAGCACAGGAGGTTTGGCATGTAAACCAGGGACAATGGAGAGCACGGATTCATACACAACAGGCACTTTCAGCACCGATATATGGATCGGCTTGTTCTCGTGCGACAACGGATGTTCAGAGATGACTTGCTGATCGTCCACGACGACCGGTTTTGAGGCGCTCTCGGCTTGGAGCACAACGTTCTGAAGCTCTTTTACAGCCAGCCAAGATGGATTGACTGCATATCCTCGAAATGGCTATATGCAGAGGTTAGGAACAATGCCATGTCAGACCATCTCAAGTCATTCGGACGTACCCCATATCCAGTCACGAGAACCCGGATTGCATCCTTTTTATCCACACCGTCAGGAAGCATCAGAGGTATATGAGGCATTTGTAGAGCTTCGTCGGTCTGTACTTGATCTTTCCGCAAGACAATTGGTTGCGCTTTGTCTTGACAAGTCTATCTCAACAAGGACGTGCGAGACGAAGGAGCGATGATGCATAAGGTACTCGAAGCCCTATATAAATCTGCCTTGGAATAGAAGCGCTTTCGCGGAAAGCATATTTTCGCTTTTACCGTCAGCGTAGTCATGTTGAATATACCTACACAGTGCAGAGAGCAAGGATGCCAAAGGTGTTGGATGTACGGTATGTTGAACTAAGGAAACAGTACAGCAATTGAAGTAAAAAATGAAATAAACTTGCAAAGTTGAAACTCCGGAAGTACGAAAATGGCAGGTGCGCACGGACCATCCACGTATCCTATAAAACCTTTCGTGCCCACTTTGTTGATTCCTTAGAACATACTCAGCTAGGATCTATTTTATAGGAACTAACTCGAGTCTCGCATGTTTACACATGCCACATCCTTCAAATCCAGTAGATGACATTCGCGCTGCCTCGTTTTACTGAGAGCATTACTTGTCTGTCTTCGGGCAGCAAGATCGAGGACGTTTGGCTCGTTTCCCGGTGCATTCTCTGCGGAGTTGTATTGGGAGCTTGCCAGCGAGTGCAGCGTTTGTCTGATGGATTTCTTTTATTCCATATTTTATGTGCTCCAATGTGTATTAGTTTAGGCAAGACAAATCGAACATCTTTTCAGCGAAACAATAATCTTTTTGTCGAAATTGTCTAAGAAATTTGTGATACTCAGAGAGATGAGGCTGACGAATTGAATTTGTAGGTGTAAAACTGAATTTAAGATACATATTGTGTCCAAAATATGCTTTCTTGTCTGAGTAACACAATTATGGCCCTCAGTGATAATCGGTATCTTCTCTTAGATGGTGGTTTCGTGAGTTACATCCGCAGCGATTCTTGCCCATGAAACAGTTATTTACAAGTCGGATTTATTTGCACAGGGAACTACTCTTGAAGATGTATTCGGGAAAGACATCAGCAGCCCGCTATGGTCTGCTTCTTTGATTGACAAAGATGAGGACACTATTGTCCAAGCACACACAACCTTTTTGGAGGCCGGATCCGACATAATTCTGACTGCAACGTGAGTGTAAATCAACAGTACTTTCTTATTACATAGTATACTGAGTTATCTTACAGATATCAATGCTCTTTCGAGACTTTCAGCCGTTCTGGATACTCCGACTCAGAGGCGGTCCATCTAATGTGCAAAGCTATCTCTCTAGCCAAAAAGGCTCGCCGACAATACCGTGACAGCAACTCTAGAAATGTCAAGATCGCGCTTTCTCTTGGTCCATACGGAGCATCTATGACAACGGCACAAGAATTCACGGGCTTCTACCCGCCACCCTACGGACCTAAAGCATTCTCACTCTCAGGCATAAACACAAACGCTTTCGAAGAGGGCGACAAGCGACACGAGAACTTGGAACGTGAAGCTCAGCGTGCTTTGGAAGAGTTCCATTTCCGAAGGCTGAAGGTCTTCGCTGGCGATTTCGACTCTTGGGGAGGAATTGATTTCATCGCATTCGAGACTGTCCCTCTTGCCCGAGAAATTCGGGCAATCCGAGGGGCAATGGGCCGTCTACTCAATGACTCCACACTTCAACGTAAACCTTGGTGGATTAGCACCGTCTGGCCGGACGGGAAATATCCACAAGAAAGAACGCCAGGCGGGGAAAGGATAGGCGTCGAAGATGTCGTATCTGCACTTCTCAGTGATGCACTAGGAACTCCAGCTCCGGATGGCATTGGTATAAACTGCACGGATCTCGAGTACCTGGATGTTATTATCAAGGGCATCCGAGAAAACATAAGACTCATTCGACCCGACTTGAAGCCGTTTCTCGTCCTCTATCCGAACGGTGGGATCACTTATGATACTGTCAATCGCTCGTGGATAGACAAAACGTCAGCCGCTGCGGAAGAGAGAGCAATTTGGGCTGAACGTCTAGTGACCGTCGGAATGGAGGAACAGGAATGTGGAGTATGGGCATCTATAATCGTCGGTGGTTGTTGTAAGACAAGTCCAGAGCATATAGCAGAGCTCCGTAAACTGAGGGAACCGTAAAGTACAAGATAACCGCTTGCTGATAGCGAATATTGATAACTGTGAATAGAAGATGTGTAACATGTATACGCACTTTACGAACCAGGTGCATTGTACTAGTTGAACTGCATGATTCCTTCGCAATGACCTGAACTGGATTGGTGATATGTGTTATGGTTTACACTCTAAACTTCAGCGGCTCGCAAACCCCTTTCGCTCGTTGATGCGGGATCTTACATAATATCTGATTCAATTCCGTGCGAGAGAGGCTGGCAATTGGTAGGAAAGAATTCATGTCATGTTAGAAAGCCATAAGAACATAGGAATGAATATAGAGTAAAGCTATCCGCGCATGACAGAAACTCGAGTTTTTATGGTCATCTCCTAATCCCAAGCGCTGGAAGCGGCAGCAGGTGTCGCATCCGCACCCCAACCTCCAGCACCACCTGCAGGCTCTGCAGCCCAGTCGCCACCTGCCGGAGCGGGCTCTGCGGACCAGTCGAGGGCACCAGATTCAAGAACAGCAGGGTTGATTGAGCCAGCCTGGGGCGCTGCGGTAACGTCCCACTCCTGCGCAGCCTCATCCTGAGCCTCACCAGCGGCCAATGCCTTGCTCTGAGCCTCCTCCTGTTGCTGCTTCTCAACCTCCTCAGGATCACGGTAGAAGAACATGTCCACCATGACATTCCAGCCGTCGCTTGTGCGGGGGACGGTTCCGCGGAGACGAAGAACCTCACGGCAGAGCAGCCACCAGACGAGACCGATGGAGTGACGCGATTTGTTGTTGGTAGGGATCGCAACATCAACGAACTGGAGGGGGGAGTCAGTGTCGCAGAAGGCAATGACGGGGATGTTGACGTAGGACGCCTCCCGGATAGCCTGATGGTCAACACGCGGGTCGGTGACGACGATGAGTCGGGGCTCCTTGAAGGAACGGGTGATGTAGTTCGTAAAGTTACCGGGTGTAAAACGACCGGCGATCGCCTGGGCACCAGTGTTTGCTGCGAACTTCAGGACCGCACGCTGGCCGTACGGGCGGGCAGAAATGACACAAACATCATGGGGGTTCTCAATCGCCGCAATCACACGAGCGGCGAAGACAATCTTCTCCCAGGTCTTGCCAATGTTAATGATGTTTATACCTAAAATACGTTAAGCGAATGTTTTGAGCAGAGAGTATGGTGTAACTCACCGTCTGGTCTCCGCTTCCAGACATACGGCTCCATGTGCTTATCGCAGTTTTTTGAGCCAATGTGGCATTGAGCGGAGAGGAGGAGCTGGATCTCCTCCTCTGTCGCGCTCAGGACGGAGGGCAATTTCGTTGACGACATGGCGACCTGGAGAAAGAGGTGTTAGTCACAGGTTCCGGGTACATCCAATCCTTTGCGCATCCATCCATCGTCTTCCTAGCTTTTCCACACCTCCAAATTCTTCTGGACGACGTAGAAGTTTGTCTACTCACTATGTACGTTCCTGAACGACGCCTATGTCGACGGTTGGCACGAGATTTTTATCGTTGGCGATGGCGTTGAGCTCACAAAATGCACAACTCTATCATGAAGCAATTAGGGATCGTGGGAACTTGAACTCTAATTGCCTTTCCTATTCCAGACTGGTAGATGTATCACAGAGTTCGTTCGAAGATATTCCACTGATTTGGATATCCTCCTATCGAACTTTGACTTTGACATAGTTGGGGCTGAACCGCTTTCAGTCCAATATCTGTAGACAATGTGTTAAGGTGGTTAAAGGGCTCTGTACATATCTGTCACATATTACTTAAGTATATATTATACTGTATTCTCTAGGAGGGTTCCTCAGTTCTACCCTCTGTCAAGTCACCGAATCAGTATTATCCTCATAATACAGCGCATCTATCGAGCTCCGTGCTTTTCGATATCTTGTCTGGTAGCGAAATATCTTATGTATAGTGAGTACCTACCTGCCTTCGAAGCGAATACTGCATACAGTGTACTACCGATCCTTGAAACACCACTGTTCTTTGAAACACTAACATTATCTACATGAAAACAAGTTTAAATGACATGATTTTTGGCAGACACCTTGCCTTCAGTATAAGCTTGATGTTCTGAATTTTCTGAATTTTTTGTTGTTCCAGGTGTGCTGATATACCTTGATGTATGCGGAAATGTGGCAAAATGATGATAATACACATTCAAAGTAAGCATATATTAAATAATCAACCCTTCGTGAAGAGATGGGACCGCACAGATATCTTGAATATATGCAACAGTATCCAAAAAGATACTTTCATAGACAATTCATAGTATGCAGTGTGGTGAGGAGAGGAAATGAATATTTTGTGCAAGGAATCGTGACACTCAAGAAGCAAATGCGCAGTGCATATAAGTTCCCACACTTGTCCATCCTGAGAGAAAAGGGGAATCTTGCATGTCAAGCTCAGATGTGACAGTCTCTGTCACTGGTGTTTCAAGGGCATGTAAAGTGTGACATTTGCTTCAAAATCATATATTCTCCATAGTTAATTATCTGGTGCATATTCTGCTCACATATTTTCACAGAACGTGAAATTACTGGTATAGTAGCTATATATCTGCCTCTCTGAACTAAATGTGTTGAGTAAGAATTAAAATTGACCAAAGTCGAATAGGTGTTTCAAGGTCCGGTGGAACACTGTACATATGCATTTTGAATGCCCTGCTGCTACTAGCACTTACCGTAAAAACGGCTTAATTTCCCGGTAGAGTCACGGTGCATGGCTCCAGTGACAGCGCCAGTGCGTGTGAGCGGCTACTTACCAGTGCATCTGAGAACGATAGCGTCAAGAACTTGAAGTTTACTGCCAATTTGTTTACATGCAATTTGCCAGTGATTACGTATTCAACACCGCGTATAAGTCCTTTACTCTAAGTTCGCGTGCATGACGTGTTTGCAGCCACCTTTTGGCAATTCACCATCTCTTCTCTTTATCCATGCGAACTTAAAGGTGGCCCTTTGTCGCTCAAGTTTCAGCTGACATGTCTAACGGAGCGAATGGCGGCAAACATGGAAAATCTGCAACTTACTCAACTCCCGAAGAGAACGAAGTTGGTGGCGGCGATGGTGACTGTACACCAAGACAATCTCCGCGATTGAGAGCAGCGTCTAGCACGGAAGTACGCGATGAACATTCGCTTGTAACACCTCCGAGACCTGTAATAGGGCCCAGGAGCTGGACATCGCCCAACTCGCCACCACAACGGACACCACTAAGGCGCAGCAGACCTTCCTTCGGTAGACGACGTAGCCCGGAGAGGGAATGGTCTGTCTTCGGTCAGCGTATGGAAAACGAGGGTCAACTGAGGAGCCCAGAATCACTGAGATTAAAGCGCAGGTTGTCCCGGCAAAGCGTTCTTGAAGGCACAACGTCTTCCTTAATGGGTCAGAACAGACCCGACTCAATCCTAGAAGAAGGACCCTCGGCCATGCAGTCGCCTGTTCAAGAGACGTTCTCGCCTGGGGTTCACCCAGAAGATGATAGCACTGTGTCTGACTGTGAGTCAGATGAATCACAGGAGAACATGGAAAGCTCTTCATCCTCACTACCTATGGACGAAATCATGCCGCGCAAGACGGCTCCGTGGTTCTCAAGAAAAATTCCGGACATCCCAATACTGTACAAAAACATCTTGAAATGCTCTATAGCATACTTCATTGGCTCTCTCTTTACGTTTGTCCCTGCGCTCGCGCATCTTGTTGGTGGAATCAGCTCTGAAGGCGACAAGAGAGCCTCTCCCTCCGGACATATGGTTGCAACTGTGTATGTTTATATCTTCTATGCTTTGAAAGTATTTTAATGTCTGTTATCCAGTGCCGTATACTTCAATCCAGCGAAGACAGCTGGGGCCATGATAGAAGCCGATATCTACTGCCTTCTCGGACTCGGCTGGGCTTCATTTGTCAGTCTCGGGAGCATGGCTATGTTCTGGTGGCTTGACGTCAAACCGGGTTGGGAGTGGCTTGCAGATGTGATTGCCATTGTTTGGATTGGACTTGGTATGACTGTTGTGGCATGGATGAAAGTATGGATGGCAAAGCCTACCTTCAATACCGGTATGTATCTACATTTTTGCCCAAAGGTTTCTAAACTCATCTTGAGTTTAGCTTGCAGTATGACAGCTATTATTCTATTCGTCGTGTGAGTTCAGTCTTCGCATGTCAATTAGTCAACCGCTTTCTGATCGAGTATAAAGTGTTGTAAAAGAAGGTGGCCTGGATACTCTCTTGCAGGTCGCGTTTATCATTATCGTCGGATCCCTCGTGTCGAACCTTGTATGTTATTCTATTTGGCCACAGTCTGCATCCAGGAACCTGCAAGAAAATATGTCAAGAACTCTTGAATCCTTTTCGACGTTGCTCTCGATGCTCACAAACACGTTTCTCCTCGGTGACTCATCACTACTTCACCAGCCTTCACAAAGCAAATTGCAACGTGCGGTGGAAAACCACCAAGCTAGTTTCACGAGCTTGAAGAAAAATCTCAACGAGGCTAGCTCGGAGTGGCTATGTGGTGGACCATCTGTTCCAGGGACAAACGGATCGGACAACGCGGCGAGTGCATACGAAGATGCAGTTGACTGCATGAATCGCCTCGCTCAGCATCTGAACGGTCTTCGGAGCGGGACGCGTCTGCAATACGACTTAACACAGGCCGCGCGCGATGGAAAAATTGCGATGGCGCTCAGAAAGAATGCCCGGCAAGAGGTTCCCTCGTTTTCCCGTCGTTTAGGACGAGAAGTTCGAGCAGCTATGAAAGGAAAGACAGTCGAGACTGATCCCGAGCCCGACCCCGAGATTGGAGATGAGGAGGCTGCGACTCTGCAGGCTGCTGCGGTCATGTTTGGTGAGCTGGTTGATGATATGGGTCCTCCACTAAGTGCATTAGCGGTACGTCAGCGGACAGTCATCACATGTTGTATAATTCATGCTCTTTCTCTAGACTGCATGCACAAATACACTGAAAAAGCTGCGGGAAACGTTCGGGGAGAAAAGTCGAGATAGTTTTACAGATACTGCTAGAGTGCAAATGTTTTATCAGCTATCAGACGACATACAGCGGGCACTTTTCACTTTCGAGAGTACATCTAACCAGGCTGTGTTAAGGATATACCAGCGTAGCGACCGTCTGTCATCTATGCCATCAGAATCATCGACCCTTTCTTCAGAGGAGAACAGGTATCTTGCTCAAGCAGGTGTTGAGGAGAGCGTTTTCTTGGTGTACTAGTGAGTTGTTTCCATACTTCACGAGGTAAAAAACTGACTGAAGAATCGTTTGGAATTAGTTTTATTTTCACTCTACAGGAATTCTCGAAGGAATTAGCCGCTCTCGTCGATGCCATGGGCCGTATTTACGCGATTGAATATTCAGCAGCGAAAGGTAGAGATCGATGGTCTGAGCGGCTGTCCCGTATGATTTCCTGCATTGGCCGCAGGTCACAAATAAAGGCATTTAAGGGCGAAGAGAAAAACAGACCAGGATTGAGGCGACGTTTTTGTGAGTGATTTTTTGTCGCAATGTATTCATGGCGATGGTCTAATCACTTGTATATCAGCTGCATTGATCACCCCGAACCTCCAACGTCGGCCAGTGGTCTTTCCTAAGGTTAGGCCACACGCCCCTAATACTGTCCAGACTCCGGGCAAAGAGGATCTTTCTTTCATGGGAAGGATAAAGCAATCAATTTGGCGCATTGGCGACACACTCAAACACAGAAATGTCAAGTATTCCTTTAAGGCGGGCATGGCGGACTGCGCTTCTTGCTGCGCCTGCCTTCTTTGATAGAACGCGCCCGATCTTTGTTGAATATCGAGGAGAGTGGGCATTGATTTCCGTGAGTCAATCACCAGCAGTTCTGCGGATGAAAAGAAATGAATGATCTCTTTGTCAGTTCTTTGTTGTGATTTCACCTACAATTGGAGCAGTGAGTAATTCCGTGGTATGAACATTCTCTATTTTAATTTCTGCGCTATCAGACAAATTTTCTTAGTATTCATCGCGTCCTTGGATCCCTGTAGGTCCAAAGTTACATTTATACTTAGTTTCTGACGATGTTGTCTTAGTCTCGGTGCACTCGCAGCAATAGCCGCGTTCACGTTGCTATCCGAAAATCCCATCGCCCTTGCAATCTTCGGATTCTTCTACTCGATCCCATGCTTCTACTATATCTGCTCTAAGCCGCAATACGCCTCGAGTGGCAGATTCGTCCTTTTGACCTATAACTTGACTTGTCTATACTCGTACGTATGAACGTTTTTTATTTGAATCTGACATAGTAACGACTCGTTTTCATCTCAGATATAACATTCGAGAAGAAGGAGTGCAAGTCATTAATGTGGCTTATCACCGGTCCGTGTCCGTCATCGCGGGCGTTTTGTACGCGTTTCTGGTCTCACGGTTGTGGTGGCCATCAGAGGCTCGCCGCGAGCTAGGAAAGGGGTTAAGCGAGTGAGTGCATACAGTGTCGTCATGGGCTAAGCATTGAATGAAATCGCAGGTTTTGTCTCAACATTGGATGGTTATATACACATCTTGTCGCAGCAAACTCCGGTGTGCCCGTTCCCGCGGGAGCGGGGGATGAAGTCATTTGGCCAGAGACACACGATGATCACGATACCGAACGTGCTCTTGTCGTTCCTGATGACCGGGCAGAAACTATGAGTGAAACATCAGCACTGCTCCCTTGGTCTGTCTCTGCAAGAATAAATGCCTCCACAAAAGTCTTCATGGCCATGTGCGTAGATATAGTTCCGTCGTCTCTGCGCTGTCCAGCTAACCAACCTTTTCTATGTTCTATGTCCCTGGACCAACGATACTTCCTCATATTTTTGGTATCTAGGGAGTTGCATCTGCAAATAAAACTGATCGAACTCCAAGGACTTCTTGCCCAGACACAGCATGAGCCTCGGCTGAAAGGTCCCTTCCCTGTGAAAATGTACCGATCGATCCTGACAAGCCTGCAAACAATCTTGGATAAACTTCACAGCATGCGATGTGTAACCACGCGAGAGGAATGGTAAGATTTTTGTTTACTTTTGGCCATCAGCTTGTTTACTCCTGATCCGGCCGCTTTTCCGTGTATGTCAATTTAGGTTCACGGTGAGTTACTTGGCATTGTTACACGGGCAAGCAAGGTTTAATTGTCACTGACTGGGCAACCCTAGACTGTTAGAAGGGACTTTGTCCTGCCTGTGAACAAGGAACGCAGGGAGATGGTTGGAAATGTCGTGCTATACTTCTATGTCCTGTCGGCGGCGTTCAATTTGAAAGCGCCCGTGCCACCATACCTTCCGCCAGCCGAGAAATCGCGGCAGCGTCTGGTATGCTTCTTGCTCTCTACTGCGATGAATCTCGTCTCTAAATATGTATCAATAGGTCGATGCGATACGACAATTGGATATTGTGAAGAACAGAGATGTTAAGGGCTCTCGGCAGCTACTTTTTTTCGCGTATGCTTTGACGATGAAGGGTGTGATACAGGAACTAGATTATCTAGGAAAGACACTACAGGATGCGTTCGGAGTCATTGGACAGAGTACCGTCGACTTTGAATCACTGTTTACACTTGAGCCTCATGGACTCATGGGGCCTGTTGCTTGACGATTCACTTACATACCTGCCTTTCCTCGAGTCTGATTTCCCCTTAGCTGTATTGATAGGTTTTCTTTATATCGCATTTTGTCCTTATTGTTATCATTTCGTGACTCGTTTCTGAATCGACTTCTTTCTGAATAACATTGTGAACACCGTATCTGAAGCTTTTTCTTGGCATTTTATGCTTGCTTTCTTGGAGGTTTTCCTAACTGGGATGTCAGAATGTTATCACGGGCGCCTACATTGCTCTTCATCTTACACCCTCATCAGTCCTTTTCGCAGCATGTCATGGCGTGATCCAACTCTCGAAGAGAAACGGGAAGATATCACCAGTGAAACAGAACTTCGGGAACTATTCAGACGAGCAGAAAAAAATCCGGACAGGAAGGGCTCTCTTGTTAGTAACCTCTGGAGTTGCAAGACGTCTTAGCTGATGGTTGAATGCGCCGTAGCGAAGAGCTGCTTTCCAACGTCTATTAAGTCTAGCACAGTCTTCAAACCCAGCACTCAAGAAACTCGTGACTGAGAAAGTGAAGGATTTCTTCGCTGACTTCCCGGACTTGCAGGAAGAGGCAATCAATGCAGTGTACGACCTCTGCGAAGACCAAGATCAATCCGTGCGTTCCTTACAGTAGCTAATCTATCTAAAGCTTATTCTACGAATATAGGTCCGTATACTAGGGTATGGTGCCATTGCGTCGGTCTCTAGAGTAGCCAAAACCTGGCTGTTACGAAACGCGGATGTTCTTGTTCAGCTACTCCAGAGTGGTAAGCCATTATTACTGAGTTCTATATCATGCTCTGATGTACCCATGACGTAGATGATGAGCGGGAAGTGGCAGTCGTAAAGAGGGCACTTCAAGAACACGTCGATCTTGACCCGTTGCATATACTGCAAATGCTCTGTGAACAATGCTCATACGAAGCTGAAAGATTAGACGACGATGAAGAGCGGGCTCTGAGGTCACGACTGAGGAAGCTGGTTGTGGATTTCTTATCTGAGAAGTATCGTGGATGCGTGGCTCGAGTTGTAAAAGATGCGAAAGTGGAGAAGGTAGTAGTGCGGGGATTAGTCCAGGTAGGTTTCTGTCGAAAAATACTTTCAGGAAACTTCTTACCGTCTGCACAGGCTATACCCAGAGCCACAATAGCTGAGAGACAGAAGCTTATCAACGACATCTTAGTACATTTACCATCTTTCAGTTCGCAAAGCTCGACTGAGACATTCGATATCGTACTTGACATATGCCGCTCAGCGCTACAGGCCGACATCGCATCCACACCACCAGGCTCACGTAGTGACTTGAAATCCACTCTCCCTCTCCTCCACTTTGCTTCGATTTTAACTTCGGGTTCAAATGCATCTATTCCGCCCACCGCTCGACGTGCCCCGCCAGCAACGCGTCCTCACGAAACTCGCCTATTTGACTTTTACCTGTCACTGATGTCTACTGGAGGGTTACTATCCGGGAAAACTCTAGAGCAATCTATCACTTCGGATTCTTGCATCAAATTCATTAACTTCTATGGCATATCATATGAGAGGGCGGAGCACCCAAAATACGCCCGCGTGAATGATAAACTGGACAAGCAAGCGGATTGTCTTTTAGAGCTATTTACTGTATGTATTTTTGTAAATTTGTTATGTTTACAAATTCTATACTAACTATACATTAGATTCTATCTGCAGTAATATCATCACCCGAGGCAAAATCTCGTTCAATCCGTCTTGCACTGACGCCTGCTCTTAGACTCCTTCGCGCAATTCATAAAGTAAGGCCTATCAACGTTCTTCAGTTTAACTGTTTTAATATGTTTTCCATCAGTGTTTCTTAGGCTCTAAAGGACCCTGGCAACCTCTCACTGGTCTACGCTCTGATATTCAACAGCTACAAAGAACTTTGTCATCGACAGGTCCTCAATTTGATCAGTTAGAAGGCAAGGAAGGCGACGATGAAGTACCCACTGTTGAAGAGGTGGCCGTGCTACGCAAGGATATCTCTGACACTATAAGGGTTCGCGACCTTTCCTATTTTCTGGCATTTTCTTTCCCTAAATTCTCCTTACCCCTCTTTCTGGTTCTAACTTCATTCGGTCGACTCTGTTTTTTCTTTCCCGGGTCATCGTATCTCTTTGAATTTTACCGCATCAATATCTCGCATCTCCATATTCTTACCTTAATGCATGCATCTTCCTTTCCTCCTTAATAATTCCTTTTCCGGATGAACAAACTCCAAAATCACTCCATTTTGCTTACTTTCATACAGAGCCTAGACGAGGCAGTCACAGAAGTACCACCTCCCGCAAGTAAAAATGAGCTTCGCATCAGAGGGCAAAGCTCCGTTATTGGTCCCGGCGCGACCAAGCGGAGGCTTGATATCGAGCGGGGCTCTCCGGTCCCACCATCCGTATTGAATGTCGAGCAGGGCCTCTCAGTGCGTGGTGCAGCGAGGCTCCTTCAGGCGTCTGACGCAATGGATATCGATGACATGCACACCTCGACAGCCTCGCTAGCCGGGTCAGAACCGCCTCATGAAACGCAGTCTTCGCAAGGGTACAAACGGCGAAGAGGTCAGAGCGGTGGAGCGGACGAAACGCATTCAGCAGCTGCGACCAGTGCAGGCGCTATCAATCCGCAGCAAAAAATGGAGCTACCGTCGCTTTTGAGCAGATTGCAGGGAACTTCTTCTAGCACTGCTTTGTTCCAAGCTTCGACTTCGAAGCAGACTTCTGGATCGACATTGACTGGACTTGCTACTCGTTTGTCACCGATCAATGCAAATGCAACGTCCAATGCTTCCTCCATTCTCACGCCGGACTTCGCTCCTTCAAATGCATTTTCCGCTAAGCTTGAAATACCTTTCTCCGCCAACTCAAACTGGACTACCCTATCATCGGACACATCACAATCGGCAAGGAGCACAGCTAAGTCCCACGATCATTCGTCAAAACGTACGTCGGCTTCCGCTAGTGTGGGATAATCGCAAAGAGCTCATTCTTGCCTTGTTGTAGGACCTTCAGTACGAAGCACTGTTCCTACTGCCACAGGGCAGCCTCGAAAACGTTTTGATAGAAGAGGTCTATCAATCCAAGGAGCAGCGAGCTTGGCAACCGATACATCGGGTTCATTGAACGAAATGGGCGATGAAATCAGAATTCGAGGTGCTGCGCAGCGCGTATTCGACAATGGGTCTGAAGGCCCGGATCGAAGACAGGTTTCGCTATTGGCGAGACTTGGTGACGGCGGCGGCGGCAAGTCTGGGAAAAGTGGTGTCGGTACGGTCGGTCACCGTAACAGGAAATAGGCACGGTTATGGCTCCAGACATGGCGGGATGTTTAGATCTTCATCTATTGTCATCCATATCCTTTACCCCATTTGATACTTCGCTGTCCTTCTTGGAGTTCTGCGTCGGTGAATGCTATCAAACGGAGACACCGGATAGAAAGAAGATGGGAATACTTCCGGTATTGGGTCCTTCGTTCTCAAGCCGAGCTGATCGATGAAGGTGAGTTAGGCTGGGCGAAAGATACGCTATGGCTGCGGACGAGCCGCATCACCGTATGAGGTCAGGCCGCGCCCAACTAAAAACCAGAGTAAAGGAGGAAGTGTGAAGAAAGTTACCAGTTCCACGTTTCTCCCTCACACGCTAATTTTAGATTACCGACGCAAGGCTATGGCACGGTCCATCTTGTCTTGCCAAGAATGCGCAAGCCTCGCTGAAGTCATGAAATTGAGGACCACCAATCACTCGCTACGTTTTATTTGAGGGCACAGCTTGGCTTATGTACTGAAACGGGTTCTATAAGATATAAGGCGTTGCCAACTCATTCGTCGTTGTTTCTTAGGTCTTTCAAGCTTCACCTGGTTCTCTTTTTTCCACTCCTCTTCCCTCGACAGTCTCAAAAGCCTGCGAAGAGATGCGCATATCCACTCTTCTCGCTTTAGGATTGTATTCTACTTTAGCATCTGCCCGTGGTGGCCATGATAATGACCACGGGGGCGGCGATGGCGATGGCGATGGCGATGGTACTTCTACTTCCTCTGCGGCAGGCGCAACATCCACAGGGAATGTTACCTCAGGTGGCTTCGGTGGTGACTTGACGGGTTTGACGGGAGATTCGGCGTGCAATAGTGTGAGTCCGTATCTTGAGTCTCGGCCCGGCACCAATTTGCTAAAACAAGCCTCCGCCTCACTCTTTATGGGTACATTTAGTTGATGTGTATCTCCGCCGTGGTGAACGGGTCTGTCGTCGAATATATCTTACAGAGCACTGGCTCCGCAAACCTCGGATGGATGGCGATGTTTGTTATTCTTCCTTCATGTTTCAAGGTTACATGACTAATTGATGGTTGAATTTGTAGGGGCTTTGGTTCGCAAATGGCCAACACTCCAATGGTGATATTCTGGTCCAACTCCGATGGTTCAGTGACGGTATCGCAGAGGCAGGCATCTGGGGAGGTTATGCCCACAGTTGTCTCGTCTCCTCCACGAGTGGCAACGCCTCTTCCGAGCCTAACAAGTCTCTCGGGCTCGACTCCGAAGTTTGGCTACAGCATTCCGGTAAGTGCGTTAGATCGCACCATCTCGGCAATCTAGCTCATGGTGTTTCGTGCAGGTCAACTCAGATACAAAGCAGACGGTCATTTGGGCATTTGGCACGACGAACCCTGGATCTTCCGCAACAGATGCACCCCTCACACAACATGCAGCAGGGAACTCTGGAACCCTTTCCCTCGATCTCACTAAAGCACTATCCTCCGGTTCTTCGGTGTCGGATCCTGCAGCTTCAGGGTCGGGTTCGGGAAGTTCAGGCTCTGTTAGCACGCCTTTGCTGCCATTCCAGAAGCTCGTCATTGCTCATGCTGTCGTCCTCGGTATCGCGTTCTTGATTCTCCTTCCCGCCGGTGCGCTGCTAGCAAGGTGGCTAAGGACTTTCTCGCGCCATTGGTTCAAAGGCCACTGGATCATTCAATTCTACCTTGCTGGTCCCCTCATCGTTACTGGCATTGGTCTCGGTATTGGAGCGGTCAAGAAGGCGGGTGCTTCCCATCTGGATGACACGCACAAGAAGTGGGGCATTGCCATCTTCGTTCTTTACATTGTTCAGTGCTCGCTTGGAGGAATCATCCACTTCATCAAGCCGAAGCCGAAGATAGAACCTTCGACTGGATTGTCTGTCCCTCGCGCTAGGCCCCCGCAGAACTACAGTCACGCAATACTGGGCCTTGCTATCATTGCTCTCTCGTTCTACCAAGTGCGCACTGGATACAAGAAAGAATGGCCCCTAACGACAGGAAGAGGTGATGCACCGAAAGGTGTTAACGCTGCGTGGATTGCTTGGGTAATCGTAAGTGCTTCTCCGCGCAGTTGAATGGACATCGTACTCACTAACAGTACTCATCTAGCTCTTGCCGATACTCTATGGCCTTGGCCTCTTCCTACTACCAAGGCAGTTCAACCAGGAACGAGCCTCCCGCGCTACCCGTGATGATGTCTCTCTCAGCCCTCTCTCGTCCCACCCATCTTCCCAAACTCATATCGCAAGGAACATCGCCGCTGCGTCCGCTGACGGCCAGGATAGGCAGGAACACAGGGCACAGCATGGGGATTACCTGCACGTTGATGGCAACGACGACGAGGACGAGAAAAACTCGTATGCGCACGGCGATCCAGATGCGGACAATGTTGTGCTGACAGCTCCGAGTACGACATCCAACCGAAGAAATCGCTCCTCATCGCGTTCCCATACGCGACATGCGTCATCTTCATCAAAAGCTAGAGACACGCGGAGTAGGAGTGGGAGCGGCACAGGAAGCTCGAGCCAGGCCGCGCGCATGGAAATGCATGAACGCAACGCGCCGAGGGTGTCTTTGCCTTCCAATGTCACAAGTGCGCCCAATAGCGTCTCGGGCGGCAGTTTACGAGATAGAACGACGCGACATTGATTAATGCCAGTGTTCTGTTTTGTTTCCTTTTAATTCACAGCGTGCATTTTCTCTCTCCCCCTTTTTTTCTTGCAAAGCACATAACGAATACTGGTGATGGACATATTGAATACTCACAACCATCTAAGATGAACATTAGAATAACATGTAGATTTTTTTTGTAAATCAATATTGACAATTGTTAACGCCTTCTGCATATATTATAACATTCACTGTCTACACTCCATGAAGATTACGTCAAGAGCCTTTCACCCGAGGGAACTCTGTGTTCATGCCAAATTGTTTGACTCGATCTGGGCTGTAGTCGCATGCCGCGGATGTGCAAGTAAACGATCTGCGGGGGGGATGTTGAATGGATGCAGTAATGGGATGTGAGCGTATGTGTACGTACCTTGCGAGTTTGTCTGGCATTACTCCTTTCCCATCTCGAATAGAATATGTTTCAATTTCCTTAGCCAAGAGTTATCATCACGACGGTGTTGCACCCGCTGGGGCTCCTCGTCTTCCTCGCTATCGTACGTCGCAAAATCAAACTGGACATGCCGGACACCGTGTCTTCTCCGTCCGTTCTGCGGCTTCAGAATCGAGCGTAGTGGCTGGGAGTGACGTCGGTGGTACGCGGGGATGGGCGGGGGGTGGTAACTTGAGGACGGATATGCGTAGTCAGCGTCGTCGTCGTCGTAACTGGCTTCGCGGCGCACGCTGGGCCTGTCGGACACTCTCGGCTGATACAGGCTGAGTTGGTGGTGGCGGGATAAGGCGGGCCTCTTCACGCGGCCTGCACCGTGCTCGGGCTGTACTTGGGCGGCTATGCCGCGCACGCGGGTCCTATCGTGTGCAGTCGGCTGGTACAAGCTGCTCTGGTAGTGGCGCGATGACATGGACCTCTGCATACGGCTTGAACTGTACTCGGGCTGTACTTGAGGAGCTCGGACGCTGATGGATCGTCTCGCGTTCAAAGACATACTTGCGGATGGTGGTAAGCAGAGGAGACTCGAGGATTCGAGTTGTGTAGGCGATGATGGTGAAGAGTAGAGTGTTTGTGTGGCTGAGTGTGATAGTGCGTTCGCTGGCTGTTTCCTGCCATGTTATATATGATTTCTGTGTCTCGAGAATATGAGACAAAATAGACTTTCCGCCGATCCTCCAAGACGTGCGGAGTCTGAAATGCACAGCCACATACTACTATCCGCTGCCATGTCTCAGACATCCACCATCCGTCTCTCTCTTCTTTGGATGAACGGATGTTTCGGAGCATAAAGAGCACTATATTCTATTGTTCATAATTGGAGCATTACGGGGAAAGCGCGTGGCTCCACTTCTGTGACTCCGAATAATAAGGATTTTAATGCAAACCAATAATGACCAAGGTTGACCATCATATCATAGACTTGACACATCGACAATGCTTTTTTGTTGTTCCTAGCTACGTCGTAGAGCGCTGAATCAGTCCCCCCCCCTCTCTCTGGGCAGAGAGAAAACTGCCGGAGGAATTCGACAACGAGATTCAATTGGTCAAGACTCAAGACGATCATAGCTTTACGAGAATGCAGATCCAAATAGTAAAGAAATTTACTCCACTCAGGTGAACACTTCCGCTACTTCTTCTGCATAGCCTTTACCCAGCAAACGACCAAACGAAAAATTTGAGTGACTCTTCAGTGCTTACAAAATTCCGTCGCTGGGCGAGTCCACCGGCCTCGATTCCATCCTACTACCCGGCCCATCTATCACTCACTTCACTATCCCGTTTGTCATCCTGCTTTGATCGATGGCAAATGAAAATCAAGCTCAATCTTATTGGACGTTCCGCCGCGAACTCCGCTCCATACAACAACGGCTCGACCACCTCTCTGCTCGGGTCGCGCGCATTGCCATCAATGACGTGCATGCCAACCAGCATCCTCGGAAAGTCCGATCACCTCCCCAATCTCAACGAAGCAATGTACATTCCGAACGATCAGAAAAACGTAGTTTTACCAGGTAAAAGCGACTTTCTCAGTCACAGAACTCTGCTAAGCTTTAGATTCGTAGTGTACATGTCACCTCGCGCAGTAAATATATCACTAGGGTAATGTTATCATAGCTTACCTCTTGAAACTGCTTCATATTCATACGCTCAATACACTTCTTATAACATTCTGTCAGTTCAATATCTGTAGCAATTAAAATCAAGAAAACAATAACAAATATGGGTAAGCTGTCCGAAGCCACGAGATTGACGTGAACACACATTCTCCTACTACTTTAACACCGAAACAATCTTGAAGGGAGGGCTCGGTTAAGACGAAACCCATAAAACTGATATGCAAGATATCATCACAGAGAGCATTAGCGTGTATAAGCTCGACGCGCCAGGTAGCGACAGGGCAGGCGTAGCTGCATTCGGTGACGCTGAACCCGTGCTGCCACTGCTACTGCCAGTCGACGCTCCAGTCGGCAACGGGTTGGCGGCGCTGGTAATTTTCGCGGTGGGTGTACCGGATTCCGATACTGAAGAAACAGAAAAAGTGACCGACGGAAGCGTGGATGTATCCGCGGAGCGGAAGGAAGATGAAGAAGACGACGTGAGCGAGGGCGTAGACGCCGATGAGGAGGTGGGCTCCGTACCTGAAGAGCCGCCCGCTGCTGTCGAAAGTTGCGCGAAGCCCACCGAGGGCGGGTTGAAGCGGAAAACGGAGTAGACGTTTTTCTACGTATCAGTCAATTGTGCCCGCATCGGACAAAGCGCACAAGAGGAAGGAGATTTAGAGGTTATGATTCACCTACTTGAAGTGAATATGCGCACCAGGAATGTATCACCAATAACCCAGGATGGTCCCGAACTTCCAATTCCACCACCAGTACCAGCGTCAAGGTCGAATATGCCTCCCATGCACTGGCTACCAGCCCTATCGATCGCTCCGAGATTGAAGTCCTGCGGAGACACAGTCCAGGTCTTTGAGCCGAAATTCATGGTTACGGTGACAGTGGTACTGCAGGCTATAGAATGTCAATTCAAATTGAATGATTCGCGTTCCGTAAATAAAACAAGGAATATAAGCATGTTAAGATTATAAATCAGCGATAATAGTAATAAAGGGAACATCCAAGGTGCTGCTTACGGAAAGAGAAGAAGCCGGCAAGTTGACCAGTCAGGTTCTGAGAACCCGGAATCTGAGCGTATAGGTTGCCCACAGCGACGGTAGGGCCAGCAATAAGGGTAGTGCCAGTGTCGATCGCGGAGAGCGCGTCATTTCCGGTGGGGATAGTTACAGCATTTCCATTTACGGTGATTGCTATTCAAGTAGCAACGGGGTCATTTGCCTATGCCAAACTTACAGCTAAAGAGTACGTACCTGCCAAAGGTAGGAGCCAGAAACTAGGAGTAACACCGCTCGGAATGTTTACAAAGTCGATGTCACCTGTGAACAAACTCGAGTTGGTGCCACCAAGCGTGAACGCTCCTCCGGGCTCTTCTTCCTGTGCATTGGGGTCATCGACGAAACGTGTGAGCCAGAAGCTCATCTCCGCAGTTTCAAGGGCGCTACCCTGTGCTAGTGATTGCCAGAATGGAGTGGAGCGTGACTGTGCGATAGTCTCAAATGCGAGGCCCATGAGCCCCGAGACGGGCGACTGCAGAAAGTTTGCAGTGATGTCGGTCACCACGGCTAATTAAAGAGATCAGCACTAAGAATAGCTTCCGCAGCAGGGAACGTGTACGAACTTAGCACTTGACCTGACACAACAAAGCCGCCCATACTGACAGTGTCAGTCGCAACTGTACCTGCTACAGCGCCTGATCCGTAGTTGATCTGAATCTTTTGCGCCGGGGTTGGTGATTGCAACGACGAAGACTGCGACGTTTGGAACAACGGTGTGTCCGACGGACAGGATGTGCATGCAGTCGAGGCGACCCAGAGGTCAGACGATCCTGTATCGAGAATGACATTGAACGATTGCGACCTGACAAGACATCATGTAAGCTGGGCAAGAAGCACAAGGCGTTCCGCCAAGTGCCAAATATGATTTTAATTCTTGGCGCTTGGCGGGTTTGTTCGCCCGCAGAAAAGAGTGAGGCAGACGTACGGTGTGCCGACCTGTATGGGGGCGAAGTAGCTCGAGTCCGCTTGCTGGTTCGTTGTAGCAATGTTCGCAACGTTGCCAGCGCGTTTGATCTTTGACGCCGTGTTCACAGCGGGGCGGCCGTACTTCAGACGTAGATTGTCTGCAATCGACGCATAATCACTAGCCGACTTTGGCTGAGCAGCTCGACGGAGTAGAGGGAAGTGCAAAGGAGCAGCAGGTTGTGCATTCGGTGCGGCGAATGCAGACGAGAGAAGGTTGGTAGGCAACAGCGACAGCACAGCCAGGAGTGTCGTTGCTGCAGATAACATCGTCGAGGGCATGAGATAGTCCGTATGTCTGTCCGTCCTCAAGACGTAGACAGTGGTGGTGGTCCTTAAGCAAGAAAGGAGAAGAGAGAGAGAAAGAGAAAGAGAAAGGACTGACAAATGACGAAGGTGGAGGTGGGAGGTGAGAATGGCCAGGGCAAATCCTTCGTCCTCGGCTTGCAGCGGCACGTGCTACCTCTTTGGGAGATTCAATCTCAGGGTCAGCTCCCCTGCTGCGGAGGTTGCGGCACAGACTTGAACTGACTTCTTACTCTCATCTGCCAACGTTCTTAGCTATACTATCTTAAGGTCTCATGCCATACTTCTGCAGCGCTTTGTCTTACAACTATACACTACCTTTCTATGTGAAGAACTGAAGAGGCGAAGGGTTTGACGATGACATCTGACGAAATACTTCCGTGGTTGTCCTGCTCAGGACCAGGACCAGGAACAGCCTCACTGGGCGTCATCTGCGCCGTTGCGCCTTGCTAACTTACACTTGACTTCCCGAAGCTTGAGGGGGATATCAAATTAAAAAACATTGTGAATATGTATAAAAGATCTGATTCATTTTGCTATCGTTACACGCGTACAAGTACAAGGCTAATGCCGATGTCGAAAGTCGAAGTTGCGAAGAGGCTATGCTTTGCTTTGCTAGTACAAATAGAGCAGGCGAGTAAGTTGTTTGTGTCGTGGATATCCACCGCGCTCGAGATCTCTGCGAAACATTAGACACCGTGTTTCCTAATAGACATGAACATAAAATCAACTCACCTCAGAACATATAGCCTCGGGCCACCTGACCTGGTAGCTTCTCTCCACCTGGTCTCACTGCGCATCTGATCCTCCTTGCGCTTTTGTTCTGTCGCCCGTCTACGCGCTTCAAGCTCGGCGATTCTGTTGTTTTGGAGAGCGGAGAGTGGTGGGAAATGCCGTTGGCGATGTCTGCGCTCTTCGAGTACGAATTGGTGAAACTGGTCTGTCAAGCGCCCTAGGCTTGCGTCGATGTCGTTTATGATCGTCTCGCGATTGATGTCGGCACCAGGCCTTGGGCTTGGAAGGACGGCTTGCATTGTTCGGGCGAGAGTCGAGAGGAAAGTAGAAGAGAGTGCTATGAAGCTGGGTACGAGGACTGTCTGAAGAGAGGATTTGGGGACCTTGAACGAGCAAAGCCGCCACTTTATGGCCTCCGCCATCGCTGAGACTGACGCAGAGGTTCACTGAATCCGAAACACAGCGTATGCGCCTGCCAGAAGCCAACGATCTAAAACATGCCGAATTAGGGATTTTTTTGGCTTTAAGTGTCAAACGTCACGGATTGTCTCACTACATAATTATTTACAGTAGATTGAAATCACACAACTCCACTTCTTTTATATACATACTATAGATCGAATAGCTCATGTGTTACTGCGTGCCCCCAGCGGTCCAATCACTACAGTATGAACTCGCTGGGGTGGTCTGAAACCCAATTCAGTTTAGCGGAACTAGGTTATGAGAGCTCAGTCTCTTTCTCTAGACTTTCTAGACGGAGTCAGCTTGATTATTGAAGGCCAGTAAGGTGGAAGTTAAAAGAAATACTTTTCATTCAAGCTTTGGTTATGTTCTTGCACTTCTTGTCCCTGATCGGCCTGAAATGGTCGTGTTACATAATGTGACGCGCCCTTCAGCTGTCGCATCTGAAGGTCTTGTGTAGCGTCCCTGACGCGCACAAACCTTGCTTCGCTTTCCCTTCTCCTTCGTCAACGACGACTACCAACACGCACAGTATGTCGGAGAACAAGATCTTGCACCGTGTAATTCGACGCATCGCAGGCGCGGCGGTGTGGTCTTTCTTCTCGGAGGTGCACATTATCGGCGCGGAGAACGTGCCAAGGGACGGTCCTATGATTGTGTACGTGCTCTAAACGTGTGGGGCATGCTATGGAAAATTGAACTTTGTCCCTTCCACAGGTGCGCAACGCATCACAACATGATGCTCGACCCGGCCGTGCTATGTACGCAGTTAATGAGCCATTTCTCAGATAGTCGAAGGCTAATGCAGTTCACAGCGTCCACTTTTCCTCACCGCCGGATAATGAATTACTGGTCGAAGGCTTCTTTGTTCAAGAACCCTGTCCTGAGAAAAATCTTGCTGAGCTCGGGTAACATCCCCGTCGAGCGCAAGAGCAAGGACAACCGGGTACTCTTCAAGGGAACATTTGACGTCCTTGCTGAAGGAGAAGTGGTAGCGCTCTTCCCGGAGGGCACGAGCTACACGGAACCGCGGATCATGCAAGTCAAAGACGGTGCTTCGTGGAGTGCCCTTGAGTACACGAAGTGGGCGAAGGAGAACCCGGATAAGGCAGTGAAGAAAGGCGTTGTTGTTGTGCCCGTTGGGATCGTGTATACGAATAAATCGAAGTATCGCAGCGAGGTGAGCTCTTTTTTTTTGTTGCGAAATTTGGCCTCGGAAGCTGAAACAACTTTATAGGTGATATTACAGTGAGCCATCTGATTCTATCAAGTTCTACATGAGTATGAACCCATGACTAGGTTCGGCGAGCCTATTTCGATGGACGAATATGAACAACAGTTCCTTTCTTCCGACCCTCAACTGGTTCGTACCGCCGTAAAGGGACTAACGCATCGCATTGAAAGCGAGCTGATTCGATTCACGATAAATGCTCCGGACTGGTTTGTCTCAAGCTTCGAAATTCTCAAGTCGAAAGACTGACAGGGCAATCATAGGGACACTTTGTTCGCTGCTAGAATGGCACGGTCCCTTCTCTGGGAAAAGAGCAAGTCTATCAGTCTGGACGATTTTGTTCCGGTTTCACAGACGTACGTATCGTCCCCTCTTCACACTTCGGAACTCCTATTAAACGCTTTATCAGGCTTGTCGACTTGTTTTCCACCCCGAACGCCACGCCGAATGTTGTGCAAGTTCGCAAACGGCTCCTTGAGTACTACTCTCTACTTCATTCAAGCCATCTCAGCAACTCTGCTCTCTCGGCCTTACCACTACCGCGTTCTTTAGACCCTCGTCGGTCTGAGCCTCTCCCTTCGCGGCTTCGCACTCTCCTGGTTTTGCTCAAGGACTCGTTCGCAGTACTTGTTCGGCTTCCGTTCTTCCTTTTCCCCCTTATGGTCCATATGCCTGCCTACCTCGCTAGCCGATGGGCTGCGAAACTCGTCGAAGACGAAGAGGAAACGCAGGCGCAGAACAAGATTGTGCTTGGCCTATTGTCGTTGGTCTTAATTTACCCGACTGCATTCTTCTTCCTATGGGCCTTGTTCCTATATACTCCATCAGGTGCTATTGTTGCGGCAACTATCGTTTGGCTGTTCGCGGTGTATCATGTCAAGATTATTGACGGTGAGTAGTTTACGTGTCCGTCCTCACCTGTCGAAACTCACAGCTGGAAATTATCTAGACAACTACCAGCAGTGAGTATCTATCTTACGCAGTCTCTAATTGTCAAAATCACTGAAGACATCGCCCCTTTAGTGCGAAGCAGTTGCTGGCTGCGTGGCGTGTTCTCGTCGGCGTTTGGGCTCCAAGGCGGTGGGATCTGTCCATGACAGCGCTTCAACAATACTTAGTCCCGCCGACTCCCCCGGAAAACCCTTGGATCGACAAGCCGAAGAACGGATCACCTTCCTCAACACCAGCTCCGAGTGCGAGCCCTTCGCCGGCTCCGCCGTCTCCCGCGACTCCACCAGCTTCCCCTTCGGAAAAGCGTTCAAAGAAAACTCGTCCACCGACCCGCAGGATCGTGCGACACGTCTTACGCGCTCGTGTCGAAGCTATACGCGCACTCTCGGCCTTCCTCCGCCAACTAGAGACTGCGCCGACCGGAAAGCGCGTATACGCAAGTGCACACCTCGCACACCAGTTTGGCGGTGGTTTCTCCGCTCCGTCTTCTCCCAACCTCCTCTTGAACCCAGTCATCAGCCCGTCTTCGAGCGACACTCTCAGTGCCGAAAACTCTCCCGCTGGTGTAGCTGAGATGCAGGGCTTTCGGTACGCACGCGAAGTGCTGGCCTTCCTCAGCGAACGCGGGGCGAAGATCGCCACCCTGGTGTCTGAGATCGAGGATGATTATTGGGCGACGAGGGCACTGAGCAGTGATGGGGAGGGTGACACTGACTATACCAGCGACGCTGCAGAAACGTCGGCGTCTAAGGAAAATGAGGATCTTGTCTGGATTGCGCCTGCCATTCAGACTCACGACTAAGGGATTTGGGCTGAAAGATTTTCTTACTCTATATTAGGTCGTGAACACTTTCCCCTTCCTTTCTTTTACTGTACCTCGGGAGATATGTGTGGTTTCCTTCGTATGTTCCTCGCTCACTTTGCATGATTCTGATGACCGGCTATCTATTACCTACCGTATTTTCCGTACACATATATGACTTACATATACTTGGTTTCAACACCCTCAGTAACACGGCGCAAGAAAATGGCTTTTAGTCACTACTAGACCAAATTCGCTGTTCCATCCTCAAGCATGAAGAGGTCATATTCTTGATTGGCGAGATATCGGAAAAGTGGCAGAGCGTAGTTACGGTGAGGACGAGGGTGTCGTTGTCTAGGGCAGGATGCAAGATCTT
This sequence comes from Trichaptum abietinum, assembly GCA_910574555.1. Taxonomy (NCBI): domain Eukaryota; kingdom Fungi; phylum Basidiomycota; class Agaricomycetes; order Hymenochaetales; family Trichaptaceae; genus Trichaptum; species Trichaptum abietinum. The sequence goes on along the minus strand of CAJTBE010000005.1, from coordinate 3,184,153 downwards.
GTACGAAAGATACTGTACTGATGCGTTGAGGGAAGGTGCAATCACGAATTGGAGGCATGGTCCGCAGGTAGGACATGTTAACCAATATGAATTAGGGGCAAGGGTGAAGAGAAGCGCAGCTTCGATGCCTTACTTTGTTGACTAGAGCTTGTGAGATCTATCTATGTAGAAGCCTAGATTCCTTTAGATATGTTTGTCAAACAAATATGTATATGCAGAGCATCAGCCTCTCGGTCAATGCACTACTTCAACCCACGTAAATTGAGAAGAACGCTACAGCGCTTGCACTCCAGGGCAGGAGGACCGAGTGAGAGGATACGGCAGGCAAAACAAGGAAGGAAGCGTGGACTAATGACAGAGGTTTAGAGAGTAAGTGCTAGTGGAAGATAAAGTTTGAGCTCTTGGGTGTTGCTTTTTCAAATTTATGAGGCCAAAGATCGGCACCGTCAAAGAGTTTTAGAGTTTAAAGTCCGATCATCTATTTTTAACTTCAGGCTGTTGGCTATCTTCTTTTCTATGTTTACTAGAAGTCAACCACTCTAGGGAAGGGCCTTAAGCACAGAGGAAGGCCCATTAAAATTAACGGGTATACTTGATGATGTTTCCCTTTGCGATAGTCTATTGTGGACTAAGGCATTGCGTTTGTTCACCATTGGCCATGTCATATGCACTACTAGTATTTGAAATATTTAACAAGGCGCCAGTTGAATTATTAAAGATAAGACCAGTACATGTATACTGACGTCGAAGACGGAATACTTGAGACTCTTGAGCTCTTCATGAAGTGCCTCTGCGAGCGGAAGGCTTTTATTGTGCATCGTACTTATCGCCGATCCCGGAGTACGCAATGCTATTTTCGTACATATGCTTTTATTCGCCCATAATTCGGAAGCATATAATGATTTCATCTTCTTGGCCAATATCATACCAAATAACATTTCAACACAGGTGATTGAGGATGTTCATCTATAGCACATGTAAGCTTAAAGGCGCCAAACTTTCCAGCCTGAACTTGAAAGGGATCGGCGCGGATTTTAGGCTCCCGACGGTGAGTCAAGTACGCGATTTTCAATCGCGGTTCCGAATCATGAAAAGCCGGAGAGCATGGGAGAATGCATTGCGGTAGTACACTTATTGTATACCAACTCTTTGCTTTGCGAATCTCCTATCAACCGCAAGGCGATAGGTTGGTCTGCCTCTACTAGTTGCTTCGTTTCGACTCATCGCTGCATTGACCGGACCAGCTTTATTATGTAAACCCGAGGCTGTGGTTAGGCCACGACGGTTGCGTCTTTCTGCTTTGACATTGTCCACCGTCCCCCGCTTTGTCTTTTCTTTTTGATTGTCTCTAAGGAATTTGTGGCCATAGGTCGCGACAGCTTTTGATTAGACAAGGGCGCTTTGACGCGTCCGAACGATATAAAGACCGCAGAGAGGCGTGGCTTTTCCAACACGAACTGCATTTACACTCCCTAGCTCTTACAAGAGCACATCACATCCAGAGGTGCGTAGCGCAACATTCTACGCGATCCGCTCTTGTATTCATCACTCATTCTATGCAGTATCTATCATCATGATGAACGCGTATGTTGACCCGATGGAGGAAGACGCGTACGCAGACGATTATCTGGACTCAAGCCAGCAACCTACGCAGTCGACGCAGCAGGCGTCTCAGCAATCTCAGGATCCTGCTTGGGACACACACCTCTGGGGGTTTCTTCAACCTTGCTGTGAGGGTATTAGCCGGATCGATCTATGGAAAATGCAACCTACGGTGAGGATCGGCAGGAGCTCGGAGAACGATGTGCCCCTTGCAAACATGAAAATCAGTGAGTTCGACTGTATCCTTTTGCGTGGAAGCTATTTTTGTGGCTAACAAAGTGCAAGGCAACAAGCATTGCACTATTTTCTGGGATGGCAAAGAGAGCGACCAGGCAATGGTGACAGTGGCGGATTTCTCGAGCAACGGCACGTTCATCAATGGCATCCGGCTGGGAAAGGGCAGGTCCGCAATCTTGCGCGATGGTAATGAGATCGGCTTTGGGTCTTGGGGTGGCCAGCTGAACGTACACCCGGGAGATGATTATCGGTACATCTTTCGCTTGACCGCACAGGGGCCACCGCGCGAAGGGCTTTATGCCCACTACGACATCGGGCACGAGCTCGGAAAGGGTTCGTTCGCGACTGTCGTAAGCGCGATCAGCCGGGATAATGGCATGAAGTACGCGGTGAAGATGATCAACAAAGCGAGATTCCGGGGACATAACAAGAGTGAAGATCAACTGAAAATGTTCCTCCGTGAGGTATCCATTCTTGAGCAACTGCATCATCCGAACATCTGCGATATGAAGGAGTCTTTTGAAGACTACAACAGCATACGTTTGTGTCCCTTCTCCTGCCCTTAAAAAAATGAAAAAACTGATCTCCAATGCTCTGTAGATCTTGTCTTGGAGTTCATTGAAGGAGGCGATTTACTCGAATACATCATTAAAAATGGTGGCTTGAATGAGGAAGTGACTCGTTATCTCGCGCGCCAATTGTGCGAATCTCTCAAGGTGAATATGTTCGCAAACTTTCTGGACCTCGTATTGTTAATAATCCTTTCCAGTACATCCACTCGAAGGGCATAGCGCATCGGGACTTGAAGCCGGAGAACGTACTACTGACGTCAGACAACCCGCCCGTACTGAAAGTAGCTGACTTCGGTCTTGCGAAAGCAGTTGACAGTATGACTAAGTTCAAGACTACTTGCGGTACGCCATGCTACCTCGCACCGGAGGTTATCCTTCGCAGTCCAGAGGAAGAGTACAGCTATCTTGTCGACAGCTGGAGCGTAGGCGTGATTGTGTTCTCCATGCTGGCGAACGCATCCCCGTTTGTTGAGGATGAAACACAAAACATCGCTGCTCGTTTCCGCAGCCGCTGGATTGACTGGGAGATGCTGAGGCAGAAGAACGTGAGTGAAATTGGGATGGACTTCATCAGGCGTCTTCTCGACGACAACCCGCGCACGCGCATGACTTGCACTGAAGCCCTCAGCCATCCTTGGTTGATCCACGAGATCAGTCCAGTCCTTCCACGGGGCCTTGACCCTATGCCATCCTACGAGTCAAACTTGGCTGAAGATGGTTCAATTATTTCCATACTTTCAGGAGAGCCATCCGAGTACCCGACGGGCGGGCAAGGCTCGGAAACCACCGTCCGTCCGCAAGATGGCATTGTGGACGACTTTGAGCACATCCAGATGGAGGACGCCGATGAAGCCGCTGGAAGCTCACAGGGAGGGCCGTCATCGAGCCAGAACCGGGCTCTCACACGCCACCCAATGGAGGTCGGAGAACGCGACGAGGCGGGTCTTGTGCAGTCCTTCGCGATCATCCCTTCCGCACCCGTCGAGGCTGGCCCTTCGACTAGCAACGGTGAAGCGAACAATTCGCGATTGCGCAAGCGCAAAGATCGATCTGAGGCTAACGAGGATGCCTTCACTGCTGCTTCGGACTCGTCGGAACTGACGCCGGTGTCTGAGGGCGAGGGTAACGCGATGGAGTCGCCTCAGCCTCACGGGAGGAACTTGCGCGCACGCAAGAAGGCGACACCGTCTCCGCCTTCCCCTCAGTCCCGCGCGCCGCGTGGAAAGACGCCGGCAAAGCGCACCCGGGGCGCGCGCAAGAACGTGGGCGACAATGCTGACGTGGATATGTAAAAAAAATCTTGTAGGGCCTCTCTTTGGTTTGAGGTTATCCGTGGATAGGATTTCTTGCCTTCATCCTCCTAAACCTCTGCATCGAAAATCCCCTTATGTATACTTTCCTTCAAACTCATGATTTACTATACTGTAGTTCACCCAACAGCATTCCTTCTGCCGCTTTCATTTGCATAGTTACAAGTACATTACTAGTCATTCCTTTCGTCATGGAATTGTTATCGTAGAATAATTTGGGCACTGATAGCATCCGCTCTTTTGTACAGTTACTGGATCATGGTCAAATTTATACGAATTTAACAAGTCGATTTCGAAGGTTTGCATCCGCGTTCGAGAATGGGCGTATTACTGTCAGGGTCGAAGACGCGTTTGAGGCGCGTCTACGGAACCAATGCGCAGTTTGACTTTTCAGCGTTTCACCTTCAATCCACCTCGGCCCAAACTTTCATATTTTGATCTATAAGGTACCGCGTACGCTGTGATGAGCTCTGGAAGTGCCAAGGCAGGTCCGATATCGTTTTATCAAGAATAAAGGATTATCTACTTATTACGAGCACATCTTACCGTGGACAGTAACATGGTATGTGCGAAATCCTATGTAATTTGTCTTCAGCTTTGACGCGTCAATTAGTCCGATTTGCTCTCGAGAAGTCTCTGAGAGCAACATAAATGAACATATCGATAGCGGTTGTAAGGATGACAATACGTCTGGCTCATCCAGGCTGCATGCGACCAGCAAGAAACCATCTGGAAGCAGCTCTCTTGCGTCGATATTCACCAAAGGCGGCGGGAGTTCCTCAAACAAACATGTGTCCGCAAACCCTCAAGTAACTGGCACCCCGAACTCTTCATCGTTTTCGAAAAAGAGACAGTCCGAAGCTTCTGGTTCATCCATTCTTTCCTCTCCTCATGTCAGCAAGCGCGCAAAGACGACGACTTCTAACCTAGAAAGCGCTCAGCCCTTGGCTGAACGCCTGAGACCTCGATCTCTGGAGGAATTCGTGGGGCAACCACACTTGACAGGACCGGATTCACTGCTCATGAACCTGCTGGGCTCCGGGGGGAACATGGGTAGCATCATTTTCTGGGGCCCGCCTGGTTGTGGGAAGACGACGCTGGCGAGGCTGCTGGCAAGGCGGACGAACGCAGTATTCAAGGAGCTGAGCGCAACAATCGTTGGAGTGAGTGAAGTGAGGCAGGTCTTCGAGGAAGCGAAGGCCTTATTGTCTCTAACTGGACGGTGAGTTGGTTTCTATGAGGGGGTACATGTATGTGGCTGATACTTGCTCTTGGTCTTTCTTTCAGGAAGACGATCCTGTTCCTAGATGAGGTCCATCGGTTTAATCGGCCACAACAAGTAAGACCGACGCGTATTGAGCATAGCAAATATATTAATTGCTTTCGCTAGGACATATTCCTACCATACGTTGAGCAGGGTCATATTCAGGTGGGGATAGACGTCTTCGACTAATTTTTCTTGTCTTCTAATTTTTTTCCCCTTTCAGCTTATAGGGGCCACAACAGAGAACCCTTCCTTCAAGGTGAATGGTGCTCTTCTGAGTCGATGCCAGTATGTTTCGCGTAGTTCAGGGGGAACATTAAAATTGATGAATCTACAGAGTATTCGTTCTCGAACGTTTGACGGACGATAATATCAAAAACATTATCACCCGAGCTACAGAGCGTGTCTCCGCCGACAAGGAAAGCGAAGCCAATGACTCAATTGATCTCTCGGATGAGAGCCATCCGACGCCGCCGAACTCCTCGCAAGCATCGTCTTCTACGCTGACTTCTTCCCCTACATCGCTACCCTTTCCTTCCTACCCTCAGATCACGGATCAAGTTCTCGCATCCTTAGTCTCGCTTTCCAATGGAGATGCCCGAACTGCACTCTCCCTTCTTTCACTTGCCTTGTCTTCGCCATCTTCGACTCCCACGCACATACTTCTGGAGTCGCTGAGGAAGAGCGTTATTGCCGGATATGACCGTACTGGCGACGATCACTACGATCTTATCAGTGCACTACACAAGAGCGTGAGAGGGAGTGATGGAAGTGCGGCGCTGTACTGGCTTGCTCGGATGCTTGCTGGCGGCGAGGATCCATTGTACGTCTGCAGACGGATGGTTGTGTGTGCCAGTGAAGATATCGGGTTAGCAGATAGCCATGCTTTACCCCTGGTACATTCTTCGCTTCCCCTTTATGGGTCGTCGTTTTTTGATATCGATGTTAACAATCTGTTATAACCACTCTCTTAGGCAATGGCAACATACCAGGCATGTCAGGTGATTGGAATGCCGGAATGTCGTATAAATCTTGCGCACTTGGTCTCATACCTTGCGGAGGCGCCAAAATCAACTCGATCATACGAAGCATACAACCGAGCGGAGGCTGCTGCGAAACTTGACATGACTCTTCCCGTACCAATGCAGATCCGGAACGCCCCTACGCGCTTAATGAAGGAGCTCGGATATAGCGAAGGTTACAAGTACAACCCTGACTACTTGTGAGTGGCGTTTTTTTTTGCCTTAACTACTAGAGCTGCTTCTTTGAACTGACCCATTCGATCTCTCAGACATCCTGTGCTTAATCAATATCTCCCGTCTCGATTTCAGGGTGAGGTTTTCCTGCGAAAAGAGGGTGATGTGAGTGGCAAGAGTTGGGACGAAGAGGCGCTGAAGAGTTGGGAAAGAGACAGAAACGATGGAAGACACTGGGAGGGCCGAGATACCACAAGGCCGAGGACAAAGCAATGAGGCGACGCTATATATATACATATATCAAGGTTTGGACCGATTAACTCACAATTCAGGCGTACCACCGCATCTTAGTAACATGGCGCATCTCATCTCCTAGTTTGGACACCTGAAGATCCAAGATCACTTACTTACCTTTGGGATTTCTTGGGGCTCTGGCGTTCCCCGATCATCTCTGAAAAAAACATGATAGATATGAATACCACGTTGCGCGAGTACCATATGGCATGGAACTAAGTTGTATTGGTTTATTTTCAGCAGCTGCAGACCTTCCGGGAGGGCGCGGAGGTTATCTGTTGTCGAGTTCAAACACTCGAGGAGTTCCTGGATTCACATCTGCAACATGAAGCACCAAAATGAAGCGATTGTATATTGCTCGCAGACGCAGGCCGTTATCTCCCCCCCCTTCAGTTACGTGGTCGTCATAGTGGATTGAAGATCCACCTTTTTTCTCTGATCACATCTTGAGCAAAATGTATGCCAGACGCCTCCTCCTGTGTACGTATGTATAGTATTCTCATAGCATGTTTACTTTCGACGCCGCTGTCCTGCACAGGAACATTCCAGCTGCCTTCCGCGGAATCCCCGGTATCTGGGTTACATATCGGTTGCAGCATGCCGCAGTCGGCCATTCCGGCGTCCTCGTCGTCTGGAATACTTACTATTGAACATCGGTACGCACGTATGCATCAATGTTTTGTTTTTCTTGTGAAACTACAATGCAGCTGAATTTTTTTTCATGCGCCTCGAAATGAGGGGGGAGGGGGGGTGCCATCTACTTACATAGGTCAGAAGCTTCGGATCCGTGAGGGGTTGACGAAAGCTTCGAGTCATTGCATTATGTAGAAGTACGGTGTTCTGGCGATTCGCGGGCAGGACATGATATCCCCTCCGACAGCAGTCTACACAAACGCGATGCCAATTCTGCAAGCACCCTCCGCAGCAAACCGAGTCCCTAAGTGCTGTCAGTGCCTCCAACTTCCGAATACTTGGGCACTTCGTGAAGGTGAAAGATTGTTTCACTTTACCAGACGCTCTCAGGCTAGCGCTGACAAGTGTCATGGCTATGGCTAGGTAGTAAGGGTCCCAGCGCCGATCACCACTGACACGTGCCAGTGCAACTTGATCTCCGAGTCCCTCGAAACGGGGAGGCCGAGGACCTCAGGCCTGAAACGTTTTTTGCGAGCTCAAACCCGTGCCACAGGCTACCGAGGACGAGGACAGTTGAATGGCGTTAGGCTCCCAGTGGCACTGGCAGAGTAGAAATTTTCCGATGAAGGTAGGCCGTAATATATGACTGTATGACTTGTTCGCAAGAATGACTTTAATCAACCTACTCGTTTGTAGCACAAGCTTTAGTAAGGGTAGATGATACACTGATATCAGGCCCACATGCTGCGTGTTCCCAGAAATCCGGGGATGGGGCAACTCTCATGGTATGTAAAGGCAATCGTATGCACGCTATGCTTGGTTACGTATCTACTTACATACATATGAGTGCATTTCAACTTGGAGTTGCGAGCGTGTCATGTCTCCAAGTAGAATGGTGGTCATAGCACATCTCTCATGTCTCACCCAAGTCACTAATCGACCTTCGAACGAGAAGCACGGGCAAGTCTAGATTTTCCGTTCGTTTCAGCATTGGAACGAAGTCTCTGCCAGAGCTGAGAGCGCTCGGGCGGTCGGCTCCCTTAGCTGGAGTTCTAACACGTACTACAGAGAAAGAAGATAATCCCGTCTTCTTTGATGAATTACTGTGAGTAGGAGCCGAGAGAAGAGGTCTGCCCTCGCCTGTGCTTGTTCGCATACTAGTGGAACGCTTGGACCACCGTGACCTTTCGTATATAAATAAATAATGAAAGATATAATATTTCTAAAGTCCCTTGAATAAACTATGTACTATGTAGCAGTCTATAAATATGCGATGTTTTCATTTGTTTGGTCCGGGTTCTGTCGACAGTCAGTGGGCGCCGCAGATACGACAGTGCCTCCTTCATAGTACGATTAATGATCATGAAAACAGATACTCGGACTTCTGGCTTTAATTTTAGACTATTTCTTCCGGGAAATGAACTTCATCGGCCTCCTCTCTCGTCTAATAATTCCACCCTCAAGGACCTGCGCGAGTCTCACACCGTTCTGTTGCTCCCTGCTGCCGAGTACTGACTCCGCGTCCACCTCGAGGGACTTATAGCTATATCCGCCGTTCTGGAGCGCGCCGTGGACGTGCGGTATCGTGCACTACACTCATTGGTATGGTTTGTGATCGATGTCTTCATTTTGCCTTGATATATTTTTTCGCAAAAAGTGGAATCTAGATCATCGGTACCCTGGTAGGACGCTGAGCTCGAACCATGGGCATGCTGTGCCAGTTACCAACAAACCGTCCAGAAAAGATGTCAGCGCTGGCCGCCTAAGACACATGGTCCATCAACACAAATAGGCATGACGGTGAGCACCTTCTCAGAACAAGAACTATGAACATATATGAACGCTCGAGAAAGCAGGATGTGATGGCCGTGTGCCACTATCAAGGCGCTGTTGTAGATGAGAAAGTATTTTCACACGATAGTGTGGTTGAAAACAATCTATTTCCGCTGCATATTCATCAGGTGCACGCAGCCATATACAATCCGCGGTTTGACTCTAATAGCCTTTTTTCCCGAGGACCTAGGCTTTTACACGAGCGATTCCAAGTAATTATCATCAAACGACCACAGCCTCGTTTTCTTCCCAGACATACAACTGATCCCACAGAATGATACATCTTTGCTGAAGATGATTCATCTCCGATGTGATCGAAGGTGCATGAAGGTCAGTTGACTCTTGTCTAGTATGCCAGTGGCGTCATCGGGAGAAGGAGAGATCTTCTCAAACAAGCCTTCATCTGCATAGGCAAGATACCTCGGCACAGTGAGGCTCTCGGGCTTCGATATCTGCGGCGGATCCGGTCTTCCGTTCATTTAGCTGGCGTAGGCTCACGCCGTCGGCGTAGCAACATCTTCTGTGCCATCCTTGTGGCGTGTGCATAGTATCGGCTTGTATCCGTTCCCTATACCAAATTTCCCCGAGCACAGGTATGTAGTACCTTACTATCAATCCGGGGTGGGAACCATGCGCTCACACCAGCTTCTGATGCAGCGGCGTTACACGCGATTTTACCTTGTTTGTCTAATGCACGAAACTATGTGTGAGCTCGCTCTTTTTTTCTGCAGATTTCGTCCCCACATTGAATGGCCTTCAGCCCCGCTAATTCCGGGAATTAAATCCTAACATTCATCGCCACCGGTGATTTCGGTTGCATTCGGCCCCATCGGCGTCTAGGTCATCCTTCCTCAGCCGCAGTCAATTTTATGTGGAGGCGTCTGGGACAGGTTTCACGTTGATACCGATCATAATATTCCTATCTTCTTTCGTCACCATCGAAAATGCGTGTTTTCTCGAGCCTACCGCGGAGCTTAACCTGTGAAGGGTCTCCCTTCTTCTGCCCCGAACGCAGGCAATCGACAGACATCTCCACATTCAGCCACTTACAATGCAGGTAATACAAAGAAAGCTTCACCCGATCGCAATTCTCACCTCCATATGTTCGGATTTACAGGCCGCCATCGAATGCCGGTGTCAGGGCTTGCCTTTCTCCATTTCCATCTCCACGTGGAATCAGCCATCGCGGGAGCAAATTATAGCGGTGAAGAACTGTGTTCAGAGCGTGGACCCGAAAGTAAGCTGTTTCATAGCACCGCGTGTGCCGCACTGCGGTCAAACAAACCAAAAGACGGGTCGTAGCGGATATGCTTGAGGGTATAAAGAGGAGTGTGTTTTCCCTCTCTTGAAAACAGACCTCCCGACGTCCAGCGCCTTTCGTGTACAGGGACGTTAATACACCCTTGGAGAATATGCCAAAATCCACGAGTTTCTCATTCACCGGGCACCTAGACGACAAGGAGTTGCGAGTGTGCAATATCCAATTCCGTGAGTCGATCCTGACGTATTTTCATATCATGTCTAACGGGAGTAATTCCGACTACGCAGACGTGAGTGATCTTTCGAAGGCGATCAATCCCGCAAGATTCCGAGATTCCAATTGGGCCGGACTCGACACTGCCAAAGCCTTCCGTCCGACGCGTAACTCCGATGTTCCTGGCCGTCTCTCTTCCGCTCCAAAGCTTGAAGACGTGCCTCTCGAGGACGAGCCGCTCCGGAACCTTTACACCTCGGTCGTCAAGGGGAGCCTCGGCGCCGAGGTAGCTTACGCCCCGAGGAGGAGACCTGAGCACACGCCTACTGTCAGAAATTCGCCATTTATTGATAATATTTGATGATCGCTCAATTTCATATCATATAGGTTGTCATCATAGGCGCCGGCAGCTCTGGCTTGAGTTCCGCTTTCGAGCTAAAGCGTTCAGGCCTGAACGTTGTCGTGCTTGAGTCTTCATGTGTAAGAAATTTATTTCGAATATCAGAATTTGTCTTCTTATTTATCCTTTCAGCGTGTTGGCGGTCGAATCAAAACGTATGGCCCAGACACATTCCGGGCACCACTGCATTGCGAAGGCGGAGCTATGCGAATTCCAACGAAAAGCTGGCTGACAATGGAGTACATCAAGCTTTTCAATCTAGAAGGGCGGTTAGAGAAGTTCGAACAGGTACGGTAGCTGCAACATGTTACATAACATACGCTGATCGATTCTTTCAACACTTAGGCCACTCGTGTCGTCCATATGGCTGGCCTCAAATCACCATTGCCGTATCATGTATTCGAACAAAAGCTTCGGGACAGAGATGAGGGTCTTCTCCGCCTGTTCCCCGGACTGAAGGAGAGTGAAAAGGGAAAGACTGTAGATGAACTGTTCGTGCTATTCTTCTCTTTAATCGTTCTATGTGCTCAATTGAGTCTCAAGATGGAACGAAGCAATCGTTCCGGTGAACAGAATATTCTCAAGACAAAAGGACATCTCTGCTGCGTACAGGTGAGCAAATGCAGTCTATGCGCTACCGAAATGCTAAAGTACCCCGAGGGAGGTGATTGCGAAGTTCGACAAATATACACTAAGAACGTACTTCAAAGAAGTTGCTGGTTGGAGCGAAGATGCAGTGAGACTCTATGTTGCAGGTAGAAATTGCTTCCTCTCACTGAATGTTTATAAAATGCTTAATCCTCACCAGGGCAACCTATAATTGTTCTCGAGAACGGCTTCATCGATCATTGGAAAGATGAAATACAATTTAGCGGGAGACCTGGAGGGGGGGAGCCCGAAGTTTACACGCTGAAAGGAGGCATGCAGTGCTTAACGGAAGCCTTCCTGGACTACGAGGTACTGTTCTTCATATTTATATCCACTGTTGCAATCCAAAATTGATCCTTTTTAAATTATTATCTCAGACTCGATTCGGTAAACTTCGGGAAGACGTTATCTTTGACGCACGCGCGCATCGCGTGCAGTACTCCAACGATCTGAAATCAGCATCTCGCAAACGAGTCCGTGTGCACTATTCCGGTCCAAGTGGCCAGGTACGTTAATCGTACCCGCTATATCCGCTCGCGATACTCAACTTCTTGGAAAGACACGTTCGGTAGATGGTGACTTTGTAGTTTTCGCGGTACCTTGTCCAACCATGAAATCCATTAGAGTGGAGCCGGCTTTCGACACTATGAAAGTGAATGCTGTAAGGGCCGCTCGCTATGTCGACGTTACAAAGGTCCTTCTCCAGTTCAGGCAGCGGTGGTGGGAGAAGTGGTTAGTAGATAGTCGTATGATCTTGCCTGGGGATTCCGGATCGAAGGTACGTCGAAGTCCCAGTGCCAAAAACATTGTAGCTGATTGATCCTTCAAGGGGGGAGGGGTTCTTACCGATCTTCCGGTGAAATATATAGTATTTCCAGGGCACGATCTTAATATGTTCAAACATACGAAAGGTGGCGTTGTATTAGCAGCTTATAATTATGAACAAGTGAGTAAACTCAACAGCTGCAGTCATTTATCCGTCTCACTCCCCGTTTCCTCGTAGGATGCACATGCGTTGTCCTCTATACCTGCCGAAGAGGCCATCCAGACTGCAAAAGACAACCTCGCACAAATAGTTGGAAACTCTGAACTGATCGAGAGCACGTTCGAACGTGGCATTGTTCAGTCATGGAGTGAACAACCTTCGGGCGAGGGTTCGGCGTTTCTCTTCTTTGGTCCAAATCAACGGACGACGCTACACGACGATTTATGTCGACCGCAGTGGCGGATAAAAAACTTACATTCAGATGAGCACGTCGCGCATTTCGCTGGAGAACATGCTAGTCTGTGAGTTCATATTTCTTCAGACCTTTTGCTTCGCAGACTCAATAGTCCTTCTTCAGTTCTCACGGATGGATCCAGGGTGCCCTGGAGAGCGGAATTAGAAGTGCTTTGAGCATTTATAAAAGCTGCAGCTACCTTCAGCAAGCACCCTAACTCTGATGGACTCTCGGAATTACTCAAGTAAAGAAGCTACCATCACGCATCCCTTGTAATCATGATTATATCAACCAACTAATAGTAATTTACTGATCACAAGGAGCTGTCAATGCAGAAATATGATTGTATTGATCATGCGCTATGTTTCTCCGTTGGGACGACAACAAGCGATCACATGAACAATGATCCGGCTGGTTATAACTGGTTGTTGACACGCTCTGGGATGCATTCCAAAATTCTCTGTGCTACGCTTGCTTCTCGTGTATGGACTTCGACTTCTTTGGGACTCTCGCTAAAACGCAAATGCTCCGGCTGTCACGAACTTCTTGCATCCCTGAATGGCCTGACCATGAAGTGTCCTGGTTGCTTTTTGGGTTTCAGACGACACTCATCTGGCTAAGGGATGAGGAAGAAATGGGCCACCCGTATTAAAGTCGCATTATTAACTTGAACATAGTGCAACTTGGTAGGACTTTGCTTGCTCGTGTTCTTAATGCACCATGCTATTCAAGTAACTAGTTCTCCTCTTTCTGCCATTCATTCGAATCAATACTAATGAAACCTTCTCAGGTGATGTCCGAAGAAGATCTTATTGGCTGTCAGCAAGTCCTTCTCTCACCGGTAGAAGGACTGCAACCTGAACCGATCCGCAAGGGAAAGATAGATGTCGAAATCACGATGAAGTGGACGAAAGGCAGTCATAAAATCGCGACTTTTGAGCAGGATTGAGATTTGAAGGACAGTCGAACAACTGTCTCAGAATTTACCACTAGCCTGAGCCATGCTCCATTTCGGTCTGCTCTCGTTATTCTTCTCGGTACTCTCGACAGTGCACGGAGCTCCCCCTCCAGTCAAAGAGCGAAGCATATCGAGCACTTTGTTGGACGATCTTACTCGGTACACGAAGTACTCATCCGCGGCGTACCAAGCTCTATGCCTAAGGCCCTTAGGAAATAGCTTGGTTGTACAAGTGAGTTAAATAATGGATCATATGAATACATGTAAAGGGCTTTCACCGAACCCTACTTTGTTCTAGTTCAGTGACGTAGGCACAAATACACAAGGGTTTATTGTCCGAGATGACAGTCGAAAAGAAATTGTGGTCTCCTTCCGTGGTAGTTTTCAGCTTCAGGACTTTGTCACTGGTATGAACTATCTTTTCACACCCGAACAGTTCAGAAGAATTTGTTCGCAGACGTCGACTTGATTCTCCAGCCATTCAACTCTCCCGGGATCCCTGCATCGTTGACCAATTCTGTCTCCGTTCACCAAGGATTTCTGACTGCCTTCAACTCTGTCGCGTCTTTCATCACAAGCCAGGTTGCCGCTCAGCTTGAAGCACACCCAGGATACGCTCTTGTGTCAACTGGACACTCGCTCGGTGGCGGTCTGGCTTCCCTTGGAGCTGTTTCACTGGCGGCTAACTTTCCTGGCACCCCGCTTCGTATGTTCACGTTCGGTCAACCCCGCACGGGCAATGCAGCCTATGCTGCATTTGCGGAACAGCTCGTGGGTGTAAAGAATATTTTCAGAGGTGAGCTACTGTACAACTTCCCTGACGTATGGCAGCCTCGGCTCAATGACCTCCATTGGAACGTTTAGCGGTACACACCACAGGTCAGTGATCTATTAACGAGGGTCATATAGAAGAATGGCTACTCTAAGATAATTCTACCCAGACGGTGTTCCAACTATTATCCCTCAATCCCTCGGATATGAACACCAGTTAGTTGACTAAATCCCGGCATCTCTTCCATCTTTAGCTAAACTAAACGCTCGATAGCGCAACCGAATTCTGGAACTTCCTAGATCCACGTATGTTCATCTTTCTAATCCTTAGTCCACAAATATACTGACCATTATAAACAGCGATTGGGGATTTCGTGAAGCAATGTTCCGGAGGTGAAGATCCGACATGCAGCGACTCCATACCATCGGGCGGAATCGATGCTGCCCATCTCGTTTACTTCGGACAAGGTACTATTCTTTCAAATGTCTGTATTGGCAATGCCTGACAGGACAATTGAAATGTCAACAGCCATGGCCCTCGATGCCACTCTCTGTGTTTAACCGCTAGTTTAAGTCTCGTTCATTGCGGAAGAGTGTACGACAAATAGTGGGGACATCACAAATTAATGAGTCAGTTCCCTCCTCGTTATTAAGTGTGCGATGCCGAGACAAAGACCGCCTGCCGTAATTAATGTGCCGCAGAATATTATAAGCCGATTGAAATTAGCTTCTGTGAGCGTCTGCACGAAGGCTCCTGCAGTCGGCGTTCCGATGAGCGTTGCCACTGCTACGAACATGAAGACCGAACCTGGAAAAACGTTCAGTACAAATAGATTATGAGAGAGTTTGCTATTCTTCTCACCTAGTCGTGCTCCGTACTTTTCTACCGGTGATCTAGATGCAATATAAGCAGGCATGAGTGTCACGAACGAACCTAACAGAGACGCGTAAGGGAAAAGGGTCAACGTTAGACCGGGTCATGAGATTTGAATTTTTATGATACCTGAAAATAGACCGTAAAGAATACTGAATGCAATGATACCTCCTGTGCTTTTGGCCGGGAGCCAGAGTGCGAAAACGAAGAGGCCGGAAGCAAGTGAGCAGGGCACGAGGACCTGAAGACTGCGAATTTATACATATGAGGACATGTATTAAGCCTCCGTAGCGAGTATTAAAGTAACAACCATGCACTTACATCCCAAAACGGTCAGCAAGCATCCCGGGAAGTACACGAGAAGGAATTCCAAGTGCGTTCATTATGACCAATAGATATTGTGATATCTTCGGATCCACATCTTGAACATCCGCATAGATCTGGATATAGAAGTACGGAATGAATAGACCATAGAAGTATCTGGTAAGGGTCAATGAGACTGATATCAACTGTCTTGAGATGGGGCACCAACAAGAAGGCTCCTATGGCGGTTAGGCAGTACTGAGGGTCCCGAAAACCGTGCAAATCTATCACGTTGGAAAATTTGACATTCTTCGACGGAGGCAACCTCGTCTTCATCAGCATGCATGCAAGCGATAAACATGCAAGGGCAGTGAAGGCAGTGACTCTTACGGCCCACCGGAAGCCGATATTGTTTATGAGGTGCTCAAACATGATGGGAAATACAATGCCACCGACGGACGATCCTGCCCCTACACATCCAAAAGCTAATGCTCGACGCCTATGGAACCAGTGTCCTATGACACCAAGGGCTGGTGTAAAACTAATTCGCAATCAGTCTGACAGTGGGTAACAAGCTCGGGCTTACATGGTACTCACACGATTGCAGTTCCTATCCCGAAGAGCAGTCCTTGTGCCAAGAAGAACTGGTATACTTGCTCCTCTTGACACAGCGAAGTGAAAATGGTTGATAACACTAGAATGAAAGACCCTAAGGGCATAAGAACCTTTATGACGTGGGTTTTAGCTTGCAGAGTTGGGATTAAGGTAAACGACTTACGCGGCAACCATATGCGTCGAATACTCTGCCTATAATTGGCGCTAGGCCGTAAAGTAGGAAAAGTTGGATTCCGCCTATCAAGGAGATTGTAGATGTTGACACGTTCGTAAGAAAGTGAGCTGAGTAATAGCTCTGATATACTCCCTGAAAGGAATGGAGAAAGGATGTATCAATGAGTTACTAGCCATCGTGCCTTCAGATCATAAACAGCGCTGCAAATGCAGTACGTACGTAGCTATTAACAATTCCAAACGAGGAGAGCATAGCTAAGACACTCCCAAGAAGAACCAACCATGCATCTTTACCGCCGTCTGGGACGTCACTAGAATTGTTTCTTGACAGTGGATTGGTATCAGTCCCAGATGAGACCTCTGCCTGAGACATCATCATCTTTTCTTCATCAACATTCTCTGTAGTTTTGACAAGGGATTGCATGATTATCAAGCGCAGGTCGTTAGGGGGAGGGACGGGGGGTTAGGTCGAGTCTTGTATGTCAGAAGTAGCCTGACGCTTCAATGAACATATAGTAAATGTTATTGAACCGGCCTTTGTAAGCTTGTACTAGAACCGACAAATGATAAATGCCATCGCTACGGAGGTCCTTTCCGAGCACACTCGGATGGGATTTCCGTACGTATCTCGGCCACATGATAGCCCATCGTGTGTCAGAGTCAGGCATGCATTATACCACTGGAGTGTACGTATTGCGCCATCTGCGTAATACTAGGCGGTGTAGGACGCCGGAGTCCGTCCAGAGCGCTGTATTGGTATAGTATGTTTGCGGGTATCTACGCAAACCAGATATTCAGGGAATTCGTAGGAGGTCGTAGGAGGTTGTTTGAGTTCTTCACAAGGAGCTGAGGGGTAGATCTCTTGAAGCCTCAGAAATTTTATAAGCGGCTCCCACGGATGGCGATAAATTAACTCTGAACACAAGTTAGTGGCGATTTCCCTATTGTGCGCCTTTCAGATTATCTCCAGTCCTTAGATAGGACCCATCTCGTCCATTATAATGTATTATCTATAGGCTTGTGTTTACATATTTTCTCATTATCTTTTTTGTGAAGAGACTGCCATTTTCCCCTCCGGATTCGGAAATTTGACATGCCAAATTTGAACCAATGACTCACAGTGCATTCAACTCACCTTCCTACCCTCGTCATGAATTTTACTGAGACTCCTGCAATACGAAATCCTCGAGAGTTTCTAGCAGTAATATTAGCTGGATTTGGTAGCGAGTAAGCTGTTTGAATTTATGCGGAGCCAAATCAACCGAACCTAATTCTAAGAAAGACTTCAACCGCTAACAAGCAATTATGGCGACCAACCTTGTCCGAAGGCGCTTTTGCCGATAGGCAACAAGCCCTTGATTTCATACGTCTTGAGCTGGGTAGAAGACTCGGGGATACAAGGTGTGTCTAAGCAATAGCGAATGCATAAGGTCTAATTGTTTGAAAGATGTCCTTGTCATCTGTCCGACTGCACATCGTGAACCCTTACTTCACCACATTAATTCCGACCCGTCCTCATCTTCGACATCGACGCTTCACATCGACGTTCAGACATTCGATCAATCATCCGAACTCCCTGCTGGGACTGCATCTGTCCTGGCTCATTTTGCATCGCGAATAACGGGCGATTTCGTTCTCCTACCTTGCGATTTCGTGCCCCCTCCGTCCCTGCGCCTTGAAACCGTGCTGAACAAATTCCGAGTCGAATCGAGTGCCGATGGGGCACTTGCAACTGCGCTTTTTTTCGAAAGACCGGTGCCTGCGAAGGTGAAAGGAGGTGCCGATGATGCCGATGCGTGGGGGCCGCTTCCAGATGCTTTACCTGTGGTCTACGACGAGAAGAGCGGGACGCTACTCCATCTTGATACTCTCGATGACAGGGATAGGGATGAGGAGGACATCAACTTGCGAATGGGTCTGCTCAACCGATATCCACGGATGAGGATGACGACAAAGCTGGCGGACGCGCATGTATATGTGTGCAGATCGGCGGTGTTGCAGGTGTTGCAAGAGAAGAAGGCGCATTTCGATTCTGTCAGGGAAGAGTTCATGCCGTGGTTGTGCAAGGTACAGACGCAGAGGACGAAAAGGGAGAAATATAGTTCTGGTGCGTCATTATACCCTATGCCTCGTACTAGAGACTGAACGTAGGCGCAGTTCTAAACCCCATTACAAACATTACTTCTCCGTATTCACTTGCTCTTCAGCACTCGACTCTTCACTCCGCTTACCCAAAAAGGAGCAAACATCGTCGTGTTGCACCTGCGTCCCCTGCTCATTCTACTCATTCGCATAGTACACCGAAAGCATCTCAGCCTTCTTCACCTACCCATGATCCCGACGACGAGCCTGAAGACGAGCCTAGTCTTCGAATCGGTCTCGTCTTGCATCGCCTGGCAGATGGTTACGCTGCGCGTGCTAATGATCCATGGAATTATATGGAACTGAACCGGATGGTGTGTTGTTACTGTTGACTTTGAACAATTGTGCCAGGAATCAATTAGTTTCTAGGCTCTTAAAGATATCCCCCCTCAATCATACGATCCGTTACTGGTGGATCAGAAATGCAACATCTCGGCTGACAGTTTGGTGGGCGAGTCGACGCGCGTCGGAGAACGCACGAGTGTGAAGCGCAGCGTTGTCGGCCGCCACTGTGTCCTCGGGAAGAATGTAAAGCTCAACGGTTGTGTGCTCATGGAGTATTGCGTCGTCGATGACGGGTCAGTTTTCCTTTCCTATCTTCGCAGTGCATGCCATCTACTGACAGCTACTTCCGCAGCGCTAAGCTCGAAGGCTGCATTCTTGGTAAAAATACGCATATCGGCACTAAAGCTGAGCTCGTACGGTGCATCACGCAAGCTGGGTACGAGGTAGAAGCAGATGGTATTTTTTTTAATCATTTCAGCGAGATTTGCTCTTGTCTGATTGAAATTTAATTTCAAAAGGTATCTTCAAAAATGAGAAATTGGATGTCTCAGACTGGACAGCGGGTCCGACTGGGTCCTCGGAGGAAGACGAGGATGAAGACGAAGAAGAAGATGATGAAGATGAGGACGAGGATGAGGACGAGGAAGAAGAAGAAGAAGAGGAAGACGAGGAAGAGGAAGACGATGAAACTGAGGAGGATAGCGATGATTGAAATGTACAGAATAAATATACATACTGATACACATTATCTGTAGACTTCTGAAGGAGGACCTTTAGCTTTGTCCTTGACTCGGACCCAGACGTGTAAATTACGTAAGCTCCCAATCTCGACACGTCGATTGTCGCGTTCAGGACTTACATTCCTTATATCTTACCATTGACCTCCTCTTTACCATCTTCCAGTCTTTCCTCGCCTTGCGTCCAACTCGAAGGGCAAGTGGATGAACCCATTTGAAAGCCCTGCCGCACTCGAAATGCAAGGATCATTCCAAAGCTCGAATGGGCACAAATACTCTGTTATTCTCCCGACATATAACGAGCGCAAGAACCTGCCCGTGATCACCTGGTTGCTTGCGAAGACATTTAATGAAAAGTGAGGACCATGGAAGCTTCGCTGTGAGTGTGTCTGAGCTGGTTCTAGCTCTCTAGCTTGGGAAATCATCATCGTGGACGATGCGAGTCCGGATGGCACGCAGGACGTGGCAAAGCAGCTCGCAAAGGTGTACGGGGAGGATAAAATTGTGAGTGGCGGCGTTCTATGTACCGAAGTAAGCTAAGCATCGGACGTAGGTACTAAAGCCACGAAGCGGAAAGCTCGGTCTCGGGTGAGGAGCATTCAAGCTGTGCCACCGGAGTATACACCTGATGCCTTCCAGGACTGCCTACATTCACGGGCTAAATTTCTGCACCGGCGATTTCGTCATCATTATGGACGCGGACTTCTCTCATCATGTATGTTCACACTTCAGCACATGAATGAATGAAACTCTTATTCCATCTCGCTGCAGCCAAAATTCATCCCCCAGTTCATTCAGTAGGTGGCTACTTTACTCCGGGGACCTTCTGCTTCTAATCATCTTGTCAGGCTACAGAAAGCCTACAACCTTGATATTGTCACCGGAACACGCTACAGCAACCATGCAACGCCGCCTCTTCCAGAAGCGAAGCCAGGGGGCGTGTATGGCTGGGACTTAAAGCGCAAGCTCATCAGCCGTGGTGCGAACTACCTCGCCGACACCGCGCTCAGCCCGGGCGTAAGCGACCTCACAGGCAGCTTCCGGCTCTATCGCCTCCCGGTACTCCGGCACATCATCAACCTCATCGAGTCGCGCGGATACGTCTTTCAGATGGAGATGATGGTCCGGGCGCGTGCGGCTGGCTATACAATTGGCGAGATCCCCATCACGTTCGTCGACAGAATATTCGGCGAGAGCAAGCTTGGGTCGGACGAAGTGGTTGGGTATGCGAAGGGTGTTTGGTCATTGTTCAAGGGCGTTTAAGCAAGCTGCTGTGTAGGGTATTGTGTATTTATTGTCTCCTTCTGTTTCTGTTCTACTCCTTTCACTACCATAATGCCGTTTCGAATTGTAGGCCTGCTGATAATATGGCCCGAGTGACCTCTGAGTGCACCTACAATGCAAGTACCTGTATCTTTTTGGAAAGATCTACAAACTGGAATACCAGGATGCATCTGCACTTCTGTACGTTCGATCTCCAAGACCGAATAATATGCTCTTTCGCAAAGCTGAGCGATATGGAATGGCCCCGTTTTGCAGAACTGCTGGCTCTCTGAACCATGCCCACATTCCGATTCCCTGCACATCCATTCTCTAAGTAACTTGAAGGAGCTCGAGCCTCCGGAGAATCTTCGAGCCAATCCTCGGGCGATAGACAGCTTCATAAACAAGCATACTTAAATGACAGAGATATGTCTGAAAGCTTCAGGTCGAATGCCCCTACAATATTTCGTAGTATGAACTTCGCATTATCGTTCACTCTATTGTGCGAAAACTCAAAATACGTTTAAGTTGCGGGAAATAAGTTTTGTTCTGCAAGAAAGACACTCGTATTATCTAAAGTAACACATTGGAGTACATAAAATATTAAATGAAAGAAATCCATCAGACAAACGCTGCACTCGCTGGCAAGTTCCCAATACAACTCCGAAGAGAATGCACCGGAAAACGAGCCAAACGTCCTCGATCTTGCTGCCCGAAGACAGACAAGTAATGCTCTCAGTAAAACGAGGCAGCGCGAATGTCATCTACTGGATTTGAAGGATGTGGCATGTGTAAACATGCGAGACTCGAGTTAGTTCCTATAAAATAGATCCTAGCTGAGTATGTTCTAAGGAATCAACAAAGTGGGCACGAAGGGTTTTATAGGATCTGTTGATGGTCCGTGCGCTGCGAGAATAAAATTCCCGAAATGGTTAAGCGCTGGACTGAAACTTTAAATGGTATCCCGAGAATGATATTAGGTGCGGTGCGGATGCATGTCAATGGTTGTCGTAGAATTAACTCATTATAGACTTATGATCTGCATACAAAGCGCAAGTATGAGTTTAGGATCAAGTTCCAAATAATATGTACAAGTTCATGTGAGTAGTAAGTAAGCAATATCATAACTCAATAAAGTACATGCGACTGAAGTAAAGATGTCTAGCCTTTCCAATGTATGATGAGAATGTGAAAGCTGGAATAACATATCATCAACGTATCAACAACTTTGAAACTCTGGTAATGAGTAGGCTCAATCCAGGTATTGGCCCACGCTTGAGCAACCGGGTAAGCCTAAACAACCCGAATGCAACGAACAGAATCGCTCCTATGCTTATCTGTGCCTTCCACTGTTGCCAATATAGCATAAGCAGAGTCTTAGCAAGGTCGCGTTTCCGACGGCGACCGTGTCGTAGCCTTGGGACACCATTCTGCGACCGCCGAGAAACGTGCTGCGAGGAAGAGCCATCTTCGTCGAAAGGTATTTCGCCAACTTGTCCATATCCATTCGTGCTGCGACCTCGAACGTCGTCCTCGACAGGCTCCAACGGGTATCCGTAGAAGGGGTTGTTGACAGAGAAGCGGGAAGAGAGCTTGCGTTTTCTTTTTAGCTTTGGACGCGTAGGTTTGACTTCGGTCGGAAGCTGAGACAACGACGATACCGACGATGCAGATGGCGATGGAGTGCGTGAAGATGACGCCTTCTCAAGGTCGACGGTATCATGTTTCTCGAGAATGGGAGGAGCCTTCAAAGCTTCAAATACTGTTCTTCATGAGAAAAAGTAATGTTTAAACAAGGAACTGAAATAATCACCTAGTGGTAATATATCCTCCGGGATGAATGCTCCAAGCTCTTGCATCGTAGGGAACGCAACCTTCGCTATTGCAGACGCAGGAAGCAAGTGTCTAGGACGCAATTAACAATGATCAATTATTATTGATACCGGCACCTACTTCATTATACTCCATAATCCGGAATGCGCCCAGTTATAATTTATAATAAAGGCTATAATCAAGACCATGTCAATTCATGAACGCTGCTACAACCAGGTCTAACATACCCGCGCCAATGATACCATAATACCAGGGCTGTATTTCGCGCAGATACCATTGTATTAGTTCAATTGGCTGAGATATACTATTTAGTTCTTGCGTTCGATAAATGGCGAATTAAGGCTCACAATTGATTTCGTCGAAACGTTTTCTAGATCCAGTACAACCACGTATTGCAAAACCGGGACACCTTCCGCAGGCGCTTCCATGGCAGTTTCGAAAGCCTTGTGCTCATTCATGCGTTGTAACGAGACCCGTAAGCGTTCCAACGACAACAAGATATTCCGCTTCAAAAGTTCAGAGTCTGTCGTAAAATCGAGCTCTGAGACACGCAGGACCGCCAAGGGTCGTCCCAGATTGTCGACGTAGTCCAATGAAAGACACCGAAGGGCGGATAAGCCAGGACTTTGCGACATTGTGGCACGCTTTCGACGAGAGATGTTGGGTCCGATAGCCGCAGAGATGGCTGGCTTTAGGACTTTGAGACGCCAAACGACAGCTTCACGCAATGTTTCATGCGTAAACGATGCAATGAACTTTTGGCGCTATCGCAGAAGTGTCAGATGAGATCCTCCCCCTTAACCACAGTCAAAGCAGCTCACCCGGAATATACGAAATAAGGTCGCTATCGCAGTAGAAGATCAGCAACGGCAAACGAAAAACGGGTGTTCCAGACGATACTCACCAGTATCCCTCAGATAGTCATTCACCCACTCAGCCTCGTCCTCGCTCAGTTCCAATGAAATCGTCACGTCTGGTATGATCTCCTTCATCGCCTGTTGTTGGACCGACCTAACCACCTCCTCGTGTTCTTCATATAACTTGGCCAGCTTTTCATGCTGCTGGCGCAGCCGATCCATGGCTTCGGTGTACTTTTCGAGAGTTATAGGTAATTAGTTGTCCAAGATGATCCCATGTCTCCCCTCTCGTTAGCAGGACGCTATTGAGGATGCTAGACGTTGGAGGAGAATCGCAATGCGCTCACCGCTTTCCATGAATAGCACTAATCACAAGCAAGACAGGGTCGCACTTTGTCCGGCGCGGAACCCTCGCCCCCTCACCTTTTCTATCTCCAACTCTCATCCAGTGCTTACGCCCTACTCTTTTTACACTTATTTGCTGGCAATCGAGCTTCCTACTTCCTTTCATTAATCGAGTACATGGAAGTCATGGATAATTTTATTACTGCGCCCTGGCGGACACAGATAGTCGTGGCACCCCTAAGTGCGGCCGTTCATACATCGCCTTCAAGCTGGATGCTTTAGGCTTTACCTTCTTGAAACTCACATATTACCATATCCCTTTCCCGAGACTCATCCTTGTTCAGAGACTCAGTAATGCTAGCTATGCGCCGGCCGCTGAACGAGGATACCTGAAGTTCTCGAAGTCGGTTTCGCATCTGAGCGGCACTGTGTTTTAACCTCTTTCGCTCGGGCAGCTTATTCAACTCAGCAATCAATTGTCCTGACAGCATTTTGACGGTGTAATTCTCCTTCGTTAAATCTGGGCTTTAGCCAGAGGAGCTCTATGTTAGCTAGTTGTCCGGCCGCGACCTGGATGAGACTCAAATTCTGAGCCACTGCGCAAATCAGTGCAGATTTAAGCCAGCAACTACGTCAGCCCACGCAACCCTCTGTCCCTTCAAGTTACAGCACTCTTGAATAGCTCTACAGGATAAGTCAATAACTTTAACACCAAGCTTTGTCGTTAATGCTGGCATTATCTGACGGCTTTTCCATCTTTCCCGATACGACGTCGTTCCGCAACGCGATACTTAGGGCACCTTCAATAATCCCCCTTTCACTATCCTTCGGGACTTTCTACTTTCCCATCTCGACTCGGAAGGTGTGTTGTCCTTGCTTCCTTTTCTTCAGGCCTCTTATAACTTATCTACGTTCAGTGCACCGCAGGGGCCATTGACTCAGTTATAATCAAGACTCCCCACACGCATAGCAACGGAGTCCCGCCAAAGCCTTTAGTACTGTCATCAGGACTCGCTCCCACAATTGAACGAGCTATACAGGATCGGATCTCAGACAGCTTGACTGCATATGATAGCGACTCATCCGCGGTGATGGTTATGAAACTCCTGAGGCATCATGTCCGGACGCTTTTGTATGTTCATTTATACTGTATATCCAGATCAATCTTTATCTAACGCTCATTTAGGAGGCGATAAATGTTGATGTGCCTCAATGTAATCTCATCGTAGATCTGTAAATTTTGACATCGTCTATACCTTGAAGCAATTCACGCGTGCGCTTATTCACCGTTTTTACCCAAGAAGCGATATGACATAACTGGGCTTCCATTACGACAATCCGAAAACATAAACATAGGTTATGTTCTTGGTCTTGGCGTCGATTGCGAGAGATCATTCTTCGCGAAGGTTTACGGGATCTGTCTCATTATAACTATTGCCAACTTCACCGACGCCCACATTGTGTCTTGTTTAGCCCTGGTTTGCTCCCGGGCTTACCTTCTACAAAGTCTGGCACATGCTAACCTCCTTCAATGTTCACACCTTTGGGAATATACGCGGTGCAATTTGATGAACGACATCGAAACCGAGCGAATCGAACGCAAGGGATCCAGACAACATCACAAGAAGGGTATGTGCGCTTTTCTTTCACTTTGTAGAGATATTTATCTCACACCGTTTTTCATAAAAGATAGCGAGGTACGGACCTTACCGTTCTGTCGTATCGTCGGGCACGGCGGACTTCTCACAGATTCTTCGCGTGCGTAGACTGGGTCGCCATGTCGGGCCCGTGAGCGACCGGCTATCATGGCGTTGAGCGACAGCGGTACTTGTGTTTGGTTTATGAAACTGTCTCCATATTCAAAAGTGGATTTGATCGAGCATCAGGTGAGCGACACTTTATTACTTTTGTTGGTGACTGCGCTTAGCGCTAAAGAGTTGCCTTTGTTTGTTTTCATTTTACTCCCATGGTGTTTCACGACAATGTGTGAGCGACATAGATGCTCTCAGGAACGGCGCCATCGCTATTGGTTCCCAAACGGAAGTTGTGCAATATTGCGTGTCTAACTTCCATGATAATTAAGGGATGGTCTGGGAAGCTCGTGCTGTTTTTAGATCACTTCAAGATCTACAATTCTATTTTTACCAATCAATTTTCTAGGTTGGTATTGATACTCACTACACGATTGTTCGCGTAGCACTTTTGCACTGCAATGACCACTAGTGGATCGACCTGGATTCTATCTCCTCCTTCGGCTACAGGACTAAGAGGACTTGGCAAAATCTAGAAAACTCTACTTCACGGTACCGCGAGCGAATATCATGTATATGCAGTCTGGTATGTTTATTTTTGTGAGTACGTTTGGTCAGTACCTACATTGTTCATCGACTCATGTCGACAAACCCCGCCTAAAGAGGAGTAACATGCTCATGCTGCAGATCGTCCCTTTTATGAGGTGGGAAACATGAACCTCCAATCACAGGGGCTGTATAACAGCTAATACCTGGATTTCGGGGACGCGCACGACCGGAGGCGGGATGCACAAAAATGGGATGCTCCCACCGAAGGCTTTGTCAAAGCCGTGTATCTCTCAGAGATTATGTCTATCCTTGGATTCGGGTCGACTCGACGGGGATCGATGAACATTAGAAGTATTCTGCGCGCTCGCCGAAGCAATCAAGTAGCTCGCCGCACACGATGGTGTGTTGTGCACGACCGACACATTGGTATGTTTTGTGATATCCGTGGATATCGTTAAGCCTTCTTGATGCGATGTCTGGTACGTTATCCGGACAAGACCAAGAATAACAAGCTGCACTACCTGATTGCGCCGTTTCTTCTTCTTGGGCGCTCCCGACTGGTTAGAACGGACGAAAATGACTGTCTCATCGATGGGAACTCATGTCGGATGCGCGCGGTGCCTCCTGTAACATAGGATTCTTTGGATGGTAACGTAACGTGAAAAAATAACTCATGCAAGAAACATGACTGAAGGCAAAAGGTATAAAGAGTTGTCTGAAGTCGGCTAGATTCTTCACTCAACGAGTCTTCAGCTTCAGTGATCAGCACGGTCATCTAGAACTTCTTCATCATGGTCTTCAAACTCGCTGTTGCAACTGTCGCCCTCGCTGCCCTTGCTGGCGCCGTCAATGTCAAGCGCGTCGCTTGCCCCGACGGTGTTAACTTCGCTAGCCACGAAGCTGTAAGATAAATGGCCCTTTTCCTGTTGAACCCCAACTAATTGTCTATGAACTCAGTGCTGCCCATTCTTCTCGCTCCGCGATGATCTCCAGGAGATCTTCGACGGCGAGTGCGGTGAGGACGTCCACGAGTCCCTTCGTCTCACTTTCCACGACGCCATCGGTTTCTCCAAGTCCGGCGCTCTCAAGGGAACTGGAGCTGATGGCTCGATGATCATCTTCGACGAGATCGAGACCAACTTCGCGGCGAACAACGGTATCGACGACTCTGTTGACACTCTGTCGCCGCTTCTCCAGAAGCATCTCGTCACTGCCGGTGATCTCATCCAGTTCGCTGGTGCCGTTGGTATCACCAACTGCGCAGGTGCCCCTCGTCTTCAGTTCTTGGTCGGCCGCCCGAACGCGACTTTCCCGGCCGACGACGGTACCGTTCCGGAGCCTCAGGACAGCGTCGACAAGATCCTCGCCCGTATGGAAGATGGTGGATTCACTCCTGCTGAGCTGATCCACCTCCTCGCGTCGCACACCATCGCTCGTTCAGACACCCTTGTCGCGGGCCACCAAGCCGTCCCCTTCGACTCGACGCCCTTCACCTTCGACACCCAGGTCTTCCTCGAGGTCCTTCTTAAGGGCACTGGTGTCCCATTCGGCATCAACAACACCGATGGTGCTGAAGTAAACTCTCCTATTCCCGACTCCGGCGAGATGCGTCTGCAGTCCGACTTCGCCCTTGCTCACGACTCGCGCACGGCTTGCGAGTGGCAGAGCATGGTCAACAACCAGAAGCTGATGCAGAGCAACTTTGCGAGCGCAATGGCCAAGCTTGCTGTTGTCGGCCACAACCCGAGGGACCTCATTGACTGTTCTGACCTTATCCCGGCCGCTAAGCCTGCCGTTGCTAAGCCTGCAACCTTCCCGGCTGGCACCAGTCGCCAAGATCTTCAGCAATCGTGCGCATCACCATTCCCGGTCCTTAAGGCTGATGGTATGTTTCTGACCTTCATTTAGCCCTCGATGAATCCATGCTAATTATTATCTAATAGCTGGTGCGGCCACTCAGATCCCGGCTTGCCCTGACGGCAGTCTTGACCTCGCTGACTGCCCGTCTTAAATTATCGTCTTAAATTTCTTCAGGTCCTATTTACAAGCTAGATTCTAGGGTTAAGACGCGCAATTTGTTTTCTGGGATGCATGTCTGTAATCTATCTGATATACAAAATATGCGTTGCTTCATACCATCAGCTCAACTATGCCTCCTATCTTTCCATAAAAGTGTTGTATTCGGCAAAGCATTGCGAACGTTTCGACACCTTGACTCGGAGTTGCTAAGTGCCGACCGGCACGGAGTCGATGAAAATATCCTAAATATCTGAAGATGATCTACTAGCCAAGCATTTTGTTGAGATCATTTAGTTCCGCAGCTTTCGAAAGACCATAATCGTGTACATTGTCTTGACGTTGAACGGACGCAAACTAAACATAAATAAGTGTTGCCAACAAACATCGGCTAAAACTGGAAGTTCGGAAGTTGCCGCAGTTGGCGATCATTCGCGCACTCGCTCGAATGTTCCCCAACACCACATCCTCACCATTCTTAATCCCCTGCACTTCGTCAATAGACTACATTTCTCTCCCGAAAAAGCTGGCTGCTACTCTGGCACCGACGTGGGAACGATGAGCATGGCAGCTTGGACGACTGTCGACCCGTTTCGACATCCTTGGTTCACATCCGCGTCCCTGAAGCGTAAACACTCAGACTCATCTTCCGACGATGAAGCCCCGACTTCGAAGTTCGCTCAGGCGTCAGAAGACTACGATCCAGTGCCGTCGATATATCCTACACCACCGCAGGAGCTGATAGGTGGAACAGTGAGGGGTAGCAGCGTCGATGCAGAGGAACATGGAGGACACGGACTCAGAGAGCGGAAGAAGCGACGCTATGACCTCGAACGCAAGATGGCACGCTTGCGGATAGAGCCCTCAAATCGTGCAAGTGGGATACAGCAAACGTCGAGCGCAGATCGTGACATGGAACTTGCAAACGTAGACCTCTCGCTTCCACCTCCAGTCATCCCGCGACTGTTCCCTTCCGCTCAACCCATCTCTCAAACAAATTCCGCTTCTTCATTCACCTCCAATTCATCTTACGCAACTGCTCAGAGTCACACTTACTCCTACGGGAGCTTGAGTCCTGTTCTGCGGAACAGTATACTCGACGAGTATGCGATTGAGGAGCCTGTGTCTCCTGAGTTCGACGGGAATGTTTCCCTCGCACCGAATAACGCTGAAGCAATGGCGCCAGAGGTCCGGATGAAAGGGTCTGATCCAGCTTGGTACGAACGAGAGAAAGACAGTGAGTCTCCTTCGGTCGTCTCCAGACTCAAGTTCTGATTGGTTTCCAGGGATAGTCATCACCGACCTTGACGAAGTCATAGAAGAGGTCGAAAAGGAGCAAAAGGCTCTCGAGGACGAATACAAGTCGGAAGCGGAGCCACACCCAGACTCTTCTGAATACGCAGAATCGAACGCTGATTACAGCATATCGTCCGTGTTACTCGACCATATCAAGCGCCAGTCGCCTAGCTTGCACATACCGAGTTTCCAGAAGCAAAATGAGCCAGGAGCTCTTGTATTGTTCCGACCTCCTCCAGTTAGTTTCTTCTTACCGCCTGATACTCCGTCTAACCGGTCAACAAAGGATGATGTGCAAGTGGAAGAAGTTGATATAGACGCGGAAAACATCTTGACTCCCCCAGGCGGATTCGCAGTAGGCAATGTGTCTGAGATTGAGGGAGATCCTATGGAGATGGATGTAGATTAGTGAGTCTGCGTTCATTTAATCAAAACTTTGCTATTAGCTATTTTCGCTTTCTCGTATCGTTATATATCTCGCTGTGTTTTTACCGACTTTCGTATTCATTAGCCGCATACATCTCTTACTACACAGAAGGCATTTTATCTCGCATCTTAGCATATCAGGTTCACTATCACACAAGCTCGCATGTATCAACCGAAATCAATATAATCCAATTATATGTTTAGAACATATTTTCTCCCATAAACAGGATAATAGATAATATGGACCGACAACTTGCCCAAGCTTTTAATCCCAGAATAAATTAAAACCATGATTGTTTAAGCCGGAGGAGCAGATGGGATCACAGAAGGTGCACCAGCTGCAAAGAGCACGAGTAAGCATAGTTATAGAAAATGTTTCAAAAATAGCAAATGACATACGATCAGTCTTCAAGACAGGGAACGGCGATGGGCACGATTGCTGGACATCTTGGCGACTGGTGCCAGCGGGGAAAGTGGCGGGCTTGGCGACCGGCGGCGTCGCAGCGGGAATGAGGTCAGAGCAGTCGATGAGGTTATTCGGGTTGTGGCCGACGACAGCGAGTTTGGCCATCGCGCTCGCGAAGTTGCTCATCATCAGTTTCTGGTTGTTGACCATGCTCTGCCACTCGCAAGCAGTGCGCGAGTCGTGCGCGAGCGCAAAGTCGGACTGTAGACGCATCTCGCCCGATTCGGGGAGGGGGGAGTTGACCTCGGCGCCGTTTGTGTTGTTGATGCCGAAGGGGACGCCCGTGCCCTTGAGGAGAACCTCGAGGAAGACCTGGGTGTCGAAGGTGAAAGGAGTGGTGTCGAAGGGCACGGCCGTGTGGTTGGTAACGAGTGTGTCGGAACGCGCAACCGTGTGGGAGGCGAGGAGATGGATCAGCTCTGCAGGCGTGAAGCCGGCATCTTCCATACGGGCGAGAATCTTGTCGACGCTGTCTTGCGGTTCGGGTACAAGACCATCCTCGGCTGCGAAAGTTGCGTTCGGACGGCCGACCAAGAACTGCAGGCGAGGGGCACCCGGGCAGTTGGTGATACCGACGGCACCAGCAAACTGGATGAGATCACCTGCAGTAACGAGATGCGTCTGGAGAAGCGGGGACAGAGTGTCGACAGCTTCGTCAATACCGTTGTTGGCTGCGAAGTTAGTCTCAATCTCGCTGAAGATGATCATCGAGCCATCAGCTCCTGTGCCCTTGAGCTTGCCGCTCCTAGAGAATCCGATGGCGTCGTGGAAGGTGAGACGGAGGGCCTCATGGACGTCCTCTCCACACTGTCCTTCAAAAATCTCCTGGAGATCATCGCGGAGCGAGAAGAATGGGCAGCACTGAAAGTGCAGGCAATTAGCGGTATTTCGACACAAGGAAGACAATCGATCTTACCGCCTCGTGGCTAGCGAAGTTGCCGTCGGGGCATGCAACACGCTTGACACTGGTAGCGCCGGCAAAGGCAGCGAGAGCGACTGTTGCAATAGCAAGCTTGAAGACCATGGTGAAGGATGTTTGGATGAGCTGGTGGATCTCTGAGCTGAAGACTCGACGAGTGAAGAATCCGGTTATTCTTCAGCAGCTTTTATACGCTCAAGGTCTGAACGCCTTGTCTGTTCCAGGAGACTGATGTGACACTATGTTGTATGATGTCTGTGGGCAATGACCGACAATCAAAATGTTTGCGAAACTCATTCCCAACGATGGGATAATCCTGATTGATGGTATTAGCCAGTCGGGAGCGCTGGAGAGCGTAAGAGTAAGCCTTTCAATGACCATATTTGATTCAAAAATGCAGATTGAGAGGGACGTACGGCAAGTTTGATCACATTCGGGAGTAGGCGACGTGAATTATTCCGTTATTTCGGGAGTGACATTGTGGTAACGATTAGTGTACTGTGATGGAAGGTGTTTCATCCATGGTAAGACCGTGGGTCTGCTGGGAGTGCCTGACTGAAGAAAGGGATAAATTCGACCATTGTGGGAGAACATCCAGTGTGTCTGCACCCAGGTTAGTGGAGCCGTGTATCTGAGAGGGGATGCGGGCAATGCGTACCGACTGTTTCCGACGCACAGCAGCGAAGGCCGGCCCCGACCATCGTCCATGAATTCCACTCAATTCATTGAGAAAGTCGTCTATGTGTATGTACGTGAGTGCAAAGTCCTTCATGGGCGGCGAATGTCCCACACCTTATATCGACCAAGCCCACCAATGCCCATATACCGCAAGATCCAAAGCAGCAATGGTGTTATCCACCGAGTAAGTATGTCGAAGCGAGCATCCCGCTAAATGTTTCCCCATATTTTGTGTATGTCATGAGCCAAGAGAGAAGACCCATGGCTGTGCATAGAGATCCGTTCCTGAGACCATAAGCGACATAGACAACGTACGCGATGGTACACCGGAACACTGAAAGGTTATAATTAGAATACCAATGATCGTCGAGTCTGACACATGATTCGAAAGCTATTTCCCATGACAGACATGCGATAATACAATGGTTTACTCACTTCGTTCGCAAAAAGCCAATGGAACGTAGGCGAATTCGTGTCCAGTGAGATGTTTGTGCCCTCTAGAGGGCTTACTGAGTTGTAGTGCTCTGCAATCCTTCCAGTGCTAGCGAAAGGATCTTGACGGATCACTGTGCCGCCAAGATATTCAAACGTCCACTCCAAACGATGCGGCGGAAACTTGAAGCATGAGGGCGAAACCAATGTGTTCAAGTCGGTAACCTGGAAAAGACCTTTCCTGTAAACAAGGCAAGGCAAGCCCTTTCCACGAGGTTGAGGTTAGAAGTACCATGTATCTTCTCCACGGCCTGATACGCCATAGAATCAATGTCAGAGGTGGCAGGGTGGGGAAGATGAAGCTGAGAGCAGTGTAACTCACGGTTTGGCAACTTGGAATTCGATGATTGGTACACTTACATAATAATACGTAATATGTAATAAGGCACAGAAGTGGCAATAAATCACGTGCCTCAGGTTTATGAGTAGCGTGAGAACCTTTTAAGTACAAGTTTCGTCTGTAGGTAGTTTCGGACTCAACCTCCTTCCCAGGGTTCGCCTGACGGCTCCCTTTGTAGCTACAGTAGATGACAAATAAAATTGCTAAATTAGTGTTTGAACAAACAAGACATAACTTAGCGTAAAAGGAAAGGGAGCCGTCAGGCGACCCCTGGCACAAAACATTTAAGCGAGCTCCCGCCCGACGCGGGGTAAACAATAAATAACATTGCGCTCACCGCTCGGAAAGTACCGAACGGGTGCTGTGCGTGAGACTTGTAAAGTGAAAAAAATTCCAAAAGGCTAAGCGTTAACGTACAGACGTTACGGTGTTGCCTGTTCCCCCTCCCTCCCACACTCAGTGCTTCTAATGCCCACGCATGCCTCGATCAAGGAGAACCTACGGCCCGTCAATATTGACGCTCTCCGGTTCGACTCTGCATGGGTGGTGCATGCAAGAAATATAGTAGCTCAAACCTTTGGCTTTGAGCCTTGCCTATGGCAAGTAAAGGTGTCTCTTGCTTCCCTTAGAGGAGACAAGCACCTATTGTCAATATCCCGAACTGGCTCCGGGAAAACCCTCACATTTTGGATGCCGGTTTTGCTTTCCGATGATGGGATTCTTATAGTTGTTGTCCCTCTCAACATTCTGGCAAAACAAAATGTAGATCAGCTAAACCGGGTTCGGTATAAGCTCTATTATATTAACAGCAGAGACAGCCACTAAAACAAACTTCGAGGTAAGAATGTGCTATATATATTATTTGAGTTACCTAAAGTACATATATGTAGGATGTCCACAAAGCAAAGTACCGGGTTGTCATCACAAACCCGGAGATTTTAATGAAGGCTGGAAGCTTTGGCTTTGCCAAGCTTTTTAAGGACACTAAGTTTATTGCTAAGCTAATAGCAATTGTATTTGACGAGGCTCATTGCATTAGTCAATGGGGCTCCTTCCGGCCGGAATTCCGCGAGATTGGACGCATACAACATATTCTTCGGGGTGTACCTTTACACATAACATCCGCAACTCTCCCGGATCACGTCCTAGGAGACGTCCTGAATACATTGAACATTAACCGGGGCCAAATGTATGTCACGCATCGCTCAAATGACAGGCCGAACGTATTTATCTCGGTCCGGGAGCTCAAACACTCAATGAGCTCGTATGCAGACCTGGATTTTTTGGTGGATGATTGGGTAGCTGGCAGAGGAAAGCCACGCAAGTTTCTTGTTCTATTTGACAGTATTCTCGACAGTGTTTTGGCTGGACTGCGCTTGCGCTCTCGGTTGTCAAGGAATCTTCGAGACAAGATAAAATGGCATAACTCAAATATGTCTGCCCAGTTTCGAGCTGAAGAAATTGATGCATTCTTGCGTGGTGAAATTGTCGGTTTCTGTGCAACCGACACCCTTGGAATGGTAGGTTTTTTTATTCAAATAATAAAGGGATGAACATTAATTTGATTATAGGGTATGGACATCCGGGACTTCGAGATCATTGTACAGTTTCGAGTTCACAAACTCACAATGTGTGCGCTAGCGCAACGCTTGGGTCGAGGAGCTCGGGATCCCAATCTTGAAGCCATTTTCCTATTATTGGTTGAGCCCAAGTACTTCGAAAGAAATCGGAAGGCTTCCAGCAACAGATCAGAAAAAAGACGAGCCGAGCCGCTAACATTGTCTCGCCAGCCTAGGAAAAGACGACGGCTTGCAGGTTTTGAACAGATATACCCCAATTCTGAATCACAGGAGGCAAGAGTGGAAGCCATAGATGACACGGAGTTGCATGTAACTTCTTCAGAGGCCAACCAGACACAGAGTCTTGAAGAATTGTTGCGGCAACGCAGGTGCGCTTACTTGTCGTACCATTTACAGAAGTCTTCGCAGTCAAAAAAACCGGTCGGGACTGCAGTTACGATGGAGCTCGAGCCGGCTATTTATGATATAGTAAATGCAGATGAAGTTGGAATCAACTGCAGACGGATTCCTATGAACATAGAGTATAAGAATGACAAGCTTCGTAAGTTATCAATTCTTTAAACCGTACAAATTACTACTTACTAATAATGTCACGTTGTCACAGATTCAGATCATCTGCAATGCCAGCCTGGCGGGTGTGCCAAGTGCTGCCCTCAAGTAACTCGATTGTGCTGTGATCTGCACAATCCGGCTGACATTGAACGTCTCCTTCGCCCAATTGCGCAAACAACAACTTCGAATTCTGGCGACCGTCCGACAGACATACCATCAACTGCGGAAGGATCGACGCCGGATTTACCTTTGTCTGCTGCGAGAACAACAACTTCAGTAACTGGTTCCCTTTTCACTGGTGCGACTGTCACAAACCCCACTCAACGTTCATCAGCAACAGCGACGACGAGGGAAGCACCAGCGGACAAGGGGCGAAAGGGGAAATCTCAGCTAAAAAAATACCCCTCGACCGCAATGGATTCGGCGCTGTTCAAGCGCCTTGACAAGTGGAGACAGGACACGACCGTCCGCGAGTACGGCGAGGGCAACCTGAGAGACTATGGTACGTCTCTCGTGCTCCCCACCCCGATTCTCGAGCGCATTCTCGTATGCGCTCACTACGGCAAGATCGAGACGGCGGATGACCTCAGGAGGGAAGCATCTTGGGGTCAAGCGACGCAGTACGGAATGGAGGTAGTCGCGATCATCAACCAAGTGTACCCCCCTCCTGACGACAGCGCCAATGCAGCACGCAGCTCCCAGCAGGTTACGGACAGGGCCCCCTTGGGTACGAACACACGGATTGTCAATGCCGCTTCTGCGGCGGCACAAACAGCCATTGTGAGTCGTTGAACTGATCTATACAACAAATTGAGTTCTAACTTATTGTGCAGAGTGCCGTCTCAACCGCCACATTCTACGGCGACCCTCTCAGGCTTCCTTCATCCTCTGAGAGCTTGTTGTCCCAACTGCAACTCGAGCGCGCGAAAGCCGGCATCCCAACTTCAAAAACTTCACAGGAAAACCGAGCGGTTGTCAAGCCACGTCAGACGTGCGGGCAGTGTGGGGTGTCAGGGCACAACAGTGAGTTATTTTGTGCCTTATATTAAATTTCAGAGCATCCGATCGCTGCGACTTGCTCTTTCATCTACGTTCTCTAGTAGTCTTGCTAACTAACGTATCTTTTTAGGGCGAACTTGTCCACAGAAGACGTCTGGATCTGAAATCCAGATTTTAAGTACTCAGATGCCATTCGCATGAGCAGCTTAGAGTACTTGCATTCAAAGGATGTTGTGCATTACAATCCGAACACAGTTCTTTTTTTGCTTTTGTTTGATTAGATAGACTAAATTATATATATGTACGGTTTTTGTCATTTCATTGTTAATGTTACATAGTTTCTGTTCGGTGAAACAAATTGTGTGAAATTTAATCAGAGAGATATGTGAAGTGTACTATCGCAAACAATCAATGAACGGTAAGATATTTCGTGGCTGCTGTCTTCATACAAATTAAACATTGAAAATCTCCTCTTCGGTTGTAGTAACTTCATACGAAGGTTCATTGCCTGTGTCGTCCGTGTCCTCCACGTTCGCTAGCCCAGCCAATTCAGCCTCGTATCTTTCCATGCCTATTGTAAAGACATCTGGAACCAGATGTTTTGACGATCGCCCGGGCTTGAAAGTCAAGAAGGCAGTATCGATGGCATGCCCAGATAGAGCCGAGTACGTTGCCGTCATGTCTGGATTTCCGTGCCGCATTGATTTTGGGGTTAATAGGAACTGTTCTTCAATCACCCTCTTACTGTCCCGATAAAGTTGAATAAGAGGTGACTCCTTAACAATGCGATCAATTGTATAATTCGAGCTTCGACCCCCGTAGATGATTTTTGTGAGTAAATTGTTCAATTCCAAGAGCCAATCAACCCCTCTAAATCCATCTATTGTGCCCCCAGGGTTACAAAGCCAATTGTAGCGCACAACCTTCCGGAGGTCCGCCGGATAGACGAAATGTACGTCTAGCATAAATTCTGATAGCATATTTGCATACTTATGCTTTCCTGTACCCTTGAATATAGGGATCCATTTACACAGACATGTCTCCAAGCGACCAATGTCTCCGTGTCTCATAGAATAAACAGTCTCCTCGTAAAGAAGGAAGTAATCAATCCGAGCTAAATTGTTTTCATACTGCTGATCACGTTCTTCCAGGGGTTTATTGCGAAATTCCTCGGCCTTCATAGATGTTAAATTGTACTTGCTTGCAAGACTCCTAGCAATTGTGTACACATCCTCAAAGGAAGGATTCCGAGATGCCCAGCTGTCCAGAGTGTCTGAGTCCAGAAATACCGACTGGATATATGCTCTCCAGCATTCCAATCTATCCGATGTCCCCACGTGAGTGATACAGTCACTGAGTGTTTGAAAGCTAGCCTTATTGTTTGCGATCCGATTTGCTGTGTTGTTTGGATACAGGAGAGCAATACATCCGTAGAACGAGCTTTCGTCAGAATGGCCTGCCTTCGACTCAAGGAACATGCGATATAATGCATCGGCACATGTCATTTCTGTGTGGAATAGACCCGGAACGAAGATTATAAATTGTAATCTGTCTCGAGCCGTCCGCTCAATAGATCTGTACATCTGCGCTGATCGAATGCGCTCGCCAGTTCCTACGTCTCCGTGAAATAGGACAACATAGTCTTCCAGTCCTTCTACACCCCCTTGGTTGAGAAGGTTTTCAATTGCATTTATGTTCCCTTCAACTGTAGAGTTGTTGAATCGCATCGATTTTGCCGGTACTTGGTGTGTCTTAACCGGGGGTACCTTCTCGATGTCCTCGGGCCCAGATAAGCGCGAAAGAAACTGACGAAAGTAATTTGGCCCATGCATGCATAGATCAAACATAAATTTCCAAGCATTAAACCGTTCCTTCCGATTCAGGCCATGACCGTCGATCTTGTTTGGATGCAAACTGATCAATGCATGGATCGATGGCCTCGGAAGATTAATGATCCGTTTATCATTGAAGCGTGATCTCTCCCACAAATAGGACGAATATTTGAGACTGTCACGGCTGGCGTGAGCAAGCTTAACGAGCGACCCGGAAATGAGATGAAACATAGTTTCCTTTGACTGCTCGACCGTTGAAACCTTATGTTTCAATTGGACATCGAAGTTGTCAAGGACATAACTATAAAGGAAGGTTCGTCCTGCGGCTTTAATATGATTTGCGGATTCGTCTGATAGAGAGTTGATAGAATTAAGAATCGATGATACAGATATTGATGTATTCATGCGCCACAAAACATCGATGACACGATCTGGCGCATTGCATGCGTGCAAAAAAACACCAATTAGCGATCCAAGGAGATTGCACTTCTGATTGTTTGCGTTGACAATCCGACAGATCAAAGTCATCGCTGACTGTAATGATCTGAGTTAGAT
Source organism: Trichaptum abietinum (assembly GCA_910574555.1). Lineage (NCBI taxonomy): Eukaryota > Fungi > Basidiomycota > Agaricomycetes > Hymenochaetales > Trichaptaceae > Trichaptum > Trichaptum abietinum. Next base: position 3,145,862 of record CAJTBE010000005.1, on the reverse strand, counting down.
AACATGGAGAAATAACCTCGTAGTACTTGTACTCACAATCTGCAAAGTTTTATGTTTTAATTCCTCGGATGGGTCTCCTTCTACAATCCTATCAGTCCTTAGGAGTCGTGATGACAAGCTCCATAGATAAGGGGACTTGATAGATATGGTGTAAATTATAGAATTAATATCAAACTTCATGATCTGCTGTGCACGAGCTTTGCTGGCATTGAATTGCAGGCCGGATTCGAGTTGCGTAAGTGATCGGACTTCATCACAGTAGATCTGAGATGCACAATCGTGTGCCCAGTCATACATGGTGTGTTGGCTTCGAGGATGGTTGAGAAATAAGGATGCGATGCCGCTTGCACTTGCAAACAGATTTCCGATAAGATCAGCATATAGTGGATTGAGCGCCTCGTGATACTGCACAATTGTACGCAGAAAATCAGAGAATTGAATGCCATTATTCAGGAGTGAGTTGAGGACATTAATTGACCTATCGAGGTCTGTCATTTTAGCAGCAGCAGCAGACGATAGGCTGATCGACGTATGATCTGCAATCAGTTAACCTCTAAACTAATTTCCTTTTTCACTTTAACTTTACAAGTCTCACGCACAGCACCCGTTCGGTACTTTCCGAGCGGTGAGCGCAATGTTATTTATTGTTTACCCCGCGTCGGGCGGGAGCTCGCTTAAATGTTTTGTGCCAGGGGTCGCCTGACGGCTCCCTTTCCTTTTACGCTAAGTTATGTCTTGTTTGTTCAAACACTAATTTAGCAATTTTATTTGTCATCTACTGTAGCTACAAAGGGAGCCGTCAGGCGAACCCTGGGAAGGAGGTTGCACTGTAGCACGACAATGAATCGTGCCAATTTCCGGCGTGAGAAAATTATGGTCCGAGGTTGCTCCGGCACACTTTGCTTACTTTATCTTCTCTACCAGTGCCCACTTTCGTACACTGGCAGGTGGCAGGAGAGGGAAGGGAGTAAGGGATCTGCCGGCGAAGCTCGGCCCGCTATCTAGTTCAGCAACTGGCGACTCGCAAACGGAGACAACTTGAAAGGATTTGCCCTGGTTTTTCTCCCCGTCATTCTTTCTCTTTCTCATCGCCTGAGTGGAAGCAAATTTACCCAGTACTTGGATCTGCATTTTCGTAAAGCTATGATCGTCTTGCCAGTGACCAATCGTACTGCCAGTGATGGTTATTGGGGCCGCCAAGAGGACGAAACGAGCTCGATCGAATGTTCTCTCTCGATCGTAATGATTAGCATTACAGTGCTCTCTGCGCTTTGAAACATCCATCCATCCAAAAGCAGAGAGACGGATGGTGGATGTCTGAGACATTAGACAACTCAGACAGCGGATAGTGACATGTGGCTGTGCATTTCAGACTCCGCACGTCATGAAGGGATTGGCGGAAAGTCTATCCGAGTCTTGTCTCATATCATCATAAGACGCAGAAATCATATATAACATGGCAGGAAACAGCCAGAGAACTCACTATCACATTCGAACACACAGACACTCTACTCTACTCATCACCACAACTCGCCTTCATAACTCGCTACTTCGAGCCTCCTCAGCTAGCACCACCCATCCTCAATCATGTCTTCAAGCGCGAATCAAACAACGTACGACCATCAGAGCAGCTCGAGCTTATCCAACGAGCTTGGCAAGAATAGCCAGCACAACGAACTTGGATCCGACGAACATCACTCATATTCATCGTCCTCCCCATCACCCATTACCTCCAGCCACCGACGTCTCCCTCGGACATCACCACCGCTTTCCAAAAAAGCGAAGAAGCCAAAGGCCGCCAACGGACAAACAGGATACAAAGACAAAGGATCCCGCTCTCGCACGCATGCCGACTTTTACATGGTCTGCAAGGAGCAATACGAACGCGAGGAGGAAAAGGAGAGGCTGAAGATACTGGAGGAACATCGCCATTTTGAACACGCTCTGCGAGAACAACTCCGTCCTCTTGATAACGCTAGACGCCTATATAGCCACCGACGTCTCCATGGGATGCCACCACCACCAACGCTATCCAGAGAAGCAAAGCCAATGAACGGGCAAACAGACCACCAAGACAAAGGAGACCGCCCTGGCACGTATATTAACGTTTACACGGTTCGCAAGGTGCGACACGATAGCGAGGATGGAAAGAAGAAGCAAAAGATGCAGGAGGATCATCTCCGTTTCGAGCACGATCAGCATGAGCAACTCCGTCCTCTTGACAACGCTAGACGCCTACAGATGCTGGAGAACATTGAAAAGTTTAGAAGGAATGAGCAGGAGCCACAACTCAACAGGTGCATATATGCCTCATCCCGTTCCTCATTATTACATCCATCTGACGTCTTCCCCAGACAGCTCCCTTGCAAGCACAAGTCTTGTCGCCAAAAGCATAATGGCTACGAGGTCTATCTTATGGAAAACAACAAGGTGGACGCTTTTCTCAAGCGGGTCCTCGCTGAATATGATAGTAGACGTAGATAATTGTCAATTATTTACAAATCCAATGTACATGCCAGTTCTGCTGTTAATCATCATAGAAGATTATGAGTGTTTATTATGTCTGTCAGTAGTATTTCGTTATGTATTTTGCAAGAAAGGGAAGGGAACGTTGGTGAATTACTACGTACATAGAGCAGTAATAGACTCGTAACCAGCGCTTCATGGGGGGAGGAGATGAAGCGACTGGTCGGACTCAATCAGGACTTAGGGCAGTCACTTCGTTTGTGACCCATAGGTCACAATGTGCCTGATTATTAAGCTTAGTGGTGGCATTTTCGCCGGGTTCTTAAGTTGCCGGATGCTTTCCGAGAGCCGGGTCTTTTTTTTTTGAAATAACTTGTATTAGAATCAGATAGCGAATACATGCAGATTTTTTGGTTTAAACATTACTATCTATCTACTATGCTGTCTACTATAAAGTCCTATGAGCCCGGAGAGATCAACAGAGATGCTCTGAGGTCATTGGGCCATCAAACTTTTGGTTCCGAGCCTTTCGACTGGCAATTAGATACAGCCGAAGCTGTATTGTTGGGCCGGGATGTTGTCCTTGACGTGGGCACAGGGAGTGGAAAGACTCTTGCATTCACGCTGGCATTGGTATTGGATAAAGAAGATATTGCTATAGTTGTATCACCGTTAACAAGTCTCATGATCGAGCAAATGGAAAACGCACCAATTTCGACATTAGCTGTATGCTACGAGACATTCCAACAAACATCTAAAGAACAAGTGTATCAGGTGAGGACGTACAATTGATCTAAGTAAAAAAGGCCTAATGGAGAGATTAGGACATTTGTGCGGGAAAGTTCCGAAGAATTATAGTCTCACCGGAAATTGCGATCTCGCAAGATTTTGGCCGATCTGTTTTATCAAAAAAAACCATTCAAAAGCGGCTTCGGTGCTTCATCGTTGACGAAGCACACTGTGTAGCGGAATGGGGAAACTCCTTCCGTACAGATTACTCCAAGATTGGAGCACTCCGAGGACGGATCGGAAAGTCCGTACCTTTCCTAGTTGCATCCGCAACTTTGCCCCCGCATGTTCTGGATGTCGTAAAAAAGGAGCTCAATCTTGACGCTCAGTCGGCCATTATATCTCTCACTAATGAGAGAAGAAACATAGCATTATCAACACGGGTAATGAAGTTCGATGAACGTTCGAAAGGAGACTTACGATTTACAATACCGCGAAATGCGACGGTACCGGACGACATTCCGATCACTTTGATCTACGCAAATGATCGTGGAATCTGTGAGGACATTTACGATAAATTGAAGCACTTCTCTCCCACTGGGTTTCCCGAGTGCACTATAGCCTTCTATCATGCCAAAATTGGGCAGAAAAGAAAAAGAGCCCTTGAAGAAGGACTTCGCAAAGGTGACGTCCGGATAATGATCTGTACAGATGCAGTAGGAATGGTGAGTATGTGTTAATATGATAGAATGGAGAAACACTTATCTTAGTGCAATGAAGGGATGCGATCTTCGCAATATTGAACGAGTAGTTCTGTGGGATTTGCCCCTTACGTTTTGTTCTTTGGTACAGCGAGTTGAACGTGCAGCTCGGGATTTGTCGCGCACTGGTGAGGCCATCTTGATAGTCCGGAAAGGTACCAGAAGAGAGGGAGTCTCTGCAACGGACGTTAGCAATCTTCAATCGCAGATTATAACTGATGGCGAGGGAACGTACTCACGTGGGGACTTGGATGAGGATGATAGGATGGAGATAGAGAATGTCGTGCAGACCAGCGGTCATGAGATCAGACGCCTTGATGATGGTGGAAGACGTGTGGAACGCATTGAGGAGGGTGAGAGAGAAGAAGCTGTCGAAGGAACAAACGGCCCGAAGCCACGTAAAAAAGCCCAGACAAGCGTTGAACGACTGGAGACAGCGTACCTCACGTTGTATGCAAATACTTCGTCCTGCCTTCGCAAGGTCTGGGATAAGTATTTTGGTAATGACAAGAAACGTGAGTAATGGTCATTTACAGAACTCCAAATCAAAGTATAACTTACCATTTTTTAGTCCGTCTTGTTTACAGAAAAAACACCCTATACAAACACTCCCCTGCGACCCGTTGTTGTCACAACTGCGACCCGGATAAGTTTCCTATGGAAGAAATCGTGCTTCAAAAAAAACCTGGCTTGAAACGAGGCCCACGTACGAATGTACCCGATAAATTTCACGAATATGCAAAAAACCGTCTGATCGTTTGGCGAGATGCCCTTCTTGATCGTCGGTACCCGGATTCCTACATCATGACAGCCGAGTCACTTATGAGTGACGAAGTCATCGAGAAACTGGCCTCTCAAGGCAAGCGAATCTCATCAGCAACCGACATGCTGACAAGGGTGCGTTGGACCAATGGCTCCGAAGAAGTTCAAGCCCTTTCGCCCTCTCCGAACGACGAAGGACGTGCGCTTTTCATTGAGCTCCAGGATATCTACAAGGAATACGACGAAGCCCATCCAGTTGACGAAAACACTGAAGACGAGTTAGATGAAGAGAAGAGCGAAGAACCGAACGATACAAGTGGAGGTGGGGAAAAAAATAAGCCTACCACAGCCGGAAGACAAATCCGTGTTCAAACGTCTGGTTCGCAGATTAAATTTGTAATTTCTGGGCCTTCTAATTCTTCTGCCCCTCGATAGACGCGAATATGTGTGTTCATTATAAAAAATATACGCAATGAGCATTAGTTTCCTTCCAAAATAATGTCAGACTTGAGTTTCGATGGTTAATGTAATTAGAGAGCCTCACCAAAATAATATATACTATGTACCGTTGCTTTCTAGTTCAAGGTTCCGTGCTATATCACGTATGGCGGATATAGTGGATTCAAAATCCAATTCTTCGTCTTGTAAGTCCTGGACTGTAAGTTCTCCATTGTAAGCTTCCAGAGCATCGTCAAATCGGTCTGTAAGTGAATCAATGTGTTCCGCATCTGACTCTGACTCTGACTCTGACTCTGACTCTTGTGGTGTCGCTCTTGCTTTGTAACTTGCCGTACGGGTGTCTCGTACGAAGGTCGTAAAGGCCTTCGGGGTGTCGAAGTAAAGACACCCTTTAGTGACAAAGTCGCGAGCCTCGGGAGTATCGTCATTGAACTCTCGCCCACGTGTGTATGTTTGAATGGAATGTGTTTGCAAGTATTCCAGTAGATTCTTCATGTCCTTTCGGGTGTCTGGAGAATTGTGCGAGTTCCCATTGTATGGGACCTCATATTCCTTGCCAACGCATTTAAGGACACTTTGTAGTGACCATAAACACAGGCTAACAACTCGAAGCCATTCGTCGTTCTTATTCACTCCCCGAGCCTGATAGATTATCTGTGTCGTTGTTATTAGAATACGTGTGGTTCGAACGGCGAAAAAAAAACTTACCTTAATGTAAAAGTTTTCGTGCTCTTGAAGAAGATCAAGCTCCTTGAAGTGGCCTGGTTTCCCGGAAAGATTAACTAGCCAATTCATGAGATGCGCCTCTCTTTTTTTGTGTAAAGGAGTCAATGTCAGTTTGATGTAACAGAGAGACAAAAAAAAAACTTACCTGCGTACCGGGTCCATCTGTTTCAGTGTAAGTAACGTCTCGAACAACGCATCCGCGTACTTCGGCATTGAGCCAGTGCCACGAAATTCGACCATCCAATGCGCCAATACATTTACAACCCTGCCAATGTCGCCTTCCCGAATGGCAGCCTTGAATTCCAGTAGAATGAGCGCGTCCGAATTGAATAATGTGATGTTTTCCAACACCCGGTCTCGAGCCTCTTCGGGCTGTCTTCGCATTTGCGATACACGGCGTCGCAAAGCAATGCGGGTGAACACTCGTTTGGCAGTGTCAGTGATGACTTGCATATCACTGACATTGTCGACCCAATCAGATAACAGGTCCTCGCCACATTCGAGACGCCAGCCGTCGAGGACATTTGCTGGAAGAGCAAAGGTCAAAATGAGCTCCGTCAACGGCTGGAAAGGAGCGAGCTTCGACGCTTTCCAGCCGCAAATCATGGGGCGTCGACAGAGCAATGCATTCACCTTCCAAAGTGACCATACTGCTCGACCATTCGGTGTCCCCCAAAATTCGTTTCCTACCATCCGAGTCCCGGCCATTTTGACGTGAAAAAGGCCGAGTAATTTATCTACCCACTTGCTTGGGTTATCAATTAGATCCTCGTCGCATCTACGTGTAGCGCATGCCTTGAAATAATAATAATGTAAGCTAAGATACAATCCGAACGGCGAAAAAAAAACCTACCTTATCTATCAAAGACCATGTTAAAAGGTCCCCGGAGCAGATAATCAGTCCGTGTCTTCGGAGATCTTCTGGACTCATGTCAAGTGTTCCGGTTACAATCGTTTCCAGAATCTTGAGTGTACCGTCCAACGAAGATTCATCGATAGGAATATAGGGAAGGGAATGGTGGACGGTCTTATGTGCAGGAATGGGCTGCACGACCGGGGGGGTTGGACCATTTTGAAAACGGGACTTCAGGGATGGGTAGAACTGAAATAATATATTAATAATATGAAAGAGCATCGAATCTTGAAGCTGCTGGGTTTGTTGGGCCGAGGGGGAAAGGTCTTGAGGCTTGAAATTTAGAATAGGCCGCCTGTATAGTCGAGGCGGTAGCATACTTGACTTGAGGTCGCCCAATTGAACATTAAAGAGCTCAATAATCGAAGCCGTTGTCCCAGATAAAAATCTTGATTTATTATCCTCGCGTTGTTCGCTGACGTCGTATCTGAGACACAAGTTGTCCCAGTTAATGATAAACGGCTTCTCCGCGACGAGGGATCGGATTTGTTGAAGACGCTCATTCGAGAGCTTCTTGAGTCTTTGTATTGCCGTATCGTAACCGACAGTAATCCCAGCGTGATTCAAGACGCCAAATAGCGATCTCGAAGCACCATTTGCTAGGAGCCAGAAGCCCATAGCAACTTGGAATTCGTTTGCACGCTCGCTGCGTGCCTGCGCAAACATACAAATTGCGGTTGCATATACCTACGCAATCCATAAGTCGGCAACCCTACATTCACAGTAGAAGAGACTCACCAAATCGCGGTTTCTTCTATGAGATTCCGAGCCTTTTTTTGACCTTCGCCCGGTCGCCCGGAGGCACGTCCATAGCATAGGACAGCGCGCTTGCGTCCGAGAGATAATTCCGGACAAAGAGAAACCGGCGAGCAGATTGCTGAGATACTCAGACGGCATCATTTCATCTACAAGTCTTTCTCCTTCCCTCTCTGCTTCACGTTCTACCCAAGCCTCTACCCATTCCCGAGCCACGCTCGGGCACTTCTTCTCCATCTTATCCAACAATGAGCCACCATGGCGCTTCAAGGTCCGTGTGACGTTCGCTGAGATTTGCTGGCTTCGGGTCGTTAGGAGCGCATCCAGGAAGCCGCTGAGGGTCCAATCGTGACTTTGAAGATAGTCGTTAACGGTTTGGAGGACTTCGATTTCCCCGGGCTTGCGGGAAGGGGTCGAAAGCTGTGGAAGTCGTTCAATGCCTGCGGCGAAGTTCGGCTGCGGAGAAGCTGATATTTCGAATGGATTGTAATGTGTCGCGCTCTCCCTCGAAGGAGTTTCGTTTGATAACAATGCGTTCGAGCCGTTCGGAGTCGCGCAAGCATCGTCAGCAGCTTCCGTGCTCAGGTCGAGCGTGCTCTCATGTTTTGAGCCCTTTCTTGCGTACTTTCGTTTCGGAATTAGTTCCCCTGCAATATTCGGCGTAAATTTTATGTTTTGATTACTGTCCCCTAGTGGACGCTTTAATGGTGTACTATAGTTCATAATTTTAACTACATAAATACGATGCGATGGTAGGAAAGGAGAAGGCGCGTCTCGCGCGTCACCACTATAACCGGCACAAATCGCGTGTGACTTTTGCGGGCAATTGCCGCGCTCTACTTATTTTGGTCTTGTGTACTCATTTTGGCTTGAAACTCTCACGAACTTAGGGTCCTTCCTCTAAAGCAGAATGCAAAAAAGGAGATTGAAGAGAGCTTGAGGTGACTCTCCTATTTCCTGATTGAGTTCTTCCAGTCGCTTAATTTATCTCACAACCAACCATCCGATAAATTCACGACTGGCTGTCGAGTCTAGAGCAGTAATTCTGGCACAAAAGATTAGTCGTGTGCGAGAGTATTTCATGAATACCCATCTCTCTACACGCAAAAACTATGGATATGTTCATCTCACACCTTAGTGTGCCACGGGATGGAAGCGAACTCCCGCTGGAGAAGCTAAAAGTCCAAGCAAGTTCTTAGACAGCAAAGCCAGGCAGAAGTTGAACATGTCTATCAAAAGCCAAACAGGACAGTTGAATGACAATAAGCGCAAATCGTGCGCCCAACCCCTGTGCGTTCACGTTAAAGTAGAGCAATGCGCCATTGTCGCGCGTCTCGCGTCGGACAGCAGGTAACAAATATCGCCCGGGAGGGCATTGCAAGTCGCGTAGCATCTGGACGATACAGCGTTCGACCGCCTAGTGTTCGCTCCCGCTCAGATTCAGCTAACGAGGCTCTGAGAGCCCTGATGCGATAGCGGTCGAAGCGAACACCTGGCCTGCATAGCAGCTAGAATTCTTTGCATGTGGAATGAGGAGAGCTCGGCGATAAACGCATGGCATTTGGCATTCTATAGTAGACGTTGATATACGGTGAAAAGGGAAGGAAAGAAGACAATGTCAAAAAATATTGGTGGCACGGAATGCTCAGTGGGATAGGTGGCAGCCAGCTCGCCGAAAAATGTATCTGAAGAAGATCCACTCTCTGAAGTCCTTGGACGAACATAGCCCGCATCCTCACAACTTCATTGTCTCCTCGTTGGGCTCCACGGCCATTTGTGCAAGTTTCAACTCCACCTCCTTTGTGCTGAGAACGATCGGTCGGCGGACATCGAACGGTTTGCTCCGCCAGATAAGGTACAAGATGACGTTGAGTCCGACCACTGCAGTTGTCGCGAACTCGAGCGGCTTGATTGTCAAGTGTTGGAGTGCGCATAAGGAAAGATAGGTGAAGAACCAGGTGATTCGCATCAGAGCGAATGCCGTTAAAAATGTAGTGCCGATGCTTCCGTTAGATCTGTCGTTGATTTCTTTCGCTGTCGTATCCGGGAAGTCAATCAATTGCTTCTGCAGTAGTGAATGAAGGGTGGTGGGAAAGAGGACGCATTCCTGCACCACGATGCCGTTCTTATCTACTTCATAGGCGTACAAAGAGTGAGGGAGTTCGCCCTTTATATAGTTCACTATGAAGCCACCCATGAGTAAGAAATACGAATGTTCCATTGTCCACTGCGGACCTACAAAGAAATTGATCAGCTTCAGATATTCCGGAATCGAGAGCGAATAGAATAATACTTGATCTCGGGCGTGCCTTATTGAACGTCTCCTTTATCACCACGGCGTCTCGCCACTGACGGAATGCATTCAGGATCATCTCCTCTGGCCTGACGATGGCCAAGCACATGACGAAAATGCGACGCTTCAGTGACGACCAGCCCTTCAGTAACGGGCAGGTCATGTCCTCGAGCCACGGCGTATTCTGGCGCGCGGATAACCATGCCACCGCAAGCAATGTGGCCAGACAGCTTAAGGCGATGTGCCAGAAAGAGCGATCGGGGCGGGACTCGGCTGGCGCAAAGATCGGGGCATAGTTGTCCGCCGGGTCAGTGAAGGACGGCGTGACGGGCTTAGTACTCCAGCCATAGTATTTGGCGAGGGCCAGGACGATGAGAGCGGTGAACATGGTGTGAGGAAGAGTCCAGCGTCGAATATGATCATCTATATACGCGCCTGCTAAGACACTGAACGACTGGCCGATGGCAAGCGTCCATCGGCACAAGTCCGATCTCGCCACCACAGTTCTCGGGATCGACATGCCACCGGACGATCTAACGCACGGATCGTTTTCAGAAGCCACTGGAGTTTCCGACCAGAGACCGGAGATTCTCGGAGTTTATTGCGACATCATTCAACTAACCCCAGATCGCAGAGGTCGTGGCGTAGAACAAGGTGAACAACATGAGTTTTTATTATTTATCTCTCAAGAACACCCACTCACGGCCAAGGATAAGCAAATGTAAAGATCATTACAGCTCTTAGGACCACGGAACGTGCAGTGCTCTCATCCCGACATTTCCACCGTAACCAACGATCCAACTTATTTTAGAGCCTCCAGAACTTGTCGAATCATTGCTGCGTGTTTCGGGGACCTAGGAGTAATAATTGCATCGAAAGGACTCGGGTGGCTGATAGGTATGAGTTCCGTGATACACTAGTTGCAGATACATACAGGCGAAGCGCACCTAATGAGCTCCAGATACTTGACGTCAGGTTCAATCGTGGTCCCATCCGGTCCGATGGCCTTCTCCAACTTGAACGCCGCTAGTATGTTTGAAATAAGGATGAAGATCTGCAAAACCAGCTTCAACGCAGTGAGGGTGTATACATTAGTGCCTGTCCACACGTACGCCATTCATTGCCATATTCCGACCAGGACACGCACTGGGCGATGAGGTTTATTAGATGAAAGCGCAGCTTATACAATTATAAAACCCACCGCCTCCCGAAGCCAAATGCGATCTTCGTGGGGTCCGTCGGTACTTCGCTGTCTTTCTTCGGGCGACCGCCTTCATGAACTCGTAAATGACGCTCTGGCTTGAAGGCCTCTGGATCGGGGTAGACAGCGGGGTCATGAAGCATGTACCTTTTGTTGATGAGTTATCTACAACATATCTGCGTTAAAAAGGCTTCTGCTCACCATTGATTCGGCATGACCATCGTGTCCTTGGGCAAAAAATATCCGTTATAAACATCATCTTGGGTTAAGACATGCGGTGCGCCTTCGTCGTACACACACAAATATCATATTCTAATCGCTTCATGGATGAAATGGCCCTCACCTAGAGGCACGATAGGCTGCCACCTTGAATTATGACCTTCCTATAAGCACATCATTACTGAAGTTGGCGACAAAACACATACCTGACGGTTTCTTTGCAGAGTGCGTCTATATAAGGGAGGCTGGCCAGGTCGTCGAGTGTCGGAAGACGATCCGATCCAATGACGCGATCGAGTTCTTCTTGTGCCTTGTGTTGGACGTCCGGGAAAAGAATCATCGCGAGGACGAAGGTCAGTATCGATGCAACCGTCTTAAAGCATTGAAAAGTATTAGAGTGGTTAATCGCATGCAGTTGCCAGATAAAACAAACGAACAGTATCTGTGCCCCCCATGAAGAACGCCGTAACGCCATTGATGATAAAATCTTCATCCTTGACGGTTCCATTATCGTCCATGTAACTATCAACTAGGTCGTTCATAATCGACGGTTGATTTGATCCAGTCAGCTGTATATAGATATAGTCAGACCAGTCAACGACTTTGAATGGCTCACTCATTCATTACGCACATATTTCTCTCTGGTTTCCTGGTAAGGTATCATTCGGGCATCCTGCACCTTCTTAGAGCCCTGCTTGGCGACTTTCTTAAAATACGTTCCGGGAAACCATGTCGGAATGTATCTCACTTTGATGTAAAAAACGGCATTGTGAGTAACATCGGGATAAAGATGTCTATAATATCACTCACTCCAAGTGAAATGCTCAACAATCCAAGCACCCGGCGTCGCAACTTGAACTAATGTTCTAACTGCCTGTTCCGCGAGCATAATGTAGCGATCGTCCTCTGATCTGACTAATAAAGGACTATGAATTACAATCGAGGGCGGTTCATCGATCCGAACTACATACCTTCATGACCATATGTGATTCGCAAAATGGTACCTCCGATAGAGCTGGGGCAAGTTTTATATATCATCAATACTGTATATTATGATGGTTTGTGATTACTTACTTGCGGATGTGGTCTCTGAATCTAGCCGGAGATTCAAGTAGTTTCCCTAGCAGTTTGTGTGCGTCCTGCGACTGATAGTATGCGTATTTCTTGACGGATGCTTTCTCGAGAGGCTTCTGCAGCAATGTTCTGTGCTTCTTCCAGTAATCTCCATACGGCATATTTGAAATCAGCCAATCAAGATCAGACCTACAAAATGATTAAGAAATCTCCTCGTCGAACATGAAATCCCCTTACAGCTCAACCATCACAGAGCGAGGTCTTGATGAGTAAATAGAAGAGCGCTTGTCCATTAAATTGAGGGCAGCCTCGAAGGAGTTGACAAAGAGCACTGGCTTTCCCAAAGGCTTGAGGAAGACGAGGTCACCTAACATTTGCCTGGTCAGGAAATTACAGTGGGGGCGAGAGATAAGTAGAATCACCGTATGTCTTCGCCCATTCCGCAGCCTTTAGCCACTCCTGGGATCTGGGCATGTCCAACGCGTTACCGATGATAGGCAGAGCCGAAGGCCCCGGAGGGCTACACAATCCCTTTGAACGACGACGTTGTGAATAAATCGACCAAGAGAAGTACCACGCCAGTGCAGTGACAGGGATGATGATGTGTAAGTACGGGACCTTCAAGTATTTCCAGAAGCCACAACTGAAGAGCTCCGTCATGGTGCTGCAATTATCATCGCGAAACAACATTCACTGCCAGTCTTTATACTTCCCATAACAAGTATTGCGTGTTCAACATCTTACGTTGTTCCTGTAATCATTGAATGTCCAAACAGCGGATATCTTTCCGGGTCGGCTCGACGAACATCTTCATAAGGGACCTACCTCAAAAATAAGTCGATTCGCCGCGTTATACAGATGTTCAAAGGATAGGCTTACCACAATAAGGTAGACTCTCTATATCATTCACCAGGACAATTGATACGTCAGATAGGGGGTGTATAATAACGGCATCTTCGATAAGACGGGTTGTAGCCTGCATCAAATCCCCGCTGGTACGCCGAGCAAGCGTCTCGAGTGACGAAAAGCTTGCAAACTCGGCATAAACAGTACATTATCGCTAGAAAAGCGATGAAGATGCCTTTCAGACTGATGTTTTGCCGAGAGGGTTCCTTTCTTGGGCGTTCGAATCGTGAGCTGAAGCTACAATATATTAGTAAACCGACATTCGTGCGTGACGCCCTCACTTGCAAAAAAGGTCCCCGAAACCATGTTGGAGGACACCATGTATGTAGGCACGGAGGTGTTATTGATGCCAAGTACCAGCGGAGCGCCGAATGCTTTGATAGAGTTCGTACCAGTAGAAAAGACTGCTGAGATACTCTGAGCCGATTCAAGTCCTCACGGCGCCTTTAAGAGAGACTAAGCCATAAGCATATTCCTAGCAGAGATTATTCAGTATGCCCGTAGTCCGGACTATTCGGAACTCGAACAAAGGCCGCTGTATACAGTTGCCAATATATAGATACGAGTCATTGAAGGAGGTTTTATACCCTTGAAGTGGTACATTCCTTAAGCGACAGGTTGAGCAGCTAGGCGTCAGATTTTCTGGTAGGTCGCTGTAGCTGAATCTGTAAAGCTACAGCGAGATCAAGGACAAGCGGTGCGATGGTAAATCGAAGCATTAGCGGAGATGATGTCTGACTAACTCTGACCCTTTGGGGACAGTGGCATCTTCACCAGTTCTTCACGAGTATGTAGATATAATCACGGAAGACTCCATTCGGCGATGTCACGGAGAAAGGACAAGATGATGGGGAAGAAGCACGGCGGGACGCTATACTAATACGTTGACATTCAACTTCTTGACGTTGAAGTAAGCTGAATTCCAGTTCTCACGCCACTCCGGCGGTTCCGAGAGCCTCTCCGGAACAGTGACGGATACTCGTTGCCATCATACTTGACCTGGGGACCATAGAACAATCAAAGCGAGCAACCTGCCTAGATTTTGAGTCAGTCAGCTATCGTAGATGATCATTAGATGCAGTCATTACCGTATGAAGCTTGGCGTGTAATTAACCTCCGGCTGAATGGACCTCCCGTCCTCATCCAATTTCTTCTCTATTGTGAACGCCGAAAGGAGGGAAGCCACAGCAATGTAAACCTATAAGCCATCAACAGATTTAATACCAAGCCTAACGAGAGTAATCAATGGCTCCTCACCGCGTTCTCCGCATAGTCCTTTCCCGGGCATATCCTAATCCACCTCTTTATAAGAACATCGAAGCTCCGAGTAGAAAGCATACGCACCGGCGGCCAAATCCGAACGCTATATTTCTCGCATGCACAGGCTCCTTCTCGCTACCGCCCATTCCCGTTAGCCACCTTTCCGGCTCGAATCTATCTGGTCTTGGATATTCGGCCGCATTCTTTGACATAGACCTTTATCAAGCACTGATATTAGTATATAAGTCATAGCCATAGATAAGGCCCATTGAGACTCTCACCATGTGTTAGCTAACACCGTCGTTCCTGCCGGAATATAGTATCCCTGGTACTCATCGTCCGACTCCGTGTAATGTGGTGTGGCTAGGCTAGATATGAGTACCATCGGAATAAATCTTCCATGAGCGCTCACCTAGGGGTGTAACAACCTCCCACCTTTGATCGATATGGAAATCAGAATACAGCAACTTATGGGCTTTAAGTTGACATTAGAACCGACCGGAGAGCTTCTGCGCAGATAGCATTGATATATGGAAGTCTGTCCTTATCCTCGAAGGAAGGTAATGTATCTTTCCCTAGGACACGGTCGAGCTCCTCGTGGGCGCGAATTTGCACTTCTGGGTATAAGAGTACTCCAAGTATGGCGCTCATTATTGTGGTAGAAATCTACAAAATTAGTCAAACATTTTTCATTCATCTTCTGCACGGTAGATCGAAATACAATATCTTGACCACCTGCTGATTGTCAAGAACGGAATCAGTGTGATATAGAATACTGCTGACCTAGGTATATCACAGCCAAACTATCCATGATTGAATCCTCATCTTCGATTGTCCCATGCTCTTTAGTAGCATTTTCAATGGCTTTCGTCATTATCGAACGACGAGCAGTCCCACTCGTCTTGAATGAAACTTAAGCAATTAGAATTTTAATGTCGGCTAGCTAACCTACTATTTTCTCTTTGTTTGATTCGTATAGTTTGTTCCGCAAAGCTTTGTTAAGTTCCCGAGCTTCCCTAGAACGCTTTTGGAATCCAGCTCCAGGAAACCACTGCGGTATATGCCTGACTTTGCAAGAGTTAGAAGATGATTCGACGATTAAACTAGAGAATTGACTTACGCCATGGAAAGACATCGACTAAAAAGTAGGACTCAGATTCCCCAGCATACTCCATAAGTTCCTCGGCCAGTTTTACGAAAGGATCGTCTTCTTCTTTCGCTATATTTGCAGGACAGTCAGACGAATCTCTTGGAACAGTCTAGACTAAACTTCACCTTCATAGCCATACGTCAGCATCAATATCACAGCGCCCGGGTATCTGTCATGGGAGAAGCTTGTAGATTATCTACAGGAGTTGTTATGGGACTTCTACCTTCGGACGTGCTTGTCGTATTCATGAGGACTATCGAGTATTCCTCTGAGCATCCGACGCGCTTCCTCTGTCTGCAACCGTGTGTACTCGTCTAGAGCAGACGATTGCAAGTAGCGATGCAAGAAGGTGCGATTTTTGCGGAAGCGCGTTCCGTAAGGCATGAACGAGACAACCCAATTGAATCCCATTCTGTAAAGTGCTGGGTAAATGGTGAACAATAAAGATGCATCGCAGCACGTACAGATCGTTCGTCACGAGAAATCTCGGACGAGATGAGTAAGCGCTGGAACGCTTCTCTAACAAGTCCACTGCCACGGAATACGAGTTGACGAAGAGCATAGGTCGTCCAAAAACCTCGACGTAGAAGAAGTCACCTATCCTCGGTCCATCGATGATTAGCGCAGCGGCAATGATGGAAATATGTAACCGTTACCATATCTCTGTGCTTGTTTTGCTGCCCACTCCCATTCGTGTGAAGCAGGCATGTCAAGGAGATTTCCAATGAATGGGATGCCTTTTGGGCCTGGGAGGTTCTTCAGGCCTGCACGTCTACCACCACGACTGATAAACTTTGATATTAGATACCAACAAAGTATTGGCGTAATGGTGATGAATGCAACTTCGAGACGATTCATAATGGATACAGTGTCGTGCCAGCAGACAGTTGGCCCGGGTGACCTCTTTATAACAATTCGCTAGCTTCTTGGAGCTTGAAGTCCACGTCTCCGCAAAAAGCTTCAACCGAACAAGATTGACAATACAGTCATACATACTACCATGTTTTCGAAGTCCGATGCTTGCCGGAAAGAAGGTGAGCTAAATCCGCGGAAGATGTTTCAGCTTTATGAACTCTGACCGATGGAGATGTCGAAATACCGAACATTTTGCTTAGTTCTTCAAAACTAGTTTTCGGCTAGTAATGGATATCCCGAGGCACATGAGCCTGACAATAGATATCCCACCAACATCCCCTGCAGAATTCTAGTGCGCTCTCGATGTGAGTGCCAAGGCATACAGAAGAAACCGCCTTGCCGACCTACAGCACCATCGTGACCAAGTAGAAATCTAGGGCAAACTGTGACCGTAGCTTAAGAGTTGAGCACGGCGTTTCAGCACATACACGGATCACACATTGTTACAGCTTCCCCGAGATCTGTCATCGAGAATTTTGGCCCGCAGCCTGTAATCAGAGGTAATATAGGTCATAGAAGAGCGTTTCTGAACAGTGAGTATAGAGTGAGGCAGAGTCCGAAACAACCTCCTTCCCAGGGTTCGCCTGACGGCTCCCTTTGTAGCTACAGTAGATGACAAATAAAATTGCTAAATTAGTGTTTGAACAAACAAGACATAACTTAGCGTAAAAGGAAAGGGAGCCGTCAGGCGACCCCTGGCACAAAACATTTAAGCGAGCTCCCGCCCGACGCGGGGTAAACAATAAATAACATTGCGCTCCCCGCTCGGAAAGTACCGAACGGGTGCTGTGCGTGAGACTTGTAAAGTTAAAGTGAAAAAGGAAATTAGTTTAGAGGTTAACTGATTGCAGATCATACGTCGATCAGCCTATCGTCTGCTGCTGCTGCTAAAATGACAGACCTCGATAGGTCAATTAATGTCCTCAACTCACTCCTGAATAATGGCATTCAATTCTCTGATTTTCTGCGTACAATTGTGCAGTATCACGAGGCGCTCAATCCACTATATGCTGATCTTATCGGAAATCTGTTTGCAAGTGCAAGCGGCATCGCATCCTTATTTCTCAACCATCCTCGAAGCCAACACACCATGTATGACTGGGCACACGATTGTGCATCTCAGATCTACTGTGATGAAGTCCGATCACTTACGCAACTCGAATCCGGCCTGCAA
Organism: Trichaptum abietinum; assembly: GCA_910574555.1. Taxonomy (NCBI): domain Eukaryota; kingdom Fungi; phylum Basidiomycota; class Agaricomycetes; order Hymenochaetales; family Trichaptaceae; genus Trichaptum; species Trichaptum abietinum. Next base: position 3,128,098 of record CAJTBE010000005.1, on the reverse strand, counting down.
TTCAATGCCAGCAAAGCTCGTGCACAGCAGATCATGAAGTTTGATATTAATTCTATAATTTACACCATATCTATCAAGTCCCCTTATCTATGGAGCTTGTCATCACGACTCCTAAGGACTGATAGGATTGTAGAAGGAGACCCATCCGAGGAATTAAAACATAAAACTTTGCAGATTGTGAGTACAAGTACTACGAGGTTATTTCTCCATGTTATCTAACTCAGATCATTACAGTCAGCGATGACTTTGATCTGTCGGATTGTCAACGCAAACAATCAGAAGTGCAATCTCCTTGGATCGCTAATTGGTGTTTTTTTTGCACGCATGCAATGCGCCAGATCGTGTCATCGATGTTTTGTGGCGCATGAATACATCAATATCTGTATCATCGATTCTTAATTCTATCAACTCTCTATCAGACGAATCCGCAAATCATATTAAAGCCGCAGGACGAACCTTCCTTTATAGTTATGTCCTTGACAACTTCGATGTCCAATTGAAACATAAGGTTTCAACGGTCGAGCAGTCAAAGGAAACTATGTTTCATCTCATTTCCGGGTCGCTCGTTAAGCTTGCTCACGCCAGCCGTGACAGTCTCAAATATTCGTCCTATTTGTGGGAGAGATCACGCTTCAATGATAAACGGATCATTAATCTTCCGAGGCCATCGATCCATGCATTGATCAGTTTGCATCCAAACAAGATCGACGGTCATGGCCTGAATCGGAAGGAACGGTTTAATGCTTGGAAATTTATGTTTGATCTATGCATGCATGGGCCAAATTACTTTCGTCAGTTTCTTTCGCGCTTATCTGGGCCCGAGGACATCGAGAAGGTACCCCCGGTTAAGACACACCAAGTACCGGCAAAATCGATGCGATTCAACAACTCTACAGTTGAAGGGAACATAAATGCAATTGAAAACCTTCTCAACCAAGGGGGTGTAGAAGGACTGGAAGACTATGTTGTCCTATTTCACGGAGACGTAGGAACTGGCGAGCGCATTCGATCAGCGCAGATGTACAGATCTATTGAGCGGACGGCTCGAGACAGATTACAATTTATAATCTTCGTTCCGGGTCTATTCCACACAGAAATGACATGTGCCGATGCATTATATCGCATGTTCCTTGAGTCGAAGGCAGGCCATTCTGACGAAAGCTCGTTCTACGGATGTATTGCTCTCCTGTATCCAAACAACACAGCAAATCGGATCGCAAACAATAAGGCTAGCTTTCAAACACTCAGTGACTGTATCACTCACGTGGGGACATCGGATAGATTGGAATGCTGGAGAGCATATATCCAGTCGGTATTTCTGGACTCAGACACTCTGGACAGCTGGGCATCTCGGAATCCTTCCTTTGAGGATGTGTACACAATTGCTAGGAGTCTTGCAAGCAAGTACAATTTAACATCTATGAAGGCCGAGGAATTTCGCAATAAACCCCTGGAAGAACGTGATCAGCAGTATGAAAACAATTTAGCTCGGATTGATTACTTCCTTCTTTACGAGGAGACTGTTTATTCTATGAGACACGGAGACATTGGTCGCTTGGAGACATGTCTGTGTAAATGGATCCCTATATTCAAGGGTACAGGAAAGCATAAGTATGCAAATATGCTATCAGAATTTATGCTAGACGTACATTTCGTCTATCCGGCGGACCTCCGGAAGGTTGTGCGCTACAATTGGCTTTGTAACCCTGGGGGCACAATAGATGGATTTAGAGGGGTTGATTGGCTCTTGGAATTGAACAATTTACTCACAAAAATCATCTACGGGGGTCGAAGCTCGAATTATACAATTGATCGCATTGTTAAGGAGTCACCTCTTATTCAACTTTATCGGGACAGTAAGAGGGTGATTGAAGAACAGTTCCTATTAACCCCAAAATCAATGCGGCACGGAAATCCAGACATGACGGCAACGTACTCGGCTCTATCTGGGCATGCCATCGATACTGCCTTCTTGACTTTCAAGCCCGGGCGATCGTCAAAACATCTGGTTCCAGATGTCTTTACAATAGGCATGGAAAGATACGAGGCTGAATTGGCTGGGCTAGCGAACGTGGAGGACACGGACGACACAGGCAATGAACCTTCGTATGAAGTTACTACAACCGAAGAGGAGATTTTCAATGTTTAATTTGTATGAAGACAGCAGCCACGAAATATCTTACCGTTCATTGATTGTTTGCGATAGTACACTTCACATATCTCTCTGATTAAATTTCACACAATTTGTTTCACCGAACAGAAACTATGTAACATTAACAATGAAATGACAAAAACCGTACATATATATAATTTAGTCTATCTAATCAAACAAAAGCAAAAAAAGAACTGTGTTCGGATTGTAATGCACAACATCCTTTGAATGCAAGTACTCTAAGCTGCTCATGCGAATGGCATCTGAGTACTTAAAATCTGGATTTCAGATCCAGACGTCTTCTGTGGACAAGTTCGCCCTAAAAAGATACGTTAGTTAGCAAGACTACTAGAGAACGTAGATGAAAGAGCAAGTCGCAGCGATCGGATGCTCTGAAATTTAATATAAGGCACAAAATAACTCACTGTTGTGCCCTGACACCCCACACTGCCCGCACGTCTGACGTGGCTTGACAACCGCTCGGTTTTCCTGTGAAGTTTTTGAAGTTGGGATGCCGGCTTTCGCGCGCTCGAGTTGCAGTTGGGACAACAAGCTCTCAGAGGATGAAGGAAGCCTGAGAGGGTCGCCGTAGAATGTGGCGGTTGAGACGGCACTCTGCACAATAAGTTAGAACTCAATTTGTTGTATAGATCAGTTCAACGACTCACAATGGCTGTTTGTGCCGCCGCAGAAGCGGCATTGACAATCCGTGTGTTCGTACCCAAGGGGGCCCTGTCCGTAACCTGCTGGGAGCTGCGTGCTGCATTGGCGCTGTCGTCAGGAGGGGGGTACACTTGGTTGATGATCGCGACTACCTCCATTCCGTACTGCGTCGCTTGACCCCAAGATGCTTCCCTCCTGAGGTCATCCGCCGTCTCGATCTTGCCGTAGTGAGCGCATACGAGAATGCGCTCGAGAATCGGGGTGGGGAGCACGAGAGACGTACCATAGTCTCTCAGGTTGCCCTCGCCGTACTCGCGGACGGTCGTGTCCTGTCTCCACTTGTCAAGGCGCTTGAACAGCGCCGAATCCATTGCGGTCGAGGGGTATTTTTTTAGCTGAGATTTCCCCTTTCGCCCCTTGTCCGCTGGTGCTTCCCTCGTCGTCGCTGTTGCTGATGAACGTTGAGTGGGGTTTGTGACAGTCGCACCAGTGAAAAGGGAACCAGTTACTGAAGTTGTTGTTCTCGCAGCAGACAAAGGTAAATCCGGCGTCGATCCTTCCGCAGTTGATGGTATGTCTGTCGGACGGTCGCCAGAATTCGAAGTTGTTGTTTGCGCAATTGGGCGAAGGAGACGTTCAATGTCAGCCGGATTGTGCAGATCACAGCACAATCGAGTTACTTGAGGGCAGCACTTGGCACACCCGCCAGGCTGGCATTGCAGATGATCTGAATCTGTGACAACGTGACATTATTAGTAAGTAGTAATTTGTACGGTTTAAAGAATTGATAACTTACGAAGCTTGTCATTCTTATACTCTATGTTCATAGGAATCCGTCTGCAGTTGATTCCAACTTCATCTGCATTTACTATATCATAAATAGCCGGCTCGAGCTCCATCGTAACTGCAGTCCCGACCGGTTTTTTTGACTGCGAAGACTTCTGTAAATGGTACGACAAGTAAGCGCACCTGCGTTGCCGCAACAATTCTTCAAGACTCTGTGTCTGGTTGGCCTCTGAAGAAGTTACATGCAACTCCGTGTCATCTATGGCTTCCACTCTTGCCTCCTGTGATTCAGAATTGGGGTATATCTGTTCAAAACCTGCAAGCCGTCGTCTTTTCCTAGGCTGGCGAGACAATGTTAGCGGCTCGGCTCGTCTTTTTTCTGATCTGTTGCTGGAAGCCTTCCGATTTCTTTCGAAGTACTTGGGCTCAACCAATAATAGGAAAATGGCTTCAAGATTGGGATCCCGAGCTCCTCGACCCAAGCGTTGCGCTAGCGCACACATTGTGAGTTTGTGAACTCGAAACTGTACAATGATCTCGAAGTCCCGGATGTCCATACCCTATAATCAAATTAATGTTCATCCCTTTATTATTTGAATAAAAAAACCTACCATTCCAAGGGTGTCGGTTGCACAGAAACCGACAATTTCACCACGCAAGAATGCATCAATTTCTTCAGCTCGAAACTGGGCAGACATATTTGAGTTATGCCATTTTATCTTGTCTCGAAGATTCCTTGACAACCGAGAGCGCAAGCGCAGTCCAGCCAAAACACTGTCGAGAATACTGTCAAATAGAACAAGAAACTTGCGTGGCTTTCCTCTGCCAGCTACCCAATCATCCACCAAAAAATCCAGGTCTGCATACGAGCTCATTGAGTGTTTGAGCTCCCGGACCGAGATAAATACGTTCGGCCTGTCATTTGAGCGATGCGTGACATACATTTGGCCCCGGTTAATGTTCAATGTATTCAGGACGTCTCCTAGGACGTGATCCGGGAGAGTTGCGGATGTTATGTGTAAAGGTACACCCCGAAGAATATGTTGTATGCGTCCAATCTCGCGGAATTCCGGCCGGAAGGAGCCCCATTGACTAATGCAATGAGCCTCGTCAAATACAATTGCTATTAGCTTAGCAATAAACTTAGTGTCCTTAAAAAGCTTGGCAAAGCCAAAGCTTCCAGCCTTCATTAAAATCTCCGGGTTTGTGATGACAACCCGGTACTTTGCTTTGTGGACATCCTACATATATGTACTTTAGGTAACTCAAATAATATATATAGCACATTCTTACCTCGAAGTTTGTTTTAGTGGCTGTCTCTGCTGTTAATATAATAGAGCTTATACCGACCCGGTTTAGCTGATCTACATTTTGTTTTGCCAGAATGTTGAGAGGGACAACAACTATAAGAATCCCATCATCGGAAAGCAAAACCGGCATCCAAAATGTGAGGGTTTTCCCGGAGCCAGTTCGGGATATTGACAATAGGTGCTTGTCTCCTCTAAGGGAAGCAAGAGACACCTTTACTTGCCATAGGCAAGGCTCAAAGCCAAAGGTTTGAGCTACTATATTTCTTGCATGCACCACCCATGCAGAGTCGAACCGGAGAGCGTCAATATTGACGGGCCGTAGGTTCTCCTTGATCGAGGCATGCGTGGGCATTAGAAGCACTGAGTGTGGGAGGGAGGGGGAACAGGCAACACCGTAACGTCTGTACGTTAACGCTTAGCCTTTTGGAATTTTTTTCACTTTACAAGTCTCACGCACAGCACCCGTTCGGTACTTTCCGAGCGGTGAGCGCAATGTTATTTATTGTTTACCCCGCGTCGGGCGGGAGCTCGCTTAAATGTTTTGTGCCAGGGGTCGCCTGACGGCTCCCTTTCCTTTTACGCTAAGTTATGTCTTGTTTGTTCAAACACTAATTTAGCAATTTTATTTGTCATCTACTGTAGCTACAAAGGGAGCCGTCAGGCGAACCCTGGGAAGGAGGTTGGCTACAGTGCCCTTTTCTCCCGTTGGGAGTAAGGGAATTTCCGCCCGTGGGACTCTAATCCAAAAATAGAAAGATACCCAAAACAATGGTACGTACCTCCGGCATACTCCTGCCGGTGTTTCAAAACTCTACGAGTGAAGTTCTTTAAGTCAGTTATTTCAAGTCTGTTTATCTAGCACAGTTTTGATAACAGTAGTCTAACTTTGATGGAGTGAAAAATAATGATTATTAAAAATAACACATACTTGCTACTGTACACTTGTTTACCGCAGAGAAAGTACTCTGTATATAGCTACGCAGTTACAGCAGCTGAGAAAACAACCACGACCATTGCGCTGGGAATAAATGATACGACCGTCGCAGATGTGTCGAGCATGACGGGAGGACAAGACAAGGGCCAGAACGCTAAGATTACCGGAGGGATTCTGAAGTCAAGGGGTACAACAACTCAGCAGCCCGAAAGAAAACCAAAGATGACCGCAAAAGAGAATTGGGAGTGACTGGCGAGTGATGTACACTTGTTAATATGAAGAGGCAGCTCGCAATCGACAAAGTAGCCACATTTCTTTCTCTTGAATTCAACAGTGGCGGCGGCCACGCAGTCTCCGAGCGATGACTTGCTTACCAAGCTAAGCTGTATGTTGTTTGAGTATTTATCAGAGCATGGGTAGGTGAAGAAGGCTGAGATGAATCCATGAAGCTATTTAGATGAGTGTAACAAGGAGGAAAGGATGGTGGTGAATGGAGGAAGCTGCCGCGTACGGTCGACAGAGTGGTTACACTCGCATGCCGCGACGGCAAGTTCAGTTCCGCTGTACTGGTTACGGATTTTTCCGGATTTCTTTTTTGAATAAGTAAGGGTCGGAGCAGCACGTGTTACCGGTTATGGAGATTTAATCTCAGGGACAGCCACTCTACTATTGATATGACGCCACGGCCTAGGACAAGATGTTCTTCACAATGGCAAAGTATCTGACCTTCTCGTTCATTTCGCTGAGTCACTTCGTCTCACAATTCTTCTCATTCCGGACTAGTGACTTCACCGCGGCCAATGAGTTGAGATGCAAGGTATGGCCTACATCACCTCTTCACCCACGAATAAGGGCAGTGTTGGCTCAAGTTCGGTGCGCTAACTTGAATGATGGGTAACTGCCAACTTGTCGATGAGGGGGTGTATGTGGTGAGGCAAGGCGTTGTCAATCACGTACACGAAAGCTAGTCGTGCTTATACTTCGTCCTGTACGACAGACCCAGAGCATCTCTGCTTCCTTCAGATCCTCTTCTCCACTCTGCTTGTTTCGGCACTCCCTGTTCTTCATTCTCGCCTGTCTGTTTCTCGCCCGACACTATGGCACGAGTGCTACGCCCGTGATCCCCGTCTTCGTGCGAGACGAATGCTTAGACTCAATTCATTTGAACAGTTTGTGTAGGTATGCAGTCATGACACTAGCACATCTTCTGCTCAGAGGACTTGTTTTAGCTAACAGAGGGAAAGGGATCTCGACTCCACGCGCAGAGAAATGGACATTCTCCGAAGACGATTTCCGGCTGAGAAATTATCTCCGACTGGCTTCTGAAAACGATCCGCATGTTAGGTCGTCTGTTAGCCACCGGACGAAGACGTATGTCGATCCCGAAATCTGTGGTGAGGAGATCACATGGACGCTTGCCACCACCCGACAGTATTTAAACGACTGGTCGTGGACTCTTCTCTCCACTCTTCTTGCTTCCCTCTCACACCATGTCCCTCATTCTCATCTTCCTGTCCCTCGCCCGATACTGTAGCAGCAGTGCTGCACACGTTACCTCACCCTTCGCCGACCCGCCAGACAACTATGCTCCGATCTCTACTCCAACCGAGTCCCACCCCGTTCGCACTGTCTGGGACATCGTCTGGAGCTGTCTGGCCACATTGCTTGCGGTGGCATGGATATCCGCACACCCGAATGCTCCGTGGATCGAGGAGAAGAGTTGGGCGTTTATGAAGCGGTCGTCGTTACTGACTCGTCGGATTTTTCTCATGTGCCTCACCGTGATCAGGCCGGACGCGATGATCCTGTCTGCATTGCAGCAGTGGCAAGGCGCCATGATGATAAAAAACACGATCAATAAAGCACGCCCGACATCAGGTATTATTCTATTCGTTCTCGATTTCGGAATAACTTAAGTTGACACAATTTTCTGTAGGTCCACAGTGGACGATGGAACATGCCTATTTCTTGCTCATGGGTGGCTTCAAAGTGAATTATGTAAAGGGCGAACTCCCTCACTCTTTGTACGCCTATGAAGTAGAGAAGAACGGCATCGTGGTGCAGGAATGCGTCCTCTTTCTCGCCACCCTTCAGTCACTACTGCAGAAGCAATTGATTGACTTCCCGGATACGACAGCGAAAGAAATCATCGACAGATCCAACAGAAGCATCGGCACTACAATTTTGAAGGCTTTCGCTCTGATGCAAATCACCTGGTTCTTCGTCCATCTCTTCGCACGCGCACTCCAGCACTTGACGATCACGCTGCTCGAGCTCACGACAGCTGCGTCGGTCGTACCCATCGTCTTTATGTACATTATCTGGTGGAGCAAACCGTTCGATGTCCGCCAACCGATTGTTCTCCGCACAAAGGAGGTGGAGTTGAGGCTTGCGCAAATGGCTGTGGGGCCGAACGAGGAGACAGAATGAAGTGGTGAGGATGCGGGCTATGTTCTTCCAAGGACTTCAGAGAGTGGATCTTCTTCATATACATTTTTCGGCGAGCTGGCTCCCACCTATCCCACTGAGCATTCCGTGCCACCAATTTCAGATACGTAGATATGTATGATTTTTTGACATTGTCACGTTGATATACGGTGATAAGGCTTCTTTCCCTCCCTTATCACCGTATATCAACGTCTACTATAGAATGCCAAATGCCATGCGTTTATCGCCGAGCTCTCCTCATTCCATCCTCTTTTATGTCAAATTACTAGTTGACAATGAGATCGCAAGCACATCCGCTTTCTCCTGTCTCCCCTGCGATCCGTGACACGCCGGTACACAATAGTCACCTCATACTAAAGTCAGTTTATTATTTTCGGGGCCGAGTGCAAATTGCATGCATCGGCAACATGAATCTTCGTACTAGCCGAGAAATCGCGGGTCTTGGAGGATCAAGTTTTCCTAAACGGGATGAGTCGGAATGTCATCGCTCGGCACCTTGCTTTCATCTTATGTATACGTCCATCAGTCCTTTTCGCAGCATGTCATGGCATGATCCAATTCTCGAAGAGAAAGGGAAAGATATCACCAGGAACCAGAACTTCGGGAACTATTCAGACGAACAGCAAAAAATCCGAGTAGGAAGGGCTCTTAAGGTCACTCTGGAGGCCGTCTTTGCTGATGGTTGAATGCGCTGTAGCGAAGAACTGCTTTCCAACGTCGTCTAATAAGTCTAGCATAGTATTCAAATCCAGAACTCAGGAAACTCGTGACTGAGAAAGTGAAGGATTACTTCGCTGACTTCCCGGACTTGCAGGAAGAGGCAAGCAATGCAGTGTACGACCTCTGCGAAGACCAAGATCAAACCGCGCGTTCCTTGCAGTTGCTAATCCATCTAACGCTCACTTCACGATATAGGTCCGTATACTAGGGTATGGTGCCATTGCGTCGGTCTCTAGAGTAGCCAAAACCTGACGGTTACGAAACGCGGATGTTCTTGTTCAGCTACTCCAGAGTGGTAAGCCATTATTACGGAGGTATATAGCATGCTCTAATGTACCCATGACGTAGATGATGAGCGGGAAGTGGCAGTTGTAAAGAGGGCACTTCAAGAACACGTTGATCTCGACCCGCTGCATATACTTCAAATGCTCTGTGAACAGTGCTCATTCGAAGCTGAAAGATTAAACGGCGATGAAGAGCGGGCTCTGAGGTCACGACTGAGGAAACTGGTTGTGGATTTGTTATCTGAGAAGTATCGTGGATGCGTGGCTCGAGTTGTAAAAGATGCGAAAGTGGAGAAGGTAGTAGTGCGGGGCTTAGTCCAGGTAGGTTTCTGTCGAAAAAGACTTTCGGAAAACTTCTTACCGTCTGCACAGGCTATACCCAGAGCCACACTAGCTAAAAAAACACAAGCTTATCAACGACATCTTACCACCTTCAGTTCGCAAAAGCTCGACTGAGGCATTCGATATCGTACTTGACATAAGCCGCTCAGCAGTATGGCACGGTCCATCTCGTCTTGCCAAGAATGCGCAAGCCTCGTTGAAGTCTTGAAGTTGAATACCACCAATCACTCACTACGTTCTATTCGAGGGGCACAGCTTGGCTCATGTACTGAAACGGGTTCTGTAAGATATAAGACGTCGCCAACTCATTCGGCGTTGTTTCTCAGGTCTTCCAAGCTTCACCTGGTTCTCCTGTTTCCACACCTCTCCCTTCGACAGTCTCAAAGGCATGCGAAGAGATGCGTATATCCACTCTTCTCGCTTAAGGATTGTATTCTGCTTTAGCTTCTGCCTGTGGTGGTCGGGGGCGGCGATGACGATAGTACTTTTACTTCCTCTGCGGCAGGCGCGACGTCCACAGGGAATGTTACTTCAGGTGGCTTCGGTGGTAGCGTGACGGGTTTGACGGGAGATTTGCCGTGTAATAGTGTGAGTCCGTATCTTCAATTTACTAAAACGAGCCTCCGCCTCGCTCTTTATGGGTACGTTTAATGACTCGGAGGTGTATCTCCGCCGTAGTGGATGGGTCTGTCGTCGAGTACATCTTACAGAGCATTGGCTCCGCAAATCTCGGATGGATGGCGATGTTTATTATTCTTCCTTCATGTTTCAAGCTTACATGACTTTATTGATGGAGGAATTTGTAGGGGCTTTGGTTCGCAAATATCCAACACTCCAATGGTGATATTCTGGTCCAACTCCGATGGCTCAGTGACGGTATCGCAGAGGCAGGCATCTGGGGAGGTTATGCCCACAGTTGTCTCGTCTCCTCCACGAGTGACGACTCCTCTTTCGCGCCTAACAAGTCTCTCGGGCTCGACTCCGAAGCTTGGCTACAGCATTCCGGTAAGTACATTAGATCGCACCATCTCGGCAAGCCAAAACTCATGGTATTTCGTGCAGGCCAACTCAGATACAACGCAGACGGTCATTTGGGCATTTGGCACGACGAACCCTGGATCTTCCGCAACAGATGCACCCCTCACACAATATGCAGCAGGAAACTCTGGAACCCTTTCCCTCGATCTCAAGGCTAAAGCACTATCCTCCAGTTCTTCGGTGTCGGGCTTGGGAAGTTCAGGCTTTGTTAGCACGCCTTTGCTGCCATTCCAGAAGCCCGTCATTGGTATCGCGTTCCTGATTCTCCTTCCCGCCGGTGCGCTGCTAGCAAGGTGGCTAAGGACATTCTCGCGCCATTGGTTCAAAGGCCACTGGATCATTCAGTTCTACCTTGCTGGACCCCTCATCGTTACTGGCATTGGCCTCGGTATTGGAGCGGTGAAGAAGACTGGTGCTTCCCATCTGGATGATACGCACAAGACGTGGGGCATTGCCATCTTCGTTCTTTACCTTCTTCAGTGCTCGCTTGGAGGAATCATCCACTTTATCAAGCCGAAGCCGAAGATAGATCCTTCGACTGGATTGTCTGTCCCTCGCGCTAGGCCTCCGCAGAACTACAGCCACGCGATACTGGGCCTTGCTGTCATTGATCTCTCGCCCCTAGTGACATGACAAGGTGAAGCACCGAAAGGTGCTAACGCTGCGTGGATTGCTTGGGTAATTGTAAGTGCTTCTCCGCTCAGTTAAACACACTTCGGACTCACTAACGGTACTCATTTAGCTTTTGCCGTTGCTCTATGGCTTTGGCCTCTTCCTGCTACTAAGGTAATTCAACCAGGAACGAGCCTCTCTCACAGCCCGTGATGATGTCTCTCTCAGCCCTCTCTCGTCCCACCCATCTTCCCAATTTCATATCGCATGGAATATCGCCGCTGCGTCCGCTGACGGCCAGGATAGGCAGGACACAGGGCACAGCAAGGGGACTACCTGCACATTGATGGCAGCGACGACGAGGACGAGAAAAGTACTTATGCGCGTGGTGATCCGGATGCGGAAAAGGTTGTGCTGACAGTATCCATTTCAGAGAGACGCGGAGTAGGAGTGGGAGCGGCACAGGAAGCTCGAGCTACGCCTTCATGGAAATGCATGAACGCTTTTTAATGTCACAGGTGCGCCTCGGGGAGCGTACGAGATAGAACGACACGATATTGATTGATGCCAAGAAATTTTATAGGTCACAAAGCGCATTTTTTTCTCTCCTACATAACTAATACTGGTGAAGGACATATTAAACACCCATAACCGTCTATGATGATTAACAGTAGGACTAGCATGTACATGATTTTGTAAATCGACATCGACGATTGTTAACGCCTATTTCTAGGATCACCGTTGAACCGTTTAAAGCAGTTTCTCCTCAGGAAATCTCCAATTATATGAATGGGAGAGTAATGCGGGCTCCTGTAGTCCAGAGTCAATAAATCCTCATTGCAAGTGTTGCACCTGCGACGAAGTGGTCTGTGGAACGATGTTAAATGGATGCAGAATGTAAGAGTGGGATGAGAGGATATATGTACCTTTCGACCTGATCCTGAGTACGAGACTCTTTCATGTCCTTTCTCATCTGATTGTCGCGCGTTGTTTGTTTCGCGTTTGAAGGCATGGTTGAGATTGGTAGTGAAGCAGAGAAGACTCAGAAGTTTGGAGTTGTGAAGGCGAGTTGTGGTAACGAGTACAGTGCTAGTGTCTGTGCGGTAGAGTGTGATAGTGAGTTCTCTGGTTGCTTCCTGCCATGTTATATATGATTTCTGTGCCCTAACATGGTCTGAGACAAGATTCTAAGATAGACTTTCCGCCGATCCTTCTTGACGTGCGGAGTCTGAAATGCACAGCCACATGCCCCTATCCGCTGTCAGAGTTGTCGATGTCTCAGACATCCACCATCCGTCTCTCTGCTTTTGGATGGACGGATGTTTCAAAGCGCAAAGGGCACTGCAATGCTAATCATTATGATCGAGAGAGAACATTCGATCGAGCTCGTTTCGTCCTCTTGTGCCCCCGATAACCATCATTGGCAGTACAACTCGTCACTGGGAACTTGAAGACGATCAACGAAAATGCAGATCTAAATAGTAGGTAAACACTTTTAGTTCCGCTATTTCTTCTGAATAGACTTTACTCAGATATCGAACAAACGAATGATTTGATGAACTCGAGCAAGATGTTCTTCACGATGGCAAAGGAGCTGACCTTCTACGAGGATTTGCTTTGTCCCTTCGGAACCGTGGCGCGCCAATTGCGAGTGCATCGACTTCTGCGCAGACCATGTGTGTGTTCACCTCGGAGAGCGAGCTGAGATGCAAGGAATGGGCTAAATCGCTCACGAAAAAGGACAGTGTGCGTTGATGTTGGGTGAGCGCCAACCTGTTGTCGGAAGAAGTATTGGCGGGTGTATTCAGTGAGTCAATTCATTCGCATATTTGATATATCATATGTAGTCGCGCTCACACTTCGTCCCCGTCCTCTAGCTTGCACGACAGACCCAAAGCATCTCTACTTCCTTCAATCCTCTTCTAAGTCTTTTGCACTCTGCTTGCTTCCGCACACCCTGTTCTTCATTCTCGCCTGTCTGTTTCTTGCCCGACACTATGGCACGACCGCTGTGCCCGTCGCCCCGTTCTTCACTAACTCGTTGGCCATCTATGAGGTGATCCTCGCGCGATACGATCATACGACTGCTCCAACGACTGTTCTTGCCCTGGTCGGACCGTCTGGGACACCATATGGAGCTGTTTGGCTGCGGCGCTTGCGGTGACATGGGTGTCCGTACACCCGAACGTACCGTGGCTGGAGAAGAAGAGCTGGCCGTTACTGACATCGGTTTTCCCTCGTGTGCCTAGGGCTGCTCGCGCCGTGAAGATGAGAGAGACGACAAATAAAGTACGCCCGAAATCATGTATCATTCTGTTCGTTCTCAAGTTGAGAGACAATCTAATTGAACAAACTCGTTAGGTGTGCAGTCATGACATATGCTCAGAGGACTTGTTTTAGTTAACAGAGGGAAAGGGTTCTCGACTCCATGCGTAGATTTCCGGCTGAGAGATTATCTCCGATTGGCTTCTAAAAACGATCCGCATGTTAGATCGTCTGCTATGCCACCGGACGAAGACGTATGTCAATCCCGAAAACTGGGGTGAGGAGATCACATGGACGCTTGTCATCGCGCGACAGTACTTAAACGACTTGTCGTGGACTCTTCTCTCCACTCTGCTTGCTTCCCTCTCACACCATGTCCCTCATTCACGCCCTCCTGTTCCTCTTCCGTCACTATAGCAGTGTTGCACTCCTTGTCTCCCCCTTCGCCGACCCGCCGGACAACAATGCGTCGGTCTTCACGCAAGTCGAGTCCCTCCTCGGTCGCCCTCTCTGGGACTGGGACACCGTCCGGAGCTGTCTGCTCACGACGATTACTGTAATTCAGGTGTCCGTACGCCCGAATGCACCGCAGCTCAAGGAGCGTGGCTGTACGCTACTGGACCGTCGGTTTCTCCTCATGGGCCTAGCCCTGCTCGCGCCGGAGGTGATGATCATATTGGCATTCCGACAGTGGCTAGGCGCCTTGATCATTAGAGAGGAAATAAATAAAGCACGCCCGAAATCATGTATTATTTTTATTCGTTTCTCAATTTCGCAATAACTTAACCTGATCATTTTTTTGTAGGTCCAGAGTGGACAATGACGCATGCGCATTTCCTGCAGATGGGTGGCTACAGACTGAATTACATCAAGGGCGAACTCCCTCACTCGGTTTCGTACGGGCACGAAGTAGAGAAGAACGGCGTCGTGATGCAGGAATGCGTCCTCGATTTCGACATCCTCAAGTTTATACTGACGAACCGACTAATCATGTCTCCGAATACAACAGCAAGAGAAATTGAGATGAGTACCGCCAGCGAATTCGTTACGCAAGCATGTGCTCTGGTTCTAGTCGTCTGGTTCACCATCCAGCTCATTGTTCGAACATGGCAACACTTGACAATCACGTTGCTCGAGCTTTCGACAGCTTCGTTGATCGGACTCAACGGCATCGTGTACCTTTTCTGGTGGTACAAGCCATTCGATGTCCGCCAACCGATTGTTCTCTGCACACGGAAATTGGAGGAGAAGCTCAAAGAACGGTTCATGCTCAACCTTTCTGACATCAGTAGTACATCGGAGACCTGGGGTAATTGGCCCAACAAGGTGGAGATGGTATGAAGTGGCGAGGATGCGGGCCATGCTCGTCCAAGGACTCCAGAGAGATGGACACTCTTCCGAGTCAGATACGATTTTTCTCACCTATCCCTCAGAGCACTCCGTCCCACCAATCTCAGCTACTTAGTCATGTATGATTTTCTTGACATTGCCCTCTTTCTCTCCCTTATCACCGTTTATCAACTTCTAGTGTAAATTGCCGAATGCAATGCGTTTATCGTCGAGTTCTCCTTATTCCATATTCAGAGAATTCAGAGATCCTCTTCTTAAATCAAATTGCTAGTCTCGTAACCAGACCAGGCAGCTCTTTTTAGATGTTTGCGTAGCAAACCGGCGCTAGCCGGTCTGGAATATACCGTCGGCACTTACAGCCGGGTGCCGCGGACTTTGAACATTTACTGTTTTAAGGACGTATCGCTCATGTAATAGTAGTATTTTGTGTGATGTCATAGATCTATTTTAAATAAAGTTACATTTACACATAAATAATTACATGCGTGTCACACTCGCGTGCGCAGCTAATCTGATCGGTGAGAGCGCTACGTGAGCGCTTGCACTTATTGCACCGGCTTCCATCTGATCCTCTCACCTTTCTTCCCTTTACATCTTTATCTCTTAACTATGGTATTCAGCTGCTCAACTTCGTATCTGTGCACGCAAATTCAAGCACTAGAGCACCCAAGAGCACGGACTTCACTTCTGACAAACTCTGTTAACGCTATGATATCAAAACTCGAAGCTTCGCTTGGCCGTGAGCTCTGCAAAAGAGAACAGCAAGATTCACAAAGCGCATTTTACATTATGGATAAACGGACCAACGGACTGAAGCTCCCAAGAGAGTTTCAGATGAGGGCAACCCTTGAGATCTTGAGTGGCAAGAATATAGTCGTCCGTGCAGGCACGGGTGCCGGAAAGACTATTGCCATGGCCCTCCCTATGCTTTTGCGTCCGGAGTGGACATTTGTAACTATTACGCCTTTAATGGCTCTACAAAACCAACACGTATGTTCGCTGTCAAGTGTGAGACGTTCTTTGAGCTCATTATGTTTCTGTGCAGGTCGAGACATTCGCGAACCTTGGTGTCAAGACGGTGGCACTAAACAAGGAGACGCCGCCTGCGGAGAGGCCCAAATTACTGAGAGTAAGTACCTTATTATTATCTTACTATTTTAACGTTCTAATATGTGTACAGGAAGTAAAAAAAGGGCTATACCAGCATATAGTCATCTCGCCGGAACAATGTGGTTGTTCCGGCTCTGAACCTCCAATGTTTACTCGTCTGTTGGAGGACCCGGCCTTCTGTGCACGCATCAAGTGCATAAACTACGATGAAGCACACTTCATAGTGACTGCTGGTGAGCCAGACAAGCAGGGAAACGTCTTCCGGCCCGAGTACACTAAAGGCTCTGAGATTCTTATTCGACTTTCTCTGGGCACCCCTTGCTCGTTGTACTCTGCTACAATGCCACCAAAGGTTCTGGATCAAATTATGAAATCTCTTCGCCTTCCTACCAGCACTACCCGGACCTCTTATATCAGTCTGACGACGAACAGGCCCAACTTGTCTTTTGCTGTTAAAAAAGCCACGCATCTGCTTTGCGATCTCTCGAACTTTGACTGCATATTTCCTTCAGCTTATCATCCACCTATGGCTTGCTTCAAGAAGACATTAATTTTCGTAAACTCAATGGACATGGCGAATGCGCTGATGAAACGGTTCAATAGACGGCTTCCTGGATTCGCTCAGAGGATCTATTCAGCACTGTCTTCTGATTTCAAGGCTCAACTCATTAACGAGTTCACAAACTCGTCCGGTATTAATCCTGTGCTAATAACCACGACTGTCCTCTCAAATGTAAGTTCTGTTTAGCTTTACTATTGTATCCATCTGACTATTTAACAGGGATTTGACCCTCAAGATGTCGAACTTGTTATCATCTATGGCGCACCCGCCAATATGATTGAGTTTGAACAAATGGCGGTGAAAACAAGTAGTTTTGAGGGTGAGCAATTGTGTGCACAAGACCTATGTAGGTACAATGGTAGAATAGAAATGCAGAAGAGAAAGAAGAAGACTACGAAACAAATGAGAACCGTCCGTCCGTCCGTCCGTACAAGACGACCACTGAAACCACAAACTGTTCGACTAGCGTCCGCGCCCGTGCGCCGAACATAGTGTTGATGGCAGCAGAAATTTTTGGCAATTCTGCCAGCTGCCTGGCAGAATCCAATTGCCAGGTGGCAACTGACCGGTGGCAGAAGTTATTATGTAAATACTAATATAAGTAGTAACATTTGTAATCCTTCCTAATCTAGCTCAATCCTGCCATCATTTTCAACGTGGCTTTATCCCATGAAACGATGTCGCCCTCTCCTCTGTGATGAACTTGATGGTCCTCCGAAGTGAAGGTAGGTGCATTACCTTCTAATGCTTTCTCTAACTCACTTAAATCAAACATCTCCGCAACATTTAGCTCTTCAACAGCTCCGAGAATCTGCTGAAGCCCTTCGACACCGTCCGACAATGATAACTCAAACGGCGCTTCGTTCCCTTGAGGCCTTCCTGCCGTTTCAAGTTTGTCAAACTCAGCATCAAGCTCTTCAAGGGAAATGTCCTCAGGACCAGAGATGTCAACATCTGTGCCAGAGGTAACTGTTGAAAAGACCGGTCTAATTGTTAGGTCTTGTTCCATCTGAGCCACCAATTCTTCATCAACACCACCTCCTTCTCGGGTATGCATGTGAGCTCGAGTGCGGCGCAATGTACGTCCTTCTGCTTTTGCTTTGTCGTGGAGAAGGGAGTTTAAGTGACATTGAAATCTTCCCATTTTTTCGAAGGTCCGCACATCAAGTCGTGATCTCCGAACACCCTGGATACCTCCAAGACTGGAAAAGAGCCGTTCCACTTCGACGCTATGGGGAACCAAGCTGAAGATTATTAATGCAAGTGTTTTTAATGGATAATCTTGACCATTAACTGGCAGCTCTTCCCAATAGACACGTGCATTCTTTTGTCCTCCGGAAAAAGGTGTCCTTCCAAGATGGTAACTCTGTAAGTTTGCAAGCAAACCAATTACCGATTGCTGTGACCAGTTCCACTTTTTCGCCAGGGACAATGCAATGTCTTCAGCATCCGAAAAGGTTTGTGATTTCATTGCCTGGGAAATGGCAAGTCTGCGGCAGAGCGGATGAAGAAATAGCGCGAACCAGTGAAGATTTGTGTTCATTGCGTGAAACTCCGTATTAAAGGTTCGCCGCGCATGATTTGTGAATTCAATGTCATCGTTGACATGATGCTCAATGCAAATTATATGCCTAGCACACCGTATGAGCTCAATCATGCAATCCGCAAGTGTTGCATCTCGGGATTCAAGATTTCCAATTGCGTCAACAAGAGGTTTGCAGAAGCGGAGGAACTGATCCGTAAGGTCCCAATGCTGTAAGTCATGGGTGACTAGCTGTATAATGTCGTTAGGCAATGCAGATAGCCCATTTGAACTCTTCTGTGCATCTGGCCTTTCACATAGGGTCCGTAATGATTTTCTAATGCAAATTAGCTTCAGTCTAAATAATTGACGTGACACTTACTGATATTGCTGAACACTCAAGAACATTAAGACAAGTGCGTACCACCTTGACTCTGTATTTATTTGAAGGCCCCGTTCAATTCCAGAGCCCAATGCTATTTGTAGAAGTTGTCCACCCCAGTAATGTGAGCTGTTGAAGAACGACACCAGGCGAGTGTTTTTTTGTGCAACTGCCTTCATCGCCGGGAATGATGTAATTTTCCCTATTAAGGTGTTGATCAAGTGCAGGAAACATGCGTACGTCTAAAAGGTATGAGTACTTCATACACCATTAGAAAATGGGATACTGACAATGATCCAAGGAAAAAGTATTTTGTAGTCTCTCCGAGCTTTAATCATAACAGTCGGATTATCCGTGCAGAGGGCAGCAAGCTGCTTTGGATTGACGCACATCTTCTTCAAACTGGTATCACAAACTTCAACGACTGCGTTTGCTGTGGCGCGCTTCCCTGTTAGATCTGTAAGGCCAAGAACAACCGGATGCTTCCCTGTCTCTGTAAGGACTGCTCTGTAAAGACTACGCTTTGCAATGTCCTCCCAACCATCAACAAGAAGAGTCATTGATTGTCGATCCTGAAGCTGTTCCATTTCCAAAAGGTCAACTCGAGCACATTCTGCACTCAAGACAGTCCCAGAAAGGACATAGCAAGATGGGACCTTGTACATTGGTCGAATGGCAGACAGAAAGTCACGGAAATAATGATCTTCGACGACATTGAATGATGCATTTGCATGGATCACAAAGCTGTACTTGTTGTATGAGCTTTTGACCTGTCAGACATGTGGCAAAGGAAGGACTCTCACCGAAGCAACCGCCCGTCATAATCATCTGATGTCTCCTTTACAATTGCTTTCTCAAAGAATGTTTCCAATTTCCCCGACATCAGCTTTCTCTTCTTCGCATTCTCCTGTGCCCCTGCCTCAAGCTCATTGGTTTCCTTCCCCTTCCCACCACTAAGCTTCCCATTCAATAGATGAAGGCCATTGATACGTGCTTGCGATGGCGCATTTGGGCATGCGGTGGTGTCCGTGATATGCAACAAGAGTCTATTGTCACGATGAAGAATCTTGGTCTCTGCTGGACAGTACTTGCATCGCATAAAGTACTTGTTACTCTTGTTATCTTGCTTGTATAAGACCTCGAAGTGAGCCTGGTAGTATGGATGAAGTTTCTGTCCCAGAGTAGAGTCTGCCATGTTAAATCGAAGCCCAGTATTAGATTAAAAGAAGTTTTACGGCACATGATGAAAACTACTCCCGGACTAGATTACATAATCTGCCAGATACTGCCAGCCTAAAACTTCGCCGGCCCCTGCCCTGCCGGCAGTGCCACCTCTGCCACCTGGCAGTGGCAGGACCTCCTGCCGGTGCCAACAACACTAGCCGAACAACTCTTGAGACCAGTAACTCAAACCAACTCCTAGTCCAACCTTCAGGCTAACGAGCCTCTGTCTGTCCACTAAGTGAAAACCACAAAATAAGCTTGGTGCCGACTCCGCAAGTCCGATGCTAGTGAATAGCGTGGGCGCGCCTGCATACCTGTGAGATTTAAAGATTGAGCTGCTGTACCTTCAATACTATAGATATAGATTAGATAAAACATGATCTGAGATGCAGTAATATGTAGCTTTGTAATCCATGTTTCCAATTTTGGCTAGCCCTATAGTCCATGAGTTACCTGTGGGCGCCTGTACCCGCAGGTATTGCTCAATTTTAACACTAGCCAAAATTGGAAACATGGATTACAAAGCTACTTACTACTGCATCTCAGATCATGTTTTATCTAATCTATATCTATAGTATTGAAGGTACAGCAGCTCAATCTTTAAATCTCACAGGTATACGGGCGCGCTCACGCTATTCACTATCCGATGCTACCAAGGCGTCCATACGCCGTCCAGCCTTCGCGACTGGCGCAAACTCAGTGAAAACCACAAAATAAGAAAGCCCCGTGGCCCTCTACTGTACCGCGGCAACGAAGACAGTGTGCAGAATGAACCTATGTTCAAACTCCACTGCCCCCGCACTCTTCTTCATCGCTCGCGACTCACACAAAATAGATGGTGATGGTCGGGAAGAAAAGCTTAATTTTCACACGGTGTACATGGGGTGACTATCACAAGATGTACACGCGTGTGAACCCGGTGAAAACAAGTAGTTTTGAGGGTGAGCGGGTGTGTAGCACAAGACCTATGTAGGTACAAAGGTAGATAGATAGAGCAGAAGAGAAAGAAGAAGACTACGAAACAAATCAGAACCGTCCGTCCGTCCGTCCGTCCGTACGAGACGACCACTGAAAACACAAACTGTCCGACCAGCGTCCGCGCCCGTGCGCCGAACAACTCTCGAGACCAGTAACTCAAACCAACTCGCTGTCCAACCTTCAGGCTATCGAGCCCCCGTCTGTCCACTAAGTGAAAACCACAAAATAAGCTTGGTGCGGACTGCGCGAGTCCGATGCTACCAAGGCGTCCGTATGCCGTCCAGTCTTCGCGACTGGCGCAAAACTCAGTGAAAACCACAAAATAAGAAAGCCCCGTGGCCCTCTACTGTACCGCGGCAACGAAGACAGTGTGCAGAATGAGCCTATGCTCAAACTCCACTACCCCCGCGCTCTTCTTCCTCGCTCGCGACTCACACAAAATAGATGGTGATGGTCGGGAAGAAAAGCTAAAATTGTCCCACGGTGTACATGGGGTGACTAACACAAGTTAAAATCGCGTGTGAACCCGGCTACTCCGGGTGTCACCCTACTGCCGAGCCGTCTCCCGCGCCACCTTCTTTCCCTTTCCCACGCCACTCTCTCTCGCGCGCGCACAAGTCCGCGTCCGTTCTCCCTGTCCTCCCGTCCGGCCGTCCGTTCGTGCGTCAGACACTGGCTTTGTTCGTTCGTTCATTTGGCTGCAAACACCGGACTGCTTGTATGCTCGTCGCTCGAACTCTTTGTTCGTACGCGCGTCATCCGAGCACTCATTTGTGCGTGGCCGGCCCGTCCGAACACTGTCCGTTGTCCGCTCGTCCGCCGGATGATGTTCTTCTCCTTTTTGCGCGGCCGGTACCGTTTTCCCTTGCTCGTTCGCTGGCGGACTTGCATCTAGTGTCTTCGGACTGTGTTCTCTTGCTTTCCCGGACGTGTTCTGCCTGGCTTTGCTGCCCCGGACTCGTTCGGACTCGTTCTTGTGCGCCGGACTTGCTGTTCGGACTCTTCTGGGCTTCGGACTCGCCCCCTTTGGCTCGGACTGGTGTACCATCGAATATACCGCTTCTGGTGAGTGTGCTACGAACACTGGATGAAATCCAAGTGTTACAATGTCGTCAGTACTGTAGATTGCGCGCTGTTTTCCTCTCGCCTTCGCTGATAAGGATGTTTGTGCCTTTCGCTATCAGCTGAGCGGAATGAGCACATGTGTCTTGTGCATTTTGTAGAACTGCCCATACTTATTAATCCAATGGCCTCAAAAGTCGCGGTAAGCTTTTCCCTCGCAAGCTCATTGAAGTTTACCACCTGCGGCCCGATGCTTGTTAACTAGATCTAGCGGAACTAGGGTTGGCAAAGAGGGTGCTACTGAAGGCACGGATGGAGGAGGTGCAAATGCAGGTATGGGTGCGGGAGAGGTAGGGGTTACTGCACTGGTTAGTGCACTTGCAGCGGGACTTCTTGCGGCTGCCAACCTTTCCTTCTGAAACCCCTTCAAGTTCTTCATCCTGACGAGGTGCCTCTTCTTCCTCACGCTCAAGTTCGCGAAGCCGCTGCTTCCGCAACCGCTCCTCACGCTCCCTCAGCATGCGTTCCTCAGGGTCTACTTCGGGCTCTGCTGGAGGAGCTGGAGGAGGAGGGGGAGGGGCCGGTGTGACAACAGGTGGCGCTGGAGGCGGGACAGGCGCACGAATAGTCGGGACTGAAGAGGCTGAGGACACCGGTGGACGTGTAGCAGCCCCACGCGTCTTCAGAGGCGGCGGTGCTGGCGTACTCTTCGGCGCAGGAGGTGGAGGCGGCCTCACAGTACTAGCAGTGGGTGTTGGTGCTGGAGGTGCAACTGAGGAGGTGGGTGTCGGGGTGGGAGGTGCCGGTGTAACAGATCTACCATCCTTCAGCGCACGCTCGCTTTCCAATCTCTCCCTCCTCACACGTTCGCGCTCTTCCGCATCCTTTTCGGCCTGACGTGCCTTTTCTTCCGCCTCCTTCTTAAATTGTGCCAGTCTCGTTTCCACAGAAGTATCCACCGCGGGCGACTCTGACGAAGGTGCAATGACAACTAACACGCATACGTTCTTGCAGTTTTCGCTAAGCGTGCTCCCTGATATACGCTTGACACTCTGGACTTGGGTACAGCAGGTGCCGGAGGAGCCACAAGGGTCGCAGCAGGTGGAGGAGGAGGCAGAGAACGAGCTGCAGCAGGCGGGCTGCAAGGGCGGTTGCGGTCGCGTTCACGTTCACGTTTGCGCTCACGATCTTTCTCCCTGTCCCAAGAACGGTCAGCGTTCGCGATTGCGCAAACAAGGTCGATCCCTGTCATAATCATTGTCTCTGGCGTAGTCCCTCCCTATCATAGTCCTCGTCGTACCGCCCTAAGCGCTCATTCCGCCTATCCCGGTCTTCGTCCACTCCCTCTTCTCCCGCTCGCGCCGACGCTCCCGATCTTCTATCTTCTTTTGTACTTCCGGGATCCTTTCGTGCATGAGGTGCAATAAGACACGCTCCAGATTCCAGATTCCGCCTCATCCTTTGCGGTGCCCCTTGGTCCACGGCTGACGTATTCAAGGTCTTCCATCTCATGCTCAAGCTCCTTGTCCTTATTAGGAATTGCGGTCATTCCTAATGTTTGAACACCTTAAATAGCGCTGGGAACAGTTGTCAGTAACCTGACAACGTGGCTCTTTTAGTCTAACAGCTAAAATCCCGAGTTCAGTTCCATACTTCCCAGTTTGGTTCGTGACAGGTTGTCAGGTTACAAGGTCACGGGTTCGAACCCCGGTGTGTGCAATGATTTAATCCTGAAAATTAATGTTGCCACCCGGGTCCTCTCACACCCGTAGGCTTACACCCAAAGGTACATGGGGTGGGGGGCGGCTATTTCAAGAAGGTGTCCCTTCCCCGGAAAGGAAGGGGTCTTTGAGAGAGAGGTAATATTAGGAATTGCGGTCATTCCTAATGTTTGAACACCTTAAATAGCGCTGGGAACAGTTGTCAGTAACCTGACAACGTGGCTCTTTTAGTCTAACAGCTAAAATCCCGAGTTCAGTTCCATACTTCCCAGTTTGGTTTGTGACATTGAGGTAAAAGTGTGGTCGTGACACTTTGCTTTGTTACAAACATCTTTTATCTTCACTCTCCCCTCCCCCCCCCTCCCCAATTGCACGCACAGGCCCCTGATGCATATGAGCAATAGTGCTTGACGGCGACAACCCGGTATGGTGAGGTGACTGGATAGTAGGGGAGAGATGTTGCTGCTAGCCTGGGAGGTAGATTCTTTGCGGTGTGATGGGTGCTGAGGAATTTGCAGACGATGGCGAGGTGAATTGCTGAATTGTCTGGTCCTGCGCCGGAGCGCTGAGTGGTCCGCCGACAGAAGGCGTGTGAGGGATGGAGAGCTGCGTGAGTGCGCGAGGGCGAGCGGGTCTAGCTGCCATTGTCTCTCTTTGCTGATCATACATTGAGAACATATGGTTTGACTGTGTATGATGGTGAGTCTGGAGCACGCTATTCTCAAATGTTTGAGCACTTACGAGAACATCGCCATTAGCATTTGAGTATGTTGGAACCTGTCCAGAAAGGTGGGCGAAGCTCAGTTGTCCCATGCTGTTTGGCGGGAACTGGTACAACTGAAGGGTTTGCTGCTCCTGGCTGACGCCTTCCGAAGATGCCTGCAACTCGGGCGAGGATGCAGAGGACGTAATATCTGTAGGAGGCGCAAGTATCCCGGAGCTCTGCTGCTGCTCCCGAGTCGCATCCTGCGATGACTGACCGGTGGCTTGTGAGTTCGACTCCGAGGCGTTTGTCGATAGGAGCTGTGGAAGCTTGATGGACGGATAAGAATTTGGCTGGGGCGGAGGCGTGGGTGCACCAGGTGCAGATGTTGAGCGACGGCTCTGCGGGAGGACGAAGGACAGAGGGGGCCCGAGGTGGTGAATCTGTTGCGCAGGGGTCTGCGCAGACAGAGAGTGGCCATGTCCGTGTCTGTGATGGCCCTGTCCGACAAACTGCGTCATCGGGTTCTGCGTGTTCAACTGGAACTGCTGGGACATCGAAAGACCAGGTGGGAGCGCCATGCTGAGGGAGGCTCTGCTCTCCGAGTTGGTCATCTCGAAGTCCAGGTCGCCATGTCCATCTCAGTCCGGATGGCACGGTACTGGCCCGCGAATACTTCAGATCCGGAGTCAAAGTCGTCGGAGTCTACAGTGCTACAAGAAGACGTGGTCGACGTTGTAGAGCAGGCGGACTGGTTGCGGCTCCGCTGGCCAATTCCATGCGACGAGCGTACCCGAGAGTGGGATTTCTCGCAACGTTCCTTGCGCTCCTTTTTCCTCTCCTCGTGCCTCTCCTTCTCTTTTCCCTCCCTCTTGCTCTTTCCACTCTTTCCCTCCACGACTGAACCCTTGTCGCCCTCATCCTCGCTACCCTTGCCCTTCCCTTTCTTCTCCTTCAAACGGGATGGCTGATAGACGTTCCACGGATACATATCCGCATGTTCCTACCTGTGCTGCTTCGCGAGCTCATCCCAGTGCTTGCGCTCTTCCGCGCTGAGGCTGCGCCATTGCTGGCTGAATGTTTTCGACAGGTCTGCCTGGTGCTGTCGGCGCACATTGGGATCCTCTGCGCCATTGGCTAGGGCGTCGGCGTTGCGTTTCTGGCAACAGTCCCTGCGGAAGAGGATGAATGCGTTTTCGGGTTGCTTGATGTAATCCTCGTCACCGTGCTTCGGACAGCGCTCGGGGATACCGATTCCGCCCAGTGCGAGTGTGCGTGTTTGCGGAGGAGCTTGGGAGTGGGGACTTACGACGGGACCCAGCTGCAAGGAGGAGATGGAGGAGCCACGACGCTGGTGAGCAAGTGTGATAGGACCAGTTGCAAGTGATGGATTGAGGGAATTGAAGGGGTTGATCTGTGCTGCAGATGTTTCAGTGCGGTGTAGGGGAGATAGTCCCCTTATGGACGGAAATATCATCAATTGTGACTCGAATCAGGTCTATACGTCACTTCGAAGCAGTAGCTAGTCCATCGAAGCAAGATATCGGACCGCTGTAACACTTGGATTTCATCCAGTGTTCGTAGCACACTCACCAGAAGCGGTATATTCGACGGTACACGAGTCCGAGGCAAAGGGGGCGAGTCCGAAGCCCAGAGGAGTCCGAGCAGCAAGTCCGGCGCACGAGAACGAGTCCGAACGAGTCCGGGACAGCAAAGCCAGGCAGAACACGTCCGGGAAAGCAAGAGAACACAGTCCGAAGATACTAGATGCAAGTCCGCCAGCGAACGAGCCAGGGAAAACGGTACCGGCCGCGCAAAAAGGAGAAGAACATCATCCGGCGGACGAGCGGACAAAGGACAGTGTTCGGACGGGCCGGCCACGCACAAATGAGTGCTCGGATGACGCGCGTACGAACAAAGAGTTCGAGCGACGAGCATACGAACAAAGAGTTCGAGCGACGAGCATACGAGCAGTCCGGTGTTCATGGCCAATGAACGAACGAACAAAGCCAGAGTCCGACGCACGAACGGACGAGCGGACGGGAGGACAGGGAGGACGGACGCGGACTTGTGTGTGCGCGCGCGAGAGAGTGTGGCGTGGGAAGCAGGGAAGGAAGTGGCGCGGGAGACGGTTCGGCAGTAGGGTGACACCCGGAGTAGCCGGGTTCACACGCGATTTTAACTTGTGTTAGTCACCCCATGTACACCGTGGGACAATTTAGCTTTTCTTCCGGACCATCACCATCTATTTTGTGTGAGTCGCGAGCGAGGAAGAAGAGTGCGGGGGCAGTGGAGTTTGAGCATAGGCTCATTCTGCACACTGTCTTCGTTGCCGCGGTACAGTAGAGGGCCACGGGGCTTTCTTATTTTGTGGTTTTCACTGAGTTTTGCGCCAGTTGCGAAGGCTGGACGGCGTACGGACGCCTTGGTAGCATCGGACTCGCGCAGTCGGCACCAAGCTTATTTTGTGGTTTTCACTTAGTGGACAGACGGGGGCTCGTTAGCCTGAAGGTTGGACTGGGAGTTGGTTTGAGTTACTGGTCTCGAGGGTTGTTCGGCGCACGGCCGCGGACGCTTGTCGGACAGTTTGTGGTTTCTGTGGTCGTCTCGTACGGTCGGACGGACGGACGGACGGACGGTTCTTATTTGTTTCTTAGTCTTCTTCTTTCTCTTCTGCTCTATCTATCTACCTTTGTACCTACATAGGTCTTGTGCTACACACCCGCTCACCCTCAAAACTACTTGTTTTCACCGCATCCACCTTAGAACGGCCAACAAGCGTACCATATGCACTAGCTATACAGGGATCGACGTTGCGGAAGCTAACTTACACGCGCGAGTCGCCGAGTCAACAAAAACGGTTCGAACCGACTATAGAGGCTGAGTAAGGCCAACTCCCACTCGAATAGAGGGACACGTGGATGGTCGAAGCTGATCGAAGCGAGAGGAACAACAATCGATCGATGAGGGGCATCTGATTCCGAATGTCTCGCGCAGAAAGGCACCGAGTCCGACTCCGGCCGGAAAAGTGGTTCGATACGAGTTCGTACCTCGGAAGGACCCCACAGAAGATATGTCGCGGTCCGGCGAAGCGACCCAATCGAGGGGCATTCGAAGGAAGCAGATTCGAAGGAAGGATCGACCGATCAGGTAACATGTCCAAATATGGAACACCGCGCTTCGCGACTTCGCTGTATCAGTAGGTGGACCCACAATAGGTCCGACGCGTCGATCGAGCACCGGAAGATACCGATAGGACAAGAATATCGACTTTGGGGTGTCTATCGATAGCTATGGGTAACGGCCGACGCTTCGAAGTGCTTCGAAGAAAGGGGACGGCCTCTGGAGGGCGCGATGAAAACAAGAAGTTTTGAGGGTGAGCGGGTGTGCAGCACAAGACCTATGTAGGTACAAAGGTAGAATAGATAGAAGGCAAAGAAGGAGAAGACAAATGAAACAAATAAGAACCGTCCGTCCGTCCGTCCGTCCGTCCGTCCGTACAAGACGACCACAGAAACTCAAACTGTCCGACCACCGTCCGCGCCCGTCCGCCGAACAACTCTCGAGACCAGCAGCTCAAACCAACTCCCAGTCCAACCCTCAGGCTATCGAGCGTCCGTCCGTCCACTAAGTGAAAACCACAAAATAACAATTCCACCCGTGGCCCGTGGCCCCTTGGTCTTGCTGAACGGACACCGGCTGGTAGGATGAGCCTATGCTCAAGCTCTCACCGGTCCGCCGCTCTTCGTCCTCGTTCGCACACGCACACAAAATAGATGGTGGTGGTAACCAAGAGAAAGCTAAATTTTCACACGGTGTACATGAAGTGACTAACACAAGTTAATATCACGTGTGAATCCGGCTATCCCAGCCACACTTCTACACCCGTTCCCCGAGTCTCCCGCGCCACCCCTTTACTTCCCACGCCACGACCCATAATATGCGTACGCACAAGTCCCTTTACTGTCTGTCCTTCGTCCGTCCGGCCGTCCGCTCGTACACTCGTACGTCGGACACATGCATTGTTCGTTCGTTCATTTGGCCGCAAACACCAGACTGCTCATATGCTCGTCGCTTGAACCACTCGTTCGTACGCGCGTCATCCGAGCACTCATATGTGTGTGGCCGGCCCGTCCGAACATTGTCTGTTGTCCGCTCGTCCGCCGGATGATGTTCTTCTCCTTTTGCGCGGCCGGTACCGTTTTCCCTGGCTCGTTCGCTGGCGGACTTGCATCTATTATCTTCGGACTGTGCTCTCTGGCTTTTCTGGACGTGTTCTGCCTGGCTTTGCTGCCCCGGACTCGCTCGGACTCGTTTGGATATGTTCTTGTGCGCCGGACTTGCTGCTCGAGCTTCTCTGGCTTCGGACTTGCTCTGTTATTGCTGCTGCTGGATCTGCTGCGAACACTGGATGAAATCCAAGTGTTACATCTCCCCCCCACTTTTGAATAGTGACCTCCTGGTCACTCGACTCCCTCGCTGGCCGTAAGCTTTGTATCTTGGTTGCGCTTGCTCTGGTAAGTTATTTGTCTTCTTTCGCTGAGCGGACTTGCTTATAATGGCCTTGGCGATAGTCGGGCTGGCTTCTTGTCTGCCGTTGGTCGAGGTATCACTCAATTGTCGAGGTATTGCGGAAATCGCAAAAAGTTTCTGGTGCTGAGCGGCTGGCTTGTCCTGGTCGTCCGTAGCAGTCTCTCCCTTCTCCATCCGTCCCCTCTATACCCCTCTTCACTCCGTCCACCTTCTCGATTCCCCCTCCCTTCACTTCGCGGCCCTACTCTCTTCCTTCTGTCGCACCACTCTCATCTCGCGTTCTCCCCATTCTTTCCCTTCCGTTCCTTCGCTCGACTGTTTGTTCTTCCTTCGCCCTGTCGTTTCCCCTTCTCCTTCTCCTCCCTGTCTGTTCCCCTTTATTACTGTATGCTATCTACCGTACTTGTGACCGTGTGTGATGATTTTTTTTTTTTTTTTTTTTTTTTTTTTTTTTGACTTGTAATTAAGGAGACTACAAATTAACTTATGAATAAACTTTGAAGTGCGTATTTAACTGATGAATAAAATTATGCCGTCTATCTGCTTATGCAGTGAATGAAATGAGTGCGCAGAAATTTAGAAGGGAAAAATAAAGGTCAAATGTAATTTAGAAACTTTCCGTTCGACTTAGAATGTAATTGCCATAAATTTAATTGATATAAACTCCTCCTTCCTTCTAACACGTCTTGTGCGTATGTCCGCGCTTGCTTTCCGCTGTTGTTGTTGTAGAACGCGACTGTGCGGCTCTTGTCTTGCCCTGCTGTCCGCGGCCGCAAACCTGTCCGTCTGGTCGGTCTTGTCTCGTCGCTTTCTTGCCGTCTATCCTCGTCTTCCTCGATGTCCGCCCCCTGTGCTGATTGGTCCTCGTCTGTCTCTCCCTCCTCTTCCTCATCATCTTCGCCCGTCCCTTCTCCGTCCGACTCTGATTCATCGCAGTCCGCGGCCTCTTGCTTCTCCCCCGTATCATCCTCATCCTCTTCGTCCTCTGGTTCCGAGTCTCGTTCGGCCGCAAGCTCGTCAAGCTCCCCTTTTGACATCTGCGCTAAGTCTTCTGGTGTAATGTCTATGGACTCACGAGCAAAATATGGAATTACTCTGAAGGCCCCAAACCTAGCTCGCGCTACTGCGCCATCTAGTTCTGACAAAATATACGACCCACCGGCCGTCCGTTGCAAGACCACGTACAGTCCGAGATACCTGGGTTTCGTCTTTTTGTTGAGCTCCTTCTCGACCCTGGTGTTTCGGACCAAAACCAACTCCCCAGGCTTGAATTCCCGCGTCGAAATGGTGTGTTGGAAGCGTTTTTCAAACTGCCTGGCCGCTGCATTTCGAGACTTGAGGATACGTTCGTGCGCTCGACGCAAGTCCCCGGGCCGCTTCAAGAGTTGTCGCGCCCGTATAGCTAGTAGCTCAGCGGACGAGAGCTTCGACGATAGCGGACGTACCATAAACGTGGCTTCTGCCAAATCAAACGGTAATATTGGCTCGACCCCATGCGCCATTTCGTACGGGGACATCCCGGTCGCTTTTTGCACCGTGATACGCTCTGCCCAAAATACTGCATGTACCACACTCGGCCACTTGGTCTCGTCCCCTTGCACCATCTTCATGATCGCTTTGCGGACGTCTCGATGCCGCCGTTCGACCGCACCGTTTGCTTGTGAGTTGTATGCTGAAATTTGTACCGGACTGACTTTGTACCTCTTATACAGTTCTGTCACGGCCTCGGCCACGAACGGTTTCCCGTTGTCCGTAACAACTTCGTACACCGGACCCCACCGACAGAAGATCTCCTCGAATATGAAGCTCTGTACTGTCCGGGCCGTTTCTGTACGGAGTGCACGCCATTCGACCCACGAAGTGAGCGAGTCTCGAGCCTGTATGATGTATTTAAAACCACCCGCTGCGGGCATTAGCATCGTATCAATAAAGACTTTATGAAACAAAGGTGCCGGGGTTGCCACCACCGGTGGAATGTGCTGAAGCTTGTACTGTCTTGTCTGGCAGTCGTGACACGTCCGTACAAACCATTTAACATCGTTCTCCATCCCTGGCCACCAAAACCGTTTTTGCAAGTTCTCTTTTACTGCAAATACCCCTTTGTGGCCCAGCTGATTGTGTGCCATCGACATGAGACCCATACGCTTTTCTGGCACGGGCACGATCCTGTGCTTCCCGTCCGGGCTCTTTTTCCACAACTTACCATCCCTTTCAAAATACTCAAGCGCCTGCCGAATGAGTTGCTTGTATTCTCCATCCGACATCCCTTCTGGCCGCTTTGGATCTACTAGGAATCCTTTCACCTGCTCCAACCGCTTCTCCTGCCGTTCTCTGCGTTCGGTCGTTGGCGGCCGCGGCTCGTCCGCCCTTGTTTCGTCCGCTTGTCCCTCCATCGCCAATACCTCCTGCACATCGCTCGAACTTCCCCACCTCTGCCACACCTCATACATGAACCCATATACCTCATCTATCCAGTCCTCGGCCTCGTCTCCATCATCCACTTCTCCGTCCGCTCGTCGTCTTCTCAACATTCCGTCCGCCCCGTGATGTCGCGCTGCTGGTACGTGCACCAATCGAAAATGAAACAGAAGGATCCCCGCAATCCACCGGTTAATCGTCGCGTTTGGTTGTATGTCCGGATTATTGATCATGCCCTTGATGTATTTAGCATCGACCTCGACTACCAGGTTCTTGATTCCAACAATATATCCTCGCACGGCCCTCAGCGAGCGGAATAAACCATAAAGTTCGATCTTCGCCTGCGAGTAGTTGGATTCTCTTGTATTCCATGTTCCGGACCCAAAACGGTTCGGATACCGGCGTCCGTCCGCTCCTTCCTGGAAGAGAATGTACCCGTACCCTATAATCGACGAGTCGACCGCGATAATGACCGGCAGTTCTGACTTATAGTCGATCGGCCTTAGTGCCGGACTGTCAATGATTCGTTGCTTCAACATAGCCATGGCGTCCGCGCATGCTTGGTCCCAGACGAACTCGATATTCTTCTTTGTCAGATTCGTCAACGGCCTCGCGATCCGTCCGTAGTCCTGGATAAAAATCCGTAGGACACTTGCGGTACCCAGGAATCCTCGGACCTCTGTGGCATTTCTTGGCGTTGGCCAGTCAACTATTTTTTTGACCTTTGACTCGTCCGGTACCCGACCCTTGTACGTACATTTGTTTCCCACTATAAGTCCGGCCGCTCTAGCGATTGTCATCTTCGGACCAGATATTGTAACCCCGTATGACTTCAAAACTTGTAGTACCTCATTGTCTCGTAGAAGGTGTTCCCAAATAAACCGTCTTATCCCGGGGTTCCCTGGTATTGTCTCGTACGAGCCGTCCGGCTTCTCGTACCGCGTTTTGGGTCCTTTCGTTACGATGTCGTCCACAAACGGCTCTGTCACGTCGGGTATATACTTCTGCAGCATAAAGCACACATCGTTGTGCAGGATTTGCATCGAGTTTGTGTAGCCCATCGGTATTGAAGTAAGCCGGAACGTCCCCATCGGCGTTTGGAATGTCGTCATGTCCCTCGAACGGACGTCCAGTTTGCGCTGATCGAAGGCAACGAAAAGGTCGTACGTCGAGTAGCATGCCCGTCCAGCATAAGATTCCCCCAGCTGATCCACGAATGGCGGTACGGCCGCATCCTTGATTGACACACCATTTAACGGCTGCAAGTCGTGCACCAGTCTGAGCGACTTTCCGTCCTTCTTAACCACACAGAACCACCGGCTTCGATAGGACGCGTTTGAAGGTTCGTACACTCCCGAGGCTATCTTGTCTTTGATGATCCTGATGACCTCCTCCCGGATCCCGTTCGGAATTGGTATGTTCTTGAGGACCCATGGTACGTGTTCGATCGTTGGGATCCTGACCGGAGGAAAGTACCCTTCATCAAATGTTCCCTTCTCGGACTCGTCCCATGCTATGGCCTTCTCGTGCGCCTTCACCATGAACTTCACCAGCTTCACTTCTTCGCTGGTTAGAAAGCCGTCCGGGTTCCAATCCATAGCATCATGCCTTTCTTGCGTGAGCCGTTGCCCTGGCGTGAACTCCGGCGGTTGTACAGGCAGCTCAGGCAACCCCTTCAAGGGGTCTGGGTGCCTGACCCTTTCCACCCTCATTTCCTTGGGCATTGTTGTTGGTACCGGACACACTTTATTTGCTACGGCCTTATACGCAAACATCTCCTCCCCCTCGATCCGCTCCTTCCGACCACCACTCTCTCCCCTGTTCTCCCTTCCTTGCAACAAGCCTGGGACTCCCTTCTCTTTATCCTCTCCATGCACCGGCTCCTTTCCTTCTCTTTTGCAAGACCCTGGTCTCTCGTCTTTATTGACCGAGTCCACAAACCACCTCAATTCCTCGATCCGGGCTCGAACCTCTAAATACCTGGCCCCTTCTTTCTCTTCCAGCTGTCTCTCCATCTCTTGTACTAATGTCTCTACTCTTTCGAACCACCTCTTCAGTCCGGCCCCTTGTCCGGACCCCTTCCCGCCCTTCCTGGCCTCGGACGCCAGTACGCTCACTGCCTCCTCCAATTCTCGCCATATATTCCACAGTCTGTCTTCCCCTCCCTCTTTCTGTCTCGACTTCGCCTCCTGCAGCGCAGACCCCTCTCCGCTGTCCGCGGCCGTCCGCAGTTCCTTCCCCTGGACTCCTCTAGCATTTTCCTTCATATGCCATGCAGGACCCCTACTCCGGACTCGTTCACATAGGCTTCTACCCCGCTCGGACGGTACTTCTGATCCATCCGCAAACATCACTCTGTTCCACGACCCTATTTTACACCGACCATTTGCCATATCGGCCTTCAGGTCCAAACACCCCCTCTTCCAGTGCCCCGGCCTCCAGCTGTTACGTCTCAACTTACGGTCTCGTATAGTTGGGTTTCGCAACGTTGGTTGCTAAGACTAATAGCGGAGCTAGGGCTCAACACTTTAGAGTCTTTACGTATGGACAAAGGCCTACGATGTGGAGTAGAGATAAAGCAGATGTATAGTGTGACTAGAGACGGGGGGTTTGACAAAGGAGATCGAACTTAGGGTTCGATCATGCTAAGTACAGGGGTTTATATACTATAGCTGCGGAGCGGAGATACATCTGATGAACAATAAGCAGAGAACAATAGGTCCGTAGACAATAGGCTACTAATAATAGTGTGGGAGCGGGGCAGAGGGTTAGGGCAAAGGGTTACATGTGGGGCTCCGGGATTGGACGATAAGAAACAAGGATGACTGAGCAAAGACAAGAATAGAAACAGATAGGGCAAAGGGTGCGGAGTCGTGGGAGTCTGTCGGAACAAAGGGGGCCGCTGACATAGTTAGAATTTGTAACACCAGCAGTAATAGCACCCATACTCTCTCCTCGTATTCCGGACATCTGGTATCCCTGATCCCGCCCCCTGAGCTACAGCCACGGTGAAAGTAAGAAAGGTAGTCAGTGACTGATCCGCTCAGCAATTCGGACGGTGAGAGTGAGAGCAACGAAATATATAATTTGAGGGTTGCGGGACGACGTGGGGTCGTGGTCCTGAGCTCTCGGCCTGAGACCCAAAGAGGGGGAAGGACCCCGACCCGGGACCAGACTCGAGCCGGCTACTACGGACATGTAGAGTATGATGAATACATGAGTGGTAAGAAAACAAAGATATTATGTCTACGAGGGAGGTGGGAATGGGTGAATTAAAATTGTGTCTAATACGAGAGCATCGCTGCGAGCGATGCGTAAGAAGCCGTGCGACAATGTCAAGAACAAGATACATACCTGCGAGCGATGCGTAAGAAGCCAAATGAGCTTGTACGCTTGCTCGCAGTCTAATATACTAAACAAACAAAGAGAAGGAAAGAAAGAAAGAAATGAGCCACAGAGGCTACATGAGGATGAAAGACGAAGGGATTGAAAGCAAGGACAAAGAGAAGAAAATAAGGTTTCGAGGTCCGCTCTCTACACTGACCCGGAGCAATTTACAATTGCTCCCATCATCAGTGACTGATCCGCTCAGCAATTCGGACGGTGAGAGTGAGAGCAACGAAATATATAATTTGAGGGTTGCGGGACGACGTGGGGTCGTGGTCCTGAGCTCTCGGCCTGAGACCCAAAGAGGGGGAAGGACCCCGACCCGGGACCAGACTCGAGCCACTTAGTAATGTGCTGGAAGGCCGGAGGACTGGGAAGGCATGTTGGAGGAGGGTGCCCAGTGGAGGAGAGAAGATAGCTGTAGAAGCCGACGAGTGTCGGATTCAATATACAATTTGTATGCGTCGCTACGCCAGCGGCCTAATAGTTGAATTTCGTAGTCTGAGTAACCAGCGTGGGCTGCCGCAGAAGCTCCACCGCGTCGAAAGCTATGGCCAGCAAAGAGGCTGCAGTCATAGCCTGCCTGCGATAGTGCAAGTCGTACAGAAGAGATGAAGGTGGCCCGAGTCAGAGGGAGATCTGGGGCAGTTTCAAAGAGGGGAGCATTGGGAGGCCGTGGGTAAGCCCGAAAGAGCTTCTGCATTGCCGCGACCGGACATGATGGCTGGCCCGGTGCGGCGGCAATGTAGATGGTGACCCCTTTGCGGAAGGGGTCGGTCTTCGAGGCTGGGAGGGCAAGGGTGAGATGATTGGCTTCGTCCATGGATGGGACGAAGGTGATGCTGCTCCGGGACAAATGGGTAGCGGGGTTGAATTTATCATTGCGTGTGGTAAACTCGCCGCAGCGCAGGAGGCCTGCGAATGCGAGACAAGAAGCGGTGGTGATGATTTGATGGAGGGGGTTGGTACCGGGTTGGAGGTGTGCGAGGAGGTCGTGAAGCACCGGGAGTGTAATTGGTTGCTTTGGCTTTCGCCCGCGTTCGCCGTGGTAACGCTTGACTCCTCGGATGATGCGCTGGACCAGCGGGGACTCGCATGGGGAGAAATCGAAGCCGGATTCGATGTGAAGTGATTTGACGTGTGTAAGGTATGCTTTGACGGTTGATGGCTGTACGGAGCCTGCGATGGATGCGATCCATGCGAGAATGGCCTGCTGAGAGGCAGGGAGGATGTCCCCGTCCCGGTGGACGAAGCCATTGAGCTCGGCGAACTTGCGAAAGGAGCGTTGTCCGGCGGAGTACGTGTTCCGTGTGGAGGAGGCAAGCCCGTGAAATAAGTAAAATGCGACGGGTGGGGACCACTGGGGGTGGTCTGTGTACCAAGAGGACGGAGGACCTTGGTTGAGGGCTTCGGGTTGAGATGCGGTGCAAGTTCAAATAATCGTGCATATAAAAAACGTGAAGCAGCGTCAGCAATTGCATTTTCAGCGGATGATAGCCAATGCGATGAGAAAGAAAAATCAAGCCGACAAGCAAGCTCGAGGAAGCTGCGGAGGATCTGCATGACCGGAGGGGACCGATTAGTGAGCGACTCGAGTGCTGCACATACTGCCTGGTTATCGATATGGAACACAACATGATGTGCGCGAAAGTGTTCCCCCCAGCAAAGGACTGCATGGAGGACAGCGAAGAGCTCCTTGAACTGAATGTCATGCCTGCGATAGCGCCTAGGAACGCGAGTCGCAAACCAGGAAGCCGAAAAAATACCGCCAATACCTTTTGTACCGCTAGCATCAGTGAAGATGTGTACCACCGGTCTTCGTGGCGCAAGAAGACGAATGCCATTCCATGTTGTAGCTACAGCCAGCCACCAGTCCAGATCTCTACGGACAGCGGAGGTAATCCTGCGACGCGTGTTCCGAGAGCGAAAGGAAGATGAGAAGGTGTAGAGTGCGCGTAGAAATGCCCGTGATAGTGGGATGACCTGCGAAGTGAATTGTAGGAATCCACTGAGCTCCTGTAGCTCTTGCAGTGTGCAGTGTGATTGCGTGCGCCAAAGATGGAGAAGCTCGCTGAGATAGCGATGTTTGTCTGGCGGTAGACGAGCTTCCATGGTGATCGAGTCGAGAGTGATTCCGAGATACTCAATGGTTGTTGCTGGACCGATGACTTTCGAGTCCTGGAAGGAGAGGCCAAGATGGTGTCCTAATGATAGTGACCAGTCGAGTGCTGCGTTGACAGTTGGGACTGGGAGGGATGGTGCGAAGGTAGCCAGGAAATCGTCAAGATAGTGCCGTATTCGAGCAGGAAGGTGTCTCTGCATAATCCAGTGCAGGCCTTCAGCGAAGAGGTTGAAGATGTAAGGTGCCGAACGAAGGCCAAAAGCGAGGACAGTGTCAAAGTAGTACTGTCCATCCCATTTGAACCCCAGCAAGTGCCAATCATTGGGACGGACGGGGATCTGCCGAAAGGCAGCCTCTAGATCTAGTTTAACGAATAGTGACCCCGGTCCCGATGCAACGAGGTCATCAACTGCACGAGCAAAGGAATCGTATGCTATCGTACCTTCGGCCTCGCAAATCCCATCATTAACAGAGGTGCCCGTTGGCCAAGAAAGATGATGGATACGGCGGGTTTTTGATGAGTGCTTTCTAGTAACAGCACCAAGGGGAGAGCACCGGAAGTTTGCTAATGGTGGCTGAGGGAAGGGGCCGCTCGTGCGCCCGTTTGCGAGCTGCTTTGCGATGTCGAGGGAGATGGTGGAGGCATGAGTGAGAGCGGAGGGCAAGTTGGGGCATTCCTGACCGCCCACTCGAGTGCCAGAGTATCCCAGATTTGCCCCTGACCTCATAATTTGATTTAGTGTCGCGGGAAATGCCGGATCGGGGTAATCATTTAAATAAAGTTGCCATGCCACCGGATTTAGATTAGATTGAGCAGGAGTATCATGGTCATTAATGTACATCAAGGGTTGATTAGCGCGTGGGAGCGTGTTTGGACGTGACGGTGGCAACGCGAGAGGGGGAAATAAAGTGGCGTGAGAAAGCGGTACTGAATTGGGTATATGTAAAGAACCCGAGGTCACGGAGCAATGGGGGCCGGTTGTTTCGGGTACGGACGGTATTCCCATTGCCGGCGGACCCTACGCGGAAGATGCCGATGGGCATTTGGGCTCCGTGTGATCCCCCTTTCCACATTTTGCACATATATGCGGCCGCTTCCACTTGCAGGGGTTGTCGCACTCTCCTCTGTTCCACTTGAGGCACGCAGCCTTAGGATCATTGCTGGCCATCGACGGGCGCTTCGCAGTCGCTGACTTCAATGAGGCGATAGTGTGTGCACGCACATTCTTGTACAGAAATTGGCCTGCAAGTTTAGGGTCAAATTCCTCCCACTGGTGGTACTGCCCGAGACGCATATCTTCGAGGCGCTTTGTGAAGAACAGAGTATGGTAAGCACGAACAGCATGCCATTCGTAGTCTGTTGCATGTGAAATGAGTTGTGCTGTGTAGCAGGACAAGTAATATGGGATCCGCCCAAGGGTTCCGACTGCTGCTGTATGTGCAAGGAGAATGGCAAAATAACGTTGAAGAGGGTATAGTACCGCGTAGGGGTTTGGGTAATCCTTGCTTGTAGCATTCCCAGTGCCCACGCGCATTTCAAGCTTGCCGTCCGCGCCAACGGTGAACTCTGGCATCTCCTTACGATGGTCAATCCGATTGTCCAGTTTATGCAGATCCTCCGCCTGGAAGGTATGATTCAGGATGCTCGCAAGGACTGTTGCGCTAACATCCGGAAATAGCGTGATGAGAGAGGGTGACGCACCATATGCGGGGTTGGAAGAGTGCGGGGGGATGAAGCCTTCGTGGTTAACGGTGTTGGAAGGTGGTGCTGGTGGTGCTGGTGGTGCTGGAGGGATTGGGGGTGGGTAGTTTGACGAGCTGGCTGGTGAATCTGCCCGAGAGGGTACCCATGTCTCTCTAAGTATTGCTGCAAGGGCTTGGAGGTCGGCTTCGGACAGAGTAGGCTTTGCAGGAGGGGAGGGTCCATCTGCTGGTGAGTCGTTAGGAGCCATAAGTGCTTTGCCTGTGGCAGTAGGTGAGGCAGAGATGAGGTTGGCAGGAAGAGCTGGTGACTTGTCAGATGGAGACTCCGGAAGTGGAGGGAGGTTTTCAATAGAGATGTGATGCGAGATGCGAGGGCTGATGGCAGGGGGAATGAGCGGTACTGACGTAGCAGTGCTGTTCTGCGTGAGTGCTCTGCGGGTGAAGGCTACTGTGCGCTGCGGATCTGCTTGGTCTGATGCCGTGGACTGCGAGCCTTGTGTTGACGATGTCTTAGATCTTTTTGCCCGAGGTGGCATAAATGAATTAAAATTGTGTCTAATACGAGAGCATCGCTGCGAGCGATGCGTAAGAAGCCGTGCGACAATGTCAAGAACAAGATACATACCTGCGAGCGATGCGTAAGAAGCCAAATGAGCTTGTACGCTTGCTCGCAGTCTAATATACTAAACAAACAAAGAGAAGGAAAGAAAGAAAGAAATGAGCCACAGAGGCTACATG
The DNA here is from genome assembly GCA_910574555.1 of Trichaptum abietinum. Classification (NCBI taxonomy): domain Eukaryota; kingdom Fungi; phylum Basidiomycota; class Agaricomycetes; order Hymenochaetales; family Trichaptaceae; genus Trichaptum; species Trichaptum abietinum. The sequence continues at coordinate 3,089,028 of CAJTBE010000005.1, read as the reverse complement.
AGGATGAAAGACGAAGGGATTGAAAGCAAGGACAAAGAGAAGAAAATAAGGTTTCGAGGTCCGCTCTCTACACTGACCCGGAGCAATTTACAATTGCTCCCATCATTAGGGAGGGGAGTGTAGCAAATAACCCAATAAGAAAGAAGAAAGAAGACAAAGACAATTGAAAGTGTGAAACCAAGTAATGTCTGTCAAGCGTCCGCGCCAGTACGCCGAACGACTCTCGAGACCAGTAACTCAAACCAACTCGCTGTCCAACCCTCAGGCTAACAAGCCTCTGTCTGTCTGCTAAGTGAAAACCACAAAATGTCCCTGGCGCCGACTGTCCGAGTCCGATGCTACCAAGCGTCCGTACGCTGAACCAGTCCTCGCGACTGCCGCAAACTCAGTGAAAACCACAAAATAAGAAAACCCCGCGGCTCCTCGAAGGCAATGTGCAGCTTAAACCTATGCTCAAGCTCACAAGGCCCCGTAGTCGTCGTTCCGTCGAAAGAACTAAAGTCGTACCGAACGCGCTCGCGGCGCAGACGTCAGACTCGTTCTCGCTCTCGCTCACACTCACGCACGTAGTGGTAGGTGGATAAAAGCTAAATTCTCCCACGGTGTACATGGGGTGATTAACACAAGTTAATATCGCGTGTGAACCCGGCTACTCCGGGTGTCACTTCTACCGCCGAGCCCCGCCATCATTCTCCCGCGCCACTTCCTTCCCTGCTTCCCACGCCACTTCCTCTCGCGCGCACACGCACAAGTCCATGTCTGCTTTCTCCGAACGGCCGTTCGCTCGTCCGTTCGTACGTCGGACACTGGCTTTGTTCGTTCGTTCATTGGCCGTGAACACTGGACTGGTCGTATGCTCGTTCGCTCGAACCGTTTGTTCGTACGAGCGTCATCCGATCACTCATCTGTTCGAGGCCGGACCGTCCGAACACTGTCTGTCGTCCGCTCGTCCGCCGGATGATGTTCTTCTCCTTTTTGCGCGGCCGGTACAGTTTTCCCTGGCTCGCTCGTTGGCGGACTTGCTTCTTGTGTCTTTGGACTGTGTTCTCTGGCTTTCCCGGACGTGTTCTGCCTGGCTTTGCTGCTCCGGACTCGTACGGACTCGTACGGACTCGTTCGGTCTTGTACTTGTGCACCGGACTTTGCTGCTCGGACTTGTCTGGGCCTCGGACTCGCTCTGCTGTTGCTGTTGCTGCTGCTGGGCCTGTCACGAACACTGGATGGAATCCAGGTGTTACAACGGCCCCCTTATCCTTTACCCTCATTTCCTCCTCTCTTTTGGCCCTCACTAGTACGGAGAGCATCTCACCCATCTCCCTTATTGACTCAAGCAGATCTGACAGTTCCCCGTTCGCTGCCACTTTGTTTAAGTTGCTTCCTTCAAAAATCCGAAGCACTTGCCCATACGACTGCTTCTGCTGCAGCCCGTCCGGTAAGCTGTCCACCATTTTGCTGAGCCGACTCAGTTCGGCCTTGAGCCTCTCTACCTCCATCCTATATCTCTGTCCTTGCTTGCCCCTTGCTCCTTCTTTGAGTCTTTCAAGCTCGAGCTCCCCTTTTTCCTTTCTTTCTTTGGCTGACCAGTGCAAAACCTTTCCAACCAATGTAATCAGTGTAAACTACCTAAGCCCAATAGGGGCGACAATTAAAAGTCTTTTTGTGTGCTACACAAAAACCCTCCCTCGCGGTGGGCTCCAGATGAAAACAAGAAGTTTTGAGGGTGAGCGGGTGTGCAGCACAAGACCTATGTAGGTACAAAGGTAGAATAGATAGAAGGCAAAGAAGGAGAAGACAAATGAAACAAATAAGAACCGTCCGTCCGTCCGTCCGTCCGTCCGTCCGTCCGTCCGTACGAGACGACCACAGAAACTCAAACTGTCCGATGTAGGGAGTGGAAACTCCCTGGTTGTGGATTAAGTAATACATCCCTGTTTAGTAGCTCATGTACTTCTGTGTCGCTCTGACACATGGAACAATAACAACCTCTTGGGACTGAACCACACCCTCCCCCTCAACCGGACTTACTGTCTAGGATGCTATTCAGCATCTAGACAAGCAGTCCTTCTTACATCTGGAGCCCACCGCGAGGGGGAGGTTCACTGTGGTTTTTGTCTGGTCTGTTCCAGCCAAAATCACAACTGTGTAGCTGATTTTGAGCTGTCATCCATCCAACACACTATCCATCCATTGGTTTCTGGTCCACCTACCAGTCTATAACTCTCACTACAGCTCCTGGGAGCTCTTCTGCACACTCCTTGAAGTTTCTGGAGCCTCTGTTGCCATACAGGAGGTCCTGTCTTCCCTTCAAAGTCTACTGTGACGCTTTTGGTCAATTTTGCGTCACCCATATCTCTGTCAATTCGCCATCGTTTGCCACACGCAGTACCTCATTCGAAGCGTCCTGAATAGACCTCTCTTTCGACACCTTACGCATAGGAATCGGTGGAGCGGTTATGGAGTTATGGTCTGTGTTGTGCTGAGGTGTTTCTGCTAGATGAGGGGGTACAGTGATGAGCCCATACCACAAGCTATGCTTATTCCTTTCGCCTTGAAACTTCTTTGTTGGAAAGCCCTTGTCCTACCCTTTCCATACGCTATCCAATCGTCCCAATCGGTGCCCAACTCGATATTCCTTCGACATGATCGCATTTTTGGTGTTTTGGGGTTTTCACCCCCATTGCACAGTCAATATCTCACCAACCACTGCACCTGCAATCGCCCAAGCAGTTTCTATCGATTCAGCTCGTCAATCTCGTTCGTTTGACACCCCGCGCGCGTCTATCGCATCCGCACATCCGCCGCTATCGTGTTTTTCGTTGTTTTCTGTTTATCCCACCGTGTTTCCGCCGTATCTCGCCAACCGGGTGTCCGATCTCCGTGATTATTTCGCCGCAGTGCAGTACTGGATCATACCTTTCCATCGAGTCCTTACACACACCGTTAAGACGTCTGGCGCCGAAGTTGTGTTTCGATTCTTGTACCCCTTCTCCTCATCTCTTTGTTTCTTCACCATGCCTACTGCTTCTGAACATGTTATGTCTTATGATTTCCTCACATCTCCTTCTCATCTCTTTCATGCTTCATACCCCTGCTTCCTCACTGTGTTCTCTCCATCATTTGATCACCATCTGTCTTGCTCATGTCATTCCTTGCCTTGCTCCTCTGCCATTACCCTTCTTCCCCATGATGTGCTTCTTCTTATCTTGCCACCACACGAGCTGGTGTTTTCGGATTGACATCGTTTTTCATTCTTGCTGAGCTTGGCTCCAGAGCAGTCAAGCAGCAATCCATATCACTGGTGGAAGGATGGTTCTGAAGGGGTGTTGTGAGTTGAGGATTAGATGTGGACTTGGTCAGATGAATATCTTTTGTTATTGATTTCACTATGTATGCAACTGGGGACAGTTGCTATCTGAGTCTTGGGTAGATGTAGGGAGTGGAAACTCCCTGGTTGTGGATTAAGTAATACATCCCTGTTTAGTAGCTCATGTACTTCTGTGTCGCTCTGACACATGGAACAATAACAACCTCTTGGGACTGAACCACACCCTCCCCCTCAACCGGACTTACTGTCTAGGATGCTATTCAGCATCTAGACAAGCAGTCCTTCTTACACCGACCACCGTCCGCGCCCGTCCGCCGAACAACTCTCGAGACCAGCAGCTCAAACCAACTCCCAGTCCAACCCTCAGGCTATCGAGCGTCCGTCCGTCCACTAAGTGAAAACCACAAAATAACAATTCCACCCGTGGCCCGTGGATCCTTGGTCTTGCTGAACGGACACCGGCTGGTAGGATGAGCCTATGCTCAAGCTCTCACCGGTCCACCGCTCTTCGTCCTCGTTTGCACACGCACACAAAATAGATGGTGGTGGTAACCAAGAGAAAGCTAAATTTTCACATGGTGTACATGAAGTGACTAACACAAGTTAATATCACGTGTGAATCCGGCTATCCCAGCCACACTTCTACACCCGTTCCCCGAGTCTCCCGCGCCACCCCTTTACTTCCCACGCCACGACCCATAATATGCGTACGCACAAGTCCCTTTACTGTCTGTCCTTCGTCCGTCCGGCCGTCCACTCGTACACTCGTACGTCGGACACATGCATTGTTCGTTCGTTCATTTGGCCGCAAACACCAGACTGCTCATATGCTCGTCGCTCGAACCACTCGTTCGTACGCGCGTCATCCGAGCACTCATATGTGTGTGGCCGGCCCGTCCGAACATTGTCTGTTGTCCGCTCGTCCGCCGGATGATGTTCTTCTCCTTTTGCGCGGCCGGTACCGTTTTCCCTGGCTCGTTCGCTGGCGGACTTGCATCTATTATCTTCGGACTGTGCTCTCTGGCTTTTCTGGACGTGTTCTGCCTGGCTTTGCTGCCCCGGACTCGCTCGGACTCGTTTGGATATGTTCTTGTGCGCCGGACTTGCTGCTCGAGCTTCTCTGGCTTCGGACTTGCTCTGTTATTGCTGCTGCTGGATCTGCTGCGAACACTGGATGAAATCCAAGTGTTACAGCGAGCGAAGGCTTTCGAACGATTAGTGAGGCGGGATAGTACGGGGGATACGAGGTATATTGGATGGTCCGTGCGGAGGGTCGGACACGCGTGCAACACCGGGCTGTCTGTCAGGCGGTCTATTTTATTTCATATTTTCTTTCTTCTCCTCATCAGAACCAGCTGGACCCCGCAACTTGAATATATTCAGTGGTTGCGAGGCGGGCAAAGGGGATGAAGGCCAGTAATGTATAAAAGATGCACTGGCTTCGAGGGGAGAAAGACACCAGCTACGTAGTTGAGTACATAGCGATTCAGGCCCTCGAGCTCTTCTGAGTGGTTCAAATCAGTCACTGCTTGTCCTCTATACGTCTCAATACATCTGCTCTCTACTCTACACATCTTTCGAACCTGTCTTCGAACTCTCTCTCTGCGCCTTCGCGACCCGTCGTAACGCTAGTATAGCATTTGACTCAGGTTCGAAGCCACCTCGAAGCCTCGTTTCTACTTTGGACCTCGCTCGAGAGGTTCGATCCTTTCGTTGGAGTGTTTGTATCTTCGAAAACCCTTTGCTACCCTTCGTCGAAGTGATCTGTGTACCCGAACACGCCCTACTTTCCTTGTTTTCCCCCTTTACCACTCGTAACCCATTCCCTGCGGGCGATCCACTCGCTCTCTTTACTTTCTCTTATTTTTGTTGAGTGCTTCGCATCAAGCGTCCACTTTTCATTGACCTAACCACCTTTTACCCTTCAGCGGGCTCATAGTGTATTTTATTAGGCTTTAAATACATTTGTTACATTACTTTTTATTGTACTTATTGTGTCCTTATGACTTCCTTATTTTACTTATTTGAAAACTGAACAACTGCGTGTCTGAATGCCTGAAGCACTGAGAGCACTGATTCAGCCAACTTGTCCTTATTTCAGCCGGCTTGTCCTGAATAATGGGAGGACATGCATGAATAAGGCAAGCTTGCCTTATTCAGGCTTCAAGTCACTCAGGACGTTTAAGTAACGCTTAAGTCACTTTCAGCAGAAAGTAGTTTCCCTGATGCACTGGTCGGAGCCGCACATGTCACCGGTTATGGAGATTCATTCTCAGGGACACTGGCAGCAACTCTATTATCAACAGGGAAGTCGGCTTTCAAGGACTGCTTGATATGACGCCTACAACCTTAGGATTCGAGCAAGATGTTCTTCACGATGGCAAAGTATCTGACCTTCTCGTTCATTTCGCTGAGTCACTCCATCTCGCAATTCTCCTCAGTCCAGACTAGTGACTTCACCGCGGCCAATGAGTTGAGATGCAAGGTATGGCCTACATCACCTCTTCACCCACGAATAAGGGCAGTGTTGGCTCTTTCGGTGCGCTAACTTGAATGTTGGGTGCCAGTGACTGCCAACTTGTCGATGAGGGGGTGTATGTGGTGAGGCAAGACGTTGTCAATCTCGTACACGAAAGCTAGTCGTGCTCATACTTCGTCCTGTACGACAGACCCAGAGCATCTCTGCTTCCTTCAGATCCTCTTCTCCACTCTGCTTGTTTCGGCACTCCCTGTTCTTCATTCTCGCCTGTCTGTTTCTCGCCCGACACTATGGCACGAGTGCTACGCCCGTGATCCCCGTCTTCGTGCGAGACGAATGCTTAGACTCAATTCATTTGAACAGTTTGTGTAGGTATGCAGTCATGACACTAGCACATCTTCTGCTCAGAGGACTTGTTTTAGCTAACAGAGGGAAAGGGTTCTCGACTCCACGCGCAGAGAAATGGACATTCTCCGAAGACGATTTCCGGCTGAGAAATTATCTCCGACTGGCTTCTGAAAACGATCCGCTTCTTAGTGTGCCACCGGACGAAGACGTATGTCGATCCCGAAAACTGTGGTGAGGAGATCACATGGACGCTTGTCATCGCGCGACAGTATTTAAATGACTTGTCGTGGTCTTTTCTCCACTCTGCTTGCTTCCGTCTCACACCATGTCCCTCATTCTCATCGTCCTGTCCCTCGCCAAATACTGTAGCAGCAGTGCTGCACTCGTTACCTCCCCCTCGCCAGACAACTTTGCGCCGATCTCTACGTCAGCCGAGTCCCGCCCCCTTCGCACTGTCTGGGACATCGTCAGGAACTGTCTTGCCACATTGCTTGCGGCAGCATGGATATCCGCACACCCGAATGCACCGTGGCTCGAGGAGAAGAGCTGGGCGTTTCTGACTCGTCGGATTTCCCTCATGTGCCTGACCGTGATCAGGCCGGAGGCGATGATCCTGTCTGCATTACAGCAGTGGCAAGGCGCCGTGATGTTAAGAGACGTGGTCAATACAGTACGCCCGACATCAGGTATTATTCTATTCGTTCTCGATTTCGGAATAACTCAAGTTGACACAATTTTTTGTAGGTCCACAGTGGACGATGGTACATGCGCATTTCTTGCTCATGGGTGGCTTCATAGTGAATTATATGAAGGGCGAACTCCCTCACTCTTTGGACGCCTATGAAGTAGAGAAGAACGGCATCGTGGTGCAGGAATGCGTCCTCTTTCCCACCACCCTTCATTCACTACTGCAGAAGCAATTGATTGACTTCCCGGATACGACAGCGAAAGAAATCAACGACAGATCTAACGGAAACATCGGCACTAAAATCTTGAAGGCATTCGCTATGATGCAAATCACCTGGTTCTTCGTCCAACTCTTCGCACGCGCACTCCAGCACTTGACGATCACGCTGCTCGAGCTCACGACAGCTGCGTCGGTCGTACTCATCGTCATCATGTACATTATCTGGTGGAGCAAACCGTTCGATGTCCGCCAACCGATTGTTCTCCGCACAAAGGAGGTGGAGTTGAAGCTCGCACAAATGGTCGTGGGGCCCAACGAGGAGACAATGAAGTGGTGACGATGCGGGCTATGTTCGTCCAAGGACTTCAGAGAGATGGACTTTATTCAGATACATTTTTTCGGCGAGGGGGCTCCCACCTATCGCTCTGAGTTTCCCATGCCACCAATCTCTGATACGTAGTACGTACTGTAATCATGTATGATTTTGACATTGTCTTCTTTCCCTCACTTATCACTGTATATCAATGTCTACTATAGAATGCCAAATACCATGCGTTTATCGCCGAGCTCTCCTCATTCCATCCTCTTTTATGTCAAATTGCCAGTTTCCGACAATGAGATCGCAAGCACATCCGCTTTCTCCTGTCTCCCCTGCGTCCCGCGACACGCCGGTACACAATAGTCACCTCATACTTAAGTTAGTTTATTATTTTCGGGGCCGAGTGCAAATTGCATGCATCGGCAACATGAATCTTCGTGCTAATCGCGGGCCTTGGAGGATCAAGTTTTCCTAAACGGGATGAGTCGGAATGTCATCGCTCGGCCTTGCTTTCATCATACTATATACGCCCATCAGTCCTTTTCGCAGCATGTCATGGCATGATCCAATTCTCGAAGAGAAAGGGAAAGATATCACCAGTGAACCAGAACTTCGGGAACTATTCAGACGAACAGCAAAAATCCGAGTAGGAAGGGCTCTTAAGGTCACTCTGGAGGCCGTCTTTGCTGATGGTTGAATGCGTCGTATCGAATAACTGCTTCCAACGTCGTCTAATAAGTCTAGCATAGTATTCAAACCCAGCACTCAGGAAATTCGTGACTGAGAAAGTGTAGGATTACTTCGCTGACTTCCCGGACTTGCAGGAAGAGGCAAGCAATGCAGTGTACGACCTCTGCGAAGACCAAGATCAAACCGCGCGTTCCTTGCAGTTGCTAATCCATCTAACGCTCACTTCACGATATAGGTCCGTATACTAGGGTATGGTGCCATTGCGTCGGTCTCTACAGTAGCCAAAACCTGACTGTTACGAAACGCGGATGTTCTTGTTCAGCTGCTCCAGAGTGGTAAGCCATCATTACGGAGGTTTATAGCATGCTCTAATGTATCCATGACGTAGATGATGAGCGGGAAGTGGCAGTAGTAAAGAGGGCACTTCAAGAACACGTTGATCTCGACCCGCTGCATATACTTCAAATGCTCTGTGAACAGTGCTCATTCGAAGCTGAAAGATTAGACGGCGATGAAGAGCGGGCTCTGAGGTCACGACTGAGGAAGCTGGTTGTGGATTTCGTATCTGAGTAGTATCGTGGATGCGTGGCTCGAGTTGTAAAAGATGCGAAAGTGGAGAAGGTAGTAGTGCGGGGCTTAGTCCAGGTAGGTTTCTGTCGAAAAAGACTTTCAGAAAATTTCTTACCATCTGCACAGGCTATACCCAGAGCCACACTAGCTGAAAGACAGAAGCTTATCAACGACATCTTACCACCTTTCAGTTCGCAAAGCTCGACTGAGACATTCGATATCGTACTCGACAGAAGCCGCTCAGCAGTATGGCACGGTCCATCTCGTCTTGCCAAAAATGCGGAAGCCTCGCTAAAGTCTTGAAGTTGAGGACCACCAATCACTCACTACGTTCTATTCGAGGGCACAACTTGGCTCATGTACTAAAACGGGCTCTATAAGATATAAGACGTCGCCAACTCATTCGGCGTTGTTTCTCAGGTCTTCCAAGCTTCACCTGGTTCTCCTGTTTCCACACCTCTCCCTTCGACAGTCTCAAAGGCCTGCGAAGAGATGCGTATATCCACTCTTCTCGCTTAAGGATTGTATTCTGCTTTAGCTTCTACCCGTGGTGGTCATGATAAGGGGGCGGCGATGACGATAGTACTTTTACTTCCTCTGCGGCAGGCGCGACGTCCACAGGGAATGTTACTTCAGGTGGCTTCGGTGGTAGCGTGACGGGTTTGACGGGAGATTTGCCGTGTAATAGTGTGAGTCCGTATCTTCAATTTACTAAAACGAGCCTCCGCCTCGCTCTTTATGGGTACGTTTAGTGACTCGGAGGTGTATCTCCGCCGTAGTGGATGGGTCTGTCGTCGAGTACATCTTACAGAGCATTGGCTCCGCAAATCTCGGATGGATGGCGATGTTTATTATTCTTCCTTCATGTTTCAAGCTTACATGACTTTTTTGATGGAGGAATTTGTAGGGGTTGGTTCGCAAATATCCAACACTCCAACTCCGATGGCTCAGTGACGGTATCGCAGAGGCAGGCATCTGGGGAGGTTATGCCCACAGTTGTCTCGTCTCCTCCACGAGTGACGACTCCTCTTTCGCGCCTAACAAGTCTCTCGGGCTCGACTCCGAAGCTTGGCTACAACATTCGGGTAAGTACATTAGATCGCACCATCTCGGCAATCTAACACTCATGGTGTTTCGTGCAGGCCAACTCAGATACAACGCAGACGGTCATTTGGGCATTTGGCACGACGAACCCTGGATCTTCCGCAACAGATGCACCCCTCACACAACATGCAACAGGAAACTCTGGAACCCTTTCCCTCGATCTCAAGGCTAAAGCACTATCCTCCAGTTCTTCAGTGTCGGGCTTGGGAAGCTCAGGCTTTGTTAGCACGCCTTTGCTGCCATTCCAGAAGCCCGTCATTAGTATCGCGTTCCTGATTCTCCTTCCCGCCGGTGCGCTGCTAGCAAGGTGGCTAAGGACATTCTCGCGCCATTGGTTCAAAGGCCACTGGATCATTCAGTTCTACCTTGCTGGACCCCTCATCGTTACTGGCATTGGCCTCGGTATTGGAGCGGTGAAGAAGACTGGTGCTTCCCATCTGGATGATACGCACAAGACGTGGGGCATTGCCATCTTCGTTCTTTACCTTCTTCAGTGCTCGCTTGGAGGAATCATCCACTTTATCAAGCCGAAGCCGAAGATAGATCCTTCGACTGGATTGTCTGTCCCTCGCGCTAGTCCTCCGCAAAACTACAGTCACGCAGTATTGGGCCTTGCTGTCATTGATCTCTCGCCCCTAGTGACATGACAAGGTGAAGCACCGAAAGGTGCTAACGCTGCGTGGATTGCTTGGGTAATTGTAAGTGCTTCTCCGCTCAGTTGAACACACATCGGACTCACTAACGGTACTCATTTAGCTCTTGCCGTTGCTCTATGGCTTTGGCCTCTTCCTGCTACCAAGGTAATTCAACCAGGAACGAGCCTCTCACACAGCCCGTGATGATGTCTCTCTCAGCCCTCTCTCGTCCCACCCATCTTCCCAATTTCATATCGCATGGAATATCGCCGCTGCGTCCGCTGACGGCCAGGATAGGCAGGACACAGGGCACAGCAAGGGGACTACCTGCACATTGATGGCAGCGACGACGAGGACGAGAAAAGTACTTATGCGCGTGGTGATCCGGATGCGGAAAAGGTTGTGCTGACAGCATCCATTTCAGAGAGACGCGGAGTAGGAGTGGGAGTGGCACAGGAAGCTCGAGCTACGCCTTCATGGAAATGCATGAACGCTTTTTAATGTCACAGGTGCGCCTCGGGGAGCGTACGAGATAGAACGACACGATATTGATTGATGCCAAGAAATTTTATAGGTCACAAAGCGCATTTTTTCTCTCCTACATAACTAATACTGGTGAAGGACATATTAAACACCCATAACCGTCTATGATGATCAACAGTAGAACTAGCATGTACATGTGATTGTAAATCGATATTGACAATTGTTAACGTTCGTTTTGAAGAAGTATATCGAAGATGCGTGTAAAAAATATCGGACAAATACTCTTCCTTCGGTTCCTCTTCAAGCAGAGATATTTCCGAATTCATGTTGCCCTGATTCCTTTCATCCTCATAGCAAGAATTGCACTTGCGAAGAAACCTTCTGTGGACGATGTTAAATGGATGCAAAAATGAGAGACGGAATGACAGTATATATGTACCTTTCGAGATATTGCTCCTTCTCTTCCATGTCGTTCTTAGAATCTAGGAGTCTAGTGTAGCCATCACAACGGAGTCGCTCTCGCCGAGCGTTCTCAGAACGGCGATAGTCCTCCAGCTTCCTCAGCCTCTTCTTTTCCTCCTTGCGATCGTGTCGCTCCTTGCAGATCTTGTAAAAGTTGGAGTGCCTTCGAGAGCGGACTCCTTTGTCTTGGTATTCTATTTGTCCGTCCATTGGCATCGCCTCTTTGGATAGCGGTGCTGGTGGGCAGGAGGAGATGGGCGATGACGAATAGCATGACGATGTATATGAGGAATGGTCGTAAGATTTAGCTTCGCCATGCAGGTTGCGTTTATCTTCGTTTTTAAGAAGTTTATCGAAGGGCCGTGTAGAAAAATCGCACAAAAACCATTCCTCCTTCGCCGAGTGCTCTTCAAGCAGAGATATTTCCGAGTTCATGTTGCCCTGATTCTTTTCATCCTCATAGCAAGAACTGCACTTGCGAGGAAGTGGTCTGTGGGACAATGTTAAATGGATGCAGAGATGAAGAGCGGGATGAGAGGATGTATGTACCTTTCGACCTGCTCCTGAGTACGAGACTCTTCCATGTCCTTTTTCATCTGATTGTCGCGCGTTGTTTGTTTCGCGTTTGACGGCATGATTCAAGAGGATGATAGTGAAGCAGAGGAGACTTAGAAGGTTTGAGTTGGGAAGGCGAGCTGTGGTAACGAGTAGAGCGCTAGTTTTTTTGTGGTCGAGTGTGATAGTGAGGTGGCTGGCTGCTTCCTGCCATGTTATATATGATTTCTGCCATGCCTTGAGATGGTCTGAGACAAGATTCTAAGATAGACTTTCCGCCGATCCTTCTTGACGTGCGGAGTCTGAAATGCACAGCCACATGCCCCTACATCCACCATCCATCTCTCTTTTCTTTGGATGGACGGATGTTTCAGATCGAAAAGAGCACTACCTTGCATTGCTTGTAGTGCTATTATTATGATCGAGAAAACATTTCGTTTCGTCCTCTTGCGTCCCCGATAACCATCACTGGCAGGACGATCATACTAGCTTTACGATAATGCAGATCCAAATACAGTGACTCAAAATACCGGACCGATGTTTTGAAATTTTTGCTTGTTTCTTTAATAACTTTGTACATACACAACATAATTACATGAAACTTTGACGTGTAGAAAGACCTATATCTCTAGTTTCTGTCGATATAAATTATGTACTGTAATTGTACAAAATGAGCGAGCTATGAGCAAAACAAAATGGCAAGTCATTGAGACAGTATTTTTAGGGGTGTTCCGGAAAATAAAATAAAATCATTGGAAAATAAATCTAGTACTTGGTATGCTTTCCCTTGGCTTCAATCACTGCTGCCATTTGCCTAGGCATACTTTCTATCAAGTCCTGACAAAGTTTTAGCTGGAATCTTGTTCCACTCAGCCTGAATCCTATCCCACAACTCCAGAATTCCTTTTGGCGGCTGAGGATACTCCTTAAGCCTCTCCTTGATGTAATTCCACAGATGTTCTATGGGATTAAGATCAGGGGAGTTAGCAGGCCACAATAGGACAGTGAATCCATTATCCTCAAACCATTTCTTGGCTTTTTTGGATGTGTGCTTTGGATCATTATCCTGTTGGAAAATGACGTCTTCAACAGTTTTGCCATATTCGTTCAAGGAATCCATCAAGTCTTCATCCAGAATTGACACGTAGAGGTCTGCATCCATCCTTCCATCGATTTTGACCAGGTTCCCCTTCCCTTCCCAATGCATACAGCCCCACACCATGACACTTCCGCCACCAAATTTCAGGGTTTCCTTCACCTCTCTATCAATCAGGCCCTCTCCCTTCTTTTTCCATGTCCATTCCCTCCCATCTGACTGTAGGCGATTGATTTTAGTCTCATCTGACCAAACAACTCGCATCCAGTCATCTATGGTCCAGTCCTGATGTGCAATTGCAAAGTCGAGACGGTTGTCACGACGTGACATAACCCTCTTTCCCCTTTGGGACCAATCCCGGGGCCTCTCTGTCACGCCGTGACACATCCTTTCCCTTTCGGGACTTATCCCGAAAGCCTCGTCCCCTTTTGGACATATCTCGGGGACTTCCCCGAAGTCCCTTCCCTCTTTCCCGAGGGCCTTTCCCCTTTCCCGAAGGCCCTCCTCCCTCATCCTCACCTCCCTCTCGTGTTTTCCACATGTTCCCCCTATTTCCCCATCATTACTCCGATTTCCAATCTCCTACACATGTCCCAGTCACTCCTTTGTTATCCCTTTCCCCTTTATACCTTAGCCTTACATGTGGAAGCCTCATTGCTTGCCGCATTGCCCAATTCCCCGATTTTCCCACGCTATCGCGCGGTCCGGGATTCCTTTCCTTTACCCCCTTTCTGTATATAAGTCCATAGCATATGTACTTAGTACCCTGGACTCGAATATCACAAGTCCTTGGGCCTAGTTACAGGCCAGGCTGTCGAGATCCACCCATGTCTTTGTCTTGTCCCTTGTTCTAGCTTGTCTCTTATTTGTCTGCTTCCGAGAAGCATCCCCGACACCCCGAGCCTTCGTACGGGACCACCCCGAAGCCCACTCACTGTCACTTGTGCCCTGGCGCTGCCAGTCTAAAGCTTGTTCCCGTTTATCCCTGGCGTGGCCAGTCTAAAGTATCTTGATCCCGAATCCCGAATCCAGTTCCCGAGCGCTTCCTGCGCTCTTATCCCGATCCCGAAGGCGTCCCCGAGTATTCGACCTCGCAGGACATCATGCCCCGAGTTGGCATGATCCCGGTTCCCGTTGACAAGACATCCCGAAGGCATGCAGGATCCCAGCCTGACAACGGTCCTTGATTTGCTTAGGTGAAAGCTTTGGCTTTTTCTTCTTCACCACTGCCTTCATGCCTTCTGCCTTGAGGTAGTTTCTGACAGTCTGGTCTGAGAGGGGCTTGTTGGTGATATCCCTAAGCTTGCGAGCAACTTCGACGGCGGTATCGGCCTTTCCAGATGCAATAAGGTGAACTGCATGTTGGACATTCTGATCTGTCAGAGACCGAGGGCGACCACCGGATGAGACTGGAAGTTTAGGACGGTGGAGTTGGCGGATGCGACAGATTGTGGCCTTGCCAGCACCCGTTTGCTCTGCAATAGATGAGGCAGAAGCACCATGGTCAAGGAGGTAGAGGATTCTGTCGACTTTTTGCTTAGAAAGAGGCTGCATGAGGAGAATAAGCAGGATTGGGGGCAATTTTTGATCATTTTTCGCCATCTAAAGTGGCTTAAAATCTTGTAGTACTATCGGTGATACCATAGCAACGTATCCGACGCTCTCCGGTAAGCGATAGAACGTCCCGGAATTTTCTTTAGCTTCCCGGAAATGCCCCTAAAAATACTGTCTCAATGACTTGCCATTTTGATTTGTTCATAGCTCGCTCATTTTTTATACTTAAAGTACATAATTTATATCGACAGCAACTAGAGATATAGGCCTTTCTATACGTTAAAGTTTCATGTAATTACGTTCAGTATATACAAAGTTATTAAAGAAACAAGCAAAAACCTCAAAACATCGGTCCGGTATTTTGAGTCACTGTAGTAGGTAAATTTACTCCACTTAAGTAACGCAATATAGGACTTCAGGAACACAGGGGACAGCAAGGAAGCTACGTGCACGTTGATGGAGAGGACGAGGACGAGATAATTCTTATGCGCATAGCGATCCGGATGCGGATAATGTTGTGCTGACAGCACCGAGTACGACATCCAACCGAAGGAATCGTCCCTCATTGCGTTCCCATACTCGACATGCTCCATCTTCCTCAAAAGCGAGAGACACGCAGAGTAGGAGTGGGAGCGGTAACAGGGCAGCTCGAGGCAAGCCGCGCGCATGGAAATGCATGAACGTACTAGCGCACCGAAGGTGACTTTACCTTTTAATGTCACGGTGACAGGTGCGCCTCGGGCAGTGTACGAGATAGAACGACCACGATATTGATTGATGCCAAGAATTCTCTGGTTCACAAACGCGCATCTACTCTCTCCCTTTCTTGCAAAGTACATAATTCACACTGGTGGCGGACATATTAAACACGCATAACCGTTTATGATGATTAACAGTAGGACTAGCATGTACATGATTTTGTAAATCGACATCGACGATTGTTAACGCCTATTTCTAGGATCACCGTTGAACCGTTTAAAACAGTTTCTCCTCAGGAAATCTCCAAGTATGTGAATGGGAGAGTAATGCGGGCTCCTGTAGTCCAGAGTCAATAAATCCTCATTGCAAGTGTTGCACCTGCGAGGAAGTGGTCTGTGGAACGATGTTAAATGGATGCAGAATGTAAGAGTGGGATGAGAGGATATATGTACCTTTCGACCTGCTCCTGAGTACGAGACTCTTTCATGTCCTTTCTCATCTGATTGTCGCGCGTTGTTTGTTTCGAGTTTGAAGGCATGGTTGAGATTAATAGTGAAGCAGAGAAGACTCAGAAGTTTCGAGTTGTGAAGGCGAGTTGTGGTAACGAGTAGAGTGCTAGTGTCTGTGCGGTAGAGTGTGATAGTGAGTTCTCTGGTTGCTTCCTGCCATGTTATATATGATTTCTGTGCCCTAACATGGTCTGAGACAAGATTCTAAGATAGACTTTCCGACGATCCTTCTTGACGTGCGGAGTCTGAATTGCACAGCCACATGCCCCCTATCCGCTACAAGAGTTATCGATGTCTCGGACATCCACCAATCATCTCTCTTTTTCTTTGGATGGACGGATGTTTCAAATCGAAAAGAGCACTGCCCTGCATTGCTTGTAGTGGTATCATTGTGATCGAGAAAACATTCGATCAAGCTCGTTTCGTCCTCTTGCGCCCCCGATAACCATCACTGGCAGGACGATCATACTAGCTTTACGATAATGCAGATCCAAATAGTAGGTAAATTTACTCCACTTAAGTAACGCAATATAGGACTTCAGAAACACAGGGGACAGCAAGGAAGCTACCTGCACGTTGATGGAGAGGACGAGGACGAGATAATTCTTATGCGCATAGCGATCTGGATGCGGTTAATGTTGTGCTGACAACACCGAGTACGACATCCAACCGAAGGAATCGTCCCTCATTGCGTTCCCATACTCGACATGCTTCATCTTCATCAAAAGCGAGAGACACGCAGAGTAGGAGTGGGAGCGGTACGGGCAGCTCGAGGCAAGCCGCGCGCATGGAAATGCATGAACGTACTAGCGTACCGTAGGTGACTTTACCTTTTAATGTCACGGTGACAGGTGCGCCTCGGGCAGTGTACGAGATAGAACGACCACGATATTGATTGATGCCAAGAATTCTCTGGTTCACAAACGCGCATCTACTCTCTCCCTTTCTTGCAAAGTACATAATTCACACTGGTGGCGGACATATTAAACACGCATAACCGTTTATGATGATTAACAGTAGGACTAGCATGTACATGATTTTGTAAATCGACATCGACGATTGTTAACGCCTATTTCTAGGATCACCGTTGAACCGTTTAAAACAGTTTCTCCTCAGGAAATCTCCAAGTATATGAATGGGAGAGTAATGCGGGCTCCTGTAGTCCAGAGTCAATAAATCCTCATTGCAAGTGTTGCACCTGCGAGGAAGTGGTCTGTGGAACGATGTTAAATGGATGCAGAATGTAAGAGTGGGATGAGAGGATATATGTACCTTTCGACCTGCTCCTGAGTACGAGACTCTTTCATGTCCTTTCTCGTCTGATTGTCGCGCGTTGTTTGTTTCGCGTTTGAAGGCATGGTTGAGATTGGTAGTGAAGCAGAGAAGACTCAGAAGTTTCGAGTTGTGAAGGCGAGTTGTGGTAACGAGTACAGTGCTAGTGTCTGTGCGGTCGAGTGTGATAGTGAGGTGGCTGGCTGCTTCCTGCCATGTTATATATGATTTCTGTGCCTTGAGATGGTCTGAGACAAGATTCTAAGATAGACTTTCCGCCGATCCTTCTTGACGTGCGGAGTCTGAAATGCACAGCCACATGCCCCTATCCGCTGTCAGAGTTGTCGATGTCTCAGACATCCACCATCCATCTCTCTTTTCTTTGGATGGACGGATGTTTCAGATCGAAAAGAGCACTACCTTGCATTGCTTGTAATGCTAATCATTATGATCGAGAGAAAATTCGATCGAGCTCGTTTCGTCCTCTTGTGCCCCCGATAACCATCATTGGCAGTACAACTCGTCACTGGGAAGACGATCAACGAAAATGCAGATCTAAATAGTAGGTATACACTTTTAGTTCCGCTTTTTCTTCTGAATAGACTTTAATCAGATATCGAACAAACGAATGATTTGATGGACTCGAGCAAGATGTTCTTCACGATGGCAAAGGAGCTGACCTTCTACGAGGATTTGCTTAGTCCCTTCGGAACCGTGGCGCGCCAATTGCGAGTGCATCGACTTCTGCGCAGACCATGTGTGTGTTCACCTCGGAGAGCGAGCTGAGATGCAAGGAATGGGCTAAATCGCTCACGAAAAAGGACAGTGTGCGTTGATGTTGGGTGAGCGCCAACCTGTTGTCGGAAGAAGTATTGGCGGGTGTATTCAGTGAGCCAATTCATTCGCATATTTGATATATCATATGTAGTCGCGCTCACACTTCTTCCCCATCCTCTAGCTTTCACGACAGACCCAAAGCATCTCTACTTCCTTCAATCCTCTTCTAAGTATTTTGCACTCTGCTTGCTTCCGCACACCCTGTTCTTCATTCTCGCCTGTCTGTTTCTTGCCCGACACTATGGCACGACCGCTGCGCCCGTCGCCCTGTTCTTCACTAACTCGTTGGCCATCTATGAGGAGATCCTCGCGCGATACGATCATACGACTGCTCCAACGACTGTTCTTGCCCTGGTCGGACCGTCTGGGACACCATATGGAGCTGTTTGGCTGCGGCGCTTGCGGTGACATGGGTGTCCGTACACCCGAACGTACCGTGGCTGGAGAAGAAGAGCTGGCCGTTACTGACATCGGTTTTCCCTCGTGTGCCTAGCGCTGCTCGCGCCGTGAAGATGAGAGAGACGACAAATAAAGTACGCCCGAAATCATGTATCATTCTGTTCGTTCTCAAGTTGAGAGACAATCTAATTGAACAAACTCGTTAGGTGTGCAGTCATGACATATGCTCAGAGGACTTGTTTTAGTTAACAGAGGGAAAGGGTTCTCGACTCCATGCGCAGATTTCCGGCTGAGAGATTATCTCCGATTGGCTTCTAAAAACGATCCGCATGTTAGATCGTCTGCTATGCCACCGGACGAAGACGTATGTCAATCCCGAAAACTGGGGTGAGGAGATCACATGGACGCTTGTCATCGCGCGACAGTACTTAAACGACTTGTCGTGGACTCTTCTCTCCACTCTGCTTGCTTCCCTCTCACACCATGTCCCTCATTCACGCCCTCCTGTTCCTCTTCCGTCATTATAGCAGTGTTGCACTCCTTGTCTTCCCCTTCGCCGACCCGCCGGACAACAATGCGTCGGTCTTCACGCAAGTCGAGTCCCTCCTCGGTCGCCCTCTCTGGGACTGGGACACCGTCCGGAGCTGTCTGCTCACGACGATTACTGTAATTCAGGTGTCCGTACGCCCGAATGCACCGCAGCTCAAGGAGCGTGGCTGTACGCTACTGGACCGTCGGTTTCTCCTCATGGGCCTAGCCCTGCTCGCGCCGGAGGTGATGATCATATTGGCATTCCGGCAGTGGCTAGGCGCCTTGATCGTTAGAGAGAAAATAAATAAAGCACGCCCGAAATCATGTATTATTTTTACTCGTTTCTCAATTTCGCAATAACTTAACCTGATCATTTTTTTGTAGGTCCAGAGTGGACAATGACGCATGCGCATTTCCTGCAGATGGGTGGCTACAGACTGAATTACATCAAGGGCGAACTCCCTCACTCGGTTTCGTACGGGCACGAAGTAGAGAAGAAGGGCGTCGTGATGCAGGAATGCGTCCTCGATTTCGACATCCTCAAGTTTATATTGACGAACCGACTAATCATGTCTCCGAATACAACAGCAAGAGAAATTGAGATGAGTACCGCCAGCGAATTCGTTACGCAAGCATGTGCTCTGGTTCTAGTCGTCTGGTTCACCATCCAGCTCATTGTTCGAACATGGCTACACTTGACAATCACGTTGCTCGAGCTTTCGACAGCTTCGTTGATCGGACTCAACGGCATCGTGTACCTTTTCTGGTGGTACAAGCCATTCGATGTCCGCCAACCGATTGTTCTCTGCACACGGAAATTGGAGGAGGAGCTCAAAGAACGGTTCATGCTCAACCTTTCTGACATCAGTAGTACATCGGAGACCTGGGGTAATTGGCCCAACAAGGTGCAGATGGTATGAAGTGGTGAGGATGCGGGCCATGCTCGTCCAAGGACTCCAGAGAGATGGACACTCTTCCGAGTCAGATACGATTTTTCTCACCTATCCCTCTGAGCATTCCGTCCCACCAATCTCAGCTACTTAGTCATGTATGATTTTCTTGACATTGCCCTCTTTCTCTCCCTTATCACCGTTTATCAACTTCTAATGTAAATTGCCGAATGCAATGCGTTTATCGTCGAGTTCTCCTTATTCCATATGCAGAGAATTCTGAGATCCTCTTCTTAAATCAAATTGCCAGTCTTCGACAATCAGAGCGAAAGCACATCCACTTTCTCCTGTCTCCCCCGCCACCGCAACACACTATGTAGTACGCATTAGTTTATTATTATCGGAGGCATTATGAGTTTGCACGGGATGTTACATATGAAAAGGTAGCGTCCGCCGATTACTCACCGATCTGCCTGGTCCTTCAACGTCACCCACGACTTATTCTTCGTCCCATCCCTACAGAGAAAGTCTCGAGTTCATTCTAATGATGGGCCAAGTCCATCGGAGTTACCACACTGAAAGAGTACCTTGTTATACTGTACATTGCAAGATCTCTAAAAGTGCTTGTTAGTTTACGTATAGCAAGCGCAAGATCGGAAGTCCATATTCAAGTACACACGCGGAGCTGGAAGACTTGCTTGCATGTGGATTGATTTTGTGACGTGAGATCTGTTGCTCTGTTTCAACATCGGAGAAGTTACTTCAAGCTCGTATGGTGTATATAAAATATACTCACAGATCTGCCAGAAAAAACTTGCTCCTGATTATCAAACCAATCAAACAGATGCCTACCCGAAGAATTCTGAAGCTTGATTTGAATATTTATTGATGCCTCCATGATAGAGCAAGGCTGCTAAATTTTGGTAGACGGAAATCTCGTGGTATATCTTGGACTTGCGTGACAAAGAGCACAGAGTATTTACAAAGGGAAAATAACATACGTAGACGACGGAACTTGAAGCGAAGTCCACACGGTGAATCCGGAAATTGAATGCCTGACCGCGCTTCAACCTGAAGTTCCCACGCCGTCGACGTGTCGACGCGACCTTTTCATCCGAAGTCATCTTTCATCGCGCATCCGAAATCATTATCACCAAAACCTTCGGTCTATAACATTGCACATATTCGGTCTACATCTACAATATCGTACATATTATCGTGTCAACTTCAATCAGTCCAGATGTCCGGTGTGATCAAGAGTTGAGACCCACCTGAAATGGCTCTTATACCATCTCCAAACATCGTATTTGCACCGTCGCGTCAATGTTTCTGCAGGTAAGTTGGCTTTCGGTTCGTCACCAGGCTTGCTTTCGAGACCAACTTTAGGATCCGAGCGATCAACGCAAAAAAGACAGATGAGCCCTCATGTCGCCTAGACTACGCGATGAACGGTTACGCCCACTTATTAGGACTGTTTAGCCTCGTCGATAAATAATCGGCCAGTGCCTTCTTGATGATGGGAAAGGTAGTGACGGGCGGTGTGATTGGAACGTGCAAATGCATTGTATTCGGTGAGCCAAGTTGCGAGCATCCACGATACATAAGCATGCTTAATCTTCGTCCCTTTCCCCTATTAGCTTGCACGACAGACCCAGAGAATTTATGCTTACTTGAGATCCTCTTTTCCACTCTGCCCGATTCCCCCTTACACCATGTTCCTCATTCTCGCCTGCCTATTGCTCGTCCCGTACTACTCTGAAAGGAGGAGCCATGGTCAATTTACGCAGTACAGTAGACTCAACTTCAATGCTAAACAGGTTTGCGCGAGTCTTGAATTTTGTATGTACTAACTCTCACAGAGTCTGTGTACAAGAAGGCATCCACAATGCGCTATATAGTGTTACCGGAATATTCTGAAACAAGAGTCTATCCGAATTGAAGCAAGAAGAAGAATCCTAAGATGAGTACAATAGCACGAGTATGTTCCGAGTTCTAAGCCGCAGTCATATTCTGTAGATTTAGACCCGATATACATGCAGTATTATCATAATCACACACTGCATGCCACGCCATCTCGAATCAAGTCCGTCGGGCACTAAGGCTTGTATTCAGTAATGCGATGATCACGTTCGAAGACCACTAAAGAACCACGTGCCAGTGAGCTGTGGACTCGCTGTTCTTCGACGTACATACGTAAACGTGAGGTGTCCAGATTACTCCTCGACGGGAACCTGCAGGGTGTATAAATCTCGGCTAAAGCATCTCTAATTGTCTCAGTGGCGCGTAATAGGGACTGCTGGGGCTTCAGATCTGCAGGAACTTTACATATTAGGCCCACCGATTAGCTTTCGGGATTCCGGAAGTCGAATGCTTGGCGGCTCTTTGGCCTTCGTATGGTGGCATCGGTTCCGATAAGGGCGATCGAAGGACTCGAGCTTGCTGCTTTGGTTCTATCTGTTTCTACTATCTGACGAGGATCTTTGTTTGTTACACCTTTTATCTGGATTTTGTTCCAACGTACAAGGTACATTTCACTAATTGCGACAAGACTCCAGCTCGACCATTCAATCCCTCACCAACCACCCGGATGCTCGAGCTGTCTCAGATTGTTCACCAATGACCAAATATCACGCAATGCTTGCGCGGGTTTGCGAGTTCGGACTTACTTTATTTGGAGGCCCGCCTGCCTTTCATGGATATACGCAAAAGATGGGCAACTGCGGTGAAAACCACATCAGGTTTCAACTTTCAGCATGCCGACCTGGCGTTACGATTTGCATTACATGGCGAGTGCCAGCTGACCCCATAAGTGCGCCATTATCAGAGAATGGAGCAGGTCCATGGACTATTTATCTAAGTAGCGATCCGAAGTTTCTGAAGGATCTCCTCGCTTGCAATACCACCATCCAGTATTGTCGGGGGTGTGTAGCAGGCAGCCGTGCACTATTCATGGGTGCGTAAACCATTATTCATCGGCTTGAAAAATTTACTCATGTCCTCAATGATGTAGTTGTCGTATAATCGACGAGGTCTTGGCACTTTGCCCTGAAGCTCTCCGTCCTTGACGTGATTAATTCGGAAACGAAATTGCTTGAAATTGATCGCCGGATGATTTGAATACGTTGAGGCGAGGTCAGAAGCTGATAGCTCTTCAATAACTCAATACTCTGTAAGGCTCAACTCAGTCTCACAGTCTCATTTCCGCTGGTGCGATGCCTTGCGATGCGACCGCCGCCGCCATTTCTCCCTGTCTGTGCGACAGCCATCTAAGATGTCGGGCTTGGTGCGCTCACTTCACTACAGGACTTACCCAACCGACTTTCTGGTGGCCATAATATATATCTTCGCTCTAGCCAGACCCAACATCTTACCACCCCCATCTGTCAGCTTCGGCATCGTCCGGGATGTCTTAGATTCAAGCCTTGGCTTCCGCCACCTTCTATCCATTGCAGTCCTATCGCTTTCTATAATTGCAAACATCCTTATCGCTGACTAGACACGGCCATGTTCATCTTCTAGCCGTGAGTGCTTACTGTTCATCTGTTTTGTAGAGCTTCTTCAAGTTTGAATGTACTATTATAAGGCCGGTGAGTGGCTTCCCTTATTCCGATAACTGTTTCCATGACGTTAACACCTCGGTCTTCTTATCCCCCTTTCGACGCTTGGGCCACCGAGGCATACAAATGCGTGTGCTCAAATCTGTCAAGAATAGATACAGTCTATAGGACCGGGGTTCTACATGTTCTGCTAGCATCGTTGATGACACGGTGAGTGCTCATATGACTGATGAAAGTGTATATTTAGACCTATTCGAAGAACGGTGGGGATGCCGGAAGATAGTCTGCGAATGCTGCCGCTTCCTCATCATCTTATGCGTCTTGAATCAAGTTGCTTAACTTTAATCTTTTGACTTTTTATTTGAGCTCCCTTGTTATCCCTACCGTAGTAGGATTGCAAATATGGACTTCCAGGCGTGTCTGAGAGTCGAGTCAGCAACGGTAGATTGGATTTACATGAAGTGGGAAATTCGGAATCAATGATTAGCCTTCAGGAGCTTCAGGGCCAAGATAATTGCACATGGACATGGAACGATAGCGTTACAAATCTGACGCTCGGCTGCATTTTGATTACCCTGTATTAGTGATCAGAGCATGCTGTAACTTGCATGGGCATTTCGCTCTCATCAACTATTTCTTATGGAGCATACTCGAATATTTGTTTGAACACAGTCTTCATTCGCAAATTATTATCCTCATACGATGGAGCAGTTCACAGTCGTACTTCGTGAGCTTGACCAATGTTTATAAAATAAATAGTCGTTGGAAAAATGATCAAGTTTTCGGGAGGCGGGGAAACCTCAGGCTGTTCCTTATTTACGGCCGATTTCCGTGAGGTTCCGGAGCCGGTCCGATCGGCGATACGGATGGAGCTTTTGGGACTTATAAATGTGTAGTCACTCCCTTATCTTTCCCACCCTTTCTTGTCTCCCGCCGTCAACAGCGAGCAAGCACCTCTCGACAACGTCCTCCACGGCCTCGGCGCTGCATTCGCTAGCGAAGTACAGCCTTCCAGTGGTAGGTCTATCCATCCGGGGGAGATTGATCAGCTCGAGCTGATAATGAATTCGATAGGCAGAGACGTCGCGCTGGTCTATCCCCATTCGATAGCGATAGTACACCAGCTGCTGTACAGGTAATTATAGTCTACTCCCTGGTATGTTAAGCAGTTGATCAACTCATATACTATGTTTCTGACCTACTTATATCTGCGATTTTGATTTTGCAGAATATCATCACTTGGCAACTACATACTACTCGATAACTATGACTCCGTCTGCATTGGAAGGTTTGAACATTGTTCAGCCTGAGGAGCCTTCGTCTTCATCATATTTGAATGACCAGCAAGATCTGCTTTCTGCTCCGCAATTCCCCGACCTAGCCGCTCAACTAGACTTATGGACGAACCTCACATTCCAATCTGACGAGCCCCTCGTTAAAGGGAGTGCTTGTGAACCTTCCAGTCCTACTCTATCCGATGACGAGAAAGACGATGAACTTGAGCGTGAAGGTACTGCTGCTTTAGATGGACACACCAACATCATTAATCCGACCGAGCGGGTTCAGCATCCCCAGCATGCATCATATGATGTTAATTCAATACTCGCTGGCTTTGGTATCGACCCTTTCCTCGTCCCGCCTGTCAATGAACCCCAGCCATCTCAGGCCGCATCTCTCGCCCAGCTTCTTGCAGCCTATCCTTTCGCCCCTCCTCCTTTCTTCGGCCAGCTATCCAACCAGTCACTTACTCTTCCGCTGCCTGCATCCGCTAGCTCGTCTGCTGCCAAGGGCTCGTCCACTGCACCTCCACCTGCCAAGCGTTCACGAACTCGCAAGTCTTCGGCCGCTGCGAGTGCCGCACCATCCTCCATCTCCATCTCATCGTCTGCTCGTGATGAGTCTCCGCAGGCGGGCTCGCCTGAGGAATCCGCATCAAACGGGACGCCCCTGAATGGGTCCGAAGACAAGCGTAAACGCAACACGGCCGCATCAGCACGCTTCCGTGCGAAGAAGAAGGAGCGGGAAGCGGCGTTGGAGAAACGCAGCAAGGAGCTAGAGTCACGCGTTGGTGAGCTGGAACGGGAATGCGAAGCTCTGCGCCGGGAGAATGGTTGGCTGAAGGGTTTGGTTGTCGGTGTGACGGGTGCTCAGGTGTCAGCCCCTTCGGAGAAAAAGCGGAAGAGGGACGAGAAGGAAGTTCAGCCGGTAGGCCCCAATGCTGTGTCGGTTTAACTCGTTGCATTTTACATGTCTTGGTCTTAGTCTTGGGGTTAAGGCAGTTCACGGACAGTGCGTCCCTTGCCTTCTTATTATATTCTTTTAAGTATGAATTTATTCTGAGTCCCTTCTCAATCTTGATATATACTTTTGATCCAGTATTAACTATGCATGTATGTCAGCAGTAAAACGAAAATGGATGTACGCTTTTGTCAAGAAGAAAATAAACTTTTTTATAACTTTGAATTGGATGACGCCATGTGTTTAGTCAGCTGATTGCCAAACTTGACTTGTTCTTGTACTTTCTCTTCGACCTTCTTTCGACTCGCATCCTCGCTCGACAGTCGCGCAATGCTTTTGAAGAAGCTGAGAGGGTCCTACTCGAGCTACAGATGAATGGTTAGCACGTATACGAATAGTTCTGTGTTATCATGAGGTCTTCCCCACGCGTTGATAAAACACCATGCGAGAACGAGTAACGAGCTACGGTAGAATCCTTTGGACTACAATTGTTACTTTGCACTGGTGCGCAGGTTTTTTCTCCATTCATCTCTCTAGACTGACTTTGCTTATTATCACAATGAGCCCGGTCATCTGTTCCCCATGAGACTAATCGCTCGACGCTCGTCCTTATAATAGGCACAGATTTCGCAATGCCAATGATTGGATTCGCTCGCTTTGCCGCCCAAGGTGAGAGGATTGACAACAATTGTAAATCAAGCGACTGACATGGGAATAAAGATATTTCTATAATTTTGGGACATGAATTGACGATCATCGGACGTTTATTTTGGGATTCATTATGATTGTCGTGTGGGTTCGAGTCCTCCATCTCCGTTCATCTGGTCAAACACGAAAATACAAGTTCCGTAAGTCATATGTTTCGGAACATACACAGCTTTCTGGCTTCTTTCTTGGCGATCTAACAGAAATGATAGAATTCGACTAAGGAGGAATTCGTTGATCGACTTCTATCCTCGAAATACTACGACACCCGATAGCATTGGGCAATATGATATGTGGCTCTGACGCCTACTAGTATCCGAACATATACTCTGTGGGAACGCAATAAAGGAATACTACGAAGAAGCGCTGTGATGTGAACTGCGTCATCCATATTTTGCTATGTAATTGCCATATCGCAAGTGAATCGTGCTGTCCTTTTCTTTGACATGTTCAAGGCAAGAAGACCTCCACGAATCACAAAAGCTGAAGAACTGCGGGGCGGTACCGGACTACTAGGCATTCTCACCAGCAACTCTCTCTTATGCTGTTCCTCTCACAAGAAGCTAGGAAGATCCGCTTTCGAGGTATGTCACTCTCCCCATCAAAGAGAAGTCGCCAATAGTATGTTTACCACAAATCCTCGCTACCACTACTAAGGTACCCGAACATAGGGATAGACTCACGCCTCCTGGGACTATTTCTGCCTGTGTTCGCGAACAAAACCTCCGGTGAAACAAATTTAGACATAACGGTCTCAGAAGGCGCACTGGATTACTTGCTTGCGTAGATCTGACTGGCTAAAGGACGCACGAAAAACAATCCCATCGTTGGGAGAAACTTATGTCTGTTTGATGCAACTGTACGCGCGGTAGCAACATATGATAACCGAAATTCCTATGCATCTCTACCAAAAGGTTTGTATAGAGTACTTCAACGTATAAAAGCAAGCAGAACGATAGTACGCTTTCTTCACTCACCGAGTCTTCTCTTCGTAAACGACAACAATGGTCTTCAAGCTCACCGTCGCAACAATCGCTCTTGCTGCTCTTGCTGGCGCCGCCAATGTCAAGCGTGTTGCTTGCCCCGACGGAGTGAACTTTGCCAGTAACGAGGCTGTGAGTGCTCCGTATTCTATAATTGCTATGGATTTATGCTCATACCGATATACAGTGCTGTCCGTTCTTCTCGCTCCGCGATGATCTGCAAGAGATCTTCGACGGCGAGTGTGGTGAGGACGTCCACGAGTCCCTTCGTCTCACTTTCCACGACGCCATCGGTTTCTCCAAGTCTGGAGCCCTCAAGGGCACAGGAGCTGATGGCTCGATGATCATCTTCAGCGAGATCGAGACCAACTTCGCGGCGAACAACGGTATCGACGACTCTGTCGACACCCTCTCGCCTCTTCTTCAAAAGCATCTGGTCACTGCCGGCGATCTCATCCAGTTCGCTGGTGCCGTCGGTATCACCAACTGCGCAGGTGCCCCTCGCCTTCAGTTCCTGGTCGGCCGTCCGAATGCTACCTTCCCTGCTGACGATGGTACTGTCCCGGAACCGCAGGACAGCGTCGACAAAATCCTCGCCCGTATGGAAGATGGTGGATTTACGCCTGCTGAGCTGATCCACCTCCTCGCATCCCATACCATTGCGCGTTCAGACACCCTCGTTCCCGGTCACAACGCTGTTCCCTTCGACACCACTCCTTTCACTTTCGACACCCAGGTCTTCCTCGAGGTCCTTCTCAAGGGCACTGGTGTTCCATTCGGTGTCAACAACACGGCCGGTGCTGAGGTCGACTCTCCTCTTCCCGAATCCGGCGAGATGCGGCTGCAGTCCGATTTCGCTCTTGCCCGCGACTCGCGCACCGCTTGCGAATGGCAAAGCATGGTCAATGACCAGAAGCTGATGCAGAGCAACTTCGCGAGCGCGATGGCCAAGCTTGCTGTTGTTGGACACAACCCGAAAAATCTCATTGATTGCTCTGACCTGGTCCCTGCTGCTAAACCTGCCGTTGCCAAGCCCGCGACTTTCCCGGCCGGTACCACCAGCCAGGATTTGGAACAAGCCTGCGCGTCGCCATTCCCGGTTTTGAGCACGGATGGTGAGTTCGAATGAACGTAATTTTCTTTGTTTCTATGCTCATCAACCATTTTAGCTGGTGCCGCAACGCAAATCCCTGCTTGCCCCGACGGTAGCCTCGACATCTCTACTTGCCCCTCGTAATTTACCGTTTCTTAGACGTATTTATTGAGTTTGTCTTTCGGGATGTTGAATCAATACTTATTTTTTCGTCGATACAATTCTGTGAATTCTTTGTGAACATGAATCAAGCTCCTACTAACAACAGTGAGTAAGGCGTTGGATAGGACGTATTGACTCGTGATCCTTGGCTTTAGGCGATATACTTTTTCTCTAACCTGTCTGCTCTATTTCATTATGAAATATCTATGCCGGCAAAATGGGGAACCACTTGTTGAAAATATTGTGGGGATCGTACTTCATTTTCAACTTCTGAAGTTTGGGGTAGTTGTCACCATATAAAACCTTCGATTTATCTAGAGTCGGTACGCTCTGTTCCGCTGCTGAAGGATAGTTTATTAGCTTTTCTGAGAGATAGGAGGTCTTTCACGTACTGTAGTTGCCATAAACCGCAACTCCTTTGGGATCCTTAGAATCGTTCTCCGTGACTTTGAAGATGTTAGTTAGAGAATGTATAGCCTCTCGGGCCACGTCCTCGTTTTCCTTACTGTCCTCGTCCCAAGTGCATAGTGTCATGGCATTGAAAGATTCGCTGCGCGCGTTGAAAGCCATCGCTGAATTCTGAACCTCCCCGACCTTCTTCAGGTTCACAAGCTCAAAGTTGAGCATGTAGTGAAGTTGCCCCTTGGAGGAATGCTTGCGGATTTCTTTGAATGCAGTTAAGGCATAATCCGACGGTAACACAGCCAGTTTTACACCGCTGAGGTAACGACATAAGCCATGGCCAACATGCCCGTTCTAAGCAGACTCACTATCTTTAGCAAAGCGAGATCCGGAACAAACTCGTAGACTCACAAATTGCGTGTTTTGTCTCTCATACGGAATTTCTTTGGTCTCGTCAATCGGTTCTTTTATACAGTATTCAAGTCGTTGATACTGGATAGAAGTTCTTTGACTCACCGAGGTCGAGGAAGGCTTTGAATCTTTCCCTTCCTTCTGTTTCCGAACCGTTGTAAAACACATAGCACATAATAACAGGCTAAGCGAGAAAAAATAAGTAAATGTTATTCTCGTTCAGAAAATGTAGAAGAGATCACCTTGTTTGCTGGCGGAGGGCTGACGCTAAGAAACTGGTACACGCCTTCGTTCTCCGAGGGGCCATTACGCCACCATTCGCAAGTAACAGCCTGCACAGATTCCATTTGTTCTTCAGAAAAAGTTAAGCACCCCGAATAGACCGTCCGGCGTTGGTGATGCAACCTGAAAGTGAACTCCGTGCAAACGCCGAAATTGCAGCCTCCACCGCGTATCGCCCAGAACAAGTCCTCATTTTGAGATTCGCTGGCTATTACGATGGAGCTATCAGCCAAAAACAAGGGTAGCCTACGACCATATCAGTCACAGCTTAGAAGTGGTCAGAGGTAAGATGGAAAAGTACCTGAACTAAATTGTCAATAGTAAGTCCATGTGCCCCAGATAGCCATCCGTATCCTCCGCCAAGACTGAGGCTAGGTGGAGATCATATCAAAGATTGTTCTGTTGATCAAGAGTGCATAGATCAAATTACCCTCCAACACCGGTCTGATAGATGCATGTACATATGTCAGTACGACGAATTGAATTCATACACGAAATTACTCACATGGTTCACTGTACCACCTACAGTAGCGAGACCGTGTTCAATGGCGGCCTTGTCAACAGTCTCCCATATAGCACCGCCGCCAACATATGCTAGCCTTTCCTCAGGATCAATTCGTACACCGTTCAGATACCTTGAAAGATCGATGACTAATCCTCCATCTGCAGATGAGGCGCCAGTCACATTGTGTCCTCCACCCCGAATTGCTAAAGGTATCTTATTCGTTGAAGCATGATTGATCGCAAGGGCAACATCTTGATCGTCTTTAACAAATGCAACGATGCTTGCTCTTCGCACCGCATTCTTTGCCCATCGGGAGATTGCTTTCTCATATTCCGGGCTTGATGGTGTCACTATGTCACCTTTGAAAGAGGAGATTGACTCCTGACGACTGGGCATTGCGGTGAAGAAAAGGTAGTTGGTATCACTAGAAAGCAGGAGCACGGCTCTCTTAAGTAGCCACCGAAAATCGACGTACTAATCGTCCGGGTTTCGCTGCGATAGAGAACTCCGTATATGACCGTATAGTCTCTCCGAATTGTCAGTTTAAGGCTATTTGTGTTATCATCGGTCTAATGTGGACTTCGAAGTAGAGTTGGGTCTAACAAATGCGTTCATTAGTTTGTTCAGAAGGGCGAAAACGGTGATTCGGCGGACTTTCATGAGCTTTCCGGCGTTCACGTTGTCTAAGATGGAGAAGAGCAAGAGAAACACGGTGTTAGGCATATCACAGATGTCAGAAACGTACTCCAGTTATGATAGATGGTGGTCAAACATAGCCCGGTCGCTGAAATCGATTCGAAATTTGGATCGTACGGCAAGCACACTCTAAGGAGCATCAAAGTGCGCAATCAATCAAGTTTGATCCCATCGCAGGTGGTCACGACCAATCACTGCGCTCGGGCAAGTTTCTTCGTGAGTTAGGAAGAGTAGGTACTCTTCTACGACTACACTCTGACCTTTGAAGCCTCGTGTGTGCAGTGAATTTTCACGTTATTCATTCGGTTGCGAGGCCGCTTCAGACTAGAAACTCCGAGATCAGAAACGGCATTCCCATCGGCCACAAGAAATAATAAGGAGAGCGCGAACTTACTCTCTTCCCGCTCTTCGCATGAAAAGCAACCAATCGACGTCGGATTCGTTGCAACATATATATCTTCGTCAAAAGGAGCTCTGCGACAAGAAATGATCCATGGCGACGCGGCGAATTCCGCTCAGTGATCTCGAGATGTGATTGGTCCGAGGCTCTTACGCGAAATGAGTACCAACCGAGAGGAGCCATTGCAGTTTCCGTTGTTATGGTCGGATCGGCGCGGATAAAGCAGGTTCCTCTTACGGTGCTCTATTCAATCACAAAGATATAAAGATGCAGAAAATCCTCGAGATTGAGATCCCCAGTTGTCTTGAAGGCACTTCCCCCGTCTTACTACATCGTTTTCGAGGACCGGTTCCTCCTTCGTCGTCTTCCTTCGCTTTCCTTCGTTCAACTCCTGTCTACTCCTTCACAAACCTTTCCTTTTTCAATCCGAAACTTTCGCCGTTTCTTGCACCATGTTCGGAAAATTCACCCTCCTTGCTCTCGCGGTTGCCTGCCCTCTCCAGGTGTTCGGCCATGCCCTTATTGAGCCCGCCATCGGTGTTACTGGTGCTGGCGCACGCTCTGATGTTCAGAGACCCTCTACAGCCAAGCCATGTGGAAGTGTGAACGTCGCTAGCGCGCTCGCAGGCTCGACTTCGGTCAAAGCTACTAACGGAGCTTTCACCGTGACCGTCCAAAACTTCAACGCGTGAGTATTAACCATCAACCTTGTTCGCCCGGGCAATTTCTGATACTTTGCATAGTGGAAAAGACGGTTCGACGGAGATCACGTCAACGCAAGTCGACCCTTCTGGAACAGGCAACTCCTTCACTGGTGGCGCTGTAACCATTACGAAGAACGGTGTTGCTGCGCCAACAACTGTCGGTTCCGTCCAAGTTTCCGGATCACTTCCTGCGGGCACCACGTGCACAGGAGGGGCAGACGGTGCAAGCTGCCTCGTATCGTTTACCACTGCTGGAGGGTTTGGCAATTGTGCGCTCGTCTCACAGGGTGCAGGTGGGGCTGTAGCCGCCGCAGCCGGAGGCAACACCACCGCCACTGGGGCAACAGCGGCGACCAACGGCACCACCACTGACACCACGGCGGCGGCGACTAATGGCACCACTACTGACACCACTGCAGCGGCGGCGGCAGCAGCGACAACAACGACGACAACAACAACTGGAAAGGGCAAGCATCACCATGGCGTAAGTGAACAAACACCTGTTTTGTTGTTGAATACTAAACGGATTGATGTTCTGCAGGCTAAGGCTAAGGCTCAAAACCGTCGTATGATGAAGCGCCGTCTTTCCCCCGCTGATTTCGAGCTCGCTCGTCGGGAACAACTTGAAGTAGTCGCGTAGTTGTATCAATTCTGAAGGTTGCTGGATGTCTCGCAGACGGCGATGAATGATGTAGTATAGTCCTCGAACTTCTTGTTCCTAATTAAAATCTAAGATTGTGGGGAAGCATTGTTTTCTTGCGCTGAAACCAGGTGTGAAAATAGAGGTAACAGCATCTCAGCCAAATTGGGGGGCCATGTCAGCGAAGACTGAAACACCGAGAAGACGCATCTTGATCATAACTTAGTATTCCTCGGGGGGAGTATCAACAAAACAAGTACACGGAGCTAGAAAAACACAATCTTCTTGGTGGTCGTCGTCGGTGTACTGACGAAAGACTTTATGGTCTTGCTCATCGCGCCCGCTTTGATATCAAGCTTCCTGATGGCACGCGACTCGGCGCGTTCCTCTTTATCCACCTCGACCGCTTTGCGCTTTATCGTGTGAAAGTCATCTTCGTCGGCGCCTGCTTCTGTTCCTGTACCCGCAAATACGACAGTATTCAGAGCTGCAGTACGAAGTTGAGTTTGCCTCTGGACGAAAAGAACACCGACTGTACTTACGTTGCTTCCGAAGTGGACAATCGCGAGCTAGATGTGTTGTTTCTTCGCAAAGCTTGCAGCGACCTCCATTCGGGTAAATGCCTTTGCTTTTGTTCTTTGGACACGACGATGCGAGGTGGCCCTTGCCTGAGCAAACGAAACAAGACGCGAAAGGAAGTGGGTTTAAAGGGTCTTTAGGTTTCCTGCATCGAGACAATGTATGCTTTGTAGAACCACACCTGACGGGAAGCATTGACATCTCAGCAGTTCAAAGCATACTGATAGCACTTACTGATAGCAAATCCCTACTGAAGGCTTGCCCTTCTTCATATCTCCGTCTTCCAGTTTGACATTCGGACAACTATTTGCAGGATGGCCCTTCTCTCGGCATGCAAAGCAGATGGTGTCCCCATGTTTCTGCTGTATACGTTTTAAGCGCCTTGCCTCTGAGCGAGTAGCAGCATCTTGAGTATGCAAACGATAAGCCTTGGACGTCCAGCAATATAAAGGACAAATTCCGTACCTTTCCAAGCAGCCTTCGCCGGCTTCTTCGTTTTCTTCGCGGTGCTACGTTCGACATTCTGTGACTCAACTTGTACGCCCCCCTCTTCGTTTCCGCTTCGCACAGGTGAACCACCATCTGCGCCGTCTGATCCCTTGCCTTTCCCCGCCGACCGTCTCTGCTTCTTCTCTGATCTGTTGCTACCCTCGGCGGCGAACTGCGCCTCTTCTCTCACTTCACTTCCACGGTCAGGAATAGTCTCTTCAGTGTCAAATCCAGCTTCAAGATGCGTTCGCTTCCGCCCGAGATTTGTGTATCGGGTCATTTTCGAGCTTAGATTTGATGAACACAGGCAGCAAAGACTTGAAAGGAAAGAAAAGTAAACTTCAAATCTCCGAAATTACTTCTGCAAACCGGCCCTAAACCTGAACATCGCTGACCCGGCCTCTGTTGTAGTCGACCTTATTCTTCAACGCTTCAAGTATTGCAGGAGCCTACTTCGTACTCTTATCGGTTATTCGATTAGAGTCCAGATCAGAAGCTCGTGAAGATGTTGATGAAGATACCAAACTATGCCAATTCTCTAAATCTAATATCTCTGCGGAAATTTGGTTGCTTTGGTTGCTCTCATCGCATTTTTTCTCAGTTGAAGTCTGCCAGTGGCTCAGCGGACCGCGGTCTCGTCGTATTAGGCCCTCGCATAAATGGTACGCATTTCATCTGTATTGCTTTCATATATCCTGATCAACAGGAGAACAATGGAGCTCGAGCGCAGTGACTGTCGTCTGGCTCTCTACAGTGTCTAGTCTGAGCACCTTGAAACTTAATGGATTCCCAATATTTTGCGGGAATGCACAAAATGTTGCTAATGGCGCTTTCGAAGAGAATAACTGAACTCATTGCTGGTGAAAGTGGCTCAGGGATTGAACGTCTCAGTCCAAGGTCAGAAACAAAGCTTGAGTCTTAACATTTGATCACTGAGATGTTCTTGCAGATTTCCGTTCTCAAATGGCGTACCGAAGCTTCACCCTCCCGCTACGGTATACCCTAGCTGCACCTATAGTGGTGGAAGAATGATTGGGAAAGACAAGAGTAATATCGAGAATGAGCAGTATGGCTCGATTGGCTTCGTGCATCTCGGCGCAGGAAGAGACAAGGGGAGATGATTGATCATGGACTTGAACGCAAGCTGGGGCCTGTTCGTAGAAGCGGCTTTGATTCCGCCAGACCTGGTACAAAGCATGGCGAGAGAGAGATCTGGATAACGCTCTCGTGACCATCTAGGCTGAGGTCACCAGCAAAGAGCTCTTCTTAAAAGGGACCATCGATAACTTTGAAGATTCCATACACGAATACTTCGTTGGTCTTGCTCGGGATGTTTGTTACTCTCCGCCTCGAATACGATGAGCGTCGTCTTCGCGACTTTCAAACGATGATTTTTGCATCGAGTCCCTTACACAAAGCTGTCGCTAGGAGGGAAAGGACGTACAAGGGTGGTCTATTTTGCTACATCTTAGTCGCTCTGATTAGTCGCTGGTGCTTAACACGTTGTTGAATGGGATGAGTCCAGAACTTCCTTTCATGAAAACGCTGAGTACAAATGATAGAACTTAATTAAACAGGCGGAATTACATGTCAACCATAGACTGGAGTGGTTTATAGCGCCTGCATCCTGATACAACATGCCACATGTCATGGCTGGACTGTTAAATCCGAACAGAAGAAGCTGTGGATGTTTCCTGCCAAAGGCGGCTCCAGATCGACGACCTCTGGGGAGATGAGCTGCAAGAAGTCACCAGACTGACAATCATCTCCGCTGCAGGGACATCAGTGCAATTCACTTGGAAAAAACAGGTGCGCCACTCACGTTGTTATTATACATGCTATCTGACCTTGTGCCACGACGCTCGACACACCAGAGAGTAGCTGCGGCATACATACACCAAACATTCCTTCTAACTGGATTGGTGTAGCGCATGCCGTGCCATCGAGACCAGCACAAAACACAATGTCTTGTGAAGTCTGCCGCTATATAATTTCAAGTTGACCTTCAACAGACCAGCTTTACGTGTATATATGAAAGGGGCGACTTACGGCAGTCAGAGAAGCGGCTTTGGCGACTTCAAGGCAAAGGATTATCCACGATACGGTTGAAGCCGCTCTAGAGACAAGAGGGAACATCGTCATAGTAAAGTTTGTAAATGACTCGCAGGGATCTTATGATAGTGAGTTGAAAGTTGGGCCCTCTTATATGAATGCAACGTATATTTACTTTGGACAGATTCCCATTAGATGGGGAATCCCTTCCAAATTTACAACTCAGAAGATATTGGCCAGACGACCAAATCTCCGTGTGACCGGTGCGGTCTGCTCGTCCTCTCTTTCGCCTCAGTATGTGGTCAAGACACATATATATAACCCATGCGATAGAATCGGAGCTTCGCAGCTATTCATGAAGACGGAAAATCCTCTGGGGATCTCTTGCCGCGATGATTTATAGTTTGGACCCATTATTGGTGTGCTCTAGGCATGACAATTTCAAATTCTCAAACATGACCGACGCTACTAACCAGGGAAACAGGGCTCTCTCACAGAATTCTTCGCTTCTCTTGATGCTTTTGCCTATGATCTGGAACGCGCGGGACGTCTACGTGTCGGAGAATCTATGAGGGAGTTGCGAACTATGAGTGCTTCTCTCCGATGAGATCGTGATTGAATATTCAAGTCTCACAGAGTTAACAAACAAGAGTCTCTCGACTCTGAGTCTTCCCTGATATCCGTTTTAGGTTATGCATGCGATTCACTTCAAATCGCACGTCACTGCACTTGATTATTCCGGACATGTAACCTCCCACCTTACGAGTAGCAAATGCCAAACGAAGGCCATTGCAAGCCGCCTCCTTTATAATGTGCTGCGCGTTTCAAGGTTCTCTCGGTTTCCTCCCAGCTAATCCCACCAAGTGCCTGAGTAGCTTTGACTCAAACTTGTGCACAACTCAGCATGGCCGAATATATCAAATGGGTGTGCCTTTATCCACATGCTCTCCCGTCTCTGTCTAACAGGATGATGGTGCTTAGGTCGAGGTTCAGAGGGGCAGGCCTGACATTAAAAAAACAAGATTGCAGACGGGAAAGAGGGGGATTCAACCATCTATGTCGCTCGTATGAAGCTCGACCGCAACGTCCGTATGTAGCTTCATTGTGTTTATTTTCAGCCTGTCCATTCACCCATTTCTATCTAATAGTTCCGGGAAAATGCGTAATAGAAAGTGCAGCGATAACTTAGTCTTCAGGGGCGGCTACGCAACCCATGCTGGCAAAGAGGCCAGAGTCAGTAGTCTCTACAAAAAAACTCACACGAGCCAAAAAGTAGCTAACCTACGTATTATCTTCTAGTTCAGCATCCTTCAGGTTGCTACCGGCGATGAGAATAATTTTAAGTGGGTCACACAATCCGGTTTCTTCAACACCTTCAATGTTCTTGCAGACGGTGCTGTACCGATTCAGCAAGCATTCAGAAACCTCCTCTCGTTCCCAAGCACTGACTATGACCTGGATAACCAGAGCTGGATTTGAGATCATCGAAAATGGATTTGCGTTGAGACCGTCTTATGTTGCACGAGCACCCGCTACTTACCGTAGGGAAGACATTGGTACTGTTTGCGGCAAGGTCTTTGAAGGCGGAGTTCAAGGTGAGTTGATAACCAATCGTACTCTTCTTGTGAGAACAACACTGATCAAATCAAATGCTACGAAACTACATCCACTGAATACGAAGTGCTCGTATACATTGGGCCACCTTCGTCATAGTCATTGCCGTAACCTATCACAAGTAGTTTACAGAGTTGTGGTTGCGTTTCGCTATTTAACCTTCGAAGCCAATCATCGTTGAGCTCGCCAGCCGGTGCACTTGTTTCGTCCCTCTTGGGTCGCGCGTCAACGTTCCTTTTGTCTCAACCTCCAACACATGAGCAGACGGCACAGGCGTACATGAACAGCAGGCAACGCGGCAACGCTGGTCTTACGCGGCTTGATGACTCATAGCGGAAACCGCGGTGACTACCAGAACGGAACGATCAAATCGCGGGTCTTGTTTCCGAATACTGTCAACATCCGACGAACAAATTGACCTGTGGGTGACAATATTCTTAGCAAAGCTGACGTTTACACACTAAAAGCAAACTGAGATGTCTAATGGAGCCCATAGGCATATAAGGCCTCGAGTTGGTTAAGTCTGTAACTTTAGCCGCTCTAGCATAACTTCAGCATGGGAGATCATATCAAATGGGTGCGTTTCCATTTACTAACTCGTGTATCGCAGTACCATCTCAATGTTTCCAGGTCACTGAGAGGAAGAGAGGAATTCAATCTCTTGAAAACAGGCTCGTAGGCGGGGAACAAGGCGAATACCCACTCTACATCTGTCGTGTGAAGCACAACGGTAACGTCTGTACGTACCTCCATTTCAGAAATTCTGGGCCTGCACATCTATTCATCTTCGCAGATCCAGGAAAATATCTGACCGATCTCGCCTATATCGCCTTTGACGGTAAAGAGGCGGGAGTCAGTCCTATTCCAATAAATTCTTTCAGTGCTCGGAGATGTAACTGCTTGTCGTTTAGCACACCGAGTGGCAAGCTGCGACTGGCGATCAAAGTCAGTTCAAGTGGGTCCCGCAATCCGGTCCATTCAACAAGTACAATTTGCTATTAAGTGGCGATGAACCGGTTAGGTATGTGTTGATACCTTCCTTCCATGCGAAGCATTGATGATGGGTTTGAAAATCAGAGCCGGCTTTGAGGTCACCAATGATGGTTTTGACTTGAAGGCGATCTACATTGCACGAGTACTCTCCCCGGGGTCGGGAATGGTTCCAGGCAAGGTCTCTGAGGGCGCTGTCGGTGAGTTGGAATCTAATCGTATATCTTGAGAGAGCGACACTGATTGCGTCTAATGCTACTCAGCGGCTGCCTCATACCGTAGTAAAGAGAATATACATAGTGACTATGAAGTACTTGTATACACTGGCTCACCGTCTTGATGACGAATCCTCATCCTGAAGCCGCTCTTACCTTTCCCGGGAGATGCAAGTTCAGAGCCGAAGCCACCGTTCCGATACGGGAATGTAGATATATACAGTCTCTCCTGTTCTCACATATCTGATACAATGTAGTGTCCACCTCGATGCAATAGCATATTTCACACATCCCCTTCGTATTTCACTCGCACTATACGTACGCCGCTGGTAATCGGGCGATGCGAAGTTTGGACATGCCACTGGACGCCTAGGGGCGCATCTCCGACGATCATACATTGGCATCATCCGTTCTGTATTACTGATTGACGGATGGACCAACTTAAGACATACGTACAGGCGACAATGGCCGTTAATATTGCGTGCTTTATTTCACAGCGCAAGCACTACTAGTACGGGCGTCTAGCTTGCTCCGAGACTACAGGATCTCCCGCGCCTGAATGAAAATACATGTCACATACGTTTTGGGGTCGATCGATGATCGATATTCGCAAGGGATGCCCGGACGTATGCCCTTGTTGCTGTGGTCCAAAATCAGCTGCGCGTCGGTGATTCACATTGCGCGTCTCATCCAATTATTAGCAACACGTTTACTCACAAACGTCAGTTTGCTCTCACACATAATTACAATGCCACAATTCCCTGCAATTTGGCTGCACGCAAATACCAGAGATCATGATATGTAAGCTACGGTGGAGTAGGTTGTAACGGTGGAGCCGTACTACTCGTGTGGCTGCGACCCAAAACAATTCTCTCCGGCGTTGATGAGTTTCTATGTTTTCCGGCTCGCAATGATCATGCACGTAGTATGCCAGAGGGTCCACCTCTCCTTGAGTCTTAAGAGCCAAGGAGGGTGCGTTTTCCTCTCACAGAGCACGGTCCCCGAGCCTCATCTTTCGCTTTAACTACTTACTACATACATTCAACTCATTGACACTATCTTCAAGGCTTAACTTATCGGTGAGGTAGTTGAACTTCTTTGAACGATCCCTCAATCCCTGCCCTCTCTGACGGTCTTCGAGAACTACGGTTTCGGACGGGGGTAAAAAGGGAAAGAACTTCTGATTTAAAACGATCATAAGCATTCACCCACATTGTTGGTTACACAATGGGTAAGTTGTATAGTTTCACTACAGGATATAAAAAACAAAGTTTGCCCATGTGAGTAACCTCAGGCTGAGATGAATATGCCATAATTAGGCCGCCGGTGCCAGTGTACTCGATTTGGAATGCGCAGTACTACTTTCCTTGAATCCGGTGTAGTTTACTTAATTCTCGATCATTGCTCACTGTTCAACTTGAACTCCTAACACCTCTCGCAGCAATGACGGGTTTATCGCAGCAAACAAGCTCAGAAACGACACTGACCACACTAGTACCAGCTGAACATGTTCCAACAAGTTTAGATACAGCTCAGCCGGAAGCAAAGAAAACGGAAGCAGTCTCTGCATCACCAGCGAATCCATTTGGTGACGAGAACTCAGCGACGACAGGGACGACCACGGATACTAGTGCGGTACAAGGAAGTGTGCTGGGTCCGTCTGGACAGGACGAATCGCAGGAAACTGCAGCCCATCCTGAGCTTCCGCCACGGATTCCTCCCGAAGTCGAAGGATTGATGGCCATGTTCCCCGACTTCGACGCTACGATTGTGTAAGTCAGCTTACAGATTTAATTAAGTTCCAAACCTTCTCATAAAAATACTCCAGGCAGTCGGTTCTTCAATCAGTGGACGGAAATCAAGAGCGTGCAGCAGATATTCTGCTAGGCATGAGCGATCCCGAATACGTTTCTCAATCACACACTGCGCAGCCGCCTCAGGAGCGCGAACTATCCCAGGAAGAGCTGGATGAACAGCTTGCTCGGAGGCTTGTGTTCGAGGAGCAGCAGCAGGCCCAGATACAACAACAAGCCAACTGGCATCCGGACGAGATGTATCCTGGTCAGCAATACCAAGGCCAGAACTTCGGGCAAAGACGGGATGTGCCCTACCAGCCTCGACAAGGAGGTGCGCAGGGGCAAGGAGGTCAATGGAATGGTCAACAGGGAGGTGGAAAGGATACGATGTCGGAGGTACAGGAGCAGCTGTCGAAGTTCGCAGAGAGTGAGTTGAATATTTACTGCATTATATTCACATTGATGTCAATTTTATCTCAAATACAGCCGGGAAGAAGACCTTCTCCTCCATCGTGAGTAAGGTTAAGGCGAAGATGCAGGAGTTCGACCAGAACCGTAATAGTGGTTCTTCATCGAATCCCTCTCAGCCTCAAGCATCCTGGAGTTCGGGTACTCCAAGTTCTCAAGGTGCGCAATACTACGCACCCACGGCTGGCAGAGGAGACCATAGCAGGCCTGTCGGATACGATGTTGCGCCGCAGCCGCAGCAAGGAACGACAACGAATCGCGCTGCGGAAGCCCCTCTGGCCACGTCAGCTGTATCGACCCCTGGTTCAGAAATCGCGATATCGTCCTCCCCTCCGCCAGTAACCGCTCCCAGACCACCTTCAACCGGACCACCCCCGGTGAATGTTGACCCGAGTGAGTTATGTATTCTTGTATAATTCAGATTGGGTGCTCATCACACGTCTACTTCTAGCTAAGATTGGGATGCTTCCGAAGCGTCCTGTCTCGCTCCTCGGCTCTACACCCGCGCAGTCGTCTGCGACACGCAGAGCGAACGACGATGACGAACTGGACTACGTGGAGAACCCATTTGAAGACGAAAGGCACTAATCGCCAACATGTTTGTATACCCGAAGCCACCAATGTTGTAATGGATTGTTATCGACCGCGTTATTATGATAATGATATAAGACATCGTGTATTCATAAACGATTTGTAGGTATCAAGGAAAGGCAATGCAAATGTACAATTAGATATAGCGATAACGACCATAAAAGTCCGAAATTCAAACAAGTCATGAAAAGCTTAGCATGCAAACCCATCATCAAGTATCTGCCCGCATCTTGAGCACACAACTCTCCTATCAAGTAGGCACAGCCCAATACCAAGTGGGAACCACACAATTGCTGCAAGTATGCCCAGTATTCCGAACTTGGAATGAGTGATGTGTCGGCCTTCTTGCAAGCAGATCATCTCGGGATGGTCTGGAGGGAGAGCGGTGGTGACCACGTCGCCTGTTAGTGGGTGTTGGTAATGAAACACCATCACAGGCGGCGAACCGTATGGTGATGACGGTCCTGCAGGGGCATAGGAGGCGGAAGCATTGGGAGGTGGTACCGGCTTGTACGACTGTGAACCTCGGGATTTCGCCGAATGGTCCGCTTGATCAGCGAAGGGGTTGTTACCTGCAAAAGCGTCAGAAAAAAAGATCTAATATTCAGAAAAGTTGAGATTATACACTCACTCCCGGTAGCTGAGTCGTATGACGGAGGGTCAGCATATGGAGGAGCAGTAGATGTGTTCTCGCTCATAAGTGGCACGTTTTCGTTGACCATCTATCATGTATATACAGTCAATATAGACAACCATTAAAGACATTGAAGATGATCACTGTTGGATGGTAGGTGTAGAGGGGATTTGTGCTGCGCAAGAACAGACCAAGACCTTAAATACCGCAGCTGAGGGGCCTGCGGAGCAATGCTGTGGGTGTACTAATGAATGAGCCATGGCTGTGCTTCATGGTCTCGGCTCACCATTCAGCGGCCGGCCTGTACTTACCTCAGACGGATCCATGCTGTGCCATTACTCAGCATCCACTGGTGGCAAGTGCTCGAACATACCAGCAAGTGGTAATTGATGAGGAAAAGTAAAAGACTAAAGAATAAAGGTTATTCATTTGCAAGGAAGAATGTCGAGAAAAGTAATCATTTGTGCGGGAAATAAGGGAAGAACAAGGAAGTTGATTGAGAGAAGTAGCACTCCTAGGTTGTGGGTCTCTTACCGAATAAATGCCTCACTATATCGATTCAAGGTAAAGCTCCTGAATCATTGGAAAACAAGAAACCATAGAGTTAGAAAGTTCATCACTGCCTGACAGGCCCTGACTTACAACAAAATGGAAGAGTCGGGGCAATTTCTGCATACTCTTTGCCTTTAATGATGGCATTCGAGCAAAGAAAAC
Source organism: Trichaptum abietinum (assembly GCA_910574555.1). Classification (NCBI taxonomy): domain Eukaryota; kingdom Fungi; phylum Basidiomycota; class Agaricomycetes; order Hymenochaetales; family Trichaptaceae; genus Trichaptum; species Trichaptum abietinum. Next base: position 3,046,444 of record CAJTBE010000005.1, on the reverse strand, counting down.
GAATAGCATTTCATGAATACAAGGCGGAAGTAAGGTTGATGATGTTGCAAATAAGCATAGCACTGCGAAGAGAAAGAAACAGAAGAAGAGATGATGATACTACACCCGGTAAAATCCGAAACCTTATTCATGGTTTAAAATCAGCACAGACTCCAGAGTGGGCGCTAATGATCACGATGGAGACACCCGCCTGCACTGACAGTGGCAACTAGGACATCTATAATCGCTTATCCGTGAGCTATCACTAGTCATGTTCGTATCTGTTTCGCTCAGTTGAAGTACTGTACCGCGATATCACTGGCATACTTGCGTTGCATCCGACACTGACATTCTTAGTGTCGGTGATTCTGCTGTTTGATGCGAATTAGTGAGTGTAGCAATTTTCAACGCTTCTGTGCTCAATCTTCTGAACAAGATATGGAGTGTTCATAGACATCACTGATGAGCACCGCCCGTCATCCATTGCGATGTACGACGCACTCAGGCTAGCATGCTGAAGAAAAGGCAACCATCAGACAAAAAACAACTCATCCAGCTACAGGAATTGAAAATCAGACAGTCACCATCTCACGTCAAAGTTGTCAGAGACAAAAGAAGGTATGTAGTAAAGCAAATATTGGATTATTAGTAATAACTGATAAGTAGAGAATTACAGTTAAATAAACAACTAATTACAGCCCACAAGTAAAGACCGTCAAATACACCACAGGAAACACGAATGAACGTTGTTGTTACTCCACAAAGAATTTACGACGGGCAAGTGGAGATATCAAGGCTACCGTCGGGGCAGGCAGGGATCTGAGTGGGCTTGCCAGCTATTAAAGAATGACGCGTCAATAATGGAAGTTTTCACCCAATGATGTTGACTTACCATCTGTCTTGAGGACAGGGAACGGCAATGGGCAAGCTTGCTGAAGATCTTGGCGACCTGTGCCGGCTGGGAAGGTCGCAGGCTTAGCAACGGCAGGCTTAGCAGCGGGGATAAGGTCAGAGCAGTCGATGAGGTTGTTGGGGTTGTGGCCGACAACCGCAAGCTTGGCCATTGCGCTCGCGAAGTTGCTCTGCATCAGCCTCTGGTTGTTGACCATGCTCTGCCACTCGCAAGAGGTGCGCGAGTCGCGGGCGAGGGCAAAGTCGGATTGGAGACGCATCTCGCCCTCGGCAGGGAGCGGAGAGTCGACTTCGGCTCCGTCGGTGTTGTTGACGCCGAAAGGAACGCCGGTACCCTTAAGCAGCACTTCAAGGAAGATCTGAGTGTCGAAGGTGAAAGGGGTTGTATCGAAGGGGACGGCTTGGTGGCCGGGAACGAGGGTGTCTGATCGCGCGATGGTGTGCGATGCGAGGAGGTGGATCAGCTCAGCAGGGGAGAATCCACCATCTTCCATACGGGCGAGGATCTTGTCAACGCTGTCCTGCGGCTCCGGAACAGTGCCATCCTCGGCCGGGAATGTTGCGTTTGGACGACCAGCTAAGAACTGAAGACGGGGGGCACCTGCGCAGTTGGTGATACCGACAGCACCAGCGAACTGGATGAGATCGCCGGCAGTGACGAGATGCTTCTGAAGGAGTGGCGAGAGGGTATCAACAGAGTCGTCAATACCAGCGTTCGCCGCGAAGTTGGTCTCGATCTCGTCGAAGATGATCATCGAGCCATCAGCTCCTCCGCCCTTGAGCTTGCCGCTCTTGGAGAACCCAATGGCGTCGTGGAAGGTGAGACGGAGAGACTCGTGGACGTCCTCGCCACACTCTCCGTCGAAAATATCCTGGAGATCATCGCGGAGAGAAAAGAACGGGCAGCACTGAATATCGATGTGAGCATACAGCAAAAGCAAATGTAGAACAGAGAGCACTCACTGCTTCATGGCTGGCAAAGTTCTTGCCGTCGGGGCACTTGACAGACTTGACGGTGGCTGCCGTAGCAAAGGCAGCGAGTGCGATAGTAGCGACAGCGAGTTTGAAGACCATTGCGACGAGAGCAAGAAAGGAGAGTAAGAGCTGCTGACCGGTGGAAGACTCGACTGGAGCAGTGAGGTTTCAATCACAAGCAGTACCTCCTTATATACCCTTCCATACTGCATACATCAAAGCACAGGCTCTGTGAGACTGCAAATGAAACAATGCCCCAGTCACAGAAACAACTGATTGAAGTGCTGTGCGAAGGTGTGGGATGCATCAGCTAGGTTACGACGAGATAGGCGGAGAGAACCAACCAGTCAGAGAACCGGTAGAGAGTAATGATGAGAATTATTAGTCCGAGCGGTACATCGGCAGACGAAGGGGCGCATGCGGTGTTTGACCTCGGTCGGGAGCGCCTTCAGTGGTAACGCAGGGAAAGAGGACCATCAGGTACGCGATCGCAACGTCATGCATTCGGCTTCTCATCTTCTTTACCACGAGTCTAATATTGACCATCCGGAGTAAAAGGCTGAGGGAAGCCAGGGGGGATTAAGAAGAAGGGGCTACAGCGGAAAGTCGATACAGTCCGGTGCCACAGGTTCGGGCTCCCATAGATGGCGAAGATCCCGAACCGTCGGTTTCCGCTCTCACACACTGGGAGATAATATCCATGATGAACGGCATGTACCTGACGGATTCCGCTTCCTTGGACAATGATGATCGCCCCGTAACACACAGAAGTAAAGCACCGCTGTCTTCACAAAATGCGAGTCCGATGGTTCGTGCACGAATGCTGCACCTAATTATAGACCTAAGGGGACTTTGACAGACCGTGCCTTCATTAGTGACCCAAATTTAAGGAAGGCGTTAATTTTAGCAAGCGTTTCGTCGGAAACGTTCCTATCGAGATCCCCTACAACATGGATCAAAAGGAATAGCGGTCAGCAGGATTTCCTGGAAATCCGCAAAACCAATGCTGCGGCCACATGAGCAAGCTACGCTGAGAGACAGCTAAGCAGATCGTCGCAGAGTCGAGTGAAACTCCGTACGCGGCCGCCTGCTTCGCAGCGACGAAAGGTCGGTTCCGAGTTCATCAGTGATAGATTCGTCGATAAGCTTAGAATGGAGGCGAAGCATTGGATATGGATGCCAGATAAATTCAAGAACCAGAGTCACTCCTAGCATCAAGTGTTGAGATCAAAGGACAGGTTGCTTTCAAGTTGTGGCCCGACCGACTCGGGCGATGGATCGCCATGTGATTGACGTTTGTCAGTCAACGGAAAGTTTGAAAAGCCGATGTACGACTTGCAAAACAATGCAGATGGCATTGCATCACAGTGCGCCATACCCACTGCATCAACACGGAAAACAGAGACATTTCAGCAACACAGCCTGCAGACGATGGACTTTGCAAGACACACACATTTGTAACTGAAACACAGATTATCCATCAGCGGTGCTCTTCCGCTTCGTTTTGGTTTTGGTTTGTGAGAAAGGGGTAAATTCGAACATAAGACACTGCCTCCAAGTATCAGGCGAGTGTTTGCCGATCTGTGCTAGGTGAGAAAGAAGTGGACGCGTAATCATGCAGGGTCGGGCTGTGTCGATCATCTTGGCCGGCTTCTTCCTTCCACCAACCGAACGCGGCGGATTGTCCATATCCCCTTCAGAACTGCCCCGAAAAATGCCAACTAAACGATATGAGTTGCAAGACTCAGTGTCCATGCACCGAGCGCCATTTCCTTTCATCATTTCGTCTGTCTCCAGACCGAGATCACCTTTTCCAACCCACACCCGCACCGAAACCATGGACTTGGCATGGGAAACCCGACAACACTGCCAATGTCAATTCGCTACCGAGCCATCAGGACAAAAATAGGATAGACAAGAGATGTTAAATTTGACAAAGTATTAAGGAGCGACGAGGTCTCGATGGTATACTTTAGGCGCAGTGAGGCACCGTGACGCCCCACGATGAAAGTCATTACCTCTGTCCTCATTTGCTACAGCATTATTAGAGTAGATTTTGGTACAAGGCAAACGATATTGAGAAAACTTCAAGCAACAATAACGGCATAGCCTACTAGTACAGCAATATAAGAACGAGGTACACATAAATTCATTTTTACAACACATTCATTTTCGTTTTCTTATCAGAAAGCCACTCCCCACTTGAGCAATGCTTAACTCGCCCCCGACCCTCTACGTGTCTTTCGGAGTAGCATTCGCTGACGTCCTCTAAAACAATTCTCGGTGTCCGGACAGAAATATCCGCTGAATGCAGTTCTGTCAAAGGGTGCTTATGCAAGACTGTGCGATGTGTTTCGTGAGATTGATGCAACGAAGAATTGACAGGCGCATGAGAAAGGTCTGCGACTCGTACAGGAGTTCGGGTAGTGGGTACTTCCGATTCTCGCCCGATGATAGCGGATGAGGCCTTAAAGAATGAACAATGAGAAAGGGAATGCTTTGACGTGCGAAGGCGACATACCTGGAGTGCGAATTTCCGTGGGCCCGCTTGTATATCTGGGTGATCTATAGGAGGCATCGCGGGCGGGTCTTCAAAGCGTCCCTCCAAAACAGCTCTTAGGTGATTGAAACGCGGTGTGAGTGACTCGCGGGACCAGTCTTGAAAGGCGAAAGTCTCAACGCTTGACGATGAACAAGATGAGAGAGGACGAGAAGGTGGCATTGATGGAGATGACGAGAGCCTCGCAAGCAAAGAGTCGCCAAGGCACTTTGGCTGATTCCTATCGTCAAGAGATTCGTTGGAGTCTACACGAGAGATTCTCGACAGCAGCTTTTCTCCCGAGAAAGATTGCTCTCGAGATGAAGGCAAACTTGACTTTAGCTCTTTTTCGGAGTCGAGAGACGAGAAAAGCTTGGTCGCTGAGCTAGGAATAGAAAATGACGGTAGCCTAGAGTTGTCCTTATTTTGATACCAGGAAAACGTAGAGGAGTACTCTTTAGGAGCTGTCGGAGACTTTGGTTTGATCCGCAAAGGCAGCACAAAGAAAGAGTCCATTTGGCAGGATAAGAGAGGCGAGGACATGTTGCTAGTATCAGAGTTATCGGCAACGGTATTTCTTGCCCTTGCTTCCCCCTCTTTAACAAGAATCGAACTTACGAGATGACTTTGGTTAACCGAAGCAGGGAGATTTGGACCGGTAGCTCCTGAAGTAATCCTAGTGTCGGCGCATTCGCTACAGTTAGACGCAATATCGACTTTACGTTTTCCCGAGAATTTGTCTCTCGTCGTTGCAGTCTCAGGAAATTGCGTGGTTGGATTTCGAGGTTTCCCTTCAACGGCACTCGCCACCAAAACCTTTTGATATAAGATTAAGCAACGATCTTACTTATAGATTATAAATAGCCATACCTTTGGTTTTGATCCTTCCGTTCTTTCGAGGCATAAATCTATGCCGTGGCACTTAAAATTATGGAGTTCGTCAACGTGTAAATGTAGTTTTAAAAAAATCTTACGTCATCGTGAGTTACCGAACCTGGATATGTATCCTGCATGAAGCCGCTCGTGTCTCTAGCATCAATGATCTGAGAAACCATCACGCCACCACATATTAGTATACCGCATAGAATGACATTCGTAGTTTGTTTCTAAAGGAACTCACTTTCTCACTCCCCGATGTTCCTGTCTTGTTGTCAATGAAATTTGTAGTGGCCCTGACGTCGGGTCTTCCCTGGTTCAAGATGTTAGTCTCCAACACCGTTGCTCCAACCTTTCCGTCCTCGGGAACATTTTCATTCTCGACCTCCATACAGTATTCATCAATCAAAGTCTAGAAAGGGAGGGTTAGGTAACGATCACGGTGATACTAAGGCCTCAATGTCTCAACGCACAGTTTCGACAGTCATGTCAGACGCGGACATAGACAGCTCCCCAGAGCGAAATCCAATGCCATGTCGTTCACCATTTCCTTATTTATAATGAAGCGAGTGCATGTTAGATGAATGTCACTGAGAAATATTGCTTATTTACCTCTCCCATGGAATTCATTACTCAACGAGTTTCTCCTCGCTCCGCCGTTTCTTGCATATTCATCCACTTCTTTTGGTGCATTAGCCAGCCAGGTTTCGAATGCGAAGTGGTTGGTATGGTGCGTGTCGTTACGCGTGGCGGGTGCCATATTGGAGCAACTTGATGAAAGGGGGGCGATATCGCGAACAAACTTTTCCTTCGTCAGATGACTCTCTCTTACAGATCTGACTTGTTCTGGAGGATCTTTTGTCGTGAGAGGTTCAACCTCCGCTTCAGTTAAGTACGCAAGGAGCGAATCAAACGAATCAGACCCAAGAGAGGCCATGGATTGGAGCTGGCTCTTATGGGAGTCGTCAACTGCGTTGAGGAGACCGAGTCTCTTGGAACGACTTTGGGTGCTTGGCGGTGGTTTCATTTGTACTTGCTTTATAGCTCGTGAGCAACTACGTTTGTGTGAAAATTTTGTTAACCAATCTACATTTTAAATGAGAGAATTCGCATACTTGTCGGTCATCTCACGCGATATTTGATTTCCTCTTCTAATCGCTGTATTTGACACAAGATGGGCGACATCTCGAGAAGCGTTATTGGTACTCGCAATGAAATCCGACTGGCGCTTAGGCATCTTGTCATTTTTCTCGTCCTTTGAGTCGGCTGTAGGCTCTGCATCTCGCCTTTTCTTCATGCTCAATATCCGCTCATCTTTTTCAGAGGTTAAGGACGAGATGCTAGCTGCATAAGCCAACTTAACGTCATCATAAGCGAGGTATACAGATGTCCTATTATTAGGGCGAGTGATAGAATTCTTCCGAGATGATCCATTCACTAGCGTCTTGTCACTGACAAGAGCTTTGAGCCTCGAATCGATTATAGGCCTAACCTTCGGGGGAAAAGGGGTCTCGCCAATCTTGAGCATTTCAGAGCCCTGAGCGGAGGCAATACTACGAAGATCGAGGTTAATCGTGGAGATGCCCAGACCACTACGCCTATCTTTTGTAGTAGCTGAAAGAATTACAGGAGTTTTAGTCTGGTGTTTTGAGCTCGTAGCAATAGGAGCTTCTCCTAAATTGCGCACTCTTGATTTCGTTGGAAGAGGCGGAAGAGGTGGAGGATGATATCTTGTGGGGTGTTGTTGAACGGACCGTAAGGGAGGTGGCACACCACGTTTGGATTCTTGCGGCGGACGATTTTGAATAGTATAACCCAGGCCAGGAACGGTATAACTGCGTTCATGAGGGACGTTCTTTTGCATGATAAGTGCAATACTTGGCGGCGTGGGCTTCCAGTGGGGGCTAGGAGGGCTGAAATCGAAGACAGGAAAAGGCGATGTCGCCTGCTCTTGTTTAGCATAAGCGGCAAGGGGGGAAATGACCCGTGTGATTTCCTTAGGCATTTGTTTTGTCATTTTATTCGCCCTCCGTACGCAGCAGTAGAGAACAATTGATGTTCCCGTAAGTAAGATCACAGTTCCACCAGCGATTGCTGCAAGTAAGGGCGTTGAAAGCAGACCCGCTTCTCCCCCGGTCGAGCTTGCCTTGGCTTCTTTGTGTGATGATGCATGGAAACACACAGATTCCGGAGTACGACCCGCGGTAGACGACGGGGATGCAACAGGCTTAAACGTATAGGAGTAAGCGAAAAGTCAAGACGAGGGTAGAAGAGTTTATAAGCGCACATTCATCACAAGTCGTCTCCTTCCATAAAGCTCATCTGACGTCCGTATACCTTCGAGAAATGCCAAGCATGTGGTGGGGGTGCGCGGCTCCGATGGCGGCACCAGGTTCGAACGTGGCAAGGCGAATGACGGCCTAAAGAACAAGAAAATTAGAGTGATGATAGACGCATTGTATATTTGTCTATTCATTCTGTATTTGATGGATATCGACCGCCATCAATTTGCTAGTCGAAAAGCAGTAGTGGAAGAGTGGCAGAACCAAATTACTGCAGCACGGCGATACAGTCTAACTGGACGGCCCCCACGCGTGGCAGGGCACGTGAGGCACGCAAGTGTTTGTGTAGTGGACGGAATTCAAATCCACTCCGAGTCATTGCATAGCACCAATTGTGAACTTCCGACTCCGGAGAATATACGAAGGTTGGCTGAGGGTCGTTGGACAAGTACGTCAGAATTAACAGCATCAGAATTAACTGAAGTGTCCGTGCCGTCAAATTGCACAGGGTTTTTGAAGGCAATTATCGATACCCGCTCTGAGGTAAGATAGTTATTTACTAGGAGCTACGAGAGATATTGAAGCTTACCTGCTTCTATTCGGTTCCGCGCGTTTCGGTCAAAAAAAAGTAGCATCCAAGACATCGTAAGATAACCCCTTGCAATCCCCTCAGCGTTGTTCATGGTTCATAACGTGGCTATGCCATTCAAGCAAGCTTGATTCGATAAACAACATTCAGATCATACAATTACTTCCCGCTCTAACCCATCTCTTATTTACTCCTGCCATCGACCTTCTTGATCGTCAGTTTGCTCGTATCGATATCGTCCAAAGTGTTGATGTTCACTGCTGCTACGCCAAGAGGTGGAATCAACACAAACATCTGGCTTCCGCAGACCGGGCAGAAGTAATGTGTGGCGATCTTCCTATTGAACTGGTATTTCGACAGCTCGTCAAGAGTGCCTTGGGTGACATTGAATTTGGAAAGAGGAGGGTGGCTGCAGACAAGAGATAAGGCTGAATCCTATGATTAAGTTCGTACAGGGACGTACATCATCAAAGCTCCCTTATCTGCGCAAGACGTGCAGTTGCAAGAGATGATAGGCGTCGTCTCCAGGGCAGGGAACTCGAGCTCGTAGCGGAACTTGCCACAATGACATCCACCGACATATTTCTTGATTTCAGCGCTCTTTGGCCAGCCGTTGGGAAAGACTGGGCCCTTCGTTCCCTCGATATATTCCTCGGATGACATGATTATCAGTGAGTGTAAGCAAACGTAGCGATGCGATGGAAAGGTTGTGTTTGAGCAGCAACTTGACGTGGGTGATAAGAAAGGTCGTGGACTCGTGTGAGCAGCTTTAAGAAGGTTTCCGACTACTTAAAGCTTTCATTCAATTGCATCCAATATCCAACGAGCTGCCATCATAGTATGTCCATCAGAAGAATCAGCTGAGTTATTGAGTGCAGCATGGCACAAGCATAGGTTGAAGGCTTGAAGCGAACACCGACGCCGTCAATGATCAATCAAATTTTTGGTTCGCCAGCGGCTTCTCGCTTATTCGAAATTCCAGTCATATGTATGACTAAGCAAGGCTTCAGTTTCCCTACGTGTCCATAGGTTCATCCACCAGGTCCACTCATCGTCACTAGTAGTCATCTGTAAGCTCAAGAGTGAGCTTGGATATAACCAAGATGCACAGTATATACCAACGATTCAATAACCTATCGGCACTTCTCTCATCCTGTGTACTGGCGCTACTAGGCGCTATCGCCATCTCGTCTTTCTTCCTCGGTGCAGACCCGAAGGGAACTCTCGGCGTTGGGAACATAAAAGTGTAAGTGATTATCTCTTACTTTGTGAAGAACAATTCCAACCCAACTTATTCTTGAATTAAAGATTTCCTGGAAGCAACCGTCATTTCCGCCAAAAAAACCATGAGTACTCGTTTATGAGGTTCAACATCAGCGCAGGTACGTTCATATTTGCGTCGATTGAAGATATGACGGAACTAACGGAGTAATGCCGCCGCCATCTTCATAGATCTCACACCGTTATTCAATTGGAATACGAAACAACTCTTCTTGTATGTTGGTGCTGAATATGAAAGTGCGGATGGGGTACGTGGCACTTCAGAGCCTTTAACTTTATGGACGTTTACCCCTACCTCCGCGCTTGTTGCATGCAGACAAAGAACGATGTCGTAATCTGGGATAGGATTGTTCGAAGGAAGCAGGATGCGTTCATTAACACGGAGGCGAAGAGCAAGTACCCATTGCGAGACATGGCAAAGACGTTCAGGTGCGTATCCACAGTATTATACTGCATATCATATTACTGATGCCTTTACAGTGGTGTCTCACCGGTAAATTACACCTTGAAGTACAACGTCATGCCTTATGTCGGTGTCTTGACATACGGAGAAGCAGCACGCACGAACAAAGCAATAGCTATTCCTCCGTCGAATAAAATTGTATCATAACTCACTGCGTATGGCGTCAGCAATAAACATATTCCATAATGAAAGATGTTAATCTTGAATGGCCGAATGCTGGTTCCAGGCGACAAATGCCTTCTCATCCGACTATGTCGGAAGTCGGAAGCTATATCATTGCGCGATTCTATTCTGCGAGATGTCGGGACGATGACCAACTTCCAACTGCCTTCTGTGTACCTCAAAACAGGTCGAACTCCGATGGTCTTATCCTTAAGGTTTCAACGGGCACTGTAATCCACGTATCTATGCAAGCGTCCAAAATGTATTTTTGTACAGAATCAGTGTTGCAGAAGGTGCGATACAACGTGCTGCACAATGTACGGTGAATCGAGCTAAGGCTACATTTTGGATAAGTGATCACGCGTATCGATATTGAATGACACTATCTTTGTCCTCTGGAATGGTGCTCATGGAAATGGGATCAAGCTCAGCTGTGGTGGCAATATTCCAGTTAGTTCTTGCGACTAACGCGGATATTGACTGGTAGGTTACGGGACCCCGCGTATCGGAAGCCCGGTTCTCGAGGGCAATGTCGCGCAAGTTGAGGATGATGCGACTGTTAAGAACACCAAAGCTGGCACGCTCAACGAAGGTGAGTAGTGTTAGCAAAGTGCTTCGTCCGTCTGACAGAGAAACCAGGAGAGCGACGTTCGCCATTGCGAGACCTACATATCACACGTTCGAACGTTAGCCTGTGTCTCGTAACTCTGGATTAAACCTATGGACGAAATGGACCCACCCAGAATGATCGTATAATATGCAAATCCATCCCGAATAAGTACGGTCAGAAGGCGGGTTCGCTCTACTCGATCTGATGTGTAAGGGTACCGTCAGAGCAATGCGTAAACATATAATGAGTGAACTATAATTGCGTACAAACTCGGATTGCTTTTGCTAATGTCAAGATGAAAATGACAGCATCAAATGCCATGGCTGCCACCCAAGCAGGTACTGTCACCAACGGACCGAGCGTGATAAGGCCGCTATTACATCCGAGCAAAGGTGTAAGGCTAAAACATGAGATGAGCGGAGGGTGAGTCGGTGTGACTTGACCAAGTGTGCTCACAGTGGGTCATCATGCCCTTCACGGAGAGGTTAGCATTATTGAGGCGAAAGACATGACGTACATACAGTGAAAGATGCCCATTATATGGCCCATGGTCCCAGCGACGATGATGTCAGTAACCTATTGATGGTTTTAGTAGGGTTTCGAAGGATGAATATTTGTGTGGACGAACAGTGACGAGGGAAGTCAAAACTATGGCGATCCATCGTTTTCGATTGAACAAAGCACTCGTTCGCAAGACCATAGTTACTGAAGGGCGAATTTAATCACTGTATCAACTAGCCTTGAGACATTTGAACGTACTTTGAAGAGGGATGAGGAACAATAGCGAAACCCTGTAAAGTGTCAATCGAGCAAAAGAATTCGGTGAAAGTGAAACATGCTGACCAGATACCCATGTAAACCTCAAACTCGCAGCTGTAAGGATGGAAATCGGAGACAAAGAGTAAGGAAATAAAAGAAAGTTGTGATGTTAATACATACAACTGTAAATTAGTGAATATCAGAGATACGATATGAAGTACGAGAGATATAAACTTACGAGTTTCGGAGCCTCGAGGTCTATGGTATCTGAATAACACCGTTAGTGCACTCTCATACGAATTTTTTTATTCACTCACATAATACCCATAAGACACTTTCGATGGCAGGCGGATATCGAGCCAAGAGATAGTGTAGCTTCCCTAGCGACCATTTTGTTCTCCAGATGAGAGAACGCTGAGAATCAAGTCAGCTTATGCCCAATAATTTGAGATTGAAATTCACCTCACTAGTCGATATGTATACATATCAGCAAGGTAACTTGGTTTAGGTAGGTGGGTTATTGTGCTCAGAACTCACGCTTCTAGAGTAATGATTATATCATAGAGTACGACTGTGGCGGCGGCAACTGATCCGACGCCTTAATTGATGCTGGATCGACCTAGCTCTGAATGCTCAGACTCACTATTCGTATACTTTCGAAACAGGAAAGTCAGCAAGTCAGGCCGTATATCTCCAACGTGATGTCTTACTTTTTGTACTTCCAGCTCGAAGGCGACCTTGTTGAGAAGCTTGAGTTCGTCTTCCACTGAACTGCCCAAAGGGATAGAGAATGCCATGCCGGGAATGGCCTGTCTGGACAACGAGGACGCTCTGGAGTCTTTTATGGCCCATTCGACGTAGCTCCTTGGATGTTCCTCGTACTTCTCTGAGCAGAGGGAATGCTTCGATCAGGGACATGTTTCAGGAACATCGGGGTTACTCCTCGATGGAACTCTGCGTTTTGCATGTTTGGTCAGCATGAGAGATGAAATGAGAAGCTTCAGCACAAGGAGTAGGATAACTTCTTGGGGCTCATGGTCACACGGCTGACTTCGAGCTCGTGTACGATGTATCACTGATAAGGCAGAACATCAAGTTTGTGGGAATGAATAAGAGAAAACTCGTACGTTGCAATTGTCCGCCGCTACCCAACAGCCGTTCCAGTCGAGTTGAAAGGATTTTCCAAAAGCCACCCCTTTACATCGTTCCAACCACTTGATTTGTTGGCGGAATTCAGAGTGAGTGTTTACGAAGTTCTGGAAGGCACAGATCATTGGAAAGTTCATAGATCTACGACGCAGTTGAGAAAGAAAAGCTCTAAATTTGAAACTGAATGAAAAGAAGTGTTCGAAGGACTGATTCTTCGGCAGGCACCAGCGACATCATCCTCGAGAAATGATTTATCCCGCTTCAAGTGATACTTCTACATTGATCAGCAGATCAAACACCAGAACTATCAGCATCGAACAAGTCAGGATCCAGATGTTAGCGTCAAACATGATGTCGTAGATGCTTAACATCTCGAATTGTCATCCATATTGCATAAAGCTCTTCTCTGCAGATGTAAGCAGGTAAGCAGGTAGCTAGCGCTACATAGTCAATGTTTATCGAGTGGAGAAGTACAGCGCCTGTGATCGCAGGTTTTAAAGGGACCTCGTGCATGGGAAAACGTGAAGCAATCCGACGAACCCGATCTTGTGGCAAATGGCAAGCGGTGCATCGTATTCCCTTCGATATACGTTATATTAGGTTTACGTGCATGGAAGAAGAGCAGAGGCTTAGCGCTAGCTAATTTTCACGCTTATGCGGCAGTGGGCGCGTCGATCTCTCAAAAGACTCGTAAAAAGAAAGCTGTCACAAATGTCATACATCTGAGAGTGACGAGTAAACTTTAAGTTTAGTACTAAATGCAGCTTAGTATTACTACTAATAGTACAAGGTAGTCACACTATATAATTTAAACATAAATATGACTTACATAAGTAACTACGCAACTTGAATGCTTCCGGTAACTTGAAAGGTCCGTGCAAACTTGAAGGCGCGCTGATCTTTAACTCTCTCCTCTAACTGCTCAGTAGAACAAAATTCTACATACGGATATTTGCCTCGTCAGTTTCACAAGACACAAGCTTGATGTTGCAAGTATTCATAGTCTCAACTCAGCACCCGGCGTACTTTAATTATAAATCCGATTGGATGCTTTTCAACGGAGTTTAACAATCTGTGAATTCCACAACATTGACATATTGCGTTGATCTGCACCGGCGTCTCCGACATACATATGTACCTGACAGCATGTAGCATAGGCATGCAGCATAGACTGGATCCGAAACAGTAACACTGCTGCGAAATGCGTAGGACATCGCCACAGTGGATCGACCGCGATGCTTCGATGGAAAGACAAAATTTGTATGTACTCCTGCTAATTCTAATATCATGATTTAGAGTGATGAAGCGGGACCGCGTGCTCTGGAAAAGATTTCACAGCCTTCTTGGTATATTTTCATCTACTTTTCGATTGTATACTGATTCCAGCATACAGCGTAGAGGTTCTTCTCACTGGCCGTACCCATCTCGAAGTCTACCGCATGCGCGTATACACGGCAGTTTTCCAGAAAGCAACATGGCCCGTCTATCTCAATATATCTGTACGAATGACATTTCCCCCTTCTTAATTTACTAATTATGATGGAATTCCTGCCCCATAGCGGCTAACGCTGTGAAGTTACTTTCAAATTAGTGAGAGATTCGCGTGCATGCAACTTTGGTTCAAGATCGCTATGGCAAACAAAATTGTTGCAAATCTTTGTCCAGTGAGTTTAGCGCCTTGAGATATTATGTCATCTGAGATTGTTAATAAACTCCGTACACCTTTATGTGACAGAATGACCAGCAATGGAATTGCGAGCAGAGGGACGAAACATGAATTCGAACATGGCATTTTCTCTGTACAAACCTCTGCACGGAGATTCTGCGTATAAGTAAGTCATGAGAAGGGGCTTCACTTTAGCTACTACCGGCTCTTTTGACCTATCCAGAAATCGCTGGAGACATTATCGTGATGGCAAGCGGCAGCGACAATCGTTTCAATAACCTGACTAGGGATATGATGGCTGCCAGAGGGGGACACGCCAAACGGATCCCCGCGTGCAAGGCATGTCGAAGACGCCGAGGAAAGGTATGCGGACATTCGTTAGCTTGAATTTTTGCTCTTCCTTATTGACCGAGAGTAGTGTGTCAGACCCGGACATAAGCCTTCTGCACCATGCGAATACTGCGTCACCAAAGGGATAAAGTGCGAAGTGAGGACTCAGGGTTTCTGTGCTATCTTCTTTTTACTAATCTTATAACGCCTTACTAACAGACTGAAAATGTAGTAGCTTCAGCCACCAACTCGGGCTGATATGGCTCGTCTTTGCATCGTAATAAGAATTAATATATGTATATATGATATGCATGTACTGGGTAGAGCTTCCGTAGGTGCACGCCGATCCTACTGAATTAACTTCAATCCAGTTGGACAGTCATCTGGTTCAACATGTTCTGACAGCAAGCTACATGATAGTATATGAAGAAATTTGGTTGCATCGTCGCATAGGTACTGCATAGTAGCATTTCTATTCCTGATCATCCAAGATTGAAACTAGTACTTGATCACTTCGACAAATATTTCGAAAGCTCTAGCGTTTGGAGAACTCACGTTCCCACATACAGTAACCTGTAGTCTAGTAGAACCGGCTCCAACTCGGAGTCTTTGACCCGGGTTTAAGTTTTTATTAACTTTATTTTATAGCATAAACCCGGGCGGGCCGATTGGGTCGATAAGAAATGCTCGTCCGCCCCGGCTGCCATGTCTGTGGCTGACTCGAACTCTCAGGCTGGTGAGCCTGTCTGCTTACAAAGAACCTGTCCGCGACCACGTGACAAGTCCGTCCTTGACGGTGTCCCCGTCGGTGTTCGCGTCAACCCAGACTCCAGAGCTTGTGCCAGGCTGCGCTCAATAACTCAGCTGATTCTTCTGACACACTATGTTGGCAGCTCGTTGGATATTGGATGCAATTGAATGAAAGCTTTAAGTAGTCGGAAACCTTCTTAAAGCTGCTCACACGAGTCCACGACCTTTTTTATCACCCACGTCACGCAAGTTGCAGACACGACCTTTCCGTCGCATCGCTACGTTTGCTCTCACTGATAGGCATGTCATCCGAGGAATATATCGAGGGAACGAAGGGCCCCGCCTTCCCCAACGGCTGGCCGAAGAGCGCTGAAATCAAGAAATATGTCGGTGGATGTCATTGTGGCAAGTTCCGCTACGAGCTCGAGTTCCCTGCTCTGGAGACGGTGCCTATCATTTCTTGCAACTGCACGTCTTGTACGGACAAGGGAGCTTTGGTGATGTACGTCGTCACCTGTACCTACTTAATCATAGGATTCAGCCTTATCTTGTCTTGCAGTCATCCTCCTCTGTCCAAATTCAACGTCACCCAAGGCACTCTTGACGAGCTGTCGAAATACCAGTTCCACCGGAAGCTCGCCACACATTACTTCTGCCCGGGCTGTGGAAGCCAGATGTTTGTGTTGATTCCACCCCTCGGCGTAGCAGCAGTGAATATCAACACTTTGGACGATATCGATACGAGCAAACTGACGATCAAGAAGGTCGATGGCAGGAGTATGTAAGAGATGGGTTAGAGGGGGAAGTACCCTATGATCTGGAGGTCGTGAATTAAGTCAAGCTTGTTTGAATGGCATAGCCACGTTTTGAACTATGAACAACGTTGAGAGAATTGCAAGGGATTATCTTACGATGTCCTGGAGGCTCTGTTCTTTTGACCTAAGACGTGCGGAACCGAATAGAAGCAGGTGAGCTATAATATCTCTCGTAGCTCCTAGTAAATAACTATTACATCTCATAGAGCGGGTATCGATAACTGTCTTCAAATTCACATGCAATTTGACGACACGGGCACTTCAGTTAAATCTGATGCTGTTAATTCTGACGTACTAGTTTAACGACCTTCAGCCAACCTCTGTATATATACTGCCTCCGACCCTTTCCCGGACATGTTCCTCCTGGCTGACTGGCAATCTTCGCAGCTTTCTAGTACTAAACGGGAAATACCTCGCGCCTCTTGACGTATCCGAAGGGTATAGCCATGGCTCAAGAACCAACTCAGTGCGCTTCAGATATGTGCTTCTCCTAGGACACAGCTACAACATGTGATGTGTCCTAGTTGGCTAGTATAAGCCTTACCTGTATCACGCTCCTTTCATTTCCTATCTATCAGCTTCGGTGCTCCAATTTTGTCTATGCTGTGCTGCGTTTAGCACCTTCTGTATACTATCTACACCCATTAGCTTTGATTGACGCAATTGCGTACTCGGGCTGGCTTCTCAGTCCTTCGAGGAAAAAGGAAGCAAAGGCTGCGCTTTGTCTACCTGCTGAGGCAGTGTTTTCAAGTTTCTAAGCACAGCCAGCTAGTTGTGCACAAGCATAGGATTAAGGAAACCCCATGGAACAGGCGCCGTAGAATCAAGATATACTCTGCTGGAGGTCCTCTTCATCATCATTTTCCCTCTACCGTTCCCCACCATCCTGCCCAACAATGCACAAAGTTACACGCCATCTCGCTACGATTTTCGGAAGCAGTCCCCCATGTTCCGAGAAGGATCGCGAATATCTGCAGGATTATGATTTCGAACCGTACCCCGGTGAACTACACGCAAGCGAAAGTACCTATGACTCGGATGACGACGACGACGACGCACTATCTATCAGTACGACCTCAACGATGGCTACGATGGATACCATTCCCAATTCGGGTCGAACAGTCGACAATTACATCTATCGATTCCTCGGAAGACAGGTCGAGCGGCTCGCGAATTGTTTATCCATCTCTTTTCTTGCGCCGCACAAGATCGCGCAATGCCTTTGGCCGGAATCCGACGGTGGCGATCTACTTTACGAAAAACCTTCCTCGCTGAGAAACGTCGAACGGGATGATTCCTCAGCACCTCACTTTCTGTGTGATCCTGAGGTACGCATGGCAGGATTGAAGAGTCTCGTCAAGCAGACGCAGTGAGTGATAAGAAGGTCTAAGAGGGAGGAAATTGACTTTGCTCTAGATCAAACTCGCTATACCGATCTTCCGCAGCTCTCGTAGCTCTGATCCGACTAGCCACAACGTGCTCAGAGTACAACGAATTCTACTTTTCGGTCTCTGCAGTTGAACCTATATTCCACTTGGAGACGCTTGCAATGTCCCTCAGTGATTTCAATCGAGAGAAGAAATGGTTTCTTGCCTTGGGAGGTCTAGCCCGAGCTCACCTCCACACTCGTGATACGGCCGTGTTGACAAGTGAGGTCACCCGCTTATTGCGTCATAATGTGTTGAGAATCCTGGATTCTGTTCGGTGCGTATCTCAGTCAAGCTTACTGCGTCTTAAATTATACTCAATAGGCGATGGTGTCCCTCGTAGATCTCATAACGAGCCTCTTGTGGTGACCAGCGACGCGAGCCTCCTATTCGCAAAATGCGCCGGCTATCTTCGTGACCAAGCTTCATTTAAACCTGATCCTAATCTCGGCGATGTCTGGGAAGTAATTTATTTCCTTGCTGTCTTTCTCTTGCGAAGTTTTGTCAGACTCACCACTGAGTCCAATCCGTCATTCCATCGCGAGTCCGGATCACATCAGCTTGAATCTTTGGTTCTCTCAACGCAGATTCGCTGGTTTTGCTATGTCTTGACATCCTGTACGTTGGGTTTACCTCACATGAAATACCCTTGGGCCGCACAACATGCATACGCTCTGAATAGTGTTCTTGACATGTACGTGATATTTATTACACGAATGGTTATTTGTCCAATATGCTAACTTGTCTTTCAACAGAGGGACAAAGGCAGGGGTGTTGTCTCACCCAACAGTATCTTCACTCAAAGACAGGCAGCTTATCGACCCTCACGTATTCCCTAGGAGGGTTCGAGACATGACACCATCGGGTGAAGATCCACCCCTGATCCGTCAACACTACATGCAGGCATGCACAAGGCGAACTTGCAGACTCCTAGCCTCTTTTCACGAACTTGAAAGGGAGCTTCAAGACACGTCATATGCGAGGTATACCGCGCCACATTCAAGCATCGATAGATCGCGTAAGGAGGACAAGGACGAGGACTTACAGCGTTCGCTCGACTGCGCAAGGCAGGTCCAGGTACTCAAAAACGATTTGACGCAGGAGTTCTTCGAGGCGCGGAGGTCTATGGAAGAATCGAATGGGATTAAGCACTGGAGAGACTACAAGGAAGTTTCCCACCTGCGGCATGGATGGGGCAAGTTCTGTCGCTCGAACATGGAATGGGACTGGGATTCCGCGAGTTGCCTGAGGCGTCTGTTCGAGATCGAGAAACCGGACGAGCAAGCTTACGAAGCGTCTCGGCTATCCGGAAGTATTCGAGCTATCATCCACGCCGATGAAACCAGTGGACGTCGACTGGACGTGTCCAGTACTGATCCAGAGTCGATGCTTCCAGAAATCTTCCATTACCAATACACTACCAAGACGGGTGAGAACAAGTGCAGGGGATTCGTGGCCTGTCCATCGGTTGAAGACGTTTCTTCAAGCGCCGAGACCTCAGAGCCTCCTTGTTCTCTGAGCCAGACGCATGCCAGGTTTGCGGTAGCTGCCGCTGCACCAAAGGACTCCTCCTCCAAATTTCGAGAGGCGGAATCGACTTCAGATAGTACCACGAAGGAAGTCGCATATGAACCACCGGAGACGGATGAAGGCGAAGCCTTCGAGAGTCGAGAATGATAGAGAGGGACACCGAAAGGCCCTTCCGCCGTGACATGGATGGTGGGGTACACGAATCGTGACGCTCTACTCTATTCAGTTAGTAAAGTTAATGTAAGCACCAACGAGCTGCTATCAATAGGGTGCATCTACCGGATTAGAGTACATTGATTAACAACTATTCTCTTCTCTGAATGGATACGTAAGAGTTGCGAGAATGCCAGGAGACGGCTGCGATCGTGATTGTTGTGTCTTTTTTTTGTTAGCCGTCCCCTAATTTTATCGGTTTCCGGCATCACAAAATTCCCGGCAACTTGAACTTGAACTTGAACCAGGAACTCCGGCTCAGGCTTGCAATTCCAACTTATTAACATTTACTCAAGCTACTCATCTCGCCAGGTCTCTTGCCAGGTCTTCCTACATCTCTGACACATCAAACGAATGTCTGCATGTTAACGTGAAGTTCAAAAGTCCCTTTGGTTGAAAGACTTATGTTTCTCAACATCTATCTCGAAGGCCCGTCCAATCATTCCTGCACAACATGCATCACTTTGAGAGAACTATGGGTGGAGAGGCGAAGGAAGTTGAAGCGCGAGTAGTTGAAAGAGTAGCTCGTCGATCGGATAATGTCACAATGGTTGGCAACATACCCTATCTCGTCCTTGAGCTAGTGTCAGAATGCATTGGTCAAGAAATGGACAATATGGAAGCTCTTATGGATGTCCCAAGAAGGATCTATCACCAGGACGTGATTCAGGAGAGGCTAGAACGCTCAGGCCAAACCTGGGTATGTCGCTCAGACGCTAGGCGTGCGTTGAGGGCATTGACGGGTGTCCATAGTGAGGCGACGAAGTTGGCCTGGAGCGTTCTAAGACGTAGGCTATTTCTAACCAACCCGTCGTCGAAAAAGCTCGCCGAGCGACCTTCGTGGCTGAGGGGTGCTAGCGTTCGCGAGCTGTGGATGCGCTTTGAAGAGGCAGAGGAATCTGGTTATGGGCCAGAAGAACTCGATGCTATCCTCGACTGGGTATCATCACAGCTTCCAAACCTTCGAGTCCTCTCGCTCGAGCAGGATCACTCATCTACCTGTTCGAAGCTCATGACAGCACTCGTTAAAGCTGCACCCAGTCTAACAATTACCGCACTCCAAATCCGTATCACGAGCTGGAACGGGTCTACGTTATTATGTCTTTACGACTCAATTTCCCTAATGCCAAACTTGACCACTCTCTCTATCTGCGGAGCTCTCACCTCTGATGAGCATGCCGTCATACGCATGGAATCTCATCGCCTGGCGTCGATCTATCCTCCCTCTTCATTAAAGAGCTTGATGATCACATTGCAGGGAGAGGGAACGGTCTCACTGCCAGTAGAGATCCTTACCTGGCTGCTCCAACCCCGTGGTCACTATAGTCTGGAAGACCTGATGCTTCGGTACCAGACTGTAGATTGGCTGACTGTCACTTTAGCTAGCCATATTCGCGTCTTCGCGTGTCTTCTGTCCACAACCAGTCCGCGCCTCAGGGTGTTCGACATAGACCTCCTCCGGGCCCCGCGACCAGTGTCGAGGTCCATTGGCCAGTTCGTGACAGCATGCAGTTCTTTAGAAGAACTCCAGGTCACCAGGATTCCTGTCTACCCGCTTCCGATGTCTTTACAGGTTCTTCGCATCAACATGTCTGTCTGTCTGTACCATGGGCGGGCAGGCTACAGTGACGAGGAACTGGCGAATTATCTACACGGGATCCTCAGCTCCGGAAAAGTGCCACATCTTCGTCGTGTGTATGTTACCGCATACGAATATCGCACTCGACGTACCTATCCTCGTTCGCTGGAAATCTGTCAAAGTTTTGGTATTGCTTTGTTGTCTATAGAACAGGACTTAACGCCCATTTAGGTCCCTCCCCGAGCACAATTCCCTTAGCTTAAGCGAAAGTTGCCAGTCAATTGGATCTTCTCTCGTCTTTTCTTTTCTCCTCCTACCCGCGATGTTCGTACTTCAAGGGGTCTCATGTGCTACCACACACAAATACCGACGACCAGCTAGCAATCACTACTTTGACCTACTAGAAGGAAATACATCTCGTCGGGGACGGCCACTCCTGTAGGGAGAGCTGGTCCTCGTCACCTGACATTGTAAATCAGACTTCGCTTTCGGGCTTAGCACTTGACCATGACCATACCAAATACTCGGGATTCTGGGTGGTTTGCGAGGCTTGCGAGGCCGTCCGACATCTCGACCATGTTCCATCTTGTACCGATATACTTCTGTGCCACGCTCTTTGGGCTGGTCTACTGGTCAACTATTTTTGTGTTTGCTCGGGATTAATGCTAAGGACGCTCTGGAAAGCCCCTCTTCCTTTCCGTCCGCCGTTGATAAAACTTATTCCGATCGGCGGCATCCACCTCCTCCCCTTTTCCAACAGTCATCCGACGTGTTTATCACGAATGCACGACTTCTATAATTGCGCAGAACAGGACTGCTCTTTGTTTGGGACAGCTGCTTCTCGTCCGAACTTCGTTGTACACCACCAATGCTATTTGACCGGTTTCTTTCCTTTCTTTTTCTCTTTTCTCTTTTAGGCTCTATTTATCTCTTGTACATAGTACTACATATTGCTAATTATTCATGGAAAATGCTATCCATCGAATATAACATACAGATACTGAATATTCAGCTTGTCCATATTTTGCATCAAGTCTGCAAAAAAAACAAATGTCCCTTTTGATTAGAAGTAAGCGAGCGGGAGTAAGGGATTTGCCGGCGGAGCCAGTTTCTAGTAAACAAAGCCAAATACATAGTAGTACCAGAAGCTCTCAGATTCTGGGTCTGTTGTTCACTCTACTACTTCCGCTGATCTCATGGAGTCCTCGCGAGCCTGGTCATGACCTTGTATTGCGCTGCTGCCTGCTATAAGGCAAATGCGGCACTCACTGGCTCTTTCCCCCTTCATCCGCACAGACTGCCCAACTGGGTCGATTTCACCTAAAACACCATCTTTCGAGGCTATCGTCCCGGGCCAAGTGGGACAAGTCGATGACATATTCAATTATATGGCGATTACACGAGCGACCGTGGTTGACGATGCGCACAACATATGGAAGAGAAAGCAACGTATAGAGGGGTATGCTCTATCTGCTCGGATCGTTGGACCAAACGGAATGGTCTCATGGGGATGTTCTAGGCTTGTGAGTTGGGAAAGATGGGACCAAATGTATTCATCTTTCTTCAGCCGCACGATATTTATCGATCGACGCTCAAAACCTTTGAGGATGCCTGTCTGATGCTGCGTACTTTTCCGTCCCCACCTATCTGCGCCCTGCACAGCCGTGCTAATTCACCATCCACTCTATCAGTCGTGTTACTGCTAATCCTGAAGGGTACACTGGAAGCGGTGAAAGCTTTCAACGCACTGACCAAGGCGAAACTAGAGGTCTTCATGTTCATCCCATACCTTGTGGCGCATCTGAAGATGTTCTGCGAGAAATGGGTTGTAAAGGCCCCGAGTTCTGCCTTGCCAAGTTTGCGTTACAGCTTCACGTTCTATGAATCCCGTCGATCGCTTCTTCCTTTTTTCATGTACCAAAGACGTTCCTGATTTTTTTCTTCGTCTCGTCTCGTTTATGCGCCCTCATTTTGGCTGGTTCAACTGTGGAGGAGCATGCTAGTTGGAGTGCGTGATGTTCAGCACTATTATTACTCTCATGCATCGTCTATTTGCCAACGATCATGCTGTCAGTTTCTTTTCATTCCCATTTGACTTCCGATGAATACAAATCACCTCCTTCTCCCCTGTAGTCTTAAGCATGTGTACGCACCCTCTGGCCCATAATCCAGAGCGACCGAGATCTTTCCCTTTTCATTTAGTCCACTTATCTGCAGCTTCTCAGCATACTGCTCGTTCTGACGTAGCGGAATGACACGTGGGTGCGCCATGACATCTCATATCATAAGAACTTGTTTCTCAGACAGCTTGCTTAGCCTTTGCATGTGTATTCCAACACTGCATTCACAATAGCTTGCTTCTCTCCCAGTTTACTTAGAACTGGTTTTGACAACTTTCAGCCACAGCCCCGGTGCCTTTTAAATCCAACTCTAATTAGGTCTAATTGCCTACACGATGTTTCTATTTCTTGCTTATCTCCTTACTTCCGACGGTTTGAGCTTTGTCCTGGTCGGGTTTATGCCACTATTGCATAGCTATGCGAACCTCGAGGTTCACTCGGCGGAAGCGTCTAATTGATGGTATTTTCGAAGGTTGGGGGCGAGTGTGCCAATTGGCTCAACTTGAAAGCAGGCTAGGTAAACTCACTGTCTGATAGGATCATTTTCTTGTCCATCTCGAGGAGTCGCCTCTGGTGATACTATGTAAAGCAGTGAACGTTGAATGGCATCGCCATTGAGAACCTGGGGCAGTACAGCGAAGACCCGGGGACTCGTGTGTTTTCCGCGTTGCACCGCTATGTCATTCGGATTAACTTCCTGGACAGAGCCGTTTGAATGCCTTACTTATAACACGCTGCTTCTGTTTCCTGCCCACATTATCAGCCCCCGGGATAAAGTTCTGTCCACGCGCTGCAGTATGTTAGCTACAGCGTGCCACAATTGTTGTTTATATATATATTCTGATATGAATATCACCGCTTTGCATCTTGGGAAGGTGAACACGAAGTGGTTGCTTCTGGAAGGTTTAGTGATGTTGTTAATTATAGTTGGATCATATCCACTAAGTACAGCAAATGGTGTGTAAATACGACGCCTATAAGAACATGCATACTTACGCTTCATGCTCTAGTTACCTAACGCTCTCCGAACCTCTCCTGCATCTCTTCTGTCCCGTACACCATGAATAAGGTCACACGCCCTATTTCCAGACTCTTCAATAAAGGCCCTAGATGTTCCGAAAAAGAATTCAAATATCTTTCAGCTTTCGACTCCTTGATACCATTCCTCAATGGGTCATATCTTGTAGGTGAAGACGATAGCGATGATACGAGTTCTATTAGCACGGACTCGACGAACGCGACAGCGGACAACATCCCAGGGCCAGGGCGGATCATCGACAAATGCATCTACCAGTTTTTCGGGAGGAAGATCGAGCGATTTGCGACCCGCATTTCGATCTCTTTCCTTCATCCGACAAGGATTGTGCAGTTTCTCCGACGCGATGTTGAATTATTCCCCTGGAGTTCCCCGTTAAGTGAGGGCGTAGTTGACATCCGATTACGAAGCGACCTTCGCTGTGAACCTGAAGCACGGATAGCAGGATTGAAGAGCCTCGTAAAACAAACACAGTGAGCAGAATGACCAATGGCCCGGGAAAATCAAAGAGACTGACGTAATCCAGATCCAATTCGCTTTATCGATCCGCCGCCGCTCTTGCAGCTCTCCTCAGTCTCTGCACGTCATCGACACGGTTCGGACATCTCTACATATCAATCGCAGAAATCAACTCTTTATTCCACTTGGAAACACTCACGGAGGAACTGGCCGACTCAAATCCTGAGAAAAGATATTTTGTCACCTTGATAAACCTAGCGCGAGCGTCGCTCATTCATAATAAACATCGGCCCACTGCGCAAACCTTGCGACGAAAACTAATCAAGCTTTTAACGTCGTATCGGTATGTCCCCAGTCTACTCGTGTTGTTCCTTAGCAATTAACCCCTTTTACTCATGTTCAGATCACACACAACGATGATCCCATTGTGGGCATGGGAGGTGCATGCCTCCTCTTGAACGAATGCTTCTTTATAGTGGCTAACCCTTACGATCCGCCCAAGATATATAAATCCTATAGCATTTCCAACAGCAGTATATGGGAAACAACATACTTTGTTGTGATCTTCTATATCCAGTGCATCAATTCTCTATATTTGCGAAGCGCAGACACGAAGTCCCGCACGCAACAACTTGATTGCTTGATACTGTATTTGCATATGCGCTGGTTCCATTATAGCTGGTCAAAAATTCAGAGCAAAGGGCACCACATAACAGACCCGAAGCTCATGCAACATGTATGCGCACTATTTAGTATCTGTACTGTGTAAGTGAATATCCTTACTCTGAGACCATTCGGTTAATCCTGATTATCATCCATATTTTGATACCTCTTGCTCTCCAGCGCGACGAACCTCAAATTCGCTATCCAAGAAACTTCCAGTATTCCTCAAATCACTTATCGTTATCATCTGCCACGGAGAATACGGGCCATAACACCAGAGGAGGAAGAGCCATACATAGTCCATCAACAGATGCAAGCATGCATACGGCGATCTTGTCGGCTGCTCTCCTCCTTCGACGAACTTGAAAGAGAGGTGCAAGACAGCACATCGAGTACAGCGCACGACACACCACAATCAGGATGCGATGAATCGTGCGCTATGACATACAATGAAATCAGCTTCTCGCGTAATCGGGCACGGGAAAACCTCTCAAGGAAGCTCCAACT
The DNA here is from genome assembly GCA_910574555.1 of Trichaptum abietinum. NCBI lineage: Eukaryota > Fungi > Basidiomycota > Agaricomycetes > Hymenochaetales > Trichaptaceae > Trichaptum > Trichaptum abietinum. Next base: position 3,020,773 of record CAJTBE010000005.1, on the reverse strand, counting down.
CTCTAGGTGGCGGTGGGATCCGATAATGATGTGGGAACTCGAAGGTGAATCTGAAACGGTGGCGCGCTTTCATGACAGAGTGGCTCAGGCCTATGCTTCCGAGAAAGATCTAATGTGGGGATCGATTAGGGCTGTGTTTAGTAAGGGGGACCACTGGGCTTTTCGTTATTATAAAGAAAATTGCCGGCATCGACACAGATGGGGCGAGTATCTCCGCTCGAACCTGGACTGGGACTGGGACACCGCGAGCTGCCTGGAGCGTCTGTTCAAGATTGAGAAGCCGAAGGAGCTGCCTCGTAAAGGTCCACCTGTTAGAGCTACTATCGACACCGATGATTCCAGCAGGTGTAGCTTGAATGTAACCATTGTCGATCCACACTATCCTCTGGAGGCGGTGCATGCCAGATATACAACCAAATCGGGCGAGATCAAATGCATGACGTTTTTGCCAGAGGAAAACACCCAAGAATATTGAACGAGCGGCGCTGGACTGTTGAATATCAGATATTTCACAATGGCAGGACACCAATATGTGGGAGCTCTGGAATCATCAAATTCAATCATGAATGAAGTCTCAGGTAAGCATAATCATGCTCTAGAAATCGATAGGACCATTGACCCGTGAGCTACCCAGTGCAGAGCCAGGGTGACGGCGAGTCGGGGACTGACACAGCGAGGTCGATGTCGCGGAGTTGTACGTTACCATGGCCGATAATGCTGTGTAGCAGAGACATATCGAATATTGATTTGCGCATTGGATCGGGAGTCTGGTGCAATCCCCCCCTCCCCTCCGGCGGGTCGCGGCTGATTGTTAGATTCCATGGGTCTTTAATTGCGAGATCATGTACATGTAGGTACGATGGTCTGAAGCACCTAACACGCTCGTCTAAATTTGCCAAACTTTCCTTCCTAAGGCTTAGGCTATCTGCTTGCGTTTGCGTCGTACTGTGACTTTCAGGGAAGTGCAGAACTCACAATCTTCTTCTCTATACCAATTTCCTGTGTCCCGGGCGATATAGTGATTTATTGCTATGAGCGAATTGCTGCAATTAAAAACGCGTGGAAGGGAAGCAGCGGTAAAGAGGATGAGATCTCCGAGATGCCGATAAGCTTCTCTTGGTCTGCGTAACCTTTGGCTTCATGTATAATACTGATGAAAGGACGTGTATAGTTAATGTGCAGAAAGCTGCAACAAGCCCCTCTTCCTTCACTCATTGTCCCTTAATGCAAGTCGATCTTCGAAGGAATGAACCTGATAGCGAAATGCTGTACACTCCTGCCGTAGTACTAAATAGTAGAAGGAGGTGCATAGGGCTTGGATGTCGCCAAATCTTCATACTTGGCTCTGGCGACTTCACCAATGCATTTCGCAAGCTACACTGCCGCCGTCATCACTGTACCTTTCGAAAAAGAACGTATGAAGACTATTTACAGAAAGGAGTCGGCCATCAATCTTCATCAATTTGTGTCCGGTGGCAGTGATGGTCGCCGCGCGCTCGTCTTGGTTTGGTGGACAAATAGAGCTTGGGAACAGTTTGCTGCTCGTCGTCCTAGCCTCGACGTGCGGCTATGCGGCGCCCCCTGCCGTCGCCAACTGTACAGTTTCTCTCCTCTTGAACGCTCTCGGGCTCGTTGGTGTGGTGGTTGCGGTCGTTTTCGTAGGAGCAAGTTTCACGCGTAACAACTCTGAAACTGGGTCGTACTTTTGTTCATACATTCGATTGTCATTCGGACTCGTCAGACGGGATGGTCGAAAGGTGTAGAAATGGTTGGCAAAGAGCGAGGAATGTTAGGAAACCATTTGTCATGGTGCTGGCCATCGTTGGTATCGCTCAGGGACAGGTACGCTTACCATCTACGATCTTGATATCTCGATTTACCTTTGCCGTCTGATATTGTCTTTCGCACCAGCATAAGGATACGGACGCGGACTCGGACATACAGTGCAGCGCAACATCGCAATGGGTGAAGAAGAAAAAGCCATTTGACTAGCATAATATTTGAAGCTGACTATCATGCAGATGAACAATGCGGTTGATGAGTCGCCTTGTCGAGTAGCTCGGAACCTGATTCTCCAATGTGCTCCCTCCAGTGGCATAGTGACTATACCGCCTCTCAATAATAACGTGCAGTTTTATAACAATACCTTTGTCTGGGGAAACGGAACATGTTCTTGGTTCGTAATTGCTGGTTTTATTTTCGAAAACCAAGAGTCTCACAGCTACTTCAGCAACACTGTTGTGTACAATCTCATCAGCGGATGCGAAATCTGCCAAGGATTCAAACCGATGGACTTCTCATACTGGATCTCTCCCTGTCCTCCAGGCTCCATCAAGTACATGGACTACCCAGATGCCGATATTGCACAAACCTTCAACACGCCCACGTGGGCATTTGTGAACACCACAACGACCGGCAGATTCAACAAAGATGTAGCGGTAGAGGGTACGTCAATCATATTTCTCTCAACTTCCTGCTTTACAAATGCGCACTTAGTGGCCGGAGGAAAAAGCAATGCACATTGGGATACCATTCAGATACTTGCGCCTATAATTGCTGCCGTTGGGGTACTCCTGGTCGCTCTAGGTATCTTCATTTGGTATCGAAGGCATATCAAGAAGCGCTACGTGCGCATTGGGGATAAGTCTTTCTTCAGAAACGCTCGGGCAAACGCTTCTTCATCTACGGCAACGCTACGCAGCTGGGTTGCCGGGGCAAGCACCGATAGAAGTACAAGCACACGGCGGACTAAGTATAAAGGCAAGTCCGTCGCCTGGCAGGCGGCAAATCTACAAGCTCCGCGGAAGCTGGGAGGACTCGTACCTAATCGCCCGCGCGTACACCACCGGACGCGCGGTGCTGACTGGAGCATTGATACGGAGGACACGGAGTTTGACGATTTAGATCCCCTGCAACCCGGGTCCAGCTCGTCGAATTTGAACGGGAATGACTCAACGCCCTCCTTCGCTTCGTCCCAAGGACGCAAGAACCGTACGCAGGGCCCGAGCAATAACCGCAACATCGAGGGCTTGAGACCTATCCAGGATGCCCCGGATGTGATGGCCCTGACTAACATGCGACCCACGCAGGGCGTAGATCGACGCGGTAGACCACCTCCGGTGCACGTCGTCTCTACGCCACCCCGACGCGGTTTCCACCTCGATGACGTTGATAGCGCAGGTGCGCCGACTCCCATCGCTACGCGTCCTCCTGCAGGAGCTACATCGGCGGGAGTTGGCGGACGAGGGCGGGGGAGCAGTGATCGAGGGAGGGAAGAGGTACTACTGATTTCACGAAGGCCTGGGGAAGACTTCACGTCGACAGTCTTAGCAAGTCCAGTGGAAACCGAGGGCTTACAATCTTTCCCAACTTCTCGACAAGACGTGCGTTTCTCTACAATTGTCCTACATTCTACTGACATTTCCTTTTCTACTTTCAGAGTGGAGGGCAATGGCCACCCGCATTCTCCGACGATTCTCCAATCCTACGACCCTCCTTTTCCCGAGATCGACCTAGCTTGAACGCGTTTACGACCAATCCCAGCCTTCACCACTCACCACCACACGACAGCTTTTTTCCTCCCTCGTCTTTCCACTTGGTTAAACCTAAGGCGTCTGATCCGCAGCTGCTCGTCCCCGCGTCTGTGCGTGCCGCAGGATATTCGCCTAAGCTTGGAATCCCCCTGGCCCTTCCGGAGACTTCGCATTTCCGCACCATCTCCGAACCTAACCTCCCTGTTGGACGTGATGCCGACGAGCCCGTCCGGGCATTTAAGCCTGCAACCCAGACGCGACACAGCACGATGTTGTCTGATGTGGCTTCATCTCGGAGCTCGGATTACAATGTACCAAATCCTTGGAGGTTGGATCCGAGAAAGCCGTATAGCGGAACCCATTTGTCCCCTCCTCTGCCTCCAGCTGCCCATGCTTTCAAGAGCAATGTCCCCGTTGATTTCGATCTCGATGCATGACATTCAATCTTCTATCACATACACGTTCATTCATCCTTACATCGCAAATATTCTTGAACTCGTCATCATTCTTCGTGTTGTTTTTTGCTCTCGATTTGTTTTCACGTCTCTTTGGCTCATTGTTTTTTGCACTCTGTAAAATGACAAGCTTGGATTTAAATTATTGCCATTGGCGTTCGTAACATACATACTTGTGATTTATTTTTCATTTAGCTACGAGGCTCTATCCTTGTATTCTCATATACTTACTTATATCGAATAGCCCGATGTATGACTTAGGTCTTCATTTTCTTCACTCGTTTTACGGAAAAACAACATGACTTTCAGTAGACTGGATACAAGTTTATTTTGTCCCAGCCGAAATACACAGAGTGAGCATAACCCAGAGAAAACAGTGGGCGGTCCTAGGCCTTTTTGCGTTTAAGTAAGGGCAGCAATGATACCGTCGTATGCGGGCTTGGTGACGAGGTTCTGTGCGTTGCATGTCAGTTTTACCGTGGCAATAAGCTGTGAGTGCAAACTCACCTCATCCCAAGGGCAGGCCGCACCCTGACCGGAGAACGTCGAAGGAACCCAGGAGTACTGCACGGCAAGAAGTCAGGATCCAACAATTGTTTAAGGGGATAGGCGAGAGACACGCACCTTGTCTGTGTAGTCCCAGACAGTCATACCGATGCAACCTTCGACAGCGTTGCAAGCTTTGATGACGTTCTCATAGTCGGTCTTCTGCTGCTGAAGGAGCGCGTCCGTCGACGGAAGTGTCATACGGATATCAAGTTCGGTAATTGCCACCTGAGAGTCGAAAGGTCAGTTTACTGGGGGCGAATAGAGCTGGGAGACATAGTGAAGTACCTCGATGCCGAGTGCGGTAAATTGCTCCAGGACAGTCTGGAATGATGTTGACACTTCACCAACGATGAAATGGCACTGGAAGCCGACACCGTCGATTGGGGTTCCATTAGCCTGGAGCTGCTGTACAAGATTGAGCAAAGCAGTTGCTTTCGGGCCTGCACATCATGCATTAGCTTAGGGCATATGCCTTCGTATGGTCAAAACGAACCGGTGTATTCGATGTTGTAATCATTGATATACAACTTCGCCTTCGGGTCTGCAGCACGTGCAGCATTGAGGGCTGCAGGGACGAAGCTAGTGCCGAGCGTGTTGTAGAAGACGTCCGAGCGCCATGTCCCATCATCGTTGCTGAGAAAATGCAGTCAGACTCTAATTCTGGGTGTAAAGAGAATACTCACAAAGCCTCGTTGATAACATCCCACGCGTCTTCACAAAACTTTGTCAATAATTCATTATCAGGTATCAGGTCATATCGAGCTTACAGCTATAGTAGCTATTAGTGAATAAAATATAAATTAAAGGAGGAAGACGTACATTTCTCCAGCCCAATGACCGACGATTGTACCGCAGTGCGTCTCCACGATTGAGGTCAGTTCTGTAGCGTTGAAGTTGCCTGAAGTGACCCAGCTGGGGAGCTGGTTGTACCAGACACAGTTGTGTCCTCGGATTATTTGACCATTACCCTGGGCTAGGGCGACGATCTGTTGGCCACCGGTGAATGAGAAATCACCCTGGCTTGGCTCTGTCGCATCCTATACAAAATATTATTATTGTTCTTCATCACCTCCACCCTGCATTTACTTACCCATTTCATGCTGTTTCCGGGGGTGATTTGGCCAAACTCCGAGAATTCGCTGAGGATAGCGACATAGGGTGCGTCCGTGAGTTCAGGGTTGTCGGTCGCAGAACCGAAGTACTTCTTTCCGACAGCCTGAGCTGCAGCATTGAGGCCAGCAGTCGAGGTTCCACTGGGAGCCGCTGAAGAAGAAGTAGCGGTGGGAGCTGAGCTCGTACTTCCAGAGGCAGTACCCTACCAATCACCATTCACAGAAAGAGTTAGAGGAACGATATTAATACGAATGCATTGAGGTAGGCTAACCGGAATGCACTGCGAGTAGTATGCGCTATATTCCATGCAAAACGTTCCAGCGGCACAAGTGGCCGAGCCTGTGTAACCGATTCCTCCGCCTGCGTGTAGGATCAGTGACAGGTAGGAAAGGTGCTAATAAGATAGCTCTCACACTGTCCCCATTCTGCGACTTGAGCAAGCGTGAACGGAAGCAGCGCAGCGAAAGTTGTGAGTAGTGCGAGTTTTGCCATTTTCGTCACAGGGATGTCGAGACTCGCTTTCAGCAACTTGAACCAAAGCCAATGGTGCGGGCAGGTATGTCGAATGGCGAGGAAAGGGTGCTTGAAATACCCTGTGCGGAGCTACATCGCTTGTTTCCTGGAGTTGAACTCGCTTGAACACGCTGTGTCGTTTGCAGTTCTGGATGCATGATGCACACCACACAGCGGTCCACATGAGCAGTCAGAATAGTCCCTGAAGATATAAAGATAGTCGTACGGCACCGATTTGATCACGACCTTCAGTTATTTTTAGCTTAGCTATACTTTTGACCTTGACAACAAGATGATGAAGCTTCGTGCGGGACACGGCCTGAACGGCAGTGTATTTAGCCGTTGTGTTCTGTAGGATTGTCGTGTATGAAGAGCTTCCGCGACAGGAATAGCACAGCCTAGTTCCGACCTTAGACCGAGCCTGTATTCTTATGTCCGTATGAAGGCTGGACATGCCACAACATTAGAAGCCTCCATTAATGGCCTATATGATGACGACGACGACGACGGAGGGCTTGATAGAATTCCCAACTGTGTAGATTCAGGTGTGTGCATGATTCCAAGAGATGTTGCCAGACGCTTTCAGATGGATGTGAAGAATAAAATGGAAGATGGATTAAATGTGTAACCAAGGCGTACCAAAGCGTTGTTTCGGAGTTAAGCCAAATTGTCAGGCATGCCATGTCAAGGCGCAAGGAAGTTATCTCGGAGAATTCAACGACGAATGCGATGTCATCAGTATATGAATATGAAGTCCAGTAATCGACCTTTGTTTTTCAAGCTCTAGCCTAGTATATAGTTGCCGATGCCACGTCTTTCGAGAAAGTGTTTCTTTGTCGACTATGAGCAGAGATATATTTGAGGGAAAACGGACAGCTAGTGAGGAAGAGAGAAAGGATAGTGAGCTCGGATGGCAAACAGAGCCTCGGAGTTAATGTTGTAGAAGTCTGGGTTGAAGAGAAAAAGGTTTATTGTCGATCGTCGGTGCCGGGAACTTCTAACTCCGACCGGTAATGTCCGAAATCACAATACGGAGCCCAGGAGATGCTGGTACTTAGAAAGAGAGGTTATCGATTCTGCTGAGATATACCTATCGACAGGTCCGCCGACGATGGGTGCTAGGACTAGCTGTATCACCGATGAGCGAGCGATTTGCGCGGTTCAACTCAGTAATGTCGCTGAGGAATTCCACGCTTCGCAGACGAACAGAGTCCAGTTCACGATCTCCTGTGGATTTTCTCTTCAATGTGCGATGAACTGGAACCTTCGCCTTCCTTTCATGTATAACTGGAGGTGGAGTCGATGATTGGCCTGTCACTGCGGTATCTGGAGTTTCGTAAATTTTCGTAACATTGCGGACCATGGAACTTCGTTTACCTCTTCGATTTAATCTCGATGATCGCCGCAATGAATTCATACTGTTCCTTTCCGCCTTGAAACGCAGAATTTCACTGCTCATTCTCGCGCACTAGTATAGATATTAGACAAGGTCAACGTTCTTTCAAGACAAATGAACTCACCTCATTCTCATGCATTGCTGCCGTATTCTGCCACAGCCCTACATTGTCCATAAGCGCGTTGTTCTCTTCCTCAAGCTCCTCCCTTAATGAGCGCTCTTGTACAAGCTCTTTCTTAAGTCTTTCTAATTTGTCGTCATAGTCCGTCAATCTTGACCTTTGTAAGTGGATGATCTCAGATTGTCGGTGATAGGAAGCTAAATGCCTCTCTTCTCCCTCATTAAGTTGTGCTCTATATGCTTCGTCACGAGTGCGGCTTTCGTAAGCGAGAGAAAGAACACCTGCGTGGTACTATAATGCGATGGGACGGACAAGTTAGGTCGTGTCTGATTTTGTACATATGAGTTAACGAACTTTACCTTTTGAACGTTAGTCACCGCCTCCGACAAGCACCGGATTGCATCCTTTCGAATAACAAAAGGTTGGTGGTCGTCTCGATCTGTGGAAAAGGTCTCACCTTCACTTCCTCATCACCTCCTGCGTGGTCTGCAACCTCTTGTAACAGACGTCCTGCTTGAACGAAGGCCCATGACCGGCTGTCTACCTGCGTGGGCAGATCTCCAGGATCGGACATGGCTAGCAAATTGATGCTTGAGGACGTTCGTTTCACTTTGTCGAGGAAACTCTTTGACATTGGCCTCAGTACTATAGAACGGGGCGTCTCCGTATTTTCAAAGTCCTGGCCGTCAAACCAGCCAAAGTCGACAAAGAGCTTGCACATATTCCTTTTGGAGAAGGGAGCCTTGCACAGTGCACACGTTCCAGAGGTTGTCAAATGCTTATCAGCACATTTCTTGCAGAACGTGTGGCCTAGATGGGAGAAACGTCATCACCCGAGTATATTTAGATGAAGGTATCTACGTACCACACCGAGTAGATACTACGAGCGGCATAGCGCTTGTGAATGCATCAAGACATATGGGACATCGCGCAAGCTCCAACAATCCCCCACTCATGGTAATGAATTCTTTAAGATAGTGCGCGGAAGTAAAGAAGAGTAAGGTTGTGTTAGAGCAGAAGAAACGAGTGAGTGAAAGCAGTGAAAGATCCCTGTTCAGTGTGGTCAGCCCTGAGTCTCTAGGGTCGCGCATGTCACGCGTTCGCCGTTCATTGTGCCACATCCACACAAAAGCCCCTTAGCAAAGGAATAGGCGAATAAAGAAACCAACATGGAGTATCATTGTCTTACTCCAATAATATTAGTCATTGAGTTCATTCTGTCAGAAAGAAGAGGGAAACTCGATTGGATTGGCATCAAAGACATACGGTGCAGATCGTCAACGGTGTATATTCCTTATCCGCCTACACATCGGGATTTCCAAAAGATATATCGCCTACCCCTCAGGAGAGTGCGGCGACAATGCCGTCGTACGCTGGCTTTGTAACAAGGTTCTGTGATAGAAAATGAGATAACAGAAAAAAATTGCTCCATGATGTGCGTCTTACCTCGTCCCAGGGACAGGCTGCTCCTTGTCCAGAAAATGTTGAAGGAACCCAAGAGTACTGAATTGGAAGAGATGAGACTCATGTGGCGGAAGCGTAGAGCTTGACAATGCGTACCTTGTCCGTATAGTCCCATACTGTGATCCCAACGCAACCTGAGACTGCACTGCACGCCTTGACAACGTTTTCATAGTCAGTTTGTTGTTGAGAAAGTAGCGCATCGGTAGAGGGTAACGTCATGCGGATATCAAGCTCTGTGATCGCAACCTATATGACATTTGAACTGTAGTTCATCAGGGTGGAGAAAAGGAAGACTACCTCGATCCCGAGAGCCGTGAATTGCTCGAGGACGCTCTGGAAGGAAGTCGGAACTTCACCGACGATGAAGTGACATTGGAACCCAACAGCGTCGATCGGAGTCCCGTTGGTTTGAAGCTGTTGAACGAGGTCGAGCATCGCTGTCGCCTTCGGCCCTATCACAATGCGTTTCAGGACAGTAGATGGATTATATATGACATATAGTATACCCGTATACTCAATGTTGTATTCATTGATGTACAGCTTCGCATTCGGATCGGCTTGACGAGCTACGGTCAGAGCTGCGGGGATATAGTCTGTACCAAGCGTGTCATAGAAGACATCAGAACGCCAGGTGCCATCGTCATTGCTGAATATATCGAACCAAACAATTAGTCGTACTCTAAAGGTCCTGATAAGATTAATTGAACTCACAATGGCTCATTGATTACATCCCAGGCGTCTTTGGAAAGAAACATGTCAAATCTTGATTTTGCAGTTTCATCGTGAGTACGCACAACTGTCCGAAGAAAGTCAGAACTCGGTTACGAGAAGAGTGTATTCGACAAACATTTGTCCTGCCCAGTGACCGACGATAGTGCTGCAGTGGTTCTCGACGATAGAAGTCAATTCCGTAGCGTTGAAGTCGCCCGAAGTGACCCAACTAGGAAGTTGATTGTACCAGACACAATTGTGTCCTCTGATAATTTGGCCATTACCCTGAGCTAAGTCAACGATTTGTTGACCACCGGTAAAGTCGAATTGACCTTGCGTCGGCTCCGTCGCATCCTATCCTTTCATTGAGCCAAATCGTTCGATGATGATGATGAAATCTAAAGTCACCAACCCATTTCATGCTATTTCCGGGAGTGATCTGGCCGAATTCAGTGAAGTCGCTAAGGATTGCGACATATGTAGTGTCGGTGAGTTCGGGGTTGTCTGTGGCCGAACCGAAATAGAGCTTGCCAGCGCCTGTCGCAATTTGGTTGAGCTGAGCAATTGTGAGAGGAAGCCAAGTAGCAAAAGTAGCCAGGAGTGCGAGTCGCGCCATACTCAAGGAGTTGAACTCGAGTGCTGTTGTGGGTCAAGCGCGAGCTGAAGAGGATAAGTCCTTCACATCAGGCTCAAATACTATGATCGGAATATCGTCGCTTGTTTTCTGGGAGTGAAGATGCTGCGTCCTATTCGCAATTTGTCTCAGCTTTCGATTCCAATCCTGCCGATGCCATGTATTTGCGCACATGAGCGTTCGGGGAGGAGTCCTTTAAACATAAATAGGCATGGTCACCTATTTTGAATTGAAACCTCAGCCTGAATATTGTCATAAGCCTACACGTCACGAACCTCGCATCGAAACAAGGAGCCCGCTGTGGAGCAGAACTTCAATATGTCGGTGTTGGTCTGATTTCGACATATGAGTTCAGCTGCGACATATTGACAACAGAGGCCCCACTCTTACCGAACTTTGGCCGATTTGAGCGTTGAGATGGTCTATCGGGATGGTAACGCAGAGCGTCAGCAGACCAGTAGGTATAGCGCCAGAATTCAAGGCCCGGGTTCGATCGAAAACGTATGTTTCGGAGTTTCTGAGGTCCGCTTTCTTCGTGAGACGAATGTATGTGCTGCGATACCCTTCCGACGACTTGATCAAGGAAGATGAACATGGATGGACACTTTCGCTCGCAGAAAGACATCGCGCACATGCTTAATGACATCCTCAACTGCGCAAGGTTTCGCAAGTTCTAGCAAGTTATTGAAGATGACTCGGCAGCCAGCCACAAGACATCGTTGCCACTGCGCGGACAATACCATTGAACAGCATTGATGTAAAGTAGCAATGACAGCAAAGGTGGGCTTTGCTGCTATGGCCCAAGTGATTTGAGATGATGCTGGTCGATGGCCTCTACTAGTCGTAAAATCATCTGAGGCTGCAAAAGGTTTACACTTCGGTGTGACACTGGCAATTGTCACGGTTACTACTAGTCAGAGCGTGACAAGAGTGTCACGGTTTCCCTCGTCTCCTTCGACCCGTACGTACATTCGTCTGAAAAAGAGGCTAACTAATCCACGAATCTTCTCCATGGTCATAGGAATCGTGGATCGTTGGTTGCGGTACTCATATGGCCCCAAGTTTATAAATCTGTGACATCAACTTCGCATTTATAGGGTGAGATCTGTTACTGCTTTATCCTGTATCCTGCAGATTGAACATATGACACAAACCTCTAGGGATATTACTCTCAAGCCTCTTCAGTTACGGAGCCTGAGCTGTCCGAATGATACGGATCCCATCAAGACGGCTAACGTCCTGTGTTGCTGGAACAATATTCCCCCAACGCTCGATGCTTGCGTATTGATAGCTCTACATCCGCGACATAAAGGCTGGCTTCCATTTGACAGTAAACCGTCATGCTTCCTGGCTTAACAGTGTGCTTGTAACGAATCTTCCATACTGCAACATGAATTTGAGGATGTATTAAGAGTTAGCATTGTGAGTTAATGATACTAGCTGTACCAACATTGTCTGAACGCTCCTAGGCGTTGATAGCTGGCGCACATCGTCACCACCATCAATGCCATTCCTTCGCCGAGTGAAGTTGCCGCCCCCCAGCAGCAGCCCTGCATATGGCTATTCTAAGAGCATATCGGACGGTACAACTAATCTTACGGATCGGAAGGAAACGTACAACAACAGTCCTTCACGGCCTCCATGCCATACTCGATGGAACATACCGTCTCCTCAACTTGATTCAATCGTGCAACAATCACCATGCGCACGTTCAGGCTACACTGGTCGCAACGACTACGATAAATGACGTTTCGTTCTTCCGTTGGCACATCATGCTTACGTGTTTCTTTTTTTCACGCACACGACTTCTCTGGCTGTCTCGGGTTTGATGATGGTATTGTAATACCTCAGGAATTGATGAAAAGCCTTGCGACAGATCGGGAGACTCGAAGGAATTTATGATATGCCCTTTTTGAAGCCTGAAAAATGAAAGCTGAGAAGGCCTCTAGCTAGCGACTTGAAGCGAGCACATTAACTCGTTGCGAGATAATTGCACGTTTTATATATCTCGGCATGGGAGCCTGCCTTTCACGCTCTTTGTATCTACATTGGTCAGTCTGTCCGCGCCAACGATATGCGAGATGCTAATAAACCTGCTCACAGATCAGGGTGTTGTCACGTCCAAGGGTGCTTTCGACTGCCGGCGTGTGCCATATCTTCTACGATCTGCGGTAACAGCAAACATTATCATCAATGAGCGATCCCATCTGGGATCTTCCCTTTATTTCGCTACCTTTCTCATCGATCATATTATGCTTCAGCATTGCGAATCCTCCTATTCCTGCCCTATCGCTGAAGCCATATGGCCACTTGAAAGTAACCGATTAATTGTCTCATAGGCATTCACAACATTCATCAGCTAATTTTATTATATCAGGGTCATCTTTATCTCGTTACGAACTGTTGCGAGATTCAAAAGATATAAACGATATTTTTTCATTTGCCATCGTGGATGTTTCTTGAACGCCACAATTACGATGTTGCCAAGCATGTGAGTATTGGATGTTCGATTTTGATATCCATTCTGCATTCTCAGATTTTAATGTATGTTATGAAGTAGAATCCTTTTCCGCCTCACATAACGAGGAAGCCTGACGTATTGAAGCTCGGCCTCCCCGGCCGCCGCCCTCTCATAACCGACGCGATTGAGTTCCCCTTCACTTAGTTCCCAGCAGTTCGAACCGACGGGGAAACAGAGTACTTATAACGACCTCGGCAGTCTATTCCATGGTTTAGCGCAGCAACATAGTGACACATTCACTCACAGCAAATAATCTTGCATCTTCGTGCCTTTACTTCTTGCAATGGAGGTTGTGCGGCCGTAAAACAGATCGTAATTGTTTGATAGCCTCGGTTCCCTGCGAGAACGATTGGTTATGAAGATGTTTCATGCTCCACTCTTCTTCGAGTACATTAGCGGCATCGTGTGCCGCTATAGTAGTAGCGCACGGTTTTCTCCACCCCCGGCTCTCCCGACATGCGTATTCCTCATACCACGAGGCATCCTTAATGATCTGCGTTCGGGAAGATAACTTAGCGAATTCGCCTCCTCAACTTCTCAAGCACTTGCCATTGGATGTATCAAAATCCATCCAGTGCGTACTTCTATTCGGTATGCCTGAGAGCTGAGCGCTGAGATTTTTTACTTAGCAAATCTCACTGCTCAATCACGCGTAGGAGGGCACGAAGCATCCCAGGATCTCTCAGCTAACTATAGAGCTGCCCCGCTTCATCCTCACATCACAGCGCTCATCCACGATTCGGCATGCCTCACAGGCGAATGAGCATTTGATCAGCTGTGAACCTCGCGACATCGGTCGCTTCCAATCCGATGGAGTGTTCACAGTACAATCTTGACATAAAATCCATAGCTTCAGCGCTGACAACTCGGCCGTATATGTACAAGCCCTTCCATGCAATTATCAGCGCGGAAGCATATCGTCACTCTCTGGCCTGATCAAGGCGTGTCACTACGTGAGTAATGATCCTTTCCCCCCTGGAAGTAGAAATTCCGCAACGTGCATTCGTCCTGGCCCGGCCTGCTTGGCATAGGAATTTTCACCCCGGATAATTGTGCTCTTGCGCGGGGGTGATTATCCACACCGAGAGCGCGAGCTTATCTAGGGTGGGGCTTGTTTGGTAAGGAATGAACAACGTTGCCACGATGGTCTGCTGACATCTGTACTGTAGGTCTCTACTTGCAACAGGCCATCGGGCATTCAATTGCTTTCAGCTTTACGTGGCCTCCCTGGAAATCGTCCATACACGATCTTGCAGCTCCTCACGTATCATTCTCTGATGAAACTCGTGAGTAAATCCCGAATGTATGTCATCTACTTCGCAGGCATTGCGGAAGTTTTCAAATCCTTGTTCTCTGCTTCTATCATGGCGAACAATTTCTTATCATCTCAATTGCCGCCTGAAACCCGATACTTGTTGACACACCAACTCCATCCGAATGTAATGATGCGAGTGCACAGACCAGACGAAACAACAGGCGTCGAACAGTACAAGTGAATGAACTTCCCCTTTACGCGTATGTAGATCACAGTTTATTCGCTGCCAGCAAGCACTTATTATCCATTGATGGTCGTACGCTTATCGCCCAGCTGGCGCTTGATATCTCTTAGCTTGGCGCACTTGTACCTGGTCGGTGAGCAACAAGTACATATGCCATGGGCGCAAGCCCAGGCGCTGCGAACGAGGAGAAACCATTAAATCTCGTTCCCGCGAGACTTCATAATTTGCAAACTAAGCCCATCAAGTTGGGCGGTATGGTCGATGCCACGCGACACCGCCGACGCCTTTTAACGCTAACTTTCTTAGCACTAGCTGTGGGCGCTTGTGGGTGGCTGGTATACAACTTGAAGCACGCGCGTGGGGCCAATTTTCTTCCAGGACATCGTTCTATGGTATATATCAGATGCTTATGTTCGGCGGTCGCCTGACATAGTCTATAATACGTATACCCGTCTCCAACCCGCCTCTAAGAGTGCGACCCGACCACCGCCGCTGCCGCCCCCTTCTTTCGCTTGAAGCTACTGTGCCGACCCAGCCGCTCAGACTGGAACCCGGTATTCGGTGAGTAAGAGGTTATGGTTCCTTAGTCCGATGTTAAAATCCGGCTCAGCGCTAAAGTTCCAGAGCTTACTGTCTTCCGAACAAGAAAAAGCACTGAGAAAGCGCTACAAAAGAAGTACGACAGAGGGAAAGCAAGCGATTCCTGTGCACCCTCTAACCCTCTTAAACCAGCGTAATAATAATATACGTTATATACCCCTCGTATACAGTTGTAAAAATATGTGCCTCAAGATTTAGCGATCTACAAATTCCTGTCCAAAAGGCCAGGTTCAACTTGAAAGTGGTCATTTATCTTTACATGGATATATGATACGATTTCGTTTTAATTTTGAACCTCATTTTTTGTTACCTACCAAATCTTTAAAAATAATCATACCTTCCTATCTCTTCTTCTTGAATGTTCTTCTTCAGTTCCGATAGATTGTTCGGCTGCAACAACGAACCGCCAGTGGCAGGCTCCTGTGTGACTGATGGAAAGTTGCGCGCCTTCAAGTTCTTCCTTCCCTGATAACGTAACCCACCGCCGAGCACAACTTGAACGACTCGGACGTTCTCGCGTGGTTTTAATTTACCGTACACGAGTAAGTCCGTGAATGAGCGTCTGTATCGAGACTTTGACAGTGACAGGTCCATGAGTGCATTGGGAGGATGATACTTGAATGTTTGCGCTCGCTCATCGGATAAATAATCATTAGGGCTGCCCAACATCTGCCCTACTAGTATATGGTGCGATGTGAGCTCGAGTTTCGAGGGTGCGCAATTTGAGTAGTTATTGAACAATTTTTTTATCATGCTCTTTCCTACCTTTCTGTAAAGAAGATATCGCATTTGCATTTCATAAGGATTGAGAGAGATTGCAACGAACTCAATCGCGATACCTACGTACGCAAAGAGAGAATGTTTTCTTCAAAGCGATCGGGCATATCAGCGATCCGATTGGACTCCTGAAAAGAAGTCCTCTCTGATAGGCTTGCTTGCGTCTACAGTAAGAACCGGCAAAAGACTCAAGCGAGCCAAAATATCAACTGCGGGTCGATCACTACCATATCCGTCTATGAAGAAGAATCTCCCGCTGGTTTAGCCTCGCGAGATCCGAGCGCCCTCTGTAGACTTAAGTAGGAGGAGTACGCATATATGTATTGTAGCTTAAGATGGTGATAAACTCTTCTGTGAAGTCGATTTTCATTGACGTGTATGATTCCTCACGCAGGCGATAAAATGATGCTAGGATGGCGTAGGTTTTGGAGTACTTTGGTGACTGACTTATGACTATGCGAAGAGTTTGGCGCAGATACGTAGATAGAGATGACACTATGTGGGCCTATGTATCATGTATATACTGTATCGTGTATCCGTCGGTAAGAGATTGAATGGATTGAATTACGGAAGAACGGGAAATGCCCCACCGGAAGCAAACCGCCTACCGTAGATCGGCCTCAAGTCCGGCCTACAGAGTCTAGATAAAGCCCGGAAGCAGAAAATTCGTGACGGTCGGAAGCAGAAAGTAAGGAGAAAGGATGAGGAGGAGAAAAAAATCTCAGATTTAATCTCGGAAGTAGTAAGCGTGGGTAAATACGACATCACCATCATCATCATCATGCCGGCCGGTCCTGCGCGCTCGGCACGCACTGGCATACATTATCGTCTGTTATCACACCATCATGATATAGTCTCTTGGCGGCTCGGAGAAATGGAACGAAGTGGTCAAAGAGAAAGTATGGAGAACAGCTGAGAGCTGGTCCTCGGAAGCCTTGGGAGGCTGAAATGTGAGCCAATCCAGCAAATATCCACCACAATGTCTAACAGTTGATGTGGTACAAACATGGCCGCGTCATAGAAATACACGCTTCAACTTTTCTAACCCGCTGTCTTTCCATGGCTGCATAGCTATGCGTATTCTAGTTAGAGGAAATAGATAACGGGGTTGGAGGAACACCATGAAACCCAGGTTTGTAGATGACTGACCTCGGTCTCATTAACATTCGGACTCGGAGAGGGTGTAAAAGCTTCAAGATTAGAGTGAGATAAGGTTCGGATGCACGCAAGCTCTTGGCTTTGGATTGCTGATGAACCCCTTCTGGATCAAGTGCTTGATAATGAACTACATCTGCTATACCTTGCGAGCGTCAACCGGAGATAAGCTACCAACCAAGGTGAGATCCTACATATGCAATACCGTCCTTTTTGTTTAACACTGATTGTGATTACGGCCTGAATGTAGGGTCGAGATACCGATTCCATCCTGGAAGTACCATAAGGTATTGTGGATCAATACTAAGATGATTGTGGTTTTTTGATTGTGGTTTAGTGGCGTCGTCGCATTACTACGTCCCCCCCCTATGTATGAAGTAGTTCGGAGTCGTACGCCTATTCGTCCGCAGGCTATCATTATTACTGATGAAAGGACCGATGTCTAGATACAGTATGCAGATACTAGACCCATATTATTCCAATGCCGAGTAACGATCAGCCACTCTGAGGCTCGATCGAACCCCATTTGGTTGAAGTAAATTAAGGTATTTGTTTCTCCATTCTTTCCCTTCCAATACATTCCGACCACACAGACGATTGCAATACATTCCTGCCACAACTCTACATAAGTACATACAATAGTGCGGGGCATTCAATCAGGTGATATACTATAAAGTACGAGGCTGTACGAAGGCATGTCTCACCTAGGAGATGCTAACGATAAGCTAGATACATTATGTATGTGGCGGCGTGTATGCATGTACCTGTGATTCTCGTAGGCCCTACCCTAGCTTTCCAACGCGTTGAGCTAATACGGGTACCAGACCTCCTCCGATGACATGGGGGATCAGGAATCAGAACTAGGAGGGTATCAGGGTATGGATATATATGTCATCAATCATTAGTCTAGAACCGTGGATAATGGAAGACAGGACAACTAGAGTATAACGTACGATGGGTAGAAATTATCGATCGTGATGAACGCTCGTCTACCCGGCGCTCGATGTCCTCCCGTAGGCGTCTGCCCATTAGTTTTATATCTGTCTGGTAGCTATGAATATAGAATGTAATCCATGTAATTTCTAAGATACCGGACGAGAGATCAAATCAAGGGAACAAGGGGATGCGGACTATGTACTGTACATTTAGAGCATATTTTATGATTCCAGATTGATGTGCACGATACATGTGTAGTGATGTATAATGTGCGCCTGACACATTCGAAGCTTGATGATGAGCCAGAAATACTACGGCATAGCGAGACGACTAGATTAGGCTGGAGCTCATCAAGTCATAGCACAGGATTGGTGTGCTGTGTAGACGCCGGCCGGTTGGAGGTCAAGGGGTAACTATAATAAAGATGAGAAATCAATAATCGTCCCCTTCCTGCCTTGTTCGCCCATCCACCTCGACCGGGTGCAAGTGGACTTGAATGTTTCATGCCAACAGTCCGGAGCCAACTTTCGTATGTATAATGTAGGACATCCTCGGCTCGGAGTAAAGATTCCCCAGAATTAAAAGGCACTCGGCCGGTTTCTAGACTCTTCTCACTAGGTGCTGTTAGAAAATTTAGTGTAGATACACATCGCAGAGCTCGCCCGGTTGTTTGGCCAACTTCGACGTACGCGGGTGCAAAACCGAAAAATAAAGGTGGTTTGGGTGATCGATGATGCGGATACGCATTGGTAGCGTTCGGGAAGTCGGGTAAAGTGCCTCACAGTACGGAAGCAAAAAATACCGGAATATTAACTTCAAATATTTCTGATTGAGTATCGTTCCGCACATCGCACATATCGCGCGACAGGAGATCGCGATACATAGAGGAATAGGTTACTTGATAAGGAGAATAGAAAAGAGATGAGATTTCGATCTCAGCGAGATCCGGCCTAGACGTCGAGCCATTCAGTCATGTATTTGTATATTGTCATATATCGCGCCGCGTATATGATTCCCTGTATATTTTCCGGATTTATTGAATAGTGTTTCTAGGGCACAGATTGGTGATGCTTACGCGTGAGGCAAGAGCTAACTGGGTTTGGTTAATCTTTTGGGGATTATCCGCATGAGCTCTGCCCGACGACATCGAGTGTGATGCAAGACGAGTGCATAAGCTATGCTTCTGCGTTTGTCTGCGCATGTCCGAATGTTGGAGATGCTGGACATAGCACTCAGAAATTATTATAATTTGCTTCCGGCGAAAGATCCATTCCAAAAGGCAGTCAGGGCCGAATGCGGCAGACCCTGAGGTGAACGTTATCTGCGCACGGCTAGCGCGTGCCTCTCGGCTGCACATTTCCCACGTTAACTTGAACTGTATTGCTCGCTTATTACAATATATTTACCTTGTTGGGTTTCCATATCTTCGAGGTATACATACAGCATCTTCACTTGGCGCCTGCACTACAAGGGCACGCCTCCTCCATCCATCCTTATCCCCCCCTCGCCTCTAGCCTTGCTTCGCGCGGCGCATAGTATTGCTTATATAGAACTACGAACGCGTCAGGCGTGGCTCTCTTTCCCGTGCCTTCCCTCTCACATCTCTATCAATT
The DNA here is from genome assembly GCA_910574555.1 of Trichaptum abietinum. Lineage (NCBI taxonomy): Eukaryota > Fungi > Basidiomycota > Agaricomycetes > Hymenochaetales > Trichaptaceae > Trichaptum > Trichaptum abietinum. The sequence continues at coordinate 3,001,183 of CAJTBE010000005.1, read as the reverse complement.
ACGCAGCTTTTATCGGAGTTCGAGACCTCGTTCCAGTCCAGCCCTTAGACGACGAGAGCTCAGGACAGCACAACGCGAGCGCCGCTTGCATATCTGCTTTCAATAGCTGAGGAGGCGCGGTTGCTGAATCTAGAACTGGTTTGCTCTCGCTCCCGTTGTTGGGCCGAACAAGGATTCCTTTCACGACAAGGACAACTCGATACATCTTGGCTTGACTGAACTTGACTCATACACTCATTACCGTACCATAAACACAGTACGACGACAGTGAGTCCCCTCTGCTCTCCCCTCATATACCGACGCTCATGAATTCAACCTTGCTCCCCCTTTTCCTGGCATGTGTGACATTTAATCCGACTTGAATTGTTCACGAACTCGATATTGATGCCGATCGACAGTATAACGTTACGAAAGGAAGGAAGGAAGAGTCCTCACTGGCACCCTCGAATCTTATCTGTTAGTCACCGTATTGCGTCTTCATTGCACTACCTAATACGTTCTCCTACTCGCTGTCTGGCTCTCGATTTGCACTTTGCCTCTCGTCTTGCTTCACCCACGATTTCGTACACCTACATGCCTGTAGAGTAATTCCGCACGGAAGTACACGTACAAGTGACTATAGCTCGACAGCATACAGCCAGAATCAGACATTCGGCCGATACGGTTCCTACGACGCAGCAGCAGACAAAAGTTGTATTCTGGCATCGGGATCGGATTAGGATCATCAAAGATTCAGAGGGTCAGGACAGTTCAGACATCGGTTCTGCTAGGTACGTTTCTTCGCTGATCAATGCATCCCTGCTTCCATTTGTCATTCCTTCGTGCTCTCCTTTCATCTCCCCCCACGTCCTGCACTGCTATCGCCATTCAATCTCTTGCCTCTAGTCTTTCACTTGGCTGCTGTGTCTCCATCCACTTTATCCATAATCCACGTACCCTTCCTTCCGCATATACGTTCAAATTTCGGTCTTATGGCTAGCTTGTCTTCCATCCGATCCTGCGAGAGACGCCTGCGTGTCTGTGCGGGCATACCGGATTGTGCGAAGCTACCTAGCTCCAAGACCGGGGTGCGGCGTAGGCGTACGGTATGCGGTATCGAGTCTCTCATCTACTGCGCTGAAATCTCCGAGGCATTTCACACCTCACGGCTCAGCATATAAGCCAATCCATCCTGAATCCGATTTGCGCGTGGGGCGCGAACGCATCATAGGCGCCGCTTCTACAGACGCCTGCTTCATAATTTATGCTATGCCGTATACTGGCATATCCGTTAGTGTTGACGCTTAAGGCGCCGGCTTGCTTCTGGGTTTCATATAACTTATCGTACGCCGTAAAGCCGTGCTTTGGCCGGGGACGGTTTGATGTGTGATATGATGGAAGGGGATGTGTGATGCAGGTCGCATTTTACTTACGGCTATGGCTTACGGCACAGTTGGATGGCTGCCAGGAAGGGACGGGTAGGCTTGGGACTGCATGAAGGGGCAGCGACGGTCCTTGGTTGCTTGGTTGTCTAGTTTTGCTCTACCCTGCTAAGACTAGTTCAACCAATGTCTCAGTGGATATGGATCTGCGTCTGGACGACTTGTCGAACGCTCGCCTGCCATATCTGTCATCTCCATCCCGCACGCGCTCGCGTAGCATTTTAGTCTACGATCTTTAGTCTACTTCATGCTCCGTATCCTCGGATCTTCTCTTCTCTTAATCTGCTCACTCCTTACCTTATTATCCACCTCTTCTCTTCTCTCTCTTTTCATTTTCCGCTTTTTATTAGCTCTTTAAGTCCCGGGCCTCGGTCCCTGATCACGGGCTTCTGTCTTCTGTCTTCTGCCTTTCATTTCCCGTGCAAATTATGTGTACCATGCTGTGATGTGTTCCTTTGTGAAAGCGAGCTTTCTTCCTTGAGCTACTTCATTTTATCATTATTCCCCCTTTGATCCAAAATCTATTGAATTTTCCTTATTCAATCAAAGTCTATTGCCTATTCATTGATGTCAATCTACAACTTCCCTCACGTTCCATCAGCTCATTCATTCATTCATTCATTACCCCTCATCACCATAAACAATCGCTCTGACTTGCAGGCGCCCTTCGCCCATTGCATGCGTTAAAGGAGCCAAGCAGCAGTTGCTAACGATACTTTTCTCCCTCTACCAATTTAGGTCTCGTGCCTTCCCCGTTGGATCCGCACGTCTAAACGACCAGGTCGCGTATAGCACATTACCGCTTCAAGTTGCCTTCGAGGAAGCCAGATATCTATTTCGCGTACTGGGAGGTACGGCATACGCTACATACCTTCTTTTGATCGTTTAATCATCAATCCACTGCGACACGTTGCAGGTGTCGAAGCGAAACGAGGGTTGCGTCAGACGGACGAAGGACAACATTATAAACTCTTATCTTTGACCGTTAACTGCGAGGGCGTGTCGTGCCGTAGTTCTAGGTACCACGCGTCAGTGGAAGCGAGAGGAGACCTTGCGCCAGACACGAAGCATTCTCCACCAATTCAACACTTTGACATTCCGATCGTTCGGACAACTGGACAAACTACTACTTCTCCCGCAGCGCGTTTTGGCATCAGATCGAGTGAGTACCGTGTTTCCCCTTTTCTGTAAATTTGTTTATTTTATTTGTTTTCTGTTGTCATTCGTATTGAATCATTCTATTCACCTGGCTCTCTATCTCTAAATCTCCTACCATAAAAACGAAGAGGTACACGCCCGCCCATACTACCCTCTTTCTCTCCCTTCCTTTACCTTTCTGCTTGTCCCCTTATCGTTGTTTTGGTCCCTCCCCAACGCATGGTCGGGAATGCCATTACTGAGCACAATTCTTTCCTTTAGGTTTAGTGGAACTGTCTTGCGTCTTATTATTAGAGACCCAGACCCGACGAGGGGGACACAACTCGCTTCAGAACTACAAAGAGGCTCTTATCTACTCGAGCCACTTACTCGTCCTACTCTTCCCCTTGCTGCGCTCTTCACCCTTTGTTTTCATCCTTTGGTAGCCCTGGAAGTGACAGGATGTATCCTTACCAAAACCACCAGCAAGCACACTCAGTCCACCAGCAACAGCAATCTGCCGACCTAGCACACTTGCTTCCGCAGCTCCAGCATTTACAGCCACTTGGCGGGGTGGGCCAGAGTTCGAGTTTTAACTCTCTGGCAACGGCGCTTATCCCAGCTACCCCCCACTCCCCCTCTCTATCGCAGCAACAGCAAGCTTCTTACCTCCCACACCAACAGACCCAACAACAACAACAGCTGCATGCCCATGGACACCATGCGAATCAGTTCATGTCCCAGTCATTCCGTCATAATGAATATCAACATGCCCAACAAGGAACGCGTAACGTCGATGAACACGAGATGCCTTCGTTGGATGGCTGGCCAATATCAGGAGCAGGGCCTAGTTCCGATCAGCACTTTCAGCACGACGTACATGGGCAGCCCGTGACCGTAACGGAGATGGTGTACCATAACCCCAAACCAACATATCCCATGCTTGCGCACACGCAAATGATGCACGACGCAGCCTCAGCGTCCGACATCAATGCACACTCTCCGTATTCCCAATCCCTAACGTCGAGTTCCGGCTCCCACTCGGAGGGTTTGTTCGGGTACGCACAGGGACAAGGGGAGACTCGCGCGGTCTCTGCCTCAGTCTCGGAATCCAGTGGGAGTACAGGCCTCGGGATGGACACCTCCGCTATCGTCACTGCAGAGGAACGGTGGCCGGACCCGCATGGACTCTTGCCGCTTAGTGTGGACGTGGGTAGTGCACTCGGAATGGGGATGTCGTATGGAGATGGGATGCAGTTTGGGATGAGCTATAACAATGGGATGGGTGTGGGGATGGATGGGTTAGGAGGGATGACTAATGTGGATTTGAGCATGGCCTACGACATGGGTATGATGGGCGTCCCTTCAGGCTTTGGCATCGAGTCCACGTTTGGAATGCATGTAGCGAGCGAGCATGGGAGTCAGGGCTTGCAGGTGCAAATGGAGTACGGCACAGGCGTTGAGTATAGTGCGGGAAGCATGGAAGGAAGTGCAAGCGCAGGACAGGATGGATGGGTACCTGTAAACCCGGAAGACGCAATGCACCTCCAACAGCTTCAAAGACCACAATCTACATCGTCATCTGTTGGTTCTGGGTCGGGATCGGGGTCAACCTCGTCCCTCGCGCACGCGAACACCTACATCCCTAGTCCCACTGAGACTTCGGGTACGACTCAGGGACAAGAGCAGGGTGTGGAAAGCGGCAGTAACTCGACGTATCACTCCCATGGTGTTCAAAATATTACACTTCAGCAGCAGCAGCAACAACAACAGCATGAGGCTTCAGTGCAAAGATCGTACGACTCGCATCCGGATTTGGTGCAAGCACCTTCGCAACAGGTCGCACCGGCTGGTTTTTCCTCGCAGCAGCACCGAGAGCAGAATCAGGTGTCCGGGCCCCAAACTCAGCTACAGCCGCAGGCTCGAGTACCCGCACAGCAACAGCAGCCCCAGCCAGAGAGTACTCCTGGCCCGATCCAAGCACCGGCACCTCCGAAGCTTCTTCCAGGTCAAACGGGAATGCTTCCCCCGCCGGACATACCGGTACGGAAGAAGGTTGGGCGGCCGCCTATGGCGGGGGGACGTGGCGGAAAGAGTGCAAAGAGCGCGAAGAGCGCGAAGACTTATCCAATTCCTAGTAAGAGTAGGCATGCCACAGGGTCAGGGGTGCGTCATCTTTATAGCTACTGAATACGGGAGGAATAAATCTGATTTTCCTAATCTTTCTTTTTTTCTGAAATTGTATAGATTGCCGAAGGAGCCTTCAACACCACCGCCTCCGTTGTACCGCCTTCAGTGATGAACTCCAACCAAGGCTACGTCTTCCCACAGGTCCCGCGTCCACAGGCACTCTTGCATCAACACTCACGCACTCAGAGCCTCCCGGACTTACAACAACCTCTCGCTGACTTACACCATCAGCAAGCGGGAATGCAAGGATATGGTCGAAGTCCGCTTGCGCATCGGTATAGCGATGAGGAGCTTAAAAGGGGGTACGAGAAGGCGCAAGCGGAGAGAGAGCACCAGGCAAAGCTTCGATCTGACGCCGAGGCTCTCCAGGTTCAAGATCACCAGCAGGGTCAGGTTCAGCAAGGACATTCGATGGCGGCTACTGTACAGACCAATGTACAGATCTCCGACTCAACTGCAGATATTTTACCCTCGCCTACGTCAACTCACCTCGAGCAAAATACGAGTGTATCTGAAACCGCCTCCTCTGCCAACTCAGCCTCTGATGCCGGCACAAACGTACAACAGAAAGTTTCTTTCGCACATGCCACGACCATGATGGCTGACGGACAATGGGCTATCGCGCAGGAGTGCAATCGTGCCGCACTCACGGAGACATTTCGTCTACGACACGGCCGGGACCCTCCTAGGTCGATGAACATCCTCAAAACGACCGCCTTGGAGCGTAGCGTACCGGTGGAGAGGGCACTGATGAAAGAAGTGCGACGCGAAACGAAGGAGGTGGAGGAGCGGAACCGAAGGGCGCGTGAGGAGGCGGAGGCGGCACGGAGATCGTGGTGTGGGGAGAATGCGGATAACTTGTTGGAGGGAGATGAGGAATGGAGACGAAATCAAGAACAAACCTCGTCTATAGATCCTGAATTCTGGACAAACCCGCTTGATGAATCTGAATGGACGCCTGCACAACCGGGTTTATGGGCTCAGCCCTCGACGGCGGCGCCATCTTGGAGTGGATCGTCGATGGAGGAGGCTAGACTACAACAACAACAGCAACAACTTTTATCGCCTATCTCGCCGAACACACCTGAGGAAGCCGTCACGCCTTCCGATGCGCTGTTCCCGGGCAATGGTGTACGTGCGTCATCTTCGCAGGTGTCCCTCGTTCCAGCACCCATAAGTTCCAGTGTCCCGTCTCTCATTGATGAACCCACCGGTTCTTCCTCCACCTCAGAATTTAAGCAAGGAAATGCACCCTCCGACACAACTCTTCTCTCAACAGAAGTCCAAACCCTGCCTACCGAAGATGGCCCGCTCGCTTCGCGGCTACGTCACATCATCCGGCATGATGGGCACCTCCCGCACCATGTTTCAGGCCTTGGCGGTGCCTTCAGCGAGGCGTACGACGGGCGGTCCTACCTTCCCGACGACGCGGAGCCCAACCCGGACAATGTACCCTGGAACAAGCCTCCAGGTGCACGGATGGGTGACCACCCACTCCTGCAGGATATTCGACCACATCCGCTGAAGTTGAGGGGAGAGAAGTGGCATGCGCTCGCTGACCCGAACCCAGATGAGAGGTTTAAGACTGGGGTGATCAAGGAGGAGGTGGACGATGAAGCGGATGCTGAAGTGGTGAGCGGGACCGAGGTTCGTCAGGACGGCCAGCAGCAGCAGCACCTTTCGATGCCGGTGGATAGACCGGATTCTAGCACAGAGAATGGTTCAGAGCTCAAGCCTCTTACCAGAAAAGACTTGGAGGCCCTCGAAGAGCCCTCCGAGCAAGGCGATGGCTACGGATTCCCAGAGGGTGGATCGCTTGGCCCAGGTCTCGGCTTACGCTTACCTGGCCTTGGAGACGACGCAGAAGGTGCAACTGGTAAACGTCTGAAGCTAAGCACAGAGAAGAAGGCACCCCCGAAGATGGCGTGTCATTTCTGCCGGAATCGCAAGATAGCCTGTGGTGTGGGTGCGGGCGAAGATAAGACGTGCAAGTATGTGTCCTTGTTTATCCTTTGTTTGTGACTCGATTACTAATCAACATGACAGTCAATGCATACGCCGTGGACTGCGCTGTGTGTACCCAACCGAATCGCGTCGTGGCATGCGCGTGCGTAAACCACGCTCTGCACACACAGTCGACGGGGTCGACGAGGCTACCAAAGATGGAGCGGACGAGTATGAGGAAGAACCTATGTCGCCTACCGCAGGGCCGTCTTCCTCCAAGGGTAAACGAAGCAGGAAGCCGAAGCGCGGGAGAGGCAGACCGCGCCGGTCCCGTGATCGAAACAATAGTACGGAAGATGACGAGGAAGGAGTGGACGGTACGATGGACGTTGAGGATCCGACTTCGAGTGATACGAGGATGAATGATGACTATCTTGACTCGAACAACCCTCTTGCTTCTCTCGCTGCGGAGGCTCGCAAACAGGAACTACAATGGGTGCATCAACAGCCCTCCGATATGGATCTGAATATTAATATCAGTCAGGCCTATGAATATGATAATTCCCACGGCGGGTCACTAGCTTCCTCCTCTACGGCGCTCCATGGGCCTATCGATGGGCAGGCTACGACCTCGAGTGGCCCGTTTACTACAAGCCCTCTTCACCGCAGACCCGGCAGACCAAAGAAAGCCGCGCGTGTCTAATGTTCGCGGACGTAACTCTTTCTTCTTTGTCTTCATTTATATTCGACCAGCTGCGGTGCATTTTGGTATTCATGCGCACATAGAATTCTCTTGTTTTTACTTTATATCGTCTTGGCCACGCGCTTATTATGTCTCGTTTAGTACGTCTTCCTTTTGCTCGTACATATCTCGCACTGTTTTCCTGTGTTATCGCTGTGTATTATTGCTGATTTTGTTCACCAATAGCTTCTTGCTTTCAATCGGATCTTTCTTCTTAATTACTTGTTGTCCGGAACTTGCCCGTTATTTCTTTATTCTTGAGACTCGTTCAATCGTACATGATATAGAATTGCATATTCTATCATGTCCAGTGTAGCCGCTTTGTCTTGGTTTATGTTCTCCTTCTGCTGTCTAAGCGCTATCCTGACTTACTTCGTATATACAGTGCAATGAATCAAGCCATTTTGTTAGGAATTAATGTACGATATGACATATGCTACTATGACATAAATACATAAGATTACTTCTGAGGAGTTCAGCGAAATCACTGTCCGATTAGACGATTATTCCTACCTTCTTCACAATCGTAAGCGAGGATATATATGAAGCCATTGAGTCACATATGGACTGATAAGTATCGTTAATTCATGTTTGGAATATTCTTTTGGGCTTGGCGAAGGCTGCCAGTTTCAGATAGAATAAGATGAATCAGATCGTACAATCATCTACTAGTAATGGTGGTCGGTATTTAAATATATACTTACCGTGCGCGTCACATATATTTAATGGTTATTAGTGAGTGAGATTTGTGCACAAGCACATCCCAACGAACATTGTTCTAATTATGTCATGTTATTCAACGCATTCGCAGCTTTCTTGATACATTTTGGAAATTTATATATATAGTCCCCTGAAATAGAGTCGCAATGAAAATGACAAGTGATCTCTGTGGAGGGGGTGGAACAAGCCCTGTGTATCATACGGACAGGGCGCCTATTTGTTGTTGGATCGAGGAGCCGATGCATCAGTCTAAACACAATAACCCAAGGCATTGGTATTAGGGATCGTAATTATTAGTGCCTCGTAATATTGGTGAATACAGTAAAGACAAATGCTTACAACACAGTTTTCCCCCTTGGAGATGCAATACCTGCATGGTGCGTTAGGTTCAGCCTCAGGCCTTTCACACTAAATTGCATCTGTTAGCCACACGGACAAGCATTTGAGAGAATTTTTATTCGTACTTTTCCTCTTCTACGCTTACAGGCCCGACACGCAACGTCACGCTTCGTCTTGCCATCGCGAGCCCCCATTGTGAATGGATTTTGGTTGTTGAAGACGAAATTATTGCTTGCAGACATTGTTTTGATACAGATGCTGGAAGATCGAAGAACTGTAGCAGAGGCAGATGAAAGTACCAGGTCGCGCTAGAAGGTATTTATATAGACCATGAATATCGCCTCAAAGGGTGTAAATTGAAGATGCCTGTACGCCTTAGTGAAGCCTTCAAGTTGTCGGAGACACATAGTTTACGCCTCATCGGCGCGGCCGTGTCGTCCGAGATACTGGACTACTGTTCAACACACGCCGGTGCCCTTGGGAAGCAGGTAGCCGCTTTGCCTGGAATAGGCCATCGGTCGCCTTATATGCCAGCCGACTCGCAGAAGATAGGAGCATTAGAACCTGAACATCTTCGACGGGCCTGCCATCCCGCCAGTGGCGGTGCAGAATTTCCCGTTGTGGTTACAGATAGCCTAAATGCCTAAAGCCAACGAGACGAGAGCCATGAACACTGGCAGTAATGGACAAGTCAATTTCTGTCCGGAAAAGTGATCATAAAGGACCGGAAACAAGCCTGGAAGACCATCAATCCGGGAGCAAGGGCCGCGAGGATCGGATATCAAGGTGGCAGAGAGGATACTCGGTCCACGTTATCTCCGGCCAATGCAGGCTGAGTTGTGCACGGCCTCTCGTCTTCTCAAGGGTAAAGGCGGCATGTATTGGAAGAGGATCTGGCAAATCGGCAGATATGCAAGTTACAGAGGCGAAAGTCACCAAGCTGCCGCGGCCGGTTTCATAGAGATGAACATACTTGACGGAGCGGTGAATGCTTAATGGATGTACCGTTTACAATAGTTTAAGGGAGTCTGCTCGAGCTGGTGAGAAGTCATGAGACTACTAAGGGAGATGGTTTATGCACCTCAGCTACTGACAATCTCCTTTGGCTCCTTTGCCCCTTCATGATCTTAGGCGCCGTGACAGGCATATTATGTGATATTGTTGTCGCTTTTTCATAGTTTGACAGAGATTTCTTCGAAGCAAAACGCAGGTTTCTGAAGAATGAAGAGTATATCATGATGGCGAAGACTACCTTTCGTCGTAATATTCACCACGGTATAGTTGTCGCTTTTTAAGTTTGCTGTTTTATGTCACGGTTTCCCACATTCAGACGCCATGATGGCAGCTCTTCTTCTCTTTCTCCTACTCTCACGCACTGAGGGTTTCATCGAGTTACCTTTCGGCTCATCCAACACGAAAGCGACTTCGCTATCACAAGACTCCATGAGTCACCATGACTTCACGACAAAACTTTCGTTCGGCCATATTTAACTAAACAAAATGAAACAAGGATGTCTCTTTTCGTCATTCTAGGACCACTTCGATTTCCATTTCGCGAACACGATTAAACCATCAAATTATGCTGATCTTCTCAGCCTCATTGCTCAGAAACGTTCGATTCTATCTGAGCCCCATTGGTCTGACATATAAGCTTTGGAACTTCAGACAATGCTCTGTTACCTGCACCTCTTTAATATGGGGTTGTTGATGCTTCTTCACTCACTCCTGTCTATGTCTCTGCATTCCTCAAGGTTATTATTCGAAGTCGAGATTCCTGTGGTAAGATATGAGCACCCTGTTATATAACTTACTAGCTCTAGGTCTCTGGTCATTTTCAGTTCTCCTACCGTTACCCTCTCTAGAGCGTTGTCTCCTTTCTGTCTCCCGTTTTCCGTAATGTTCAAGTGGATCTCTAGGAAAGTGAAGCATTTGTCCCACAAGAAGCCTTCTGCAGAAGGGGATGATAGTGCCACTGGTGATCTACTTGAGCATGCACGCTCTGCTCTCGAAATGGCTGACAAGCTCGCCCCGCTTATTCCCGTTCCTTTCGCATCTTCGATATTTGCTTCGGCGCAAATGATAGTTGACCTAGCAATCGTGAGTAATGTTTAACGCATGAGCCACAGACTAGTGCTGATTTGACTTGTAGCAAGTTAGGGAGGACAAGCAGACTGCAAGAGAGTTTGCGAAGTTCGTCGCCGAACTGACTCATCAAATCAATCAGACAATTCATGGCCGCGAGCAGCTGGTCAATGATTTTCTGAAGACATCATTGGAAGAACTTGATAAGTCCGTCGGTTTCTATGCTCTTGACGGTTCATGGTTTATGCGCATCTACATATAGGGTTTTCAAGGAGGCGAAGGAATGCTTGGAAACCATCGTACACCGTGGATGGTTCAAGCGTTTCGTGCGGAGGCACTCCGTGACAGAACAACTGGATCGACACAAGCTCAGGATCAATCACGCTCTGAATACATTTCAGGTGATTTCAGTGTCATTTTCCTCGTGCGATGCTGTAAATGAATATACACAAATACAGACAACCTCTAGCATTCGACAAGAGCAAGCAATGGAAAGAATCGGCACTCAGTTGGTCGGTCACGGAGAACTATTGCTTAACCAGAACAGAATTATAGAGAACGACAGAACATACGACGACGATGTGAGTTGTCTGATTCTCACTGACTCAGATGTGATATACTTCTGCCCCGTAGGGTTTCCTGATATACAGAACCGCGGACATTTATCACTTGCGCGAAACAGAAGTGCCTTTTCACGATCGTCCAGTCTTGGTTAATCCGACTGAGCGGGAGACAGTGTGCTTTGATGCAGAAGTTCGTGGTCAAAACCACGTGCGTGTCGTCAAATACTACAATCGAAACCCTCAAGTAAGAAGGATTTTTTATCCCTATCCGACAGAAACTTATCTCTACTTCAGAAGTTTGATGACGCGATCAAAATTCTTGCTTACCTTCGGTGCGGATACTCTGATCCAATCGGCTATAATGCTTAAATGATACCACCATAGGAACTCGCCTGAGGCTCCAAAAGTGCATGTTGCTCAACTTGTGGGGTATAATCGACGATCTGCTAACTCGGCGGAGAAATTTATGGTTCTGGGTGGTCGTAAGCCGCTTACGCTTAACAGAGCTCTCTCATTATTCACGCTCCTTTGGTCCGTCAGCGCTACGTCCCTTCTTCAACTTGATTTACTCTTACTCTTCAGACCCGATGAAAGCATTCATGAAATACATACACATGGTGAGCCCGCTGAATTACGAATTTGCGAAGGTACTTGAACTAATTTGTTATTGTGACTGTATCAGAATTCTACCATTCTGGTATGGTATACGTGGAATGCGGAATTTTTCTCAACTTATAGATCGCTATGAATCCAGGAGACTTCAATCTTCCTAAATAGGGCTGGATACCAATGGCAAGAGGATGTAAGTTACGCATTTTGTGCGACTTTCTCCTACTGGACGATTATTGCTACAGCATGATAAATTGATGGTGAATGATTACGGGGAAGTTGTCCTTGGTGTGCATGATGATGTCGTGCCAAAGCAGGGCGACAGCGAATTACCTTCCCTATCAGTATGCTCCTCTGTCGCTCATCAACACCCCGAACCCGACGACTAATGTATGTCTTTTATCAGCGCTGGCCTTTCCTCGCTTCGACATCCCGAACCATCGAATACCATCAATTCTCAAGTGAGTGTTCTAGTAAATGGGCTGTTCTATGTTTTCTTATCGATGGAATTCCCGCCCTCGGAATCTAGCTTTGACGGAAATGCGGGACCTTTACTCTGCCACAGCGTCGGTGTATAGAATGTTCTGTCACCCGGAAGCATACCGTGAAAAGACAGTTGACGATATTATCGACCTCTGGTCGCAAATCTTCAAGCCTCGGCCAGTCGTCGACCGTGATGTCATTGCAGTTGACTACGAGCCCCGATCTACGGAAGATATACCAAAGATCGGAATTGGGTTTTTCAGACGAGGAGATGAAGATGGGCATCACTCATTCCATATATTCCCCCATACAGAATCCGAAGTTCACTTGGAAAGAAGTCTTGAATGGGCTTCAGCGGATGGGTCGAATATCTTACATCCTGACTTTGCGTTTTCAAGGTAAGCACTGATTGCAGTTTAATTAGTTTGATATGTATCTGAAGCGACTCTCTACGACACCATCTAGTCCTACATATTTAGAAAACGTGAAGGATGCGCGTGCAAGCATCCGGACATACGTGGCTGATATAGTTGCCCGAGATCAACTCATGCGCTATATCTCAGCTCTTTCCGAACGACTTCCTGATCCTTTAGACGAAGTTGTGTTTAGTGAGCATACATTATTATTTTATGACATACGCAGTAAACTAACTCTTATCTGTCAGTCTCGGAAGTCAAGCAGGTGGCTATTGCACATCGACAATTTCCAAAGAACCCAGAGGAATCATCACATCCGTTGACTTTTGAAGTGTACCGCGTAGATGCGACAGGTTTCCTCCCGTCACCTTGGGGAAAATTCATCGACGAGGAAGCTCGAGCCGCAGAGCCAGGGAACACTAAGTGCGTACCTAAAACATTAAACAAAAGACGCTTGAGTGACCGTAACAGTAACAGTGTTCAGCAATCCGTTTCTGTCCGATGCGTGAAGTTAGCCTCAAGGGAGCTCAACATAATCAATGCATTTGCCAAAACTTTCGCGCCACCTCGGCAACTAGATGAGCTTTTGAGTCGCCACTGAACACCAAATTCCACTTTCCCCGACGGTCGCTCTCTCGTTATCTCGTCACATCTGTAATATTCTAAACAGGACAACACATTCCATTTCCTCAATTTGTGGTATCTCTGAGGATTCCGACTATGTGTAAAACGACAAGGCAAAAGGCCAGTGCAGTCCCTGTCCGAACGAAAGGGACCCAAAAGTGTGTATGTACCAAAGAAACAAAGCACTATATTCAACAGACAGAAGAGGAAGTCAATAATTAAAACTCCAAACAAAAGAGCATCGGCAGCTCATCGCATTCGAAAACAGAAACGTAAGAAGAGCACAAGAAGGGCAAACAAATTGCCGTTATATCTCGAGACAAAGCTGAAGTAGGGTGTGAAGTAGGGGTAGAAGAAGAGAAATTTGAAATGCAGAATTATATTACGCGCTGTATCGCTGAGTGGAATAAAAGTTATGGGCCGTCAGAGAATAGGTATCGCGGAGAACGTCATGCGACCCCCGCCTGTGCGGAGAATACAATCGTCAATCGTAAAACTTCGTCAAATCATCTTGCCAATCGGACCCTTTGGCGTGTTCATGAAAGGGTCAAAATGACGGTTAAGCGTTTAGTGCCAGTCGATGGTGATACCACCTGGCCCTGGGCCAGCCATTCCTATACCCTTGTCGAGTTCTGTCCGGAGCCAAGTCAAAGCCCGCTTGTCCTCTCGAATGAGAGGTTCGAGCTTCTGCGCGCACATCTTGTTATGAGCCTAACTAATGGTTAGTCGAGGTGAGGTAATTATATGAAGGGAAAGCAAACCTTGATCCAGGCGGTTTCCTCCTTCGTAAGCATGCTTTCCTTTATCATCCTAGTCTGAATGGGCACACAAGAAAGACGTTCAAAGGCAAGCCATTTACTGGCGCCATATTCGTGTCTTGTCTGTTTTAAACGAAGAAGGTTTTCAGCAATCGACCACAGGACGAAAGGCAAGAGGGATCTTACCTGGAAGCTCCTAACTAGAAGACAAGATTCAATACGGATACCCCATTTTCCATCATTATCTAGAAAGGGAAGTCAGTTATATCATCCATCTGAAAGAAAAAGGCGCTGTCGGCTTACAGAAACCAGGCTCATTCGTCAGCACGTGTCCAGGCTCCAACGGAACATCCGAGCTGAAGCCCTGAGGGCCTTCATGAACGGACAAAAACGAACCAAATCCATGGCCGGTTCCATGAAGATAATTCAAACCGTCTTTCCACAATGCATTGCGTGCAAGAACATCTAGCTGTTTGCCCGAGGTGCCCTCTGGAAATATGGCCGAGTCGATGGCTATATGGCCCTGTAGTACCCGTGTGAAAGCTTCACACTGCTCTGGTGAAGGACGTCCGAAGTGTACTGTGCGAGTGCAGTCAATCGTGCCATCACGATACTGAGCACCAGAGTCGTTGAGGTACGGTGTGTCTCTACTGATGAACAACGCGCCAGACTTCGTCGGCGAATAGTGTGGTAGTGCTGCATTCGGACCCGTTGCACTAATGTTCTCGTACGCGAGGCCCTCAAAGTAGTCATTTTTTCGGCGATATTCTGTCAAGCGCTGTGCGGCTTCGTACTCGGTGACCTCGTAGCCTTTGATGAGCTTGTCCTCGAGCCAGGCAAGCCACCGCACATAACTAGCACCATCTCTAAGATATGCATTCCGTAAGCCCTCGATCTCCGTCGCATTCTTAATTGCTTTCCTGGCTTCCACAAACGACGTAGGCACAACAGTGTAGCGGAAGTGCGTCAGCAGCAGTGAGATCGCGTACGATGTGTCATCCGAAATGAGCACTTTGCCCTGACCCCATGATGCCTTGCGAAGGTATGACCAGACGTCATTGTACTCTTTACACTCGACGCCAATAGAGTCGAGATGATGCTTGACGTCATCCGTAAGCTTCGAGAGCTCGACGAAAAGGACCGCTGAGTCGAGAGAAATGAAAAGATACGCATGGAAAACTGGGTTGAACGGTACGTCATGGCCTCGCAGATTGAGGACCCATGCCACGTTCGGGAGGCTTGCGATGAGAGTGGCCACATGTTTCTGCCCTTCCGTAGGGGGACCTGGCTTCGCATAGTTCGGCCTAGCTGGTGGTTGTTCTCTGATCCAGTTTCGAATCTCATCTAGCTTAGTTTGTGCGTCCTGTCCTGCAAATCGACGTGTCTGTATGAAAACAGGCTCCTTCGAACGAGCAGGTTTGTTCTTCCAGATCAAGTCGATAAGGTTCTGGGCAGGAAATACAAGCTTTCCACCGCGTTTCTGGACTTGCTGGTTAAGAACAGACGCTTTCCCCCAAGAGATCATACGCGCATCGATTCCAATACGCATTCCTTCTGCGATTCTCTCCTAAAGGAAGTTTCATATTTGGACTTACTAAAAAGGAAATTGTCTGCTCACCAGTAAGAACGACTGCCAATCCCTGTAACCGTCAACTGGCATTGGGGCGCGGATAAGATGCCAGTTTTCATCTAATTCGTCCTCAGCTTGAAGCCAATACCTCGAATCTGTGATCAAATAAGCGCTCGTCTTTGAGACGATGGCCTGACCAGCAGACCCTGTGAATCTATAGATGTAAACCTTTAGACTGTGTGGATAGGAAAGAAACACATATAACAAACCCTGAAATAAACTGGCGTCTTTTATCACACGTTGCAACGTATTCCGATCCGTGGGCGTCTTCGCTTGGCACGATGCTGGGTGGGCGTCAGTTATGGTGTCAATCAGAAGGCGGTGACCGCCGATCAACTGAGGGAACATACTAGTAATCCAAATTGTCCTTCGCCATGAGCGCCCTCAGTTCACCGAGGCGTTCAGTGGTATCGACGCGCTCCTGTGGTTCTTCGAAATCATTCATTTTTCGATCCAATGCCGATCCAACTAGTGTGCTCTGTGAGTCTGTCGGAGACAGCTGCGGCCTTCTGGGTGGTGTTGAGCGGCCTTGATTCGTGTTTCGGTCCATCATTTGCTGTTGTAGAGAACGCGGCGAGGCCGAGGCTGAGTAAGATCTCGAACCGCCCGACCCAGCCGTCCTACTCGAACCACCTGTCCTGCCCGAACCACCTGTCCTACCCGACCCACCTGTCCTGCCTGAACCACCCGAGCGCTGGGTGTTGGATCGAGTAGGTCCAAGAGGTGGTTCTTCTCTTGATGACCGAGGTGATTCCGATGGGATCGGGCTGAGTGGAGGACGCATAGGTCGAGCTGATCGTGTAGTAG
This sequence comes from Trichaptum abietinum, assembly GCA_910574555.1. Lineage (NCBI taxonomy): Eukaryota > Fungi > Basidiomycota > Agaricomycetes > Hymenochaetales > Trichaptaceae > Trichaptum > Trichaptum abietinum. The sequence continues at coordinate 2,984,718 of CAJTBE010000005.1, read as the reverse complement.
AGACGTGCGACATGGACATTGTCCTACCTGTGAACGACTCGGTTTCATCGGGACCAGCGTAGTCTGTCTCCGTCTCTGGAGTTTCTGGAATGATAGGAGGAGTGGGGAGGCTCTTCTTGCGACTCAACTTGCTTTTACCGCCCCAGAAACCTCCTCCATTTTTCTCCTTCTCGGCATCTTTCTCAGTCTTTTCCTTCTCCCTCTGCTTTCCCAAACCCCACCCGTATCCCCATCCCTTCTTCTTCGACTGCTTTGGAGGTGGACTTACCGGTCGCACCGCTAGGGATGGAACTTTATACGATTCCGTGTCGGTCTTGAATTCTACGCCTTCTTTGCTGGTAGCTGTGGGCGAATACGAGTCGCTTCGTGAAAGATCGGATCGGGTGAAGCTTCCCTCTGAAGTACGAGAGTACTGGGAATGATCTGGAGAGCGTTGTCTAAGCCGACCATCTTCGCCGTACATACGAGTTGAATATGTTTTCTCGGAGAAGGTGCGAGAGGGAGAAAGGGGCCGACGTTTGCTTGAGCCAAAGGGCAGACAAAATGGCGGAGGCGGGGGTGGTGGAGGCGCCATGGGTATCGCTGATGTCGACGGAGGCTACGACGACGATGGTGGTTGGCGGGAAAGAGGCTTCGGGGGTTTCGTCCCGCGCAATCGGCCCTTTAGACAAACGCAGGGAGGAGGGACACGAGGATGTTACAAGTGAGAAACTAAACTTCTTCACTTTTCGTCTCCCACGGTAGTAAAAAAGCATTGATAGTAATGACTAAGCACTATTAATCCCTCTCTCTCCCCGAAACCCTCGGTTCGACATTTCCAGATACGACGAGAACATGCGAAATGAGTACCTCGCCGGATGTGCGTGGGCATGAACTTTGTTACTGAATTGCAGCCAAGGCCTTAGGATGTCGGACTCCTTTTCTAGTTTCCGAAGCCAAACATCATAGCCAAATGAAGGTCATGGGCACGGAACATTCTCAGCATGCGGGGAAGGCACACTCACACTCTTATGGGAAGCTCGCACCGACAGCCGTGTTGGACTGTATATATAGCATGGATCCGATAATAGCTAAGCTAAACCAACATCGATACCGAGTCAAGGGCCCGCATGTGTCAGTGTAGTCTTTTACAGGAACCGATGGGTACTATCGGCTTGCAATACGAAGCTGAGAGCTTGAGACCACTCAGGAGAATTGCACAGGTCGCTACGCCATATGATGATATTCATGGTGGAGATGAAATGAGTTCGACTCTTTTCGGGGAACATCGAGGGCAAGGGTTGCTGAATAGAAGCTCCATTAGGGTAATAGAATCGTTCCGCAGCAAGAGGTAGATTGCATTGCTCCAGCGGCAAGGAAAGCACTTCTCCTATGAAGTGCATTCCAGTCCAGGGAAATTAAGAACGAGTGCGATCCCCCGTCTGCGAGTTTGTTCGCGAAAGGAAGCCAGAGACGCGGCTACTTCGTACAGCTCGGAACGTCAAAGAGTTATCTGGAGACTCCTCGAAGACCCTGCATACGAGTCAAGTCACGAATAGGGGTTCATTCGTGTACGGATGTGTTTTGCAAAGTATTGACTCCCCATGGCATTTATCCAAGTCGCATGGGCAACTCCGTTCATATCGATAGAGATCCACAATCGTTTCATATATGCGAGTCCAGGCCAGTCTTAATATCGTGGTCGCCGGATGTGCTTTGAGAGTATGACGAATTCGTTGTAAGTAGCTTCCAGAGAATATGAAGGGGTTCGCAGTCGTTTATTTGGACCAGTAGCATAGAGAGAATAATGTCACTTTTGCGTTGAATATTCTTGAAAACTTGGCGTGCCACCCGTCGTCATAGATGTCGCTGTGATTCTTGACCCAGAATTCATTCGACTTCAAGGTAAAGCAGCATGAAGTGCTTGATTTTGATGCAATAACAGTCACCAAATGAGAGTACTGAGATCCAAGACGAACTTAAAAAAAAAAAAAGCAACTTCAAATTGAACGCGCGACGCGTAATCATTCCTCGATCACGTGATGAGAAAAGAGTAAATTGGTTTAAAACCGGTCGTGACAAACTCTGTTGCACACTGCCATGATTCTATCAAGGATGTTCATCCTTCGTCTAGAGGTGACCAACGCTTTGAGTACAATCTCCATCAACTCATAGCTGCGTATAATTTACTATCATCCACTACACCTAATTCACTCTATCTAGCAGCTGCAGATTTACGACGTTGCTGTGTCTCAAGAGGAGTCAAGTATACTCTGCATTCATCAACTTCTTCGTCTCAAACTATTCGTACATCTGCTAAAACATCCAAAATAGCGATATAAAGTGAAAGTGAGTGAAGAACTACATATTCCTCAACAACTAGCTTAATAACTAATCGGACAACTTTATCACTAATTTGCCCGTATTCTTGCCTTCGAAAATCCCATACCACGTCTTCGGAATCTCTTCAAACTTTCCGCGCAGGTCAACCACAGTCTCCGCATTTCCAGCGACAAGCTCTCCACCTAGAATAGCTGCTGCAAGGGCCTTGCCACCTTCTTCTACCCGGCCAAAATAATCCATCATACTAAATCCTTTGAGCTCAACTCTATTCAAGAGAATCAAGCCATAGTTGCGCAGTGTGGTACTCGCACCGACATCCATAACTTGAGATGGAATGAGCTATGAAACATTAAAAGGCATGCAAAACTGGAACACACCTGCCATTACACCGCAGACTCCGATAACTCCGTGTGGGTTCATATGGAGAAGGACTTCATCGAGAATTGGACCTCCCGCGCTGTCAAAGAACCTAGGACGCGGATTTGTTTAAGATACGATGGATTTCGACGATCAAAAAATCTATAATGGCTTACTTGTCAACACCATTCGGAACCGCTTTTCCCAGGTCCTCGGCGAATGTTTTGCTTTTGTAGTTCACTGCACCGTCTGCACCAACTTTCAGGAGCCATTCGCACTTCTCGTCCGAGCCAGTGATGCCCACGACACGAGACACGCCAAGCACTTTCTTTGCATATTGAACTGCAACGTTGCCAACAGCTCTATAACTCGTCATAAGTAAGTCTAATGGAAAGAGGAGGACAGGAACATACCCTGCAGCTACACTAACGACCAGCGTATCAGTCGCCTTCGCCTTGAGAACATCCACAAGACACCAGTAGGCAGATTGGCCAGACATTCCGAGCGTTCCAAGGTATATGCTTGGGCTCAGGCCGGGTAAAGCTCTGTGGAGGTAGTAGTCAATGATTAAGAAGGGTAATACATCTTATTCAAGACTTACTGCACTACATTTGCCTGACTCTTCTCTAGGATTGAATACAGAACCCAACCTCCAGACATCGTGACCACAAGATCGCCTTCTTTGAACTTGCTGTCTCCTTCCACACCGGTGGCACCGCCGACCTTCAGCACTCTCGACACCGAGAAAGCCCACATAGGGGAGCCTATCGGAAAGTCCGTCATCTTGTTCCCTGCCTTCTTTGCTGCCTCTGCGAGCACAGTTATGCCCTTGGAGATTCTGAGGAGTTGCCCAGGATCATTTCCGAGATAGAGCGTTTGGACGAAGAGCTCACTTGGGGAAAGCTCCGACTCTAGGGGAAGAGAGATTTCTCCCAGTCGGAACGTCCCAGAAGGAGAAAGAGAGAAGTCGACAGCACCTGAGACGTGGTTTTGAAAAAACCAAGCAGGTGTTTTGGTTGGCAAAGTCATTGTGTGCGGTATGTGTGGCTGTTGGATTGTGTCTTGGATACTGAGCTATGGGGATCAGAAATAGAACTTTTATAAGTGATTCTTTGATATTGATACTTTGAGGTGACGCGTTCTCAGGGCCTGAGAGCGTAGATCAAGTACGACATCAAGTACGACAGCCGATGTGACGCGTCTCATGCCGGAGCACACGTACCCAGGTTGTTAGTACTTACTTACCAGCGATGTTGATATTGAAGTGGTCGATGCCATGCCGTTCTTTGAAGAATTTGGTCGACGACACGTATGCGGGGAACGTACACGGTACGTCGTCGGCCGGCACTCTCTTTCGCCTGTCGTCAACTCAGAGTTGTACTTCACTTTGGCCTTAATTGAAGACAGTTGGTTGTTGAGCAATAAAACGGAGTAATAAACAAGACTGAACGCAGCTTCAAATAAAGCATCAGTTCGAGGGTCTTTGTGAAGTTGAGTGGACCCTTAATTACGGGGAGATCGTTAACCTCCTCCCAGATACTATGTCGCCTCTCTGTACACGAATGCAGAATCGAGAGAAGGGGCTCTATCGGAACGAGACCAGACGGCCCGGGCCCCTGTAGCGTCTTTCGCCTGGAAGTTCGACCGTCTCTTGTTTGCGACGAGTCACGACAGTGAATAAATCTAAGTACGTCGGCCCGGCTGTCCGTCTGTGGACCTTAGACTTTCATCAACCGCCGGCAAGTAACAAATAAGGTAAATCCCGTACCGCCATGGCGCACAGCCATAGCCATCCAAGTCGAACGCTCGTATCTTTGTAAGTGTCGGGTGTAAAGCCAGCCGGCAAATCTTCACAAGTGATCCGGCCCTCTTGTTCATAGATAGGGTACCCGGCATGTGCTGGAGGTGCGCCGAGGAGGCTTTCTTTACATATCTTGCTTTTGCCAGTACTAATTTTGAACCTTCTACAACTATGGTATGTATATAGAATTATCAATCGGAAGGGGGGATACAGCAGTATCGCTTGACCTTGACGTTTTTCTGTCAATACTACACTCATTGCCAACTTCACACCCGAAATACACACTGCTCATTGGCAATGACCGATGATCCATTCCAACAAAATTTCAGCCCAGAGATGATTGCAGCGACTCGAGTGCGGCGTATCCCTGCTTGCCGAGTATGCAGAAAGCGGAGGGGGAAGGTGCCAAGTTCTCTAAATTGTGTTGTTCTGCAATGCTCATGATTCGATTACAGTGCGTTAGACCCGAGACCGAGCCCAATGCCCCCTGTCAGCATTGAATCGAGAAAGGGAAACAACGTATCGTAAGTGGGCTTCTCTCACAGAATTAAGGCACTGAGAGCGTTGATACATGGCCCTCAGGCTCAACACACTGCATCGGTTTCAGTTGACGCTTGGACGCACAATCTCTATCAACTCATAGCCACGTCTAAGCCACTACTATCCACTCACTATACCTACTTCACTCTTAGTAAATGCAAATTTACGACGTGGGTGTGAGACAAAAAAAATCCCTGCTAGAGAGGAGCCCGGTTATGATACTCTGTGTTTATCAGCTTCTTCGTCTCAAAACTTATTGACCATCTGCTAAAACCTTCAAAATAGCGACATAAAGTCATAGTGAGTGAAGCACTACATATCTCTCAATTAAAAATCTTAAAAATTAATCGGCTAGCTTTATCACCAATCTGCCCGTATTCTTGCCTTCGAAAATCCCATACCATGTCTTCGGAATCTCTTCAAACTTCCCGCGCAGGTCAACCACAGTCTCTGCATTTCCTGCGTCAAGCTCTCCACCCAGAACAGCTGCCGCAAGGGCGTTGCTACCTTCCTCTAACCGGCCAAAATAATCCATCATACTAAATCCTTTGAGCTCAACTCTATTCAAGAGAATCAAGCCATAGTTGTGCAGTGTGGTACTCATACCGTCATCCATAACTTGAGATGGAATGAGCTATGAAACATAAAAAGGCATGCAAAACTAGAACACACCTGACATTGCACCGCAGGCTCCGACAACTCCGTGTGGGTTCATATGGAGAAGGACTTCATCGAGAATAGGTCCTCCCGCGTTGTCGAAGAACCTAAGTCGTGGATCTGTTTAAGATATGATGGATTTCGACGATCAAAAAATCTCTAATGGCTTACTTGTCAACACCATTCGGAACCGCCTTTCCCAGGTCCTCGGCGAATGTTTTGCTTTTGTAGTTCAATGCACCGTCTGCACCAACTTTCAGGAGCCATTCGCACTTCTCGTCCGAGCCAGTGATGCCCACGACACGAGACACGCCTAGCACTTTCTTTGCATATTGAACTACAACGTTACCAACAGCTCTATAACCTATCATAAGTAAACCTAATGGAAAGAGGAGGAGAGGAATATACCCTGCAGCCACACTAACGACCAGCGTATCAGTCGCCTTCGCTTTGAGGACGTCCACAAGACACCAGTAGGCAGATTGGCCAGACATTCCGAGCGTTCCAAGGTATATGCTTGGGCTCAGGCCGGGTAAGGCTCTATGGAGGTAGTAGTCAATATTTGAGAAGGGTAATGCATTTTATTCAAGACTTACTGCACTACATTTGCCTGACTCTTCTCTAGGATTGAATACAGAACCCAACCTCCAGACATCGTGACCACAAGATCGCCTTCTTTGAACTTGCTGTCTCCTTCCGCGCCGGTGGCACCGCCGACCTTTAGCACTCTCGACACCGAGAAAGCCCACATGGGGGAGCCTGTCGGAATGACCGGAATCTTGTTCCCTGGCTTCTTTGCCACCGACTTTACGAGTGCAGTTGAGCTCGTGGAGATTCTGACTAGTTGCCCAGGAGCATTTCCGAGATAGAGTGTTTGGACGAAGAGGGCACTCGGGGAAAGCTCTGACTCTAGGGGGAGAGAGATTTCTCCCAGTCGGAACGTCCCAGAAGGAGAAAGAGAGAAGTCGACAGCACCTGAGACGTAGTTCTGGAAAATCCAAGCAGGTGTTTTGGCTGGCAAAGTCATTCTGTGCGGTATGTATGGCTAGTAGTGTCTTGGACACTGAGCTATTATAAGTGATTCATTGCGACGCGTACTCAGGGTCTGAGTCTGAGAGCGTACAGATCAAGTACGACATCAAGACAGCCGATGTGACGCGCCTCATATGATGCCGGAGGTTATTACTAAGCCTCACTCAATTCTTGCTTACTCCAATCAGTCAGATTTCAGAGGTCTGTTGACTTTTGACTGAACCGCCGGTAAGTAACAAATAAGGTAAATCCGTACCGCCTCTAGGCTCTAGCGGGATGGCAGGCTGGTTCACAGTTAAAACCATCAAGGTCGAACGCTTGTATCATTCTAAGTGTCGGGTGTAAAGCCGGCCGGGAAAGCTGCTACACAGGCGATTCGGCTCTATTGCTCATAGATAGGGTACCCGCCATGTGCTGGAGGTGCGCCGAGGAGGCCTTTCTTGCTTTTCGCCAATATTCGTTTTGAACCTTCTTCAGGCTAACTATGGTCTATAAAATGATCAATCGGAAGGGGGCTTCTGCACTATCGCTTGGCCTTAACGCTCCTTAGTGAATACTACACACATTGCCAACTGCGCACTCGAAATATACGCTTCTCATTGGCAATGGACAACAATCCATTCCAACAAAATCTCAACCCAGAGATGATTGCAGCGAGGGGCGGGGACGTACGGCGTGTCCCTGCTTGCCGAGTATGCAGAAAGCGGAGGGGAAAGGTGAGAAGTTCTCTAAGTTGTGTTGTTCTGCGATGCTCATAATTCGATTACAGTGTGTTAGACCCGAGACCGAGCCCAATGCCCCCTGTCAATATTGCATCGAGAAAGGGAAACAATGTATCGTAAGTTGGTTCCCTTACAGAATTCAGGTACTGAAAGCGTTGAAACATTGTGTAATAGACCGACCGACCTGCTCCCCGTGAATGAAAGACGATAATCATCGTGAAAACGCTCTACGCAGCTGCAGAGTGTATGTGCATGGTAACTGATTGCTTTAATCAAAACCGGTTGATCTACTTTCAACCATTTCCGAGTTGAGATATATAGAAGAATATGATACGGATATATTGTTTGAGCAGCCTGTCCTATAAATTAGATGCATGTTTAAATTCAGGAAAATAGAGACGTACCTAAGTCACAAGTGTCGCTTACATTGAGCCATAGTTGGATTTGACTTCGTGACATAGTTGTGCGTTGCGGAGAATCTCATGTGAGATATACAGAAGAATAGCTAACCAGGATAATTAAGTGCGAGCGTTTCACTTCACACTGGCAGTTGGTGTAAGAAAAAGGTCCAGTGACAACCGCGTCATCACCAAATGTAGCATTTATGTACCGTCACCGGCCCGGGGATGTGACGCTGAAACGCGTCGGTCACACCATGACACAGCGCGACACGCCGGTGTACGACTCGGACGCGTGAATTGCTTGACTTCTCCCATCATCACACCATGCCAGTATCTATAGAACTTCCTCAATGTCCGATATGCCAAGATCCATTCACGAAATCAGAAAGTGTAGGAAGGCCGATGGCTCCTAAAGGATGTGGTAAATTGCGATTTCTCAGAGGTGGAAAACTAGGAGTAGCTAACCATATGTACATTCAAAGGCCACGTATACTGCAAAGAGTGCGCGGATGCACACTTCAGAAGACTAACAAACGCTGTCGATGGAAGGGATGTTGGATATGCTTGCCCTCTTTGCCGATTGCCCTGCACTCGTAATGAGCTAGTTGAGCTCTATCTTGATTTCGGTCGGCACGATGTGGGTGCTCTCCCAACTTCTGGTAGAGCTGAGGAGGAGAAGGATAGAGGTGAACTTCTTCTTACGGTGAAAAGCCTCGGTATATCAGATCGAGGGGAGAGAGCAATTCGTAAACTCAGCGAACTTGTAGCTCAAAGACCCAACGAGTGGAAACCTTCAAAAACTAAGGCTAAAAGACTTGATGCCAGTGTATTCCACTTGGTAGGAAGCGTTATCCGTGATGTCGCGAAGAGTATTACCGGTCAAGAAACCGTAAAGGTCGGTATAGCGCTTAAACATTCCAATGTACCGATCATTTACCTACGTTTTTGATTCTAGGATGTATTGCAACGTTTATCCAATGCCCTTGATGGCCTGCAGAAAGTGAGTGCTTCAATGAGCGATAAACAAAATATCATCGAGTATGTGCTAATTTCAGATACAACAGTGGCACTTTAAGGCTATGGAACTTGCCGAGGACCACGCTCGCCTTCGAAAGCGAAAAGAAGAATTGAAAGCAGAGTTAGAAGAAACGAAGCGAACACACGAGCGGCAGCTGAAAGATCGCGAACGCAAGCTAGCATTACGGGTTGACGAATTTGAAGAGAAGCAAGCTGATTTGAAGCGTCGCTTACATGAACGATGTGAGGAATTGGAATGCGACCGACAGAAATTAAGGCAAACTGATGAGGTTCGGGTGCGGTTGGAAGAACAAATCGAAAGATGGAGAAAAGACTCGACCAAAAACAAGAAGAGAGTCAGTGGTTTGTTTCTTATTGCTATCAATGAAATACTAAGATCGTCTTAGTTTGAACTCAAAAGACAAGAATATGACAACTTGAAAGCCGAACTTGATAAGATGAAAGCTCTGCACCAGCCAAGACGATTTGACGATACATCGGACTCGTCTCTTCAGGTTATTGAGGACGATGAGGAAATCGAGATTCAGGTAGAAGATCACGATGAGCCAGACTTGACCCCGCCTACGTCAAGTTCGACGTCTTTAAAGCAAGGTTAGTTGAAGGGCTTGCATAAGGACGTATTTGACCTTATGCATATTCAGGCGTATCTACCTTTAGAGAACCTCACATAGGGCCCACAAGCTCGCCCGGGCTACCCATGGCGCATTCACCTGGGCGGGACGTTCGTCTGGGACCCTCAGTAAGCGTTAATCACGCTTCCTCAAATTCATCTCACGTCATTGCGCCATCGATGCGGAAGACAAAACAAGCAAGGCCTAAACGTGAAGCAATGTCGAGAGATAGAGATCCGGGGAGACCGAAGGCCATGTTGCGAATACCAACGATGCCGGTGCCTCCGCGCAGTGACACACTCAGAATCCACACAAGTCCAAAGAAGAAGCAAAGAATGGCGATAGACATGGAATAGGGTAGCTCAGGGCGATGTCTACATTTCCTTTGTGAGTTGTCTTTTGTTTTCCGAAATGCTTTAGATTCTTTCTCCACAGCTATATTGTCTGTTAAATACGTTTTTTTCTCAGAAACGTACCAAATGTTGTTGTACTATAGGTAGCGCGGTCGCTTGGAGTACCTGCATTTATCTACGGAACGGTCCTTTCGAAAGCGCTTCGGGACAAATACATCTAGTATTCGATGAGGCTTCAAGCTAGAATGTTGATCTTCGAACACCAAGTGAAGAATTGTCCCTGCTATCTTACGAAATGCTTACACGGAAACCACTACGCTCTTTTCTTTCGGAGCTAGAAATAATGTCTCAGTAATGCACTCTGGGTCTCATTGATCTGAGAGTCTCTTCCACTACTCTTGACTAACATCTAGAAAATGGTGTTGCTATACAGAAATGTTATGAAATCGAAGATGAAAGCTTGCTATTCATATTTCAAGCTTTTAGGATCACATATCGTTCTGCCCGATGCCCACACTGCCTTCGCACCTGACCAAGATCCATCCGGAAGCAGTTGTTCAAGAGATTTATGACATGATCTATCGAATACCGAGATGCCAAGGTAATTATCAATTTATACTCTTGATTGAAAAGATCACTTATCTCAAAAAAAAAAGTGCGCGAGTCTTCGGTGCGGTTATCCGGTCCGTCAGTGTCTGCTGATTGCAGATGGAAGACTCTCAGGCTTGTGGGGCCAACGTCAGAAATGAAGAAATATATCCGTCCCTCTGACGGTAGCATGCATCACCATTCATTTGATAACGGAGCTGCATAACGTTAGGTGGAAGAAGGTTTCTGATCCAGAACTACCTCGGTCTTCGGCTACAGTGGCTATACGTGAAAGGAACGTAAGGCCCGAGCAGTGCAACTATCACGAGTGACAGAACGAACGTCGGTGGTCGGAAATTGAAGTTAAGCACAGTGTACCAAACGAAGGTTCAATGAAATCTTTCCTCGGTGTTCTAAACCAAGACAATATGAACCGCCGGCGGCGGATCGGTTTGACGCCCACAAAGGTAGTAGGCGCTTTCAAGAATTTCCTCTACAAGGGCAGGAGTCCAATATAAAAGAGAGCAACCATCGATGTCCAAGCCCATCAATTTCTTGTCCTCTACTCGCGCTGTTCAACTCCATGTCTGACACCAACGGCAGCGTAAACTTTGCAAAGATACTCACTGATATTGAGGTGAGGGCCAACGGAGGTCAAGTCAAACGACCCTCGGCGTGCCAGGCCTGTCGGAAGCGCAGGGCGAGGGTGAGATTGGCAACGTCTAGTACTGATATCTCAAAATTGACTTGGGATATTATCATATTATTAGTGCGAAAGACCCGAAGCTATGCCTACCGCTCCGTGTAAGTGGTGCCTCTATCAAAAAATTAGATGTTTGGTAAGGTCGATTAATCTGGCACTGTGAACGAAATGAACGTTACTAACATCATCTGGGAAGATGGAGCCTTTGAGTGGACAGCGAAGCTCCAAATAGGCCGTTGTAAAACAAGTTCTTTCGGTGCCACTATTACTATCCCGGCATTTTCCATGCGAAGACATGTATAACTTCAAAAGTATTTAGGAGTGTGGGAATTTAGATGAAGTTTTTGATTGCCATGTCGCGTAAAGGTCCCACTATCATCTATGTTCAACTTGAACCTCTTGCTTTTCGTCAGGTCCAAAAGCTCTTTATATAAGTTCGTACGCTTTACATCCCGCTAATATCCTCTACACGCGACGACTAAGTTCCATCTATTGATTGAACCTACAGGGTCTTTTTAGCATGGACCAGATACACTGATATCAACGTGTATTGCATAGCCCACTCCCTCTCAACATCTCCGATGAGCTCCATAAGCTCATCCTCAGATGAAACAAGCCCTTCGCTCAGAAAGACCGGAATCATCCTCCTAAACGCACCAAGAACTGCAAACTCCCCCAACGTACCCATTTCTCCTTCAGATCGACCAGCTGGTATACGTTTGTCTAGAGTGACGATGTCAATAAATCTAGCTTCTTCCAGCATACGACTGAGTTATCTTGCACGGTCCGGAAACAAGCCTCGTTTATGTAGAACATCGTCAAAGAGTTTGGCTGCCCACGAAAATGCTGGTCCAGCATTGAACCGTCATGTGCAAGTCTATCAACTGTATATGGCCACCGGGCTTCAGCACTCTGTAAATCTCAGAGATCGCCTTTGGCCATTCTTCTACCAAGAGAGCCGCTACGAGGTACCGTTGGTGAACGAGATCGAATTGTCCGGACCAGTCTTTCAAGAGATCTGTCGTGGATGCGAGGTTGGGAAGTTTTCCGCTGAGACGTCAGCCCCCAACAAATCGACACTGCTGGGTACCTCTTTCGACAGATCCATCAACCAGATACCTTGCGGATACTTTGAGCAACTTGATCTGCGTGGCGTTCCTTGACTCACCAGTCCCAGATCCTGTATCGAGTACCGGACTTCCTGGGTTCAATACAATATCCCTATCGTAAACAAGCCGCCCTTCGTACTCGGTTGCGAGAGCTAGCTTGTGCTGTTCGTTGAGCCTATTTCGAGACATTTGAACTGGTCGCAGACGGAAACGATGCGTCTTCGTACCTCTTCAACTCTCCTTCATCTCTGGGAAGAACATATTTCATTCCAGCTTGATACCGGCGCTCTGAACGGCTGTGCATCGTGGTCGTATGGTGGACGCCTTCGCCCTTCAACTGCCTCTCTTCTATGCAAGTCGCAGTGTGATGTTGTGGGTTCGTATTTGCTGTACGGAGCTCCTCATGACCGTCGAGCTGTCCAAGCGCTTGCAAGTAAAGCACTTGTTTGATTCCCGTGTCCCCCATTTATCCAGTCTACATCAGACTCTCGACTACCAATCGACATATGTAGCGCGGCAGCGGCCCGGAAGTCTTATTGCGGAATCTTGCAAGTCGTCCTCTATATGATGGCAAGCAGTGTTTATGTCGAGGGAAGATTAAAATTGGCGAGGGCTACGATTTGGTGGTTAGACTGAGTTGACGATCAAGAATAGTATAGTCCGAGAGCGTGGGGTACAGCAAGTAAACCTTCTCCTCAACAAACCTAGTACTGAATATGCTGAATTCGTAACCTTTTTTGTGCTGCAGAAAAAACTGCGAAAGTATTCTCTCTCGCTGTAGGAAGTCAGAGGTATGTACGATATTTCACTCATTGATGTACAGCATCTAAATATTTTACGCCAAGGTGCCAATAAACTTCAATCACTCTCTCTAATTGTTGCTATAGCGGTGTCAGTTGATCCTGAGGCTTGACAAGCGAACGTAGACCTGTAGGATTGTATCACTTACCCTTCGGCGGTGACGTCGACTCGGAGGTTCCCTGCACCCGGTCGATTCGATTAGCCCTTCCGGATAAAGAATATTTACCAATTCTCATCTAATACTAACTCCACTGACGGATATCCGGCTTTCTATTTGTGGATGTCTCAACTGCATTGGCATTGATCCAAACCGCTAAGGCGCAAATTAAAGACTACAGTGGCTTTCTGGCGCATACCATCCATACTGCTTGCTCCATGTGCACTGGACCATTACATTCTCTTGTCACGTCCGCCATAAGCTCATCGAATTCGGGCTTGGAGCCAACCAAACCTTCGAATAACATGGCTGGTCCCATACTCTGGAAACCAACCATTATGTACGCAGCTGCTGTTCTCCCTATCTGTCCTGCTCCTCCTCCAATGGAGATGACCTTCCTCGTCGCAACAACGTCGACGAAACCGCCTTCTTTAAGCATCTGCGGTAGCCGGACGGCACAGTCGCTCAGCATATTTCTCTTTGCGAGCAGCTCCTCGAAGATAACACGAAACCGAGACCATGCAGGTCCTGCGTTGGTGATGTCCAGTAGATGAAATTCGACCAGCTGGACACTCCCTCCTGGCTTCAATACTTTAAGCATCTCAGAGATCGCCTTCTGCCAGTGTCCGGACGTTAGAGCACCGATAAGAAGACGTTGATGAATAAGGTCAAATTTTGCCGTCCAGTCGTCCGGAAGTTTGGTCACTGATGCGACATGGAATTGAACATTCCGAGGGTGTACTTTGGGGAAATAAATGCTGGAGACGTCGTTTCCGTACAGCTCGATGTTATTGGACACTCTCTGTGCAAGATCCAGCAACCAAACGCCTTCGCATATTCGTGAGAAACTACCAAGCTTCGGTCAATGCACTTCTCACCTGTCCCAGTCCCAGAATCCAGAACGCGACTCCCAGCCTCAAGCTTCACGTTTGTGTCATAAACGATTCGACCTTCATAGACCGCGGCGAGTATAATTTCGTGCTGGCCATTGAGCCTTCAAGAGCAGCGTTAGGCGTCTATCAGGTGAACATCTGATAACTCTTTCGTAACTCACCTTTGTTCCTCTAGCTCGTTGCGTGGTAAAATGTAATTTGCTCCAGGCTGGACTTGAGAAGTATTGCACTCGGACATAACTCAGAAAGTGGAGGCCAAGCTGACGATGAGGTCCGCTATTATGACGGACTCATTTTATAGGTTTATGACCTGGGATCTCTAGATCTGCATTTTTTTTTGCTCGAGCTAAGATCGGTCGACAACATGACAATCAGTAGTCAAAATTTCAACAGCCTCGGAGGGTGAGTGAACTCTATGAATCTCGATACACTGCACGCTAGGGTGACAATGTAATCTAGAAGTTAGAATTACCGCCTCCGCAAGGAGATGTTGCCAGCAATGGTTCCTACCTAGTACCAGGGGATGAGCGCTGACGCGGACACCTTTTCCGGGTGTCGGTAGGCTCGGATCCAGTGCGAGATGTCTGACTTGGAAAGTACTACTTTGGTCCATGTCTAGGAGAATACACACCAGGAACATTACACTCAGATTCTTCTCTTCACATCGAGTGAATGGCTTCCATATTGCGCCATAATTGTAGTCCTGGAAGAAACGGCCAAGGGTTGAAATGGCTAGACCTGCTTTTCAGCTACCCGTATAAACTATAATACATTTTGTGCTTAGGCTAGCCTCGAAGCACGAGAAGCAAGGTGACTACAGGCATATCTGGAAGTCATATGTTGTTGTAAAATGTGAGTAAGCATATTCAAATATGGGTCTGGACTCTGAGCTGATAGACTCATACTAAAGTATCCTTCTGTGCTGATGAGGAGCAAGCGACGATCATTGCAGATACGCTCTCACTATCTCACTATTCTGACACGAACCCAAACTAGTGCACAAAAAGTGATGCCACCTTTCTTGCATTTCTGACGCGCCATATCCTAAACCACATATCCTTCCGCTGTAGATACTCTAACTCTAAAACGTCCATGCAAGGAACCTGTTCTATTACTGATCACTCCTTCTCGCACAGAACATCCAGTATGCTATGGACATTGCATCTGGACCGTCATATTCCCTCTCTGCTGCTTCCATGAGCTCGCCGTACTCGCTGGCGGATTCGACGATGCCTGACGCCAATAACGCAGGGAGAGTTCGATCGAAAACAGCAGTCAAGACCTTGCGCCCTAGCTGGCCAAGCTCTCCTCCTGCGTCACCTATTGGGACGTACGTCTTGGAGCTAACAATGTCCTCGAAACCTGCGTCATTGAGCATCTGTGGCAGCACAGCGCAACAGTCGGGAAGCATTCTCCTCCGCTTCAACAACTCATTATGTAGACCTACTAAGCGGGCGAACGCTGGGCCACAGTTTCTCATGTCTTCGGGCTGTCCTTCAATAAGCTGAAGATGTCCTCCAGGTTTCAAAGCTCGCCGAAATTCGGATAACACGACTGGCCACTCTGACGAATTGAGAGCACCCTGAAGGAAACGCTGGTGTATGAGGTCGAAATAGTCTGTCCAGGTTTCTGGAAGCTTTGTCGCGGATGCGACTTGAAAGTGAATGTTGGGTGATGATGAGGATGAAGGAAAATTGTGCCCAGTAACGTCTATGCCTATCATCACGCCAACGTCTGGGACCTCCTTGGAAAGGTGCTGTAACCAAATCCCTTGAACAATCTGCGTCAGGAAAATCGAACGACTGCAACTTGAACTCGAATGAAACCTTACCTGTCCCCGTCCCAGAATCAAGAACCCGATCTGCAGGCCCGAGCACTATTGATCTATCGTAGATTAATCGACCGCCATAAACTGTCGACAGGGCGAATTGGTGCTGCCTGTTCAATCTTGCGGAAAGCAGTCAATATTTGCCCTTCACATGATGACATGAAATTTACCTTAACAGCTCTTCGTCGTCTGTGTTGATGACATAATCTGCCCCGGGCTGGCATTCTTTCTCGTTTGCGGGGAACATGGCACAGCACAGTGGAATGGAATCCCAATGGATTCAACGCAGTACTTATATATCAAACCCCTTGCTAGTGATTGGGTTTTGGGATTTATCCGAGGCCATGCTTTGTATTGACCGGACTCTTCGCGAAGATTGTAATATGTGCATACCTCTACCTCGAGATAGATCATCAAAATTTCCCATTTAAGTCCGTCTACCTTCCTTATGTGGTACAACGAAATGAGTAACATATCACATTGCAATCATGCCGCCATACCAGATCATTCAATCATATTCGCAGCAGTTTAAAGCCACTTAAGCCCAGTCTGTCTCCCAAAACACTGGGTTGGGCGCCGTTGTGTGGGCTATAGGAAGGTGATTTGAAGATATATTGTCTTCGGAAAGCTTCAGAGGCAGCGGAGGAGCTCACATTAGTAGGGTTATTACAGCCATTTGATCTCGTCATAGCTCGGCCGACGGGCCATCGAATGCATCGTTTGTCACTCTTGATGATGAACATATGTTGGCTATGTATCAGTAAATAGATACGGTCTGCACAATCACGAAGATAGGCTCAACACGGTGACACTGGCAAGCTCCTCATCGGTTAGAGCTGGCGTCTTGAACGTAATACCCGAGTAGGGATTCTCCATTTGTCCATTGAATTATATGAATACTGTAATTGCAAAGACAGACGCTGTTAACCTCCTTCTACTTACTAGCTCTAGGTCTGGGCCCATCTATTTGTGTGTATTTGACAGTCTTGCTCGGCCAATCACTGCACAGAAACATAAGCATTTTTGAAAGAAAGACAGGCCTCAGCGGCCCGGGTATCAGATGAGCAGAAATATTGCAACAGAGAGAGCGAAAAGCAATTTGTATTGCACAATAAGGGGAAATTTATCGTCCAGGATGTACATTAATCACGCTTGATGTGTCCCGACGCACCCGCGGTGAGCAAGTTTGGAAGTTGCTGGTCCCCAATACTGTACAATAAGGATACGGAGCCGATGACAATGAGAAGAACGGCGATGACGGTACCAGTGATGAGTGTGAAAGGCCTACAAACGCTGTAAGTGAACAAATATGAACAGTAAATAAGATTACATAGGACGTACGCGCTTATATCTTTCTTCTGGCAAGAGTCTCCCGCCCAATAATCTCTCCTCCCAGACGCATCATGCGTTATGTTGCATGAACACACGAAGCAGGTCTTCCCAGCTTTGCTTGCTTGCACGCAAGCACCGTGTCCGGAGCATGCCTCTGTGGCGTTCGAGCACGTATCGGCAGATTCGTGGCAAGTCGAGACGCCGCCGATGGGAAGCTGCGGAGACGGTAGTGGCGGTGGAAGTGGTGACTGCGGAGGCTGAAGCGCTTGTTGTCGCTTCGTGTGCGATTGAGTCGTGGGATAGGAGAGGACGACGAAAGACAACTTTGGGTGTGCCATTGCCGAATCGAAGAGGGCGCGTGAAGTTTCGACAGCAAGCTTGAACTGCTCGCTCTGACGGCCGTACTCCGCCGCAATGGCAGACACGCCTTTGAGTTCGAATGCACCAAATGAGCCATCCTCCTCTTCTTCGATTATGGATACGAGCCGAGCTGTCTCGGAGAGAAACTCTTCAGTTGCCGAAGAAGGACTTGTAGAGAAGGTGTCGAGGAGTCGGGGTACGGGTTGCACAGGGTGCGAGGATGTGGCGGAATATATGTTGGTGTAGACGTGCGAGGCACGCTGTAGGTACGAAGACACAACTAGGCTAACCTCTGAGGCTGCTGAAGGGGGGTTCGAGATAGAGAAAGACGATTTGAGACTCGCAGGAATGATTTCTAGATCGTGTAAATTCAAGGTCGTTTCTGTCATATATTATTTGAATACCACACTCACCTCGCAACACATCCTCTCCGACTGTTAATAGCATCACATTCCGAGAGCCTTTCCCAACAAACGAGCTGTCAGTGACTAGATTCACTACTTTGCTGTCTACTTCATCCAGAGGGTCAAACGCGTCCAACCCGAGCTGTTGAGAGACTACTGCGCGTGCTTGCGTAGGCGAAAGGACAGGAGGTAGCCGTACAACATTGGCTGGAGCAGGGTGAACATAGACACGGATTGCAATTGAAACATCAACGAGCAGTAGCAACAGCCAAACTTTTATGCTTGTCATCGTTGAAGTCGAAGAAGAGGTCAATGGTGTTTGTATGTTTGTAACTTGTAAGTACAAATCCCGACAGTCAAGTTACACGGTAATTGCCGCTTCAAATCGACGCCTTACTTGAACTCTAGACTCGTAAACCAGTGCTTCATATCAGCTTCATCAACATGATATGAAGCACTGGTTTACGAGTCTACTTGAACTCCAACTATACAGAATTTCTTTCCATTTTTTACCAGGCACATAGGGAATGACATTAATCTCTTCCGATGCGGAATGATCGTAGTATACATATTCACAACTAAAACTTGGGCAATAGCTTAACACTAACCTACCTTAAAGTGAGTAAGCAATTCCTTTAAGCTTGGCTAGCCCACTCAAGGAGCCAATCCTCCCAGTCCTCCCAATCATCAACTTCTTCTTCTTCCACGAAATCTTCTTCCATGAAAGCACCATATACTTCCTCGGCTCCGGGCGGGCCTCGGTGAGGCGCTCCAGGAGGAGTCTTCCGACGGGGGCTAACGAGCTTATCAACGACATGGATGGCACCATTAAGCGCGACACCGTCATTGAACTTGACAACCTGACCATTCACGACGACCTTCGTGATGTGGGCCAGTTCGCCCTTGTGCCCAGGTGGGATGATAGGGATCTTCACTACGAGCACGTTTAGGCTCCTTCCCGGAAGAGCTGTCGAGACCGTGTAGTTCGCGGCGAGCTCGACCTTAGGGAAGTGCGGAAGTTTCGGCTTCTGGCCTGGCGGCGGCGAGCGATGCGGGCCTCCACCTCCTGGGAAGTGAGGAGGGGGAGGGGGATACCGGTGAGGGTCTTCATGTTCAAAGGGCGGTGGACCAACCGGTCCTGGGTGCGGCGGAGCGCAATATCCGTGCGGAGACGATTGGGGAGGCGGAGAACGGGATCCTGTTTCCCAATGCCCTTCGCTATAGAATGGCGGTGGCGTCGGCGGTGAAGAATGGGCGCCACAAGGGGGAGGTCCCCATGGTTCGTGAGGCGGCGGATGATGAGGTCCGCCGAACGGAGGGCCTGCTCGATTGAAAGGGAAGTGCGGAGGCGGAGGAGGCGGCGGAGGAGGGCCGTGGAAGAATGGGGGTGGAGGAGAGGGCGGAGGAGGGCCGTGGCAGAATGGGGGAGAAGGCGGCGGCGGAGGAGGCGGCGGAGGAGGGCCGTGGAAGAATGGGGGTGAAGGCGGCGGCGGCGGAGGCGGCGGAGGAGGGCCGTGGAAGAATGGGGGTGGAGGAGGGCCGTGGCAGAATGGGGGTGGAGGAGGCGGAGGAGGAGGCGGCGGAGGAGGGCCGTGGAAGAATGGGGGCGGAGGGGGCGGGTGCGGTCCGTAAAAGTGAGGCGGAGGAGGGTGCGGTCCGTAAAAGTGAGGCGGAGGAGGGTGTGGTCCGTAAAAGTGAGGCGGAGGAGGTCCATACAAATGTGGTGGGGGCGGTCCGTCGAAATGGGGTCCGTCGAAATGAGGCGGAGGTGGAGGTGGAGGTGGAGAACCGCAGAAATGAGGTGGAGGTCGCACGTTGTTCGGACCATGGTTGTATGTATTGTAAGAGTTGTAATACGGATCGTTATTATAACCGTTGTAGCCCTCATACTCTGGAGGTGATGGTGCGCTCTCCTGCCAATAAGACTCGGAGTTGTAGTCCTCTGACGCAGATTGACGAGCTTCATCGTGTTGACAATATGGGGACCTCTTGTTGCTGGCGTGCCTTCCTCGAGCAAAATCTCTGTTTGTCGCTTTATTGAGCTTTGCGTCTCCAGAAGACCATTGTTCTTCTTCATCTTCAGGATGGGCCCAATACTTCCCGCCCACGTCCATAAATTCTTGCATACATGAAAGGTCCAGGTCGGCGATATTAAATTCGTTGTCAGAGAAGTCAGACGTAGTATTCAACAACCAATCTAGAAGAATATGGCATTTAACAATTGAAAAAAAAAAAACGTGAATTAAACGCACCAGAGTGGATGGCAGTCGTCGGGACGATATGGTACTGGAGAATCTTCTTCAAGACATTTTCTCCAAATGGCGAGAATAAGAAAAACTTCAACTTCGGAGGAAGCTTCTCAAATGCAGCGTTACTTGGTGCAAAAACTGTGACAACAGGGGATCCTTCTGTAGAGATTTGCTTCGTTTTAGCATCACGAACAAGTCTGTAATCGATCAGATCCGTCAGTCCTGTTCGCTGGAGTGCAGAAGTCTATAATGATGCGACCAAGGTTAGCAGATCTTATTCGCAGTCTGCAGTCCCAGGAATTGCTTACCAAGGTCGAAAAGGCTCGTTGAAGAAGGAAAAACTCTTGGAACGCCGACGGGGGCGGAAGAAGAGGGTGGTTGACACCGTATATGATCCCTAAATAAAGCAAAATTAAGTATCGGAAATTGGGACTTGAATAATGCTCGCAATACAAACCATTAGTTGCGGGGACAGGAAACCCAACCACGCGCGAAAACGCGTTGATTGTGAGTCCAATAGGGAACGAACGGCCGATGCGCAGCCTCAGCGGTTCATCATTCAAGCCACCGAAGACATTAGATAAGTGCGTTCCGTGGGTAACGTTCGCCGTCAAATCTTTGAATGAATGTTTCTCTGGAAGAATGTGGTATGAGAGAATAGCGGTGACGATCTTCTTAAGATGCTCCTTCGATGGTTTATCAGCGTCTGCGTCGAGAGCTTCGATATGCGAGAGGAGTTCCGGGAGTTCGAGATCGGACGAAAGCCAGTCCCCAATATGAAGCTCTTCAATCTCCTTTCGGCGAGGAGGCGGCTTTGGGATAGCATGATTCGGCAGAGCAAATATAGTTACACTATACCCCGACAATAGTTAGCTTCACGTCCATCAACTGAAAAGAGACAACAAACCTCTTTGTTGAGTCGTTCAAAAGAGAAACAATTTCGTCGCTAAAGTTTACAGCCTTGAAGAAGCGGGAAAAGCTGATGGGGCATCAGACAAATATGGCACAAAAGGTCGAAGTGTTAACATACAACGGTGACTCGCTGAGAACGGTATAGACAGTTCCATTTGGCTCCTTCGGCTTGCCAGGAAAGTGAGGAAGTCCGTGACCAGGCTTCTTCGGCGGAGGACCTGGAGGAGGACCTGGAGGAGGACCTGGCGGAGGCCTATTCTCGACATGATGATATTCGGGATTGAGTTCCCACTGAGCTGTATATGGAGCATCGTCTCCTTGAGCATAGAATGCGTAGTCATTGTGTAGATGACCTCGCAGAGCGGATACAGAGGCCGCGCAGGCGAACGCGCCTAGCAAAATGCTGGCACGCATGATGTCCTGCAGGAGGACGACGACGGAGACAAAGAAGTCTTATAAGGTGCCATCTCCTTGATGCTGCGCAACTGCGGTCCTTTATGACGGCTCCCGATTGAACTGATGCAATACTCAGCCCAGGCTCGCGGCCTCCGCGTCCGTTTCCGACTTCAGCAGAATGAATTAATTCAGATTGTTGACGCAAATACTGTGTGGCACGGTTCATGCTGAATGTCAGTCTCCTACCCAAACCCTCCCACGGTTCGGAAGAGGCCGAGGCCTCAGGGTCCAGGTAAAGTTGAGGGGGACCCTTTCCCCTACGGGAGGATTAAGGGTCCGCAAACTTTCAAGGACCCTGAGGCTTTAGCCAATCCGACCCGTGGGAGGGTTTGGGTAGGAGACTGGCTGAATGTCGTTATTAGCATTATACTAATAATTGAAAGTATCTCACCTACGCTTGCCACCGCCCAGTGATGCCACAGTGTCAGTGACGGTTCCGAGTCAGTTCAGAAGAGACTCGGAGTCGTGAGAAGAAAGCTACATCATGATACTAAATGGTAGTCTCAGACTCGGAGTGCTCGGGGTCCTCCATTCTTCAACCACCGCTGGTGCTTGCTCGGATTGCTCAGAGTCACTGCCGCATACTTTACTGAAGTTTACTCCGTCTTACTACTCACCTTTTTTCACTTTCTCACTCATCCAACATTAAGCTATGGAATCTAGGCTGTACGTGGCCGCCTGATGTCACTGTATAAATCTGATTGAACCTTTAGGAAAGCTCTCAAAGTCGTCGAACTGAAGGAGATCCTCACGAAAGCAGGAGTGGCAATTCCTGCGAAGGCCAACAAGCCGGACTTGATTGCCAAAATAATTGAAACACCCGCTGCTCTCGAAGTATTTGAGCTAACGCGTGGTGGCGGGGACAAAGAGAAGTTTGTTGGTACGCCTGCAGGAGGTGCCACACCCCAACCTCCCCAGAGTGCCACAGTTTCGAGGTTAGCGAGTGAGACGCCTGCTACACCAAATGACCTAGTGAGTACGTTTGCTGAGCTTTTCGTAATCAAGTCGTTGAAATGTGTGTTCAATAGCTTGCACCACCTGAGCCGTGAGTTTACTTTCAACGTCTGGAAAACAACTGCAGTTCAAACCAGGATGGCAGATTTGACTGGTCTTCTGGTGGCGGAGTGACAGAAGCTACAGGAAAGGCCGCTACTGCTGGAGGACAATCAGAGTCTTTACCGTCCACGAGTGCGGAAGTGGCAGCAGGGCCCATATCGTCCGATCCCGTTCGTTTTCTCAAGCTTTCTACGCGCTACGACCCTTTCTCAACAACTTGGCTTCCTTTTGTATCTGTCTTTCAACTTATAGAGCTCCAAGCTTGAAGCGAAAGCTGTGGTCAACAAGTCTACTGCCGAATCCGCACCAGAAGAGGAGGACGAGGAAGCAAAAAGGCGACGTCAGCGTGCGGAACGCTTCGGGATCCCAGTTGTAGAGCCAAAGAAGCCTCGACCGGCGAAGGCACAGCAAACGCAGGCAAAGCCACAAAAGGCTGCAGCATCACAAATGGACAAGTCGACTACACTCAAATCAACGGCCAACGGAACCAATGGAAAGACATCCTCAGGGGCTCGGGTGATTGTAAAAGAGGTAGGATTGTTTTATACTTACCCTGTCCGACGTATTCACAAAACTGCATTATACACTCTAGGACGTCGAAAAACTGCAAAAGCGCGCGGAACGCTTCAGCATCAAGGCCGAGGACACTTCGGCGGCATCATCTACAGCAAGCAAGAAGCGGTCTGCGCCTGAGGTGGAGAATGTGGACACGGAAGAACAGGAGCGCAGGCGGAAGCGGGCTGAACGCTTTGGACTACCTGTGAAGGCTTGACCTCGATTTTTGGTGTAAGAGCCTCCTCTTCTCATTGCTATGTCCATGATAGACTTACCGTAATAACAGAGTCCTGTCTATTCTTGTTTCCGATTAATGTACCCTAGCATCGATTTTTTGTTCATCTTGAAAAATTGTACCATGTTCATACGTCAAACGGATCTTGCTGCCAGAGCTCAAACGAATGTCCTCAACTTCGATACCGACCTGGTGGGACAGCGTTCCCTCGGCTGTGTGTAAAAGCAAGCGGCGACGAGTAGCATTATGCAAAGGAAGCCTAGTGTGAGGCAGTTCTCTATGTCGTGGATATGCAGCGACGCTGATCATGAATTTAGACTTACTCCATTTTGCCTCTCTATACTCAGATTTACCCCCACGACGTGTATTCTTTCCTTCAAGACCTATGATTAGACGTGCCGACGAAGATTATAGCACCATGAACTGATGCGCTTTCCACAGAGCTGAAAATAGTCTGCTATCTATAGCAACAGTTAAATTAATCCGTGACTGTTCGGTGATGCATCCAGTTTTTGTTGCAGTCCTCTCGAACAACACACCCACACCAGACTTGTCCACCGCCAGGCTGGGACCAATCTTTGCTCTGGAGTTACCGACCACATAGCACTGGTCTGTGGCTTCCCATTGGTAAATCAATTCTCCTGAGATATGTCTGTTTGTAATGATGTAGACTCAGATTACAGAAGACCCTCAATCCTCTTCTAGGTGGTGACAACGAAGGCTTCGGCGGCGGCGGTGTAAACATGGTGTACCATGGCTGGACATCTCCTGGGACAATCGCTCTCTGTTTTACTTTCCTCGCTTGTAGGAAAGGTGGGATTTCCGTTCGCTTGGTTTGGATCATAATGAACGCTGAATATTTTCAAGCCGATTCTACCGCTCACTCACTTTGGCCTCGATTGACAGTATCACTCACGCTCGTTCGCTATCCATCTCGATTCCTAATCCTTGCTTATGCTCTCTTTGTGCTATCCTCTGTCCGGCCGTATTCGAAGGAGTTTGGTTAGCTATATACGTAAATTGAATCTGGATCACTGTCGGCGAAGGATTCTCAATGACAACTAAAATATTCACAGGCTATTGGAATGCGACAGATCTACTCTCTGTGAATATCTCGCCCTTATTCATGCTTGATTGATATCGTGCACTGACCATCATATCTCACTCCGAAGACTTGGTACTTGCTTTTTCGAAATGCCATTACTGTCTGGGTAAATTCTAACTGGCTACATCCGCCTGTTGCACCTTGTGAAGCTGATCCCAGAGCTGAGAACTCAACAGATTGTTTCGCAGCCGGACGTACGCTGGGCCACGCGGATGTTGTCCTCGGATCCTGTATCTGGATATTTCCTCCTCGTCCTAATAAATCTATAGTGATATGATGGAGTAGCCAAAAGATTTAAAAGGCGGTGGACTGAGAGATTGATTCTGCACTCTTAGAGTCTTCAGCCGTCTGCAACATTAGTCACTTAGCTATGGTCTTCAAGCTTACTGTCGCTCTCGTTGCGCTCGCAGGTCTCGTCGGTGCGGCCAACATCAAGCGCGTTGCTTGCCCCGATGGCAAGAACTTCGCAACCAACGAGGCTGTACGATATTTTCGCTTTCTTATTCGTATTGAGGTTATAACTTACATAACGACCGTCATCTAGTGCTGCGCGTTCTTCTCTTTGAGAGATGACCTGCAGACTAACCTGTTCGACGGGGAGTGCGGTGAGGACGCACATGAGTCCCTCCGTCTCACCTTCCACGACGCGATCGGTTTCTCCAAGTCTGGCAAGCTCAAGGGCACGGGAGCTGATGGCTCCATGATCATCTTCTCCGAGATTGAAACCAATTTCGCTGCCAACGCTGGCATCGACGATTCTGTCGATGCTCTCTCGCCATTCCTCCAGCGTCACCTTGTCACCGCTGGTGATCTTATCCAGTTCGCAGGCGCTGTCGGTGTGTCCAACTGCCCTGGAGCACCGCGTCTGCAGTTCTTGGCTGGCCGCCCGAATGCGACATTCCCCGCCGACGACGGGACAGTGCCTTTGCCCCAGAGCGACGTCACAACCATTCTCGACCGTATGGAAGACGCCGGCTTCACCCCCGCGGAGCTCATTCACTTGCTCGCCTCTCATACTGTTGCCCGTTCTGACACTCTCGTGGCCGGGCACCAGGCGGTTCCCTTTGACTCGACGCCGTTCACCTTCGACACCCAAGTCTTCCTCGAGGTCCTGCTCAAGGGCGTCGGCGTCCCCTTCGGTGTCAACAACACTGACGGCGCCGAGGTAGACTCGCCCATCCCCAACTCCGGAGAGATGCGCCTCCAGTCCGACTTTGCTCTTGCTCGAGATGCACGGACAGCCTGCGAGTGGCAGAGCATGGTCAACAACCAGCAATTGATGATGCGCAACTTCCAATCCGCCATGGCGAAACTCGCTGTAGTCGGGCACAACCCGAACCAGCTCGTGGACTGCTCTGAGGTCGTTCCCATCCCCAAGGCACCCCTTGGAAAGCCGGCAACGTATGTCGTCTCTGCAACTGCAACTCAGCATATTAGGAAAAGTACTGACTTCATTGCCAAATTGACAGCTTCCCCGCGGGTACCAGTCGTCAAGATGTCCAACAGGCATGCCCAGAGCCCTTCCCTGCCCTTCGTGCTGATCGTGAGTCTCAAAAACTCCTCGCGCTACTATATATCAGCATGCTAATCCTGAAACCCCATCCAGCCGGCCAAGCGACTCAGATCCCAGCTTGCCCAGACGGCGATCTCAATCTCGCTGACTGCCCGTCCTAAATACATATGACGGTGCTGTTCCGGCATATCTTATTTAAAGTCCAATCTGATCTCCTTGTGCAATGGCACAAGGATCTGTTTCTGGACTGTGATGTTCCTTGGGTTACTGTGTTCATTGATTCGGTGTATCTATCTGTGGGATGTAGATTGAATAAACACAATTGTCAACATCATACTTTCGTGTATAAATGTGACATAGCCGGAACAAAGTATGGTAATTGTTCAGTCATCTCTGTAGGCTCTCATATTCCGAAATGAACCTATACTTTAAGATGAGGTGTCGTTTAATTACCCACACAAAGATGATAAGCTACGAACGACCTTTGCGAAGGTTCAAAGGGAAGCGCACTGATAAGATTTAGCGATACCGCAGAACCCTCATGATTCGATGTGATAGGCTTTACTGACGTCCAGGGCGAAACGAAGCGCCTTCCGTGAGGATTGGGTTTAAGGGGACGCGGGCCCACCGTGGATGTACCTAAAATCGTACCACCATTTCGAGGAAGTCCTGAAAACGAAGTGGGATAGAGTTTCGAAGTCAGCTCTCTACATATCCGATGGCTGGGTAAAGGCATAGTATAGGCTTTGACCTTGCCTTCTTCGTCCGATGTGCATATGCTCATCGCTCTGCTGGACTACCTTCAGTGGAATATGGCCTGCAAATGAATGGGGGGAAATGACTAGGAGTAGCTCCAGCGAGATATGCACTATACCTTCTACTGAAGTTTTAGGAAGCTACGTTACCGAAACATATCTCAAAATACCACGCAATTTGTATGTCGTCCGGACCATGCGTATGGATGCTTTTATCATGTCATTCCACTCCGAAGGAACAAAAGCGTAAAAACACAGTCCGTATAGATTTTGTTCGAGGTCAACGATAACTTAGAGACTGGACCCACGACAGCGGTCGTTCTGCGACCGGCTTCCCTAGAGAAATAAACATAGAATCTATGTCTGGCACAGCTGTGGGACTCAAGATACAGTAATGTCCGCCAGTAGAAGGGCCGCTGTTCCGCTAGTTGCTCGTATCCAATGGTCGAGTGCATACTGATTAGATTGAAAGAGCGAGAGCCTGGTCTGATGCGCTGGTACTGTGTGAGTCAAGGTAGTGGACTATCGGGGTGGGCCACAGAAAGTCCACAGGTTACGTTGACTCGGATGAATGTTGAGTTGAGCGTCTATGATTATCATAAAAGACCAGTGATTTTGGTAGAGATTATATGAGCTATAGGAGATTCGAGGTGAAAGCGTGAACAGTATTCTTTCTATTCTCGTTCTTTATACATTATCGAGGTGCGTTGAGCCAAGAGCGACAGGAAGAGGCCAGCCTGAGTGAAAGGTATAATAAATGTATGTATTACGTCAGTGAGTTTAATATTGAAACTCCGACACGATTTCCGTTGTTGGAATAGGCGTCGAGGACATCGCATACGACGAACGACCCAACATCCTCAAAACTCGGTAAGTAATTGCTTTGATTTATGCTACAGGAATGAAGGGAATGGACGTATGCTGGGCCTTGAAAGACTACGGGATGGTTTAAGGGCTCAGAATTCGGAGGAAACGGATGGATGAACACCTTATGGACCGGATGTAACTGACATGTTCTTGTTGCTTTATCCAGTCAAGGCCGACCAAAATGTCGCTCGTACTACCGGAGCAACACCAACAGTTCCAGCACATTCTCCGTCTCCTCAACACCAATGTCGACGGAAAGCGTAAAATCATGTATGCTTTGACGGAAATCAAGGGTGTGGGTCGGCGGTACTCTAACTTGGTCTGCAAGAAGGCCGATGTCGATTTGAACAAGCGGTGAGCATTGTTTCAAGTTTGTGAGCGAACTTAGGTGATTAATCTTCTTGGAATACAAGGGCCGGTGACCTGAACTCGGATGAGCTCGAACGTATTGTTACGATTATCCAAAACCCGACACAGTACAAGATCCCTTCGTGGTTCCTGAACAGACAAAAGGACATCGTCGATGGCAAGAACAGCCAGATTCTCTCCAACGGTGTGGACTCGAAGCTCCGTGATGATCTCGAGCGCCTGAAGAAGATCCGTGCTCACCGTGGTCTCCGTCACTACTGGGGTTTACGTGTGCGTGGACAGCATACTAAGACAACTGGTTCGTAGTATTTTGCTGTTATCATTGGTCGCTTCGTTTCTAACCTCCTATACAGGTCGTCGCGGCAAGACTGTCGGTGTGTCGAAGAAGCGCGGTTAGACGTCCTTTTCCTCGATGGAGTGGGGAGCCTTTTGTTTTTCTTCTCGTTTTGTTGCCGTATGGGTTATGTCTATGCTGTACGGTATGCGCGAGGATCTGTTTATGCATTTTCCCTCTTCCTCACTGCAATACATGAACTAAACATGCAGCTTCATCTTGTGTGGACTTTTGTTTGCCAGGCTCTTAAGTTGGTGTCTGATCACTCTTGCCGAATCTCAATAGCCTTCTGTGGACCTCTCTCGGAGGGCTGATAGTCCTTCGTCCGCTGGGGTCATTCCAGTTGGCCCTTACTTGATCCATTGCTGTCACTGGTCGTTGGTTCTGTGCTTTGAAATAGGGCTCGAAACACGTTGTTGGGGGCCTCCCTGCTGGCTGCTTAGTCGTGTCACGTCCGGCGTACTCTGATGTATTTCGTTTGTGTGGTATCGCCTGAACTTTGATAACTGGACTGAAACACGATAGAGATTTACGCCGTGTGCCTATACCGTTTAGATCTCTTTCGGTATTCTTATCTTAGCGAGTTTGGTTCTGAGATTGCAGTTGAGTTCAATACCGGAGAGGTATCGTCCAAGCATTCTGTCCTTTCAATCAATGTTCTGACGGACGGTCTCAAAAGTAATTGTAAAAGTTTGGTACTGTGGTCTAGGAACGAATAGAAGACAGTATAGAGATGAGGGATTTGCAGGTAAGTACTGCCAGCAGGTCTTTATAAAGATCTTCCCCGACTTCTCTGAGCTCGAGCAATTCCCAGCAATCAATGATAAAGCTGGTTTGTCACGCAGGCGGCGCTGCCTTTAAGAAGTCAACAACTGATAGTACATTCATCACTTCATCACATTGCGTAAGATCATTAATAATATTCTGTACAAAACGAACTTCCATGGCTACATCAATGGTCGGGGCGAAGGTGAAAGGGGAAAGGAGAGGAAGGAGTAGGGGAATAAGTTAAAGAAAGAAAAAGATTATGAGAAGTATATACATCCGAAGAAAATAAAGCCCCGAACAAAAACCGTTTTAAGTCCAGCGAGCAATAGGCCATCAAACAAGCAAGAGCCCGAATGGCAAAAGGTCCCAAGGGATAGAGAGGAGTGGAGGATGGATAATGGTCGGAAGGAGAAAGGGATGCAATCGATATCACTTGTGGGCCGGGCCCCATTTGACCCATCTGCTGAGCAAGCGTTGGCATTTCGCGTACAGCCCGTCGTCGACATGCTTGCGATTGCACTGTTTGTAGTAGATCACTTTGCCGGATGCACCAGGTTTACCAGGCACGGCATGCCGATGAACATGCTGATGCGTGTGCGACTGCGACTGCGACTGCGACTGCGACTGTGACTGAGATGGCCGTTTGCTATCTGTAAGGGGGACACAGTCGTCGATCAGTGATGTCCAGGAAAGGGGGGGGGGGCAGAAAGAGGTGGTGCTTACTTGCACGGGGGCCAGCGGATGCGCGGGTGGTACTGCGCTGCGGCGTGGATGACGACGATCCCCTCGACGTCGAGCGGTGCCGGTCTCTCGACGACTTGGACGCCTTGGACGCCTTGGACGCCGACGACGACTTGCGCTGTGTCGTAGATGGGCGTGGGCTGGCGACTTTCGGCCGTTGGGGCGACTGCGCCGGCGACCGGGGCTTCACGGTGGAGCGCGAGGGCATTGGAGTGGCTGGCATGCTTGCTTACTGTAGTGGCAAAGGAGCAGCCTGGCACAAGGAGTGCTTTCGCCTGGAAAGCAGATGTTGAAGCGAAGAAGTGGTTAGGATGGAGGCGGAGACGGAGGCTGACCGTGCTCCGACTTTATATCATCTTCGCGTCAACATCCGAGCGATTATTTACGGACTCGGAGTATGGGGCATGCGTGTATATGAAGTAAAAGGCTTCAGGACATGAATGTTATATGAATTAATAGCCAAAAGACTCCCATCGCTTCTTCCTATTATCTTGTCTTGTCTGACACACTCCGGAACGATCAGGCGATGTACATGTGTGGCCAGCATGGCGTCTACATCAACCACATCCGACCCTGCAGGCGCGGCACAGGAAAGAGACAGGCAATTGCGCGCACAGCAAAGACAACTCTGATCTCGAGATCAACGCAATCAACCCGGCAATATTGAAGAATATTATGATCTACTGATGCCCAGCTGCCGACCCCCGCAGTAACGAGCTTTGTTGGCCACACTTCTCCCACTCACGCATCCGTATTTCTATCCTGATGTTCACAGCCGAGCTACTTCTCTGCTTCGCTTCCCCGACGACGACACAGGCGCGCTCTCACCTTGAACGTGCACGTCGTCGAATGCCGCATTGATGCGCGTTTGCTGGGCCCTTCCCAGCGAGGAATTCCGCCGCACGAAACGCCGAGTACGCGCCGACGTCGTCCTGGAATGCGCAATCTCCTCTTGATCGCCTTGCTGAGCCTCGTTTTCCGCCCTGCCTCCTGCGCGCTCGTCAACGTGTCCATCGACGACACTTTCGGCGACCCCGTGTCCGGAAATCACATCACTTACACGCCGAACGGAGTCTGGCAGCAGAACGTCTGCCCGGGGTGCTCTGTCCAACCGGACCCTTCGCTCGCCTTCAACGGTTCTTGGCACTTTGCGACGTTTACACCATCTGCCGATGGAAGCACCGCGCTTCCTGTTTCTGCGTCTGTTCAATTCAATGGTATGTAGCCTCTCGTCGCACAGCGTTCAGAGCTTTTTGGGGGGATTGACGCAATGGAAGCTGTCACCTGTGTCCTCGGTGTTGTGTGCCCAATCGCCTCTCTTCTGACCTTTTTTTCATCTTCCAACAGGCGTCGCAGTCTATGTCATGTGCATCCTTACCGGGTCCTCTGCTAATCCTGATGGCAATTCGGACATGGCGTTCAACCTCGACGGAACCAACTTCGCACCCTTCGAGCGACCACCTGACGGCAACAATACCTATCTATACAATCAAACGGTCTTCTCTGTCGCAGACCTCAGTGCAGGCGTGCACACACTTACCCTCGAGTCAGGCGTAAATGGCAGTCGAGCGCTCGTCCTGCTCGATCGAATCGTCTATACGTGAGTCTGAAACGCAACCCCATGCATCCCATGACGCACCGAGCTCACGCTTTATTAAACCCTATAGTGTCGATTCAGCAGATAGCACATCTAGTCTCCCATCGCTCTCGTCAAGCACGTCCTCCCCCATATCCAGCCCTGCACCGTCATCGTCGTCATCACATGCTGCGCACACGGGAACCATTGTCGGCGCGGCCCTCGGCGCTATCGGTGGTGTCCTTCTCATCTCAATCGTCCTGTGGTGGATATTAATCCGAAATCGACGACGGCGAATTGCAGAGGAGCAGCAGGCTGGTAATGCGGTGGAACCCTTCGTCGTCGCGCGTCCTGCTGCTTCGGGAAGTCATTCTGTAGGCTCTTGGGGTGAGACCGCTGCCACAGCCGCACCGCCGTCCGAACTCATTTCCATGAACGCAATGACGTCCCCCGGTAGGACGTCGCGTCGAGTTAGACCCAGCGATGATGGTGATGATGTTGCCGCTGCTGACTATGCGGCTCCGTCTCACGGATCAGGCTCAACGAACATCAGCACGAAGGTGCTGCGTTCGCCGTCCACAGTCGCTGTCGTCTCGCACGTAACCCCGTCGACCGACAGTGGATCGTCGAGCCGAAATGAGAAAAGCGGGCGGAGGAACCGGGCAAGAGCAGCAGTGCAACAAGCCCAGGGTGCTTCCCCGCCTTCAACGAGCTCGCCGGATCCAACGCTTGTCCCGTCCTCTGCATCTGGTTCTGCCGGCTCGTCTTCCGCAGGGAGGGGACACGGCTCAAGGCCCCTTCCCGTCCCTCCGGCACAAAGAGCAGTCTCAGATGAGAATCCTGAAGCTACGGCCCGATATCGCCGCAAAATCCTCGACGTAATGGCCCTTACCTCCCATCGCGAACGCAGGCCAAATCCCCCACCTTCTTTGAATCCACCTGTTGCATCTCCACCACCCGTATCTACGGATGCGCAATCAATTACCCCAGTCTCCGGCTCACCTATCACATTACCTCCGCGCTTCCAAGGCGGGAGTTCGGTTGTTGGTTCTGACTTAAGTACTCGCACTGCACCTCCGCCTTATGGACACTCCGAGGTTGGGAATCCACAGCAATAACTTTTTGGAAAAAAAAATGTTCCTCTTCAAAACAAACTGTATCTTTATTACGATGTTTTATTTAGACACCACCATCCTCAACGATGTTTTATATACCATTGGACATATCATACGTACATACCATAAATATTGGAGCAGTCTGTTCACGCACGATCCATTACTTCATTGGCTGGTAACTGCAAGCGGCGGTGCCCCTCTGATGTCCAGCTTAGCAAGTCACCGGAATGGAAAAAAAGACGAAAAAAGACGTGATACCTATCTTCTCCTTTATAAAACCTACAAGAGCAAAATTAATCCTCGATGATGACATGGATATGGGGTATCAGGAAGCACAGCATTTACAAAATAATTACCGACAGAACAAGATTAAAGCAGCGGAGGTCAGCTCGAACGAGCAATATGCAAAGAGTAAACCATGAATTGGATGGAAGAGATCAGGGATTGTGGTGTTCAATTGTACAGCCGAAAATGCCAACGAATGGAAGGATGCGCAAAAGCAAGCGAGAAAGGTAACAGATAAGAGCAGGTAATAAACGGGGAAAGAGGAACAAGGGAGATTATTTAGAAGACGTCCATAGAGTAGGGGCAATCTGCAGCGGTGTGGCCCCTCCCTTCACAGTCTTCGCAGTAAATGTCAGAAGAAGTAAATAACCCCCGGCCTGAGCTTCGACGCGTGGCTGGGGGGTATTCTGTGGAATCAGTCGTGGCTGATAGTGGTGAAGGGGGGTTCTTGTTGATCTCCGGGCAAGCGTAAAATTCGTGCCCGGGTTGATCGCAAAGTTCGCAGATCAAACCGTTCGACGCGCTGGGCGCCATCACGGTTGCCGCCTGATTCCCAGGTAGGCTGGACATACTACTTGTGCTCGTGGTAGATAATTTACGCCGTCTTGGCTCCAGGAGTACCATTTCTGAACTGGATTTGGAAGAACGCTGCCCTCTCGCTAGCTTATCTTTCAAGTTCTTGATCTCTGTTTCCAGCTCATCCTAAACAAAAGGTTAGTATATATGTACCTCTCTATCTAAGATCGACTAATTCGCTTACTTCTCGATAAATCTGGAGCAATAAATGAAGAATTAGACCTTTGATAATAAACATGTAAAGATACGTGAACCAACCTTCGCTTCGATCATGCTCTCCAGCTGCGCCAATTCCTTTTCGTGCTGTGAGATGGCGTAAGCGGAAGCTATCACGGCTTTAAATCGAGGAGAAAATTGTACCTCATGTTGATCTCTCTGTCTGGCTGTTTCGACTTCTGAGATTTTCTTCCGTAGTTGTTCGATCTCGGCCTGAGGGCATGAAAGGATGTCAATATTCTATTACTTAAATAGATAAACATGGAATTGACCTTCAGCTCGCGCGAAGCCTTCTGATTTTCCGCCAATGCGCCTTCCGTTGACTGACCTCCCTGCACGTTTAGAGCTTGCTCCTCACGCTCTAGGCTTTGTTCGATATTGTCCTCCAATACTTTCAAGTCCTTGAAAGTTCAACATAAGTCTGTAACCTCATCGGAGACCATGACAGAAAGTATGACATACCTCTCGGAGAGACTCCGTCTCTGTCATTAATATTCTATTCTCAGATTCAAGAACTTTATTCCTACTGGCCATTGCAGCGGTTTCCTTTTGAAGCTCTTGGATAATATGTCTGCGATTGACATATCAGCAAAGGTGACATGCAAATTCATATTCAGCTCTTACTTGAGACCTTTGACCTCTTCCCGACTGTCTCGATCATGCTTTGGAGTTGTCGCGGGGGATGACTCTTGAAATCCGACATTGATAGGCCGATCGCGATTCATATTTTTGCGTGATGTTTCAGCTTCAGACGTCTTCTGGTCTAACGCTGATCGGAGCTCTGCCACAACGGCTCTTTCTCGTTCAAGTTTCGCAGAAAGATCACCGCGCTCATGTTCCAGCTATTTCTGTCACATCAGCCATGCAATCTAGGTGGAATTGTACTTGCACAAACCTGAGCTTTATCCGAGTCTAATGCTTCGATCGTTTGCTTGAGAATCTTTACAGAGCGAGCAGTTTCACTGAATTCTGACTTCATAAGTTCCAGTTCCTGTTGTACTTCTTTACGTGAAGTTCGATTAGTTTCGAGCAACTCTTTGAGCTGGTTTATTTCATCGTTGTGACGATTTCGTTCTGATGCAGCCCGCTTAGATGCCTCCTCCGCTCGTGCCTTGTCTGTAGAGTTGCGAGCCTGGTCACTCTCGAGCGCCTGAAAATGTAATATTAGTAAGAATTGTTACTAGAGGGTCACAGAGTTAGATCACTTACAGCAACTTCACCACGGAGACTCTCGATCTCAGCTCTTGCATTCTCGAGAGCAAATGTATTCTCCCGAAGCGCCTCCTCCGCCTCCTCTGCCTTACCTCTGGCGACCGCCTCTGACTTAGCCAACGATTCTACTTCTTTCCTAATGTCCGTTGTTTCTGATCGCAAGGAAGCCTCGGCTTCCTTGTATCGTTGTACACGAGAACGCAGAGCGGCTTCTTCTCTCTCTGCGTTGGCGCGCGTGTCTTCGAGCTGATCTTCTAAATCCTGTAATTTTTTCTGAAGATGTAATACTTGATCGCGCAGCATTTCGTTGTCAATCTTCGACACTCCATCAACACTCTCATCCAGTGACGTATGTCCGATTTGAGTCCGTTTCTTCAAACGTTCTTCTAGCTCTTGGATGCGATCTTCTAGCTCGTATCTTTTCATTTCCGATGTACTGAGCCTTTCTTCGTATAGAGCAATAGTTTCCTGGCCTGCTCGTCGGAGTTCTTCAACTTGAGAGATAAGATCACGTCGAACATCATCCAGTTCGGAGTTCGCCTTCTTGACTCTGCCCTCCAAAAGGTCAATCTCTGCATTCTTAGCTTGAATCACACCTTCGTTTTGCCCAGCTTCGTTCGATTTGACTTCGATCGCCTCCTTCAAGCGAGAAACTAGAGACTCGTTGTCTTCCAATTTGGTTTCGAGATCCCTTAAACGCGCATCTCTATCAGCTCGGACACTTTCCAATTCCGCAGCGCTGGACTGGATTGAACGTTCTAGACTACTGATCTTCGACATCCGATCGTTCATAGACCGTTCTGATGCTTTGAGTTGACCTTCCAAATCTTGGATCCTGAGAAGGGCTTGATCACGTTCGCCTTTGAGACCTTCCATCTCCCGCGTTGGCATACTCGTCTGAAGCTCTTGTTTGGTCGATAATTCGCTCAGTTCAATCTGTAATCGAGCGTTCTCTTCTTCCAAATCCCGAATTCTCTCGTAGTCAACGTGTGCCACTGAGCTTGGCCTCGGTGCATCATCACCGAAACTCGGTTTCAAGGCATCAGAGGACACGAATGTTTCCGAGGTCCCCTTGGACTTCATTAGGCTCTGTATCTTATCTTGCAGAGCTCTGCTGTTCTGTTGGATGCTCGGAAGACTGCCAAGGGTCTCGTCCTCCACCGCAGTATCGTTACTTGCTGTGCTATATGTCGGAGTGAGAGGTTTCTCGCTTGCACTCAAACTTCTATTCGATCCACCGCTTGGAGGTGACGGTGGAGGGGGCATTGCTACTGCGGAGGGAAGTCTTGCCTTCGGTGTTGCTTGAGAGGGTCTACCAGAACCAAACCGCTTTGGTGTCCCGAGTCCAGGGAGACGTGTCACGGCTTTCGGGGTTGCACCAGTACCAGAGGAAGGACTGGCAAATTCGGATCGAGATGGGCTTGGAGATCCCATCGAGCGTGGTGAGCCACGAAATCCGCTACTCTGACTTGAAGGGCTTGCTGGTGCAGTTATCACCGGAGATTTAGACCCGCGGGCTGATAGCTGCTGCGCCGTCATCCCTATGTATTTGCTAGCACGGCTCCCAGCCGTGATCTTGTTCATTGCAGAGGGTGAGGGTACATTTGCTGGTGGTGGAATAGACGATTTTGATGGAATTCGAGCGGAAGGCGTCGTGAATCCAAAGCTTGCAGAAGAAGGAGTGACCCGACCAGCTCCTCTTGCAGGCGTAACTCGACCATTGCCATTTGGCATGGAAGGTGTGACACGACCATTGAATAACGATGGAGTCGTCCGGCCAAATGTAGAGGGAGTTATCCGACCGGACATGGAGGCCCTAGAAGATGCGACAGAGGAAGGACGCGAGTACTGACCGGGAAAGACAGTAGGCGGGGATAGTTTGTTGGTCGCTACGAAAACACCACACTTAGGCGGGCACGTAAAATAGCGCTTCCTATAGACAATAGTTAGCTATGCAACGTCGGGTCATTCTACACCTACTCACTCGCTAACCGAACCATCGTTTTTGCCCAAGCCAGCAAATCCGCCGCTCAATTCAACACCTGCCCAAAGTCCGGCCTTTCCTTCAATTTCGCCAAGAAATCGAAGTGTGCCCTCGAAGCCCAAACTCTCAATGCGAACATTATCCCCTACGCAGAAGTCTCTCTGTGTACGGGAGAATACATCTGATTGACGACTCGGGGGTCTGCGCTGTTGGGTGCTTTTTGCTAATGAAGTGCTTGGAGTCTTAGGGCGCGAACTGGAAGCGACAGACGATGGACGCTGTGAGGTACTTTGTGACGAGACAGAGCGAAAAGAATGTCGTGCAGGATCATTTGATTTCAGTGCTTCAGCAAGTGCTCTGTCGGCTTCGTGAGAGTCAGTTGGTAAAGGCTTTGGTTGTGAAGAAGCAGACGAAGAAAAGGAGCGGAGTCGGCCTCCTGAGGACGGACGTCCAGGAGTTGGTATGCCAGATGTTCGCGGACGCCCTGGCGTGGACATGAGGAGTACCTTAATGATAGTGTTGCTTTAGACAGGACGAGGTAAACGCAAATCGGTGCGTTATTGAAGTGGCATGGACTTTGAGACGCGTTTTGAACTTGATAGGTTCGCGCCGCGTCCCCTGGTTATGCACGTCTGCTTATGGAAAGTCAACCATACGCACACATAAAAATAAATGTAATGAAATCCGGACAGCATAAAATACAGGCATATAGTACGTCAAGTTAGTACATGTGTGTAGATAGACAATCAGTTCTTCTAGTCTACTATATAGGAAATACCATACATATTATACTCTGACAGGATTAGGCAGTTCGACCTTGGGCTTTAGCATTTCCTGAGGCACAAGATGGCCTATATCAAGCTCAGAGGACCCCTCCGGAAGTGAGTCCTCAAAGCCTCGTTCAATGGAGAAAAGCAGAGCAGAGATGGGTGTAGCAGCCATGCGGTATTGCATGACATTCACATCGCGAAGAGGCGTAGGTAGAGGAGGCACGTCAAGTCGGAAAATGGGTAGTCCGTCGTCGCAGGGTTCCTGAGTTGCTGAGCTGGATGGCGACTCGGGGAGGGGAGTTTCAGCTGCTGCAGCAATCTCCGCGAGCTCTGACTCTGCAACAGCAGGAGATACTGTCACAGCGGCTGACCCGGTTGTAGTTACAATGTCATCGCCAATTTCTTCGTTCAAAGGCGGCTGGTTGATTTTACGGATAGCGAGTGGCTCTACAATACGTTTGGTCTTCTTTTGTACCTTAGCATTGGCTTCATTCGATGGTGGAAGAGCTTTCCTCTTCGCGAGTTGGGATATAGTTGGGGCGTGAATACCTGCTCGAGAGTGTACTGGTGGTTGTTCTGGTTTCTGTACTGCATTTTCATGGAGGACATCCGCGTCTGATGGCTTTTGAGCTTCGGTCGCAGCAGAAAGTTCTAAAGTCGCTGTTGTGATGCTGGGAGGTTTTCCTGCTGCCCTCGAATGGCTCTGCTGAACTGGAGCGAAAGGATTATCCGAAGAAGCTTTCGTCTGGGTGTTAATCTTCTCCGATCTCATTCGTTTTGGGGCTTCTTTCGGACCGCTCGCGCTGACTTCTCTAGCTTTCGAGGCGACCGTCGTCTTCGAATTTAAGTCACGCCCGGAAGTCTTTTGTGCATCACGCACTTTCGATACCTGGGAGACTTTGCTCTCCGCCTCGTTAGTCACCTTCTTTACTCTGTGCGCCACCCTTTTTGGTGCAAGATCACCCGCGACTGACGATGAAGTCTTTTGGAAGCCTCCTGACTGGGATAGGGATGACTCTGGGCGGCTTGCTGTCATTTTCTGGGCCTTGTCATGGACTACCGTTGAAACAACTGATTTCGATCTTGAATCACTCGAAATTTGAGGCGGAGGGACGCTCTCTGGCCTGGGAGGTCGCTTCGCGCGTTCCCGCAAAGCATTTGGCTCAGGCGGGGGCAGCATAGAATGCGATGACTGTGCCGACGCCGGGCGTGAGGGAAACCTGCTGGGCACAGGGCGGGTACCTTGATCTTGGGCTTGTTTCGACAGAATGGCATGGCGCATGTGGGGAGGGGGTCGCATTGGACCAGTACCTTGCGTGCGTTGTGGTTTCGTATCGTTTGAGGGGACAATCTTAGATACTGATGGGCCTGCAACGACTTCCCGCATCGTACCTAAGGAGCCTAATGTCAAACTTTTGACATGTCCGTGAACTCGAATCCCGGGATCCGCTGAGCGACTGTCTGCTGGTACGGATGACGATGAAGCAGAAAACGGGCGAGAGGATTTCTGTAAATTTGTCTGTAGATTTGAGGATGAAGAAGATAGAGCAATAGTGTCTTTCGACTTGATGTCAAGATATTTTTTCATCACTGGAGACAATGGATCAACAAATCTGTTTGCATACTCTGTCAGGAAACTGCAATTCAATTCATAGACAGTTGATGTAACTCACGTCGCGACCCTCTGAGGCAGTAGTATCTTGTACGCTTCAAACATACTCCGACTGACTTTCCGCACATCAGCACTTGCGTCCCTCGCAGTTGAACGAATTATGGACTCTATGTCCTCTGCTCTGGAGTTCGTTTCGAGATCGGAGGGATCGAAGCAATTCAAGCATTTGAGAGAGACCTCGGATGCAACAAGTCGGAGAGACACAGATTTGTCGGTAACAGCATCTCGTAGCAAGGGAATAAGGTTCGGCAGTTGCGCATGCTCTGCGATGGCCAACAGACAGGACTTTGCCCGGGAAATGAGTAGCTTGTTTGTCCGAGTTGCTAGACCAAGGAGGGTGGGGGCTAGATGGGGTAGGAGAGGTCCAAACTGGCGGCCTAGCTGGGTTGCAAGGTTCACGACGAGGTCTGTGGCCGTTCCGGTTAAGCGGGTTCGTTCAGAGTTCAATGCGCTGATGATGGGTCGCACATGAGTTCGAACGGCAGCCACTGTTTCTTTCGGGTAGTCGGTCGCCGAGCCCTTTGCAAGAGCATTTAGACGTTGTATGGCTCGTGCTATGTGTTCCCAAGTGTCCTCCGATTCGTCTAATGCAAGACCTTCTGCGACAAGTCGCAACTCGTGCTCCCAGGCTTCATTGGATTCACACTGTAGAAAGGATCAGCCAGGGTAATTTTAAAAAGATGTACGACTTACCACTATAATTTCTGGAATTTTGGGAGGCATCGCGGATGAGTGAGGTGGGGGTGGGGGTGGAGGTGGAAGAAGAAAGAGCTTAGCCACTTGGACGCGTTCATCTGGGTTTGAACTAAGAACGCGTCCGCGTCACGTGATCATCGGATATATCACCACATTCAATTTGAACTGAACTGAGTTCATGGTTGCACTGCCACTGAAATTGGTGTAGACACTTACTGACTACCATCGTCATATGGCCTCTCAGCCCGACGTCCTCCAACTCTACAAGCGCCTAGAGACTATCGGAAAAGGCGCTTATGGCTCTGTGCATAAAGGCATTGAAGTTGCGACAGGAAATGTCGTTGCTCTCAAGATAATAAATCTCGATACTGCAGACGATGATGTGGGGGACATTCAGAGCGAAGTCGCTTTGCTCACTCACCTTCGCGATGCTGTCAATATCACGAAATACTACGGCTGCTACCTCGATGGTCCTCGGGTCTGGATTGTCATGGAGTACGCGAGTGGAGGTAGCGTGCGCACGCTCATGAAGGCATGTCCGAACGGTGTAGTGCAGGAAAAATATATCGTTGTCATTGTCAGGGAGCTTCTACTGGCCCTATCGTACGTGCACAAAGCGGGAGTCATCCATCGGGATATCAAAGCTGCCAACGTTCTTATAACAGCGCTGGGTAAAGTCATGCTTTGTGACTTCGGAGTCTCTGCTTTGCTTGTAACCAACCAATCAAAACGCAATACCCTCGTAGGAACGCCGTACTGGATGGCTCCGGAGGTCGCTCAGCCCATCCCTGCTTACGACACAAAGGCAGATATCTGGAGCCTTGGAATCACAATATATGAAATGGCCACCGGTAGTCCCCCTCACTCCAATTTAGACGGATTGAAGGTTGTTCAGCTCATCCCACGTACCAAACCGCCCAGGTTGGCAGAGAACCACGGAAGTAAGGATTTGCGAGATTTCGTCGCATCCTGTCTTCGAGAATCACCGATGGAGGTGAATGATCTGGCTTTCATCTGAAGCTTAAGTAACTAATGTTACATCTAGCGCCCTGCTGCAGACGAATTATCCAAGTCAAAGTGGATAAAGGCGGCTGCGAAGGTGCCCATCGCATTGCTTAAGGAGCTACTAGCTCAATATGATACATGGCATCAAGCTGGGGGAATAAGAGCCAGCATTGCAGATCCCTTGCCTTGGGAAGACGAGGAGGAAGAGTACGTGAATCGCTGCGCTATCATATCAATGTATTCATTTTTGGCAGAGACCATCGGGTACACTTAGGTGATGAAGAGCAAAATTCTTGGGAATTTGACACCGTACGAGCCCGTTCATCTACCGACATACAGGACGATCCTATAAATGATGAGGTCGATGAGGGAGTGAATCGTTCAGTATTGAATACTCGCATTCCTGCGTCCCTTCGACTTCTTTTCGGCGAGGAGTCAAGGGGACCAAGCAAGGATGCGTTTTCGGGCTTTCCAGGTTCTGGCCAACTTCGTTCAAGGAGCAACACCCCTACGGTGGGCCTGGGCGCTGGTGCCGCTGGGAACTCATCACCCGTACCAGAGCGAGAAAAACCGCCATTGAGACACCACCATGGTGGAGGGGGAGAACACACTAACGATGAAACCGTCCGCCGACTCGATTTCGTATTTCCTCCTCGATCAGGTCAACCATCGCGTACGAAGTCAAAGTTGGCTAGCTCTGTACCTACTTCTGAGGATGAAGATCGACAACCACCTTCTTCCCCGGAGCGCGAACGTGCGAGATTACTACCCCTTGGCCCCGGCCATGGTCATGGCCACAGTCATGGTCATGGGCGTGGTATCGGAGACGCAACTATGTCAACGCACTCTGTGACCCCTCATGGAAGAGCACCAGGGAACATTTCATCGTCATCGAATGATATGTTTCCATCCGGAAACGCAGCTCGGGCGAATCCTTCGTACAAGGATGTTCGTACTTCTCGCGGCTTACCCAACATCTCCATCCCACCTGTGAATATGCATGGAAGCCTTGACATGACATTCGATTCGCCTGCAGACATAACAGCGACAGAGGAACTACAGCAATCATCTTCCTCACCCTCTAAATCCAATTTCTCGATGCCATTGTTCAACCGGAAACGCAGTCAAAGCAGTGCTGCAGCATCCTCGTCTACGTCCCCTCGTAAACTGAACTTTCCCTCCGACTTTCACTTTCCCCCCGTTGCATCCACTGCGAATATTGCTGGACCTTCGCTTCCGCCTCTAATCTCATCATTTGACCGAGCGAAATCGCACAACGCGATGTCTCCCTCGCACGGCAGTCTGTCTTCTTCAAGTAGCGAGAGCAGAAGTCCTGCAGCGCATCAAACAACGCATTCTCTTGATAACAATGCAATTTACAGTAACCAGCGCCTCTTCAAACCTTCTGCGTCTTCTCTTGGACCAGGAGCTGGACAGGATCCCGGGGCCCTCTCTCCATCTTATTCCCGAGTAAACGAACAGCTTCCTACCTCTGGCCAGTCGATCTCGCGAAGACCAAGCGTTACTCGTCAAGCGAGTGTAGCGGTAATGGAGACAGTCCATAGCACAGCAATCGATATCAAGCAGGATCTATCCCCTGCCAAGATTGACCCAGATTCGCCTGTGCCGATCCTAGGCTTGAAGGACGTCTTAAAGGTTCCTGCATTGACACACGAAATGCATGGTATGCCAGATCTTCTCCCTCCCTCTCCATCGGCTGCTACCTCAAACCGACGGTTTTTCGCACCAACCCCAAGCTCTCTGGGTTCCAATGTCTTCGCCCCAGATTCGTCAAGTAGTCATGTAGCTTTGTCTCCGCAGCCACGTCCTCCATTATCACCGCTGGCTCCACCAGGATCAGTGCAGGCCAGTGCTCCTGGTTCACCTCGCCCCGATCTAACGGACATGTCGACTACAGTGTCTACAAGTGGCCAATCGGTGCAGGCAAGCGGCCATAAACTCTCGTCTTCCGTCTCTTCCGTTAGTTCATTAGGCCCGCCTTTGAGGCCTCTTGACTTAGGCTCTATGATGTCTTCTCATGAGTTAACGCACGGAGAACTAGCTCGGACGGTAGATGAGCTTCTGCAGTGGCTGAGCATAGTCGAGACGGGTCTGACAACAGTTCTGCAAAAGACAGCTCCAATGTCAGATATAACTGGAGGGATGCAAGCACCGGCCACTATCCAGCCTTTCAGTTCCGTTCAAGAAGAAGAGCAGGAGTTGTTCGAAGATGTTCTATACGACTCTGCCAACAAATTGGTTGGGCTCAATTTCACCGATGCCATAGACAGTCCTCCGAAGAAAAGTGATGATATTGATGACGATGATGATGATGAAGCAGAGGAAGGCACTTTCGAGCAGTTTCTGGCGAAGATGCAACAAAGAAATCGTATTCGAGAAGAA
The DNA here is from genome assembly GCA_910574555.1 of Trichaptum abietinum. NCBI lineage: Eukaryota > Fungi > Basidiomycota > Agaricomycetes > Hymenochaetales > Trichaptaceae > Trichaptum > Trichaptum abietinum. The sequence goes on along the minus strand of CAJTBE010000005.1, from coordinate 2,941,284 downwards.
CAAGATGGCGAAAGTAGTAGTGATGGGGAGAATGGAGCTTTCGATCACACAGTTCGGCCGTTCGAGCAGCTGGCTGCCAATGTAACAGTCTAATCCGTCTTTCTTCCGATTCCTCATCTCGATATTATATTGATATTGATTGTATCTGCTTGTTCTCGTCTATTGCGGTATTAGAGAGTCCGCATGTAACTTTGTAACTTTTGTACAATATCTACCCCATTGCTACAAACCCCGAAGGCTCACCGAATGTACCCCTTTGCTGTTAAGTATTCTGCTATTACCCGAACACTATCGTCTACAGACAGTTCAGCAGTTTTGATATGAATTTCCGGAGATTCCGGCTCTTCATATGGCGCTGAAATTCCCGTGAAGTCTATCAAAAGGTAAATGGGTGAGAATAACCGTAGCTGGCTCATTAGCTGTACTTGCCTTTGATCTCGCCCGCTCGTGCCTTCTTATACAATCCCTTCGGGTCCCGCGCTTCTACGACGTCCAGCGGGGCATCGACATAGACTTCTATGAAGTCAATGCCACTTTTCGCATGAAGCTCGCGTACAGATTGTCTGTCTGATCGATAAGGCGAGATGAAAGCTGTCACACATATACATGCTGCATCCGCGAAGAGCTTGGCAACCTTTCCATTGGGAGTGACGCATTTCAGAAGAAGCCAGTGTGCAAGAAATTGACGACACAACATACCTCTCCGATCCGACGGATGTTCTCGTTCCTCGACTTCTCATCGAATCCAAGGTCTTTGTTGAGGCCAAACCGGATGTTGTCTCCGTCTAGGCGGTACGTGAACTTCTTTAAGTGCAGAAGATGTTGCTCTAATGCACAAGCGATTGTCGACTAGATTTAGAAGCTTGTAAGTGATTCGGTGATTCCAACGCGCAACTCTCCACGTACTTTCCCACTAGCACTTAGACCTGTAAGCCAAATGGTGACACCTTTCTGGCCTAAAAGCGTGGAGCGCTCGGCCGCGTCTACTGATCCTGCATACATGTTAACTCCCTGCTCAGTAATGGATGGGGGCATATTCTCTACAACCTTTGTGGAAGGTTATGTTGGTTGCCATCGTATACTAGACGTCGACGGAGATGCGAGGAGGAATGGGAAGTAAGATAGTATGCTACGGGACATCATCCTGAATTGACTTTAGGACAGTCTGGCTGGCAAAGACCATGGTGCATGATGCCATTCTTCGCAATTTGGGAATATATACCACCTTCCCACGTCCCGTTAAGTTGACTCGTACACCTTACATTCAAACGGCCTCGAGTTATAATGAAACATTTGTTTTCTGGCTATGACATGCATGAAGAAATCTCGCTCTAGACAAATATGTAGAAGAAACCAAGCTGTCTTGTTCACGCATGCCATACCCTGGCAATCAGCTCGCAGAGTCCTAATGAAGGCAGAAAAATGAGCCGACAGCATTTACAAAACTATTCAGAGGCCTCACCGATGTCATTGGTATTGAACATATATACTCCATACACCGCACCCGTAGTTAAACCCCGAAGCGTCCACTTGACGATGGGCCCTAAAACGGGGAATTTACGGGGATGCAGGTAGTCGACAACGCTGGAATCGAGCTAGAAATATAAATTCAAGTGTGAGTCCAACGAAACTTACGGTCAAAGACAGCACGATGCGCGAATAAAGCGGAAATAACAGTTCTGGTGACTTCGGGCCCAGTGGATTCGAAGTCAACGGCGACAGTACGAGTAGGAAGTAACAGGGATAGTAATGAACTGAACGGTGCACTCACTCCGATATGACTGTGCATGACAAGCGCAATCCCCAGCACACCATCAATGAGAGGATATTGGCTGCCAGTGGTGACCACAGCAGCAGCCGTGATGGGCACTAAAGAGGCAGAAAGGAGGCGCTCAAAAGCCCAATGGTACGACCCGTGAGTTCTCGAAGGCGTTGGGAAGGATGTCGGGTCGTTCACGGTGCCCTTGAGGATAGCTGTGGCAGATGTAACATGCACCTCGTCAGACCAGGGCACCAAAATACAGCGGTATCAAGCCATCACTTACGTCCACCGGGAACATATTGGTACGATGATGTTGCGGCTGCGCGGGCTGTAGGTATGAAGAACAATAAGTCAACACGAAAATCGGGGACGGTGAGCAACAGACTTACCTTGGAACTGGTTTATGAGAGAGCGAGCAATCGGCCTGCGGAGGCTGCTTGCGCTGGAACGAAGGATAGAAGCCATTTCGAGCACCTAGTTTCCAGATGTCGAGTCGCGGTCGGCGTCAACGTCAAAGACTTTGTCGACGTCGTCAGAGTCTGGCGGCAACGGTGAGGAGACTTAAAGTTGCTTGTCGAATTCACGGGCAAACGGTTTCTCCCCGGACTATCCCGACGTCGTCGTCCGAGTCCAGGAAAGGTCATTTTATGACTAATTTGTAGCATCATGATCGTGAAGCCAACCAATCAAAGGTTTTGCATTACCACTCATCCATCTTGTACTGCGACTATACATAATTCAAAGCCGACTCGGAACTCTTTTATCTTGAAGCTAGACTATTACTTTGAGCTTGGGTATAAAAGACCCTATCAAGACATCTGAAACTCTCTCTATTTAGCACAGGAACCCTCAGGCTGCTGAACTGAATCAGTGTTACCCGAGCAACCTTTATCAACAACTTGCATGTTCACTGTCTTCCGCACCTTTCGTAGACAAATACCTAGCAAACAAACATCAGTCTTAATCAGATCTCTATCGAAAATGAGCTCGACTATTGACTCGCTATCTACATCCGAAAGTCTTGAGTCACCAAAGGAAACCGTAACCCCAGGAGCAGGAGAAGAGGTTTCTGAACGCGATGCAGCAAGATGGGACAGAGTAAGCGTTCGTTCTGATTCTTCGATATCGATCTCCGTTAATGCCGGCATATATCTCCTTAAGTTGGCAAACACCATGTCCTATTTCCATAACTATTTCAAACAAGAGTGTACGTGATGCATTCTCCTGTGTGGACAATAAACATATTATCAGGTCAACTGGACCCAATGGTTCTCTATTTATACACAGTCGACAAAATTTATCAAGTATGTTGGGCTAGTTAGTAACCTTTCAATAATCGACTAATGAGCCCTCGCTACTCAAGCTCGCAGATGGGTCCTTTAATCAACATCATATGAACCTCCCTATGTTTCTTAGGGAGGCCGACGGATTGAAGAAGCGTATGCACCGCATTTCGCTTTTTCTCGCTGCGGTCATGATACTGACGTTTAGAGATAGATCTTGAGGCACATCACACGATAGAAGAGGTTTGGATAGTCCGAAAAACAAGGCCAATGATGTTGACGAACAGATAAACATGTAGCGATTTATTTTCCCCATCCTGGCCAAACGAATGCCGTCCTTCGCCGAGGACGAACAGCATAGACAATCACATCACTCAATACACGAAGGTTAGTTTCCCCCCTTTGGATATATGCCATCATGTTGCGAAGACATCGCGGGATATCCTCTCCCATATCCGTATTCTGCCTTCGGTCACTGTCGCTTCATAGCGTCGTAAAGGACACTGTGAGGAAAACTAGGAATCTGTTGCACCAGGAATTCTTGTTACACTGCCAGTCCACGAAGAGATTATTTTCCCCATCGTAAATTCTCGTCCGCAGTATTCCACCATTGATCAAACATCGCCACTCTCCCGCATCTTTCGGGCTTGGGCTGACTTCCGTTATCTGTAACATCTAGGACTTGACCGTCTGAGTCGGCTTACGCATGACTTTCGCGTGGAACCTTCCACTTATTCACCTACGAAGATGCGGGAATGTCTGGATTCGTTTAGGTGAGCTGGCTATTCATTGTGGTTGTAACCCTGCGAGACATGCATCGCAAACCCCTGTGGCGAAGTTATGTTCATACACTGATGCATGTTCTTTAGGGAAGTTCTCATGCACCACCTCGACGAAGAAGTCGCTGACCTTCAGGGGGAGAACCTGCGAAAATACTGGACGTTGGAAGAGGTCGAGAAAATAGCGATCTAAGCAATGGTATTGCTTTTCAGTACCACGGGAGCATGTGCGCATCCGCAAGTAATATGTAGTAGTCTACTGTATCGTTGTTTTTTGCGAAGGGTCTTCAAATAAATAATCTGGACGAGACATTCACACTGCCAAGAGGTTCTATAGTTCATCACGGTCTCATTAAGTTAACGGAAGCGAGGCAGTGTCCAATCTGTTGTCAAGTCAAAGCCAGAAACTTACCATAGCAGAGGCATGGGTCGAGACATCGATGCTGCGGAGTGCACACATTCGCGTGGTTTTGCCGCCGGGATCGGGATCGGCAGGTACGAAGTGAGTGAGCGGAGGCGTTTGTCTCGGTTGCTTGACAACTTTCAGGAGTCCGCAGTCAGACTATGAAATCCGCAGCACCTCCCCAATCCAAATTTCCTATACCTCTTTTTTTATTATCAGATAAGTGTAAAATACACTAGGGCAGTTGTATTAAGAGTTTGTTCCATCTTCATCGAAGAACAGGATTGCTCATTCAGCCTGCCCATCCCGCAAGCTTCGGGCGGTCTTTGTCATTGTGGGTGAGAACGATATGAATGATTAGGCAAATAGACCGATCGTCGTATGAAAGTACATGACATTTCGTCTTGAACAATGTTGAACAGCCTCTCGTGAGCTGTGATTCGTGATAATGTGGGTAAAAGTGCACCGAACGAGTGAGCGATCATCGCATGCGGCGTCGCATTTGTTACTGACCATTGCTCCAGAACCGATTCATATCGGAGTGTCGTACAAAGAGTTTGTGTTAGCAATAAGAAAAATCTCCCAGAAGCATCGATTGGACTAATTTTCGTCCGCAGTAGCCTTGAGTAATGGAGGAAGTATGGGGGTCGGGACCGATAGCGAGGCACTGCAAGTACTAGCCTTGCAGCCTGGACAGTTTCCAAGCCATCCTATAGCCTAGAAGTCGGAGGCTCGTCCTCCAAAGCTCCAATCGCCGTGCCTGACAGGTTCCCGCTTCGGGCCTCCCACCTCTCCGGTGACTGGATTGGTGTCGCCTTCAAACTCGGGTGGAGGGGTCCTGCGTGCATCCGGATGCAGCTCGTCGCCCTTCTCGACGCGCGCCTGCGCAGCAGCCGTACCGTCCGACACGTTGAATGCGGCAGGTGTGGCGGCGGCTCGGACAAGTTCTTCAAATTCGCGTTGCTCCTTGGGAGGCAGGGGTGGAGGTGACGGACGGTTCAAAGGTGAATTAGATATGGTGCGACGTGTAAACGGTACAGTGCAAAAGCGCGTGACTGCTTTAGTCTTCATTCGAAACGACATGGTGTGGATGCAGTTAGTGGAAGTAGTCGAGAGAGTACAGCACCTTGCCACACACTGGAAGAAAACTGACCTTGAGCGTGGGATCAAACTCTCCACGGAAAGCAGCTTCCCCCCTTTCTCAGAATACAGTAAATCTCGATTTCTACCTCTAACTGTACACATGTCGCCTGCTTGATGCGGGGAAGAAGATAGCAAAGTGTCAAATTAGGCCATTAATTGTTGTTGTTGAGTTCTTCGCCATCTCGGTTACACGTCTAACTTGAAGTTAACGCGGAGCCAGTGCATCTACCTTTCTGCCTAGTAACAGCAACGAAGGGACTGCACAATCACGCCGCGAACCGCCGACCTGTGGACTGGATTTTTGTATTCACGCGACAACTCGGACTAACTACGTATATCGTCATGATCAGGGTATGCACCGTCCGCAGCAGCTGCTTATAACCTTAAATTAATCCCCCCCTCCTTATTAGACATGTCGCCCTCCTCGTCTTTGTCGCCGCTCTCGCTGTTCTTCTTCTTCCCGAAACCTTGCTCGCCGTTGAACTTCTACAGGCCAGCTTTCCAGCTTTCCAAGTTTCCCCGACTCGTTTTGCATGGCGCAAAGCAATCTCCATATCAAAATCGATGAATACGAGCCTGAATCCTTCTACGACTCATCGTCGCCTGCGCCCGCAGTTCAGGCCCGCAAACCAGACCGTGCTTGTGACTTCTGCCGCAAGCGAAAGACACGGTGCGATGGCGCACTGACGCCAAATTCCAAGTGCTCAAACTGCCGCCGGAATCAATGTCCATGCACCTATCAGTACGTCTAATTGGCTATCGATGATCTGCAAGGAATAAAGCTCATCGTTATTGGTGAACCTTCGACGACTACGCAGGGAAGCATCAAGGCCACGCGGACCTCCGAAGGCGTAAGTGGTCTTTGAGGGGGATCTCCGCTATGGTAGCCTAATTGCTTATATCTCATTTTGGACCATAGATATGTTACAGCTCTGGAAGATCGCATGGAACGGTTTGAAAAACTGTTAAAAAGGGTATGTAGGTATCCCTCTTCCTTGGTAGTCTCAGTTTCGCTTTCAAAATATTAATGCATTTTCTATAGCTTCGCCCGGAAGCAGACTTCACGGACGTGCTCGGGCCACCATTAGCTAGAGGGTCATGGAGGAGCGACGAACCCCGCTCACATCAAAAAGATAGGGAGGGCAGTGTCGCATCCTCGTCGAAGAGCTCTGTATCTCAGCACTCTGGCAAATTCGCGCCGTCAAGCACAGCTATTCTGAGACCTATGAACGCCCAGGAATACAGGCAGGTATCGCCCGACGACTCTTCAACATCATCAGACGATGAATTTGGGACTGAAGGCCTTCCTCGGAGTCCGCTGAGAATCCGGTCACCATCACAAGGACCTGCTGAAGATGAAATGTCCGCTCGCTTCCACGGAAAGTCATCCTTCTTCCCGCTTATACAGGCCACTCGAAAACTTGCGTCTGCGAAGCCCGATGATTCTCTCAGCTCGGATAATCAGGATATCCACAAGGGCACAGAGAGATTTCCAGATCGTCGACGTGAAGCCTTCTGGGCATTGCCCCCGGTAAGATTTCGTGTAGATAGTGCGATGTGGGGTATGACTAACCACTTTTGTTAGTGGGAGAAAGCCTGGGGAGAGCGAGCCGCTGGTCTTAGCTATCCTTCCTCATCCTCCGTAAACTTGCTTCACAGTTTTCCTCCTTCCGACCTTATATTGCCCCTTCTATCCCTATACTTCCATTACACAAACGTCAATTTCCCTCTCCTCCATCCCCCGACATTTTACGCGCAATTTAGAGATGGCTTGCACCTCAAGGATCCTAAATTTGCAGCTGTCGTATGGTGTATGATGGCCAACGGTGCTCGCTGGAGTGATGACCAACGTGTACTTTGGGATGGATGGGGGAAATCACCAGAGAGTAGCCAGATGGGAGAAGATGATGACATCGTCGAATGGGCAAGCGCTGGGTGGCGGTTCTTTCTACGGGGATTAGGCAAGTGAATCTGATCTTCCATTTGAACGGCTGTGTAACAGGTGAGTATTGAGTGCAGACAATGGATCCTTTTTCAAGCCTTCACCAGACCCTCCAAGCCTTTTCGATCTGCAGTATTGCTCGGTATGTCTTACGCCTCCTCAGTAAGTACGCAATTGAGGCTGATCAAATTGTAGCTAGGTGCCATGTTTCTTAGAGGTACTTCGCTACACCCCGGGTCTTGGATTTTCATAGGTTCTGGTCTTCGGAAGGTCATGGATGTCGGGGCACATCGTAAGAAGGTTTACAAGAACGAGCCGAACGCTGAGGACGAACTTTGGAAAAGAGCTTTCTGGTAAGCGTTCGAGAAGTTTGTCTGTGTGTCGTGGAGATATGTCTAATTTTCAGTCCAGGATGCTCGTGTTGTTTGACCGGCTCGGAAGTGCCAGCCTGGGTCGACCGTGTTGCGCTCGCGAGGAGGAGTAAGTCTCCTAGCTGCGATTGACGAGTGAGTCGATAATTAAAGGCTCGTCTATTACGTCTTTCCAGCTTCGACTTGGACTACCCACTTGAAGTGGACGATGAATATTGGGTTTCGTCTGATGCATCTACGCCTGCATTTCAGCAGCCACCAGATCGCCCGTCTCGGATCAGCGCCTTTGTCTGTATGGCCAAATTGTCGCAGATAATAGCGTTCGCCATTCGGACTATCGTAAGTACCACCTTCTTGGGCTGGACTAGTTTATTGACCGAAACAATTGCCTGGCAGTATTGCATCGACAAGTCGAAGGTTCTATTAGGCCTTGTCAGCGACGACTGGCAGGGACAGATCGTAAGCCAGTTGAATACGGCGCTCGATGAATGGGTTGAATCCATTCCTGAACATCGTAAGCTCCTCCATCCTTCTTACAAATAGTTACTGACGCCTAGCAGTGAGATGGTCACCGAGTATGAAGGATGATGTCTTTTCGAGCCAGTCTTCTCTCATATATTCGTCATACTACTTGACTTTGATCTTGATCTACCGGCCGTTCGGATCCGCTCAAAAAATCCTCCCGTGCAATGACGTACCAGGAAAGACTCGCAAACCCTTCCCATTCCCCGCAGATTCAATATGCGCTAGTGCTGCACATTCGGCAACTGTCATCGTGGACGCGCAAGTGCGAAGGGGCTCGTTCTTTATCCCAAACATGATCAGTGTCGCACAGATGTGTTCTGTGGTCCAGTTGATGAATTGGTACGCACATGTTGCCCTCAAAAAGGATCAGGATCCGGGGAGCTTGATATCTGCAACTGAAAAGCGAGAGCAAGAACAGGCTATGGAAGACGTGGAAAAGTGCATTCGATGTCTCGAACTGGCGGAGTCTCGGTGGATCATGGCTCGAAAATTTCTGTACGTAAATCTATGGGAAGAGTTTGTATTGTTTTCGGGCTAATAATGAATATGCAGCTACAGGATTCGCGAGTCGCTCCCGGCCGCAGATCCTAGTAGTAATAGCGGCGAAGGACTTGGGAACCGATCAACAAACGCCCAGAATTTCGCAACCGGGGCACCCATGCCATCATCATTTGCGCCGCCACTTCAGCAAAGGCACTCGCCTCCTGTTAACGGTGCGCAGGACCCCGAACAAGCGCTGATGAGCGATGCGAACTGGCGGTGGTTCCAGGAGAACACGGCTTTCCAAGAACGCATGGGAAAACGCCGTACGCCCGAAGCTCTGCGACATCATGTTCCTGTACCCCTGCACCAGTCGACTCCTCCGCCGAACACGGGCGGTCAACGAGGATATTCGGGACCCACGTACGGAACTCGATACGTGCCTCCGTATCTAATACCACCCAGAGACCAGGTCCAACAATCTGGTTTGTCGCGCAGTGCCTCTCGGTCGTCGACGGCGGGCATGGCGAACGTCGCAACTTTTGTCCCTGACCAACCCATCTCTTCTATGAGCCGTATAGGCCGCACATCCCGTTCAGGACAGTTTCTAAACGTCTCAACTCCTCAAAGCGCTGCAAGGGAGGAGCCTGCGGCATGGAGGCCCATGGATTTGCCCAAACACCCGTACGAGACCGTTCAACAGGCTGCTCTCGGTCGGCAGCACGAGCACCGCTCACAACCTTTCATCCATCACCAGCAGAGGTAACTAGAGGAGGGTGCCTTGTTCTGAGCATAAGCCTTAGAGCTACCGTGATCGGCATGGCTCCGGTATGGCTTCATCTCCCATCCGCGTTCGGTTTCCATGGATCGGCATAGGAGTTCGATTGCGCTAAGGTAGCCTAGACTTCATCGATGCTTCTTCATCAGCCGTCCGGGTCAACTGTGGAATACCACTCCGCGTCTTAGGCTGGTCCTACCTCTCCGGGCGTTCGTAGAACTGTTTGAGCTTCGCATAGTAGACCTTACCAGGCGCTGCTTGTCAAACGATCAATCGCGTGTGCCACCGAAACTGACACTCGCTGGGACACATACTGTGTAATTTCCCGAATGTTCACCTGCATTTAGAGCGTCCGCCTACAGCATTGTCATAGACCTTTCCCATACTTTTGGTAGCGATGTCATCCGAGTACTCATAGCTTCGCTGATGGCGACCAAGTAATGCGAAATAGTCTAAAAACAGTTCAGATATTCAAACCCTACGCGTTGGTCCACTTGATGTCTGAGAACAGTTTCAGCATCCTGAGCTTCTCCCAAAGATCAGGCGTAAGCTGGACTTGTAATGATGTATGTAATACTGCTGAATCTCGGCCATGTCCGATATGAACTATAATAGACAAACGAAACCACAAATTCCGCCGGGTCTACTGTCCAAGCGCACTGTCAGGAAACGGTATAGCCAAGTACTCCGACTTGAGGACGATTGAATGTAATTGCGTACAAACCGCTCGAGAAGCGAGCGAATTGTTAGTCGGTTGGGGGGATGCCAGAGTCCGAACAGTCGCAAATCGTCAATTTAAGGCCTCGAGGAAAGACAAAGAATTTTCTAAGTAGAAATTGGGTGCCTTGCGACGGTGAGAAAGAAAAATTTGACAACATGAAAGCAAAGCAGAGGATAAAAAAGGAGAGAAGGCTTTCACTGGCAGTCTACAAAAGGAAGTATTTGTAGTTATTTGTATGATGTGAAACCTGGCGACTTGATTTACGCTTCCGCCGTCTCCCTCCCCTCATCTCCCAGTCTCTCCATCAGTCCCTTCGACGTCGCCGCCTGCAGTGGCCAACTCCTCCTCATTGCCGTACTCGACGTTGACGATAGTGAACGTCTTGGCGACGAACCTCTTGCTATCTGCCGCTCCTTTGTCCTATATTTGATTTTCTCTCTCCATATACCAACTTTTGCCTTTACCCGTACTGGTTATTCAACACCATGGGCTGCGCTCAGTCATCAGCAATCGACGAAGAGGCTAAAGCTCGTGCGTTATGCAGTCATTCAAACTCGCACAATTCTGAAACTCTTTGCGAATCATAGGCAATGATGAGATTGAGAATCAGCTGAAACGAGACCGAATGATGGCTAAGAATGAGATTAAGATGTTGCTTCTTGGTGCTGGAGAGTCGGGAAAGGTGTGTTCGCCATGTTTTCTTTTTGCATACTTGTCGTTGTCTAATCCTGTTTGATCTACAGTCAACAGTCCTTAAGCAAATGAAGCTTATTCATCATGGCGGTTATAATGAATCTGAACGTGACTCCTACAAGGAGATTATCTTTTCGAATACTATCCAGTCAATGCGGTGAGTGTCTTTTCCAGCTACCCTCCACCACTTCGTTTGAGCTACCGTGGTACTGCTATCACGGGTTCTCGAATGGTGATGCGGAGCTTGGAAGATACTGTATTACGGATAAACTTCAACTGATGTGGCGATTTCTTCAGCGCTATCCTGGAAGCATTGCCCCAATTAGACCTCCAGTTAAATCCGCAGAACGATGCACGACGAAACATCGTCCTGTCTCTTCCCGGACAGATCGAGTCCAACGCCCTGCCACGCGATGTTGCGGATGCTATCCGAGGACTTTGGAGGGACCCTGGTGTGAAGGAAGCTGTCCGGAGAAGTCGTGAATTCCAGCTGAACGATTCTGCTGTTTAGTGAGTGTTTCTTCTCGTTGGAAGAGGAAGACGTCTGAACGATTATCATTTAGCTACTTCAATGCTATCGAACGAATGGCTGATCCTACCTATCTTCCGACGGACCAGGATATTCTTCGGTCACGTGTCAAGACAACTGGTATCACCGAGACGATGTTCCGTGTGGGCGAGCTCACGTACCGATTATTCGACGTGGGTGGTCAGAGGAGTGAACGGAAAAAGTGGATTCATTGCTTTGAGAATGTCACCGCCTTGGTTTTCTTGGTATCATTGAGCGAGTACGATCAGATGCTGTACGAAGATGAGAGTGTGGTAAGTTTTCTCGTAATCCGGGGATGTTTCCCGGCATTTATAGACATCTTTATTCCAGAATCGTATGCAAGAGGCTCTCACTCTTTTCGACTCTATCTGCAACTCACGTTGGTTTGTCAAGACGTCTATCGTAAGTCACGTACACTTTCTTATGTGGATAGCTAATGCTCATCGATATCTTCCAGATCTTGTTCTTAAACAAGATTGATTTGTTCGCAGAGAAACTCCCTCACTCTCCCCTCGGTGACTACTTCCCGGATTATAACGGTGGCGACAACTACGATTTGGCTTGCGAGTATCTCTTGCACCGGTTTGTCTCCCTTAATCAAAACGCTGCTACAAAGCAGATCTATGCCCATTACACCTGCGCGACAGATACTCAACAGATCAAGTGTAAGTTTAATCTTTATCATCATATCTATTTACCTCCTGAACAACTTTTGCAGTCGTTCTGAGTGCAATTCAAGATATCCTCCTTCAACTACACCTCCGGGAATGTGGCCTTCTGTAACTTTCTTTCTTTTCTTTCAGTCATCGTGATTAGCGTAGACCTTCTCTGAGTGACCATTGTGTTAGTCTGGCTGCACATATGCCAGGGAGCACATTGGTAAGTGAGATGGGTGGGTTTCTTACAGATTTCGGAACGAAAAGAGGTTTGATCATGACCTGGTTTTACTGTATTATTTGACGATTGGAGGATTTCACGAGTTCGTGTCTTTTCTTATTACTTCTTAACGCTCTTCCTTCTCGCCTTGTTTTATGTGAATAATGTATACGTTCTTTAATCGCAAATGAGGTCTTTCTTGATTTTGTTATACCCTCCACGCGACGTCACTCTTTTGTTCAAGTTTTTCCTTCAACCTCTCCATAATTGTACATATTCGCATTACATGCCAACTATGTTGTCAACTTACGTCCTCGGTGTTTGTATTGGTGCTGACGTTGCAAAAGAAGAAAGCAATGTAACAGTCATGGAACTTAATGAACGTGCTTCCAAGATTCTCGGATCGAGTCTTAATGAGAGCACATCCTGGAAGGCGCAAAGAGGTTCAATATCGACCTATTCATACATCTAAGATTATTTCGCGCAGAAACCGCTAGCACTGAAGCTTCAGCGCTTCAACTCTTGATCACTCGCAAGAACTCATCCTCTGCTACCTGTAACGCTTCCTTGATCTTCTCTACATTAGCACCTACACCTTGTGCGCTGTCGTCCTTCCCTCCAGCCTATAAATAGGAAGATGACCGTTAGTTCTTTCCTTCTCTATTACAGCAAGTCGGGCACTTACCTTCCCTCCGAGGACTTCTGCAACCTTCGCCGCCCACGTTCGCGCATCAAGACCTTTCGACCGGAGCTCTGGGGGCGCATAATTTACGTGAACGACTTTACCTCCTTCTGCGTCAACGCTAAATAGATATGCGGGTTTCCCGAGCTTCTTCGCCTGAGCAATCACTGATTGTAAGATCTGTTGAAACCGTCATTCAATGTCAGTGATCGGAGTTAGGTATGACGACCGTTCTGACGCACTTTTGCGTTCCCGTCGACAGGTAGTGTGGCAAAGTAACTATCCGCATTCTTGTTGTCCTCAAAGTATTTAGTGAGTTTCTCCAATTCCTAAACGAAGCTCTCAGCATATTTGTACGACAATGAGTTGATAAAAACAAAGCTCTTACGTTCTTTTGTGCCACCAGTTCTCGTTCTTTCGTCTGCTTGTCGAAGGCTTTGCGGATTACAGCCAACCGATCACGGAGTTCGGACTTCTTGATAACGGAAATATCTGCCTGGCCGAGTTCCTAAAATACAATGTCAGGGTGATCAAATACAGATTAGTTCTCGACAACTACTCACAACCGAAAAAGTCTTTAGTAGAGCATCCTTCTCCTTGCCCGTTGCTTTATCGATCTGCTCGAGCATCGCGGACAAAGTCTTTCCCTGCCTTGTTGCCTCCGCAGCTTCATGGCCAGTGACTGCGATGATTCGACGGATGCCCTTTGCAATACCAGACTCCTCGACGATCACGAATCCTTTGATGTCTCCAGTCTTCGCAACATGCCTGACGATGGCTATCAGAAACGTTATTTTCAGACGCTGAAGGTAACTTACGTCCCACCGCAGAGCTCAACACTGGTGTTGCGCCACTTCGGGTTCTCAATATCCGACGCAATCTCATCAACTCCATACTCCAAGGATACAACGCGCACTGGATCAGGATACGATTCGCCGAAAACCGCACGCAGGCCAGGGATCTTGTAACTTGTCTTCAGATCGATCTCCTTGCTGAAAACGCCCACGTTACGCTTGATCCAATCCACGCTGATGCTCTCAATTTTGGACAATTCAGGCAAGGAAATCTGTGCCTTGTGAGAGAAATCGAAACGAAGCTTTGTGGGCGCGACCAAAGAGCCTTTCTGGTCGATGTGGTCGCCTAGAACTTCTCTAAGTGAGTAGTTGAGAATGTGCGTTGAGGTATGGTTATTTCGTAAAGGCCATCTTCTTAACTATAATGGTGTGAGCAAGCTTTGGAAGGTTTCCTAATCATGTCCTACCTCATCATATGTGCCAATAATTTCATCTCCGACGGCTAATTTTCCGTACTTCAAGTTTCCAATATGCAAAATATATCCGCTGAACGACTGAACGTTGGTAACCTCGAAGTCTGCGGAGCCGTCAATGGCAATGCTGCCCGTGTCATACTCTTGTCCTCCAGATTCAGCGTAGAAGCAAGTTTTGTCAAGAATTATCCCAAATGTTGTATCCTCGGATGTGTCAGACGTGTCGTTAACAAATGACTTGTCCTTGAAGATGGCGAGAATCTTAGAATTAGTTGTTCCATGAGCTTTCAAGGAGGAGTAGTTAGCGCGGTGTTTAAAGATTATAACATGCAATACTCACTGAACTTCGAAGAGTCGTCCGTCTTCTGGATTTTCAGCTCCCTTTCTAGCGACGCGATGTCGTGAACATCAAGCTTCACGACATCCTTGTCATTCTTTTTCGCGCCTCCTTTACTTGCCTCTTTGCTATGTGCCTGAGCAGCCTCGAATTCTTCCTGGTTTATTCCGAGGCCATGCTCTTCCGCCATCAATAAGGTAAGGTCAACTGGGAAGCCAAAAGTATCGTATAATCGCCATACGTCCTTTCCATTGAGCACTTTGGTACCACTCTCCAGAGTCCTCGCCGCGTACTGCTCAAAGAGCTTCTCACCACGATCGAGAGTTCGAGAGAACGATTCCTCCTCTTCATCAAGGATCTCTTTGATTTCGTCTGTGCGCTTCGTCAACTCCGGGAAGATGTCGCTCATCTGCTCCACGACCGTAGGCATAAGGGAAGAGAAGAAGGAACCAATCTGAACGCCCAGCTTCTTCCGCGCATATCGAGCTCCTCGTCTCAGGATTCTCCTTAACACATACCCACGGCCGACATTGTTTGGAACGCCGCCATCCGCAAGCGCAAACGTCAAAGTCCGAACATGGTCCGCGACAACACGGTATGCCATGTCAACGTCATCAATGTCCTCTGCACCAAATTTACCGGCGTACGGACGAGCACCAGTGAGCTCTTGGATGCGCTTGAACAGCGGCTCAAAGACGTCGGTGTCGTAATTCGATCTTCGGTCCTGAATAACGGAGACAAGACGTTCGAAACCCATGCCCGTGTCAACGTGCTGTGAAGGTAATGTACGGAGCGAGCCATCCGATTCACGATTGAACTGAATGAAAACGTTGTTCCAAATTTCAAGAACATCGGGATCGTCCTTGTTTACCAAATGTGCAGCATTGCGGCCTCCGATTCGGTCATAATGGATTTCACTGGGAGGAGTATGATCAGCACGGCGTGCTCTAGGTGAAAGTAGTCACAACACACCTGCAAGGACCACAGGGCCCAGTCGCACCCATCTCTAAACTGAATGTTTAATGGCTAGAAGGCGGATATTTTGCGCAATACTCACCCCAGAAATTATCCTTTGCATCTCCAGTGAGAATATGGTCATCCGGAACACCTTGTGCTCTCCAGTAATCTCTTGCCTCATTATCAGCCTCCAATCCGTTCTTGGAGTCACCCTCAAAGTACGTGACGTAGAGCCTGTCCTTAGGAAGCTTGTAAACTCCTGTCAAGAGCTGCCATGAAAAGGCGATGGCTTCTTTCTAATCGCCGCAAATGATCAGTTACCTGGGCAGATATTACTGAGGATTTCTACCTTGAAATAATCGCCAAATGACCAATTTCCCAGCATCTCGAAGAACGTATGGTGATACGAGTCCTTCCCGACATCATCTAAATCATTGTGCTTTCCTCCCGCTCTAATACATTTCTGAGAGTTGTGTGCGCGTTTGAGTTTGGACATATCTGAATTCGGGTCAACAGTGCCCAAGAAAATAGATTTGAACTAGATCATTCCATTAGCTCCCTTCTTACAATCCTCATAGGCAAATTTCACACCTGGTTCATTCCAGCATTCGCGAATAATAATGTCGGATCGTCATAAGGTATAGTAGAGGATGATGGAACGTATGTATGCCCTTGCTGTTGGAAATAATCGAAGAACGTTTGGCGAACTCTACGGGATGTCCAATCTCCGGTATACGGAGTATAAGACATTGTCGACTTGAACCTTCGATAAGGACGACGGTAAGGGTGAGAAAGAGGAGGCTGCAGAGTGTTGCGAGTGACTTGCACCCACTGTTTTAGCAGCATACAAATGCGGTTGCCTGGCTAGTCATCGAAAATCAGTGACTCACTCAAGCATCCCGCGTGGATGGCACGTGATTAGGGTTTTATGTAAGTACTAGTATTGCTTACATAATACAATTCACGTTGCTTGTACATATTTACTTTGGACTCACGCCTACACTGCACAACTTATTAAGCTCGAACTTGAATTCCAAGTTAAACGACCCCAGAGGTGTGAAATGCTGACTTGTAATCCACTTACCAAGATAATGATGCAGCGATGGGTCCTCTTGTCGGGGAAATCATCCACTGTTGTGTCCACGTCTGGGGAGTAATATTCAAGCATCTGGAAGGCATGTTCGTGATACCGTTCATGGACGGGTGAATACATATCTGCGGCTGATCTTTTCCGAGCTCAGATGGCCTCTTGGACCTGCATGACATACGTACGTGTTGTAGAGAAGCCAGCACACCCGGCGTTCGGCCACGTATTCTTCGATATCCGGAGGTTCTTATATTGAACGCTATGCGCTCTGCCCAATCACCTGATACCCTTGTGATTTAGCTGGATTGAATATCGTATGTATGATGTCCGTTGCTCACTGCATGATAATATTGAATATTTAACGCACCAGAGCTAACGCATGTCACACAGTATGTTTAAAACCTCGAACTCTGATGTCCATTATGGCCAGACAATCGATAATCGGCCATTTCTTTCCGAGACGAGAGATACAACTCATCCCCATAAGACCGATGCCAGTGGTCATTGGCACTTTGTCTTCGCTCTTTCCACGCTGCAACCAGCGGATTGCCTTTAGAGCTTCGCTTGTTCATTCTACAACTCCTACTTGCAGCAGGTAAACACTCTTTTCCCCTGAATACGGGGGGAGACAAATTCCACGGTCAGAGTGATGCGCCCAATTTTCCATCCAATCACATATCCATTCTGATTTTTGACATCAGACGAGTACACTTCTCTTGATAACCACCTGCTGTTTACAGTTTTCGCCTTTCGTTTTGCGGGATCTGAGAACGAGTGCGATACCCTCGCCGCCTTTGTCATCTGACTTCGTAGATCAACTTGATACGTACCGAGGCGGGCTCTGCTAGGTCCGAGATCTATCTCAGCCCGACTTTTTGGATTAACTGTTACTCTTATTGCCCAAATAGACAGAAATACTAACTATCAAGCATTCTAGGTATGGTATCTTCACCTTCATGTTTATGGAATGTTCTAATTGACCCCAATGGAGAATTTCATGCTCAGTAGCTTCGTCGTTCTTCGGGCTTCACAACAGATGGAGAAATCAATGTACATGCATCTTGATTCACTCTTCTTTCGTACCTCCATCCGCCCATGCCGCCACATGCTCACTTTGCCCGGATGTTTTCATATCATCTCGAGAATGATGGCAGTTGATTACTGAGTTTGTCTCCGGGCTCCGAAGGTATCGCATTCCGAGCACAAACTTTTTCTCTCTAGACTAATGTTCGGCAAAGGATCCAACGCATACGATGATAATGAAGAAGATTGCTTGCTTCCTCAACATAGTACGTGACTTTCTTTTGAATCGGTTTGAACCCGTGCTGATACTCAACATCGTGCTCGAGCCATGCATGCGGTTGTTGAGATAAAGAAGAAATTCACGAAGTGATGTCTATACTCATGATATGAATATGACATCGCTAATGATCGATGTATGATCCGCGTTGAGGCCGATAAGGATGTCTACCCGGCACACATGCGAATTTTAGTAGACAGGTATGCGGGCGCAATCGCACGTTTTCCCGCATTTTGCTCACGAACGCCGCACCGGGGGCTGCCTCTTACCGTCGAAAGATAGGGTTCACCTCTTCTCGTCACTTTCACCAGCCCTTGAAATTTGTTTCGTTAAGCTTCTACAGTATGTATCGATCGGATCCCAACCGTTGCTTCCGAAACGTGTCTATTGCCAGTGTTCGGGATAACGATTTCACGAAGGAAATCGGCGAGAAACACTGAATGCTGGTCTGTCTGCGAAACTACATACACCCTCGGGACAACGGCATCTGCAACTTGCGATGTACGAAACGATGTAACGACCATACTCAAGGGTGAGTCAGTACTGTTGATGCGGAGGTTTTAACATACTAACGGCTCCATGTTCCATGGCCTCATGCGTCTCTGGCTGAACTCCTGAACGTCACACACCACAGTGACCCTGGAGATGAGGGTCAAATGCTGGATTGATGAATACGACAGATCATCTGCAATAGAGCAGCTCTAAATTATACTTGTGTCCATGGTGTCAGCTAACCGATGTTGATCCTAAGGTGTCGGTGATCGGTTGAATGCCCTTTGGCTTTTCGACGTGAAAGTTGCTCTCATCGTGACTGGGGCGGATTGAGGTATGAACTCACAGCTGCACCAGTAAGTTTGAAAATTATATCGATCCATTAGTAACTGAACGTGATTTGTGAATCCATTATTATGTCAAATCGTGCTTCGGGTTCGGAAAGATTTGATCTTTACAAATGACGCTTTAACTTCTGCGCTGTGTCAAAATGGCTGCCGACTTGAAACACGATTCATCGTTGAGAAGGGTTTACTGTGGACATCGTTTGATATGAAATGTGATGTTCTGTTTATACACAATGTAGCTTCTACGCCGGTGTCGATGTTGATAAGCTTAAGGTCGTAAATCTTTCGGTCGATTTACTCTGTATAGGTAAAAGATAGATCGGCATCAAACAAATATCACTGCGTTGATCGGGATTTCTATGCCAGAGAATGTTTCGTTCAAGTCGGAGAATTCGCTGGTTGCCTTAGACCATGATGAGTCTCAACCGCTAAAATTCCTTCTCGCCGGGCAACCGTCGGATGCGCGGGCGCGTTGATGCGGGCGCTGTTGTCGAATTCAGTAAGTTGTTAAAGAAGGGCGGGATATGTAATTTAATTGAAGGGAGAAGTCAGATTGATCTGCCAGTGGACGTACATAAAGGGTCTCAGGGTCGCACTGATGTCTATCCGCCACGCGAGCTCGCCTGTTTGGGAGGAGGCAAAGTTCTTGGAATTATAGTGTACAATGTCTAGACAGAAACGATTGATAAATGCGGGCGTCAGAGACCTTGTAACGAGGAGAACAAGAGAGACGAATGTGAAGAGTATTAACAGTGATACGCATCAAAAATGGCAAGGGCAGCAGTGCTTGCGAAATACAACAGAGAGCCGGAAGTCGGCCGTCCCGGCTCATTTGATCCGGTTCTATCGCGCTTTGCAAATGGGTTTCGAATTTCCGTACATTTGTTGAAGGCTTTTCTACGCTTCGAGGACAAGCCCTGCATACCTGTAGAATGTTTCTGAGATGAGCGCCATGGGGTGATTTTTGCGAACCGATTGGTGGTAGAATCATGCAGAGGAGAGAGAGGGACACGAGGAATTGTGCGTGGGTGTGTAGTATTCTTTATATTATTAAGTAAAGGTAAATAAACCGACGTCCCGCGTTCCATCATTTCTCCTTCTCCTTCAACCCCCACCTCCCATCATGGCCGTCGCAACGCCCTACAACGACCTTCAGCCCGTCCGCCGCGTAGACGAGGCCGAAGCACAACGAATAAGCAATAAAATTGATGAAGAACTCAAGGTGTGTATTGTTCATAATGCTCGCAACACGATGGTGACTGGCATCCTAATGCAATGCGTTGTACCCCAGGCCGAGCGAGAGCTGATAAGGCGAAGAAAGAATCAGAAAAGAGATGTTAAAGGTGAGTAGAGTATTCGGTCTCATTCACATTATTAGTGCCTCGGATTTGCATCATGAGGCAGGCTACAGTTGACGGTAATGACTTGCTGAAGGAACAGGAATGCTGATTCTTCAATACGACAGTAATGCTACTCGGTCAAGCCGAGTCTGGAAAGTCCACACTTCAGAAACAATTCCAACTATACTATGCGTCGCAAACGCTGGACAAGGAGCGACCAGCTTGGAGGCCTGTCGTGTACTTCAACATCATCAAGGCCGTGCGCATGATTCTAGAGGAGCTCGACTACGAGTTCTCCCAATCGCCATCACAGAGCCGTCCCCAACTCTCGTCTGTGCTACCGCCATCGAGTACAATGTCCAGCGTCGCACGCGGTAAGCTACCGGCCCTGCCCGAGTCCCCCAATCAGCCATATGGTGGTTCGGCGGCAAATGGTTTCGGGTCCGATCCAGACTTCAGCGGAGCACTGGGAAGCGGTAGTGGGAGTGGAGATGGGAGCGGTGGTAGTGGGGTACAATATGCCAATTTTCAGGGCGGATGGCGAGAGGACCTTGCGCAGCTACGAACGAAGCTTCTTCCCCTCGTCGCTGTAGAGGATGCACTAGCAAGCGACTTGAGTGGCGGCGTAACTGTTGCAGGTGGACGCACGGGTGTATATGTCCGCGCCGGCTGGCAGACCCTCGTGACACCTGCCATGAGTCGATGGCCGGGCTCAAACCGCGGCAACAATGGACCACCTGTGAATGATTTAGTCGCGAGGATGCTGGCGGCGACGAAGGAAGAGGTGGCTGCGCTCTGGAATCACCCGACCGTGAAGGCACTACTCAAATTCAGGAAGCTGCGGTTGGAGGAAAGCGCATCATTGTAAGTGCATTCATCAACAACTTATTCTGGGTCGGAGAATAATCTAATGCTACTCAGTTTCATGGAGAACGTGCATCGCATAGCCCAACCCGACTATTTGCCTTTGACGGGTACGTCAATTAAATCTAATTACTCGTGGACTAGTACTAACATGTTGTATAGAGGATATACTAAATGTCCGACTTCAAACTTTGGGTGTGAAGGAGCATTCCTTCGACATAAGCCTGAGTGGAACACGCGTGAACTGGCTGCTGTACGATGTGGGGGGAGCTGTGAGTATCACTTTCTTCTACCTCATGTCGCAAAGCTTCCCACTACTCTTTTTGTTTACCCTTGTGCATCCGTGGTCTTTGATAGATAGCTAACTAACTTCATTGCAGAGGGGCCAGGCAAGTCTTCTACGGAAAGCCATTCCCACGATGATTTCTGACGATCTTCGCCGCATCGGGTAGAGACATGCTTGGGTACCATACTTTGATGATGGTGAGTGCCACGTCCTATTCAAATCGTCCAAAATTTCTCCAAGATCGTTGCTACGCGCGTTCGCACCCCTTAGCCGACCGTGTCATCCGCTGTCTCTTTTCTCCTTGCGGACCGTGCTATCAATGTTCATGGCCAGCATGCAGCCCTATGTTGGGCATGCCTTCTACTGGGCGTGATGGCGGCTCACGACCCTGCCTTCTCATAATCCTTGTCGCTTCTTCTGGCCCTTTGTTTCGCACCATCAAGGCTTAGATAACTGATCTCCCGTCGTTCTTCTCCGCCCAGCCACCGCAATCATCTTCCTCGCTCCTATCAGTGCTTTCGATCAGGTCAGTCGACATGCACTTGTGAACACCTGTTGTGTTCGCTGACACGGCCCGTTGCGACTGTTGCAACGTGATTCACATTATGCAGTATCTTGAAGAAGACCCACGTACAAATCGGATCGATGATTCCTTGCAACTTTTCACAGCAATATGCTCAAATAAGTTGCTTAAAAATACCCATCTGGTCCTCATGCTGAACAAGGTATCTACTCGCTTCTAGCCTTGTTTCAACTACTTTGTTAATCACTTATGTTCTAATCTATAGACAGATCTGCTGAGGCAAAAACTTGCTGCTGGGATCAAAGTCCGAAAATAGTGAGTCCATCACTGAATCGGTTGCTTTTTGTTGGTCGGTAGCTGATCACGGGTTTCTGCGTGTGTATTGATACTACTCCAAAAGTATCACATCTTACGGGGATCGACCAAACAACTACGAGGAGGTCTCGGAATACTTTCGCGCCCACTTTTTGCAGGTGCATCGGCGGAACGACGTGTCAAAGCGAGCTCTATATGCGGTAAGCCCCGACAAACGTGCCCATTTGTCATGATCCTTGATTAATTGCTCCTCTACTCCAGCATTTCACATCTATGCTTGTAGGTTCCTTCTGATGGTCAGGGAAGAGCTCAAGCCAATAACGATCTCTTTTTTTTAATCTTCAGGACATTAAAGCCACTCAGAAGATCATTGTGAATGGTCAGCGCATACCATTCATCTTATGACCGTGTTAATCTGATTGAACGCTATCTAGTCGGAGAAGCTATTATTCGATCGTATATCACAGATGCTGGCCTCACCTAAGGCTTTAGCGTATTCAAACATTATACCCCTCCCGGTCAAGGGTTGGAATATTACTGCACTATCCATCTGGAGGCAAGCTCCATCCGCTGCGTAAGAGGTGCACCCCCTCGCCATGGTAAATCACTGTACATTTTGCTATCAACATCTATTTCTGGTGTACGCTTGCTTCAATCAAGTCTTAACTTCAAGTAAGTCCCGCGGAGATGGGTAAGGGAAGATCAGAGGCTGAGGAGGGGGTTGGGGCATGTGGGCATTTCATTTTTTTTCACATCATGATCACACATCTTTTTGCTTGTACACTGCGTTTTTTGAGACTATCGCTGTTGCGTATGTATACGGGGTTAATATGTAATAATGTATCTGCTTCGACTGACATTACTATACGCGGGTTTGGGGTGAACTACCTATCTTTAAGGCTCATTCCATCGGCTAAGTTCAACATCTTCTATACACGTCAACGATATTATTCCTTCTAGATTGACAGAAAATTATCAGGCTATGTCGCCTTTTTAAAAGTGTGCCGCTGTGCCTACTGTACTGTATGAGTAGTTTGTCGTTCATGTAGGAGATGGTGAAGGGATCGTTAGAGTTGTACATGTATTTATGGTTTGCAGCTCAAGTTCGGCATGTTCCGACCCAGATCAAAACCTTATTGGCAGGACTTCGCCGAAGTCCCACGACTCACCGAGGAGGTAGGCTCACGTGACACAAGCACCCGCTCATGGTGAACACAGACGCGCGATAGCCGCGCGTCTTCCTCTGTTTCATTCACCATCCGACACCCCCGAAACTATTTGCTTTGTGTCTTCTCTCCGAGACTTTCTCTCCTACTTTTATATATAAATTATGGTGAATACACGTCGACAACGCGGCAACGAAGAAATCCCGGAATCAAGAGATCCCAGCCCACGAAATTCCCCAGACAACAATATGCCACGCCGGGAACGAGCAGGCCGACGCGCTTCCGACGCGTCGAACGCGTCGAATAACGGCCACAACGATGGTGCTCGACGAGGTCGAAACCAAGATAACGCTTCGGTCGGTCCGCGGTCTCCTAACGCGAGCAACAACGGTAACAACGACGGCCCACCTCCTCCCCACACACCTCCTTTGTCACCGGCATCGTCAGCTAACGCCAGCCTCGCCGGCCCCGGTTTACGAGGCAGACAGCTGTTGGAACTAGCTGGTGCGGAAGACCGCACGACTTACTTGGAAGCCTTAGAGGCTATGAATGAGACGTTTGCACGTCAACTCAGGCAGAAGGGAGTTCAGATTCCCCGACGTGAGTGCTCTTTTTCCTTCCTCTGCTAATTTATTATTCTAGTATTCCAATGGCGGCAGAGCTGTCTGAGCATAGGTTCATTCATGCTTCTTGCCTCCATGACCTTTTTAAAATCGCCTGCGGGCGTCGTTGTCTGCGGACAATTGCCTTTGCCTGCGGGCTTCATTGCCTGCGGGCTTCTTTGCCTGCGGGCTACATTGCCTGCGGGCAGAATACCTGCGGGTATCACTAGCCTGTGGGCTACATGCCTGCGGGCTTTCGATACCTGACAGTTGCCTGCGGGCTTCGTGCGCTGTCGAGCTGAAGGCTCTTCGCATTTAATTTTATGCCTGCGGGCTTCTTTTGATTTCCTCACCCGCGAGGCTTCCCGTTACACTTCTCAATCTGTGCTTGCAGCACACAATGATATATGACATATCACTGTCATTCCAAATTCACATTCACTGCATATATGCGCAGATCGAATATTTCACATCACAATGCGATTGAATTCAAATTGCTAATATCATCCCATAGTCAATAGACCAGGACCTCAGTCCGAGGCTCGTTCCCCCTCTCCAGACGAGTTGAGGACTCCCACCCGTGCTAGGTCAACGCGCACAGAACCACCCTCTCTCCGCCGCCGCGGCTCAAATCCTTTCGACACTCCGTCCTCCGTCCGCCATTCCAATCGTCGTAACCGCACTCCCCTTGCTCGTCCTCGCAGTCCCATTGCTCGTAACCGCAGTCAAACACCTGAAGTACACGAAGAAAACTTCATTCGTCCCTCAGACGTAGATGCAGATGGCCATCTGCTTGCTACCTTCATTACATTCCCTCACAACGCTCTCAAACTCATACAAGACTGGAAAGAACACATCCCACTCCACATTTTGACCGAGAAGAGTATCCAGGACTACAACCGCATGCCCATCTCCGACATCCAATATGCGCAAGCATCTGCAAACGGCTCGCTGACCTTGGTCACCAAAGGTCCCAACATTAAGGACGAGTTCAAGCTTACCGAGCCTGAGTGGAGATTTGCATACCCAAATCTCCTTCGACTCATAACCTACCATTGTGCGAGGAAATCAAGACTGCAAATCGTCAGCGGCCTTCAAAAGCACTTCGACTGGATCAGCTCGCGCCCAGATTACAATAAGGACTTCCTCCTATACCTTCGCTACGACATCATTGTACGCGGTGCCGTTGCCACTGCCAAGTACATTCCCACCGGCTTCGAACGCAACATCTTCGAATCGACAAGGGACCAGTATGTTCGTGACTTGGCCCGAGGCCTCACCAGCAATCCAGGCAACCAGCCGCCGGCAGTAGCTTCGAGCTCTCGTGCTCGCTCTCGCTCAGCGTCCCCGCACCGCAACAGCAGCTCATACTCTTCAAACAAGCGCGATTTCAAGAATCGGTCCTTTCGGCCCTACCCTGCTCAGGGTCCAAGGACATTTTGCATCGCATGCGGACAGTGTTACGCATCAAGCTGCGTACCCTTGTTTACGCCTTGTTTGTTTTTCACTTGACTTATTCTCCCACGTCTATTCTTTGCATGTGCGTACACATATGCATCATCCTTTCATCATACTTTCATCATTACTCCACTTCTCCACTTGCTCCACTACTCCGTAGTTGTACTACTCCACTCTCCGACCGAACGATGTCATCCAGTCCTTCCTTCCGACGGGCTGACATCATTTACTCCACCTTCCGACATCATACTCCACTAATTAGAGCCACTTAGTACGGACTCACTCCACTTCGCCCCACTATGATGTAACTTCCTTCGGAGACCTCTTTCGCTCCACCCTATTGTTCTCTACAGTATATAAGTGCATGTACATAGGCCCCAGGTTGACACTCAAGTCAATCCTCCTATAGTCTTTTACAATCACGTACCAAAGACTCTGTTCATCCACGACTTCCAGTATAAGAGACCCTCACAAAGTGGACCCTCTCATACTGTACCTTGCTACTTCACCCAACAACGCTTTGGTCACTTATCATTTCCGTGATAAGTCCATCGAAGCCGTGAACGTAACAATTAGGATTGACTTCTTTCTCAACTGAGATCGATCTCAACTCCGACACACTCCTCCTCATTCCACAGCAGGAATTAAACGGCAACCCCTACGTATTTCAATCCGGAATACTTGACAGTTAAGCATCTCAACTGGCCATTGGATACTAACCATCAAATAGGAACGAAAGACATACGAACGACAGTACAATCGAACACACCAAGCATACAGTGTACCCACACTTATCTTGGAAGGAAGCAATAGGAAACGATCAAAGAACTAAGCAGGTTCACGCCAGAATTTACGGTCCTTGTTACGCGTTTGGTTGGTGATAGCGTGAAGAAGAGGATAGCGACCCAATCAAGCAGCTTAGCCACGTCCAACGTAACTCGAAGAGAAGAAGGAAGCAGAGGAACAGTCTAATCCACTAGCGAAACTGCAACGCGATACAGGCACAACCCTCACTCGTTGACGACTGCAATACACGGTGAACATCGATACAGCACATCGATTATCCAGCAAACCAAAGGAAGAAAGAAGGACGAGCATATACGAAGAGTCGAAGTATACTCACGTATATCTTTACAAAGTAGCTCAAAGGGACGATAACCCGAGGAACTGCCCAACCTGAGGATCACATTACTACTTGCCGATCGTACAGAAATACTGTTGGAAAGTGTGATAAGGATTAACATCCTTAGCCCCGTTTCCATCTACGACTTACAACAACCCATTCATAATTCCGACACACCCCCTCACAACCCCTCCGAACTTGACGAAAGCAGAATATCACATTCGCAGGATTACTCCGAGTACGAACACCGAGGAACAGCTGATCACGAAAGCCTCTACGATCAACTAGTACCCCCTCGACTTGAACAAGAAGTTACTCAAGCAACCTACGCATACTCCGAAGAAGAAGGTTCTAATTTCGAGAATCCCGAGCACACTTGGAACCAAGTATCCGAAGAACATCGACTACTACCTCCAGTAACTCCCGATCGACCCATTCCACAAATTACTACCCCTCCAGGAGTCCAACGAATTCTACAACCCTTTCCTCAACTTCAGACCCCTACTACTGCCCAAGGATCTCGCGAACGTCTACAGCATCTTAGACGAGCGTTCCAAAGAACTCGACGCCGCATTCATAACTCCCTTACTCAACCAATCAATCAACCTGGCGAATCAAGCACCAGCTCAAGACGTTGATAGACTAATTGAAGAGAACCACCACTTTCTAGTTATCAGCGGACTAGACCATCAAATCCGAGAGCAATACCAACACGACCCCCAATACTTCCAAATCCTCGTACACACCCGATACTATCAACCCGTTAATTGGAAACTTCGATACAACATCTTTTGGCACGAAGGCAAACCATACATACCCATTGGCTACCTTCGCCCACTGCTCATCAAGATTGTTCACGAAAACTTGGCAAATCAACTCGAACATTACTCCGAGGAAGAAACACTCATTAACATTCTCCATCTTTTCTATTGGCCCGGACAACGGAACGACGTCGCAAACATCGTACAGAACTGCATCTGTCAGATTCTCCAAACTCCAGCTCCGAGCAGGACTCTTACACCCCCTCCTCACGAACCCGACACCGCTCACTGATTGAGTTCAGTAAAGACGTTAAACTGGCACCCAAAGTACCTCCGAAACCCACAACGAAACCTCCCGCAGTACAACCCCTTCCCACAGGAATTCAAAGACCCGCCAACGCATTCTTTGACACTGAACAACGAATCTGGTTTAGAATCCGAGAAAACCAAGAACGAAGTTATCTCTACTATTCAACCCAAAGAAACGAGTGGAGAACTCTTACAAGTAGATCTGAAATACCGCAAGCCTATCATAGCTTGAACGCCTGGTATCAAGCCATCGAACCCACCGAACAAGAATTAATATCCATCAATCGAGGACTCAACCCAACAAGACATAGCAGCCGACTTAATTCACCAAGAGTACCCCTCACTCGATTACCATCACCCACTCCTTCACAGTGCACACACACATCAGTTATCACAACTGAACCACCAATCGTTACAACACCCGTTCCATCGACATCACTTGTTCCTGACCCACCGAAAACAGAAGAAAAGCCAATACTACCAAAACCCGAAGAAAAGACACCAATATCCGCAGTACCATCTATCACATTATCATCTATAAAACCTGAGGACGAAAAACCCGACACTAGTAAAGGAAAAGGAAAAGAAACCGACTTCACAGACAAATTACACGGACTACACATCGACACTCAATTTGAGCAAGGATCTACCTGGTACCCCTCATTTACTGCATCACCTACATCCAAATATCCGAAGACCTACGCTACCCAGGAAGTACAGACCGACCTTACTCAGAACCAAATCCACACTCCGAACGAATCAAGCGAAGAAGAAGACACAAGCGAAGGATCTACATCGGCTAACGCTAACGAATCTTCCCGAGACTCTCCTACACCGCCACCAGTAGCAGACGACAAAGAAGAACCCGATCTCGCTAACGAACCGCCACAGAACCCTCCACCGCCACCATCTCCTTCAGACTAAGGAACGCATCGGGTATTACCCTCGGGTTCAGGTACCTTACCCGAGGGTGGAGGGGTCAGACAAGGCGACACCTCCACCCTTGCGGGTATTACGTAATAGGTACCTTTCACCCTCAGGTATACACCCGAGGGTGGCAAATACCCTAGGTACCTTTAGGTACCTAGGTATCCGTGCATGTTGCAGATCTTGAGGATGCGCTTGTTGCTCGTCGGCCTCACGCCGTGCCCATATAACGTGCTGCGCGCTTGGCAGGCGATGTAAGACGAGACCATCTGTGTTCATCGTCGTCGGAATCATGGGTAGGTGAAGATGCTTTCGGTGTGCTAAGCAAATGAGTGACATGAGCTGTTGACTGAGGGCTTACGTTCAGTCTCTGGTACAAGGTATAGGGTATAATGACGCACCAGAACTATATTACCACCCAACCCCTGCATGACAGAATCGAGCTGCACCTTCTTCTCTTGCAACGCCTGCAGCACCGACGGTTGCACACCATGCGCAGCCGCCAGCTTTGTCGTCATCCTCGCCCGTAGATACCGGTTGAGTAGACCCATTCGCAAGTTTATGTCCTCCTTGTCCGAATTCTGTCATTGAGAGTATCAAGATGGAGCAGCGCTCCGCTCTTCTCATTGAAAGCAACATGTAACGTACCTGGACTGAATGTTGCCATCATCGGCACCTCCTTTCACCTTCGCAGACACACTTCTCCCGAAGAAAAACACAGTTTCAAGCGCTTGGTCTGCGTTTGACTCTTCCAAGTCTGTTCAGCACGGTTTCAAGGTGCAGGGCCGGGTTGAGCGATGTCGGTCATCGATGTCGAAGATGAGGAAGGGGGTCAGAGTTAATGTGGTGAAGTAAGGCGGCGACGGGCAGTGGCCGACGTTTGGCGCGGCGCGGCGCGCGCCAATGCTTGAACGTGGTGTTGTACGGAGTACGCTAGCAGCTTGTAACGCGTTGGGCCATTGCAATACGCACAAAGAGGCATGTAAGGGGGGGATTGGAGGAACTTCATGATGATCGTGTCGCGGATGAGACGTGACTTCGGCTACCGCCGAAGTGTGGTCCGAATTTGGCAGGTACCTGCCAAAACCGGATTTGATACCTCCACCCTTGAGGTATTGTGGTTAAAGGTACCTACACCTACAGGTGTAATACCCGTAGGTAAATTCAAAGGTACCTGCCACAGGTACCTTAGGTATCCTA
Source organism: Trichaptum abietinum (assembly GCA_910574555.1). Lineage (NCBI taxonomy): Eukaryota > Fungi > Basidiomycota > Agaricomycetes > Hymenochaetales > Trichaptaceae > Trichaptum > Trichaptum abietinum. Next base: position 2,911,635 of record CAJTBE010000005.1, on the reverse strand, counting down.
TACCCGATGCGTTCCTTACTTCAGACCCCGGATCTCCAGCCGAAGTTGCAATGGCCGATCAAGCCGATCACGTACCCCGAGGTACCGGAGCAAATAAACCTTTTAACTTTACAGGTAACCGACGCGAAGCTAGAAGATGGCTATCCGTAATCGAAAACTACTTGGCCCTGAATGATGGAGACTATGAGACTGACCAACGCAAAGTTCGATTTGCTATCTCATACATGACCGATGGAACCGCACTTGACCTTGCAGTTGCCATCACCAACGAGCAACAAGCACTCGATGCATGGAACCTTACATGGAACGCATTCAAGACCCGATTCAGACAACAATTCATCTCTACAGACAGTGTCTCTGACGCATTCAAGGAACTCCAGAATATCAAGCAGCAACCAAACGAGAAAGTTGACGATTACATCCATAAATTCCAACGCTTGGCAAGAGAAGCGAACATCAACGAATTTACAGTCCTATACGCCATATTCAAGAATGGACTACTTCGACAAACCAAATCAGCTTTACTCCAGAAGGATATTCCAATACCCGCCGATGGAGCACAGACTATGGACCCATACTACGAAGCAGCTAGGAAAATTGGCAAATCATTGGAAGAAGTTTACCAAGAATTCAGGCCCTCGAATCGACTCCGTGACCGATACGGAAAACCATTCGAACGAACTTCGTACAAGCCACGATCCAACCGATTTCACAGACGCCGACTTAACGAAATGGACATAGACTCTGACTCCGAACCAGAGCCAGAAGAACCGGAAACTTTGGAAGAATCTTTCAAGTTGTACGCGATGTACTTCAAGAAGCTTAGCGATGAAGAAAAACGAAAGGCACAGAAAGACGGACTTTGTTTCTTTTGTGGAAAAGCAGGACACTTCGCAAACAAATGTCCTACTCGACCAGCACGACCCGATAAATTCCGGAAGCCCTTCCGAAAATTCCACAACAACTTCCGACGGAATAACGGACGCTTCAAGAAGCGTAACATCAACTCTATGGATCTTGACAACGAACCCGAAGACCCGGACGATTTAATTGCAGAACGCGCAATTCAAATCCACGAAATGATGACCGGACTTAATGGACAAGAACAGGAAGCATTATTCGACATGCTAGACGAAATGCCCGATCCAAACGATGATAACGATGACATGGACGATGATGATGGAAATTTTTGATCAAACCCGAGTTGGTTAATCCGATTCAACTCAACACCATCACTATCAACGGAAACTCTCGCTCATTTCGCATACCACTCAAGATACTCGTAAACGGACACCCTCACACTCTTACTGCTCTACTTGACACCGGAGCACAACTCAATTTCATCAACTCGAAACTTGCATCAAAACTTGGAATAAACACGCAGAAAATCACGAAACCCATACTCGTCAGTAACGCCGATGGAACACTGAATACTCAAGGAAGTGTTACCAAACGAACTCAACTCAACATTATGCACCCCCATGCACTCTCGACTATGTTCTACCTCACACATATCCCAAAGGACGACATCATACTAGGTCTACCATGGTTCAAGCAAGCGAAACCACGCATAGACTGGGGAAATGATGCAATCACCATAAACAAAATCACAATTTCAACTCGTATGGAACAAGAAAAGAAACGGAATCTACCTCCGCCAGAAAAGCTCAACATCCCAAAGGAATATATGCCCTATGCCGACATTTTCTCCGAAAAAGAAATCCAAACATATCCGCCAGCGCGACCCTATGATCATCAAATCAAAACGAAACCCTCTTTCGTACCAAAAATATTTCCAACCTACAACACTCCTTACCACCAAAGACCAATACTACGCGAACTCATCAATGACCTTCTCAGCAAAGGCTTCATTAAACCTTCCGATTCACCTATGGCATCCCCACTATTTTTCGTCAGCAAGAAGGATGGAACCCTCCGACCGATCCAGGACTATCGATATCTCAACGAACATACAATCCGCGATGGATTTCCGATACCGAATACGCAAACGCTCCTGAATCAACTACATGGATCCAAGTACTTTACTACTCTCGACATCCGGCAAGGATACCACAACATCCGAATCAAGGAAGAAGACCAATGGAAAGCCGCATTCCGATGCGAAGAAGGATATTACCAACCGACAGTAATGTTCTTTGGATTATGCAACTCACCCGCCACCTTTCAACGTTTTATGAACGACATACTTGCAAAACAAATCAACGCCAACAAGTGTATTGTCTACATGGACGACATTATGATACATGCAGCCACTCTTGAACAACTTATCTCGAATACCCTCGAAGTTTTCGAAGTTCTCAAGGAACACAAGCTATATCTCAAACCCGCCAAATGCCGATTTCATCAACTAGAAGTCCCATTCCTTGGCTACATTATTTCGGAATCACAGATCAAGACCGACCCAACAAAGATACAAGGAATTGTTGACTGGCCTACTCCGAAAAATCTACGAGACATACGATCATTCACAGGATTTACGAACTTCTACAGGCGATTCATCCCAAATTATGCCACCATATGCCGACCACTTGATCAACTAAAACGCAAAAACATACCCTTTGTTTGGACCGAACGTCAACAAGCAGCATTTCAAGCACTCAAGGATTTGTTTTCGAAACAACCCCTTCTAATGCAGCCCAATCCCAGCAAACCTTTCTATCTTGAAACCGATGCATCAGCCGTAGCAACCGGAGCAGTTCTACGACAACTTGACAAGGATAATCAACTCCGACCAATTGGATATATCTCCCAAGCACTTAACCAGACGCAACGGAACTGGCAAATATACGACAGGGAATTATTTGCAATCATCCGAGCATTGCAAACTTGGCGACACTATCTACTAGGCAGCCCGCATATAATCACAGTTCATTGTGATCATAAAAACCTGACATATTGGCGACAACCGCAACGATTAACCCCTCGACAAGCCCGATGGCAGAATGAACTCTCAAGATACCCCCTCCAGATCCAAGCGATCCCCGGAAAACATATGATTCAATCCGACGCTCTTTCCCGGAGAGCCGATCAATTTAAAACGGAAGGAGAACTTAACAACGAAGTTACACTTCTACCCAAGGAAGTTTTCATCCAAGAAATGGAAATACTTGACGCCCGAATCGAAGAACAGGACGATGATGACCGAAACATCATTGACATTGACGAACTTCACTCCCAAATACGACAAGAGACAGGAGACATTCAGGAAGCAATGACTTTCCTCCAAAAAGAACTACCCCTTACGAAACCAAAGATGACCGATTTCACAATCAAGGACAACCTCGTACACTTTAGGAACAAGATCTATGTTCCGAAGAACAAGGAAATCATGCGAAACATCTTACGACTTCATCATGACCTCCCTACGCGAAACCACCCAGGAATAGCGAACACTTATGGAGCAAATTCGCCGAACCTACTACTGGCCTCGCATGCAGCAATTCATCTCGAAATATATTCAAGGATGCGCAATCTGTCAACAAATGAAGATAAACCACCATCCACTCGTACCTCCGCTTAGCCCTATCATCGCAGACAAAGACACATACCCTTTTGCCACTGTCAACATCGATTTCATCACCGATCTACCGAAATCGAATGGCTATGACAGCATTTGTGTTATTGTGGATCACGATTGCACCAAAGCAATAGTATTAACACCATGCAACAAGACAATAACTGCACTCGACACCACACAATTATACATTGACAATGTGTATAAACGGTTTGGATTACCCAGGAAAATAATCTCAGACCGTGGACCACAGTTTGCATCGATACTATTCAGACAGCTATGCCGCTTACTGCACATCAAGCAGGCAATGTCTACAGCATATCACCCACAAACCGATGGACAAGCAGAACGCACGAATCAAGAAATCGAAGCATATTTCCGAATTTATGCAGCAACCCACCCTCACCACTGGAGCCGATACATTCCGATGATGGAATTCACTCACAATAATCGCAAACACTCCACCACCGAACAGACCCCTTTCCGATTACTTATGGGATACGATCCTACGTCATTCCCAACGGAAAAGTCCGAGATTGATAGCAACATCCCCACACTCCAATCACGTTTGATCAAGCTATTGGAACTCCGATCCGAAGCCGAAGCAGCCCTAACTCTCGCACAGGAATACCAACGTGAGACCCAAGAATCACACTTTCAGCCCCTGAAAGAAGGACAAAGTGTATGGTTAGAAGCCCGCAATCTCCGACGCACCGGACTCCCTTCAAAATTCCAATCTAAACGAGAAGGACCCTTCAAGATAACGAAGAAACTCCGAGACAATGTGTATCAACTCAATCTTCCGGCACATTGGAAGATACATCCAGTATTCCACGCCTCCCTCTTAACTCCGAACACCGAGACAGAAGAGCATGGACCATCATACTCTCAACCGCCTCCCGATTTAATCGAAGGAGAAGAAGAATACGAAGTCGAAGCGATATTGAAACATCAAGGAACCGGCAAGAGACGGAAATACCTCGTCAAATGGCTAGGATATCCGACGTCACAGAACTCATGGGAACCCGAAGACGCACTCAAGAACTCACAGGAACTACTTTCGGAATACAAGAAGCTACACAAGCTCAGATGACCGACCTATCATCCGAACTTCCCTCCGAATCTGGAACAAAGCAAACGCCACCCGAAAGAACCACCAATTTTTGACAACGCCACCCGAAAGGAACCCCGAGCATAGGAATCATCCGACCCTACTCTCCGACTCTCACACGCCTTCAGAACTATTTCAACACGCAAGAAACAACCTCCGAAAATCAGCATGATCAGACCGGCAGATCTAGCTAACGCTTGCGCATTCATCCTTACACTGGACATTCACCCGCAGTTTAAGGAACTTGCTAGGCAACTTTTGGACGAAGCTTTCAGACGTATTGATCAAGGACCAGGACCTTATCGAACGTTCAGCAAACGGATAAGATTTGTAGGCAGACTCCGACCAGAAACTCCAGAACTCACTATCACGTATGGCAGACACAACCAATTCCTTATCTCCTCCACCCCTGCATACCAACCTCCGCCGCCCTACTCCGATTCCATCACCCCAAATGCCACCACCTGACACTACCCCTCCCACGGAAATAAGTGTAGAACAGATTCTAGTGGATCTACGACGACTCGCTTTGGAAACTCCGGCCAACAACCAACCCACACTCGTTTTTCATCTATTCAATTTCATTCATCAGCAAGAAGAGCCCAACACTTCGCCTCTTCACCACCTGATCAATTATATTGCAACCCTCCTCCTCCACGCCACTCCACTCCACCAGGCACGTCTTACCATAGGACTCTATGTTCTGATTCAAATGGTACGGACAAATGAATTCCGAAACCTTGTCAACATTCCGAATGGTTTCCGATTCATTCATCGAAGGCCTCCTCCTATTCAACCCAACGAAACATCTCGCTCACAGGATTCCACACCGCCTCCACCCTTAGAACCCTACTCTCCCGCATATAGTCCGAACTCCTCCACCGAATCTATTCCTGAATCAACAGCCACCACTCTCATCGATAACAACGATTCCGATAAAGAAAACGCCCCTCCCTCTCGCCATGCCATACAACTTCGCCACCGCCCTTCCCACCTTCGAACCCCCTCTCTTTGACGCCGCTGAGCATCTCGCCGTCACTGAACCACAACCAGAACCTGTCCAAGACGGAAATTGGATAGCTGGTTGGGGAGACAATACCCCCGAAACACTTGCATTTTGGCACCCGTCACTGACTCCCTCGAATCCGGACAACCTGTACCCTACTCCCCCATCTTCGCCAACACCACTTCAACAACCCATTGCTCCCCTTGACCTCGTCCGCCACTATCTCTTCGATCCCCAGCACACCGACTACGTTAACCTTCGCCGACTCAAAGCCTTATCCCCACACCCAGAACTCACCACTCTTGTACTCCGCCACACCTACTTCAACCCCGAGCACGCTGCTCCCATCTTCAACCTCCTCCACGAACTCCTCAACCTCCCCTACGTCCCCTGGATTGCCCGACGCATCAGACACGCAGGACAACCACACCAACACTTCGCCCCTTACGACGAAGACCCTTTCTGCATCTGCCACTGCTGCAGATCTTGCCCAGTCCACCGCCACTAACCATGCCCGCCGTCCGCCACGCTAAGTACGGTCTCTCAGGACGTGTTCATCCAGTCCCTCGAGAACACTTGCTCTTTCCGACTCGTGACCGGTATAGAGATGGAATCATTCATCCTCCAAACTGTGAAACCATCTTACCCGGACTCACCTTCCAGCCTACCTCTCAGACACGACGACAAAGCGCAACGGTACTCCTCCACAATGGCATGCTTGAGAAGCTCACAAGCAGTCCCGACATACGACCTCTTCCGCATATAGCCTACACTACGCAACAGATGTACGGTTACTTGACGCAGATGTTGGATACCTTGGAGGATAATCGACGAAAGCAAGTGAAGATTGATTCCTTCGAACTTCAGGAATTGGTGCGTTGTATGAATCAAGTTCTCATTACTCAACTCGAAAATCAGTTCAACGAGTTCGAGCTTGAACGTCTACTCTCTGTGAAAGAAGAGAACGGACACGTACGACTCCCAGACCATCCGGAACCCAAGCCCATGACGCCCCCTTCAGCTCTCGAGTTACCCCCTCTGATACAGCCCGAAGCTTACTACGAACAACCGCACGTTCCGATCTTCGATCTCGATCGACTCCGCGAATTCGAGTCAGCTCCGCCCATGCTTAGTCCCCATCAGCAGCTCCGACTTCCTACAGAGGAAGAACTTCAGGCGATCAACAACCCAGTTCATGATCTCGCCAACCTTGAACTGCCCAACATGGTTCTCCCGGACGTCCCTCTCCACCAACCTTCGCCAATGTACATGGTCAACACACCTCGAACGGACGAACTCACTTCGCCCAATGTATATGCACCCACTTCTTTTGATACGCTTCATTTCTTTTCTACCTTTCATATGTCGACGGACACTACTCCTCAGCCCTTGCAGACAACCTTCAACAATGTATCCAGCGCTCCATTCTTCTATTGACCTTAACTTGGTCCTATAGCGACTGTTATTTAACTCTCTTACGCTTTTACCCCTTATTGATCTTAACTTGATCCTATAGCGTTGTATTTTCTCTTGAAATTCTCGCATTCGCATTTACATGCTACTACGGAATTTCAATCTTAGTGACAGGGTATTGTTACGCATCAAGCTGCGTACCCTTGTTTACGCCTTGTTTGTTTTTCACTTGACTTATTCTCCCACGTCTATTCTTTGCATGTGCGTACACATATGCATCATCCTTTCATCATACTTTCATCATTACTCCACTTCTCCACTTGCTCCACTACTCCGTAGTTGTACTACTCCACTCTCCGACCGAACGATGTCATCCAGTCCTTCCTTCCGACGGGCTGACATCATTTACTCCACCTTCCGACATCATACTCCACTAATTAGAGCCACTTAGTACGGACTCACTCCACTTCGCCCCACTATGATGTAACTTCCTTCGGAGACCTCTTTCGCTCCACCCTATTGTTCTCTACAGTATATAAGTGCATGTACATAGGCCCCAGGTTGACACTCAAGTCAATCCTCCTATAGTCTTTTACAATCACGTACCAAAGACTCTGTTCATCCACGACTTCCAGTATAAGAGACCCTCACAAAGTGGACCCTCTCATACTGTACCTTGCTACTTCACCCAACAACGCTTTGGTCACTTATCATTTCCGTGATAAGTCCATCGAAGCCGTGAACGTAACAGACAGAGCGGTCACGCAAGTTACTCCCGTCCGGCGACCAAGGCTCCCTTCCTTGTCCAAGACAAGTCCGGCCGCTGGCTCGGACCTGAAGGTGCACAACTGTGCTACAAGTGGAATAACGACACCACCTCGTGTTCGGGATGCAATCGCGAGCATCGCTGCACGCTCTGCGGTAACAAAGGACATAGCGCACGCAAGTGTGCGCGAGTCCCTTCTTAAAGTCGTGACTCCTCTTTCCCACAAAGCTTGGTATGACACTCTCAAGGAGTGCAATCTACTCGATCAATTTCACGACATACCTTCCGGTCTCCAATATGGCTTTAAGACCGGTGTAACATCAACCCTTTCATCGACATATACACCCAAGAATCATAGCTCTGCACTGCTCGCACCTGATATTGTCACTCAACACATTGCAACCGAACTCAGCAAAGGCCGATATTCCGGTCCTTACTCAATTTCACAAGTCTCATACGCACTCGGTCACTTTAGAACGGCGCCACTCGGGATAGTGCCAAAGCCAAATTCAGACAAGTCACGAATCATCCAAGACCTATCATTTCCCCGCAACGATCCTTCATTCACCTCAGTAAACTCAGAGATCGATTCAGATAACTTCCCCTGCGAGTGGGGAACTTTCGCTCAATGCTATTTCTTGGTCGCCAAAGCACCACCAGGTGCTCAAGTCTCCGTCTTCGACGTCGATAGTGCTTATCGGAACATACCGATTCACCCAAACGACCAAGCTCATTTCTGCATCGCCTGGGACGATAAAATCTACATCGATCACTGCGTGGCCTTCGGCTCCGCTAGTTCAGCAGGACTCTTTGGTCGCGTTGCAGACTGTTTCGTCGCAATTGTGAAACACCTTGGGGCTCAAGCAGTACTCAAATGGGTCGATGATATCATATTTTTTCGCTATCCCTTAGAATCACAGGCCCCTTATTCTTATTCTTATCATAGTCAATTAATATTTAACGTCGCCAAACGGCTCGGATTGCCATGGTCCCTTCCCAAATTTCACGACTTCTCAGACGACTTCACTTATCTAGGCTTTCATTGGGACATACCCCAACGGATAGTGCAACTGCCACACGCCAAGAAACTTAAATTCGCCGAGCGTTGCCAGCAATGGTTATCCAAGCAGAAACATACGCTACGCTCCGCCCAAATTTTACTTGGCTCGCTTAATCATTGCTGTTTAGTATTTCGTTCCGCTCGCTTACATCTTTTCCACCTTCGCACTTTTGTCGCTAAATTTCCTCCCAATTCCTCACCCTTTCTTTCCCTGCCTATTTCCCCGCCTCTCATCGAAGACATCAAATGGTGGCAGAATGCCTTGTCTCAACCTTTTTTCGGGTCTTCTGTCGCTTCCCCTCCCCCTATTCTTCCTTTACGAATTTTCGTCGACGCCTCAACTTCATGGGGTGTGGGTATTTTAATTAATGATAAGTGGGCCGCATGGAGGTTCCTCCCCAGTGCTTTGTCCCAAACTCGTGGCATTGGTTGGGCAGAGATGATAGCAGTCGAGCTCGCCGTGTCCCTTCTCTGCTCAGTCCACCCTCTACGTTCACATTTTTTAATTCATTCCGACAATCAGGGCGTCATAGGTGCTATCGACTCCTCTTTCTCAAGGGGTGCAACTCAGAATGCATCACTTTGTCGTCTCTCCTCTACTCTGCTTAACCACGAATCCTTTTTGTCCACTTCGTATATTCGTAGCAGTTCCAATCCCGCTGACCCCATTTCACGCGGCATTCTTCCTACAACCGCCAGCCGCATTCGAACTAAATTAAATTTAGACCCATCCCTTGTACCGTATCTCTCTAGAGTCTAGTCTTAAATTCAATGGTTTCAGTCAGCCGCTGGCCTATATCACCTATTGTACTCTTTCCTGCTCACCCGCAAACTACTATCATGTCTTCGCAAAACCCCAAAAACGAACTCATTGCAGCCGCAAACTCGATCATACTCGGGCACATGCGACCCTCCAGGAAAGTTCGTTTCCAGCCACGAAGCTACAAACCACCATCCCTCCCTCCTCCCCCTACGACCGTCACTCCGGACCAGAAATGGCCCACCTCTTTTCAACAATCAATTGACTCCGCCCTCGATAAAGTCTGGGCAGACAGTACAATCAAGAACTACTCCCATTCAATTCGAACCTTTTTGAACTTCTGCGAGAAGCATCACCTTCCTTCGGATTCAATTTTTCCCTCATCTGATTACCTCGTCTGCGCTTTCATTGCTGAGCAACAACAGACCGTCTCTCCATCAACTATCAAGAATTATCTCTCCGGAATCAAAGCATGGCACGTTAGAAACGGGTATCATTTCTCGCGCTCAGAACGTCTCAACCTCCTGGCCAAAGCTAGTCGACCCTTAGCCAACAAGAGAGCCCCACGGCCACCCGTTTCCATTGAAATGCTTTTCGCGTTGGCTGACAAACTCAACAAAAAAGACCCATTCGACGTCTGTGTCTTTGCTTGCGCGTCGTCTGCTTTCTGGGGTCTCGCTCGACTTGGGGAGCTCCTGCCCACTTCATATAGTTTTAACAGAGAGCTTACACCTTTCCCAAAGCCGGCCTCCATCACTGAGGGTACTTTAGACTCTCTCAAGATACGCCTTCCTTGGACCAAGGTCAAGAAATGGACTGGTGAGGATATCTATCTCACCGTGCAAGACAATAGAGCCGATCCCGTTAAAGCTCTACAGCACCATCTCTTAGTCAATCAAGTTCCCAACAACTCTATTCTATTCTCTTTCAAAGACGTTTACGGACAATCGCCCCTGCTCAAACAACCATTCCTCGACCGTTGCAACGAGGTGTGGGCTTCATGCGGCCTCGCCCAAACGTCAGGACACTCCTTCCGCATCGGCGGAACATCACATCTTCTGCTCAGCGGGGTTCACCCAGACGTTATCAAAAAGACGGGTCGTTGGTCTTCCGATTCGTTCCTTCGATACTGGCGTAACCTGGACACAGTGATCCCCAGGCATACTTCAAAACTAGGGAAAAAGGCTTCAGGCCCTTCGGGTGAGCCGCGTCCGATCCCCGGCTGTGGCCTTCAGCCTTCTGGGTTAGCCGATCCGGACGTCGACTCACCTGTAGCCGGGCCGTCGAAAGACGGCGCGGTTCCCCCATCTGAGTCAAACATGAGTATGGCTGGTTAAATAGATAGTTTCATTGCATGTTTTAGCTAGATACATCAATGAAGATGCGAGACATACGTGTTGCCATCTGATCAAAGAGACGAGCCGGACATCCGGTAGGGTGAGTTGGCAGGACTTCGCCGAAGTCCCACGACTCACCGAGGAGGTAGGCTCACGTGACACAAGCACCCGCTCATGGTGAACACAGACGCGCGATAGCCGCGCGTCTTCCTCTGTTTCATTCACCATCCGACACCCCCGAAACTATTTGCTTTGCCCACCCACCCACTCCTGTTCTGGCTCTTGTGAGTCTCGTATCGGGTTAGCCGATCCGGACGTCGACTCACCTGTAGCCGGGCCGTCGAAAGACGGCGCGGTTCCCCCATCTGAGTCAAACATGAGTATGGCTGGTTAAATAGATAGTTTCATTGCATGTTTTAGCTAGATACATCAATGAAGATGCGAGACATACGTGTTGCCATCTGATCAAAGAGACGAGCCGGACATCCGGTAGGGTGAGTACTGCTATTTCTGTCTTATTTAAGTTTAAACGCAGGACTGCAGAATAATACATACATACTGTACCGGCGAACTTTGTGAATAAATTTAAGGATCAAAGAAGGGGCCAGGGGCGATGGAGTTGATGAATTCAAGTCAACAAAAGGACTTCTTGTGGAAGGGTGTAACGCGCAACATTGAATCTTCGGAGAGAGATCGAAACCATGGCCCGCGAATCGAAAGAAGTCAGTCCCAATTCATAAGTCTAAAGAATATTTTTATAATCCAGACACACGTATATATACAAGATTTATCCTACGGAAAACAGAACAGCGTCACTAAAATCAAAAGTTTTGGGAGAGTCAAACGTTCGAGAGAAGGTTGAGCAAGGACAGAAATGGGGGGTAAAGGGGGAGAAGGGGAACCAGCGTGCATCAGACATCACCTGAATTGACCGTCACCATATTCTACAGCAACTCGGTCAAAGTTCAGAACATAAGCGAGGATGAGTGAGGGGCGCAAGGTATAGACGGGGACACCTCGGAGTGGGTCCCGGAAGCGCTACATCGTTTTGGAGGAGAGGTGAAATGTAAAAATGAAAGAATCAACGAATATGAAAAGGACAATAGACAATTAACCCTATAAAACAACAATTTATAACCATGTAAGAAAAGCCGAATAACGCGAGGCAGGGAGAGAGAGGAGCGAAAGATGTCCTTTCCACTTGCTCATACACCCATATTCACAGGCCCTTTTAGACGAAAACTTGAATGTACAGTGCATGAACGAAGGGCGTATGATGAAAGGGAGGCGGCGAGTAGGTTGTGATGAAACAGAACGGGGGGTCAAAAAGAAACAGAGAGGATAGAGAGACGAGCGTTATACAAAACAAATAGAGTCCAATTTTTAGATCCACCGCTTTCCTTCAAATCTTCAAATGTGCGAGTTACGCATTTCTATATTTTGGTAGCGAGGGGGGGAGAAGAGGCAGAGAGCACTTCTCTATCGCCCATTCTCGCCTGTACCCGCGCTTCCCATGCTCCTCGCGCTGAACGCCAGAATCTCGTCCGTACGACGCTGGAGGTCCGCCTGGGCGCTTCCTGTGAGGGGCATACCCGGAGTAACGCGCACCTCACCCGGCGCAGGCTGGTTGCCGTTCAGCCCAATCATGCCCATGCCATTCATACCCATCTGCGACCCGTCCGCGCCCGACATTCCTGCGAGTACATCCCCATTCGTGGACTGTTCCGATGAGAGGAGCGAGATCTCGACGGGTACGGGTATGTCAAACGGGGTATACAAACCGCCCGCCTCGTTGCGAGGAGTTTGAGAGTGCATGTGCGTGCGCCGCCGCTGATGCATATGCGAGTGGTGAGAATGCGGGTGGGGCACATGATGTAGCTGGGGGGATGTTCCTGCTTGTACGTCCGACTCGCTCTGATCTCGTCCAGAGAAGTACGACGTCGGAGATTGCCCGCTTGCCGACGGCTGTTGGGGTGAATACGGCTCACGCAGAGTCACCGAGCCGTCTGGATTCGTATCTAAGCAGCGACAAGGAATTAGCTCCGTGGACTAAAAGTTCAATACTAACGACACCTACCGACGGTGAAGGTCGAGGGGATAAACATTCCTGCGTGCGACTGCTGTATAGGCTTCACATCATGCTCCTCGTTTGGGATATTCAGAGACAGCAGATTCGGGGCCACGTTCCCGTTCTGAACCTCATTCTGCTTGAGTGACGACTGCGACGTCGGCTGAGGTTGCAATGTCCTCTTTGGTCCGCTTAGGCTCCTCTCTAGAACGACCTTCTGAGGTGAATTATTGTTAGTGTGGTTGTCCTGCTGCAACAGGTCATTCTCGCCGTGGCCTTCAGGTTGAGAGGTGTCGCTCTCCCCTCCATCTTGATGCGTCTGTGAGGCCTTCTGAGCAGCAATCTCTTCTGCTGTTAAGAAACGGCCACCTGGTCCCCGTGGACGACGCATTGCATGCTTGTGGCGCGACTCATGAAGGTAGGGCTAAAGGGAAAGATTAGCAGTCGAAAAGATTAAGATTATTTTAGGAAGCGAAAGTTAAGACGTAAAATTTGGAACCAAATGCCAGCCCTTCCATAGGCCGGACAGAACGCATAGGAGTTGGGGACACGTAGGACGATGATGCATACCTTACGCTGCCTGGAGAGACGGTGAAGCTCGTCAAGGCGCTGTCTTGCCAGACGACGCTTCAAAATGCGGTAGTACTGCTTCGCATTAACATACAGTGGCTCCTCGTCGAACGAATGATCCATCGGCAAAGCTGCAGTCGGGTTCAGTGCGGAAGCAGATACAGAGGATGGGTCGTAGCCTGTCTGGGTTGATGGTCCAGCCAGCGCCGAACCCGAGGCCTCGTCGTTCTCGAGCTCGAGCTCACGGGCTCGCATGTGCTGGTGCTGCATGTGCATTTGCTGCTGCTGTTGGTGCGTCGGATGAGGGTGGTGAGCCACCAGGTAGTCCTCATCAATACCGGGGGTGCCTACATCCAGGTCGTCCATCCCGGACGGCGAACCTGTGCGCGAGGGCGGTCTCGGGACATGAGGCGCGTGCGGGTGCGGGTGGACGTGCTGGTGCTGGTGGTGCGTCGGCGCGTGAGAAGGCGGGGAAACGTATTGCGGATGTGCGCGATAGTCATGTTGTTGGGGGTGGTATGGACGGCCATAGACATCATGCTGCGGCTGCCCAAGCTGCTGGAGCTGTATAGGGCCGCCAATCTGAGCGCTCTGCGTCTGCTGGGGGTGTTGCGGGTACAAGTGTTGCTGATGGTGCGGGTGCTGGGGGTGTTGCTGTGGGTGACCTGTTTTAAAGGTGGTTAGAGGATTATATACGTATGGAGGGCTAACATACCGTAGTCTTGTATTGAGTTACTGTGCTGGAGATGATAAGCCGAGCGGAACAGCTGATCGACGACGTTGTCCATGATTGGCCACAACCAAGCTAATGAACCGATTGGAAGCTACAACTCCCCAGACAACATCCTAATGCACAAATACAGCCAAATACACTTCATTACAAATGAATTCTAATGCCATTACAAATGTGTTCTAATCTCATTACAACTTATTTCCTAATGTCATTAGACTGCTTTCTTACTTCATTGCACCATCTGGCACAAGCTAATTGGTCTCCTTCGTCTTGGTTGCCGACGTTTGAACGTCATCGCCGCATCAGAACCCGCAATCCAGCATGCTTCTGCTTCTCTATCTCTTATTTCATTCATGGCTGCGCGCCAATCGCGTTTGCGACGGCACTTTTGTGCTACACAAGGAAGGAATCAAACCATCACTCTCTGCCGTCGACCTGCCGTGTTCTCTGGTTGGTTAGATAACGGCGAGCTCGGCTTGCACTTGAGTCAATATGGTTCTACTTTTGTCAAGAAGGATTAATGTGCTCTGCGGGTCATCGTGACGTTGCACCTATTGGTAATTGGCCATAACGCACCTAACCCGGACTCTCCTCAGAAACTCTCAATTCACGCTAGTCCAACCATCTTTGCTGTACCAAATTGCTGCATAGTGGAAAATATCACCAAAGCAAGGGTTTTTGCATATCTAGTAAACAGGCCACGTATAGACGTTTGAATGGCCTCAGACCACTGGCTACAACCTGTACGTGACTATGCCCTCGTCCCCTCTTCTCTGCCTATGTGCGCATCTCAATCCACAAGCTCGAAAAACCTAGAGTTCACCGCTGCCAGAATCTTCCAAAAATGATTCGAATCCCCTTATCGGTGGCAACATCTTCTTATCCGCGGGACGCTCACATTTGTTGCTCTTACGAGACGGCATATTTATAACAGAAGCTATGGCCTTAAGTTTGAATCCTTGTGCACGTACCAACGACCTATCGATTGGCTCACATAACGGACACGTAGCTCGATGTTGCACTTTCGTCCTGAAAACTTCGGCTGTATACCGTCAGCGGTCAATTATCGTACGTCGTTCTCCCCTACTCTTGTGTCTCCCTGTTACTTCCACTCTCAAGCTACTCGCCTGACCCTGTTCCCCATCTCCTCCACTTCGACTCAAAGTGCTTGAAGGCTTTTCCACCTTCTAATTATCTGGACAGGATATACATATGGAAGATGATCGAGAAAAGGTATGTATCCTCCGCCCTCTCCTCAGTAGATTGTTATGCCCTAGTCTGCCCTGATGTTGCTCCAACTCAACATCAGATTTTGACCTTCTCGATCCTTACCTGATCTATTTCATTGGGGAACGGTCTGCGCCTCTGGGTTTGTGTCTTTTCAACTCGACCACAATGCATCACCTTAAGCGACCTGCATCTACCATTGCATATAACCGTCCCCGACCTGTCAACCGCATTCACTCCACCGCTCATCTACTGTACTTCTGGGATCCAGGCCTCAAGTCGGATTTCCATAAGTTGGTTAAGGATATTTGCGCAAACCAGAGTGATTTGATGGCTTATGTTTCAAGGAGACGATGCACGAGCCCAGGTCCTCTTTTTGTCAGATCCAAGAAAGCGTGGAAGCACTGTGAGTAGCTCTATACGACCGAACCATTCTCCTGCATGCTCTCAGCTACTAGTGTACGTCATTCTTCGAGCTGACTAGCAGACACAGGAAAAATACTGCTACGACATAGAGCTAGTCAAGACGGCGTGTACTGTGCATCCCCTCGGGCCTCAGGTCTGCAGATGGCGTTTCATCTTTCGGTGCCAAAGCAGGGGGGTTAAACCTCGTACGTACAGTCTTTCTTTTTTCTTCTCGTGGGAGACCTTGCACGATGGCAAGCCATTCGCGAGTGCTCATACTTCGCACAATAATTTCGTAGGCGAAAGAAGCCGCTCGGCAAAGACGCAGATCCTCGACGACCTATAGCATCCGTCCATTTCATGAGTGGCCGATCCGCCAAGGTGATCGACAGGTCACTTGAACTTCATACACATACTTCCCACACGACGCACACGACGCACACAGGTGAATAATTACACTACATGGTTCATCATGAAAAACTCAAGTGACACACGCAATGACTTATAATTCGTCAACAACAACACAAGATCTACCCAAGAACAAAAAGGAATCACAAACAGCTTTCACTTAAATACTTGCTTCCCTTAATATTATTTACCTATGCCCAAACAGATCTACGATAGTGATTTCAAACCCGATAGCGGGCGGTAAACGAAGAAGAGTAAGCGCTTCTAAGAAGGGCAGTCGTTAAGGTTGGTGTCGCCGTTAATGCACTCGGGGATAATCGTCGGCTGGCCGGCTAGAGACAAAATGAGTCAGTTGAAGGCTTCTGACAAGAGCGAGAAATAGATACTCACGGTCAGTGGCGAGGGAGGGGAAGGGGCTCGGGCAGACCTGCTCCACGTCAGCAAAGCTCTTCTGGGCGGGGTAAGTGGTGGCCTTGTTGACAGGCGGCTGCGGGTCGGGGACGGCCTCAGAGCAGTCGATGAGTGAGCTCTTGTCATGTCCAATAACGGCCATCTTTGCCATGGCATCAGCGAAAGCCTGCATCATGTAGTTCTGGTTGTCAATCATGTTCTGCCAGAAGCACGCTGTCTCGGGAAGGCGTGCGATAGCGGAGTCGGACTGCAGCCGCATCTCGTTCTCGTCCGCGAGTCCAGAGTCAACCTCCGCGCCATCGGTGTTGTTGAAACCGAAGGGGACGGCGGTGCCCTTGAGCAGAACCTCAAGGAAGACCTGCGAATCGAACGTGAAGGGGGTAGAGTCGAAGGGTATAGCTTCGATAGGCGTGTTGTCTGTCAAGTTCACGACGAGTGTATCTGAGCGCGCAACACTGTGCGACGCGAGAAGGTTGACAGTGTCGTTCGCAGAAAGGCCAGCATCGGCCATACGGGCGAGGATGTCGTTCACGTTGTCCTGTGGTTGCGGGACAGTGCCGTTGTCGGCGGGAAATGTGGCGTTCGGACGACCGGCAAAGAACTCGAGCTTGGGCGCGCCAGGGCAGTTGGAAACTGCAACCGCTCCAGCAAACTGTATGAGATCACCAGCGGTGACGTTGAACTGCTCGAGCAACGGTGAAAGGTTGTCGATCGCATCTTCGACACCATTATTGGCGGCTAGATGGGCATTGAGCTACTTCAAACCCTTCAACCCGGTTGAATAAGATTACTTACGATTCAAGAGTTCAGTGCCTTTAAAAAGCATGATAGAGCCGTCTGCGCCAGTCCCTTTGAATTTCCCGGACTGAGAAAATCCAATGGCGTCGTGGAAAGTCAGACGCAGAGCCTCGTGAGCTGGGAAAGGGAAAAAAAAATGAATATCATTCAGTTAAAGCATGCATAGTCTAGGACGGTGAAACTTACCATCTTCCGCGCATTGGCTGTCGAACTTACTGGTCTGAAGAGTGTCACGCAGAGAATGGAAAACACAGCACGCAGGATTGATAGCAGTGTTCACACCATCAGGGCATGCTACTCTCTACAACAAGGATAATGAGCGGTCTGGTCTGCTTCAAACGTTGAACAACATATACTTACTCTGGTCAGAGCAGCAGACGCTGAGGCAGCGAGAGCAATGAGAGCGACGGTGCACTTGAAAACCATAACGAGGTTGCTGCTTGTCGTTGTCTTGCGAGACTGTGAGTGAAGACTCGATGGCTGAGAACTGTCATTTCGAAGGTCCTTTTATACCTTTGTCTTTCACCTAAGGCTACGCGACAAAGACCGATGCAACGACAAATCACCGCAGCATGAGAGTGCTTCAGTGCTTCCCAACGCACTGGAAACGAGCCCACTGACCAGTCGCAGAGACGGTAAATGCAAATGATTGCAGAACGTGCGGACCGACAACTCTTGTTGCCCGAAACCCGACATAACTAAGCGAGGTGGCTCAGATTTTCTGCTGGGAAGGCGATCATCAAGATCAGCGTTGTCATATGTCGCACACATATGCTTGACTCACGACTTAACGAATGGCGAAGGGCTGATTTGTCGGGTACATCGTTTGTTGCCCGCCGCATCACCAATGTCAGCGCTGCCGGCTGCCGACTGCGATGAAGACCGCGACATCAAGATTAATAACAGCCTTACGTAGGCAACAAGCAAGGTGTGAGAAGAGACACAGTCAGTACAGTATTTCCTTTGTGTTGGATAGAGTATGTCTTCTCTTCTCATGAACATGCATGAACTTTCGTCGGCCTCCGTTACTGTGGAGCATCGTGTGTTTCGACGTATATTTGAACCGCCGAGATCGGCTGCGCGTCGCATCGGAGCCGTAAGTGCGCCTGCGCCTACCACCCAAACCTGCACAACTGACAGAAATTTGTCTTTGAACGCTTTTCAAATCTTGCTATCATGAATTAAACATATCAGAGTGGCCGATGATTTAACTCAGCTGGCCGCCGTGAGTGCCGCGTACGATTAATTCCTGCCTGAAGATCAAACCCCGCGTTGACAGCTGTCGGTCGCTACAGTTAATAGACGATTAGACTCACTCCTCGCCTATAGAACAACCGGTGGCACCAACTCACAGTCATAAATCACCCTCAAAGATAGAAACAATGCGCTATTGGATTATCTTCGTGGGGTGAGTGTTTTCCCGCGCAATCGCGCATCGAGCTCACCATACGCGTCGTAGATTGGCCCGATTTTGGTGTTGTTTCGACCGTATGAGCAAAACTTGGTCTCTAAAGCGATACACCATTGGAGTTTGTGTTGACCCGTGTCAAAATCTTTCAGACATGAACTGCGATCTGATGTTGGAACAGGCGGTGGCTTGCGAATGCTATACGAAGTGAAGAATAGTAGGGAAGAAGTGATGCGCAACAGCCGAGCGAGCTTGTTCTATACTTGTCACTGATGCGGTCAGATCGGCGTCGCTGAGACTGAACTAAAAATATATTAATCCCCAGCATAACACATACTCACTTACCTCGAAATAAAACCTTTTCTTTCGAAAGAAGGGATAAGAGAACTGAAGTTCCGGAGTATACATTCGACCAATCCATACAATTCCTTACATGTAGTTTACAGTGTAGAGCCTTCCTGTTCACTCTTCCATTGCATCTCCCTTATTTTCATCATCAGAAGAGCCGATTTTGTACAGGATCGGCCATTTCGGATAGACCCGTTTGTAAAGTGACATGCAAACAGTATCCATTTGGTTTATAGGCCCATCGAAATGGGCCTTGAAATAGCCGTGCGTGCCTAGAGATTCTCGGATATGGCCAACACGACCATACTTCGTATGCAGCTGCACAGGCGCAAAATAGGTGACATCATCTGATGGATAAAAGGGGGCAAATTAACGGAGAGCATCAGTATGCATATGGTACAGACAAGAAATGGATCAAGTTGCATACCGTTATTAAAGAACATGTATCGCACGGTAGCCGTCTTTTTGTGGACTTTGAACGGATGTCCGGTGAGAACGAGCCTTTTTGCAATGATGCGGGTTGTGTCTGTGTTGTAAAAGGATCCCACAGCTACAAGCGCAGGTGCTAAAGAGGTATACAGAAAAACAAAGTCAGCAATGAACATTCCAGTCTGATACCGGCTAATGCAATTGTATCACCTTGTGGATCCTGAGTCTCGCGGAGGAGGGCGCACGGCTGATTTCCAAACGCCACTGGACCATAAATCGTCGCTACAGTCGTGACACCGTGCCGCAGCCAGCGCTCAAATTTATGCACATTATTTGCACCTTTCCCACCGCCGCGCGTATGCTGACTGTAGACCGGGTTTGTTCGCAAACGCCGAGGCCCACAGCAGAGGATCAAAGGATCCTATGTGAATAAGATGTGAGCTACGTTTGCCTTATTCCATGAGAAAATGCGTGTTCATGCTGACTTTTGAACGAACTGGCTCTTCGTACTCCGTATTACGTTGTACAGTGAAATTGAGGGCAGTGACTTTGTGTTCGTGTTGAAGCAGCCCAAAAAGGACGAACGGTTGAGCAGGATCGAACCTAGATGCTTCCTCAGGTACGTTTCGCAAAGACAAAGTCACCCGGGTTCCGGGCTATAACGTTACGAGAAGCCAGGCACCACCAGTCTTAGTCAACATTACTTATGGAGATAGATATATCACTCACTTCTACACCGGAGGTGTCAGCCTCTGCTCTTCGCCGGACATTCCTCTCCGTACGCTTGAAGTCTTCGAATTGAAAAATACGGGCATAATCGCGTGGTAAATTTTCATATGGATCCCACGGACTAGTTCGAAAAGACTGCAGTCCTCGATACCGCTGAAATCGCGTGCGCGCAGGAATATCCTTCGGTGTGTCGATCTCGTCCGGGAATTGAGCATCTTCAGCTTCCTCGTCTTCACGATTCCGCGAGCGCCATTCTTGAAGTCTTTCGTATAATCAGTATACGCATAAAGATAACCGAACAGCAGGCGTACTGTCGTGATTCTTCCTCCATATCCAGGTCTTCGAAGGCGACATTTTTTCGACTTGACATTTCCATATCTTCCATCTCTTCCTCGTCATCCGGCTCTATTCGCACAGATCTGTTATCCTCCTCCATGCCGATCTCCTCCCCTTCCTCGGTCTCGACCTCATTATCATCACCCTCCTCACCCTCTTCCCCGTCATCTTCGTCAACAATCCAGGCTGCCTGGTACTCACTCCAGCCTTTTGGTACGCGCTTCACACGGCGAGGGGTTGTACCTTTTTTCGCGTCCGGCACCGCAGACTCCGTGTAATCTTCCGGATTGTGACCATTCAATTCTTCCTCGGTGGGCCACGTCTGCTCATTCTCAAGATCATCGGGGACGTTTGTCGAGATCAGTGAGTCAGCGTCAGATGCGTCTGGCTCCGCTAGTAGTTTGGGTTCGATCTCCATTTCAATCGCGCCTTTTGCCCGACGTTGAAGAGGGGCGGAAATGATCTTGGATAATGTCAGTTTACAGAGGGAATGATGTGTATAAGCACACCTTTTCGATCTGAAAGTCACCGTAGTTTGGTAGATGTACCAATCTGTTTGCAGAAAATGGTACACCACGAACTACACCGGTCACGTCCAATCTCCCATCCTCCCATCGAACGTCCTCTGCTAGCATCCATGCCCTGCTCTCACGCCAGCGAACATCTGCAGGTCTACCCTCACATACTGCACGTAAGGCGTTGATACGATCAGACGTCGCCTCCAGGTCAAACACGCGAGATTGGGAAGGTACGAAGTATTGCACGAATGAAAGTAGAGATTTAAGAATGCCTGGCCGAGCTTTCGCATCTGAGGATGGTCCTACTACACAAGATACGACAGTGGGAAGTCCTTGCGCTTGTAGTGTCCGTAGCAGGAGATCGCCCCATTGATCGACTTCAAGAGAAGGCGAGAGGACGAAGAGGACATAGTCTGCAGCCTTGCAAGCATCGAGAGCGGAGTACAGTTGTCGATATGGCAGATTAATGAACTGCACAGATGTTTTGAACCTGTCTGCTCTTGATAACATAAATCTAATTAATGCTGCAGATTGCAAGAAACAAATATAAAACTCACCTGAGCTTCCACAAGCCATGGGCTGGACACGAGTCTGTCTCCGCATCCAGAGCGCCCGCAAGAGCCTTCGCTGCGGTTTGCGCGTTCACATCCTCGGATAGTGGTATTACAGCTACAACCCTCGGTGCTCGATCTACTCCACTGAACAATTTTGTCGACGAGATTAAAGCCAGACGCTTCTTCACTTGCGCCTGTTTTGCGGCATTTTTCCTGTTCTGTTTGAGCTGGGCCGCGCTTTTCTGACGGTCTACCGTCTTCACAGGCTGACGCGAGACCTTTCCTATTGAGGATATCAGACTCTGTGAGCTTGAGCAAAAAAAAATAGCATTGCCTTTTGCCAGATCCTTGAGTGAGGATTTAGTCGCATGCTTCGACTTGAATGGTTTATTTGTCTTGAAAGGAATTGAGAATATTTAGAAGAAATAGTTAACGCCGTCGTACCTGCTTGAGTGTTGGTCTGTGATGATGTACGGCTACTGCCATAGTTACAACACGAGCTTCAGACGAGGAAGGGTTATGGTCGTATGGATGGAAACCACGAGTACCGCGGGACCCAAAATTTCCAGGGCGATGCGATATTTTTAGCATCTCCGAGTCTGGCAATGGCATGCACGTGATGCCTGTTATAAGATGTCTCTTCAGGCTCTTCTCCTCTTGTCTCCTTTCTCCTGCAGGCCTACCCTCTAGCGCACATCAAAACCTGGTACAATAATAAGGATGGTGACCAAACTCAACTTAATCCCATTGAAGGTATGCGAAAATGATACTATACGAATCGAATAAATTGGCCCTGGCATCGATGATGTGATATGGAACATTCTGAAGACTACCTCAAACAAACGAACGAACTATCGACAACCTTGAAAGAAAGGCATCTGCAGGCGACTTCGGAACGGACTCATGGATGTAAATGAGACTGTACTCTAACAAATGATCTTGTTGTTCGCGACGTCTTCACTTGGCCTAGTGACTATCGTGACTATCATGAAGTTGCTCTAACATCATAGACGAGCTTGAGCTTCTGACGATACATTCTTTGAGCAAAAGCTTCTGGCATCTGACATCATAGTGCGCTTAACTCTCGAGACTTACTCATCTGTGTAAGCTTCAATACGACCTTCATTTCACTCTGACATACACCTACGTACTGATCCGTTTGTACCCAATACAGACTGCTCCATCGACCAGATCAAACACTCTACAACGAGCACCATATGTACTTCTTAAACGAAGAGTTAGGCTGCCTACAATGTATGAATTAATCCTCAACTTTCTCGTGATAGACTTGTGGAGAGTTGTTCCATCGTTAATTGCTACTATATTCTACTGTAGTAAGTGTTTGCCCTTTCGTGTATGAAACTCAATCTTATGTAGGATTTCAGCGAGTATGGTTCTGTAAATGTCTTATACATCAATGAAAGGAAGTCTACGATCACAGGCCCTGCGATTCCTCTTCACCGATGAGCAGAAGATTATAAACCCGCGCTTTCATGCAATTGGCATCTTCGTTATGCCCCCATGTTCACCATTGCTACGGTTTGCGGAGGCCAGTCGTTCTGGTACGCCGGGTAGGATGGACTCAATTGCACGAGCCAAGAAGTTCCTGGAACTGTTCCTTCTGGTTGGCATTGGGTGTGAAGACTGACAAGAGGATGTGTCCCTTCTTCGGGCTCATTTTCTTCTCTACCTTTGGCCTAACTGGTGTAACAAGGGATAGAAACAGAGGTGCATTCTGTAACGTTTTGCTTGAATTCGGAAACCAAGCTTTCGCGAGAGATGCGGAATCTATGATGGCCTTAAATTGCAATGATAACCACGACAAGCTGTGTAAGCTCATTGAATGTACAGCACCACTTTTCGTAAAGCAATTTGACTGAGCGAATCCTCTCATCTGTGGTTTCTGCCTCTTCATGATAGATATGCAGCGACGGAAGGCTTTTTGTGCTTTTGTGTTATTACTGTGTTATTACGGCAATCTGATTTAAATGGTAAGTACTGAACGGACAGACAAAAAATGGATCACGGGAAATGTCCGTTAAGATCATTTTGAGGAGCCACCTGAACCAGCTTCCACGTTGAAAACGCTCAGTAGTGCAAAGCACCCATAGAGCAGAGCGATAGGATATGCCACTAGTAACCGTTGCTCAGACATACGAAGTACGACCACGAATATCCCAGATGCTGAGGCGGTACACCATACAATGGACAGAAAAGATAACATTAGGCCAATAACTCCGCTGCGTTTCCAAATAATATCCTTCAGAACAAGGCAAAAGAATAAAGAGAAGCAAACGTACTTTAACGGTGTCACTACGCTCACAGCCGCCACACCGACCATGGGAAGTAGACAGTAGCCTAAAACAGACACAACTCGATACGCGTCTATGCCAGTCTCTGACATGAGATTGAGGAGAGTGTACAGAGAGGCAGAGCCTAACAAGCCCACGCCATAGATATAGCCGAAGTGTGGCTTTCCAGACTAAATGAATGGTAATAGTCAACAGCAAGCTCCTAGAAGCGTTTGGCGCTAGAGAGACTTACGAAAAGGAGACAAGTCGCAAAGCAGAAGCAGAATATTAAAGGACCGTATAAATCAGCGTCGTCCATAATGTGTTCGTCGGCGCGTCCTAACGGATTTAGCACCGTCATTGACTTTGCCCAAATATGCGTAAAGTTTATTCCGAGCTCTGAGAACAACATTTCGTAAGTTCATCATCGCAGCTATACAACATAACGACCTTGCGTACCTTCAAGCAATGGTGGTTCTCCTTCTAATCCACCTGTACCAAACGCTGTCCACCACGGTCCCACCTGTTGTATGTTTCCTCCGAAACCTGGGGATACTCCGCCCGCCATAGATCCCTGCGCGCCCATATTTCCCTCTAAGCTTGACCGAGATCCAGGATAGTAGCCATTTTCTGAGGGACCAGGAGATGGAGCATAAAACTGTAGTGGTTGCGCCTGCACTGGGGCTGCCTGGTTGTAATATGGGGATTGAGAGGATTGGGCGAATTGATCTTGCCACATTGGTCGTCACAGTCTACCACTGGAAAGAAAGAAAGAAAGGGAGGGAGGAGGAATGGCGTTCAAAACATATGGAGAGCGTGTTCGTAGGTGGTAGGTGGTGAATGTGTACGGACGACGTGGTCATGGACCCTGCGAGTGGGCATACCCTAAACTACTGCGCACAGGCCCTAACCTTATGCAACTTGAAAGTGCCTGCTCCTGTTATGTTTTCAGACGTGCTACTTACAATGCTCTATATTCGCGCCACCTCTTCTCCAGCATCATTCCTATCCATGCCGACTACATACAAGGATACATGTCGAAGGTGACTGAACCCCGATGAATAAATGATATTTCGATCAATACACCCCGACTGCCAGTGGAGTACATAGCGTGCTTTTACTTTCGAACATTCCCCACTGGCACCAGCACGTCTTATTTGTATTTGCTTTTACGCGTATTTTACATATGCTATCTGTATGGCAGTCTGCCTAACAGACACTTGTGGACTAAACTGATATTATCGCCTCGTGCTATCGTATTGCCTTACCTTGTAGGTAATTATGAGCTGATCACATCGGTATCGGAAAAGAAAGCTCATGTCTTGACTTCCAAACTTTCTGAGATTGCTCCTAGTCAACTGCTGTATCTCCATACCTTTTCAATACAGTCGTCTAGAGGTCCGACCTTCGTATATTCCATTCTTCCACTATTTCTGCATCTATAGTCTTCATTAGCCGTATCGTACGCCAATCCGGGTCTTAGTTGCGTCCAGGATTCAATATTGCATATCGAATTGCCCCTGAGGTGAGTCGTTGAAAATGAAATTGCATTATAACGCTTGACCGAAAGTCGGAGCCATTTCCTAATCTTCCCCGAGTGCCTCGACAGACCAAGTTGATAAAGAACAGCTGACAAGATGGGCCCAAGCTGCTCTCAACGGACAACCTCGTGGCACCTTCGACAGAGTTGCTTTCATCCCCTACTACTGTCATGGCGCAATACCTTGTTGCCGCTATTGCGCTAGGTACCCTATCTGTTTGCTTGCTCAAAACATTCCTACGAAATTCAAATCGCCTGCCTCTTCCTCCCGGGCCCAAATCGAAGCTGGTTATTGGAAATCTGACAGACCTCCCTCCTCCCGGAGAGCTTGAATGGCTTCACTGGACGAAACACAAGGAACTTTACGGTATGATCTCAAGTTCACTTTTTGCTAGAGCTCTAAACTAACATAATCACAGGCCCTATTATCTCTGTTTCTGTCCTCGGACAGACAATAGTGGTTGTGAACGACCTTCAAGTAGCCTATGAATTACTTGACAAAAGATCCTCGGTATTCTCGGATCGTCCAGTTCTACCCTTTGCTAGTGTCATGTAAGTCAAATCTCTCCTCTGACTTCGTTACTAAAATAAAGATCTCACATATAACTTCAATGTTTTTAGGTGTGGCTTCGAGGATGCGATAGCGGTGCTTCGATATGGCGATCGCCTCAGGACACAGCGCCGTTACCTCCACAACCACATTGGAACCAGCGTCGCAATGGTCCAGCATCACCCCCTCCAAGAGCTAGAAGCTCGTCGGTTTCTCTTGCATCTTTTAGACAAACCTGACAAGCTTCAAGATCAAATCCGGACGTAAGCTACCGTTCATAAATTCTCTTATGGCCTGTAGCGAACGGCGCAGGGAAAGCTAATTATTGTCGTCAGAATGGTTGGTTCACTTGCACTGAAAATGTCGCATGGATATACAACCGAGAAAAGTGGACAAGACCCGCTAATTAAACTTGCTGACGAGGTCATGTCACAGTTCTCATTTGCTGCGCAAGCAGGAGTATGGATGGTGGACATTCTACCTTTCTGTAAGTCAATCGCTCAGCCCTTTTCATTCCACGGCCTATTTATCAATCTCTTCAACGCTGTTGTTATACAAAGTGCGGCATGTTCCAGACTGGATGCCCGGGACAGGGTTCAAACGTGTTGCCGCAAAATGCAGGAGAGATCTAGACAGAATTGTGAATTTACCGCATGCCTTTGTGAAGCAACAGGTGGTGAGGTTGTGTCTGCTATCTACCCTTTGAGAAAGGCCTGAATATCTCCTCTTCTTATCTCGGTGCAGGCCGCTGGATCGTATTATCCGTCGTTCACGTCTGCCTTCCTTGAAGATGGTGCAAAGAGCGAAGAAGACGATTTCCGGTTGAAGTTTGCTGGATTTGCGATTTACGCCGGCGCAGCAGACACCGTATGTTTCAAATCTCAATGCTGGGCGTCCTAAGTCTAGACCTCCTATATCAACAGACTGTGTCCGCAATGTATAGCTTCTTCCTTGCGATGCTAATTTACCCGGAGGTCCAGAAAACAGCTCAGGCAGAACTTGACCGCGTGGTTGGGAGTGATCGCCTACCGAGCTTCACGGACCGGGAGCTTCTGCCTTATGTGAATGCCCTCATCAAGGAAACACTGCGCTGGAATCCTGTTGCACCCCTTTGTAAGCATGGCATAATATCCTAATATCTCATCCTGCTAACGACTGGAAGTAAGGTGTTCCCCACACTGCTTCGGAGGATAGCACGTACAATAGTTACTTCATTCCAGAGGGATCCGTCATATTACCCAACATCTGGTAACAAGCCAATTCTCCATGATGTCCGCACATAGCTGACATATAATTTCCGATGCATGAAGGTGGTTTACCCACGACCCAAGTGTGTATAAGGACCCTATGGAATTCAAGCCAGAGCGTTTCTTAGGTGACAGGCCTGAGTCCGATCCCAATGTTGTCTTCGGATTCGGTCGACGTGTATGCCCAGGAAAGGAGCTCGCAGATACATCGCTGTTCATAACCTTTGCCTCCGTTCTCTCCGTATTCAACATAGGCCAGGCGAAAGACAGCGAAGGAAAAGTTATTGAAGTGGTACCTGAGTATACATCCGGTATTATCTCGTAAGTCCAGATTCGCTGAGTCGCGGATACATTTATCTTATTGTTTGTTTATTTAGCCACCCGAAGGAATTTGACTGCTCGGTCATGCCACGAAGTGATCGTGCAGCCCAGCTACTCCGAGCCAATCAAGACGAGCTCTCTGCGGAAGGTAATGATGTCGAAGCCCTTGCTCGTGTCAAATGGTAATGGTATAATCATGATACTTCGTTCATCTAAATTATCACTTCGCGTTGTCACCGTGTTGTGTTATACATACATGTATGCTCATCGAGACGTACATACATGAAATTTTACAATTAAGATCTGCTTCTAAGAATCAATATGCTACTTATCTCTACTTTCTTTACTCTTGCCTGGTATTAAGAGAATTATATTTTTGAGTTGTCTCCTCTCTTCTCTACTACTGTCCTCTGACACCATTCTGGCTGTGACGGTTTATGACGGAGCTTCACATAGCACCTGAAAAGAGAAAACGGGATCCTTCGTGATTCTCTTCATAAGAAATAGACTCGATTTGAATGACTGCCACCTCAATTATATATCAATACGCTGTCTCGTGGATTATCAACGTCTGAAGTTGCAATTGCAGTGCCCAAAATAGATCATATAGACCGGCCGGCGGTTGAACTGTGTGGCTGTGCTTAATATCACAGTCGTAGTGGGAAAGGCCCCGCACAACTGGAATACTACGGCTCTTCCTCAACGACCACTACGACTCTCACTAGAGCCAGGTGCTCTTTCTTTCTGTCTTTATTATCTCCCTCTCCATATTGCTCTAAACCATCTATTCGAGGCAGGCTCCTCGGACCACTTACACTCATTATATACGACTAAAAAATTCCATCAATCAATCCCCTCGCTAAAGTGTATCTACCGCCGATTTCAATCAGGCTTGTGCTGAAAAGGAAGATTGTATCCCCGAACTTTGTGCGTACCAACTTTTGCGATTTCACGACAGATACTGAACTGTATGCTAGGCATTGTGTATCAGCAACTATGAGCTTTCAACAGTTTAACGGCTATGGAGGACAGGCTCGCAGGGAAAGTGACAGGGTGGTCATCGTACGTATTTTGCTTCTTTCTCGAAGTGTTGGCTGTTGACCGTTGTCTGAAATATCTGGTGTACAGTATCTCTCCCCTCAACAACCTGTGCCGAAATCAGTTCCCTATGAACTGCAAGAGCATGTGAGCCCTCCTCTTGATTCCCTTAGTATCGTATTTCAACCATCCTCCCTAGATACCGCCAGACGAATGGGTCATGCGCTTGACTACGATTCAGGACATCGCGTTTAAGTTCTACAAGCCATTGTTCGAGCGCATCTGGTTCGCAGCTGGATTCATGTGGGTTATTTTGAATATATACCTACCCCAGACTACTAATTCACTATAGTACATCGATCATACTTCCGCTTGTTATTTACCGAGTCCTTTCTGACTCCTTAAATGTGGATGACAAATTTGCAACGCTGCGTGAGCGCGAGCAACGCTTCTTTGAGGCTCGATCTATCTCCATGGGTGTTCTAGTTGGATGCCTAGTGTTCTTTTGGGTTCCGCTTGCAGTTTGGAAGTTCATCGTGAGCGACTACTGTTCAGCTCCAGTGTCAACTATTCTCACAGCAAAATCTACCATAGGGTCGACGCCGCGTTCTCGTTCAGATTGGTCGCTGGGCCCGTGCGGATGTGGATAGAACAGCTCGTGGCGTCGCCACCTTTGTTCCAGTGTGGACCGTGAAAGCTCCAGATGTATTTCGTTCAACTTGCGTGCGTACTTTTTTTCCTCGGGCTAATTCCAGCAATTTAACATTTATTCGCGATAATGTATAGACGGTAAGCATCTCCATGCCGCCAAACGCTCGCCCGACCGTATTCCACCCAGATGCGTACCTACCTCCCGTGAGTAATATCTAAAATAGCCCGCGTCGTACTGTCTAACTGCCGGGGAACAGTACATCAATCCCCCTGTCGATGGTGGTGTCCCTTACTACTACCCATATGCACCTGGACAGCCTGGAATTCCGCGCATGAGCGTTGTGGGAGGCTTGCCCGCGTATACCACTGTCGCTCCTCAGAACAAGGATAGGTATTTGGACGATGTCAAGGAATGAGTCTGCTTAACTGGCCACACTTTCTGTGAAGGTTGTAGCTACTAAGGGCTGTTTAATTGATTAGAATTCGAGTATACTGTTGAGAAGTTGTATTGATACAAATAATGAGAAGTTACGATCTTCTAACTTTGCTTTAGTTTCTACGAGTTGGGAATAGAAGTCCTCCCGCATCCTTCTATCATTCAAGAAGCTGCATTTGTCGACGTGCCCATATTTTTGGTGCAGATTAACAATAGCTTAAACAGTTATGCTACGATGCTAGCACTGGCATGTTACAACGACAGCAAGACTGCAAACTGACAAACAATTGCATCGTAGAGCTACAAACTGCGTGCTTTATACTTATGTTAGGGATGTAGATAAGTTCTCTGATGAATCACTGACAATGGCTTCGAGATCTTTTTAATGAAGATGACATAATCACACACTGGCACTGCTAGTCATCGTACAGCGCTTTGAACTTTGGACTACAACCACCATGGCTTCCACATCTCCATCTCCGCCACCGCCAAGAGCGGGCTCAGGCGTGAGCCCAAGCCCTGGCCCATCTTCGAAGCGTCATGTACAAACCCCTCTGGATAAACAACGTGCTCAACTAGAAAGGCTGCTTAAAGATCCATCGAAACCGGCGTACATTCCGCCTCCTCCGAAGGAAAAGATGATACGGGAAGCGCGCGAGATGATGAAGAACGTGCAAGGATCGAGTGCTGGTGCTGGAAGTGGGGAATTCCATGTCTATAAGGCAAGCCGGCGGAGGGAGTATGAACGGTTGAAGATTATGGATGAGAAGACGCAGAAGGTGAGCGTCGATCGAGTTCAATGCTTCGCTTATTCTTCGCTTGTTCTTTGACTTTGCCCACTGAATTATCCGTTCTCGCAACACTTGGAGTGCAGAGCTTGTCCTATTCGTTTTTGGGAATAACGTCATCATTCAATCTTGCATGGAAGAGATTTGGGGAGGCCTTGCGACTCCTCAAAACCTTCCATGTTGGTGATGGATAACAGCAGCATGAATGAAGAGATTCTACTTCGGTCCGTTCAGCTCCATGGACAGTCCGACGAGTACGGTACTACTTGGATATTAGTTTCTGCGATATCTTAGATGCTTTCGGGCATGTCTTGCTTTAGCCGGTGACCGACTAATAGACGCGACTATTACCAAGTGTCTTGAGCAGCGAGCTTAGACCGTTACTCAGGCTACCGTTCACTGTTACTTGAGGCAATTAACTGAGACTCGCAAAGTTCTCTTTGCTCTAACCCAATTGCTTTATTTTATCAACTCGTAGATCACGCGTTCAAGTGCTAATTATGGTTCAATCATCTGATAGGAAGCCATTACGCGTGAATTTGAAGAGAAAAAGCGACAAAGGGAGGAAGAGGCAGAGGCCAAGACTGCGAAGAATCGGGCGAAACGTCAGAAAAAAAAGGAAAAGGGCAAGACAAAAACTACTAGCAACAATGCTACGTTAAATCAACCAGCTGTTGGTACATCAAGCGCTCCTTCGCGCTCCGCACCTGGCGAGGGCCTGTCCTTGAAAAAACGTCGGCTGGTGAACGGAAAGGAGATCGTGTTTCGGCGACCGGGTGAGGAAGGCAGTGCAGATGAGAGCCAGGACGAATCCGGTCCCGACCCATTGCCGGACCAAGACGCTTCCGCTGACGTCGGTCACGCTCAAGTCCGAGAAATATCAGAACCAAGGATTATAATTCATGAGGACGATTGAAAGGGCGACAGCGAGCATCTCGGTGAGATCTCAGATTTGTCGATCATCTGAATATATGTTGACATATCGCCTCTCCATTTAGATATCAATCTTGTGCTCGCTTTTTGTTCGCTACACTTGCATTGGCGTTTCCATCCTTCACCTCAATAATACCGATAGTCTATCTCAGGGGCACTCTATTCGCTTTGGCTGTCGTTTTCAACAGTGAAGGACCTAGTTTTTCACTTTATGAACATGAGGCATTTGTACTCGTCCGACGCGTAATTTCACGCGATACGCCACTAACCCGTAAAGCGTAGCTAGGCCGTGCTACTGGATTCGTGTAGACAGTCTATCGGGAACTTTGGTTGATGAGAGGGCGTGTCGGTTTCTCGAGGGCCTTACTTTTGACTGGAATAACCCGATACCCCTCCTGAGCTGAACTCCTTTTTTCCCGTCTCTGTTATCCCACATAATGTTTTTGTTCCAGGAAGAAACAAGAATTGTATATCAACATGTACATCATTTGCTCGTCGATGCGATTATTGTGTCCTCCCCAGCTACCTGAGCTTGCGCATGATGATAAGTAGCTTTCGGCTTAATTTGCCTGAGAGAAAATCTGATTTATGTTTAATCTGCATCTTATTTTACTGCTTAAGCTTCTGTCGTATAAACCAAGAACGCGAATCATGGCTCAGAATTGCTGTGATACATTACAATACAATAGGGGCATAGTGCTAAAAAAACGAGCAAGACAATAAAGGCAAGAAGGCAAATGGGTCTATTACAACGGTGATTGAGTGAGCTGTGAGTAAGAACTCAAGATTGGTTAAATGTTACAAACAAGAGAAGTCCTTATATCATCTGATTATCTCTCAGACGCCAGACTTGATAATGTCTGCAGCTTTCTCCGCAATGCCATACAAGGGGCTGCCCAAGTGTGCGCTGATCTGCATGGGAAGCACGCTCGCATCGACGACGCGAAGGTTCAGAGTATCATAAACGCGCAGACGCGCATCGACAACACCGCCGAGGGACCGACGCATCATCGCACACGTTCCGATCGGGTGAGAGACCGCGATGAATCCATCCGTAATCCATCGCTGCCAGTCTGTGTCAGTGCCTCCATTGCTGTCGTCCGGTACGGTCTCCGTGCCAGGCTGCTGCTCGCCTGCCGAAATGGAGCTGAAGGCAGAATGGTTGAGGATCTTCCGTGCAGCGCGAGCGCCGGCAGTCTGGACTGCCAGGTCGTATGGCACGTCGAAGTAGTTGACGGTAACCTTGGGCGCCGTGAACACCGAGGGGGATGTGATGGAGACATTCCCGCGCGAGAAGGGCAAAAGCTGCCACATGTCGATGCCGAACCCGCCTGGAGAGGGGTTACCAGTGTCGAAGAACAACTCTGCAACGGGAACATTCTGATTAACGATGAGGTCGGCTTGGATGCTGAAGATTGTAGTGAGCGCTGAAGCCGAGAGAGCGTTGTTGGATTGCGATTGGGCCCAGGTAGGATAAGATGACATGATTAGAGAGGCAATTTGAGAGGGGGTAGTAAATCCATTGCCGCCTCCAGCTGAGGAAGCAAAAAGTTGGTAAAGAGATGGATAGGCAATCACATCCGAAGGACCACTTCCGCCGGGGTTGAACGATGAGGATCCGGCGTGTCCGAGCGAGTTCATCGTTTGCTCCTGTAGATTACGGCCGACTGTCTCTAAGCTCACGATGGGGGTGATACCAAGCAGTTGGAGAACCGCCGGGTCACCGATACCGGATACCTGTAGTAATTGCGGTGTACCGATCGCACCCGCAGCTAGGATCACCTCTTTTAGTGCGGTAGCAGTGAACGTCGACCCCGTATTTGCTGCGCTCTGGAACTGAACACCCGTAGCGCGGACATTCGGCACCGTCCCTGTCAAAAGTACCTTCGTGACCTGTTGTCCGACCAGTGTAAGCCACCCGGGCCGGAAATTCTCCACTGGCGTCAAATATGCTTGGACGCTAGAGGATCGATGGTCCGAATCACGCCAATCAATCGTGTTTGGTGTGTACGCTACGCAGTTCCCGTTCCCACCGTTGAGGTCTACGCAACGCGTGATGCCAGTGAGATCGGTGACGGCGGTGATGAACGCTTGCTGTTGGGGTCCACCGTACATGAGCTCCGGGAAAGTCACTTGCACGGGTCCGGCGGTGCCGTGAAAAGATGCGACCGAGCCAGCTCCTTTAGCAACTTGCTGAGGGTTTGGCTCAGAGAAATTCTCGGACTGTGGGGGTATAACAAGTCAGACGCAAAACTATCTATCCGATATGACAATTACGCACCTTGAGCATGTATGAAAAGAGGGAGTTGAAGTTCCAGTTCATACTCTCATCGCTGGTCTCTTGAAGCTGGGATAGCGCGTCATATTGCGCTTGCGAGCCGCGCGTCCAAGCAGCACCGTTGATGGACGTGCTTCCTCCGAGTGTTTTGCCTCTACAAAAAGAAGTAATTAAAACAAAACTACCAGAATCACTACATAGCACTCACCCTTTAATATTCCTTCCTTGATCCGTCGGCCATTGCCAGGTCAAGCTCGTCCCAAACGCAGCACCATACTCGTAGATGTCAAACACACGTGAGTCAGTCCGGTCATCATTTCCCGCCTCAATCAAGAGTATCGTCAAAGAAGAATCCTCAGCGAGGCGTGCGGCTACGGTGGTGCCCGCGAGCCCTGCACCGACTACGATATAGTCGAAAGTTTGTCCATTGGCGAGTGACGGATCGGTCGTTACTCCTGAAGCACGCTTGAAGAGAGGCGTGCGTGACAATGCGCTGGAGAGGAGAGGAAGTGCAAGCAAAATGAGTGACACTGGCAATAGGTGAAGCATCTCGTCGATGTGTCCGGGGGCGAATGTGGACGATGAAATATCCCCCTCTCATGTCACTCATTTTATATGGACGTAACGGATACGCTTAAGCTCGTATATGCAATTAAACAAATTGCACCGCGTTCATCGTGTACTAGCACGTGCAATGCTGTATAGTACCGCCGGGGTTAATTAACACATTCGAGAGCGCCGTGGACGAACCTGTGAGCAGTCGACGGTCAATATACGAGAACTCGAGATGTACACAGATCCCAATGTAGGACGGGTAGTCGTCCTCTGCGTCGTTCGCATTCACGGTACGCGCAGCAACTCGGATGATGAGGGATGCCTCAGAACTCGGAATTCTATACATACTGGAACGCATCAGTCTCGCGCTAGCGCCTATATCGAACAGCCTCTACGTCATCAGTATTCATTAATATCAACTCCACTATCGATCGCGCACTGCATTTCAACCGAATGTTCATGCAATACACGTTGCAATACATACTATTATGACGGGCGTCTAAGTATCATCCTGTGCGGTGGGTGAAAGAGTCCGCTTTGAGTGTCTTCTGCTGACCGACGTCCTAACTTTATCGTATCCTTGCGATCGCACTTCATGGGAGCCCAAGGAGAGTTTTGTAGGAGAAGGTGATAGTTGTGGTCAAAAACAAAGAGTGGGAAGACCTTGCTACTAATATTATACTAATAGTACTACCTTATTCGGAACATATGGACAGCCACAATACTATCAAACTCAAAATATCTTGAACTTAAAATGCCAAAAAGTCATGTCTGGAAAAACTTTCATGCCCTGGATCGGCGTTAGTGGTGTAGAGAATCTTGATGTTTTCTTCTCCCTTTCTCAATTCAAGAGCCTCTTCGAAGGGTATTGCAGGAGTCCGACTTTAGTATGATGAGGATGATTGGCTCTGTAAGCTTTATTCACTGCCAGTGTCTGTCTCATTGGTTCATTTTGTTGAATTCCCTTGATCAAAGCACCGGAACATGGCTTCAGTGATGATGTCTACTTATCAGATATAGCGTAGGTTTGATCTCTCTGTCTCAAATGTTCTGGGTAGGTAATTACATGTATGCAAAGATACAAAAGAGGCGCTTCGAGTCTATAGCAGTCCGTATGCATATGCCGGTGGTACTTCACTCTTTTTGGCAAAATTTGATGCGAGATCACTGGCATAAGTGTAAAATTAAGATCTGGCCACCACGAGGAAGTGCAGGCAGCCCGAAGGCCCGATATCGTCGGGGAACTATCAAGCCTACTGGATCTCAAGCTCTATCGACATCCAGTCGGTCCTGAACTTTCCCACTATTGGCACATGGTGCCCGATTCTTCCAGATGATCGCAGCCTTAGTGGATAAACTTCTCCGACTCTGCGCCATGCAGATCTGTCGCAGATATGCGCCCCACAGGCTTGGTTACGATGGCACCATTTTTCGTGTTCCAACCTTTGACCTGGAGCTCCGCCAGCAGACTCGGGAATGTGGCCCGAAGCGCGCGTAAGGAAGAGTCCATGGTGTCGCCGATAGGCGTAGGTTGACTGTGCTCTTTCAGCCTCTGTACGTGCAAGGCAATGACTTCGTATGCATGGAGCCAAGCCATCAAGTGGTCTTCAGGTCCCGCATTCTCTTTAAAGCAAATTGCTACCATGGGACGCCGCGATGTTAAGAAATCCGGGCAAGGCCAAAGGAGATATCTCTCATTCTGGAAAATAGAGAGTATCTGGGCAGGCGTCCGGGTGTCTGCATCTCCCTTTCGTCGTTTGTCCAGGCCGGAGAGGTGCAAGAACTCGGTAAATGAGCAGCATATCCGGCATGTTCCTAGCCGTGACCCGGTCGCAACATCCCGTATGGTTCCGCTGTGCTCAAAGATACGCTCGCGACACGCGGCTTGGAAGGGTGTCAGAACGCCGCCTTTGGCGCGGTAGTGCGAGTATACGATGGTTGCGCGTTGTCGATTTAGGGTGGTTAGAATGACAGACCGAACGGCCAGGTAATTCATCACCAGGTGAACGGTCAGTAACAGGAGAAGCACCATCCACGTCGTCTTCCGCGAAGTGACATGGGACATTACAAAAGAGCCGCACTAAAGCAAAGAAGAAAAAACGGGAACAGTCAAATCCTCTTTTCCTGTCTGGCTTCTCCACGAACAGAAATAGGGTGAGGACGTACCAGCATACCAAGCAGCCCTATGACAGTCTCTTGGCTGGAATCTTTTGCATTGAGTTCTCCGACGTTCCCTGTCTTCGCAAAGTGCACACTGAGGGCAGCCTTCGCCCCTCCGCCGCACACTCCGCACACAGCCCGCAGCGCTCCGCCCAGACAAAGCGCGAGGACACGCATCTGTGGTGGCAGAGCGGGGGAAAGGCAGTCAAGCACGAAGGCGCTGTCATTGAAAATGTCTGCGGCCAGCCGATACATCTTCGCCTCCGGCTCCAGCGCGGTGCCGTATTTCCATGCAAAGAGTATTGCTGGGGAAAAGAGAGTAGACGATCAGGAGGTTAGTCAAGTATGTGCTTGCGAAAAAAGATGCAATCGAGGGAGGAAAGAGAGTTTTGTATGTAGGCACAGGTCGCCTGCGTAGCCTAAGCACATGTATGGATAGATTGACCGCTGAAGTTCGGAATGTTGTAGGAATAGTACTTTTGGTGAATTTGGTCCAGACTTTCTCTGCAAAATCTAAGACGCCAATTTGCATCTTCCTTTTGGTATTGAACTGCATCAAGCAATCATGATCGAGCCATGTTTGAATAGACTGTCACGGATGTTGTTCATAACCAAGTGATAAATTGCAGAATTAAGGGGGGGTAAAGCCAAAGCGATCTACCGATTCAACGGCAGCTTGAATGTGTAGTAGATATAGAATGCGACTCACTTGCTAGCCTGCCAGTAGCGTCTTGGAAAATAGAGAGGAGTACGGCATTCGTTGAGGATGCATTCTTGTCTCCCACACCAAAGCCTGTCAGACGCGCTGTCCAGTCATTAAGCCTTATGGTGAACAAGAGTGCGAAGCACCTTCAAGCACAGCCCTGGATGCCAGAAGACCTGCGATCGAGCTGCTGAACGCCTGTAGAGAGTCATAAATCTGGTATCTAACGCGAAACACTTCAGTGCGATCTTTACGGAGACGAAAGCAAAAAAAAAAAAAATCGAGCCGAAACACTGACGGGACATAATCTATTGCACGGAAGTCATACACAAATGAGCGTTTGTTTACTCTCCACATGACCTCTTTTTTGTTTGTTCCATAACTTACCAGGTGTTACACTGTTGGGAAACCCGGAGGGCAGAAAGATGTCCCCCAAGATGTGTAAGCCGAAACGCCGAGAATTGTGTTGTTGTTTTGTGCTAGGCTCGATGATCTACGAGGCCAGAGTCGACCAGAATGTCAGGCTTTCGTGGACAGGAGACGAAATATGAGTATCATCACAATTACTTGGTCCCCATCAATGACAAACTGTTTCAAGCTTCGCCCGTCTTCGTCCTTTTCATGGAAATACAAGCGCTGGGACATTTGTGGATGCCCAACTAGTAGTATGCAATATTGTTGAGTTTCAGAGGAGTTTGTTAGTATATCGATGCAATTTCAGGTCGACAGCGGAAGTTGTTCACGGTAGTATGAAATGAAAACCTGTCCCTGTAGTGCGGCGTTCGAGGTTATGAACCACGTCAGCGTCGATCCGGGATAATTACATTTTCATCTCAACCGTTTCAATGTCTCACGCCACTGCTTGAACTTGAACATCATTGGAATCTCCCTGCCCGAATGTTTTCGTTGGGGAATAACAATAATCATACATTTGAGTACTTAGCCGAGCCATGCGATGAAATAGAGGTGAGAGGCGTTCGAGCTAGTAATAGCCATCAATTATCACAGAGCTTATGACCACAGCTTTAGGCCTCCTCTGCAGCAACATACAGGTACATAAACACACAGTACAATAGAGAGAGTAAACCCATGAACACTAGCGTCAGCGTCACAGCAATGGCAGTGCCCTGTGCAAACTCGGCCCACACGAGGACCATCGTGCCGATGAGAAACGCCTCGACGGCGATGATGAGAGGGCCCATCGACACAAAGAGGTTCGCCTGCGAGAGGAACGTCTCTTCACTCTTCGCGGAATTGAGCGTGCTCCACTCCTGTTCGTCCTCGTCGTCCGGGTCCAGACGATGCCAGGACTCGTGATCGCTATTCGGATTTGACATTGGTCCGGGGAGCGTGAATCTCTCCCTCTCGCCGTCATCTTCCTTGCCAGTAGCCTCTCCGCCCTCGGCTCCCAGTGCGCGCTTTCTGAGCCACACCTCCCTGTTGATCCGCCGGTTGACGGCGAGGCCCTGGATGATCTGCGGCTGGCCTAGGAAGCCGAGGATGACGACGTCTGCGAGCGAGGCCACGACGGTCATGAACCCGCAGGCGTACACGACGTGGTCAGTGGTCTTTGCGCCCACGCTCGGGTCCCGGTCTGCGAATTTGTCGTGCGCGAGCGAGAGGAAGGCAATACCCAGAGAAGCCGTGAAAACGGCCTACATACGCGCCAAGAAAAAGACTAAATTGGAGCTCACCCTCCAACGAACATAAAAGCACAGGACTTACGATCACAGAAACGAAGTTCGCTCCTTGGATATAGCCGTTGATCTTCTCCGATCTTTCCTTTTGTCTCTTGTTGGCTCCTTCAGCCTTTGGGTCGGGTGTGGCTAATTTAGCATTGAGGGTTTTCAACTCGCGGGAAATCTCAAGCAGGACGCTCAATTGGTCGGGAGGAGTGGGACCAGCCGTTTGAAAAGATGTGATGTTGGGTTCTGGGCATAATAAGAACAGTGTGTCAGCAGTATGTACGACTAGTATGGGCTCTCACAGAAGAAGGCTCACCTAAGTTCAGTTCAAGTCTGGTCTGAATTTCGTCAGTCATTTCAGGGGAACCCAACTAATCCGACTGGTAGAGATGAAGGCTTGGACACTAGGCTTGGACACCTTGGTACTACTGTCTTGCTCGCAGGACAAGGACATCGTATTTTTTGTCAATAGAAGCATGTACATGTTGCCGCTGCAGGGTCGTGTCTTTTGTTTCCACTGCAGGCAGACTCGAATAGTTTTATCAATCTACCAGCGGGCGCCAATCTGATTCTTCCTGATTCCCGACATCATCACTTGAATTAAATACTGGAACCGTAGATCGGTTGATATAGGATCTCGGACTAACCGGAATATGAAGACCTTCGACAGACCCTGTTGGTGGAGACTTGTAGCTTCTAGCTTTCAGTGGTGGCGGGATGGGTGTGGCGGGCACAATGGAATCATAAGCTAGGACAGTGCCGCCGCCCACAATCTTTTCGAATTTGAAGCCTGAGATCGCCGTGATGGCATCAATGGAACAAGTTGAAGGGATGTTCCGAGACGCAGATTCAAGTTTCAGACTCCGCCCTCTTGTGCATCACTGGCATGATGCCGACACGGGTCACATCCTTTCTGTATGAAACATCCATGGCCTCAATACTTACTCTATGTGGAGTTCATATCGCAGTCGCGGTACTCGGCTTCAGCCCAACCTTAGCTGACAGCCCGAGGCCAGCGTGATGAGCTGAGAGATCTGAGCCTCTCAGTTCTAGCCTCCTGACAAGAAAACTGGGCTTTGGGGTATATTGCCAAATCTCGGGAATTCTCACAGGAAACGTCTCTTTCTTCTGGTAGCTGTAGGAAGTCTTTGGCGGGACGAGCAAACGCGTGCACAGACGACACATTCCCGCTGATACAGTAGCGCGTTCCAGATTCCTTCTACTAATTCCAATTGCAGCAGATGATGTGGACTGGATGGAGATCTAAGAGGCAGAGTGGGTAGTAGAACCGTTTCAGGTCTAATGGATGTTCGGAAAGGGAAAACGACAAAACGGCATTGTTTTTATCCACTTGGGATTAGGTTGGGGCTTGAGGGTACCGATACACTTTAGAGCCTCGACCTACTAGCCGATTTATGAGCTGGTGAGTGTCCCGGTGCATCGTCGATATCCCGCTCATGACGTACCCGCAGGCCCTGTACTTTCGCGAATAAGGTCCTTAAATGCAATTTTCACCGGTGTATACTCCTCGGCGATGTTCTACACGTACAAAGTTATATCGAGAGAAAGTGGGCGACTCGTGTGGAGAAGAGAATTCTTTCGGTGGATTTGCGCGAACGTCGCGATCGCCTCGGGAGGCAGGATAGACGACGGGGTGTGCCGAACAAATTGTGACATTAGCGCGCGACTTTCGAAGGCAATATCTGCGGGAGAAGATGCGCGCGGACAGTGTGAGGACGCTGGTGTGTGTTTAACAGAATTTTGCTGGGAGTGCGCGGGACGGCCGGAAGAGAACAAGAAGAGCTGGCTGGGTCGAGCTGTCAATATGTGCGACGTTTATGACAGCGCGTCAGTCGACTTCGCATTGGGTTAGAAGACTCAGTGATCGGATCGGAGGCCTTTCACTTTAAACTCTAGAGTTCGCCCCCTCATTACGTGTGGCAGCTCATTAAGCTCATTTACACTTGTAATTCAGTTGCGCGATCTCATGCATACTTCTGCATCATACTTAGCCTGACAATCTATCTGTCAGCCTATCCAGACTTCCATTCTGCAGCTATACCGCAAGAGGCTTTGGACGCGCCAACTTGTGCACATCGATGATGGCCTCCCCCGCGTTTCTCAGGCTTCTTCTCACTAGCCCCTGTCTTTAAGTATGCCGACGACCATTTGCGTTGAAGTTGAAGGCCGAGCGCCTCGGGTGCGCAGTTTAGTACAATGCGTACCTTCTTCTGAAGGAACAATCACACTCAAAAACGGTTCATTTGCGCTTGTGCACTCAGCGTCTGTGTACGAGAGAACGGAGCGTAGACGTGATGCAGACTAACGGATGACACAGATACATACTTACTGAGCCCTCGGTGACTATCAATTGGCAGTTCCGCACTCAACCTCTCCATTCACCGAAGACAGGAATCCGAATACTAGCATCAAGTAACACTCCCAATGTCAGCACGCCATTACGCAGAATAACGAGCAATGCGATAGAGCGAGAACGTCCTCCGCCGACAGTCAGTCAGTCAGCGCTCGGTAGATCTTGTCTTCTCCGGTTCTGTGCAGAGGAGAAAACCGAATTCTCTGTCAGCACCCCCGGTCATTTATCGCGAAACAATTCCGGTCGGATGACGAGCACTGGCAGGCACATGTACTGTATGTATGTGCTCGATGGCCGTTTTGATCTCTACACGACAACTCGTCAGACTCGGACGCGCGGCATCGGAAGAGAAGACGGTTTGGCTGCCGACGAACGTCTGTATTCAATTCGGAGGCTCGTCGTGTGCTGAGTTGATAAGAAAGCACCCGGCAAGGAACGTCTCAGATGAGCAGGGCGCGATGCCGGAAACGCGTTTGGTGTGCGCGAAGCTCTATTCGGTTCCCCGGTCCACCTGCCTGGGTTCTGGCGCGCCCCGGAAGGTTAACGATCCATGCATACGTGCCGTGTGTAATTAATGGATTGATCACAAGAAGGCGGAGGGGTTGATTGAATCTTGACTTGGAATCGTGGGTCTATTTTTTTCCCAACTGAATGGCCCGGGCCTGATGATGATGGTGACTATACTGCTCGATGGACAGGGGGCGTCTATCTATATACTGCATGTGTGTATCAAGCCCAATCGCAGCAGCACTCAGAGACTGCCCATCCATTTGCATTCATACATGCATATGGGTTGAACTTGCGACACTCCACAGAGCTAGACCGCAAGACACGGTGCCTCCGGCTAAACCGCAAGGGGGATAGGCAGCAGGACGGAAGTCACAGCACTGACACCCACTAGACTCGGACACGCCAGCCTCAGCCTGAGGTGTCATGAGGCAGGACTCGGCCTCTCGGACGCACATATACAGCACAATACATACATGCAATCCATGGGCCCATCACCACGTCATCTCACGCATACGCATACGCATAGGGATGCTCAATAGAGTTGAAAAATGCATACTATGTATATGCATCCGCTAGCCTAATCTCCGGTCGACCTCTCAACTCGCAGATCCGTTAATGAACGGATGTCAGCATATCCGTATGCGCGGTGAACGTTGAGCTTGGACCTTACTTAACGCAACTTTGCCAATGCCGCGAATTGAATACGAAATATGAAAAGAAAA
The DNA here is from genome assembly GCA_910574555.1 of Trichaptum abietinum. Lineage (NCBI taxonomy): Eukaryota > Fungi > Basidiomycota > Agaricomycetes > Hymenochaetales > Trichaptaceae > Trichaptum > Trichaptum abietinum. Next base: position 2,868,923 of record CAJTBE010000005.1, on the reverse strand, counting down.
GTCACTGGGCATACCTTGGGCCAGTATATCAAGCCTACCAAGCCTATGATCAATTATCTTAGACGTCGTATACGTTGTACATACTTGGATCCGGACTGACCAGTCAGTCACACAACCGATTCCGAGCCTACCCTATCATGATCATCATGATGCATACATACATGCATAGGACCCATTCTGGTATTAATCTCTCGGGGCAGCGGCTATCCCAATCCGTCTGTTACTGACTCCTAAGGCTGGGCCTCCGATATGTTCGCCCCCCCCCCCCCCCCCCCCCCCCCCGCCCCCCAGGCCCTTTCAACGACGGGAATAGGAAGGCCGCGCGGCAGCGTATGTAGATCGTATAATCATAACAAACCTGATCTAAGCAATCCCCGTGTATCGCCCGAGGCGAGTGTAACGGGCTAAGAATGCTTGCCATACAAATAGGTTCTGATAATCATGTACATACTGTATGTATAGAGGTTCCGAGCTTTGGCAGGCCTTGCCAGTGGAAGGTAATCGAGTCACGGTGATCATTGACCGCTATCTTGGTACGGTACCTCGGCCGCACCGTTTGACTCCTCCGCCTAACAGGCTGAGCAGTTAGCAATCGTCTCGATCTCGAGAGCAAAAACAGTGACCGTGGAGGGGTTCATATTTAACACATTTCTCTGAAACCTTGAATCGGCAAGCACAGAACGTGCAGAGATACGATTGATAACTAATAAAATAAAATAAGGGAGGATTACGGTTGGCTGAAGCTATAGCAAATATGCCTCAAATACCTTCGGACGGAGATAATTTGCATACATTATGCAGGGATTTATGTACAGTATCTTTGGATCCGGAAGAAAAGGCTCCGGCCGGCTCGCCGATTGAAGCCGATCGACCTCGAGCCATGGCGGTGCGACTCGGATCGACGCGTCGATCATTCGCGTAGTACGTACTACAGTACGTCGCCTCGCCAGTGCGTACACTATATACTTTTCATGCGTCGGAGACGATCTGTGTTTAATATCAGGAGTCGGCGGATTCGAAAACCAACAAATGGCAAATGGCTGCAGCTTACCGGCAGCAGGAGCCTGGAATTATTTTTTTTCTTTTCAGTTTAGACAATGGCGGATCAGTGGTCACCTCCGAGCCGCCATCCACATCGTGACTATCGAATTCACGTCTTCAAGTCGCCCGAGCGCATCATCGAAGCACTGGGAAGTGATCCGGTACCGTCGAAGATACCGTATTGTCACGGTAGACATACGCCAGAAACCGGGTGGGGCATTCATGATGCCGCACGCCAAGCTCTCAGGCTTTTTTCAAGTTAGTGGAAGTAGCCTCTTTTTTGATCAAGCTATGGCATTTTAATTAATTGAAAGAAGGGGACCAAGTGCAATGCAGAACCAACCTTAATGTATGCATGTAGATCCGTATGCCAGTGTGTGTACATATACATGTACTAAGAAAGGCGCGGTCGCCGTGACGGCTCGCTTGGATGAGAACCAGACAGAGCCTCTGTTCGGCGACGGTTCTTTAATTAATTAATTAAAGCACGGCACGGTACGTACACATATTTATATATACATACACACATACATGTTTACAGTATACGCAACAACAAGAAGAGTGGGGTAGGAGGGGAGGGAAGAAATAAGGAGATACTGTAGGTTGTGTAGGTTGTGTAGATACATACATGTAGAGCAGAGGAGCAGCGCGATCGCAAGAAAAACAAAGGAAAGAGATAATAACGAAAAAGAAAGAAAGAAACAGAGCGTAGAGAAGGCCTGATTAGTACTGAGAGCAGATGGGAAAGCAGGGGTAAGTACTTTAGGTATGTATGCGGAATCCAAGAAAAAAAGAACAACATGTAAGATCCCGAGTGGGGAGCCCGAGGGTGGGATTTAGATATATGGGGCGGAAATGCGGGATAAGTATAATGATGTGTGATGGGGAGGAGGAATGTAGCCTATGTAGGTAGGGCCCGGGGGGAGGGAGGGGGAGTCGAAGGAGGAGAAGATGGGCAGCGGGCGGTCGGTATATACGACTCGGGATGGCCCGGGCCAGGTCAAAGTGAGATTAGAAACATCGAACGAAAGGACCAAAGCTGCTCGGCAATGAGCACCGAAGGGAAGGGGACGGACGGGACGAGTGAGGAACGGGCGAATGGACATGCACCGAACGCGGACGACCAACCTGAAAGAGGGGGTTGGACCGTGGACCGTGCTTCCGGAACCGGAAACCGAAAACCGAAAACGCCCCGGGAATGTGAGAATCCGGGCTCCCGAGGTAAAATAGTCGGAATCGAATCGAATCGAGTTATGAATTAGGCTTCGTGCTGTGCGTGCTCGGGACGCGCCTCGAGATTGTCGAGTTCCAGAGCAAAGCGCGTCGGTCGGTCGGTCGGTCGGTCGGTCGGTCGGTCGAGCCACCCGCAGTGTCGCTCAGCAGGCTCGGCCATGCCGTCGTCGTCCCCAGACCCAAACATCGCCCCGCCCTGCCTCGACACTCCCAATCCCTTAGCCGGCTCCCCCCTTCAGTGAACAAGGGACGATGTCTCGTGAGATGCGCGATGGGGGAGAAATGCAAGGGTGTACACAGAAAGAAGAAAGAATATGCTCGAGTCGATTAGTCGTCGTCGTCGTCGTCGTCGTCGTGTTGTTGTTGCTGTTGTAGCGTGTAGTCGAGTATTGTCGACCCTCGTCTTCAATAATTGGTAAAGGTCGACGCGTTGCACGCCAGCGTCAAGTATGTTCGTGAGTGCGTTGGATCATAAGTTTGATCGTCGTCTTGGGACGTTGTTAGAGAGAGAGAATAAAAAGTAGAAATCCCCTCGAGTGTATGCAAGAGCTTGTTCTGCGTGACGCGCTCCATCGTAATCGACCCCGTCCCAGCCACACGCTGAGCGCTCCCCATAGCTCCTCGTCGTCTCCGCCCCCGGCATAAGACATGCATCTCACGTCCTCAAGGCCTCACCCGCGCCTCACACCCATTATCCAGATGCCGCTTCAGCGAGTCCGCGCGCGAGTAGTCCTTCCCGCAGTACTGGCACCGGTTATTGCCCGACGAGCCCGGCGTGTGGATCTCCATGTGCCGCTTGCGGTCGAAGTTGCGCGTGAAGCTCTTCTGGCAGTACGGGCACGGGAAGCGGTCCCCGCCGCCGCCCCCGCCCCCGCCTGGCGCCGTGCTCGAGGGCGACTGCGGCGCGAGCGCCATGGGCGAGGACACGGGCGAGGAGTACGCGGAGTACGCGGAGGCGGAGGAGGGGTACGGGCTGCGCGAGGACGCGGGCGCGGCGGCGGACTGCGCGTAGAGGGAGGGGTGCGGCGAGAGCGTCTGCGGGTGGTGCGGGTGCGGCGTCGAGGAGCCCTGGGGCGGCACGCGCGCGTAGGGCGCGCCCGAGGCGTAGGACGCGGAGGAGGAGGGGGCGGGCGACGAGGACGGGTACGCGCTCGTGGACGTCGGGTAGTTGGCCTGCGGGGGGTACGCCTGGAAGGGGAGCGGCCGGAGCGAGGAGTTTGCTTTCAGGGAGAGTCAGTTGGCGCGTAGGAGACAGCAGGGCATGAACTCACATCCACCGTAGCCGGTAGGCGCAGGGGCGAGCTGCGAGGCGGGGCCGGGCGCGTAGGCGGCGGACTGCTGGTAGTAGGCGTACTGGGACATGTGGTCCGGCGGGGAGGGCGTGCTGGGTACGGGCACGGCGGCGGGGTAGAAGGTCGGGGACGGGGTGGACGAGCTGGGGTAGAGCGAGGGGTGGTGTGCGGAGGAGGAGCTCGGGTGGTGGTGGTGGTGGGAGTGGGGGTGGTGACTGGGATAGGGACTCGTATTTGAGTACGGCGGGTAGTTGCTCATTGTTCGCAGCTGTCCTGTCGGGAAGGGATGGAAGGACAGCAGGCAGGCAGACGGTAGAGACGTATCCGCTTTTTAGCAATGGGGGGGATATAGACGGCAGTATGGACAGGCACTAGAGCTAACACAGGCACTAGCAGCTGGCACTCTGCGGGTCTTCACTCGACGAGGGCGGCAATGTTCTGTCTGCTCGACCGAAATCGGGAGAGGCCATCCCTTTATACCGTCCATCCTCTCGCAGCGCAACGGAAAAGAGTGAGATCGGCAACAGCGCCAGAACGTCTCTGTGAACCGAAGTAGCAGAGCAAGTGCAAAGCAACATAAAATAGAATATAGCACAAAAAAGAGGTAGCCCGGTTTTAGCGTTAACATCGCATTTTGACGTTCCAGTTCGCTTCGAGCTCACTTCAACTTGTCCCATCCCGCGATCGGCTTCACCTCGACTTTCAAAAACGAATCGGCTTTTGCGCCCGCCCGTTTCTCTTTTTTTTCTTTGGCATCTAAGCCTCGGAATGCATCCGTCCCATCCCTCCGTCTGTCTTCCTAAAAATCCGGCGTCAATCGTCCAATCTTGGCCCTAGTCTTCTCTAATTGAAGCTTCCCGAGTCTGGGACCACAGGCGATCCGGTGCCTTGCGTAAGCATCGTGGCCCCTCACTAAGTTTTCTTCGGCGCAGTGAAGGCGAAGCGACCTCGGGGCAATCGCAGAGTGCACACAAGACGTGAAGAATGGATGCCAGTGAGCGAACGAGCAGAGAGCGGGTGAACGGGAGGATGAATCCGTGACTACTATCCGTCCATGACGGCGCGTGACAGAACACTCTTAGTAATATGGCAGGAGTGTCACAGCGTGAGCTGCTCGGCTCTCGTCCAGCCTATCGCAGCGAGACGAATAACGTCCAACAACCTCCACACCCTTCGCTCTTACAGGTATCGTCGCGAGCCTCCTGCATACCACCCTCGACAGCTGCCAGGCCACACCATGCAATACATCCCACTACTGTTGCTTTACTCACAGCTTGGCTGTTCGAGCAAGTCGTCAGTCGAACGTTATCGAACTGCATGCGTCTTTTGTTGTGAATAAACTTATGTATATGTATATCTCCCTCCCACAAATTTCACTTGAAAACAGGGTTCTAGTCTCAGAAGCACTGATTGAGTACTGTATGCAACAAAATATATCAGACAATTACACGCACGTATCGTTTCCGACGCTGCGATCTGATGCGGTATGTCCACTGCTACATGTAGTACTGTATCAAAGCCGTTCATCGACGTTCAAATCCTGCGCAGGCTCCCGCGAATCCTTCGGCTATCGTGGTCGATTCGAAAAAAACTGAAAGGAAAAGGCGATCTATGGCTGTAACAAACAATTTCCAAATCCCTCAGTCTAGGTTCCCAGCAGATCTCAAAACTACTATACCCCAGTGGACCCCCCCCCCTCCCCGGCTATACCGTATTCAGACCTGTACATCCTATTGCGGACTCACGCTTGCCTATGGACTTCAACGCGCATGTTCACGGGATGCCAGTATCCTGCCCAGCGACTCGGAGTGCTCACCTGATAACTCAACAACGAGCTCGGAGAAGCCCGGGTCTCAGCCACAGCAGCACCGCATCCAGAGGCAAAGAGTAGACTCAGAAGAAAGGGAAGAGATTTTCCCTCAGGCTGTTGTTGATGAGTGATCATGATCAGTTACGTATCTCATTTCGAAAACATGGTCAAGTTCTTCGATTTGATTCGACTTCTGGCGTTCTTCTCGCTCTCTCGGCGCTTACTGCTTTGGTGTAGGGTTCTAATTCCTCTGCGCGCCTTTTCCTACTAGCGTGCTGGTGATACAGAATAGTAGGTGATGTGCATCCCCAAGCTTTGTTTGTTCGCTACATTTCTTAGCTTCAAACCACAGATGAGGATGATGATGGATGATGATGTTCCGCGTCTTTGTACTTCGAATCTTGTATCATCTTCACCGCGACGCTCGCTCTACTCAGAAGGCTTATTGCATTGTCGCATTTATTAGGACACAGACTTTCGACTTGGGAGTCGATCTACCACTGACACATCTGAAACGCTCGCCAGTTTTTTTTTTGTGAACCATGACATGATGCGGGTGTCGGCCGCGATCTCCCGACGCGCGCATTTGACGTAGTAGGATGCCGCGGCGCTTCAAGTGTGCGCACTGCGTCGAGGTGATTCGAGCACCAAAAGTATCAGCAAAATCGCGATACTCTCTCTACTCGAAGCTCCGGAGAAAAGCGCGCGGGCGTCCCGGAGACAAAAAAAAAACATGACGAACTCTGGCTAATACACTTCGCCCAGGAACACTCGCGGTTACTAGGCTCTGATTCGCTTCAGTCAGCGGATGGAGATCTCGCGCTACGAATGGAACTATCGTGTATTTGATAGACATTATGCGTGCGTGAGGTGTCCCCGCGAAGCTTTCAAGCTGTTGGGGGGGCTGTGTCCTGATTGGCCAAGCGATTGCAGTTTCTAGGCGTGGGGGTTGCCAGTGGGTTGGACTCGCCCCTTCGTCCGCTGCACGCCGGTCACTGGCACCTCGTCCGCCGCCCATCTTGAACCCTCGCCCGATGATAGCCGTCTGTCTGGTGCAGCCCGCTTTTTCGTGGCACATGCTCGACGGCCTCAGGCAGTCTGGCATCAGCTTCCAGAGACTCCGAAAGGCTCGTGAGTCGCGATTCCCGATTTTTTTTTTGTGCGGGTATGTTTTGCCTGTGTGTGCATGCGTATATGTACATCATGATGTGGCATGTGTACAAGGACCCCCTTGGACCCACGTGTCGCGTCGCGTCGGAGACGGAGACCGGGGGTATAGTGGCACCAGACTAGCATCTATCGTACTCTCGAACTGATTTGTGGGTTGACGCTGTGAAGATTATTCACCGGGTCCAAGAGATCTTGGATCCACGCAAACACACCCCACTAGACACCACTAACTCGAACGCGTCAACACCCATCACCGGGGCTGTCTCTCCGGGAACCACTTATTATCACTCAACAACGCTAGACTACAAGTGTCGCTCCTTGTTCTCCTCTGCTCCACTATGCCCTTTGTTCCCCACTCTATCGTTCGTATCTGGCAGACTCGGATCCTGACATTGCCCACCATCCGGCCAGGGATCTCATCGCGATCTCTGGTTCACTCGCGCATACAGGACAAAGATGAAAGTCGAAACGCTAACGAAAACAGGGCTGGCAGCGTCCGCTTAGTCCTACCAGTAACCTGTATACCGTGGTATCATGCCCCTCAAACAGCAAAACGAGCAGACCTATGCCATTTGCGCTTTCAAATTTTATCTCGTTATTCGACAGACATAATTGCACGTGCCATCGCCATCGCGTGCACTCTCGCATCAGATTCTTTGGACTACCGGACGATGATGATGCATAGAGATGGGCCCATTCTACAATCCAATCCGCTCACGATGTTCTCGCTGACCGCAGTCACCACATGTGGTATGTGTAAATCCTGCTAGCGAGCCGACGTCTTTCTGTGCATGAACACCAACGACCTTGAAACACACCGGTCCACATCCCGCACACACACGCTCACAAAAAATAATACATTGCACGTTAGTTTTTCCCAGCACAATTAAGTACGCAGCCTCCTATTTCAGGATACCAGGATCATCATTGGCCCGGAGATCCCCTGCGCGCCTCCATCTAAACTTCGGAGAAGGCTACCCTTAACGTCTAATCTCAGATGATATCCACTGTGCCACGAAAAACACCTCCTGGAGCCCGATACTCTCGCATCGGGGCGGCCTTTATCTCTTGTTATGTGTTAATACACCATCAGACAGCCATACGCGCCCTCTACGCAGGACTAGTTCGGTTTCCTTCGTTAAAATAGGTTTCAAGTTTCCTGCTTTCTCTCTTTCAGTTTTCTAAAATTTTAGGAGAGTCTAGGTGTGCCTTTTGACCACCCCCCCTGCTCTAAGCTATGTCTGTATTAGATTAAAAATGCATTCTGTCTTCTCTGAGTATGCAAGTTACTGCTCTACGTTTTCCGATGTAATTAATCACTGGCAGAAACTAGAACTGTCCTTTTGCCCTTAGCAACGGAGGGGATCATTCTTCTTTTGGGCTTATACTAATATGTACAGGGAGTTTTGTGACAGAACCGTGTAAGTAGACGTTTGAGGAAGATGTCAAAGAGCAAGTTGCGTTCTATAAAGAGCTTGTGCTGTGATTGGTTGCTGCTATTTACTAGTATTAGTAGTGAGTCTATTTATGGCCAATCTGCTTCCGGACATCATTGATGTGGCTTACGGCAGCAGGATTTTGGCTGCGCGCTCGACGACGACTGGCCCGAGTGTCGACGACGGCCTCCTAACTCTTTCTTCAACGTACTACACCCATCTCGAGCAAGATGGCACCATTCAACCTCGACGCATGCATTGAGCAACTGATGCGGAAGCAGCTGTTACACGAAGCGCTCTTGCGCGAAATCTGCGAGAAGACGAAGGAGGTGCTGATGCGGGAGAGCAACGTCGTCCACGTTAGCGCTCCCGTGACTGTTGTGGGCGACATCCATGGGTGAGGAGCTGTTTCTAATGCACACTTTCGTGCTAAAAAATGCTGATGAAACGCGATGGATAACTCATTCCCGAATAAATAAAAAACAGGCAGTTCTATGATCTCGTAGAGATCTTCCGCATAGGTGGCTACGCGCCGCACACGAACTATCTCTTTCTCGGTACGAACCTCTCTCTCTCTCTCTTTGCACTCTTGTTCTTCTAGTTCTAAGCAAGTGATGTACTGATGTGGATTCTAACCCCTTGTTCTCTGCTTGATGCTGTAGGGGACTATGTCGACCGTGGACTGTTCAGCGTCGAAACCATCTCGCTCCTGACTTGTCTAAAGCTTCGGTATCCCGATCGTGTGCAGCTCATCCGGGGCAACCACGAGTCTCGCGCTGTCACGCAGGTGCGTATACCCCCCCTTTCCCAAAACAAAAACCCTACTCTTATACACACAACACATTTCTCACAAAATCGAAAAACATAAATGGGTAGACGTACGGATTTTATACCGAATGTGTGCGTAAATACGGATCGGCGCACGTGTGGACGTACTTCACGGACATGTTCGACTTCTTGACTCTGTCGGTGGTGATTGATGACCAAATCTTCTGCGTGCATGGAGGTGAGCTTTCATGAACCAAAGAATGAGAAAAAAAAATTGATTCGTTTCTCCGTATCATTTACTGACCTCGCGTTGCCCTCGTTTTACAACTCCGATGCCTTCGCACCGGCTAGGGCTGTCACCGTCGATCCATTCAATAGACCAAATCAAAGTCGTCGATAGATTCCGAGGTACGTGCACCTGATTTACTGACATCTCGGGCTCGGGCTTAGTGTCCTTAATTAATTGATGATGTCTTCTCTTCCGTGGGCCAGAAATACCACATGAAGGCCCGATGGCTGATCTCGTCTGGTCTGACCCCGATCCGGACAAAGAAGACTTCGCTATCTCCCCTCGGTTAGTAATGTTCCTGTGGTTTCCTATCCATAATGTCCTGTTTGTCCGTTAGATTCGCCTTGCTGACAAGATTTTGCCCAAAATTCTAATAAAATTAAATAGCGGAGCGGGATATACCTTCGGCTCCGGCGTTGTGCGCAAGTTCCTCGAGATTAACAATATGACACACATCCTCCGCGCACATCAGCTTTGCATGGAAGGCTACAGTGTTCTATACGACGATCTTCTCTCCACCGTCTGGTCCGCGCCGAACTACTGCTACCGCTGCGGCAATTCGGCAAGCATTCTCGAGGTCGGGCCCGGAGGCCAGAAAAACTTCAACGTTTTTGAAGCTGCACCGGAAAACGAACGGGACGGTCCAATCCAACAACAGTCGATGCAGAATGCAGACGTGAAGGTATGTTCTACTCTTAATTTTCCTTCTGTCCACTTGACTCCTTTCTCTCTTAATGAACCGCGTTCTTCCCGCACAAGACAATTTAACTAACTCGCATGCGATTTACAGCTCCCAGAATACTTTTTGTAAAGAGGAAAGAAAGAGAGAAAGTTGAAAACGCTGTACACCGATCGATCGTCGGAGTGCAATGAGGCAGGAGCCAGATCGTTGGAGGCCATATATCCATAAATTCTACTACAAGCAAGCTATCCGCGGGCGGTGGAGGTATGCTACAAGAAGAAGAGAGACGCTGGAGGATCCCGTTCGCGCTTTGACAAGGCGAATCCCATACCATGAACATTATGCAATCGCATCGCATCGCGGCCGTCTGTTATCTCCTCGGAACAGCGGGCTGTAGGCAGCGAGAACGTACAGTCCGTGTCCGCGTACGTCCTGTATCCTCGACGTCGAACATTCCTCGCACCTCGCACTGCCTATCTGGCTTTCGCCTCCGCATTATACATCGCACCATGTCGGCCTCGCGACTTGTCGCATGCTTTTGGAAATGGGGCGAGGTGGGCAGCACGATACGATGATATGTATCTTGGTTTCGGTGACATACCGTCCGAGTACCGTGTCAAATCGAATGCTGGATGTAAACCTTGCTCACTGCACAAACCAAATTGAGCAGGTACTTGCACGCCGATCAGCGGGTCTGATGGTGCTCGGGTGCTGACAACGACCGGTATTTGCGCATATGGTGTGGGGGATTGTGAAGACAGCGGATGCTTTTGTTCATTGCAGATCATACAGAAAATACTCAAAATTGTACAAGGTGCTAGGCTACATGTGCGAAATATGAAGGCGTCATTTACAGACGATGAAACTTGAATCCAAGAAAAGCGAGTCAATGCGCAAACGAATATACAAATCAAGCGGCAACAAATTATACACGGTACGCTATACTGAAAGCCGAAATAAAAGGAGGGATAAAGTAAAGAACCTGAATACAAACGCAAAGCGCGGAAGGAGATGGATCGGAAAAGAAGACAATGACGGGAGGATATGAGCATAAAAGGCATCGACAACTCAGGCTCAGGCTGATGTTTGACGGTGGCGCTGAGACTGATGATATTCATTGATCCTAGATGCACCTTGACAACAAATCTGAACTTGACATGCAGATGCGGTATCCTTCGCTCCCCTCAACACGTAAAATGCACCTTCCGGAACCAACACACAAAGTCTCCGGGAGGGGTTGAGAAGCAACGTTGCCTGAATCGAGTTTTCATCTGGGCATGGCGACTTGATAGTGCACACTAAGTTTTAGTCAAAGAAATGTTCGTCGGAGGTGAAACGGACTGAAAGTGGATGCCATGGATGAGAAAAGGTGGGATTTAAGGCGACCAAAGGTACAGAGAATTTAGGCGAGCAGATGAATGGTTTAGGAAAGAATGGCTCGATTGGTGACTAGCCTTCCGCTACGACCTCGCACTATTGGTAGTCAAAGTGAGGGGGGGACTGGCTGAGGTACGACGAGTCCGAATAGTCCGTCTCGATCTCCATGTCAATCTCACCCAAGTCCGAGTCGATGTCGGACCTCAAGTACTTGTCTGCCACGTCCGAAGCGGTCGACCATTCATATTTTTTTCCGTCCATGATTTGATCCGCATCTTCTCCGCCAAGCCTCCCACAACGACTCGAAGGAGAAGAACATGCGAAACGCTGTTGGTCTGTCGTGAAGTAAATGTCGGAATACAAGACGCTCGCAAGCGACATGCAGCTTATCCATGTGCTAACGCTCGTCGTTGAACAGATACTCGAGCGGTTAGAATTCGTATTTGCAACGAGATCCTCATGATCCATGGACATGAAATCTGACTCGCGCGTCTGCTCTGAGTCAGGCAGCGAGTACGGCTTCGGCTCTTCCATTGAGCGAACGGAACTCCTCGTCACCCAGGCAGATTCCCGTACGTGATCCTGTCAAATCGCTAGTGAGTCGCAAGCTCATTGATGTATTTCCGTCTCCTTACTTTGTGGTCAATATTAGACCAAGTAAAGAGATGTTGTGAGCCGCTGCCTTCGGGAAGCAGCCCCACGACCCCCGCATCAGAGGCAGACCTGAACTTCTGGAAGGACATGAGCAAGCATCGCACCGACTTTTATTTTCTTGTGCTTACCTCCTGATCATCATGATCACCTTCTATGCAGACCGATTGTTCCAGCTGTCGCGTCTCAGATGTTGTTCGCAAAAATTCGTCCTCAGAATCTTTCACGCTATACTGCATGTGATCGTGCATCCAGGAGGTGGCCGCAGTTTCATGATTCGCACAAGGTATCGTAATATCCTCGAGTATCATTCTCTTGTCTTTGGAGAGACTAAGATCTCGCAGAAGACTCTCAGATCCGCTTTGTCGAGCTAGTTTGACAGTGTTACACATGTCGGCTTCACAGCTATTGTAGCCGGAATCATCAACAGCGCTGAGGTTGAAGGAAGCTTCTGAACTGCTTGACTTGTCCAAATTGCCTACAACGCTGGTCGACAAATGGACTCTAACTTCGGATCCGTTTCTCAACCTGAGCTCATGCTAACAGTAACCCAAGGTGAAAATGTCATACAACTAAGATGGAAATAATTGCACGAGAAAGGCTCACCATTTTAACAATAAATGACAGATCATCCGTTAGACTTCCGTTGTCTTTTTCGAGTGTTTCGGACGTCTGGAATAGCTCGCTATGATCGTGAACAATATGAACTTGCGAGCAACTGCCGCTGCCAGAAACGAGATGGTCGATCGACTTATCTCTGGTGGATCCACCGTTTTCCTCGTTCACTTTTCCCGATCGATTGTTTAGAAGCCTCGAATCGTCTTCTTTGATTCGATATACCTCCTCGGAGATGGTGCACTGTGGAATTCTCGAGCCGGATGCAGGTTGGAAAAACTCCTGCCCGGAATCCTGTACGAACAAATTCAAGAACAATTAGTTGGTTTCGGAAGTTTGTTTCGTTTCTCTCGAAATTAACATACTTTTTCAAATTTTATAGCAGAGGAAAACAGTTGATTCTCCTCCACACTGGGAAATATCCAGCAGGGATCGTACACGCACCTCGCATCAGCGAAGACATAAAGAACGTGATCGCTCGCGCGCTGGAAGAGCTCCAGCTCGAACGGCCCAGCATCAGCACCCCTTTGCTTAGTGGATTCATCGACGTAGTTCTGTAAGGTCAACTGAGTTGGTGAGTGCATTGAAATCTCAACTGTATCAGGACGCACATTCTCGATTGTGACATAGGAGAGGGCTTCTTCGCGGTTAGGGCTATAGATTAACGATGCATCCGCAAATATCTCAAGCATATCGTTTGCCGACTCTTGCTCAACATGCTGTTTCTGCTCGACATCGACTGAATTATATCTTTCCTCGTCCTAAGCCGTAGTGAGTTTGGTGTTCGCCGTTGTATTATGGAGGGAATTCTAGGACTTACCTCAATCCTACGGACCACTTCAAATTCCTCAATGTCGAGCAGGTTGTCGATCCCATCGACAAAGTCAACAAGGTTACTGGAGGAAGTTAACGAATCCGTAAAGCTCAGCTCCGTGCAATGGATGTCTCTCACGTCAATATCGACGAGGGGCTCCCCATTTTCGAGCACATCGTTCATTGAAGATCTCAAGCTAGCGCAATCCGAATCCTCTCCCGTCGTGATCAGGTACATATCTCGATCTTCGGAAGGCTGGGGGCAGGATTGAGCAAAAACCATGCTGGCACAATCAGGATTCCGATCATTCGTTGAGTATACTTCTGTCCAGAGACCAAGGGCCGAGGGTGGGATGCGCTGAGGCTCTTCTGCTCCAAGGCTGATATCACCAAATACACTCGACAATTCAGCCCCTGGAGACCAAGACCAACGTAGCTGGGTCACATCGCCGTCATCAGAGGGATATCTTTGCTCGTCCGATTCTTCATCCACCTGTCTCCCTTGAGAAGGTAAACCAGTTTCAAGGAGTAGGAGAAGCTCCTGCAGACTCCTGCTTGACTTCGCAGCCTGGTGGTTTACTTCTGGCTCTCTCTGGGCCGGGTATGCTTCGACGATTGGCGATCCATGCATGCGATCCGACGCATTCGCATTCGCACTCACATTCGTATCGCATACTTGAGCCCCCAAACTCACAGATTCAGATATGTGATGATAGTCGATTGTGGATCCCGAAGATGGCGGACTCTCCAGGTCACCGAAAGTCTCCGTATCATCGTTCATCGTCGCACTTGGATCAGCACGGGCATCCACGGCGGCAGCCGAGCCACTTTCATCGATACCATCGAAGTCCACCTCCTCTACCCATGCATCTCCTTCTCGTCCCTCCGTAAACATAGCAAGGCTGGCGAGGACAGAAAGACTGCCCACATCGAGCGCGCTCACCCTCCCTCCGCTGTCGATATCCTTGCCCATACCGATTGCTAGATTTTGCTCGTCCGAAAGCGACACTGATAGGTTCAGCAAACCCTCAAGCGACGCAAGAGTAGCGATCGCACTTTTCCGCAGGCTCCTCCGATAGCTGCTCCTTTCCCTAACCATGGACGCGAGGGAAGATACCGAAGCCGTTGTTGCGGAAGCTGATAACTGAGGCACGCCACCCACTGAGAGAAGCGAAGATCCAGAAAACCGTCGCTCATCTTCATCGTCCCAGAGCTCGCCAGTAAAGTCACCTTCGGTATCCTCCTTATCCCCCTTTTTAGTCTCTGAGAGGTCAGGAATAAGCAGAGGTGTTTGGCAACCCTGAACCCGCACTGCCATTCCCGCAGTCCATGTGTAACGCCCACGCTGGGATACGAAGTCACGCTTCTGCACTGCGCGACAGGGAGTGTCCTTCCCAGCCAGCGGGGTGGAAGGTGTAAAGAGCGCCTCGTCCTCTTCGTCCCATAGATCTCCAGGACCATCCGCGCTCTGCCGCGAGCGGGAGGCTGGGAAGATACATGCCCGAACATCGCTAGCGGTCTGGCCAAAGATGTCAGCGAGGTGCGCAGACAAAACCTGAGAAAAAGGAAGCGGGAGATGGAGCTGAGCCAGAAAGAGCGCCTCCCGACTGAAGGATTCTAGCTCGCCTTCGAAATCGGTTAAGTTCAAAGTAGCAGGTGCAGAGATCGAACGCGTTAAGGAAGTCGTTGAAGTCGAAAATGACGCCATGGTAGTCGATGAATGATGGGGTCGAAGCATGGATTCACCAAGGTCTTCCAGAGCACTCTGTGCGCCAGAAAGGCTGGATCGTATCATATTTTGCGTGACATTGACCGGCATGAAAGACGGGACAGCAGGAAATTCATCCAGTTTGACAGCAAGCACAGAGCCCAGCGTAGAGAGCGAGAGGGTCGTGTCAATCGTGACTGAGAGGACAGTTGTGGACGATAATAGAGCTGAACGGGAAGTTGTGCCTGAAGTACACATCTCTTCCACAACTTCGCTTTCTTGACCAGTCAATGAGTCCGCTGCTTCAGTGTCGGCAGAATTGTGGGAACTCATAGTAAGTTGGGTGACTACTTGGTCCTCCTCTTCTTGCTCTGAAGCGGAGTACTTTACTAAAGGATTGTTTTTCGTCGTCGTTCCTTCGATGACAAGTGATTCGGCTCCTGTGAATTGCGCTTCCCGGCATTGAGAATCAGAAGACGAGGAGGCTGGCTCAAGAACAGGTTCTATCGAAGGATAAGTAGTCTCATATCCAGGCTCTGTGTCATGTCCTTCTAGATTGGCCATCAGCCGCACTGCATCTTCTACGGACATAACTTGTGAATCATCTGGTTTCGCATTAGATTCAGCAGAACTAGATCTTGATGTAGTCGAGGAAAGCACGGAGGGCCGCGAATTGAAAACACCAGTGGTCGACAGCCTGCTATTAGCCTCGGTCAAGATACACGTTGAGGATCGTCGAACTTGACCAGACAGTTCTGGAAGCTCAGGGTCAATTACATCTGCATATGCGCTAAACTCTCCTAGCATGGAGGACAGAGATGGTAAAGAAATCAAGGGTGCGCTCTGTTGAATTTCGCGTGATGTGGACGGGCCTTCCGGTTGACAAGGATTTTCCGACGCTGAAGGCTGCACATCAGACTCTTTGGATACAGAAGAGAAGATAGTTCCACTGCTAGGAAAAGTACAAAGGTCGGATTCCATGGTAGGTGGAGCAGGTAGGTAGTAGTTGACACGAGCAATGTAGACGGACTTCACTGGTAGTCGGGGCGTGTGTGGTGCGACCTGGACAATCTGGGAGCGTACATGCACCGAAGAGCGTACGCGAGACTTTCTCAATATCCGGGCAGCACGACGGGCATCGAAACGGCGCTTCGCCAGCATGATAGGAATGAGAGACGCGACGACCAGGATGGGTATGAGGCAGCCAAGCACAACAGAAACGCAAGAACTGTCATTTGAGCACGATCCAACAGTAGTATTTGAGGAGTCCTCACGATGAGAAGGTGCCATCGTTGGGAAGTAAAGATCGTGGAGTAAACGAAAGGCGAATAGTTGGCAGATGAGAGAGAACGAATGAAAAAGTTGAGGTGTCCGAATGAGCGACTTCTGCCACCAAAGTTCCTGTTCCCGGCAAGTTGCGGACTTTAGAAGTCCGCAATGATTGACGATGTTGAACCGTGCTGTGCTTCTCAGGAAACCTCTATTTGTTTATCTACATACGCTGAATCTAAACTCTTCGCAGAAACTCATCATTACTCACATCCTCCTTCCCAGGGTCTCCATTGACCTCTGAGTCTCACGTTTGTACTTGATATATCTGGCGCCACATGTAATTACTAAATTAGTCAAAGAGCAAATAAACCAAACTTTAAATAAACAAAGTACAAAGTGAGACTTCAGAGGTCAATGGGACCCTGGTAGAAAACTCTTTGTAAGCAAGCCCGCTCGTTGTCGCGACGCGCCGCCAGGAACCGCCGCCGCAGTATGGCGGCCTTCATACAATTGCGCCTGCTTACCTTTGAAGCTTCGGACCTTGTATATATAGTACTTTCTAGTATAAGGATTGTAGTTATGCACTAAAAATTACCAGCAGGACCATGAGCTGAAAGTAATGGTGTATATTCATGTAATTTGACAATATATGCATATAGTCAAACTCCCAAAGCTTTTTAACAGCCCAAGATTTTACTTATTTGAAGCAGATCAGCTCTCTTAGTAGAATCCCAATGTTATGTAGCTTTAATTTATGCTAGAGCCGTACTTGCTCTTGAGAAACCGAGGCCGCCATAATGCGGCGGCGGTTCCCTTAGAAGCGCCGTAACAATGAGCGGGCTTGCTTACAAAGAGTTTTCAGCCAGGGTCCCATTGACGTCCGTAAGTTCCAAGTTTCAAAGTTTGGTTTATTTGTTCATTTACTAATTTAGTAATTACATGTGGCGTGGACGTCAATGGGACCCTGGGAAGGAGGATGCATTACTCATAGAAAATCCATAAGCTGATACCGCCTCTCTTGGCCCGGGGATGAACGGTGAAGATGAGATTTGGAGTCGGCGGCTATGATGAAGTTCATTGCTGACACTAGGGACGTCAATGAGCGGCATTAGTGAATGATGGAGCTACGCGGTTCAGCACAGTGCTAACCCGCATAAATCGGAATGCTTAGAAGGACGAAGGCTATGTCGGGAGCGCATGCCATTTGGAGGTATGGTGTTTAGCAGAAATCTAGTATATATAGTCTTCTAAAGCACCTATAGAGAGAACGAACATCGTTGACCGCTGGATCAGTAATGGATCGACCCTCTACTGCCCAGGGGCTTATAACTGCTTTCCTCGTCCTTGCGCTATTATGGAGGGCTGTTGGCTCAGGAATACGCCGCTACTTCGTACAGAAGATGACGGTAATGAATGATATCCCGAACCTCGGACTCCCTCGGCCAGACGAAAAGCGCATCAATGGTACAGCAGTCATTTGTGGCGGGAGGTAAGTGCCATAGAGCTATGGAACTTGGAAGCGTACAATCGACTGAAGCTTTGTTTGCTCAGTGTGGCTGGCTTGTGGGCTGCGCGGATATGTGCTGACCATTTCGAAAAAGTCCTCGTTATCGAGCCAGAGGAATGGACTGCTAGCGAGGAATCTGGAGAAGCATTATACGATGAGAATGGTGTGCAAAGAGAGGGCAGTCACGGGCACATGAGAAAGCGAGTTTTTCAGTATAATGCTGTTCATGGTGAGTTGTACTGTACGCCTTGCTCACAAGATGGTCAATTGTAGTGACTACTTTACTGCAGGTTTCCAGCCTATGGCTCTTCGGGCGCTCAGAAGACTTCTTCCTGACTTCGATGCAGAAGTCAAGAACGCTGATGGACGGTAATATTTCTATATCTTTTCAAAAGAGGCAGTTGCGTGACCCTGATTATTTATTTCATCTGCAGCATTCTTGTGGGCAACGTTAAATTCTTCACTCATGGAGGACTCGTCGTCAGGGCACCAATACGGCAGTATGCCTCTAATTTGAAGGACATAGAAAACTTCTTCATGAGTCGTGATGCGTATGAAAGGGTTCTACGCGGTCTCGTCCGGAAGTCATCCAAGAGAATTGGCTGGCTCACTGCTACCGCGACTGGACTTAGGTTTAAGCCCGGAGACTCGTCCAGAGTCCAGTCGGTCCTAATTCGCACATCGGAAGGTGTTGAGAAAGAAATCCCTGCAGCACTCGTTATCGGTGAGCCAAATTGCGAAATGCATCGATGCGACTGACCATCGTGTTGATATTTTGCTGCTGAAGATTGTTCCGGACCTACGCAGGCTGGTTTGAAGTGGCTCAAACGCTTGTATGCCACAGAGTCTCTGATTCCTCGACGTGGTAGTGTACCTTTCGAGAGCTTAAGAATTGAATACAAGACATCTCAGTCAGGTGTCCGACATCGAATATTTGTCCCGAAGGAGGTTCGAGCTCGGCTTCCCATTCCTGGCGGATACGATAATGCAGGCTTCATCTACGTGTTCTTGCCTCGCCCTGGAGTGGAGCGATGTTTCTTCATGCTTACCCGGATTGAAGGCCATCGCAGTGAGTCCTCATGAACTTTTTAGGCAGTTGGATGGATAATTGACTTAATTACGGCAGTCGAAATGTACTTCGGAGGATGGAACAACCCACCTACGCCAAATACTGTCAAGGATATCAACGGATACTTCAAGGACTTTGAGGCCAAGGAAGCAGTGCCTTCTTGGCTTCTCGAGACCGTGGATATGCTGATTGAAAGCCAAGGAGCGGTTGAAACGGAAAGGGAGCCTATTCGCAAGTTTACGTCCTTTCTTACGCCAGATCAAGGACTGACATATAGTCCTTCACCATATGTAGCTGGAATGTCATGGGTTCGCTATGATAAGGCTCCATGCCATCCTTCGAACTTCATAGCGATTGGCGACTCAGTAATGTGCTTGAACCCCACATTTGGGTTGGTTTTCTTGCTGCATACGAGTTCGCCGTAAACTAACTCAAGATTGATGTTGCAAGGCAGGGCTGCAGTAAGGCCGCCGTCGGAGCAATCACGCTGGACGGCTTGCTGAGGTCACACAAGTATCAAGATGCTCTCAACCTCCCTGGAGACTTTGCTCACACGTTCTTCAAGACGCAGAACGACAGGATTGAGGGCATCTGGCAAGTCGAGTTTGGGTGCAATGTTGACGTCACGCTAACTTTTCTCTTCTATTAATTAAGGGATGGCTCAAAGCCTATGGGTAAGCGGTCATCACACGTGAACAGTGATAGACGACTTACTCTATCTGATCGTAGATTATCAATGGGAATCAACGACACCGGTTAAAGGCGAGAAGCGAAGCGACGCAGATTTCCAAGGCGCATACTCAAGCGCCTTGATAAAGTTGGCGATAGATGTCAGTCCAATTCCTTGCATATCGAACTCCCGCATATATTTTCAGACTATTGATCATCCCGCGCCTTTTAGGATGATAGCATCGACTCAACGTTCTGGCATGTCCAGTGCTTCCTTGCACCTCCTACAGACGTGATGCACCCTACTATCGTGGTGAAGGTCCTTCTATTATGGTTAAAGCAGTGGATGGAGGCTAGAAGTTCAAAGCAAATTGATATATAATTTGAGCTACTCCGATAAGCGCAAATTTGGATAGCGCATCAGTTGTTGAGATATTGCCATGCTTTACTTAAAGGCATTGTAATATTAATGGGTGTATAACTTTACACAAATAGCACCGGAACCTGCCGTCCGTTCGAATAAGAACGTCAAAAATCTCCAATATTAAATAGTCCAGAAGATGTGTATCTGTGGATTCAGAGTTTGATGGATCGCGATATTGATCAACGAAAATGTGACCCTGAACTGATATTGTGATATGACGGTGTTCCCAGAATGAAGGCAGTAGCGTTAAGGTGAGGAGTTTCACCGTCGAACTATATGGGCTCTGTCGATAGCGTCAAGCAGAATTTGCAGGTACTGAGAGGTTCGTTACGACTTCACCACTACCAAAAGCCGATGTACGTAGATAAATCAATTGATGTCATATTCCATTCTCCGGTAGTCTAATTGCTAGATAAATTACCAAATTCCGAGATGAACGTTACTGGTTGTGAAATGATAGCGGCAGGTTGCAAAAGGTATGATCCAAACGTGAAAAATAAGAAAGGGTCCACTTTGTACGTTAGGTAAAGGCTGTAGACTAAATTAATATATCAAGTTAAACGTATACTGGATAGTGAAGGAATGTAAATCCGGTTAGTGGCGTTTGAGGTACTCCTTGGGTATCTTTTTGATGGCCTTCTCGCGGTCCTCGATGATGACGACACCCATTCCGCCCATGAGATGAGTGTTCAAGTGGCAGTGGAACATCCATGCACCAGGGTTGTCGGCAATGAAACGCAGAACGCCGTGGCCACCGACGCCGACGGTGAACCCATCGCGGTAGACCGGGTTCACAAAGTTGAGGGTCGACGCCTTGGCCTTGATGGCAGCGGCCACGTCGTTGTAGCCGAAGTTCTCCGAGTCCGAGCTGGAGACAACGTAGAAGTTGTGGCCGTGGAGATGCAGTGGGTGGGCAATTAGGTTGGAGTTGTTGATGATGATATCGACAACGTCGCCCTTCTTGATGCCGAGGTCGAGCACAACCCCGTCCTTGGGCAGAGGGTCGGCGAACAGCACGGGGGTCCCAAGCTCCATGTCCATGCTCATCATGCTACCGTCCTCGGCGAGCGAGAAGCTGACTGCGCCAGTGCGGTTAGAGTAGAGGCGAATGGTCTTGTCGGCGGCTCCGGTAGGGGGCTTGATGGTATCGAGTGGGTACGCAATGGAGCTATTGAAGGCAGTGTAGTTGCCGACGATATCAGCGCCGATGTTCTGGTAAACGGTGACATTGGCGGACGGTTGGTCGGGTTGGCCGACGTCGTCAGGGTACGACAGGAAAGCGACGGACTCGATGACCTGGGCGAGCTCGGGGGACGCGAACCGCAAGCCGTATATGCCGTCGTCCTTGTCGGTTTTGACCAGAACGAGGAATCTTTGGCCGACGCCAACGTAGAGCTGGTGGACGAGCTGGGGCTGGATATAAATGCCCTCCATCATGACAACGTGGAACGGATGTGAATCAATGGAGAAATGAACTCCCATCTCACCACCCATGTTCGACACGTCGAACAATTTCCATCGCGAACCGTTGACGTAGATGACCTCTCGGTCGGTGTAGGTAGGCGTGCATTGGAGGGAGTTTCCTGGTGCCTCGAGAGCCTTCTGGTCCACACCGGGGAAACCGTTGATGACGGTCATGTTGACGCATCCTTGAGAGTCAAAGCCGACGGTGACGCCACCGGAGGCAGCAAACACACCAGCAACACGCCACGCCCCGACGTCAGAAATTGCCTGGGAATCCTGGCACACGACACGGCCCTTGCCGTTGATGAGGTACGACTGAATGCAGGGCGGGTCAATTCCGTACTTGAACTCACGAGTCAAGATAGCATCGGACGTCCACTTGTACCAGTCAGCAACAGCAAGCAAAGTAGGCTCCTTGTCAAGGGCAAGAATCTCCTTGAGGTCCTCAGTGTCCGTCGTGATGAGCTCATACGGTTTGGGACGCGACGAGCTGGGCCTGATGTAGATACCGCCGTACACACCATCCTGATATCTAGCGCGGAGGTGAGCATGATACCAGTAGTTTCCATACTGTCCCTCGGTGGTGAAGTTGTATCTGAACGTGGAACCAGGCGAGATGGGGTACTGGGTGATTCCGGAAGCGCCGTCTAGCCAGGGCGTGTTGAGCTGGTGGATTCCGTGCCAGTGAACTGTGATGTCGACTTCGAGGTTGTTGTAGACGAGGATGTTCAACCAGTCGCCTTCGTCGCAGGTGATCATCGGACCAGGCGATGTCCCGTTGACCAGGAACACCTCCCGGTAGACACCGTCGGGAGCCTCATAGGACGTAGTCAAATTGAGAACGTAGGAGACAACCTTGGCAGAGGCAGAGGCGACCAGAGTCAGGACAAGCACGAGGAGGACGGCGGAGCGTGCAGCAGCCATTTCGCGAGCGTGAATGAATATGGCACTGAAGCAAGGCCATTGCAGACCACCAGAGCGTCTTAAGTAGGCATCTCGTCGACTGCCCGGCGGCTCCGGACTCCGACGAACGGACGAAAAGACGAAAGGACAAGCAGCTAGCAAAAACGGCTTAAACATTTTTGTCGATTTCATATTGCAACTCAGCTGTCATATCGATCAAAATGCTGCTACCGGACTTTGAAGCACCGGCGACATACAGGTTGATTGAGTAGCTCTTCGACTGCAATGAGGCTTTCTGTGAGGTTTTTGTCAAAGATTCACCCGCTTGCACGAGGAGAAAGACTGGCTGTTAACTACAACTGGTAGAGAACGCTGCATAAGTGAGTTGCGCTCAGAAACGAGGAGGCCACCGCTTACCGGAAGACGTACAGCCACTTTCTGACCCTGACTCGGATCGAAGTTGAAAGCCCGCGTGCCAGGGGAGCCAGGGGAAGTGCGCAAAAGTCGGGTTCCTGTATACCTGTAAGAGCTTCATATGTCAGAATGTAAATCAACAAGAAACATATTATAGATAAACCGATTTTTTTACACGTAGCTGGTGCAGAGCAGACGTAGGAAGATAGTAAGGTACAGGGCTTACCGGCACTCGGATTTAGTTCATTAGCGACCGCGGTCGGCTAAAACGACGGACAAATTGCTATGTCAGAACGTCACCATTTTCTCAATATATGGAGATAAAATTTATATAGCCTAGAATGTGATCGCGAAGAGTGACAAGAAAAATGTAGGACCATTTGCTCCATGTGGCCTGCGCACAGCATAGCACGGCACAGGATAACTTTGGATATAAATGGCTCAAATGCGAGACAATTATGTTCAAGTAGTTTAACCATATCCGGCGAATGTGAATAGGTAAAACAGTCATCTTGTCGGTCTTGACACCAAATAACTTACTCATTTCTATAATCAAAAGATGAATGAGTAATGCCAGTGGTTAGCTGAACGAGTAGTGGTACGGTTCGAATGGAAAGAGGCCACTTACAGTGTTAACACAGCGTCATCCCTACGCGCAAATCCCAAGTCGCTAACATCGCGAGAGCACCAAGGCGATCGTTCATGATGCAGCCGCGCTCAACCGCTTTTCTAATTCTGACTTGTCCAGTGAAGATAGCGTCCTCGCTGACGCCCACCGCTAGAGTGGTGAAGGGAAGGGAGCTCCAGAAAGTGAGTTTGCTGTTGATGGAGAAGTCACATCCACACCCGTCCGGTTCTTGTCTTCCGTGGCGCCCTGCAGGTCGGTGGTCAGGTGCCTGATGGGTCCATGCTCGATGAGCCTTCGTCCTGACCACAAAGATAGCCTTTTCGGGAGCCTCGTTCGCCTGCAGTCGGATTGCAATATGTAAAGACCGTGCGCGCTTAGGTAGTCAAGCTTAGGGCGCTCTTCAAGACGACACGTTCCCGAACGGTAGACCTTGATCGTCTTGTCCTTCGCGACTGCGGAAATCAGAGTAGGGTGGAGTGAAAGCGGCAGGTGAGATATTGTTGTTGTTCCTTCCTTCATTTGTGCACAACTCTCACTTCATTGCCGTAGTTCATGCCATCAGGCATCCAAGAGCCGAACGATCATATCCTGGCAGCACGGTCAAGACATAGGGAAGCAAAGGTGTTGCGGATGTATTATTTGAAGTTGAAAGCAAGGCTCATTTGTAGCGTAAGTTGCCATTCGAGTACCTGAGGGAATGATCAGAACAGATATGGAGTTCGAGAGCTGAATGCACGCACCTGATCACACTTCCACTGCCTGTCCCATTCTTAAGCTACACAACTTCAGCAGCGAGTCGTGGGCGTCGAGGGTATCCTACGACCGTCGTAGTGCTGATAGGAGAGGGAAGAGGGACGTGGAGGAGGATGTTTATATGCCTGCTCTGTTCCGACTTGGGATGCATATCCGACTTAGGATACAGGTACTATCATACATACATACTTAGTACTAGCGGACTTTGAATACTACAGTACTTATACAACTTTCAACAAGCATTCAAGTTATGTATAGATGTACAAAACAGTTATCATTAGCAAGAACATCCGACATCTTTGTCATTTCAAGCAGCATGGCATAGATTGGAAACGACTACCTACGAGGAACATAAAATAGTGAACATGAAACATGACAGCGATGTAAAATACAAGGACGAAGAGACTCAAAGACTGATCATACCACTGTGAAAAAGACATGAGAGCCATAACGTGCATACAAAGGGGCAAAACTCACATAGTACTGCATTGATGCAACCATCGTTTTCTGGATTATTGGTGATTTGTGCGTACTTGCCGAACACCACTTTGCCTCCGGTCGTGACCATACCCAGTTCGGAGACGTTGACTTCTACAATTGTGCCCTTGGTCATGACGCCGAGTTGAGTATACATAGGTGATTGTGGGTTCTTTTTTACACCCAAAATTTGCAACTGGAAGGTCGCTTTTAGGTCCGCTAGTAAAGGATGCTCAGACTGCAAGTACACGATGAGGAGTTTTTAAAGGACGTACGATGTGTAACATTGGCTTTCTTGTACCGCAAAGCCATTGGCCTCACAAACCGTTCCATCTTCACTGGCTTGCGCGTGAAGCCCTCGCCCACGAATGTCGCCTTCGTCACCATCCGTTTCCATGCCTTCTTCTTGCTCTTTCCCGTGCGCATCACCTTGAACACCTCCTCCTCCGCGACACCGCGCACCTTGGGCAAGGGTACAGCGTACTTCGCAGCCTTCTCCTTCCGCTTCTGCTTGATCGCAGACGACATCGCCTTCGCATCCTTCTGATTTTCACGATCAAGCAAGAAAGTAGGGAGTGCGGAGTCGGGCTCTGCTGCGGACTCTTTTTGCTTGACATTTCTTTCGTCGTGCGCTTTGAGGGTCTTCCGAAGCTGAACCTTCTCGGCGTGTCGCCTAGCATGGAGTAACTTAGCCTTCAGTCCAAAGGCCTTCTGAGCGACTGCAGAAGCCTTGTGCACTGAACGGGCCTCCTTCTTTCGCCTATAAGATCAAACGTCAGAGCTATCTAGACTGAGATTAAACTTGCGTACGTACTTCTTCTCAAAGTAATCTAACCGCCGTCCATGGCGTTTAATGTGCTCTTCGATATACTCGTTCTGTTAACCCGCTTTCAGTGTGAGCTCCCTCCTTTCATAATTGCATATGCTAACCTGAGGCTAATAACGTATGACTGGTTAGTATTGTGATAGTAGATAGCAGGTTCTTCAACTCACCATGATGGTTCAGAACGACGTTAGCGGATAGACGTGAGTCTGGCCGAAATTTCTGAACGTCTGCTTACGTTATATGTAAGTTACATCTTAAAGTTAAAATGTTCCCAGGCTCCCGCAACTTTAAATTTGGAAGAGAAGCCAACCAACTTGAAGTTGAACATTCTTCTTACATCTACAAAAAAAAAACTCTCAAGAACCAAACTCTCGACTCTTTCTTTCATCGAATACAAAGGCTCAGAAAACCACATCTACTACCAGCTCGAATATGCTGTAGTGCTACCTACTCCCGGTCAAGTCGGGAAAATCATTCGCCTGCAAGGGCTTCTATTCACATCTCCGATCTTCTCCAACCTTGTCTGCATGAAACAATCACAGAAGCTTAGAGGCCGGGAAAGCTAGGAATACAGTAGCCGTGCTCGACAGTCCGGAAGTCCTCCTTTCGTCGCTTGATCCGTGCACCCGCCAAGTTTGCGACGTTTTCGCCACAGCACGCTATTCTACAGTGCCCTAATCTTTGTCTGCAATCTCCCCGATGTTACTTTCGCCAACATATGCATAGATCAGTGTTCTTAGTAGTCTGTCGCATATGTCTCACCATCAACATCTACGGGAGATGGCGGCTTTCCTCGAAACGCAAGCTCCTGAAATCGCCCAGTGTTAGACTCGACCCGGTCGCCACAATAGATGGATAATTGGCTACTGATAGCCTTCATTGACTGGCTAACGAGTCTATTCCAGAGTTATGGGGATATACGTGCTCTCGTGTGGCTAACTGATTACACTCTATCCGTACGCTCCAAGGTACGTATCCCAGTTAAGTCCATTCGGGCATTGAACCAAAGCTGTATCATTGCCGGGCTTTTTCTCGAAGGTCAAGGCTGCTATAGGCACGATCACACTCGATGGATTGTTGCGCGCCCCTCATTATGGCACCGCGATCCAGATTCCAAGCGATTTCGGGTTTGACTTCTTCAAGATACATGATACGCATAAGAATTGCATGAGCACTAAACATACACACGAAACCGCGCTTACTGAACCCGCCATAAACTTTAGGTATGGATTCGGGGACAAAACCTATGGGTAGACTATTGGAATGCTCTGGCCTTCATCTAGCCTATAAGAGACTATTAATGGGACTCTACGATCCCAGTGAAGGGAGAGGAGCTCTCCGATGCGATTTCACAGCAGAGCATGGTTTAGAGCGAGACAACGAAAGCATCGAGAACCCATGTTCGAGATAATAAAACATAATATATATGCATCTACATCATGCAATGCTGACAACATACAAAGACGGAAAGCAGGGATGGGATCTATTATACAAATAATGCGAATGCGAACATGGTTCCAAAGTACAGCAGGAAGGGATTGGTTGCGGTCGAATCTAAAATGTACCAACCAGGTGATAGTTATCAAGAAATGGATAAAAACGAAAACTTTCTAGCTCTAACTTTTGGACGATGAACGCGGGAACTCCATGCGGGCAGATGGTTTCATCTGTTCTGTCACGGGCACTAAAGGGACCGGATCAGCAACAGGAGGCTGTAGCTGGGATGGGATAATAGTCGATTGCGACGAGATTCGACCTGAGCTAGCGTACTTCTTCGAATCTGGTGCTAATCTTCGTTTAGGGGTCGTATTTGATTTCGAATTCGCAAAAGGAACAATCATATTCGGGTCATCCTTCGCCACATAACCACTAGTGCCTACATTCGGTGCATCACTCGTGGCACCTTTGCGAGGAGACTGAGGATTTATTCGCGTTCGGTAGCGGCCAAGGACATCCATCTCGTGCTCTTGATCACTTGATGCCTCGCTTGCAGCGGGTGTTCCAACGGATGAAGAAATATCAGTCGAATCGAGAGAGATGCGCGGTCGGGAGAGTGGTAGCGGTAGAGGCAATGGGGGTATGGCGAATTGTTGCTGGATTGCCTGGATGAAGGAGGAGAGAGAAGGCCCACTCCCACCATTAGACGAGGCACTCCTTGCTCGTGAAATGCGCGGAGAAGTGGCGTAAGGGTTTGAACCATTATTGGTGAATCCTGGATTAGTCGAGGATATAGAAGGGGTCGTAATAGTGGACTTGGAGGAGGAAGGTGGAAAGAATGAGAGTTGGGAGATGGGTACGCGTTGTACAACTGATGGGGTGCTTCTCCCTAAGGTTGAAGATTGACTTGATTCTGCATGCATACAGTGACTCAAAATACCGGACCGATGTTTTGAAATTTTCGCTTGTTTCTTTAATAACTTTGTACATACACGACATAATTACATGACGCTTTGACGTGTAGAAAGACCTATATCTCTAGTTTCTGTCGATATAAATTATGTACTGTAATTGTACAAAATGAGCGAGCTATGAGCAAAACAAAATGGCAAGTCATTGAGACAGTATTTTTAGGGGTGTTCCGGAAAATAAAATAAAATCATTGGAAAATAAATCTAGTACTTGGTATGCTTTCCCTTGGCTTCAATCACTGCTGCCATTCGCCTAGGCATACTTTCTATCAAGTCCTGACAAGTTTTAGCTGGAATCTTGTTCCACTCAGCCTGAATCCTATCCCACAACTCCAGAATTCCTTTTGGCGGCTGAGGATACTCCTTAAGCCTCTCCTTGATGTAATTCCACAGATGTTCTATGGGATTAAGATCAGGGGAGTTAGCAGGCCACAATAGGACAGTGAATCCATTATCCTCAAACCATTTCTTGGCTTTTTTGGATGTGTGCTTTGGATCATTATCCTGTTGGAAAATGATGTCTTCAACAGTTTTGCCATATTTGTTCAAGGAATCCATCAAGTCTTCATCCAGAATTGACACGTAGAGGTCTGCATCCATCCTTCCATCGATTTTGACCAGGTTCCCCTTCCCTTCCCAATGCATACAGCCCCACACCATGACACTTCCGCCACCAAATTTCAGGGTTTCCTTCACCCTCTCTATCAATCAGGCCCTCTCCCTTCTTTTTCCATGTCCATTCCCTCCCATCTGACTGTAGGCGATTAATTTTAGTCTCATCTGACCAAACAACTCGCATCCAGTCATCTATGGTCCAGTCCTGATGTGCAATTGCAAAGTCGAGACGGTCCTTGATTTGCTTAGGTGAAAGCTTTGGCTTTTTCTTCTTCACCACTGCCTTCATGCCTTCTGCCTTGAGGTAGTTTCTGACAGTCTGGTCTGAGAGGGGCTTGTTGGTGATATCCCTAAGCTTGTGAGCAACTTCGACTGCGGTATCGGCCTTTCCAGATGCAATAAGGTGAACTGCATGTCGGACATTCTGATCTGTCAGAGACCGAGGGCGACCACCGGATGAGACTGGAAGTTTAGGACGGTGGAGTTGGCGGATGCGACAGATTGTGGCCTTGCCAGCACCCGTTTGCTCTGCAATAGATGAGGCAGAAGCACCATGGTCAAGGAGGTAGAGGATTCTGTCAACTTTTTGCTTAGAAAGAGGCTGCATGAGGAGAATAAGCAGGATTGGGGGCAATTTTTGTTCATTTTTCGCCATCTAAAGTGGCTTAAAATCTTGTAGTACTATCGGTGATACCATAGCAACGTATCCGACGCTCTCCGGTAAGCGATAGAACGTCCCGGAATTTTCTTTAGCTTCCCGGAAATGCCCCTAAAAATACTGTCTCAATGACTTGCCATTTTGTTTTGTTCATAGCTTGCTCATTTTTTATACTTACAGTACATAATTTATATCGACAGCAACTAGAGATATAGGCCTTTCTATACGTTAAAGTTTCATGTAATTACGCTCAGTATATACAAAGTTATTAAAGAAACAAGCAAAAACCTCAAAACATCGGTCCAGTATTTTGAGTCACTGTATGCTGTCCCTAATAGAAATTGTATAAGCACGAACACAAAATAAATCACACGTTCATAGAAATATAATCTTTAGGAGCTCTGGTTAGAGTATCAAATCTGAAGAATCAACTAATTGAAAGAGAAAAAAGCTGTCCTTAAGACATTTCGTTAATGTGTCGTCGTGCAACAAGTTTCAATAGAGATATTCTTGCTTGGTTGCAAGGACGAAGATGCACAGAAAGCATAAAATTATAACTAATGGAGTGAAAGCTATACTCACAGTTAGCAGTTGAGATTCCGCTATAGCCAACCTCTTGCTTGTAAGGTGTACAGGAATATAGAGCACCTTCCGAAGGTGGATGGGATCAGACGCCCAGAGGTGATTCACCCGTCGTAGGTCGGCCAAGGCAATGCCATACTTCAGGGCTACGCCTGCTAATGAGTCATCCCTGCTAACCTCATGTACGATGACCATGGTTTCGGCCTCTTTCGTTTGAGTGATCCACTCAGAATATCCACCTTCTTGAGCACCAAGAAACCCATCATCGGCATGGGAGATAGAATTGGCGCCATTGCTCAGCCACCTCTTGAGCGAAGGGCGAGTGACGAACGCATCGCGGTCTGTTGGTGTCTTTGGAACCTGGAGAGGATGTGTGCGTGCTTGTGTGACTTTCGAGTCGGGAAGCGATATGGTTGTGGAGTCCTCTGCAGTAGCTGCTCGTCTGTGGGCTGACACCTTGCGACTTCGTAGACCACTTCGTCCCGGAGGGTCTATTACAGATGCTGTACTAGCACGGGTATGAAGATATGTGTGAAGATGTGTGTGAAGATGTGTGTGCTCCTGTGCGCTGTTCGTCGATCCCTTATACTCAATTTGGTTCCGTGTTTGAGATGCAGTCTCTGATGTATTATAATCATTGTTGTTATCATCCACCCATAGGTTATGATTCCAGTTCTCTTCTACATCTTCGACGGAATCGAGACCGTTGGTCAAAGTGCGAGCGACGACGGGGGCATAGGACATGTAAGAGTGAAGTCAAGGTGTTTCGCCAGCTCGACTGTGAGCACATCCCGACCATAGTCCGCGCGCGCGCCAATTTGAACCCTAACTTGCCTTTTTAAGCCACAGTTTGAACCACTGGCAAGCGGTTTGGAATCCGGAAACTGTAAGTTTCTGACCTCAGTCACTTGCTCCTTCTTCTCCCCTTCACGCCGTGCTCGACGCTGTACTCAGCCTACGGGTGCCGACTCTGAAGCCACAATGGAGGACGACGACTATGGCTCTCCGCCTCCTCCCGCGCCCGGCCGGTCAATGGATATCGAACTCCATGGCCAAGAAATTGTCACCATTGACCTTGATAGGCTCGAGCCGAATCCAGAAGATATTATTGACCTCTTGGTTGATGCGAACTCCAAAATAAACAAATGGACGAAGCTTGCTTGGGAGTATTGGAAGGGTGGCCTGCTGGATGGTGCTGAGAGTATAGCTTTGAAGGCCATACAGCGTGCGTAGTCCATTTAACAATACTTATGCAGGTATACTGAAGAGCGAACAGAATTCTCGTCAAGTGGAGAACAAGCTTCTCTACCTCCTATATACCATATTCTGGCGAACATTCAGCTTGCAAGATCCCGCAAAGCACCCAAGATTCATCTGGACAGTCCTCGTGAGTGACCCTATTGCTTAAATAAATAGCCTAAGGAGCTCTCTCTTGCAAACCCCCTCTGCCACGCTTTGTCACAGTGTATTGGACTCTGAATAGCGCTCTTCTTGGAAAGATTGCCAAGTTGACCACACTCTTGGGCTCATGGCGTTACTCAATGTAAAATGGCGCTCAATTTACACTCTAATCTTGCATTATAAGCTGGGGACTACCACTGACTCTTGTCTTGCTGACAGGTCAGGACAACGTATCGAAAGACAAGCCAAAGGAAGCATACCACCAACTCGCAGCGCAATACCTGAACACAGGTGATGCAATCGCAAGGGAAAACGAACAACAAAACGTCAACGCATTTCTGACGCGTGGGATACATCAACTATCGCGTACCGCTCTCGACGATGCTTACTCTTCCTTCGAGGCTGTCCTCGCACTAAAGAAAAACAATGTCGTCGCACTTTTGGGGAAAGCACGCATCACGTACGCACGCAAACAATATCCTCAAGCATTGCGAGTTTTTCAACAAGTACTCACGATTGCACCTAATACACGACCGGACCCACGTATCGGCATTGGACTGTGTTTCTGGGCTTTAGACCAGAAGGAGAATGCACGAAAGTGCTGGGAACGTAGCTTAGAGGTGCACCCAGATGATTGTTGGGCAGCGAACTTACTTCTCGGTTTGGAGGCCATCAACTCTAGCAAGGACCCACAGACCGGTGACGAAGAGGAACGCGCTGCTGCATACTTCAAGGGAACGAAGCTTCTCGAACGCTCCTTCAAGGCGAATAACAAGAATGCAGCCGCAGCAAATGCGCTGTGTAGCTACTTTCGGAGAAGGGGGGATCATCGTGCAGCGCTTAAGCTTGCGGAGCGGACAATTCAATTTGCGGACATCCTTGCCCTATTTGCCTCAGGCCATATACACGCGGGAACCCTGGCACAGGCAGAAGCACAGGCAGGCAGTACAGCACGGTTGCAAGATGCCTCAAAGCACTTCCAGGCTGCACTGAAAGGAAGCCCGAAGAACGTACTTGGTGCAATCGGTCTATCTCAAGTACAGATCTCTCACGACGAAATTCCTGCAGCGATCCACACTCTCGACGCACTTCTTCAGCCTCCCAATCCTCAGAAGCATCTTGAGGTCCAAGTTCTTCTCGCCTCTCTTCGTGCACTACCTCGTCCTGGTATGAGTTCTTCGGACATCGCGGCTGAACGGCTGAAGGCGCGCAATCTCTACGAAGATGTCCTCAAGGCGCTGGGTATTAGCACGACTGGGACTGTGACTAGTAAGTCCACGGATAATCTTACAGTGGCAAAAGCGCACGCGCTTCTCGGTGAGGATGTGGAACTCTTCGTGGAGGCTGCGAAGCTGTGGCAAGACGAGAATCGAGTCAAGATGCGCAGAATCATGGAAGAGGCCGTGCGCGCTGTCCAGGCACGAGTGGCTGCAGGTGGCAAGGCCGAACCTCGTCTCATAAATAACTTAGCTGTTCTTAAACACCTAGACGGAGAACTTACAGAATCACGTGGCATGTATGAGCAAGCTCTCATTGACGCAAACTCTGCTACCGGAAAGGACGGCGATGCAATGACAACCACCATCTTGTATAACCTTGCTCGTGTTTACGAGGATGCTGGTGACTCAGGACTTGCACATGACGCGTACAGTAAGCTCGTCGGTCGGCATCCTGAGTACGTTGATGCGAAGGTTCGGCAAGCCTTCCTGCTTCGATCCCAGAACAAGAACGAGGAGGCGCACGAACTTCTGAAGGCAGCGCAGTCAAGCGCACCAAAGAACCTCGAAGTGCGTGCCGCATTAACGCATTTCCTCGTAGGGAAGCAACTCGTCAAGCCAGCGAAGGACTTTGTCGTGGAAACGCTCAAAAACGTTGATGCGCACGATGTTTATTCTCATTGTGCTCTCGGGTGGATTCAGTTTCACACGGCCAGGGAAAACAGAGACGCGAGTTCAAAAGGACAGGAGGAGAGGCGCAGAGGCTACCAGCGTGCGGCAGAATTCTACGAACGCGCATTGCAGCTCGATGATAAATGTGCGTTTGCAGCACAGGGCTTGGCGATTATCACAGCGGAGGATGTATTGAGCGCATTGAGGCCAGTGCTGACGAGCAACTCAGAAGAAGCTGCGCGTCGATTGCAGACTGCGAGAGAGGCTCTGGATATCTTTGCGAAAGTACGAGAGTGTTCCAATGATCCCAGCGTCTATATCAACATGGGGCATTGCTTCTTCGTGCGTGAGGAGTTCGATCGTGCAATAGAGAGTGTAAGTCATCTCGTAGGATGCTTAGTGATATGACTGACGGAACAAACTATGTATAGTATGAAACGGCTCACAAACGGCATCATGCGACCTCTGGAACAGGTTCAGACGTGACCATCCTCCACAACCTCTGTCGTGCGTGGTATGCCAAAGCTCAGAAGGATCAGGTACATGCCTTCAGCTCCCTTCAGAATGCCCTGCGGTACGCGCAGATGGCACAGCGCATTAATCCTTCAGAGAAGGCGAATGTGTATAATATTGCTATGATCATGCAGAAAGCGGCAGAAATGTTGTTTGCTATCCCGCCAGCGAAGCGAACTTTAACAGACTTGGAGAAGGCTGTCCAGCAAGCTGCTGAAGCGCAAAAGTAAGCACCTTGTACCACATTGCATCTATATGAACAAGTAACCTCTTTCATATCTAGGTTGTTTGGATCATTAGCTGCAGACAAGGCTTCATATGTTCCTTATGATCGGGATATTGCTGACCAGCGTCGTAAGTACGGCGAAAATCTCCTTCGGCGCGGCGACGAGCACATAGCTAAGCAACGCGAGCATGAGGCCGCACAAGAGGAAAAGCTTGCAATTGCTCGGGCCAGACGGCAAGAAGAGAAGGACAAGTCGGAAAGGGACCGTCTAGAAAAGGAAGAACTGCGCCGGAAACAAAACGTAGAGCTCGCGGAAAAACGGCGTCAAGAACGGGAAGTAGCGCAACAGTGGTCGGCGGCCATGGCGGGTGATAGTGATGAGGAGAAAGAGAAACGACCTAGGAAGGGTCCGAAGAAGCAGAGGGTGGAGAATGCGTCAGCTGCCGTCAGTGGTGATGAGGGTGTTGGTGCGTCGGAGCCGAAGAAAAAGAGGAAAGGCAAGCTGAGGAAAGAGGGGCCGGTGGCAAGTGGAGATGCTGCAGGAGAGGTGACCGAAGAGGAAGCGCTGTTCAGCGGGGAGGAGATGGAAGATCGTCCAAAGAAGGTTGGCTATCTCTATCATAACTGATTGTCGAAGAGTATTCTCATCCATTATGTTTAGCGTCCGCAAAAGAAACGTGTCGTTCGGGACGAGGATGAGGAGGAAGGTGCTGCTGCTTCTCAGCCTCGAAAGAAACAATTGTAAGTGACACACATCGATGACTAACGCTATTCCTTACTCATGTGCTTCTCAAAACTCTATAGCAAGAGCAAAGAGATGATTTCCGACTCAGACGAGGAAATGACATGATGCTTCGATTATACGTCTACTTATCACGCTTTCGCTTTTTGATGCTCTGTATCTTTACGCATCTTTATCTTATTATATACTCTTTTCTAACTGGTGTATTGTACGGCAAACTAAATATATAGTCTCAAAACATACAACTGCATCCGTCTTAATATTAAGCTACATCCCCTGGCTTGCCCTGGGTACTTGCTGGTCTTAATGCGTGAGACACTGCTACCTCGTCCGAGGTTTATCCGTCGCACGTGTCTATCTTGTAATAACAGTTCTACAGTAATCGTGCCAATTTCCGGCGTGGGAAATTTATGGTCCGAGGTTTTTTATCTTCTCTACTGCCCACTTTCGTACAGGACTCGGAGGGAGTTGCTGCCGCTTCTTGTAGTGACCTTCGTTCAGTTCTCTTCTTATGCCGTCCAAGGCATCGAGGTTAATATACGTCAGCCCAAATGGAATACACATCCATGTGACTGTAGCTTGAAGACAGAATTCCTGCAATGACGTGCAAAACATATAAGGCGTATTCGTGCTATTAAGCACCACCCTTTAGTTCTGGAGTAAAATTGCAGCTCTCCCGATCAAAGGCCCGGGGGTCGATGCAAATAGAGTCAAGTTCAGTGCGAGTGAATACACGTAGGGTGCGTTTAGAACTCATTATTCACACGTATGTTACTCAGCCTTCCTTAGAATCTCTCAAGGGCACGCAAATGAGGTTGCGGGTGTGGGTGTTGATCGTTACTCCCGCAAAAAAAAACCCGATTCTGCCCATTGAAGGGAGGATGGGGATAAAAAATGCGCCAGCCTTGGAGGGATAACCGGCACCCAAGTTTAGACCCGTTTGGATCTTGCTGGTCGCAAAAAACTCCCGGTAGCGAGGATTTGACTCGCTCCACCACCATCCAGAATCCTAATTCTAACTCAACTCTACGCATGTTTCCCCGCCGCACAGGCCGGCTGCCCTTTGAAGGTACAGCCAGTCAGTGCATTACCGCAGAACCGGGCATGCAAACGCGGCCTGGGCATACGAGGTGGCCGCTGAACTCGTCGTCCCAGCGGCCGTCTGAAGACCTAATTCTACACGCATGTTTCCCCGCCACAGAGACCGCCTCCCCCAGGAGGTTCAGCACTCTGCACTTCCACGAAAACCGGGCATGCAGACGCGGCTTGGGAGTACGGGGTGGCCGCCGGCCGCGGGTGTGTGTTGCCCCGCATGGTGACCGACGGCCGTCTTCCATCACGCTTTCCGCGGTGCAGAGGGTAGCATTGCTGCGACCATGACGGCGTACAGGCATGACGTGCACGGTGGCTGAAGTACACAGGATATACTGTGGGCAGGCTAGCAAGGAAAGTACGAGCACACCGATGTCGAGCGTGGTGGTATGACTCGGTGGCTCGACTACCTGTTGAGGACTTTTGGTGGAAGGACGCTGAAGGACGAGTACCGACATGCTGGATGCTGGAGTCAGTGGCTGGAAGTCGACGATGGTATAGAGGGGGGAAGCCAAGAAGTGGCATTGCTGCGACCATGACGGCATACAGGCATGACGTGCACGATGGCTGAAGTACCCAGGAGGTGTTATGGACAGGCCCCGGGGAGAGTACGAACACACCGAGAGTGGTGGTGAGACTCGGTGGAACGACTACCCGTCGAAGGGGTTCATGCTGGCGGAAGAAGTTGATGGTGGTAGAGGTAGGAGGACAAGAGGTGGAGGTGCTTCGACGCCCAGCCATCGACTCCTTTATACCATCTGAATTTGTGGCGAACAAACAGACGCTTTGGGCTTGCTATTTTGTTCTGGACGGCTGTGGTGCAGCGAATATGCAGGTCGGAGGAGAACGGATAATTGCCGGTGCTCGCCACTTATGCGTCAGCCGTCCAGCCTCAAATTCAATTCGAGAGGGACGTCCGACTGACGAGAAGCCGGAAGTGATACCACAGACAGTAGTGTGTAACACAGTTCGAGTTTAAGCAGGCAAACACTGCATCCCGTCAACTCTCGATCAGGTTGCGATGTACTACGTTGGCTTCTATTGGCTTCCGATAGTCCAATTCGTACAGTGCCTACAAATCCTCCGCCTATTCGTAAACGACGCTCACCGTGACGATGTCGCGGAGTGATACATCTACAGGGCATCATAGTCCGAACACTTATAATGAAGGGAGAGCCATCACTGTCCAGGCCCGCCCGATCACTCACTTTGAGCAAACCAGATGATCACAAGGAAAAGAAGAAAAAAAAACAGGCGGTCAGTTCCCAACACCTGATTGATAGGAAGCACTACTTCAATAGACTGGGCTTTCTTGAGAGGAGGCTCAGGATGGTGTATATCAATGTGGGTGTGGTAATAGAACAAAATACAGTATGTTGTCGCAAGTTGGGTTTGCGCAAGTAACTGATAAGTGAATCACCATTGCCAATACCCGCGGTGGACCGGAAAGCACTTGCAACTTGCAGTCTTACCGTCGGCCTCGAGAGAGACTGGGTTCCACAGACATCGACACGAGCGGAACGCACCGCAGTCATAAGCCTACCAGTTCATGTTAACGCTCCAAAAGCACAGGCATCAAATTTTGAAACACTCACTAACACCGAAGCATTCTAACGAGTCCGAGTTGAATATCTTCACTACACTTCCCGCCCTCAGCTTAAGTGCAGTCGACCAGTGATATAGCGACGAGCACCATGTTAAACGGATTGGAGTATCCAAATAAACGGAAGAGAGTACCGAACATGAGCGAAGCTGCCGCTAAAACAAATCAAGGATTTCAGTTTCACCTTCATGTACGACTCCGAACTATGCAAAGCCTTATTCGCATCATGAAATAGAGTTGCCGCAGCCTTATTTAGGTGGTGTGCGCTCCGCTCTGCGTAGGATATACCCAAAGGTTCAGGATGATTAATTCTCTCTGTAAATTGGACAGACAACCCATGAGTCTGGATTCGGGAGTAAAGGGTTAACAGCACTTTCGATACTTTCACTTTCTCATCAAATGGGGAGTAAGGGATTTGCCGGCGAAGCTCGGCTCGTTTTCTAGTAGTAGTAATTAAAACGTCGGAGAATCACAAAAGGAGGCTGCTCACTTTCTGTTGCAGTTCTCAAGCTCTCAAATTCCTGTGCGCAAGCTTGCTGCAAACAGTTTTTTCTTTACCTAGCCCTGGATGTCCAAAGTAAGCCAGGGTGCTTGCCGCCGCGGCGGCCCGTCGTGCAATAACAATAGCAGACCATTACAGGGCAAAAAAAAATCCAGGACTAACTAGTTCCATCTTGCAACCAAAACTTGAACTTTGAGGGTATACATCAATCATAACATAATAAACTTGCTATATGATTAGTTATTCACATTATAGTGCAAGACTTATCCCTCTTCATCTTCAGAGGCTTAGATCCTTGAGGCCGTTGAGGAGCCTGTTGGGTATAGTACTGTTGCTGTTGATGTTGAGGGTCTCTGGGATCTATGTATTGTTGTTGGCGGGGGTCCATAGGTCTATAGCCTTGCTGCGGATATTGTTGTCGTTGCAGCTGCCTTTGCCGCTCCCGTTGCGCATAGATTTCATGTGCTCGAGCGTCTTCTTCTGCCTGGAGCTGACGAGCGAGATCTTGGCTAGAGGGAAGAATAGTCAGATAAATGAATAAAAGGATGGACAGTATGACGACGAGGCTCACTCTGCAGGATCAAATTCAGGAAACATTTGGTTCTGACGCTGAAGTGCAGCAGCGACATGCTCTGCAGTTTGCCCGGCCCAATCACCGCCGGCAGGGGTCGAACGACGGAAGTCCGAGTCGACAAAGCTTGATGCACTACCGTCCACATCGTCTAGCCGTTCCCAGACAACAGATGGTTCATGGAGGAAGACATAGTCTGTGCTAAGGACGTAGATTGCGTGATCCTGTTCCTCTTCTTCCACAGCACCATTGCCATTAACTCCCAATGAGGGCTCGGAGGGACGAGTAGATTCAGAACTGGGTCCCTCAGATAGATTAACAGAGGATGTTGCAGGTTGACTTTCGAAACCATCTGTAGCAGCTTGTAGTGCAGTTATCCGTCTTGGCGGAGGCTTGTATAATACGGACAAATGAGAGCCACGGAAAAGAGCCACGAGTGCGCCTGGTCCTAGTGTGGAGGTAAGAGTGAACAACCCGTGATAAGTGAGCTGGGAACTAGTCGTGTCGAGGAAATTACGGACGGCGACAGCTTGATAATATAAATGAGCAGTCCATAATGTGTGGTCAGTAATACAGTTGGACTGACCATTGGCTACCTTTCGACTATCTTCTTCTGACCAATTCTCATGTGTTTGAGTTGATGGTCCTGCTGAGCTCGAGCTCGGTCCTGCTGCGTTATTGTCAACTACGAATTGACCTCGAGTAAGGGTGTCCGCCTCGACAATCAGATTTACCGCATTGTCATAGTCCTCGACGACAGCAACTGCATCGTATTCGGGGCTGGAAGGGTCTACGAGCCATCCATGCACCAGCGGAATATTTGCCTGCTCGAAAAGCTTTAGAGCACCAGCGTCGCCTGCGGGTCTGAAAGACGTGTGAGAAGTGAAGAGAGGATTCAAGTCCATTCCACCTTATTTGCTGCGTAAGTAAAACGAAAGAGTAGATATGAAACAAACGTACTTTGCGTCAGAGGCATCATAGTCAGCGCAGGCGATATATCCTCGTCTGACGACGCAAGAAGGAGGTACTCTCCGACAAGTTGCGAAAGAAACTCATATGAAACGGAGGTACGCTCTGGAGGTAGAATTTCTATGTCGCCTCGGAGGATGAGGATGTTACCTACAAACTGAATGAACTTTCAGAGAGCCAAAGTACACGTAGTAACTCACATATCGCAATGAACGAGCAGGGGCTACGGTCAACAACACATCAGTTTTCCCCCTCAAAATATTTATCGAGCAGCACGCACCCATTATAGTTCTGCGTTATAATCTTCTTCTGCTGTCCACCAAATGTTATAACCTTCAAATACCATACACTCTCGCGTGAATCCTGCACGGCACGCGCGTTAGCCGCTTTTGCCTTTGCGATGGCCTCGCGTTCCTCGTCTATATTCCTCACAGGCGCTGGCACATTCCCGATGTCATTTGTCGTTATCGCTGCTGGTGCTTGTTCTGCCATCCGGTGTAAGGAGAGAAGAACGAATGATGGAGATGCAGGTCAATTACGGTCGTTATAAATCTTGATCTCCATACGGCAACAGCCTAGAAAGCTTGCTGCGGTTACGCCGAGTCTCTTTGCCAAGCCCCACTGCCTTTGCTACTGCCACTTTCACTCTCTTGCCGTCGAGAACTATGGGTACAGATCGCCAAAGGCTTGTCGTGCTTGTGCTTTTGAATCCATTACTTGCAGCAGATAACTGGTAAGTAAACTCAGAAATAACTGATTCTCCGTATGTCACAACCAGTTATGTCGTTCTCAAAATTTCTGTAACTACGCCAGAGGCATGGTGTACAAAGCTAGTGGGTGCTATGCTTCTGCTACACCATCGGTCTCGGATGTTTACCAGCAATATGCTGCGCCGAGCTGTGAAACTCATTGCCGCAGCAAAGGAGCCTTGGATTTAGTGAGTTGAACCTGCTTACTGTGCGTCAATGTGTCATTAACTAAGACAAGATGCGCCGATCTTTCACTCTTTCTTCAAACTATCTAATAGCCTCTATATTTCTAGGAACACGAGAAAAAGCAATAAGGTCAATTTCATACCTTCTTGTTCACCACTAAAGCTCACTCATGTTAAACTTAACTTTCAGCCTTGAGTGGAAGCCTTAAGGATAGCTGGTATGGCTCAGATAGTTCTCCTGCCAAACCTGGATGTTGCTCGACAAGACATTGTTTATACGGTGACGACTTCTGAGAATTCAGCTTCGTCTGGCATCTATGTAGGTGAACATATCTCTACCGGGATGCTATCGAAAGCAGTTCGCTTCATGAGCGTCTAGGACTATACTAGTTCATGCTGGGTCAACCTTGTCGACGTCTGTAGCTGAAAGCTGTGCGCAAATTCACCCAGCTTCAGGACTTCGAAGACTCTAGAAATTTCTCTGACCCGAAAGCACGTCCGCCAGTCGGGACCTTGGAGAATTTTCTCCGTATTCCCTATGAATTCAATCTTCCAGGGAAGCAGGACTGTCATTTCAATCGAGCTCGTCATATTATGACGAGCACGGCAATATGCGTTGCCTATTCCTTCTCTTGGTTCTACCCCTCAGTTCCCGCTATGGGGCTTAGGGACTCTGCGATGATCTACTCTCATCACAAATGCATGGACGGCGACTTTTGACGTCGTCATCTTAGAGCCGAAAACATTGCCGATCTATGACCTTACGACAATTTCAGCGCTTGTACCAAAGCTAGGGTGAAAACTATACCGGGGGAATTCCCGTACAGGTAGGCCGCCCGTCGAATAGCAAAGCGAAGGACAACGAAGAGTGCTGAATGTCCTCACCCGTGAAGGACTGTGGCCCACTTTATCGCCAGTGACGAGCGAAATGGCAATCGCTCAGTCATTGTTCGACTTAGCAATATTGCTGGCATGAGCTTCGAATGATTCTGATGGACGATGACTGAGTCAGGGGATGGGAATGAGAGGTTGAGTAAAAGTGGTCAAGGCTCATCGCTCGACGTCAGTCTAGACATTCTTTGAACTTACTCCCATCAATCTGTACGCAGTCCTGGGATTCCGATTGAAGAGCTAGCAGAGCATGTTCGTGAAGAAATCATGTTAGGCTTTCGACTAACTGTGTCTATCGCATATTTTATAGCTCATAGAATTAGCGTCAATTGATTCCAAGATAGTATTTGAGTTTGAACTTTCTAGTAGCGGGGATAGTGTATCTGCGATATCGAAGCTACAAAAATTTTACACGTATTACTCACCTTGGACAATCAACAAAAATACTGCTATGAATGAGAATGAAGCTTCAAGTTAGGTTATGTCATTGCTCACCCGCCTGTAATTCCCCTCCCTTTTCAAAAACTTTCCCCCAGCTAATATTCTCATCCTTCCCCCATGAGCAGAGGGTGACGGTGGCAGTGCCAGTGAAACCGTCATGCCAGTGCTGATGAATCACAGCTTAATCAGCATGTTTTGAGATTTTATTGGGATGATTTGAGTCCGAACTATGAAGACAATTCAAATCATTTCTTACCACAGACCAACATCATATTCAAGGAACCATGGCAGATACTCAGCCCACTGTACCATTCTTTAAGAAGGGAAAGTCAAGGCCAACAAATAATAGGAAGCGTGACACCTCACCTGCGGGTGCGACAGAAACTTCTTCTGCTGGCGCTGGCCCATCATCGGCCACACAAACCAAGTCGCAAGTCGTGTTGCCTTCCCGAAAGCAAGGCCCCAGCTTGCTCTCAGCAGGAACGAAGAGACTCACCTCTCAAAGGGATGATGACTTGGACCCCGATGCGGAGGACGAACGCGATGGGCCAGACGTGAAATGGACTGCAGCAGGCTCGCATCAGCACGCTGCCCAGGAGATTCTCGCAGGCGATGAGGCAGAAGCGATACTAGCGAGAAGGAATAAGAGGACCAGGATCAACGGCGATGAGGATGATGTGCTACCAGATGATGGTCTCTATCATGGTCAGAGCGCGTACAAAAGTCACATCAAAAAGAACCAAGAGGTGCCAAAGGCAATGCGAACTGGCCCACAACGAAGTACAAACAGTACAATCAGGACTGTCACGATTGTAGACTACCAACCAGATGTGTGTAAGGACTATAAAGAGACGGGCTACTGTGGCTTCGGTGACACCTGCAAATTTTTGCACGATCGTGGAACTTGTACGTTTTGTTGTCTTTGAGATGATTTTCGTGATGATTGACTATCTTTTAATTCCGTATCATTTCAGATCTACAGGGATGGCAGCTAGACAAGCTGGCCGAAAATGCCAAGAAGCAGGTCGGAGACGACAACTCCGACAGCGATAGTGATTCTGACGAAGACGTCCCATTCGCATGTCTTATTTGTCGGAAACCGTACACAGACCCCGTCGTTACTCGCTGTGGCCATTATTATTGCTCTGCATGCGCGATCAAGCGATACGCTAAGACCCCCAAATGTCTGGCCTGCGGTACTCCTACAGGCGGTTTATTCAACCGAGCTGACAAAGTCATCGAGAAGATGAGGAAAAAACAAGACAAGAAAGAGGAAGATGACGCTGACGACGTCGACAACGTCAAGCAGGAAGGTGTACAACTTGAGGGATTAAACGAGGATAGTGACGACGACGAGGATAGTGATGAACAATGAAGATATAGGTTATTAGAGTGATCTTTATAACTCAACTTTTCTATCCCATTCTGCTTTCAGCTCACGCTTCTTTTTGTATGTAGAGTATTGAAATGCCACGTTATATGTGTGGTTTATTCCTCGAGGATGATGGCTCGCGCATTAACGAACACTGTAAACAAATTATCCAAAGTATGTCAACATGATGCATATCAATACTTATTGCACCGGCTACACATTGTAGACACTTTATTGACAAGGAAAAGCGTTCTCCTTCCAACCTACATTATGGTTCCCAATGTCCTTATGTGACTATTTCCAGCTCGACCTCAGCTCATCTTACAAACACTCGCAGAAACGCACGCGGTCGTCGGACTCGCCAGCCCGAAATTCATGCGATGCCGCTGTCTAAGAAATGAATCGGCTTCAAGTTGCCCAACTGCCATGAGAATGGTCAAGCAGGCTTGCCGTGTCGCTGTACTCATCATCATATGCGTTCTGTTCATTATCTAATCTGGGGTGACAGAGAGTGGACACGGAGTAGAGGGCTCGATCTTGCATGGCCCTGCGTGGTCCGCCGAGAAAAAAAAATCTAGCCTTAACTCTTCGGACCGCGTAGGCTCTCCAAAGTTTAGAGGCGCCTTTATGCCACCTTGGTCCATGGCCAAGTCGGAGAAGATGCACCTTCCTGTTCCTCTGGGTCGGGGGAGATTAGCCTCTTCAAGGTTGAATAGGCTACTTCCTACAATGTACGTATTTCATCTCCGCGTTCTCGTATTGCATGTCCGTCGCACTGATTCCCATGTTAATGAGGGCCACAATCAAACTTCCCTGATAGGAGGTATCTGCGATGTGCAAATATCAAAACCGGCACATACTGTGAATACGTTACACTTAAGGGGAACTGCTCCCTTGCTTGACCATCGGTAACCATCGCAACGTAAGATGGTCATATCTCCTGTGTGGAACTCTGGAGGATAAACTACTAGAGGACTGTGATTATCATCCTGTACACAAGGTAATATCAAAACTCTTCGATATCATCTCGCGCTGTCAATCTTTTACAGAGGTCTACCGTCTCTTCTCGCTGAGGGCTCTTTGACCAACGGAGCATAGCCGAAACGTTTGATATCTGCAGGGCATACGTCATCCTATCCTGGCATTGACCTGACCACCTACCGATGTAGGTACTAGAGATAATTAACATCTAAATTACTCAAGCATCGGTCAATGGGAGTGACGAGTTGTAATTTCTTGGAGGTCACAGAAACAGATTGATTGTCGAGCGCATTTGTCCGCCGGAGAGTAGACTGCCGCGCTATGCAAGCAACTTTTTCTTTAAAAAAAAGGTCTAACTAAACTATGCGTCGAGAATGTTGTGGTCACCGTAATCTTCTGTATTAAATCAAGCCATAACGGCATTCTATGCGCAATTCAGAAACTGAATGATTATGTATATGTGTGTGAGACATCAATCT
The DNA here is from genome assembly GCA_910574555.1 of Trichaptum abietinum. Taxonomy (NCBI): domain Eukaryota; kingdom Fungi; phylum Basidiomycota; class Agaricomycetes; order Hymenochaetales; family Trichaptaceae; genus Trichaptum; species Trichaptum abietinum. The sequence goes on along the minus strand of CAJTBE010000005.1, from coordinate 2,824,763 downwards.
ATAATTTGAATGCCCGCCTCAGGCAAAACTTAGAATATCACTGACACAAGGCTTTGTAGTGGGCTCAACAGAAGTTTGTTAACTCGCGACAATTTCGGACCTTGAGATATATCGTAACAGTATTATCGTTTCGACGAGCGCGGTCTTTCTCCGCATCACGACTTGACACATATGTATAGCGTAGCCTTCCGTTATATGGGGAAGCCGCCAACGCCGTCGATGACGATGGGAAGCAAAGTGGTGTAGATATGGCAGTTGTTCGCTTTTTGCCGTATTACCATCTACCTTGGTGTGATGGTGCGCTCCGGACTAGCCCCACGGCGAATGGTCGGCGTCAGTACGAAATCATTTAATGAAATTCAGTTAGAGGCGGGGACTCACAGGAACTTACGGCAAACAATGAGCGCATAGTGCCTCCCATTTGATTTGCACTAATGGGTATTTCCCCCATTCGTATACCACACAAATCACTCACCTAACTTCGCTACGAAGTGTAGATTGTCCACGATCGCTCACAAGGTCGTCGGACTATCCAAAGTGGGATAGACGACACATGGGCCTTCATAGAGCGTTGAGTCGAAAGTCAATCTGGCCGTGCAAAATCATAGACACAGTGAGGTCACAGCATGATCATCCGCAGGTGCTTCCGTAGGTTGAAATCTAACTGTTGCCCATGTTTACCACATGTGAAGATATAGATCAATCAGTGCTTTATGCCGTTTGGAAAGGTGAAGGGCCACGGGGATAAACGATTGTTGAGATGGGCGCTCGTGAGAAGTACAAACCTTGACGGTGAATGTAAGGCTATGGTCGAAGATCTTCGCCGCGACAATTGTAGAGTAAGGTTTGATGTCGTCTGATCGCCGCGTTGATACTGTTTCCCCGTAACGTACGCAGTGCCCTTTCCCAGTACTCGCCCACGGAGACCACTGGTACAAAATCGTTACCATGTGGTTTTAAGCACCGCAACCTATATTCCACGAATAAAACGTGGATAGTTGATCCAACAGTATGAACACAGAGGAAGATATCGATCGGGGCGACGACAGCCTGAGATAAGCCAATGGAGATCATCACGAGATAACAGACCACTCAAGCGCGTGATAGTCATTGTTATATAACCTCCTTGCTATCTATTCCTTCCCCACAAGAAGGTTCAGTGAGATCCATAGGTGGATCAAGTTTACGCACCCAGGATGCGGCGTATGTAGCTTCCCTCCATAGACCCCAGGGAAAGGAAACAGGAAAAGAATTTAAAGCTGAATTTCGGGAGGCCGCTCGCCTGCAAACAAGGATGAACCTATAGGCGGTGCAGGGAAAGCGAAGCTTCCCGAAGGGAGCAGTCCTGGTTGAGCGCAAGATGGTGTGGGTATCTGAATCGTTATTCTCGACAACGGCGGGTTACGAAATAGGTGCTCTGAGACAAAGCGCGTTCGAAATAAAAGCATCTTGAATGACGTGAAGGGCGAGATGGTCCGAGGAACGAACGCGACGCCCCAATAGGGAAACAGGAGTAATTTCCGATAGGGTCATGAAGGCAAGGCAAAAATCGGCGTCCTCCAGAGTATTAACGCCCTTCGTCACCAGAACGCGTCAACCCAGTGATATGGGAACATGTTCATTCTTTCTTTCTGGTTTTCCATTTGCTTCAAGGTAAGTTTCCGAGAGGGGGCTGCTGTACAACCGTGGACGGAAAAAAAAATAGGAAAGTCGTCATTGAAGCTCGGTAGAGGCCGTTCCGTGTACATCATCGCCCCGCCTCCATGGGCCACCGATTTACATTCACAGAGCGAAGCGCATCAAGTCTACACCGGTATTGACCTTGAAGCCCTGTCGAGGCCTCCTTTGTTCCGAGGGCGCTCGATGGTCTCCCGAGAACGGAAGTCGTGGAACCCAAGTCGACGCCTGCGGTCTACCGAAACGAAGAGAAGTCCGTTCTTTCTGCCCCTTCTGCATCTCAGACATGCCATACTAGCATTGTCAGTACACGACTGGGCTCTTTCGTATTTCGACACGCATTCGAGAAGAGGCCGCTTCAGACCAGAATAGGCGATAGTCGTCCCAGTCAAATGGCTTCTGTGGGTCAGGAGGTCCAAAGATGTTCCAATAAGAGCTCGGAGTCAAATAATTTCCGCCATGGCAGAGGTTCCCTACCCACAGGCTAGTTGAGGTTCCTCCTTGTGTGAGACACTTGTGGCGTCGTTCTTTCTCGAGTGGTTTGTTGCCCAAGGTTTATCAAGCTGATCTGTAACAGATTACAGACGGATGACGTCCTCAACATCCACGAGGCTACCCTCAATTCCTCACGAGTGTTTGCCTCGCCATTTCTTCTCGATATCAATTACCAGAAATCGTATCCCCAGTAGTGTAAATAACGTTTTTGAAAGTGCTTGCTCAAAGCTTTGTTGATCAGTTTTGTTGCCATAGTGTGGAGTTACAGTCAAAGTTGTCTATTGAGCTCCACTAATCTTGAGACCGCTTGTTGTATGGAAGTTTAGAATAGTATTTCTGCAAGAGTAAGTCACTGAACACCAGGTGGCCATACGTTGGACGTACAACGATCGGGTATCATTGGTTTAGAGGAAGATATCGATGTAAGTGTGGGACCAATGAAGCTTAGCGCTCGATAACAGCCTTCGAGGATAAAATAGAAGGCTCACATGCGCGCACATGTGCGATTAGGCCATGTACTAGTTTGCGTACATTCAGTTCTGAGATGAGGATATCATCAGCCAGTGCAGGGCAGCACGGAAAGCAAGGCCATATGGAGATAAAGCAACTGGAGATACACTAGCAACAGGCCACTGTCAGATTAGTTGGTCACAATATCCATGCAAGAACAGTGCAATAGCTTACGCAGAGTCCGTTTTCCTCGTGTCTAGCACTGTTAGATGCTTTAAGATGAGGGAAAATTTTCTTTGTCGTCTGTAAACCTTATCGAAATTAAGAGTTTTACAAGTGTGCATCTGTTCATAGAACGCCACATCCTATCGCAATTCACTCGAGAGGTTCCGTACCGCATGTTGTCCTACTAATCTCAAAGAGAGACATCCAAAGTTGCAGGAGGGTCAGTGGTTTGATTTCTGGACCAAGTTTTCAAAATTGCTTTTTGGCGCCTGAAAAACGTGTACGCATAAACAGTTTATAGTAGCAAGGTCCGTCGGGAGCTATGCGAGTCAAAACAGCCAAATAGCAAAGCCAATGGTAAGTTGCTGAGTAGAGGTGTTTTTGGATGGAGGGGAAGATGGAAGCATTAGTAAGCGACGACTTTTTAACGTTCAAAACCTGAAGACCGAATATGGCAATTTGTGGCGCTCAAGTTCAATGTCAGTGTTACCGAAGCTGAACCTACATCCAATACAAACTTCCCATTTCTGCAGCAGTCCGCCCTTTATCTCCTATTGCCATCCTTCAATATGCCCTACGCTAGCACTATTCTCTCATAGTCACCTTATGCTTCCGTAGTAATGTTGACCCCGGCAAGAATTCTGTCTCAGGCTAATAACAAACGGGCATCTTAAGAATCCGAGAACCAATCGCCACAAGTCATTCTGGAATACCATTGGAATGGAGATTATCCACCAATGTGCTAAGGAAGAGCTGCTCTCATTACATGCTAGTAGTGAGACTTCTAGAGTCTGGCGACTGTTGAGATACTACGTTTACCCTACCGCCACAGTGGCCAATGCTCCGCCACCTGTTTTTTGATTGAAGTAATGCTCCTCATATGAATGTGCGACCCACCAGTGCATATTGTTGCTCTACAGGCTCACATGGTCTACTAACAATTGCATACGTAGGTTAAGATGTCTCTAGCTTGAAAGCATCATGGTTGAGGTGGGTTTCACAAAATTTACCTCCGAGATCTCTCCTGAAAAGACCCTCCAATCTCATCGCAGATAAACTAGCTTCCCGCGATGTCAGATGCGCAGGGTTGTTTGCGGTCCCGGAGTCTTACGATGAACTACAACCGAGCAGGCAATGGCTTGACCTCCTCCGCAACAAATGCTGATTGAGCGCCACTTACAAAAACGAAAGTCTGGTTATTGATTCAAATTACACATCGGACTCCAGCCGCTCCGGACGCAGCGAATGTCGCCAGCGCTGATGCCATTACTAGCGAGTAGCGGCGGATTTGTCTCGGCGAAAAGCGTTCAGACAACTTGAAGAGGCGTAGGCGGAGAAAATGCACATACCCCGATAAATGGGACCACTAAATGCATCAGGCTCGAAAGCAAGTCTGCTCACGACTAGTCGACGATCGGACTTCTACGCAGAGCGCAGGTGAGTTGCGAAAATACGTACATCTAAGCTCTCCGTTGCTGGACCAACTCATCGTCGGATATAAGGAACTTTGCCGTCTTATTCAGGGCGTCCGAGTCGTCGTCTTCGCCGTACATCGCTTAATCTGCCATACAAAGAGGCGAAATAAGCTAGATCAGGACGTAGCATTTCCTCCGGTTGCGACCACCGTTTCTTTTTGGCGTTGGCGACGGACGAATAGCGGTGTCGAGATGATTAGCGTACTCGAACAAGCAATGTATACGGCTCGTGCCTTGCCAGTGCTCGGATGCTTTTTACAACGGACTGCCGTTTGTCGGCGGAGAACTGAGAAGACGGAGTTAAATCATTGGAAGGGTTCCCGGCGAGGGGTTCCGAACCGCCGAGAAGGTTTGGAGATTACCTGTGAGATTTAGATAATTAGATTTAGCCTGTAAGCCTGGCAAACTGACGAGGGTTTCGCGACAGATATAGTACTACCTCCGAGGCTCTCCATATCAAGGTATTTTCTACACTCTTTCCCTGTTATTAATAGCCAGGCTGATTTTCACCTCCTTTTCCGGTCGAATCGCTACACATCTGTATGACCCGCGCGTTTCGAGTGTTTTTTTTTGGTTTCTTTGCCTTTTTTCCTAGCAATGAAATGCGAGCTTGTTGGGATCAGGTCCCCGCATCTTCCCCCCTCGCTTCGTGTGAGCTTAGGAATATCAGTCAGGCTTGCGCGCGTGAACTCATTCCACGGACTTGCCTTCTGGACATTCGGGTGGAATGGTGGAAGGATCTTCACAGCGTCTTTGCATGCTCGTCCGTGGTCCAGCCCTTGCTCGCACGTTCATCTCATAGTCACACTCGCATAAACGTTGAGCAGCGCATGGATGACCTCGGAAAAACCGCAAGTCTGTGTCACAATGCCCCACACAAAAAGGGTCGTAGGAAAGTGAAAACAGGGTTGCAGCTAGAGCAGGATGCACGATTGACAGGAACATATGTACAGATGCATGTTAACAAGATGGGTACAGATGGACAGGTTGGAGTCACAAGTAACCTTTTGAAAATGAGTCGATCATTGACGATAACGTGAGCCGTGAGTGAGACAACAAGAAAGCGGTGAGACAATTCCTAGCACAATGTCCGTGATGAGTATGTACGGAGTAACAAGAAGAGGAAGAAAAAAGAGAAACTCGAAGAGAGGTAGCTTCCGGGTCGCTATTTAATGGTTATAGGCGTCTTTGACGTAAAGGAAGGCGAAGCTACAATGGCCGGAATGACCGGAGAATCTCACTGTCCGCGGGTGCACGGTGGACCACTCTGTGAGTCGCGAGCCGCTCTAGAGGAACGAGCTGAAAGCCGGGTCGGGATGCAGGGCTTCCGCTGCGTGAGGGACCCAGGCCAGTGGAGAGGTGCGGTAAAGCCACACTGCCTATCGGATCCGGCGTGTAGTCGAGTGCCGGCGATGGAAGCGCAGACAGACGCGAAGACGACACCGAAAGCGAAGGCGACGACGGGGGGAGTTCTGTGGGACTGCACTGGAACGGCCCTTGAGACGGCACCACGAAGGGGGGCGCCATCGGGCTGCCGTTCAGCTCCGAATGCCGCGGTGGTAGTACGTGCGAAGGCGGCAGCTGATGCGGCGTGTGGTGATGTGGAGGTCGGATGCGCAGCTGGGACGGGGATATGGCTCTGCTGCTGCTGCTAGAAGAGGATGCATGCGGGTGTGCGACGGGGCTCGGAGGAAACGCAGCAAACCGCGGCTGAGCAGACGCCGATAGCGGGGTGAAGCCCTGCAGAACGTCTCGTTCTCGTTCACGGTCGGAGCTCTGCGAACCTTGAGAGGCGGATGAGTTCCTCCTCGGCATTCGCATCCGCGGTGCGTCGCCGCTGCTTTGTGAGTCCCGCTTCTTGTTGCTTGCCGTTGTACTAGATCGGGCGCGCTGATAGCATTCGTGCGGGACCTGTAAATTCGAAAGCTGAGGGATGTCGTCCACGGTCCGCAGTTCTTCGAGCGAGTCTTCCGTGTAATAGGCATCTGCGAGAGAAGATCGAGCAGATAAGCACGCAAGAACCGAAAAAACGGAACGAATAGACACAAGAACGTACTCATGTGCCATTTCTTGAGACTATTTCCTATGTTCACCCACGCCGAGTAGGTTTGCTTAACAAGGGGTTGGCGACGCGCTGGCTGGAGGGGATACGAAGTCGAAGGGAATGATTCCCGATGGCGTCTAATAAAAGGTGCGGGAATATTCAGTATGGAAGAGAGCAAAGAACTCGGAAACAACACAAATCCGCGTACCTGAGCATTCTGTTGCGTTCAAATGCCTGGGCCTCGTTTGACTCCCAATCCTTTTCAACATAGAGAAGAAAGTCCTTGAAGCGACATGAAGTAAGCAAAGAGCACTGAAGCAGGAGAGAAAGCCGCTCATAGAATAGCGGAGTAACAGAGGAAGAACTCAGACTCACATCGCGCACACGAGAAGGGTGCCAGTGACGGCCCTCCGTAAATCTCTCCATACCAGTGCCCGTTGCATCGGATGCTGGTGAACGCTCCTCCCACACGTAGACACAGCCCGGACGCAGTGCAGCGCGGTCGGCCGCATCCAGTCGACGATTGACCATGGGCAATATTCCGCATGTTACAGCATGAAAGAGGACGTTTGCGTCGCGGGTAGACCGGACGCGGATACCTGTACAGGTCGGCCGCTGGCTCGGCCGCATTTCTGGTGCTCGTTGGGGAGACGTTTTGAAAGACGTTTTGGTGAACGGCGAGGGTGGTGTCGGAGACGCCTTGGAACGATGACGAAGGCGGAGGCAAGCTTTTAAGCGGGTGGGCAGGGAAGCCTAGTACTATCTTGCATCTCGGCGGAGGTTAGGTAGTAGTACTTATAGCATCTGGAACATAAGCGAACTAAGATGACTATTAGGGACTAGGGCCGAGGAGGGGTAGATAATAAACTCACGAGTAACTACGGATATAGAGATCAAGAATTAAATCAATCGGGAAGGCTTGTATTTTTCTGGTCGAGGTACCGCGCGTAAGTAAATGCAAATGCCAATGGAATGCAAATAGCAAATGCAAAAAGGCGTTCATTACACCATGGCACTTGCATCGTTCTATCGTTCCATAAACCGCTATCCAGAATTCCGTCGTCTCCCTCATCCCTGTTGCCCATGCATGTGAATGTTAACTAGCTTCAGAACTCTGCGAGAGCCGTCAATCAAAGTTTCATGTGTACACATCATTTCCAAGGCGTCGAAAGCCGCCTAAAGCTTCTGAGTTCGACGTCGTCGTCCAATGACCTTTGCCGCTGGCTTGCCATCGTGGCACATATACCACAGGCTCCTTCCTCGAACTGGATTAACCGCATTACTCCCAGCTAGCCCACCGCTGTCCTTCGTTTTCTCGAAAGCCACAGGGAACGGTAGCCCTCCCTCGGCGCGCAGGGTACGCGGGGGCTTTTGGAAGCCTATGAACGGCATGCAAGCCAATTGTGGACAAGACGACCCGAACAACAGCACACAGCACCCACACCTCCACTGCTCTCGAGCACCCGTGCTACCATACGAGCGCCGCTGCATCTCTTTCGAACTCTCGAAGCGCGTTCACGTTGTCGCCTCTCTGTGTCTCAGCCTCGGACGCAGGTACAACGTGAGATAGAAAAACAAGGCCACGGCCCGGCCATCGATCTCTTTTCGCCGACTTAAACTTCAAATTTGTGTCATGATGATCAGCTGTGCAGCAGTTAAACGTTGCGTGGAAGCATAGAAAGCGTGAATGTTCAAGGTCGATAAGCGACATGAAATGAAAATCCCACCTTTTGGGAAAGCCTGGAAGATCTGCAGGTTTTCTTTTCTCGCTGACCCTGCATGTCTGATTTCACCTCTTTAGAAACATTCAGGACCAGTGCACGCTTGTACTTTTGTTTATCAACAAGCTGTAGCTAACGCGCCTGGTAAAACAATCATTTATAAGTATGGATCAAACAAAGAGTAATTATCGACCCGGCCACTGGCAGCACGCACCCCCAAATTGGACACTGGACTTCCAAATATATCGATTCCACTCTTTCCTTCCTACCACCACCACCAACTCTATAGCTTTGCGCCTGGCACCCGATGTCGAGCACAAAACACCCTCGTGGAAAAGCAAATCATACAGTACCTAAATCTAATTGTTTCTGACAAGAGAACGCGTGAACTTGGTACACTGGGCGTTTTTGAAAAAATGCTGTAAATTCCAACATCTCACGTAGCGGTGCCAGGACTACGGTTGCACCATGCCGGTTTACGGTACACATTAATAGTACACCACGTCCATCCGCGACGCAACGCCAATATTATTTGATGCTGCTCGTTTGTTACCATCTGCTTCCTTATACTGTGCCAGTCAATTCATTGCATTCTGTTTCAGAGTCGTGAGGCCCGGGGTTCATTCGGCGAAAACACACGCTAATGGGGTTATCGTCGATATATCATCGTCGTCCGAGCCTGTCAATGAATGACGCACGCATATTTGTCGACTCGCAACACCGTTTCTACTTGACTGCACATCCCCGCCTTCAACGGTTTCGCTTGTCTCGGAAACTTAATGCATTACGACCTGCCGCACCATCTCCCCCCGGCCTGCTTTTCTTGATGGAGCCTCGTTCTGGAGCGCGTTACTGCCATCCAAAAGTACATCCTTTTACTGTTTCTATCCGTGAATTCACGTCACGTACTCACGAGCTGTTTGTATGTTTCAGGGTTTTCTCGAATGAGTGGGGTGTATCCGTCGCGTGTGCTCAGGAGGATCTCCCCTCAGCTTAATCAGGTTGTGTCTATCGTGAGTTTTGGAGTGCACCCGATCACAACTTCTCAAGGTGCTTACGTCCAGGAACTGGGTCAATTCATCGTTCTCGGACGGTCGATGTCATTCTGGTTCATAGCATCTTATGCAAGATCTAGATCTCGTTCTGATCTTTCAATCTGCAAGGCAACTCGACCGTGTCTCCTTGAGGCAGGGCTCTCTTTATTCCACGTCTGCCCACGAAAGACTGCCTCGATGCAAAACCCCCACAACTGCTCACTCCCACTCTCAAGATCATTTTGCGTATCTGAGACATTGCCTCGAATGGTCTATAATCCAAAAGTCTATTGATTTAGTACCCGGGTCTGAGTTTATATCGTCGGAATACGGTCCTGCTTTCCGTCGTTAGGCTTTTGGACCACCCGGTAGCCAAGGCTCATTCACTTTAATTGCGAAGAGACAAATGCAAGGTCTCGGCACTTCTTCCATCCCATTTTATTACAATGATGAGGAAAATTCTTAAATGACTCGACTGGATCTGACTGACCCATTATTTCAGTCTTATCACACGGCGAAGATGTTAAACCCGCGTACGTTCTGCGACGTCCGCAATCCCGATAACGCGAGCGATACGTCCGAAGACTCTTCTATACTCTGCCCTGAAGCTTGTGACTGCCGTGCATGCAGCTCGATCTATATGAATCTTGGGGCGGAGTCCATGATTGAATGTGGCTTATTGGCTTCTTTCCCTGCGCTCTGCCCAAGTGTCTTCAAGCTACACTCAGTCCGCGAATGAAGGATGTCTGTCTGCCTGCCAGTGCTTATCAACATGCGGCGTTCCAACGAACCGCAAAGAAAGATTCCAGCCAATGATACTGGGTCAGGGCATCGACGAGTACCATTCATCGCCTTACCCAATTCCACCAGTTAAGTTTACCCCTGGTCCACCTTGCGGTCTGAGACTGACTTGCTTATAGCTTGTCAGCATCCGTACGGACCGACGGCACGCAGACTGTTCCGAGGTGCTGGTCAGTGCACGCGTATCTTCGCTGGTTTCCGTCGCCACTATTGAAGCTGGGAGGGACAGACCGTCCAGTGAATTGAAGAAGGCTCAGAAGACATACTCGTTCCTTGTTCCTCAGTATCAAGCGAATAAGAAAATCAAGAACAAACTCAGAGCTCACTTAGCTCGATAAGTTCTTCCGCAGTTCAATCGCTGCTGTTTCTCATGGTAATATCGTTTAGAGGGTTCTGCACCGCGAGGGGGGAGTGCGGAGGAATCTTCTCCAACTTCAGCGCTTTCAGCACGCATTCTGTCCGTTTTCGATCGAGAAGAACAGCTTCCCAGACACTCATTTCATTCCTTGCGCCCCGTATTTCATTCCTGATCGCGCCCGCCTCGGATACGAAGCCACTAATATGTCCGTGGATGACGGTCTCCCTTGGTTTTGCATCCCTCATTCAAGTCTGCATTTGAACTTAGCGTTCCACGTATCTGGTTGCGTTCTTTCTTGAGCATCATATCGACTGTCCACATCGCATCTGTTATTCCTATGATATCCTGTCGAACAACATTGTGCTACCGAGGATTTTATGGGCCCACCTCGATCTTGTCCAGCCCTCTCTCTGCTGGTGTAAGTGACTGTCACATCATCAACGATCCTCCGTACTCAGCGTCATCGGCTCCCATTCGTCTGTCCCGCCTTCCCGAAATTGTTATCTCCGATGCGGTAGAGACACGTCAAAGCGTGCCTCCAGTCTTCTTACACTTCCTAAATTGGTTCTCAACTTGCCCATTCAGAATTCCGTTTATAATTATTGGCGGGGATTTGCTCTCTCCTCTCGCTCCGCCGAGCGCTCACCCCTTCTCACTCAGCTCTTCTCACGACGATATAATACATGCACGTTTGCGACGCAGGTACATACATATAACTTATGATATGCTAGGTCATTCATCTGTAAGTGGTATTCATTTACGATTTATACTTTACAATGGATAACTTATTATGTTTCCATAGATTCCTGTATACTCATTTGATCCTGATATTCTAAAGCCTACTATATGAGCGAGGGGCGGGCTAATAATTGCCTAATTGAAGGATGGTTTCAGTCAATCGGATCGGATCGCCCCCACTAGCCCAGAAATTTGGTCGCCAACTCAGGTTCGCGACAGACAGGGGCAGATCGACGCATTTGAACGCCAACCAACGTCAGGCTCCCCACCTCCCTATTTGTCTACAGGCCTGCTAAAGTCCGATGAAGCTTATCTTGTGACTAGAACTTTTGGTGTATGTGTGCGCATCCTGAATTATGGAGGTGGTTCATATGTCAGAGAAAGCCAAGGTGGTCCGTTTGCTTTCGATTCTTGATCCGGTGGGCTACATATGCTTAAGCTCATGAGATAGGGCCGACCCTGACATACATGAATAAAAGACGCCTTGAAGGTTTTAGTTGTGCAATCAGACGTATCAGAAGGATCAGAATCTTCATCTCATATTTGCATATCTTGCTCTATCGTTTAATTGATGAATCGCATGCTTTGCCTCCGTAAGTCGGCAGTGTCGGTCTTCATCTATCCTTAAGTGAAAGCTAATGGAGACCAGCCGGTATTTATTGACACCGACACTTCATAAATCGCGTACATGAAAAAGCTTCGAATATATCTCTGTTCGGGCTTCCTGATGAAGGAATCTATAAAGTAGCTAAGTATATCTGCCAAGAGTGCAACTTTATTATACTTTATCTTTCAGGAGTTTGCCGGCCGTGGCAAATGCCGAGAAAAGTAGAGGAATCGACACGGAAGGGCCGATTTGTTGCTTACAGCTTCAACTTCCGACGACCAGGGCGGTTGGCCAACCCGTACAATGCGTCCACCGCCTGTCAAACGACGGTTTCAAAGCTTTTCTCTAACCTTGTCAAGCTTTGACGGCGTCTTCTGTCAGTCGTGGCAGCTGTTTGGAATTGAAACTCGACGAAGACGCTCCTGAACCTCACGATCACTTTTCCCCCCTGAAGATCTGGGCCAGTAGAGTATTATCGAATTTCAGCAAGACAATTCCGCGGCATCATAGTCAAAACGGTCAGCGGAATTAGGTGATTTGGACGCAGTGGAGTCTTAGTATGCTTGCACCCTCGATTCCCGCCTTTTTCTGCGTTGTCGCGACCCTTCGAATTAAAGCGTCTTCCAGCGTGGTGCGAGACTTGACCATGCATCCAGCCTTTGGCGATTTCACATCGATATGTTCCGCGTACTTTGCATGAGGAAGTACAAACTTGTCTCATGTGGCTGAGTTCGGCAAAGTGATCAACGCTGATAGCCTTCAAGTTCATTTCTGGCTCACGGCTCCCCTCGGTTCTTACGAAATCAAATTGCAGGATAGCCGACGAGAGGCAGCGTCGTTTTACGATGCTTGGAAATAAACCCTCCGAACACCTTCAGTTCACTCCACAATCCAGACTCTTCTCGGAAATAGGAACAACGCGATACGCGTCATTGCAACGAGCCAGCATGTCCCACCGTGAGCCTTTCTTCCTTATAGTCCTCTCAAAGCAATCGCTTACATTTTGCTGCCCCGAAGGAACGACAACCTTGAGAATCCGCGGTATGCATCCAGCATGATCGCGGTAATAGCATGACAATTGTTTGTCGTTGCCCATGCTTCAAGTTTGACCCTGGATTTGCAGTATATCTTTTCTGATGAAATATGTGCTACCCCTCGTCTTGAGCAGACCGAAGACAGGTATGTCCCTTCAGGGATACGTCCGCCGGACATCATGCGAATTCCTTTCTCCTTCAGCGCCGGTTACGATAGCTCGTAACATCAGCAAGTGTCTGGACAAGCATCTCAACGTTCATCGCATAACTGCTAGATCATTTCCGAGGACATCCAAGAACGACAGCTTTGTGTACTATTGAGTTCTGCTGATTCTACTCGCTTCCGTTGGAAAGAGAATGCAGCATCAATATAACTGTGAGTATATACTATTGATGTTTATGATTTGGCTCATTTTTCTTCGTGGGGGCGGGGTTCTGCATCCTTACCATATATATAAATTTCTAGAGATGCTCCTGCGACTCAATTTCTCGTGGCACGCCGGAGTATCGTTAGCAACGTCGACGACGGCGAGACCATCAGAAAGAGCGGGTGCAAATCCCCTCCGTTACATCGATTGGCACTTGAGTGTGCCGTGCGTTATAATCGAGTAGGGCGGTCGGACGGAGAGAAGCTGAATCGCACATGAGGCGTGCCTCAGTCATACAAACTCCACCATTTATCCACAGTATCATTCGCCCTTCCTGTAACGCTTTCCACGACATGAGAGCCATCTGAAAACTTTCTAGTCGGCTATGAGCCGGTAAGTGTCCGGCCGCACTTCCCCCGAGTTTAGAAGACTTCCTTTCATTTCACTCCGCGCCCATTTCTTTTCAACTCCTATCCAAAAAGCCTCCCAATTTTACCACCGATTCTACTCGATTCTACTCACTATCTCTCTCCCTCACGCATCGTGTTGTTTACTTCGAACCTTCCTTCGACATTGGTCACATGCGATAGCGAATCACCGGTCTTGCGATTGTCGACACGCCGGGGGATTGGATCCCTACGTTTCTCCCCACATGGATGAATGCGACGATCGATCCGAAGGCTTGTCAAATGGGACAGCGGAAGGCTAAAGGGTAACTCTTTCTCTCAGAGCTTAACATTCGGGCCCTAATTCTCACATGACGTGTCAGGCGAGGCAGCTCGTAGGTCATCTTCATAATTCAGAAGGCTGGGGTTTCGTTGGGTATGCTGTTATCTACTAACAATCACTGGCTCCCGCGGCATTTCTCGTTTTCAAGGGGTCCACGTCCCGGAGGATGGTCTGTGAAGTCACAGATGCTTCGACTTCTGCTGTCAAACAGGTGATGGTATATCTGTTTGGATCCCAGGAGCGCTTCGACGGAAAGATACTGTACAGCCTCGTGCCAGTGTGGCTTACAGTATATGTTTTTAGAGTAAGGTATGTTCCATCGGATAAAATCTCACAAAGTACCGACATTCTGACTGCGAAGATTTAGTTATTTGTTCCGAAAGTATAATTCAAAGGGGAGCTAAGTTTATCAATCAGAAGCGGCGCGATTTAGGAACTGGGGTGAGTCTAACTTCAGTTATCTTATAGCTTTTTTCTCTTTAAGGGAGGAACATTCATTCACGTTGTGTATGATGCTTCTCATCTAAAGCAACCTAAAGCCCGCGATCTATGTCCATATAGTATATATATACGCATATTATATAGGTAGCATTACATAGAAAAGACTCAATGAATGCTTTCACAATCTGAAAGAAGCAACCACGCTCGTACGGCTCTTCTAGGTCTCCTGGTAACTCAGTTGCACAAAGTCATCAGATGGGAACGCGTTGTAGTCCTCTATTGGGAGAAATTTTGAAAGTAAGATGATTCGACGCCACCATCAAGAAAGTAGCTACTGTTGTACACACAGAAGACTCTCATGGATCACGAGTGCCCGATCATCTGGTAGCTAGAGATCATCCACAACACATCCGAATAGAACCACAGTTTATTTTCAGAATACAAGCGATCCAAGGCAAAGGTCGTGCAGGGGTTTCCTTCGGACAGCTATGCTCTGTGAATCTGTCAAGAAACCCGGATGTATACATGCTAAAAGTACAGACAAGGGCAAGGTAGCCAAGGTCATGCGATCACAGGCCCTTCTTGAAATTATGCTTGTCGTAGAATGCGTCGATTCTGGCCAAGATCTCATCCAGCGCGAGCAGCCACTCATCTAGCAGTCTATCAAGCTCTTCTTCCGACTCAGGCTCCCCTCCATCCTTATCTTCTCTGAGCTTCGTGTACAGCACATCGCGACTAGGACACGCCGACATCGCAGTCTACATGCACATACGCATCAACTCAAGCTTTGATAGGAACGGCCATGCAGATAGGGGAGTACTCACATTAAAAATAGGCTTGACAATAAAACTGTGATATGGTTTAAGTGTTACCGCATATGCGCCCCTGAACGCATCAGATAACTCTTTCTTCTCTTCGGGCTTCGAGATCTTCTCTTCGCGCCTCTGTTTCTGAGTCGTTTGCAATGCTTTACACGTAAACGAGAGACCACGAATGAGCCACATCAACCCTTGCGTCGCTGTGCTTTTCTTCTCGGCCATCTCGTTCTTCACAAGGTCCTCCAAGGTTTGAGACAAGGTAGGCGCTGCATCGTAGCGAACGCGAACTTTCTAATGTACGACGATGCAGCGATTTGTGTGCGTGTCAGCAAGTTACGCCGAGTAAGGAGCGAGGATGAGATAACCCAAGGCGGGGTAACTCACGTTGATATTCCCGTTTATATCGTTTGAAACAACACTAAGTAACTTGGATTCGAGAAGATCTGTGCGATACGGAGTTGTAAGCACTCATTTCGGAGGATCCGTTGTAATCTGTGGGTACGCACCAAATATTCCAACAACGCCCTTGGCTGCTTCTAAGAAAGCCAGAGTATCGACGCCAGCGTCGGTCTGGGGCACATCAACAAAAGACTATGGAGAGCATGAGAGATTTTGTATACACTCAGAGAAGATGCACATACTTTAACTTGACGAAAGTAAGGGGCCATGATGGTTGAGATGAACGTGTCGAACGACCATAATCAGTTCTTTATCCTGATCTGATGATCTAATCTGATCCTTTTTGGATGCTGACTAACTTGAGTTCTTTGGTCATCTTCAAGTAGAGCTCAGCACAAGAGTTGCACATCTTTCTTTTCAAACTCATTCATCCATGCCGCACGCGGACTCGTCATATTTACCCTCTGATATAAAGTCAAAAGCAAAATTCTGGGAGCATGTCTATTTGCAACTACAGGCATTGTTAGAAGGGCAGGCGAACTGGGTATGCGGATTACACATGCATATTTGGGACTTATCGATTCGATTTATTTCTCAAGGTTTCAAACTGCGCAAATGCTTCATCTCTGATCTATAGCTCACTCCTTTCTTTCGAACCATTCTTTGGAACTAACGATAAGGCCGTCAATTGGTGTGGTAAGATCGGCTTAAATCGAACTTAATTCCTTCTGCATCCGCGCATACTGACAGATTGAGCTAGGCTTTTATCTGGACGCGTCGCTGTTTCCTGCTCCCACATTGACATCGGTGACGGAGGAAGAGAGAGCGAATCGGAACGAGACTCTTCTACTAGGGCCTTTCTGCGGCCGTCCTGCTTGTCAATTTATCCATGTTGCTCCCGGGAAAGCGCGCGGCGTGTGCGCAGACGCATATACAAAGGCACATACGATTGTTGTCTCGGACGTTAATAGCTACCCGGGTCATATTGCTTGCGATGGGGAGACGAAGAGCGAAATAGTATGCCCTCTGCTGCTCGATGGGCATAGTATTGGCGTTCTGGACCTGGACTGTCTCGCATTGAATGGGTTCGACGCCGATGACCAAACTGGAATTGAACGAATCGCTAAACTTATAGTCGATTCGTGTAGATGGTAGAGACATAATATATGTAGTAATATACAAGTCTTAATCCTACTTTTGACATGTGGCGAGAGTTCTGCTTTTTGAAAATAAGACGAGCAATCGAAATCCTGTCACGGTAACTCGAAGTATCCTGATATTCGTGATAGATGCCACGTCCCCTACTATATGCTTCTCATACAGAGCAGAGCATATATGCATTTTAAAGAGCATGTTGGTGACGATATTCTCAATAAAACATAGAGGCTCCTTTCTCTTAGGTTGTGGATGTACATTCACGGCCTCGACGCTGTCGATCATCGCATTCGAATTTCCGACAAAAGTTAAAATTACATAATACACCTTTTTCAGCCGACCGCTTTGGCAGTCAATAATAAAGTTACGACGAGTCATTCATTGACAGCGCTGTTCTTGTGTCGACGAGCTGTATGCTCTTCAGTTTCCCTCGTGCCATCACCATCCAGAGAGCTTTGGGTCGACGACACTCGTTCTTGTTCGTTCGCAGAATGTCTAATCAACAGCCAGCTTGGACAGCTCCATCGAGACCATCGCAATCCGAAGAACCCACCCTACGAGTGTACAATTCGCTCACCAAATCCAAGGTCGTATTGTCATTAGGCTGTGCAATCGAATTCGACGTCTTACTCGATCTGTCAGACTGAATTCGCTCCGAGAAACGGTCGTCATGTAAAATGGTACAACTGCGGGCCTACAGTGTACGATTCATCTCACATGGGCCACGCCAGGTATGAATCTACGTTTTGCCAGAGAGTACCTTGCTCATGAATCGATCTTAGAAACTATATGACTCAGGACATATTGCGACGTATACTGGTGGATTACTTCGGTTATGATGTTCATTTCGTTATGAACATAACAGATATCGATGATAAGGTGCGCCAATTCTTCAAGTCAAGTCAATTATATTTCGATGGATTAAGCACACTTCGCAGATCATCCGACGCTCACGAGAAAACCATCTCATGGATAAGTTTCGTGATCAGGCAACAGCGCTCACGCCGCAGATCGTCGCCGAGACTGAAGAAGCTTGGCGGATATACGTTCGCTCACAGCTGTCAAAGTCTCTCGCAGAGGGTGAGCAGATATCAGAGGGCACTGAATCGGAGGCGTGGATTCACGTATTGGAAAAGTCGCGAGATCCTACTTGGAAGGCGGAGGTGATAAAAAAGGATGAAAAATTTGACATGCACCTTAAGGCACTGGTAAGTGCTCTCCAGTTGGATAAACGACGATCAAATATATGGTCTAACCAGTAAATGGCATGGTCCATGTCATAGACAAAAACTGAAGATGCGTTGAAAGTGGCTAGAGCGTCGCTGGCAAAAGGGGACACGTCAAGTGAGAGCGCAAAGAAATTGATAGATGACTCACAGGACGTACTTGCTAAATCTTTGGATAAAAAGGTTTGCTACACAGTGCTTTATAACCCCCAAAGCTACCCTTCTCAATTACCAAAATCCGTAGTATGGTGACGAGCTCACTGACCCCGCACTATCGAGGGCACTCGCTCAGTACTGGGAGGGCGAATTCTTCAAGGACATGGCTCGCCTTCGTGTTTTACCCCCTGATACACTGACTCGTGTAACCGAATACGTCCCAGAGATCGTGCAGTTTGTGCAGAAGATTATCGAGAACGGCTTCGCCTATGAGTCCGAGGGCAGTGTCTACTTTGATACAGATGCCTTTGAAGGCCCAGGCGGACATACGTATCCCAAGCTCCAGCCAGGAAACAAGGGTAATCGCGAGCTCCTCGACGAAGGCGAAGGTATAGTTACGCAACTGTGCGCAATGTAGAGGAGCCTTCTGATTAATTGCGTTCCATCTCCATAGGGGTGCTCGCACCGAAAGCTGTAGGCCAGCGCTCGAAAAGTGACTTCGCCCTTTGGAAAAGGTCAAAACCCGGTGAACCCTCATGGCCTTCGCCGTGGGGGAGTGGACGGCCTGGGTGGCACATCGAGTGCTCTGTCATGGCCTCCGCTGTCTTCGGGGACAACATGGACATTCACTCAGGTGGCGTCGACCTAGCTTTCCCCCATCACGACAATGAAATGGCACAGTCTGAGGTGAGTTCAGTCTACCCGAAAAGTATAGATCCCCGTAGATGTTTTTACGTCATGTGGACAACACATGGTGCTCTCTACTGACGGACGCTCAACATGCGGCTCGCTGCCCTGGTTGTTTACTCATGTAGGCGTACCACAACTGCGGACAATGGGTGAACTATTTCCTGCACACGGGCCATCTTCACATCGAGGGTCTGAAGATGAGCAAATCGCTCAAAAATTTCATCACCATCGACGTGAGTTCTATCTTCTGAGTGCATCTCATTAAGCTAAAACTTGTCCATTGGCTAATGTGCCCGCTTTCCATTCACCCGGTTTGCCGCTGCCCCCTTCATCTCCCCCGATCGTCAAACAATGATACGGTGCCCGCGACATCGGCTTTCCCGGATACCCGGCTTTCCTTCTACAGGAAATCCTACAGAAATACAGTGCACGTCAAATGCGCCTAGCGTTTCTAACCCAACTTTGGAACTCAAAAATCGACTTTACTGACAGTCTTATGACGGGGGAGGTCCGCAACATTGAAGCGACCCTGAACGTACGTACGTCCCTTCCGTTCCTGCGCGTCGCAAAGCTCACCGATCTATGTTTGCAATCCACGCTCTCGTTATATGATTCGGCTCTTTGGCATGCGAATTCCGCAACTCTTAATTCTGATCACAGAACTTCTTTGCCAACGTCAAAGCAATACTCCTTGCTAATTCAGAAGGTGCATCAAGGGACGCTCAACACCGATATGGAACGCTCGAACGAGAACTCCAAGATGCGTAAGTGAAGCTCTTCATAAACACGGCATACTCATGGTTTCTGACTGCTTCTGATCCGTACATCCTCCTCGCATTTCATTTTGATGCTTCTTATGATGTTATCGTCGCTATTCTTCGGTCCTTCTGCAGGTTCCATGAAACTCAATCCTCTTTCCGCGCTGCCCTCTGCGATTCTTTTAACACCCCCCTTGCGCTAGAGGTCCTTCTAAAGATCGTCTCCCGCACAAATGTGTACATTAATGCACAAGGTCGGAACCTGAATGCTGGAGTTGTCGAACGTATCAGCCGGTGGGTGGGCAAGATGCTACGCATGCTAGGCCTCGGAGAAGGCGGCACCAGGAACGCGGAATCTGAGATTGGTTGGGGCGAAGATAGAGAAGAGGGATCTGTAAATGTACGTCAATCTAATGACGAAACTATAGGCTGGCATCTGCTAGACTTTATGTTAATGTTTTATCCTTTGCCTTTTCAATTACAGAGAGACGAAGTGCTTATGCCTTATCTCCGAGTGCTATCTTCTTTCCGTGACGGTGTCCGTCGTATCGCGATTGATGGAGGGGACGATGCTCTGAAGAATATCCTCAAACTATCCGACCAGTTACGGGATGTTGATCTTGCCCCGCTCGGTGTGGCGCTGGATGATCAGGAAGGTACGGCTACCTCAACTTGGCGTTTATTTGATCGAATTACAGGTGCTTGATCGTCGCTAATATCCTCTTCGTGTCTGTAGATGGAAAAGCCTTGGTAAAACTCGTCGATCCTGCCCAACTTCTCAAGGCTCGCGAGGAGAAGCGGGCACTGGCGGATGCGAAGGCAGCGAAAAAGGCGGCACAGATCGAAGCTGAGCGCCAGAAGCGTCTCGCCAAGCTGGAGAAGGGCCGAGTACCACCGTCTGATATGTTCAAACCTCCCATCGTATCACAAGGCACGTATGGAAGTTGGGATGATGCAGGTATCCCATTGACGGACGGAGAGGGCAAGCAGCTGAGCAAAAATGCTGCAAAGAAGGTACAGAAAGAGCATGCAACACAAACAAAGGCACACCAAGAGTTTCTAGAGTGGCAAAGGAGCCAAGTTGAGTAGGTGCCCTTATTTCCGGCCGGTGTGCTTCTCCCTCTTTCATTCGTTGTACCTTGGTTGCATATGGGATTTCCTACTGTTGGAGTTTTCGAGTACCTTTCTCTGATTTTTGGTCTCTGCGTGAACATTTCGGCATCCGTGCCGATCTCTCAAACTATAACTCCGATGCTAAATTAGGCAGCCCGCGATACTATCGAACCTGCGAGGATGCCAAAAAAGGAAGACCGAAGATCGCTTGCATTAGGTTGCAAGTTCAGTCTCTCCAGAACAGCTAGCTTCATTTTGTCCACATACGTTCGCGCATCGACAGAGGTTGAAACTTACAAGAATCCTTGAATTAATACACTGGAGGGACGTCTGTGTGCGATCTGCCCCGTTGGTTCTAGATCGTCTCTCCTGAGATCAACGCTTCGTGAAATGAACAATTCATTAATTTACTTTATTATTCCACTCCTGAGAAGGGTGTGATCATTTGCATACATCAGAACAGCGGCGGAAGAAAGACCAACACCAACATCCTTTGCGACTCACTTCTATCGTACCTCTCATATTTTGCAATTTAATCTTCTGTCCTAGATGTAAGCGAATCATATGACTGCCTGTGAAAAACCATGTACTATGACACCGATTACAATCGATCACTTATCTTCGCATCCAATCTGGGAACGGATGGGGGACCGCTTTAAACCTCCGCGGAAGCTTCGTATCTATATAGGGATGATCAGCGCAGTTCAAATCTTTGTTATAGTTGCCATTGGAAGCGCTGCGACGAGAAACGACGCTCTCTCTCTCTCTCTTTACCTAGAGAGCTTCCTGCACCCATTCACATAGGAACGTCACGTCACCGATAGATTCCGTCTCAGACTTCCCTTCTTCTTACTCGCCTTAGGTGTACTGTTACCGAATGATATATGATGTATGGCCACAGTTTTGTATGCTGCGCTGAAAGTGCGTCATGATCATCTGAGATCCATGCATGTGTATATCAACGGGAATCGGAAATAGACATGCACAAAGTTCATGGCCTAACGTTTAATAACGCTTACTTGCAATGGTGTTCTCTCGGGAATGCAGGCGCCGACATTTGTCTCGTAATGCATCTTCTTCCTGTAGATTTTCTAGCTTTCTAAGCATGATATTGCCAAAAGGTAAAGACTGTTATCATCAAGGAGTTGTGGATCGTCGTATTTGAAGTTTACCCGATAGTAACAATGCACATCTTTCAGCACTACATGGACATCGAGGATTTAATGGCTGAGTGATGAATGGATGATAGAGTGCTGTCGGAGAGTGAAACTATAATTCTGATCTTGAAAGCGGGCCTTTGCCGTAATGCCGAAGGGGTGTTGAATAAAACCCGATTGAGTCTTTGACGTGGAAAGAAACGACCGATTGAAGTACATACACATCTCTGCTTCCCCTTACACACGTCGGCTAATCCAACGCTCTCTGCAATTTGACGTGGTGTAAGATCAATCGTTTGTGCCTCGTTTTCACCTCAAATCTCGATACATGTCAAACCATCCGGAAAGTTATCGATACACATTGGAGCTCTACAGGCGCTCGGCATCTTCTCCAGGTCTTGTGCATCAGAGCGGGCGTGAATGTCGGCCTGCTGCGAGTGCAATAGTGCAGTCTGCAGCTTTTCGAACAGGCTGTCGGGTGGTGGCAGAGAAGGGAGAGACTGCCAACCATGCAGGATCCGAATGCGGATTCAGATCGAGGAATGCTTCCGGCTGTTTATACAAGCAGCCACATAGGAGACAGGAAGCATAATTTACTATAAACTATCAGAACCTTCCTCTGTTTTGGGCGTGGAATTGAGTTTCTGTGCAACAGTCCATGCATGGAACCCTGCACTTGAATGGTACCTGAGAGACCACCTTTGAAAGCTCACTGATCAGGACTGTCAACTTATGGCCAGGGTGGACATATGTATCCTAATTCCGAAGTTTGTAATCTACTCCAAGGTGCATCGGCGGCCAAATGAGTGATGGGCCTAATTGTTATCGAATTGGGTTTCCCAGCTCATGATGGACGAGGTGCAGAACGGGAGATGAAGCCTCAAGCGCGGTCGGGCCAAACAATTATTGTCAGGCCCGGTGCGCCCATCATACGGCTTAGGCTCCTACTTGGAATGTCGAAGTCAGACTTTTAACATATTCCCATATAACTTTATCACGCCCCTTCTTTAAATACTCGTCCGAGCTAGAGAGAGCATGTCCCCTGAGCAGCCCAGATAAATTGGTAGCCTCAGCCTCTCGCCTCGGCCTACTGTTCGAGTTACCCGGTCCCACCATATGTATCGTCCTCACAACCTGCCCGAGGCCAGGATGCAGCCCCCGACGTGCACCAACATCCGCATCCGCTCCGTGCACGACGCCCACACCATCTTCCACGCCGTCATGCTCGACGTCCTCCCCATGGTCACCCGTCGCCTTGATACCGAGGAGCGACGCGCGGTTCGCGCCGGCAACGTTTACGTCTGGGAGGAACGAGGCCGTCACACAGAAGCCACCGGGGTAAGTACTCACCCATAAACATCCCGCTTCGCCCTGCATACAAGCTTTTAACCTTGGCTGATCAAACTGCGGGATGAGCAGCTCGGGATTGAGAGGTGGACAGATGGCATTCGATGGAGTGCTTCTCGGGTTCGCGACGTAAGTAGAAAGTCCAACCGCCTGTCAACGTCGCAATTCAGCAGCACTGACGCCGCCCGTCTTTCCTAGGAATTCCTGCTCTACCATGAACGCGACTCCGGGGCAGACCTCGACTTCTCAGACCACGAACTGTAAGTGTTGGACAGCGTCGATCGCCCCCGACGACAGCTTTTGACGCCACTTGTACAGTGCCGAGAATGCTCAGCTGGCTGATATGCGCGCTAGCTACAGACTCGTAAAACAGACCTACTCGGTCTTCGTCGACACGGCGCAGGGGAGGCGGAAGTGGCATTTGAGTAAGACAGCTGGTCCTTCATTTCCTTGCGCACATTAATATATAGCAACACTCCACAGCCGCCTACTTTGTTCCCGCGACGGTGAACCAGCTTCGCACCGTCGACGAGATCCCCGCCCTCGCCCACATCCGCCCACCTGAAGGCATGTACACGAGCGCCAAACTGGGCAAAGGTCGAGCTCGCGGCGAGTATTATTCCAACGACATCCACAGTGCTGGAGGACCAAGTATGTCGCCACAACAATACCCACCCCCGCCGACGTACGCACCCTACCCAGGCCAACCACCGCCGCCGGGAGCGTCACATTCTCCTCAAGCTATGCGCGCACCCGCATGGCCGGGCCAGTCTCCTCCACACATGGGCCGCGATCCCCAGACGCTTCCAAATCCTGCCCGGCTGCTTCCCCCTCCGGCTTTGGGCCTAACTCCAGCACCTCCCGCCCAAAGCCCGTATTCACCTCGACACCCGCTTGACGATGAAGCTTTACGTTCTTTAGGAAGAAGATTATGATTATACTTACGGACAAAACGGAACTGTGAGCTGGTGTATCTCGCTAATTGTATCGTGTTTTCTTGCGCACTTCTCTTCGCTTTGCAATTGTATTTAATTAGACCATTCATGTCATAAGACGGATAAATGCAGTAATGTTTTCTTGTTCTTCGTCCAGTACTTATTTCATATTGCAAGGGCTGTTTAAAATGTAATGGAATATAAATCCTTGAGGTCCTCTGCCTCAGTACGGACCTCGTCATCTCGGTCAAGACGTCCATCGCGAGAAGTTCTGGCCGCTGCTAGGCACACACTCTTATCCGCAACCCTGAATTCCTTCAGAATTGCCATCCGAACGGTCTTGGTATCCGGCATCGCACGGACCACTTATTCCACTGCTGACCATGGTTACAGAGCCAGCACCACAATCGGTAAACGTCGTTTCGATTGCGCATCCGGCGCGGGCCACTTATTTGCCTCCGGGTGATATGTGATCGCAGTTGCATCACAGTCGCAATTTAGGAGAAACAAATTTCAGAAACACTAAGACTAATAAACGATTAGCCAACACCCGATTAACGATTGACCCCCCATAAAACGTCGGACGCGGCCCGAACCCGTTAGCGGCCAATGTGCTCCTCCCTTGAAGCTCAGAGGTATACATTCTCTGTCGTGAACGGTTGTGCCCAGGTTTTCCCTTATGTTGAGAGGAAAAGACCGATCATGACACGGTGTGAAGGCGCGCTGCCTGAAGAGCTTAAACGATGTCACTTTCAAAGTCGAGTCGTTCATCTATCACGTATACGCGCCATACTTCAAGGAATACGATAAGCGGCTATATTGGACTTAGAACGCTTGACAGAACCATCGCCTACGCAGTTTGTTGCCTACGTGCACAGAGACCGACTCCGCCAAGTATCTGGGGCAAGACACCTACGATCACTGGTTCAAAGCAGATTCGGTGAGATCGAATTCTGACACCGACTGAAAGCGAGCCATAGCCATGAAATACTCTGTGATCCGAAATCGGTGCTGAAGGCGAGTGTGGGGTTTCTGGACAAAATATATTGCACAAAAGATGGTAGGCTGAAGTCGCCGCCACTAAATGCAGAGGCACGAACATGTCAAGCCGTCAAGTCAAGCACCAACCGACATTCCTTCCGAGACAGTCGGAGCGATTTGCATGAGTGATGAGCCTGCATGGTAAATTCTAAAAGGCGTCAGCGACGTTCGGAGTTGCCCGGCCCATGCCCCCCTGCTTCAGGCGACATCTGAGAGACATGTCAAAGCGCCACACGAAATGGGACACCCGGGGCTTGGCCCAATGACGACAGACGCATTGTACAGCCATCCGGACTCATCCACAGTCGCGTGGGACGGGCGGGAATGGACTTGGCAAACTCTACAGCGAGCTGCCTAGAGAAACGCGTACTTGGTCCTGTTGTCCACATGAATGGGCTAGAGACAGGTAAGAGTTCTTCGGCGAACTTGAATACTCAAGGATCGGCAGTGGGTAAAGCCGAAGTCGGAAGATGTGAAATAAAAGGGATAGACTTTACTTTGTACATGACTGGCGGATCGGAGAAACTTCGCGAGCCAGGGTTGCACGATTCCGGCCGCACGTAGATCAGAGGATGAAAACAAAGCCGCGAAGCAGCATAACGCTGATCTCCAAATTATTGGACAGCTTCTTGCATAGCCAGTATAAGTGCGGTCTGTCGAATTGATTCCGGGGCAACGCCATTCGTCAATAGATTCGATGGAGTCGAGAGCATGTGCCGGAAGATACGATGTGCGTTTACGTTCGGAGTCCATTGCCTTCGCTAAGAGTGATTTTTAAAAAAAGGTTTTCCGACATTCGGAGGTGCGATAGTGAAAACGTTTAGTCGTCGTGCGGTGTGTAAATGAGTTTTTTGAGGAGGGAACGGCTTGGAAGTTCCAAGTCAGAGTGCAAGTTTATGGTTTTTTTTTTGCATAAGCTCGGAACTCATGCATGAAAACTTCGGCATCGAAAGGGTCCGACCTTCGCTCTAAATTTGACCAAGGACCTTGATAACGGTACCTATCGTGCCCACCCATCTTTGCTTGAACCAAGAATAATTGCAAGGAGCCCGACGAAAAGCCTACTTGACATCTCAGACAGACAGCTGGCATTTACAGTGCAAGCGCTTTGAGATTGAGATCGTTGAGGACCACATTGCCGAATGGCTGACATCGCATTTGTAAAGTCGTGCATGAATTCTGCACCCTGCCCAAAGAGACTTTCCAAAGTATTGCAAAGCCTACGATGCGCAAAGAATACGGGCTTGATGTCCCCGTTGACCCCGATCATCGATCGCGACTGGACCTGGCGTGCACATGGAGAGGCAAGTGCATCAGCGGAAAGCTGGATAAACTTGCTTGAAACCATCCGACATCGGGAGTAATCCTGCGTGTTGTCAGATGCACGCCGTGCAGAGTATATCAAGCATATTTGTCGACGAAAGGTGAAGCGAGTCCAAGGTGCCTTGACATCGGGGGTCGCCCAAAACATATAGTGTGAGGAACAATTAATGATCGGCGATGCTGCGCGGTTGAAGTGACAAAGTCGACGCGGGAACACTTTTGAATTCCATTCAACACCCTCTGCATCATGGCATCAAGCCGCGAAATCGACAACAGCGCTAGAATCCAGCTGTCGGAGACTGTTCTATCTTCGGGGTGCTATAATTCGACGCTTCCGCATCGATGGTGCGCGTGGGTAGGAAGTGGGTTGACAATGTAAATTCGGGGTCAGACTACAATCAAGGTCGACGGCCCCATTGAAGTCTGGCGTAGATCTGGAGACGCTATCCCGCGCTAGGCCAAACTGGTGAAGCAACCTTGTCAGGACTCAGGAGAGCGTAATACATAGTAAGGATGCGCGGACCCTCCATAAATGTCCAATCCCGTGGGTCTTCGGAGTAAAGTGACTTAGCTCGTTGCTTTCTTCCTCGTCTGTGGCTCGAATTATAGTTCAGGTGGTTCAGCAGGAAGCGAGAAGAGGCGTTCCTTGAATGTGCCTTGAGTGTTTTCCGCACTCATGACGAAATACGTAAAAAATATAAAAAGGGCGAAGGGCAAGGACAAGTTCGAGTGCTCGGCGATATCCATGCATTTCGCTTTCACGAACGGCCGAGAGACATTCTGAGTTTAGAGACCGGCCGGGCTGTGACGTATGCGACAGATAGACGTTAAGCATAGCATTTTGTCGATTCGTTAACTGCTATCGTACTCACCATCTGCGCCAACAGCCAAGCACACTTGAAGCCTGGGCTCTTGACGCCGAACAAAGAGGGACCAGGAATGCTCTGCGGCGTGTTCAAAGCAAAGGAGACCGGGTCAGCATGTGGTGAGCCGCGCCGATCCGGTGAATCGGTTGAAGAAGGATATTTCATGTGAGAGTTCGCCGTTCTACAAATTTGAACATGCTACGGCCTCGTAGACTCCCATGGCGATTGTATTGGTGGATTAAACATAGTGCGGGGATACAGTGCAAGAGCCGAAGCCTCTGCAAGTATGCGATTGGTGTGATAACTAGGCGCAAGCTAAGAGGTGGCCAAGTACCAGTTACTTAGCCTCGTCTCTGTAGAGTAAAAACGTAGAAAAAGCGACCGAGTATGAATCATTAATGGATCACGGAGATGTATAAGTGAGCTTACGTCGACCGCTTGTGTGCACGAATAGCATCATCCTGTGGACCGATAGAAGGCAAGTGCATAGTGCGCTTGCATATGCATTCGAATGCGCGAAGTCAAGAACCTTGTCGAAATATTGCGTCCGAGCGGCTTCGACTATCACCCTCGTCCCGTTGTTGATTTAATGACGAACTAATGATACGCGCAGATCGGATGGGGAAGCCCGAGCTATTCGAGGGCTTCATGGGCACAGAGTGCAGCGCTACGAGAGCCTGTCGTGGTCCCAAGGCATTACGGTGGGGAATCTTCATAATTTGCCATCAAAAAAGTTCATGGGAAGGCGACTCTGGTTCATGGTGCTCCAGAGGCGCGGAATCTGATATGATAACGTCCGGTAAATGACTACGATGCTTCATGAGTTGATCCACCTCCGGGTGCTTTGAGAATCGACATCTTGTTTATCCGGTACGAGGATCCAGTCTCCTGGCCGCGGAAGAGTGTAAAGACAACGGGGCGTCGATGTGAGACAGTCCGCAGACGGGTGTACGTCTATTAAGTTCCCTGAAAGCGATTAGGCGAAGACTCTGCATGTGTATGGACTCCAGATGTCTGGGAGCCATTCGATTGCGTGTTACGGCACTATGGGGGGACGCGGTTGAACTCCGAACCGTATTCTCATGGATAGGAGGAATTAATGACGACGGTGCACGGTGATTACCATCAAATAATTATATCCTTGTGTGGGGTACGTGGTCCCGGCGGTCCATAACCTCATAGCCATAGCATTACGAGATAGCCAGTTGGCTTAAAATACGCGAGCAAATCGATCGTCTCGCTCATCATGAATGCTTATCGCGCGACGTTGCGGAATTGCATCATGCGTCATGCCTGCCCCAGCTTCTGTACGAAGCGTGGCAAAACGAAGCAAGGAGACCAGAATTCTGAGAATGGCGGTGTCCCGATGCACAGTTCGACGAAGATGTATCTCATGATTATCGGGTCGGTTATGAGGTTGCGTTTCATTCCGGATAAGAGATCTGAGTTCAACGATTTGTTAGTTTAAATGCCGCACTAAAATATAGATATTCTACCTGATGAGATCAAGGGTAATGTGTGGTGATGGTGGGCGTTCGCACGGTTGCGGAGTCATTGATATGGCATTGCGGGCAAACGGGTTTTCAAGGGTGTTACCGGGGCGAGCATTTACAGTTGGCATGCAGCAGTACGCCGTTAAGGAAGCAAACCATTTCTCTGGAAGTCTTGAAGAACAGCGCCAAACGTTTGATCAAGTCTTGATCAAACCGTGCGCACCATAACGCACTGACCCGGATTAGACGCGCACAAACACGTTTACACATCAAGATATTCATATCCCTGTGACCTTTTTTTTTGTCAAAGCGGCTCTCAGATAACCCCGCTTTTAAGAGAGATGAGACCAAATATGGACTGTTTTTCATGCAGATAAGAGTAGTGGAAGTCAGATGAAGAGCTATTCACCCTGGTAACGAACTGAGGACATACCGGACATAGTCATCGACGTGCAGGAACCCAAGTTGGCTTACCGAGAAAGAGTACACGAGGCACATGTGTTGATCAATCGATCAAGTACAGTTAGCGGAATGACGAGAGCGCAGAGTTACGCGGGAGCGGCCAGCCGAGCGAAAAGGGGGTCTGTCCGGTTATGAAGGGGGAGTGCTAACAGAGTTCAGAGTCTGGGAAGAAACATTATAGCGAAAAATGGAAGTCGCCTTCGACACACTTTTAGCATTGGGTATGCGCCGCGGGGTAGCTAATGTTGCACTGCGCTGTGCAAAAGCCAGCGAAGTACCTCGTGTCCGGCGAGGAAATGGGGCTTAAAAGCAAGTAAATTGCCCCAAGCCCGAGCATAGGGCGCGATAGAAATTGTTGGGCTTGGGTGCGGTTCGGCGTAGAAAAGTAAGGTGAGGAAGCGGAGGCAACGAGTACAGCAAAAGCAAAGCCGTTGCCACCAAGGCCGAATACAATAGGCCTTAGCGCACGTCCCGTTATAGGCTTCATTTCCCATGCATCGCCGAAAGAAGGGAGACTCAGAACCTCTTTTGATTTATGGTTTCCTGTGCCACCACCACAAAGCTTCTTCTGCTGCGGCAGGTTAGCAGAATATGTCGAAAGCTAAAACGAGTCTACATCTTATTTTCTTAAATGTTTTCCGCTATAGCCAAACAGACAGCGAGCGAAATAAGCTTCCTTGAAGGAGGTTAAAAGGATTTAGCGGGGATAGGCTTTTGGCTTGTATGGATAAGGTTATTCATGCAAAACGTTAATGCAAGCGATAGCCAAAGGGTGCTCCGTCGTTTCGGGTCTATTGCCACCGTCAAATACGTGGGAAACGCACCGACACTTTGGCGCACATGACCAGGTGCCTTGAATCGTCCAACTTAGGGTTATGTAAAATCCGGCGCTTACTTTCTAATTCTTTATTATTATTATTCCGGACATATAACCTTCAGGGCCCCCTCTTCCTTCTTACCCTCTTCTTCCTTCTGCGCCGCCGCCCGCAGCGACGACGCTCTTTCCCTCATCGTCGGTCAGCAACAAGAACACGACAACTCTTTGGCACGATGCAGCGCCCGACGTGCTCCAACATACGCATCCGCTCTACCCGCGATGCTCACATCATCTTCCATGCAGTCTCCATGAACATACTCCCCATCATCACTCGACGACTTGACGCAGACGAGCGCGCAGCCCTCCGTTCTGGTTGTGTATATGCATGGGAAGAGCGTGGCCCACACACTGAAGTTACGGGCCTTGGGATAGAGCGCTTTACGGAGGGAAGGCGATGGGGACCGTCACGAGTCAGAGATGTGAGTCTTCTGCTTCATTCTATGCAACATGACTGTGCATCTAAAACTTGCGTGTTCTTCGCGCAGGAGTTTCTGTTCTATTATGAGAAATGTCCTCCTGGCCACATTCGCGACAAGGAGAATCCCTTGCTCGACGATAGACTCCGCAAACAATGGGACCCCCTTGTTAAACAAACATACTCGGTATGGGTCGATGGGCCCAAAGGACGCCGTAAATGGCATCTAAGTAAGCGCCTTCCATTGTCTTCCAATGAACATACGCACATTTCCGCACAAGCCGCGAAAGTGCGTATGGTCCATCAGGAGCATTCAATCTGACAGTTTTTCTCCCCTCCATTTTGTTATATGAAACTTTAGCTGCTTACTTTACGCAAGCCACAGTCGATCGCCTCCAGACAGTGGACGAGATTCCGGACCTTGTGAACCTTGATGTCCCTCCAGGCAAATACATCTCAACGCGCCTGGGCAAGCCACGCCGCCCAGACGAGACGCTCAATGCCGGGTCCGCAAATAACGGTACTGCGAACGTACACGACGTGTTCCGCCCTGCTAATGCGTCCGCGTTGCGCACATATGCCCCTTTCCCTCTTCCATACGAGGCAACACCCGCATCGCAAGCCAATGGGGGCCAGCACTTGCACCATCCTGCTCATCTTCCCCATCAATACGGTCAGCAACATCCCGGACCGACTCCTCCACCATTCAATGGGTATGACTTTTCCCAGTACCAGCAGCGCTCCTATCGGGACAGGTCTGAACGGAATGACTACTATGGTGCGATGCACCATTCAGGATACCCAGACAAGACGCTAACTTTGTCTCCAATTTACGCGACTGCGCCTATCATAGGTGTACCTTCTTCGGATGGCCATTATTCCGAATATCCGCCCTCAAACGCGCAGCAAGGCTCATCCCACTTGGATGCCCGTTATCAATCATATCCTTCGCAAGGGAGCGAGCAGCACCGTGCACCATATTTGCCGCCAACACCGTCTGTATCAAATTCTCAATATGGCAGCCCTATATATCCTACTCCGACTTCCGCTTCTCCTCATGACTACTTTAACAATCATATGGGTCATTCAGGTGCACCGCAGCATCAACAGCATAGGGAGCCTTATCCCTCCCCCTTCCCATCGCCTCCAGCTCAAAAGTTTCCTTCCATGTCTCCTCAAAACTACCACAACCCAGTGTCTCATCCACCTTCGGAGCACTCACCAATCCATCTTGAAAAACCAGCTTTTCCTCTCTCTCCGGTAACAGGATTACCTTCGAGCGCGCGAATCGACTTGCCATACACTTTTGACCCGAGGATCGATCCTCGGCTTCTTGCCGAAGAGGCCGGATCGAGTGAGAACATTTCACTATCGCACCCTGAGGCCTCACCCCATGTCCCCACTCTGCGGCTCCCGTCGCCTCGTCGGCACTCTCCGCACGACGAGCGGGAAGACGAAGATGTTGCGACGTGTTCACCGAGAAGCTCGGCATCGACCGCGAGCGCAGCTGGCGCGAAGCGTCTCGATTTGGCTCCCCTGCGCACGCTGGTACGAGCTCACCCCTATCGACGTGATAAGTTCGACGACAAAGCTCTCATGGCCTTCTCAGCCGGGCGCAGGAACTCGGATTAAGCGTCATCTTCCGTCGCTCTACCCTCGCTTCCTTTTCCTTCCTGCTCATTGCCGTATAAGCTCTCCCCGAAAGGTGTAACGATATAACGCGTTTCTTCACATCAGTATCAATGGCCTGGACAGACCGACTAATGACTTTACCCGACGAACCTGCCGATAAAAAGACTTAAATATACCTATCGAGCTCCCATCGCTACCCTGTCCATCCACTGTCATTCGCATGCCTCAAAGCGATGTCAGAATGCGCCATTTCCCGAACGACGCCACGACGCTTCCCGCATCGTGTTACCATTCGGGGGCGACGATGGTGCGTCGTATCTCTGTAATGCGTATCGCACGCAATCCCTGCGGCTCGCGGCGCCTGGGTGTGATGCAACTATTCTTTCTTGGTGCCTCTTGGCGACTGTGATCATTTACCGGGTTTTGGCGTTCTATTCTCCCGCGAGATTGGGTTTTGAATTGCAGCCGTCGGCCTTCCCCGCATTTGCCTCCACCCGTCGTATTTCTCATTCATTCACCTTCTACTTCTCACTAATTCCTTTTTGATCCTTTAGCATTTTCGTATTCAAAAGTTTCTCATTCACATATGTGCTTAATAGTTCGTGTCTTATCTTTGTCTTGCCCACTTCCTCATTCGCCTTCGGACGTTCTGCTACCCCGATTGTTTTATTTAGCACCATATACTCCTCCGCATCCGTGCCTTCGATTAGTCTACGCTCAGGAGAGCGCAGCATGTAACAACAGCGTCCTCACGTCGACTTAATTCTGATTGTTGACTCCCACTGATCAAATTGACATGAGTCAATGCAAATGGGGAACTCCGAAGCCTGAAGCCTCTGCGTGCGGATTGGATCGAGAACGCATGGTGTGCTCGTCATGGCGCTTGCCATGGATATTCTGCCATTCTGAGTACAAGGTTTAACGTTGGTGAGATTCCCGTTAAGTAATGCGCACCCTATAAACACCCTCTTTGATCCCTTGATCCAATACATTGTCGGTGGTTTTGCACACCGTGGCATCTCGATTTCCCTCCAATCGCTTCATATCAAACAACCTCTTTTGTCTTTTCGCTTCAACCTTCAGTCCCTTCAGCTCGCCCATACGGATTTTAGGGGGGGGGGGGGGTGTCCCTCGTATCATGCCGATGCCGCCGCCAAGGCCGTTCCATCCCCCCCATCTAACATAACTAATGGTGCGATTCGTCTAATTCTCGATCGTTTGGCTATATTCGCAACTGATATTAGCTTTGACTATTAATACAAGGCGGTCAAAACCGATGTGATATTCGATTGAAATCAACGCATTTACGGACGGCGCGAAGTCCCGTGTTAATCAAATGCATGGTTTCAGTGAGAATGAACAAGACTTATTCGTATACCTTCGCAATACATACATTTGAATCGCCAAGTCGCGACACATCTCGCTCTACAACACGCCTCATTCAAAGCAAACGTTCTACTGAACAT
The DNA here is from genome assembly GCA_910574555.1 of Trichaptum abietinum. NCBI lineage: Eukaryota > Fungi > Basidiomycota > Agaricomycetes > Hymenochaetales > Trichaptaceae > Trichaptum > Trichaptum abietinum. The sequence continues at coordinate 2,791,237 of CAJTBE010000005.1, read as the reverse complement.
CGTGCGATATGAGCAATTGGAGTCGAAGTTCAAGGTACCGATGCGGCATCTGAGCGTTGGTTTCTGTGGACCCAGAAGATGGGCTCCATGCCGCACAACCATTGAAACCCTGCGCGTTCAAATCAAGCAGCACCCTCAAAACAGACCTCAAGTTTCCACGACAGGATTGAACAAACTCTCGTTGATATCAGAGTGACCCGACATTGCGTTTATAAATGCGATTCGCTTCATTATCTGGCTTCCATTACACGTGCCATTTACTTTTGCGAAAGCCATTCACCGCAGCAATCCGACAGGAGTCCCTATCCGCAAGCGCACCCCTCTGAGTGGACAAGATTCTTGGCTATCTTGGTTTGGACCCTCTCAGATCAGACTCCGCTCAGCGCCGCGACATCACCTGCACGCACGCCGAATACGGTAGCAGGCCCGGGCCTCAGTCTCGACTGCGATCGAGGGAATCACGTAGAGTTCTATGAATTATGTATGCCACATCCCGCGAAGGAAGAAATGAAGAAGCTATAGGATCCGGACATCAGCAGAACTGTCACGTACCTTTGATGGTGGTGTGAGTCTCTCCTACTTATCTACGCCATGTGTCATGGCTAACCAAATACAAACTTTACATTGCTGACTGCAATGAAGAGAAGCTTGCGGTAGCCGCCGTCATGCTCGAGAGCAGAAAATGCACGACCCAATGCTCCCCTTGTAGAACGCATGATTATTATTGAGCCCGTGGATACAACCTACGCAGTAGTGTGTAAGTCTGCTTCGAATAGAATCATACATGCATGGGCTAATCAAGGTAGGTAGTAGAACCGTGACGGTATGAGCTTCGCGGTAGCTTCGACGCAACATATATACGTCCTTCCAGCTACCTCATCAAGAAATAGCACCTCAATTATCGACTCATGCGATAAACACGCATGCGAAGACGGGGGTGGGGATCGGGTACACCGGTAAGTGGCAATGCTCCGGGCAGTCAGCATCGAAGCTCATGAGAAGGCAATACACTCACTAACGTTAGGACAACCAAATCTTATCATATTAAATCCAGCACAAGGCCCGAATGCAATATAAGATCAATTGAGACGGAAGAAGACCAGCAAGGTGTTTTTATGCATACACATGTGTGCATTTTCTTCTGAATTTGCACTTGCGTATTCCCCTTATGACTATACCGAGCTGCCCAGAAACGGAGGATGCCGTGAACAAGTACGTCAAGTAGCCAAATGGCCATACACCATGTATTAACTTCTTTACACGCAGATAAATCGGAACTGGCTGTTTCTAGTCTCTTTCTCTTTCTCACAGAATCTGGAATTGAGGCTAGAAGCTCTGGTAAGTTTCGTTTTCCACTCCTACGTGCTTATCTTGTTTTCTGATTTGGCGAACGCCATGTTCCAGTCGGTGTGCAATCGGCGGAACGAATTATGTGGCGTCTCGTTGCACGTAAAAAACACAAAATAACTGAATGCACCGGTGGATGTAGATACGTATTGAACGTGCGTAGCTCAAACATCATGCGTTAGTCGAAGGTGCATGTAAGCGAGTCTCAAATAGAGTTTTCGAGGAGGTGTGATGCTAACCTTCCTTATTTCCAATTTATCTAATTTAGATGAAATTAGGGTCTCCTCTTGAGGATTGTCGGAGAACGCAAACGAGGTAAATCAACTTGAAGCTTCTCCATGAATGTGCGCTCCGGATGCGTTAGTGAAAAGGCCCTTGACCCGATAACGGGGCTCACTTTAACTCCGGTCGCGCTCCTCTCTATTCGTATGTATCCTCTGTTCCTCATCCTGGCGTAAAATGTATTTACTCAATGAAGCTGTGTGTAGCGCTCGGAACATCGCGAAAATGCGAACATGAACGGGCGGTAGTGGTTTGGTGGCTCTTTGCCCGATCTTTCTGACGCCCCAGCCGTCACCCATTTGGCATATGTGTGATGTCCATGGTTACATTCGGCCGAGTCCTTGCAATGTTCCGAGCGCTCAGAAACCCGGACCGTATGTCCTCGTCACAGGATGTCTAGTCAAACGGCGGCTCAGCCGTTTCTCCTCGGTTTGACTTGATGCAGGTTGCTCTTGAATGAATGGACTTGCCACCGCTATCTCGGACTCTGTGATCGCCCCTCGAAATACCTGCAAGAAAGGCAATGTATTTCAGATCTCAGGTCTCTCAGGTCCCCGTTTCCAACTTCGCTGGTGATACACAACTCGAAGTCGTTTCCATATACATTCTCGCGATCGGAAGTAAAGTGCAACAGTACTGCAACACGAAGCTAGGGATACCGCTCGAGTGGGTCAAGAAAAGACGCTGTCGGAGTGCCAGCACCGAGCTTCTGTGCTATCGCACCCGTCGACTATACAATGAGCGGCGTTGTGACATAAAAGTGAATGCACCCCTCATCATCGTCCCCTTCTTCAAGGCCTCAAGGCTACCTTCGCTTACTCGACATCTTAACATCTAGACTCGCCGATAGCTCGCACGAATTAGATTCGGTAGTTTCATCATTGCGGGAAAGCCTGGGACTTCTGCGGGCTACATTTACGTCTTCGCTCCCCACGCTGGCTGGCTGGCCTCCCGCGAAGCTCTCAAGCTTTATACAGTCTACCATCCGCTTCTACGGCAGGATTTTCACGGAGAATTGCTCCACAACTACGATGGTGCGAACCGCTGTCAATCCAGCATACAGAGGGGCGTTTTGGTTATCCATTCTCTCACATATGGAGACCAAGACACCTTGCATTTGTTATCGTGCAGTGATCGGACTTTGCTCGCCTTATCTACACAGTGCACTAGATCAGACATTTCATACTTTTTTGACGATTCTTTCCTTTCGAAGACATTCCATCAGACACCACCATGGATGATGCTTTAGACTTGAGTATAATATTGCATATCGGTAATTGATGGAAAAAACAGTAAAAAAACATGTGCAGTTCATATATACAAGAGCATGGCTGAAACGAGAACGGACAATGGGCTGAACTTTAAATGATGCAATGTTGAACAATGATGAATAGTTAGGTAAGTCTTGGAGAGAACAGGTACCCAGAAACGGGATAGACGATTTCATTCTACCATTCGAATTCACTACAGAACCATCAGAAGCGGTAATATGCTGGAAACTTTCCCACTCACCAAGTGCACTTCGCAAACAGATAATCTTTGCCGTTAATATGGATCATTCCATCCTTGAGAACACACTTCCATTTGTTCTTGACTCTTGCAACCTGATTGTGACAATCACATTTGTAATAAAAGAAAAGTATGAGTGATCCGCTACTCCACTGAACAATGGAAATCATACCTTATCATATGTGCAAAACACTATGTCTGTCTCACCCAAAGTGCCTTCTTGTTCTTCTTCCTCTGCGTCCGTATCAGAATCATCTAAATCCGAGTTTATCTCCTCGGAATCCGCTGGAGCCTTCCCATTCGAAGCTTGAGGAGGCTGAGGAAGGGAGGGATGCGATGCACGAGGTGCAAACGACTGGCTCGGTGATGGAGATGGAGAATCTGAGGCAGACGACGACGGTCCATCGACCTGGGGCATGCGTTGTTGCTGGTGAGGTTGGCCCTGCACCTGGCCGTTTCCACTACCAGATGGAGCTGAAGGTTGAGCGGAATACGCAGAGCGAGGCACGCCGTTCGGTAGACTAGTACCTGGAGCTTGGTAACTGACCGGTAAGGCCGAGCCTTGCACAGGAGGCCGCGGAGCCGTTGGCTTGTTCAGTTGAGGGCCAGGAAGCGTCGGACCGGGAAGAGTAGGCATATACGGCTGAAGGTTGCCAGTAGGCATCGGGAAGCGATTGTCGACAGGCTCTGCCTTAACGTGAGACGAAGGTGGCGGCTGAGGTAAATATGTAGGATAAGGCGCGTGGAGGGGCTGAGCCTGTGGGTGTGGAAGGTGTGCGGCATAGTGGGGATGAGGCGTAGCAGTTGCAGGTTGAGGAGGAGGTGCCTCAAATTCAGCGACTCGTGAAGCAACTACTTTGTTCTCCCAGCGCTAAAAGACCACATTAGTCATCATATGTCCACCAAACGCACCTCCAACAGACAACTCAAAAGAAACACCCGTAAGAGCTTAAAGAGCACATCGTACACGTACGTTTTGCAGGTCTGCAATAATGTCTTCATTGACACCGTGGTCGTCGAAATCAGCTTTTATGTTAGCCATCACGTCGTCGATGATGGCTCTGTATATCATGGGCTCAACAGAACAAGCTTGCGCGTCACCAGCTGCACTCTTTCCATAGAGGACAGCGTCCAGCTTACCACAATTTTATTCGACATTTTGCACGACGTCGGGTACGGCAGCGACAGACGTGCGACGGGAGGGCGCTGGTGGTGGGCAGTAGCAGGGTTGAGGCCTTTTATACTTCATGCCCCCAAGAGATAGACCACAGCCTCGGCCGCAACCGGACAACCTTGACTCATTTGTTCCCACGCACGGACCAGCGCAGAATAAAACATAAAACATATATTGATATTTGTTGCTTTTGAATCACATTAAGCACAGGACAAGCTAAAGCCAGATAGCTTCTCATATAACGTAACAGAGATAGTATTAAAAGACAAGAGAGCAGTTAGTTGTCTTGTAACATCATGATTTCACTAATCAACAAATTAATTGGGTGTGATTCATGAGTACATGCTAACTATTCTACATGAATTGAAGCTAACCCCTTTTTGTATCTAAACCACTGTCATTTTTCTCTTCCTGTGGCATTTTATAGATTTCAACAGATTGCGAACTTCGAGACGCATCTGAACGAATAATATGCAGATACAGGCAGTGATCGTGGGAATATATACTGGCAAACCTTCAAGTTCCGCGTTGATCTTCAACTTTCTTCTTGCGCACTCCATTCACGGACACGTATTACATGTCGACTAACTCCTGCATAAAACAGATTATATCAATCAGTGCATAACCTACCAAATAAACTACTCGCAACTTGTCCTCTGGTGACAACAGATATTGATATCCAAAACAAGAACATGCCTTGGATCAAAAATCTTAAGGAAAGGGCAGTATCAAAAGTGCATAACAGGCTCGGCCTCCGAACTTTCTTCCTAGGCTTAGTTGTCGGATTCTCGCTATCTCTTGGACTCGTCAGTATTGCATTGCACTACGAGGAGCGAAAACGGCGAAGACGCGAAGTTAATCTTCCAGACTCTACTACCAGGTTTATAGAACTCCGGAATGACGATGTTGTAGATGGAGTCGTAGGTTTAATAGGTGAAGGAATAAGAAAGGGAAAGAATACCACATGTACTAATGACTTCCCAGGAAACACGCCTTTGGTGCGAATCAAATCTTTAAGCGATGCACTGGGCGTTGAAATCCTAGGAAAGGCAGAGGTCAGCCGAAATATTCGACATCAATTACTGTAACACTTAATGTCTGTTGTTAGTTCCTAAACCCGGGTGGAAGTGTCAAAGACCGAGTTGCTTTACAGAGTACGTCTTGTTGCTCACTGCTAAAGAACACCATCCACTAAAAGAGATGATCAGTGATCGACGACGCTGAAAGCCAAGGCTTGCTACATCCATATACAGGCTCACGGATATTCGAAGGAACGGTTGGTTCTACAGGAATTTCTATCGCAACAATAGCAAGAGCTCGGTATTCAGGGATCCTTTACATCACTTCTGGAGGTGCTAATTGATGAACAGAGGTTACGAAGCAAGTAAGATGGCTTCCTAAATGCGTAGAACCCGACATTAATAGAGGCGCACAGCAATCATAATGCCTGATGACGTTGCCGAAGAAAAAGCAAAGGCGCTCCTAGCTCTCGGTGCCGAGGTGGAAAAAGTCAGGCCAGCAAGTATTGTAGATCAGAAGCAGGTTTGAGCAAGCCCATTATGATCGATCTTTCCGATGCTAACTTCCGCCTCTCTTTTAGTTCGTTGTAAGCTAAAAGCTAATGCGCGTTCGTATTATCGCTCAATGCTGTCTCCCGCAGAATGTCGCAAAACATCGCGCACAGGAGTTCGGCAGATCTGACGTTTTGCATGCCATACATCATAACTCTTCTGGCAACGGGCAAGCAGTCGAAGAGCCTGCCGACTCCATCGTCGTGACCTCGACCGCCACTGAAGCAGAAGTCAGCGGTACTGATGCCCCTCCAAACGACGAGTTGAGAAATAAACCTAGAGGATTCTTCGCTGACCAATTTGAGGTTGATCCATTTACTGCCTGACTGGAGAATTTACGACTGATTTTGTTTGTAGAACGAAAGCAACTACAAAGCTCATTATAATGGCACGGGTCCAGAGATATGGCGGCAAACAAGTGGCAGGCTAGACGCTTTCGTCTCCGGATCTGGTTCGTTTGTGTCATATCTGGACTGAATGTTGTCAATGAACGTGTCTATAGGTACTGGGGGGACGATTGCAGGAACTGGCAGGTACCTCAAATTAATGGACCGTGACATCGTCGTTTGTCTGGCTGACCCGCAAGGATCTGGGTTGTACAATAAGGTAAGTCAAATCACTGCAAGTATTCTGTGTTTGGTTAAGCTGTTGGTAACAGATCAAATATGGCGTGATGTACGATGACCGAGAACGAGAGGGCACAAGACGTCGGCACCAGGTCGATACTGTTGTGGAAGGAATGTTCGTGATTGCTTTTCTCGTCTGAAGAAACCGCCGCCCTCGCTCATATGTTTGCCTTCTAGTGGTATCAATCGGCCTACACATAACTTCGAGATGGCGCTACCCATAATCAATGATGCAGTCCGGTAAACTTCAACCCATTTGCTTTGACAAAGTTCAATTTGGAATTGACTTCTGCTCAGGATTTCGGACGCTGAAGCCGTCAGCATGTCTCGGTATCTCGTGCACAACGACGGCCTATTCCTGGGCTCGAGTAGCGCAAGTAACCTCTTTGCTTGTGTCAAACTCGTGAAGAAAATGGGATGGTGTAATGGCGAAAGGATTGTAACGATCCTGTATGTTGCTGAGAAACTTCCCTATTCAACTTTAATTAATTCTTCGTCCTAGCTGCGATTCTGGCAGTCGACATTACTCGAAGGTAAGCAATCGTCTTCTCAAACCTGTCTTTCTTATCTGACATAAACACCTCTTTTTCCACCTTGTTAGTTTTGGTTAGTTGACATCATTGGACATCCTCTGAACGGTTACTAATTGGGACATCCCTAGGAACGACGAATATTTGCAGAAATCGGGGATACCGGTCGATATGTCTATAGTACAAAATGCGCTCAAAGAATAGATCGGGTATGCTCTACAGATTACAAATTTACATCTAGAATACATGGCTCCAAAAATGCAAATAATTTACGTTGCCCAAGCTATCGACTCAGGCAGACCATGGTGTTACGAAACGGAGGGTGCAGCGGGTATGAAGGTTGGCATGGTTTTGTTGCTAAATGTCGAAATTGCGGGATTGAAGGGCGGCTGAAACGAAGGGCGAGGTGGCAAGGGTTGAACGAAATGCACTGGAGCGTTAACTGAAGGCTGATGCGTGGAAGATGGCGTTCCATTTCCATTGATTGTAGAAGCACTAAGAAGTTATATAAATCTTCTGCCTGAAAACGCAGGGTAAATTTGAGTGATAAACGTACGGAGTCTCCATGTTATTAGCCTCTTCAACGTCCAAAGACGGCCTCAAAATACCAGCCTGATGCAAAAAGTCCCAGATTTTACTCGTCTTGTTTACATCAATTTTAACCAAGTCTCGAGCCTCACGCCTCCGCAGTTTTCCACCTCTTCGCGCGTATTCCCGTACGAGTGTCTCTTTTATAGCAAGATACGGCTTTGGGTGGATACGAAGAGTTGAACACAGCATCTGCTCTGCAGGTGTGAGCAGATGCAAAGATGGTGCATTAGCAAGGTTGAGAGGTGCAGCTACATCAAATTTGGTAGTGAGTTGGTGTTGAGAGAAAGATAGCGTCCTGGCCTCATGAACTTACGTTGTCGTTTGAATAATGAAGCGCCCGAACCAGGTGCATTGGGCCGCATGGGAGTCTCCATCTCCCGTGCCCCAGCTTCTGAGTCTGCGAAGGATGCGACACTCATTCTACGCGGATCAGGTCCTGTAGAGGCTCGACTGCCTTGACGCATGTGCAAACGTTCGATATGTCCTTGAGCTGTGATTTGCGTCTTTGCTTGGGTCTAAATATAATAGTGAGACGCGTAAGATACTGGGCGAGCATAGTATTCACCCTTTTCAACAGATCACTTTCATAACGCTCTATATCATGCGTTGAAGTCAAACCCATACGGCGATAATGCTGTAGCTCCTGGATTCGTTTTCGAAGAGTCGATTCCCCTAAGTTACGTTAACAACTGAACAAAGGATGAAACAGGAGATGCTTACAGATAATACCCTCGACAAAGTCCTCAAAATCCTGCCCGGTCTGTAGCTTCGCAAGAGGCTTTAGACGTTGAATAATCTCTCTTTCCTCTTTCTGACGTTTCTTCTCTTGCATTTGCATCTATCGATCACTATAGTGAGCAAAGATCATTCAGCGCTAAATGAGACAAATAGACTGACCTTCTTGTACTCCAAGAGATTTCGATCGAACATGATCGCCTTCGCCTCTAATCGCTTCTCAACACGCTGGTTGTACATCTCAAGTAATGTGAGCTTGAAATTGATGGAGTCACGTGTCTCGTATGGTGGGGGCAAGACAGGCTCCTCAGTCTCGCCCGCGCCGTCCCCTTGGCTCTCTTGCCCTTCCTCCTTCACCAACTTCTCCCTTCGTGTCTCCGCATGCCCATTTGCTAGATCGTACCCGTTGACCAATGCTGTCATAACATCTACACCATCCACACTAGGTTCTCTTCCCGTAACAACTCCCATGCCCACCATACCAAGACCAGCATTTGCACGGCGACGCTCCTCGTCTAGCTTCGCACGTGCAACAACATCCACGTCCTCCACGTCTATAGGAAGCTCATCACCGCCGTACAAAGTCACGACACCAAACTCAAGGTCCTTCACGAGGTCCTCTGCCTCATTATCTTGCTCGTGTTCGAACTCAAGGCGGCCTGGGAGGAACGTTGCTACCTCATGCACGCCCGGTGCCGACGTCGGCGCAGGTTTGGGCCCAGACGAAGCATTGTTCATGGACGATATTCTCCGGCGTTTGCGTTCGTGAAATAGTGAAGGATCGACGTCGAAAGTCAGCTCCATGCGCTTTGTCATTTTAGTGAGCAGAAGTGGCAAGTAGGAGAGAGACAAAGGCTTACGGGCAAAGGCCAGGATGGCGAATTGATATAAACATTATGGTAATGCTGCTCAACCTCTTCCTTCGTACGGGTACCGACATGTTCAGCGACTGCCTGCCAATTCCCTAGGCCCTGCATCGCAATGCCTTCTATCAAAAGCAACTCCCTAGTTTCAATTAGGATCAATGTTCGCTTTGGATTATGGAGTGTATAATCACGTACTCATCGGCACCCCAATCGTCTGCAAAGATAGGGTAGGAATGAAGCTCCTAAAAGTAGCGGTTTGGACTTCAGTGACACTGTTTCCTCGAGCTAAATAAAGGTCACCACTCACCACTACACGGTACGCATGCCCCCTCCTATGCTGCTTAAACTCTTTACCCGCACAGAAACACATCGGACAAATGTCAATCCCATCCTCTGCTTCACACACGGCATCCGCACATTTTATTCGAATCGAATGCGTTAGATCACAACTGCATGCATCACAGGTAATTTGAAGACCTGGCTCGTTTACGACTGTAGAAATGTTACGTGACCAGACGCGTGACGGAACGCGACACAATTTGCAGGAGAGAGATTGGAAGGTAATAGATGAGCTTCATATGTCAGAAGAAAGCAAGATAAATAATATGACTTACCTTGGATCTCATCCGGGAGCAAAGGCCGCTTCCGCTGTGTGATGGTCATCGCCTGTCGTCTAGCGCTGACGTTCGCCGCCTATAACACCAACCTCTGACAAAACGTAGGAGTAAAGGGTGTCTATGTAAAGCCACTATCTTCCGCAATTCAACTGAAAGATGTCGTTCAAGTATGTGGGTCGACGAGCTCTTCGTCGTCGTCGATGTCACCTAGGTTTCCCACGATTGGCGGACGAGATTTGGCCAGAAGATCGCCGGAATTTTGGCTGATGAAGGAAGAATTAGTGTACTATGAAAAGCAGTCTAGTGGATGCAAGAAAATGAACTTTCTGAGAGACGTTGCTCGTCGTCGACGTCGAGTCGTCGCTGAGGCTTACTCGCTGAGTATTGTTTTGACGTGTTTGCTTTGGAGTACTTGGTTCGGGAACTTGAATGCTCTGCTTATGTAACTTGACTTGAATACTGATATTTTTTATATTTTTCGAGTTATGGATACAGAATCTACAAAAGAATAACAGACGGAAAGAAACAGAGAGATCGTGAAAGGTCGATGCGGTTAAGCTCGGTATGAAAGAGAGTGTTAATGAGGTGTACAGGGTGTGGAGATCTAATGGCCGTTCGATAATTGTCTCTGACTCCATCTGACTCGCTCAAGCTTTGGCCTAGCAAGGGGATCATTGAATTTGGCGATTGCCTTCAAAGCTGCATCAGTAAAAGATCCGGCTAATTTTCTAGTCATGACTTACTGCTCCCCATCCTCTAAGCGCGTGCTCAAACCCTGAGTTGGGCTTGATACACTTCCGTTTCTCTCTGAGGAAGTTCAGGGCGACATCATAGCTCAGCCTCCTTTCTCGCATGAGAAAGGCGATCACGATGGAAGCACTCCTCGATATCCCCTACGTATAGAAGATTAGATCAAGACCATCTGTAAAATTAATCACCATTCTTACCTGTTGGCAATGCACAAGAACATTCTCGCCCTGAGACAGTTTGCTGGCAATGTACTTGCAGGCATCGTCCAGATGTGGGCGAATGTTTGATGAGGTACTGTCCGACAAAACAATGCGGTGCGCGCCTCGGCCATCTGTGCGGTTGAAGGTCATCATCGCTTCATCGTTGATGGAGACAATATCGTCGATATGGTGTGCGTCGAGAATTTCTGAGTCCATGCTCGCGACCCATGTGCCAATGTAGAGAGCACCGCGGTTCGATTGTTCGTCGGCTGGGAGTACCAGGTTAATGGGCAAGCACATTGCTTCCCAAGTCTTGGGTTCCATGTCGTCGATTCGGATCATCATAGTGACGGATAAGAGTGCTGAGAAGGAGACGGAGGAGGAGGAGGAGGAGGAGAAAGAATGTGAAGTCGAGGCGCCGAAGTAGACTGAGAACTGAGAAGGAGTGACCAGAGAGGAAGAGCGAGAGTGGGTTTGGTGATGAATGTCGTGAAAGGTCGTTATTGCAGTATTCAGATAAGATGTTGAAACGTGGTAGTGATGAAGATCTCTCTTGGAAAATCCTTCATACTTATAGCAATAGTGCGGTGGCGCAACCGCAATCCGCGCTCCACGATCTGAATCCACTTCCGAGATCCTATGCCAAGATCCCATGGTGCCTGAGGCGGTGCAAGTTTCGCGGAGGTTTAATCCATGAGTTGTTTCGGAATGACGTCCACCAGTCTGCTCGCCACTACCCGTAATCGCCAATGGCATTTACCTCCGGAACGCCTTGAAGTTTGAAGACATGCTGCTCTGCACAAGTTTATCCTGAGTAGAGTACTTGTTTTGCATGCGTGTGGGGTGGGGAAGAGAGGAGTGTGGCTCCGCACCAGTCTAGACCACAATTCCGCGGAAAGCGGCAGAAAAAACCGCATCACTGATAGAAGTAGGTTTCATAGTTAACAATCGGAATAGTGGAACAGCAAGGCTACGGTAAACATACTTAGAAAAATATGGGTCCAGTCCGATCGTCGCTTGAGGACAGACTCATAAGTCGGCTGGCCAAGAGGCCACAGGAGAGAGAGTTCAAACGATGCGACAGCGAGATTCTCCATTTCCAAACAGGCTGGTAGTATCTCTGCATAATCGCTTTGTCTCTGTAGTTTAAATAAGCCTGGAAGAGTTTACTTCTCTATGTTGGCAGCAGATCCGAGTCTACATCTCTTCAAGAATGACGACCTCAATGAAAGTTCTCGTTCTTATCATGAGGCTGAAGCGTCAAGCATATCAAGCACAGAACTCTAGAGGACTGATCAGCGCGCAGAACACATGTATGTAGCTCATTCCTAGTAGAAAATATGAAGGGGTTGGGAGCCTGAAACTTGAATGCAGCCTACTACGAGCGCTCCGGGCGCGCCGCTGCCTGAGCGCACCTGATATTCAAGCTTACGTATTACTGATTTCAATATATACAGTTCTATTTATACATTGCTACAACTTTACATTGCCATAATACCCGGTTACCGACTTTCAGTTGAACTTCCTCCTCAACTCTCAGGTTCTCATAATTCCTCGTCTTCAAAACTACTTCGGAATGGAATCAAACAGCCTGTTTGAGCATTCCAAACTGCTCTGGAGGCCTTTGAACCCGAGTTGTACACGGGTTGAAGCGCTGAGGCGAATGATCAACCATAAACACGGTCTGCAGCTGAGTAGGCAAACGAATCATGCGCGAAGATTAGAACATTTAGCTCACATTTCTCTCAGAGAACTACCAAGACCTACACAAATACTCTGTTGAAGACTATAGATTTTGGCTTGACCTATGGGAGTTCTTAGGCATAGTTTATAGCGTCCCTCCATCAAAGGTGCTCTAGTCCACAGCCTGTCTCTGAATTACACATTGTAATGCGTTCTGTGCCCTAAAGGTCGTAGAAAATGGTCGAAAGCCATACCTTCCAAACTGGTTCCCAGGTGCTCGCCTGAATTACGCAGAAAATCTATTGTCTCGTAATGATGATAGCATCGCGGTTACGGCTGCGCGTGAAACCGGAGAAGCACAGCATTATACCTGGCGTGAGCTCCGAAGGCTTGTTGCAGAGGTTGCAGCGGGTCTTCGGAAGTCTGGAATTAGAGTCGGAGATCGTGTTGCCGGCATGTCTTACCTTCACATTAAACATTATCTAAATTAATTGCTCATTTTAATCTAGCTATTGCAACAAATCATATTACAGCAGTGGCTCTAGCACTCGGTACCGCTGCAGTAGGGGCTATTTTCTCGCCAACTGCAACCGACATGGGGACACAGGGCATTTTGGAACGCTACCGACAGATTCGGCCCTCTATCGTATTCGCTGAAACGGAAGTCGTATACAGCGGGAAACCGATCGATCTTATCCCGAAGATACGCACTGTCGCGCAGGATCTACTTGAGCATGGTCTGCGCCGTGTCGTGCTGCTTCCGAGTGTCTTAAGAGGGACCGTGCGGGAAGATCATAATGTACCAACGAGGTAGGTGTGAGCGATATGTGCCGGTAACTCGCTAAACATCCGAAAATAGCATAACTTTGAAGGATTTCATTTCGACTGGAAACGGGTTACCTCTGACCTTTGAGCAGCTGCCATTTAATCAGCCGCTGTACATTCTATATTCGTCTGGGACCAGTGGTCCTCCAAAGTGCATAGTTCATTCAGCAGGTGTATGTCGCATACCTTGATTCCGCTCTCCGATCACTAACCCGTGTTTCTTCAGGGTGTCTTACTTCAGAATAAGAAAGACTGTGGCGTCGGATTTGGGTTTACTTCCGATGACACTTACTTCCAATATACAACTGTGAGCGCAAAGCAGTGCAATCTACACTTAACGTAATAACGTTCAAAATTAGACTGGATGGATGATGTGGCCATTCATGCTTGCTGCATTAGCATGTGGTACTCGAATCATTGCATACGACGGTTCACCCTTCTACCCTGATGTTCGGGACTTCCTGAAGTTCATCAGCGATCAGAGGTAGGCCAATTCCGAAGAATCGATTTTTACATAGCACTCATTAATTACTCAATATTGAAGAATATCAATCCTGGGAACAAGCCCGCGCTTCCTTACTGAGGTGCAAAGCCGAGACATTAATCCGCGTACATGTTTACTATGTGCACAATCGAACACGTTGTCTGACTTGCATGTGAACAGTGGAACTAGCGCCGTTCGAATCCCTCCGAGGTCTTTTCTCGACAGGCGCTGTTCTTACTCCGCCTATGTTTGAGTGGACACAGAAGGCTTTTGGTGAACATGTACATGTCATCTCAAGTTCGGGGGGAACAGACATCTGTGGCGCCTGTAAGTATCTCCGCATATCACAATGTTCTGACATTATTGAATCTATCTTGCGCTTCAGTTGTTGCAGGTATACAAAGCTTACCAGTATACGCAGGAGGTTTGCAGCTTTTTTTTGACCAACAGCCATGAATTCCCTAATGTTTTGCTTACTTGATCTCCACAGAAATCCAAGGTAAGGCACTTGGGATGGCTGTCGAAGTCTTCGATCCAGAAGGGAAGAATATTGAACATACAGGACAAGCCGGCGAGCTTGTCTGCACTCGACCGCATCCGTCCCTTCCAGTCGCTTTCTGGGATGATGCGGATGGAGAGAAATTGCGTAAAGCTTACTTCGATTTCTACCCTGGGATTTGGAGACAAGGTGACTTCATAGTCGTAAATCCTGACACAAAAGGACTGATTATTCTGGGGCGAAGGTGAGAAGCTTTGTATCACGCTTTTGAAGGTCACCTCACACATCTTTTGATATAGTGACGGGGTACTTAACCCTTCGGGTGTGCGCTTCGGTTCTGCTGAAATTTACACTGTACTCGAGCGCTTCTCGCACGTCATCGACGACTCCCTTTGCATCGGGCAGCGGCGTCCCAAGATCGACAAAGACGAACGTGTTCTTCTCTTTGTGAAAATGCGAAGTGGGCAGAGATTAACTCCGCAGCTCGACAACGAAATTCGGGAAGCCATTCGCACTGCGCTGAGCTCGAGGCATGTTCCGAAGCATATATTTGAAGTGGAAGACATTCCGGTATGTTATATGTCATATAATCGCTAAGACAATATCTTATTATCATTCAAGTATACCGTAAACAACAAGAAGATTGAGATTGCTGTTAAGCAGATCGTGTGCGGCACAGCCATCAAACCGAGTGGGACGGTGGCTAACCCGGACTCGTTGAACCTCTACCACAAATATTACTACCTTGAGTCAGTTCTTGGGATCTCAGGTAAGGAGAAAGCGAAATTATAAGTTTGAATAGGAATAGATGGAGTCTGTGTGTAAGAAACTATGGAATATCTTGTATAGTGGTCTATTTGCCTCTTCCCCTTCTCAAAGTCACTTCCAGCAGTTAAAGTTGAAGTTAAAGCATCCGCATACTCTGGTGTCACGTTCATACAACAATTCGAGAAGATCACCTGCTGCAATGTCCTGACCATCGGGGCCTTGACCTTGCGTAGGACCTATTCGACCAGATCTATAGTGTTCCACTGAGGCAGAAGGTCATGGGCCGCTATTCAGAGCTTAAGGGAAATGGAGAATTAATGCTCACCATATGCTATCGTGCAATCTCCGTAAGTCGTTTGGAAGGTGAGATTCTTGTATTTCGGTTTCTTCCCTTTCTTATCTCGCTCCTGATTTACGTGTTTAATGTCTATGAAGTAACACGAATAAGCTTCGGATAAGTAATTTCTGGAGAGAAAACACAGGCCTACACTTGCGTAGCTTTTGGCTTTCTGACAGAACTTTGCCACTGCCTTTCGACTTCATAAGAGGGCGGTCGGGTTCACCGATGGTCCAACGAGAAGTAGGGTCATTTGAATATCTATCGGTTGGACAAAGTAAATTCTCCTCGCAATGCTCTGTGTTCAGTTGTAGCTGAGATTGCTCAAATCGCCCAAGCGTGCTCTCAGGTTGTACCGTGACAGTCAATCTACGGCTAAACCATCAGATCCAGGAAAACTTGAAACCAAGTATGCTCGCAGGAGACTTCCAGAGTAACGATAGTGCATGTATCAAAGACAGCCTGTCACCGTGCATTCGCTTCAATGCACAGATTGATGGCAGTTTGCAGTTTGCAGCACAGGAAGTGTAGAGCCCGAAGTGGTGGCGCATAATGTTGCAACATAGAGGACGTCATCCGCAAACTTCGTGGCGTGATCGTTAAGCGAAAAGGACCCAGTACCAGAAGGAGATGAGACGAGGGACTAGCGGTCAGTGGTAAGATCAGGACGGCCTTCGACGGCCTCGATCATCAGCAGCGACTGCCACCTCATGCTAGCCTAAGGGATGTTGGAATTGTGATAGGAAGTCAAGTCGACATTCAATCAGTGACTTTCAACTACAATTACATGAAACAGCCTACATTGATGAGCGCTGAAAATGTTGAGTTCATTGGAGGTCGCTCACAGGCTCCAGAGGACATCGTCGGACAGCTATGATGAAATTCAGCTAGAGAGATTGTGATACCTAGTAAGTGTGACGCTGAGATGAACCACGCTCACTGGGGCGCTATCTTCGCTTGCGTGTAAGATATTCTCAGAGCAGATGGCTAAGTAATGATAAGGACACCGCTGATAATCGTCATTAAATCTACGCACGTACCATATTGAAGATTCAGGGTAGACAAATAAGTGATGGGTAGCCTGCAGAAAGTGCATACGTGGGGCGGTGTTTGATCCCTTTCGGCATTCCGCAGAAGTGTTGTTGCGTAAATCAAACGACGAAAGGGATCATCCATCCCTCGGCGGAGGTAACACTCACGTCGTAATATGCGATGTCCTTCACTCTGTCAAATTCGGGTATCAAATCATGGTCATAGCAAAGGTCAGAGAGCACCCTCTCACCTCATTCCCATTCAAGATGATGTATAGCGTACATTCATCGTACAATGCCATCAGAGGTCCTGAGATGTTCGGCGACTGCCTTCTACGTCTTATAGATGTCGGCATCAGTGCGGTAGCCAAGACTTTCAAGTGTACAAACCTGGCTACTGCCAGTGTATGCCGCAGTCCCTTACTAATAGCGCAGATTCAAGTACAAGACACGAAAATAGGAGACCTTGCTCACCTCCAATATCCCGAGCTCTCCGGAGTTAATCTAAAACATTGTTCAAATAGGATGATATTCGTTATCCATTCACAGTTACCAAAAGACTCTGCGAACGGTGGAAAATCACCCTATAAGGATTGTGGGCGTGGCGAGCCGTGATTTGAAGATCTCGACCAAGTCCCGGGTAATTGAATCGGTGTGGAAATCTGGGTGAGAACTTATAACAGGTGAACCTTCAATTTTGTGGATATGGGTACGAAAGACTCCGTTTCAAGGTTGTAAGACGCTCAGAAGTCAGTAGCGCATTGAATTTCCAATCATGCAGCTTCCATACCTATTTAATCCCTTCTGGCTAATGGAAATGTGTAGGCGAAAGTTTCATCTACCATCCAGAGTAGGAATCTCTCAGGAGGACCAGCTCTCCAGGTACTCATCCAGCGCGCTTCCCGTGGGATGGCGTGAGTCGGCAGTCGGTCGTGAAGAGGGTGATCAATGATACTCTGTATGAAGCACGATACCATTGAGACCAGGGAGAATAGTGTTTCAGAGGCACAGATACACAGGGTCAACATCTCGACAAAATCTAGCATTGGCTCTGCTCACCTGGAACGTTGGAGGATCACCGTGTTGTGAGTGCTTATCGACGACCCTCATGGTCGTTGTCTCACCGATACCACAACAAACTAGGTGGCGAGACCTGCGGGAGCCATCCAGATCAGCGGAATCATTCGAATCCGGGATTGAGAATAAGATTCATTCAACTGTGCACTCTATAGCCTATTGTTTCAGGTGTTGTTCGCGCGAGAAAGAATGTAGTACTGCTTAGAGGGGTCGAGAACCCTCACCTTGAAGAATTTTGTGTTTGCTTCCGCGTTAGGCTCGGGTAATTTGGTTTGTGGATGTTCAAGTCCTTGCACTGGAAATTCAGTCGCAGCATTAGCGGACACATTCAAGTACTAGATTGATACCTGCCTCGACAAAAAGGGGCTCTTTTGTTTTCAAAGAAATAGGGGTGTTATGCTTTCGGTATCATTCAGATTCCTTCATAGCCTGTTCAATGGTCATTGATCGTAAACTTTATATTTGTAGTTCACGGCAATGTGGCACAGTCCGCGCGCCGGAGAGTGCCAGTAGGCAGTAGTCATCGCAAGAGGTTTTAGCCCTTACAGATGCGCCGCGAAACGGTGTAATATCACTGATTGATGGTGGTTTATGCTGGCAAAAAGTGTTGAGAAAGAGTCTAAAAACCGTGCCTCAGAGACACAGGTAATGCAGGGTCAACAGCTTGACTCGCACAGAGACGTACTTACCTGATCTAGTCAAGGTGAATCAATCAGTGATGAAAATTTTAAATGGTGAGTATAGTCTTGTTACGACTTACATCGAAATACCCAAGACATGTATAAACGTTGGCAAAGTGACCTTCCGAAATAATCGCCGGAGTGGGTGGTCAAAGACTTCAAGTTCGGTCTCAGCCTTCCGAGCGAGTTAGCGATGATCGCAGCGGTGCCGTCTTCCACCGACGCAACCACAGCCTCCGAGTTCTTCAGATTGGATCCGGTCTCGCGTGGACTTGACAGCTTCTCCTGGGCACATGGCAGATGAGATAAGTGTAAGCTATTAAGATAAACCATGTTTCGTAGTACCGAACCTTAGATCCGCAAATCCGAAGGGCGGCGTGCGGTCTTAGTCGAAGAACCCGAAGGATCTGTCCGTCAATAGCCCACATTTACTTAGTTATTGAGTGTGCTTCGGTGTCGAAGATTGGTATTTGACCTGGTAAAGATGAAATCGGCGTTCACCAGTAATATCCAATGGTAGCTTTCCGTAGATCAGTTCAAACTTTTCTATACTAGTTCAAGTTGCAGAACGACGTACGAAACTGAATTTCGACTCGTTCTTTACACTGCTTGACACCACTCGAGGCTTCGGAAATGAGTCTGGCATCGTTTGGGGCACTCTGACATAGGTCCGCGTGCCACGGGCTGATATGTTTTGGGACCAGAACCGGAACATCGCGCAGCTAAATCGGACGCGCGATGATTCTAGCCGCCGGTCAGAGAACGGAAGAGAATACTGACCAGGAGGAGAAGCTGCAGATTCCTTCAATTTCCTTGGTTTTATCGAAGAGGCGACAAAGGACTTTCGTGGCGGCTTTTGAAGCATTATTTGAGAGCGTTGAAGGTGGTGAAAGGAGGGCAAATTAAACTACAAGCTTTGACTTGCAGCACGCGAGGTAGACAGAACACGTCAAAAGGAAGACGTTATGAAAAAATGAATACAAGGATTGCTAAACCTGAAACGGAGATCAGACACGTGGTAACAAAGATTACCCGAATTGGATAATGTTTATCGGTGTTTGGGGCACTGGCACCCTAGTAACGACAGCGGAATCCTTGCATAATTTATTTCTCATTTCTTGTTCTTTCGATGGCTCTGGCGCTGGTTTGACCTTCTTCTCCTCCTTCGTCGTCGCGCACGTCGAAAACACGCAAAGCCTCCTCGTCCCCGACGGCAAACTCATGCTTCTCACCAACCGCGAAAGGCGCTCGGTGATGGACTTGGACTTGACCTCTGTGTTGCCTGTACACTCTCGCAAATCATCCCTGTCTCTGATCGAAAAGGCGTCGCTTCCAGGCCAATTTGCCCAAGCACAACAGCGTAGGCTTAGTGCCTCCCAAATCATCCCTATCGTATCCCAGAGCTTGCTTCTGGCGAGCGCAAACGGCCTTCGGCGTTCCCCTTTGGCCCCTCTAGACTTCCAGCTGTCTGCAAGCCTTAATACAGATACCTCAATGGCGGACAACAAGGACGTGCAGATGGGAAGGAAACCATCGTACGCATCCGTCTTTCTCTTTATGTGAAGTATTAACCAGCCTGCCAGGATAACGTTGACAAATGCCACGAGACCAACGCCGTATTCGCAGAGAAGTGCGACTCGTCGAACGCTTCCGAGTCAGCAGCGACGAACATCTTTACCCGCTCTTCACCTTCCAACAGATGCTGCTCAGGCGAACCACACACCCGCAGAACCCGTGGAGCTGACACTGCCTCAAGAAGAAGATATCTATAGCCGGTTAAGCACCTTCACTTTCGGTGATGCACATGCATCATCACAGCATCAAGCCCCCCTCTTAACTGTCTCGAGGAGTGGTGACGGGTCTGAAGCCATCTCTCCGTTGCAACGACTATCAAGTTTCGACAGAACACCGCGCCCTTCGATAGCACAGGCCCATTCTCATTCAGGCACAGGCAACGCTCCTCCGGTACCCTCCGTCCCTGGACAGGCCCGTTCTCGTTCGCATGGTTGGTCTAGTCCATCAGAGGATGAAGACGACGTACGAAGAAATAATACAAGGTCGAAGATGCGAGCATTAGACGATGGAACGAGACGTCCGTCTTTGCCTACAAATGACCTTCCCCAGTCAGACGCTTATCCTGTATCCGGACAAACCGAGAAAGGCAAGAGTAAAACACCGTTGAACTTGGATCGAAATCTTCTGCAGGAAAGTAAGCGCGAAGGTCATGGTCAGACAGGACCGCATGTGCTTTCATCACCATCGTCTCATACAGATGGAGAAGGGGATATGGAACTCACAGATGTTGATTTAATGTCAGTCAATTCCTCCAATCGACGCGGAAGAAAGGAACATGACCCATTGCACAGTGATCGGTCAAGTGTCCATACTTTCGGTGGGGACGGTGATGGACGGTTAAGTAGCGACGTTAGCTCGGTATACGGTGATGATGAGGATGAACATGATAATGAGGCGATGGATGAGGACGAAGACAGTCGCGACCCTTTACGAAAAGACTCCGCAAGGACGTGGACCGAAAGTATGGGTGGAAGACGCCGTTCCCTTCCTATGGCTATTCCACAGCCAGGTAGCTCTCATGGACAACCTCAAGGAGGCCAAGCCGTACAGTATCCCGCTCCACACATTCAACGGTACGACGATATTATTCAAAGCGACTTTGAAGCCCGGGCAATCGCGTTAGCGCAGTATCGCAGGCCATCCCGATCGATGGACGATGATTCTCAACGTCTTGCTCTCCACTTGCGTCGGCGAACATCCCGTGTTTCTGTCACGGCTGCAACGACTGCAACAGCACCAGCGATGGGCGGAACCGCTGTTGTCCCTTCAAGTGAACCGGATATGAGGAGCATGGCCTTTGCAAATGCGATAGCCCAAGCTCAAGCGGAGATGATTCCTCCAGGTTCAAGCATACAAGCTTCAATGGGCTTCCCAGCTGGTAGTGTGAATGCCCCCGATGATTCTCCTTACGAAGGGCTAGACTTGAGCTACATTCTATCTGTTTCCGGGCCTGTGACTGGGCCCGCCGGGCCCGCTGGACGAGGTAGTGATGCTTGGAGTGGTCGATTGAGTGTAGGCAGTAGTGTGGCAGCTCGGGAAGGTCGCGAACGCGAAAATAGCTGGGCTTTTGGGTGGGGAATAAGTGCGGGTGGGCGTCGACCGAGTACAGCAACCGTCAATGACGATACGTTCCTTAGGTATTCAATTTCTGCAAAGTTCTTCAAAAAATATAGCTCACGATAGACCCCGGCAGGTTTGTAAAGAATAATGACTACTCCTACGATGAAAGGCGACGGGAATGGTCTTTTTTGAGGGAGAAAGCAGAAGGCGATAACACTGGACTTGTTTCTGAGACTCCGGGTGAGGAGATTTGGCGATGTCTTTGGGTTGGCCGATACAAGGTTGAGCGTGTCAAGAGCAAGAACAGTGCGTCCACTTAGTGCCAGCGGGATGGAATCAGTGCTAATCTTTCACCCCTTTCCCCTTCTCTTTTCAGCTGACCCGAACAAGCCCGCTCAAATGCGACTGAACGTAAAACACATTCCAGATCCTTATTCAAAGGGCAACAAACGCGGTGGCCCTTTGACATTCATTCACAAGCACTCGCGAGCTCAAGCATTCTCGATTTTCCGTGGCCATCGGTTACCTCAGCGGCATCTCAAAACAAGTTCGAGCATCCTTCTTGCACCGAAGAAAGTACAGGAGCAGTTTACGAGCACTCGGACGACTAGCAAACTGAGTACACATGGTTTGCTTGAAGAGAAGAGTCCTACTGCCGTCTCAAGTGGGCGAGGAAAGTCAGCAGAAACGGTCTCGGGTTCATCTGTTGCATCTGCGACTGGATCCTCTACCAAGGTCTCATCTTCTAGCCATAACACGCGCAGAGATGACCAGCTTCCTTCCTCTCGTAGAACGAAAGAGAAAAGCGACAGGACCGTGTCATCGAGCGATCGGAAAGGCAAAGGAGCTGACCGTTCGCCTGTTGAGACGACTCCGAACACGAGTCAAAGCACATTCAATGGCTCCACGACGAGTGCAGGGACAGCGACACACAAAGTTATTGATGTAATGGACGAAAGGTTATCGAAAAACCCGGTGTCACGCCTCAGAGACGCGGAGAGCCGGCCAACATCGTCCTTGGCAGAAACATCTTCCATGACGTCCGATGGATCGCACGTTTTCAGCTCAGCGTTGTCAGCATGGGACCAATCATCCATAGGCTCATCACAAAGGCATTCTGCTCGATCGCCAGATGTACGACGGGTTCCGCCCGCGACCAGAGGCTCGGTTGCGTCATTGGACGATCAGCCGGTTCGTACGTCGCATCAAGAGGCATTTGCAACTCTCGATCCACCGTTTATCGAGTACCTGCGTATGCATTCGCAGAACTATGATGGGCTTGATCATGAGTCACACTCACGCTTCAAAGCCTTGAAGAAGTTATTTAACTCTCAGGCCACGAAGAATGTGCCGAAATCGGGCACCGTCGCTGCTGGTTCGCCTGTGTCTGTACTGGAAGGTCATTACACTCCGCCTTGGCTGACAATGGCAGCTCGTTCCAAACAAGAGGAACAGGAGCGAGTCATCAAGAATTTGAACGATTCATTCCGCGATGTTGGTCTTCTCCCCTCTTTCAAGCCTAACGAACGCAACAAGGCACGAGCAAACAAGAAGGGCAAACGAGTGAACGAAACGGTCTTCGATCAAATTCCTGACGAATCGTTGTATATGTTACTGCCGATGTGGCCCGGAGAAACGGATCATGCGACCTCAATGTACTCTGACCAAGAGCCTGATCAGGACATCCCTCTTGAGGAGCGGCAGTATCTGCTTGTTTACTATGTGCCGATGCTATCGAAAGAGAAAACTGAGGATAAGAAGCGTTCGCGACAGTCGCAGACGTCCTCTGCCAATTCGCATCACTCTGATTCGTCGATCACCAAGGAGAACAAGACAAACATATCTTTGAATGCCTTCAACGTCCTTGCCCGCCTCGTTTCGTACAAGGACATCTATGGGTCTGGTATCCGCATACCAACCAATGGATTGTCGGTCACAGGTCCTATTATGGAGGCGATTCGTGCTATCCCGCATATCCCATTCCACGTGGATGACCTCTCGCTCATCATAGGATTCTGCGATAAGCGCGAGAGAGGCGTCGAAATTGTTCCTGAAGGCTGCGAAAAGCTTGGCCTTTGTCTCCCCAGAACATCTCCTGATCCAGATTTAGACGCTCCTCTCAGCTCTCTCGGGCGCGCAGCTGTGGAGATGGCTTGGCTCGGAGCATTAGCAGTATCGGGCTTCAGCAACGTTGCGCGGTGAACAGTCGACCACCGACACACAGCAACCTACACTAAGTTTTCTTTTTCCATTCCTTTTTCCTAATTCCCCTATGTTGCTTATCTTCTGATTTCCTCGTCCCTCTCCCGGCAAATTTATGTATTTCATGGGTTTCGTATCATGGTATTTCTTCACTTACTTGAGTCAGCCATCTGTTTCTTTAGTCACACGTTCCTCATTTCCTCTCGATCCATTGGTTCACTAAGCACTCGCACTGAAGCCTAGATTTTTCTGTATACATATGTAGCCATCTCGAACAGTCCATATTGATGAATATCAATTTTCAAATATCAACCTACTGTATCATTGCAACTCCAGGACCCTGAAGCCTGTGTCGCCTCAACCCAAGTTAAAGTTACAAGTACAAAATACAATGTCACCTTCATTCGTGCAATTGTGCCTGTATTTGAAGTGAAGTCGCCGGTCACAATACAGCCAAATATTGCTCAGTGCCAGTTGTGCAGCGGTGATGTCTGGAGTTTGAAAAGACTTGCATTCATAAAGGTAGCGCGTTGA
The DNA here is from genome assembly GCA_910574555.1 of Trichaptum abietinum. Lineage (NCBI taxonomy): Eukaryota > Fungi > Basidiomycota > Agaricomycetes > Hymenochaetales > Trichaptaceae > Trichaptum > Trichaptum abietinum. The sequence goes on along the minus strand of CAJTBE010000005.1, from coordinate 2,767,184 downwards.
ATTTTAAGCTGAGAAAGAAGTCGGACATTGATAATGTATTCATAGCCTTGAAGGAGCTTATTTGCAACAAGGAACATAGCTAGAGACAGTCCATCTTCAGATTAGCAACACCATTTCCAAATTTATGAAAGTCGACCGTTTGCATTTCTAACGGATGATGTCCATGGCTACCATACGACACGAGATCACATAGTCAGCGAATGTACTAGGAAAGTCATGAAGCCGTTGTGTCATTATCAGCATCTGAGTCGAGCTGCTGAATTAAATCCGCTATCTTCGGACTCCTAGGCTCGATAGAACACTCAAAACGTTTGAGATTCCTGAATAAGGTGAGCGCTTGACTACCATTGCCCATGAATGTCAACCCGTACCTCGTGAAAGCCAATGAGTAGTTTGCCACTGGTTCAATAGGATTTCCCTCTGCGTCAAGCGACTTCTTAATATTGAACCCGGCTAGTATAGACGAGATAGCTAAGAAAACCTATTCAAAGTTAGTCTCTTAAATGACACTAAATAAATATCCTGGCGAAGCTCACAGCATTCATAGCAAAGTTGTTCCCCGGACATATCCTAGAGAGAAGAGTATCATGGCATCGAGCACTATAATTCTACCGTATGTACAGTACTCACCGTCTACCAAATCCAAAGCAATAATTCTCTGGTCGGAGGGGTTCAACTCCTTCACGAGGAAGCCATCTTTCGGGATCAAACGTCTGTGGTTCAGGGTACTCGTGTGGATCCTTCGACATTGCCCTGAGCGTGAAGAGAGTAAATGAAGAAGAATTAGACGGATATGAGAATGGATTAAGGCGCACCATGAGTTCGGAAATACAATTGTTCCCGCCGGAATGAAATAGCCCTTATATTCATCATCCTCTATGGACGCATGAGGCACGGCTAGCAAGTTGTAGAAGAGTCAGCAATCTACTTACGTTGAAGCACAGACAGTGACTTACCAAAAGGCAGTATTAACTGCCACCTACAACAATCATTCATTCAACGGAAGCCATACAATAATTAATGAATATACCTCAACATCTCTGTGCAAATAGCGTTAACATATGGCAAGCTTTCTCTGTCTTGAAATGATGGCAATATATCCTTGCCAAGGACTTGGTCTAGCTCTTCTTGAGCCTTCCGTTGTACTTCCGGATACATTGTCAGCGCTAACAAGCCGGTCATAATTGTCGTGGTCACCTAGGCAAGTTTAGTAGTACCACTCCAAATAGAAACGAATATTACTCACCGTGTCCTGACCACCTAGATGATCACGTTATTGAATCGCAGCAGTCATATCAATAGATAGACGATACCCACCAGCATACAGTACTCCAAGACTCGAAGCTATGGCGTCCTCCTCCGCAATGTGGCCATCCATATCCATATTATCCTGGATTAACTTTGATACCGCACAAGGATAACCTTTCCCTTCCAGCTAGAAGGAGAAGGGTTTTCAAAATGAGACACTAAGAAGATAATACTGAAAACTCACATATCTTTGCTTCGCGAGATCATATGGCTTGTTTAGCATATCCCGCGCAACACCGTAACCTTCCTTTGCCCTCCTTTTGAATTCGGTTCCAGGTAACCAATCGGGAACATACTTTACTATAAGTTCTTCTTATCAGCGGTAGTGTACTGTCTTAAACAACGGATCCAACATACACCATGGAAAGAATTCGACCATGTACATGCGCTCCGCATCTCCCGCCGTCTGGACTCCCGTTTCCGCCAATTCGACTAAGGGATCGTGTTCGCTAGTAACTAGGAAGAACCAGGATCAGGACCGAGAAGCAACGAGCGAAGATAAATTTACCTTTGTGCCCGTAGGTTGTCATCAGAATAACAGAGCCTGGAAATCTGTGGAACATATCACATTATACCAGAGGGTAACATCGTAAGGATATAAATATGAACCTCCGAACATGCTTTTCATAGTTTTCTGGATCCTCTAGAAAGCTCTTCAACATAACGTGTACTTCTTGTGTTTGCAGAGGAACATAAGCCGGCAAAGCAGAAGGTTGAGTGAAGCGATGTATGATAGCACGACGCTTGCGGAATTCTTCATTGTAAGGCATGAAGGCAGGATACCAATCCCACCCTTGTCTGATTTCGCCTCAGGCTTAGTCGCGTATATCCACAGATAAGAAGCCGTCATGAACTTACAATTCGCGAGCAAAAATCAATTTAGACCGAGACGAATAGTTGGCTGACCTCACTTCCAACAGCTCTGCCGCATCGGCATACGAGTTTACGAATAGCATCGGTTGCCCGAAATTCGTCACAAACATCAAATCGCCTAAAGCCAGCCTAGTTTAGCACTCAAAGGCGGAGAAGAAACGAGCTGGTGAGTACGAGGATGCTCACCATATGTCTTTGCTTGTTTCGCTGCCCATTCCCATAGATGAGACTCGGGCATGTCAAATACGCTGCCTACAATCGGCCAACCCTTGGGCCCAGGGGGTAGCGGTACTCCTCGAAAGCGGCGATTTCTTCCAGACAGTGTCCCGAATAAAGCTCGAATGACTATAGCCGCGCAAACAACAGTTAGAGCGTTCACCGTACTATAGTTTCTCAGAGCCTCTGTTATCATTCTGTGGGACGTATGGAGGAGAAGCAGTAAGATAGCTTGAGTCCTGATAGGTATCCAGCTGGGATATCGGTGGAGGTACGTAGCATCTTATATAGCTCCAAGTGCCACAGAACTAGTTCACAGAGGAAAACACGAGTCGTGTGGGAGGTGCTATTCCATCAGCCGTAAATAACAGAAGAAGGTCTTGTACGTACCATTTATGAGTGCAACTAAAAAGCAATAGCAAGGGCTGAGGCTTAGCTCCACCGCCTGGGTATTCTTGTATTCATCCCATGACAGACAGTGAGAGTGTGCCAGTGTAAGAACCGTGAACTTATAAGATCGCATTCGAGACAAATGGTTAATCAATACTTACCGGCATCAGAGTGTAGCTATTCAGAGAGCGAGGCATCCAACATTGAAAGTGCGTAGAACCCCGATTCTGCTGTCTGGACAGGCCACAGTCAAGAAGTTGTAAAATAAAGAAAACCCACGTCCGAGTTCACGCCGTTCAAGTTCAAGCTGGTGACGCGACACCGTTGTACCGCGAGTGCCGTGCCACTGGCACGCGTCGACCCCGAGTCACTGAGATTCAGGCTGGGATTTGGCAGCAGGGTCGAATGTATTAACTTTACATCTTACTACCGCCTTTTCTTCTTCCGGCCTTCCGGAGCTTCAAGGTTTGTTTGCAAGCTTGAATTTGTGTATCAACACTGATACAAACCACAAGGGATTTTTATAAGGTTATCTTTGAATTTTTTTTGTCCAGATTGGCGGTTGCACAAAAGTAGCGGTGTCTACATACTCAAAAATACAATTCTTTTAATACCGAGCAAGACAGTAGAAATAAATAGCATCTTGATTCTTAGATATGTAGATCTTAATTGTAACATTTCATGTATGTATGCATAATACAACACGGTGACAACGCGAAGTGATAATTTATATGACGAAGGATCGCGATTATACCATTACCATTTGACACGAGCAAGGGCTTCGACATCATTACCTTCCGCAGAGAGCTCGTCTTGATTGGCTCGGATTAGCTGGGATGTACGATCACTTCGTGGCATGACCGAGCAGTCAAATTCCTTCGGGTGGCTAAACAAACAAAAAATAAGAAAAATGTATCCGTGACTCGGCGAGTGCAGCCCCGGACTTACGAAACAATACCGGACGTATACTCGGGCACCACCTCGATAACTTTTCCTTCGCTGTCTTTCGCCTTGCTTATGTTGAATACAGAGAGAACGGAGGCCAAGGTTATAAACAGCGATGTATCTGCGAGCTCTTTCCCTGGGCATACACGTCGTCCAAATCCGAAGACAAAGATGGGATCGGGCTCAGGCCTGTCACCTAAGAAACGCTCGGGCTCGAATTCCATCGGGTCCTTATACACACTTGGGTCATGGGTAAACCACCTTTATGCATCGAGAATTATATGTCAGCGATGTGCGGACATAATGGAGAATCGAGAATCGGCTTAATACCAGATGTTGGGTAATATGACGGATCCCTCTGGAATGAAGTAGTTATCGTACGTGCTATCCTCCGAAGCAGTGTGGGGAATACCTTGCATCCAGTCGTTAGCAGTGTGAGATGCTAGGATACTATGCCATGCTTACAAAGGGGTGCGACAGGATTCCAGCGCAGTGTTTCCTTGATGAGGGCATTGACATAAGGCAGAAGCTTCCGGTCCGTAAAGTTCGGCAGACGATCACTCCCAACCACGCGGTCAAGTTCTGCCTGAGCTGTTTTCTGGACCTCTGGGTAGAGTAACATCGCAAGGAAGAAGCTATACACTGCGGACACAGTCTGTTGACATAGGAGGTCTAGACTTAGGACGCCCAGCGTTGAGACTTGAAACATACCGTATCTGCTGCGCCGGAGTAGATTGCTAATCCAGCAAACTTCAACCGGAAACCGTTTTCTTCACTCTTTGCACCATCTTCAAGGAAGGCAGACGTTAACGACGGATAATACGATCCAGCGGCCTGCACCGAGATAAGAAGAGGGGGTATTCAGGTCTTCTTCAAAGGGTAAATAGTAGGCAACAACCTCACCACCTGTTGCTTCACAAAGGCATGTGGTAAATTCACAATTCTGTCTAAATCTCCCCTGCATTTTGCGGCAATACGTTTGAACCCTGTCCCGGGCATCCAGTCTGGAACATGCCGCACTTGGAATGCAACAGCGTCGGAAAGATTAATAAATAGGCCGTGGAATGAAAAGGGCTGAACGATTGACCTACAGAAAGGTAGAAGATCCACCATCCATACTCCCGCTTGCGCTGCAAATGAGAACTGTGACATGACCTCGTCAGCAAGTTTAACTAGCGGGTCTTGTCCACTTTTCTCTGTTGTGTATCCATGCGACATCTTCAGTGCGAGTGAGCCAACCAATCTGATAACAGTAGTTAGTTTTCCCTGCGCCGTTCGTTATAGGCCATAAGAGAATATATGAACGCTAGCTTACATCCGGATTTGATCTTGAAGCTTGTCAGGTTTGTCTAAAAGATGCAAGAGAAACCGACGAGCTTCTAGCTCTTGGAGGGGTTGATGCTGGACCATTGCAGAGTTGGTTCCAATATAGTGATGAAGGTAACGACGTTGCGTCTTGAAGCGATCACCATATCGAAGCACCGCCATCGCATCCTCGAAGCCGCACCTGAAAACATTAAAATTATACCAGAGATATTTATTTTAGTGAGGTTTGACTCACATGACACCAGCAAAAGGTAGAACTGGACGATCCGAGAATACCGAGGATCTTTTGTCAAATAATTCATATGCTACTTGAAGGTCGTTCACAACCACTATTGTCTGTCCGAAGACAGAAACAGAGCTAATAGGACCTATGATTATGTCAGTTTAGAGCTCTAGCAAAGAGTCGACTTGAGATCATACCGTAAAGATCCTTGTGTTTCGTCCAGTGAAGCCATTCAAGCTCCCCGGGAGGAGGGAGGTCTGTCAGATTTCCAATAACCAGCTTCCACTTGGGCCCGGGAGGAAGAGGCAGGCGATTCGACTTTCGTATGAATATTCTGACTAAAAAAACAGATAGGGCACCTAGCGCAATAGCGGGAACAAGGTATTGAGCCATGACAGCAGTAGGGAATGAAAGCAACTCTGTCGGAGGTGGAGGTTGTCCGTTGAGAGCAGCTTGGACCCATCTTGTCAACTGTTCTTTATCAACTTGGTCTGTCGAGGCACTCGGGGAAGATTAGGAAATGGCTCCGACTTTCCGAGTCAAGAGTTATAAGGCAATTTCAATTTCAACGACTCACCTCAGGGGTAATTCGATATCCAATATTGAATCCTGGACGCAATTAAGACCCGGGTTGGCGAACGATACAGTCAATGGAGACTAGATGCAGAAATAGTGGAAGAATGGAAGCTACGAAGGTCAGACCACCGGACGACTGTATTGAAAAAGCATGGAGATACAGCAGTTGACCAGGAGCAATCTCAGCAAGTTTGAAAGTCAAGACGACCTGAGCTTTCTTTACCGATACCGATGTTATCAGCTCATAATTACCTACAAAGTAAGGCAATACGATAGCAGACGATAATATCAGTTTAGTCCACAAGTGTCTGTTAGGCAGACTGCTAAACAGATAGTATATGTAAAATACGCGTAAAAGCAAATACAGATAAGTAGGACGTGCTGGTGGGGAATGTTCGGAAGTAAAAGCACGCTACTCCACTGGCAGTCGGGGTGTATTGATCGAAATATCATTTATTCATCGGGTTTCAGTTACCTTCGAAATGTATCCTTGTATGTATTCGTCGTGGTAAGGAATGAGGCTGGAGAAGGGGTGGCGAGAATTACAGTGCATGTAAGTAGCACTGGTCTGAAAACATATGAGGAGCGGGCACTTTTGGCAAGGAACAACGGCAAGTTAGGGCCGGTGTGCAGTACTACTTCAAGTTTAGGGCAAAGTTACGGTGCCGGTGACTCCGCGACTGTACCACTGGCACAGCGCGACTCGGGGTGGCACGCGTCGACCTTCTGTCACTGAAATTCATTCACAGTGCTACTTACTGCTGTTTGCATATTTATGCGGAATCGCAATTTTGCGTCGAGGCTTCTGCCAGTGGTGACAGCGTGAGGACCAATGCCGATACTCGGCACAGGGAAATTATGACTAAGACACGTCTAGTGACGAATTTGGACTTCGTTCACACAAGCCGAAAATGTTTGATTAAACAAAGTTTTGCTTGCTTTGATCCAAAGAGGCTACACTTCAGTACAATGAGCTTCTCCGAGTTCTCCTATGTACTTTTTATCCTAGATTTTGTGGAATATAAGCTTCTGTTGAATTTTCTTCAGTGGCTGAAGTTAGTAATCTTCCCAATTTGGCGGGCGCTTGTTCTCGGATCTCCCCGGCGGTCTAGATTGAGAGTCTAGCGCCGTCACATTTAACGTTACAAGGGCCTCCGCGAAAATTTGCGATTCCGCATAAATATGCAAACAGCAGTAATACTTACTACTACTCCTACTGTAAACATCTGCTTTTGACAGTCAACTAGAGAGCCGACAAATGAAACTGAAGACTCGGAATGCGCACACTTGCTGGTGGCCCTGCGTCACCGACTCCCTCCGCTTTACATACAATAATATCCACTTTTGTCTCGGTCGCCAGTGGGTGAGTATACATATATGTTCTTCCCAGTACAACTGTTGACACATTCCTGTTTTCTTATGTCTGATCGAAACCTTAGCTTTTCAGGTTCAAGTCTCTTTGTTCAGACGGTGGCCTCGGAATTATACTATCCTTTGCATACGGGAAATGGAGCACAAACCAGTGATTGATTTGAGTTTTATTTGTCTATAGCATGCTGCATGGGTGCAAACATGGCATGGCAAGCTGGTCATTTGTGGTCAAAGACTCGGTGCTGTTTGATCAGCAGCAGAATGGCAGGAATGCTCTACTTTGCACGAGTCGCCGATTTCACTTTTTACGCTTTGCACACAATACCTTCTACCTCTTCTGTCATCTAATGAAGGAGACGTTGCAGATGGGGGCTGAAGAAGATATCCCTGTACTTTGCTTTTTGCGGCGCCGTTGGCTCCTTTCAACCTTCACATAAATCTCTCCGAACCATGGCGGGTTTTCTATGAGAAGTCTGAACCGACAGCCTGTCTAGCTGCAAAGCATGTCTGATCACGGTGAAAAAAGAGAGCGGTCTCGATGTGGACAACTTCGTGATTGTAAGTGGTTTATCACCATCATGCTTTTGCTACAGCTGAGAGTCACTCTATCACCTTGCAGACGTTGATGAAGTTAACCGCGACCGAAGGAAGAAGGGTAAACCCGACAAATACGTTGACCTCACCTTTACGCGTACCTTTGGCGATCGTTGGGTAGTCTTCGGTAAGCATGTCTATTGTGTTCCCTACGGGCGTGCTTAAGGTCCCTTTCGTTTCCTAGTCAATCATTATAAGTACGGAAGAATCGGGCCAACGAGTGGAATTGGTATGGAGGGAAAGCATTCTGCCGCTGCGGACCTTTTACAGTTACTCCAGGACAAAGATAAAAGAGTGATGGGATTCTTAAACTTCAACGTCAATGCAAAACTCTGACGACTTCTGTATGGCAAACCACTCAAGGTGCGGGGAGAGCGTGACTTACAATAGGTGTCGTGTAATCTGTTCTTGGTATATATATATTTGGAGATTGCTCAAAGCGTAACACATATACAGACTACCGCCGCTTATAATATTATAAATGAGAGTGAACAGACGGAACGGTTGTACACTGGGGAAACGACGATTAGGCCGATGCGACGCCCATCCAGGCCTGTTGGTCTGCGTAGCGCTCGGTCAGATAGTTGCTCTGCCTGCGATCTTTCTCCATGAAGATGAAGCTGAATACGACAAACTCGCGGATTGCATCAGCCTCCTCGTTGAGCATCAACCTCGACGGTGTTGGCACTGGGTTATAGTTGTATCCCGGTACCGGGTTGACGTATGGTTGGGCACGCTCGAAATACGCAATGACCTTGTCTCCCGACAGAAGCTGAACGCAGCCCGGGAGAGCCGATATTAGTGAAGCGAAACAAACTGTGAAACTCAACGTACTTGAAACTGATTCCGGGGACCTTTAATATCCCATTTGTAAGAGTTGCCTATATCATCTTTGAATGTGGAAGCACTAAACATGACATTCATCGTCAGAACTCAGACTATCGGATATCGTCAGTTTTCGGCGTTGCCTACTGATTGAACGGGATCTTGCTCTTCTTAAGCCATCCACTAAGCTTTGCTTTGTCCAAACCACGGGATTTCCACGTAACAATATCTGACACCAAATCTCGCCAGGTCAGCGTTAGGAGATGGTCCTGCTCTCCGTTATATATCTCCGTTGTAATAACAAGCTCTCCCCGTGCGGAATTTGACTTGTTCTCCCGTCGCGTCTCAATGACGTACAAGATCTTGCCGCCGAGCTCGATGGTGCAGTTGCAAGGGTCGTCTTTGGAGAAAAGGAGAGCAGTTGTGAACTGGGAAGGATCAAGGGAGGAAGTCATTGTGCTCAAACGTCAGTTGTAGTTGTTGGTGAGGCCCCCTGGCTTTATTCAGGCTTAAGGATCTTGAACTCGTGATCATCTCCACGGTTGGCCATTGAGTTTCTGCTGCGCAGCGCGATTACTACTTACCCGCCGATGCTATTTATTATCTCGTTCCTTGAACCATCCCTGATGGACTTCGCAAGCGCACGACTTCGACACCAAGTTGGGTCTGATGCTGTGTTGTATATTGATGCTTCCCTTGATTGCAGGCCGTTCTAGCCGGAGCTCGCCAGGTGAGCCTGAGGCTATTCGCGGATGATCTGTAGGGCACTGTCTTTGGCTTCATAGTTATTTCCATGGTAGACGTACTCGATCTTCAAAAAAAACACCCTCGGCTATTGGAGTAAGTCAAGCGAATACTATGCCAAGGTATGTTATCATGATGCCAGAGCTACCTACGATTCATCCTCTAACTTGAGTCTTCGGACCTTGCTCTATACAGATATTGCCTCTACAAGCTACTAGTATCGGTGTCGGCGGCTACGCAATCGAAGCTCCACTCGTCACAGCTTCGGAGTCTTGTGATCCGTCTTGAGAGACAAGTACACCTGGTATTTTCTCCTGGTCGCTCAAGGCGCTCGAACGCGACTTCGTCGTCAAGTACAGTACTCATCGTTTGCGGATTGTGCCTAGCCTTCTATGTTGTGGCAGAGTGGATACAGCGAAGTAGGTCTTCGCCTCAATGGATGCTGGTTCAGCAACTCTCGGACTTGAGTCAGGCCGATATGAAGTCGTACTATCCTGGATGTATGTATACAAGTATGTGTTTCAATTCCATATTCGTTCAGTTTCATGGAATACGCTAACTGCAATGAAGCTATACGTTTCAGTCTGTCCTTCGAATACGGAACCACTGAAGTACCTATCACAGGCCCTATGCGGCAGGGTCACATTCAAGCTGGTACCTGTTCTGGACCTCTACTCCACTACTACTACGATGATTCAGTTGGCTAAGGCGGGAGGCGATGGCGTGTGATTAAAACTGAGAAATACAGCTATCGAAGTCAGACCGGAGACTTACAACGTTTTAACATTAGCGTATGGGCGCTAAATACACACAGCATAGCCTTCGGTAATAATAGTCCGATTCCCTTACTCACTCCTCATAAACCAAGTTCATATACTCTCTATAGGTCTCGGAATATGACACTGCTTTCTATTGTGTTTGGCAACAGTTTCGTACCTGCCCGCGTCCAGTAGTCTCTTTGCAAAACATCAGTATACTGGGACCAACTATCAACACAGCTTCGGCACAGGCATATATATCTGGAACCCTTCAAGCTGTTTACAACTTGTTGTAGGCTGCATTTGACTCAACATCTTATATCATATGACAGTTCTGCTACTACTGCGTAAAGGGACCGTTACACGCGCTTAACATACTTTACTTGCCCTTTTAAACACATCTTTGCCTTCACCTTAAGCCAAGGACGAACCTGAATACGACGAACATCAGAATGACTGGTTTCAAGGCTCTCACTAACTGTGTTTGGACTTATATTCCTGCTACGTGGCGTCGATCGGTGAGCCTCAGAGTGTATACAGCATGTCTGCTATCTAGTTCAGCTTTGAGGCTTTCGCCGTGTCTTGATATAAGCATGTGGACTATAGGTTGGCGCTCTTGTCGGTATATAACAGGACCTCGTCAAGCTGTTTGAGGTCTCATCACGACACCTCTCTCAGAACAGTCACCAGAGCTACTTCACTATGGCTAGTGCTACTCAAGGTCATGGATACCCTGTTAACACCGACCAGGGGTTTGTCAACTTTAACCCCGAGAATTTGGCAGGCACGAACGGGAGGCCCAAACGTCCTAGAGCCTGCGAGGCATGCAAGCATAGGCGAGGAAAGGTCAGATATTTCACCTCCTTTCATCTTCTATGCAATGTTCTGACGAGTCACTTCCAGTGCGTCAGGCCTCGCCCCGGAGCCACTTGTAACTTCTGTAGAGGCAGAGGTATCCAATGCTTTGTGAGTGTTATTGATTGTTAGTCTCCTATATCACTTGCTAACAATAATTTTAGACGAATTAGCTACTACGGAGGCTCAGGTCATACAAGATACCCCCAATAATCAAGCATAACCGTACTTCTAAGCTCAATATAGCTTCAAGATTGAACATGCAGTATACCCCATACTTACATCGAAGTCGATCGCTCATAATTTATCCAAAAAGCCAATATGTATCACCTTAATCTCGATTTATCTAACAAATCCCATGATTATACCTTATCCATGTAATTTTCAGCGGATAGAAGACTGTATACCACCTTAATAAACTATTGCATATACCCATCCTACTCTATAACAGTCCCAGAGCAACGGAACACTAAAGCTAAAGGAAGCCAGTGAGCAGTAGGCTTCGCAGGTTTTTTGTTGATATAGAGAAAGACAGCCTTCTTTCCGGAGTTTTTCTCAGGTGTAAGAATTTAAAAAGCTTAAATTCCATGCCTTGCTGGCTCGGAGTATCTGAACACTGTAAACTTGAACATGTTATAAATACAAACTTGAAATACGAAGTTACCGGGTACATCCGAAGTACTAGGCCGCCTCCGCCGAGTCCTCATATTCTTTAGACAGTGTTCCTATCTGCACTCCATCACCATGGTAGATAGTCATGCACCAAGCGAAAACACTGACAAATATGTCAATTACACACTACAATCTCTCAAAGCTACCGAAGGCAGACCCAACCGACTTGTTGCCTGCGCTGCATGCAGGAAGCGCCGAGGAAAGGTGACCCTTAGTTCGCAATCAGATAGAGTCATCATTTTCCGTTTTCTCAAACTAGATGTCTAGTGTGAAAGACCTCCGAACAATCCAAGGGCGGAAAGCTGTCTTTTTTGTAGAAGCAGGCGTATACCGTGTCTAGTGAGCTTAAGTTCATTTGAAATAGTATTGAGTAGTTAATTACCCTTTATCTTCAGCCCGGCACCTTAGTGGGTGGTTGAAGAAACATTGACGGTTTACATGGTGATATTTCACAAGCTATGCACATGAAAGAGACAAGAACCATGTGTTCTATCTACCCATACTATGTAATGATCATGTACCAGCGCTACGCCTTCATACAGATGTACAATCCCGATCAATCCTGATCGGCCGCTATAAGCATAACGGGAGTAAATTGTTGGGTTGTTGTGCTGTGACTCTGTGACATAGATATCAGAAGACATTAAATCCAAGAGTGATCAGCCATGCGCATCGTAGTTTTGACGCTCGACTCGAAGAAAAAGGCACGCGGACAAAGAGCAGCCAAGCCTAAAGGCAAAACGACAAATGCTGAGATCTGCGTTGCCAACAGTGCCGGAGTTTAGCCGGATCGATGGCAGAAATGGAGATAGACATCCCAGACCCAAAATGGGTTTTCCCCTTGGGAGTAATAGTATCCGCCCCGGAAGTAATAATATCCGCCCTTAGGGGCCGGAGTAATATAATCCGGCCCCTGACAAAATATAATTTGGCCCTTTATAGTAATATTATCCGGCATTGGTAGAAATGTAATTTGGCAATTTTCTTATAGTTATCTGGCCCTGGTAGTAATGATATACGGCGCCGGGAGTAATGTTATCCGGCGTCGGCAGTATATCTATCTGCCCTTTGGAAGTAATGATATCCGGCGCCGGGAGTAATGGTATCCGGCCCCTGCAAATATAGTTATCTGGCCGCTAATAGTAATGTTATCTGGCCGCTAATAGTAATGTTATCTGACCCCTGGAAGTATACATATTTGGCACGTGGGACTATTGCTATCTGGCCCGTGGGAGTTATGTTATCCGGCTTTGGGAGTAATGTTATCCGCCCGCTGAAAGTAATGTTATCCGCCCGCTCACACCTCCTCCAGGGTCTCACTATTCCCTCTCTGTACATGTTTGTAGCAATGGCTTTTGGCACATCGTGGCGACCTTTTCTCTCTTATTCTGCACTGTCTTGGACACAGTGGGCTTGTCATCAAACTCTTTGCGCAATTGGCCTCTGCGGTCTCTCATTGTCACTCCCTCGGGGCTCTAGCACAGAGACTTGAAGCCCAAGAACGTTCTTTGTTGGGATGGGGGTGCAACTATCCGTCTTGCGGATTTTGGTCTTGCTACGACCGTGCGCCGAAGCTAGGAATGGCGAACCGGAAGCGTCTACCATATGAGTCCAGGCAAGTATTAGCTGTTCATTGCTTAAATGAAAAATTACTGATTGCTTATGGATATAGTGTCAGAACGGCAATGCACAGAGCCCGCCTTACTCCCCCCTTGCGAATGGCATCTGGTCACTGGCCATTCTTCTTCTCAATCTCCTCACAGCCCGAAACCCATGGGCACGCGCCTCTCCTTCGGATCCTACAGTTTATCTCACATCGCCTGGAAACTTCTTACCCCAAGCTCTCCTATCTCTGAGGCGATGGACAGAGTACTCGTTAAGGCTCTTAATATCAATTGGGACGTACGAGAGGCCTTTGGTGTCGATGGACTTGCCCAGGGTGTCGCTCGAGTTGCCTGTTCCAGCCATGAAATGGAAGATAATGTTAGCAGGTCTCTTTCCTTTGGTAAACCAAGGTCAGGGGTGTATGCTCCCGATGCTGTCTTCGAGGGTGGCATGGCACGATGCCCTGGGAGGTTGGAATGCACATCCCTTCTGGTTCGGGCTCGAGTGATGAACAAGATAACCACCATCGTGATGAACTCATGACCCCCAGGACACCTGTGACGCCCATAGCACCATCTCCGGCACGGAGACGTGCGCGTAGTTCAAGTGGGTCTTTTTTCGCAGAGCCTACAAGACAGTCTCCTACACCGTCTATGATGATCGAAGCTCGGGATATTCCACCTCCAAATCCGTCCAAGGAGGACGTGACCGTTAATGATGACTATGCCGAAGAACGCACTCCGGAGCAATCTGTCTTGCCTGTCTCACGCTGGAGTGTCAAGTCAGCATCTACTCATGACGATGGCGAAATGTTACGAAGAACCTCTTCTTACCAGCTTGCGCCGTCTGCTGTGTCTGTGAGGAACTCAATGGAGAACGACACAAACTCGGCCATGTCCGATATCAGATTTGCTCACCCTTCGAGTTCTGGCTCAGCGTTTTCTGAGTTTTCTGAAGGGTCTTCGTACTCTGCCTCGCGAACTCCAGGTCTCCAGTACGAGTTTGCGCCGGAGCTACGAGTATCGGATGTTGATCTTGCAGACGCTGACGGTGTTGTTTACGCTCTCGCTGCCAGCCCGGACTCTCCCGTAGGACCTGAGCTCTTACCGAAGACGCCACTCCCCTCTTTCCTCCCGATGCATGTACGTTCTAACGGCTCAAAGACCGCGGGAATTCACCCGCGATCGCGCTCAAGGTCCCCTGATCGCTCCGTTCGGGACTTTCGCATACGTGCGCGAGAAGAGTTGCTCTCAAGCGGCCCTTTTGTGTACAGCTTATTGAGGTCCGTGCAGTCCGCTGACCTGGGCATGGACCTCGACCGCGAACAATATGGGGAGTTATACGCCAGTCCTGCGAACGTGCAGATGATCAGCCGCAGTGATATCAACGAATCTCCCCCACGGACCATCTGATTGTCCTCAGGTCAGATGGCAGAGGCTGATTCTTTTCTTCATACGAGTTTTGACAGCTCATCGCTTTCTCGTTCCGTCGTGAGCGTTGCTTCACCATCAGGTGCTACAGAAGATAGCCGCGGGCATCCTATAGTTGTAAGTGCCCCAGGAAACACTCAAGTCTCACCCACTTCCGCCGGTGTTCATCAAAGAATATGCTGATGAGTGGCTGTGTGAAGGAGTAAACACTAGTGCACGCATAACATTTGTGTATTGAAAGTAGCAAATAATGTGTAGAGAGTGTTTAACATTGTGAATGATGAGCTTGAAGGTGCAGTTCAGAATATTAAGGGATACTTTGAGTTGCAAGAAAGTTCAAATCACAGTGATTCCTTCAAAAGAAATTCAAATTTAGAGTTTCTGACCTCAAATGCATCACAGCTGTATTCTGATTCAAAAAAGCTCTCCGGCAGTGGTACTTTCATGTCAAACGGAGCTGTGGTTCTGGAGATACGAAGAATTCTTTTCTAAGGCGGGGAACGGGCAGATAACATTACTTTCAGCGGGCGGATAACATTACTCCCGAAGCCGTATAATATTACTCCCACGGGTCAGAAAGTAATACTCCCACGTGCCGAATATGTATACTTCCACGGGTCAGATAACATTACTATTAGCGGCCAGATAACTATACTTGCAGGGGTCGGATACCATTACTCCCAGTGCCGGATATCATTACTCAAATTGTCAGATTCCATTACTACCAAGGCCGGAATACATTACTACCAAGGCCGGTATCCATTACTGTACCGGCCCGGTTCCATTAAAACAGGAGGCCGGATAATATTAATACAGGTCGGCCGCATTACATTACTTCGTCATGCCGCTTATCATTACTTCTTTGGGGAAAACCCCTCCTGCATCCCAGACTTAAGATCGTTTAGGTCGCAGTCGAATAAACATTTCAACACGGAATTCATTAAGAGAACGATCCAACATTTTCTTCCGGCGCTACAACCGTAGTTATCGGTCCGGAGTATTTCGTTCCTAACTACTGGCAATTCTGGCACGATCAGTAGTGCTTCCGGGCGTCCGGAAGGTAAACTAACCACATATCGTGTGATTTCCCAAGCGTGGTCCATTTTGAATAATCTATCATCGTACGATTCTCTGGCATGAGTCAGAGAACGCGACATAGGGAGAAGAGCTATTGATACCACTCGAGTTGAGATGGGAACATAGAATTGAATCAAGTCCACCAGCTGAGCCATTCTGGTCTATCTTCAACTCTTTTAACAATGAGAGGTTGAGCAGAGGCTGCAAGCTGTCACGGTGAAGTGAAGTTTTAATGGCATTGTAATTGATCTGTGCAAATTTTCCCATCTTGATCATACTGTATGATCTCAAACGGATTGAACCTCGATGAGCAAGTTATCATTGAGAACATGAAGGCGAAACGCACCAAGCGTTGAAACATGCATCTTGCAGCATTTGCTTCCATCGTATCTTTGTACACTACACCAAGTTCTCCCAGATTGGCAAGGCACGCGTTAGTACAGTCTAATGTCCATAGCCTCGTTTTCATGAATAGACCTGATCGCCCTATCATCTATGCAATTTATTGCTGTAGAGAAGGGTGGAGATGAGTGCTAATCCTTCCATTGCATTTTCTCTCCAGCTGTAAGAAAAAGTAAGTAAATATAAATTGAAACGGTAAACTTGGCAATGTGTAGTACTAACGGCGCTCAGTGGTCTCCAGTTCCAGGTAAGGGGATGTCTTCAGAGGCCCCTCCCCCTTCTGTACGTTCATAGATTAATTAGATTTGAGTACACTCTCGGAAAGTGAGGATACGCACAGCCAGAGGCAGCTGTGTTATTGCAGCTGAACTGTAGATGCGATCACATAATGAGAGTCAAATGACAGAAGTGAGGAAACATATCCTAATTTCCCTACTAGTATATCGGACCACTCTGGCTCCGGCAAATTCCGCGCCGGCTATCCGACAGCCTGAGCGATGCAACGCCCAACCACAGCATCAACCACTACCATACACCCATCGATCCTACATAACACTAGGATGATACTTCTGTGTATGAGTATTGGAACCCATAGTGGAACAAACCAACTCACTTCGACACCCATGCTATGTGCTTTTGCTCTGCTCTTACTCTAAAGGAGGCATTCGAGTCACGTATCATACTGACTCGAGAACTCACTGGCCGGGGATTCATCTTACTCTTCAACCGCTTGATCATATGCCCCCGACATCTCTCATCGTCTCCTCGAAATGCTATGAATCTAGGGTCGCTGCTTGCTGTGCTCGATGTGGAAGCGAACATAACTGGATGGTGGCCCAAATAGTGCTCGATAAGTGATTCGTGCGGTATGTCTCTTGTTGCATCTGCAACCGCCGCGCCAGTTATGTTTGCATAGTACGTATCAGATCACCCTCTTATGAAAAAAGGCTGTTGTACATCTTCTAAGGCCGTTGAACCTCTATCACGCTTGGAATGCAAAAATCGGGGGCCCGGGCGGTGTGCCGGATATACATGAGTGCGCTTGTGTATATGAAAACACTGCACAACGCCGCTGAGGTATGTATCTCCAACCAGGTAACACAGCAACCATATACACTCTCCAGGTTTGGGAGAACCTGCTTTAGCCTGATACCCTTAGCTGGGCCCGGCATGACCTTGACTCGTATGCCGTTGTCCTTATGCGCGCAGATCATGTTCTGCACGGACATCTGAAGCAAGGCCCGACACCACTGCCAACACGGTTCTCCGGGATTGCGGGACTAGCGACGCCTTTGCATTCAGCTACTTACTCTAGTGTTGAGTGCCATCAGGCTGAGCTCTTCGCCTTCAGAGTATCACTCGAAGCTGTTCTTCGTGTCATTGGACAGGCTGTACGCCTTCACCTTCGTACGGTAGAGGGAACTGGGTACTGGGGAACGTTCTGAACTTTCCATAAATGCGATGTTGAAAGGTCTTATAAATAAAGGCCACTCAAAGGTCAAATCATCAAAGCTTTTCCCAAATCTAGAGGAGTTGTGTTTGTTTCTAGAGCTCGAGAAACGTCCTTAGCAGACATCAATCTCACTCAGCTGCCATGAACAATGCCGCCAATGGTGGAGGGCAGGATCCCTTCAAGAACTATGACGCAGACATCATAAAGTCCTCGGGAGGAAGACTTAGACGACCTGTAGCTTGCGCCGCCTGCAAACGCAGACGAGGAAAGGTTAGCTCTCTCCCGGTCGAACTCGTCGGCTGTTCTTTCTTCTCACATGGAGCATCTAGTGCGAGCGGCCGAAAGATAACCCCAAGGCATCCTGTACTTTCTGCAGGAGTAGAGGCATACCATGTGTTGTAAGCTTCACTTCATATGAGAATACATGAACAGGTCTCTAACCTTGTATGTCTAGTCCGGTCTACCATGATTAGAAACCTCCATCTCCGTCCCCTCTTCCGCTCCCACCCCTTTAACCGCACTGCCTTCGACGCCACTCGCTTTTGCATAAATTATATGGACTGAGATACACAAACCTGTATACCACCAATATCACCCACCCGAAGGCCACGTATCCAGCCCTCATATCTGATTATGTAGCACCAGTGTGTCGTGCGTCAATGCTTGCACTTTATCATATCATTTCTGCTACGGACAAATTGAAATCGGTAATTTATAAAAAATCTCGGGCACTCACTTTGTTAATGTTGGAGACTACGCTGTAAAGTCGGTAAATAGAGATACATAGAGTGAACATGCCTTACTGTCGACATGTTACACACCTGATAGTTTATTAGTTCAAGCCGTCACAATGCGTACGAGAGATTGCATGTAGTTATACAAGTTCTATGCAGCGTTCAGTAAATGAGACATTACTGATGAAAAGTATCATACATAGGAAGTCAAGATCTCTTGATCCAGGACCACAAACCCTCGACCGCGCGTCCGTCGGTACTCAAGCTGGCGCTGGGGGCTCTCACTGCGGGCGGTGTACATCCTGGATGGTAATTAACGGATCGTGTATCGACGGACGCGAAATCCGGAACGGAAGGCTGGCCGATCGAGCGCGAGATTGAAGGATTGGAGACAAACATGCCAGTCTGCCAGTGATCGAATGGAATGAGTCGTGACAGGCGAACCACTGCGTTGAAACCGCGAATCGACAGTCGCTGATTCTATTCAATAAACAAGCACTATATATGTTTAATAGTAGAATTCATCGTCCCGATCCTGCCACGTATGTATAAGAGGTTGACAAGAGCTACCAGCTGTAAATCGAAGAGTTCCAATATATACGATCCGAAGCTTTTGGCGAGTACTACCAGTTGTTGCGCGAAATATCGACAACCCGAAATTTTTTGATGAGGGACTCGAAGTTGAAATTAAGCATTACTAGAAGTGGGCCAGGAGCTGAAGCGCGGAGATGATTTGCCAGTGGCGCGATTGGAGGAATGGAGGGAGTCCCCGTAGTGATTGAACTTGAAGGGCGTGCAAGCCTGAGTAGCGTTGGGCTGGAAAGTCAAAACCTTTCGATCTCTGGCATATACTCTTGTCAGTAACCTGGCTACAGAGAAGAAAACCACAGTTGAAAGACTGGCGCCCATATAAGCCCTCGGTTTCCAGCAGCCATTGGCAGGCTGGACAGTGCTAGGACTGCGATCGAGGGACTGGTTGACTGCAAGTGAACGGAGGACTCCACTGACATGCCAAGTCGACCATCGAACACTGTCTGAAACGTAATGCGAACGAGGAGGAGAATGGGTTCATTTATTTTCTTCCATTCCACTCTCGTGCTTCAAGTTGTCATTCCACGACCCCACAAGAAAGAAGACAAGGACAAAAGCAGCGGAGACGCTCGACCTCGGAGAGGACTCCATCCATCCTTCTGATCGGGTGAAAAACTGCGTCAGCCACTGCCAGTGGCAGCAGGACGCGGCTTCTCCGTATGTTAGGAAAGGCAACGAAGCTTTCCTAACATGAGGGATTTGCGGGCCGCCACCCTGCGTATGGAAAATCGAAAGGTAAATCCAAGGTCAAGCGAACGCGTACTGAATAGCAGAGCGCCACCGCCCGGCGATTGGCAACATCGAGCGCCAGCGCCAGGTTGAGCATCGTAGAGAAGTCACCGAGGACCCGAACTCGAGGCTGAGCTCTCATGAAGATCGAGCGCTGATGCCAATGTGGTATGTACAAAGACCAATTGCTGTTGTTGGTTGCTGAGCGCTCAGGCTGGGCCACGCCCGTGGAGGCCAACTTGAAGTCGATAGCCTATCGATCCGGATTACCACTTGGGGGTGACATCATTTTCACAGCGCAGAAAGCGAATAGATGTGCGTAGTATATTATACATATATGTCGTAAAGCGAATAGATGTTTTCGATAAATGAGAGCGATAAGAGTCGGAGTCAGATAATGATACATATCATGGTCGCTGGGCAAGTTGGAATGTCGAGTTGGTCTGAGACCGCAAGTGAGCGCTGGGACTTGAACTTCAAGTTGTTCGGGCTGTTGAGCAATCCGCCGAACTGTTCGGCGAGCGAGATATGTAAGCCCCATTCCCCCGCGCCCTTCGAGCAACTTTGGGCAAACATGCCCGATTTTGCCGGCAGCGTTCAAGCTCAAGGCGCTTGAGGGTGAATCCGCGTCCATGAACGGAGCGAGGCTCAGCGTGTGCCGCACATTGTTGGTATAGGATGCGAGGTTTGCGTAGAACTGCGAGGCATTTGTCGTGCTGCAAGACAGAGCTGAAGCTCTTCGAGTCGTTCCCATACCACTGTGCCGGGTGCGCGGGCGCATTCCGAAACCGAATGGGGTGTTTTTGCTTGTGGTACAGAGATCCATAGCGTTAGATCGCCATACGTAACCACTGGCAGCAGTATGTAGTAAAGGCGGGGAAGCATTCGGGCGCTCGGCCTCGGTAGCCTGAATCTGAGCATAGTACTCGGTGATTTCCTCGACCGTTTACACATGGCGGAGTCGTCTGATATCATGATGATGGATGGGGGATAGCGCGATCATGCCAGTGCGTGTTCAGCAGCACACGCACGGCGGGTTACGACACGGAGTACTAGAGAATATTCAATGGACAGCCAACTTGAATGCAGCCTTGAACGTCGGTTGGTTACTCCTCGAGGCCAAGGGCGGGGGTTCTGAAAGGACACGGAGGCTTCCTCAGCTAAAGCCTGAGCTCGACCTGCACAACTTGAAGGCAAAGGCACTATGCGCTTCAGATCCTGGTTTCCAACTCGAAGGTAAACATGGTCGATCTAAAGCAGCGTATCATTCAATCTCGTTTCCCACTCAGGCTGGCACTAATGCACCCGTGCCACCAGTGGGCGCCAGTGTCAAGTCCTTGGCCGCCGTATCACAGTACCAGCACGCGCCATGACGCACAAGAGCGCTACTCAGGCTACTCCCAGAGGAAGTACGTGAGCTACGTTACTACTACATAGTATGCAGTAGGGCGTCCGAATCTGAGTGCCCGGCACGCGAACAGCTGCGCGAGTTGCTGATGATGGTGACTCATTTACTAGTAGAAGAAATGTTATGCCAGTGTGGAGCGGCGATCCTTCTAAACCGCGAATGGCCAAACAAGTGGAGAGCGTTTCGAAACTCTGTCGTCGAGATGGCCCGCAACAGCATACATTATGATACAATACAATCGCTCGCGTCGCGTCGCGTCGAATTGAGTTTGCGTGAAAAATGCTCCACCTTCGGAGTTGGCCAGGATTCAGGAGCTCGGACGACCGACCGCCGGAGACATGATCGGCGTCAGGGGGGTGGGGGTGCGATCGTTCTGTACGGGATTGCGATTGATAGCTGTAGATTGGCGTTATTCTTGGCTTTGGCCTTGGCCCTGGTGCATAGCAGAGCGAGTTTGAGGCGAGCGCGACCTGTCTTTAGTGAAGAAGGATGAGGTAAAGCCATATCGTTGGTCCTTGTTGGGGTTACGATCCTTTTACAATAACTGCGACTGAGACAGGAGAAGGAAGGAAGGCAGGAAGGCAGGAAGAGCAATAAACCTTCATCCGCTTGGAACGGCCGTCCTCGGACATTTCGCCCACATAAACGACAAACCGGCGACAAGACGGTCCGTGCGCGTGCAGATGACGACGCCTTCACATAAATGGGGAGAGGGATCTTGCTCGAAAGAATGAGACATGGTATCTCCAGCGTTCGGGCTTTGCGATACCCATCGAAGATACGTAGGGCCGCACAAAGAAACGCATATTCGGTCACAGGCATCCCAACAACTGCCATTAGCGCGTCGAGCTGATATTAGTGATATCGTAGATATGATTAAATTGCTGCCGACGCACCCTTTATAACCATCCACAACGCTTTGGCAGGAGAGCGGACAATAGCCAAGCGGCTTCACCATGGATCCCAACACTGGCAGTCCAGTCGACGGCAAGCCACGAGCGTTCGCTCCAAACTCCGAGAGTCCATCCGAGTCCGCCGGATGGTGAGATAGGAGGGGTGACGCGAAGAACGAAGAACGAAGAACCCAGAACGCAAGAACGCAAAAGAGCATCACATCACGAATATCGAGTCATTTCGGCAATTTAGACGCACATAGTAGTAAAAAGGAGAGCAAAAAGCAGCCGGTGCGCATTCACTCCTGCTAATCAGCGCCGCGAAGCACGAAGCATTGTGGAGCCACGCTGTGCCTTCATCCTTGTTCTATAAGTACCCTATCCCAGGCACAGCCCGAGTGCGCGGGCGGGCATTGTGAGTCGAAATCAATCGTTCGGAAGGAGTCCAAGCTGTAACAGTCCAGCACACATATACAGTAATCCCGGGCCCTCGACTTACGTGCGACCGTTGGCTGCCCGAATGGAAGAGACACCATGACACCATGACCGTGTACAGATAAAGACCCCTCGTTTCGGAAAGAGAAGGGAAGGAGAAGGAGAAGGAGAAAGAGAAGGAGCAGGGAGCCTGGATTAGGTGTGTTAGAAGGGCTGCCAGTGTTGACGTGCGGGGCGTTCGGAGAAACCCAATCACCCACTAATGCCCATTTGCCCCACTCGAGTCGCACAAGGCCTCGCTGAGGCACACCGGCTGAAGCATGAGAGCGAAGAGACAGGATTGAGGTTTAATGAGTTTCGGGGCCTTAGGGAGAAGGAATTAAGCATTGTCGTTGACGTCCCCCATGCAAAGGTGGCACTCGCGTTCGAAGTCGGGTGTTGATACAGAGCGAAATGGGTCTAGAGTCTAGACATCTGTATTAGCCCGGTATGCCAACACTTTTGGGAATGTGATGGTGAGAGAAGGGACAACTTGAATTTGGTCTTGAAGGTCGAGCGATGATTAGACAGTGCACGAAATCATAAAGTGCCCCTCGGGAGAACTTCGCGATGGAACGTATCTGTTTATAGGTTCATTAGTGGAGCATGGTCCTAGCGTGATAAGTTGAAGACAAGTAGCGGTGTATTGATGATTCGGCGTTGAAAAAAAAACTTCACAGCACGAGCGTGTGGCACTGGCAGCCGCCGGCGAAGGTCCCACACCAACTTCAACTGGAACAAGACGACAGCATCCCACCCCGAAGTTGCATTATCACTGAAATAGAACGCCGTTGAAGAAAGTCAATCGTTAGAAGAGATACATAACGCACCATGAATCCTGATCACGGTGACCTCTCATACGCCCTATCACTGTCCAAGGAGTCCGTCAGCGCACTGTGCGGAACACCCGGACCGACTCCACGGGAGAAACGTCGATCCATTCAACGATCCAAGCGCATTCATTTCGCGTACTTTAGACATTCAAGTTCAGTATGTATGCATTCGAAAAGGGAGAAGAGTGGCGCCAGCAGCTGCAACTGCAAACCTTGAGCTTGTTATGTACATACATAGGCCTTACGGCACCTGACGAGAACATGGTCACAACAGTACGCGGATAGAGAGTTAACTGCATCAGATATGATCAACACGGACCATCGTCACTCCAAAAACTCTGAACAGACAAACAACAAACTTTTTCGCAAAAGTCAAAGTCAGCCCAACTATGTATGCAATACTTCAAATATTCTGTTTATGTAAAGAGTAAAGACAGGAAAAAAGTCGGGAGGCATGCCTAGATGTAAGTGTACGAGTACGTGTATATATACAATGAGAAAGGCAGGGGCGTGCGCATAAAGGAGAGAAGGTGGGAGGGGAGGCATGGAAGGGAGAAAGAGAGAGAAAGAGAGTAAAAGTAAACCGAGACAAGTCCACAGCAAAAGCAAGAAATAACAATATACGTCAGGTTCGGGTCAAAGG
Organism: Trichaptum abietinum; assembly: GCA_910574555.1. Classification (NCBI taxonomy): domain Eukaryota; kingdom Fungi; phylum Basidiomycota; class Agaricomycetes; order Hymenochaetales; family Trichaptaceae; genus Trichaptum; species Trichaptum abietinum. The sequence goes on along the minus strand of CAJTBE010000005.1, from coordinate 2,743,236 downwards.
AGAGGGAATTCATGGGGCGGAGTAGATATGTGGATGGGCGGGAAGTGGATAGTATACGATATATATTCTCTACATTGGACATTTGGGAGTCGACGTCTATTATGTTGTGGTCGTTAACAGAAGCAGAGTGAGAATGCGAAGAGATAACCCAGGTGATTGATAAGAAGAGAGCAGAGCAGAGGTTGATGGAACGCGCGGTAGTGAGACGGTGAAGATGTGAGACAAGAGGGGGGAAAAGTCTAGTGTGTGCGATGGAGAAAAAAGAGCAGGACCAAGAGAAAAGAGTACTCCCAACACAAAAGATCGATCGGTATATACAGCAACAACCTTCCATCCCACTGTCATCCATCCATCCGGTCGTTCGATCGATTGTTGTCGATGGGTCGACAGCAGAAGACGTCGTCGGTTTAGAGACTACTAGTTCCCTCACGCCTTACGCCTTGTTTCCCTTCCGGCCCTTTTTCTTCTCCACGATACGCGCACCAGCAGACACGGCCAGGCGCCTCAGCTCGCTCGACGCAAGGTACGCGTCCATCCTTTCCTCGTCGTCCATCTCCTGCACCTTCCCGTCCTCACCCTCCGCGCCGCTCACGCCACTGAAATCACCAAGGACCTTCCCGCCCCTCACAATCACCTTGCCGCCCACAAGCACCAGCGGCATCTCTATCTCTCCTTCTCCGTTTTCAACATCTCCTGCCTGGTCGCCCTCGCTCGTCGCCGGGTCCGCCGCTGTCAGCCCCGGTGCCGCGCGCGACGGCGTCGCAAGCAGTCTTGCAAGGACGCGCTTGAGGATCGGTGCGTCCACGCGTGCGCTCACGTCGAACACCGTCGGCTCCGGCTTCAGATTGTATCCCTCCAAAGTCGACAGGACGCGTCTCGACAGGGCGTTATGCGACTGTCCCAATAATCAGCTTAGTATTCTCATTTTTACACCACGTTGATGAAAGATCAGGGGTAGAAACTCACCCGAAAGACGACCACAGGGTTCTCCCTCCACGTTTCCGTCACCACGCGCCGCACCTCACTCTGCGCCCGCGCCTTATCCCTCCTCAGGTCAAAATCGAGCACGAGTTCGGGATCGAGGGCCTGCGCCGGGTCGACGTAGGACGGCAGCGCGTTCGAGGGCAGAGCCGCCATAAACGAGATCAGCGCCGCGAGCTCTTCGGCGGGCGTCAATGTAATGGCTGGAGGGAGAGGTCGGTGCTGTTGCGAATCATGCGAAGAGGCCTGCGCAGTCGGCTGGACATGTGCGAGTCGGAACGAGTTCGTCAACCTACGCCCGGCCTCCGCGTCACTCAACCACGGAGCAGGAGCACCCGACTTGGAGCGCACCTGCGGGAGCGCGTCGCTGCTGAGGTTCACGCCGGACCCGAAGAGCGTCACGATGCTGATTAAGGTGAGCGCGACAAGCGCGAGTACCGTCAGCTGCGCGCGGCGCCGCAGGATGGGCGGGAGATTGCGCAGTTTCTTCTCCTTTTCTAGATCGGCGCGGGTAGATGCTTTCCTGTTCATGGATGGCAGGTGGAACGTCTGCCCCGGATACGGGTACGGCGACTTCATGGGCAAGTAGGCGTCCTGCGCCCCCGCTGCACCCGCCGCTGCACCGAGCCCGAGCCCACCCAGACCCGCGAGTACGGAGGCGTGCAGCCGCCGTACGTTTGAGCGAGGGGGATAAGAGGTCGGGTTTAGCCACACTCTAAGTTTCTTCAGCATCCCTGCGGCACCTCCGACGCCTGTGCCCGACAAGCTCCCGAACGTCGCGGAAAACGGAGACGTCGGCGACGTGGTGGTGGAAGAGCTGAACGAGGACGAAGAGCGGCGGGCGCGGTGCGGGTTCGGCGTGTGTCGCAGCGGGCCTTGGTTGTAGAACCCCGAGGGTAGGAAGTGCGTCGACGTCGAGGGCGAAGACGGCGAGCTGGGCGGAGAAGAGGAGGGCGATAGGGCGAAGGAGGAGATGGAGGACGAGCTGCTGGAGGACGAGAGCGGGAGGGGCGGGGGCGCTGTGCGGTGGGCCATCGTGTTAGTTGTGGAGGTATTCGAAAATGAATTTGCAAACGTGGGGCGGGGCGTGTTGCACTCGTCGTACACGTATTCGTCGCTGACGTTGTAGTTGAACGTAGGAACGGCCTAGGTCGTGATGAAGCGTCAGTATAAAATGTCAAGTCATGCAGGGGAGGAGGTTGCAAAACGGGAAGAAGACACAAGCAACGCGGTGCGCGTCCCCTCTGCACTAGTGGTTATATAGGCGAGTGCTGGACTGCTGCTGCCCCGAGTCGGCCAGGAGGCGAGTGGAGAAGCGCAGATATAGAAGCGTAGGACCAGCACAGCAAAGCGAAGTGTATTGGCAAAAGGATGTGAATCCGGTGAAGAACTCACAGAGACGGATTCCGTGATGGTTGGGAACGAAGAGGACAATGACGCGGTGCCAGTCGCGGTGAGCGCGCTGCTTAAGGACGGCGTTGTCGCGGTGCTCGTCGCTGACGGCTTGGCAGTGTCGTCACGAGAGAGTGTGTTCGGGAGCGAGAGAGGAACGGAGGGAACGACGAGGGAGGAGTTGCGGCGATGGGCCATTTATTCTTCGCTATATATTGATTGCTGAGCCTATCACATCATCTCGCGATCAATTTGTTTGTTCGGGTGAAAATAAGAAAAAGGGAAGAAGCTAAGACGTTCAAGGCCCGTCGATGATCGGCCGCGCCGCGAGGCATAACACAAGCGTACAAGGTGGCGACAGCCTTATCGTAACAAAGTCCACGACTCCGACTCCACTAGCCCGTGGTATAATAGCCCCACTGTACAGCGCGGCGCAAGGGTGGGTGCAAACCGAGAAGAAGTACATACCCGTTTGTCAGTACAGCGGTCGGTGCTGATATCTTATTTCGAATACCCTCCTTCCTTATCTTCGACAAATACTGATACCTCTCTCTGTACTCAGCTTGCCAAAACGTTCGGGAACGCGATGCGGGGTGCGAACGCGGGGGGTTGTCGTGTCGTAGGCTGTCAGACGTAAGATATGAATAGCGTGCTGGGCGATAACGCGATGTGAGCGTGTATTTGACAGGAATTCAAAGCAGCAGCAACGAGTAAAGACTGGAGTTGTGTCGAAACAAATGAAAGTGGGCGGTGTAAAGAACGATTAGGGCTGGTCGACGTCGACGTTGGAGATGGAAAAATGGGGGGGGTCGTCCGTCGACGGTTAAGTAGGGAATTCCCATCGCGTTCTCTTTCTCCCCGTTCCTCCGAGTCCGAGTCCGGGCGAGCACTTCGTCCCTTCCTGTTTGTTCTCCAAAACGGGCTATTGTATGTCTGTAAACATCGACTATTAGGTTTACCTATACCCAAATTCTGTCTCTGACTACCGGATATGAGATATTTAGGGCTCAGTAATTCGGCATACGGGTCAAAATGACCGATCACTGCCAGTGGCACAGATCCGCAAAAGGAATATATAAGAGATAAACCGCAAACCTAGCAATCATCCTCCCCAACGTCTCCTCATAACGATGTAAAATAAAGGCGCGATCGACACTGTGAGCACGGAGACATCTGCGGCCGATGCCAAATGTCATGTAAAACCTGAGTGCCTACCGCCGAGGCACGCACTATTCGCTTTCATTTCTAATACAAATTCCATAGATGACTTTTGTTCGGACAAGAGCCTGAGTCACGAGTCGCGACACGACAATCATTTTTCATTCACTTCAAAGTTCATATAACAAGCTGCACACGCACTGCCTTCCCGTCAGCTTTTGTTTCCGTTGTTTTGTTGCGTTGTCTCAGACAAAAGCCAGGCTTGATTATTCTCGGACAAATACTGTACCCTCGGAGGACTTGGAATCACCCAATGACAACGCGGACAACACCAGGCACTCTAGATGTTCAGACGTCCGGAGCCATCATACAATAGAAACGCGCACTAGTGCATCATGTTAGTACGTCTCTATATCCATACTGCAGGCACCCTTGTTCTCTACTATGTATGTATAGCACGCCGCGCGGTATTCATTAACACTGCTCATTTCTAACGCCTCTTCTTTTCATCTACGAGGCGGACTCGGAGGCGAACGTTTCTTGTGTATGTTTTTCAATGCTTAATTTTTTTTTTCCAGCTGTCCCCGGACTCCGAAGGTCTACTGCCAATATCGGACGGAATGGACCCTGTACGTCATCGTGTAAATATGCGCGTGCGATAGGCTGTATGACTCATGCGCTCAATGCTCAACTCAACAAACGAACTTTTCGAAAGAAAACATACCATCTCACCTTAGTATTGTCTTATCTCGCCTCAGACAAGACAGACATATGACAGAACCCATTCTTCACTTCTCTCACTTCTCTATCGATCTCCATCCTACCCGGGCCAGTATGTGTGCACACACCGTCCGTGTCTTATCATCCTAACATCCACATACCCACCCACACGGAAAAAGACTTGAAACATATGGACCGAAAATTTGCGCTGGTCGGCTTTACATTGCACTTGCCAAAACATATCAGCTCGCTCCACAGCCACACGCCTTCGGTCCTCTGCTTGGCGAATTCGTTCGATTCGTGAGGCAGCTTGGACTTCTCGCGCTCATTAGCCCGAGCTCTCACCTTAGGCTCACTATCATACTGGTCCCGATCCCGGGCGTCCCGCACATTTACTCACTGTTTGGTTTTTCTTTACCGAAAAAAAGAGGACACAGTATCGATATCTAAGTACCTATCCCGAACTCGGATGTATTCGAAGGAACTGCCACTGCCAGTGGTTCGCGGGAAGCTCACCCCGGACCACCGCGTCCTCGTTCGCCATCAAAGCATACTCGCCAGCCTGTATAGCTACGAAAACGTACGTGTCTGCAAAAGAAGAAGAAAACCAACTCCGCGGATCGGGGCAAGCAAGACAATTCGAAACTCACTCTCCACATGTCATAGTTTTTTTTATTTCTAACAGATCATGTCTTGTCTCGGATCGCGCGAACAACGTCCCGACTCCCACACCGTCGGCAGCCCTATCGTTGTCCTACGCTTCCCGGTAAGCTTTAAGCACGATACGCGACATGACACTGACATAATCGGTTGATCTCCCTTGATCTGCAATGATTTTCTCCCATCCACGCAGGCCGTATCCACCGAGACTGCAACATAGCCTCCCCATCGCGCCAGCACGGCTACGCTGAGATCAATTCTCCCGCGAGTGCTGATCGAGGACTAAGTATAATACATGTCCGGCGTCCGCGCAGCCTGGGGAGGAGGGAAAAGAAGGGAAATAAAAATAGCGTGCAATTCGCGATCGCTGCGCTCGTTTTGTGTGCACGGGCGAGTGCTCGTAATGACTCGGACATACGTATACGCTGACTCTATGTCTCCTTTGGCTCTAACACCGCACCGCTCGTTATGAGGATGGGATTTATCACCCTACACTGAATAGCCAAGCCCAAGCCACGCTCACACCCCAGCGGCGCCGACGCTGGCCGGCGGTCCACTGCGCGCGCACTAGAAGAAGCGCCACACAGGACTTCCTTCGATTTCTGATTTTCGAGAATCGAATATCGCATTCACTGGCAAGTCCTGTCGGTCACGGTCGTTCACCGTTCACCGTCCATCGTTCACCTCGGTCCATGATCTGTCCTCTGAGCTATGTCCTCTGACCGCTGACTCTTGACCGCCGGCCAATCCAATGTCACGGTCTTCCGTGCTTAATTCATAGTCTTTTGTCCCCTGGATCTGGGTTCTCCGATGCAATCATCCAGCTTGATAAATTCGGACTTTACGGTCACGACCATCTTTGTTTTGGGACTAATGACCGAAGACTCAATCCGGAGACGGAGACTTGGGGCTTCACGAAAGGCACTGTATATGCTTGCTGCTCCCCACACCACATCCTACATCCTTTCTCTACCCCCTCTTTCTCCCCCAAATTTCCCCCTTTTTTTTCCGTGAACCCCCCCCCCTTTTTTTTCCCCTTTGTCTTCTTTCTACGGCGGCAATGGATACAGATGGTGATCTCAGAACTGCAGGTCTGCTACTCCAAAGCTTGAAGATGATTTATCAAACTGATTGCGTGTATGGAACTAGTAGCTAACTCGACTCGGATGGGATTCAAGTCTCCATTCAAGTTGGCATCAAAAGAGACATTCGGAAGCCCAGGAACTCAGGAAGTCACGACAGTTGTAGCGCCTCTCATTTCTCCGATACAGTCTTTTCAGAGATACTGTTATGCCTATCGCGATGCGCACGACCTCGTGGCCCGAGGTTGGATTTCGAAGACGAAAGACGAAGATGGAGATAAAGATAAAGACCCAACCTCGATCTGCAAAAAAAATCCGGAAGGAGAGAAAATAACGCCACAGAGGCTTCCATTGCACTCGACCCGTTCTCAAATCCCATCCGGTCGTCATTGTCACCGAATCTCGTGCTCTTCTTCTCCGTAATCTGGGGCTGGGAATTGAACGTCGCGATGGCGGAGTGGATCCTCCCCCTTCCTCCTCCGGAGCACTAACTTCCGACATCCACGTCTTTCTGAACTTCTGGAGTCTGATGTTCTCTAGGACTGATGGAGCAGCACGATCGAGATTCCGAGCACATATGCATATTGGAGACCACAAAGGCAAAAAGAACACAAAACTTGAATTACGACCCGGGGGATGCTTGTTTTTCCTCCTCCTTGGCAGTGCATACTGCACGTACTACGGCCTTCGCTCATCTGCGACCGCCCGGACTCGAACGTACTTGCTGAAGGACGGTGGCAATTCGCGAAGGGTCCTCGGCTGGAGACTCTGGACGTAAACCAGTGTATACTACATACGTCTATCACCAACAACTGAATGAACGCAAGAAGATCCCGACTCCGGCGGTTCCGAATTGTAGTCCTGATTCTCTCCTCGGATTCTGATCCTGCCAGTGGCTGACACGGCGGATCGCAGTGGCGTCTGTCGATCTTCTTTCTAGCAGATTCCTTCGCACTTTCTATCTTCTGTTTCGACGTCTACATGTTCGCGGTACTCCATCTACTAGTATTACTTATCGAAGTATGCAGAAGAGCACGTTCCGGGCCCCGATGTGGGCTTAAGGAGTTCTCAAGAACGCGCACTGGCACATGCATACTACCATATGTATTCTGCTATCTGGATCCAGGACGGCCTTAAGCTAGTACACACTTTGGAGCGATGCTTGCAATTTATTTGTTCAAGCTGTTCTTCCCGACTTCTCTTCAATGTCCTTCTTATCTTCTTTTGGTAGTGCTAGTGGAAGGTTTGATCTCTCTAATCGGTTTATGACGAAGGTGTTCTGGATATGATATGCAGAGTTGTGTCTCTTTACTATAATAGACCTTCGATATCTCTTGTCATCTTCTTCCGAGGCACGATCACCTTGTAAAAGTGGAAGTCCCAGTGAGTCTCGGAGGCCCAACCGACACTGGCACACTGAGTGCTAATGGACCCTCAGGGCCGGGCTGCGAGTCGGAGCTAGGGGACTCGGGGACTCGGGGACTCGGGCCTCGGGCCTTCCGAGTTCATCTCCTTCTTAACGCACTTTGAACAAGTTGTGCCCTCTCTTTCTCCCCTCCAATGTCCATGCACTGGCATATGACTAAACGTGAACTTACACCACTTTCCTGTCATGTGGAGATAACAACATACGACCATCGCGGCCGGCGTACACACCACTGGCAACTCGGCGCCGTGTCGTCGTGATCATCCTGACATCCACCGATTCGCTGTCGAGGACCTCAAGCTGCAGTGGAGATGCAGAAATGAAGATATGAAGAAATTGAGCGGAGCTCATGAGGCATCATGATAGAGTGTTTTATTTTGGGACACAACGATTCAACGACCACGCTGCTCGGGCTTCAGCAACGCCCTCTTGCTGAATGATATAACGATTCAAGGAACAATGAGAGGAATTCGCTTTAGGGCTCGCTTTCGAGTACGCATGGAAGACATCTGGAAAGATATCGACGGCGGACGCCAATTCGACTAGACTCGCATTCGGCCGCACATACACCTTATGATGCACAAATTTCTTTCCTCGCCTCCTTCACAGTCGAGGACGTCTTCTTCGGCGACGAGCCAACTAATACGCAACTTGGCCTCAGCCTTCGCTCTGGCCACTGACACTCCCAGTCGCCAGACAGGACAAGACTAACCTTGGTCGCTTCGTCCTTCTCGGTGGTTAGTAGCGTTTAGACCCTTTGGCCTTCCTTGTGCCATCTTTGTGCTACTCGGCAAGTGGAGTATTTTCGTCCATAGGGTGACTTGTCTCTCATCACTCGACAGACGCGATTCAACTAGTTCTCGCGAAGCGCCTACGCAGCGATACACGGTATGCTCAGGCAACTCCGCATAGGCCTTCGCCACGTTCGACCTGCTAACTCGGAGTATCGCCGCTCCGAATGGTCTTGGGGAGACGATGTTGGAAAGGCAGGCTTCGTTGGTCGTTGGTTGCTTCCTACTCTGGTCGCGAATGCGTTGCAGCTACGGTGCATAGACTCTAGCATCAAGTTAGAAAAAATATGCTGCCAGTGACTTCGAGTAGCGCATTGCCGGTGATCGGCTTGGACTATGTAGAATGGCTACACCGAGGCTTTTACACTGAAGGCTGCTGCACGATACCAGATGCCATACACGCAATGATTTTCTAATAACGCTAATTCAGCCTCGAGGACTTCTGCTCAAACACGTTCTGCCTCCAATATGGCTCCCTCTCAGTCCACGAGGCTCATCTCCGGATTGATGCCGGGGGGAATCGGTGTATATTTATCTTCATCTCGGACGAATACCACCGAATGCTCGACGCTTCCCCGCATTCATGTCTGTAACAACGTCAACGCGAAACAGCAAATTGCGGCTGCCTGGGGGGATATTGGGGTCACAAATACATATCTTGATAACTCGAAGACACCAGCATATTACTTCGAGCGCGTGCCGTTCGCTCCGTCCATCCTATGGGACCCGGGCTTTATCGTGGCCGAGGAATGTTCCATCCGGACGACTGCACACGATGTGGAGACTTGGGTGTTAGGGCGACTCACCTATACCTTGCATTGCGTCTCCAGACAAGAATTGGATTAACCTCTGAACAAGAGATCCCTAGCTTCTTGAATCCTGCCACCCAAGCGTACGCTGCTTAACGCTCTCCTTCGCTTCTCGTATGCGTTTCCCCCTTCCAATCGACGTCGACGGCATCGACTTGACATCTGGACCTCAAGCATCATCTCTCTACGCTGTTCGACTTCTTACAATTGAAAGTCGACAAAACTCGCCGAAAATGTCCGCATTGTTCGAATAATCTGCTCAGCAGGCCATAGGCCTCAGGCCAGCGCCGTCGATCTCGATTATTCTTACTTGAGACTAATCTTTAGCTCGTTTGACACCAAATTGTACTGTATGTCTATGCACTATCTTGTCATCAGCTGATATCAGCACCATTCTCTGCAGCTCCTGCACCGCAGATGCTGTTGGGGCGCTATCAGCTCCCCCCTCGTGGGCAAACCGAGGCGCCTACTTGCCAGGCATTAACGCACTGCAGGCGCCAACCTGAACGGTCCAAACTCGACCTAGCTCCTCGCAGTTTCATCGTAGTGAAACAATCACCACCAGTGACTTGATCCCTAAATTGATCGACTGCATACGAACGGTCCATACTGCATGCTTGACAGCGAAGCGACCTCTAGCGCAAATGCTATGATTTGGAGTCTTCGCATGAAGTTCGGCCATCTCGAGTCCGTATCCGCTGATACGATCATAAGTACTTCTAAAACGTTAACGAAGAGACGCGAGCGCGCGCCGCGGCCGCGTTTGGCTCGGCCTAATTCCGTATATGCGTTGGATCTTTTCGAGTCCCGCGAGGGTTCTAATGTCACCGATTGCCTTACTGCCTTTTGTTGATTCGCGCGAGTGGGCTTATAATACGATATATTGTTGGTATACAGAAGGTATGTCATAAGTTACAACGATTGACGAAGATGTACATGGTACATGCAGGGTATAAAAAGGCATACTATTGCTACAAAGTCGCATGTCATCACGGTATACTAGAGAAACTGGATACATAGAAACAAGAGGGAAAACATGTATGTGCCTGAAGGAGTCAATGTCAGGAGTGGTAGCGGGGCCTCTCTCAATCAGAGAGGTGAGGGACCTTCAGCGTTGTTTGCCGTGGGCCTGGGTACAGAGGTGAGCTAGTTTGTATGATCGACTTCGACGTAAGCTTACAATGCATGGAATGCCTCTGGTTCGACAGTAAGAGCAGGCGGCGTTAGGATCGCATTTGGGCCTCTCGCACCGCCCTCGTCGTCTTCAACATGCCTCACAAGCAACGTTGCGCCTGGGCCTTCCATCAAAGCCCTTCAAGGAATCGTAATTTTCATTCCTGAAGTTGTCGTTGGAGCTTTCCGCCATGGGAATGTGAGAGTGTGTACTAAGTTGTTGATGAACTTGTTCGTCAAATAGAGGAGTTTGAGTTGAATTATTGCGTCCTTTGAATAGGCATTGGAGAGCATCTTATACATACTAGCCATTTCTCACATTTCTGCTCTTGAACCACTTGAAGGATGACTCGGGGAGCTCAATGAACGACAGTGCCACCGTGGTCAGTATGTAGTCGCATGTCGTGCTGTTCGTTGTATTTGAGAACCGGTTAGAACAGCATCGTCGCATAGACAAACAGCACGTCAGTAGTCACGGTAGAACGTAGAGGTTTCCTGCCTTCCGCAAGATTAGTAGAACGAGTTCCGTTGCCAGAACGTGTAGGATCGTCAAGTGCTTCCATCTCAGAATCGAAGATACAGTAGAGCGATGACAGGATTCAGCATCGGTTTTTCAAGTACGCTGTGGCTGATGCTTGCGAGGAGTCATCTGAATCAAGATCTCACATTCTTGCATAGGTCTCCCACGCGACACTCATACACATGCTCCACAGTGTTTGGGTGCGTGTAAATGATCGCAGAAGGGAAGGGGTAACGAGGCTCAGAGGTGCTGCGCTTGACGCAGACGACTAGAGTTGACTCGGAAGTCATCGTCAGGTGCGGTGGCAAGATTCTGAATGAGTTGTTACGGCTCATCAGTGGCTTTTGATTGTATATAGTCACTGCCAGTGAAGTGATGAGCACTGATTCCCTTGACCGCGGCCTTGAGTACTAGTTCCCTTGAGTGTTTGGCTACCATCGCCTCGACGTTTTGAGGCTTGCACCTAAATGAGAAATAGCTTAAGTAGAGAACGGGATTAGATCATTAATCACAAAACCTGTGTTTTTGTCCCAACAGTACGGCTGTGAGTGGGTAAGATACGAAATAGCAATGATCCAAAGGGAAGCCCACACATCCGTCCAATCGCGAATGGCCCGTCAACATGACATTCCGGAGATGAATTGTCTGTGGCTGCGGAATCTCTAGTTGCATAACAGAGCTCGTTCAGATGAGACCTTGGATCTTGATCCTGTGCCCACTGCTAAGTCGCGTGCTTCGTATGAGTAGAGTAGAAGATGTAGTAGTAGTACAGTGAACCGTTCAGAAACCGGCAAACACATGGTGACACTGGCACAAATAAGTGTAAATACTTACTTTAATTATTTTCAAGTTGCCGGCACGGCGGCCAGTGGTCGCTTGCCTTAACGATTTCCAGCTATCCACTCACAAGATACGAACAGCTCGCCTGTTCTCCGCAAGGGCTATACTGCAACTAGCAAGCCTTCGATACCTGTGGGTCATCGTGGCTCTAGTAGAATTGAATAAGATAGAGACGCCGCTGCGGCTCTAGTATGCTTTGTACTTTGTGAAATTTTAAGCCAACATCGGGATACACTGCTGGGAAGGAGTTGCTCAGGTATCGTACTCTACAAAGTCCCTATATCTCACAAATCTTGTCTTTCTAACGTTTTTATGATCTATCTAGTCCGTTTTCTCCCGGAAAATATGAACCCCTCGGCTCTCAAAGCTCAGAATTGCTGCAGACTGTCTATAGTTCTCGAGACCTTCAGGGCCTTCCTATGGGAATTTACTTCTCGAGAATTTTTGGCTCCAGTTCTATCCGTCGACCTCTTTGCTACACTGCAGACTTGTTACTGTGTTGCGTACCTTCTGCATCCGACGAAATGAGTGCGCGTATTGCTAACGATAAGTGGCCTAGGATCTCCGTATTCAAATTTCTAATCACACTCTTCTTCTATCTAGAGTAACCTCAGTAAACTAGGTCTCGACTACAAATTCCAATCTACACAAATATCAGTCACTCGGGCGTGTAAGACAAGAACACTCAGGCTGATCGACTACCATGTCAATTTCCGATGACGACCGTCATTTAGATTTTGACTGTCGGCATCTAGGGTCCACTTTGTGATTCTCTCTGAAGCTCGGCTGACAGAATACCTTATAGTATTCGTCTTTCATCTACAGGCGCGTTTACTCTTTTACCTTGAACGGATATAGCCTCCTCCCACTTTCTATCTCACCGCTGGCTCCAATGCACTGGCAACTACAAATACCTGAAGTTTTCTACGTTTTCCTTCGTAGATTCGCCTCATGACAGTCTGCTTCGTCTACGTGATATCGCATGTACGACCACTCAAGCGGCATTGTTTTCTTGGTTTGTAGCCGTTACATGTAGACGGAGAGCAGCAAGGCAGGAGAGATAGCTTCTGCATCTGCTATTGGATGATCAATAACATTGCTCGCCGAAGAGATCGGATCGTCTATCGGGATCTCGCAGCACTCATCGCGACGTCATTATACAGAGATATAATACATGTGGGAATTGATCAAACTTATCAACCTCTTGGAAATCTTTCCGTATCAGCTCACTTAAGACCGGCAACGCAGAGCCCTTGCAGACGCTAAGGCAAATCATTCATTTCTAGGACCCGTTTCTAGCCATAGGAGAGAGGTGAGTTGATAACCTCCAATTTGACGCCGAAATGTGAAGAATGTAGTGATTAGATGCTGTCAGCGCTGTATCCTCATTGATTTCTATTTGTTATGGCGCCTTTTGAAGGAGAACTGTTGACCGCGGTGTCTGGATAAATTGACCACGACCTTCCCCTGTGTTCAACAGGCGACTCCTACGCAGATTCGTTCCATCTCGGGCTCGGCCATCTTCGATCCCTGTACTTTGGCAGCGGCGTTACCGATTTCGACTCCTTAACCGCTGTGCCATCGACTTCATTCTATTCTGGCCTTCCCTTTGCTATTTCTACGAGTCATCTGTTTTCATGAATCAACTAAAGATGTCTTTGGTGTGTATTGAAGGTGGTCTAGACATAATACATACATACATACATAATAAATATTGTCACTGGCATATTGCACGAATGCAAGTGCTCAATACAGCTACACTATTGTTAGGGCTTTGGGAATAAATACTGTATAATAAGTTTAGAATGCGGGACTGTGGAAGGGGCACGGGATAAATATTACAGTCTATCGATCATCAACCTTTTCCGGTACTTCAATAATACCATCTTGGGGACCAAAGAGGGTGAGGGCGAAGCTTTAGTTTCCTAGATTTCCCGGCTGGTTGCGAAAGGCAAAGCTTAGTAAATATAGGCAATCGAAATATGAACTCTGGCCTACAACACATCGGATGCCCCTGGTCCTACAAAAAGCGCAATCTGCTTTAGGATTGTCTTCGGGCTTTTCGCACTATACGCACGATTAGATAGTAAAGATGATGGCAAAGAATTAGAAAGTAGTCGTGCCCACCCTTCCTCTTCTCTTTTTACAAGCAACACAGGCAACTATTCGTTTCGGTCGTCCATCCGTTGGGCGTAATGTTATAGGAGTTTCGATTCTGAAAGGATCTGACCCCCCGGAAGCATTGGTGGCATTCGAGTTGCTGTAGCTCATAGTGGCCAAGATCGAGCGCTGAGAATGTTGAGTGGGTATGTTTTCTTGACTTGGATTGGAATCCCTGGCCCGGGGGAACGATGTGTTTATATAGTTTCACAGTGATGATGTGCTTCAAGTTTGCTGGTCATGCATGCATACCGCATCACCAAAGATCCCAGGTCCAGTACTGAAGCTGAGCCTTTCATGCATCTGACCTGAGCAGTGAAGGGTGCAGTCAACCACATGCTTCCTACTCAGCCATCTTGACCTGCGACCAAGGTTGGTGTCGTACCTTTTCATTGATTCTGGTGCAAGTCTGTGGCAAAGTCAATGAAGAGTTGGTATTCCGGCTCGCCGTTGATTATCAGCCCTGGACTCGTCAGGGCGGCTCTTGTGCCATTTCATATGGAGAGTCTGTGTCACCGGAAAGTGGCACAACCTATTGAATTAGTCGATGAAGCAAAGCGTTCGGGCAGTGGTTATTCTCTTTATGTACCGGAACAATCGCGTAGATGGAACTCGTAAGTCAACGGAGACTCGGATGCAATGCGGATGCGTGGAAGAGTTAAGCAAGAATCTCATAGATCATATTGCTAGAGACGAGCATCTATTCTCATTGACTGTAGTGAGAGATGGCAGACCTCAGCGATTGGATGATACTGGCTTGTCGACTGATGAGCACGGATTTAGAACGAGTGGCTTTAGACGTAAAACCTCAGAATAATCACTACAAAAGCAAAATATCAGTGGCTGGGAGTGGCTCGAACATACATAGTGCAATCAGGCTCGTGAAACCACCATCGAGAAGGGGGGACACTATCTGGAAGCTATACCTCGTGATTCCAACTCGGACCCGTTCAGCTGAAGTCGAGACTCAACGCCCTTGTACGAGTAGTGGCCCAAGTCTCCAGCCGCCTATGAGTCTGTGCTACATCTTGATCGTCACCTCATATGAGTTGGTCTTTTACATCATGGGTGTAAGTAGTTTGGTGATAGTCACACCAAAGCGCCAGCCCGAATAAACGTCGTGGCAGTTAGTAGTAAGCGTTTATCAGGCTATTTTAAGAAGCTGGCGCTTACCCGGCGACCTCAAGTAACAAGTTGGTCGCGTACACGGTCATCTATATGTACCATTATTTTGTCATCTTAACTCAACGTCTCATAACATCCTATACACCCATCTATGTGTGTACATACGCTACTAATACATACAATAAGCGCATCCGAAAAACAAAGAGTAGTCTTACTGGTATTACTGGATCGAAAGCAAAGAAAGAAAGCGGCTACAGAGATAAATAAGACAACGAAGTGAATGAAACGAAGAATAATAATCAAAGCAGTAGATTTCCATAAAAGATGTAAGACTTAGATCAGGTCAGGCTATGAGCAGTGTACAGCAATATTTACTGGGCAAAGGGCTTAAGCAGAGTCATATTTTATCCCAGGAGGGAATTCGTTTTGTTGATACTCATATGTTTGTACGGGGTCCATAGAAAGCGTTTGGTGCAAAGGATTTTCGGACATGAAAGAGCCATTTGCTTCTTGAGGAGCTTCGTCCTCCCAGAATCGCATGTGTCCTCGAGCTAGGTTTCGCATCCATAACGGTCGGAAGCCGCCGGGTGGCATCGTCCAAGTTTCCCCAAGGTCGTACAGCGGAGGTTTAACGCGGCCGCCTGTAGCATGGCGAATCAAGTACGGAACGAAGTTGAGCAGCACGTACGAAACAATGCCTGCTATAACGCCGTATGCGATGCTAACGGATGCGATGAACACCTGTGTATGGCAATGAAAGGACATATTCACTCACTTGTAAGTAAGCGGAATCAAGATCAGGGTTAGAAACGCTGGGATGGAGTCCCCGACGTAGTTCCAGTTGATTTCACGGACACTAAGAGAATAAGGTTATTTCACTGCCCCTATGGGTCATTAACACAGCAAATCATGGCTTACTTCGTAATCATGAAGCTCCCAGATATCACCAGAGCACCTCCGGTAGCCCAGGATGGAATGCTCGCAAATATTGGTGCGAAGAAGACGCTGATGAAGAACATTATTCCGATGACTATGCCTGTAATGCCGGTTTTGCCGCCTTCCGAGATTCCAGTAGCTGACTCCACGAAGACCGTCACAGGTGAAGTACCCATAAGCGCCCCCATAGAAATGGAAAAGGCATCCACACAGTATGCGATGGTACTGTTTTCAAAGTCAAGAGTATGTGGGTCCCGAAGTCCCGCAAAGCGCGCCATAGCGTACAATGTACTGAGGGTGGCACTGTGAGTATACGATCTCCTAAGAGCAAAGTAATTGAGCTCACCCAGTCGTATCCAAGATATCCACGTATAAGAACTTAACAATGAGTCAGTTAGGTTAGAAAGGAAAAAGCGGCAGGCTCTTACCGTAACCAAAGCATACCAGACACGGCCACTCCTATAGCTTGACCACTGAGACAATAGTTAACAGACATGCGAGATCGGGAATACTAGGAACACAAACATCGATAGCTCCACCAACCCTCAACAATGGCCGGAATGTGACAACTTGTTTGAAGAAGTCAAACATATCATCGCCAGAATCGGTATGTGGAAAGATTGTGACAGGAGTATCGCGAGGCCAGGAAATTATCGCCACCAGAAATATGCAAATGAGGATAGAGCCTCGAACACGATATAAAATCAGGAAGACTGTAAGGATTCTGCGTAATTCATGTCAGAAGGGAAGCCGAAAGTCAGTGTATGTCTTCCCCCTCACCCTCCAACAAATATTCCCAGCCACATACGCGGATCTCGGAGGACACCGTGTGCACAGTAACCTGTAAGACCGGCGATGTAATCTAGATATCGGCAATATAGGTTAAGACCTAGCTTTACGTGAAAAAGGGTAATTTACCATCGGGGAGGCATCCTCCAATGCCAACGTAATTTGTCGTATCTCCCCCAATCACTCCGAGCCCTCCCGAGGCTTGAAAGAGTAAATTTAGTCTTGGAACCTTTAATCCAAGATATTCACTCACATAACCCAATAAACCTTTACAGGATGTATAAGTGATACCGAATACTTCTGAATGTATGGGTACTTACGCAATGAATAGCCCAATTCCTGAGCCGACCGCGAGTATCAAAGATTGAGGCATAGCGCGCGCTAGCCACTGCCGAATTCCGAAGATCGATAAGAACAAGAAAATCCATCTAGGGTACAGGTATTTCACAAAAAAGAGTAAGAGCGTCAATCGGTTATCAATGATGTTACTGAAACAACCCGATGTGCAGGAGGAGAAAACAAACTTACCCTTCGAGGAAAACGGCCGCAAGCGCTTCTTGATACGTGGTGGTTCCCGAACCGTGGAAGCCGACAATTGAGAGCGCGAACTGGTGAGTAAGATGAGTAGTGCGATAACGAGAGAAAATAAGACGAAACCAACGTATGCGTCGAGACCTAATCCTGGAGCAAGTCCCACGGGTAGGTTTGCAAGCGCGCCCATGAGAAATGAGGCGAGGGCGGATACTGCTGCAGTGGAGGTGATGAGGTCCCGACGGACGTCGGCAACACAAAGTGCATAGTCCGCAGAATCGTTACATCCATCATTCGTTGGACATTCGCAAGTTCCGCCCGAATCGGAAATGATAGTGGCATTTACTGAAATCTATACGGACTGGTTGGTAACATTTCTGAAACATAGTTAATTTATAGAGTCTATGAACACGTACAATATACGCCATGGCTGCCTAATGAGAGTTTCGAGTTAGTAGACTATCGCACTAATCTTAAACATACATACCCATGTTGTTAAGCCGGCTCGTATTTCAGTCTAGTAAGGAAGTAAGAAAACTATAGGCGTCCTGGCTTCTTATCAACTCACGGAAAATCGGGATCCTAAACGCTGTCGAGGATGGCCAGAGCCTTCGAGGCGAAACCAGCGCCCGACTGCTGAAACTGCAACCTAAGAAAAAATAGTAAGACATTTAACCTTTTTTCCGACTATGTAGTACGTCAAAACATACCTTGGCATTGAGCCGATCAAAGAAATTGAGCATGAGTTTTGTCCTTAATTACACAGTAATCAGCGACTCAAGTGAAGGCAAAGGTGAAGAGGGATAGAAAGAGATAAGCAGCGCTCGTATCCATAACTTGAGGACAGCTATTAAGAAAGCGCTGCTGCTGGCTATTTCTAACGCGCCGAAACGCAAGCACATGTACACGATGATTCTGAAGCTCCGGGAAAAGCGACACCAGCATCGTCGAGCTCGCACGCTCTATCAGAAGAGAACCCAGACCTCCCAGTGTTGATCGAGTTCATGAGCAAGAAGTAGGAACTTAAGAATGACTAACCATTTGCCTTCCCGTGGGGCGAGTTGTTCGCCACCGTATGCTTGCATCTCCGCATGTGCATGCACGTCTTGACACCATTCGCTCGTGGTTGACTTCGAAGAGAAGAGGTGGGTCGTTTGTTCCTTTTGAAATTGTCGTTGCTGGGTTCGTTATCAGCTGTGCTCTCAGGAGTCGCGACTCGAGCTATAAAGTTTGATAAGGAAATCAATTGTAACTGGAGCGGCTGCGGTATGTCTCACCCTAAAGAAATAAACTGTAGCCGGTCCGATGTTGTACCGGATCCGAGCGGCCGATAAGAATGTCCAACGGAAGCAAATCTTCCTGTCTTCGTGTCCCGATCGATAGTCTCTTCTCCTTATGCTGAGTGCTGCACCACCCAAAGCAAAGCTTTCTCTTCTAGTCATTTGTGCAGGTAATGCAACACTGTCGCCAATCCAGGCTCCTGTTCTCTTGAGGCCAGTCCCACAAGCGATGGGATACAATCGATCACGGGCTGTTCGGTCAGTAGTGTCAGTATTCTTTGTGATAACAGTTACTGATGGAAGTAAAATCTTACTACGAAGGCTTTGCGAATGAATGCAGGATCATAGAAGTAACTACTGAATGGGAAGAATATTAAGGTATCTTGTAAGAAGCGCTGCGGAAGCCTTGATTCTAGACGAGATACTTCATACCTTAAAATTCTTCAACCAGCTCGTTGGATACACATAATGAACAGAAACCCGATCCGGTATAGCCTCGGATATCCCACTCAACTCAATAGTGGGATGACGTCCGCACAGATACAATCAAAAACGAAGTGTCCTGAAACTATGCAGGGATATTAGCTCTATCAGCGTGCAAGATAACGAGGGAAGAAAGTAGCGAGACTTTGCCATAACGATCGACATGTGAGAGCGATTTCGCATCCCTGGCAGGAGAACTCACATGCCGTGCTTCAGTTCACACTCGTTCATCATGAGAGAAAGTGTTTGGCGACCATCCTGCAATAGAACGACTCGGAGGGGCTCTTAACGAAGGAACGTAGGTAGATTTATAGGTAGGAGTCAAAGTCAAACGTGCGTCTTAAGGTAAAGTTTGAATTCCTTCAAGTTCATGATGTTCATGTGGATCTGTCATCTTCAAAACACCGGCAAAGTCCGGATCGACTCAATCAATATTGTGCCACTGAGGAAGTGTCTTTGCCCTACACTCGACAACATGAGTCGCAGGGCATGTCAATTACCTTCCTGTTTGCTCGATTACCGTTTGAGATGTGTAAGTCCACTTCTTTTGCAACGACCTTCGAACAGCGAGTAATTACTGTGTACTGCACAGCTAATCGAGTCACAACTATAAGAACTATATTCGATAACTGGTTATACTGGTTGCACAGGACATTATAGTGAGCAAGCATATACAGTAACATCCTATAGCTATAGTTGGCTTGCGCACTAACTTTACCAATACGCTAGCTCTCAATGTGTAACAGGTACTGCCTACCATTGGTCTGTCCCTACTATCATTGTTATATGCCTCCTAGTTGGACTCCGCGAACACAGATTCAAGTCCATGACTCGAAGACATACACAGCGAACATCTTAAGCTTGGTATAAGAGGGACTCCTCAAGACTGCAAATGCATCATAATATACTCTCGTTTTTCTGTCAACAATTTTCATCTATCCACACTCTTTAGCCTCTCGCTCGTCTGTCTTCCGACTCTTTACGGCCTGAACGTACTAGGACTCACATCCTCTCAGGCCCATCCCCCTCTATCTCATACGCTTCAAGGTCTATAATCTTTTCCGGTTGCTATGGAAGCGCAAGTCGCAGGAGGAGCAGGAGGAGGCGGTCAAGATCCGTTCATCAACTATACCATTGACGGACTACGCAAATCTGGAGGGAAGCCCAGGCGCAATAAGGCATGTGAAGCATGCAAAAAGCGTCGTGGAAAAGTGCGTGAATCTCCTCTCATCATATTGACTAATAACGAGCCCGTTCTACTAGTGCGTTAGGATGGCGGATCATCCCTTGAATTACTGCACTTTTTGCGTTACTAGGGGTATGCAGTGTATTGTAAGAGTACTTCTGTGTTATAAGTGCGTACTATACTTACCTACGCAGACTCAGACTCGGTAAGGAGGATGAGCTCACGGATTGAAACATCCTTTGTGCTGTAGGCACCGAGAAGCAGAAGGAAGCTAATGAAATTAATTACACCTCAAGAAACGGAGTCGTCCCTTATAATTGGCATATGTATCGCTATAGTGCGAGAGCTTTACTCATTATCTTAGTAGTATATCATATTATCCATACCCATATTTACTAGCAGCAGCTACTGCATACCTAATAGGCATTGACATTGATAAGCGTACATCAATCAGAGTGCTGTTGAATAAACCTTCAAGTTCATAATCGAATTTTTACCTTCGGGAATTCTAGAAGATCCAACTTTATTCAGGGATAGAGAGAGACACGGTTTTACAGATATCTTCTTCTTCGAGCTGATCGTAACAACGAAAGTTCAGAAAAATCGAGAATTGGGTAGATATTGAGGAGGAACTATGCCGGTTTGTAAGCCGAGACGTAGAAATTCGGCATTTACCGAAACAGCACACACTGAACTTTTTTCGAGCTCATCGTAACTTCAGACTGCCAGTGCCTCCGACGCTCATTCATCGACATCGAAAGGCAGTTTCAAAATGTCATCAATGAAGGGGCTAAAAGCGATTGCCCCCGTTCCTACGGCGGCGGACTTCCTGGACATTGTGCTGTCGAAAACTCAAAGGAAAACACCGACAGTAAGTTCCACTTATTATATCGAGACGGCAGAGATCTAAAAGTTGTATAGGTCATACATAAAAACTTTAAAATAAGCCGTATTCGCAACTTTTACATGCGAAAGGTCAAGTTCACGCAGGATTCGTTTGATGAGAAGTTGGAAGCCATTTTGACAGAGTTCCCGATGCTTGATGTGTGTATCGATATACTCGTATTTAGCAGACGAAAACTTACAGGTTACTAGGATCTGCACCCCTTCTTAGCATCTTTAATGAACGTGCTCTACGACAAAAATCACTACAAGCTTGCTTTGGGTCAACTTCGGACAGCGAAACATCTCATCGATCAGGTCGGGAAGGATTATGTGCGGCTGTTAAAATTTGGAGATAGTTTATACCGGTGTAAGCAACTGAAGAAGGCGGCTTTGGGAAGGTGAGCTTCTACTCTTTAAGATGTGAATGCTTGATCTAACATGCTACAGAATGGCGACAATAATGCGCCGTCAAAAGGATCCACTGGCTTATCTAGAGCAGGTCCGACAACACATTGGTCGTCTGCCTGCAATTGACCCGAACACTCGAACGCTCCTCATCTGCGGCTATCCGAACGTCGGAAAGTCATCCTTCATCAATAAAGTCACCCGTGCGGATGTCGATGTCCAGCCATACGCATTCACAACTAAATCGCTTTTCGTCGGACACCTGGACTACAAGTACCTACGCTGGCAAGTCATTGATACTCCTGGAATCCTCGACCATCCTTTGGAGGAGATGAATACGATTGAGATGCAGAGTATTACTGCGCTGGCGCACTTGAAGAGCTGCGTTTTGTATTTTATGGATCTGAGTGAACAGTGTGGATACACGGTTGAGGCGCAGGTACGTCCTTTTATCCTATTTCAATTTAGTCTAGGGTGCTAATATTTCTGCAGTGTAAGCTTTTCCACTCAATCAAACCACTATTCGCTGGGAAACCGGTTGTGCTTGTCATCAACAAGATCGATGTTTGCCGACTGGAAGACCTTGCACCTGAGCCTCGTGCACTCGTGGACGAGATCATTAAAGCGGAGGATGTGCAAAACATTCAAGTATCTTGCTACTCGGAGGAGGGCGTGATGGATCTGAAGAACAAGGCGTGCGATGCGTTGCTCTCGCATCGTGTGGAAGCGAAACTTAAGGGCAGCAAAATCAACACCGTAATCAACCGGATTCATGTCGCGCAACCGAAGCCGCGCGATGATGTTGAGCGGAAGCCTTTCATTCCTGAATCAGTTCTTAGCAAGAAGAAATACGACCCGAATGATCCAGAGCGTCCGAGACTGGAGAGGGATATCGAAGGGGAAGAAGGCGGCGCTGGTGTCTATAACATCAATATTAAAAGTAAGTGTTCTTTTGTCAAACATAAAAACGTCTTTCATTGATCTCGCATATGCAGAGAACTACCTTCTCGAGAATGACGAATGGAAGTTTGACATCATGCCGGAAATCATGGATGGTAAGAACATTGCAGACTTCATTGATCCGGACATCGAGGAGAAGTTGGAGGCGCTTGAGCGTGAAGAGGAACGGCTGCAAGCGGAGGGCTTTTACGATAGTGAATCGGATATGTACGGCTCAGAGGACGAACGGGAGGCAGCGGAGCTCAAATACGCACAAGAGAAGCGGCTAGAGTCCCAGATCACGCAGAAGCAGATGAAGAATCACGCGAAGCTACCTCGCACCGCTGGCCTACGAACGCTCAGCGATATGACGGACGCATTAACGAAGGCTGGGCTCGACCCCAGCCGGGTAGCGGAACGTGCGGCAGTGATTGCGAAGGCGCAGGGCGTGATGAAAAAACGGAAGCGTACAGAGGAAGGCATGGACGTGGACATGGATAGTGCAGACGAGGATGGAGAAGGAGAGTGGATGGATGTTGATGGCGACGATTCGACACCGAAGAAGCGATCAAAGACGAACACAGGAACTGCTGTGGTCGCGAAAAACAAGCGCGAACCTCGGTCCAATCGTCAATTCGCCGGGATGCGGGACGATGCAGTCAGTCAATTTACAGCTCTTAGTATCACTTCAACCAACTTAACTTCTCTGATTTACAGCAAGCGTCGAAAGCTGTCAAGCTGCGCAACCTCGGACAACGCGAGAGGAATATGCATGCAAGGGCTGGCGAGAGCGATCGTGCTATCAAAGTCAAAATGGTGCGCCATTCATCTTTGCGAACCTTCGTGGCTGTTCTAACCTTTGATTGTAGCCGAAGCACCTCTTCGCGGGAAAACGGAAAATGGGCAAGACAAACAGACGGTGATGCGGTGTATCATCACTTTCTTATCCTGTTTCTTATTGGTTTTCCTGCTGTCTCCTCGTCTCTGTACAGTACACTGTCTTCTGCATCTACCCCGTATATGTTTACGTTTCGAAAGATATCTTGTAATTCATGTGATGACTACTCGGAGCAAGCTTGCATCCAGAAACACGCATCCTCCAGTGACTTGTTTGATTCAGTCCTATCTGCTTGTCTTTCTTTCCTTCTGACCTAAGAATACCTTATGCTCTAAACTGCATGAGGTTTACAGTAATAAGCACGCTGCTGCAAATGAAGTGAAGTAAGTTCAATTGGCGTACCCCTTGAGGTGCCTATATAGCGTGGCTGTGCCGCCTGTCCTAACTGGATTGGATCACTCACTCTTCCTGGTCTCGTTAGGCCTTCACCACCTACACTCACCATCCTCAATCGAAGCCATCTAGAAAAGCCGTCAAGTTCGAAGCGATGAGCTGGTCAGGGTATGTTAAAGCTTATGTTCATAGTGTAGCTCGTCTGATACATTACCAGATTCAAGAAATCGCTCAACAGAGCGGGAACGACGGTATGGACAACTGTGCTTGAAAGCTCGGGTAATACGAGCCTGACCACTATGGAATGCATAGGTAATGCAAAAGACGGGTCAAATGGAACGTACCGTCGACACCGACTTCCAGGATGAACACACCAAATTCAAGACGTACGCGCTGTGGTTCGGGGATATGGGCGCTGACTGATGTGCTCCTTAGGTTCGAGAAAGAGTGCCAGGCTTTACAAAAGGAAAGCAAGGCATACCTAGATGCCATGCGAGGTGCGCACCCTCTACCACTGACGCCCTCAAGCAGCAAGCTAATGCGATAATCCGTTATTAGCTATGACTACAGCCCAGACTCGGATAGCCGACCATATCAGCGTCTTCTACTCTGCTGCGGACCGGACGTCGGAGGGTGCGATGGCTAGCCATGCTTACAAGCAGTCCGTAGCCGAGCTTGACGACGTAATTGGACGGGAGCTGGTGAGTATTCGACCTTGTGTTTCCGAATCGAGCGGTTAATGACTTATACATGCGCAGGACGCACCTTACAGAACCACCATAATGGAGCCTCTTGGCAAAATGAACGCGTACTTTCCAGTAATCAACGATCAGATTTCGAAGAGGAACAAGAAGGTGCACAGCCTGTTCCTTTCCTATGCTTCTCTACTCATTGCGATATGCAGCTCCTGGATTTTGATGCAGCACGAAATAAACTCAACAAAGTCACTTTAAAACCAAGCGAAGATGCTACGAAGTTACCAAAGGTACACTCACATCACGCATATGTTGTGTATATCTTATGAAAGACATCGATCTCCAGGCTCAGCAGGAACACGACGATGCGAAAGAAGTTTTCGAATTTATGAACTCTCAGCTTATCGAAGAACTTCCACAATTACTCGAGTTGCGTGTGCCATTCTTCGACCCTAGCTTTGAAGCAATGATTCGTATGCAATGTAAATTCGCCGAAGAAGGGTATGAGAAATTAGGCGGTGTACAACGGTGTGTAAGATGTACTATTGAACATATCTCTTTCTTATCGACGAGTTAGATACTTCCCTGACAATGTCCGAGACGACTATGCAGCTGGCCAATTAGATGCACAAGTCGAAGGCGTGCTTCAGGAGATGCGCGAGCTGTCGATTTGTGGGGCTAGTTGATTTTTCGTTTGTGAAGGTTGAACACGGTCGTGTAACACGACTTAAGTTGATTTTGTACACCTCGGCAAAATGCTATATGTATACTATGTATAATGCGATTTGAAGGCTCAACTATCTAAAGGAGCGAAACGAAAAGGAGAAAAGGACGCGTGTCTTGATCCGTACTCACATTCCCTTCGCTTTGCATAAGCCACTTGTGTGTTATATTTGAAAGAGCCATACTTTCTGATAAACGGCAATCCACTAGTAACATTATGTATAACCAAATGATCACGATGAGAAGTAGATGGGATATCAGAATACCGATGCCGAGTTGCATTACGTCGAGAACTGAAGAGGTATAAACTAGTCAATTACTAAAACTTACACCATTTTACATTTTGCAACTCGAACATAGAACCTTTCAGGCTTCCTTTTCTTCTTCCCTCTCAACCCTCGGTGTTCTTAGGACTAGGTTCAACAAAAATTGTTTTGCTTCCTGTGCCTTATTCATGTTCCGGAGCCGCCAATAAGTCGGAAGAGCTTGGAAAGGCAAAGTTTGTGTATCGATGGAATTCGTGCCCAGGGAAGAGTCTTCAGAATCCGTATGATGACTTCGAAGTTGGTTCGAGGGCGCAATGGGCTGTTCAAATACCGGAGCATCTGATATGCGATCAGCCAGGTTCAAAGCGGTAGCTCGAATCGATTCTGAATTCCCAAGGCCAACTCTATCCAAACCATTGCCAAGTGCGATGTCCATTCGAGGAAGGGGATTCGTTGATTGTTCATATCCGCCAGAGCCCTGTGAGCCTGAGCTTGTTACTCCAATCCGTTGATTAAGGATAAGTTGCTGAGGGACCGGATCTGAAGTATCTTGGAATCCGTTGATGTCATTTCTCTCGGTAGACGTTGGGTTGTTCCGGACCCTCGAGTTCGCATCCAACTGGGCAGTCCAAGCACCACCCTCTGCATTTGATGAAAAGTCTGTACTTGTCCCTGAGATGAAAGTGCCCATGCTTAATGGTACGTCTTTTGCTTGCGAATGTAAAGCATATTGCTTGCTATTAGCGCTTGGCGGAGACTGTTTAGGACTTGTTGTCGCGAAATATCCGTATGCGTTCAATCTTTCAGTCAAATGCGAATGGGAGGTTGCCTCGGTGCAGATACGACATCTCATGGCAGTAGCTGACAGTATCTGTGACTCATTAGAGCCATCTCCATCCAGTGGTGTGTTGAAAACAGGTTTTGATGGCAGAGCATGAACAAAAGGTGGCATATCTTTTGGATTGTGAGGTGCCAAGCTTAAAGATTGTGTTGAGCCTTCAACCTGAGGAAGGCGGGTTGAGAAACTTTGAACAGGAGAAACTCGGTTGCGGAGTTCAAGCTGCTCATGAGGATCAAAGAGACTTTGACCAGAAGGTGATGCTGATAGTGTAACAGTAGCAAAGTTTCCATCGCGAAGTGATGAATCATTACAATCGATACCGATAGCAACTTGAAGGGGCCGCGAGGCCTCAGACTCCGATTCTTTCTTTTCCATGCCATGGCGGAGTTCATCCTGCTGACTCTCAGTTGTTGCATCATATGGACCCTGACGAGCACACGGAAGAATATCTGCATGCCGTTCGCAAGGCGAGGATGGAATGCATCCGGCCTGCTTGTAGCTCAACGGAGAGCCATTTAAGTCAGTTCCGGAGAAATGACGCGAGTAGTCGCACCCAGGTGTAAGCGATCGTCTGGGAAAATGTGGATGTCCTCGCTCAGCATTAAGATGTCCATTATCTGGTGAGCAAGGAAGTATTAAAGTCCCATAATCGTCTTTCTTAGCTCTTGCTTGACTGGCATGACCAGGAGCCTGTTGGTTGTCTGCCTCAAAGTTAAGAGAAGCCTCACTAGTTGGCGTAGACGGCCCTTGCGTGGCCTGCCCCTCCCCGTTGTGACGAGTTGTCGTGTCAAAGCCACCTGATGGGGTTGGGGGATGGTGCAACAAGCTCTGAGCACTTCTAGCGGAGCCTTCGAAGATCAATACCTCGTCCCCTTGCCTGTTCGGAGGATGATGAGAGCTCGCGTCAGAGTCGGATGACCTCTGCTCGGGATGGATGTCATAAGATCCAAGGGTAATTGCCACGGTAACCGGATAAGTAGTGGCAGTCTCGGGAAACAGATGCGGAAGGCAGGTAGAACTTTCTCTGCATTCTTGTTCTTCGCCCTCGTTCTTGTCTTCAACCTGCGGGCTTAGTGATAATTCGGCCGCGCCATCCAAACAATCGCTTCGAGGGCAGGATACCGACGAACGAGGAGTCAAGTGAGCTAGCAGCCCCTTTCCTTTCTCCGGTTCGACCTTTTGAGGCTCCTTGCCTTTATTTTTGTCTTCAAGCTTCTTTATCTTTAGCGGCCTGGGGTAGGGCAGAGAAGCCTGCGAAGCTAAGCTCGAGTAACTATTCGAGTTCTCCCTTTCATTGATAATTAAAGATGAGCTAAGTCTCCGTTTCAAAGGTCGAGAAGCAGAAGTGTCATCCATAGGGTAATCCATTGTGTCTTGAGGTGATGCGAAGGCCATTGAATTTACAGATTGCTCTTGTTCTCTATCACCAGCGACAGTCTCGACTGGAATGGGCGACGCTGTCCGTGTAGATGAAGCTCGTACAGTATCACTTTCGTGAGTATAAATAGGGCCTATAATAGCTGAGGAAATTGCGTTACTGGCGGGCGGTGTCGGTACTGATGGGTTGCGAGAGAGTTGAGCACCCGGTGTCAAACCCCTTGCTATGATCTCTGAATCCACATGTATCCGTATGGAAGGTGGTTCGACAGTAATGGAGTCAGTCGATTCTGATGATGATGCGCGGCTTGCTATGGTTGAAACACAGCTGGCTGAGTCTTCAATTACGTCTCCATCTGTCTGTGGATTAAGTTTCGCCTCTGTGCGCAGAACCAATTGCGAAGATGTTTTGCGCAAATCTTCTGGGTCAACGTCAATATACTCCAGTTCGTCGTTTTCGTGGCTGATGACTCGACGATCGCTGGTCCGTAGCCCATGGTCATTTGATACGGTTGTATCTACTCCCAAGGCAACTCCCTGAGATGCTTCAAGGACACCGGTACATGCGCCAGGCGAGGCGATACCATCCATGGAGTCAGGCGAGGTCGTGGCAGCCGTGTCAACAATAGGCGGAACTTCTGCATGGCCAGACGGACTGAGCGCCGTCGGTGGGTGTTCATGATCGAAAGTATTCTGCGGTCTAGTCATCGATAGATTTTCATCCGGGTGTAACCGCGATGAAGTAAAGGCGACAAGTGCAGGACGAGATGCTCCTGTAGTCACATTAGAATTTGTCTGTTGAGCATGTGGTTCCTGGTCGGTGTGATGGTCAATGGCAAAGCCCAGAGATCTGAGTCCATCTCGGTAGCGTCTCGATTCTTCCTTCCATGTAGCATCGGCTTCGTCGACCAAGATAGCAATCATGCGTTTGATTGCGTGTTCAGGAAAGGCGATGGGGGGTACAATAGGAAGAATAGCCTGCGGATGAGGCGATGATGACGAGTTCATGAGTAGAGAGTCACGACGGTCTGTGGGTTCCATGGACGGTGAACCAACGAAAATAAAGAGAGTCTTTGGTATAACGTGTCGACTTTGTATGACCGGAATTACCTGGCGCACATTATTGGCGCCTTGATGAACAGGTTTAGCGCAATCGGTGTCCCGGGAAATGATATTCGCGTCATTCGTCCCTATTTTGGACGAGAAACGAGGGCGAGTATCCGGATGAACGTCGATGCTGTCAGATCTGGGTATCGGTGATTGCGTAGGATTATTGTCCAGGATAGGAGACACGATACCGCCTTCTCGAGCAGCTGATGAGATACCATCGACTACGGAAGGTAGCTGAGACTGCTTGGACCCCGCTATCTGGACCTCCATCCTAATTGTATGGGAGGTTTTCAAGTCTTGTAGTATATAGTATCTAAGGGGAAAGTTAGTAGAAAATGGTGAGCAATAGGTCGCACAGTCGTTCACTCCGATTCCAGCGTAGGTCGATGGAATAGCCTGAGAGAGCACAGATGGAAGACACAACTTGAAGGGAGAGGTAGAATTTATAGTACCGCCAAGGTCGTTTCTCACGCCGGCCCTCACTGAGTCACGCCAAAGGCACCGGCCACAGCTCAACTTTGATCATGCCAACAGTGATTTGACCGTACGCTAGTTTCATCCAGTCGATGCGAAGACCTTCATCTCACGTACTAGTAGGAGACAAGAAACCAAGATTGCTCATATAACGCCTAGAGTATAGAGAAAGTGCACGCCAGCCCATCAGAGTCGACATCTAGTAGCAGTCAGTAACTTCGTTGACGTTAATACGAGGGGCTTTGAAGGTAGTGAAGGGGATATAGAGAATCGCCTGCTGGACTAGCACGTCATGGACGTAGGAGGCAAGAAAGACAAATAGATGAACTAGTTTATTACACTGAATATAAACAAAATAATGCATGTCAGCCACTAGTAGTCTAAGAACTAACCAGCCGACTCTTGAGCGAGCCGACAATACCTTTATCCTCAAGAGGGGCGTGCTTTTTACATCGGTCTAGCCCAGCTGCTGGGAGCAACATATTGAATCTGGTCGTTAACTTCCGTTGACTTCAAGTTCGGAGCTCTGCAGCGACTGATAATATTTTCGCTCGAGAAGTGAATGAATCACAGAATACCACATTCATCCATGGATTTTAGCTGAAAAATGAGTTCGTTTTACCGGTGGATTAATGGCGTCGTTTTGCATACAAAAAAGATCATATCTTCATTACTTTACAAAGGATGCGTGCACCACAATAAGCGACATACTGTATTAATGCATACCTGACATACTAAACTGCAACTGGTGCGACTACATAAGTAACAACGAAATACACACCCAACGGGGCCGGAGAAATTTATTGCATACTTGTACACATCTTAGTCTTCTACGAATAAAAGTCAGAAGCCATCGTCGCGTGTTGGAGAAAATCCAAAGAAGTCATACCTTGTTTTCAAATAACGTAAAACTTCAAATTGATGAAGTCACTTGATTCTGCGAGCAAGCTTTTCTCCAGGCGATGGTGATGGCGGTTCCGGGTGGCGGTAAATGGGCTGAGAAGCAGTAGAATTGTTGAGGGGGGGTTGGCGATTTTGACGAGTCCGTGAGCTTGAAGAAAAGGAACTATGGTTACCGTGGCTGTTACGACTTGGTTCACTTTCCAGCTGGCTTAATCGATTAAGAAGATTGCCTTGCTGTTCAGGCGTATTGAATTTACGGGTGATTGGACTGGATGATGGACTTTGTGAGTTGCTAATCCGTCGTTTAAGATCGGACTTGTTTTGCCGAGGAATCGAACGCGACTCATTGCGCCGCTCGCTTCCACCGGGAGATGAAGGACCATTCTGCGTTTTCGATTTGAGGATCGCACGGCGAGCTTTTGCACGAGGTTCCGTTTCGATGTTGAGTACAGCTTTAGAATTTGACGGCAAGCCTTTGTTCCTTGCTGCTGTGAGAGGTGCATCAATTCTGGGTAGCAAACTAGTTGAATCATTCGCCTGAGAATTCGATGCACGAGTATCTGTATAAGCGTCTGAGATAGCCTCTTGAGGATCAGTCGGGCGATATCGGACTTGGTTCAGTTGCACGGGAAGTCGCTGATCTTCCAGTGATGTTCTTTTTTCACTTGTGCGAGTACGAGAGAGAGGTTCTATGCGATCAGATAACTGCATGGCAAGAACGGGCGTTATGTGCGTTTTACCAAAGCTAGCCTCATCCGATGATGCGTGGAAGCCAGGTTTCGGTGGCAGGTTGTGAGTGTGAGATGTTTTACGTTTTGGCCCGTGTTGAGAAACGTTAACGTTGAAAGACTGAGCTGAGCCTTCTACCTGAGGGAGTATACTTGAAGAAACGTGGACGGGTGCAGAAACTCGGTCGCGTAGTTCACGCTGCTGGGGAGGATGAGAAGCGCCTTGACCAGCAGACGTCGATGGTGATGTAGCAGCAGAGTTTCCATACCGACGGGATGCGCCATTACGATCGATATCGAATGCATGGGGCGATCGACCTCTTTGTCGTGAATTCTCAGGGCTAGGCCCATTTGTAGAAACGAAAGAATCTGTAGACGCTTCGTAACGGTATCTTCTATCTTCTAGATCACGATACGCGACATTGGGTTGACTCTCAGGAGCTCTAGCAGAAAAGCTGTGATGAGCGAGTGTCGTAAGATCTGCGAATCGTTCTTGAGGTCCCGTGGGGTTTCTATCCCAGTTGTAAGGCGGTGGTGATCGTGCTGGCTCATATTCGGCGCGTCGGACACCAGTATAAGAGTCGTAACGTCTGGGAGATAAAGATCGTCCGGGAGACATGGATCGTCTTCGCTCGTAACGATCGTTGGGCGCATAACGAGGCGCCGGCACAGGCGAGTAGTGGTCCGTGCGATGGATTGGGCTACGCGCGCGTCGTGGAGGTGACCTTCCAACGTCTCGTAGATATCTCGTTCGACTGACATTCCTTCCACGATCCGGCCGAACTTCTGACTCAGAGCTATTGACAAACTCTCTCGTTGGATTAAGCCGCTCTCGCCATACTCGAGCCTCACTATCGCTATGAAAGGACTGTTCAGGACAAGTTGACGGAGCCGGGGGAATGAGCAACAAGCTCTGGTCGCTTTCA
Organism: Trichaptum abietinum; assembly: GCA_910574555.1. NCBI lineage: Eukaryota > Fungi > Basidiomycota > Agaricomycetes > Hymenochaetales > Trichaptaceae > Trichaptum > Trichaptum abietinum. The sequence goes on along the minus strand of CAJTBE010000005.1, from coordinate 2,711,691 downwards.
GGAGCTCGTCCAACTTTATTTTTTGCATTTCCCTTCCCAGAAAGAACGATACCACTCGTAACAGAGTCGACAGGCCCATGCATGGGGAGGCTAGCTTCAGTCATGGTCGGTGTAACCGGATGCGATGCACCAGTCTGAGGAGGTCCCGATGGATATCGAAAGCTCAATGAAGGAGAAACTGTTCTGGCCGTTTGTTGTTCGTGCCTAACTTCAACGTACGGTGAATATTGGGTTTCGGCGGGAATAGAGGGAGAAAAATCTTGACGATGCGATATCAACGCATGCCTATCAAAGTCAACTAATGACTCGTCCTCTATCGGCTCCACTTTCAGTAAACGTCTTTCATCTTCGATTTCGAGCTTCTTCATTTTGATCGGTCTGAGGAACGACTGCGATGCTTCAGACGCTGCCAATGTGTAGCCAGTCGAGTCTTCCTCCTTCTTGACATTAATAGATGAACTAAGCCTCCGTTTCAAGGGGCGAGAAACAGCACTATCATTTTTGGAGCAATCCGAGTCTGTACTAACTGGCGGAAGCATGCTGCGTTTCATAGGGTGGATATTCAAGTCTTGCTGTAAGTGAATAGACCCTGGAGCTTCATTAGATTGTGCTTGTGCTTTACAAGCATCACCAGTAGTTGCAGTCGGAACGGGTGGTGCACTCTGAGCTTCACCCTCGCGGAAAAGTATAGGCTGAGGTGACTGTTCTACAGGAATCGTATTACTGGATGATTGCAACTGCCGGGTGCCCAGCATCAAACCCCCTGAAATGGTTTTTGACTTCGAACGCATCCCTGGGGTGGGTTTCTCAGCGAGGGTAGCTTTAGTTGATTGCGCTGCAGCGTGAATGCTTGGTCTCGTTGACGCATTCTTAGTACGAACTCCAGTCATTCGTGCTTGAATAACTGCAGGTCTCCCCTCTACAACCGGCACAGTCTCTGTTGACGATTGGTTCCCAGCATGAGAAACGACGTTAACGTATTCCAGTTTTTCCCGTTGTTCTCGACTGTCGAGAATTTGACGGCTGCAGCTAGTGTCGCCCGCTATCGGAATCTTGGGGGGAGATGCTCTTGAGGCACCGGTACAAGCGCGAGGCGAGGCAATGCGATTCTCGCGGCTGGGCGAAACCGTCTCAACTGGAATATCAGTCAGTGGAGCTGTTGTCCCGCCAAGCGCTATTTGTGAACGTCCAAGAGTGGCAAGAGTATTCTGCGAGATTGACTTCGACGACTTTTCCTCAGATAATAACTGTGATGTGCTGGAGATAGTAGTGGGTTTAGATGGTCCTAAAGTCGTCTGGTGTTCAGAAAGCGCCTTCGTAGCAGATATTCCTTGGACAGAGGGACGCTCGTTTTGGAAGTTCTGAGGGGATTCGTGTGTTTCCCGGATTCTCGCTTCCTCCTCCCAGGCGGCTGTGGCTTCGTCGAACACGCTAGCAAACATGCGTTTAAACGGATCTGGGCTGGGTTGTCGAGGGTTAAGGACGGAGGTCACGATGGGAGCTATGATCTGAGGTGCGAACGATAACGGGCCCGAGTGATCCACATTGTTATGCGCGAGCAGTGCGCTTACGACAGGAGGTTTGATGTTATCTGAGACATTCGGCTTCATCAAATGGTCAGAAACATCCAATCGCTCGGGGATAGCATGGGACGCCGCCAGACCGGATGAGCTACTTTCCTTCGGAGCGGAAGTAGCCTGATCGTCTTTGCTATCAGATACGAGTGTTGGTGATCGAGCAAAATCGCTCAGGATAGGGGTTACGATAGTGCCTTCTGGATTAGTGGATGTCACGGTATTGAATTCAGAAGCAGGCTGGATCCGCGTATTCTCCAATGTCCGAGCCTCCGTTTCATTAACAGAAACGTTGCTTGCTCCCGAATCGTCAATCGGCACGAAATTGTCTTCAGAGTTTTGTTGGCCATGAACGTCAATTCGAGCGTCTGTACCCACAGAAGGAGCGTAAAGTGGCAAAGTATCTACGTTCAGTCCCAATCTTTCTAGCAAGGATTTTGCACTAGGGACAAGTGCTTCGGAGGGATCTATCTGGCTAATGTCCATGGATTGTTGTTCATCGAGTAAGCGAGTTTCACCCTTTGAATTTGTAGGAGCTCGATTGTCCATGCGTGAAAGCAAATATGGCGCCTTCCCGATAGTCTTGAAGTGAAAAGAGTCGACGATATTCGTAGGGTTCGTATCTGCCTCGTACATCCGTTTGTGAAGGTTTCTATCCGGAAGTGAACTGCCTTGCATCACAATCACGACGTAAAATCTTCTTTCGAGAAGAAACAAAGGTGTGCTGTTGGAAAAAGTATTGTAACGGATGGTGAGCTTCGTCAGTGCATATCTGGAGAAAACACAGGAGCTGTGATTAGGCCGCACACTATTCACCCCGTGAAGGCATCGGTCTATCCGATCTTTAGGTGGTGGTGGATAGAGGAAGTAAGATAACAGACGAGACGCGTCTGAAGCACGAGGTAAATTATATGCCACCCGGTGCTATTTCTCACGATCCTCAGTAGCTTCATCGATTTCTCGAGAGTGTCATCACACCACTGGCATCTCCCCATGATCAGAAAATGTTTAGTCTTACGGGATATATGGGAATAGCAGTTGTAGTTCTACAAGATACTTGAGAAGAAAAATACGCAGAATATGTAGGTACTCTGTATGCCAACCATTAGCTTGAGAGTCGAAATCAATACAAATATCATCACTATAATAACTTCAAGTTACGAGCTGACGTCCAGAACACATAGAAAACTTTCCGGGGAATCTGTGCAGCTAAACTCTCAGAATAGATCTGTTAGAGATACTTTAATATGGAAGTATTGTCAATCATTTACAGATGATGGATAGATGTATGTACATGTGTAGACAGACCAGCCTCAACGACTACGGCGTGGACTCGGAGACTCGGACTAAAGGAGCGAAGGGATAAGAGATGTCAGAATAGCAAATCGACTCAAAACGACTTGAAGAACAGCCCTGGGCATCCAGTCTTTCCAAGAAGTAAACTGATTGGCGCATCGAACGTCAGACTTGGAGTCGTTTACCAACCGTGCATCGATCGACCGACACAGCGGATACTGAAAAGATCAAAGAATCAATGTCTACTAGATGAGTTATCATTCGAGCTCCGAGTCGAAACCGCGGAAAGCAAGAAAAGATGCTGAGAACCATTGTTCACTAAAATCGCATGAATGGAGATCCGACGACACGTAGACAGTTTCCTGGGATTCAGCATGATCATTGATCGTAAGGCCCAGCTGGAGTACTTAAATAAGTTGATGGATATTATTCTGTCATAATTTAGAAGTGCGAGATCTCCCGGACGAGTAGCTAATTTCGTCCGCTCCGGGTTTGAGAAGCACTAGACTTGGCACCCTTCGTTGGAATTGCCCAACAATCGACCAGGAGATCAGGAGATCACCAAGTGATGGATTGTGATTGTCGGACAAGACACAGACGGGATTTTATGATTGGTTCTTTGTATTAGATTAAAAGGTTGAAGGGGTGTGTACTATCTTCAAACTGCATTGAACCCTAAACGCGTATGGGTTTCCAATTGGGCCATCCCGTTATGAACCCCTAGATTTCCGGCCCAAATAATGTCCTGCACGACTACGAGAATTTTGAGGATGATGACGGGTTGGATTCGTAGCATTGTATCTGCCCCTTGATATATTTCCTCTCGTTGTCGAAAAGCCTCTGTGTGTCCTCGACTTCGAGTTTTGGTTAGGCCAAGCAACATCAGAATAAGGTTCATATCTGTTATTCACTGCCAATTCCGTATCTCCAGCCCCTGTAATCCTCCCGAGCAGTGTGGGCGTCTCATTGTCTTGAACTGGCGGCGCATGAGAGACATCGGTAAAGCAAGAGGCTCCCGAATTCGTTTGGTAACTTCGGTTTTGCATCGTAGGCGCATGTCGCTGTTCATATTCCAGTCGATGTGGATTTCTAACGTCCGTTCTATCCAGCAGTGTACGCACTGCGGGTTGCGTCGGTATTGCATGGGCATCAGATGTCAGGCGTCTCGTCTCTTGAAAAGACATAACTGAAGGCTGAGAAGCGCCTTTACTTCCGTTCATTTGCGAGTGTTGTCTGGCGGGAAAATGAACAGAAGAATCTCCGAAGCTGTCATGCCGCCCAGGAGAACTGACATAGTGTTGACTAGCTTTGGACGAAGTAACGATACGATCGTCATCGTAGTATCCTACCGAAGTAGATACTTTATGATGTCCGATCATTGGGACATCCACGTTTTGTGTAAGAGAAGACGATTGGGAATTTCTAGGGCCAATAGGTATCCCAGATGAAAGGTTGTGACGACCAAGCCTTATGGTGTTCGTGTCTTGTCCGTGTGGAGGTGCAGAATCACTCTCCTGTCTGTGACGCGGAGGCGACCGTCTTGGATTATCTCTGTATAGTTGAGCATTCGCCTCGCGAGAGCGGTATGGACTAGGAGATCGGGAACGTCTGCGAGAAGGGGGCCGAGAGTAAATTCGTCCAGAGCGAGAATATCGAACATCCGGATTGCCACGACTCGTTGGCGAAAAATGGCCTACATGGCAATTTGGGCTACGGCCACGTCGTGGGGGTGAGCTCCCTCCGTCCGGCGAATAACTTACTCGGTTGACAATATTTCCAGCGGCTGGCCGGGTACTTGATTCATAGCCACGGGAAACCATTCTCACTGGTATAAATCGTTCTTGCGCAGCCCGCTCTTGCGTAACCTGAACCCCACTATCACCACAAACGTCTGGACAGGGCGAGGGAGCTGAAATATGGTGCGACAAGCTGTGATTACTTCCAGCAGACCCTCCCACAGTTATTTCACCGGTCCCTTTTCCAAGCAAGTTCGAGTGAGTAGCAAATTCCCCATCGTCATCGGATGACCCCAGCTCAGGGTGACTACTAGTAACTGTAGATGTAGTTGCCGAATTATCATGAATTGTTGCGACCTCAAGCGGCGGATATTGAAAACAAGGAGAACATTCTCTACCCATTTCTCGTCCGTGCTTGTCTTCAACCTGTGACGTGGTCGACGATTCGGCGCTAGTAGCCAGAGAAAGTAGTTGCTGGCTTGAAGTCAACGAACGAGAATTCAAGTCAGCTAATGGCTCTTCTTTCTTCGGCTCGACCTTCAGGAGCTTCTTGGCATCACTTTCGTCCTCAAGTTTCACCATTTTAAGCGGTCTGAGAGATGGCAGGTTTGTTTGCGAAGCTGAGCTCGAGCAAGCATCCGAATCTTTCTCCTTCTTGATAATGGTAGATGAGCTAAGCCTCCGTTTCAAAGGACGAGGGACAGGAGTGCCTTTTGAAATAGTGAATAATGGCGGAAGGATATTGTCTTCCATAGGGTGATTCGCTGTGTCTCTAGAAAATCCGGTAGGCCTAGCATCCTTTGACTGGCTATAGTTTGAGTAACCATCGACGATGGATGCGGCTACAATGGGTGACGCAGACGGTGCAGGCGAGGAAATCAAAATTTGATTCTGGAGCGGATTTAATTGATGATCTGTAACTGAGATAGCTGTTGGAGTCGACGCTGTCGCTTCAATGCTCGGTTGCCGAGCATCTAGCGATACTCCTCCTGATACAGTTTCTGTCGATTGCGCTGTAGCACGGGGATTGGCACCTGATGGCACGTGGTCATCAGCGCCTTCGGAAGATCTTCCAGTAGGTTGTGCTTGCTTGTCAGTAGACATCGAGTTTACGACCGCTTCGGATATTGTCAACGATTGACATACAGCCTTAGCTACGACGTCAATGTATTCCGACGCTTGCTCTGCATAGACAATGTCTTGGTCATCGGCAGTTGGTCGGATACGAACTGATGCCAAAGGCGTATCCACTGTCAGAGTACTTTTATGAGATGCTCTTGGTGCATCAGTACACGAGCGAGATGGGTCCAACTGAACAATAGCATCGGGCGAGATCGACTCAACCGGAGCGTCACTTAGAAGAGCTGGTGTCTGTTCGCGTGGGCCAATCGCCCTTTGCGACTTGTCATGATTGTCATGCATGACAAAAGAACTCTGCTCGTCCGCCTTCGATGAATTATCATCTAATTTCGGAAGCGACTGCAGTAAGGGATGTGTGATACCCGAAGGACTATGTGCTCCTAGAGTCGTGTCCAGAAGTGTCTTCTGAGCAACTGGTTCTTGGTCAACAAGACGCCCAACTATAGAGCTCTTGAGAGATCCAATCGCTTCTCTGAGTCTTGCTTCTTCCTCCCATGCAGCGGTAGCTTCGTCAAACACGCTCTCGAACATGCGCCTGAATGGATCTGGGGTGGATTGTCGGGCCAAAAGAGTGCATGCCATTGTAGGAGGTATGCCCTGAGAACGGGGAGATGATGGGTCCGAGAGTGTAAGATTATGACGAGTGGATCCCGTAGACGGCGACCCATGGGTAATGGTGACGGACGATGGTATAGTGTCGTGCGCAGCCAGGCTGTCTGTGTCAACCGGCCGGTCCGCATAGCTTGCGCCTTTGTTTATGGTGAACGTATGTGCGATAGGGGCGATGATTTCCGAGACATCCAACTCCATCGCCTGATCGGACGCATCCTTCACTGTCTTCCCCGTGACGTAACCCTGGTCTAGCCTGCAGACATTACTTTCATTCGAATCCGCATACTTCTGACTGTCCTTAGAATCTTGTACGAGCGTAGGTGACCGTGTGAAATCATTATTTGGGACAGGAGACATGACTGGACCTTCTGGTAGAGTGGATGACACGGGGATGAAGCCACAAATCGACTCAGATCGTGTAAGCTCGGATGCCTGTGTCTTCGCATGTGAGGCAAAAATGATATTCGCATTCATGTTATCGGTTGTCATAGTATCGTCATCGTCCTTTGGATCTTGGTGAACGTCGGCTCGAACGTCCATATCGTCAGAATGATCGAAATCATCTGCTTTCAGTCCTAACCTTGCGAGTAGTTTTGCGCCTTCGCCAAGTGATTCGGAGGAATCTACCTCACTAGTGTCCATGGAAGCCTCTTCATCATTCGTTTCCTCCTCAAAAGCTCGCCCATCTATTCGTGACAGCAAAGAAGGTACCATAGATTTGAAGCGAAAAGCGTCGAAACCACTCCTAGAGTTCGTGTCTGCCTCGCTCATCTGTCCGTTCGAAATTCTGACACGGAACGAGTTTATTCCTTCGGAGGAAACGGAATCTAGAGAGAATATAATAGAGGACTATCGAATCGTTGTGTATCTGGAAGAAAAGAGAGTTGTTAATCGGTCGTAGATTTGTTATCTCGTGACAAACACAGATTGGAGGTGCTGGTGGAAAGTGGAAGAGATGGACGATGAGCACATCAGAAGTACGAGCTCAAGTTGGAGTATGTACACCGTGGACACCAAGTCTGTTCTCACGACCCAGAGGCCTGATTCTATCGTCCCTCAAAATTATACAGTAAGTACTGACTGCCGGGGCTGAGAGAGACTGCAGGTAAACACCTCATGGACTCCATGTGATGTTTCAGAGAACAAGTTATTGAGGCTTGGGCTTATAGAGTAAGTTCGTGTCTACACATCAGTACTACCAAGCCTCGGAGCTCCCTGCTCAGCCTCCTAACAGGCTATGCAAACCGTGATCGCGTTCTTCTATGAAATCTGAACTACTAGTACGCTGTGTACATATGCCGGAACATAGAGGCGCATCAGGATGTTTGGAGTACGACTGTGACAACGAACAAAAGAGGTTCTAAAATGTGTTGCCTCAAAGCACATTGTACTTTTCGACAATCCAAGAATCACGCAAATTCTTACTTAATAATCTATTGAACCAATGCCATTGACCTCTATACTGTTCGAGTCTAAGCACATCTACTTGAGGGACCTCAAAGATTATTCTTCTGAGGTTTAGGTCCCTTCCAACCACCAGCTCCAATCTTGCCTTCTGCCCAATCTCTGATCAGAACTCCGGCGATAGCAGAGGGAGGAGGGACCCGGAACGGCGGAAGTTCAGGTTCTGCCGCCTTCGTCTCTGCAATGCCTTTGGCATTAGCTTGCACCGACGGATCAGCTTGGGCAAGCGCAGCATGGCCAGCGGGGGTGGACTTGTCAGTGGACGAAGTCTTGGCCTCCTCTTCGTCGAGCTTCTGGTAGTCCTTTCGAGTAAAGCGTGCACCTTGTGGATGTTCTAGCACATTACGGACCTGCGAACGGGAGAACCATCGCGCGTCTTGAAAGTTGCGTATTAGATATATGCACCCACATTGGCGAACGTAGTTCCACTCACCCGACAGCTCGTTGTCCAAATCTAAACGTATGGGTTGTGATGAATCCGCAAAAGCATAGAAACCGACCATCAGGTTCGCTGGATAAGGCTGGATAAGGCATTAGTAGCAGGAAGGTGAACTCAGATAGAAGCATGCTAACCCAAGGCTGAGTGGAATGGTATTTTACGCCCCATACTCGTACGCCGGCCTCCTCCCAAATCTCCCTTTTGACTGCGTCCTCAAAAGATTCGCCGGGCTCGATGAAGCCGGCAAGTGTAGAATAAAATCCTGAATATCATCAAATAACTTCATCTGGAGATGCTCTGGGCTTTACAACAAGGCACATACCGCCAGGGAATTTTCTCTACAGTAGGCAATTTATCAGTGCATTGTCTTAGCTGAAAAGCAAGAAACGCACGTTTCTACCCAGAAGAATGTTTTCTCCTGTCTCATCTATGATAGCCATGATGACTACGCCATCTGTTCTCGGGTGAGAAAAGTTGTGCACTCCCTTACTATGGATGTATGCGCTCCCATCAGCCAATTTATACATATGTATCTCAATCTTTATGTCGCTTACGCAGAGGGACATGGTTTCTTTCCGGTATTATCAGCCCATGGAAGTGTCGAGGTGCAGGCAAGCTTCCATCCTGCCCATAGTGAGTAAGTCGGTGACCCACATGCGGGGCAAAACTAGATAGAGATCGATGATCATTAGCGTATAACCCACTGAAGCAAAGATCACATTGGCATACCTTATTACGATCGTTCCAATCGATCATACTTCTTGCTTCTGCAAACACCCCGGCCTCGAAAGCAGAGAATTCGCTTGTCGCACTCCTTGGTTCCGCAAATTCTAAAGTCACCCCATCTTTCTTCGAAGACGCCAAGACGCCCTCAATAGCCTGCTTCTCAGAGTTTGTAACATCTAGAGCAAAATAAGGCGAGCCGGATATGTTGGATGCCGCGATCTTTGCGTCTACCTTCGCACTGAATTCTGAGGAAGGAAGTGCCGATTGGCCTTGATTGTCATCTAGTTCGTGCAGGCCAAGAAATACGATCGTAGGGCCATGCAAACGAGACGCTTCGAGCGCGCTGACGGCTTCTCCGTCTTCCCTGAGATGCTGCAGCCCCTCGCCAGGTTCCTTTCCCTGTCCGAAGACCGGAGATGGTCCAAGTAGAGGTTCGATGACCGACGTCGGCAATTGTGCCAATGTTCGAACTCGGGGTGCACCGGTAGACTTGACTAGAGGCTGCCCAGCCTGAAAGAGGATCCATCGTATCTGTGGGCTTTCTAGCACTGCGCTCAAGAAGACATTCGATGTCCTCAGCCAGGAAAGGCGGTTGAGTGGTGAACCACCAAGAAAGTTAACGTGCCTATACATTACGGGCGTTAATTTTGTGATATCGGACATTTCGTTACACACTCACGTCTCCTCCATCCTCCTGAATGCCTTGAACGTTTGTCTGAGTATGATGGGAGATGGAAGGACACAATATAAACCTATCGGTGAGCATGTTGGCTGAGTAAGTGACGCCTTTGCATTGGTTATTTCCCGTCCGTAAGCCGGCCATAGACCAACCTCGTTCCCAGGGGCCGTCAAAGCCGGCGTCCCAAATTAGTAGCTACCGTCGGCATGTACTAAATAGTGTTTGAAACAAACAAGACATAACTTAACGTGAAAGGAAGCCGTCGGTATCTAATTAAGGAAGCCGGCTCTGACGGCCCCTGGGAACGAGGTTGGCCATAGACTCGTAAACGAACTCAATCACTTAAGCAGTCACTTTGTTTGTGACCCAGTTGAACTTAACTTGAAGTCACGGTGCGCCCGATATACAGTCATGGACGGGTCTTTGAAACACCATATTTAGATCCTCTAGATTTCCTGCTTCTTCATCAAGTCTCTTCAATTTTTTCAGCTGTGTATATACTGTATATACTGAATATCTCAAATCCAAAATTTGAAGCTCATTGAGCTGAATTTACGAGAGAAAATGGACAAGGAAGAAAATGGACATTTCGGGGGCCTTCCGGTCTTTGAGACACACCTTTTCCCACGCGTCTTAAAGACAGCTCTCCCTCAATTACAAATGTCATGATAGCATATCTGCAATTATAACCTCATATACTTGCTCAAGTATCTACTAGTGACCTTCGTAAGAAATTTCATGCAGCTCAAACGCGAAACCAAAGCTGTAGGGCCCAAACATTGAGTTGATTAGATGCAGTTACCAAATCGGGAAGGCATGTAATTTTCGGATATAGAAAGACAACACAAACATTTTGTGCTTGCACTGAGAGATAGTGTAAAGATATTGACAATATTTTTGCACATTTAGAGTGTCGAAGTACAAAGGAAATTTTAGAGAGTGGAATCATACAATAGATTGTATAAAGAAAGAGGGAATGAATTTATTGCTACATTTACGCTATTTATGGTAATTTGTATATTCTAAAGAACTGATACTATCTCATCCATATCTCACGAATGGCTGCAGTATTTGACTCCAAATTTTCTATGTACATGTAATCATACTATAGTATTATAATAAGCCTTCAAAATAATTTAGATAAGTTGTGGAAGTCTAGAAATACAAAGTGTTTCATTTACCGTGGGTGTTTCAAGGACCCGTCCAAGACTGTAGTAATAGCTTACTAATGTGTGATACGCATGGCGTGAGAGCCCAACACCGAAATACATCGTCGCCTTCACTGGGATAATAGTACATATTTTGGCAGCGACGAAAAAGTGAGTAATGGTCATTCACAGATCTCCAGGTCAAAGTATAATTTACCATCTTTTTAGCCCGCCACAACTGCGACCCAGATAATCTCCTATGGAAGATATCGTGCTTCAAAAAAAACCTGGCTTGAAACAAGGTCAACGTACTGTCACGTGCCCATGATCCGCTCACGCCCATGAACCGATCACCAAAGCTCTACAGCACTCAATTCTTTACGGGTAGGCATGATTTTTTGCATAGACATGTGTGTATATAATGGGTACCAGTATATCAGCTTATACGTACTTATAGTTGATGTAAACAGCAGCTATTTGTTGAATACATGCAGATTTCATAGTAAAGTGACTAATTAGGCACTTTCCGGGATGACTGTCTGAAAACATTCCCTCACATCTCTTCTGTTTCATTAGCAATTTTCATCAAATTTTCACAGAGAGCTTAGAGTAGACGTGGAAATTGTATATAAGATACATCCTCCATATTGATTAAAGCTTAACAATAGTTAAACTGCACATATGCAAGACTTGAAGAGAAATAGCATATATTCTACTACCTAAATTGTTTCCAATGTCCTGAAATCATTGTTGAAGCGTAGACCATCAACTTACATAGTCTTATTAATAGTATGATAGAGAATCATACAATATTTTATCCGATTTCTATGAGCACATATAGGACTGTAAACTGTGATAAACTACAAGAGTGACAGAATGTGAGTGACTTTGCCAATTATTGACTGGAAACACTTTAATTTGATTTACCAGAGTTTAGCAGCCTCTATTATATAGCATGTATGCACACGATCATTTTCCACTTTATTTCATGCAGATCGGTGGAGAATTGAGTTTACAGTAGCTCATTCTTCCGAAACATCTGTAAATCTGAGTATTGGCAAACAAATACAAATAACCTTGAATGGCCGAAGCCAAGAGACTTAGTGAAATATATCTTATTTATCATTCCAAGAAGGCCGAATTTCTTCCTGTCTTATCCCAAGGGAGCACCATAATGTCTATCTATGTTCTATTTTATGAAATATAAGCAAGAAGTAATGAAATGTGCAAGCTTTTCAGGTTGAATATAAAGTCCCACGGTGATTGGTTCATGGGCATTGACGCATTTAGGGACTTTCCAGATTAAAATATTTCCTCCGAGTGCAATATCTGTCCGATAATTGTGAAAGCTCGTAGATAGTAAGAACGTATGCTATACTTTCAAAACCCAAAGTTATATAGCCTAATTACTAGCAGAAAAAAAAGCTACATCTAAGTTTTGAGTTAGTGATCGGTTTATGGTCATGTGACAGTACTACAAACTTGAATGTACCCGAGGACTTTCGCGCATATGCGAAACAGCGTATAGTCGTTTGGCGAGAAGCTCTTCTTGATCGACTGTACCCGGGTACCCTCATTATCACTGCCGAGTTTCTTATGAGTGACGATGTCGTCGAGAAACTGGTCACTCAAGGCAAGCGATTCTCGTCAGCGACTGATATGTTAACAAGGGTGCGATGGACCATTGGCTCCAAGGAATTTCAAGCTCTTTCGCCTACTCCAAACGACGACGGCCTTGCGCTTTTCATTGAACTCCAGGATATCTATAATGAATACGACAAAGCTCATCCAGCGAACGAAGACACTAAAGACAAGTTAGAACCAACCATCCGATAAATTCACGACTGGATTGCGATTCTAAGCCGGCCAACTTACAGTACTTACCAACGACCCCGAGTCCGAAGCCCCTGAACCTAACTTGAAAATGGATGACGGTGGTTTTTATAAGTCAGGTTGTTGTTGTGCTCGACTAAACTATTTGGAACTATAGTTTAGTGGTCAAATGTAAAGACACTCACTAATTTGAGAGTCGGAGATGGTTACGAACATACTACAAATGTTTGAATTGTTGCCCAGTTAAAGTCCAAACAGTTCACCAAATATACAGTCGTACTAGCATAGTACATGCAAGAGATCAAATTTGGAGAAACAGCAATCACTCTCGTCATTTAAAGGTACATTCAAAGAAGTTTCACAGGTACAAATACATAACCCTAAAGTGCAATGGATGATGCTTTCTCAATATTTGTCGTAGTAAGTGGGTTGTATCGCCGTTCCAGTCATAATCGCCTATCAAAAATAAGACCCAGCTCCAGCGTACGATGACGAAGAAGCTTGGTGATTGATCTGAGGACGTCCTTGACCAGGTTGCAATCCTTCAGCATCATCACCTTCGGTCATTTCAAGAAGATCTGCCTGTCGACGAACATATTCCATAGATCCGGGACCGAACGCAGGTGTTGGTGGAATAAAAGGCTTAGCGGCTACAGCAGAGCGGCCAGCAGGGATAAGCGACTGCAAGGCAGATGTCGGCGGAACAGGTTGGAAGTGGACAGAATCATTCATCTTCTTGTAATTCTTCCAAAACACCGTGACCGCTTCCAGCTCGTCGTTTATCTTCTCCTTCATCCGCTCTCGCTTCTCGCGCTTCTCCTTGTCCAGGCTAACGCCACGCCTGCCATCCTTGAGATCTTCAAGCTCGGATTTGGCCCATGCCAGGAAGGCCACAGCTTCCCCGCCCTTCTCCTCGGCCCCGTTTTCGCCCGCGTCCACGCCAAGCCACTTCCGCGCCAGTGCATTGCAAAACTGAGCTTCGTCTGCGAGGTAATGCCTGAGCTCTGGGTTTACTTCATCCGAGTCCCTCGGCTTCAAGTTAAACTTCGAGTGCCGTGATGCTCCAGGTGTCTTCGCGAGCGCACGGGAGGAGGAATAAAGGGAGGCGCACTCCAGATATAGCTTTGCGATAAGGGCGGGAGAAGGATGCGATTTGGGGAGCGGAGGGCCTGGGGAAAGCGTACTATCGTATGCGGACTTTGAGAGGAGTTTACGAATGGCTAGCTGCTGCGCGTCTGCCAACGCCATTCTACAGAGATTGTCAGCTCAGTGCATTGGCGTAAAGGTGAAGCATTACTTCGACAGAGCGTTGGTGACTTCCAAGCTCACATCCGGAGGTCTGTGAGAGGAAGAATCGACTTTGTCCCACTCCGGGAGCACCTTCTCGCTGAGATACTTGAACGCACCACTAGCGCGGCAAAGAAGTGTCACGGCGAAATTCAGTTTTTCGTCCTTTGCCTTGCGTTCAGTGTCAGAGATGGCCCTTTCTCGCTCATAATTTCCGAGCGAAGCCACAGTAGATCTAGCCAGATTTGACAGCGTAAAGGCGTAAGTCAAGACAGTGAATGCGAGATCGGCATGAAGAGAAGGGATTGACTGTCGAGGCGAAGCGTTGAAAAGGTTAGCAGAAAGCGTAGTTCGCCAGCTGAAGACTGCTCTGTATCAGCACATTGGTATGTAGGTGTCGAATAAGACACACCTGGTTCCGATGATAACACAATCTCTTCAGCGTCAAAGCATGCCTTTATCCCGTATAAATGTGGTAGATAATCGTCTACAACCTACTCACTGATGATGTTTAACCTAAGTAAACGATTTTGGGAGTAGTCACATACTTTGACAAGCCGAAGAAAGTCTTTCTCTCCATCCGTACGTTTACTCTCCTTCAGAGCGGTACGAAGGTTCGCCCGAGCTTGCGTTGTATCTGCGATGTCGACCGTGTACGACGCAGTCTGGTCTACACAGAAGTCTGCAAATGATATTGCGCCGGTCGTTGGAAGTTCATACAGATAGGTTGTCATATCATATGAAGATCTGCCTTCAATAGAGGCAGTCGCTGCGGAGATGTGGTGGTTGGTTAGAGACAAGTGAGATTCTACCCAAAGAGTATGATTTGACTCAATTGAGTATACATAATGTTCAAAATTAACTTGAAGTCAAAATACACCTGAGTAACACTCTATTACAGTACTACATTCATCAACGCTTCTATTGGATTTTATACCTCCGGGATTTTCACAAATCAAGTTTCGCTATAAGGAGGTAAACCCCACTTTTCCGGATCGAATTCCTCCGCGCTATGTAAAATCTCATCTGCCTTGTAAAGGCCTGAATATTCGACATCCAGAAGGTTGTTATCTGGAATCCAGACAACTACATGCAGCTAGTATATCAGTATTGATGAGGATATAGAAAGAATAAATAGGTCACGTACCATTCATGCCGGCTCTCTTTCCTGCCTCCACTCCAGGTATGGCATCTTCAAATACAATTCCTTTAGCTCTCTCAAGAATCTCCGCCTCATTAACGCTGCTCTGCTCTCCAGATCCTACAGATCGTCCCAGAAGCTCCCTCGCGGCCACCAAAAAGATATCCGGGCAAGGCTTTCCCCTATCGCTAGCAATCTTTCCGTCATCCGCACATACAATGTGTCCATCGAAACAATCAATGAGATAACCCAGATGGCCCGTCTTTAATGTCAGATTTCGGCGCCTTGTCCCAGTCGCGATAGCTATCGGGATCTTGTTTGCATGAAGGTGCTTGATGAGCTTCACTATACCAGGCAGTGGTTGTACATGGGGCCACATAAGATCCTGTTGGAGATCGCGCTCCCGAAGATACTCATCGATTGTAAGTGAGATACCAGGGAAGAAGGACAGCAGGTGTTCAGCTGCTTGGCGTTCTGCTATCTGTCGAAAGGAAGCGTCAGAAGAGAATTCAAAGCTTGTCAAATAATACAGACGTTTGCCCATCAATCCCGCCTTGATATCCCATGTCATCTCCTTCCCATACTTCTTCAAGATATTGTCTTCCGTGCCCTTATTAAGCGATACGCGAATTGTATTAATCGAGGGGTGACTTACTGGTCACTTCGGTGTATACTCGCTCGGAGTCGATCATTAGACCTATGTGTGATAAGTCTACATGTGCTTGTTTGAGAAGACACTACCTATACAGACCATCCAGATCAAATATGACATACTCTACTTTAGGCCTTGGATTTGAAGAGGTGTTCAAGGTAGTGGTCATTGTGGTTACGACTTGAATGTAGTGACCTTGGACTCTGAGATGGCGGCGGCAGCGGATAGTCGATCCGGCATTTACCGCACACAAGGAAGAAAGAAATGTGATGTACGGTACTAGTACTACTAGTCATGTCCACCGCAGAAGATGTTAACGAGTTCTAGTGCATGTATCTGAACCGAAAAGAGGAGTATTATTAAATATAATATATCTGCTTTATCAATCTCATTGCACGATTGATCATCGAAACAGATATAGTAGCAGAAGTCTTATCACCTTTTGTAAAAGGCAGTCGAATTCCTGTCTTACAAGAGAAATTTACGACCGATTACATGGTGGCCATAGTACGAGTTTTTCAGTAAGATATGATTACGGAGTTTGAAGTGCCACGAGTACATGGAACAGAGTTCGTGATCGCAGTTCTCCATTGGTACATTAATAGCACCTCTTATTATTACAAAACTTACAAGCTGAATGCGTAGCCCTCCACCCTGATTCTAATTTGATGATGCGTCCTTCGCATCATGTTGTGTCGATACGCCTGCGTTCGCTAGCGATGGGACAAGTTCGCCGTTATCGTACATCCGTTGAAGGGCGTCGAAGCCTCCAATCGACTGTCCTTCAATGAAAATGTTGGGGAATGTTCCATGGCCCGTAAGACGTTGTAGTACGGCTTTGATAGCGTCCGCATCACCTATGCTAATCGATTAAATCGCAATAATTGAAGAGTATGCAATCACTTACTTCGGAGGTCGACTTCCACATACTTAGGCGGCGGCGACGGGTCCAACTGCTGGAAGAGAGCTTTAGCAGACTTTGAGTATCTAGATTAATGCCTGCCATCAATATCAGGGGGTCTGATGGCATAAATCTTCAACTCACGGGCAGTACGTCTTTCAGAAGTAAAGCAATGTCTTAAGTAAATGTGAAAGGAGCGCGAAGGAAGAATTCACAAATACCTTGCTAAACACTATGATAGGTGGATCAGCTTGTGCCTCTTGTAGCCATGCAGCACCTTCCAAATCTGCCTTATACGTGTCTTTCGGCAGCGGATTTGAGGGATCGGCGGTCTTTGGGATTGTAAGTTCAGAGCTCGCCACCATATGCAACAGATCCTTGAGCTCCTCGTCTCGCGTATAAGTTTGCTGACCACCTCCACCACCCCCAATGATAGGCTTAATCCATTCCTTCCCTGCTGCCGCTAGTTCATGCCCATGACTCACTTCCCAGAACGAATCAGGT
Organism: Trichaptum abietinum; assembly: GCA_910574555.1. NCBI lineage: Eukaryota > Fungi > Basidiomycota > Agaricomycetes > Hymenochaetales > Trichaptaceae > Trichaptum > Trichaptum abietinum. Next base: position 2,694,559 of record CAJTBE010000005.1, on the reverse strand, counting down.
GCAAGGAAGAAGAGTCCGGCCACAGTAAAGAAGAACACAAACCAGACAACACGACGACGACGGTACGGCGAGCGGAATGAACGGGAGGGGCTTTGTGCTGGCGAGGGTAATTCCATGGCTACTGCAGTACAAACAAACAGTTTAGAATACTTGGGTAGAAAGATGGTGGTTGTAGCTTAAGGTAAGTGCTCACGTCTTGGCCGAATGTACAACTGGTAATAGCTGCGCCTGATGAAATTACGTCATTCAATTACTAGTAGTAACTGCTCGACTCTCTCCGGGCTGGCACCTCCGTCCACATCTTGTATTTCGTACTACTTAGCCTGCTGCCTTCAGGCTTCCACTCTTTCTAGCGCAAACGTGTTATCACAAAGCTGCACTCATTGTAAAAGGCATTGAGGGCCGGTTTGTACCTCTTCTTGAACTTGAACAAGACAAATACATCGCCAACAGTCACATACTGCACCATCAATCATCTCTTCCCGGCTTTGTTTTCGCCTGCTGCGCACCCTGCACTTGGCTCACCCAAGCGACTCTATCTTTGACGTAGAATTCTTTCTGGGGTGGCTTCTCTTTCCCATCTTTCTCTCTATCAAAGTCGTCCAGTGCGCTGTACCGCCTGCACACCACTCCCGTTATCACCTCCCTGCACGAAGAGCGGTGCGGCGCATGTTTGGCAAGAATGGCGGACGAGCACGTTGCCGGGATCCTGAAAGGTGTCACGGAACGTGTGCACGAGCGATTCGCCCTTCGTAATCGCTATAGACTGGATCGAAGAGTTAATAACGTCGGATTTCGGCAGGAAGGAAATATACTGAAGGTACGCACTCCTTGGGGAAAGACAATGTTTGTTGAAAAGACTGTTCCGGTGTACTTCTTACAGTTACTGCAATGACAGCAAGTGACACTTTTTGTTCGCTTATCAGTTTAATGGTGTATCGACAGTAGGAATATTGAAAGGCGAGGAAAGGAGGGTCGGTACGTACACAGTTGGGTCTATGTTGACCTCAAATTTGACTTCGCCGCAAAGACAAGAACCATGACATGGAATCGGCATCCTTTCTCTTGAGTGTTTGAGTCTGAGTTCGAGGTCGGTAAATCTTAAATATCTTCGGACTGTAGTTCATTATTCATCATTGTTCAATCCACTCCCTGAATTCGTGCACGCTTACTTAGCTGTTTGCATATTTATGGAACCGCACGACATTCCCCGGCAAAGCATGTTTAGCGTCGTTACGTTATCACTGCCACTGCAGTAAACATATAAAGCTTTTATCTAAGAAATTCAGCACACTGCATAGTAGCCACTCATGGTTAGTCACATAGTCTAATACTTTATTTTGGAAAATAGCATATAGACACTGTGTCCGAGTGGTTAAGGAGACAGATTCGAATCGTATACGAACTTATCTGTTCCACTATGTGGGCGCAGGTTCAAATCCTGCCGGTGTCGATCACATGATCATCATCTACTTTTTTCTTCATCTTTTCTCTCTTTATACCATGAATGTTGATACATAGTTTGAAGGTTAGGCTCCAAGAACTGGAACTTCTACAAAATTTATTCAAATGCATTACTCACTGTGTTTGAGACCGGAAGTACATATGTGTACCTCTCCTCCAGATCTTTATTCCTTGCCGCCGCCCGTGGCTGTGGTCGAGACATGTTACTATCCTCCCACCATCACCTGTCACACGTCTGCCAAACCTCTTCTCGGAAAACAGTAATATTCTGTCAACTTTGAGGGGTATTATCATTGTCGACAATAGACAAAGAGTACTTTTGAGACAAACTCCCCGAAAGGGAAACTCCGAACTAACCGAATGCCAGTGGCAGCACTGTACACAGCCTTTGAGCCTGTTGATGAGCGACTCACACGAGGAGGCGCAGCCTGAGGTGCGGCCAAACAATAGCCGAGAGTTCCTCAAATAAACGCGTCTCATGGAATGGTTACACGCGCGTCTAAGCTACAGCTTTCTTCGGAACAACAATCAACTGCGCTTTATATCCTCTCTATCTCTCTATCCAACCACATAGAATAACCAGGCCGCTCTTTAAGAACTACAATGGGGAACTGCGTGACAGACTGGATCTTCAGACGGCAGAAGTTCTGCTGCTGCTTGCCTGTACGGCTCGGCGTGGCGGTCTTGTCGTTCCTCATGATATTGGTGGTAGGGTTGTTGATGGTCATCATATGGTTCGAAGTTGCAAGTGAGTCGTGATCAAGTCTTGGAGATAGAATTTGGGTGCTTACTTTTATGACGTTAGCAAACTACTTCATGTCAGGGAAAGAGAAAGCAGCGTTCATAGTGGCAGGTCTTGTCGAGACATTCCTTTTCCTTGCTTCAATTCTAGGGTTCGTTTGACACTGTTATCGCAAAGTTACGATAATTGACGATATTCGAATAGGTTTATTGGAACATGCGCGCGTAAACAATCGTTTGTCGTGACATACGCTATTTTCCTCTACGTCCACTTCTTTATCAACCTTGGTGTTGCCATCTACTTCCTCGTGATGGTCACAAGCGCTGCAAATACAGACATAGTGAAGTTATGTCAGGATGGGCTAAAGGACCCTGGCTCTAAGTCACAATGCTCGGGCCTGCTGAACATCACGAAAGATGTTTACTGGGCTATCTCACTCGTCATCTTGTCTATCGAGGCTTGTACGTTCTGTCGTTATTTGCCTCTTCTAATTAGAATGACCAATTTCAAATTAGACTGTGCACTCATCGTAACACGCTATGTCAATCAACTGCGTTATGAGAAACGCGATGTGCGTCGCTCACGCATGATTCAGCGTCAAAGCGCCTATGACGCCTTCCACCGCCGCTTTGCCAGCGCTACTTCTGAGGGTGGTGTTGAGAGCAACAAGGAGGGCGAGGGCCTTTTACATCAGGAGTTCAATCCCTATGATATTTCCGAGAGAGAACAGTCCCGATCACCGGCAGTGACGCCGACGATCAAGGCCGTGCGGGACTTCGCGCAGGTTGCTGAGGTGCATGGCACTGGTCTTGACTCGAAGGGCGAGGATATCGAGATGGGTAGAGTGAGCGAATCGGAAACAAGAGCAGCACCTGAACGTTCAAAGCTTCTTCTCGATACTCCGTATGAACATGAGCGTCCAATATCTGAAGACTACTCGCAACCTCCCCTCCGTGCTCGATCACCGCCACCCTCCTATTTATGAGTTCATCTGAATCTCCATACTGTTCAAATTGTTTACCCTGGGTTCTCTGTATCAATGGACTTTGTTATTATCGGACATTGTTGTGATATTTGTTTCATGTTTATTGCATATGACGTTTTTCTAATGACGAATTACTACGAGTTGATCTTGAACAAATGTGCTTGAGGGACAGGTGGTGTCCAAAAATGGTAATCCCAGAATGAGGTACTGTCCAGATACGAGCGGCTCATACTTTGTAGAGTTGTCCTGTGCTATTCACCATTCTACTATTGGATTCATAAAAGAGCGGCGACGGATTCGTCGTCGTCGAATGATATGTCCGTTCGATATAATGAACATCGAAAACATATCATCAACTCGGTAAGCTAAGCATCAAGGTCTTACCATTCTGCAAGTGCTGACCAGCGTCTCGTCCATTCATCGTCCATTCGCGTCCTATGTGTTCCTTGCAACGACTCTTTGAATACGCTTCACTACGAAACGAAACATTCTGCACTGCGTTTGGGTGTTGTAGCTAGATACACTCCTGTACCAGCTGCACACGCTGTCCTTCCTCCTCGCGCCGTCCGTCCTTGCATACCTCTGCAGATGTGCGACGCAGTTCCAGTTCTCACAAGCACGGGAAGTTGACAAGCATCGGTCGCTCAAGTTCTGGTACTTCATGGTACTCTTCGTCAATGCCGGGAGTGTGTGGTCGCATTCGGTATTTGGCTACCCCGAAGGGAAAGGGCTTGTGCTCGATTTCGTCGGCATCGGTGAGCACGTCAGTCTTCACGATCCACATTCGCTCGTACTTATGATCTACTATACCGTTCAGGACGGAAACCTTCAAAAGGACAACTACTGTTGCTGGATTTTACTATCATTCTCTTGCAAATAGTTCTTACAACCATCTCATATGAAACATCACTGTCAGCTGCGCTTTCCGCAGACATCCCAGACCCTCTCATCCCCAATTCGCCTTCGCCACCTCCCTCACCCATAACCGAAAATCTGACGCCGTCGTTCTTCCACCCATCTTCACTCACAGCATCAACCTCGTCCACAGAGCATCGCCACATGACATACCCACCAACGCCAGCACTTACACCGCCCCTTCCCGCATCCTCCTTACACTCTTCCTTGTCAAGAAAACGTCACCTAGAACATATATCGCCTCTTCCACCCCCTGTTCCTATCATCGACCTAACGTTCCGTCACATAGTCCACCGACTAACGAGTCCCGCGCCCGAGCCGACCGAGGAAGAAGACCTCGACCGGCAGCTCAACCAACTGGCAATGCAGCTACCACTGCCAAACACAACAGCTACGCGACTTTCGCAGACATTGCGTCTTCTGGCGCAGACCCGCGCCCGGCTACGAGAGATGGACCAAACTGGTGAGGTAGAGGGAGGTAGAGGGAGGGGCAGGGGAGGGAGAAGTACGAGAGGCCGAGGTGACAGTACAAGGCGTGTTGAAGGTGGGCAACGTAGAAATACCCGTCTTCCTGGTGCTATCGAAGAGGAGGATTCGGATTCGGATTGATTGATTCTTTTTCGCACATATCGACTTTCCGAGCATTGCTATTCGTATTTTATTCTCGCTTGCCTGTAATTCGTAGTTATGTTTCTTGCCGTACATGGTTCGCTATCGAGCTTAAAAGTCATATTTACTTCGGTTCACCACTTGCGCTTCAGCTAACAGAATATTTGATTTAGGTACCAGACACACTAAGATGAAGAACACTGACCGTTTCCCTTAAACATTTCCCGAAAGCTTCGAACTCAGTTTTACAGATGTCCTTCTTCACGTCCATATAAGTCGCTAACACGCATTTGCCATAAGTAGTCGCCTGTGTCGCGCAGGTTGTTGTTGACGCGGTTGCAAGTCTTTTGAGAGGTGTAACAACTTCAGCTGTAATCTTGGAAGAGGCCATGAGTGTAAAAGTTTGAACGACGTCACCCGCCTGTCAGTGCAATGATAAGTAGCGAACAAGTGCAAATACGCACAAACAGGCACCTCTACCAGTGTCACTGGCATCAGCACTGGCAAGATATGTTACAAGACAATATAAACCTTCTGTGATCTACTTTCGATTAGTTCATATAATCATATTTCTTCCTTAGTTTGATCATCTAATTACAGTTCATATGTACCAGTCAATGAAAACGCGCGAATTCTCAACCTCATACGCGTAAAATTGCAACGTCGAACGAGAACATAAAACACCAAATAAAACTTGAACTTGAACTCCAACACAATTCACTACAAGGAAGTGATATCGATCCAGTAGCAGATTTAAAAAGATCGACACCGGCAGGATTTGAACCTGCGCCCACATAGTGGAACAGATAAGATCGTATACAATTCGAATCTGTCTCCTTAACCACTCGGACACAGTGTCCATATGATATGAATGTATACAAAATAACTATATTGGCAATCACAATTATAACAGGATTTTAAAATAAACCAGACGTAAAACTTCTTCAAGAAAGTATGCCCATGCACAGAGTCAATGAAATGCGTATTCTTTCGTGCACGCAGATTCTGTATATGTTTTATATGTACCACATCTCCAGGAAATGACTGTTGTGATTTAATAGTGGGTGACAAGACTAGAGTGAGTATATATGTAGTATGAAAGCGTTCAGTGAGGGAAGACTGTAGTCCGAAGTGAGGGTATAGAGAGCGGAGGAAAGGTGAATGGACAAAGCGTAATCAATAGCTCTATGGCTGTAAGCCAATACATGATCAGGGATAGATAACTTGCGGATTATTCTCATTAACGTCCGTCGGCAGGTTATGTGAAACATACTAAATCATGGCCAACCGCCGTTCACGATGAAAACAGCCCCAAGTACTGCAGTGATGCCTGTGAGTACTGCAGAGGCCAGGAAAGCAGACGATCCGAGCACTCCGCTATTCACGCTTCCGAAACTTGTTGAGCCTTCACCATCCCATTGTCCTCCGCCTCGGCCATTGGATGTGGCCAATACAGCTTGGGCAACCGACACAGTATTAGCAGGGCCAGTCTACGAAGTCAAATAAGTAACGATGAGCCCAAGAGTCCAAAATACAATGCAGCTTACAGCGGTGGTGGAGGTTGCGAAGGTCACCGTCGTTGTCGGCTCTGACTCCGACAAAGCATTAGAGTTGAGGAAGACAATCGCGGCAGCAGGTGCTGGCATTGGGATGGCACAGACGTTATTCACAGTATCGCAGGTGTATGTGTATATCACCTCGTCGCCCTGGAGCCGTCCGTCCGATTCGAATGGGCCACCAAAAGTCTGAAGGCGCCTACTTTTGAGAAAGAGTCCAAGGAAGACATCGAGCAGCTTCTTACCTGTCCTGCCCATGTGATGTTGAAATGGTCCGAAGCTGATGGCGCTAGAAGGTATCTTCATAAATCGTAAGCACACATGCAGCACAATCACGAGCGGAGCTGCACTCACTTAACCTGTACACTTGCAGGAGTTGCTGCAGCCTGTCCAGTCTGGTTTCCGCCGACGCTAAGGTACGCGGTGTAGTTACTTGCTCCCGTTGGGTCGGTGATATAGTTAATCAATACAACGCGCTCAGGATTGCCATTCTCATAGATGGCATATCCGGGGGTGAAGGCGCCATTACTGTTAAGGAAGAGATCGACAACCTGGGCGTTGCCCGACGTGCCAAGAGCCTCCGCAATTACCAAATTCGAGTAGAACGTTGGGCCTATCGTCCATTGTCGGAAGTGAGATTGATTCGTCGACGGGGGAGTGAATGGCTATGAAGTAGCTGCGTCAGTATTTGAATTGAAGGAAAGGGCCCAGTGCCCAGCATGCCCAGCGCGAGCCAAGGCTGTAGTCTAAAGGCTAAACCATCTGATCGACACTCACATTGTAGAAATCGCTCTGACCACCAACGTGAAACAAAGCGTAGGAGAAGTTGCCATACGCCAGAGTAAGTCCGTAGTCAATCGTCCACATCGCAGCGGCAAAGGAGTCACTTAAACCGGAAAAGCCACCGCACGACGCCGTGTTTGTCTCAAACATGATGAACGGCTTTTGGAGTTGCTGGGCGATGTTAGTACTGTTGAGGTAAGTCGAAGTTTGACTCTGAACAGAATTATGATTGGCGTAGACCCCCTCTAAGAGTTGCTGGGGATCATTAGCAGTGCCAGATGAGTTGCAATTGTCCGATGGATAACTTTTGTGTTACATAGGAGACAAATGTGAGAGGGCGTAACCAAATGTTACAAATAATTATCGACTCACTGTTGCACAGATAGATATGCCAAACTGTTTGCATAATCGTTCAAAAACCCTGTGTCCCAAACCTGCTCCGGAGACCATCCAATAGAGCCACCACAACAAACACTTGGCGCAATAAACATCGAGCTGTTGGAGATCTTCGAATCCTGTTGATAGTCGGCCAGGACTTCACCCCATTCCGCAGTATACTCATCCTGCGTATAGTTTGTAGCACGCAAGGCATTGTTGTGATACAAGTCCGGTTCATTGCCAAGCTGCAAGCCGAGAAGCTTGTCGCCAAGAACTGCTTGGGCAATCTCGGCTATTAGAGTTCGAGGATTTGCGGTATCATTGAAGGGTACGCCTAGGAACCATTCGGCTTCGATGTGCTGGGAAATGTTACCCATAGCGTAAATTAGGGAAGGAGAGACGAGAAGAACTGGAGTAAATGTCTGTGTGATCCAGTAGCAAAATCAGTACAGCGTCGTAACCACTCAGCAAACAGCTTTTACGGGCCTTGTCAGTGCCGAATTGGACTTTTTGGATTGAGGCATCCTTGGGTAAACCTTCCGGGACGACAGTCGCTTGTTCTTGCGTATTTCCGCCCACACGAAGTAGCACCTTGCCAGCTCGGGACGTGATATGCGTCATCAAATTCATGAATATCGGACTAATGACATCGCCATCGTTGCCCACTGTTATCAGTGTTTAGTTTAAATGGTTAGAAAGCAGTGGAAAATCAATGACGAACAAAGGTGGTCGATGACGGATAATTCCAGTGAAAAGCCCGCAAAGTGTCCATTCAGCCGGATTGAGAGCCCAGACATACCGCCTGTAAATAGTTGTACAGGTACTGTTGTCGACATATTTTGCTGAACCCCGATGGGTGTTAGAATGCTGCCATCACAAGGTACTGCGCCGATGCATTGTGTTGGAGTTGCGGCAGCTGCGGTGCCTGTTGTTGCATAAACAGTAACAGATGCTGCAGCATAGGAGGCAGTAGCTATCGCAAGAGCGGCCAGCGTCCGGGCGAAAGAGGACGCCATCGTTGGGGACGTCGGCGATGAGGGGAGAGGGAAGAGATGGAGGAAAGTTGCTATGGGAGAAAGCGGGGACACCGCAGCCTACACTAGCAGCCGGGGCTAATAATGGAAATTGCACCGTGCCAGTAACGCCGTATGTACCTTATGTCATTTAACTTCTCCTATTCGTCTCCGCAGACGAAGTGAAAGGATGTCATAATATCTCTGCTCTGTTTTGATCAGCCTCAATTAGTTGAATAATCTTGCACTTTTCAGTTCTTTTTCTCAGCTATATATCGGACCTTTGCTTGTAAATCGAACAAATTCCGAGACTTTGTGCAACAAGAACAAATACTATTAAGGAAAGTGCTATTTTTAAACATCGTAACGACAGTCGGAATTTGAGCATCAAAGTACGTGAAACTTTTAAATTCTATGCTCCATTCGTCCTTTTTCAAATGTACCAACTGAGCAAGATTGCTGTGCAAATTCTTGTGAAAGAAGAAGAAGGTATATCGAGCTGGCAGGCCTTCCAGGAAATCAATTTCCTAACGCCGACAAAGTCCGGCCATATCCCAGTTCTCACTTCCGACACCGGCGCTGACGATGAAAAGATCATATGGGTCGTACTGCTTTTTGACCTTCAGTAGTCGAGGATAGTTCGAGCTAAAGAAAGTCTGCTGGAAATTTGGTTCCCGAACATCCGCCTCGTTCAAATAGGCACCACTGTCCTTTTCACCAGTCATTCGTGCAAGGATCGGCACCCATTCGTCCGTCAGCTGTTTCTTGGCTGCCTCAACTGCTGCAGGGGTAGCACTGTCTAGCCATCCTTGTGCGGCAATAAGCTGCAGGATTAATCAGTGATCATGATGAGAAGCACACTTGTCCTGGAAGAGCTTACATGAGTCTTTGCTGTGCGCCACTTTGGGGTCACCGCGGACGCAATATCTGCATTCTCCGAAACTTTGCCTTAAGGTAACGTGAATATAATGATCAGAGTCTCAGAGCTCTAAAGCTTACCTCCAGCCAGCAAATTACCCAGTAGCCTTGAGAGTGAATGAGTATAGTCAGCGCTAACATAATTATTAGAGAGAACTCACTCGGGAGCACCCTTCTCAAGTAACTCCTTTACAGCTTGGCCTATTTCCTCTGGAGTTTCTCTATACGCCTTGGCAGGGATCAACCTTGACCCTAAAATAAGATTGACACCGTAGGATGCATCGGCCTTGAACAGCAGGTCATTCGCGAGCCCGGTCGAAGTTGTTTCCATCTGAACACTGAAGTTCATACTCCGCGCCTCGTCCAGAAATGGCTTCATGAGAAGCTTCGCCTCGTCTCCAGTCTTGTTTGCGAAGTAGGTGACGAGTGTAAGCAAGTTACCATCGACCGAAGGGACCACGAAGTTGTTATACAGTGTAAAGTACTGTCCCGCTCGTACATTGTCCCAATCGAAAATATGGCGAGCATGTAAAGTCATGAGATCGGCAGTCGTTTCGTTGGTAGACGCGATAATATTCACGCTATGGGATGTGGCGTTGAAGATAGGATAGGTACGGACGGTTGCCGAGATGACTACTCCCCAACTACCGCCCCCTCCGCCGCGAAGCGCCCAGTATACTATTTCCAACAGAATTAGTGTATTTATTTGCGCATTAATAGCTCAGAAGCTTACAGTCAGGATTCTCTACCGCATTTGCGGTCACCAGACTGCCATTCGCGATGACCACCTGAAACTCTTCGAGACCGTTAGCTTGCTTGAGCAACAGATCCCCAAAGAAACAAAATTACCTAGTGTATTATCCGCCGCGAGTCCAAATACCGGGGAGAAAGCGGAATGACCTGCACCTTGGACGTAGCCTCCGGCCAGAACAACAGTCGCAGTGCTTCCACCAACAACAAATTTTTCCGCACCCTTGGCCTCTTCATAAAGCAAATTTAGCGGCATGCCACTGCCAACAGTTATAACACTCCCAACGTTCGTGCCGTTTACGACGAAGTTATCGGATAATGAAATGTTTCTGAGGCCATGGGTCCAGAGAAGAAGAGACCCTTTTGCAGTAGAACGACCCAGGAAGTCATGACCCGATGCCTTGACCGCGACTTTGAGGTTATGATGAACTGCGAAGCTTACACCGGCCTGGATACAGCATCAGATTAAAGACGTAGGACGATAACAACATCACTTGCCTGAATATGACGCGCGTCGGTAGCGTTCACGGCGAAGACTGGTACGTTACCTTGACCGCATGTCGTACCATTTTGTAGACAAAGAGAGGGAGGGTGTGAAAGATAATCCTGCCAATCGAAGTAAGCATATCAAATCAGTTTACATATTTCGTAACGATTCTCTGTACCTGTTCCCAATTATACTGAGGGAAGATGAGACATGTCGGTGATCATCCTTGGGAGCAATGAGGAGCAACAAACGTACGTTAACCATAGCACCTGGGACGCTCGTCCTGAAAAGTGTGCTTGCCCACTGCTGTGAAGGACAACTTTGAGCAGGGAGCTCGTGGCAGAACTTGGCAGAGGGGACCACGGTGACAAGCCTCCCATTAATGGTAGCGTTGAGTTTGTCCCATTCGGCTTGAGATGGGAATCCTGGGTCTCCGGGAACATTCCTGCATCGTTTGTTGCTTTTTGCGAAGCATGATGAAATAAATACGGCAGCAAGGAGGGAAAGACGGGCTGTAGAGAGAAATATCTGCATGATAACGAGAGTGTAATAGAGCTGATATGCTTCGACTTGAGGCTAATTCTGTCTCCCTTTTATGCTGCCTTCACAATCCGCAGCTGAATACGAACGAAGGATCGCCAAACGCCAATCCTTACCTAAGGATTTGCGCAGCAAGTTTGAGCACTAAGTTGAATTGCTGACATAGATTCATTTTTCGAGCGAGCGTGAAAAGCGGGAGTGTTCAATGCAAAGGTCGATCCGCAGTAGACTAGCCCATATCATTATTATATTGATAATATAATAAATGTGATAATGGCTAGTGTCGAGTTTGATGCCGCAGCAGCAAGAGGTTGAAAAAACCAGATCCAACAACGTAGAGCGCAGCAGTTACTCCGGTACTTCTGCTCTGTACAATGCCATTGGTGGCAACTTGAAGCCTTTAATGTTGACGAAGGTCTTATGAACTATAGATTGTTCCTGAGGCGCAGTTTTCCATCGAGAAAACAAAGCTTATGAAGACAGAAGCGACGGCCACTCCTGAATCCTGACAAACGAGCTCCGGGGAAACGTCCTGAACGGCGAAGACAGCCCTCTTGCCATAACCTTCCCATAGATGCTGTCTTCGAGCTACAGCAACAAGATCCACGGTTATAGGTGGATCCGATTCGCTGAAAAGCTTCACCACAATTACGAATGATGTCGCCTTGAGACGATAATTTGTCCCATAAATCAACCTAACGTCCATTGTAGACCTCGATTCCCTTGATTGCGCGTGAGCTGCCAAGTGCATCCCAGGCAGTTATAATGGGACCGGCGCACCATCGGACCAGAAATCGACTAATGACGTTCCTTCACTGGTCATACCAATGGACGTTCGGTATACAGGAGATACTCTTCGTCGATGTTCTACTTCAACAGGTGCGAGTGAGAAGTTAGGCCACGGTGACGCTCAGGCTTCAAGTTCCCACGCTGTTCGGAGTCATCCAACTGACGCCTGAATTCAAACTTCAAACCCTATTGCATGATGCACCCAGCCAGTGTTGTTAACTTTTCACCTCTCTATCGGACTCTACCTACTCCAGCAGTTACTAGAGTAGAAGTTATCTCGTTGAGCTCTATATGAAAGATCACTACCTCCGTAGTACCTCGGGCTGAAAATCTGGGGCAACTGGCAGGAGCGAAAAAGTCCGGGACAGATTGAAATCTAGGTCATCTCTTTTCACTGTGCCGACATAGATTACCTCTCGCTTTTCGTAACTTACATTCTTCATCTTCATCCCAGTCCCGCCAACACTTTATTTAAACATTTTTATCAGCTCTATTTATTACAATTTAAGGGCTGACGTAAACTTGAGGGTCTATAGAACCGTAAACCGTATCTTCGTCATTTCCCACGACAACTTCGGCCAGACGATTCAACAAAAGTGAAGGCAAAACGGAAGCATGTCGAGCTACAGCCCCCCTGATCAGTCACAAGTACAGCCTGTGTTTGCTTGGAAAGTCCAGCAGCTTCAAACACCTCAAACTTTCTCTGCAAAACTAGGTGGAACGCCATCACGGTCCATCCCAGCATCGACAACACCATCTCGTGTCAGTCAGGAGCCTGCCCAAAGAGCCACATCGTCAAAGCCACAACGTGCTGCATCATCGAAACCGGGAGTCACAGATGGATCGAGGAAAAGGAGGAAGTTGAATAAAGAGGAAGAGGAGATCAGCCGACGAACAGCGACTGCGTGAGTGCTTAATCGATTTGCGTACATATCTATTCCTAATTCCTACTAGCATAGCATTGAGTTTAGAAACGGACCAAATCCTCACTTTGTATCCGGACGCAGATACTCCGTTCGAAGATGAGATTGATGTGGTCAATCGCCTTCTTCCCTATCATGTATTTCAGAATCCACAACAAGATTTGAACTTTCTGCGCGGTTTGAAGGGAAAGACTAAGATGACAGAGGAAGATGTTCTTAGAGAAGAGATTAGAGGTATGCAAACCTCCTTCCCAGTTAGTGTAGGCTTACAGAATCCATGACAGAGACGAGGTTTGCCATCGAGTGTTTCAAAAGATATAGTGTGTTAGAAGAACGAATGAGGCGTACTAGGGTACAGGCGGGCAAGGTGTGTGATTAATGAACTCTCGTATTTGCACGGAAAGATTGACGCAGACTTTGTTCCAGAGACCGTCTCCGAATGGACAGGCCATTGCTCTGGAGCGTCTGGTGTTGGACGCGGATCATGCGATAACATCGGAAATGGACCAGGAGCTGTCGTCGGCGCGCTCGGAGCTCGACAAGCTACTGCGAGCGCAACGAGTAGCAAAAATGAACGCAAATCGGCAAGCTGCAGCCACTCTACCACCCTCATCTTCGTCGTTTTATGCCTCTTCCAATCCCACCTTCACTACAACTCCTACGACAAGTTTTTCTCAGTACTACAACTCGTACACGTATCCCTATGGCCAGTCCTACATTCCTGGCTCGTATGCTTCGGGTAACTACTCAGCTCCAGCCGCCTCTCCTGCAAACGCTGGTGCCACCCAAACATCTCAACCGAATGTGAGTGCTTCACCGGCTACATCAACGACTTCGCAAGTACCTCCGACCCCGATTTCCACACGAGTATGCATACCGCTCACAATGCCAGTTACGTCTCTTCCCGCCCTCCAAGCACTCGGAATTCTCCCTGTGCCTAAAGCTGCGCTTCCACCTCCCGATGAACCGCAACCTGCGGCGGTCCTCCTTGGATCCACGAGCAATGGAAGCATGTTGAGCCTAGAAATCAATGCTGCACGCCTGCAACCGCCACAAATGAGCGGCCTTGCGGTACTGCTAACCACGCTCGTACAAATGAGCAGTGGGACTCCTAACAATCAATCTACAGGACAGAGCGTATTTCGTGTCGGGTCATCGGCGCAAAACTTAACAGTGGATGCGAATGCATCAGTCATCGATCCTATCTTATCATCGGGTGGACCCGCAGGAATGGAAAACGAACAGAGTTCTAGCGCTGCATCTCCCGATGTCCCTTCGAAATGATAATTCGTTTCTTGGTAGCCATCCTCCTGAAGTTGGAATGCGTAAAACGTGAAGTGGGGATAGCTAATGGGTGCATCGGCACTATGTACGATGAAAATGGTCTGTCTGCGATATGGGGCGGCGATTCTCCGTCTATTGAGCAGCATCACTGCAACAACCACGATACGTTGGCTGTTCATTACAGGCTGGGTTTACACATTTTCCGGGTGAGAACGGCCACTTTGACGTCTATGCGCAAATCCTCGGCACCCAATGACAAGTCTCGAATCTCGTCTCGACACGGTGACATCTACGCTAAACTTGCAAGAAGTTGATATCTAGTCGACTTCTTAGATTCCGGGGCGTTCAAATTTGCGACCATCTACCTCTGAGTAATAACATCTAAAAGGGAGAACGGCTCGCCTCTCAGGTGCCCGGAGGAAGCCATGCGTTTCTATTATTGTCGTTGGTGCCGCTGTTTTTCGAGTGACCCGTATCCACCATGCGTGGCTAAAAAAGATATGACAGAGTGCCAGTCTTATGACCTGCGTCGCCTTTGCATCGCCGTTTGGACCGTATTCTGTAGGACCCGTTTGGCACACTCGATAGACACCCTTGTGTTCAACATCTATCATGAAAGGGTCGCACTAATTTGGACTCGTCCAAATGGGAACGAGGGCTTTACGGGGACGCAAGGCCGAAGGTCGAGAAACGTGAAAGGGGACTTCATTGAAGAGAGCTATAACGGTAGCGGGCTCAAATCTGAGCAATCATGGTACTATTCTATACTATCCTACATTACATCTACAATATAACGCCAAGGATCTTTGCTCACTATGACTCCTTGGAATACGTATATGCAACGTGATAAGGGTATTCAGTGAAAGGCCTGAGTATGCTCGAAGAGCGTATCATACACTTGCACAGGTTGACGTTCCGGTCCATGCTTTTTGATATTCTTCGGTGATATGCCATCCAGGCATCGAACTACTAGTATACCTCGAATAAATGTCTTGTTTATTCGCAAATGCAAAATGATATCTCGCCCACTGCATTTGAAAAACTCAAGTGCTATATAGTTTCTTCGAACCGAGTCTGCGCTACGACTGAATTTGGAAGGGACAATCATCCTGATCCACTGGCACGTGGCAGTGGCATAGTACAGTAGTACTGGTCGTCGTCCCCGTCATCTCTGTCATCGCTGGACTTGCATGTCGCCCTCAAACTATATTTTATGCTTGTTCATTATTCTTGCTTGTATCTCCTTGAGGATATATACTATACTACCTAAATCCCTTGGAAGAACTGACATAAAACGTCGGATTGAAGGAGAAAGTTGTAGTTTGGCAGTCTTTCTGGGTTCTGGTCAGTATTCTTCCATGTCCCAAATCCTTGCTCATGGTGCGGTCCTTAGGCGGGCATACGACAGAGTCACTAGCTCTTGTCTCTACTTTAGACTTCTCTAGATACAAGCCTCGGTTGTACATCGTGTCCGAAGGAGACAGACTAAGCTCTCAAAAAGCTCGAGATCTGGAGCAAGACCAGCGGAAGCTTCTCGGCGGTGTATGTGCTAACTGATGGCTGGCATAGAGGACTGTCATCTTGCTGAAATTAATTCAACAGACTTCTGGAAGCTTAGATGCATACAATATCTTGGTCATACCCCGGGCTCGTCGTGTACACCAACCACTCCTGACAACGCCGCCCACCGTGCTTCGTTCACTCCTCGCCTGCTGTTATCACGTCTTCCGAGCACCCCTCCTCGAATCCAGGTCATTCTCGGACGTTCTAATCCTGAATGGTCCAGGAACGTGCTTTGTTTTGTGTATTGCTTCATACATGGGCAAGGTGAGCGGTCCTATGGATATCTGATGTCAGACCCACTTATCGGACCGACTAGTTCTTTGGATTGAAGACACCAAAATTGATTTACGTGGAGACGTTTGCGAGAGTGAACAGCCTCTCCCTATCAGGGAAGCTCTTGCGACACTTCGTTGACAGGTAGGACAGAACCATCGCTCCATGTGCGTCAGCAATCATCTGACGGCCCATTGCTTTGCCCGGCGCACCAGGTTTGTTGTACAATGGCCTACCCTCCTTACTGATGGAAGTCGTGGTGAATGTCGTGGATGGCTCATCTAACAATAATCCGTGCCTTGCCACGGCGAAGAACAGCCCGTATCTCGCCGAAACGAACAAACAAGTTTCGTGAAATTGAATGTCTTCGCGTAGTTTTCTGGGCAGCGGATGGTCAGCGCTCAGATACATGTCTTACGAAATCTATGATCCGAGGGCATGAGACGGGAATCTGTAGGTCATACTAGATACCTTCCGTTACATTGGACTGAGCAATGGGTGGGGCGTATCTGCAGAACCGGAAGCTTCGAGTTTCACACCATAGCCGTCTCGACTGTTATCTTTGCCACCCCGAGGTGACGGTAAACATACCAAAGTTACGAGTTGACTTCACTCACGCACTTCTGTATCTTGCATAGTGATGTACATTTCGTTTGTATTCTAGTGATAACAAATTATCATCTATTCTGTCCGGAAATATCGAATTCGATGGTCTGACTAAACTTTCTCATAGGTTGGAGGATGGAGCCAGAGGTGGTTTCTGTTTCCCAAGTTCTTGTTCGATTTAAACACATACATTCAATCTTATACTAAGGTTATTGAGCCAGAAGGATATTGGCCAAGACTCGCCAAGCCGCCCAATGATGGTGCTTCTTACTCTTAAAAGAAACGAATCTGCAGCGGTCCCGCGGAGTCTAACATTAGACATATGTATACATCAATTTGCTAGTAGATTATCTGAAAAAAACAAGTTCCAGCATGATACTGGTTAAATACACGAAAAACAATAATAAGAACTGACAGGCTGAAACAGCCACTTTGGTTGTTTGCTCGCCAACTAGCAGAACCCGACTTTTAATCACTTGCGAGTCCAGCGGTCTTCACCAGCATCTCTCCCACCCTTTTTCCCTGGACTGGCACTGCGACCGCGCCCGGCTTCCCTCTTTCCAGGCTCCCAGCCTCCGCCACCCCCTTGGTTCTTTTGGGGGTTCAACCTTCGCTCCAATTGTTGACCATGTCGGAGTTCACGAACTAATTCCTTCGACGCCAGCCGGAGGTGCATGAAGTTGCAAAAACCTCCACGGTTACATTCGCCGTTCTCGTTTTGCCTGCAGCATGCTTCTCTGAAATCCGTCACCGGAGATAGCTCGGCGTACAGCGGTCGGCCTGACAAGGAGTTAGCAAGAAACGCTGCGGAGCCAGGGATGTGAAGAAGTCAGACGTACCAGCATACCAGCGATCATTGAGATTATCTACTGCGGCTTGAGCTTCGCTTTCCCACTCATATCGACCATAAACGTTCCCAATCAAATGGTCCCCGACATTGTCACAAACCTATCACAAAGACTGTTAGGACTCTCTCGACATAGATATACAGATAGTATACTCACATGTAGCTCCATTAAATGGCCGAACTTCGAAAGTTCGCAATATAAATCCTCGTAAACTGCATCAAATCCTTCCTGAAGTTCCTTCTCGTTCAACTTGCACACGGGGTCATGCGCAGGATTGTGGTAGACATTTGGCAGCAGAATAGTCTGAGAGAACGGAGGCCTGATGTGTTTCCTAGAGCAGCGATCTCCGTGCCGACATGCACCAATCTATTATCACAAAGGTAAGTTTGTCTTTCTGCAGGCAGGAGGGGATAATTTACTTTGTAATAAAATGAGCAGTTTACGCGATCCTGTTCTGTGCCAAAGATATTGGCCTGAACAGACAGCAATTAGCAGGGTTACGGAAGACAAGCAATGGGATACTCACCAAATGAGATGCCATCCCTTGACAGATGAATGTGGTTCGAGGAAGAGTTATATTATTGACGCTACAACATGAGCGTCTAGAAAGTAGTAGAAACCAAATTGGCGCTTCAATATGCTGAGTCAGCATTAGTAATATTTCAAGCCCGCCATTTCTAGAAAGTTCAGGATAATCACATTATGTAACATGATAGTAAAGATCGACGTTCGTTCAAGTTCTCCATTGAGTCACACTCTTATTTCTTTCCTTTCCCCGTCTTCTGCTTTAAATACGACTTTCCCTCCTCACCACTCTCAAACTTCCGACACAACGTAGAAAAACTAAAAGTCAGTCTATAATAGTATCTCGCTACCTGCGATCTATTGCGCGACGGAGCGCTCTGTCTCGGAGTTTCTCCACGCCAAGAGAACAAAATACTTACGTCGGAGTAAAACTGTTCTTGGTTCTTGGTTTTAAAGTTCGAATGGGAATCACACATGATTGTGGAAGTATCAATCTAGTAAAAGATTGATCTTGGAAGCATTCGTCTTGCTCTTTGCTTTTTGCTCAAGCTTCTGAACATCTTGTGATGCAAGCAAGAGGAGGTCAAGTAAACGGATCACGGCCTTTGGCTCTATCTAGACACTTTCCAAGGCTTGGCGAGACAAAGCTGGTAAATAGGTGCTTGATTCGACTCTGTGCTTTCCCGAAGAGTCTGTACCCGAGGTACATTTGCATATCTGACGAAGGTTTGCATAGATCGCTTGGCTTGGAGTAGGCGAGATGAACAATAACGTTAAGTGATGTCTTACACAGCCTCTATTCAATAGCTTGCTAGGCAAGGGACGATCTATAGTAGTGGTACTCCCCGGACCTGAGCATTGTGGCACAGGAAGCAAGCCGATCACAACTGGAAGCCCTACGTTGTTCCCCACTATTGGTGTGAGTTCTTGGTCGGGAATTGGCTTTTTGTCCACCGATGTTTGACGCTTCTTATCCTTTTCAGGGCCTGGGAATTCAAACCGAAAGTTTCACATATCTTCTTAATATCCCTGACCTGCGACATCGACGGCCGCTTGTCACTTGCAGTCTTGGCTTAATGTGTGTTTTCACCCTGTTAAAAACACTGAAATAAATGCATGCGAAGCTTATAAAGCTAGTTTATCAAACGGATCGACTTGAAAGATGGGCGTTTAACACGGTTATTCCCTGTTAATCCGCCTTGTGATTCCTGACTTCTTAATGTATGTTATCACCACGCAATAGGTACCTATTGCAAGCGGTGGACTCTGGCTTTCCTGAGGATCTTCTCTATTCAAACGCGTTGGAAGTGAATGCTCAGCACAGGCTCAGGGATGGCACCCCGCGGACTCCTAAGGCTTGCTATCGCCATCCGACCTGCACATGCTTTGTTCACAGAATCTGATGTGGATTCGGCCCTTGGCATAGGTACCAATTGAAATGCATTAGTTCAAGTAAGCCGGTAACTTTCTTAGTATTCGCCATTGTTCTCCTGAACTTGCTCATTCTAACGTCTGTTTCTGTAGTTAGCGCTCGCCTTGCACACAAGATGCTAATTGCATATGATCGGCATAAGCGGCCCCCCATTTGAGTAAACTTCTAATGTGATACATTTAGTATCGCCGGCAGTCGTAAATAGGAGAGTCAGGGCAATAACATAGTGAGCTGTTTAACCGCAACCATTTCAGCTTTCTTTCGTTCATTTACAATTTTCGAGGACGCTAGTAAGACTATCGGTGTAAAACTCTAAGAGAGCGCTATCCTGAAGATGTCCCCCCAGATGTTAAGCTCCCATAGGGTATTAGTTAGCGAAAGAGCCTGGTGAATGCGACAGATCCGTTTCCCCCCGGGCATTCCCCGCCTAAGGGTTGCATTTGCAAGTAATGATTCGAAGACGCTTCCGACTGCATCAGATGACTCTTTTGACTTCCTTGATATGTGATGACTTGGAAGCACCTTCTACTATAGCCGTCGTAAGCAAATGGATCCTTTCAGCAGTTTCCGATTTCCTTACGCACTTATGTATGGTCAGAGGCATGTTATCAGCGGAACGTTCTCCCGAAATTCAACTTTGTTGCTCTTCTCTCCGCAGTATTATGATAGACACTCGTTGGTAGGCTGGCCCGGGCAATGGCCGACCACAGATGCCACGGCGCTCCGGTAAGACCCGAATGGGTTTTGAAATTCTCCCTCTGACATTAATCGTCGAGTGTCCAACGTTCATCTATTATAAGTTAATAACGATTGCATTTATCAATTGAAATGACCGAACATAAAAAAAATTATCAAGCAGACTTCTTTCTTTGACGAGAACGGACAAGGGTGAAGATCCACATGCGGCGAATGTGCTGATAGGCGGAAAGGACGCGGTTATCAAGCTGGAGCAATGGGGATAGTCTTGTTAATCTCAGCAATGTTCATATCACTTAAGGATTGCGAATGTCTCGGTCGACCAATAGCAACGAATCTAGTACATATACTGTCTCTTTGAACGTCCTGGATTCCAGTAGAACAAGTCAATTTACTTACGTGCATATGTCTAGCAGATACAGTGCTAGACTAATGTATTCCTTTCTTGGATTGAAGATCATTAAGCTTGACAATTTCCTCCGATTTTAATTGAACTCTCGCGGCCAATAAAGAAGTTCTTGGCGTTATGTAAGAAATCGCGTCCTCCGCAGACGTTGTATTGCAGTGAGTAACAGACTAGAACAGCGCACAGAGTACAAGAAGGGTCAGAATAAATGTGGGTATAAAAGGGTCAAGAAATGGAATACAGAATGAAGTACACATCAGAGAGGCATAGACTGTTGTGACCATTCTCGTCGCCGAGGGTCATCCCATGACATGAACGAATCCTCTTCGGGAGATGTAAGAGATGCGGACCTCGGGGCTGCGTTTTCCCAGTGCTGTAAGGAGCCAAGGAATTGGGGAGATATAGTGGCCGGCGCAACTTGCGATGGCGGCGGCGGACAGAGCATGCCCGACTGAGAATTCCCTAGTGAGAGCCTGTCTACCGGCGGAAGAGAATTTCCAATCGCTTCCCTGTAGCTACTCTCAGTGTGGATCCCAGTAGAATGCAATACAAACTTACGAGGTAATTCGATCCAACTCATAGATCCGGGAAAATAACTCGCAGTCAAGTCGATCCGGCCGATGGTCAGCGACTCTGCCAAGCGCCTCGGCTGCTTTTCGAAGGCGTACGGAAAGTTCCAATATGTATGTATATGCTGCCGAGTCGTTGATACACCCGCATGTACCTGTGTGACCAGCATGGTGTCTGGGATCACAGTCGTAAAGACGATCATGGTCGTTTTGCATAATGCGATCGAGGATCTTGCCGTAGAGGCCATCTTCGAAGCCTGATGGCTCTAGCGAACTGGCAGATAGCAAGTGCTCAACGTTGAATTCGCCATCGTCCATTGAAGAGGGATCGTTAATCATCACGTGTGGTAAGGCAGAATGAGCTGACATGGGGCTGCTGCGCATGCTGGAAGACGCAGAACTCGTGGGGGACGGGAGATTGTAAGCGCTTAAGAAGTGCGGATCTTGTGGGCTCAGAAGGCTCTCACAAGACGACGTTGCGCCTTGGGATAATGACATAGGTGAGAGGTTCATGTTCGGTATTGTAAGACGAAGAGAACTTGGTCCACCAGATTCGTTGTGAGGTCGTGATTGGCAGTCATCTACCGGCATTGGTCCGTTCTCACTCCCCTCTACATTTTCAATATGAATGACCGGTGGTGCAACCTCGAAGTTCTCAGGTTGGGAGTCGCGCGGTATGCCTGGACCGGTCTTTTGTGTCCATCGGGGATGAGGTTTGTTCTTCAGCTGTTAAACCGGCACAGCGGTCAGTTACAACCCAAACACGTAGCCGCGAATGCTAGTGTACCTCTCTGATAACGCCTTCAAGTTCAGCGACACGGCTTCGGAGGACAACCTTCTCGTCGAGGAAATTATCCCTGAGTAAAGAGCGTAGGCAAATAAATCGATTGCGGCGGGATAAACTCAACACTACCTTTGGCTCGGGTCATCAACTTCATAGACACAGAGTCCGGTCTAATCATGGGGGATGGGTAAAATGCGTTTCCAAGATTTGAAAGAAATTCGCACCAGACCGAGAGTAGTGCATCTTTGGCATGCCGGTCTCCTGCGATCACACTTATATATATTGCTCATTAATACTTTTCACAGTAGACAGGGCAGGCAAGACTTACCATGCGTTTGGATGTGTGGCAATTCAAGCATGATTGCGTCGTCCTGTTCCGGCGTCTCTTACGGTGGTCGCCGGGAGGAGCTGGCTTCGAGGTTTTTGAAGACATTGAATTTGTGGACTGTTTATCGGAAGACATAGACGCTGGGCGACTTGAGTAACCAAACGCGTGTAGATGCTAACGAGAGGGAAAGGATGGGAGATGACGGAGGAAGATTGGCTTTCGCTGGCTGTATTTAAGTAGATCTTCTGTTACGAGACCCGCTTGGCACTTCGCACTGCCAGTGACATGTCGGTGAGAACTTGACTTATAAGGCCAGAAGCATATAGTTCGGAATTCGGCGCAAGCCACGGCGCCAAGCGGACAGACACTCGAAATTCGACTCGAAGGGTCTATCTGAAGCCATAATGCTACCAGAACGCCTCTGTATGATGTGGTGGCGGGGAACTAATCAAGCTTCCAGTATAGTCAAATCGGATTGTTTGTAGAGCCTGAGTCAGGGTCGGTGACACATGTAACACCCCTCTTTCGCCTTCTAACCAGACGTCCATAATAATCAAGGATTTCGGAATTGATTTGACTGCCGTGATGTCTTGTCCCTCCGAAGATGAGTGATGATTAGTCGTAACCCCAAGCATGGAACATCTTTGCCCTGTTATCCGAGCCTCTCACACGCTTTGTCCAGCCAAATGGTATTGGTACGGTACGGACCGAAGCCGGTAGGGAGATCGGCCTGGACGTTCCTTTCCTTTTCTCCTCGGACGAACAAAAGGAAAACGTCATGTTAAGAGCCACAAAGCACTGCCTCAAACTCCAATCTGAATGTACCGCAAGTTGTCGAAGTCCGCGTCGAGAGGTTAAAGCGTCCAGTTTGGTCACTGGCAGGGCATGAGAGGCATGTCATTTAAGTTGCCGAAAATGCGGCTTTCACATCCTCCGAAATTCTCGAGATGTAGATAGAAAATGACACCGGTTTTCTGCTGAAATAATGGGGAAATGCAAGATCGAATAAGTACTTTCTTCGGTGAAAAAAAACGTGGGAGAGCCGTACAAGTTCGCCCAGAATGCACTGCCTCATACTAGTAGACACGAGCGCGGCCGAATTTCATTCCAGTCTCCACAATTAAACGCTGCATGGACGTATACAGGATCTAATCCTCCGGATTTGTCTAGGACGGATGTCAATTACCATGATTGTTTTCAGAAGTAATGTTCTTACTCTCAAGAACCGCTCTAAGCCACTCGGGGAGGAAGGCTGACGAAGAGGTTGGTCCGAGGTAGCTAGGAAATGAATAGGATGAGTCGATCCGCTATGCTCAATTCGCGCAAAGTCTGGTAGAGAGGAAGACTGACTGGCGAAGTGTTTTGTTAGCGCGATATTGCACTTATGTCCGCAATTTTGACTGAGTGAATTCATCGATTCACATTATCGAAGTCTCGTTAATGGCTTCGCTTCGTCCAGTAGATGTAAATCAGCCTAGATTAGCCTTTCAGAATCCTGTTGAAGACGCTGTAGAAGCACAGATGGACATCAAAGACGAATTTGAAGTAATACGGTAGTCCATGACAGAGCTTTTCTCGACGAGGCATGGTCGGATTAGGTTATGATTCTGTGTATAGGTGCGTTTGTTAGTCAAGTGCAAACTTCACAGAAGGCTGTCTGAATATTACCTTCATAGATGTGGAACCGAAAAGAAATATGATTCCGAGCGCATGTGCCAGCCTGGATGACAAACGTCCCAGTAAACTGCCATTGCATCGCGTCGTTTTTCATCTTGTTTAATCCGCATGGTATTCGATCTTCTATCCGTGATAGTCATGCATAGTCGACAGCCATCAGAATATAGCTTGTGAAGTGTGTTGCAGCAACGAGGGCCTAATGTCAAGGCAAGGCCAACGGTATGATGTTCCAGTGTTCAGCCACGTGGCATTACCATGGTCAACCTCCTTGAACAGTGACGTCAAAACTAAAAGTCGTTTCGTATGCAATTGATGTCGATTAATGCACATGCTATTTCCTTTAACAATGTTGTAAATAAGTTACAGTGCGAGAGAAGTCGTACTTGCTAGCAGAATATATATTTCGATCAACATTAGTACTAATGAAGCATTCTCGACCAAGCTTCAAACAAACGGAAGAGCTACTAGGGGAAGGAAGACAAGCCACCAAGCCCGAAATAGCGTGCTATACCCTTCCTCATGCAGAATGCGTTTCATGCAGTCTACAAACCCGATGTACGGATCGTCCTCACTTCTCAATCTAAAAAATGGATTTAAGCTGATGTAAGGGATGACTAGAGCCTACATCGAAACTTACCCTATTACATCTTCCTCTGCAGCTGAGTATACAGCATTGTCATGTATTTCAACATCCTCATCCTGTGCTGCTGATGAGTAGCCGAAGGATGAATGGTTCCTTTGGAGAGAAAGACGAGTCGATATGACCTCCAGAGGGCAGATGATGAGCGTGCTGACAAATGCCAGCCCCAAGTATAGGCTTAGTCGAGCGACGCTGAACGGCTGACGCGCGCTACCTTGCTCCTCATCAACCGTCGAAGGAAGTATAAGGACACGTAGCGGATGCATGAATAGAATAACGTAGAGAAGTCGGGTAACTTCCGAGATCATTAAACCTGGTGTAAGGAATAAGATCCAAGGACGCCGACGCTCGGTCGCGGTGAGCAAAACCCGAAGAGAATAGATGCCGTTGATCCATGGTAGTTTGAAAGGAGTAGTTATTGAACTAGAATTGTATCCATTAGCTATCTATTTCCAATTGCCTATTAGGCTCTGAAACATACCGATTTGTTACGATGGCCACAGGTAGAGAGATAATCATCATGAAGAGGCTATAAGCAAGACGGTTCCATACACCATCTACGGGAGCAGAATATTTGTTATTCGCCCCAGTATTCAGTGAACCACCTCCCGACGAGATGAGGATGAATGCCGAGATGACGAAGGAAGTCAGCACGCTTGGCACTAGTGGTATCCTTGGTATGAGAATTTCAGAAGTCACTTCAGATAATGTTAAACGTACTTAGTCCCTTATAAAGACCTGGCCATCCTTCTAAACGCTTAACCCTCATGAACATAGCGAAATAAGAGTTGATGACAGGCCCAGTATGGGGTTGCACACCACCTTCGCCATCAAGTTGTAAACCTTTAGGGGTGTAGTTGGCTCGGAAGCGCACGAGCACTCCTGCTAGCGGGACCGCCAGCAAAAGAGACGCAGCATAGACAAGTATCAGCCCTGATATGAAGAGAAGTGTCTCGCCCGCCATTTCTGAAGGAGACAGTTGTGGTGTTGGTGGTGGTGGTAGGAAGGCAAGATGTGTTGCGCAGTCGAATGTAGCCGCTGCGGTGTAGGATTAATGATGGTCTTACGCGTCATACCTGAATGCGGTATAGGTTTCCGTAAAAGACTTACATCTCAAAGCTAGTTCAAGTGTGTTAGAATTTTGGATAAAGCCATCCTTGTTATTCAACGTGCACAAATAAATGTTATCGGTCATTTTGTACAAAGGTACAGAGCTTCTGAGTTCAGAAGAATTATTGACTGAAAACAATCCAAATTCGGTATATTCCGTAGCTTAACTGAACTAATTAATAGATCAAATTAGGTAACTGTACATTTATTAAAGGTATTATCCAACTTAAATTCGGCTTAAATACATATGTTTAGACTTCCAAATATGTATATATACGTAGGTAATTTATTAACACAACTTACCAAACAGCCGTATATTTCAGGTTTGACTTCTCAATTGCCATGAGGTATAGCAAGTACGTCTGATACGACTTGCGTGATGCAAGCTTCAGCGACCGACGTGAAATTTTGTAAGCACTGGACTCTGCTGTGTACTCTTACTATTGAGCCCATTAATTCGTTATATAAACATACACAGGATGTCGTGACTTATCTCAACTTGAAGCCACAAAAGACTATAATGCGCCTTGAGCCTTGACTTTGGCTTGCACAGCTCATCACCTTGAGGTACAGAACTTTGCTCTGTGCTAATTGGTGCCTCCTTTTATTCAATGATATAGCTGGAAATTTTCCGCTTTCCCGGTAACTTGCCATAAATCGCTTCGAAGACGTTACAGGTGTTAGGGCACCACAACCCAAAACTACGGAATGCGGTACCATGGGGCAGGCTATCACCTTCAAGTCGCCGATATACAATGTACAACATTTGCTTTACCATATCTACACTTTGAATGTTCTCTGAGTGGAACGAAGCTATCATTACTACTCTTCAAAGGTGAGTACTCAAGAAGCCTTCTTATTCAAGGCACCAACTGATCGTGTTTTATCTGCAGTGACTAGTATCCCGGTATCTCCTATTGGACATTGTGAATTCACCTCGAGGAAGCCTTTCGTGAGATAGGTGAATCGGATCCGAACGATCTTTTTGCATGACATGACAATGTCGCACTCTTCTACCTATCATCAACATTCAATATTGCGCAACAGATCACAAATCAGTCGATTTTCATGGTAGGACTTGCAGGATGATAAGTACGCCTGATGTAGACCGGCGTTCCGAAAACGCACACGTCCGCTACGAAGATGCGTGTGTTGTCGAGGTCTGCTGTCATAGTGAGTTTTTTCAGGGATGTCTATGGGTAGACATAACCTGACGATTGACTCACAATGTATTGATAGGACCAATATCACCCTTCCTTGGCTGGCGCTTGTACAGGTATCGTTCTCCGCTTGGCATACCCTCGGCATCGCTCACTGAGTCCGCCCGGGGTTAGCGAACCCGCGGGGGTTCTTGACCACCGTTGAATGACTGAGAATGGTTGGTGTTTGCTTTTTCGTCGACTTAAATTTATCTCTAACTTTTCGAATATATCAATGCTGCGCAAGGTCTGTCACAAGCAACACCATACGTTTCTTTGTGTGCGGCATACCGTCTTCGGGGGAAGCGATTGTTAGCTAGACTACCTCCGTTCACCAAGCTACGAGCGTTGTTTACGCTTATCACATCTTTCGCCCTGGAAAGTTCCGTGTAACAAAGGAAGAAAGAGGACCCAAAGGAGAGGGCCCATTCTATGGACGAATTATTTATCCTTGCGGCAATGTAACATCCACAACCGTGACGACAAAGGAACACGCATCTCCAACATGCAGCCGACATCAAAAACAGGGGCACCGTCTTTTCAAGCGTAGTGCACTCCGTGCTCTTTACTTTCTATCGCGACCCGGATTTTTTGCCTTCGGTTTAACTTCATCTGGAACAAGAATTTTGCCTCGACATATTATGAGGACGTTTGCTGTCCATAATCAGGCTTGGTCGCTCGAGCCTAGCTGCCTAGACTTGGGGAGCGTCTGCTATCTGTAGGTCTTCGCCCTAGTGCACGCGGATGAGACACCAGGTGGGAGCCTTCAGGGCCACATATCGAATCGCTGCGAGTACAACACTAGCTCCCTTCTTGACAGATGCCAGTACCATCGATTTCCCATGTCCTACCAAGAGGGCAATATCTCGAAGCATCCTCCGCTGCAGCGACGGCGCATTCCGTCCGAGGCCGGGACTAGGGGGGCATTGTTGGGGCAGATGCGGGGTACCCTGCTCGGTTTAGCTGGGCGCATCATTGGTTGATCGAACGCGTAGTCCTTTCGGCTTTCGGGAAGGGTTCTTGCACCATGGTGCGCTGGGCCCGTCCTTATTTCTGGTTCTACTGCGCGCCTGATAATGAAGAAAGAGCTCCCAGGACTTCGATCCATGATCTTACCACAAGACGAGCGATTCTCTCCGAGGATGATTTCCTTCCCTAAACTTCTTTCCAATTACGGATATCGAGTTCCTTACGTTCTTCTACCCCTGGTATCGTCAGAAGCGCGGAACGGAAGCCTTCACCATTGTGTGCGTGGTTGACTATTCTCTCATCGCCTGTGGCTGGTAGGTGTCAGTCTGGTTCCGCATAGCAAGTGGTATAATTTGTAGGTCAGCTGTCATGTGGCTTTCGTTGGGTTCGCATTCCATTAGATCAAGCGTCACATGCTATTGACTATCGTCCCCTGCACACACAATAGATACCCAGACGTACCGACTACTCGCTATATCCCCCTTACTGTTCAAGAACGAAATGTGCACATCAATCTACATATATCTGCTGTCCAAGGTGTTTGATCGAACGATTGAAGTCGGCAATGTTTTGGGATTTCGTTCGACGTCCGCGGACGAGAGGTCGAGATGTCAAACGCTTGGCAGTCGAAGCTGAGCAGACGTGCATGTTTACTCTGCGAGTGAACTCTGCACGAAACCCCCTCCAGCCCGCCTCGTACTAGGCCTCTCATTTATCCGCAATCTGGACGAGGCTATGCCTAGACTAAAGCTCAGACGGAAGGGAGGATGAAGGGCTAGGTCGCTGGTTAGTCAATATGTGAGAGACTACAAGTAAAAATGTCATTGTTATTTGGCTCAACAAACTTTCCCGCAGCTTTTGTCTGTTCTCACTGGGCCATAAACAAGATGATCGCCTAGTGACCCTTTATTTTCGATGCTCCCTTTTTTTACAGTAGAGTGGCGTATATCTTATCCTTTCTACGGGGGGCAAGGCGAATGGCTAGTACCTTTGCAGATACGTCTGATTAATTACGTGGTAAGCTTAGAGTTTCTTCAATTTTCATTGCTATCTTCCGTCGATGTCAGGTACCAGAAACTCTTCGATCCTTCATTGGTTCATGCGATAGCCCAATACTAGTAGAATCTGAGGAGGTTACACCTCGGCGGTAATGAATCATTGGGGGCGTGCCGAGGACCATCATATGCGATTATCCCAAGGTCTGCTCTTTACCGAATTACTGCTTCGTACTAGCCTAAATGAATTTTGCGTCGTATGTAGTGTGCAGGAAGTTGGCAAGCGCCCAGTGCTTCGGCCACACCAAGAACGAGAAAGAGGAAGTCGTGGTTCGCTATGCGATTCATCATATGTCTAAACCTGGATGGGGAACGCTACCGTTGTCTGGAAAGAGCGACTGACTAAATATCCTGTGCGTTGCTTTTTTGAACTTTAAGGTACTATTTCATTCACTTGTCTGTGTGGGCTAACCCCCCCCCCCCATACCAACCTTCTTTGATTCTCCCTCTCTTTCCTCTCCTCTTCCTCATCATATTTTCGTCGCCTCCTCCTCAACCTTTCTTCGTCTTTTTCGATGCTCTTCTACCAGAAGGATGACTTGGGCAGCAGTGCGGCGTACAGGTCAAGGTGGACGCGTGGAGCCTGACATAACGAGTCAGTCATGATCTCTAGACTCTGTAAGCTCTGTGTTCAGGTTATTCCATATGCATTCGATAGTTACGGGCCGTTTCCTTCGCCCTCTCATGCTGCGTTTGTGCTTCTAGGCTACACTCCATTACTATCTCTGCAGTTTTGAATTCTAGTGATAGACTATATCGAGCAAGTCCGACAATATTGTCAACTCTTCTTTCTTCGTAGATCGTATTCCCTGTTGTTAATTGAGCACTTTGAATCTAATGTTAATAAACTACTTTGCGGTGCAACATGTTGAGTTCTTAATGTCTTTCTCCGCACTGTACCAAAGTCAGCCATAGTCCGTTGGCTTCCGTGCAGTACGCTAACTTTGCTTATTTCCTTCAGAGATAGCTCAAGGAAATAATATAATTGGAGAGGCCTGGGAGTTTTGCCACTCGTGTCGCGGGTTCTGCTCGTCGACCTCTTTCGTCTACGGCCATCATCGAAGTCGTCCATTGTCTTCATCAAACATTTTGAAGAAAACTACGCCATAGAGTACAAGTTGAATAAGGGTTGAAAGTCCTTTATGTCTTCTGGAGCGGAAGTGACGAATGATATAGATGCAAAGGTCAGATCCCTGTACTATTTGCATCGCTTAATTCTCCTCATACAACCTATAGAGAGCACTTTATCTACAACAGTTTGCTTTTAACCGACAACAAAAAGCAACAACTGATGCTCAAGGTACATCCGGCTCTTCCACTCCCATGAATCAGCCAGATGGCTACCCTCCAACTCCTCCCGTACAATCGCGAGACGCCACCTCGAGCTCTCGTTTCTTCCCCGTGCAACCTTCGAATGGGACTATACTTGTCCCTAACTCGAGCCCTATGAGACATAATACGAGCGATGGGCCTTATCGACCATATCAATATACATCTGATGGTGTTGGGGTGCCAGGGCTATTCCCCCAGAATGGTTGGGCACAAAAAGCAAGAGGTCGGGTCGATCCACTTTCTAGACCTAGCGGTTTCGTCGCGTCCACAGATGTAAATAACGCGAATGTCACGCGTTTCAATCCTGGAACGTCGAGAAGAATAGCAATTGACGATGACGGCTCTGATAAGGAACCGCCACGCAAGCGTGCCAACATTAGGCAGACTTCAGACTTACTTGACTCGGCTCCTAATTCTCCAGAAGTAACGCGGCCGGGACAGAAACGCAAGTTACCGACTAGCTCATCTGTTGCAGGATATTCTCCACCTTCGTCAGACGAATCACTACCTGGCCCCTCGAAGTCTCGAATCGTCCGCGGGGAACGTCCAACAGTGAAATCGTCTAGCTTGGAAGATGACCCAGACTTCAAGAAGTTTGCAATGGGTTTTGCTTGGCTTCCCCGCGATGATGTCAAAGGTGCATACCGGAAAAGTAACAGTAATGTGAAGGATGCGACGGCGATGTTGATAGATCCAAACTACTACCCAGGTTCGCTACGTTCTTATGCTGAACCCCAACCTGCAGCATCGCCTACACCATCCCGTTCTATTGTCGTATCGCCATCTATCATCTCGTCCTCTTCATCGACCCCTCACGCACCCCTTGTAGTTGGGAAGATGAAGGAAGTAGATCAAGAACGTGAAGCTGCACGAGCATCTGCGAGGGAAAAAGCCGCGAAATCGAGCATCTACAAGATGCGGGCTGACCTTGATCACAAGTCACCGCCTCCAATTTCTGCCCCTTCTTCGTCCATACATGTATTCAAAGTGGACGATTCTCCCGTTCAGCCTCGTCGTAGGGGCGGTAGATTGCAGAAGCTTAGAGTAGAGTCCGATGCAGAGGAGTCTGGAAAAGATGACGATGAAGGCGAAACTGAAACACCTACCAAAAAGGCAAGAGGGGTCGATTATGAGCAGAAGGCACTAGATTGTTTAAATACATACGGCATTGACGCCTTACGGGAGTTCACAGGTCAGAATATTACTTTCTGTTGTAGTTCACTGCCTAATGGGTTGCTCAGGTTGTACTCTTGATCAAGCGAACAAGATAATTTCTCTTAGACCCTTCAAATCTGTGGAAGACTTGGAGAACAGATTGCAACAAGGAAGAAAGAGAGCAGGACCAGCTGGGATCAGTCCTCGCATGTTCCAGGATTGTGTTGATACCCTAGAAGGCTATGGCACTGTTGACCAAATTTTGCTAGACTGCGAACGCATCGGCATTGACATCAGGCGAACTATTGCTGCATGGTCTAAAAAGGGGAAAGGGAAGGAGCGTGAGGACTCT
The DNA here is from genome assembly GCA_910574555.1 of Trichaptum abietinum. NCBI lineage: Eukaryota > Fungi > Basidiomycota > Agaricomycetes > Hymenochaetales > Trichaptaceae > Trichaptum > Trichaptum abietinum. Next base: position 2,662,904 of record CAJTBE010000005.1, on the reverse strand, counting down.
TTAACTTCGCACTCATCTTCTTTGGATGAAGAGGTGGGGACGGATGGTGCGCTCAGTATCGTGGCAATATCCGCAGCGTCTCCTACCAAAGGGCTGGTTTCAAAGGCCCCTTCCTTACTTTCGGACGGTGTCCAGTTGAAAGACTATCAACTAATGGGCCTGAGTTGGTTGAACCTATTGTATACCAAAGAGTTGAGCTGCATTCTCGCGGATGAAATGGGTGAGTATATCTTGACATGATCTATAATGATCACTTAGAACTCATATATGATTACCAGGCTTGGGCAAAACGATACAAGTAATAAGCTTCTTTGCTCATCTTAAGGAACGAAACATCCGTGGTCCGCACCTCGTCGTTGTACCGTGCGTCCTCATAATCTCTGCCGTGGTTCTAGTTTATCCATCGCCTCCCTTTTAGATCTTCAACGCTTGAGAATTGGTGTAGGGAATTTGAACGATTCGCGCCATCGATATCCGTTCAAACCTACTATGCTGGTAAAGAGGAGAGACCAAGACTTCGGGATAACCTTTTGCAAACACGACTTGGAAAACACAATATGGCCGGAAACCCGTGGGAGGTTCTCATTACGACTTACAATCTTGCTGTCGGTGATGAAAGGGACAAAAAATTCTTCCGTAAGATTGCTTGGAATGTGCGTATCGTTTACAATATTGTCCTATTTTATCCCTCATTTCGTTACCTACAACTTAGACCTGCGTTTTTGACGAGGGCCATATCCTAAAGAATTTCCAATCACAACGCTACAAGGCTTTGATGCACATTGATTCTGGATGGAAGCTGTTGCTAACGGGAACTCCGTTGCAGAATAATTTACAAGAGCTAGTGGTACGCTTCTCCGTTTGCTTCTAAATCTATGAACGTTCTATTTAAACGCGGATTATGAACTTGTCTAGTCTCTTCTCAACTTCATCCTACCCGATCAGTTCGGTGACAAAGTGGACTCTTTGCGCACAATCTTCAAGGTGAAGGGCGATTCGAAGGTGTCGTTACTTGCTGAAGAACGTGTTTCGAGAGCGAAGCGGATGATGACACCGTTCGTGCTCCGTCGTCGGAAAGACCAAGTGAGTACGGATCGCTGATATGCCTCTGCTTTCTGCTTATGGTACGCTTTCAGGTTCTCAAAGATCTTCCCCAGAAGACAGAGCGTATTGAATGGTGTGAGATGAGTTCTCTACAGCGATCAATTTATGGCGACGCGATGCAACGTTCTCGCAAAACGATATGTGAACTCACTGATGGTGCAGAGGAAGGGGCCCTGTCAACAAATGGGCCCGACACGCAAGCGAAAGGGAAATCGCTACAGAAAGAAGGTCGAGGTAATGCACGCACGAAGGAAAAGAAATATTTAGAGAACAGTTCCAACGTACTCATGGATCTCCGGAAAGCCGCGTCACATCCTATGCTTTTCCGGTCGCATTTCACAGACAGCACATTAACGTCTATGACGAATCTGCTGTTAAAGGAGCCGGACTTTAAGAAGCGCAAGGCCACATTTCAGTTTGTAAAAGAGGATATGGAAGTTATGACGGATGCCGAACTACAGAACTTCTGTAAAATGTACAAGGTATAGCCGTGTTTCCTATTTCTTGATTAACTCATTACTGACGTAGTCCGACATGCAGTCCATGCAGAGGTATTCGTTAGATAACGATTGCTATCTTCAATCTGGAAAGGTGAAGAAGCTGCTTGAATTATTAAAGAAATACGGATCGGAAGGCCGAAAGTGCCTGATATTCTCTCAGGTATGAATCCTTGTTGACGTTCATGATGGATAGTTATATTGACAACGACCTCTGTGACAGTTCACTCAAATCTTGGACATCCTGCAAGTGATCCTAAAGCAGCATTCTATCAAGTTTCTTGTCCTAACTGGTTCCACACCTGTTGACGTGCGGCAGGGATTGGTTGACGAGTTCACAGAAGACAAGACCATCCCCGCCTTCCTTTTATCGACAAAAGCTGGTGGAATGGGCATAAATCTGACCGCTGCTTCCGTTGTCATCCTCTTCGATCAAGATTTCAATCCTCACAACGACCGCCAGGCTGCTGACCGAGCCTATCGCATTGGGCAGAAGAGAGACGTCGAAATTGTAAAGCTCATCTCTCGCGGAACTATAGAAGAGGACATGCTCAAACTAGGGGAAACCAAATTAGCGTTAGACGAAGCTGTGGCCGGCGACTCTGACGGAGACGTGGAAGCTGGTGCGGGAGAGTCAAAGGTAGAGAAAGTCATGCGTTCCAGCTTGATGGATTCGCTGCGGCGACACTTCAAAGAGGAAGATCTTCTGAAAGAGACTCCACGGGTTCCGGAAAAAAACTCATCATTGTCGAAAAGCTCGTCGCAGAAGAAGTCATCATCATCATCAAAGACCATCCCGCCAAATAAAGGCTGTTCCTCGTCGATTAAAAAGAAACCGAAGCAGAGACAGGTGGTTGACTCGGAATCGGACAGCCCATTAACGGACATAGAGGAGTCGTAAAGACAATTACTAGACTTGTCCTTGTTTGCATCGCATCTTCATCTTTTTCATCTCATCTTCAAATCTGGGCATCCATCGTAATGTAGCACTACATTGTCAATCGTTATCGTCGTTATATTATTTCCGCGTAAAGTTGTCAGCTATCTAGTATCTAGAAAAGGAAATCATAGTTAGTTGCTTTCTCGTGATCTCTCTTCATTGTACCATGACTATCTACAGCTTGTATGTCTTCGATCGGTTGGTGCACATCAAATTTTAAGTGTCGATTTCTATGCATAATTGAAGCTGAATCGTAGACATTGCACATGTGTCTACTATCATGACTGGCATCGCACCAAACGACCAAAACCAGCAGTGAAAGATGCGATCCTTCCGGGTGTCTCGCGTACTGTTTCATATCAACCACCTGCTACTGAGGGCACCAATACTTCGACATTCAGCAGCCCGAGGAACACGCTAATATCAACCTCAGGGATCGTGGTGGCAGTCAATGAAGAATTGGATGCAAGTAAATCAGCGGCAAACAGCATTGCACCTTCACAGCCAAGCACTGCTCTTCCTTTCGATGAAGAGGCGAAGCTTGTGTATGGCGTGATTCTGTCTCTAAGGAATATGATGAAGAAGCTTTCCAAAAGGTGTGTCAACTCTGGTAATCTTCATTTTAATAAGCTCCGAGTCATTTCTATGTTTTTAAGTAGGGACGAGAACTTTACTGCATATCGTACTTCAACTTACAAAATGCACCTTTACGAGACGCCGACGCTGTACAAGTTCGTACTTCTGACAGATCCGAAGGCAGACTCTTCACCAACCTCCCCGGCTCCAGTTCGCTTGCTTTTACGACAAATCTATGCAGGCCCCTTCCTGGAGTTTGTTGTTCGAAATCCGCTGGCGCCCATGGACTCCCGCACGCAAGGAATTGATAATGAACACTTCCGGGCTAGTGTAGATCGACTTATTAGAGGAATGTCAATATTCCAATGACCTTCGCTAGTATCAACCCTGACTTTTACCCTTTCTGATACCTTCTGCACTTTGATGTTCCAGTCGATTGAGCGTATTATAATTCTTTGTAACAAGATTCGGACAGCGGAGGGATGAATAAAACCACAACTTTAAACTATCTATAATTTCAGTCAAGTCATACGTTAATCTTCAACAGGATTCAGGACATGATGGACGGAATTCGGTAAGTACCGTGCTAGTCTAGTTCCATAAAGTCACTGGCAGCACTTCCAATGGCATGGTATCTTTATCACACATCAGGAATATCTGGCAAAGCATCTCTCGCACAGCGTCCTCGACAAATTGACGCGAAACATAGCCATTCACAAATTAAACTATCTCATGATACTGTAGAGTCCAACACAGATTGAAGGATAACTTATTGACAATTGTGAGCTTCTCTCTCTCACCTTTCATGAAAATTTCGCTTTAAGCATAGCCTTATGATGATTGCTGTGCGTTGACGAACTCCTTATTCGTTGGACGTATACAGTTGGATCCTTGCCCGCGTGAGTCAAACTTGAAGGAAGTTGATCTGAGTATTTGTACTTTATTTGCACAACATAGCCGGGAGGTAAACAGTTTCTAAATATAGTATAAGACTGCCACGGGTTCCGGACGATGTTCATGCGTACGTTCGCGCCAAAACCTTCTTTCTTGTTGACCGCCAACACTAAGACTCAACTCGCGCTCGCCGTCGCTAACAATGAGCAAGAAGGCTGCAAAACCGAAGGACGAGATTGCCTACGAGATTCGCGACATTGTACTCGCGAAGATACGCGGTTTCCCAGCATGGCCTGCCATGGTCAGTTTCTGTGCTCCCCACTACGCATCGCGTAGAATCCGCGCGGAATCTCTTCGGACTCGTCTTCTCATGCTCTTATCTGTCTAGGTTGTTGATCCTGATAGTGTTCCAAAAGAAGTTGCTAAGGAACGCCCTCAGGGCAAAAAGCAAACCTTCTATTGCGTGCAGTTCTTCCCCGCTGGTGACTAGTGCGTATCTGACTTCATATTCGCGAAAACCTTTTCTAACCAGCCTGGAAAGCTCATGGGTGCTTTCTAGGGACCTTTCCAAATTGAAGAAACACGAAATCGAGGCATACATAGCTGAACCTCACAAAAAGAGCGGTGACCTGATGAATGGTTATCGCATCGCACTTAACCCTGAAACATGGGAGCAAGAGCGTGAAGCATTGCGTATGAAGGCTGAGGAAGATGAAGCGGAAGAAGAGGTCGACGAACTTGAGGGTGAGGAGGAGGCCGATGACGATGACGAAAAACCTGTCAAGGCGAAAAAACGGAAGCGCGATCCAGAAGCAGGTACGAAAACCAAGGCCAAACCCAAGAAGGAGAAAGCAGAGGGTGAAACTGCACCGAAGAAGAGGAAATCAGTCGAAAAAGCGGACAAGCCTCCCAAGGCGTCAAAGAAGAATGGGGTTAAGTCGAAGGCGCTAGTAGAATCGGAGGATGAGGGTGACCACTCAGCAAATGCGGGACCCAGTACGAAGGCTTCTCCCCCTCCTGCAAAGAAAGTGAGACGCGATAAGAAAGATGAGGGCGATGGTGAGTTTTCGTGTTTTATGGTTTTACTTCTTCATATGACTGATTTATTTTCCATGACAAGGCGAGTTTGCGCGCGATCCTGAAGCTCAGAAGGTCAAAGAATGGAGACATATACTTCAGCGCGCATTCTTAGGCAAGGTAACAACACCCAAAGACGAGGTCTGTTCTTTTTTCTGGACAATTATAGCTGAAGCTTGCTGACATTCTTTTTGTATGCAGGATATGCCGCAATACAATTCTGTGTTTACGCAGGTTGAAGAATTCGAAATGTCTCTTAAGTATCTACAGGTTTGTAGGGATTTTTGTTGATTTTTTTTAAAACATACTTCCTTTTTATGCTAACGGGCCTTAGTTCCTTCTACTTTTTGGATCGCATCGTTTTTGTGAAGCCATTCTAACTCCTATTGTTTTAGCTTACGAAAATCGGAAAGGTTATGCGTCATATCTCCGCTCTTGACTCAGACAGGGTGCCTCGTGATAGCGAATTCAAGATTAGAGCCCGTGCACAGGCCCTTGTCGACAAATGGCACACTACGTTAGACAAGGAGAAGGGAAAACAAGACCACGGTTCGGCGAATGGCACTGCTGAGGCGGAGAGACAACCCACAGAGCCTGACCACACGGCAGCCGAAGATAAGGTCGATGCAAACGGCGATATGAAGATTGACGAAGGGCCAGGCGACATATCCTTTGCTGCAGAAAGTGCTATTGGAGACATAACAATGTCAGAGGCGGCGTGATTGTACTAATGCTGCATGATGCGATGAGCGACGGGGCGCGAGCTGGTGCCAAAGGTCGAGGTTGTTTAGCGCGACTTTCGCTGCGTCTGCTGCTGCATTTTGACAAAAAAACCGGCCAACTTGATTGCAAAGCGAAACCATCCTCCTCTTCCCTCCTTCCTGTTATCTCTGTTGCAAAGACTGTACGAGTTCGCTCCTTCTTCCTATCCTCCCTCTTTTGTTCAGCTTAATATTCTAATTATTTCTCTTCTCCTCGTTTTTCTTTTGTGTGAAATGGTGTTGATGAACGATGTACATGACAACTTTACATTCAGGCGTGCTCTTAACCGTGCAAATATTACTGAAATCATCCATAGCTGCGTTGAATACTTGAAGAGTTAAGACCATTTCCGCTGAGGGATTCTTCTTCCTGCATAATCGGCGACAACTGACAAAGGAATATGCAAGGAAGAGATGTCTGAATTATTGAGCAAGAAAGCGTTGCCAGCCTCGAGGCTGTTCAAATTGTCTTTTTGTGGAGTCATAACGAGCCACCTTGCTGAGTACGCCATCACTCCAGGTCACGACGAACAAGACTGTATTCGAAATACATGGTACAGAATGTACCCCTTATAATTGGTGCTGAAAGCAGAATGGATGTATCAATAAAAGATAGGTAATAATGAGCAATTAAGAGAGACACACCTGAAACAGAACACTATCGATCCCAGCACCACAGATATCTGGTGTTTGATACAAATACACAGCCCGAAACAGCTTCTCACAGCTTCGTCAAAGAGCGAATGATTCCGTCGCCTTCCACGAGGATGCACGGCCCTCCAAGGATGACGCGGTCCTCCAAACCAGCTTCCTTGATATATTCACGTACAGCTTCGTCTTCAGCGCCAGGCTGGAGCCACAGCGCCGGAACGTTCAGCTCCTTCGCAGACTGCAGAATACCAAGGGTGACCTGGGTGCGGTACCACAGTTAGCAAACGAGTGAGAAATCAGACAAATCGAAAGATGAAGCGTACCTTCGGCGGTGTAATAATGCTGACAGAAGTTTCCGAAGGTGCGGGTAGCTCCTGCAACGTCTTCACTGCTTTTACGGTTTCTAGCTCTTCCTCCTTCTGTGATAGAATGTAAGCATCTCGGAAAATGTAAGGTATGACAGGAAATGATATAAGAACCCCGATAATAACATTGATCTCACCGGGTGTACAGGAGTGACGCTCAAATCGCGAGCCTGATACCACTTCAAGACCCTCGTCCCATATTTCTTCTGGTCCTTCGAAGCACCAACTACAGCAAAGTATGGAGAAGAGAGGAATGTCTTCTGGATTCCTTCAACAGTGGCCATGATCTATTGCGAATGCTTCAGATGTGATCTCCAGTGATAAGTGCAAGTTGCAATGTAATACGAGCCCACTGACCTCAGTAGGAACCCTTTTATGCCAAGCGCGCGCAACGATACTTGCCAGCATTATCGATTAGAATGTTCAGCAAGGTATTGCGCGATGTTGGGTGCCACATGTTGGTTGCTGGCGAAGGTATTACTGACTCTATAGAGTCAGTTCTACAGGTAGAAAGTCTGCACGAGAAAATAGTGGTGCCTGTCGGGCAGGAACGCGGTCCTTGAACCATTTACCCGGACCGAATATAGTAACTTCAAGTTGTACCTCAGGCTGTGATGTCATCTGACAAATCTTATGGTGTCGCCATCGAGTTGAACCTGAAGGCCGTTTCCTCCAATCCTCTCATCTCTCCAGCTGGGCCATTAGAAGGATATGTTGCTATAAGCAGCCTTTTACGACCACCAATCTATCACAATCCATTATTCGGTAGGAGACAAATTTCTTTCTTTCTAATTAACTTCACCCTTTGATTATACTCCTCTTCTTTCAATTCTTCAGTGAACGTTGTAACTCAGAACGCTTCAGCTGCGATTCTCACAGGATCGACATCGAAGCCTTCCTTTTTGTTCTGGGAAAAAGTACACCAGAAGCTTAGCTCATTAGAAGAAGAAAAGTGGCTATTGCGTGTCTTGCTAGCATCTCATACCGTTTTGAATAATGAAATGAAGAATGCGCACATACGGTATGGTCAGCTCGACTTTCTGTGATATATTTCTCATTGTGCCTCTTTAGACTTCAAGTCGGCTTAGCATTCGTTCATCTGGCAGTCCAGAGCCAACACCGCGAGATTCGCCAACACACCTTGTCTGGAATTGAAGAGGAGAACATGAAGTCGCCCCGCACGATCCACGCAATAATTCCGGCGGCTATAACTGATCAACTTAATCGGATAAAGCATCGGTCCGGTGGCAACGATGAAAACTTTTCAGAGAAACTACAGTCGCGCTTCTCTTCCCTCCTTCTTGCATGTGCAAGCTTCGGTATCGAAGTGGAGGCTGCAACGAAAGAAGAGTTACTTGCGGATTTAGTCTTACTGGCTCACCATCCTGAAATATGTGAGTCTTTCAGACGTGTGCTGCGTCATTATCTGAATGCGAATCAGGCGGGTCGTCGACAACACTCTGGATTGACGCTTGCCAGAAAGCGAAGACGGATCCCCGGGAGTTGATAAAGAGTCAGATTACTAGGCTCCTCAATCATGTGCTTGGTGCTAGCGAGAGCATCGTGAGTTATTCATCCTTTGTGACGGTTCATATATGACTCAAATTACTCGAATCATCGTAGGGCGGAACCTCTGCTGCTACCACACTGGCCTTCGTGGCTCCGGATGTGGTTATCCCTCCTTTGGTAGATCAGATATCGGAAGAACTCAAGCCTTTAAAATTTGTCTCACTCACGGCTACTGATATTTGCAATTTGGAAGACACCGGACGGAAGTGCATATGTTGACGGTACGTTGCTAAAAATCACTGTGGTTAAACAATGTTGACGACTGCTTCAGTGTTATCCTCCAAACAAAATAACGTTGTCGAAAAGAGGGGAAAGAATGCTGCAATAGAAAAATGGGAAGCAGAAATGTGTCAGTCCCTCGCAAACAAAAAGCCGAACAAGGCGCATCAAACCCTTTCTAAACAGGAGTAGGAACTCGTGAATACACAATAACGGAAGGAGTCTGAAATAAGGCGCAAAGTCAGCGAACTGTATCAGACTTCAAAGAGAGGACTGGCCCTCGTGAGAAGCATCGGTGACTCACGGGCGGAGTCATTCCCAGAGTTCTTCTCTTTAGTGATCAGTTTGTTTCTAGATGGTGTAACAACGCACGGCGCTGCGCTCTTGGGACAGGCGGCATTTGATAGCTACATTGTAAGTTATCTTCGAATGCATTAAGATTTCTTCCGCTCAGTTATCTCATTCTGGCTTAGGATCTTGGACGGTTTTACTCCGAGCGTCTTGGCACCTTTAAAACTTGGGTTGGAGTTGCCACTCTGAGGTGTCAGGGTGGAGCAATCGTCCCTGAAGAACTTTTAGTCGAACCCTTGAGTTGTAGGTGGAAGTGTTTATATTCAATTGATAGTATATCTAATAGTCAGATCAGCTTTGGCTCTTCGTGTCCTTTACAGACTGCGATCTTTGTCAGAGCAACAACCCTTTGACGCACCCACTACTCCTACTTTTGTCCGTTCCTCACTTCTGTAATAAAGGCAGGTGGCTTCACTTAGGGGGAACAAGAGGAGACTGCCGAGCAAACCGTCCTCATCGTCGACATCATTATATTCCACTCAGCAGAATGTAAGTCTTCGGTCGCAAGGACACTGAAGATTTAGGCTCATTAATTGACTGTCAGTCGCTGACACCAGATTCCCAAGGGCGCAAACGTTAATCGAGCGTCTTGGAGAAGAGCAATCCCGGGATATGGTTCCCAATCTCCTTCGTACTCTCAAGACCGATACTTCTGGTGTTGACAGACAAGGTATCTGGTATCAGCGGCAAAGCGGAGGTATCAGAAGATGAAGTGGAGTTTACCACGGTTGAATCTTGTTGTAAAGCTCTTACCGACGCTCTTGGAAAGGAGCGGAGAGATTGTGTACTCTCTACTCTATACGTTGTCCGACAGGATGCGGTCAGCGTTGTTTGACAATCTGCCATTCATATCTGGAAGGCACTGGTTCACAACATACCGAGGACTGGTATTGTTATGTTCTTTATGTGCTTTCTTGGTACTAATATGTTTTTCCAGTGCGCGAACTTTTGCCTGAGCTTGTTACGCTCCTTATCAATCTCCTCGTGGATGAGGATAGTAGCGAGTCGCAGGAGGTTCGTTGGCATAATATTTCGGCAATGGTGAAGATACTTACTCTTTTTCGATTGCATCACGTACTATAGGCGAGCTGTGCAGAAAGTTTGGCGAGCTAATCTTGGGAGAGATTGTCACCAGTCTTCGGTCGAAAGCCAGCTCCCCTGACAGTAGAATAAGGGAAGGCGTGTGCCTGGCGATGTGTGAGATCATGTAAGGGTGTTCTAATCTCTTGGGCCTCGTGTACTTTACTAACAAAATCCATAATTTTAGGGAAAACGCGACTGAGACTCAGAGTGAAGCGTATAATGATGATATTGTTGCTACAATTCGTACAGCTCTGGTGGACAACGAGGCGAGCGTTCGCTCTACCGCTGCGAAGGCCTTTGATGGCATACAAGAACACTTGGGAGCAAGAGCTTATCGACCAGACCATTCCTACCTTACTCGAAGCTCTTCGGCAACCAGGCGAGAACTCAGGTACTGCTTTACAAGCTCTAAAGGAAGTCATGAATGTACGTAGCCTGGATTTATCTCCGTTTCCAAGTTACTAATGAGGATATGAACTATGAAGGTTCGCGTAAACTCTGTGTCTCCCGTGCTTATACCTACCTTAATTTCAACGCCGATGACTGTCTTCAATGACCGCGCGCTTGCATCGCTGGTGACGGTCGCAGGCAATGCGCTCAGCAAGCGTTTAACCCAAGTTCTTGGCGCATTAGTCAATAATATGGAGGAGCCCCCAGGATGAAGAACTTTCTTCCGCTATCGAGGAAGCGGTCAATACTCTTCTTGGCTCAATTTCTGACGCGAAGGGCTTAAACTCGCTCATGCTGCTTCTATTGGGATGGTAGGACGGTTATCATATTCGATACGATATTGTTCTAACTTTACCTCCCCTAATTTCGTAGGCTCAAGTCAGGAAATCCCACACGACGCGCAAGTGCCTGCGAATTGTTCGGCTCCTTCTGTGAAGAGAGTAGCTTGAATGACTCTCTCTACCACGTCGACTGGATCAGGCAACTTGTCTCTCTGATGGATGATCAAGAAGTGGTCGTGCACACTGCAGCATGGCAAGCCTTCGATGCCTTCGTCCAATCTGTACCGAAGGATGAGCTCGAGCCATTGGTCGTCACGCTCAGACGGACAATCGAGTCCGCAGGCGCTCCAGGGCGCTATGTGCCTGGCTTTAGCCTGCCAAAAGGTATCGCGCCCATGGTACCGATCGTCATCGCGGGCCTGACGATGGGCAGCAACGAGCAGCGCGAGAACGCAGCGTACGCGATCGGCGACCTCGTCACGCGCACCGAAGAGTCCGCGCTGAAGCCGTACGTCGTGCAGCTCATGGGTCCGCTCATCCGTGTCGCCGCGCAGGCGACGGCGTACCCGCCTGGCGTGAAGGGTGCGATCCTGAGCGCGCTGGCGACGATGCTGGATACAATCCTGACGTTCGTGAAGCCGTTCTTCCCGCAGCTGCAGCGCACGTTTGCCAAGGCTACTTCGGACCCGAGCAGTCTCGCCGTCAGGGGAAAAAAAGTAAGGTGTCAAGTGCTTTGGGCAGCATGATGAAGTCTGAGCCCTATGTCAACCCGGTGGCAACAGAATTAATATTTGGTGCAAAGATGGATGACAATGCTCTTGCTGCTAGCCATGTCAATGCCTTTGCATATGCGGTGAAAATTGAGTGTGGAGAAGGCCAGGGAAGCTTACATAGAGTTGTTTTCTGTACATAGTACAGTAGAAAGTATGTGATATAAAAAATCTACATACTCAAAACAACTCCGGGTAGTGGGCTATGCTGTGCATGCAACCACAGCCCCTCCCTCTGTTTATTATACACATGTTATAATTTATTTTTGGATCATAGATAGAGTCAGTACCCCCGGAGGGCCATAGTATATATATGCCACTGGCAGTCCATGTTTACACATGGCACGTAAAGTCCGAACCGAACGCAAGCAGGTGCAACAAATGGAGTTGTCGACACAATGGTGCCAGCGAGAATACATGGGACGATCAGAAGGGTGGTAAACAGCTATGACAAGTGTAAGCGAGGTGAAGTCTAATCAACAATATTGTGAAGCGCATTAAGGAAATCAAATCCAAGGAGAAAACCGACTATGGTGTCTATAAATGTGTATATGACTATATGTTTATAGTTCAGAAAAAAACCTCTTTTATAAGTGCTCTAATGCCCTGCTGGCAAGCTCGTAGCCAAGGAAGGTAGCGCCATTAGCGAAGGGTGAACTAAGGAAGGTTTCGATTGCATGAGAATTTGCATACATGCCGCAACGGAGTGGAAATGCCTCACCGAATTAGAGTAGGTACCAAGCCGCGAGTGAAAGCATTCATTCCTTCCGTGCGCCAGACTGTCCGGACGCAATCCAGAGTTGACTTGTATTTCCGGCCATCTGCGGCCGAGAAGCCATCGGTTTGCATGCGGGACTTGATCATGTCAATTGGGTATATCCAGAACCAAAGCTATCGGAGAAGAATGCACATTAACTCGGGATGAATGATATATTATGAGCAGCTCCTCACCGCATAGCCAGCAGCTGCACCGAATAGGACAGCCTTCACAGGGCTAACTTCTTCACGCTTCAGCCCCTTGCGGATTTCGCGTTGCATGAGCTTCTCGTACGCCCAGAAGTACGCGCCGTAGCCAATAGCTTCACGACACAAAGTAGCGACTTGACCCTTGTAGATTCCCGCAATGCCAAATTGAGAGTAAATTTTGCGGACAGCATCGGCAGGTCCTGAATAAATTTTGTTGTCGTTTGCCTGTATTTGCAGGCCTGTGTATACATGTCAGTAAGCACCTTAGCTCAAAAAACTGTGCACGTACGTATACGGATATGCTCCACTGGCCCAGACACAACACTGTTCGCTATACCGGCGACCGAACCCGCAAAAACCAATTGACCAGCTGATAATGTCTTCCCATCGGGACCTCCGCGACCTGACTTAGCATTTTGAAGAGCAAAGACACGCTTGGTATATTCTAGTGCTCCAAACTGAATCGAAACGCAAGCGCCAATACCGACGAGAGGCGAGACAGTTCCCTGTTGAAGAACGTCTTAGATCTGACATTATAGCAAAGCGTTGGAATGAACTACCTTGTAGAATGCAAGCGGCCCTTCATTCTTCAAAATTCCGGTAGCACAGTGTAGCATTCCCGAGTAGGTCCCCTTCGGAGCTGTTTGCATTCGCTACATAGTCATTTAGTTGTATGATTTAACAACGCCGAAGATGCCACTTACTACTTTGACTATATCAAAGGGTTGTCCAACGAGCACCTTTGTAAACGAACTTCGATTCAAAACCAACGTCGAGGCTGAAACTCTAGATTAAATGTGTAAAAAAACTTTACCTGTAAGATGCCACCAGCTGTACCGGCAGCCAAATCCTTCACGGTCTTTGTCGTTGAGTTTGTCTCTGCCATTGCTGATGAATTTTAGGATTTGCTTGCAAAAAGCGCAGAGCTGGAGGTTTGCTGCTAGGTAGCGGAGCGAGTCAGAGAAGGTGAAAATCAATTTGAAATATCTTCTTTATGGTTACCTAATTCGGTAATTATAATGAATTGACCTCGTGGTCATTGCGCATACAATTCCTTGCATTGCAAATAGTTAATAGTCTGCCAAAGTAATGCATACAACCGCACAGCAGTAAGGAAATAGATATCGAATGCCGAAGATTGAAATGTAGAATATGGTCGAAAAATGCTGAAGTCCCGCCGGAACTATCCCATTACGGCTCTAAATAATCGTGTCCAGTCCGAGTCCTTCGTCATTGTCGTGAGTAAATTACTGCTTCGCTTTCCGGTCTTTTACCGTCTTCCTCCTCGAGGAGTTCGAGGATGAAGTCCATGTCTTTCCCGCTCGTCTCCAGTACTCCCGCTTCGCTTGTTCTGTTTCCTCGTTCCACGATTGAGCAACGGCGTCGAACGGAGTTAGCCCCGGGGAGAATGCGGGTCGCGCTTGTGTGGAAGCGCTGTTTTTCATGTAGTCGGTCATGATACAATGTTGGAGTATAGATAAGATTGTCGTAGGCTGGATCGTGAATGTGTGGTGTCAATGCTCGGTCGTCGTGAAAGGAAACAACAATAACAGCGGAAGCACTGTTCTAGCACGGAGAAACCGGACGACAGCAAAGGTTTGAAAATAGGTTCCGGAGTCGGAGATGAGCCGCGGAATGCCTAAATCAGCTAGAGATCTTGCAGTAGACAATAGCAAGGTAAATCCGTACCTTTCGAGTCCGATGAGGCTCTATTGTTTCAGTGTCGTTACGCCTGCGCAGAAAGTCGTTACAGAAGGTACTGTTGTGAAGTAGTGGGGTGTGTATCGGTGTACTTGACGACGAGTGAAGTGTCTCTCTTATATGCTTGAGCTCAATGCTAGGGCTTATTAACCGCCTTTTTTGGTTCCATTACGACTGGTGAGATAATGCATGGATCAAAGACATGCGCTTTAGGTTCTGAGCCGATCCATCTGTAGTTCTTCCTTTCGCTATGCTTTGTGACAAGGTATTGGGTCTGCCTTACTCTTGTTCGACATCCGACCGCATAACACCTCATAACCTGACAGGATCACTGAGATGAGCATGAATATTAGCACATTATGAAAGTGGCATGAATATGAAACTAGCACAATCTGCCGTTCAGATAGATCATTGAAAGAGACTTATGTATAAACAGTAGCCGACAGTGATCGGATAGGTTATTGATTTCACTCACCTCAATGATATAGCGTCACTAAACGTGTTGTATGCCAGGAGAACGTCAGGATACGCTGTAGCGAGAAAATCCGGGGTATGAGATTATGAGCAGTGTAGTTCGTGCAGCCCATTCTGGCACAACTGTGAAGTCTTGGCCCCATTTATCGGAGGCGTGTCCGCCACGCTATCGGGACACGAGTGTGCCATAGATAAGATCACAGGCCATATCATTGCAGGTGCTGTGATATGCCATAACCTGCGGTGTTGAGGCGGAACTTTATTATATCAAGGCAAGGTGATAGCTTGAAAGAATATGTGCATCAATCAAAGGTGAAGCGGTGATTCTTGTTACCAGCGAGCTCGAAAGACCTTTTATTATCTTCCTGGCAATTTTATTAGGCGTGTAGGCAGCGATGGTGCTATATACAATAATATCAGTGTGTCCTGCGAAGGCGACGAACTTTGAGGCAACTCTTGCATGATCGATCTGCGGCATCAAATCCCTTTGAACAACATGATTGAATGAAGTATTGAGTTCGAGGAGTGAGATAGCAATGTTTGAGGTGCTGATATGCGCATATCGCTTGCTCATGGTGGACGAAGAGAAGATAGGAAAAGAGGCGACAAACCGTTGGTGCTTCATATTTGAGCTCCGCTTAGACTTAAGCTTGATAGTCCTCACGTGACAGACGCGTCGCGTTTAATTACTAACAATATGCCGATCTTTTAGTACGTCATCGAGACACTCGTCCTCCTCAAAACACAGCTTATAGTCAGTCGCTGATAAGAGCTAGCACAAGTTAAACATGCATTAATAGATTTAAAAGAATTCTAAATCTTGAGGAATACTGTATGTATTTTCTAAAGGACTGTCTTTATGATCATGTTTATTGTTGCGGCCAAATCAGGGCGCTGTGACCGAGTCTTGGCATCAAACATGCTAATGAACTATGTAGAAGTTCAGAGGAGAATAAGGTCGCTGATGTGCGTTCTAACCTTTCGGGGACAGAACCAACCGCCACTCATCAAGATCTTGGATGCACTGCCAATCCCCAACCTTATACTGTGACTACTTCCTGCATTAGCCGTCGATCGTCTTCCTATACCTGAATAAAAGGCAGGGAATATGTATGACTACATAGGTGAAGTCTCAAGCATGCTTAATCATGGCGTTTAAAACATGTGGGAGTTAGCACCATCAAATAGGCCCTTTTCTCAACTGTCCATCGCAATGGCAGTAGTAAGTCTATTTGGGCGCATCATTTCAGTCCTGCGAGCGTATACTGGTGATAGGTGATGTGGCGCTCCTCTTTGAATTAGGCAGACGCTTTTGATAGACAAGACAGCCGATAAATCTGCAATGGATGGCCAGGAGACGGGCGCTGCACAACTGTAAGGACATAGGGACCTCTGTGGACACAACTCGACCCTGTTTAGTTCCGTATAACTGAGCTCCGAGTGCCCCGTCTATTGTCCGTCGATAAGAATGTGTACAGTATTCCGGGGACGATACACGGAGTAAGAGTCAAATTTTCTGCCTGAATCATCGATCAAGATTTGGAGGGCAATAGCACTGCAGCGCCAGGTCTAGTATCGCAGTCGCCTGCTAACAACGGCAATACACACCTATAAATACCGGACACAGGGCGGAGGTCAACACAGCCATCAACACAGGTCCGACACCTCTTGTTTCAATGAAACAGGCTGGCCTAAATCCGAGTGCACATCGGTGCATTTTGATGCGATCTGCATGACATACTGTATAGCTTGTCAAGTGGCATCTCTGGCTCGATATAGACGGATGCCCACAATTATAGTTCGAAACTTGAGTAGGGAAATACTGTAGAGTTCAGGAAATGCGCTTCCCATAGTGACATGGACCAAATACACGCTTGCGGGTAATCGAACAAAGTAGGTTTAGCTAAGGAATGGCCGAAGGTCTTGTAAAGGTCGGAACTGTTGGGTAGCTATGCGTCAGGATCTTGTCGAGATGATTGCCGACCACGCGTTGTGGTAGACCTTGTCCTGCAAATTTCAGTTGTAGGGTCTTTACGCCAACGTAGCTGGAGGTAGTGTGTCTGAGGATTAACAATAGGGAATAATTTACTCGATGTGCCGTGAGTAAATTTATCCGGCCATAGCCTCCCAGTCTAATCCCAGGACATCGGCCCGCTCTCCTCTGACCGCACTTTCCACAGCCTCCGCTAACTCCCTAAGGGCCTTCATGTCTTCCCCGTCTATATCTAATTTCGGTCTTGTCCTAGAGAAGTTGTTTCCCGAAGAGATATAGTCTGAAGTCGAAGATAGACCAGCTATTGAGAAGCCGGTGCTCTGAGATTGGGAGACGCCGAGCACACGCTCGAGTTCTTCCTCTCGCTCGGAACCTCGCAGTTGGTCAAGCTCTGTTAGAAGGGCTGGAAGACGAGGGTGGGACGATAAAGCTCGGCGAACTGCAACCGATGTCGCTGTAATTGAAGAGAGTCAGCAGGTGTACTGTCTGACGCGATGATATTGGGAGTACGGTGTGCGTGGTAAATGCCAAATAAAATGAAGCCCGGTACATACCAATGGACTCGTACTGCCTCAAATTGAGTGGCTTTGGGTCATCTCTTTTCAGAGGATCAGGGTAAGAAGGCTCATCTGGCACGTACGGCCATTTCAGCGACGTGAGCTTGCGCAGCGGACGTTGCTCAGTTATAATGTCGAAAATTTGCTCCGGCGAGTTCGGTACTTTCGAATTAGAATCCACAACTAATGACGCTGCCTGCTTGATATCAGAAGACGATGGCTCGCCCGCATGTGAACCGAGTTCAGGAAAGTGCTGGCCTGCGTCTGCGCTTGTTGTGGAGCCCGAGCCTGATTCTTTTAGCGTCTTGCCATACAATGCTTCTCCCATACCAGAATTGAGTGTGCGCGTCTCTTTGTTCTTAGATTCGGATAGAACGGATTTGTGCTCTTCGATCGTTTGGGCTGAGGCCGTTTCTGTATGATCGTTCCGTACAATTTGCGAGGATTGTAGCTCAGATAGTTCGGAACCAGATGGGTATGAAGTTAAAGACTGGCCCCGTGTGCTGCCTCTTTCCGAAAGTGAAGGAATCGGGGATTCAGAAGCCGTCGCGTCAAGTTTAGATGTGCGTTCAATGCATGAGAGGTCTTCCGTGTCCAAGGGTCTAATGAGAAGACATGTTCCTGTCTCATCGCATGACTTCTAATCACATACCTTTATGGCCTTTATAACAAGATACCGAACAACTGCGGGATAAATTGACAATTAATAATGGCCGTTGAACTCGCCATTAGGGTCGTTCTTACTACAGGATATTGCACTTTGGGCAAGCATACTTGGATTCAGTCTCTTCGCAGATCTGACACTTCGCCCTCCGTCGAGGCGCCATCTTGGCTTGAAAGTGGTCGTGTCCGAGAGGAGAGGAGCGTCTCCTGCCTTTTTTTCAATCTGAAGCGCTGATATTATGTAATTAAAATTTCAAGCTCCGAACTTTCCGAGATAAATTAGGAATTTCAAGACAAATTCTAGTCTATTTTCCTCCGGCTAAAGCACTTGCCACTTTCTAATATCTACCATTCACACATCAAAGTGCCATTTTATGTCTCTAGCTACTATAAAAATTACTCTGCTGATAAGGAGCGGGAAGCCTCCCTCGGTGTCTGAATGAAGAAAGAACTTCGCACTTTAGAGCTTCCGCATCAAAGAAGGGATAGCACCGAGGGCCTGTCTAACTTTCTCCTCCTCCCTCGAATGCTATTCCACAATCTGCATTATATTCAATATCGAGCGCGTTGAGCGGTCGACCAGAATAGAAGCTCCTTCTAGCGCGTTTCGTGTAATCGAAATCGAGCGTCGATCTATATCGGATGAATGGATAAATCTGCATATCATTGCAAGTCAAATGTCACTTACAGTACTGTACTACTCCAAGATTTTCTACTCTTTTGGCTCGTTTGTTTTCATTCGGACAGCATACAGATCGACAACCAACTACAGCTGTTACAGGACGGTACTCCAGGCCTTCGTTGCAACGAGGGCAGCTCCCTCGAGCGTGAGCGCGGAGCACGCCTGATTATCGTCGGAGCGTGCCTTCGTCCGTGTTCTAGCGCAACATGCACAAATCATCAATTCAATCATCCCCAAGCTATTCCGAGCACAGCGAGGAACACCCGGCCGCTCTCAGGCCGTCTTTGTATACAGCCTCAACTCGCCTAGAGCTGATCTGCAGCAAGATTTGACGTGCACGCTTATCGCAACCGTATTGCCGCGCACTGCCAGTGCAGCCTGTCAAGAGCTTGTAAACACTCAAAATACTTGGAGCACTAAATCCAAGATATCTCGGGAATGACGTGTATATGTTCTTCTTGACAACCATCCACGCATCATTTGTTTTATGCGACGCACAGCGCTGTGAGTTTTCATGAATATCTATCACTCGCATTATTTTTATTCCTTTTTTCGGAATCGATCAAGTAGTAGCGCCGAGATGCCTTTGATGTACCTGAGAGTTTGTGCCCGCGAGGGGGCATTCCTTAGCCAATTGTAGGCTTTTCTCGGTCGCGGGATAAAGAAGCCCGGCGAGGCTTGGAAAACCTTGAAACGCTTCATAACCGATGGCAAGGGCGCTTGCCGGAAAAAGTACCCGGGATCTCGATGGATTATGCCATGCATCTTTCTCTATCCGCCTTCGAGCTTGACACTCAGCCCTCTCGTCAAGCCTATAAAGCCATCCCATCGGACTCTAATCATGGTCCTTATCCTATTCTCCCCCAGTATCTCACTACATCCCCCCTCCCCCGGAGGATAGACGAAGCATTCTGGGCGTATCACGATGTCGACTCCCTTCACCGACAATCTCAAGTTCTATCTGAGCTTCGCCGTCGAGTCTGCTACAACGATCCCGAAGGCCGTGTTCAGCTTTATCTTCTACTCGATAATCCATCAGCTCCTTGGCTTTGACCCCGCCCCGAAGCAGGCTGTAGAAAGGGCTCTCCGAAGAGATATCAAGCCATGCCCTTATGCCAGAGCGATGGGGTCTCACGAATACATCGCACCCGATGACTTTGATGGAACTCGAGGTCCCTGCCCTGCTTTGAACGTTATGGCGAACCACGGCTATCTGTAAGTTGGTTGGTTCCGTTCCAAAGTGTTTTTGTTCATCCCCTCTTCAGCCCCCGGGACGGACAGAATATTTCTGGCTTCGACCTCACCCGTGCCCTTATGGAGTGCTACAATCTCTCATGGCCGTTGGCTGCCTTCCTGTCATGGGGAGGTGTTGTACTACTCGGCCAGGCTGGCTTACTTTGTCTTCCGGACCTCGCGCGTCATAATCGCATTGAGCACGACGCGTCGATTACCCATGCCAATGCTCCAAAAGGTCACCTATACGCACCGAGGGTACAAGACCCCAGTTTGAAGGACTTATTCGCCAGGGACGAGCGCAATGGGCACTACACCGTCAACGAGATTGCGCGCGCGCGGGTCCGGAGGGAGGCGGAGCCGGGAGTGCAGATGACTTCGGTTCAGCAAGAGGTCGCCCGCGGTGAGGTTGCGCTTGTCCTCCAGATCTTCGGTGGCGCAAATTTCGCGATACCGAAAGAGCACCTATACACCTGGTGGTTTGAAGAACGTCTTCCGGAAGGATGGAAGCCAACGCGCCAAACACCGCTTCTTGGTACAATCGACTGGTCAAAGAAGCTCCGCAATGCTATGAACGCTTTGCGGGATGCCGCGCCAGCGGAGACTTCAGCAACCACTGTGTCTGCTCAAACTGAGGAGAAACCTGTTCTGCCATCGAAAATGGTGCCAAAGAAGAGACGCACGTTGCCCGTCGTTGCACCATAAATTTACCGTCCTCTTCTTTTGTTCCGTTATGATTTACTTTATTTCCTTACACGGCCGCCCATTTGTCTTCATCATTTCGATCACTTGGTCTTGTTGTATTGTTGTATCTCTATCACCCATTTTCTTCGATGACTTCTCTGATGCCCTACGATTTTCATCAATACGATGTTTCACCAACTACACTGCCCAATCCCGTAGCTGTACTAATGGCCTTATAGTTTGATGTGCAAAAGTACACATATCTAATATCATTAACATTAACGAATGCGATGCTTTACAACTTTGATGGGCTGGAGCGAACAAGACCAAAATATAGAACAAGAGGGAATATCAGTAAATGTGCCTAAACAAGAGTCGATCATTCCAAACGGTCTGCGGATCGTGTGCAGAGCGAACAGGAACGTCAACGAATAACGCAATTAGCCCCCACAGGCACCCGCAATCGACTATCCCAACGTGCGAGGTACCGGTGTCGATCCAGAAGCACGGACTTTAGATGAGAACGAGGCCACCTACCACCCCGCTACCACTTCAGGTAAATCCACCACTCGTCCAACTATATTGTACCTCTTGCTATAATTCAGTTGAAGAGAGAGAGTACGCAGATATCAGTATACTTGTCCGCAACGCGCTCGGTGCATACAGAGCACCGGCGCAAAATGTTCACGTACGTAAAGAATGCATGCCAATCATCAAGGACCTTCATCTCCGATGGGGGGAGTGAGCTGTAGTCCGGAATCGCGTCTTCCTCCTTCAAACTCGACAACCCGAGTCCTTTTGATCCGTCCTTTCCAGCGAAAATGTTGTACGACTTCCCAGGGCCATACATCTCCGTCTTCGCAGACACGTCGAATATAGTCCCTGTGTGTGTGAGCACACAGCACATCAGACGTCAAGTATCAGCCGTTGTCTTCGAAACGAGCTGTTGAACAGTGAGAAACGCACCTTTGATGGCGACATAGATGGGCTTGCTGGGATCACTTCCATCGAACGCCTTCAGCTGCTCGAGCGTGAACGGATCGTCCTTTGGTGGTGCAAGATCAGAGTTCTCGGGAGACATCACGCTCTTCGGTTGTTCGTCGCTCTTCTCAGATTCTTCTTCGGATACAACAGGTGATGTGCTCGACGGCTTCAAGAATGAGCGCGCAAGGATGTAGACGACAGGGAGGGCGAGCGCAGATAAGAGGAGGAGCTGCGCGACGTTCGACATGGTGGTGGCGCAATTGAGCTTGTGCGCTTTGCCTCCGTCATGTGAAATCGACCCCAGTCCCTTTCTCCCACTTCAACTAATTTTTATTACCATCACACTCATGAGAACGAAATCAGATGATTGGATAGGCTGATTCGAAAAAAAGACACGAACTGATCCTTGGCCGCTCACGGTATTGACATCGTTCCATCGCAAATAAGCAAAAGATGGGTGAGAAGAAAGGACTGTGTTTGACTAAATTCAATTCCTACCAAGGAAGCGAGAGGGCGCTGTGTCAAGACGTGATGGAAAGAGACACTGTGTCTACTTCATCCTTTGAATGATGTGTAATTTGGACTTTTGGAGAACTGCGCAAATCCGCACTGGCCACGATCATACTCTATGGTATAGGCAGGAAATTCGCTATTCCTCTGAAAGCATCCGGGTATGTTATCCAACCATCAATTTTCCTTCTCGCTCCGGCTCATTCTCGATCTTCTCGAGAAAAGGTGATTTACCAACATTGCTGACATCAGTTTTCTCAAATTCATCTAGCTGCGTAATTGCGGCTTTCTGATACGTGGAGAATTAGAAGTCTTCGTATTGGATGAAACAATGACTCATCGCACGTACTCTGCGCGGATTGCGTATGATATGACCGAATCGAAAGGAGAATATGTTCTGCCGTAGGCATTGTCTTGTCAACAAACACTAAACGAAGGATCAGTTCACGTTCAATTCGTGTCTTCCGGAAGCTGAATGTTAAAACTACACTGCACTAGGTACCGGCCGACCTGATCGTCCATTAAAGTTCCTTTTCTGGTGAAGAGCATTCAACACGCACTCCGCCTTGAAGACTATCAGCTTACAAGACTTCCGAAAGTATTGGAGACTTCAAGCTTCAAGCTCCATCATCTCTACAATGGAGTGCTGTATTAAGAACAGGCGCAGCTTTCTGCTTCCGTAAAGAGCTGCTTTACTGGAAATTTTGTGATGTCGCATCATACTGAAGTCATAAACTACTAGTACTGCGCTCTGCACTGGTCCCGGTTCTTCAGCATATTCTTACTGCGGCACCGACCTTTCTGGCTTGAACACTCTCTGTTTATATGCCTTTCGCGCACGCTTGAAGAGAATTGTGACAGCTTAGACGACAGCTTTCAAACTCTCCACATGCGCCCCTGCTGCGGCCGCCTAGCTTCGGTAGAGATCGGATTTGCACATACTTTGTCCTCGCCCTGTAGACTATGAAAACTGTATAAAGGACTCGCAACTCTAGTGCATTGACGGCTATCTGCTCTGAGCCGTTATTGTCTATCATGCAAAAGATCCTCTCAACTGTGCACTTGTCTATCTTCGCTGCCCTTTTTGTGTTTCCGTGTATCGCAAAAGGCAACCAGCGATGCAGAAACATTCCTGGAGACCCAGGGTTTCCATCTCAAGATGAGTGGGACAAATTCAACACTACCATTGATGGGAAGCTTGTCATCGTCGTCCCCTCTGCCAAATTCTGCCACGAGCTCCCTGCTGGAAATTGTCCTTCGGATCAGTGGGAGAGCACACTTTTCAGGACCACTGTCCCAGGTGCTATGGTCAATGTACGTGGCTCACCAGTGCTTTCTCAGATATGGTCGCTGACGTATGCTTATACTCTTTTCAGTACAACTGGGAACAGGTACACCAATACGAGATTGACGTAGTATTTGCTATACTTAACCTATTTTGCAGGACTACCTGTCACATCCCCCCTCCCTCTGCCTACAAAATGGCACAACATGTGGTCAAGGCAATGTACCAGTCTTCGCTGTAAATGCTACCGAAGCGCGTCATATTCAGGTGAATGATTTTTATCATCTTCCTGCCTCTTCGTTCGCTGATGTTGTATCCCAGGCCGGTGTAAACTTCGCAGTTCAAAATAACCTCAAAGTTGCTGTCAAGGCATCGGGTCACGATTTCCTAGGTCGTTCAACTGCAAAGGGGTCTCTGCTTCTCTGGACACATAACTTCCGGAATGTGTCTTTCTCTGATGCCTTCATCGTGAATGGCACAGATATGGGTAGTGTTATGACTGCTGGCAGTGGCATGCCTCTGAACCTGCTTTACGAAGAGGCCAAGGGTGTGGGGAAGTTCTACGTGGGCGGGACTACTGCAACCGTTGTATTGGCCGGCGGATATGTACAAGGCGCAGGACATTCTGCCTTCTCTCCGGTATTTGGGCTTGGGGCGGACAATGCACTAGGTAACGTATTTGTTCAGGATGAATGCTCTAGTAAACTGACTTTTACGAAGAATTTCAGGTTGTTATTGCAAACGGTAGTCTGGTGACTGCAAATGCCGCAGAAAATTCTGACCGTAAGCTTTTATGAGCTTTTTATAGTACCCAAATACCTTCTAACTCATTGCAAATAGTGTTCTGGGCGCTCCGAGGTGGAGGGGGTGGTAGCTGGGGAGTAGTCGTCTCAGCGACTGTCCGAACCTATCCTATATTTAACGCCACAGCCCATACTGTCAACATCATCGCCTCTACAAATGAGTCAACTGCCGACTTAATGACACTACACGCCCGCCATATCTTTGATTGGGACGGCGTACACGCAGGACAATACTTCTCTGTATTCAACAGCAACTTGGATCCCTCAGTCGGTGGAAACCTACTTGCGCTTAACACATTCTTTGCGAACCAAACTGAAGACGAGGTGAAGATACTCATGAAACCGCTTCTGGACGATGCGAAGAGTATGAACTTCAGTGTTCAGATGGAAGGGACTATAACAGGGCTCGCGAATGATCTATTGTTCGTGGATGACGTGTCTTTCGGCATTAATGATATCTTGGGGTCGAGGTTAATCCCTGCATTTACATACAAAGAAAATCCTGAGTCGATAGGCCAGGGTGTAAAGGAGTTGCTTGAGCAGGGGGTTCCCGAGTAAGCTGATTTCGAGTTATATTCTGAGGCTTTGAAAAACAATAATCTCAATTTACTCTATAGACTATTGGGGCATATGCTAGCTGGAGGTATGCTTCGACTCACTAAGGTTATCATGGAAAGAGACCTAAATAACTTCGTTTTTATTCAGGCAAGGTGGCGGAAAACGCAAATATCTCGTCCGCAGTGACCCCAAAATGGCGCACAGCAAAGACACATGTAAGTTCCTTCTAGAACTCGCCGTGCTTCGTATCATTGATCGGCCTTGCAGCTCATCGCTGCGCAAGATTGGCCCGACAGTGTCCCGCCCTCGGGAGTCGAGGCGATCAAGCAACAAATGACGAACGAATGGGTACCGATCCTTGCTCGAATGACTGGTGAATCGGACAGTGGTGCCTACTCGAATGAGGCGGATGTCCGGGAACCAAATTTCCAGCAAACCTTCTTTGGCACGAACTACCCTCGTCTGCTGAAGGTCAAGAAGGAGTACGACCCCTTCGATCTTTTCATAGTCAGCGCCGGCGTCGGAAGTGAAAACTGGGATACGGCTGGTATATGTCGTAATTCTTGAAGGGAGAAGAGGTCGACTCTAGACTCTTTCCTATATTCTGATTCGCGAGACATGTCACAATCAATGGTAATCAAATACATCTTATAAAAGGTTCAGCAAAGCTAGAAAACAAATCCAAAACAACAGTCATAACAATATGTACAAAACGGTGTGCGCTTTACAACGGCACTGCCAAGAATCGCTTTTCGAACCAATACAAGTAGCAAGGTGGAATGATGGGCGTAAAAAGTTGTCAACCAATAGTCATGAAGATCGTACAAGCCTTGCTCTTCAGCGTTACAGTAAACACCATCGGATTTTTCCAGTTACTTGTAGATGAAATCGTTGAGATGCAATGAGATGCACCACATTGAAAACGAGGAAAGATTTATGTATCCACAAGCAATTCTAAAGCAACTGCATGTGACCTAAAGGTAAATGTGGAGTAGACCCGGATTGATTTTGTCGTGCACCACTTGCAAACGGTGCACACTGTAATATGTACATCAATCATCATGAGATAAAAAAGTAAAGAGATTGTTCTTACAATGACATCTTTTCAGTGATCACGTTCTTGAGAATAGGTTTTCCACCTTCTGAATGTTTTCCTCGGCCAACAATAACCTGCAGATAATTGCCCTTGCGCTGAAGGACGGTGTGAAGCGCCTTTTCTACCTGTCGACATGCCTCTCGTGGCTTAAGGCCGTGCACATCTATAGAGCCAGTTCTGTTGGCCTTGTTATTGGCTGGCTTCACGTTTCAGCATTCACTGGATTTTCAAGGGTTATTTATACGAAGTCTCACCCATATGGAACCTCCTCTCAGCTTTCCTGTGCAGCCTTTTTATGTCTTCGTCCAAATTTTCGATATCGCAGTTGAGTGCAAAAGCTTCCGTGTAGTGTCCCTGAGCGAATGCCTGTACCCTCCGATCAATCAACTCGGTTCTTCTGGCCTCGGCGTCCTTCGCTTGTTGACGAATCTCCTGGGCACGCGTAAGAATCCGACCCCTTGGACCATCAGGTAGGATGCTCTCTAGTGTGGTGTCAATGGAGACGAGAGACGGCTCTGTAAGCCCAGTGACTGGTATAGGAACCGGATTGGGCTCGGCCTCAGGAGCTTCGTAAGACTGCTCACCAAGTTCGGGCTCATCCACTGGCAATTCGAATGACTGATCACCAAGATCGGGCTCATACACTGGCATTTCGAATGGCTGATCACCAAGATCGGGCTCGTCCATTGGTATTTCAAATGACTGATCACCTATGAGGTCAATGGGGGTCGCTTTCGGTGTTGTTTCGAGAGGGATTTCTTCAACTTGTTGAAGAGTAGAGACTGTTTCATGAACAAGTTCAACTATTTCTTCGGGTTGAGGCGTCACCAATCTGGATCTAACGCGCTGAGGCGAAGGATTCCGAGAACTGGAATACGCGGTCTCCGGAAGTGGCACTCTTGCAGCATGATAGATGCCACTTGTTGTGGACGGCGCAACCGAAGGTGGCTTCAACGCACTTCGAAGGCCTTGACGCGGAGAAGCTCCCCGAGCAGGTTCTTCCTCAGCTATGTGTATTTCTGGAAGCTGGTCTGTTTCGGCCTGTACGCTCTCCCGCGGAGGCAAAGGAGATGGCGTTAGTGAAGGAAGGGGTACTGTTACGGGATGAGGAAGATTGCTCTCCATCGGTTCCCTTCGACGGTCGTTCGTCGACGAAGATGCAACATAGTAAGCTTCTCCACCCTGACGAGTTGCCCACTCTGTACCTGACACAGAACTCGGAGGTTTGCTTGAACCTAACTGTGAAGGAATAGTAGGATAGCTCTGCAAAGACGGCTCATTGAGCTCAGGGCTGCCGAGACCACGCTGCGTAACTCTCGGTGTCGTTTCTCCGTCTTCTTGCTCTGCGGCTGAAGAAGACAGTATTACGTCTTCGTGGGCTGACGAGTCCAGTTGGGACAGCGGCAAATGACTTCGCACACGTGTATTGGTTGTCGACGTGGGCAATGGCGTAAGAGTCATCCGAGAGATGGGCGTCTTCTCTCGATTCCGACGAGAAAGATCTCGAGTCCCTGTGTGTCTTCTTCGATCTATGCGACGGCTCGGAGATGCGATTGTCACAGATCCCTCGCCTAACGTGTCCGCAAATTCGATAACAATATCTCCATCGTCCGTTTCGTCAACTTCAACCGGCATTGAAAGGACTGGCCCGGCAAGGAAGAAACCTAAGATGCAGCTAGATGCGAGCGTTATGAACTGTGCAAGAGAACGAGTGGACGCCACATCATAGCAATAGCATACAATGAGTGGAAGTAGCACTGAAATGTCCAAAATCGTTTTGTCGTCCATTGCACAATGTAGCGCAACGCCGTTCCACACTCCTGTGATAGCGCCAATAATCATTTCGTTATCATGACAGAAATGATAGAGCAATACTCTGAGTCCTACACCGGCCCATAGAGTAGCTTGCGAGCTCATCGTGGTCGAAGATCAAGAACTGGTGGGTCGCAGCATGCTCTGCAGAGTAGTTCCTCGGACACAGGTTGGGCGCTTGAGCCAAGAAACCTTCTTCGTGCGGTGAACACGTTCCCTACGTCCTAAAATGAGAACGTATCTCCTTTTCCTGCTGATTGCTAGATCAAAGTGCTCAAGTTTAGTGCATGGAGAGCTCTTCCTTTAGGTGTGAAGATAGCATGGTCAAGGCGAGAGAGTGCAAACATTTCAAATTTTGAATATGAACTAAAGAACATTATACTTATTCAAGAAGTTGTCACAACTTGAAAACGCGAAATGTCACAAATTGTAGAACATAGCTGTCACAAATATTCAGTCGCGTAACTCGCGTCGCACCACGTTTTTCTCCTTGGTTGAATACCACATTCATCGTATCTCCTGTTGCATTGTTCTTGGAACCTTCGTTAGAACTGCCTTCCAAATAAGCTCCCAGAATTCATGGCAAGACGCGGAAGCACTGAAGAATCCGATTTCGACCCTTCAAACGAGTCTGACAGTAGCGAAGCCGATTTTGCTGTGGCTGTAGAAATCGGGCAAGGCAACACTAAGATCGAGTCAAATGGTAGATTGAAGAAACGTAAACCTTCACGAAAGACCTCAAATACGAGCGAACCAAATGGGAAAAAGCCCAAAGCCAAGGAGGTTAAGCTTCCTAGCAAAGCTTCGATTTTAGTACTTGCACAAGTCGTGAGTGACGGGACGGAGCAAAACGGTGAGTGAGGTAAATCAACGTACGATGGACATTACTCACAGCGAAAGTGAATCCAACCTTCTTTTGTTCGCCCTCATCATCATCATCATGCAGTGCATAAGATGGATAAATCTGTTCTCGCACGAATTATCAAGGCACTTAACCTTGCAAACCACTCTGGAACCGGAGAGCAAGAAGCAAAGGCTGCATTACGGTACACAAGATCATATAATCTCCTCGAGTGGCGCCTACTAATCAATTCATACAACTCAGGATGGCTAATAAGCTCATGTCTCAACATAGGTGAAGATCTTGGTTCCTCACTTCGAATTCGAGAGTAATAGATAAATCATTCAGTGTCTCGCAAGCAGCTGTACTGTCGACCTTGAAGGACGACGAGGAGAAACTAAAGAAGTGAGTCTCAATGCCATGATACCCTATTCTCCAGGTTAAAATGATAATTGCAGAGCGGGGCTGTCGTAAGTATACACGCTCCGAAGGCAGATTTCTATCTATATGCTGACGGCGAACAGGACGGTGACAGTCCGCTGTGATCCAGACAAAGCATTTAAATTATCGACCTGGTGCTTAACAGTGGAAAGTGCTATGGAAATAATGTTTGACTGCAAGTCATATTCTGAAACGTTCCGCTCCAGTCAAAAGGATCGCGTCGACTTCGTTTTTTATGGTCTGCCCAAATTTTTGCTTCTCTAGATTTTATTTGCCAAGGCTGATTAATAACACCCTTACTAAGGACTAGCGGAGCAAACTGTAGCCGCAGCGTATGCCTTTGAAATGGTATGCATGTCTTAAATCGCCCTCATACTAATATCTCTCGAGTAGCTAAATTACGCACATGCTATGTAGGTGTACAATCTCATCATGACTTGGCGCTTGCAGAACAAGGAAGCCAAAGGAATGAATGCGAAGAAGTACGTTCTTATGTAAACTTGGGAATTTCTTGTTTTCCTTATTCATTTTGTTCTATTTAGTGCATATTGTCGCGGGATCGCCGACGGACTCTTCTCGTACGCCCGTTCTGAAAAGGCGCGCGAAAAACAGGAAGCAACGGAGAAAGAACAGCGGCGTCTTGAAGTTGCGAAGGAAGAGGAGGAAAAGGAACGTATAAGGCAAATCAAACGATTGCAACAACCGCCAGAGGAAGACCATAAGCCGGTAGTAAAGGAAGAAGAGGCTAAAGCCAAAATAGAGGTAAAAAGAGAGGCTGGCCATGACAAAGCGTCGAAATTAACTACGTTTAAGCTGGAGACGCCTATAGACCGAAAGGTACGCGTCGAAGACGTAGAGGACGATGAGGAAGTAGACTCTGCAAACCTCTCGCGAAATATCCCGCGGGAGCCGTCTGCGGCCCCTCGCTATCCATACGACGGCTACAACTCAGATTCGGATTCCGAGGATTTTAATTACCCTGAACCCCCTCCATATTATAACGAGCAGAGAGATATGGACATGGACGACCCTGACGTTGGAACTGCCGACTTCACTGGTGCTGATGATCCCTCGGACTTTGATCTCGATGCACTCGATGTGAAAGTTAAAACCGAAGGGGAGGAGACGAAGGAATCCTCTCTATCAACTCAACCTCATCTCCAACCAAAGCGAGACCCTGATCCTCAGATGAAAATGGAAGACACTGATGTGGTGAAGAAAGAGGAGGTGGAGGAATCACCTTGGGAAAGCGCAGGCCAGCTCGTAGCGTTCCGGGAATCGGCGACAGTCATTGCAGATGTATTTCTGAAGAAGGAAAAACCGGAGCTCAAACTGAAGTCAGGAAGGAAGCGGCCAAGATTGGAATTAAAAGATGAAACAAGCAGGAAGAGCTACGAACAAGGAAAGGAAGACGCAAAGAAGATCGACGTGAAACGACGTAGAATAACAAGGGAGGAAGAGGATGTTGTTTATTGATAAGTTATGTTAAGCTGGTGTCCGGTCAAAGTCACTGTTCTTTTAATTAAATTGATTGTACATTACTTATTCAGTGAACAATGTTATGTATGTTCGATGCTATGATGCCTAGTACGCATTCGAGTTAGAACACTTCAGTAAATCATCCTCGACTAATCAGAATTGCTCTAATGAACAAAACCGAGTGAGCGTTACCAGTAGAGTATTTTGAACAAAACCAGGAGGGTGTTTTGTATCAAAACAAACGCCCGTTTCTGTCTTACCCTAAAATTCGTCTTATGAGCAAATACACATACACGCAATGAAGTTTGAATGGTCGGAAGCAAATACGATACCATCTCAGTGACAACTGACGCCAAACACAGGCATACAAACAAGAAACCTGGTCCGTGCGCAATTAGGCACCGGTATATATACTGACAATGCCACTTTTCTTGTTCCCCATCTCTTGTGCTCGGGCACGCGGCGGCATCAGTGAGGTGAAAACCGAGATCCGTCTATTTGCTGATTGCAAATTACACATCCGAACACGTCCTTCGACTTCGGTCTTTGGCAATTTTTGGACAATTTTCTCATAGTTTACAACCTTTCTGTCCCGGGAAGTCGCTTTTTTGCGATTGAGGATGAACAGGAATTAGTCATTAGGATAGAAACATGCAATGGAATGCTTTGATTTATCCACACTTTGCTCGTTGATCTGAGGGATTTGATCCGATAATGAGTAATGTTGAGGATACATTCGGAAAAATTGAAGTGGATCCGGAAACGCCTCATTATGAACGTGAATAAAAGATAGATTTAATGATAGATATATCAGTAACCTGGGACGAAAGGCATACATCATATTACAACATAGTAAGTGATGTCATCAATAAGTCATATCACAATCATCAAATACGGGAGACCATGCAGTTAGTGTCATAAAACATTCAACTATTCTCGGCGTTAACCAAATCCTCTGCGATAGGACTCGGATGCGAGGCGCCAGATTGTTTTTGTGATACAGGATTCGGACTGGGTACTGAAGATGTCGGTAGATGCAAGCTAGGTAGGGAAGTGTTAGATGTCGGAACGAGAGCAGCAGGCGGGGTAGTAGGCAAAGTTCCACCGTGACTCGGATTTCGTCCTGTATGTGGAGCTCCACCTAGCACGGAATCATTGCTTCGGACAGACGGTGTCCGCACTCGGGGTGAAGGCTGGTCGTTGAAATGGACACTCGGCGACTGCCGCAATTCGCTCGTGGGCGTCGCCTGAGGAGATGTGAAGACAGTGTCATTCGACAAAAAACGGTATGTGTTTGGAGGTGCGGCAGCCCCACCATGTCCATTTACCTCCGCGGTTGGTGACGAAATAGTCGGCGACGGTCTGCTGGCTGTGACCGGTAACCCATCGATGGAGGTCGAGTTCTGACCATTCGCGCGCTCGAGCTCATCGGAAGAAATTATGCGCGCGACAGGCGCTGCTTCACCAAACCGTTTCTCCGCTTTCCACTGCTCTTGGAGCTCCTGCGCACGCACACTATCGATCTCTATAGACGTGCCCGAAAAGTTGTCATTCGCAGGGTTCATTAGCGGACCAGACGCGTTAGTGCCCGACCGAGGTCGTCTACGGCCCCGAGCCTTCGCACCCTGGATCGTCGCCCGACGGCGTGCGCGTATGACTGTGCCGGTAACCGCACCAAACCGTCCTGCGAGAGCATCAAGGCCAGGCTCTTCCGTTGCTTCAATGAGTTTCTTTTCATCCAACTCGTCCCCATCGCCCGACCCCGCGGGATTGACTTCCTCTCGTGCTGCCTGTAAAAGAAGAGTTGTCCTGCGATCCAGACGAGAGAGGTGCCGTGGGTCGACCTTTGACATTTGAAGAATGAAGATGCCTGAACAAATCACAAGGAAAGCTAACGCAATGGTGAGGATCTGTTCCGCGGACGCTTTTAGGCCTTGATATAGGATTACGGACGTAACCAGGGTAAAAAAGGTGAAAAGGACATAGTACGTCGGCGTCACTGAGAAAAAGTTAGTAAAACCCGATGTATAGCAGAGATGTCATTTAAAAACGGACCCATTGCTAAACACGACGAGAATAATTAGCAATAAGATAAATGAATGCACATTTTCTAAAGCGTACCCGTGTTGAAGAGAGCGAGCGCGACATTCAGGTAGAAAATCTCCGTCACTAGAAAGGGTCAGTACGCGGATACAGAATCGATAGATAAAAACTCACATAGTGTACATGCGACAAAGACAAGAAGAAAGTATGTAAACCAATTTTTGAACTTATCAAGTATAAGTCATTGCTTGCCATACGTCAACAGAAAAACGACTCTCACCTGATTATCTCCCCGTATACTCGTGACGATGCACGCCCCAAGTCCTTGTGTACAGCTAACACTGATGCCACCGATGAGGGAGCAAACAGAGATGTACCATATCATTGTTTTCTTGCCATATCTCGGCGCAACCCAGAGGATGATAAAAAGAGCTGCGGCAATGCAACAGCTCCCATAGGAGAGGAACCCGGGTGCGAGGAAGAGCTTCTTAAAAGCCTGAATTGTAGACACTGACTGTTGCTCTGGTGCGTTGAGAGCGATGACTATGGCTCCTAGGATACATTGCACGCAACCGATCCAGCCGAATAATGACAGCTTCTCCTTTAGAATAAAATGTGCTAGAATGGCAGATATGACAACCGATAATGCGCCGAGTGGCGTCTGCGTAGAAAAAATCAGGTACCGGTCAAAATCAAAATTAATTGATAGAAACACATACCACAACAATTGCCTCGACAAAAGCATATGCTACGGGTGGAATTAGTAGCCTTTTCACGCAGAGCAATTTCCAGCACACCTCCAAAGTTACACAATTCGCCACAAATCATCACTGTCACGCTTATCAGTCGTTAACGTTCAGCATTGTTGTGAAGTCAAAACTTACTGATCATGCCTGTCCACCACAACGGCTTTTAACCTCGAATCTCAGCAAGTGCTACCCAAATGACAGCAGCTCGCAGGCTTACCGATTTCAAGTATGCCACGCCCTCGCCTGCTGCATGCCCTGCTTGTGCCTGCAACAGCCCTCGCTTTTTGAACACGAACGAAGTACCGATCAAGACGCCAGAACCGACCGCAAGTACGATGCCGACAGAGCGATACTGCGTTGGCTGTGAGGATGTAGACGTCGCGGAGCTCAGCGCTGAAGCCGCTGTCGACGACATTGTTGATAGCGTTGAAGGTTGAGGGGCAGGGAACGTGTGCGTGGATATAGAACAGCCATGGTCGCTTTACTCCAGAAGTGGGTCTTGTAGATCCATAATGACGTTCTCAATTCAGTTTCGAGTTTATTGGCTATCTCCTCGGGAATTTCGGCAATCAAGCTTTCTAGCTAAACTGCGCAACGTAGGACAGAATTCAGCAGAAAGTGTTTGCAGTATTCCGCATCTGTGTCTGAATACGATGACGATGATAGTTGTGCGTCAGTGAAGTTCAATCAGAAATATGGTCACGACTCTCAGTCGGAAATACTGGAGGACTGAAGTTCTCACGGTGAAAGTGCAAAGAAAACTCGCCATTTACTAACGGTATACTAGATGATGATCTACCTCCATGTCCATGTGTATCAGACATAGTATCGCTCACGAGCAGCTGCATATATGCTCTTATATTATGTACCTGACGTATTCATACTAGGATAGACTGACTGAGCCAAGAATTGCTTGCGATATACTAAAACCGACAGCGAACGCGATATGTCAAGCAGATTTATTTGCACATGTACGTGGAGAAGACTCATAAGCCCCTGTGTAAGACACGTTTTGGTCCTTCTCGCCGTTATATTTATATCATTATTATAAGAGCAGAGTCTATTGTAGTCAGAATTTGAAGTCCCTGTCCATGGGACACGGTGCATATAAGCATCCCAGTCGTGGGAAACTAAGACGGAAGCCCGGCCGTATAAGAGCTCCCCCGCTCCGACTCTTCATCCTAGAACAAGAATCCCCTTCGACAAGCTGTTCGCTGTCCGCTATCTCGCAGCTCGTTCCCCGAGGCCACTCTTAGCTCGCAAAATGGCTCGTGATGCAGCAACCGCAAGCTTTCAGGTAGACTTGTTAAATCTAGTGAGACGCCGATAGAGGCCCAATAACTAACTATATGCACGCAGTTCAACCACACGATGCTTCGTGTCAAGGACCCAGCTGTCTCTTTGAAGTTTTACAAAGAGGTGGGTGGCATGAGCTCAAGGGCGATGAGCGATACAGCTGATAGGTTTCGTGTAGGTTCTCGGCATGGAGCTTATCACGAGTGCGGGCTTATTTGCTAGTGTGTGCAGCTGATATCATGATCTCACGTATATCAATAGAAACCGACTTCTCTGACTTCACACTCTACTTCCTGGCATTCGACCATTCTAATGGCGCGGACACTCTGGAGACAAAGCAGGCAAACCGTACAAACCGAGAAGGTATGCTCCCCCTCGGCTCCATGATTTCATCCGCACTTAAGGAGCCATTCTTAATCCTCTCAGGCATCCTTGAGCTGACCCACAACCACGGCACGGAGTCAGACCCTACCTTCGAAGGTTATTCGAATGGAAATGTAGACCCTGGGCGTGGATTCGGTCACATCGCTATCTCCTGCGACGACGTCGAAGCTGCGTGCGCACGGTTTGAGCAGCTTGGAGTGGTTTTCAAGAAAAAGCTCACTGACGGCAAAATGCGCCATATCGCATTCATCCTCGATCCCGATGGGTAGGTCGACGGCATTTACTTTGCCTTCGTGAGTCCGAGGCGCTCACAAATTTTGCTTCCGTAGTTATTGGATTGAGATCGTGCCTACAAAGCTCAAGACAGGGGAAGCATGATTGACAGTAGCTCTGAATAGTGTAAGTAATTCAATGTAAAAGGAGTGTATCAGATGCGTGATTTATATAAATTCAAACCATTGGTTTGAAGCTCGCATACACGTTAATCCGATATTTGAACGTCATGCGCACTCACTGGTAGCGCTTGGTCACTTTGTACTACAGACCATTAAGTGATCACATATCAATACTCATTTTCAGAGATGAGAGAACCAGACGCATGTTTTGGCTATCCAGTCTTTGAGATTGGTTGTTTGTGTGTTAATACATAGTGAAGAGGGAGATCTGCATAATAAATAGGCTGCCATACCCTGGTACAACATGTGTATAGGCAAACCCATATCTAAGCCAAGAGCGTCGATATAAACTAAAAACAACATTGCGAAAGCGAAAAATAGTTCGTATAGTGCATAATAAACATCAGAACCGTCCAGGTGAAGGACCAACGAGGCGAATACCCCCACGCCTGATTTCATCCTCGCTCGTTTCCTCACCATCAACTGACGGGCTTCGCACGAGACTCACACTCTCCTCCCGGTCATCATCGCCGCCTGTACGAGGGTATCTTCTTTCGCTAGATGCACGTTTATGCCGATTTCCACGCTCTTTCCGCCAAGCCGCCTGCGCCTCATCCTCATCACTACCCTCACCGTCTCGTCCGCGCCCGAATCTTGAGCTCTGAGGAAGCGGCTGGGTCGCAGACACACCGGCGAAGGACGGTCCGACCGCCGTAGCCGGGGACATCTCGAATGGATCATGCCGCTGCACTTGGCTTGCAAATAAGTTCGCCGGTGCGGTGCGAGGCTCCTCCGAATAGTCGAAGTCGGACGTGTCCACGGTAGGCGGACCTGTTATTGCGTGCTTCGGTCGAGGATGTTGTAAGGGTAGACCATCCGACGACGCTTCACTTATTGGTGGGAGGTTACTGCTGAACGACATTTGCCCTGGTGAAGCATAGGAAACGTCCCGTTGCTCGTGTGTTGCAACACCTGTACCGGTGCCTTTTGTAGGATACCGGTGTACAACTTCTTCCGTGCCGAACTTGATTGTGGGTGTTCGAGGCGGCGCAGGTGTATGCCCTGCTGCTGCAAAAAGCGACGACTGGTCCGCCGACATGTCGAGGTTAGATCCGCTGAATGCAGGCACAGGTGCGTCGTAAAGCTGATGTCTCCGTAAACCATCGTATGGTGTTCTAGGTAATCCACGCTGCGAAGAATTCAGAGTGCTAGCTGTTCGGCTAGATTGGCTCATTCTTCGTACACTACGAGCACGAATCATGCTTCCTAGTGGTCCAAACGATCCTCGAATCGAGTCGATGCCTGGGTCTTCTACTCCTGAGAGATCCTTTTCATCTACCTTTTCGATATTGCTACGGGAAGCCTGAAGAAGCATCGTCGACCGGCGATCAAGCTTCTTACCCAAATCTGCAGGATCAATTTTGGACATCTGCAGAATTGTAATCCCACAGCAGATAACGAGGAAAGCCATTACTATCGTGATGATCTGTGATGCTGATGCCTTAAGGCCTTGGAATAGTATTACGCTGGTGACCATGGAAAAAAACGTAACTGCGACATTGAAATCATGACCATCAACGAAAGTCCCAAAAATCAGCTATCAACTCACATATGACGTAATAGGTTGGGGTAACTGATTGAATTGTCAGCGAACTTGACGAAACTGAATATAAAGGAGGATTATTTACCCATGGCTGTCGGGAAACAATGTCAACTGTTTAGAAACAATATGAGAAGCGCACTGGTCTAACTCACCAGTATTGAACAATGCTAATGCGACATTAAGATAGTACACTTCCGTAACTATTGAAAAAGGAGACGTCAAATGTCATCACAGCGAACTGGAAAAGTTGCTCCATACCTAGAGTGACAGCAACAAAAACTAATAAGAAATAGATGAACCAGTATTTAAACTGCGGGGATGATCGTAAGCGAGACTGATCATCTTTATTGGGGAAAAACGAATCCTTACCTGATTATCGCCTGTGGCAGTCGTAACTATGGCGGACCCAAGTCCAGTCGTAACACTAACGCTTATACCCCCGATCATACTGCAGACGAAAATATACCAGAGCATACTCTTCTTGCCATATCTAAGACGACATTCAGTTCCAGTCTACAGTGGAAATAAAATTGGCCTACTTTGGGGCGAAGTAGAAAACAATGACAAGTGCCACTGCTATTAGCACTCCCGCCCATGCTAGAAACCCCGGTGACAGAAAAAGTTTCTGAAATGCTCTGATTTGGCCCACGGAAGCTTCTTGAGGACCTAAATTACAAAGTCAGAGGGTGATAGCCGATACATAGGGCATGCAATATCGAACCATTCAAAGCGATGATCGTAGACCCAATCTAGTTGGCAATACATGTCAATACTGAGAACGCGTATCATGATATCGTCTGGCTCACTATACACAAAGCACACCCCAGCCATCCAAAGAATGTCAAACTCTCTTTGAGGAATATTGACGATAAAATTGCACAAATTACGACCGAAAGAGCTCCAAGCGGGGTCTACCATGCAGTCAGATAAAATGAGTGACATAAGATAACGAATACATACAACAATGAGAGCCTCCACAAAAGCATATGCTAATATGTTTGAGATTAAAAGTGAGCGCCTTTATTATGTAGTGTAACCAAAGCTCACCTGCGAAATTACACAGTTCACCCAGAATCATCACTGGAGGGACAGCATGTCAGTGTGATTTTTAAAAAACGAAGCACTGCAAAGCAACGTACTGGACATTCCTAACCACCATAAAGGCTGTGTAAGGCAGTTAGTACTGGGAGGACACTGAGTAATTGAAGCACGCACCGATTTCAAGTACGCAACACCCTCTCCTGCCTCTCCGCCCGCCTGCGCGCGTAGAAGGCCCTTCTTCTTAAAAACAAAGCTTGATCCTATGAGGCATCCGCTGACTATTGCCAAAACAATCCCTACGACCTAAACGCCCGACATCACGTATAAACACCGGCAGTCGACAGTAGCCTTAGGAGGCACGCACCTTGAGGT
The DNA here is from genome assembly GCA_910574555.1 of Trichaptum abietinum. Classification (NCBI taxonomy): domain Eukaryota; kingdom Fungi; phylum Basidiomycota; class Agaricomycetes; order Hymenochaetales; family Trichaptaceae; genus Trichaptum; species Trichaptum abietinum. The sequence goes on along the minus strand of CAJTBE010000005.1, from coordinate 2,624,671 downwards.
TCGAACCCACAGATATTGAGGCAGCCGCTGATGAAGTTGCAGACGCTACTGCACTCGTCGTTGAGGATGCTGACGTCGACATGCTCGGCGCCTTGAGAGGGATGGTACTGTCGAGAGATGCTCGACGTTAAAGATCAATAAAGGTGCCCACCCAAACCAGTGCCTGCGCCGGCTTCAGCTGCCAAGCAGTGTTGTGTAGCCACCCTCAGGTTGCGCAGACCCCGGAGCGTAGTGTATAGCACGCGTAACATATGTTGACTGAAACAGTGACCCCCTGTCACTTTAAGTTTAACTACTACAAGTAATTACTAGTAGCAGCTGTAACGGAAGCATTACTTTGAGTATACTACTATAAGAAGCCTGACTCTTCCGGAAGCCGAAGTGCTTTCCCGATCGCATTTCAATTATGATGGTACATACAATGAAGAGAGGGCACATGAGTATCGAAGAACAACTAAGCTTACACTAACTTCAAGCTGGGTGAAAGTATCTACTGCGCCGCACCGGAAGAACCAACCAAATATAAAGCACTCCAGTATCATATAGTACCTGTGCTGCGGCTTGCTATTACTCCTTTTGTGCCCGATGCGCTGTCTGTGGTATGGATGGATTAAGGATTATCAATGCGCTGTGTCTAATCCAATTATCAAATGTATGGATGTGTACATTCAGAATTCTTCAAGCTTCAAGGAATTACTACATACCGTTTGAACTTTAGAGCTTTCCGGCCAAACTTGAAGCCACAACTTCAAGTTGAATCCAGAACTGGGCCGGAGAATGTACATATTAGTATAGTTCTTAGTAATTACATGCCAGACAATTATCTTCAAAGTTCCTCATTACGTACTGTACTTCGTCGAGAAGCGCGGCGGGCGCCAACTGCGTAGAGTAAGATTTCGCAATTAAGTGGCATACATGATAACATAGTATAACATACAGGGATACTTATCACAAAGGTACGTTGATTCAGCGACAAAACTTAAGTTATAACGAGGAGGAAAGCAATACAATGAAAGCAGAGTGAAAAAAAGAAAGAAAAAGTCTAAACGTCATCATCACAACCAGTATGGAAAACAGCAAAGAAGGAAAAGTACCAAAAATGGAAGCGGTAACGAGGATGGGGCAGTCATCAAGAAACGTCCATCTGGGGTGTCGAAGGAAGTAACAACGTCAAAATCTGTTTCAACGTCCGTACATCAATATGCTCGCCATTCTGTCGAAGGCCGTCGAGTAGCGCGTGAGGGGATTGAGTCATGTAGCGTAAATGTAAGGTCGTCAACGCATTTTCGATGCGTAAAGATAATGAATCAAGTAGCGCCATAAGCTGGCGGTCGGTCGCCTTCTCGTCTATCGTCGGTATCAGTATGTCCGGGTCGGCGTACAGGACAACTTCTTCTTGCTGTAAAATGGGGGGCTCGTCCTTCGCAGTCTGGGCACTGCCCTTTCGCACTGGAGGCGGCCGCAGAACACGTGACGACGCAAGGACTTCCAACCGCGCGCAAAGCATCGCGAGTTGTCGCATCTGTGTAACGCTGAATTGTACCTTGGAGCTCGACGGGTCCCGCTCGCCTGCGGATTCATGCAGTTCACGGCGACCGATGAGATCGCTCGCATATACGAGCCACAAGTCCTCAGGGATTTCCAATCCCTTCATTCGCCGCTCGCCAACATGTATTACCTTTATGCCGATGCGACGTATGGTGTCTATGATCGCTCTATGCATAGAATCGAATTCTTCGTGATCAGATTTGATCACTCTCGTCTCGATCTCATGCATTACGTCCGAACTGCACATAATTTGACCTCCTAAAGCGCTCCCAACAATTCGCGCTGTGCGATTTACCATCGGACCGAAATAGTCCATACGATGCGTTATTGGATCCGGTTCACAAACTGGATTTCCAATGTGAATACCCATTCTTACGGAAAGACCGCGCTCGACAAGTTTTCCTGCAGAATCTAGGATCTCCTTTCCGTCCTCACATTCAAGGATTTCCAGAGGCCAAGATTCATGTAGAAGTTCCTGTTGCACCGTGAGGCACCATTGGAATGCGGCAAGTACGCTTTGGAAAGAGCACATGAAAGCATCTCCCTCGGTCTTGACTTCGTAACCTCCACAAAGTCGAAGTTGCCGACGGAGTAAGTTGTTGTGGAGCCGCATTGCCATAGGCATTCCCGGATTCGCATCCCATAAGTGAGTCGAATTTCGAATGTCGGTGAATACAAGTGTGACCTGTCCCGTCGGCGCAAGCACCTCCTGCGGAAGCCTAGAGAGCTGGACATCACCGATGTCTTGTGTCTTCGGCTTCGGTCTGCGCGTAAAGAACGTTTCAGTGTCAGGTAATGATCCCACAGTAGCTTGTCGCGAGCGGGTGAACTTCTCTTCAAAGAGACCTGAAACGCGGATGACCATGATCATAGTACTCCCATCCGCACCGTAACTGATAGCAAAGTCCCGTAGCTTCTGGGCCGCAATCATCGGGTCGTCTTTCTCGGAGCGCGCAATGTCTACAGCCGTTCGGTATGAAACATAATCCCACAGGCCACGGTTCGCTATAATGATGAATTCATCCAGCTCAGAGAGCTCCCAAACCATGACATTCGGCCTCGGGTTAACAGCAGGGAGTAGGTGGTAGAAACCGAAAGAACGTGAAACCTCAATTTCTTCGTTGACTAGGCCTTTCGGAGATACCCAACCTTCTGCAGCACGTATACGTTGCGTTTCCTCGCGATCGAAGGGTTCGTGTTTTTTCGACACAGGGTGAGCGGTGCCCTGCCGCGAGACAACCGCGAGAGCGTCTCCAGCGTTTGCAACATATATTGTCTTACCCACAAAATATACAACAATGCCTGATGCTCCATTCCGAAGAACTGTCGTATCAGTGGGCAAGGCTGCTGTCGTTGTTGACGTGCTAGCAGCGGACATCTTTCGACTGAGGTTTGTACTCGTTTTCAGGAATGCATGCATATTCTTGTTTAGTGTCAGGAACGTCCGCCGGAGCGCATCCTCCACCTTCTCATTTGCATTTCTATCCAACCTTTCGAGGTGTTGCGCGAAGACCTTGACTAGGTTTTCGCATAGATACTTTGAGACGCGATTGTTTATAGGCGAGGCATCGAAGCGTCCGAACATAGCGAAAATGCATTCGTCTTTCCTTCCGCGAAACTCGGGGACGACTACGTCAAGCATGCCCAAGCAATCCTTCTTGCCCAGCGTATCGGCGATACCATATGCCATTTGATTAACTTCAGATAGCGAGGTTCGTACTCGGCGATTTTCGTCGTCATCCGGAATCGACGTCGTCACAGTTACATCAATTAGACCCAAAACCCGAAGATGAGTTAGGCCAGCGAAATCTGCTAGAACTTTGCGCTGCTGATCTTGTTGTTGAGCCATTGGCGTTCGGCTATGATCTTGTTGATGAGCCATCGACATCCGGCTAAGATCAGGTTGAATTTTCAGACGCTTGTTTCCCGAAAGATTCAGGTACTTGAGATTCTGATTAAAATTCCTGATGAATTGCTCATTAGTCCAATTGCAAAGTAAAGTCAGCGATCACGCACCAATTCCAATCAAATTCCCAGTTGTTGATATTGTACTTGAGGACATTACTTCCTACATCAAGGACGGTCAAGCTCGTCAGCTTTCCCAGCTCCGATGGTAGGACTTGTAGTTTGTTTCCGTTGAGGAACATCACTGAAAGACTCGTAAGTTTATGTAGGTCTTCAGTTGGGATGGTCGAGAGTTTGTTGCCGCTCAAATATACCTCCTCTAAGTTCGAGAAGTTACGGAAAAAAGATGATGGAAGTTCTTGAATATTGTTAAACGAGAGATTAAGCACCCGCAACTCTTTCAAAACTGTCAGTGGATGCAAAACGTCGTCGGTAAGACGATTTTCTCCAAGGTATAGCCTCTTCAAAGATTGCACGAGTGGGGGAAGTGCATGCCCCAGATGGCTGACGAATGATCCGGCAACCGAAGGCTTTCTTTGAGCGTCTATTTGCGTCGCAATATTATCGATTCCACCAATGTCGTCTACACTTGCTACTGGACTCGGTGGGTCGTGCCAGTTGATTAGCAGGTTGGACGTTACATTGATCGTATCTAGCGAGCCACATTGCCACATACTGGCAGGGAGTTCCGTAAGACTATTGTTGTGCGCGTCCAATGTAACCAGGTGCTGCAGATTACCGATACTATCCGGCAGTGCATCTAACTGATTGTCTGAGCAAGACAGAGTCTTCAAACTAGTCAGCCGTCCTAGAGTTTCGGGAATAAATCTGAAAGCATTGTGATCGAGTCGTAAAGTGACGAGGGAAGAGAGGTGTGATAGAGCGAATTCATCCAAACTACTAAGTTTGGCATGAGAGATGTTGAGAGAAGTGAGATTGAAATGTATGGGCATGTAAGGTTCAACGGGGACAATGAGTTGGGTAATATCGTTGTGCGACGAATCGAGTGCTTGCAGACTGAAACCTACGGTGAGGTCCAGTGCATGGATAGCATTGTGGTCTGCAAGTAATTGCTGTAACTTCGGAAGCCTCGACACGAGAGACAAGTCGCCAATGTTGTTCCTTCGACAGTCTAGGCTAACCAAGCTCTCCAGACCAACGCTTTCATCGGGAAAGCGGGAAATTTGGTTACCAACGATAACCAGGCGCTGTAGCGAACGTAGTTGGCCGATTGCCGAAGGTAGCGAGGAAATGTTATTGAAGGAGATATCCAAATCGACCAAACTAGTCATTTTTGGAACGACTTCCGGCACGATCTGAAATTTATTATTCGAAATATTCAGAAACTTCAGTGCCAGCATCTTCGAGAAGAAAGCGGGAAGTTTGTCCATTCGATTGTTCTGCGCTTTCAGATTATTGAGACCCGGTATGCGGTCCAACCCAGAGTCATCGAGGTCAGCAATGCGATTGCTAGAAATGTCCAAGCGATGTAGGGACTCGCTATGCCGTACGCTCTGAGGAACTCTTTTCATTGCCATGTTTGATAGCCGCAGTTCACGTAGGGTTACGCAGGACTGAATAAAGTCCAGGGGTATCTCTAGCATAGGATTTCTTGACAAATTCAAGGATATAATTGTTTGCGCGTGAGCGTGCAACACAATCGGAATGGTCTTGAGACTTCGTCCAGTTAGATCAATATATTCGAAGTTGTCAACAATAACTTCCTCTTGCTGGTTAAACGACTCTTTATCAGCCTGGTCCAGAATAGGGAAGAGTAAACTCACATCATCACCACCCAGTAGATTGCTCTTGTATATGAACTGAATCAAGAACCCAATCTCCTCCCCACCGAGTGCTTGTAGGCCGTCGGCCACATCGTAACCAGCTTGCTCAAGGCGGCGTCTAACGAGATCAGCTGGCCGTTCCGTAGGAGCAAGGATGCGCTCTGGAGGTTGCTATATTAATGATCATATCTTACGTAGAGTGATAAAGACCGCACCTCGTTCCCGTTCCTTCACGTACAGACTATGCGATTCCCTAGTCTCCTTCAACACCAACTTCTGATTCATCCTAGGTATTAACTCTGCGACAGTGGTCGTGAGCAAGCACTTGACGCTATGGTATGAGTTGTCAATGCGATGTATTCGTATATTGTAATTTGGTGACGGATGAGTGCGTCTTGCTGTCCTCCGCTTGCGAGGTTTTGAAAGTAGACGAGCAGGGTCGTCGTCGTCGTCAGAGGTCGCATAGTCTTGAACTTCAGCTTGTTCACCTTCCTTCTCCACTGCCCAGCTCTCCGGTGCCACCCAACCTGGGCTATGCTGTTCGCGTTCCTCATCTGGCTGCTTTTCTTGTAGAATCGTTTTCGGGGATACCTTGCGCAAATCAAGATGTGGTGGACCACCTTTTCGCCGACCTGGAGGTGCTACAACACTGGGAAGGAAAGGGTTGCTGAACATACTATGCTGGGTAGGGAGGTGATGCAGATATGGGGGAGAGGAAGCCAGAGGGTGGAAGCTGCCTTCGGAAGCGCTGAAGCTGCTAGATTGGTAGCTGCTTTCAAACCCGCTCCCTGGAGAGCTAGCATCACCGGTTACAAGTCCCCGATAGTCATTTCGAATCGTAAGGTTAACAATGCCATCCATCTCGTCCAAGTTTGTGTCCAGCGTGATGTCAGCTTCCTTCGAAGGAACAGGAGGCGGTTCAGGCGACTTCGGTCTACTCTTTTTCTGCTTTTTTCTTTGAGGAGGAGGAGGAGTCAAGGGAGCCATAGGCAATGGAAACATCGACTGAGGGATAGCAGGCACTGGGGGCGGAGGTGCGAGCGTAGCGGTAGACTGCATTTGTGGGTCATCCTTGCCAATACTGCTCGCTTTCTTGCGAATGACATTGAAAAAGTTCATGCTCTTGGGCTTTCGAAGTCTTTCTTGCTGGGACTTTTCTGTCTGCACGGAATTGATGCTCTCCGCGTATCCAACGCTTTCACTTCCGAGAGTTCGTGAGTAAACAGTCGATGTGCTGCCATGTCGGGCGGTTACGAGATTAAGAACGGAGCGCTTGCTGTTTAAGCTGAACGACTTCTGCTTCGGCGGTGGTGATGGCTATAAGGCATGAGCAAAAGATGTTCTTCGTCTTCATCGAATAGAGAAACTTACAGCAGTTTCATCAAGCCATGGAGCAATCACGGCACTGTCTTCGCCCGTAGTCGGGACATTCGGCGGAACGGGAGACAGATAACCCCAAGTTTGTTCAGCGCCGTCTACCGAGATAATTGTCGACATCGTTGAGCGATCAACATTCGTACAATTCTGCAGCTCTCCTTGCTGTCGTCGTCGCCGTCGTTGTCTTCGAAGGACGTGCTCACTGCCCCGTATAGGTGCAGTGTGACAAGTATATTTACCAAATATAGTAGTAATGAAATCTCGCGCATGGAAAAGTAAAATTATCGATGTAATTATTGCTAGATAAGAAAGAAACCGGCAATAAATAATACAAAGGGCAATTGATGATACTACATAACGTGGAGCAAAGGACACATGTGATCGCAAGTCATTGGGAGGGTTGCGAAGTTGCTGACGGGAACGTTGAGGACGCACTGGATGGTCCGGCCAATGCATCCCTCGCAGATTCATTCACCTGGGCCATAGCTTGAAGCTTTCGGAGCAGCTCAGAAGCCACTGTGACCTCTTCTGCGTTGCTGGCCGCCACTTGTTCAGCATACTGTCTCGCCAGCGCGAAGTTACCGCCCCCTCTCTCTATGTGATAGCGTGCAACATACACCAAACTTTTTGCAAACATGAATGTAGGCTGAGCTTCACCTTTAGATTGAGTATTGAGAAGGGTTTAGAATTGGGTAAGATTAGCTCACTTGTTGAGAGATCAATGATTCGCTGGTGATATGCGGCTGCAGGCGCGTAGTCCTGCACTTCATCATGCAGCTTCGCTAGCCTAAGTGATATTAAAATCTCCGCTGTATCTGTACCCAGCAAAGCCCGCCTCAGGCACTCGATGGCTTCACGCGGTCTAGAATGTTCTATTAGCTTGCAAATGTCGAGAGAAAACGATTTAGCGTACCGTCCCATTTCTTCATAGCACATACCCTGAGCTTGCCAAATGCGAACATCGTACGGACTGAGTATGAATGAGTAGATGAACTCTGATAAGATGGCAAGCAAACCACTTACCGCAAAGTCGTAGCGCGTTGATAGTAATGTAAGGAATATTGATGCATATTGAGGAGCTCATATGCTTGGCCCAATCCATACCAAGCTCTATAATCTTTCCTGTTTACGTCTACCAGAATTTTTAACTATAACGTTTTTGAGAAGCAAACATATGTCACTCACCAATTGCTCTTCGGTAGGACTCTATAGCCGCGTGTGAGTTCTTAATTTCGACAAACTCATGGCCCATCAAAGTCCACGCAGGAAGATATGACTGGTCGAGTTCTGTTGCTCTACGGAAGTATTGGATGGCCCGCTCTGGCTCTTGGCGTAAAGAATAGTAATTCCCAACCATGCAGCATACTTCAGGTCGATCCTTATCAACGTCGAGGAAATGGTGTGCGAGTTTCGAGAGTTTGTTTCTGTTATCGGCTACATACAGTATATTCGACAGAATATCGATATCGTCGACGCGCATTGGGTCAAGTTTGATGATCGCGTCGAACTGGGCTTCTGCTTTCTGGAACTCTAGTATAGGGTTAGTCGATTGCGACGAATAAGACAGATCTACATACCATGAAGATGGTACAGCGTTGCAGCTCGCATGCTCATTATCCATGTACTATTAGGGAAGAATTCAGGCTGAAGGAGACGATCACATGTAGCAAGCTCTTCTTCGACTGGAGCGTGTAGATCGATAAGCACCTTGAGCTTGAAAAGCTCAACTAGTGGGTGTTTCGCAGGAAGGTGGATGTGCGGGAGGATGGCACTTAGCTGTATATATCAAGTTCAATTAACCGATGCATTGACCTAGAGGACTTGCATACCTCATCACGGTCGCCTAAACAGCTTGCCAATAGCAGCCATGCGGACCAGTTCCAACAATAACCTCGGATAGATATGATCACTGCCTCTACTGCCTCTTCTTTCCGAGACAGACGTTTAAGAAACAGTGCTTTACTATTCGGCATCAGAAACGCACAAAGAAAGGGCTGGAGCACTCACAGAAAGAGCAGCCAAGGATCCGTTTCGTCGTTAACAACTTCTAGTAGCTCTTGCAAGGACTTGTTCACAGGGGTTGGGGGCTGTCGAGTATTTTTCTCTATGCAAGGTGAGAGACATGATTTGTGGAACATTCAGTCTACTTACGCTGCAAAGAATCTATGACTAATTAGCGATCCGGCGTAGGGCCAGCAAATCCACTTACAATCAAGATTATGCCAATCTCTCAATGCTTTCTTCTCTTCTGCCTTTCAGGATCTTCTATCATTGTATGAACATCAAAGGCAGCAGCTTCACGCACAATGAAATCGAAGTAACGATACATGAACCTTCCTTTTGCACTTCTGCTGTTTTGAAGTAGGTTAGATGCTCGCGTGTATTCCTTAGCGTCTGCATAGGAGTGTCCGGCAGCCAGTAAGTCTTGTTCGTCCTCCTCAAGCTCGGCCTCAAGGCTCTCATGTGTGGTCGTCTGTATAGACACGGAACTTGGTCGATCTCGGGACTTTGAATTTCTGCGCTTTTCTTCGGGTATAGCTAGGAGAAGTTCAGAAGCCCTGAGAGACAGAATAGTAAATCACACCTCGTTTATAAATAATGGAGAAGTACGCACCACTTGTTAGCGTAATGAAGGCCTCTCTCTGAGCAGTCCTTTACTGCCCTTCGCAGCGATCCGACAGAGTCCTCATCCATACGCGCTTCAGTTGTTCGCAAGAATCAGGTAAATCTTGAAGAGAAGGGCTAATCACCGGCAGGAGCAGATAGCATGCATCGGTGAACTGCAACAACTTGAAGTTGGCACTGCCAGTGGCAGTGTAATAATGTCACGCGAAAGTCACGCAGGATCTACTCTCAGGGCTACAGGATGCCAGTCCGACTAAGTATGTACTAAGTTACGTAAATCATACCAAATACATGTAATGCCAGTAACAATATTATGATTGCCAAAAGTTGTTCTTCCTTCTACACTCACAATTCGATATCTGGAGGCCGTCGCAAGCTACTCTAAGAATGGCTTGAAAGACTCTGCATATTTCAGAATACCAGTGCACTTGAAGACTTGCCATGTTGTTGAATGTCAACCTGCTTGTTGCCTGTATTCTCATAGTTCTGGTGTCTATTCTTTATATATTTTACTGGAATCGCTTTCTGGGCCATGTTCTCAGCTTCTTGCTACGTCTGACACTCTGGAATCAGTCAAGCTCAGCTGTCTGGGTTGATATCGGTGAGAAATGTCCTGAAAACATCCTGACCACACATACTTACTTCTCCTTAGGTTCTGCTCATTTGTCTCTTCTTGCCGGCAGGGTATTGTTTAAGGACGTCCGTTATCACTCAAGCAACCAGACTCTTCGTATCGTGAAATGCCAGATAAGCTGGAGATATTGGATCCGCCACGCTGCGGAAGAGGAAGACTTAGCAGGCGACGTGGATAGGGGAGAGGATGAATCTAGTGAGTTCTCAGATTTTTCGACTGTGTTACGAGAACATGAAATTCTGTTATAGGGAAGACCCATAAACATACACCAAGTTGTCGAATTCACATCTCCTTTGAGGGATTTGAATGGTTCATGTACAACAGAACGGCAGCGTTCGAGAATGTGCTTGCGCAGCTCGGAGTTACATACCCGGCTATGGCTGGAGCGAGGACCAAAAGCCGCGAATCTCATGTTCATTCACTAAACACAATTGTTAATGACCGAGACCGAGCTTACGATCCTCAAAGTACGTTGATGCTCTTCATTAATTATGACATTTGCTCACGTCATTCACAGCTTCAACCTATACGCTCGGTCGACGCGCGTTGTCGGCGCTTCGTTTTCCTTCGTTTCTGGATAGATTCTATGCATGGGCGCGACGCCAGCTCCCAGATCTGGACCCGAAGAGCTTGCTCCCGCTTAGCTTAGAAGCGTCGAAGGGCGCTATCACGATGGGAAATCACACAACAGAAAATCTTCTTTTGGCTCAGTTCACTTTTGCGTCGGGGACGTATGGCATTGTACAGGTCAGCTCAAGGACCTTTCGGTGGACCGGAATGCTAACTATTCTATAGTCACGTTCAACGTTCGACCTCCACAAACAACTGCTTCATTTAAACTTTACGAATGCAGCCCTGAGTTGTGTTGAAAATCCCGATTATTGGGCACCAATGCAGAAGCTTGGGAAAGATGTGCACGACAGTATGTCCACAATTGGGTATGTGCCGTCTCAAGTTGTAGGCTGCAATCTTAAGGCAGGCTTTAGTCGTCAAAAGTTCCCCCTTTCATTCCGTGATTTTGACAAGCTATGGTTTCGTGCAAGGTCTCATTTTCCGTACTTCAAGTCGCGCCAACGAAGGTATGGCAATCCAGAGAAAGAAGGGAAAAAGAAGGTGCGGAAGGTGGAGGAAAAGCAGTCCCATATCGGCGCGGACTTCTCAAAACTGGAATACGCCATCGACCGGAAGCTACTGGAAGCTCCTCTTCTGGAACTGACATATTATGCGGACGTTTCAGGCGAAGTTCCGGAAGATCCCCAGAGGACCGGTACAACTGATCTCGAATTCTTCGACGTTGGTAATGGCGGCGTCCCGCCTGAGTGGGGCATAGACATAGTGACTCACTCTGCAATAGTGCACTATGGTCCTTGGGCTGATAGACAAAGAGCACAGTTGCAACGTGTCTTTTTCCCTCCTACTTACCAGCATGCAAGGCCTACCGACCTCCTGGAAGCCGGAGACCGGCGCTTATGTACTTGCTTGAAGTTGTTCTTTGAGTTCAGAGGCACTACGACAGTACATTTGCCTTTCCGGGAAGCGTCGAAGGTGCAGTAGTTGATTTACCGATCAACTTGTCCTCTTCTGACGTAATGTTTGTAGAACTGGCAGTGGGACGGTCGATCTACGGTGCCACGGGATAGTGACCAACGGGAAGCTGCTTCCCTCCAATTTCGCTTCAGCGATGCCACGACTCTTAAATATCTCGTGCCAATGATTGCCACTGAGGAAGGCTACCTCGCAGAACTCGACGTTTTCATGGATACCGTGACACTTTCATCCAGTTTGAACGATATCTGTTTACTCGAGGCTGCCTCATGCTCGGTCAGAAGCATGTTGAATTCCCGTTTGCTGCATCTGACATCTTTTTGCAGTTATCGACTCGCTTGCCTTCCCCGTTAGATTGGGACAGCGAGCGCACATGGATTTTCGACTTAGTGTTGGATCGACCCGTCCTGTTTTTGATTCGTGATCACATCAACATGCTCACTGACCTTGGCAAAGATTGGGCATCTGGCCCTCCAAGCGACTTCGATACATTCGTTCCTATGTTATACGGTGTTAATTTGACTTTCAATGATTTTGAACTCAACTTCTACGCAAACGATCACAACATTATTGATCGTCCGCTTGACAAGAGGGAAAACGGTGAATTATGTACCATTTTTGCATTGTTTGTACTCATAATCTTCTTAGTCCTCTTTACTTACAAGGCAAACATCTTGGAGAGCAACGTCACCATTCCCTCGAACAAGTTCCGGCCCTTTTCAACAGCGGTCTCCTTCGTTGTAAACGTGCCAAATATGACCCTCCTTCTCTCTCTCCCTCGATGGAATACACATGCCCTGTCATCGCGTTCCGCTGATGATAAATTAAGACACATCGCTCATTTTCAGAATTTTTGCATTGATGGATCATATACGTACCACGCTGAAGTTCGAGAGGATTGCGCTGATCAATTGAAACTGAATATTCAGGTATACCCATCGCATATTGTGTAAAAGTGATCCAGTACTAACGTTTACCGAAAGGGACATTCTCCTGCTTTTAAGCTGTTCGGTTGGGTTGTCCGACACTTCATGGCTTGGCGCGAGAACTATTTCGGGTCTTTTACTCAGTATTCCACCACCCGCGAATACCTAGAGAAACGAGATAGAGGTGTGGCGGTCGGGGATCCACTTGAACTGAAATATCGACCTGGGAAAGTTAGTGCCTAGACATATTGCTTGCCCGTCCCTATGCTGAATTTCACGTAGAGCAATATATTTCATCTTGATTTGTCTGTCGTCGTGGAATCCGCCTTAGTAGCTTTGCCTGCCGGTGCACCTGGATATGAAAAGGGGCCGACAACGGATGGTTTTAGCTCTTCAGATCCAGATTCAGACATCGGCGCCTGTGTTGTCCTGACAGTCCCTCTTCTCCAAGTACAGATGCGACTGCACGAATACTTCATGGGTAAGCACTAGAGCCTTATATTATCTTATACGGATCTGACTGGCTTTGCAGATCTATCGATCAATGTCGACCCTGTGTTTGCTTCAGTAGAACTTTCGTATAGTGACTCCCAACTTCTTTCGCACAGTTTTATTCCTTCCCAAAGGCAGTTATCAATATCAGGTATAGTTCAGTTTGATGCATTTTAGGAGTCAATTTAACGATATGTACCAGGGGTTGATATCACTGCAAACAGACTTTTCGGTCCACCTCCTAGAAACACTGCTTATGTTTGCATCTGGAACATTCACGTTGGCGATGTGAAGGGCTTCTTTACGATCAAACAGGCTGCAATACTTCTTCATTCAGGACGAACGTTCATGATTGGATATTCTGATCCGTTCAATGCCCCAGCTGCGGAGTACACTACTCTGGACGATCGAGATGGTAATACCTTACTCTCTCTTACTGAAGCATGGATAGAATACATTTTAACTATTTTGCAGCGACATTTTTGAAAATTAGCACGGGATTACTTGAAGGGTCAGTTTCTCTGGGCACTGTAACCGCACGTGCAGCTCTCCATCAGGGTCTGGAAATGTTCTTCAACAACAGTTCGGGGACAAGCTATCGCAAAATGACTAGTCTTAGCGTGCCAGTCGCAGAGTTGCAGATGCTATATTCTCTGAACTCTAACACACAGTGGCTTGAAGTGGGAAAGTTTCAGGCCAGCATTGGACTAGACATGTACAAATCACCTTCAGGCTGGCACCAAGATGCTCAGTTGCAGAAACAATTCCTAGAGGCCCAAGACATGCCGACGAAACGGTTCGCGAATGTATTCAGAAAAGAGCAATCATCAGGTATTTATTTGTCTCTGTTGTGCATGCCTTTCTTTTTTTTAAAACGGAACCATTAGACTTCGTTAAGTGGCACAGCTCCCTGTATCTACAGGAGGTTATGGCGCCGAGCTTGAGAAAAGGTCATCACTTTGCAGGGGCATCTGCATCTTTCAAATCCCACAAGCAAAACCGGCGTTATCAGCACGCAAATAGAGCGTATACCGATTTTTCAGATTCAGACCAAGAGCTTATTTCAGAGATGGACCGAGATAGGAGACTGGCGTGAGACACCGTATCTGGCCTATTATTCGAATATCTGACATTGTTTCTAGTGACTCGAGGCCAAACAGCTTTGCAATATACAATGAGGCTTCCAGTGGCCAAAGTATCTCAAGCCTACACGAATCTGATGAAACAAATGAGACAGATGCCGATAGCTTTTGGAGTGATTATCTCGAATCGGGTGAAGGTCCTCATGATCGCATAATATCCTATAAACTCATTCTTTCACAATCTAGGTCGGAGGAGTGGTTTTGAAGGCTATTTAAGCTTTTGTAGGCGCTTTCAAGTGCTACATAGCGCTTCAAGCCCATCTTTGGACAATGGGTTTACAGTCTACAAGGTGATTAATAATGTGTAAATTATCAAAAATCCTAACTCACGGCAAACTAGGAGGCGGTTTCTCCGCGTTTGGGGAACGACGGTATTGACTTCAACCCATTGATGCGCGAAGAAGCTAGTGTCGGTCTGAACGCTTCTTCAGCTGCTCAAGGCCCAGACGATAAAAGAAGTAGATCTAATATTCGCGCTAAGGTGGATGACGTAGAACTCTACATCACTGCCCTAGTTTGCCCCGCTGTACTGGACATATTGGATGGTCTACGCAATGAGGTAAGCAGTGTCTGCGCCGTTGTGTACAAGAGATCAAGTTGCACAGAATTAAAATTTTCCTTGATTTAGTCTTGGAGTCCAGAACTAAAGTTGGATGCATTCATGCTAGACTCTTTTCCTGCTCCCTCTCCAGATTCAGATTCTATCCTTGATTTGGAAGTGCGTAGACTTACCGTCCGCCTCGTTCAAGATCTGCTGCCAGTGGATGAGATGTCGGAGGTGTCAACGAGGTTTCCCGGTACGGAAAACGCTAAACACAATAGTAGGGTGATGGGCGTCTTGGAAGTTGAAATAGTTGGCGGACGCGCTGTTACGAGTTATATTTCGACAGCCGCGGCAGACCCTAAAGGCACGCTGTCGTCCGGATCCTTCGGCTTTCAAACCGTCCGCTGCTTGTTGGGTACTCAAATATGCTCGGTAACGGCCGGCGACTTGGAGGACTACAGCCCTTCCATAGTCGCACAGATAGACATGGATTCGTTACTCCTTAGATTTTCCAGCCTGTCGGCAGAATGCTCGCTAAACTCTGCGTCCTTACGACTTCACCATCATGCCCCGGAAGTGATCCTTGTTGCCTCACGCGAGTTGCAGACAGATATTCGTCAAATCGTTACAGCTCGAAAGGCCTACGTGGATCATTCTCGCTTGAAATTGCAACACCTGATTCTGCTTGTGTTCGATTGCACCAGGGACAAGCCGTCTACCGATGTTTTTGCCGCTATCCAACCTACATTTCTCGTTCAAAGCGGCCGTCCTCAAATTCTCCGCCAAGACGCAAATTGGAAGCTACTATTTCATCTGAGGCATATGCTGACGGATATGCCTGATGCTAGCTCACATGATTTGAGCGCGAAGTTAGCTTCTGGGCCGGGAAGTCTAGATATTCGTCGCGCTCTTGAGAAGTACAACATTCCTTGGGCAACAGAGGAGGGGATGACGATCATGGGGTTGGACGTTATAAGGTCTCTCTTTGAAGAACCTAAATCGGACACATTCAGCTATATGCACAGGAACGACTCTCGACCTGTCAGGTCAGCTGGATTTAGAGCTGGATCCTTAAAGCTTATCTTTCCCGAGCACGATTTTTCTTCTCAGAACTCATTCACGCTTACTGATATGGAGGTCCGTGGCGATCTACTGACAAGACGGATGATCGTTTTGCCGTACGCATTGTCGTCCCATACTGCAACATTTAGAAGTGCTGTTCATAATGATCCGGTGGATTATAGCAACCTCGCCATGATCATAACGTTAAGCATAAACACAGTGCAACTAACCGTATTCCCGACGATCCTCTCCATTCTTCAGAACGCCGTCCATGTTTGGGGTGCCCTGTCTCAGGCCCCAATTGAATCACACCGGGTACCAGAAGTTGTGGATGGAGGCATTTTCGGCTTGCGACTAAAGGACAGGATGATATCCTTTGACGTCCGAGTAGCTCTTCGTCGCATGCTTCTCGAAGTGGCTGCTGAAAACCTTATCTTCGAGGTGATTTCTCGTGACTTTTCGTCGACAACAGCCTGTTACGTCTCTCGCCCGTCTTTAGGACTGATGGCCGCGTTGGATATCTCTGTGAACCACGGACTGGGTTTTGAAGGAATCTCAGTGAAGGCGCGGACACGTTTATTCTCTGAGGCAAGATATCGAGAAAACGACGTCCTCGCAGGAATCTCGGTTTCTGGGGGTTCACTGTGCTCTCTTTACCAAAGCCATTCACCCCAGGGTCAGGTAGTGCGGAGCACAGTGCATGTTGATGTGATAAACCTCAACGTTCCCCGGAGCGCAATACGATTATACCATTTCGTGGAACAATGGAGGCAAGACTACCTACTTGGTGTAGACACTATGATGAAGTCCCTATTTAGTGAAATCCGACAAACACCGAAACGTACAGCACCTCGTAGCGTGACAAAGAGCAAAGGAACCATCCTATATGACTTCAACGGGTCGATAACTACCATAGCCATTGATTTGCAAGTCATGCATGGGACTTGGCTCTCCTGGTCTGCGCATGAAGTGGTTGCCTTTGGCAAGAATCAACCTCCGCAACAGAAGGTCTTGGGCTTGTATGGCTTGCAAGTAGGTTCGCAGAAGATCGGCATATCCTCGGAGGGCACATTGCAGTTGGGAAATAATAACGAGAAATCCTCGGAAATATCATTCATTCTCCCAGAGTTCTGCGTTTCAGCTTCTTCAGGTTCTGTACAATTGAGCTTGCTAGGCAGGATAGGCTTCCTGGAAATGACGATCAAGCCATCTCATTGGGATGCGTTGCTCTCAGTTCAGCAAAAGTTTGGACAGGATTTCAACGATCTACTTCTCATTATAGGGGAAAGGGGGCGAAAGCGCATGAAATCGAGTCGAAAACCTAGCACATTACCTATCAATATATTAGGCAAGTTTGATGGATTTAGGGTTGGGCTGGAAGGTCACTCTTCCACACAGTTTCTACAGTGCGACAACATCGACGCAGTCTACAGTGTCTCAAACCAGCGCCAGTGGCAGGTTACCCTGACCGACTTGACCCTCTACTTAGCTCCTAATACGAGCATTGGAAGAGGGAACAACAGAGCGGAAAAAGATCGTCTTCCGTTGTCTGTATCTATGGATCTGAGATTATCGAGTTATCATCTATCTGCTGCGGAGAGTATTCAAACTTGCCTCGATATCGCGGTCACAAGACTTCACGCCATCCTCCAAGCGAGCATGATGAGCGAGATTGGTGATTTTGTCGATTATCTACAGGTATTGGAACATTCATCTTTGTTTTATGCGGGGAGTTTGGCTTATTGTCATTAACATAGACGGAAGTTCTGCTGCGAAAGGACCAACGCGCAATTGAACTAAACGAATTCAAAGGAAAGGCCAGGAAAGTCATGGAGACTTTCAATATCAATCCCCGGCAACCCAGCTTCGCGGACACCGGCGGGTTTTTCATTGATCGTTTGGTGAAGTTATCTGTGAGAAACATTGTAGCAGCGTTCCCGTTGGAGTTGGACTCCTCCAGCAAAATTTTAAACTCAGAAGCACAATCAGATCGATCAATCAGGGCATTTATGGCCTGTATCGACACTCTGTCATTTCAGACCCAAAGGGGCGAGACAGGACAAGCCATCATGAAGGATTTCTGCTTCCAGTTTGTTTCGAGGTGGGCACTTTTCTCTTTTCAACTTGAAGATGGGGACTAAGCGACATTAGATTCAACGCATCCTATCCTCCAGACTTTAATGCTGCTAAGCATCAGACGACGAATAAACTTTTCTATCCTGTTATGACTGCACGGATGCAGACAGAGACGTCCCGAGTGGAAAGGAAACTCACAATCAGCGCTGAAATTAGTGGCTTTGTTCTTGACCTTGATCCATCTATCACGGCGTACGCTTTCGCTGTCGCTGATGTCTTTAGGCAAGGGAAACAAGGGGTCGAACGTCTGGCTGCCGGACTTCCGCGTGCTACCTCTGACTTGGATGAACCGATGAATCTATCAACGGAGAAGACGCTGCGTACAGAGAGGAAGGCCGTGAATCTCTCAACCGAAATTCATGGATCACTGAAGTTTAGCAGCGGCAGTATACGTCTTCATGGAACTCCCATGAGGGATATGTCGCAGTATTCAACATTGACTCCGGACTGGCTGGGATTAACGTATCAAATATTTGATCCGGATGTTGAGCAGTTCAACCTACCAGAACTCTCTGTGCATTGTGATTATCTTGCAAGGGCGTGCGAGCCGGGCATAGATCACGACACCGAAGATACTTCCTCTCGGATACTCATGTTTAAGAGTACGGTCCATTCTAGTTCTAATACTCTCCGACCATCCCTTCTACCCTTCCTCACCCAACTCGTGCACAACATCGAGGAGCGTATGCGAGCATCTTCCACAAGCGATATGAACTTACGCCCTCCGAGCTCACGGGATGTGATTTCAGTGTATTCGTCTGACGAGCCTCCGCGCAGCGCCACTACACGTCGTGCGCATGATGCAAATGGTCTACAAATTATCTTCAGCCTCCGCATAGATAAGTCGCATCTTGAACTGACTTGCAAGCCGGACGTCAACGTTGTTGCTCGACTGCACTGGGAAAGTGGTGGATTTCTGATAAATGTTTCACCTGGATCCCGGGGGGTTTCGGTGTCCGCAAGCATAGGCGGTTTGACTGTCGGCCTTAGGCACGGGTTTCTGAACGAGGATTCTACGAGCATAAATGCTCGTAATCTGAATTTCTCTGTGAATTTTTCGAAATCGGCCCTCCACGATGGTCAGCTAGTAAATTCTGTGTCCGTCGTCGTAGAAACAGAGGTAGCTGGCAGCATACGCTTCACTCGTTTTCAAGATTTCCTGTGCTTCAAAGCTGTCTGGCTAGACCACATCCCTATTTTCAAGGGCGATGCTGTCCAGAAGACTAAGTCTTCCAGTAGGATGACTCTAGCCCCATCTCCGGAGCAAGCACAGAAGCAGGGAATCGACACTGCTATCATCATTCGTGTACGACAGATTAGACTGGAAGCCGATCTGGGCCAATCAATCAGCACCGTGACAATGGAGCTTCAGTCCGCGACTGTGCGTACTCGCATAACAGACGAGGTGTCTGAATTATCCGTGTCCGTTGAACGTGTCGACACTCAGGCTCGGGGTAATCTATCCGGTCACTTGAGGATGCCAGATTTCCTCTTTAGAACGGTCCGCAAGCGTCAAGATATGCAGGCTGATAAACAACCCCTCGGTCGTATGCTTGAGCTGTTTCTAACAAGTGGAACGCTAGACATACAGCTTCAATCAGACTGGTTATGGCTCCTACAATACAGGTATTTCTAGTTTTATAAATTTGGAAGTTGCAGTAATCTAATTCGTTACTAGGGCAGAGCCATTCCAAGCCATGGTCTATGATGATTGGCCAACAATGACCGCCGAGACATCGACTAAGGATAGACAGTTACAACTTTCCTTTACGGTGACGGGTTCGAAAGTTACTGCGATGCTGACAACCATGGCCATCCCTAAGCTCGTAGTGTATGCTGGAAAATTCATGGAGAACCTCGAATCTCAGCGAGAAGGTGCGAGTAGGGAATCGTCCGCTTTCCGCTCAGCTCGCCTCCCGAAGCCTGATAATGCGCTGTCGGAGGTTGCACATGCCATGTACCAAACAGCTCGAACAAAGCTGAAGGAGTCCGAGTCTCTATCTTATGTGATCGGACAACAAATGAGCTTGGATTTAGGAGAACTAGTATTTGTGTTACTGCCCAGATCTCAAGGTGACCACGAGCTTGCTCGCTTCATCGGGCGAGACATCAAGGCGCAGTTGAGACGAACTGTTAGGCCGGATGGGCTACCCACTCACAGGGACTTAAGGCTTTCAATGTCTCATATGTCAATTTCCCAGCTCATCAAGCAAGGTTTCGACCCCAGCCTACCTGGTCAAGAGTTCGACGTCCTTACTGAAACTAGTCGTCGATTTGGGGGTGTGGAAAATGTTATATTCTCATTACCTGCGATAGACATGCGGATGGTGTCAGACGAGGAGCTTCAGAACGGCATAGAGGTTCTACCTTACGATTTCGAAAGTACCTTCGTGCGCCTCGAAGGACAACGGAGGTTGGAGAATATTAGCATCTCTTTCAACATTGGCCTATATAGCTGGCTTACAGTCTTGCGAAAGACGTTCACCCGGGAGCTCAAGCGCGCACAGGAAGTTGCAGACTGGCGAGCTGGAGTTACCACCTCGACGCCGTCGTATACACCGAGGCTTGGAAGCCCTCCCATGGCCCCTTCTCCGCTCGCATTGGACAGAGCACCGTCCCCTGTTCGCTCGAAGTCATTGGAGAGTGTCTTCATACCGTCGTCTCCGGGGAAGCGCATGAGCGCAACTAGGTCCACAATGTTGCTCCCTTCTCCTAGGATTATTTCCCCTGAACTTCCTCGTAGCTCGTCATTTAGACTGCCTGACTCCGGCACTGACACGGTTCCGAACTCTCCTACTTCCAAGACACTATCTCCGACGGAGAAAGATTCTTTTCAACCCCCAGCATCAGGCTCAGGAAAGAAATCTGCAGAGATTGTTTACAAGGTTAGGAAAAGGAAAATAGAGCGGCTGACTGTCCGTCAGCTGGGCGAGGCAACACCCGATGTTATGCACCCGTTCTTTACGAAGAAGGCAGGGTTCAACCTTGAGGAATCATTACCTCAATATGTTCATGAGTACGCGACTCTTCCGATAGAGGAGATCATGAAGGCTCTGGTGAAGTTGTATAGTAAACAGTTGAAGATCGGTAGATAGCAAGTGTCCTGTGATATAACATACTAGTACTCATAATATGGTTCGCATCATGTAATTAACTTTTTGGGAAGCAGAATTCGAACTTCAAAAAATGTAATTCATCGGAGGTGGGGTAGCGCTACAAGTTGGAAGAGTTTATAATACATGTACAATGATTTTCAGTAACAAAGCAAAATAACAAAACGATACTGGCGCTGAGGCTGAGGCTCTCAAAAGGTGAAACGGAAGTCGTCTCCTGGAAGCTCCAAGCTTTTATCATCAAATGTTAAAACGAGCTCCTCTTTCGCTACTTTTTTCGGTCTTAACATCCTCATACTTGGTTTTACAGACGATGAGGTCGCGGGAACGCGCCGTGTTGTGGAGGCGGATGTCGTTGGGCGGGTAATCATTGCGCCGCGGCGGCTGCTTGCCGTCGACGCAGCTGTGGCAGGACGTGGGGGTACTCTTTGAGCGGTTGAGCCACTTCGAGTGATGATTGGCTTAGGCACAGCTGTTACAGGACGTGGTATCAACCTCACCGTCGCCTTCTTCGTGCCTACCGTCTGAGTTTTTGTGATAGGTAGCTTAGGAGGACCAAAAATGTCATCGTCTGGTTACGTTTGTTAACGAGCAGAGGTTATATAGGGTTGACAAGCGCACCTGATAGATCCGCGGTGTTGTCCATTAGCTGAACTGGTAGAGGCCACCCACAGCCTTTCAGTATCTCGTCCGTATCTGGCTCCGAGAAAGAAGGAGAACCTCCCACAGGGTATGAACGAGCTGATGCCAGTAGAGATTTGCCCACTTCCGTATAGTCTGGGAGCTCAAATGGCATCTCAAAGGGAAGATCTGACCAATTATCAATCCGAGCGCAAGAGAAAAGAGTATTAAAATCTCACCTTGAACCTTAGGTGGCATGTACTCTGGGTCACTGTAATCAGGCTCATCCATCACATCCTCCTCCACATTATCCAGGCTGGATGCTCCTACTTCAATCGAGATGTCGCTAACGTTCCAGTGGTCTCCAGTAGTGACAGGAGTTTCGAATGCTCTGTTCGAACTCGAGCTCCTCGGGACGCGCAACTTCTTCCGTGATGAACTGGGTGGCTGCACGGGCGTGATGGTTTCCACCTCATCAATCAACGCCGGAAGCAGTGACTTCGCGATCTTGCCATGGTTAGGTAGAGGTGTGAATAGTATGTGTGTGTTCTGGCGATTAGGAGCAGGTGTCTTGTCTATCAGAGGTCGAGTAGGCAATACTGTGCTAGCTTTCGTGGAAGCCGGCGCATCTTTGAGAATGATTCCTTGCAGCGAATTAGCATCCCAGTGTATCTATTCAGCTATAGCATACATACTATCGTTCTCCTTCCTGTAAGGTGTCTTCATATTTGCCCTCTTCTCTCCCGGATACGTGGTCATAGCCCCGTTCATGAGAACATTCTCCTGAAGACCAGCTCTGCCTTTCAGAGCTCTACCTGGAGTTTTCGAGGCTTTTGCTGTCCCGTAGTCATCATGGATCGAGAAAGATCGCGAGCTTAACATTTCCGAAGTATTGTACAAGTTGGTGTTAACGAGAGGAGTTGAACACAGAGTCGTGGTTTTGGACGCGTCCAGGCCACGTGAATGCCTCTGTAAATAATATACTCAGGCTGGCACCGAGGTTGTCTACCTTTTCAGGTTTAATTACTAAGGTTAGAGTCTGAGTTCAGAGTCTGGCACTCACTGGCAGGCAGGAACTTGAACATCGTCACGGCCGTCACAGAGAGTCGTGAATGCCATCCTGTCCTTACTACACAAATCTTTACTATCGCTACTACATATCTCAACACTGGAGCGTCAATAGCGAAGGTAGCGAAAGACCTTTTACCCGGAATTTTCAAGTTCTTTGAGCAAGCCCACCTTTGAAGAAGTCTTTCGCATCACTTCTTTTTGGTTTATGTCCTCGTGGACCCGAGTTTGTTCAGGAATGCGACGCTCATGTGATAGCACCAGTTGCTTCTACTGGTCAGCTGTTTAATCCGACTTTGACCTCCAACTTGGTATACTTGCAAGGATTAATGCTTGGACTTTGCCTGCAAAGCTTGCCACGTCGATAGTGGCTCTAGATCCGAGCGTACGGTACCGTACTGAATGAGCGCAGCTGGCTGGCGGTGTTGGTGAACTTTCTGAGATTTGTCTCTTGAAAGTTGGGTGAAGCAATTCGTCAAAACGAATAGGCGAGTAACTGTACTCATGGCGCTTCCCTGGAATTCTTAACTTCTGGAAGTCAAGTACGTCACAGAAGTTGGGGTAAATCCCTTCTTAACAAGCATCCGCGGTTCCGTATAGATCATATGCTCGCTCGCTCTTCGGCGATAAAATTGCCCCCGTTGAGTTGTATAAAGTCGAGGCTCGCTACCACCGTTTCTACAAGGCACATCCAGCATGCTGTCTTTGCGCTTAGTGGGTTTGCTTTGCTTACCTGTGCTAGCGCTGGGTCAGATATTCAGCTTGTCTAAACTCGATTGGACCTTGAAAAACCAGAATGGATCTATTGTAATCCCTGCCTCTGTTCCTTCTCAAGCGCATTTGGACCTTGCCAAGGCGGGAATCATCACGGAACCTTTATTGGGAGCAAACGGTTCGTAGCTTTCCGGGTAACACAGCGCTCAACTAACTAGAAAGAGACTTTAGACTTCACGCAGCGATGGGTGGTAAACGACAATTGGACATATACGGCGGATGTAACTCCTTTCACCTCAGATCTGAAAGCATCGCAGAAGACGCTCCTTGTTTTCTATGGGCTTGACACGGTAGCTAATATTGTAAGTTCCACGTCTCTGATTGAGCGCAATCAATATGCTCATGTACACCTAGACTCTTGCGGGTCACCCCGTTGCCTGGATCAATAATGAATTCCGCCAATATGTCTTTGACGTTTCAAATATTTTGTCACGCAAACTGAAAGGGACAGACACGAACTTGACTGTTTCCTTCGAGTCCGCCGCTGCTTATGGACGTAACGTTAGCACGCTCCCGGAGATGGAATTCTTTCCAGCCGGTCTGCAGATTGTACGTCGCTGGTCCCTTATGTGATTTTATTCCTAAAAGTCATTGGGGGTTTAGTTTGAGTACCCGGATGGTCATCCTTACGTCCGAAAGACTGCTTCAGACTTCGGATGGGATTGGGTAAGCCCATTGCTTCCCTACAATGTCTTGCGGGAAATGCTCAAGTAGTGTCATCGAAAGGGTCCGGCATTCGTTCCCAGCGAAATTTTTAAACCAGCTTTCTTTGTCGCGCTAGATGAGGATGCGAAGTCTACAGGGGGATCCTTCTCGTCCCCTTCATCCACTGTGTCTGCTGGACCATCCCTGTTCATCGAGGACAAATCTATTGAAGTTTCTCGACAGGGTCAGAGGCCATCTATAACGCCTGACCAGACGGCGGACTGGGTGGTCAACGTCAGTTTAACAGTTCGCTCTTCGCAAGCGCAAAAAAATCCGTCCATGGTCATCTCATTCCCGGAATTGAAAATCAAATCCGACAAGCTTCCATTGCCAGCTTTCTCGGGCGATACCTCCAGCCCTACGACAGTCTCTGCAAAGATTACAATCCCCAATGGTGTTCCAGAGCTGTGGTTTCCGCACAACCTTGGCAATCCAAAGCTTTACAATATTACAGTGACGTTACAACCATCAGGAGTCAGCTTCACCACAACTACCGGCTTCAGGACGATCGTCCTTGTGCAAGAACCTTACTCTCAGGAGGAGGTAGAGCAACGCGGCATTATACCTGGCGATCAATTTCACTTCCAGATCAACGGAAAGCAATTCTACAGCCTGGGCACGAACATTATTCCCTTCGACCCGTTCTACTCTCGTATGACATCAGCGCAGGTTAGATGGGTAGTACAAAGTGCAGTCCTCAGCGGTCAGAATATGGTACGTAATCTAGAAGTGTGTTCTTTCTAAGATGTCTTAGCTAATGTTACACATGGTTTTCAGCTTCGAGTCTGGGGTGGTGGAATCTATCAACCGTCAGATGAGGAGACCGGTGTCTACGACTTCTACCAGGCGTGTGACGAACTCGGCATCCTCGCGTGGTCCGAGCTCATCTTCTCCGACAACATATATCCAATCAATGACTTCATGCTTGATAATATCGCTCCTGAGGTTCGCCAGAACGTTAGAAGAACCAACCGTCACCCCAGCAATGCACAATGGGCGGGCGGGAACGAGATCGAAGGCATCATTGAACAAGTGAGTGTTTCGCTCCCAAACGGTACGCATTACTTAAATGAGGTGAGTTGTCACTTGATCCTTTCTTTTCCCTGTTTAAACTCATGTTTTTCGGCGCGATTCCTTCTGGCCAGTTTGTTACTCTGTTCCAAGACTTCCTCCACGACATTGTCCTGAATGAAACTACATCAGTGAGTTATAAAGATGTCACACAACGACAATCTTTATCATATCGTCTTGTCTCATTAGTTATCCTACTCCGACTGTTCGACAACAAGTGGCTACTTGAGTCTGAACCCATATGTGTTGAGGTTTAGGAACGGAACAATTGGAGAAATCTATGGGAATAGCGGTGCGTAGTAGTTAAAAAAATGAAACAAAACATGGCACTGATAGATTTATAGAACGTTACAATTATGACGCTTCTGTGGCATTCGAGTACAGCACATATCCAGTCTCTCGGTTCGTTAGACCTCTTGTCCTTCGCTTACTCTATAAGCTGTTAATAATGCGTTGCATCACCTGGATAGCTTCGTGAATGAGTTTGGGTCAGTTGGCCTCTTTGTTATAGTCTGAAGATACGCGAACTAAGCAAATTCTTCTTCTGATTAGATTTCACTCCATGCCCTCGTTCTACAGTTGGGAAGAGGTTCTTCAATCACCCGATGATTTCTCATTCAACTCAACGATAGTGATGTCGCGTGACCATCACCCACCCGCCGGCAGCCTAGCGTGGCCTAACCCGAATGCTAATCAGGGTCAGCAACAGATGACATCAGGAGTCCAACTATGGCTCCCAACGCCTGGAACGTCCGACTCTAATCAAACCTTTGCACAATGGTGCTGGAGCACGCAAATCTTCCAGTCGTTGAACATGGTCTCGGAGGTTGCTTGGTATAGGCGAGGGGCGGGCCTGGGAGAGAACAATCTTGGCGCACTAGTGTGGCAACTCAATGACATCTGGCAAGGTGTCAGCTGGTCTAGCATTGGTAAGATTCCGATGTGCATAGCCTGACGGTCTACAGGAAGACTTATGCCTTCCCTTAGAATATTCTGGTCGCTGGAAGGTGCTCAATTATGGCCTCACCGGGATATTCTCCCCCGTCATTATATACCCTTTCTGGACTGCTGCGAACCAGTCTCTGGAAGTGCTAGTGACTTCCGATCGTTGGGAGACTGTTAATGGAACAGCGCAGCTGACATGGTATAACTGGAAGGGCCACGAACTGAAGACCAGCAAACATACTTTCAGCATACCAACCTTGAATAATAGCGAAATATTCTCGGCGACTGGGTTTGACTCTGTGCTCCCGGCTGGAACCCAACAGTCAGACGTTTGGATGTTGCTTAACCTTACAGCGCAGACAGACAGTGGCGTAGTGACAAACGAACAATACGTAGGTTTTCCTCTCTCGAAGTCGCGATAATAGCTGATCAACGAATTGCATTAGTTCACACCTACTTCCTTAGCTAACGCGACACTAGTTGATCCTGAAATCGACATGATACGCGAAGATGATCTTACGTTTTCCTTGTCTGCAAAGGGAGGTGTGGCACCATTCACCTGGATTGACCACCCAGCAGGGACAGTCGGCGTTTTTGTCGACAAGGAAACGAGAAAGCCAACGAATGGGTTTTACCTGGTTCCAGGAACACGTAGGATCCGTACGTATCTCACAAATGCAATCGCGATCCCCGTTAGCCACTGATACTCTGATGTCAAGTTCAATTTATCCTCAACCCGGATCTCTCGAAGGTGAAGGACCCCGACCCAGCCGATTTTGTGGTGCGATCACTGTGGAACAATACGCACATTTAGTGGGTTAGTTCAGATCATGAGTATGTATGACTTTGGTCTGAGAACACATGCTTATGGGATGTCGATAAAACCTCATTTTAGCATACTCGCGGGTGTAGTCCATTTGTCTAAGTTCGAAGCATTGTCGATAACAGCAATCAATTCCAATGTTCTTTGAGTTGTGGTTCACTGAGGAGTCGTTAAGAGATATGATTGTGGAGAGTTATTGGCACTGGACTTGCCAGAGATCGACCGGTTTTAACTTTTGAGTCGACCTCGGGCGGAAGTACCTAATAATCGTAAATATTTAAGCTTATTGTCTTCCTGACGGTGCTGCATGATTAGCGAAGGAAGGCATAATCGTGTCAGAAGACCTGATTGAAACTAACCACTAGTGGCCTCTACGCGGGCACTAGGACAATTTCGAGTGTAGGAAATACCAGTAGATGTCACGAAATTCCTTTGGTATTTTAGTTGAACTTTAGTTCAGCGAGAAGAGTCGAAACACCACTAACGCAGCCCACAGTCGTTTAGGGCAGGTAGCTTTGATACTACTTACCTACTCAGTCGAACGAAGAATTGTTTTACACGCCAACGACGACTGCGAGCGACGAACATGCAACAGGAACTTGAGGATGAACAACTCGAATCAGTTAATGAACTCGTTATTCTAGGTGAAGCTCTGATCGCGGGCATTTTCACAAGAAAAGCTATAGAAGAACTCAAGCAGCTCATTGACCGTGGAGCACCTTTGTGGTATCAAGACGAAGAGGGGAATTCAGCACTTCATGCTGCTGCTCACGTAGAAGATCAATTACTGGTGGATTTGTTGATTGAAAAAGGAGCGGTTTGGAATCTAGGTTACTTTCAACAAAAGTCGTGTATCTTATCCAAGTCTCACTTGCCGTATCTAGCTGATAACCTGGGAAATACCGCTGGAGATGTAGCCCTATCCTTGAACAATGAACGCTGCTACAGAGCTATTCGGGATGCCGGTCTCAGATCTGGTATGATTGTGTTAAGCTCTTTGTGCGGTAGTGGTATTCATGATTTCAAAGAGTACCTGCTATCCCATCTTGCTCAGAAGAACTCCAACATTGAGTCTCCGTCCTCAATCCTTCTTCGTTCTCAAGACACCACGGCTGCTGGATCACCCGAAGCGTTCTTGAAGTCCAGACTCATATACAGAACGGATTCAAATGGCCAGGAAATATGTGTAGTGAAATCGGGAGATGATGAAGTGGGAGTAATGATGGGTTGGGAAGGAGATATAAGTGTGTAATTCTTCCTTATCTTACATGCTCACTTATTTAAATGTATAGATAAGTGCAAGAAACGGTCAAGAAGCTATGCGAAGGTTTGGAATCTGGCTACAGTGTGCTGAATGTTGGATTTGGTCTTGGAATCGTATGTGCCTACAGTTGGTATCTACGCATTTAGAAAGATCCTGACGATTTAAGGAGGATAGATTGATTCATTTTTCCAAGCGCAACCGTCACCTCCTGACCACCATTATATAATTGAGGCTCATCCAGATGTCCTCCAGCATATGCGCGAGCTTGGCTGGTACGAGAAGCCAGGCGTGAAGATATTTGAAGGGAAATGGCAGGACTTCATCGACAACGATGAACTTCTCGCGCTGGGCGGGTTTGACATCGTCTACACCGATACCTTCTCTGAAAATTACAAAGGTAGTTTGCTGTCCGGCAAGTGCACAACCGTAATACTCATTATTTTAAAATCAGATCTACATGATTTCTTCGAAGAGCTCCCGAACTTACTTAACGGACCTCAAGCCAAATTTAGTTTTTTTAACGGCTTAGGAGCAACGAGTGAGGGAAAAGTACTTTGTCTGTGTTGTTTCTTTCGCTGATATAATAAATGCAGATGCTCTTTTCTATGATGTGTACACTCAGCTTTCCGAATTGCATCTCAAAAACATCGGAATAGATGTTACTTGGAGTGATGTGGACGTTATCGGCGATTCTGAGGACCAAGATAAATGGAATGGCACCAGAAGTTATTTTGGAATGAGACTTTATCGGCTACCCATAGGCATGTTGTCAGACTAAAAATGTCCGTATTTACTGATTCGTTCATACATCACTAAATGTGCGTATTATTCCATAGTGACCGTACAACAAAATCAGCTGGGTTCGGGTTCTTCACCTTGGAGAGATCTGGGTTGAGGATGAATTGAACTAAACAGCAGATGTTTAGTTAGTGATGTGGATCACGACCACTTTCATATAGCACATACGAGTTCTCTGCATTCCAGGAACGGGGTAAAACCCATTCGTGGGCTTCCTTGTCGTCTTATCGACAAAAACACCGACTGTCCCTGCTGGGTGGTCAATCCAGGTGAATGGTGCCACACCTCCCTTCGCGATCAATGAGAACGTTAGATCATCTTCATGAATCATATCGATCTCAGGATCAACGAGCGCTGCAAAAGCCAAGGAAATAGGTGTGAACTAATTCGATACGTTAGTCAGCTATGTACAAGAAGTCTAAACCTACGTATTGCTCGTTTGTCACCAAGCCACTGTCTGTATGTGCTGTCGAGTTCGGCTCAAAGACGAACCAAAACTTGTCGAGAGGGCTTCCGAAAACCATTCGACAAGTTTCGCCAACCAAATTAAACGACCGTCTCCGAGTCAGGTCAGGTTTCGGTATATAAGCGGTGCGGTTGTTGTTATATGTTAACGGCCTTACGAAAAGGCCACGGTAAAGGCTGCGGAGGGCTATGTTACGATCTGATTAAAATGTTCAAAATTCATTCATGATCTAATAACGAGTGGCGCGAGGCAATAGTACCTGAGCTAAGTTTAGGATCTTGCAGTGAGTCCAAGGTCAAGGTTCCATGCCAGCCTGACTAGAGTGTCAGTTTTGTGAGATAACAAACAGGCGATAGATTACGGACAGAGGGAATCAGACTTTCTGTTGACGCTAAGATATGAGTTTAGGTACTGGTTGACCACTCACTAAAACTCAGCGTCCGCTGTAGTAACATATTGATACCAGCCTCTGGCGACACCAGCTAGTCTGGAATGGCCTTTGCAGCTAGCCATTTGTCGAGTCCAGAACGACGCGGAATTCAGCGGCTGGTTGCTTAAAGCCGGCAACTTGAAGCAGCAGTGGCCAATCGGAGACGGGGGACGATCCCGGCATTTCCAAATTAGGATATGTCTGCCAGCCCATAGCCACTAGTGTCCTCGATCTCCAGAAGAAGCGGGAGGAGGCTGGCGCAGTCACAAAGGCTACAAAAGCCCGAGTAGCATGTTGTTGGCCCCCATCGCTCCTTTCGCGACTTCCCCCATCATCTCCTATCCGCTCTCCAGCACATCAACAACCACACCACTCCTTCTATCACACTCATTCTCTTAAAACAACATGCGTTCTTTCGTCGTAGCTGCCTATGTCTTCGCTATCCTTAGCACTGGTCTTCCGGCCTTTGGTTCACCGGTGCCACTCGTTGGAGATTTTCTGCCGGCTCCAGAGATTGAGGTCATGGTAAGCATCTCGAATGTTGCAAGGAATATTGTGCCACCCGAGTTAACCATCTGAGTAGACTTCTACCCAGACTGCTGTGAATCTCTCTGCGACGGTGGCACATGGAAAACGCCTCTTGTCAGTCCATGCCACGGCCTCAGGCGCACCAGCTTCTCCAACTTCGAGCACCCATGGTCCTCAAATTCCAAGGCCGTTCTCGCACCGCGCTCGATCATTGCTTGTCGGGGGAGCTCCTGCACCTCCTAGTGTTCCTTTAGCTCCCTTTATACCAGCTCAAGCCCCTGCAGCTCCCGTCACTCCAGCTGCACCCTCTGCGCCTACTCCATCTGCTCCAGCCCCGTCGCCTCCCTCTGCGCCTACGCCTCCCTCTGCACCTGTACCGCCATCTGCACCTGCACCTCCTTCTGCACCTGTACCGCCATCTACTCCAGCACTCCCTGTTGGACCATCCTTTCATAGGAGGCAAGTAACCGGAAGTGCAAATAACAGTGCGCAGGCTGGAGCAAATGGCTCTGGCTCCGTCTCTGGTGGTTGCAATTGCCCAGACGACGCTGTTGAAGCTCCCTCTCTTGACCCGGGCTCAGTTAATATCAACGGGGCACTAAGCTCGAGCACATCTGATACAGTATCTGGGTCTGGGTCTGAGCCATCTAGCGACAACTCTGATGCTCTTCTGAGCGGGTTATCAAGCTCGGGAAGTACAGGCACGACTTCTGGCACTGGTTCTGGCGGTAATTCAGACTCTTCATTGAGCGAGATGATTAGCTCAGGCAGCACTGGCTCGACCCTCGGCTCTAGTTCTGGATATTCTGGCGATGACTCTAGCATAGATTTATCAAACCTCGCTCAGATCAGCCCAAATATACCATCGTCAGATAGCTCTTCTCAGCCTCAGACCCCAGCAACAGGCAGCAACGCTAGCGATACCCTAGATGTTATAGCAGGAGGTACGGGTGTCGTGAGTGGAACTGCGACCGGTCTTCCTCATTCAACCCCGACGCTTGGCACTGGACAAATCTTCAACCCGCTTGCTTCACCGCCTGATGCACCCTCTGCTGCCTCGTCGATTGCAGGTGGCCCAAGCGTGACCAACGTTTTTGGTCTCGATGCTGCCGCGAGCGGAGTGACGGGTGACGATGCGCCCTCGTCCGACCTTGCGGTCACAATTGCGCCCTCTACCGACGACACTTCCAATGCGAACGATGCTAATGGCTCAGAGATTAGCATCAATCTTGGCTCTAGCAACGGCGACTCCCCTAGCTCTGACAACACCTTACCTATTGTTCCTACAGTCCCCGGTACATCTATTGCTCAGCCGCCATCAGTCAATGGTCTACCCGTGTCTCCGACATCTGGTCCTACAGGCGCAGGGGGCATTCCCGACACCTCGTCTCTTGACTCAATCATCGCCGAGGATGAGCCGTCTACACCGAACACTTCAGTGGCTACGCCTATCGTTGGTAGTCCAGTTGATATCACCGACACTCCTGCAGGCGAAGTGGTGGGTAGCAATGGCTTAATCACTGTCGCTGGCAATGGCAATGAAAACACGTCTCCCGATACTTCGACTACTCAGAGCACAAGCACGGGAATGCCAGAGCTTGCCATACCAGCTGCTAGCCTTCCGATCAACGGCATCCCTGCCGTCAGTATTCCCTATACTGGCATGCCTTTCGCGGGTTTACCCAACACAGACGCTCCCGCTGGCGTTGCTTCCGCCGGAACTCCTTCCTCTGATGTCCCTGTAGAAGGATCCCCATCTGGTTCGATTGGCGCTGGTATGACGGCTGGTACAACGGATAGTACAGATGGTTCTTTGTCAATGGTGGACAACGGAATCGCCTTGGGCCAAAGTTCCTGCAGCCGCTTCGCTTAAAGTCATATTCATGTAGCATAGTGTCTGTCCTATTTTGTATAAGTAGCCGAAGATTTTTCTCTCTTCCCATCTGCTCTTAGTGAGGTCTAGCATCCAGGGAGTTCCAAAAAGATATATAAATCAAAGACCCAAAGAGCAAAAAGGGATTTATACCAGAATTGCTGTCCATGGCCGAGTGCTGACTGAGAACCTGGGGAAATTATCCGAGATTTCTCCGGTCTACAAAGTAGTATGAGTGAACAGACCTCGAACGTAAACTCAAGCCCTACTACACCTTCAAGCGACTAGAAGAAGGATGCCATCTCCTTATCACGGTTCTTGCCTTTGCGGAGGAGTCAAATTTGAA
Source organism: Trichaptum abietinum (assembly GCA_910574555.1). NCBI lineage: Eukaryota > Fungi > Basidiomycota > Agaricomycetes > Hymenochaetales > Trichaptaceae > Trichaptum > Trichaptum abietinum. Next base: position 2,592,126 of record CAJTBE010000005.1, on the reverse strand, counting down.
GTTAATTCAGATCCAATTGTGTACGTTTGGACTTTCCTTCCCCATCTCGTTGTACCTCGTTTGTCGACAAAACAATAAACTGACAAGCGAGTAAAAGTGTCAGTTGTTGTCATTGCAGTAACTGCAAGAAGTACACTGGGACAGTCTTCACGACAAACATTGTATTTCCCGCAGGGGTGCGTACCTTCAGTGAAACTCCTTCCTAACAATGTAACAAGCAACCCTGAGCTTCTGATACCCATCGTGCCTAGTCTATCGCGATAACGAAGGGCGAATCGCTCATACACACTTTCCGTGATACCGTTCAGGATTCCGGCAACGTGCTCGTGCGCCGTTCTTGCCAGACGTGCGCTGCGCCGCTCTACGTCGATGGATGCGAGAACGGAAGCGCGCAGTCGGTGTTCTACAGCGCCCTCGATGACTTTGAAAGAACGGAGGAAGGGACGGAAAGACCTCCCCAGGTTGAGTACTATGCGAAGGATAGAGTTGCATGGGTGAGTCAGGTGCAGGGGGCGCAGCAGGCGAAGACGAAGCCGGGAAGAGATGATTGATAGTGCAGTGTGAAACAACCATCGGCAAAGTGCACAGAAGAAGAGCGGAATACAACATACTTGTGTACGTTTCCGATCTCCAGATTTTCCGTCCTGTCTTGCAAAATCTATAAAATCATGCAGAGAATTTGATTGGATTGGTATAGGATGTTTACAAAAAAAGAAGCAAAAGTGCATAAGAAAGTCGCAGCCTGAGTCAAGCACTGCCAGTCACTGTAGGTCTTCGAGGAGCGAACTTGAAAAGGTAATGACACGTGACTAATAACGCGCAAGAAACGCGTCTCTCAGAACGTAAAATCTACATCGCCGCAAGTTTGAATACCCCTTTATACTAGCGACGCTGACTAGCACATCTCAGAATATGCAGACTCTAGAGACTTCAATTCATCTTGATTGACTTAATTCATTTGAATTGATAAGAATGCAGACCAAAGTTGTATTTTATTGCAGTCGGTATCAAATACAAACATATCCTCAGGATACTTCAAGTTAAGCCTAACACATAATATATATCATGACTCACTATCACAATCTGTCTAGCATTTCGCAGAGCATATCAGGTCATGTATTTCGTCAACGATTCAAGTATGTAGGCTCGTATGAGAAAGCCTACTAAGATACGGTGAAAATCTAATGACAAGTTTCAGACAGCATATAGTTTATAATATTTTAGCGAAGCCCCCACCAATCAGGCTTCTTTCTTCTTTACCTTATACCTTACCAAATTTCGAAACTCTAAAGCTTCAGTTCTGATTGCTATCTCTAACATCGGCTTTCATAACTGTAGCTATCTTAGAGCTGAAGAGATCCTGAATCTTAGGGATGATACGGGCCCGAATTATCTCACTCATATCATGGACTGAGAAATTGTTGGAATAAATGCGCTCGCAGTGTGCTTGTACTTCTTGATGTACAGATAGTATCCGAGTCGTTCGCTCCCGCTTGCTTAATTCCGGTTTTCTCCGGCAAATGACAATAACCGTGCTTCGCACGAGATCCGGCTATAAATGCACAATGGCACAAGGTCCGAGTTTTGTATCCCCCAACGTTGTCCTCGTCATTTTTTCTGCTGTGCTTAACAGTGTCGGGGCGCATATAGCATGCTTTCGTTGTCGCGAACAGCCAAGAGCACTGTGATCTCGCCTGTCCTCCGTCGGAACACACCTGCCTCACAAGCATTCCTCCACGCTCGGGCCATTTCATCGCCTCTTTCCTCCGCTCGTCGCCCTTCCAAATCCACCACTTTCACCCCTTCAGCAAGCCTAGGTCTAGCTCGCAAGATGTCCGCACACGCAGAGAGTGCCGAACGTCCGCCGCCCGATCAAGTTTTGGTCGATATCGCGGACTACGTGCATAATTACAAAATAGACTCGCCGCTTGCAATAGAGACGGCTCGTCTGTGTCTTATCGATACGATTGGTTGTGGTCTTGAAGGTCTGCGTTTTGAGGAGTGCCGTCGTCTTTTAGGCCCGGTAGTGGAGGGCACGGTCGTCCCGAACGGCACGCGTGTGCCTGGTACGAACTATCAGCTCGACCCCATTCGCGGTGCATTCAACATCGGCACGATCATCCGCTGGCTCGACTTCAACGATTGCTTCCTTGCTGCTGAGTGGGGGCACCCATCGGACAACTTGGGTGCGATTCTGGCGGTTGCGGATCACTTGACGCGCTCGGGTCAGCAGTTCACAGTGAAGGATCTGTTAGAGGGGATGGTGAAAGCGCATGAAATCCAGGGTTGCCTTGCCTTGCTTAATTCTTTCAACCGTGTTGGACTTGATCACGTCGTTCTCGTTAAGGTTGCCAGCACTGCAGTTGTGTCCAAGCTTTTGTGGGTGTACTCTTATTTTCAAGTTTTCACATTGAAATGCTCAATTTTGTTTCCGCAGAGGCTTGACGCGCGAGCAGACTATCGATGCTGTCTCACAAGCATGGGTCGATGGCCAGTCACTCCGTACCTACCGCCATGCACCGAATACCGGCTCGCGCAAGTCATGGGCTGCCGGTGACGCTTGCTCACGAGCTGTAAACCTCGCATACCTCGTCAAGCGCGGTGAAATCGGACTTCCAGGCGTTCTCACAGCTAAGACTTGGGGTTTCTACGACGTACTTTTCAAGGTATGTCCTCCAACGCATTCTCTTTGGCCGAGCTTGCTAATAATCGAGTCAAAAGGGCAAACCATTCGAGTTCCAGCGCTCGTATGGTTCTTACATCATGGAGAACGTGCTCTTCAAAATCTCCTACCCGGCCGAGTTCCACGCACAAACTGCCGTCGAGGCTGCACACACACTCCATGCGAAGCTCAAGGCACTGGGTAAATCCTCGGATGACATCGCGACTGTGAATATCCGCACCCAGGAGGCTGCCATGCGTATCATCAACAAGAAGGGCAAACTTCACAACTTCGCTGACAGAGAGTACGAGATCAAATCTAGGTCCCCTTTCGAAACATGAACTTAACGATTGCATTTGTTTCTAAAGCCACGACATCAACTACATGGTTGCATTCCCGCTCATCTATGGCGAGCTGACAACTGAGTCATAGTATGTTGCCCATTTTTTTTATTCATTGACTGCTTATTCTTATTATGCCTTTCATTAAATAGCGCTGACGCGAAAGCCATTGACCCTCGAATTGACGAATTACGTGCAAAAATCACTTGCGTTGAAGACAAGCGCTTCAGCGTAGATTACCACGACCCAGAGAAACGTTCGATCGGTAATGCCATCACAATCACTCTGAAGGATGGCACCGTGCTTGATGAGGTTGAGGTCGAATACCCTGTTGGCCACAAGCGTCGTCGCACCGAAGGAACGCCTCTGCTAATGCAAAAGTTCGAACGCCATATCGGCCATCACTTCTCTCAACCGGAAGTGAAGAAGTAAGTTTCCTGGATTTCAACGTATGAGCCCAATCTAATACCCTTATAGTATTATTGACACCGTTTCGAACGCGGAGGAGTTCTACAAATTGCCAGTCGACAAGTTCACTGATCTATTCGTCAAAGCATGAAGGGCAAAGGTCGCTCTGTCGGACCGATAGGATTGTCCTAGTTATAGGATTTATTAATTGGCATTCAATGATCGAATTATGTAGGCATCAATTCTAGCCTCAAGAAAAGCTGTATTGGTCAGAGTATCGTAAGATAAATGGAATCATCAAGGAGTCGGTGGTCTGTTTGTCAAGAATAAAGAAAGTGATGTATGGTTGATCGTTTTATCGCCTAACGTTTGGTGTCGCCCGGTAGGACCAATATGCCAATGTCCAAGTAATGTTCAGTCCTCTTTACGCCGAGGCCTAAAGGCTTTAGACTTGCTCTTATTCGCACCAGCTCCTTGCTTATTCTTCCATTTCTTCTGCGCAGCAGGTCTATCCTTTGGCTCCACATTTTCTTGCTCCGTTGTATTGAGTGCAGTTTTCCGGAATAAATATGTATCTTGCGTCTTCATTTTTGCTTGCGCCTTTTTGACCTTGAATGACCGGTCTCCTTGAGTGGGTGCCCGCAATGTCCTTCCCGTCTTTCCGTCAGGAGAAGATGAAGACCTGGCAGGGGGGCCTTCGTCAAAGTCCGCACTGCCTGAAGTACTGGTATCTCCACCAGTTGATTGCGTTGGTTCTTGCGCTGGATGCGTCATTACAGGAGAATTCGGGCTATCGCTAGTGATATAACTTGCCTCTTCCGGGACAGAAGCGAGCCGTCGCCGTTCCAGCATGCGGGCCAAAGGTATTGAACGTGGATAACGCCGGCCAGAATACACATGTACGGTGTCGCATACAGAACTTCGCAGTGCGTCAGGTGAGTTGGGCGAAGGGAAGGAACTTGCATATGAGACAGTGGAAGCTATCCCACTATTCTGACTTCTGACCTGGGCGATGCTATTTGAGATTGGCAGAAAAACATTCGGAGAGGCCGTAACAGAAGGGATTATGGGGCTGAACGTCGGGCTCTGTGATGCCACAAGATCTTGCAAATTTATCGGCATGCAAGGACGAGAGATCGCTGGTGGATCAGTCGTTGTCCTTAGACGGTAGGTAAGGTTGGGTGAGTTCAGCACAGGTGTAGGTGAAGTGTCGCTTTTCAGGGCTTGCCGTAAGCAATTCAGCAATTCAAGGTTCTTTTGATAAAGCGCAAGTTGTTTTAACTGTTCGAATGCAGAAGCACCTCCGAACATAGGAGCCATAGCGGAAAGATTGAGATCCGGAGTACCTACTGGCAGCATAGATAAGTTGTTTAAGATTGGTGTATCTACAAGTGGCGGCGAGGGCTCGGACCAGACAGGAGACGAGGAGTCCGTCGCCGAAGGAAAGAGGCTATCAGCACGAGGAACTTGTCGCTGGTTTTGAGCTACGCCTCTTGATTCAGATGACGGTACGCAGTAACCTTGTTCCGCCCTATTCCTAGATTCAAGCATGGCACCAGTCGGGACGAAGGCAGGAGCAGCAGCGTTCAGTTCAGAAACTTGCTGAACGCGAAGGAAGTCCAAAAGTGTACCAGTATGTGTACGAGTTTGCTCGTTTGTGCTTCTTACATGGGAATTGGCTCCTTGCATTGTGACCTCCGTCGTTACATTAGGGTCGCTTCGTGCAGTAGTGATTGTAGACCTATGCATAACAGGGTATTGCGATTTAGCTTGATTATTGTCGTCAGCCCGTGCCACGAGAGTTTGTTTGAGATTATTTGAGCGTAAGTCCCCTTGACGGAGCTGTCCTGCACGCTCTAACAGACCTGCAGCGTCTTGATGAGCGAGGGGGACTTGCCGAGATATACCCTCTTTAATCTGCAGTATTTCCACTTCTTCAGCCATAGCATCGATAGTAAGAGATCTCGACCTTGTGGTCTTATCGCTTTCTTTCTGGCCCGACTGTCTTATACCGTCAGAAGATAATCTGGAATGCGAGTTGTCGCCAAAGATAGTAGGAAACTGTGTTCGAGAGCTCTCGCCATTGTCAGTTTCATCTGTAAGGCCCCAGATCAGGCCAGGAGCAGTCGACCTCTCTTCAAGAACCGTCCCTTCGGCGCCTCTAGAGAAGGATAAGTAAAAGGTATGATGAATATAAATAAGAAACTCACGATGGGCAACGAGCATAAGGTAAGGAAGCAGGTCCGTGAAGGGCAGGTATGGGCCTCGGTGGGGAGTTTGACCAGGTAAGCCATTCGGTTTCTAGATAAAGCGTAAGTAATCAGGAATTCACGTAGATCGTATCAATATAAAATCCCGACCTTTATGACGGACACTCGAACCTCTCGTTGGCTTCCGCTTGGTGTGCAAGAAGGATTCCGGCAGGTGCGCACTATTCTCAATTATTTCAATAGAGTCAGGCGAAGAAGGAGGTGAAGGTGTTTCTGGGAGGCCCGGAGAGCGAAGAAATACTTGAATTCGAGAGTCTTCTTCACAGTCAGTTGAGAAAGAAGGAGTGTTCCTGGCTACATTCCTCTCTTCAATGCTAGTATCGAGAGTGGCAAAATGACGGTACGCTGCAGGCATAGAGACACTTCGAGACCCAGATAGTATTGCACGAGCGACATCTTCTTTCACCACATCGATTCCAAGATTTTCAGGGAGAGAAACAATCCGTCTTTGCAGGTTGCTGTCCATGGCCAAGCTAGCAAACTGAGAAGGGCGAGCAGAGGGAAGGGAGTTTTTCATCGGCTTCAACGGTGTCTGAGGAAAACTGGAAACTAGACTAAGGATACCAGTATCACCGCTGGGTAGTGTGCCATCCTGCAGAAGTAACTCCCCGACGCCAGCACAAGCTGGCACTCGATACTCTTCTTTGAGTGTCGCGAGGGGAATGTCAATGTCGAGTACGCTTTGAATGGCAGTGGCATAAACAATCGGGGATGTCTGGACACAAGCATCAGCATATTTTTTGTCGGCATGGATGTCCATAATCTAAGTTTGTTGCGAGATCGCTATTCGTGAGGTGAACGAGAATGAGAGAAAGAAATGACGGTGGCAGATGCGATGTTACGGATATTGTTGAGTCTGGAGTTCAGGGCCGGCTTCGGCACGGACTCCGTTTCAAGTTGAAGTATTATGTGTTGTTCAAGTACACACCGTGATAGCCAAGCTCAGGGAATGTATCAGTACAAGGCGGCTTCTAAATTTGAAAAGATATGCCAATAAATTGAGATGAATATTGTAGTACAATAAAAGGGTATAATAGCAAGATAAAAACTGATGTTTCGAAAGCTAACTAACTCGAAATTTAGGACCATGACGTAGGGAGAGAGGGATATCTAGCACACCGGGAAATGTAACTAATTCCCGTGTCTTCCCAAACCCTTAGCTGTCTTGCTCACAGCTCTTGCCTCCTGTTGCTTCATTTTAGCAAGACGAGTTCTGGCAAACTGTTGTGAGTAGAGGGATTTATGAAGAACAAGATCGGAATACATACTCCTCCTCTGCCTCGCGCTCGATGTTCTTAACATGTTGTTTCGCCTCACGGACAGCCGCGCGAGCCTCAATGAGTGCACGGTCTGCTTGACGCTCGGCCTCCTCAGCATCACTGACTTTCTGACGCGCGCCGTTAATTGCTGGGTCATTTGAGAACCTGGAGTTATGAAGACGGTTTCCGCTTGATCCATTTCGTCCAGAGCTGTTGTTTGTGCCCATTGACATGCCATCGTCGGATGTCGAGCTGGAGCGTCTTCGCGAGAAGAGCCCACCGGTGCGCTTAGCAGGGCGGGACGAGTTATCGTATCCACCGTCATCGTAATCATTGTATCCGCCGCGTGCATTGGTATAGTCGGCGTTACGGTTATTGTATCCTCCACCGTTCGTCATAGAAGGAGAAGTGGACCTGTGTCGGCGGGAAAATAAGCTTCCACCTCGCGAAGAGCGACCCTCGTCGAGAGCTGCATTATTGTTGTTGTTCACATTGTTGGCGGGAGGTGGGGAGCCAGAGAAATCATTACGCTTAGATCCGAAGAGCGGCATGGTTAAGGCAGCAACGAGGAAGACTGTGTATGCAATTTTTATATAAATAGGAGAACGTATATTGATAATTGTATGAAGAGACTCACGAAGGTATGCGATGTAAAGTTGATGGGGTTCGTAGTTCAAGTTTTCTGACGAGCAAGTTGTTGAACGGTCGATTTATGTCCCTTCAGCATGGCGCCGCAGCCCCTACGCTGACGTCGAGTGAGAGAATTTTTACTTTGGTGGCTATGAGTATACGTCGGTGGCGCAGAACAAAGCCCCAAAATGATGTATATGAGTGGTGCTGTATGCTCCAACGAGATTGAATAAAGCGATTTATGGGCTGCCAGCGATGGTAGTGAACTGCAAGTAGCCCAAATTCAAGGAAGCTGTTGCCTAACTCTTGAAGCTATCGCTCAGACAATGGAAGATTCATCGACCATCATTCTTGAGTTTCAGTTAGAAAAAAAAGTAGTTAAAAAAGGAGGAAAGAGTTCCAAACTTAGAAAATGGCATCCAAAACAAGTTGATCTAGCCCCACAAACACCTGATATCTGCCGTCCCTTGCAAAAATCATTCGGATGCGAGACGTTTCAAACGGATGCGCGCTGAAAGGAGATCTGACAAATACGAAAGTGTGCACGTACTTACCTCTAGCCAACAATGTCGAAAGCCACAATCAGGCACTCGCCCCCAGCTTACACTTGATAAGCAACAGCACATTCGACCTGGCCGATAATTTATCATATGTGAAAATAGTACAAGAAATACATACATGAGAACAGCACAAAAACAAGCTAGTAGCTCACTTCCGAGTCCTTGTAGTTGAACATCGGGTCCTCCATTCCTGCAAGCCTTGTCTTCTTGTACGCCTCTAAATAAATAAAGTTAGTAATGTCATGGCCGTGCTGATGTAGTTGTACATACCAAGTTCTTCCTCTGTCACTTCGAAGCTCTTATCCCCTCCTGACAATGCAGAATTATATTTCTTCTTCTTCCCCCGTCCCCCATTGTTCTCTTCATCCGCGAGTGTTTTCCGTTTCTTTTCGTCTTGAAGAGCATCCGCTAATCGCTTCTCATCGAGTTGTACTTCTCCCTCCCCTAGCTTCCACTTGCTCTGCCCAAACTTCTGATCCCGATCCTTCCCTTTGCCATTCCTGCTTTCGCCTCTTTCGATCTTCTCTTGATGGGCTTCCAGAAGAGATTTTGAGGAGGCGTCGGCCTGAGTAAATGATGAAGCAGCAGCTGATGCAAGGAGATTGGTGGCACTGCTTGAGTTCTCAGCCTCAATCGCAGCGAGACCCGCACAATATGAGACGTGAATAGTCGAGTGACAACATGCGTATCCCCATTGACCGATATTCGCATTGTACCACGAGCCCCAGACAGCAGTATGGTTGTTGATGTACACTATGCAAGTGTCAGAGACGCAAGTCGACTTGACTGCCTCATAAAGCACTCACCATCTTCCGGATACTTTGACTTGGCCTTGACCCTTTCCCTTCCTCGGACGACTTGCCCCGTTCTTGAATATTCAACATATTCTTCTGTCTGTCCCTGCAGCAGCTCCTTCGGTGCCTTCTCCAGGTACTCTTCTCCGCCGTACCTCGCTAAGATGCCGACCTTCTGAGTGTCACGTAGCTCTTCCTTTTTCTCCTTGAACTGCTTATGCAAAACCTCGCCTTGAGTAGGTAGCGCATTAAGATGTACATCGTTCCCTCGTTGAGCAGCTTGCCACGCGAATAATTGCAGCTTTTGGACTTCAGGTGCCTCTCCAGAGAACCGGAAGAAGTTGTCACCAGCGAATTTTGCCTTGTATTCAAGTCAATTACCCATTCCGAAAGTTGAAGATCTTGAAAACCAAACTCACATCTTCTGCGGGAACGTTCTTTACCGGAGCGTCACGCATGGACCTCGTCTTCGGATCGTAGTACGCACTTTCAGGATCCAGATTGATAAGATACTTCGCAGTGTCTTCACGTATACGCAGGTTTCGAACAGTGATACGGGTTTTGGTATCGAGCTTTTGTCCCACTGCGTCCGCCGCATCCGCATACTTTTCTTCGTCATCGTCGTCTTCATCACTAGACCCAAAATCTGGATCCGTTCCCTTCTCTCCATCACCCTTACTCGCCTTCGCCATCTTCCGCACAGCAGCCAAGTCCGTTGTCATCTCCTTGTCAATTTCCTCTTCCCGCATCTTCTGTCGCGCCGCCTCAATCGCTGCGTATTCGTCGTATATCTTCTTATGATCCGCAGCGTCGTAACCGTTCCACCGATCACGCTTCGCGTCGTATCCTGTATCAACATCTTCGATGAGCTCGTCCGGAGCAATGTCCTTGCCCGTGTACCTTGCTCCTTTCTTGCGAGGACGCTCAAGACAATCCTGTCTTTTATGTGTCATAGCACCACAGTTCTCACATGCACCTTTGCGATATTTAGTGGCGGCGGGTCCAGCATTCTTTCCTCGGCTATACCATTTATTGATGTCGTTCGCTTTCGGGATTCCAGTCTTACGTTGATGGTCCAGCGAAGGTGCACCAGAGTCAACATACCATGGCACCTGTGAGATGTATTCTGTAGCAATGGGCTTGAATAGTTATGCCATAGAGTAGCCGATAGAGCTTACGAGGGATGTGAGGGTTTATAGGTTTGCCTTCAGCATCGAGTTCGGCTGGCGCAGTTCCAGCTTTCCTTGCGGCATCGAGGTCTTTTTGTCGTCGAAACTCTTCCTTCGAAACTTTACCAACGCCTTAGCAGTACAGACGGTTAGCAGCTTCCTTTGAAGGTTCGTTTAGTTAGTATGCTTACTTGATGAGGCCATCTAGGTACTAGAATATGGCTTGAGAAGGTGTTGAACGATGCTACCGCAACTTGAACTTCTCTGTGCTATGTACATACATAGTAGTAGTACCGTATATTACTTAATTAGTATTACTAATTACTAGTAGTACTCAGGCTCGGTGTTTGACTGGTATATTTATTCAATTTGCAACAACTGTACAGATAACAGGCCGAGCTTTGCCGGCAGATCCCAAACTCCCCCATTGAAGTGAAAGCAACAAAATGAAGGAAAACAAGAAATAAGAAACGAAAGGACGAGAGAAGCTGACACATCAGGGAAACTACTTTTAGCTTACGGCGACTGACGCGTCCTGACGCTGCCTTAAATGGACTGAAGCGTTGCCATGCCTGTCTGAAATCTGCTGATGTGTTGCTATGCCTGTCTGAAATCAACTGATGGCCTGAACACACTGAAATAAGCAGATTTTCAGGACACACTCAGTACGTCAGTACATCAGGAGGTCAGTCAAGCATAAGTAAAGACTAAGTACAAGCATGTACAATTCAAATGTCATAGTAAGTACAAATCAGTACACCAGTAATTCAGTACGCCAGTATTGTAGGTCGTGCGCTGCTTTCCTCTCGCCATCGCTGATAAGGATGTTCATGCTTTTCGTTGTTGGCTGAGCGACTCAAGCACATTCGCCTTGTGCGCTTCGAGAATTGTCCGACTTCCGCCCAAGTGGCATCTTCCTGGCGCCTGAAACAATTGTCAAACATAAATTCCAGAGTTCTTACTACGGGTTTTCGGAGGACTCGGACATACTATTTCAATCTGTTCCGAAAGCAATTTCTCTCTTGCCCGATTGCGCACGCTCTGCTCATTTTCCCTCAAGGTCCATGTACTTGAATTACCCTCCACCTTGAATGGTCCGCCGTAGCCGCTCGTGTCAATTCTCGTCACCGCAACCTGTCGATCTAGCTCTGCTTCTACATCCTTGAGAAGCAGATTGCCTCCGGTGGGAAGTGGGGGTAGATCTCGGTCTGGCAGTCGTTTGTTCGATAGTGAATTCTGGTCTGACGCGTGCAGAACGATCGGTAAATATCGCAAGTGTTCATACTCCTGGTTTGTTCCTTCTGGACCATCCGAAACGTGTTTGAGTAAGGCTTTATACTGTAGCTCAAATGTACTTTAACAGGATGACTTACGGCCATCAGCGAATCAACAAGTATCGCGCCGATATGTGGGCAACACTCCTTATCTGCAACTTCGCTCACGTCGCTCACGTCGTAAGGCTTCAGAATAAGCTCTGTGATACGCATCACTACACCTGTTCGGTCGTCCAGCGTATTGGCAAGCCGGATTTTCTGCTTCGCGAATGACTGCATCATCGAAAGTACGTTCTCGGTGGACGACTGGCTGATTTAGGAGGTGGTCGTGAACTTCCCTTGCCCAGCTCGCTCTCAACTCACATCGTGTTATTCATCAGCGACACAAGACACTTCGATACTGATTGATCAAGGACAGTACCACCGTAGTCCTAGATTTAGGTCAGTAAGACCACTACAGGCCGGAACAAATGACTATTTCGAAACGAGCTCACTCGAGTGGTTGATCCATCCCCTCGCACGAACGTACCACAGTTCAAGTTTACTGTACCTTTGTAATACCGATACCGTATCCGTGAGACAGAACTCTAACTTCACCATCGAGTCCTTGATGCCAACCAGACGGCACGACAGCGCAACGTGTCCCTTCCGCACGACCTTGCTCGAGGTGAACTTGATAGCGTTGCCGACAAAGTTCGTAATAACCTGGCGCAGACGCAGCGAGTCACCGATGAGCTGATCAGGAATGTCTGGGTAAACGTCATATGTGAGGTCAAGGTTGTTTTGCGATGGTCGTACAACGAGAGTCTTGAGGTTACCGAAAACCGTGTGTCTCAGTGAATACCAAACTTGCTCTCGTCATCCTGCCTGCTTCGAATGTAGTAATTAATCGAAATATTAGCAACTGAATTTGGAAGCATCGGCGGCGGATTTGCTTACTCTTCGAGATATCCAAAATATCGTCATTAATCAATAGCAGACTCCGAGCCAAACTATGCACCAGCAGAAGACTCTCGCGCTGACTCTTATTTAAATCGCTATCCAGCGTAAACTCATTCATGCCAATGATACCGTTCATAGGGGTCGAATCTCATGAGACGTGTTCACCAAGAACTCCAACTTGGAGCGATTGGCAAGTTCGGCAGCTTCACGAGCGGCGGTGTTCTTCTAAATCGACTCGCGCAAGTAGTGCAGAATTTAATTGATTTGATGAGTCTCAAAGGATTCCATCTCGCCTGAGCCTTCGACGGTGATGAAACACGTGAAGTCGCCGTTCAAGGCTGCAGTACTGATCTGCGCGAAATCACGCATTTCGGTCGTCAAGTTTCCGGCCATGGTGTTAACAGCCATTCTATTAGGAGTGCGTTCAGTAAAAACCACACTACACAATTCAGCGGAATGCTAGTGAAATAAACATACGTGTTTTTTTGCTGTGACATGAACATTCTCGATTTCAGCTTGAACACCGAGTTTTTCCGTTCTGACTTCCCGCGCGACTTTGGTCACCCCCACAGTGAAGAGAGCCAGCTGGTCAACCATGACGTTGATGGCCAAGTCCAGAATATTGCCCTGAACGGACACGCCCACGATCTTCTGCGTCAAGTCGCCACGAGCGACGGTCGTAGTCGCGACAACAATGGTACGCACTTGAAAGTTCAACTGCGTCAAGAAAAAGTGAGACAATTCTCTCCAAGACAAAAGCGCAGCATAGGTTGACCGCCCATTTGCTGTACTAGTAGTCGCAGTCTCGAGCTCCATCGCCCCGCGAAGTTGTCCAGATCAATAATTGTCTAACACATTTAGCTTCGGTTAGATCTGTGTTGATATGATATGTTTGAAGAGCAAAGTATCCGAATAGACGCATGTGGTTTCGCTGATGAATAAACCAGTATAAGCCTAGTAATATAATAGCAAGAAGAGAAGTCCGTACTTATAGTTCCAGAGGCTTCAAAGGTTGCGCTTATTCTCTTCCCTCGCATGCCCTCATAGATGTTCGCCACCGTAGTCCGGTGCTTGTGAACTAGATGTAGCGCCTAGGTTCACGCTACCTTCCGGCGACTTGCTAGAGATTGGCCGGGAGATGCTGGCAGCTGTTTCATGGAAGGATGTTCGCCTCGCTTCATCGCGTTTTTCTCTATCGGAGGTGTATCACATTCAACTAGAGGTATGAAGGTGTCTCGCGAGACGGTATGAGGTGGTGTTCCGAGGCCGAGGTCGGGGCCGGGGCCGTCAGCCTGCAATTGACGGACGCGAGATTTACTACGTTGCAATGGCGGTTTCGGCGCAGGAAACTGGTATGTGAAGCGAGGGGCATCCAAGGACACATGCGCAAGGCTGGCGCGGGATCGGTCGCGTAGTTCATCCACCTCCGAGTTCATCTGCCGCACTCCCTCATCAATAGCGTCCTCTGCCACCTCTTCCATCGTCAGCGGACGGCCCTTGCCCTTCCTTTCCTATAAAGCGGTGTCGACTCTAGTTGAAGACAAAGGATTGTTACTAATTCTTGATGAAGATTACAACAGTTGGTGATGTAACATGTATCGGCCTATCCTCAGCGGGTGTCGTTCGAAAGGTAGAAGTTGCTCGCTTCAGCGTGCACGTCAGAGCTCCTTTCACTATAACATGGCCGCCCGCCTTCTCCTCTCCAGGTACTGAAGACAAATGTGAGTGATAAGATGAAACAAGAAGCACGTTCTCAGACATACACTATTGTTTTTTGGTTCATTCGGAAATGTTGAAGTCTAGGCAAATTCAATACAAGCTTGAGGGTAGGATAAAACATAACTTGTTCAGGCCAATAAGTGGTCTTAGGGAATGGGTGGGGGATGGCGGAGAAGTGCTCATAACAAGACTGGAGAACGTACACTGTGTTGTTGAGGGGACGCAGTGGTAAAAAGTTCAAGTTCAAGCCTGAGTGCAGTCTGACTCGGAGTCACAGTTGAACTCTTCAAGTTCCAATTTTAGATTTAAAGCTTGTTCACCACTGGAAGCATCATCATGGCAAGCAATCCGAACAGCAGACAGACACCATTGGCGACATCTTCCAAACCACTTTGATACCTCAGACTATGGTGATCATTCGAAAAGAAGCAATTCAATAATAAATTCAAATCATGAATCTCCTGGCAACTTTGAAAGACAAGAGCATGCGCACAACAATTTACTCGATAACTCAAGCACATTTGGTCAAACCTGCTACTGGTGGGCCTCAGCCTACTAGATCAAGCCTTGAGTCGTTCTCGAAGTTCTTGATGTCATCCGGTAAGGGTGAGTGGCTTTGGCTCAGGGCCAAAGCTACAGCAAACGTGCTGTGAACGTCGATAGCAGCATCTAGTATTCCAGTACAGCAGATCATGCAAGTGAGAACTTGAAGATGGTTGATCTTGAGCGACAAAATGATAACTTACACTGTATTTGTGCCACTGATAGCTCGTTAGCTGCCCAGTCACTCATCGTGACCTCACTACTCTTCTTGACGTTCAGCCTCAATACTTCTCCCACTATTTTTTCGAGCTTGACAGTCGGAGTCGGATGCTGGAACCAGAGACAAGGGTTTAAGAGCACTTGGGACCAGGTTGGTTTTTTGGGCCAGACTTCCGGGTAGACAACGCGCGCCCAATCTGTCAGATCGACACAGGAGCGCACAGAGGTGCGAAACTTGCGCTTTATACGCACTGCGTCACCTGCCATTTCTTCTGTTAGGCCACCTCGCAGGAGAAAAGATGAGTTATTCATACCGTTAATTCCAGCTGATACTTTCATGACTGTACCATCCCCAAGGAGTTGCGCCAACGTAGGAGGAAGGTCAGTAAGAGTATGCGTCCTGACCAGATAAACCTGGTTTTGAACTGCGAGTTGGATGAGGTCTACGCGATGATTGGACCCTTTTCCGCCACTTGCCCACTCGATGTCGATCGAGATAAATCTCCTAGCTGGTACCTGTGGCAAAGATTCATATATTGCAGTCATTGCATTGTCCACATCCAAGCCCGTGCGACACTGTATCGGAACTATCTCATGGAGCCTATATTCATCTAATTCGGAGAGAGGTGTGGGTGGTACCCCGAGAAAATCAAGAAACGTTTGCAGTTTCTTGTGTATCTAGCAACAAGTCAGTGTACAGATCTTGATATGAATGAAACAAGTACCTTCGTTTGAGCCCTTGCTGTCCACCGTTGAACGCGCTGAAAGCGGAGGACGGTGCGGAGGTGCAGGCGTGCGTAATCAAGGGAGAGGAGGATGAGAAGGATAGTACGAAGATTTGAGAACATGATTCACGGTGGAATGGCTTGATGATGATCTTGGGGACGATACCCACTCCCACTTCACACTTATACAAAGTAGTTGAAGTTAGTTTTCTGATTTCCCATTCTTCTGGAAAGAGAGAGGGAGCTATTAGTGCTTTGTACTATGACTCGGATAAACCGCAAGTTGAACTGATAGGAGATAACAAATGATTTCTTCCGAATGACTTGATTATAAGGCTTCTTTTCATTTTAAGCACAAACGAACAAGAAAATGAGTCATGTTAACTCCGAAGAAGTCGGGAGGATACAACCCACTGCACAAGAAGCTGCTCCATCAGCTCTAGAAGGATTTCGAAGAAAGCCACGAGTAACTCACCATACAACCAGTCATCCCTGTACACAACCCGAAACCTGAACTAGAACCGTGCCAAAATGGGAAATGAGCCAACTTGAATGCATCCCAACCCGCTTCGGAAGGAGTAATTTGCATGAAGGCGCGTTTCTCGTCCTCGGGGCTGAGGGAATCGCGCTGTCGGCCGACGATCAACTCATACTGCACATTGAAACCGAGCGTTCTCCGTTTAGGCGGCAATAATGGCGGGGCAGAGGTGTTTGGCAAGGAATGGGGACACGACACGTTGGATGATGTCGAAAATGCAGTTATAATTTTTCCCTTCGCTGCATTTGCAAATTGAGTTGTGTGTCGCTTTGTCGACGTCTGGTGGACTTTGTGCATGCAAGCGGAATATTAGGACGCATCAAACTGCCCGGTGATACAAAGCCCCGCATATACGAATCCGACCGCGCAACTTCGCAACCTTTTCTCTCCTCACTGTGGTAGGTGGTGAGAGAGCGTCGCTGTCCAGCATCCTTCCGATGTTTTTGGGCTCTTTACGCCGCTCAGGCCAGGCGAACTTAGGCTTAGATGTCGATTGAGCAGGGATCCCTGAAGTGAGTGTAGACGGTAGGGATAGAGACTCGTCCCGACTGACTGCTCAGTGCGAGTCCTGTGGCCGCTTATTGTTGAGCTTGAGATGGTCGAGGAAAAGAGGAACGATGAAACGAGAAGAAGCTGACGCGGCCATCGTTCCTTCCGGTGACCAGAAAGTCGGAGTCGTACTGAAAAGTTGTCACTGACGAGTCGGGGATGAATGAATGTGAAGAAAATCATACCCATTTGCAGATTCCATACGCGAACGGATGTGTCCAATCCCCCACCCTCCAGAAAATAGACAATATAATTTTCGGCGTAAATCTTATGCAGATGTTCTCGGAGAACGTATAGACATTCCCTGTGCCGATGCTCCAAGCTGAAGAAGCCTGTGAGTATTATTATTCAAAAACTAAAATAACAACTTACTCGAGAAGTACAGTTGTGGCTTTCGCTCACTGATTACCGCACGCACATCCTCTCCTGTGAGCGCCGGTTCAGTAACTTGCCTCTTTGCACATTCCAAACGTCGGTGATGCGTCTCGCGATTCAAAACCTGGGAGGAACGGACCTCGGATGCAAGTGCAGCAACCAGTTTTAACGTCCTGCACTCTGAGCTGGTCATCAGCCACCACTGATGATGAGCTCTCTGGCGCAGCCCTATCCCTTTGAGAAGGTTCACTCATGACATATGGTGACGGATGTAATCACTCTACCATCACCAATTGCTGAAGGAATTCGTGTTGTCAACTGTGGAGGTGGACGTGTGCGCATGCGCTCCAGTATGCTCGCCATTGCTTTAGTCGGTAAGGGGATACGCGTCGGGATAAATCTGCGAGAGAAACCTGGGTCAAGACTTGGGGCAACCACCTGCTGTGGGCGCAGTAAATTGCGTAGACGGTAGTGGTTTCGTGTCCTCTGCAAAAGCGGTCGAACTCCTACCCCCTGGGTTTCCATACGAGCCGAGCGTGCCGCACGAGCCGAAACACGTCGACCCACAGGGAGCTTACAAAGTATCGTGCAGACGTACGTGAGCTGCGCAAGGCGTTGAAACCGATAGAACAATTGAGCGTGCCGAGACAGGCAGAGCGAGTGAGTCGGCAGATGCGTGGCGGAAGAAAAAGGAGAGCATACACAGCAAACTCAACAGTGAAACGAAAGGCCTACTACCTCTTGTAGTAGTGGTAACCTCAGTTCTAGTTGGTGGCGGGGCGTAGAGCAGTAGTAACTTGAAGCCTGTGAGACTCCGAGTCCGAGTCGGAGGCTCAGCTTCAACTTGAAGTTCTTGAATTGATGACGAGTCAACTTGAACTCCGACCCCGACTCCGACTCCAACTCAGGAGCCTGAGGCTCCGGCGAGTCCGGCGGTGCCAACTTGAACTTGAACTTGAATTTGAACTTGAAGTACCGCTGTCACGCCGGCCGGACAGCCTGAGTGCTACTCACCAGTGCTGGGCCAGCCTTCAACTTGAAGCTCACTCAGGTCCGGTGTCCGGCCTTGAACTCAGGCTCGGACTCGGACTCGGACTCAAACTCGGACTCGGACTTGGCACCGAGACTACTACTATTAGTATAGTAGTACACTGAACATAACTTATTTGAAATTACTGTGCTACTCAGACTACTGATAGTAGTAGTACTACAGTTTTTTGATGAATTGTACTACTACTAGTAGTATGTTGAAAGAGAATTAGCATCAGACTCGGATCATGATTATGATAAACATACTCTTGTTGATGTTTATGACTCGGGGCTTGAACTTCAACTTAGAGTGGAAGTCTAACTTAGGTACGATTTATCGATCACTACCAGAGTAGCAGTAACAACTTAAGGTTAGTAAACAATTTCAACTTCAAGTCGATTTTAATCACCTTTGTCAAGAAGCTCATCATCCGCGTCGGAGTCAGGACGGTCCTCTCGGAGTCGGAGTCTACGCCTCTCAAGCTCGCCGTTTGGGCGAAATGCGATAAATGTTAAGAACCACACGATATAGAGCATTGCGACTCCAACTTGAAGTTGGATGTGTATCATTCTGGTAGTGATAGCTGTTGTGGATAGTAGTAGTAGTAATGGTAGGCTGAGGATTTCTGGCGACTTCAAGTTGAAGCGACATCATGATTCTTTCCTCATTTTATATGCAGCTTTTGAGCCCTTCATTCTGGATCATTCGAAAGATCACTCACCCCTTATACTACTAGTACTACACGGCGCCCTAACTTGAACTCCGACATGAAGGACAATATATCCTCTTCAGTAATCCTACCAATAGGAACCCAGGTCACATTGATCTTGCAGTTGACTTCTTGTTTTCATTTTCCAAGGAACCACACCAATGATGATCGTGATGACTTGAAGTTTGTGATACTAGTACTAGTGTTGGGTTTCCGAAGAAGCCCGAAAGGTAGAACTTGAACTTACACTTGAATTCACAAAATTATCCGAGTCGGCCTGCCACTTAGGCTGGCAGCCTGAGTGAGAACTTGAAGGTCTTACTATCATGAATGTCCACCAAAGGATCCGCTCATATGATTTTACCTCTTCCATTGGTAGTAGTACGGAAGCCGGAGGGAAGCTCTTCAAGTTTAAGTTGTCTCTGGAATGCGCAGTAGTACTAGTAGCTGCACACTGGCAGCCTGAGTGCCAGTGCTCCTGGCAGTGACTCGCACTCACCACTGGCAGTGGCAAATGAAGGGACTCGATTGCGCAGTACTAGTAATACAACTTGAAGTATTCGTAGTACTAATACAAGTACTACTGCGCAGTGGTACTATCAGTACTAGTAATTTCAAGTTGAAGTATGTATTACTACTAGTATGCATAGTACAACAACAGGTAGACAGCCTCAGATTCAAGTTCCGAGTCAGTACTAACTTGGATCATGCCAGTGCCAGTAACTGCGGCGGTTCATACATCAATGTCATGCAGTGCTGGCAAAGACGACGTTGACATCATGATGGTGGTGATGGTGCTGTAGTAACTTCAGGTTGAAGCCTGATGTGGGTTCTTGACCTGAATTTCTTTGAAAAGTTATTTTCAAGTTGATGACGCACACACTCATTCTACACCGCAGCCTGAGGGAGACTCGGGACATACTATGCAAGTAGTAATATGGGCAAACAATCAATATCATTTCTGTTTCATCAAGTCATACATCAACACTGGCTGTACAAGTACACAAAGCGCACGCAAAACGCCATCGAAGACAGAGCAGAAGACAATACTATACTAAGACACATGTATGAGATATTGTAAAAGAGCAACAACACTCCTGCCTGCCCTCCTACACCGTGACTTGAGCTGCCACATGCACGTTGGGATGGCTTACCTCTTCCATGCCGAAGTTCAAGTCGTAAGTCGGAAAATAATCTTCAACACTTTTCTTAACCTGCCAGAAGGCTATTGCATAAGCAAAATTATCGCATTCCCGGTAAGGGTATTCCAACGATGTACTCCCGGTGTGTGAGACGATACCAATTGCTCGTTTGTGCTGGTCGATAATTAAGCTGCCTGAATCCCCAGGCCTCGCAAACGGTGCACCACTGGCATTCACCATTGGACGTGGTTGCTCCGGCAGATGCGGCGGTAGCCCATCCGGCCCGGGAGGAATTTGCAGTGCAAGTATTTTGTCTTTGCGATCCTTTCCCGAAAAAAAGGCAGCGACGTTGTTGGCTGTGCCTATCGTATGACCAGTTGCCCAGCCATACTTATACACTTTATACCTGCAACTTTCTATATCGGCGTCACTAGGCCAGAACCCGTGCTGCTCGTATCGTTCGGTGGTCAGCGAATGGGGGAAGATGTCCCGCTCTGGTGCGAATGTCCTGATCGCCACAAGTCCGAAATTTGTTTCTGTGAACAAATCCCAACCGAGATGTTTGCAGATAGTCTCCTTAGTTACTGAAAGCTCGACCGTACTTGTCCTACTGATGTCCACGACATTCGCAAAGTTTGTATAAGTTCCGTGGCTGTTAAGATTATAATTCTGACACGAGTCGTCGTCCAAAAGGATCATGCTCCAATCCCTCATGTAGGGTTCAAAAGATTGAGTCAAGTCGCCCTCGCTCAATGGCGCAGACTGTTGAATGACTCCGATACGATTGGCAACCCAGCCTCTGCGCAAGTCTTCTATCGTGGCATTGGCGAATCTGGTATAAGCATCTTTAACCCTATCAAACAAAATTGTAGCCTGCAGGAAATCGTTCACGGCCGGCGGATCATGAAGATCGTTAATCTCGGCTTCTCTCAAGGCCGATTTCATCAAAGACAAGTACGATGGCAGGGTGGTGTGGGTGAAGAGGTTCATAACATACTCTGGGTTGGGCCGTGCCTTACGGTTGTAGAGAGTGGAGTCTAAAATTCCGCGTCGTACATCAGGATAGATGTGGCCATGACGGCTACAGAGCATGTACGCATTGACAGGGCCCTCCCCAAACTCTGGCTTTCCGAGCACAATGAGTGTCCCTGTTGACCATACGATCTCCTTAGATAGCATGTTCTTGGAGCTAACAAGACTTCCCGCAGCCAGGGAGAAAGCCGAACTGAATCGATTCAACACCGAATGGGAGTATGAAATGCGAGGACCGTACCAAAATCGGAAATGGCGAGGGGAAATATCCATGCGTTCGTCCTCCGGCACGAAATCCTCGGGCAGCTCTGGTGCTGGCTCAGTGACGGCTGCCTGAATTAACGTATTGGTGATAGAAGCGCTACTACTAGTAGGGTCAACGACGATGCCAGTGTTGTCCGAGGGTCCGCTGCCAGTCTGACCCAAGATATCGGTGTCAGCTTTGGAGACGACGTCGTCTTGGGAGGCGGTGGCGGGCACGACATATCGCTCCCTAATCTCGACCTGAACGTCGCGAATGTCATATGCCCACAAAATATCCTTAGCGCTTTCCGAGATGCGGCACCCCTCTTTAGGTTCAAGCGAATCTTTATCGACCCCGACAAGAACGACAACGGGGATTTCACCTTCATCGTCCTCATAGCCAACGCGGTTGACTTCCAAACTGTTCCAACGCACGTTCTCCTTGTCAAGTACGTCAAGAATCTTTGGGCCCAAGATCTTTTCCCAGAGAGGGACGATGCGGTGAACTCCAACTATGAATGCGAATTTCCGCGCATTTCGCGGTTTCCAGTCGGGACCGGTGCGCCCGACCAGGCGAGGCTTGCCAGCGAAGCCAGTGTAGTAGTTCTCTTGTTCTTCTGGTGACAAGCTTGTCCTTCGTTCACGATCGGTTCCCTGAGACTTGTTAGGAAGGACATCTCCCGTCTTCTGAACGGTGCTCTGAGACTTGTTAGGGTTCTGAACAGTGCCCTGAGGCTTGTTAGAAACAATTCCCCGCTTCCGACCAGGCTTGTTAGCAGGAGTAACTGGCCGCTGATCTTCGTTTGATTGGTTACCAGAGGGCGGTTGGTTACCAGAGGGCGGTGGGCGGAGTACCAAAATCCCATGAAACGAGTCATTAGGCGCGGTAGTAGTCCAGGTCTGCGTAGTGGTGCTGGCAGGCGTTAAAACGATTACTTTTGGATGGTCACTGTGGTTACTGTTGAGATCCGATTCCGACATCGAGCTATGCGAGCTGGTGTCTGTTCTGATACTGCCAGGGCTCGGCGTTGTAGAGTCTGTTATAGTGGTGGTGAGCAACAATCAGTATTGCCACTGGCATTGTCAGTGAAAAAGAACGCAGGACTCACTTCCACCGCCGGTGAAGGGCAAAAGGTGGTTTGTTCAATGAAAAGTGGACGCTTGATGCGAAGCACTCAACAAAGATAAGAGAAAGTAAAGAGAGCGAGTGGATCGCCCGCAGGGAATGAGTTACGAGTGGTAAAAGGGGAAAACAAGGAAAGTAGGGCGTGTTTGGGTACACAGATCACTTCGACGAAGGGTAGCAAAGGGTTTTCGAAGATACAAACACTCCAACGAATGGATCGAACCTCTCGAGCGAGGTTCGAAGAAGATACGAGGCTTCGAGGTGGCTTCGAACCTGAGTCGAATGCTATACTAGCGTTACGACGGGTCGCGAAGGCGCAGAGAGAGAGTTCGAAGACAGGTTTGAAAGATGTGTAGAGTAGAGAATAGATGTATTGAGACGTATAGAGGACAAGCAGTGACTGATTCGAACCGCTCAGAAGAGCTCGAGGGCTTGAATCGCTATGTACTCGACTACGTAGCTGGTGTCTTCTTCCCTTCGAAGCCAGTGCACCTTTTATACACTACTGGCCTTCATCCCCTTTGCCCGCCTCGCGACCATTGAATATATTCACGTCGCGGGGTCCAGCTGGTTCTGATGAAGAAAAGAAAGAAAATATGAAATAAAATAAACCGCCTGACAGACAGCCCGGTGTTGCACGCGTGTCCGACCCTCCGCACGGACCATCCAATATACCTCGTATCCCCCGTACTATCCCGCCTCACTAATCGTTCGAAAGCCTTCGCTCGCGCCCTCCAGAGGCCATCCCCTCTCTTCGAAGCACTTCGAAGCGCCGGCCGTTGCCCCTAGCTATCGATAGACACCCCGAAGTCGATATTCCTGTCCTTTCGGTATCTTCCGGTGCTCGATCGACGCGTCGGACCTATTGGGGTCCACCTACTGATGCAGCGAAGTCGCGAAGCGCAGTGTTCCATATTTGGACAGGTTACCTGATTGGTCGATCCTTCCTTCGAATCTGCTTCCTTCGAATGCCCCTCGATTGGGTCGCTTCGTCGGACCGCGACATATCTTCTGTGGGGTCCTTCCGAGGTACGAACTCGTATCGAACCACTTTTCCGGCCGGAGTCGGGCTCGGTGCCTTTCCGCGCGAGACATTCGGAATCAGATGCCCCTCATCGATCGATTGTTGTTCCTCTTGCTTCGATCAGCTTCGACCACCCACGTGTCCCTCTATTCGAGTGGGAATTGGCCTTACTCAGCCTCTATAGTCGGTTCGAACCGTTATTGTTGACTCGGCAACTCGCGCGTGTAAGTTAGCTTCCGCAACGTCGATCCCTGTATAGCTAGTGCCTATGGTACGCTTGTTGGCCGTTCTAAGGTGTATGCGGTCCGATATCTTGCTTCGATGGACTAGCTACCGCTTCGAAGTGACGTATAGACTTGATTCGAGTCACAATTGATGATATTTCCGTCCATAAGGGGACTATCTCCCCTACATCTCCCCGGGACTTTGAAATAGTGACCTCCTGGTCACTCCGCGCTGGCAACTGACTGGAGAAGACTTAACTAAGCACCCAAAGGGATAATGCCACCGTCTCGAGATATAAGAGTGCTCCGTCCCTTGCGACTCGATCTTCTTGACCTCTGACCTACACAGTCGCTCGGAAGTCTTTTAACTCGCTTTTACCCCCTTCTCGTATCTTTACTTGCAACCATGTCTCCCTCGACACAGAAGGTCACCCTGATCACGCGCTCTGGAGAGAGGGTCGAATTCCCCGTGCTGTCCAAGGCGGCTTGGGCTCGGGCGAAGGAGACCGTGCGTGCGATTGACGAGCTGCTCGCGGGCTTGAAGCGTCACCCAAGCAGATTGTGGGATACTGTCTTGATACGAAAGACGCTCAGGGACTGGGCGATAGCTTGCGCTTATCTGGCTGAAGGACATGGGATCGACGTGAACACGGACCCGCAACTTAAACAATGGCAAGAGTCTACACCAGGTGAACTTAACCGGCTCTTGTTCATGGTCGAAGGAGAGCGTTGGACTGCAACGACGAAGAATTGGAAGGTCCCAGCAAGTACGGATTCGATGGCGAGGGAGTTGATTGCCATGGGCCAGTTTTCTGACGTATGTTGTGAATGCTGAGTCTGTCTTGATACGAGCTAAAATTTTTCCCCCCCTCCCCGTTTTGTTTCGTATTGCGCTTGACAGGGTCCATTCGAAGACATTTCCCCGGTACGGTTCGAAGGTGATACGAAGGTATTGAGTGCCCTGCCCGGCTTCCGTCCAGAACAGGAGCCAGAGTCGCCCGCCAGTCCCCCTCGGAAGAAGGCGCGGTTCGACTCTGCGTCGTTTGTGCAGGGCTCGTCAAGTGCCAACCCAGTGGTCGTCGAGACGGGCGATGGTGACGATAGCGATGACGATGATTCTAGTGATTCGAAGGAGAGCGCAGAGAGTGAATCAGGTTCGAATTCGGACGACGATGATGATGATGATGGTGATGACCCGGCAGTTGCTCGCCAGCCTACGATTAGTAGTTTCAATTTGCGTGCCAAGCCGTCGGTGATACCGACTGCTGAGGTGACGGCGAATGCGAGTGCGCGCGCGACGGGGTCGAGTGTTCGAGGCGGCAAACAGCCCGTCAAATCCGCGAAGGTGAAAGTGGAGAAGGGGAAAGGGAAGCCAGCCGCCTCCCAGACGAAAACGGCGAAAGGAAAGGGGAAAACAATTGCCCCTGATCAGACCCCCGAGTGGGCGAAGCCCGTATGTTTCTGTCGTTATTTCAGTTCGATGCCATTACTTATTCTTCGCTGTTTGTGTTCTGTAGGTACTTGCTCCCGAGGTCTACGACTTCGAAGTGGTTGCGACGGGCCAGATCAAACATGGCACATTGAAGGTGATATGCGACGCACTGGTCGAAGCATTCGACCAGTATTCCAATCATCCTCCTTCGATGAGCACGAATCCGCATCCTTTCTTCCGCAGTCGGGGTGCCTCTGACGGGTACGACATTGCTGTGAGTACTGCATATATGGTGTTCATTTGTCTCCCCCTTTTTAATTGGTACGATTCAGCGAATGAGCGAGCATGCTACCTCGTGCGAGCGGTGTGTCTCCCTCGGCCATCGATGCTACGTGTGGCCTTGGCCTCGGCCGCCGCCTGGCAGTCAGCGTCTACCGAAGTGCCTGCAGTGTGCTCGGTCGAAGCAGAGCTGTTCGAACGCCCCCACAGTCGGTCGGTGGTTGAACATCCCGGCGGGGCTCGACGCAGATAATGAGCCAGGTACTCCCGCGTCGTATTCCGCAGTTGATCCATGATCCCTATATTAACTGGTCTTTCCAAGCTGTGGGCGATCGCTTCCCCGCAGCCTCTCCCTCCGGCGACTCACGTATCGTCGACTCTATGCTTCGACCGCATGTCGAAGCTAGCCCTCGTTCCCGTGGTTCTACTGCCGACCCCTCTTCGCATACTCTTCCTTCTCCTCTTCGCCCGAGTCCTTCGATGTCTCGTCAACCTAGTCTCGCCCCCCCTGGATCACCGAGTCCTGTTCGAGGTGGTCCCGTTTCTTCGTCCCAGTTTCAACTAGCTCCAGCCACTACTTGGCCTACCCGCGATAGTGTGGGGCCTCCAGATAATTTCTCCTTCTCTCGGTCGGTCTCGAGGTCTCGACCTCCGGTGACCCCACCTCGTCCTGTCGTGTCGGCTACGCCTCGAGACCCAGTGTCTCCTCCTCTTCGGGCACGATTCCGGTCGATTACAAACGACGAGCAGGCCCTTTCCGCGCAGCGGGTGCTGATGGACATCCGGTATCGAAGGGCGGCTCAATTGGAGATGGAGCGTACGGCGACTGACAGGACTGCTGCCATGCTCACGGCCTTGCGACCCATCTGGCTGGCATGCCGGAGTCAGATCGAGCAGCTGCACCTCACTGTCGACAACGTCCGTGCGAGTATGGAAGACGACGAGTTCTTGGTGTCCCTGCTACGCGAGTACGACTCCGGAAATCCGAATTCGAGAGCCGTGGACCGTACTACGCTGACGGGTGGTGACGATCGCGAAGCAGTAAGGGAGCTGTCGAATGCGGTTGGTCGACTCTCTCCTCTGCTTGCGGATTCCGTTGGTAGTCTCGAAGCTACTCGTCGTTCGATTTCGTCTAGCTCGTTTGCGGTCGAGGGGAATTGGCGGGTCGTCGAGTCGAGGGAGGGGCGAAGCGGGATCTCCTGCGCGCCGAGGATCGAAGTCGTGAGGTGCGGGTCTTTGTATTTTAAGAGCCTCGCATGTATCTATGTATTTTTATTAGTATTTAATGATACCGTTCTTCGAGTTCCTTGTGCGTATGAATGGTGCCCTAGATCAGAACAAACGGTTTCGAAGTGAGGTGACGAAGGCGAGAATAATAAAAAAAATCGGGGGGTTCGAAACACGATTGACACTGTTTCGAACGCATATGAATGCATACAGTTGCCTGGTTCGATCGCTGTGTTTAAACGGAAATATAGATTGAGACAGAAAAGGTACGTGAGTGAGTAGTGAAACAGATATTTTTAAGGATTTTAGTGTGCTGTGGTGTTTCTCTGGATGGTATATGCGATCAGCACTAACAGAAAAGAGAGGTGATATGTTTTTGTGAAGTGTTTGGATCGTTATGAAGTTTTGTGTGGGTTTTTCGGATATTAAGGTGGTGTGAAACAGAGTAAGAATCGAAACGCGTTAGAGGGAAATGGGTGAGAGAGAAACATTGGGAAATGAATTAATTAATTGTAGGGAAATGAAAAGGAAAGAACGGTATCATTGGGTATAGTCCGTTTTCATGGTGTAACGGTTTTAGTTCTCCTCTTCTGAGCTATCTTCTTCAGGGGGTGTTTCGTCCCTGGCTAGCTCGTCCAGTTCCGCTTCATCTAGACCTGTGAGTTCAGATAGAGAGACCGCTATTTCTTTTCGAGCATAGTACGGAATGACTCTGAACGCAGCGTAGCGTGTTTTCGAAACCGATCCATCGAGTTCCGCCAGGATATATGCGCCTCCTTTCGTCCGTCGAACCACTACGAAGGGTCCTAGGTACTTCGGCTTTGATTTCCGGTTTAGTTCTAGGTTAATCTTCGTGTTTCGTGCCAGAACTAAATGGCCAGGTTCGAAGTCGTAGCTCTTGATGCTATGCTTGTAAAGATTTTCGAAGGCTCTTGCCGAATCGAATCTGGATTTTAGGACGAGCTCTTTAGCTCGTTCTAGGTCCCCCGGTCGCTTTAAAAGCTGAATAGCTCGGATTTCAAGGAGTTGAGCTGTTGTGAGAGGGTCGCCGAAGGGTTCCGTCATGTAAGTAGCTTCGACGAGGTCGAACGGGTGTAGAGGTTCGACTCCGTGAGCCAAATAATATGGGGAGTGTCCGGTGGTTCGAGAGACCGTAATACGCTCGGCCCAGAAGACTGCGTTGACCACTTCGGCCCAGTTCGATTCCCCCCGGCTCGACATCTTCATTAAAGCTTCTCGAACGTCCCTATGGCGTCGCTCGACTATGCCATTGGCTTGCGAGTTGTATGGCGAAATGCGAATGTGATTAATGCCATAACGCTCGGTGAGGATGCCAGCCGCTGCGACGTATGCGGAACCATTGTCCGTGACTAGATCTTCGATGGCACCCCATCGACACAGTATATCTTCATAAATAAAATCTGCAATGGCTTGAGCTGATTCTGATCGAAGTGCGCGCCATTCAGGCCAACCAGAGAGAGAATCCCTAGCTTGTACGAGATACCGTTTCCCCTTCGATTTGGGGAGCAACATAGTGTCGATATAGACCTTTCGAAAGAGCGGAGCCGGAGTTGCTACAGTCGGAGCGATTCGAAGCTGTTGGAACGATCGAACTTGACATTCATGACATGTTTTAATGTACCATTTAATATCGAGTTCAAGGGAAGGCCACCAGAATCGATCCAGAGTCCGCATCCTGACAGAATAGACCCCTTTATGTCCTAGGTCATCATGAATCTGTTTAACTAGACTCATACGTTTCGAAGGGATAGGAACCAGCTGGTGTCGACCGTCTGGCCGTTTTCGCCATAGTCGATCCCCCTTGACAAAAAAATTGCTCGCGTATTTGACGAATGCCTTGAAATCCGCTTCTGACTGTCCTTCTGGTTGAGTCGGGTGGTTCAGAAAGGCTTGTACTAGTTCGAGACGCTTGTTTCGGGTGACAGTGGTGTCTGAGACTGGGAATTCGATAGGCTCCTCGAAGGGGGGTGTCTCTGACTCCTTTCGAAGTGATTCTTGCGTATGCAGCGCGCTTTCCGCAAGAGCGAGGCATGGGTTGTCGCGAAGCATGAAAGAATACGAGCGATCGAGCCATTCTTCCTGGTCTGAGTCCGAGTCTTGCTCGTCTTCTGAGGCGCGAGGACGGCGAGATAATCCATCCGGTCCTTGGTGTCTCGAAGCCGGGACATGCACCAGTTCGAAGTCGAATAGTAGGCAGCCCGCTATCCAGCGGTTGATTGTTGCGTTAGGCTGTAAGTCCGGGTTATTGATCATCCCCTTAATATACTTCGCGTCGACCTCGACAATTAACTTCTGTACGTTGATAATATAATGTCGAGTGGCTCGAAGCGCGCAGTATAGTCCAAATAATTCGACCTTCGGCTGGGAGTAGTTGCTCTGAGTCGCATTCCATGTAGCCGATCCGAAACGGTTCGGATATCGTCGATTATCCGCACCTAGTTGGTAGAGGATGTAACCGTATCCTTTGTTCGAAGAGTCGACTGCCAGGATGACTGGTTGTCCAGACGCATAATCAATGGGTCGAAGAGCTGGGCTAGATACGACTGCCGCCTTGAGCTGATCCATCGCGCTTTTACAGTCTTCGTCGAAGTAGAATTCCGCATTTTTGCGAGTGAGGTTGACCAGTGGTCTAGCGATAAAAGCGAAGTCCTTAATGAAGGTTCGAAGCACTCCTACTGTCCCTAGGAAGCCGCGAACTTCATGTACATTAGCGCATATAGGCCAGTCAACTACTCGCTGAACCTTCGACTCGTCAGGGACACGCCCTTCGTACGTGAGTTTGTGCCCTACAAATAACCCGGTAGGTTGTGCGATAGATAGTTTCTTTCCCGAGACCGTTGCTCCATACGCTTCGAAGCGTTGTAAAACCCGGTTTAAATCCTGTAAGTGCTCCCAGACGAATCGTCGAATCCTCGGGTTGGCCACTGTGGTTTCGAAGGTGCCATCAGGTTGTTCATATCGCGAGTTCGGCCCACTGACTAGGACATCGTCCGCGTACGGGCTAGCAATGTTAGGCATTTCGTCTTGAAGAATAAACACCACATCGTTATGCATGATCTGGAACGAATTAGTGTATCCCATGGGGATAGCTGTGAGCCGGAATGTCCCCAGGGGTGTCTGGAAGGTCGTAAGGTCTCTCGAACGCGAGTCGAGCTTCCGCTGATCAAAAGCAACGAATAAATCGAGTGTCGTGTAACAAGCACGTCCGGCTGCCTTCTCAGACATCTGATCCATAAAGGGGGGAACCGCTGGGTCCCTGACAGAGACGCCATTGAGAGGCTGTAAATCATGAACGAGCCGAAGGGATTTGCCATCCTTCTTGACCACACAGAACCATCGCGAACGGTAGGACGAGTTCGACGGCTCATAGATACCCGAGTCGACCTTGCTTTTAATGATTCGAACCACTTCGTCGTATATCCCATTGGGAATGGGGATATTCTTGAAAACCCAGGGCGTGTGTTCGATGGTCGGGATCAGGACAGGGGGAAAGTATTCCTCCTTGAACGATCCTTTTTCCGATTCGTCGAACGCGAAGGCCTTAGGGTGATTCGCGATGAGCCAAAGGACGAGTCGCTTCTCTTCCGCCCATAGGAATTTTCCCGGGTCGATATCTATTGCGTCGCGCCTTTCTTGAGTAAAATGTTCTGTGGGTTCGAACTCGGGCGGGTGAGTGGGTAACTCTGGTAGTCCAGCCAACGGGTCCGGATGCGAGTGTCTGACGATTCGAAACTCCTCTGGTAGCGTGGCTGGTACTGGTCGAACCTTGTTAGCGACCTTTTTGTACGCATATACTCTGCTGTTTGGGTTTGCCGGTGTCGTAGGCCTTGGTTCGACGCTGGCCTCGAGTACCGTGTCTTTTTCGAAGCCGCTTCGATGCTCGTCCCAGCTGAGTTCGAAGACATGGGTCGGGTGATAGAACGAAGGGACTAGCTCTGGGTTGACAATGTCCACCGCCGGAAGGTATGGGGGCTCTTCTGCGAGTGGTCGCCGCTTCCGTAGGAGTGTAGCCTGCGGTAGACCCGGTTTGTTGTTTAGAATGTGCTGTCCCTCGAGGTACGAACTGTGACCTAGCATCCAGCACGACTGTACGTAGGGTATTGCCTGACGCCTGTCTTGTAACAAGCGAAACACTTCAGCCGTATGGGTGACTTCCTCCCCTACCAGGTATGCTGTAGTGGTGGGGTCGTTCCTTGCAATCCGCTCCCAACGAACTAGCTTTCGAAGCTCTTCGACCCGGTCCCTGCGACCGTGCTCTGGTAACCTCTTCCATGACAAGGCTGTTCGAATCCATAGGTCTGCGGCTGTGATCTTCCTCCCCCACTCGTCTCTGGTATGGAGGGTAGCATCGGCTTCGTCGAGTGTCTGGGCAGGTACCCTGTGGTTCGAAGTGAGCTGGAACTCCCCCACCTTTCCTAGCGAACCGTCAAGGTGACTGTTGTCCCTAGTTAGGACCTTCGAAGGGTCTTCCTTTGCGCAAAGGGGCAACCATTCCAGGAAGGCTTGGTCACTGCCGCCAACCCGCAAGTTCGTCCTCCCGGTGTCTTCATTTACATGCGAGTACGACTTCGAGGGAGCCCGTCTCGAATCCGATTCTCCTCCCGTTCCTGTTCGCGCTTTTCGAACCCTTGCTTCGTCGAGCTCGCCTTCGTCATCCGCATCCCCTGTTTCGTCCTCTTCGTCGCCGTTTCCTTCGCTTCTGGGTTCGAATTCGTTATCATCCGTATCCCCTGTTTCGCCCTCTTCGTCGCCGGTTCCTTCGCTTCTGGGTTCGAATTCGTTATCATCCGTATCCCTTGTTTCGTCCTCTTCGTCGCCGGTTCCTTCACTTCTGGGCCCTGTCGAAGCATCGCAATCACCCATCCTGAACTTAGCTGCTCCTCCCTCCGTTCCCCCATTGCCTTTCCTGAACTTGCCCCTTCCTTCGTTTGAGTCCTCTTCGGATTCTGAGTCTGAGACAGGCAGAAGGTCTGGTATTGGTTCTTCGGTGTCTGAGCCCGCCCCTCCACTGCTGCGATGGAAGGGTGGCCCCACGAAGCCTGAGCCAAGATCTTTCCCGGGTTCGCCCTTTCTCAGGAAACCGCGTTCGAAGTGGTTCGACCGTCGTGGCTGGCGACTATTGCGTTCGTTAATTAAATTCGGGGGTACTTCGAACACTCCCTCATCGTTTTGGGCCAGTTCGTCCCTAGGCTTCGATGCCTCTCTACGTTTGCTGCCGTTGGGGTTCACGGACCCCCTCGTTTCCTTATGGTGGTTCTCGTACGCGTTGTCGATGTCGAAGCCCGATTCTCTTTTGAAATCGTCAGCTTCGCGGTAGCTTGGTGAGTCGTCCTGAGGCTTCGATACCTCTCCACAATCGTGGCCCAAGTCATATTCGATGTATGTCATTGGTTCGCATTCGTTCGAACCGCTTCGTACAGGGGGGAACTCCCTGAACTCTCGTAATCCTTCTTCGATAGGTAGGACAATAGGGTGAGTGTTATCGTCCTCATATTCGTCTCGTTCGGGGTATGGCACCTCGAATGGTGCAGGGATCGCTTCTGGAAAGCCCTCCACTTCCTCTTCACAGTCATAATCTCCTGCTGTCTCGCGTTCGTAATCGTTGTTCCTGGGTACTCGCCTAATATCGGCTCCTCGAATCTCATCCGAATCCTCGCTTCTTAAAAACCCGTTACTTTGAACATGTTTTCGTCGTCGTCTAATACGCTGGTGGGGATGGTGTACTGGCTCCCCTTTCTAGGATCTGTGATCGTAATCGACTGGGAGCCGTCTTCCATGTCCTTCGTAACGCATCGCGTGTGCGCGAAGAATGGCCTTCCCAAAAGGATGTCGAACAAACCGTCTGTGGTGACCTGTATTGGGACATTCAGTTTTACCGGACCTACCTGCAGTACGACTTCAGGGATAACACCCATCGTAAAGTGTTCTTTGCCATCCGCTGTCACCATTGCCAATGCCATGTCTGATCGGAAAGGCCTTCCCAGTGCGAACGCGACCCTGTAAGGTATCGCAATAAACGAGGAACCCGAATCCAGTACCGCCTGCAGTGGTCCTAGTCGGTCTAAGTGGACTCGAATCGTCCGCAGTCCGTAGCGGTCCATCGCAGCAGACTGACCATCCTCAGATACACCGAACGTAGGCATGTCTGGGGGAAGTCGAAGTTCGAAGTGGTGTTGCATATACACCTGCGTCGCTCGCGAGATATGGGTATCCTGTCGAGGAACCCGCTTGTTCGAACACTTATCCTTCAGCTGTCTGCGCACATCCGGGCATGCTGCTAAGAGGTCGGCCACTGAGACTGTGATATGTTCGTTCAGCAGTTTAGCCAGAATTCCCTCGGCCGCGTGGCCATTTTCGAGTTCGATGGGGGTCTGAAAGCGAAAGTTCTTACCCCTCCCAGTTTCGAACCGTCTTTAGGTGCGTCGAAGCTGTCGTTCTTCTTGTCCATGGGCTGTGCTGTGGATGTATGCGCCGTAGTTGCCGTGGGACTTCCAGTATTACCGCTTTGGGTGGGCTTCGACTTCGATGGCTTTGCTGCGGGAATAGCCGGATCGACGTTCGCCGGTGGCTTCTCAGTGGGTTTCGTGCGCATTGTAGGGACTTCTACCCCCGCGAAGCGTACTTTCTTGCCGGATCGAAGTTCGGCTAGGTAATCTTCAGCTCTCTGAAGTTCCTCGTCTGCTTTCCTTCGGTCCTCGACATGTCGAAGCAGCATCGACTCTGCTTCTGCGATTGCATATGCCCCTTCTTCATCATTAGATTGGCCTTCGGTGACCTCTTCGATGTATGCCGCGGGTCGAAGCGTCTTCAACTTGTCCGATGATTTACTGGCCTGCATGAAGCTTTTTGCGCGAAGCATCAGGACCGGTGCTGCACTGGTAGAACTCATGTGAGGGGGGACGTCGCGATTCAGTGTCCCTCGAGCTTGAGCCCGAACTCTGTCCTTCAGTGACATCGACGGCGGTCCCGGAACTTCCGATCCATCGGCCATCACTACTCGATTCGTGTCTGGGTTCTGACGTACCAGGTTGTCTCGCATGTCCTGGGCGAGCGAAGGGCAGTTTCGCCTGAAGTGACCCGCTTCGCGGCAATATATGCACGTCACCTGTTGACCAGTCGTCGTTCGATTGCCTTGGTCTCCTTGATAGTTGTTCGGGGGTGGACCACGAGCTATCATGGCACGCATCGAAGCCATAGATTCCTTTAGTTCTCGAACCGTAGTCTCCAAGTCGTCTTCTGCCTTGACTCTTGGTGCGGGTGTGCTTCGATCGGACCGTCCTAGGTTCGAGGCTGGCCTGACACCCTGCGAGGTGCCCGTGAGGAGAAATATCGCGCTGGTTCGATCTTCTGCGATGTCGTATGGGCCTCCCATGTGTACATTGGGCAGTATGATCATGAGCCGTCGAATGAGGTCTTCTCGAAGCTGGCCTTTGAAACCTGAGAAGTATATCCTAGTCCCTTCTTCTTCTGATATCTTCTTTTTGCGTTCGAGGAATCGGATGACCTGGGTGATGTCGCGATGATACTGAAGGAACTCCTCGGTGCTGGTAAACTCCGAGGTGCGTTCGACGATATTCTCTGCGTCTCGAAGCGAGTACCGGTTCTTGGCATCAGCAATGTAGTTCCCTATCACCTCTTTTTCGAATGCTGCCCATTGTCCTACAACGTCATAAGACTTCAGTTCGACCCAGAGCGCCCTTGCTTTCTGATCAATGTAACGGATAACTTGTTTGTACTTCTCGGCGTCCGTTAATTCGCGAGTCATACAGGCTTCGTTAAAGTCGAAGAAGAACAGTTCTATGTCGCCGGGGTTTTCTGTTTTGAAGGAAGGAGCATCCTTTGAGTTTCTTGCTGGCATCGGCGGGGGCGCCATGTTCGAAGCGGTCTGTAATAACGAAAGTGAAGAAGAAGGTTGATTAGCAGTCGCTGTTTCAGGTATTACAGGTTGTCTGTCACTACTAGATGCAGCCGAATCAAATGTTAATTGAATAAAAGGAACTTCGAAAGAAGAAGATGAAGGATCAATTCGAGGTTCGACAGGCCGCGTTTCAGAGGGAGAGTCCTGGAATTTCCTCTTCGCCGACCGGTTCGATTCTTCGTTTATTGGTGGCAGGCGCTTCGACGATGTCAGGATCGATAGTGTCGATCTCGATGACTGGGGCCCGGCGCTTTCGAACGACCCGCTGCTGCTCGATCTGCTGCCTGTAGTTGAGGCAGGTAATTCTTGAGTGCTGGCGGCGAGGGGTGTAGACGAATGGGATACCGTTCCTGATACGTTCGAGGAGTTCTGCGCTTTTGAACGAGTCTGGGATACCTCTGTGTTCTGCGAGCGCTGCTTCGAGGAAGGCGCGGTCGAGCCTGGTGAGCGGGTAACTTTGAGACCGTTACCGAAGACTGCGACTGGCGTGAATGAGAGGTGGCGTGCGCTGATGGTTTCGGCGGCTTCGAAGATGAGGGTTGCGTAGTTGAGGCCTTTGAGACGTTCGAACTGGAGGAAGGTAGGGGAGTTCTGATTGACGAAGGTGAAGTTTTGCGTTTCGATTGCTGCCTGCTCTCGGACGACGTTTCGGAGGATGATTCGGACGTATCGTTCGTCAATATCTGGCGGGTTAACGTCTGGCTCCTCTGTCGAGCGGATCGCGGCAAGAGATTCCTCCGCGTCGTCTGGTCCTGTGAAGGTGATATGGAGGACGGCGTTGGATTTTACACGAAGGTCGGTGAACTCGTTCGAACTGAACCTCCAGAGGTGAGGTCCGCCGCGGTTCTTCGAAGCGACTCCGAAGGTGGCAACTGTCCCGGGGTATAGGTGAAAGACGGCCCCTTCGACGATACCGGGTTCGAGTAGGAGTGGTGATTCGTTGCGCGAGACTTCGGTGAGGAATGGGAAGGTGTCGTCCGCCTTTCGACACAGTTCCTCGGTAGCAGCCTCTACGGGGTCTGCTTCGCTGCCTGGTGGCGATGTCGAACCTCTTGAAAGGTTTCTGAAATAAAGTCTGTCCAGCTTGTCTAGATTTCTACTGTAAAATCTCGAAAGGTTTTTTAAAGGGTAGTCGTCGAAGCGAACAAAAGACGACTACGGCTCGAAATGCTACGCAAATGAATCGAAGAAGTAATCAGAATGTAAAACACTTAACACCGTAACGTTTCCCCTCGCGGTGGGCTCCAGATGAAGGGCAAAAGGTGGTTTGTTCAATGAAAAGTGGACGCTTGATGCGAAGCACTCAACAAAGATAAGAGAAAGTAAAGAGAGCGAGTGGATCGCCCGCAGGGAATGAGTTACGAGTGGTAAAAGGGGAAAACAAGGAAAGTAGGGCGTGTTTGGGTACACAGATCACTTCGACGAAGGGTAGCAAAGGGTTTTCGAAGATACAAACACTCCAACGAATGGATCGAACCTCTCGAGCGAGGTTCGAAGAAGATACGAGGCTTCGAGGTGGCTTCGAACCTGAGTCGAATGCTATACTAGCGTTACGACGGGTCGCGAAGGCGCAGAGAGAGAGTTCGAAGACAGGTTCGAAAGATGTGTAGAGTAGAGAATAGATGTATTGAGACGTATAGAGGACAAGCAGTGACTGATTCGAACCGCTCAGAAGAGCTCGAGGGCTTGAATCGCTATGTACTCGACTACGTAGCTGGTGTCTTCTTCCCTTCGAAGCCAGTGCACCTTTTATACACTACTGGCCTTCATCCCCTTTGCCCGCCTCGCGACCATTGAATATATTCACGTCGCGGGGTCCAGCTGGTTCTGATGAAGAAAAGAAAGAAAATATGAAATAAAATAAACCGCCTGACAGACAGCCCGGTGTTGCACGCGTGTCCGACCCTCCGCACGGACCATCCAATATACCTCGTATCCCCCGTACTATCCCGCCTCACTAATCGTTCGAAAGCCTTCGCTCGCGCCCTCCAGAGGCCATCCCCTCTCTTCGAAGCACTTCGAAGCGCCGGCCGTTGCCCCTAGCTATCGATAGACACCCCGAAGTCGATATTCCTGTCCTTTCGGTATCTTCCGGTGCTCGATCGACGCGTCGGACCTATTGTGGGTCCACCTACTGATGCAGCGAAGTCGCGAAGCGCAGTGTTCCATATTTGGACAGGTTACCTGATTGGTCGATCCTTCCTTCGAATCTGCTTCCTTCGAATGCCCCTCGATTGGGTCGCTTCGTCGGACCGCGACATATCTTCTGTGGGGTCCTTCCGAGGTACGAACTCGTATCGAACCACTTTTCCGGCCGGAGTCGGGCTCGGTGCCTTTCCGCGCGAGACATTCGGAATCAGATGCCCCTCATCGATCGATTGTTGTTCCTCTTGCTTCGATCAGCTTCGACCACCCACGTGTCCCTCTATTCGAGTGGGAATTGGCCTTACTCAGCCTCTATAGTCGGTTCGAACCGTTATTGTTGACTCGGCAACTCGCGCGTGTAAGTTAGCTTCCGCAACGTCGATCCCTGTATAGCTAGTGCCTATGGTACGCTTGTTGGCCGTTCTAAGGTGTATGCGGTCCGATATCTTGCTTCGATGGACTAGCTACCGCTTCGAAGTGACGTATAGACTTGATTCGAGTCACAATTGATGATATTTCCGTCCATAAGGGGACTATCTCCCCTACACCGGCGCGAGCTTTACTAGCAGGATCACCGGGTCTTGTCGCAGCCATAGTAGTCATACTGTTTTGCTGAATAATGCAAGTTCAGAAAATTCAAGTTGTGGTCGAGACGATTTAGGCAGTAGTTAAGACGAAATATGCAAGAGGGTTCTGAGTGAGCACCCCGAGGGGGCATTTCTGTTTCTTATACCACTGCTCTAGTTTCCAGTCACACGCCACCGGCGCAGTGGCACTGCCGGCCTCCTGAGTGCTCCGGCGAGTCGCTGCACTCCGAGTCAGCTTCAACTTGAAGTTGGCACTGCCACTGCCAGCCTCAGCCTGAGGCTGAGTGGAGCTTGCCGGGGCCAGACTCTACTATCAAAGTCCGACGAAGTTCCGTAGTTTCAACACTGATATTGGGGTGGTTATAATTTAAAACCTAGTACTAGAACAAAGTAGAAGCAAAATGTAGTACTAGTTAAATTATAGGAAGAGGTAGAGGTACTAGTACTCCTAGTAGGTACTATGGGTACTAGTAGTAGTTACAGCTAGAATACGCACATCTGAATAGTAGTACAGTCTGGCTCAAGACCCGATATCCCTACGTTTCCCTGCTATGCCAAATCCAGATGGGCAAATTCAGCACATCCAAATATCGATTTCAACTGCTCTTCCCCTGTCCGAGCCCTCGCGCGTGAGATGAACTCCGCAAACTTTCAACCGCCCATTATTTGACGGAAGAGGTAAATCTGGTCCCAACAAATCACCGCTGACCTCGTAAACACTCGCGACCACTTCCTGAAACGCGTCCGTATACTTTGCTTTCTCGGTTTCTGAAAGGGGTCTCCCATTGGAACCTTCGGCGTCCGAAGCGAACAGACTTGACAGCCTTGTAGCGGATTCGTAAATCTTCTCGACACTCCTCTCTCTCTCATGCGCGATTGCATTCAGTGCTTCACCCATGACAGATTTCCCGGTTACGACGTGCTTAAATATTTCATCGTTGGTGACTACCGCGAGCCATCTTTTCACTGTCGTATATCCGTGAATTAGAACACTCTGCGTTTTTTCCGCCTTCTCTAGAGCCCGAGAAAAAAATTTCGTCGTTTGCGGTTCGGTGGGGATCACTTGATTGTCGGAGTTGCGGGTACGTTTCTTTTGAGGCTCATCCTCATCGTTCGGGAATCCAAAGAGTCAAGCTTGCGACGTTCACCCGCGTGGCTAGAGGAATGGGTATCAGGTCCTTGTTCCACATTTCGTGGGTTTGCCGAAGCAATACTTTGATTCAATCGTGTACGGTGCCTTTCATATGCAACCATACGTCTATGTCGGAAGGATAATACAGTGGGTTCCAAATCGTTCGCCAGGTCGCTGGACGTAAGCAGACTGCTGCCTTCGAAAATAGCAATTGCGTTTTGAAGTTCATCATCAACAGTCTTGCTGTTCTCCCGCCGTGTCGTTACATCGTCTTTCACCAATTTCAGTAAACTGTCAGCCAATTGCCCCTACAGAGGGCCACCGAGTATACCCATCTGGGTAGATATCCACATTGCTGGTAAGATCAATGCGTGCTTGTTGCGCAGCTGTCTGATAATTGTGTGATCCTCCCAATCCCCTTCGTTCCTTCTCGACGGCATCGGGCAGTTTGTCGCGAAACGCGTGAATCATCTCCTCCAGAAGTTCGATATGGTTCCTATAGGCAACATAGTGGGCTAGGAACAAGGGAATGAAGAAATAGAATATCCCAAGCTTGTAAACGTCGAACTCGAGTCTGTCTCCAGTATAATACAGATGCGTCTGCACCTGTTGCCTTGGCAGAGGTGATGCTTTTCGACTAGGCGTCTTTCCGTCCCCTGGGTATAAAGCTTCTCCCAACGGAGACCTCTTTTGATACAGTTGGGAGTATCCTTCTATACCTCGAGGTGTACCATGATACTTCAGGAAGATCTCCTTCATTTCTTTATTGAAACTTGACCATTCTAGCTTCCGCTGGCCTCGAAATTGATGGCATTTTTCCCTCTCAGTCTTCGAGAAACGGAAAAGGAAAAATGAGCCGTGAACTACGTAGCGTTGAAGGTCCTCCAGGAAAGACCGTAAAGTCACCGCATCCTTCGCCGCTTGATTCTAAAGAAAGGCAGTCAGATGTAGAACATCAATGTTGATGAGTATGACTGTTACGAACCCCAACGACACTTTCACATAATAGATCGACTGTTTCGAAGAGTTCTTCGACGAGCTCTTCCCGTTTATTGAAAGACTGTTTAAGGCTCGTAATTTCTTCAAACTTCGCAAGGTACGCCTTCTTCATTTCCATCATCTCGCTTTTCAGAGCTGCCACCGCTGCACGAAGATCGACGTCTTCCGACTGCACAATTGATGCATCCTGCCCCTCCTCTTGCTCGACTTGCTCTTCCGTCCTAGCACGATCCGATACGCTTTCATAGTGGTTATTCTGTATTGCCTCGACGTGGTCTTTGTTTCAGAAGATAAAGACCTGAGTGTTTCCTTTTGCCGACATATGTTTTTCGTCAGAGTTTCCCTGGCGATAAAGGCTTATCGTTTGCGTTAATCGATAATCATTTCTACTTATCAATTGAAAATAATGCACACCTGAAGGACTCGAATTTGTCTCGTTGATCTCAGCTTTAACCTCCCAGATAGGTTCCTTCCTTGGGCCCTCCGCATTATTTAGATTGAATTCCACTGGGTCGCGCGACAAGTTCCGCGCTCCTGACACCTTACCCCTCGGGCTGTTCAAGGAACTCGTTGACTGATCTCGCACTCTCGCGACGTTGTCGGATCGCTGACTTGAAGGAGCTGAGTGGGATGACGACAAGCCCTTGTAACTTGAGAAAGTTCGTGGCATTTCCTCGTGCGATAGTGGGTGCAGATGACGATTGTCACGCTGATCCAACGACTTCAAGTTGGGGAGGAAGCTTGAGCGCTTGTTGACTGAACCTTGGCTACCACTGCCAGTGTTGCGAACAGTTTGGCCAAGCCCAAGACTACTATCACGTAGTACACTAGTAGTAGTATAGTGACGACTCTGGCATTCCATGTTCAAGTTGTCGATTGAAACCTCGCGCGACCTGCGTCTCAGACTGCGAGTGCTTTCCGAGTCGGCCCGAGTGGATCTACCACGGAAGTGTGTAGTGTCCTGTGTGTGGTATGAGCGACTTGGGTGGTCTGGGTTTTTTTCTTCAAGTTCTGAATCCAAATCATGCCAGTCTTCCACTGGCACTGGCAAGCGATGGTACCCGTCTACTTGAGAGCTGGCTGGGGAGTCAACACGGTGAGCGCCGGCCTGCCAGTGCCAGTGAGCGTTAATGCCTAAGTCGGCAGCCGACTCAGGTTTGACACGGCGCCGGCGGGTGTCAACAGTGCCAGTACTGGTAGTAGTACTACTAGTACCGTGACTCAGGCTGTGTCCACAACTCGAACATTGGCAGCCAGTGGGACTCCGAGTTCCAGACATTCCAGGCAACAGAGTTGCAGATTTAGTAGACTGCTGAACGTGAAGCGAGTACTACTAGTAGTAGTAATCACGATAGTAGTTGCCCTGAGTAGTAGTATTAGAAGAAGCGAACAACAACCGTTTGAACTCAAAGTTGAGATTGTGACAACTTGCCAGTCTGAGTGGACAGAATTGGAGGCTTGAGACTGGATAATTCAGCTGCCAGTGGCTAGTAGTAGTACGGTACCCTGCCAGTGAGTACTAATAGTAGGTAGTAGTCGCCAAACATCACTGACATGCCAGTGGCATTCAAGTTCAATTTGAAACTCGGATCATCATCATGATGTCGGCTCCAAGGTCCGAGTCCTCCGAGTCGGAGTCACTGGCAGTAGTACTACCGTACTCAGGCTACGTGGCAGCCTGAGGTGGCGTGAGTTATCACTTGAACTTGAAGTTCCACTCCGAGTCCGACTCAGGCTCCGAGTCGCCGGAGTCGGAGTCGTCGGACTTTCAACTTCAAGAACTTGAAGTTGCAGGATCCTCACTTCGTAGGTTTCAATCTACTTTGTAGTATGTGCTAAATGAAGAGTTTATCTTTATCATTGACAGTGTCTTCTTTCATACAATGTTTCGTGCATGTGCATGTCAGCAAATCGGTTAACATAAAATCTATCATAAAAGTCCAGGGATTCCTCAGGTGTCAATGACTTCGGAGGACATTCATCACCCTTCTGAACCCCAAGGAGGTGAGCTAAACGGAAGATGTCCCCTATATCTATCACAGATAAACTTCGGAGCCTTGCAGTCACGGTCATAGTGACGTCTGCCACTGGCATTCACTCCAGGACAACATTCGACACGCTGCCAGGTGGTACTAGAAGTCTCTGACTCATAATCCGGCTCGACAATCCACATACTTGTTTTCGGGTCAGGCGAGTCGCCAACACGTTTGAAACACTGTATGAGAGCGCATTCCTGACGTTCCGCTTTGGCTGTGAAGGAGAAAAGAAGTATAACCCTAGCAACTCTCATTCCTGCGAACCCCTGTTTGCGTGAACTAACTCGGACAAGTACTGCATCTCGTCGAGGTTTTCCGCGCCAAGACGGATTGGACCTGATCACCTCCCTCATTGCTTGTTCTATAGGGATCGATTCACCACGGTAGGCAAAGAAAGCGGTGGCTGAATGGAAAATTGAAAAGTCATTGCTCATGTCTAATTCAAACTGCGCATGTCCTGGTTCAGTTCTGCCAGAATAAGCCCTTGAGTTGTAGGTGTGCTTTTCGTACTTGTTAAGTAAGTATACTTTGATGAGCTGTCGGAGCTGTCGGAACTCAGGATAGCCTTTCATCGCTGCAAGAGCGTTGAGCTGTTTAGGGTACACCTTACTGGACTCTGCAAGGATAACATCAAAGAAGTCAGTTGAGCAGCACCAAAAGCACGGGTTACTACTAGTAATAAGTAATACTCACGTTGCTTCGAAGCCATTAATATCAAGCTCAAAGGGTCATTTCTGCCGCCCACGCGGATCTGGCGTTCAGCATGTCGTATGCCATGAACCGCACCACACTGCGGCCCATCCACTAAGCTTTCGGAATTGTCCAGGTCTGCAATTTCATTGAGTTCATGATTGCCCACAATGTCATCGAAGAAGTCCTCTGTATCATCAGCTGCGCCTGTCAATGGTACGCCACGGAGGTGCCTATGCTCTCCCCGAGTACTAGTAGAAATCTTCTCAGCGTCATCCGTGTCCGACTCTGAGATATTCTTGCGCAGAACATCACGCAAAGCTCTCCACGAAGCCTCCGCCAACGAATCGTCCAGCATTCCACGCCTTTCAAAGTCTGCCCTCGATGCAATAAGTTTACTTAGTCGTTGGTTTGCTGTGATCATTTGACCCAAAGGATCATTTCTGTTTGAGCGTCGCCATGTTTCCTTGACCGCGTAAATGTGTTTATTCTCTGTGATCGATGAACACAGCCCGCTCGGTGCGGCGAAGAGAGGGATCATTGTAGGATAGTGGACCATGGCATGCTGTCGTGGCAGTGAGAAGTTATCCCGGATGCCCTTGGCTATGAATATTTGCCGAAATTGATGAAAGTGGTCCAGAGGGCTTTGATCTGATCAAGAGTTGAGGCTGTAATCGTGTACCGACGTACAAGGTAACAAAAGTCCAGAAATGCACTCATTGTGGTGATTATATCATCGTGCACAATGCCCACAATAGCCGGAAGATACACCTAAGCGGTTTGCATCAAATATCAGCAATCCACCGCCTCGAATTAGGTAGAAAGGCCACATACTTTCATCAGTGCCTTAGAATCATTGCCTGTCCATTGCTTGAAGCCTCGGCCTTCGGGGAATCTGCGAAGTCCAGGAAAAGGAGCAGCGACTCTAATCCTGTAGAGGGTTAGCAATGGTATTTACATTATACGACTTGTGAGAGAATAGCACCTTTTATCCACAATATCCAGCTCTGTCGTGGTCAAGGTCTGGCAAATCCACTCGACAAGATGATCCTTGAACACGCCTTTGATGATTTTGGTGTAGTAGGTCCGGAGATATGAGATCGCATATATCCGCTCGCGGAAAGTCATTGGTGAAAGGCTACGGGACAACCTGATTGTAAAATATGCATCCAGGGGAGACTTTGAAGCACATACCACGATTTCCTGATGGAATCCATACTCTTTTCGAATTGTTGCTCTACTTATGACGTTGTCATCCACCTGTTCTATCAATCGTTCGTGCAGCTCTTTTGTTCGAGGGTTTGTAACAAATTCCGGATTATCTAGGTTCTTGTGAGGTGCTGTACATCTATATCATATAGCCACAGTAAGCCATTCTCACGGACTTGTATGCGTTGCCTGAGGACAGTACTTACTTGCAGCACCATCCAGTGCATATTGCGCATAGACTCACCTGTTCCGGATAATCGGCTATATACGAGCCGAGTCCGAGAACCGACCTACGCAAGTGACCATCAGGGCACCGGAGAATGGTCTGTTCATTGTTTATGGACATGGCGGTCTTCAATGAACTCAAGATTCTCGATATAGATGAATGAAAAATTTGATGTCTAAAGCGACGGAAGTCATCTGACTTTTCGTACTGCCGCTCAGCTGCAAAAAAAGCGTCAAAACACAATTGAATGGCTCAGTTTTTGACACACACTCTTTGGTATTGCTAAAAATGCTACGAGCTGGACTGTATTCAACTTTTGGGACCGCCGGGCCTTGTTTGATACATTTCCTATTGAGAGATATAACGGATAATATTCGTTGTTGCCAGTTCCAACGGAAACTGTTGTCTTGTCGCTCCCCAAGATCACCGGAACGAACATGGACCCATGGACTGCTTCATCTTCGGCTGAGATTTTGTTCT
This sequence comes from Trichaptum abietinum, assembly GCA_910574555.1. Classification (NCBI taxonomy): domain Eukaryota; kingdom Fungi; phylum Basidiomycota; class Agaricomycetes; order Hymenochaetales; family Trichaptaceae; genus Trichaptum; species Trichaptum abietinum. Next base: position 2,548,238 of record CAJTBE010000005.1, on the reverse strand, counting down.
AAGTCAAGGATAATCAGTACGCTTCCTCCAACTTTGAATGCTGCATTATTCATGACTTACAGCCTGTTCCCAAGCGAAATTTCCGGACATGTAATTTCTGAACACTCGTTCTTTGTCATTGATGTCATCAGATTCCTCCTTTGGCTGATATTCACGAAATGGGACATAGTCAAATTCGCCTTCTAAAGCCGTATTATCCACCAAATTTCGGATCACTTCCAAGGGATCCCGAAACCATACATCATATTCTTTCCTCTTCCATGACTCGGTGTTCTCGTCTGTCGCTTTTTGGCCATTGTCGTCCGTGTAGAAGTTACTAAAGGATTTCCAAGGCACGTCACCAACTCTCGTAGCGTCAATGACATTGTACAACTTTTGTGCGTCTCCATCGAGTAGCGTACTAGTAGGATCCAGATCTGAGTCATCGTCGGGTTCAGTTACGTCCAACTCAGAATATCCGCCAGATTTTGCGTTCTTCACAGACTGAATTCGCTGGTAAGCCTTCATGATTCCGAGAAGCTTTGTTATATTACCAGCAGACATTTGCTCATCGCGATAAAGAAAGTCTGCTAGCTCAAAATCTGCTCGGCACGAATAGGGAGACCAGTCATTTGGTGCAGGTTCATTTCGCGGAACAGGTGGTTCTTCGTTTTTTAAGTTGTTTCCTTCCGCATCACACGGGGTGGCTGCTCGATGTTTTTCATCAGAGTGCTATCAAACCGAGGACAATATACTTGGTGCGCACCATTCATATATCTGTGATACACCTTTAGGTTACCATCACTCTCCTCATGATCTCCAATGTCGAAGTCCAAGTCTTCAGAGGATGCACTACGGCCACTGTCACTTCCGGTGCCAGAATGGGACAGAGAATCAGGTCTGTCTAGGTCTTGAAGCAACTCGTCTCGGCCTATACTGAGCATCGAGATATCCTGTGTAAGCATGGAAATATCGTAATCGTAGGAGTCAGAGCCGCTCTCAAAATGACCCTCTGTTGGAAGTTCGGACGACCTCGGTAGAGGTTGAGGAGTTGGAGCTCGTGTGGGTCGAATAGGTGAAGAATCATAGTCGTGACCACAGGCAGTAGATCTTGCCACAGATGACATCGGATGAGCTGAATATTCATGTCTTGCTCTTCCAGATTGACTCTTGAACGTCCTACTACAGCTGGGCAAGGTACATCGAATAGTTGGTGGAAAATGAAAGGGGTCGTGCTTTTTCCGTGTCGCTGGCATCAATGTAGCCTTCAGTAGTATATGTCGATGATTGGGACTCACAGCTGAGTGCCAGTGCCAGTGCCGTAAGGCTGCCAGTGAACCTGAGTGCCACTGCCACTGGCAGTGCGTGAGTCACACACTCAGGCTGGCACTGGCAGTGCCAGTGGCAGCCTGGCCAGTGGCAGCCTGAGTGAGTGGGCGTAAATTTTCAACTTGACTAAGATAGACGCCCTCGCCTCCCTGATCTTGAACTTGCACCTTCGATCCATCTTATTATCACCCAAGTCTCAAAACACTGCACAAAATGTCAACTCGAAGACAGACGAGGGCCAAGAACAGTAACCAGCACCCCGGAGCAGTAGTTGACCAACTCAGAACAAGACGAACAAAGGAGGAGATATTGCGGGAGAAGGAAGAAAAAGACAAAAGGAAAGTACAGCAGGCAGCGAGGCGGGATGAGGCATTGAAGGAGAAGGAGGAGAAGGAAAAACAGAAGGAAGAACGGGCAGCTTTCCGCAGAGCTGCGGCCCAGCAAGTCGCGGTCGCGAAAGAGAGGAAAAAAACTCGCTGCGGAGCAGAAACGGGCAGCAAAAGAACAAGAGGTAGCTGACAAGGTACGCAAGAAGGTGACCGCAGCAGAAAACCAAGAAGCAGCGATGCTAGAGACCGTAGAGCTTGAAAACAATTTGTCGAAGGCTCTTGAGACACGCACCCAGATGGGCTCAACAGTGCCTAAACTCGCTGGAAAACGTGGACGTAGGAAGCCAAAGGGCGAAGCTAGTAGTAAGTCTTCAACTTCAGATCAGTAATTACATAGCTTTGAACTGGCGTAAGCAGGCTCGAAGAACGGTGTTAAAGACGTGTCGGGTTGTGAAGTTGAATACGACGAAGACTTAGACATTGGTGAGTTATATTGCCTATACATTTTCAGATGTTTTCAAAGCTTGGAGGTTGACTACTTTGACTCACAATATGAAGCGGCAAGTACGGATGCGTCAAACAGAAAGCCTGCAAAAAAGGCTAGGAAAGAAGATCCCAAAGGTGAACTTCCATTTCGCACCCGTGTGCAGACCGCAAAGACGTCGAGATCTGCCGCCACTCCAAGCAACACTTTCTTTCACGCACCTGCCGGACAGAACGAGAGCCTTTCTGGTGAAGAAACGGATATAATAGACTCGCCCGCTACGTCAAAGCGGGACGACAAGACAAAGCGACTTGCCAGGGCGCTTCGCAACACAGATGAATCCACTTTCATTGGTGAAGAGGATGGAGGACTTGAGGTGGCAGGGATAGACTCGAGAGGGATCAATTTGTGAGTTTAAATCTGAAATCTTGCAATGCGTACGGGATCAATTTCTGGTATGCACGATGTAATGGTAAGTGTGAAGCTTGATTTAGACTCAGCTAAAGCTCATAGTATGATCCAACTAGATTACTAATGTTCATGCTGAGGAAGCGGATCATGGAGAACGGGATCAAATTTCCTTCTACCTACAACATTGACACTCTCGTCTTTGTTACCATATTATGAGCTTTGCTGACGCCAAGCTACACTAGACACAGCATCTCATTGCAAGACAATGAAAACTTAAGTCCTTGGGAGGATGAAGGGGAAACAATAACCCTCGCAAGCTATCATGGTGTAAAGAATAGCTCAATCAGCGTGCAACAGACAGCACATTTTGTCGATTCGGACACAAATATTGTGAGTTGACGGAACATGAGAATGGCAGATGCAGTCTGAATACCTTGCTTGTAGGGCGAAAGCGATCCGAGGAGGCTGACAAGGCCGGCTCAAGCTAGTGTGAGTGCGACTTATTACTGTTCGATTCACGTCAGTTACCCCATGACCGTTTGATCATATCCCTTCGTTATTATTTTTCTGCCAACTGTCGTGTAATGAACAGGATGGAGGTAGCAGCAACTTGAACTCAAAGAAAAGGAAGTTGCTGCGCGACACTCTCTCCGGGTCGCAGGTTTCAACGGTAAGCGACGTCATATCATTCCTACCTTTTCCAATCTACTAACCAATCCCTTTCCGTACTTGAGGATAAGAACACGAAAACAAAACCAGGTGGACAGGTGAGTGCCAGACAGTGAAGCACAGTGATCTTCATGCTACATCCTTCCTTCATTGTTTGCTGAATTGATCTTTGGACAGGGTGCAACCAAGAGAACTGCCAACTCGCAGCTCAGCGCACCGGTAAGTCCTATCTTACTCCAATTTCTCTCGTTTCCCCCTGATTTATGGTTGTAAGGTGCAATCACTAGCCTTGGAACCCCGTATACAGGTATGTGTGAGCGTCGATGCACCGTAGGCTCACCTCCGCTGTAGCAACTATTCGTTCCCTTCCTCACATCGGGTCGATCGCTAATTTGTGCCTATGAATAGGACATCATAGTCACAAAAAACAGAAAGAGAAAGTCGCCACCGGACACCGACTCCCAGGTTGATGTGGTAATTCTTCCACCTTCACGTGTTATGGATTCCTTCATGTTTATGTTTACTTTACACCATCTCAATAGGCTAGCAAGAGTGTCAAGGTCAAGAAGTCATTGTTCACTGGCATGGACACACAGGTCAGTGCCACAGTAAGTGCCAATTCTTTGGTAACCGGCATTTTAAGTTCGTTTCTGACCAGGCGGAAAGGACTTGAGTAAGAAGAGGAAACCCTCTGACATTCCTTATCGGCCTGAGGCCGACACGATGGTAATTGCTTCCTTTCGAGCTGCTCACTTGCCATGGATAACAGCTTTCTGACGTATTGCAGTCTGAGATTGGATCCGCTACCTCTCATCGCAAGAGGCAGTCGCTGGTGGCTGATAATGAAGCAAGTGTGGGTCGATTGATACACTCTAAATGTGAGCATTCACTCACTATTCTTATTAGACTGGTGGTCGAAAGATGCCGTTAGCACCTCTAACACAGTCGCTTGCAATGACGAGAGTATCCTGCACTCCCGGACCCGAAGTATTAGTGATTGGGGCTTATCCTGGTCATCGCAAAGTCTCTCGGACTACTAGCTCAGTGTGTCGAATCAAATTCATTACTATGACATATTTTTGCTGATTCACTTATATGCAGACATCAGTGGGGCTGGAGGACAAGGGTCGAAATGAAGGAAAGGAAGGATCTCGCGTGCCAGGCAGAAAAAGGGCGACGAACCAGTGTCTCCCTCCCGGTACTCAGGCCGGTTGGATTCATATTTTTTTACCTTCACTTTTCCGCGCAGTAGGAAAGTCCCTCACGCCATGGCAAAACCCGGACAATGAGCTCATCAGCACACTGTGGGGGAAAGTGTTTGATTCTGTGGAACTAAGTTACGAAACACAGTTCGCCGACATCTGTTCTCTAGTTGAGTCATTCTTAGTTATCTTCAAGTTACCTTTACCAGATTGAGATGCAATCCTTGTATTTCAGGCGGCCCAGAGATGCTCTGATAGCTGGCGCAAGAAACTGTTTGAGAAAGCTGAGCATTCAGTTGCGAGTTTTATCAGCGGCGAACAATCAAAGTCAATGCAAAACGAAGCAATTGTGAAGACGTTGCAGACGCTAGTTGATAAGAAGAAAGCCGAACCGTTTCTATGGGAAAGCTGGTATAGTATGGAAAGGGTAAGTAAAATAGTACTTGTGGCATTTTGTGTCCATGCATTGACCCTGAATGTACAGAAGCAAGGACTGTTCTGCTCTGACCTCGTGGTCTCAGTGTTGTCCGTACACATCGTCTTAGCCATGGGTCGGCATAAAGTACTGGACAAAAACTCCATAGGAAAGCCTATCGGTGCCCTCGCCCTTGCGGCAACAGCGGTATTTTTTTTCAGAACTTATAGTGGCTTTATTCGCTGATCTCCTCATGGATAGGTCAAGGTCGCCATTGATAAACAGGTGGCTCGGTTGCAAAATATCAAAGAAGAGCTTGGCGGCGCTGAGTGGTATTTCACTAGCGCTCTGTGGCAGCCTCATACGGACGACTATGTTAAATTGCTGTCGAATCCCTCTTTCTTCACTGAATCAAACTGGGAAAAGGTTCGATCCCACCTCCTAGCTTACGATGCCAGTAACGATATCGATGCTGGAAAGAACACCGAACTTTTTGGATCGGGTATCACTGGCAGGGACTTTTCCTTATATTTTGATGTTGCAGGTCCGGGTTCGACCTGCGAGAAAGCGTATGACGAAGGCGCTGGTAATTGGGAAGACGGGAGCGATGATAAGGGCGACGAGCGTGAAGGAGCTGAGCATAGAAGCGATGTTGAAGGTGATGCAGAGGACGAGGATGCCGATGCTAAAGGAGATGACGACCTGAGTGAGAGCGGGTACGAGGGCGCTGACAAGATTGAGGGTGAGGGTGAGGACGAGGGCGCGGACGAGGACGAGGACAAGGGCGCGGACGAGGACGAGGACAAGGGCTCGGACGAGGACGAGGACAAGGGCGCGGACGAGGACGAGGACAAGGGCGCGGACGAGGGCGAGGGCGCGGACAAGGACAAGGACAAGGACAAGGGCTCGGACGAGGACGAGGACAAGGGCGCGGACGAGGACGAGGACAAGGGCGCGGACGAGGGCGAGGGCGCGGACGAGGACGAGGACGAGGACGAGGACGAGGACGAGGACGAGGACGAGGACGAGGACGAGGACGAGGGCGCGGACAAGGACGAGGGCGAGGAGAAGGATCCAGGCGGAGATGGCGATAATGAGGAGGACGACGCTTCAAAATGGGATTCGGCCACGGAATGCGTCGACTTCTAAGAGCAAATCGTTCACTGGTGAGCCTCTCGTTTCGTTTCTGTCCGTGCGCTCAATAACTTATTACCATCGACTCGCAGAGCAACCTTCGTTTCTACTGGCACGCTAAAGAACATGCAGAATTGAAGGCACGGTAGCGAAATGGGCCTGCCACTGCCCGTGGCAGTGGTTCAGAATCGTGTCGTGGCGGGTTCCACGATAGTGACTGCTATGCTTAGTCTTGTGTAAATGACTGATGTACTTGAACACTGAGGCACTGATAGCTACTTACCGTTGTCTTATATTATTTCTGATGCAATGAAATACTTGGATCATTCTTATGCACTTGAACTCTTGAGCGCTGCAATTTGTCTTACAACACTTGTCTCCTGCTGTAATTAAAGGATGAAGACTGAAGCACTGGAGCACTGGGGTGCAGATTGCCTGAAACACTTAGAGCACTGTTTCAGGCAACTCGTCCTTATTTCAGGCAGCTCGTCCTTATTTCAGGCAACTCGTCCTTATTTCAGGCAACTCGTCCTTATTTCAGGCAACTCGTCCTGAATAATGGGGGACATGCATGAATAAGGCAAGCTTGCCTTATTCAGACTTCAAGTCACTCAGGACGTTTAAGTAACGCTTAAGTCACTTTCAGCAGAAAGTAGTTTCCCTGATGCATAAGCAAACTTGAAGGTGAGCGGAGTAGTAACCTCGGTGAAAGGGCAGAACGTCCCACTGGCACGCGAACTTGAATAATTTGGGGGATACAGTGCCCTTTAAGCCGTGAATCATCGCCGAATCGTCGGGTGGCAATTTGAATCGCTCGTAAAAAGCTAATCGGATGCCTATTATTAAACACTGACGTCGGCCTTCCTCTTCTTCGATGTTTACCTCAAAGCCCTACGCTTAACGCAGCGGCAAGATTGATGCTATCTCCGACAGAAGCGTGCACCGGAGTTTAATTTCTCAGCTATGGTTGGATCTCCAAGACCTTGTAATCTAAATTCGGGTCAGGAGAGTCGGGATTGGGTACACTGACGGATGGACATCCGAATGTTCCATTATCATTTAAGCTATATGACCACACCTATGAAAAAGGAATCAGCATTTCACAACGCCAGTGAATAAGCAATCAACTCCTTCGTACTCGTGTGCTGGACATCTTGGTCGTTGTGGGGATTTAATCAAATGACGTTCAGTATTCGGCGCCAGTTGCTAGAAAGGTAGCAAGCACTCTCGCATCATCCAAGAAAGAGGCATGAACATGGTGAGAATTCTTGAAGAAGGATGGTATCAGGACATTTTGGTCCTTCGATAATGAGTTCGGTGCGGAGTATACTCTCATTCAAGCTCCTATACTCTTAAATTCAACAACTTACGAACTGATAATTCGATTCCTTGTGTTAGAGTTGTGGCACGAACTCAGTAATAATAACATGTACTGTACTATCATAGTGAAATCGAGCATGGCATATTCAACCTCTGAAACTTGTAAAATGGGACTCATACAACCAATACGGGATGATCAGATTTATAAACCTCCAACTGGCTCTGGTATGCATTTTTTTGTACACATCCGGAGTTGATTACTGTTTATTTCTTTGTTTTTCTAGCGTGCGATTAATTATCTACAGGAAGTAGTACAGAAAGAGGGGGGGAGGGGAAGAGGAAGTTATACATCGTCGTAGCGGCGTAGCACTGGCAATTTATACGGTGGGGAATTCCCAAAGTACAATAAAGCCAGGGAGGTCCTCTGAGTTGAAGATATCTTCTGGCACCTGCCCACGGTACTCGAGCTCCTCGTGAGTCAAGTTGTTGATTATGACTCTATACAGCACGCCTTTCTCTTCTTTCCTGTAGTATAGGTCGACCGCATCTACAGGGGGTTCAAGAGGTTCGGTTTGTAGTTGAAATGAGACGGCTCTGGCGAGAACCCTGCATTTGCCGTGCTTACGGAAAGTTTCGATGCCGGCTTGAGATGCCACAAATACAATTTGTATGTCACGGTCATTGCCAGTGGCATGCTCGAAGCGTTCAAAACATGGCGACCTCTAAATTCGGAACGTAGAAAATGTCATTTCGGACTATAAGCCTCATTGACAAACAAAATACCTTTTTTTCAAACGATTCTTGAGGACGTCGTGTTATACATTCCTTCTCTATCGGCTCCGCAGCATCATAAGAAGAGGGTGAGGTACACAACTGTTCTCCCTCGCTTATTTCGACCTTATGTAGAAGAATGATGGCCGATTAGTCGTTTAATGAGACTAATGAAGGCAGAGGGTATCTCACATTCACCAGAAATGTCAAATCAATAGGTGTCTATAGCACAATTTTAGCATGAGATGATAGCATTATTGTGTGATATACCTGTAGTGAAACGGTGCTCGCTTCGGACCTCTTCGTGTCTGCGCGACATTCAGGCTTTCAGACGGAACGAGGGATAAGTGTTATCAATGTCATCTAGTATGTTTTCTGTTTCAAATGAACACATACCGAGTCTTCGCCTTGAGGGCAGCATTCGCTGTTGATGCGACAGCACCGTACGCATTTATTGAGATCGCAAGGGTGTCCCCCAATACAGGTACTGTAATGGGTTTGATGGTCCCTCTCACACTAAAGAAGAAGTCAGGACAGCTGCAATGTGTTTTCGGAACCTTGAACGAAATATCATACCTTCTTTCTATCTGCCTTACACTTCTTGCAAGACATCCCCGGGCGATTCCTGGGAGCTTGTTTATTCATGTCGAGTTGATGACTGGTAGATGAAACAGTTGACCATTTTATAGGGATTGTTAATCACCATATATGAAAGCTCAGCCGATGTTTGCACAAACAGGAGCATAAGCCGACAGTGTAGAGAAAACATTCATCAACCGACCCGACTGTGTCGATGGTACACGAAGTCAACGTTGTTGATGATGATGTACATTTTCCTGTTGCCGTTGTTGCCGATGCTACCATGTTCGTACGAGATAGTATAACCTAATCTAGATCTCCACCAGAGTAAGTGGAGGATGGCCCAAATACCGACCGCACGTCGGGTCGACATTCAAAGATCGCTTGGTAGAAGCTCAAGCATGAGCGCGGTCGGGTCAGCGGGATAGAACCTGCCTCCAGCGAACACAGATCCTCGTCGAGATCCAGTTTCAGATAAAATCTGATTCATGGTCCAATGTAAAGCTTCCGGGCGATCGTAGCTTAAACTGGATAGAGTTTTGTACCTCTTTGAAAGTGAGAAAACAGAATTATTATTAGTCAGTCAGTTTCTCCAAGACGATCCTTTGCAGCTAACCGTCTCAGAAATAGTGGCTGAAGTATTTCGGGGTTCTCTTTTAATCCTGGACTTCACTGAGAGCGGGGCGAGGAAGCATCTACGAACAATGGAGTGAGGCCTACGAAATCTGGCTTAAGAGATAGGACACACCGAAAACGAACGATTGATCCGACTGGCGAATTAATTGCCTTATAATATAGGCCTGTCTAATTATACAGAATTAATACACGTAACGGAGATGTTCTTGTCCAGTGAGCAAAAGTATCACCGACCCGATGGGCTACTATGATGTTTTCGGTAAGTTATTAACGTGAGAGTCGAGACCAGGCACAGCGCTCACTGGCATTCAAGTTGCCAAAGGAAGGCCCCTCCGGTTTTGACTAAGATTGCCGCCTCCAGGCGTTTCCCCGTTTAAACCTCTTAAATTTCCGGCGTACTATGGTCTAGAAGACTTTGGCTACTTTCAATGATGTAGTGGGAGGGGATACATTATTATCCATATTGGTATCGTAAACCTGGATGTCTTCAAGGATTCGGCTGCAGCCACTCATACGAGACAGTGCCCATATCTGAATATGCAAACGAGTCGTTGTGCGACAGCTCACGAAAGTCTGTCGCAATTGCTTCCGTAGGGTAATAGCAGATTCCTTGCATTGAGTTTGAGTCTCCTTCCATGATACCACCAACCTGAAAGCCATGATAGGGGAAATAGATGAACAAATGAAAGGCGAAGTGTTTGGACAGGGTATCATATGACTCACACTACAAATGTCTTGTTGAGAAGACGAGATAATAGGTACGCTAAGAGTCCTGTACCACGCCGCAAGATCTTCAATATCCTGTGAAACTGAATGAGCAAAATAACAGCATTCATTTCGTCCAGAGATACGAACCTTGCCAGATAGATCCTGAAATTACGAAGATGAGTCAGCATCCTTTATATTATATCATGATTTTATATATACCGCCAAAAAAGCTCCATCGTCATTCACACCTCCAAGGCCATTCGATGGCGGAAATCTCATCCATGGGTCTTGAGAGTCTATGTCAGGCTCTAGGTTCGTGATTGTTCCTGTCCTGGACAACCCCAACAAGTGAGAATCAATGGAACTGCACCGAGCTTCAGATGCAATCTGCGCGTCCCTTCGTGGTAAATAAAAGAAGAATAGAGACAAGTCAATGTACTTACTGGAGTATGTCTGGGTCCAAGATTGAGAAAAGACAGGTCATTCGCCTGAATTTAGTTACTACATCTTCCTTGAAAACCCGAGAACTAGATTATCCTACTTGCATTAGCTCAGCCAGCTGATGATTACATGTCTGGGATCGAGCATCTTTTAATTGACGTAGATGCGACCTGAGAAGGGGAGAGCAAAGAAACCATGATATTGGGTTAGGAGTGAAAGCAACATTAGAAAGAGCTCCAATTCTCTTACATTCCAGAAGGGTCCTCTATGATTACCATGAGTTCATCAACGTTCTGTTCAGAGGATTTCAATAACTAAAATGATCTGAAAAGGAAGGGCAAATCCTGACTTACTCTGACATTTGGTCGTTTCGGAGATTTACCGGGTTCGCATGCTATCTTCCTAGCTCGACAATTATCACAGGGGATGCCGTGGCCGCCACCCCTACACTAGAATTCCAATCAAAATCAGAGCTAAATAAGTTGTCTCCACCGACCTACAGCTTGCCGCCTCTGCTGGCACCTTTTGCAAGGTGAGCTGTTTTTCGTCCTGGCTGCCTGGGCTCTTGCGGACGACGCCTTTGACTCAGCTTGGGATTGTTGTTGCATATCCGTGTTTCAGTAGATTCGTGCTCAAAACAGCTCCTTTTTATTGCACAAGCGACATTGCAATCACTTAAGACTCACGACAAATCGGCTCTTTGTTGTAAGAGTCGGGTCGGTCTGTAGTGCTAGTTATACGCGATTAGTGTATATGGGTGACAATTCATAGAGAACAGCACTTGCTTTGTCCGACTACACGAAGGCGTAATTCCCGGGAGTGAGATGTGACCTGTTTTTTTCGCAAGGATTTGTACGACTTCGATACTTGCCTGTGCATACTTTGTTGCTGTTCACTTCACACAAATATACGGTGGCGAGGGCCGCGAGGCTTGCGAGATCGTTCGATTTACTGATTTCTGAAGATCAACGTCTATTCCCCGAGAGTTGATACCTCGTAGTCTTCGTACCCTTCCAGTTCAGATCAGAAGAAGAGTTGTCATTGGTAAATAACTTGAAGCCTACCGGTGCTATCGCTGGTCACTTCCAAATACTGGAACACGGTGACATCCCAGTTCCTGAGGCGCTGTAATAGTATTCGAGATATCAGCATCACATCGGTCCGAAGTTCAGGGCAAAGATTGTCGGGTGAGTCGGCTCGGGTCACATCCTAGTCCTAGCGACATAGATAAGAAACAGAGTAGTATTTATAGTTGTGCGTGGTATGGGGTCAAACGTAATTGCGAACCGTGGCGTGCGAGTCAGTTGATGAAGGGATGCCAGTGGCCGTCAGCGCTGCACTGAGGGCGCATTCTCCTGATGAATTCTACAAGTTTCTTCCGAGAGCTCACTCGCGGGTTGAGCACAGCTGGATGGTCATACGCTATAATTTACGACTCGGAGCCATCGTTCATTCGCCTCCGGAGTCCTTCATTCAATAGCCATCGGATTTAGACAGGCAACCAAGGGCAACTCATTGTCTCGAAGATCAGACAAATCGAGATTTACACCCAAATGTCGCCTAGAGCCCGACTCTAGACAGAAACTAACTCTTTCTTTCAGAACACATAGCTGTTGTAGATCTCCGAGGCAAGTTATTGCGGGAAAGTTCAAGCCGCTCCGACCGGAGGTCAAGTGCATGATCTTCGCCTAAATCGCCGGCCAAGCAACCCTCGCCGACCCGCACACTGTAAATGTTGACTGCACAAGGCTGTCAATGCGAGGACACAGTCGGTTTCGCATCTGATTGGTTACTTCATCTTTTGAATGGAGAGAAGCATCGGTTCGGTTCGAAGTATCGGTTCGTCAAGTTGGATCTCGGAAGTACAACGGAAGCCTATAATGTTCAAAAGACTTTTTCCCTGTCTGTAACTTCCAAATAAATGATCGACGTTGACCTTCTGCGCTCACCGCAATGCTGATACTGTCGCAGGCAGCTACATATACAGCTCGGAATTTTTATCAACTGGCTTCTGAACCAACACCGGTTGAGACTCCAGAAGCTCATAATTTGGTCAGGAGCATCGAAATCGGGTACAGCGACGGTCGGACGTCAAAAGCTCCTTCGTCGTTCTTGTCCCAGGACAAAACCTAAACAACAGGAATCAAAATTTCGTTTTTCCAGCGTATAACCAACCGACTTCATTGCGCCCATCCCAGCCTGTCGACCGCAGACGCTTACCATTCGTAACAATTAATTTAATTGCAGCACCTTCCACTTCGCCAAGGTGTCCGCCAGCAATTTCAGACTAAGCATGAAGCATTGGTAGGTATCTCATCCGATACAGTAGTTCTAGGACCAAACTGGCCCATTTCCCCATTGCCAAATATGAAAAGCTGTCTCGCAAAATCGAATCGCGTGGGTACGCTATAGACTGGTCGAGGTGGTGCTGAATAGAATGAACACAATGAGATAAGCTCGAGAAAACGGTCATGTCTCATGAATAAATAAATACCTTCATTATTGGTGACTTAATCGTTTTGGTCCGTTTGATCAGCTGGATGATCAAGTAAAAGGTGACGTCTCAAATGCTGCGGTACCATTAGTACACGATATGTTTTGTTGTGGGGAGATTGGAGGCGTTCCGTCCACCAACGCTCTACTTCGAGTCACATCGATGAAATCAAAGTTAGGCATAATTGAGGCATGCTCCTGCATCAGCCTTCAACTAGCAGTCTTGCTATTCGGGATTAAATATCAGAGTTTTTGTTAAAACCAAAACAGAGAAAACCGAACCTGAAGATAAAGCATCTTGATAGGTTCTCCCCATGCTCCTCATGAGGTCGATCTGTTTTATAGCGGTAAAAGGTGCATCTCAGCGCACAAAAATTGCTCAGGCGATCTTGATAGGTTCTAAGCCGGCCTGGACACCTCAACGAGACAACCATGGCGCACGATTTCCATTCCCTTAGCCTATAAGCCCAATATCGCAACCTTTTCCAGCCTGCCCACTCACAGTCATCTCACGTAGCTCCACCATGTCTACCATCCCATGAAATGCGACCCATCAGTTTGTTTTTCTCGGCAAGTTTATCGTTCCTAGAGCTGGTGGCGTTGTCCCTCGCAATGATTCCGCCACCTGCAAAGGGCTCCGGTCCAATATTTTCGGCTGCTGGGCTCGCTATTGTAGCGTAACCCCCGAAATGCACGTTGATGAGAGGTAAGACTGTGCCCGGTGTAGTGGTTATCCACGTACAGCGCATCCCTCCTGTAATTGCCGAGAAGTAAAACGGAAGTCGGCTCGAGCATAATCTTTTCCCCTCCCTCGCTCCTTTCGCATTCCTTTTGCAAGTCCTGGCTGGAGGCAAAAGTGTGCTTGTAAGCTATAGAAACAACTTTACCGAACGTCGTATCCTCAGCATCAGTCGCCGGGAAGGCAGCACGCATACCCATCGTTCAAGACAAAAGAACGGACACCGAATGTCAATTCTTGGAGAAAGATGCTATCAGGAAAATATTGTTCTCTCAAAGATATGGCCGGGCATGAGTTTGGCGCCTGAGACGGCAAACAATGAGGTGTCGATATTCCATGATGTAACAGAGAGCCTCTGCATAATTTACAGTAGCTCTGTATGTCTGGGTGGAGGGGTTGAAGGCAGACAGAGTCTGTTGTGCAAGTCGGATACTTCCGAGAGCCTCAGGCACTGGCAAGCCTCGGTTGCGTCTACACTTCACTTCGCGGCCGTGCCCTGAGCTCAGGTTCCAACAAGACAACGTCCCAAGCGAAATGCAGCTCTCGCAACTATTCTTCAATATCCTAGTTATACCTTACTGTTCCTTGGCATATCCTCTCGTCCAAGCGCCTCTATTATTAAAAATAACAAAAGATGAACCAAGAATTCGACCTCTTGTGTTGTGGCACGGACTTGGTATGTATACAGTGTAGTCTAGGCGGCTTGATGTGCTCAACTGTCTTCACTTGCTCAAGGGGACTCCTACAACTCACCGGGGATGATCAGATTTGCAGACCTTATAAAGGAGTTGCATCCTGGAATATTCATACATTCAGTATACATCGACCCGGAACTGGACAAAGACAGGCAAGCTGCATTCGTATGGACCGCTCAGATACTCCACTTGTCGCAGACCTGAATAGAATATACTGTAGTTCGGAAACGTGAACGAGCAACTGGAACTTGTATCGAGCCAGCTCTCAGATATCGAAGAGTTGTCCGAGGGGTTTGATGCCATTGGTTTCTCGCAAGGTACGTCATGTCCAATTCGAAAAGGTGGCCGTTCTCAATCAGCTTTCATTCAGGAGGACAATTCTGGAGAGCATATGTTGAACGCTACAATAACCCACCGGTACACAATCTTTTGACATTTGGCTCTCAGCACATGGGAGTATCAGACATACCTCTATGCCGCCCGTTGGATCTTGTGTGCCTAGCGGCGAGGCGAGCAGCTCGGGCAGGTGTATACACGGAGTGGGCACAGAAGAATCTCATACAAGTAAGCAACTAGTGACTAGCACTTCTTCGCTTCATTCATTTTATGCTTGTAGGCACAATACTTCCGTGACCCAGATCAACTTCCTGCCTACTATGCAACAAACAAGTTCCTCACATCAATCAACAACGAAATCCCCGAAACTGCCAACGCGAGCTATACAAACCAGTTCCTCTCTCTGAACAAGCTCATTCTTGTAATCTTTTCTCAAGATAAGACCGTTGTTCCGAAAGAGAGCTCTTGGTTCGGATCGTACGCACCGCCTGAGGAAGAGGAAGTGAGACCGTTTGATTCGAAAGTGGAAACACGAGCAAAGACTATTTTGCCCATGCGCCTTCAACCGGTATATCTAGCAGACACATTTGGTCTCAGGACGCTGGATAAACGTGGGGACATTTTGCTGGAGACTTGTGAAGGAGAACACATGCATCTCTCAGATGAATGCTGGCAGCCTCTTGTCCGGCGTTTTGTTGGTGGAAAGCTTTCGTAAATTGGCACTACGATCACTGCATGTCTCCATTCTGGTCAAATAGTCCTGGTAATTGTATCATATGTTTTCCTGTAATCTGTTGCATCTATTTATTTTTGTAGCGTTCAAAATCATTTTCAACTGTCCAGCTTTATACACTTAGCTGTCGAAAGACTTAGTCCTGCATTTTTTCTTATACAAACGTCACAATAACATTCCTTGAACTAATATAATACATGCGGTTGCGTGTGGTCGAATGTTAGTCGATACAAAAAGTTGGGAACAAATGCTCAGAAATTACAGAAAATGCTAGTAGTTACGATGGAGGATGAGAAATTGTACTGAAGTCATTAGTTGAGAGTATATACCTATAAATGCACGCTAAGGGTCCAAAGTCAATGTGAAGGAATGTTATACTGCAACAGGAGAGAAAGGATTCGCGGTGTTAGGTGCTTCATTTCGTGACATTCGGTTAGGAGCAACCTGTGCTTCATCATCGAAAGGCGTGCTGAATGGATTGACATTATATGACGATTGTCTCGTGTGCAAGCGTGATCCGCGAACTGGATAAGATGAGGGAGGGAACATCGTGGAGAGAGGAACAGACGACGTTCGCCTATGCTGGATAGGAAGAGGTATGGCATTCTCGGGAAGGAGCGAATCACGACCTGCGTAGTGCGGAAGGTTCGTGTGGTAATACGAGGGCACACCGGAAGGCATCGCTGATGAGAATGGCGTCTGTGGATCACCCCGTTCGCGCACGACAGCGGCTGATGTTGTCATTGCAGCAGCAGGCGTACTCGGCATCATGAGATCATTGTTCAAGGCCGGAGGTCCATAGGCGGAGACGGAGAGGGGCACACTAGCGTTTCTACGAGGTTTTGAGCGTGGAGAAAGGGGGAGTCCCAATGCCTTGGGCTTTGGCCTCTTAGAAGCGACGTTTAAAGGATTCGTCAACCAAGGAAGAGTACGAGGCGGTGCTGGCCCAGGTGAGATCGACCAAGCTGATGGAGGCATGTTTTCAGGCATGGGTGAACGTTTAGGAACGTCCTCTGAAGCAGTCGGCAGGCGATCGCGGGAAACTTTAGAGAAGTCGACGTTAGTAGTGATGGTCAAGTTTGGCCTTGCTTTCACTGAACTTGAGCCACATGATGAGTCAGAGAAATCGAGGCCATTCGAATCGTTCTTGTCCTCCTTGCGGAAGACAGTCGTGAGCCTCTTCATCCAGCCGCCCTGCTCTAGTGTTTCCTCCGCCTCCTGACCTTCGCCCTCGCGCATGCGGTCGCGTTGTTCATCGCTGATGAACCGCTCCCTACCCATGGCCTTCCGTCCGATCGCTGTCAATTTCCTTGGTATCCTCTTCTCCTTAGTCGGCGAGCCTCCAGAAACATCAGACTGTGAAATGACATTGCCGTTCTGCTCTACGCTCGCATCGAGGAAGCTATCCCAACTGCGCTGCATCGGAAGCTGTGTATTTTCGGGACCGTTATCCTTCAGAGACCGACGACCCGATGGAGTTCTGAGACTGATGTTGAAGAAGGTTGCTTGCTGCGGGGACGGTACAGCCGGTGCAAAGGCGGGAATATTGCTTGTGACCGTCCCTACCTTCTCGTTCTTCTCGGTGGAGGGATATATTCCGGCGTCTGACTTATAAGGGATAACAAAGGACTGGAAATCACGTTGCTCTGTAAGGTACTTCTTCCTGCCTCTTTCGTTCAGTGCGGGCTTGATATACGAGTGCCAGAAAATAATGAGTAGTGCGATGATAACAACGAAACCCCAGAGGCCAAGGAAGATGCCGAACATTATGCGCTCTTGCTTTAGCGACGAGACGTAGCGTGAGATGAGACGGCCAACAAGACTATCGGAATCGTCGTTGCCAGAGCCGACTGCAGCTTCTGAAATGGGTCTTGTTGCCTCGTCTACATCAGCTTGGGACAGGACGAGGACACTCTGATTAACACGTGGAATGTCGATCACGAGGTTATCATGAAGGAATGTCAATGCGTTCTCGATAGCTTCGATCTTCGTTCCAATGATACAATTCACGAACTCTTGGATCGGGTTCTCGAGAATTGTCCCATTAAAGACAGTCGAGACAGCATTCTGGATATCAGAGTAGAAGTTTGTGAGTGTCGTGTTGAGTGTCGTAGTTGTGCCGTTGACCCATCCAAAAAGACCATCGTTGATTGTCGACTGGATAGCATCAACTTGGCCGTTAATGTCATTCGCATAAGTCGAGGATTGATTATACATGCTCGTGTTGATCGACGTCGCAATAGTGTTCGAGAAATCCGAGACGGACGTGGATACTTGCTGTGTGTACTTTGCTTCGAGTGGCTTAACCGCAATGAGCTGCATTTCGACGGACAGAAGGCCAAAGAAGCCGATGAGGAAGCAGGCCAACACGGGAGGGTGGAAGACGTAGTGGAAAAACCATGAAAGATTCGTGAACTGCGAAGGCGTGAGCTTCAATAGGGTGGATAACCTGTTTGCGATGCGAGTCAACAAGGGATGCTGAAGATCCCCAGATAACATGAGCAAGTTGTGATCCGTCATCGTCAACGACGGAGCTCCATTTCCCTGGACAGCGTTGTTCATTGTCGGATCGGAAACCCACGCTTGGCGTGTATACTCGAGGTGGTTTTGCAGGCAACGCCACTTGTACCATTCTAGTGCGCAGTGGGCGGCTAGAAGCAGGACAGCGAGGAGGATGAGGACGATAGTTCCGATTTTTGCAGCCTTCAAGAGATCCTTCCCAAGGTCGTCGACTACGGAAGTGTCGAGTTGCCCACAGAAGCTCAACGTTTGCTGCTCCGGAACGGGAAGAGTGGAAGCGTTGAAACTGATGCCCGCGAAAGTGTTGTTAATATCCGCCTTCAAATCTTCAAAAGGGGTATCGACACTTCGGAATATTTAGTACCAAATCATGCCACAAAAAAGACAGAAATGCTCACATAGACTCGATTGCTTCCCTAACTTGATCAAGAGAAGGAAGAGATGAATTTAACTTGAGAAGCGCATCCTCGAAGTCAGAAGGCAGTGTAACATTCTGTAGAGCGCTCAAGCTAGGAATACTGAACTGCGGAACGCTGATGTCTCCGAAAGGGTTGACCTTGTTGATGGCACTGATAGCACTCGCGATGGCAGAATTGGCAGTTGAAACATCGTTCTGAATTGAGGTCCTGATAGTCGAAAATGTATTGGATAAAAAAGAATTGAACTGCAATGGAACAAAATTAGCATGGCCTTAGCAGTCAAATGACAGCCACATACTTCTTGAACAGCTCCAATAAGAATAGACAATCCGCCTCGAACAACGAGCTCAAGGAAACAAAAGAATGTCGAGCGGTAAATGTCAATAACGAAGTTTATGACAGCTTCGAGAATTGTAAGAGCAAGGACAAGTGTAGCGCGGGCCGCATTCATAGTACCGTTCACTGCGTCCGCGATTTGCTTATTGCTCCCTTGAGCCATGTATCGGGGAAGGCTGGCTGCAGCGGTGGCTGCTTTCTCGGCAGCACTGCAACTTGTCAACAGATTGCCCTTCGCATCTGACACTGCATCCTGGGCAGATGAGGAAGAAATCTGTAGGCGAAACGCGACGAAGAGTAGAGAGATTATCGGATAGGCTAGCCAAGTGAGCGAAAGAATATAAGGTAGCGTGAGGTAGGGCTTCAGAGTCGTGCCAGGTCGTGCATTCTCGTAGACTGGCGGCGGGGTCATCCAGCGGCGTGTTGGAGAGTTGGCGTTGGACATAGCTCTACTAGTCAAGCTGGAAGACGTGCGAGAAGTCGTCCGGCGACCTCAGAACTTAAGAAAGAAATGAGAAAACGTGAATGGAGGCGCTGGGGGAAGTGAAGGAAAGCGGTCGCACCCAAGGGGGATTATACATTGCGGCCACTGACCTTTTGAAGCGCAAGTGCATTGTTCTCGTGCGAGCGTACCACATGCGTAATGGACAAGTGCCCGACCCGATGTTATTGTTCTCTAGTCATTGTTTGGCAACCACGTTCGCTAAGGCCTTTAATTCTTCGCCGGGAGAAAACTGTCATCGATTTTTCGTAGATTGTATTTGAGTATCTGGCTGAACAAGTTTCTGGTCACAAGCAAAGGAATCTTGGATTTCAGAGGACTTCTTGCATTTGGCTCGGAGAACTTCGACTTGGATGAAGGAAGAAGCTTTGTTTGGACGGAAAAGGAAAGTATAGTTGACCAAATACAACGCCCGTCACGGTCACTGCCACAAGGTAGCATGTCACGCGCACGTCACGTATACGTCACAGCTAAGCATTACTTGGCAAGGCAAAAGACGCGTGTATTTATCCAAACAAAAAGGTTCCATCTTTCGAGTCGTCTGTATGTAGCACGGAATGAAGTCTATGCAGATGTTTTTGAGCTCTATTTGAGCTAAGCATCCGTTGCGCTGCTCACTGCCTCAAGCGAAGAATGCAGAATGCAACTTTTGTACGTGACACATTTGTATGTCAGCGTGACACTGGCAGCCTGCCTTGTACTTCCGAGCGATGACAAGAATTTTGCCTCCGCTCATCTCCAAAAACCATGCCTTAACTATAATTACATAAAGATCTAGACTGTGAAGTTTAGCATCAGCACCTCAGATACAGAGTACGTCTAATCTCCCAACGACACATATCGTACACCGATGGTATCACAGCACTTGAAGCGACCTCTTTCTCCTGATATCGGAAGCCATGAACTTCAACTGGCAAAACGGACGAAAAGCGATCAAGTGACTAGCGATGAAGGTACTTTCGCATGACACCTCCTTCTCTTTGAGCCCATTTCATGAATTCTATTTCATTTAGTTCCACCTCGACCAATGAATAATGTGCCTCTTCCCGCAGTTCGTTTAAGACCTGCGAGGCAGCTTCTAATATTTGGCAATGGGGAAATGGGACAGCTCGGTCTTGGAACTACTGTAACGGATGAGCTAGCAAGCCCAAAGCTACATGCTTGGTTCGAAAGCGCTATAGCTGGTGGTGTCCTTGGTGAGGAAGAAGGTGCTGGGATTGAACGTATTGCTGCGGGTGGTATGCATACGCTTGTAATTGACGAGCTGGGAAGGGTACGAAGGGGTTGAATGCATTGGCTTTATTAAATACTAAATTCTATCTCTTAGGTCTGGTCTTGGGGTGTAAACGACAATGGGGCTTTAGGACGTCCAACCGTTGGTGTACCCGATCCTGACGCCCCTGACCAAATAATAGATTATGAGGTCCTGGAGTCCCAACCGATGCTCGTTCAGAAGCTGGTTGATGAGCAATTTCGGGCTGTGCAAATAGCTGCCGGCGATAGCATCAGCATCGCGTTGAGCGCAGAAGGTCGACTACGAGCATGGGGAAGCTTTCGTGTAAGTAAGGAAGCTCTATTTTCAAGTTACAGAGTAAGAAGGGCTTACGCTGTTAATCTTTCTAGGCGTCTGATGGGCTATTGGGATTCGACCTGTCCACCGATGAACCGGCACCTCAGTTCGATCCGATACCTCTCCTCACTTTGGAGGACGAGGTATTTGTTCAGATTGCTTGCGGAGCTGACCATGTTCTTGCACTCACACAGCACGGCACTGTCTATGCTTGGGGTAACGGTCAGCAAGCGCAACTCGGGCGGCGTATCATAGAGAGGCGAAAGACGAACGCCTTAGCTCCGGAGCGGCTCGCTCTTCGCCGCATAGTGTACATCGCCACGGGGAATTATAACAGCTACGCGATCACGGATAAAGGAATCGTCTATGCCTGGGGTCTGAATAACTGGCGACAGACCGGTGTCGATCCTGAACTTGGGGGTGATGAAGATATTGTTTGGTTACCTACTGAAGTGACTGCTTTGAGTCCGAATGTGCTAGGGAACGGAAGGCAAGTTGTGGAAATTAACGGAGGCGAACATCATACACTGTTTCTACTCAATGATGGAAGTGTATATGGTTGCGGGAGATATGATAGCTCAGAGATCGGTCTCGCAGATGATCATCCAGCCATGCTTAAGATCGCAAAAAACGACCTCGCCGATCCAGACACTTCCCCATCATTCAATTCGGCAGCAATGGGCCCTTTCCTCGCTACGCCGACGCTCATCCCTTTCCCCCCTCCACCGACAGCAAGCGATCCCAATCCTACCGCTTTACCCTTTGAGGTTTTTTCACAGCAGGCCCCGGCTGACCCAATTGTGCATATTGCTACCGGAACCCGCCATAACCTTGCTGTGTCTCGTGATGGTCATGCGTATGCGTGGGGCGTTGGTGATGTCGGGCAGCTTGGTTTAGGTGATGGTGTTGAAGAACAGAAAACTCCGTCTCGTTTACGAACCCCGATGCTCGATGAACGTTCAGCAAACTCTGAATGGATGTGGCACATTGAGAACATAGCAGCCGGAGGGCAACACTGCATGCTTCTAGCTAGAAGAGTCTCTTCAAATTCTCATTAGTTTCCCTCCCTCCTACTTTGACTACTCTTGCGTGATTTAATCATGTCAGTCTTCTGGATATATATTATAGGACGATTAATTTGCATCTGTAACATAGTCCTCATTTCAACCATACTTACATACACTTCCTTTCACCCCAGGACCCTGCCTTCGCTCCATCGTCGATCATTTTAGCCCGGAAACATCCGTTCAACCACAATCAGGCTGTGTGACCACGCTCTTGTAGCATTTCCTCAACCACATTATGTGTGCGAGGCTTGGACTAAAGAGCGAATTCTAGGAAACTAAGGTGAGCTATAATTTATTGATGATAAATATCATATAATATGCTACCAACTTTCTTAGGCTGCAAGACCTGGACAAGACTTCCTTCAGAAATTCGATTGACTAGGTCATCGCTACGTTCTCTCATGAAGATGGGATTGCTCCATACGTTTTCAAAAAGTTATGAGCATTATCTGCTCTGCGGACCTCAGATTCCAGGTATTGACTCTGAAATCTATACCTGAGATCGATCAATACGAATCAGATCAGAGGAAAGAAAATGTATCTGCACGCGTGGCACTACAGTTGGATGGCCTTAGATCATGCTGTAGAGTCCCGGAAATTGCAATGGATCTCCTGTTACAATACGTTGATCAACTTTTTGTCCCATTCGATGAGATGGCGAAGCGTCAATGGAACAGCAAACTTCTATAAAGCCACGTGAGTAGTTTGTTGAAGGCGAAGTCATTTATCCATTGTACTTGCACCCGTACGTCCAGAAGCTGCTCAAACGTGGACTTATAATAACCTCGCTAATGAAGATTAGGCATTATCTCCAATGCCCTTTGCTTGGCACTTATGTTCGCTATCGCTAGCTCGCACTGCACTACTAGTCCTGCGGTCGTAAATTTGAGTGTGTAATCTTGCGACAATTTCCGCCGCCGTCTCCCCGGAATTCCGTAACTGACCACTCATTGGAGCAGGACAAGAATGACCGGGGTCAAGAGGCACTCGCCAGCATTTCGGGATATGTAGAGCAATCTTCCTGTGCTGTGAAGGCAATCTGGCTCTCTGGATCTCCTACAGAGCAAAGCAAGGGCTGCGCTCACAACACTTGACGAAATTGACGGAACTACGATACCTCTCAATTTCTTGCGAAATCGACAACCTCAGGCTTGAAACACTTCCATCGTCGATTGAGGTCCTCGAGCATTGTCTGGACTTCTCGCCTCTCAAAGAACCTCCCTCTTGACCCAGCTTGACCTAGGGTGCTCCAGATGTATCAGCTTACTGAGAACACTATATGCGAACCTTCTCTATCGTGTAACTCAGAACTTGTGAGACTCAATTCTCTATCCTAGATCCTGTGCACCTGACAATCGGCTCGCAAGTTTCGAGTTGGGGTCTTACGCCAACAAATGATTGCTGCAAAGTCAGTATGAATCTCTGAATGACTAGACTCAAAAAATGTAAGCCCTGATGCATTTAATCAGGATTGTTTAAATGTAACATTTGATCCCATAGCGATAGAGCGAGTAAATTGAAAGCATGTTATCGTTTCCCCATACATACATGTATAATCATAATTTTACTTTCTCAAGATATAAATTGTACATCCACATATATTTTCTCAATCAAAGCTGACACTGTCCAAATACTGTGATAGCTCCATATATGATAACATATTGGAATGAGTAAAATCAACATCCTCTTCATATAATCTGTCGGCAAGTCTTGTTCATGTATTTTTGCATGTAGGTATCATAGGTCGTGTTATATTGAAAACTTCCTTCGCCCTCTGCATTTCAAGCATTCGCCCATTAGAATAAATGTATGAAGAAAATCTACGGATATGTACCTTCCATATTTCAACGTCTAGTTCCATTATCATCTGCTTTTTTATTGTACCTTCCAAGTAGTCTGCAGTTGTCGGAGCATTGGTCAAACCTACATCCATATATAGAGTGCGTAAGTGAGGTCCAAATTTCTTTGCACGGAATGCTCACAAAGTAGAGGCTCGCTTGTTTCGTTGTCAAAAACTAGCTTGACCTGGGCTTCACGGATAAGGAAGGAGACATGAAACAAATTCTCGACACTCTGGCCGAAGCTATCGGGGTTCACGATGAGCCGGAACAGATTTACAGGGCCTTCCTGCTCCGTTAATACTCTATGAACCTGATAGAAAGTAGCCAGTTACAATAAGTACGAGCAGTAAGAGTTTGCACTCACAGTAAGGATGTTCCTGGTAGTCTCGCTTGCAAGTTTAGACTTCACAATATCTTGCTCAGTGAGCTGCGACAATCATTAACCTGTATGCGCTCAATAAATCAGATTAAAACCTACTTCCTGCGGGCGTTTTTCTTCTTCTTTCTCTCTGTCAAACTTTGCTCTCCCAATTCTAGCCCTTTTCTTTCGCTCAATAGACAAAGGACCGAGCCTATAAACGGTCAACGCCGAAAGTGCTAGGAGCCCTGAAGCACTTACATGAAGTCCAAGACTGGAACACGACGGCTCTTGGCCATTACTTTCCTCCCGATGAGATCCCAGTCCAGAGGCACGTCCTCATCAAGTTCTATGTCCATCTCTTCATTCCCGACTTGCTGGTTCTTTGTTATGCGATTACCACCCATGAATGTTGCGAGGTTTGCAACGAAGTCGTCAACGTCGAAGCCTCCGATACTCGTGCGCATCCGGCGCGCTTTCAGAACACCAATTGTTGACGTGGTCACCAGAAGTTTGGAGTCGAGCCTGGCTTCATTTGGATCCTTTACTATCACTGGCTTAAATATCTTGCCGGGCATCCACAAATTATGAGACATACCTCTTGAGAAAAGTTGATTTGCTGCATAGAGTTTCTCCATTAAAGAGTCTATCTTTACAGCGTTAGAATTCAATAGACTTTCTAGATACGTTTTTGAGTAAGTTTCCATTTGATGACTCGGAAGTTCTAAGCTCACCATCGTCCTGTAGTTCCCTGTAACACCTCCGAATTTCGCGTTTCTCGCCGACATCCTGGTCGGGGTCAAAAACAAGACCATTATCATCTGATTGCAGGGCTTCCATATCATCAACGACATCATCTTGAGCTCCAGATTGAGTCATGACTAAAGAATTCTAGATTAATGAGAGTATAGTGTAAGTGTTCTTTGTTAATCGGAGGCGTGCGTCTTCCGTGTCTCCGGATTAGCGTAATTAATTGACGCGTTATTTGGGGTTATTTGTTCGTTCAAACTATAATTATATATCGAAAAAAAATTGCGTCTGCCAGTGATCCTTGCTATGAATGTCGCGAACGCGAACATAGGCTCGCTCGGGGTTTAACCCATCTCTAGGCTACAGCCAGTACTAGTAGCGTCCTTCGCTTTCAGATATGCGCTTGAAGGCATTTATTCCAAGATGCATTATGCACATAAATGCTACCCCACATATGTCACTGTCACGGTATACGATTCATTCAAAACCATAGCATGCACACCGTCCCTGGTAGTCCGCTGGCAATTGAGTAGTACGTCGGGATTCTGTCTTCACAACCGGTGTGATTATCTATAATTTAAAGTTGTTAGTTCTCACGATTACTAGTTCCAATTGATTGCGAGTCATAATTCATTACCAGTTTTTTTTCTCTGGTCAGAGCATACTCACTCTTGCTCTGCCACCATGGCAGCACGGATATCTGCGTCGCTGCGCCCAGCGAGCAATGTCTTGAGGTTCCGATCATTCTACTCATCTGCCCGTCGGTTTAAAGAGCAAAATGTCATACCCAAACCGCCACCTTCTGTCGAGGATTCTACGTCAGCTTTGACGTACAAATCATCGCATCGACATCGTCCACCACCATTACCCGCGACAGACCTACCCAGGTTGCGTACAGCTGAAGAAGCAGTGACTAATATACTGTATAACACCCCGCCACCGAGCCTGCAGCCCTACACAAAGTGAGTGCATGCCAGATAACACGACTGACTCAACTTAGCAGATTTTCAACATTAGACACGTCTTGAACTGCCTTGTGCAGAATGAGCCTGGTGTACTATCTCGCGTAGCTGGAATCCTGGCGGCGCGCGGCTTTAACATCGACTCGCTGGTCGTGTGCTCCACGGAGATAAAGGACCTAAGTCGGATGTGCATCGTGTTGAGCGGTCAGGATGGTGTGGTAGAGCAAGCGCGTAGACAGCTCGAGGATCTCGTACGTACAAACTCAGCTCATTAATCTTCCTATCAACTTAATTCTACTGAAGGTCCCAGTCTGGGCTGTTCTGGATTACACGAACACCCGGTGCATCCAGCGCGAGCTGCTCCTGGTGAAGGTGTCCATCCTCGGTCCTGACTACCTCGAAGACCAGCTCGTTGGCGGACCAACGCACGACCCGCGCCAGGGCCAGGCCTACTCGCAACCCCTCGCCGACCCCGAAGCTGCAGTTGAAGACCGTTCCGCGACTTATTCGCAAGAAGTCGCTCTCGCCGAAAGCTTTGAGTACAGCGGACGTACGTCAGGCCTCCCGCCCCCCCTTACGGCTGCACAGGCTCTTCGTTTAAAGCACCAGTACCTGCACTCTATCTCTATCCTCGCGAATCAGTTTAACGCAAAAATCGTCGATGTGAGCGACAACAGCGTCATTGTCGAGATGAGCGGCAAGACAACTCGCGTTGAGGCGTTCTTGAACCTCGTCAGGCCGTTTGGAATCCTTGAATCTGCCCGCACAGGTATGTAAAGTCTATATTCAATTAGATTTGGTCATTGAGAATTTTAATCTAGGTACTATGGTCATGCCCCGTACGCCTATCGCTGCGGATGTCGTTGACGAGGTTAGGGATGCTGAAGCCGGTGTAGATGCTAGCTTCCTCCCTCCAGGTTAAGAAATCTCTTACCGACGTAGTTTAACGTGGACATAAAAGTTGTAATACAGATTAATTGGATATCGTCCCTTCTATGCCAGTGGGTTAAGTTCTTGATTGATTGTCGCCGCAGACCGGAGTATGTCAGAGCAAATCGCAAAGTTATATAAATAAAATAAAATAACGAGAACAAGTACTCTTATGATCATACATAGCAAATTTAATAAACAGGAGTGAGAGGTATTCCTTCAAAACCAAATTGCGACATTGGAGTTTGCGAAGAAGAGAGGTAGAGCCCAATCCATTATGTCCCTTATGTCGAGCCAGTAAAAACAATCATTATTATGCACATACACCAATACGGGGTACAATTTCCCGTAAGTCTCCCAATAGTTGATGAAAAGGGTATCAAGGCTAAACAGGAGGCGAAGATGAGACTGAAGAAGTCCCTACGAGAGACCCGATGTCCTGTTGCTGTAGACGGTCTGGATGCACCAAGTTCCGAATTTCTGATATCCACCGCTCTGCCAAAGCTGGTTCTGTAACAAATTGTTGCGGCTTTCCAGTCTGAATAGTTCATACATTGAGTTGCCGTACTTGACTGAGATAGCAGAAAGACCTACCGTCATTACGATGAACGTTTTCTGGCCTTTCGCTACTACGTCCGTAATGACAGGACGGTTGTCCTTATCCTTCTTCTCGTCCTTCCCATTTGCGTCCTTCGTCTTCACAGCGCGACGTAAGAGGGCTTCAACCTTGATTGATACCTTTTTATCCGACTTCATCTTCACGCATACTAGCCGCTGAGTTGTCAACACTAGATGACGGATCTTCGGCTTGCTCTGTGTGACGGGAATAGGCAAGAGTGACGCAGTAAGCCGTCGTCTCCGACTCTTCAGCTCAACGGGTGAGTGAAAGATTATACCCTCTCCAGGCTGTATGAGACACATCCACCGCTCATCGGGTGCGCTCACCAACTGAATAGGTGTCGTCGAAGGGTTCCGTCCACGATCTATCGCCATGTTCTCCATCGCTGACCCTAATCGATCGACAGAGGATCCCTCAGACGAACTCGTAGTTGAAGCGGTTGACACAGAGCCGCGCTGCGGTATATTCACAGGGTGGGATGCCTCGAGAGCCTGGGCAAGCTTGACTTCTGTCGTCGTGGACTCAGAGCTAGTGAAGACGCTTGGAAGAGTTGGAAGACCCGGACGGCCTCGTAAACCAGCGTCACTCGTTGAAATCCCATTAGGGATAGCACGAGCAGCGGTCGAAGGGATATCATCCATCGGCCCAATTGCATCTCCCCCGCCCGTGAATGGATAACCGCTGAATGTGCTTGGGACAGGAGCCGCAGAACCAAATTCGCCATCGTCATCCGGCCACGACATGTCTCCTTCATTGCTAACTAGTTGATCCCACGCCAGCCCCACGTCATAGTTTTGATCGAATTCGCTAGGCTCTTTCTTGAACATCCCTGATTCCATTAACGGAGCGGGATCCGTCCACAACGTCGACCAGCTTACATTGGTGAAGAATGGGTGTTTTCGAAGGGCGTCCATATCATTCGGAGTCCCGGGTTCCCCCGCTCCGAGTCGTTGTGAGGGCTCAATTACCTGCAGCGATAGATACTAAATTAGCGCCTCACGGATGGAACTAGTAAGCCAAATATCTCACCAATAGCCTTTTTACGAGGTCTTTTGCATCCTCGTCAAAGCCATCGGGAAAAGTGTATTCTAACAGTTTTACTTTCTGCCACATAAGATATTCGGAGAGCGCGTGGAAGGGGAATTTGCCGGCGATCATCTGAAAGATAACGCAGCCAACAGCCCAAATATCAGAACTAAATCAGATCAGATTAGCATCAAGATCAACAGTCAAACACATCCTACTAACGCTTTGGTCGTAGTGTTGTCCGTCAGTAACTCAGGAGACACATATTGAGCAGTTCCGACGAAAGTACCAGCACGCTCTACGCCATCGTCTAGTAGCTTTCCGGTTCCGAAATCAGTGATTTTTATTCGCATCTTGTCATCTAATAGCAAATTCTCCGGTTTTAAATCGCTATGAAAGGATCAGTCAGCTGCGAGTGATAATGGCAAATCGCTTACCGATGAATCACGCCCTTGGAGTGCATGTATGCTACGGCATCAATCGTCTGAGCAGCATAGTATCTCGCACATGCCAGAGAAAGTGACCCTAGACTTGATATTCGACTTTGCAATTCCCCGTTTCTCGCAAGGTCAAGGACAAAGTCTAGAACGATGTTCCACATATTAGAGTGAGCCCTCAACCTTAAAATTAACTTACATAAACTCCATTCGTCATGAAATGCCCAATGTAACCTCACAATTCCAGGATGCCCAGAACCAAGCCGAACCAGCGTGTTCTTCTCGGCCATCGCAGTTTGGAGTTTATTGTGCCTCTTGAGATGACCTTTGTCTAGAATCTTGATTGCATACTCCTGTTCTGTAACAAGATAGATAGCTCGGACAACCTGCATAATACTATGGTGTGAGAATATATGAAAGGTAATGACTTGCTACGGACCGTGGAATATGAACCTTCTCCTAACGTCTCCTCGAACCTGAAATCATCGGCCGAGACCCTCAAGCCTACAGAGCTATTGCGAGACCTTGCGCGAGATTTAGAACGCGACTGAGCTCTTCTTCTCATATCCTCGTAGCTCTCGGTCCCGTTTCCATTCCCAAAACCAAGTTCTCTGGATAGGTATGCCGGCGGTCGAGTGGAACGCGGAGTACTGGGCGCATCACGACTTTGTGATCGAGGGGACGAGAAGGTGCGCACAGGACGTGGCCTCGGTGTGGTAACGACCAAGGAACTTGTAGAGCTCGAGCTACTAGACGAGGAAATGACGGAAGCATTCCTGCTTAAGTCTGCCAATGACGGTTGATGTTCCGGTTGCGGCGACGGCGTCGACGCCGTCACCTGAATATGTAGCATGTCTGGGACAGCGTAGACGCCTATCGTCGTCAAGTAGATATCGAGAAGGACGTGGAAGTAAAAATGCAAGAGCGTATGCGGGAGTAGCTGTGACTATGATGGATGGTCGATGCTGTTCTAGACACGGTACAAATACATGTAAATAGCACATATATGTGGGCGGACAACCAAGCACTGACTGTCTTTGTTCCTCACCGCCGCAGCTACCTTACCTTACACGTTCCCAAACTGCCAATGTGCGATTACTTGCTGGGGCCAACTTACCCCGCACTCAGTTTATTTCGCATGTCGACCCTGGAGCATCAATGATATCAATGTTTCGAACTTACACACTGGGGAAACACGTTTCTGTCCTTACCTCTCACTAATAACGGTGTGAAATTTGAATGACTTAAGATTTAATTCTGCCTCCATCTCTTTCTTCGTCTCTTTGATCCATCACAACTTTTCCTATAACCATTCATATAAGAGGCGTCCGAAGGAACTGTACGAACTTTTGGCACATCGTTGGCGTCTTCGGAGCTTGCTTAAAGTAAGGCCCGATGATTATGTCCGGCTACTACGAAATATCTGGTCGCATGACCTCTTAGCGCTGATCCGGACAACATATTGAGGACACAGCTCCGCTTGACAGTCGAACACTACACTTAGGCTAGTCGAATTCATATCTCACTCTGGACTCCGAGCGGAACAGATTATGTGAAAATGCACTGCTTATTGTGACAACTCGCCTCTCGAGGGCAAGTCAAGATCCGGGATACTGAGATGCCCTTTCGATTACCTTTACATTACCTCCACAGTACAGTTCCGGTCTCTTCTCTTCTATGTCGTTGAAAGCTACTCCGTGTGAGTAGTCATCTCAAATCTGGATATCTGAATCTTCATTAACATCTGCCTTCCTTCGTTTTAGATTGATGAGTATCAGGACGACCAGTTGCAGACGGTGTTGTCGGAGCGATAGATGGAATTGAGAGTTTTGCAGTCTCCTTACATTCTTACCGGATATGATGGACTTGCGCTATAACTACTCCGATTACTTGAGATCGTCCCTCTTCGCAACGGAAAGTAGGTCACATAGCCTATTTACTAGGATTTAGGGCGCTTTATACTAACAAACCCCGCCCGATGATCTCGTAGTACTACTACAGGGATGTACGAAGCTTAACCACAAACTTTACTTTCCAGTTTGCTCGTCTATCGTAATAGCGCACGCACCGACAAGGCAATGAGACCTTCACTTCTCGATGTTTGAGGCAAGCGAAACCAAAATCTCAGAAGGTGTGGAGCCGTTTCATATGTTTTAACATTTTCATCGTTGCTTGAGACAGCCAAGACAAATGAAGGCATGGTGTTTGGACGTTACATATCCAATGCCAGTGGGACGTACGGGTAAACCTCCGTTCACGGCTTGCATACGTCGGCTTTCATTCTATGCCACAATTTGACTATGACATCA
This sequence comes from Trichaptum abietinum, assembly GCA_910574555.1. Classification (NCBI taxonomy): domain Eukaryota; kingdom Fungi; phylum Basidiomycota; class Agaricomycetes; order Hymenochaetales; family Trichaptaceae; genus Trichaptum; species Trichaptum abietinum. The sequence goes on along the minus strand of CAJTBE010000005.1, from coordinate 2,517,189 downwards.
TTGAGATGCGACTTGCGCTCTCATCTCAGTGTCTTCTCTTGTACAGATGCTGCCTTGACTTGAATAGCCAGAAGAAACACCTCAAAGTATTGCTCTTTCTATATCATTCTCTCTCGATCTTGGGCAACAAGCCTTCTACTTATATCCAAGGATGTTTGATGCACCCATCACATTCTGCAGCCCGGCACGAAAGGACCCTCAAAACTTCGTCGACAGACCTCAAGAAAAAAACATATGAAATGTCATATGACACTCAGAACTAATTTCATACTTATTCTCTGCATGACTTTGCCGGCAATATGGCACGTCCGTTGTGTGGCTGAAAATTTTCGTCCAGATGGGCGATCCACCAAGTAGTAAGCTCAGTTGAGTTTTTTTCCGTTTTTAATCTAACACATATTTGCTCCGTATAAAGGAACAAAACCAAGTGCAGACTTCGCCTACACAATTAATCTACCCACTATTACTTCCCATTTCTCTCTCTCTGCACTCTCGACGCACGATACGACAATATGACCGATACGAAGAGTGAAAGGTCGCAAGACACGAAGGAGTCCGAGGTTGGGGTTATCAATGGTCCAATTAGCGAAGGTGCCTTAGTGAAAGAGGGCGTTAATAAAGCCTATGAGCTTAAGAGTGGACTAAGTGAGGACTATTCAATCTACACATTCGACTGGTGAAGTTAACTGGAAACATTTTATTTTGCAGTTAATAGATGTCTTCAAGAAGAGATAGGTTTCGGGCGTTACCAAATTGAGTTGTTTTTGCTGTCTGGACTGGGTTGGTTAGCCGATAGTGAGTTGCCTGTCAATGTTCGTCTTTTCATACCTGACGGAAGACATCTGTAATAGATCTGTGGCTACAAGGCGTAGCTGTCATCCTCCCCCAAGTACGACAGGAATTCAACCCCTCACGGATTGAATTTGTTACATTGTCGTTATATGCTGGGCTTATCACAGGCGCGACTGTATGGGGTTGTCTAGCAGATGTAATTGGCCGCAAACTGAGCTGGCAGATTACTCTGTTCATCGCTGTAAGTGAAAGTAGCTGTTCATACTCAATGATTCTTAACTGTGCATATGAAAAGGGTGTATTTGGTGTAGCCTCTGGAGGAGCACCGAATTTCGTGGCCTTATGCTCGCTTATCGCGTGCATTGGATTTGGAGTGGGGGGAAAGTTAGTGACCGTTGGTTGTATCGAACGTGTCATTACTGACGTATCATTTGTCCTAGTCTTCCTGTTGACGGTTTGCAGCATGCATTCAATAAGTTGCACGAGAATGCTCATGCTCTCAAACTTTAGGTGCACTTTTCCTAGAACAAATACCCCAGTCTCACCAAGTACGTTGTCTATATCGGTCGCTTAGACATTGATACTAACAAGTTGAATTCTAGTGGGTATTGACCTTCCTATCAGCGTGGTGGGCCCTTGGACAGCTCATCGCTTCACTCATCGTTTGGCCTCTGATCGATAATTTCTCCTGTGATGCCAATTTGCCTGACGGCCAATGTCCCGAGGCTGAAAATAAAGGATGGAGATATTCGCTGTAAGTCGTAGTACCTTTGACCTCGATGGTAGTTAACCAAGATTCACCTCTTCAGGTACACTATGTAGGATATCATTATGAGGGGTTAGATGTAGATTGGTGGCTCACGAACTGACAGGGGTGGACTTACGGTTGTCATGTTCTTATGCCGATATGTCATCTTCAGCCTTCAAGAGTCTCCTAAATATCTCGCTGCGACGGGTCGCGACGATGAAGCCATACAGGTTAGTTTGATTGCTTACCTGTCAACACCATTACCTGAGACCAATTAAATTAGTCACTTCAATATATTGCGTCTCGTAATGGCCGAACCATTACGCTTACTGCAGATGATTTGACCTCCATCTCCAGCTCAAAACTCCAGAATACTCGCCCGTCGATTTTACAAATCCTCCGAAATTCGCTAAAACATCTGTCTCTGTGAGTGTGCTTGGGTAATAGCACGAACCCCTAACTCATAGAACTAGATCACATGTTACGCCACTATTCTCTTCTCAAAAATCGGCTGTGAATACAACTCTAACCATTATGATCTGGGGGTAAGTTGTAACATCTGATTAGGTATATTGTAATTGACTAAACGAGTTGCATTACACAATAGGATTATTGGCTTAGCATACCCACTGTACAACGGATTCCTTCCTTTATACCTTGAGGATCGACTTAACTCTGGAAGCAACTCTCTGAATGAGACCTACCGCGACTATACCATTGTGTCTGCTTTGGGCATACCCGGATCCATCATTGCATGCGTTCTAGTTGACTGGACCCGACAGACGGGCTCATTCTCCATCGGCGGACGCAAGCTAGCACTGGCGGTGTCAACAGTGCTGACTGGCGTCTTCTTGTTCCTATTCACGACGAGCAAGACGAACGCAGCGTATCTCGGCTACTCTTGCGCATCTTCGCTGACTCAAAACGCTGTAAGTCTTTTCAAAAAGCTAATGAAGACCAAGGGGACTGATATAGCTATTTGCGCGCACAGATGTATGGGGTGCTATACGCGTACACGCCTGAAGTATTTCCTGCTCCTCATAGAGGGACAGGTGACGCGATCTGCTCTGCTTTCAACCGGATCACTGGAATACTCGCTCCCGTCGTCAAGATTGCAACCACCAGTCGAGACGGATCGACCACCTCGATCAGCCCTGATGCGTATGTCTTCTTATGCTAAACATTGACACTTCACTGAAACATATCAAAGGCCTGTCTTCGTTTCGGCGTCGCTCTTCTTGCTTTCGGCCTTACTTACTGTCCTCCTCCCGATAGAGGTAAAACTAAATTATTCCTTGCTGGCACACCCCACTCATCGAGCCTTCTCAGACTGCAGGAAAGGCTGCTCTCTGAACTCTTTACTGCACGCACGTGAACGAAAGTGATGATGCACTAAACATGATCCAGCAATGCCCAACTCGTCAATACAGCTGCTAGATAAATTAACGAACGTATCACGACCAACCTGTGCGTCTCTGAAAAGTTCATAGATATCCCCAGCCTGGGGGATAATGAAGATGATCGATAACGATGCTGTACAGCTTTAGAATACATCTGCATACGTACTCATACATTCATATTAATACCACACCTATGCATGTTAGTATCGAATATACTAGCAGAACATCAAGGCCCTTGGCGCCCTACTGTTGAAAGAAGAGCAGGACCCGGCTGCGGTTTGTCATAGCAAAGGGAAGGTTTAGGCTTGCGAATTAGCCAATACCAGAAGCTAATCAAACCCCAGGCCTCTAGCAGATCCTACGGATAAAGGTTAATACAAGCCGTGCAAAGCACATATTCTACGTACCCGCTGTGTCCCAAAAATAATGAATGCCACTGTGGGAACTAGCAAGAAAAAAGGAGGACGGATTAGGACTCAGGAAGTATCATAAGCACGCAGAAATTATCATACGCGATGCTTGGATCATGTAAGGAAGTTCTTGAGCGGTCTCTGACCAGAAAGTAATGCAAGCCCTATTATCTCTTGTGTTACTTGATTCCGCGGCCGGAGAAACGCATTACTTACAGTAGCGAAAGGAAAGAATAGATGCTGAAAATCCCCACTCGAATGATCAGGTGAATGGATGGACCGCCGCTCGCCTTCATGTCATGAAAGGATTTTCGCATACGGCGCAACTTAATGGCGATCAACACTATGGAGACGATAATACCGGTCAGCAAAATAGATTGAACGAAGACGGCTCTCACCTTCAACAACGACTACCGTGAGCATAATGATCGCAGCACATCCGGGTACAAAGTCCCTAGCATCAAGTAAGTATTAGATTAGCTTTCTCAGAGCTTTATCGGTCTATCGGGCTTACACCGCATCAAGGTTGATTGTGCAATAGAACAAATGATGATTTCGAGACACAAGTTCCGGATTTATTGACCCGAGCTAGACCTAAGTAGTCAGTCGGGTTGACAAACAGCCAGAGAGAGAGGTGCATACAATGCCAGTGAAAACCACAAATATAACGAAAGATATGTAAGGGAGGGCGAGAAGCTGATAGAAGCCAATTAACTGACAGATATCGACTCAAGCTCCAACAGAAGGTACTGACTGCAAAATTTCGCCATGTATGATCGGAAAGAGACTGATGCTTGGCTACTGCGCGAAGGGTCAACCACAGCTAAGATGATTTTCAGAGATCGAATTTAAAGAACGAGACTAGCACATACGTTGAGAACAAAAGAAAGGCCCGCCATAGGTGTCCTTTTCAATAGGTTAATCTGAGAACCCCAGCAAGCAAACGCATGGCTCCTACATCACTGCCGTTCCGTATATGCTCGCGGCTTGTAAGATACAAAGTCCATCGGGTGGCTCAGGTCCGAATTGTTTTCCAAGATATAGCCTGGTGATAGATAGTTTGTGACACGTCAAACTAGTAAGAAAGAACTTGAATGACCTAACGCACAGTATACAAAATGACGTTGAATAGATGACCCAGGTAACCAAAAAGTTGATGAGCAAAGGGTGGCGCGTCATTCCTTTTCTGATAACGATCGTGAGGAGGACAACAGGTACACCAAGATGACCACCGAGAATCTGCAACACGAAGAAGATAATGACAGTGGCGAACTGATATCGAGAAGATCCATTCAGCGAAGTTACGAGAGAAGTAGAATCTGAAACGGATTCCTGTCAGAGTGTAGTATCATTAGAGGAAAGAGCAGCAATCACATACTTTCATTTGTGACTTTGGCTCGGTCAGGAAAGAAAAATGAATGATGACCAGCCTGCATTCTTAGCCAAAGACAAGACTATAACGGTGGAATCCAGGCGCAGCGAGGACAGCCCGTTACAATGACAATGTAGAATTAAGGGCGAGAGGCAACTTGAAAGAAGGGAAGCTTTCTCATTATCGGACTGGTCCATATTTAACGATGCAAAATTTCGTCGACTCAATGGTATCAGAGATCTTCTGAACAAGGTCGTTAACGCCTCACACGCAAAAAGTCCCCAATGATCGAGCTGATCGTTCCGAGGCCTACGAGATCCTAACATATATTCATGCTGAGCAACCACGGACGCTGAAGACCTGGAGTTTGAAGAGATGGCAGTTGTCACAAGTCTCGGAGGGAAAAAGTTCTAGTGAACGCACGACTCACACTTCCAAAGGCTCTAGCGGGTTGAGCAGGTAAATCCAGCTGAATAAACCTAACACAATGACCGTGGTGGGCGAACAAGATGCCGGATACCAATATGTAGATCATTGATCGGAATTCCTCTAATATCTGGTTGCATAGAAACTTGAAGAGGATTGTTAAAGTGATCAGTGGCACAGTTTATGTAATGATTCGCATCGTGATGTCAGGTAAGAGATAGGTCGACTCTGTGCCGTTGCCTTGGCATCCCCGTTCGTAGGAGGCCACTGGAGGTAGACGGTGGAAAAGAAGAAAGATGCGGCTGCCAGTGAAGATAAAGAGCTTGTAAAACCATCTTCGGAAATTTCCGGTAAGGTTTGGAGAGCACAGTTCTCATTTTTTGGCATAGCATCAAGGGCATCTCCCCATCAAGGCCCTGCGTAGACATAGTTGAGTCATGGTACTAGTAATCATAACTGACAAGTTCTTAACAGCTTTAGTAGCTAAGAATTCCGCCCTGATGCTCTGACGATCACCTGGTGTGCTAATTCCAAGTACTCCTTCGATGCCTCGAAGTCTTTTGACGGTATATCATGGACCTTCTCCCAGTGGGTTAGTACACCATCAATAAGCGTCAAGGCTTCATCCTGCGAATGTTCATCTACCCATCGCACATACTCGGATTCGCTCCAGCCGTGTAGAGCGTGCGGGAGCGGTATGGGTGAGCGCACAAGAATGTGGTGTAGAACAATGAGGGGCGGCAAACCCATTGTCGCATCCGGAGAAGCTAGCATACGGTTTTCAAGGAAGAGCAATGGCCTAGAAGTGGTCGTGGGCTGTAAGTTAGACCACTGCATCAATAAGGAGTTATTGACTCACCTTATCGCTCGTAGCGTCCTGTAATCATCTCCAATCACGTCCAACTTTACTCCGTGCTTACTCTGAGACCCGACTTCGGACATGAAAGCGCTGAGTGCAAACTCAAGCTCCGTCATATCGCTCGTTAGTTGCAGCTTTCCCCCTTCACCCAATGGTTTCGCAATTGAAGCATTTAGTACGAAAGAACGGATAACGTATTTCACGATGGAAGTCGTCCTGGACACCGAAATAAGAAGAGGGTATATGATATACAATTCTCTCACTGGCGCACCATTCACGCGAAACATCTCCCACATTAAATTTCGCCAACACTTCCGCCTTTACGAAGTTCAGCTTCTCGGCGAGATCTTTGACGTACGTGCTGGAAGAGCCCATGCCTGCTAAAGGATCGGGAGCCTTGCTCAAATCCAGTTTGTGTAATTTGCCAATAATTGCACTCAGTTCTCGACGAATTGCGATGAGGAGTGGATCGACAATCTTCTCGTAGGCAGTTCTGACTTCCTGTGATAAAAACCGGTTAGCAGGAAAGCGGGCGAAATGGACGGTTATCGATGTACCAATATTTGAGGGTTCAAGATAGATGCGACATCCTTCGGATACTCCTCCATAGATTTATCAAGTCGCTCCGAGCAATGATATAGGCAGGTGGCGACCTGCGCATTCTGAGCTTGTTGAGGTGTGCTAACAGGTCCCAGAAGGCTCGTTGCCCATCTGTCTCGCACAATCTTTGAATCAAACTCAGGTAAGTATTACGACTTGGGAGAGAAAATACCATATTGCCTACCAACGGATCTATCCTCGTTAGCAGCGTCTCTAAGCTAGATTTCACGATCTTCGCAACCGACTTGATGAGCAGCGGATCGAACTTCGCAGCGTCAAGCTCATTCCCTGCCATCCGGGCTATGCTCAATCCCTCACCCATGGCAGGAGGCGCACGAGCTCCCCCGGCGAGCGACTGAGCGACCAGTTCGTTGAGTTTGTTGGTAGAGCGTTGTAAATATGCCTGTTCGAAGACAGAAAGCGCCCGTAGGATGACAATGGTCTCCGGGCTGTTCTCGGTAAAATCGATTAAGCACAATACTTACAAGGAAGTAATGCACATAAATCTTCACCTTTGCTTGTCCTGCGTATAAGTCGTTTCGGTGTGGACAGTGATTTTGGCGAAGAAGTCATGGAACAATCTCAGTAGGCGGGGATAGCCTGCGCTGAGAGTCTGCTGCACAAAAGTCGATGCTATATGGCAAATTAGTACGGCGATATACACCTGAAAAAAGTACGAACTTCGAGCAGCCTCTTTGCACTGTCTTTCAAGCGTGCGAGCGAGGACGGACCAAAACGCCGTGCTGGGCTTGCTTTCCAAAACCTAAAAGAAGGATAAAAGATTCCATAAATCACTGAAACAGTATAAAAGAAAGGTATCAAACCGCATCATCACCTTCATTGCTTCGTCCATGAAATTCGTTTGGGTGACGGTGTCTTTCTTCTGCTGGAGCACTTTCTCCAATGTATAAACTTTAATGCAACAATCTGCCAGCTCGCCAGCAAGGGACTCGAGGCGCGACCACAGAGCAGCAGTCCATTGCGGGGCAGTGACATTTGTCGGCTCTGTCCGTACGCGAGACTTGTACAGCAAACCATGCGAAGTCGGGGCTTGTTCTGTGGGACGATCGTTAGTGACCAGGCAATGCACAGAAATGTCACGGTATCTCTTCGAAATCGCATCGTAATTTACCTTTAGCATTGACTTCCTTCGATATCCGCGTCATATCAAACGCAAGTTTTATTCGTTGTTCGACCGCATCTGTTAAGTCCGACAGCAAGGACTGCACAAGGTTCGGCAAGACACGCAGATTATACGCCGTCTGCAGTGATGATGCGAGGAGCGATCGATTCTATTCCACCAACAACACATTTTTTATAAGTCCAGAGTGTATTCATTTGAAAGCATGACATGTAAATAGAATGATAGATTATATTGAGAAAAAATAGGTAGGTACAAGAGATACAGTGTATAACGTACTAGAGTAGCTAGACCCGTCAGAACCATAGTTTCCATCTCTGTCGTGATCTTCGTTCGCGCTGATTCGATAGCCGGAATATGACTTGTTACAGCACGAATTGACCGTAGTGAAATCTCGCGGGCTTTTTCAGGTCCATCTTCGTCTTCTTCGTCATTGGACACAGAGACAGGTGATGGTTCAGAGGGAGCCTCGAGTAAAGCGACTGTCAATGGGCCAATTCATTGCAAAATTTAATCCAGCTTATAACCTGTGCACATACCGAACGAACGTACCGAGTTCAGCAACGCTTAAGGCAGCCTTAGCAATTGCTCTCTCCTTCTCTCCTTCGCTGCTCAAATTCAGCAAGTCCTCGGACGCCTTCCGATCAGGAAGTTTAGGCTTTCCCAACGCATTCTTTGCAGACGCAGTGGGATTTGCTAAATCTTCCTCGCCGGAAACGCGTTGTAGCTCCGCCATCTGTGCTTCCAAGCGACGCGCAACGACCACAAAACGCGCAGTTCGTCTAAGCGCGTCGGCGGCGCATTGCAGGCGTGCGAGACGTGCCGCATGCACACCTAAGACGGTGCAAGGCACCCTAATCTTCGTGCGGAGTCTGCGACACGTACAAATAAACGTTGCAGACGCAGAGGTTGGAGTGCAATCATCAAAGATTCGGGGAATATGATTATATATAAAGTGGGGGATGAAAGTTATAAGAGTTCATCGATCCAGTTGAAAGGGGAAGTCACAGTGGATTACGTTCCCGTTCATAGAATTAATCACAACAAGAGAAGTCGGTCAGTTCCAGATATAGAGGGATAGCAAGAATAGAATGACGAGTTGTTGCGTCAGGACGTAGAAGGGAAGGTTGTAATCCAATTGCACAGAATAAATGAAGAAACATTGAATGCCAAAAACCATCACCCGTGATCATAGCACATTCATTGTAATGTCCACAGACACATTGAAAATGCATGTGCGGAGTAAATCGATTGACGTTCAGCGTATATGTTGAAACAGGAGGAAAGGTTGCAGCAGGCGCGCAGCAAGAAAATGACAAGAAGACGGCAACATACAGCATTAGGCAATGAGTGTGAGTATGCGAAGTACTGAAAGAGAGCAACGCACTTTTCTTGTGAGGCGGTGACTTCATCAAGTCCGGACTTGACCTTCTGAAGCTTGCCTTCAAGCTCGCCCACACTGGATGCCTGGTCGAGTAAAGCCTCATGGTGTGCTGTCACCTGTGGGAGTTGGAGCGATGATGTATACAAGCCATCAAACCAAATCCCAGAACGCGATCCCCGTAGTGGTCGATGTTACCAACACGTGTATAATAGGATAGGGTCCCGGCGCAAAGAGATATTTGGATTGAAGTCATAATTTCATGATCAGCGTGATGCGCTCACAGGACGAAGATAGATAGGAAAGATGCGATCCATGGGTATTCAAAGCGATGAAAGTAGCTATGCGCTTAGCAACAAAGCGCAAACAGAGGAGAATCAACACTCACGACGTTCTTTAATTGTTTCGAAACATCGTCAATACCAACAGACAGCTTTGAGATCGCGACGGAGATGTCTTCCTTCGCAGGCTCACTTAGGCCAGACAGGGTGGACGGCTGCTTCGATATCTTCCCGGAAGACGGCCGCGTCACAGTTCCAGATTCTTGAGCCGCAGGCTGGTAAGGCTCGCCAGCAAGTATCGCGTTTGCGTAGTCATTCGCGTCAAACTGCGGCGAAGCAAAGACTAGGTATGCAGTAGAGTCTATATGTTTCATTAGTTATGTTTCGCATATGTTTGACAATCAACGTACTAGCCATTAGATACTTGCTGAAGTTCAGGCCATACGTTGGATTGTGAGGGGCGATACTTGTGTCCGCCGTCAAGCCGGTGCCATTGCCAGTGCTAAGGTCAAGTTTGAAGCGGAGATCGGGTTTTCCCGAACTAACGTGCACCTACGGTACCGTCTTTCCGTGTACCGTGGCCTTGCAGAAGAGACATCTTTGCTTCTCAGCCAGCCATCTACGAAGTTCTTGCGTGTCTTGTGTTTGGGACAATTCAAGCAAAGTATACCGATGACAAGCAACGTCACAAAGCAAAAGCCTTGCTCGGGCAGTCGAGACAAGAGCTGTGCGCGGTGTCGGCTTGGAGCCATAGAATGAATGGGTATGAGCCGGATTGTTGACTGTAAGTGACTCCGAGTCCGCGCCAATCTCAATATCTGTAACGTGTGGAAGTCATGGATATTAGATTGACTATATGCGTACTACTCAGCCACCCTTAGGCCTCGCTTGGCCCCTTTATATAGTACCAAGAAGGTCAAGACACCTCGCACACCCCTCGACTCTCCTTGATGGCGTACTACGATCTCTACCATAATGCTCCTGGCTGGGGTACCTCCGGCTACCATTTCAGCACTCCACCAATGCCCTCCTATCAACCGCAGCCTACTTGGAGGGGCCAAGACTACTTTAGAGCCCATGGTGGCTTCAACGATCCGTAAGCTAATTGTTTTGAATTTGGGTATTATTATGTGAAAGGCTCATTACAAGCCCCTAATCCCTTGATAGGTCAATGTATGATTACGCGTATAACAGAATTCGCGATCACCCAGGTGCAGGTGTTGGCCTAGAAGAGGCGCGCCATTGGCACCGACGAGCGTACGGTGGTATGGTATGTTCGGCATTTTCGTCTTCCAGATTTTGTTATCAATCTTCATTCTGTATCATGCTTGTATCACTAATGCATCTATTCAACCGCACAGGGTGACTTGCAGAGAATGCTACCAAGCGATATAGGCGCTGCCGCAGCCTATGAAGTATGGCGAAATTGGAAATCCCATCAAGGTGTCTACGCACAACCTCTAGCAGGTGACCGCGAGCGACAGCGAGAAGCGCTCGTTGGTTTGGCAGTCGGAGAAGGTATGTAATAATATTCTCTCGTATTCTCCTCAATCAAGCACTCGGCGCTTTGAATCCGAAGACATCCGCACACCCGACCATCTCTAAAGAGACATCACCTCCTTACTCTTTGATCGGAAACTGTTTTAAACTCACTATACCCTTCTATCTCCATCGTGAACTCATTTAACTCATTTATGTTTTACAGCCGCTCGACTGTGGCAATATACAGCTCGAGCATCTGATTCCTACGGACGGTTAGAAGCTTCTGAAAATGCAGCAGGAACAGCCTCGCGAATTCTCCAGCAATCGATGTCTTTCGGAGACGAGTACGACGAATACGATCCTTACAGCGGGTATGGGCGACTCTCTCGTCGGAACTCCGCAGTCTCTCTGCGTTCAATGAGCCGCGGTCGGTCGATGTCACGGTCCGGTACGCCGTTCGACGGTGGCATGTACGGAACCGCCGGGTCCATGTACGATACCGGAAGTGTTTATGGTGGTACCGGAAGTGTCTATGGAGGCACAGGGAGCGCGTACGGCGATACTCTTGACCCAAGCTATGACGGCGCGCTTATGCGGCGTCGCTCATACTCAGCCCTGGGAGGCGGCTATGCTGCGACGACGCCCGTTGCAGTCCCTGCATCGATGACTCCGAGCTTGTCATACGCGCAGCAGCCTATGTCATACCCGGGCTCGTCGTACGGCGGCTACCCGGCAACCTCGCCAGGCTACGTCAACTCGAACTACGGGTATGCATCAACGCCATCTGTGACTGTCGTTCAGACACCATCGAGCTCCCGCCATCGCTCGCATTCTCGCCACCGCTCCTCCCGCTCTGGTAGGCATCGCCACCGTCACGGCAGCCACAGTAACTCATACTACGTCGCGAGTGCTGTTCCGTATGGATACTAAACCCTATGCTCTGCCGAATCGAATAAAAGCGAGCGATGATGTTCATATTAAAACTGTGTACGTGTCTTGATGCCACCGCCGTATGTATGACTTCTTTGATGCTTTGATTCATTGTACCTTTACCTTTGTTGTATTTGTGATGCTGCTATGGTTCATATGCTAATCTAATGTATCTCTTTATGCTGCCCATGAGAATAAGTGGACATGCACAATGGTTTATTCTTAGTCAATGCGTCATACAAAACAAGGCACAGCGCATTTTGAACCCAACTAACACTAAGTTACTCTAAGAATGAAAACAGAGTAATATTAGATGCAGTGCACAGGTCTTGTAGATGTTCGTCTAGGGTAGAGGAAGGAACAGCAAATGAACGCCGACAAAGGATCCTCAAAGCAGTGACAATGATTAAATTGCGATCAAGCAGGAAAAGAATAGCAAAGCATCCCTGAAACACTACGCAAGAGCCGACTCCGACTTTTGTTGATGTCCGTGCAGTCCAGCTATGTAAACATAGTCATAATGACTGCGCCTGACCTCAGGATGCGCAAGTCCAATGTCATTACTAAATGAACGGGCATCCGGCTCAGTCATCAGACTTTCAAAGCCTTGATACTCCGACCCATCGCGATCGCAACCCACTCGCCTGGCGCAGTCGAATGACCTGACGCCATCGTCATCCCCGCGATCTGCGGGCTCCAGCACATATTCGTGATTTCAGCCGGTGCCGTATAAGCGAGAACTGGGTCCGCAAGGACTTTCGGTTTCTTGGATGAAGACGAAGGTGACGTTGCACCCCGCGGAGAGTTCTGGCTCCGTGAACTCGAGGATGGACGGGTTGCTGGTTGCGTGATGTCCCATAGGAGTAGTTGGCAGTCGTCCGCTACAAGTGTTGTATAAGCATTAGATAACGAAAGTAGAAGACTGGAAATGTTTCTACCTGCTGTTGCCAGTAACGGTTGGTCTGCTGAACCCCATCCTAGGGCGTTCACTGGTCCCTTGTGTGCCTTCAATTCAAGCACCGGCTGTCCTGGGCTCCTCATATCCAAGATCTGAATATCATTGCTGTCGATATGGAATGTGCTCATGTAATTCGCGTCCGCGGGGTTGAACGCAATACGAAGGAGAGGAGCTGTCGCAGGCCTTCCAGCAGCTGCAGCCGCCTGCGCCGCTACACTCGTTGGCTTAGGCGTCGGAGTCTCGTATAGGATAGTTGAGTGCTCTAGTGACCGAAGGTCGAACGCACGGAGCGAGCCATCTGCGCCGACGGACACGAATATGTCTGTTGACCCCGGTAGCCACGCGACGTCGTACACCTCACGGTCGTGCGCGATCAACTGTGTCACAGCCGTCGCAGTCTCGATATTCCAAACCGTGCATGTCGTATCGATTGAGGATGTTACGATCATCGATGGTGCTTTCTCGTTCCATGAGAAGTTCGTGATTGGCGCGCCGGTGTTACCTGGCTGTTGCACCTTGGACTGGGTAAGGGGACTATGTCAGATGTGGGTGATGCGCATCGATGAGATATGGCTAACGCACACCAGACAACGTACTCTTCAGCGTCAGGCGATGACCGCCGCCAGTTTGCTTCACATTGACATACCCACTCATCGGTCCTCCATTCGACGTGTCACCCGCATACTCCCAAACTCGTAACGCATCTCCTGAAGTCGCAAGTAGCTCTGTTCCATTACCGCCTGAAAGCTTCGATGCACTAGCAGGTTGCCATTGCACACTCGTCGCCGGGTAGCCATGATGCGCCTCGACGAGGGTCACGAAATCCGGGTAATCGTTGTAATCATCCTCAACGAGTACGCGCTCGTCTTGCAAGCCCACGATGGCGATTCGATTGCGAAAGTCTTCTGAGAAAGAGCCCAAAGCGAGCCTGAATGCAGACCGAGGTCGCATATGCTGTCCAGGAGCGGGTGTTTTGCACCAATCTAGCGCATAGACAGGCCCTAGGATTCTTCGAGATAAAAATTAGGGATCAAACTGAAGATTGAGACTGGACATACATGGTGCCTCGTAATTGAGCAAAGTAGTTTGGGTCATGGTGTTATCACTCCTACCCCTGCTTCAATGTGGTATCACGTATTCAGCGTCGTCGAAGGATATAACAGAATCCACGCCGGCCAGGCGTTGACCCTAAATGCCATTAATCGTGAGAACTTGAATTAGCTGACTATAATGGTGAATAAGTACTTCAAATTTCTCCTTTGCAGAAAGAATAACCCTCCGAGTCATTCCTTACATCATGAAGCATCAAATGACCGTCTTAGGCCCCAACAAAATTGACACGACAAAATAAATTGCAAAATTTGATTTAGAAACACTAAATTAGCGACAACTGGTATCGATCCAGTGACCTCAAGGTTATGAGCCTTGCGCGCTAAACCACTGCGCCATGCCGCTCTAGTTAAAGATCGAGCAAATTGTAAAAATATAGAGAATAACCTAAATATAGTAAGCTCTCTTCATTTAAAGACCTTCGGACTTTTAAATTTTCATCGAGGTACAAACTATTGTGTTACTTCATGTAAAGTGTGAAGAGTGAAGGGCTTCAGTAACTGTGCCTGCCAAAGGAGCATCGGAATTACTGGTATACAAATGATCTGTCACGATGGTACCATTAAATTTTGACAGTATATTCTATATGTTCCTGAATTCGCCAGATTGCGTGGCGTTGACCTCATCGGATCCATACGCCGCTAAGCATATAAGACAGAAAGCCTTCATTTCAACGAGCTAGAGCGATTTAGCCCACACTGGCAGCCTCTCGCAGTCCCTGCAAGGAAGCTCGCTAAAGCGCTAAGCTGAACTCAACTTGAAGTTAGTCCGAGTCATCGTGGCGGAGTTTAGAATTCGCGATCGACGGTATGCTGTGCCTTGAATCCTAGGACAAGGTGTACAGCAAACTAATATCGGGGTTCGTTCTTTCCCTCATCATCTCGAATTACCTCGAGACCATCCTACATCCATGGATATGTTCGACGACGAGAATCCAGCAACATTCATCTTTGTCGAAGACTTCCAGGCGTCGATACCATTACACTCATGCTGGTACGTCGTACTTTGCTCGACTATCCCTTCTTCACAATTATTCTTATCCTAGAGCGCAAATGCTGAATCAACGAATTATATTGTTGCTTAATAATTAACAAACCAGTTCATTCGAATCTCAATATGTGCTTGGGAACTTGAGCAAATTGTGTTTGTGGGCTTACCCTCTGCTAGTATACCTTGATCACGAGAAACCAGATAAGACTAGCAAAGGCCCATATAATATCATTGACAAGTACACAATCCAAGGTCGCAATTACTCAAACGCTCTAATACAGGACAATCGCATTTTCGGAAGAAATACAAAAGGACAGGCAACGGCCCGGGGTTAAACGAAGGGTGTTGGGGAGGGGCAATGGGACAGGATGTTTAGAGGGCGAAAGTGAGGATCTATCACATTTTCCTCGGTGAGTAACGATTAAGTATTGTACACATCTCATAGACGGCGTAAAGTACTAAGCTAGCTACTCTCCACTAGGCATTACAAAAGGGCACTCGCTCTGATCAACACTCCTCCCATGCAAACCAAGAACCCAAAAAATCTATGTATAAATGAGAGGAAAAGATTTTATGAAAACAACAAGAACCGCAACCGACGGCTGCACTTATTTAGATAAGCATACCACTGGACAAGGGGAACGCAGATGTGAGTACCCGATCATACGCATATAGTCAATGAAGAGAGAGGGACTCACGCAATTCCGGCAGTCTGCATAGTAGAAATGAATCCGCAGATCATGGCAGACATCGCAATTCTAGCAATGATCTTGCTCCTTGAGGGGGCGAGGGCACCGAGCACACCAATCTGGATACCAAGAGACCCGAGGTTAGCGAAACCGCAAAGCGCGTACGACGCGATGGTAAAGGCACGGGGCGTCAGAGGGTCGGAGCCAGTTTGGATGGCATGGAGATCTACGGGGACGATCAGACTTCTGGCAAGGCGCATGAAGACGGTAAGTAAGAACGCACCTGTATAAGCCGCAAACTCATTCGCGATGAGCTTAGTTGCGAGGATCTGCGAGACGCGGAGGATTTCCCCACGGGGAACACCCATGAAGAACGCGACTGGATAGAAGATGTACCCAAGGATGAGCTGAAGCGTGAGATGGTGAATGCCGAAGCCATGTCCGATCCAAGTCAGAAGACCGTTGATGGCAGCAACGAGCGACAAGATAGTCAACACGTTCGTCCTATACAGAGAGCCGGGGAAATTGACTCAGTCAGATCGACGTCGGCGCATTGGGAAAGAAGATGGGTGATCAGAAGCAGCCGTGCTCACAAAATCTGGCCAGCCACAATCACACCGAAGACACCACCCTTGCTGAAGGCATGCAGGGCGTTGGCGGGGCGGTCTCTGCCGTCCTCGTCACCACGGTCCACGACGACCTGTCCACGCGTAATGGGCTCCTCAGTCTCCGGGACGCGCATCTTGCTAATTGCGATGGACGCCGGGATCGACATGACCGACGACGTAACGAGATTCTGAGCGGGGACACCAAGCGCGATGTATGCCGCGAGGACTGAGCCGGAGATAGTGGAGAACCCTTACAAATCGAACATATGTGAGCATACGCACTGACCTCGGAGAAGGGGGAAAGAAGAAGAGAGACGCTCACCGGAGGTCATAGTAAGATGGAGCTCAGACTCCGTCATGATGTCGACATAAGGACGGACAAGACAAGCACTCTCGCCCTGACCAACCCAAGGTGAGGCGGCGGCAACGACTGCTTCCGCACCAGAAACGTTCATAATCTTGAAGAAGAACCATGCACTAAGAAGCAAACATCAGAGGCTTCATCAAACATGATGGAGCAACTACTTACAAGTTCTTGATGACCCATTGCATCACCCCAAGCTATCGGACACAGGTAAGAAAAACAAATTATTTTAAAACGAGACAGGAGCTCACGTAGTACAACATCTGCACGAAGGCGATGAAGAAGATAATGGTCCCAAGCGTATTCACGAAGAACCAAGACTTGTTGATGGTCTCAGTGTCGAAGAAGAATCCGGCACCAACGAGGCCCTGCTTCAAGAAGTCGCTCGCAAGCGTGGCAATCCATTTGAAGATGCTGAATCCAGCGCCTGACTTCAGCACAAACAGTGCAATTGCCTGCTGGATAAACAGCCCGACGATAACGGTCGGCCACGGGATAACCTTACGGTTCGTCGACGACAAGTAGAATGCGAACTGGAAGACAGCAAGGCCGAGCACGGAGATTGCGCGATCGCCATAATTTGTGTTCTATTAACATTAATCGTCAATTCGGGCACACAACGCTTTAGAATAAGAAATTACTCACAGCCTCGAGCTTGAAACCAAAGGCTGAGCCAAAGACGATTGCAAGCAAGCAAAGCCAGCCAATTGCAAGGCGAAGATAGTATGGCAAACGATACCATGGCTTCTGCACGCATGGCTCCCATATGGCGCTAACGGGCCTCGAGACAATACTCGCCGGGAGGTACCGGAAAGCGATGACCCTTGATGCAAGGTGAGTTGTAAGACTGAATGCATATCAAGGATAACTTACAAGATGAAGAACCAAGCGAATAAGGTCTGTACAATCCTATCAAGCTTTTAGTAACACTGATATATGAGCAAGGTTATGAGCAACATACCATCTGTGACGAGTGTCCTTCAAGACCGTAGCCGAAATCCACCAAGCAAGTATGAGAGCCGCAAGACCGCCCAGGATAAACGGCCGCAACTTGTTGTAAATGTTGTGCCTCCATCGACGGTCCTCCTCCACTTCCTCCTCATCCTTCTCGATCTCCTTCTCGAGGATCTGCTGCTCACGCTCGGCCTCAGCCTGGTGGGCCTTCTTCAGGCTATCGACGCTGCCTGAAGACCGCGAGGCGCGACGAGCGGGCTTCTCGTCCTCATGCTGAGGGGAGACGATCCCTGCCTCTGGGTCGGCGTTGTAGTCGAGGGTGTTGTGGGCGTAGCTCATGGCTGCTGCTTAGACGTTAAACACTAGCAAGAAGCCACTGCTGGAGTAACGAGCAGGGAGTTGTGGAGGACTGGGGATGCCAGGAAGATAGACATGTGCAACCTTGCTCTATTATAAGCAACTCGGGGCCTCTCTCGCATCAAGCTGTTATCGTCACCCGGTCGCTCCAGCTCGCTGCTGCCAAAAGCTGTAAGGGACCATGTGGAAACTGCAATCTGTAAACAATCTCCAATGTCTGAGATCGGTTCCTGCCCGCTTCCGATACGGGCATATGATACGCAACCATAAGGGCCCAGACAAGCTCTGTTTCGTCGCCGTCGCCGTCCCTTGCTGCTATATGTTTTAGCAACCTCCTCCCGAATCTGAACTTGTTCCTGGTCCCTCTTGAAAGCTCCTTTATCTATATGTTATCGGAAAACCAACTCACCTGTTATCTACCGATTAGGAGTCCCGACTCCCTCGTAGATAGCCCATACGGTTTTCCCATACGCGCCGGTCGGGTTCGAGGCGTTGCACGGTCGCCGACCGCCATATCTTATCTCCGTTACACCGAAAAGTTTATTTTCACTCTTTCCGCAATCAAAATAAAACTGTTTGTTTCTCTTATCAAATCTACACAGTGATAACGGTAAGGTACTGTACAAGTTTGAGATAACATGGTTGTATGAAATGCAATGTTGCATCTACTTCTGACTTATGACTGCTGTAATGACAAATATATAACACGTAACACGTATGAATCAAGAATCGCGATGGCAAATAGGTGTGCATATGATAGCTATTACTTATGGAAGAGAACCGCAAAAGCACGTTGGAAACAGAGTTTGAACACGAGTGAGAGAGAAAGGGAGTAGTAGAACCCACGTAGCAGGGGAAGGCATATGTAAATCATCAGCCGACGTCGAGGAAGCAAATCGGATCATGAGTCGTTGTCACTCGCCGCACTGTCACTTTCATCTTGACCCCACACAGCAAACGCACGCCGAGCAAAGCAGTCGTCACGAGAACTTCCGCGCACATGGCTTTTCTTTCCACTGGCAGCGACCCCTGCGCCATGCGTACCTGCGGCTCCGCCCGCAATCGCGGCGCTCGTGCTGCGATGCATCATCGGCGCATCTGCTGCTGTCGGTGTCTTCACATTCATGCTCTCTGCCTCGACGTCACGGTCACGCGGGATGCGCGAGCGCCCGCCGCTGAGGAGCTGGGGAGTGTGGATATGGTCCCGGTCTCCACGCTCGGCTGCATGCCCGAGCACGAGGCTCTCCGCACTCGATGCAGCAGTCGCTGGGATATTGTGTATGTGCGGCACGGGTGGCACACCATTGCTATTCCAGCTAACATGCCGTGGAGAAAGTCGTGGTGGGTGTGGGTGTGCGCCGACAAAGCGGTCGGGCGTCTCAATACCATCATGTGACTGCGCTGCAGAGAAGACTGAGTTGCCTTTGATCGCCATGGCGGCGACTCTTGCTTCACGGTCACCTTCTTCGTGAGCTTTCTGCATGGCGACCAGGTCTGTGCTCGACGGTACAGCAGAGGCCGCAGCAGTGCTGGAGTCATCGATGTCAAACTTCTCTTCCTCTTCCTCCTCGTCCTCGTCAGACACTTCGTCTTCCTCCTCATCATCTTCTAAAGATTCCTCAGTAAGAGGAAGATCAGATGATTTAGCAAGGACCGCACCATCTGCAGCCTGCTTCTTGTTATCCTTCTTGGGTCTGGCTGGGCCTTCCTCGACCACGACAAACGATTTCTGTCGCTCGCGCTCATTCCATTTGAGCGTGCGCGAGATTGCATGGAACCAATCTGTAGATTGCTTGTCCGCACAGACAGTGGGGAAAGGATATTTCGACGCTGTCACTTTGATATGGTCGCCCTCTGAGTAATTGATATCAGCACGCGAAACTTCCTCATGAATGGAGCGGACTCACGCTTCAACTCAACTCGGCCTCGACCGTCGAAAGACGCCCATGCCGTGCTGCGTGAATTGTAGGGTACACATATGCGAAGCTCCATGCTGTCCGGCAAGAGCATGGGACGGAAGGATAGAGTGTGCGGACATATCGGTGAAATAAGGATAGCAGGAATTTCGGGATGTACAAGAGAACCTCCAGCGGAGAGCTATTTGTTTCCGTCAGATCCGTGATGATCATCCCAGTACTAGACAAAGCTCACAGAATATGCAGTTGATCCAGTCGGCGTTGAGATAGTCAAACCGTCCGCCTGCACTGTTGTCATATGGTGCTCGTCGCCTAAGCAAATTTGCAATAAGCGAAACGGATCCAAAATATATGAAAATTGCACTAACCGAAGAGTTCCAATAATGACATATAAGGACTAGGACCACGGTCGACCACAAGGTCGTTCAGGACCTCGAAGCTCTCAACGGGTCTCGTCGAGAAACACATAATTTCTTTGTCCTTCTTACTCTTCTTTCCATCCTTCACTGCATCGTTCGCACTCCATCCGCCCTCAAGAGCTTCCCAACCTCCTTCCTCCAAGTTCTTCATCAAAATCTCGCCCGTATCTGCTTTCTTGACCGCTCGCCGTCCTTTACCTGGCTCAGGCGCTATCGCGCGATAGACGGTACAAGTGAAACGCATGCGTAAGTTGACGCGGATGCCGTTCTCAATCGCACTGTCCATGACGGCGGCGTAGTCTGCGAAATCAAAGTTTGTGAGGAAACCAAGCGAGCCCAAGGCGAATGGTAGGACTGGCGGGACGATTCGTTGGAAAAGCCATGACGTGAAGAGCACAGTTCCATCACCACCAAGCTAGAGACAAAGGTAAATGGCCATAATTTCTAGCAAGCAGAATTGTGCATACAGTAACCACAAAATCGAATAAATGCGGGTAGCGATTACACATGTCGCTTGTCCAATAGCGAAGTTGCCCTTCTTCTTGCATGGAATAGTCGGACCCATTGTTGCTTGATGTCATTGAGGACAGTGAATTGCTACTTGACGAGCGCCGGCGCGGGAACGGGACAAAGAACTCGGGGTGCTCTTTCTTGATGCCCTCAGCATCAAAACGCTTTGAGTATCTCAACTGGTTATCAACGTAACTGAAATGTAGTGAGTTAGGTCTGTGTATGACGCATTTGAGTAGACAACGCATACACCACAAGTCCTCGACCGCCATTACGATGCTTTGCCATCAAGTAAAGTGCCAATTCACGAGTAAGCTTGATAAGACGATTGTCCCGTGCTTTTGTGATAATGAGTACACTTTGAATATTCGAGCGTACTCTGGCACGACCTAAAAATAAACAAGTGAAGATCAGCATTGTGTGGAAAGTAATAACGAGTTTAATATGTCGTTGCCATCGTGGCATTGAATGGTGGAAAAGAAGCTAGAAATACTGCTGGACTCACCAAGCTGCTTGCTCATCTCCCTCACACCCACGGCCGTTTCAGCAAGCTGGCGTGTCAAGTTTCCAGCGTTGTCTTCCTCCTCATCGAAGTCGGACGGTGAACTGCCAGGCGAGCTGCCGTATGCGAAACCCATCTCGCTCGATGGAAGCCTTTGATGGTTGGTGAATACTGGCTGTCCGATGCTTTTAGGAGGTGGGTGTGGTTTGTGATGAAACGTCGGGTGTTTGGCCGTTGACGGCGAGGCGTCGGGCCCGTTCTGCAGACCCTTGGCTACCCCGACTGTGCCGGATCCATTTGAGTCACCCAAAAATCCCATACCACTCTTGCCCAGCTTCAACCAGTCCGTCAACGACACACCCTTGTCAAGATGCGAGTGCACAAAGCACGGCGACTTTGGTTGATATGCAGCTGCCGGTTGCTGTTGGCTCTGGTGAGAGTGTGAGAGGTGGTGTGTGTGCGACTGCTGGGATTGAGATTCGGATTTCTTGGAGTTCAGATAAGGACGTACATGAGCCTGAGACGCCTCTAAATGTCCTTGAGATGGTTGTAATCCATGTAGGTTTTCCCGCTGTGTGTAGGTGTCTGAACCGGAGCTGGAAACCCCAATCGCGTTCACACTTGCATTTGACATCTCGCCGAACTTGTTACTCGAACCAGATTGCGTGTACATGCCGCTTGATGACACAGGCTGCGCACTGCCGGCCGATGCTTGCGTGGAATTATGTAGCGTCTGAGGTTGCTGGGAGGTTGCTGAGTGAGACAATAACTCTGCGCCCTGACTGGATTGTACCGTTTGGGCACCATGACCAATAGCACCTTTGCCGACGTTGGGCGACTCAATGTTGTCAAGCTGGACGTCCGGCGCCCATTCTTGTGCCCTGTCGCTGTCGATGAGCAAGCTCGTCGGGCGACTGTTGCGCCTTGACGATGCGCCGGAGGAATCAGGGTGGCTCGCGCCAGCGCTTGAAAGTTCGGAGAAAGAAGAAGAGGCGGATGACATCGTGGGCGTCGAGGGCGGTGTTGAAAACACGTCGAAGTCGTCGTCAAAAGAGTCTTGTGAGGGTTTGGGAGAAAGAACTGCCGCTGCTGTTGAGTTGGTGCGGAGTCTGAGTAGGTTTTGCAACATAACAAGTCTGTTGACTATTCGCTGGCTATCGTCGTCGATGCCAACGTTGAGCACACAGTCTTCGAGGTTTGAAGGATGAAGAGGGCGAAGGGGTTGAAAAATAGATAGTTATGCAGTCCTTGTCGACCTAGCCGTTTTATTGCTGCACATCATTCTACTGAAACTCGCTACTCTGCCTGCTAGCACATATGCACGCATCGATGATATCGCCCAGACGACGTGCGGCTGCGGCTGCCGGCGCAATCATATCACGACGTCCAACCTTTCATCTCCAGTCGATATATCGCAATCAATGGAAGTCCGGCCAACCAGGGATTGTTGCTCTTTTCCAAGAGAAAAGGTACTTCGCTAACGTGCACCAATCCCAGCCATCAACTCAACGCTGGCAGACCATTTTGGCTCATGCTGTATCTAAGCTGTTGATGCCGACAGGATGATCAAGTTAGTAGCCTTGACGACGTCGACGGTAAAGGGACAAAGAAAGGCACGGATATGCAAATGTGTTTAAAGTTTGTAGAAAGCTGATGCATCTTCGCTGGTGTTGATTGGATCAGCATTAGCATCCACTCACGACTCAAACTTGAAGATGCCTCCGTTCTCGCGAAGTACATCAATCTCTAGGACATCAGGATCGTGTTATATTGAACATCTGTATCTTGAAGATATACATGTATATGAACTATATAGCTGAACTATATAGCCATCCGCTGGTCAAGATTCCCCGCCATCGAAAGGCGACGATGATCAAGGACTTTTCATTGATGGCGCTGGCAGACTCTTCACACTCGGAAACACATGCACTACATCAGTGGCTAAGCTAGCGGTATTTCAAAGGCTCTTCAACTCTGAGTCTACGAAGCACATAAAGGTAGGACTACCTACAAGTCAGCCAAGAAGTATTACGCGGGACCTACTCCGACGTCGATCCTTCTCGGTCGCTGAATAAACGGTGGACCGGGAGGGGTTTCGTTCCTTAGACAGAGCTGCCCACTCCTTGGCAACGGAAGCAAAGGATCCGAAGGTACATGCCAAGAGATCGACAGGTAATTGCAATTGGCCAGATAATGAATGGGTTGCCTGCTGCCTGTTGCCATCATAAAGTTACCTCTCAACCGGTCCACACGCAGCCCAGAGACGGCGCACAGATTATAAAAAAGAAGCTTGCTTTGTTGTCGGTGCAGCAAAACCAATATAACAGCGGTTGTGACCAATTTATGCTTGAGAAAAGAGCTCCTTTATGCCAGTACCAGGAGCAGCTTGCGCAGCATTAGCGAAAGTCACCCGATAGAAAGTAAAGCAGCAATTTGAAACGAGGAGTGGCAAGTGATTTCTTATTCATGGCGGCCCAGAAGAAACTACAAACGAACATACATACCTAATAACCCAAGTCTGGAGTAGCATCTGAGTCCGTAGAATACTATTGTATCTCCGACCTATTCATGCTGAGCGACGCAAAGTCATCCATGAGCGACTGCATTCGCCTAGTCACGGTCGAACCGGACATAATTGTATCGTCGTCATGAGACGTTGGCGTCTTTAGCATCGAAAACAAGATAAGAACATCACATGGAAAAGACCGTCTGGGACGGGGGTAAAGCTCCTTTTCCCTGAGTGGATTCATAGTCCTCAGCAAAAGACTCGATAGTAGCTGACAAGATTTGAACTGCAAGATGGGCGCTGGATCCGTCAATGTCATTGATATTCATGTGGGATGGAGATATTGAGCGCACCTGAGGTTGACAGCTCCCCACAACTTGAAGATGAAACTTCACCATCCTTCTACTAGTATACGTAAGTCCTGGCCTGCGATCTGCGTATTCATGTCTCTGCTTCACCTCCATGTACGAGCAAAGCAGGTTTTCCGAGACTTCGCGCAATGAAGCGTGTGTTTTAAGGTCAAAACATTGTGGTCATATGCTGTAGCACCCGCATGATGAGATTCAATATATAGAACTTGCAGGAGCGCGCAAACGACACTCGGCGCTGTGTTCGACGTAGAGCAATAATAGAATGTTGTTGCGGACTTGCTTTGCTCCCACTCTTGTCAACCATGTCACCACCCGGTGAGTTGGGTTGAGATTCCATCGTCATCTCCAATATGGCCAGAGTGCATTGAACAGACTTCTTGCAACGCAGAGCATTGTACTGGGAGCCAACGGAGCGAATACAAAGTCGAAGTGAAGTGCAAAGAGGGCGGGAGGATGAGGGGTGTAGCCAAACATGGGACAAACAAACTTACAATAGACACGCGTCCAAATCGGGACACACAAAAGTCTGTTCTTTTTTTAAGACCATAATGGCCTATGCAATCTGGTGGACACTTCAAAGTCAGAGCTGTCGATGGCGCGTAGCTATGCATCTTCATATCCCAAGTTTATCGCGGACTCTCACCTGCCGTCGTCTGGCACGTCAACCTCCTTGATCCCAACACCTCTTGCTGGTCAAGCTATAAAATTACAGCTGGTCTGCTAGCTATATCGTATTCTCCCCCGCTCACCTTTGCTACTTTCTTTGCTTTCCCGGCTCCGATTTTGCACTAGAAAGATCCTCTCATTCTTTTGAGGACCTAAGGAACTTGCGCAGATTTGCGTACCGACATTCGTTTAAGACGGACAACACTCGCTTATAAACCCGTTCTTTCCCCGAGATAAAAGTCGCCCCCAGGCAACGTGCAAAACTATAATGCAAAAATTTACACTCCTTAGGGGAGCTATTGCATTAGCTGCTGCTCTCTCTTCTGTCTGCGCTGCACCCGTGAACAAACGCGACGATGCTCCGAAAGTTGTATTTGCCCATCATATGGTCGGGAACACTTTCCCGTACACTGTCGATGACTGGGCGGACGACATCGCCCTCGCAAGTGCTAATGGTATCGATGCCTTCGCTTTAAACATTGGCACAGATTCGTGGCAGCCAACACAGGTTAAGAATGCGTAAGTCACCTTCCCCTTAAAGATCTTCGCATACTTACCAAGCTTTCGAAACACAGCTTCACCGCAGCTCAGCAATCGAACGCAACATTCAAAATGTTCATTTCTTTCGACATGACGTACGTTATTTCATTAACTATGAGAGTCTGATTTGACGACCATTCTTAGTGTGCTTCCTTGCGCTTCTCCTGCTGATGCTGCTGCACTTCGTAATTACATCACTGAATACGCAAACCACCCTGCACAGTTCAAGTACCAAGGGAAAGTCTTCGCCTCCACTTTCTCAGGTGAAGGCTGTACCTTTGGCCAAGGCAATGCTGCACAAGGCTGGAAGAGTCAGTTTACGGACCAATTGACGGGACCCAACTCCGTCTTCTTCGTGCCGAGTTTCTTCGTTGATCCCGCTACCTTTAACCAATATACCTCAATAGACGGCATGTTCAACGTAAGTATTTCTTCCCTTTCTCGTTCAAAGCCTCCAACTTATGTCTTGTCTTGGGATGTTGGACTTGCAGTGGAACTCTGCTTGGCCGATCCAGGTGACCACGAACAACTTTAATCAGCTCGTTCAGAAAGCCGGAGCTGCAGTTGGCAAACTTCTCGGAAACACACTCATGACGCAAATTAGCAAGGTTGTTCAGGGTGTCACTTCCTCTTTGGATTCTGACCATCAGTACATCAATGCGCTGGGTGGCAAGACATACTTGGCATCTGGTACGTATCGTTGAGTTACCAAATTGCAAGTTAAAATCACTAACTAATCGTTTTAGTCTCCCCCTGGTTCTTTACACATTACTCCCCCCAGACATTCAATAAGAATGTGAGTAGCTTCCATCTAGTATCATGACACAAATTCTCAAGTTAGTTACGTTAGTTCATCTACCTGACCGACCAGCTTTATCCCACCCGCTGGCAGTCAGTTATCTCTTCCAGAGACCAGATCCCTATGGTCGAGGTGATCACCTGGAATGACTTTGGAGAGTCTCATTACCTTGGACCAATCAAGGGCTCTCAGCCGAACTCGCAGGCCTGGGTCGACGGCTTCGATCACACTGCATGGCTCGACTTAACGAGCTACTTTGCTACCGCTTATAAGACGGGCTCTTACCCGGCTGTCTCGCAAGACAAGGTTTACCTGTGGGCTCGCCCTCACCCGAAAGATGCAAACGCACCGGACCCGGTTGGAAAGCCAGCAAATTTCGATATCGTACGTATTTCTATTGATGTATGCATGAAACATTTACTTATTCAAATTATATAGCTTGAGGATGCTCTCTTCGCTGTTGTTCTCGCATCAGCTCCCTCTCAAGTCACTGTCTCCACTTCGTCGTCCAACACCAAGACCATGAACGTCCCTGCCGGTCTCACACAGCTCTCCCTCCCTCTCTCCGCTGGGGACACGATGAGCGCAACCCTTAGCCGCAACGGGCAGACAGTCGTCTCTCTAAAGCCGCAGAACTTTACCTTTGATGGCCAGCCGCAAACCTACAATTATAACGCTTTCGTAGCGATGGCGAAGAGCGGACCTAATGCCTCGCCGGCGCAGTGAGAAAGATATGATCACTGATCCTTCTTGAAGTAACTTATTTCTCTGCGCCGTGCGCTTTGACTTCGTTCTTGTCCATTTGATGCGCTCTTCGTATAAATCCGTAATGATAGCTCTCTAAGATGATTGTTGTACAGCCTCTTGGGTGTATTGATGTTGTAACTCATATAGTATAGATTGTACTCCTTAATAGCTAGATCACATCAAACTCACTTTGCTCGTGTTGCACTTATAAAAAGGACTGGACCTGAACTCTGTGCCAATGATCAAGGTGACACCGATGACTCGGACCGCCTTCAATCAAAAGAAGTACAGCACCTGCTTTCGAGACTTTCGCATTAGAGACGCATAAACACATCATTGTAAGTTGGCTAAAAGTTGGTAAACGTTCCTCCTAAAGGACAATTATGTTCGAGTTCTGTCTCTAGTATTCTGTCTCCCCTTAAGTAGAAGTCTCACGCTTACTACATAGTACTATCCGAGTCTGAGGCTCAAACCGCGACCGCCATCATGCTTCCATTTCACCTCAATGCACTGTCCTCCATCAAGAAGGAGCAACACGCCGTAAGAATTCCGCCTTTTTGGCCGCTCAATTGATATTTTATCCCACACTGTGGCTTCTGTTTGCGTGCGGCTGTTTGAGTTATGTACTGACCGGTCGGCGCACCATTCAGGTAAAACTTACTTCGTTGCATGATTTATTATCAACTTTTATATTATTAGCTTGGGGACTTTCTCTGCATCCTTAAAGACTCGTTGGAGCCTCTTAACATCCCCAGTCACTTCGAGATCTGTTGTAGCTTGGTGGTGCAGTTTTCTTCGAAATGGCTCGGGATCCCACTTTCCCACTCATCCCTATACTCAACTTCACTGGGTTCTTCTTGACATTGATACCTTTCTCCACTAGTGCTCTGCAAAGATGGAATACTGGGATATGTATGCTGGCGATCTACGTTTCTATCATGTGTCTTTTCCTCGCTATTGACACCATCGTCTGGGCTAATAATTTCAACATTATTACACCCGTTTGGTGTGACATAGGTGAGCCATGCCTCGGGTCTTCTTCAAATTCTGGACGAGTTTCTAAATTGCTGAAAATATGTAGTGACGCATGTGGGTATCGCTTCACTTGTGGGCATTCCTGCCTGTACGCTAGTCATAACTAGACGGCTTTGTAAAATCATTCAACGCCGGACATTTGTAATTAGCAAGAGATCTGTGAGTCCATCCGTAAATCTTTGATTAATAAGTTACTCACATGCATACCAAGAAACGAATCGAACTCATATTTGATCTTTGTATCACTATTGGATTTCCGGTAGTCATTACAATACTGTGTAAGTCATTCCCATCTGTATATAGTATGCTGCGACTAATTTACAGAATCTCTAGATTACGTCGTGCAGGGGGCGCGTTTCGTAGTATTTGAGGAATTGGGATGCAGTCCTATCGAACTCGATTCGGGATTGACCATTATTCTGAGTAATGTGTGGCCGGTTCTTCTCCCTGCGATATCCATCCTCTTCTATTCTTGTGAGTCGATGTGGATGTTCTATCTTCCTCAAATTTCATTAATAGCTGTTCGTATATAGCCCGTGTCCTTTGGTTTTTCTATCGCCAGCGAAAGGAAATTGATGAATTTCTCGACTCCAACCAGACCCTCAACCGCGCGGACTACTACCGGATAATGGCAGTAGGCTGCATGGATGCATTGATATTACTACCGATCGGGATCTACAACATGGTTGTTGACGTTCTTCAGGGACGCCCTCTACCGTTCTGGACAGGGTGGACATTTGTGCATACAGACTGGGAAGCATTTGGACTGCCGACGAGTTCATGGGACATGAGTATTTGGAACAAGCTCGTCGTGCGATGGGACGAAGTCATTAATCCCGCCCTGGCCATCGTTTTCTTCTTAATCTTCGGCTTGACGAAAGAAGCCCGCGCGAACTACTGGAGCGTGTTATATTTCTTTCTGAAGCCATTAGGAATCAAACCTCGGACAAAAGCGAAGGCGGAAATATCAACAGCTGTATTTCATACCAATACCTACGGCTCATCCCGTACTAATTCGTCCGAGCCAAGGTAAGTGGCATTAATTTGTTATCGGGATTCTGTTGATATAATGTCGCTATCAGTGATTTATCGGAGACTGAGGAAGGCGGCACAAAACCCGTCTTCTTCAGTACGCTCTCTCTATCAGAGAATAGTGGGACAATCTCTCATGATGTTATTCAACCGCCCTCGGATTTAGAGAAAGCCTCATAGTAATAATCATATGTACATGTATGCAGCTATGTACTAATATTATTCCTTGAAGGAAGAGAAGAACCACGATCGTTAGCTACTTCAACGACAGGTACACGAATATAGCCAGAGTTCTCTAAATCCTTAGCTCATAGCTTGTAGTTCATTATAATGGTTGCCATAATACTATGTATCTAGGACATTTGATACGTCAAATTCGGCTACGAGGCTTCAAGTTGTGGGCCGCCGGAGGCGGCATTACTCTGCCAGTGATGGCCGACGCGCGCCCTACTTTCTGCAGTGTCAGGGCCCTTTCCGACTTTCATTGCTGCTGAGAACCGACTCACCATCATGGAGTATGGGAAAGTGAGTATGCGTTCGTAACACAGATACAGTGTTTGAGTATTTATAATATGATGAGGAACACAAGGAAGCCGACCTCAAACATCATCGTACAAGTCCGAACTTGATAAGTTTGAAGGTGTCACTTTGAGAGCCCTGCCTCTTGATATCAAAGCTAAAGTATCGAGGCTTCCACTTATCGGTATATCCGAGCTTTGTGCTGTACAATCATCAAATTTTGATGACTCCTTTCCTTCATTGTTATAAAGCGGATCGGATATATCATTATGACCAGGAACCCGATTTTGAGCTGAGGATGTTAGAGTACAATACCGGTTCAACCCGGATTATATAATATAATTTCCTTTTTCATACATTTCAAATTAAAATGGACTCTTAAAAGTTTTCCTTGCATGTATGCTACCTCATCGCTATTGCATAGCGCTGAGGTATGTCTCACTTTATATTCGTCTTTATTTCCTGCGCTAATTGTCATGTATTTAGTTCTATATATTATAGGTAACTAAATACATCCTCATCGCTATTGCATAGCGCTGAGTTCTATATATTATAGCTCCCGCAGGTTATGAGCCTTGCGACGCTGTCAGCGTAAAAGCAGTAGTGCATCAATCGAACATCCGTACTATCACCAAAGTCTAAATCCTAAGTACAATGACCTCACCTACCGGCTCGGAAACAGACAAGGATGCCAAGGCAGCGCAAGACGCGAGCCAAAGCAACCAGATGGACGAGATCGAGCGCCAGAAGATCGGGATCGACCTGATCAAGAAGGCGCTATACGGGGGAGGCAGTTACAAGCCGCAACCGGCTAAGAACGGTCAGCTTAAGGAAATTGGGTGGGATGTCTGGATGTCGAATGTATTGGTGGCATGGTCGGAACATTTCGTCAGGGAGGTCGGACTAGGTTTGGACCCATGTCCTAAGATTAGCAAGCTTCCAACGGAAGAAGAAAGAGAATCACTCCTAATGTGGAATCAGATGGACCAAAAGGCCAAGACCATCATACAACAGGGTCTTTCCATGGAACACATCAAGCTAATTCAAGGGGCACGCACGTCACACGAGATGTACCGAAAGCTCGCAAGGAACTTCGCGAAGGACGCCCAGCTGTCACCGGCGATGGCCCTAAGCGAAGTATGCGTCCACAAATGGGACCCCCAGTCTTCGACGTTCGATGAGAACCTTCAGTACATTCAGGGTCAGATCGAAGACTTACGACAGTACCCTGGCACGAAGGAGGAGCTAATCGACCTTATTCAGTCGGTAGCCATCCTTAATTCGCTTCCACCCGAGTGGGAAAGCATTCGAAGCGCCATATACAACACGGCCAATATCGAATTAGAGAACGTAATTCTCACCGCTCGGCGCCACGCGCAAGCGACGGGCTCTGGAAACGGCGATCAAGCCCTGGCGATCAAAGTAAAGGGTCTGGCTAAAGCAAAGGGTAAAGCCAAGAAAGGGAAGACTGTATGCGAGAACTGCAAGAAGACCGGTCACACGAAGGCTTCTTGCTGGTCTAAGGGTGGCGGCAACGAGGGCGGCGGACCGAACAAGAACAAGTTTGGTGATGGAACCTCCGGGGACACCGGGAAGGAGTCGAAAAAGGGCAAAAGTGCCTATTCAATAACGGCAGACAATGACGATGACGACTTCTCAACCAGTGATGCGTCGGCTAACGTCTGTACTCTGGGGCCGAGCCCCACTTACTCCCCTGAACTCTCGCCTCCCTCTGAGGAAAGCGAAGAGTGGTTACCATTTCCAACGATATTGCCAACCGAGCGCGCAAATGTCATCAAAGTAGCGCCAGCCACGCCCGCGGAACACTCCCAGTGGGTTTTCGACACGGGGGCTTCAGCCAGCCTAACCGGCGATCGGCAGTGTCTTCACGACTACCAGCCGATTCCGCCCATACCCGTGGGAGGCTTTGGAACTGCGATGACCGCCCAAGCGATCGGGAAGGGTCGAGTGAAGCTTCGATTCAATCCCGGGGAGGAAGAGACAACCCTGAGTCTGGGAAATGTACTCTATGTCCCCGAGGCTGCGTGCAATATTATTTCCGCAAGCCGTCTGCTGAATTCAGGCCTGTCCTTTGCTAGCACCCGAGATGGTATTAAAATTACACACAATGGTACCCTACTCGCGCGTGCGGCTCGAATTAATGGTCAATTTATTCTCAAAAATGCAAAAACCACGCTTATTCGGGCGAACTGCAGTGACTGAACTGCCCTTTCAGGAATGGCACCTTCGGTTCGGGCACCTAGGCAACACTTACCTAAGGAAGCTAATCGAGAAGAAGATGGTAGAAGGACTTACTGTGGACAAAAATACACTCGGCGCGCCGGCACACTGTCAATCGTGCGCAATTGGGAAGATGGCTCGTCAACCATTCCCGAAATCCAAGTCCAGGGCTACGCGCCCACTGGAACTGGTGCACTCCGACCTAGCCGGGCCACAGAAGGTTACGTCCCGTAAGGGATACCGCTACATCTTGACGATCACGGACGACGCCACCCGATTTACGTGGGTGTACTTCCTACCCGATAAGGGTGCCGCCCCGCTTGTCTTCCAGGAGGTGATTCCCCTGTTCCAACGACAATATGGATACGAAATTAAGACCATACGTACTGATCAAGGGGGGGAGTTCCTAAACCAGAAGATGACCCAGATATGCCGTCAGTACGGAATAGTGCAGCAAACGTCAAACGCGCACACTCCGCAACAGAACGGCGTAGCCGAACGCCTGAATCGGACGCTAGCCGATAAGGTTAGGTGCATATACGCAGACCAACCGAACATACCCGCCAACCTCTGGCCCGAGGTGTTCTCACACATTAATTATTTACGGAACCTATCGCCTACCTCGGCTCTCGCCAAGAAGACGCCTTACGAAGCTCTCCACGGCTCGAAGCCGAATGTGTTAGACCTTCGTCCCTTTTGGGATGAGGTAATTGTGCACATCCCAGCAATCGAAAGGGCGAGCAAACTAAGCCCACGAGGCCGCAGTGCGCGTTTCATTGGATTTCCTGAAGGAATTAAGGGCATATTGTATTATGACCCGAAATCCCGTAAGGTATCCACCTCCAGGGACTTCGTGTACCCCCGCGACCCATTTGCATCCGCTCAGGGTCCTGCCTCGATCGAGGGGGGGAGTACCCCAAAAGGGGATGAGGACGATCTCACGTACCCAGATGCAGCCGAATCAAATGCAAACAAGCCGAACAACTCAGTTTCTCCGCCGGTCACGGAATCAAATGCGCCGCCGGCTGAGCAGCAGCAGCAACAGCAGCAAACCAAAAAGTCTAGGCCTCGTATCGATTACGGCCCAAAGACACGCACGTCCTCGCGTCTCATCGAACGAGCGCAGGCGCAGCAAACAGATCAACACTCGGATTCGGAACCACCCGAACTGGTTACGGAACGAAGCCAGGAGATCGGTGGTGAGAACTCCATAGCCCACTACGTATACTCGAATATAGTAGTGGACGGTCGAGACCCGCTCGATTATCGGGAGGCGACAGCCGGCCCGAATAAGGAAGCTTGGATGGAATCGATGAGAAAAGAACTCAATAATATGGAGCGACTCCATGTTTACGAGATAACCGAATTACCGTCAGGCCGTAAGGCCATCGGCTGTAAATGGGTATTCAAGACCAAACGAGGAGCCGACGGTGAACCGAAGGAGCTCAAGTCTCGATTGGTCGCCCAAGGATTCACGCAAAAATACTTGATCGACTACAATCAAGTACATGCTCCCGTGGCTCGAACGGGGTCAATTAAAATTTTGGCCGTAATTGCCGTCCATTTGGGGCTGAAGGCTCACCAATTGGATGTCAAAGCCGCATTTCTTCACGGGGAACTCAGTGAAGAAATCTATATGCGGCAACCGCCCGGTTTCGAGGACCCGAGCAAGAAGGGTCACGTACTTCGGTTGAAGAAGTCTATTTACGGCCTCAAGCAGTCTGGACGCGTATGGAACCAGCGCTTCGATAAGGAGCTGAGGGCCTTAGGCTTCTCTCGCCTCATAGGCGACCCTTGTGTCTATATTAGGCGATCCGGCTCGCAAATTTCCATGCTGGGACTTCACGTTGACGACATGGAGTTCTTTTGCTCGGATGACGCAGCTGTGCCGGAGTTCATCAAACTTCTTGGGGATCGTAATATTGAACTGGTTCACGTTGGGCCACTTACCTACATGCTAGGGGTAAAATTTACATTCGATTATCGCCTCCAGACAGTCGGAATCGACCAACACGGCTACATAGACGTGTTACTTACCCGATTTGGAATGAACGATGCCAAGCCGGCACCGTCCCCGTTCCCTTCGGGTGTCAAGCTCACGAAGGACGACTGTCCGCGGACAGACAAGGAGATCAGCGAAATGAAGAATTACCCATATCATGCATTAATCGGCAGCCTACTCTACTTGACAGTTTGGAGCCGGCCCGATTTGGCCTATCATGTTAACGCGCTGGCTCAGTTCTCCTCGAACCCCGGCAAGCGCCATTGGGAACTCGGGAAGCACGTACTTCGCTTCCTAAAACACTCTCGCGACTTTACCCTTATCCTCAAAACGGATCCAAAGGGACCACTCCTGACCGGCTATGCTGATGCCGACTGGGGCTCTAGCGAAGGTCGCCGTTCGACGACCGGCTACGCATTCACCCTAGGCTCTGGTGCCGTTACCTGGCAATCAAAGAAGCAGCCTACCGTGGCACTTTCGTCTGCCGAGGCCGAATACATGGCACTCTCGGCTGCCACGCAGGAGGCCCTGTGGCTCCGTTCCTTACTTTCTGAATTAGGTTTCCCTCAACGGAAACAAACTACCATTTATTCTGATAATTTAGGCGCTATTTCTTTAACCGAAGACTCGGTGCTCCACCAGCGTGTCAAGCACATTGACATTCGCCACCATTTCATTCGTGACCATGTCACCAATGGATCGGTGAAGGCCAAGTACTTGCGTACCGAGGATCAACCGGCGGACGCGCTAACCAAAGCGCTTCCGAAGGCCTCGCACTCCCGTCTATCCTCTATGCTTGGTGTGAACCGGCCTTGAGGGGGGGTGTTAGAGTACAATACCGGTTCAACCCGGATTATATAATATAATTTCCTTTTTCATACATAACGCCCCGAGGGGCCTGCGTTGCGCAGGCATAACCCGAGACCTCCTCGGGGCGTAAAAGGAAATAAAAAAAATTAATTAAGGCTTCACTGCCATCCGCACCGCTGTCCTTGGCTCTCTTTACGTTCAAGTTGCTGCCACTTCAAGTTGGTTGTAGTAACCTTTGTCCCATTTTTTTCTTTCTCTGCCAGCCAGCCCAGAGCATTGAGGGGTATGCAGGCCTATCACAGTAAATTAAGTTAGCTATAGTAACTACTTGGCTTTTCAATAAATGCCCTGTTAAATGGATCCATAATCTTTGTCAGAATTGTGTACAAGTCAACAGCACTCAACTTGCAAGGCATCTTCAAGTTGCACTTTAAGCTTTTAGTTTCAATCACTCAAGACTCGGATCACACAAGTATGATGCAGAGGGTGGGATTTGTTGCATGCTCCCCACAAAAAAAAAAAAAAAAAAAAAAAAAAAAAAACTATTCTTCCCATTGAAGGGAGGATGTGGATAAAAAACCACGTCAGCCTTGGGGGGGATAACCAGCACCCAAGTTTAGACCGAATTGGGTCTTGCTGAACGCGAAAAAATCCCGGTAGCAAGTGTCGGACTTGCTCCACCACCATCCAGAATCCTACTTCTACTCAACTCTACGCATGTTTCCCCGTCGCAGAGGCCGACTGCCCGTTAAGGGACAGCCAGTCAGTGCATTACTGCAGAGCCGGGCATGCAAACGCGGCCTGGGTATACGAGGTGGCCGCTGAACTCGTCGTCCCAGCGGCCGTCCGAAGACCTAATTCTACACGCATGTTTCCCCGCCACAGAAACCTCTTCCCCCCAGGAGGTTCAGCACTCTGCAATTCCACGAAACCGGGTATGCAAACGCGGTTTGGGAGTACGAGGTGGCCGCCGGTCGCGGGTGTGTGTTGCCCCGCATGGGGACCGACGGCCGTCTTCATCACGCTATCCGCGGTGCAGAGGGTAGCATTGCTGCGACCATGACGGCGTACAGACATGACGTTCACAGTGGCTGAAGTACACAGGATATACTGTGGGCAGGGTAGCAAGGAAAGTACGAGCACACCGATGTCGAACGTGGTGGTATGACTCGGTGGCTCGACTACCCGTTGGTAGGGGTTCTGGTAAAAAGGCGCTGAAGGACGAGTACCGACATGCTGGATGCTGGAGTCGGTGGCTGGAAGTCAACGATGGTAGAGGGGGGAAGC
The DNA here is from genome assembly GCA_910574555.1 of Trichaptum abietinum. Taxonomy (NCBI): domain Eukaryota; kingdom Fungi; phylum Basidiomycota; class Agaricomycetes; order Hymenochaetales; family Trichaptaceae; genus Trichaptum; species Trichaptum abietinum. The sequence goes on along the minus strand of CAJTBE010000005.1, from coordinate 2,481,435 downwards.
CAAGAAGTGGCATTGCTGCGACCATGACGGCGTACAAGCATGACGTGCACGGTGGCTGAAGTACCCAGGAGATGTTATGGACAGGCCCCAGGGAGAGTACGAACACACCGATGTCGAGAGTGGTGGTGAGACTCGGTGGATCGACTACCCGTCGAAAGGGTCCATGCTGGCGGAAGAAGTTGGTCGTGGTGGAGGTAGGAGGCCAAGAGGTGGAGTTGACGCCCAGCCATCGACTCCTTTATACCATCTGAATTTGTGGCGAACAAACAGACGCTTTGGGCTTGTTATTTCGTTGTGGACGGGTGTCGTGCAGTGCTTATCCAGGTCAGAGGAGAACGGATAATCGCCGGTGCTTGTCACCTATGCGCCAACCGTCCAGCCTCAAATCCAGTTCGAGAGGGCGGTCCGACTTACCAGAAGCCGGCAGTGATACCACAGCCAGAAGTGTGTAACACAGCTCGATTTTAACCAGGCTGCCTGGTTAAAATCGAGCTGTGGTCCAGGCAACCATTGTGTTCCGTCAACTCTTGATAAGGTTGCGATGTACTACGTTGGCTTCTATTGGCTTCCAATAGTCCAATTCGTACAGTACCTACAAATTCTCCGCCTATTTGTAAACGACGCTCACCGTGACGATGTTGCGGTGTCATAATCTACAGGGTATCATAATCAGAACAGTTTTAATGGAGCGAGAGTCATCATTATCCAGGCCCGATCACACACTTTGAGCAAACCAGATGACCACAAGGAAAAGAAAAGAAAAACTGGCCGTCACTTCCCAACTCCTGATTGATACGATGCACTACTTCAATAGACCGGGCTAACTCGAGAGGAGGCTCAGGATGGCATATATCAATGTGGGCGTGGTGATAGAACAAAATACAGTATGTTGTCGCAAGTTGGGTTTGCGCAAGTAATCGGTAAGTGAATCACGATTGTACCCGCGGTGGACCGGAGGAAAGCACTTGCAGCCTCCACGCGAGAGAGACTGAGTTCCACAGACATTTGACCTGAGTGGAACGCGGCACCGCAGTCAAAAGCCTACCAGTTTATGTCAACGCTCCGAAAGCACTGACATCAAAATTTGAAACACTCACTAACACCGAAGCTTGCTAACGAGCCCGAGTTGAATATCTTCACTACGCATCCCGCCCTCAGCTTAAGTGCAGTCGTCGACCAGTGATATAGCGACGAGCACCATGTCTGTCATCGTTAAACGGAATAGAGTATCCAAATAAACGGAAGAGAGTATCGAGCAAGAGCGAAGCTGCCGCTGAAACAAATCAAGACTTTCAGTTTCACGTTTATGTATGAACGTTGCAAAGCCTTATTCGCAACATGAAACAGAGTTGCCGTAGCAATGTCACGGTTTAGGTGGTGAAGACGTAGGATATACAAAAAGGGAAAAAAGATTAGGCAGAGGCTAGCGTGAGAAATGTCACGTGCAATTTCAGCTTTTGCTTGTAAACTGGTGTTTCATTTAGCACGACATAACCCTCTACCCTTACGGGTCTCGGGAATTTCAAATTAAAATGGACTCTTAAAAGTTTTCCTTGCATGTATGCTACCTCATCGCTATTGCATAGCGCTGAGGTATGTCTCACTTTATATTCGTCTTTATTTCCTGCGCTAATTGTCATGTATTTAGTTCTATATATTATAGGTAACTAAATACATCCTCATCGCTATTGCATAGCGCTGAGTTCTATATATTATAGCTCCCGCAGAACCATGTCAGTTTGAAGAATAGTGAGGGAACGGGGGGATACTCAAGGGCGGCGTGAGCTGTCAGTTGTCGCGCTGTTGCTTAAGTAGTGGAAGAGCTGACAACTCGGCGCAGTCGGCTTTCCTCGTTTCAATAAAGGGTGTCGCCAAATCATCAATCGCTGGAGCCTTCACCTTCGAAAAAAGATCAGAGAACAATAACTTAACTCTCACATCAACTTCCATTATCGAAGCACAGAAGCTGAGCACAACTTCGGGGGAAGAATGCGGAGTTGTGGATGGGGTTAGAATGATTGGCACCGATGATAAAACTAGAGGCTTTCGAGGTGCAAAAGCAAGCTTTCATCCGACTGACTGAGCTGTAACATTAGATGAGAAACGAGAAAGTCAGATATGTTGAATGACTAGCAATTGGGTACTAAGTACGTCTAACGTAGTAACCAGGAGCCGCAGACACTTTGTGTTGACGACATCAAGTTGTAGACAGAAGTCAAATCAGATCAGCGCAGTTTCTCATCATACGCAGAGCAAGAGATGAATATGTATTATGATGGTAGGGCGGTAAGGGTTGGTTGGTGGCCGATGAGGACTCCCGGCGTCGGAAATAGCATTTATAGTACTAAGTAGTAGTAATCTCACGCTGAATGGCACCGCCGCCTGACCGCGGCCGTGGGAAGAACATCCATCGAAAAATATCGCTATACTGACTTTCCATCCGAGTCGCCCATTGACTCATCACCCTTAGAGACAAATAGGACTTTCGACCGTGTTTCCTTACCTCTGGATTTGCTTATGGTAGGACTCAGTGCCTCACTCATACTTTCCCCCCTTCTTTTAGGTTCAGGAAGTCCTTTTGCCCGAGAGGCACGTACGAGGAACATACTACGTACCCTGCTCTCAACGATTTAGAGCGATTGAATCGCTTCTTAAACATGCCCCATCATGGCGCTCTGTCTCTCCATCATACCAATCAATTAGGTTCAATGCATTTAGGAAGTCGGTATGGAGAGGCCCAATCGGAATGGCGCATCTTCATTGATTGGTTAATCACATCTATCGAGTCATCCACTGCTTACCAGGATGGAATTGACAGCAAGTCTATTTCCGAGAGAATCGGTCTCACTGACTTGCCTGGCCTCCGGGATTCTGGCTAGGCTACTTAAACAGCAGTGCAACTACTATCCTTTGACCGCTTCACGAAGTTCCCTGCAAACGACACTGACGAACCAAATGGCTGAGGATCCCACATATCCGCTTATCCCAATTATAAATTTCCTTGGATTCTTTCTCGTCCTCGTCACCTTCTCGTTGAATTCATTGCAGAAGTGGAACACAGGAATATGCATGTTTGCTATTTATGTTTCTGTCATGTGTCTTCTCGTGGCCATCGACGCGATCGTCTGGTCCGATAACGACAATATCTTTGCGTCTGTATGGTGCGACATTGGTGAGCTCTTTGAAGATACACAATCTCAGTTCTTTTAGCGTCTTACTTACTGTGGATATCACTAGTGTCGCACTTTATTATGGCTTCTCGCCTGGGCATTCCAGCCTGTTCTCTTGTAATCTCTAGACGGCTTTGCAAAATGATTACGCACCGGAGTCTTATGTCTGACAGAAAGATCGTGAGTCTATGAAGTCGCATTCTGCCGTCCATGCTCTATGTCCTAAGCACTCCTCAACCACGTTAAAGAAAAGGAAAGAGTTAATTGTTGATCTTTGCATTACGGTTGGATTTCCGGCAGCCTATGCGGGTCTATGTGAGATATTCTTTTCCTTTTTTGTGTGAATAGTCACCTTACTTCTTAAATCTAAGATTATATAGTTCAAGGCGTCCGCTTTCAGGTTTACGGAGGGCTAGGGTGCGCTGCAGCCCTTTTCAACTCCGGTTTAACCATCATTCTTTGCGCTATCTGGCCTATTGTATTTCCCGCGATATCTATCCTATTCTATTCCCGTGAGCTATGTTCCTAGTTCTCTTTGGCATTGTCGAACTGAACACCCTCATCCTCTTCCAGCACGGATACTATGGGCCTTCTACCGACAGCGAAAGGAGGTCAACGACTTTCTTGATAGCTCCCAAACCACCAGCCGCAGTGACTACTTTCGTGTCTTGATACTTGGATGCTTGGATTCCATTGTCATGTTTCCCATCGGAGTCTATATCCTAATCAGCGAGGTAGTAGACCATTCGATACCATTTTGGCCAGGATACACTTACGTCCATTCGGACTGGGAAGCTATCAGCGTACCCGAGAGTGCCTGGAGTTCAAATATATCGTCCGCGCTCCAGACGCGGTATGACGAGGTTGTCTATTCTATTTTAGCTGTCACTTTCTTTCTGCTCTTTGGATCAACGAAACAAGCTCGCGCAAATTATCAGAGTACAATTTACTTTGTTCTCAGGCCGTTAGGTGTACAACCTCGTTCGAAAGGAGAGGATAACATCATCTCAGCTATTGATTTCGGGACTTCGGGTCAGAATCCGCCCGGAAGTATCGCAGGTCCAACGTAAGTGTTATCAAGCTGCTGTATATGCCATTGGCTCAATAATTATGATGCTAGCTCCGGCCTTTCCGTCATAGAAAGGAGAACTTCCTGTTGTGATTCCACAGGCACAGAATCTGCGTTAACATCCAGTTGTATTAAAACAGACAAGAGAACCAGCCTTTATCCGTCATCGGATGAGACAAATGTTTGAGGTATGGAAGTAATCAACAAGTTTTGTTTTCCCTCACGCTAATGTAGATGTGTTGCAAGTTATTGAAGAAGACCGGACTGTACAAGAGGTGTTTACATGTATGGAATAGATATGAATAACCTGCTAATTATATCTCTGCACCATTATCGGCTTTTCAAAAGCTCTAGTACCTTTCAATTTAGTTGTGGAACTGGATTCATAGCTGATTCCTTTGAAGGTAGATTCGATGCGGATGACTCTCGGGCAGCTCGGCTAAGCCTACTTTACAAAACGACATATACAAATGTAACATGATGCCACACGTTCAAAATGCAAATGTTGTTTTGATTCTCTCTCGTAGAATCATGAGCATGGTATCCGCAGAACAAGGACGTACAGTATATACAGTATATTCCGCGGCTTAGTACAACAAGTTTCGGCTACGACTCTTAAGCGGACTTTGCCGAAAGTCTTACTCTTTCTGCTTTCTATATTTTTCCAAGTGTGAGCCTGTCTACTTCTTTACCATCGACTGCTCTATCTTCCACTAATAAGCTCTGGGTGCCCCCATTTTGCTGCGCCAAGTAAACACAGGTCGCTTTAGTACGAGCGTTGTGACCGCAGTTTCAGGTCGACAAACTCTCTTCAGGCTTCCCGGCTGCAAGAAGCGGTAGTGACTGTAGACGAGGGTGTCTCTGGTCATATTCTCTTGCGTGTATAGCTTGACGCAGGATCTGGCAACAAAGAACGCAACAATACCGACCTTCGTACACCATCGGAAGAGTGTACATTTGAGCTCGGATGCAATCTTTCCGAAATTATCTGAGTCAATATGTGAGCAGTTGATTGATTGTAATCGTTCTCGTGATATCATCTTATTGATGTTAGATTTCGGTGGAGTCCAAGGAAGGTGGCTCAAAGTCTAGTATTGGAATGTTATGAACTTTCATTCAGAGAAATGTGAAGCCAAGTGGCATGCACGAAGTGATACTCTACCATCCTCGGATCTTTCGAAGTCTGAAACTTCTTATCATATCTGGAAATGAAATCAGGTGCTTGGCTGAAGTTAGAACATAAACATATGTCCCGCAGTAGCAACATGATAATCATAGTGTGTCGACCCACGCCCCCTATCATGAAAGCTAATCTGACAGCTTCTAGCCCCACTTGTCTTCCGGTTCCTCAAATAGAGACAAGCAAAGCTCGAAGGCGACAATTCGACTCCCCGGTTTAGGTTACAATGCTCGATTGGCTTTTGGTTAAACAGAGATACCGTGAGTAATTCAGGTGACCATCATGATCATAATGACCTTCTAGCACCCCCGCTCTTTCAACGAAATCGTCGATCACGTTTCATGTTCTGAATGGATACTGATGCAGGAATCAAATCGAAGGATTGTTCGTCTAATGACCAAAACTGGGCGTTTCCCAATGATAGAATTGTCGAGGTCGATCAAACGTTGGACCGAAATTAGGTGTGCCGAATTTGTTGAGCTGTCTTCGCACTTTCTACTTAAGAAACAGTAGAGCAACCTTACTTCGAGTACTTCAAGTTATCTCTGAGATAACCCCCACACACGAAATGGCGCAAGATCCTACGTTTCCGCTGATTCCGATTCTTAACTTCATAGGTGTTCTCCTTGTACTCATTCCATTCTCCACGAGCTCTCTACAGAAATGGAACACAGGAGTGTGTGTGTTTGCTATCTATGTCTCAATCATGTGTCTCTTCATAGCGATCGATACGATCGTCTGGTCCAATAACTTTAATGTTATTGTACCTGTCTGGTGTGATATTGGTGAGTCTCTGTTGTCCGCCTAGTCACCTTTTAAAAGTTTGTTGACTCTATACCATTCGTTCCATCTCAGTCTCACATTTTGGAATGGCAACCCTACTGGGAATTCCCGCCTGTACTCTGGTAATTACTCGGCGGTTATGCAAGATAACTAAACGACGAAGCCTTGTAAGGAGCAGAAAATCTGTGGGTGCATTTGTCATAACACCTTCCAGTTCTGCTCATCTCTGAGTGATGATGAAGAAAAGAAACGAATTGATATTCGATCTCTGCGTTACTGTTGGGTTCCCAGTACTCTATACAAGTATCTGTGAGTTATTCGTCAAGTATATCGTTTTCCAGAAATGATAGCTTATTCTCTGCATCGCAAGACTATATTGTTCAAGCAGCTCGCTTCGTAGTAGAGGAAGAGCTGGGTTGCGCACCGGCGCAGGTCGAATCGGGATTGACCATCATCCTTGTCACCATCTGGCCGATCATACTTCCGGCAATATCTATTCTGTTTTACTCCCGTAAGCCCCTACTCTGATGAAACGAGACTGCTACTGAAAGCCATCGCTCACCTAGCACGGATACTCTGGTTTTTCTACAAGCAACGAAAGGAAGTCAATGAATATCTCGATAGCCACCAGACTATCAGCCGTGACGACTACTTTCGAATAATGACACTCGGATGCCTAGATGCCGTTCTCTTGCTCCCTATTGGGATTTATAGCCTAACTAGCGATCTAACGTCTGCATCGGTGCCATTCTGGCCGGGATGGACTTACGTGCACACGGATTGGGAACCGATCGGTATACCCGAATTGGACTGGAGGACAAGCATCTCAAGTAGACTCCAGACGCGATACGACCAGGTCATCAATTTCATCTTGGCCGTCGTTTTCTTTTTGATCTTCGGGCTGACGAAGCAAGCTCGCGCAAACTACTGGAGTGTGATTCGCCTCTTTCTCGGGTGGATTGGTATACGATGTCGACCGAAAGAAGACGCTGATATCATATCAGCCATCGACTTCGAAACACGCGAGCCTTCCGGGACTACTTCTTCGGACTCAACGTTAGTGAAAACCGAGCTCATAATTTATTGTCGCACATCATTGATCTGCGTTGCTAGTCACGTTGCCGATACCGACGTAGAAAAGGGGATTGACAGACAAATCTCCTTGCACATACTTTCTTTGGATGATGGCGAAGAACGTAAGGAAGGCGACATTCGCAAGTCATCATCGGCCAGTGAGTCAGGGGACTGAGGGAAAGGTGTACATATTGTGTACCCCTATTCCATAACTGTTCTTCGGCACCTTATATGTTCCTATCAAAGCACACTGTTATAACGGCTATGTATGTTTGGTTGATAGCTACTATAGACGCGCACTGGCAGCTCCTTTGCAATCTATTTGGATATTGATACTGTAGAGCCTGCATTCAGCATCCGATTCAATGACCTTATGGATTGGATTGAGCCAAGCGCAGGATTTCCCTTTGTACTAATTATTGGTAAATTCTCAAACTCTTTTTTATTAGAATGACAGTTAGCGTAGACGAAAAGAAGGTTAAGAGAACATCACCCGCAGTTTTGAAATAGATATAAATTCCCACGCCAGCTCTTCCATCTCATACATTCTCCAACATCGTCGTCAGAGACAGTGTACGTCTCAGCCAGTCCACGACAATGATTCCTTACCTTGTCTCATCAACAAGTGCTCTACCAGCTAAAGTTAGCGCTGAATTGTCTATGGAGAGTATCTAAGCAGCCTTCGACGGGGTTTCATAAATTTCCTTGATTGTGATAACTTCATCGCAATGACTCGAGATCCCACATATCCGACTCTGAACTCATCGGACTCGTCCTTGTCCTCATTCCATTGTCGATTTCTGTTATTCAGGAATGGAATACAGGATTATATGTGTTGGCTTACTATGTTTCAACAATATGTCTTTTCAGAGCCGTCGACTCGATTGTCTGGTCTGCCAACTATAAAAATGTCATACCTGTCTAGTGTGATATAGGTGAGTCTGGCACTTCATTTAATCTGTTGATTGGTGGTACTGAATCGCGTTTACCTCCTATTAGATTATCCTAAGAATCGCACTTCATCTCGGCCTTTCTAGTGGGAATTCCGGCCTGTTCCCTTGTGCTTTCAAAGCGGATCTGCGTTCCAAATTGTAGAAGAGCTGGGGCGCAGTTCAGCCGATCGTACTCCCTGCGATATCTTTACTTTTCTATTCCCATGCGCCACTAAGCGTACAATGTAACCCCCCCCCCCTTTTTGCTGATCGCATCCGTCCTCTCAGCCCGGACATTCTTGACATTCTATTGTGTCAGAAAAGAAATGGATCAGTTCTTCGACAGCAGCCAAAATATCAACAGAAGCGACTATTTTCGTGCTACGGTTCTCGGACGTCTGGATGCTGCTTCTGTGCTCCCGATCGGAATATGCTAGCTAATCACTAGCCTGATAGTCTGGCCTTTCCAATACCACTACTCTGGCCGGATTGGTCTTCTGTACACAGGGCATGGGTAGCATATGAGCTACCCGAGAATATCTGGAGTACTGCTAGCTCAGCCGTTGTACGGACATCGTCGTCATCACTCCCCATCTTAGCCATCGTTTTCTCTTTAACTAAGGAAGCCTAAGTGAACTATTGGTGGGCGATTTACTTTGTTCTCAGGCTGCTGAGCATTGAGCCTCGCCTGAAAGAGAAGGCAGAGCTCATGTCCGCTATCGTCTTCAACGCTCACAATACTCCTGGTATTAATTCAGAAACAGATATAACGTGAGTGAAATGAATCAAACTTTGTGTTGTATACGTCGCTTATTCACGTTGTTACCCCTTAAACATAGAATATTCTTCAGCGCCCGGTAATGAACAATTCAAGGAACCGTCTCTGGTCATTAGACAAGCTAGAAGAGCAAGCCACTGTAAGTGGACAATACTAGGGCCAACATATTTTTACATGCAGGCCCTTCCGAGGGACGTGCGTGCACCTTCCGTGCGGGACATGTGTATATGCGCTAATGTTGCATGCTTCCGAGCATTGCTCCTTGGACGCAAGTAAGTATTCCCACGCTTCTCTCACTCATTGTATGCTCTTTACAGACTCAAAAAAGGCCATATATTATAGTATATTTAGCACATGTATGTAGGTACAGTAGAGTAGAATACAAGTCTTTTTTTTCGGAATTATAGCATATAAATTGGTCTCAGAGGACCAAATCGAAGAAAAGGAGGGAAATGTTAGCGGCAAGGACGAACACGCACGACGCACGGAGCTCACGTACCTTGCAACACGGAAGGCAAGGAACTGTATGAAGGAAAGGTAGGAAGGAAAGGAACTTACTGCAAGGAAGACATGTAAGTTGCACGGAAGCTGCAAGGAAGGGAAGGAAGGGAAGGAAAAGAGTGTAGGAAGGGTAGGAAGGGTAGGAAGTCAGTGCTCGGAAGGGAAGGAAGGGTAGGATCACCTACCCAGAAGGGAAGGAAGTGCCTGAATCAAGGCACGGAATCCACGGCACCTCACGGCAGCATGGCAGCTCACATACAAATGTCTGCACAACCCTGCAAAGACCCTGCACGGAAGTCTTGGCAAGCACGGAAGGTCAAGACTTCCTTGCATTTACATGCAGAGACTTCCTACCATGCATGTGTCTAACATAAAACACCATGGCAGTTATGAAGCAAAAAATTAGATACATTTTACATTAGTATCTTCAAGAGCTTAATTATAAAAACATATGTACGCTTGAGGTATTAGAAAGTATATATTAGATAAATTCTTTGTTGCAAGGAAGTCTCGGCATGCCAAGACTTCCGTGCAAAGACTTCCGTGCCGCCAAGACTTCCGTGCAGGGTCTTCCGTGAGTGCGACTTCCTTGCGTCGTCGCGTCTCTTCATCATCGACCACAACGCATATACTGAGTGCTTGGTCTCTTAATGGCAAACCACTTCTGAAAGCGTGAGCACTTCTTTATTATATATCCTTGATAACTGCTTAATGCAATGGCAAGACTCGTCAACCACGAAAGAATGTCAAGAATTGAACAAAATTGCGGGTGGTGAACAGGCGTTGGCAGACCTGACTGGTAGTTGTGCTTATGAACATTTCACTGGCCCTCAGATTGCTAAAGTCAGTAATGAGATGTCAAATCCAGAAGTGTTGTTCTCTGATCCTCTGTTTTCCAGATACGCAAAACAAACCCAAAAGGCTACAAGAAAACCGCGTATATATCGCTCGTCTCGTCTTTCATTCCGAGTCTTTCCTAGAAATAATCGCACCCGTAAAAGTGTCTGACGCAAGTGACATGAATCTCATGAACATCTTAACGCATGAATGGGATGATTTGTTGTTTGAAGCTTGCGGTGGCCCCGAACTCCGAGAAAAGCTATTTTCAAAACCAGCGCATGGTGGCAGATTCTTGGGCAAGGTTTACGATTGGTGGGTCAAGAAGTGGGGATTCAGCCCAGGTGTGTTTCATACAACTCAGCTCTCTGCAGTCCTTAACATGTTTGGTAGATTGTTCGGTCGCACCGCTTACGGGAGACAATCTCGCAACAATGGTTTCTCTATCAACGTATCATTTGGAACATCAACAACTTTACTTCTTGATATTCCCTACACTCATTTGCCACCCCGTCGGTTTACTACGTGTCACCTCCTTGCACACCCAGCAAATGACACCTCCGCAATTGCCATGCTTTGCTATAAAAACGGCGCGCTCGTGCACGAGCAGGTGCGGAATAAGTTCGCCAAGGGCCATTGGCATATCTTCAATGAGCGTGTAGGAGCATCACAGCCTGGCGACAACGGCTACTCGGGTCTGTATTTCCCGCTGCTGGATTATTCCTTCCAACGTACAGGATACCTTCCTGTTTAAGGATAGTCAGCCCATCGAGTCGATACCAGAGAATGCGCATCCGCGCGCGATCCTTGAGTCACAGCTCTTATCAATGAAATCTCGCATTGCAGCGATTCTCCCGGAAGACGCATGTCCCCTACACCGTCTCATTCTCACAGGCGGGTCATCGCAAAATCAGACAATCCGCCGATTGGCCGCAGACCTATTTGGCCTTCCTACCTACGTCGCGGAGACGAAGGAGGCTACAGGCCTTGGCGGTGCGCTTCTTGCCTTGTTCGCGAGGTGGCGAGAGCAGACTGGCGGAAAGGGGACCTTTGATGAGATGAAGGCAACCCATCCTGAGCAAATGAAATTGCTTGCGGAGCCCCGAGGGAGGTCACACAAGTGTACGATGGATTAGTGGATGCTTATCGATCTTGGGACGACCAGGTAGTTAAGCTCTGTGCCGAGCGCCAGACGCTCTAGCAACTTGAATATGTACGGGATATATACTGGAATGTATTAAATAGGAGACTGATATTCCCTGAATGTATGTGATCTTAATGCAGGCATGTAACCATAATGTCATCTTCAGCAGTGGATTCAAACATCAAAGCCAAGCATTGTGCAAACTTACATAGTATGCACGGAAGTGCTGTTCGACCCTGCACGGAAGTGCTTACAACCCTGCAAGGAAGTGGCATTGGACCCTGCATGTAAGTACTCGGAAGTAGGAAGTCCCAAGCACGCACGCACGTCCCTCGGAAGGCCTGCATGTAAAAATATAGTTGCCCACAATACTACTAGTAGCATTGTTTCCTTTGCTAACCCGAATGTTACTATATAGGTGATAAATAGGGGGCTAACGATATTGTTCTCAGACCAAAGACCATAAAGTTGGTCATCCGCTGTTTCAGTTACGCAAAGAACCGGACAATTACGCAGCCTCATCTTTCCAGTGCGAATATTGTGAAACTGTATGCGCTTCTACCCCACTATTGTCGTGAGATCTCTAATTAATCTGCCGATATACCATAACGCCGAGCTTTGAATGTTGATGACTATCGCAGTCTCTTCAAGACATCATCTGATGTTGGAACTGCTTGTAGTCAATCCGGAACTCAATCAAGTTAAAGTTCAAGAATCTGAGAATGGGTAGAGAACTACATCAAGATTCAGGACTAAGCTGAGGCTTGCACATTTCAGGTTCCATGACAAAGATCAGCACCGAAGGTATGCTGCAGTAATCAAGTAGCCCAGATAACGTATGACCGCAGTATTTAGACTTCAAGATAAGGCGGTGAGAGTGCGATCTCGATGCCAGGGCTGTGCGACGCTTTGAGGCGGAAGACTCCGAGTCAACAGTGGCTGGGCACAGAGCCTAAAACATCCCACGCGATAGTACTCACTACCGTGACTGCGCCCTCAGGCTGCTAGACGGCTTCGATTTCCCGGGCCATCTTGCTCACATCTCTCTATCGGCTCAAAAGACCGCCAAAGGCAAATTTGATCTCGGGAGGCTCTACAATCAAGCAATCAGGCCTCGCTCTGTGGCTTCAAGGTTTGTGTGATTGATTTACATGTTTCAATAGACTCACATATGACCGTGATCAAGGCCGGCGCGCAAAGCTAAGATGCGTCTCCAAAGACTCGTCCTAGAAAGAGAGAAATGATCATAGAAGGTCCTTTCTCTTAAGAAGCTAGAGTCCGACTTCGAAGTGCTCATCGTAACTTGCTGCGAAATGTCCCGGGATCCCACATACCCGCTTATCCCTACCTTAAACATCCTTGGGTTCATCCTAGTCCTCATTCCCTTCTCCACTAAGGCTCTACAAAAATGGCATACGGGAATATGTATGTTTGCCATCTATGTTTCAATCATGTCTCTCTTCATAGCCATCGACACGATTGTTTGGTCTGATAACTACAATATCGTTGTGCCAGTTTGGTGTGACATTGGTGAGAGGTTATGATGTCCTTCGAGGGAGAAATTTTGATGACACTTACTATTCGACATCTTATTTCAGAGTCGCACTTTAGCGTGGCATCCCTTGTGGGCGTTCCAGCCTGTTCCCTAGTCATTTCTAGGCGATTATGCAAAATAACCAAACGCCGAAGTCTCGTGACGGACAAAAATTGTGTGAGTACATGATATCACTCTTTTACTCAAGTTTCAAGGTATTGATTATCCTTGAACCATAACGAAGAAAAGGAAAGAGTTGATATCTGAGCTTTGTATTGCTGTTGGGTTCCCGATAATATCTACGGGTTTATGTGAGATTTCATTCTCCTTTGCGTGAGCTAACTCTCATTCAAGTTTCCTGTAAGTAGATTATATTATACAAGGCGCCCGATTCCAGCCAGTAGAACAACTGGGTTGCGCTCGGGCGCTGGTCAGGTCGTGGTTAACCATCATCCTATCCACCATCTGGCCGATAATACTTCCGGCGATTTCTATCCTGTTTTACTCTCGTAAGGTACAATTACCCCCTCTACTTTGCAGGTAAACTGACTATCTTCAACTACCCAGCACGGATACTTTGGTTCTTCTACCGTTATAAAAAGGAAATGAATGAGTTCCTCGGCAGTAACCAAAACATTAACCAAGGCGACTACTTTCGTGTTATGATGCTCGGATGTCTCGATGCTGCTATCGTGCTCCCCGTCGGAATCTACAACATGGCTATTATCATGATACAAGATTTACCCTGGCCATTCTATCAGGGTTGGACATGGGTGCACTCCGACTGGGAAGCAGCGGGTGTACCCGAAAGTTACTGGAGCCAAGGCAGTGCGACCATTCTGGAGACGCGATATGACGAGATCATCAATCCCATATTAGCCATTGTCTTCTTCTTGATCTTTGGATTGACAAAGGAAGCTCGATCGAACTATCGGAGTGCGATTTACTTCGGCATCAGGCCGTGGGGTATCAAAGCTCGACCGAAAGAAGGGGCTGACTTAATATCAACTATCGACTTCGTGACTCACGATATTCCTGAATCTACTTCTTCAGATCCAACGTAAGTCACTCCAAACCGAATCTGTGTTAAACATATAAGTCGCTAATTACTTGGTACTAGTATCTCTGATGTCGAAAAGGGTATCAATGCCCATAATCTAAGCGTAGAATCCCCGTCAGAATCTGGACCGACTTTCATACGCCATCGAGCGAGCCAGGTGCTTGAATATTAGCACCGGTCATATTATTTTCGCGTTAACTATCGTGAGTGAAACTAATCTTTTTTTCGTGGCCCCTTTACTAATTGGATTAGTCGGGGAATGTGTAAAGCTTTACAGTGTCTGCTTTGATGGATCTAGGGTCACTCAAAGAACTGGGGAAGCGTAGAATACTAAGATTGGTACTAAGCGCTGAGTACTGCGCGTATCTCATTACCACAATCTGCATCTGATCATGTGCTATGCCAGTATAGGGCGTAAGGGCACAGGAGCGATCATCGGCTATTACGACGATAAAAATAGGACGGTCTCCTTCAAGTTGCTGCTTGTCTCTCAGTTTCTACGTAACCCTCGTATCTATCAACTCAACTTCAGAGTGTCCTGCAAGAACTGGGAAAAAAGTTTTATGATAGTCTGTGTAGCCTTCGGCTTACGGGCAGCCTGCTCAGCAGCTATAAGTAACGCATTCCTCTGGTACACCCGGCATTCCGACTAAGCTTTCTAGTCTCAAACATCAATGCAAGAAGCTGATACAGATGCGATCTTTCTTTTCGAAGATCATGCTCCAAAGAACCTTATATTTATGGTGAATTGTAGAAGAATCAAAGCTTGGAGTCCGGAACCAAGTGTGAAATTTCACTCAGCTATCTAGTGTCCGGGCTCACTACTTAAACAACAGGACACGCATTATCTTTGGAGCTCAGAGTTAACTTGGTCCTCACACAGAAGGAATGGCCCGGGATCCTTCATATCCGCTTATCCCAGTTATTGATTTCATCGGAGTTTTTCTTGTCCTCATTCCATTCTCTACCAGAGCTCTGCGAAAGTGGAATACAGGAGTATGTATGTTTGCTTTTTATGTTACAGTCATGTGTCTCTTCAGAGTCATCGACACGATTGTTTGGGCCAACAATTATAATATTGTCGTGCCTGTTTGGTGTGACATAGGTAAGTTTATGCTGTAAAAATTTGACTCCGACAATGCTGACTGCCTTATGCTAGAGACGCACTTTGACATGGCTTCCCTGGTGGGCATCCCGGCCTGTTCTCTTGTCATTTCTAGGCGGCTATGCAAGATAACCAAATGCCGCAGTCTCGTGATGGACAAGACTTCTGTGAGTGTAGAGATGCACTTGCTTTTGAAAATGTCTTAACGTGCTGACTATTCTTTGAAGAGAAGAAATGAAATACTTGTTGATCTTGGCATTGCCGTTGGCTTTCCGATCGTTTATGCTGGTCTCTGTGAGATTTATTGCATTCATCTTCGCGAACTGAACTTGACACTCGAGAGCTCTAGATTATATAGTACAAGGAGCTCGTTTCGAAGTTGCGGAAGGATTTGGTTGCGGCCCAGCGGTCGTCGAGTCCGGCGTTACCTTTATCGTTCTTACAATGTGGCCAGTTATAATTCCCGCAATATCTGCCCTCTTTTATTCGCGTGAGTAACTCTTTGAATCCGCTTTGTCTTGCCTCTTATTCTAAGCAATTGCACGCACCCACTTGCAGCACGTATACTCTGGTTCTTCTACCGTTACAGAAGGGAGGTTGATGCGTTCCTCATCAGCAACCAATCCATCAAGCGAACTGAATATTTTCGTGTTATGACACTCGGATGTGTCGATGCTGTTTTCATGCTTCCCATTGGAATCTACAACTTGGTTCTCGCTGCTGTGCAAGGCTCACATCAGCCATTCTGGCCGGGATGGACTCCAATACACACGGAATGGGGAGCGTTTGGTAGACCCATAAATGACTGGAATGGAAACGCCACGGGTATTCTTCAGGTTCGATTTGACGAGGTCATCGATTTCATCTTAGCCGCCGTTTTCTTCTTGATCTTCGGGTTGACGAAAGAAGCTCGCGCAAATTATTGGAGTGCCATTAAATTCGTTCTCAGGCCGCTGGTCACAATCCCTCGATCAAAAGACGGTGTCCTGTCAACTATCAGTTTCGATTTCCGACGCCCTTCAAGCTCTGTCGCGATTTCATCAGAAACATCGTGAGTTCGAATCAAGCTTAAACTGCATTGCATCCTTTTTTGACTCGAACTGTTAGTGCCAACCTTTCAGACGCAGAGAAGGGGAATACTGCGCGTAATTATTTGAGCATAAATCCTTCGGACGGTGATGAAGTGCGCAAGGAGGTTGACCCTTACATGCCACCAGAAGCTTAAGGCAAGGGTTCCTCATCATACTTTTCCGTCCTATCGTCCCGAACGTCTGAACTAAACTGCATGTGTCACAATATTTTCACTTGTATACGTAGATACTCTTATAAGTTATTATAAACATCAGACACACTATCACATTGTCCTAATTTGCGCAGCTCGAGTGCTTACTTTATCAATCAAGCCCCACTACCACTAGTCAAGTCTCCAATGGCACGTTGGATCTCAAGCTTTTCCATAACCGCACGGTGTAAACTCGACTTCACTTTGGTTTGTTTAGCTTTCCCCGATGAACGTGCTCCGACATCAGCTGAAGGCGCAGAAGAGGACGCTGTGTCCTGATCGGCCTTTATGGATGTTAGATGGGGCGCGACGATAATAGGAGTGAGGCGCGGTGGGGGCGGCCACTGTAGCGAGAACCATTGGGCAGAGAAAATTGATATATTTAGCTGATAAGTATACGCCGATGATAGGAGAAGAACGAATCGAACATACCCCACGGTTGGGCTGATTGAAATGCAGCGCCGCCCAGGGCGGGTAATCTTTCTCAAGCTTGATAATGTGGTCCTCTAGGAACCTGATACGATCAACGAGAGAATGTGGGGGCGAAGGCACTGCGGGTGTTGAAGGAATGGAAGTTAGTAAAAGATATAGGGTATCCAGGAAAGGGAGTGAAGGGGCAAACTGGGAAAGGGTGGAGAAGCAAAAGGGAGAAGGGCAAAGGGTAGAAAGGGGGGAAAGGGGAGGGTAGTGTGACTGACCATATCGCACTGCGAGATGCGATTCGATATCCTTGAATCGATCAGCAAGGCCAGGGTTCCTCCCCATGGTGGGCAAGGCGGCATCAGGGTATCCTAGTCCACCAATCGCACGCTGTTTCCCCTTCTCGTCCGGCCAAACGGCTGAAGAAGTAGAAGTAGAAGCAGTAGAGTCCGAGGCCTTTGTATTGCCTTTCATCGTGCGCTTCAGCGGACCGTCCTCGTTCTTCGCGATGTCGTACTTCATCTGCACGTCCCGATTCTGGGGTTTCGCGTCTGTCCGGGCACATGACGGGAGGGCTTCGACATCTGACCCAGCGGGGATAGTAGAAGCACCCATTGTCGCGTCTAGGCCTGCTGAATCGCTATTCGCAGGGACTGAGGACGAACCCTCGCCAGAGGCGGTCCGGGCTGGTGACTGTGTTGAGCTATCGGCTTGCTCGTTCAGTTTTCGTCGTTTCTCTGCAAGTGATGTCAGGAATTCAGAGCGGTTTGACGCATCGTTGCGCTTTCGAGATTCTTTGAGAAATCGGGAGATAGATTTCGTTAACTGGAAGACGTTAGTTTCAGTTTCATATTACATGCCGTTGAGGGGGAGCAATGTCTCACATACGTTTGAAGGAGTTCGGGGAGATACACCCGATTGCGCTCGTACATAGTCGAGCCTCCGATCATCCAGAGGTTTTTCAGGGAGAGCATCCTCCTCTTTAGCGTCCTCATCTATTTCCTGATTATAATATGTTATTCCAATGGAAGACAGTTCCGACAAAAAAACGAAGTGAAGTCATACCTACCGAGAGGTCCTTCACGAATGTTTGCAGAGCAATCGGCACTCTCTCCTTCTCCCATTCGTCGCTCAACATCATCATATCGTCCCTAAATCCACGCAGCGCTTGGTACAAACCCGCACTCCTCAGAAACGTGCTCAACGCCGCGTCCCAATGTCGTCTATACTGCGGCACGCCCTCCTTTTCGCTACCCGCACTCCTCGCATCCGTCTGAACATGAGCCTCTTTGTAAGACCTTGGGGGATGTCCGTACGCTTGAGGCGGAAGGGGATACCATGATGGTGCATAAGGAGCTCCTGGTGCATGTAAAGGCCAATTTGTATACGGTTGGTGAACCGAGAAGGAGTATATGTTCCCCGGATTTGTGGATTGCGCGGCTTGCTGCTGCAGAGAGATTTGTGCTATCCGTTGCCCATTCGCCCCCGAAGGACCAGCAGATCCTGGCGGTGGCCCGCTCGCCATTGATTGTAGCCTACTGAATGAAATTTGAGTATGTTGTGCTTCGACAAGATGGTAATAGTAGTATAATTTGAATTTGTCGCCTAAGACAAATGAAGAGAAGGGGACCATTACAAGTAATTTCCAAATAAGGGAAATCTTCATCGTAGAGCTTGACTTGTAGATTTCGATATTATCATAAATATGCTTGAAGGACTAGGAAACAGCACGCGGTGCACACTTGGAGGATGATAACCATACGAGACTTTTTTGCTACATGTGTAAGAAGCATCAAGAAAGAGAGCTATGAGAACGTCCGCATGATCGCTGTAAGCGCTACTGACGAAGGAAAACCAGTTGCACGAGCTAAAAGACCAGATAGCAGAAACAGAGGCTATGGGATCAGACGAGAATGCAAGGGGCCAAAGATGAAATGGAAAGCATAAACAGGCCCTGTACAAGTACAACTGCGATCACGAGGGATTGGGAAGTCGGAGACGAGAGAGATCAGGGGGGAAAGGAAAGGCTACACCCGCAAACGAACGACAGAGAAACGTCAACGAAACAGAGCAAGGACGGAAACGGTCACAAACGTATCGTAGAACTACAGTTACAATTTTATGTCATGAAGTCAATAGGCTGCAAGTCGAGATGACGGGAAACGGTAAGAACCGACGGAGTTGAGACGTCCATAGCTGCTGAGCGGGAATGTAGAGGAAAGGAAGAAAATATCAATATGCTTTTGGCGTTTGTGATTGGTTAGAAAAGGGATGGAAGAGAAAAGGATACAGTGAAAGCTGCAACTGAACAATGCGCTGTGGGAAACATAAATGTAAACAACTTTATTAGAGGACGAAGACGATATTTACGAACCTCAGTAGCCTCCTCCACCTCCACCCTGGTAGCCACCGTAGCCGCCTCCAGATTGTTGAGGGTAACCACCTCCGCCACTGTAACCTCCACCTCCGTAGCCGCCGCCTTCGCGAAGTTAGCATGGCACATACGTATACAAGATAAGATAACTCACTGCCTCCACCTGTCCAAATCAAGTTAGCATTAATAACAAATTAAAAGATTATCTGACTAACCGTATCCACCACCTCCGCTGCCACCGCTGTAGCCACCGCTTCCTCCACCAGAGTAGCCTCCACCTCCAGAGTATCCTGAAGACGTCGATCAATCACTCGGAAGGTCATAATCAAAAATAGAGCTTACCGCCTCCTCCGCCTCCGCCGCCAGCACCTCCTGCGGGCCTAGCATTGGCGAAGTTAACTTTGATGCGCCTGCCTTCAAATTCTTGCTCGTTGAGGCCACCAATGGCGTTCGTAGCCTCGGCCTCAGCCGAGAAAGTCACAAAACCAAAGCCGCGCGAACGGCCAGTATCGCGGTCTCTCATGACAACAGACTACACATATGCACAGACATTGACGTGGGCAGCATGAACAGCACAGGTCGTTCATAGGCAAATCAATCGGGTATAGCATAAAACGCAAATTCAAGCTCAGCAAACACAATACGAAACGGGATGAGATGTGCGAGAAACAGCGTACGTCGAGAACCTGACCGAACTCCTGGAAAGCCTGTAATATTGCAGCATACGCAATGCACGCAAAAAAGAGAACGATTCACAATCTGAATGAGACACAGGAAACGAGCGCAGCACACTGACTTTACGGAGAGAATCATCGGTTGTATTCCACGACAAATTGCTAATGTTTTCGGATCAGCCATTCCATACAGGGAAACGACCCTAAACCAGGGAACATTCAGAGCACGAACCCAACGTAAACCTTAGCCTGGCTCATAGCTGCTGTATGCTACTTGAAAAACGGGCACGTAGACGACGGGGACAAAAGACGATGAGCGTCTGCTGTTGCGATGATGGTGGTAGAAGGGAGGAGAGTTAGGAGTCAGACCTGGGCGTGCGAAGGGTTTATATACGGCGGTCGGACCCAGCCGAGTAGTTGGAGACTCTTGAGACGCCCGAACACAACCAGGATCCGAATACACGACCTGGATCTGTTTCGTAACTTGAAGGTTACTATTAAAAGAATATACTGCATTCCCAATTACAATAGAATCGAATCGAAGCATGTTCACAATGAAGGTAGGTTATCCAAAAAAGTATGTGCGACAAATTTGTAGCATATTGACGAAGACAAGGTGTGTGAGAGCAAGGCAAGAAATAGGAATCAGATGTATGCAACTGGATGTACGGGAACTAGTGGATGAATGCAGAAGAAAATCGTGAATCATAACTCGTAAGTGGAGAAAAGGGGTGAACAAGGGGCCACAATGATGGCCGTCCCAGAACAACAAAAATGTCTATAGGTGTGTTTACCGCTTACTTCAAGGACAGCCGCTTCATCAGCTTCTTGTCCTTCTTCGATTTCTTTCCTTCATCGCCTTGGATGCTAGCCGCTGGACTGCCTTCACCTCTCAAACTGCCTTCGTTTGAAGTCCTCGGCTGGTCGTCTTTCCTCGAGGGCGATTGGATGGGGCTCGAGGACAACGAGCCCGACTTCTTGCCTACGAGTGATACTCTCCTCGCAAAGCGCTGGAAGTTCTGGGATGCAGTTCGCTTCCTTTTCGGATCTGACGCTTGGTCGGGAGTTCCGCTGCGCGCGGGGAATTGCACGCTCTCGTCGAACGTAACGCCCGGCGAGACCACGGGCGTTGTATTTTGGGGCGGAGACGTTGCGAGCTGTTCAGTTGAATCTTGGTAAGCCGGGAAGGAGACCGGTCCCTCAGAAGGGAAGGCAACAGGTGCGTCGTCGGCCGGAACCTCGGCGGCAACATGGTCCGAAGGCGCCACCTTTGGAGTTTCAGTTGCCAATTCGGGAGAGATCACGTCATGAGTCGTCGCTTCAGCTTCGGTCTCCGGTGCAGCCGCGGCTGGTTCTTCCACAGCTTCCGGCTCCACAGGCTCGTCTAGACCGGCTGCAGGTTTAGCAGTATCGACTTCTGGCTGGACTTCTTCGGTGCCTGAAGACTCGTGCTCCTCCTTAGGCACCACCTTATCCGCAACTTCAGCGACTTCAGGCTCCTCCAATACTGGTGCTTCAACCGCCTCAGTCAATGTCTCTTCGACTAATGGCTCTTCATGCGCAGAGGGTTCCGCAGAATAGCCTGGTACCTCCTGCTTCACAGACCGTGAAGCAGATAGATCCTCCGTAGATATCTGGTCCGCCCACATGGTCGCAAAGATACCGTTTTGTTCCAAAAGCTCAGAGTGGCTGCCCAGTTCAGCGATCTGACCATCCTTGAGTACCAGTATCCTACATTTGAAATCAGTAAACATCTTGCGGAGCGCGGAAGACTGTACGTACACATCTGCCGTGGCAATGGTCTGTCGGAACGTAGGTCATGAGACGGCGGCGTCAGATAGGCCGTAAGATTTGATACAGCGGCAATGTGCTTACCGAGAGTCTGTGCGCGATCGACAAAGATGAGCGACCCTTTACGAGGTTTTGCAGAGCTTTCTGAATGTCCTTCTCCGTAGATGTATCCAATGCGCTGTCGTGGTGGTGACCTAAGATTACTTATCGTGGATACATCAATGAAGAAACTCTAACATACCTTGTCGCTTCGTCAAGCAGTAAGATTGGCGGGTTCTTCAAAAGAGTCCGTGCGATCGCCACACGTTGCTTCTCGCCTCCACTCAGGCGCACGCCCCTCTCCCCTACCTTGGTATCGTAACCATCTGGGAAAGACATGATTCTGTCGTGCATCTGCGCGGCCTTGGCAGCAGCCTCGACTTCCTCATGACACGAACCGAGCTTGCCATACCTAGAAGGATGCATTAGCATCTCAAGAGACCCCAAAACTTTAACATCGGAAACCACCACTGACCCAATATTGTATGCAATGCTGGCATTGAAAAGTACCGAATCCTGGGGGACAACACCGATAGCTTTGCGCAATGATACCTGAGTGACATCCCGAATGTCCTGTCCATCAATGAGGATTCGTCCCTCCTCTGGCTTCAGGTCATAGAATCGATACAGAAGACGGAGGATAGTCGATTTTCCAGACCCTGATTCGCCAACAAGCGCTACCGATGAGCCTTTCGGAACCTTGAACGACACGCCATTGAGAGCGGTAGTGCGCCCATCATAAGAGAAGGACACATTGTCTTCATGTTTAAAATTGGTTAGAGTGAGTTCATGAGTTCTGGCGGTAGGATTCTTCCGTCCATTAAGAAAGAACTAACCGAATTCAATCTCCCCATCGGTCACAATCAAATCTGGGGCATCAGGCTTATCGTTCACATCCGTTGCTTCTTCGAGAAGTTTCATAAGGCGCTCCGTGTCCACTAGGCTCGTATTGATAGACCTGTAGATGTAGCCCAATTGATTTAAGGGACCGTAAAGCTAAAATTGAGCAAGAATATGAATCGGCTGATCACAAGGTCAAGCGTGTACTTTTCATCTCACCTGCGCAAGGTATGTGACGAAAACAACGAAATCGCTTGTGGTACACTCATGGCGAGTAACACGCAGAGCAACAATCATTCCGCCGACCAGGAAGCCCAGAGTCTAAAAAGGGTTATCTCCGAACTACCAGAAGTAACCTGGAAATTGGCGACTTACAATCATGAAGTTTTGAATGAGATTGAGGAGATTGAGCGACACTAAACAAACAAACCCTCAGATGATAGCTTTGAGGTTTCGGAAAAATGCGACACGCACTAATCACCCGGTATTCCAAAGTCTGGTAGTCCCTGATCGCGTTAGCATAGCGCTCAGACTCGTGTACTTCGCCTCCGAAGTACTTGACAGTCTCATAGTTCAATAGGCAATCAGTATGGATGCCTCGAGTGATCTGTAGGAGATAATATAAGAATAGCGTAAACATACGAAAAACTAGTTCTGCTTACAATATCCTTGTCGTTCATTTGCCGTCTGATACTAGTCCTCCATGCAGTAAGAGTGATCTGAAAACGATGGTCAGTATTGTCCCGCTAGATGTAATTATTGCAGAACTTACACTTGCGACAACTGACGGACATCAAAAAATTAGTTTAGAAAAAAGTGAATGTATGCAGTATATGACTCACTATAGCCAAACATAACGAAACCCACAACAAGCGCTAGCTCCCATCCGAACTTCCATACGAAGACGCCCAGGG
The DNA here is from genome assembly GCA_910574555.1 of Trichaptum abietinum. Lineage (NCBI taxonomy): Eukaryota > Fungi > Basidiomycota > Agaricomycetes > Hymenochaetales > Trichaptaceae > Trichaptum > Trichaptum abietinum. Next base: position 2,457,934 of record CAJTBE010000005.1, on the reverse strand, counting down.
CAATACTAATATCGATGATGGTAGGCAAGATGTTAAACAGAAGAAGCTCAAAGACACGGTTTATCGCAGATCCTCTATCAAGAATGCGCAAAATCTCGCCGGTTTTACGCTTCATGTGAAACGCAAACGAAAGATAGAGAAGATGGTTGAACGACATTTGCGACATTTCTAAAGCGAAGGAAGGCTTAATAAGGAAGAACTACGACAAGATGGATTGTAATGTTACCTCGATCCGAAAATTGCATGACAGGAGCCCATAGCGCCTAAAGGTCAAATGTTAAATTTATTTAAAAGAGTACACTGATTGACACTTACGTCACGAAGTGCAGCTAGTCCTCCACTTCCTTGTAAGAAGCGTAAACCAACATATGCCAACAGGTAGGGCCAGAAGGATTTAGGCTGTGGAGGGGGAGGATTGGACCAATACTGCGTATCGAAAACATCAAGTAGAGCACCCAGAGTCAATGGCAAAGCAACGGTCACAACACGTCCGACAAGCAATACAATTATACACAGGAACTGAGAGAAGGGATATTAGTAAAAATTGAGATAGAATAAGGAAGTCCCTCACAGCGAGGAATTGAAGCCAAGCACTGTCCTTAGGCCATAAATATGGCATGATCCTCTTCAGTCGTCGGTACAGCTCTGTCCATGTCGGATTTTCATACTTGCTGAGCTCCTTGGGAGCCTTTGACTTGGGAGAAGGAACTTTCAGAGACTGAATATGTTATTTGTCAATAACATGCTGCCATCCCGAATACCTTGCTACTTACGGTGATTACATCCTGCCCCTCGCTAGGTGTCGGCGTTTGAGATCGTGTACTCGTTCCTGTTGTGGGCACTAGTGATCGAGCCGTTTGTCTAAAGGTTCCATACGTAGAGTTTCCACTCGCATCCCCAACATTCAGGCCTTGACCAGTCAAAGCACCGGCGACCGGAGTAGGCATAAGAAGACTCGTATCTTCCTGAGGAACCGCGTTGACCAGTCCAGCCTCTGTCTCACGAGCTTCGGAAGCAGGAACATAATTGATACGCGGATACACTATAGCCGGTAAAAGCGGAACGAGGAGAAGTAGACGGAACAGAGGAAAGAGACAGTGAAGGAGTGTAGGGATTTTAGGCTGCGCAATTGGAGGCAACTCCGGAATAGCAACGGGTGCTGCGAAAAAAGTTAGTTAAAATCAGTGAGAGTGAATTTTGAGCTCACGTTTCTGAATGAAATTCACTGTAGATGCAACAAGTGCGACTTCAATGATTGTTCCGGAGAGAGCCAGCAGAGCCCAAATCTTTGGTTGTCTCTTCGTCCATACTGTCACGCCCTGAGTCTCCTTCCATACACCAAGAACTGCAAGCGATCCAGTAGCAAGCAGCCCTGCGATGGCTTCAACATCCAAACCACTCCATTGCGTTCGCCACCAGTCGTGTGCAGGCGTCCCTTGCCAGGTTTTGCTCAAAATTGAGTGCAATACAAGCGCAAAGCCATCCAAAAAATATGACAAAGCTACCAGAGATAGAAGTGACAGGATGAGCGACCTCCGCGGTGTTGTGAGTGAGACTATCACAGAGGTGATAGGAGATGGTGAGTTAGTTGCAGGCCGAGGTTTAATGGTGAGTAAGGAGAGTGCTGTGGCGAGCAAAGCAGCAGGGAAAGCGATTCGGACGACAAAGAGCGCGGTCAAAAGCGCGTCTTCAGAGGCCGCCATCGTCAACGTGGACGTCCACGACGATATGAAGCTCGAGAAGAGTCGACGTCGCGGTGGTTGAAAGGAGAGATGAGGTCGTGAAGGTCGTAAACAACGTGTATCGTGTGACACTAACAAGGGCCGCTTTTTAGCTTATCAGCTACGTCTGACTCCCGTCACTTTCTACCGCCCTTTCTTTCTTTTTCTCTCAAATTCTAGTCTACTTCACACTACGCGCGATATCGATGAAGTTCTAAAGCTCGCTTAGGTGTAGTCGACGCCATTTCTTACGTCCAGTCGTCGTGTTATCTTCGCCAAGCCCTCGAAAATACGCAAGAAGGTTACACCGGGACGTGACCCCGAACTGAGCTGAAAAACCGTTTATGACCATACAAACTGATACTAACAAAGCTGGCCGTGAAAGCTAAGACTGCTTTGTCGACAGCCCATTGAGTATCTCTTCTAATCCGCCCCTCACGTCGTCAATCCTTGTTCCTTGCTCGTCCACGTCCCCTCGGTTCAAGATTCGAATCGCGGCTCTCGCTTCCTTCACAAAATCATAGGAGAGCTCCACGGAACGCAGCTTCTCATCTTGGCCACTCGACTGCGGACCTTTGATATTTGAGTCGCCCGTGACCTCTGGCAAGAGGAAAGCGGAAAGGTCGATATCGGACGCTCGAAGGACAGCCAGGTCTCGGAGGGTGGCGCTAAGCGGCAAAGGCTTTTGGTCCTGAGAAGGCGGCGACATCGCTGTGGGGATTTTTTCAGTCAATTTTTCATTCGTGCTCAAATAACAAACCTTTAGACAGCTTGAATGATGTTTAGAACGTCAAGCGCATGCGCGTTGTTGTATATCCACCCCGGAGGAATTTCAAGCCGGGTACGGACGCCGGCAACTTCCGTAGCAATTCTTACCCCACAAACACTGGCTTCAACAACATAACTTCTGCAGTACTCATTCCGATTGTGGATTATACAACATACATGCTTAGCCTCTGGGCGGAGTAAGCACAATAGGAACAATGAGCAAGAACAAACAAAAGCCACGCTATGTCTTCTTAATAAAAATCCTAAGCTGAGTACACTCAAACTCATTTCTGCTCGTATACTTTCATGGTATCATAGATGAATAATAATCAGTGCTACATAACCGACGCTCAGGTGATTCGAATTCCGTCGTGCCTGACGTGAGCTTCCGTAAGATCTCTGGTACATCGCATTTTGTGATTCTCTGGTCGTTGAGCTTCATTCTTGCTACTCTCTCCTCTTCCATTTCATGTCATCCTCACTTTAAAAGAATCACCTTCCTTTAACATCCCATATAGTAATGATCAAGCGAATAGACTGGTCTGAGGTGGGCGGTAGGGTATTCGTTCATTACAGGGCGTTGAACACTTGACCTATTTGCAGTCTTTCGAAAACTTCATTTTTTACGATCGTTGAAAATCATATCCAGGTTCGCTATTCTCGCAGAATTACTTGAAAGGACTAAGAGATTACAAAAATTACAAATAGATTGTCACGAATCCAAACCGAAACAAAGTAAGAATAGAGTAGAAGATGTTGTAGATGTCGAGACAAAGGTGGTGTCCAGTGATGAAAACCCATTTAGATTGAACCCATAGATCCGGGAAAGCAGGGACCAAGCCGACAAGAGATCCAGAGATCCAGTTTTCACTAATTTTCGCCGAGATACTTGAAATAACGAGAAGTAGTATAAGCTGGATAAGGAGCATAACCACGCTTTTGCCCAGCGGTAGAATCCGCAGCATTATTTGTCGGCTGACTGGGGCTAGATGGATGGTTGTCTTCTCCTTGAGCAGTAGGAGTCGCTGGGCCCGAGTCAGTTGAAGCAGGAGGGGGGCTTCCTGGATTTCCGGAAGGGCCACCACCAGACCCGTAATCCGCATTATGTATCTGCCTCGGTTTGTTGACGATGAGAGGGTTGATCATGGCCCCTTCGGTATTCGTAGCACTGACGGTCATCGTCGCGGTCGCGCTGTTTTGAGCGCTCTGCGGAAGGGCTGACACGGCAAGTGAAAGCACAAGGACAGAGGCAAGGACACTGAGATATCGAGACATTTCTTGTTTGCGCGTAGAGAGGATAAAGCCCTTTTGAAGAAGACAGGTTGACGCTGTGGTATATATCCGAATGTCGTGGATGTTTAGTGTCAAAGATGTAAGGAACAGCAGATACCCAGCTCTGCCGCCATTTATGTCGCGTTTGGTGGGAGGCTGACATCTCGGCCTGCCCGGGCAACTCTGAGGCTGCCAGCCTCAGGCTTGGCACCGATGACGTCAAGTTCAACTTCAAAAGTTGACGGCCGGAATAGTCGCACGCCTCCTACTAGTAGTACAGTGTACAGTATATTTTACGATTATAATTTGCACTTTTTCTCTACAGTCACGGTCTATCCACTGGGCAAGCCAGCGTTCCTTTCAGCTCATCTTCAACCATGCCAGGAAACGAGACATCTCCCCTCCTTGAAAATGGACATAACAATGTCGGCAGCCAGCATCAATTCGCGCACCGATTTTCGCATTTCTTCAGCACCCCAGACGACGAACCGAGCTGGCTTGCATCCTACAAGTATTTCTTCTTCGGCTCCTATTTTAACGTCTTGCTTGTCTTCATTCCCCTGAGCTTCATCTCGCACTGGTTGAACTGGGATGCCGCCCTTCGGTTCTCCTTTAGTTTCATCGCAATTATGCCATTGGCAAAGGTATGTGTCTTGCGCTTATCTATGTATTTGAAAGAAACGCGGGACTAAAATGATTTTGCACGGCGCATACAGATGCTTGGTGACTCGACGGAACAGATGTCACTCAAGCTTGGACAGACAATAGCAGGGTTGTTGAATGCGACTTTCGGCAACGCAGTCGAAATCATCGTGGGTGTAGCTGCCCTCCTCCAAGGTCAGTCATTGCGGTTGGCGGATCCCGTGTCGCGAAAAAGCAGGAAACTGACTCGCTTATGTAGATGAATTGCGGATCGTTCAGACTTCCGTACGTCTTGGTATTGGCCACATAACTTCGAATGAAGATTGTACTGACTGAATGACCGAAGATGCTTGGTTCCATTTTATCAAACATTCTCTTGGTTCTTGGGTGCTCTTTCCTCGCTGGTAAGCTTTCGCGATGTATGGCTTCCCAATGTTGAACAGTGTTGAGTATCTTTGAAGGCGGCATCAAATACAATGAACTTGTGTTCCAGGAGACAGGTGCCCAGGCGTATGTTTCTATTATCTGAGTCTACGAGGATGAAATTTTGATTCAGCGTCACAAACAGAGCAAGCTCTGTATGTTATCCGAAACTCGATACTACAAGACCTGATTGTCGAATATGTTTTCCATAAAGCTTATGACGCTAGCTTGCATCAGTACGCATTTATCAATACTCAGTTGGAAGAGTTTGCTAACTTTAGTTTTGCACTCCAGCACTAGTGATACCCGCGGCGTATCATACGTTCAAGACTGTAGATGCCGATACGTTCGGTGACGCATCAGGATCCGCGATGCAGGACATGTTGAAAACTCTTAAGCAAGAATCGGAAGATGGGCAACCCTCTGCGCCTCACAACGGGTCGAAACCGGGGCTGCTAACGATTTCACGAGGAACAGCAATAATGCTGCTTCTGGTATACGTCGCATACCTTGTATTTCAGGTAAGCAGCTTTTTTCCCGTAATGCTCAAGAAACGTGTCTAATCTGATTTCGATCATGCCAAGTTGAAAACTCATAGGCAATATTTCAACGTAAAAGAGAAGGACGCTGGAGATGACAATGAATCCGCTTCATCAGAATCTCCTCCTGTGCTCCCTAATGTCCAGCCTCGACCGTCGGAACTGCCTAAGGAAGAGGAAGAGAAGCCACAAATGAATACTCTTTCTGCTGCTGTTGGGTAAGCGCGTCTCTCAGTCAAGCAACAATTATATTTTAATGATATCACAACAGGCTACTGGCGGTGACAATCGCAACCTCATTTTGTGCTGACTATCGTCAGTAGCCTTGGCTGTCTTCACGTGAACAAAATTGATAACCTTATATTAATAGTGGTCGCATCGATCGAAGAAGTTGCACATCGTTACAATATCCCTAAGGCGTTCATCGGACTAGTCCTTCTACCCATAGTCGTGCGTATTTGTTCTGTATGCTTTACCTACAAATCATTCCTTATTATTTTCACCCTCTCAGTCTAACGCAGCTGAGCATGTCACATCCGTGTGGATGGCCTTGAAGAATAAGACCGAACTTACTATCGGAATCTGCGTCGGGAGCTCGATTGTAAGTAGATCGAATATCTTAGGGATGAATGCAATTCTGACTCGCTGAACGACAGCAAAATGCAACATTTGTCATTCCCCTGCTTGTGATCCTGGGTTGGATGTGAGGACAGGTTTTCATTCGGCTGCCTTCAGTCGTTGATGTTTATGCTTTGTCCGCAGAACTGGCCATGAGCTTACTTTGTTCTTCGCCGACTTCGAGGTGAGTTCAGTGTTTGGATGTAAATGTTGAATTCGTGCAATTAATGAGACTACATTCACCAACAGACAATCGTTTTCTTCGTATCCGTGATTCTCGTCAACTCACTGATTATGTACGAACGTCTTTCTCGTTCTTCTTAACTGACTCTGACTGTTCTCCCCCAGGGACGGTAAATCAAACTATATGGAGGGCATCTTGTTGATTACTCTTTATGCTGTGATTGCCCTTGCTTGTGAGTTACCTTCGCTACACCGGTTATGCAGGCATTCTGATTGTCGACCTTTAGTTTGGGTATCTTAATTAACCTTATCAATTCTACTTAATGCTTTCCAAAACAAGTGCTTTCTAAAAGAACATTATAGCGTGTGATAAGTTACAAAGTTTGGACAAGGAAACAGATGAGCATCTATTCTCAATGATGTACTCTATTACTTACAACTACCATCTACATGTACATATACTTAACCGTTGCTCCGACATTCGCCGAGTACTTGAAGCGCGAATATCAATGCAACTTTATACGTCGAGAGTCGAGACACGGACGCACATGCACACTTTTCTTTCCTCAAACATATGTTCTACTTGTGGTAAGCAAAGACATTGGGAGATTTCCAACGATGTCCTGTATATTATACCCGGATCACGCAAAAGCGAGCCAACAGTCGGTGACGAATGGTACCGTCGTTGCTGGGGGTGTAAGGGGTATGGAAGTAAGTGATGTGCTTCTGAGTTGTTGTTGAACGTACTAAGTGGGTATAGAAGTAAGTGGTGTGCTCCCAAGTAGTTGTTGGACAGTGACAAATGGTACGGATAATCATAATCTTCACTTCTACGAGCATGCTATCATCGTATAGTATAAATGTGTCAGAGGGAGCAGTCTTCTCCTAGAAAGACATACGAAGGGGGGGAAGATTCTTTGCACTGCAGGTTATGAGAAGAATTCTTTGCAAGTGAGAATTATACCACGCTCTTCACAAACCCGTGTCGTCGCTGCGAAGAGAGGGGGGACCGCAATCTCGGTGCCAAACAAGTGGATTTGTCTAGCCATGTATCGTGTATTTGACGAGTAAAAATGATGATTCGCTTTTATAGTCGTGAGGGTCAGTGACTCCAAATTCGACAAGGACTGTATGAGATGCGAAAAGGCGGTGTCCTTCGATGAAATTAGCTGAAGATTTCTTGCTTGTCTCGGGTCCCCACTGGCACGGGAAATCCACGGAATCCGGAAATGGATGGTGGGTTTCTTCAAGCAGGAAGGGAGAGGAAAGTTGAGAGTGAGTTCAGGGTCTACGAATACGTCAAGACTCTCGAGGTTCGGACAACTAGACAGGCTCTGTTGTCATACAGCTTGCTTCGATTATTGAAGGCATACCAGTCAAAACCGATGTAGAGGTTCTCCACGTTAGCGAGCACTGTCCCTTCTTTTATTCGTGGCAAACTAGGACAGACCGTGGAATTCTTTTCGAATGGCGAGAAGTCCAGAGAGAGCTCTCTAAGGGAAATGTGGTCTGTCACTTCGAGCAACATCCTTCCACAGTAGTCTAAGTATGTGTCGTTCCCATTGAGCTCGAGGATATTGATGGATAAGGGTAGGGTCTCGAGATCGTCCACTTCGCATGAGATTGATAGATATCTTAGTTCTGTCAACTCGGCGAGATTCTTGAGTAAGTCTTTGTAGCGAGCGCCGCTTCCGCTACCGCCTTGATTGCGCTCCGCAGGGTACTTAGAAAGCCAAATTGCTTTCACCGAACGGGAGTAACACCCAATAGAGCTTGTAAGGCCGGCGAGCACCTCCTGGCCCCCTTCATCCTCGCCCTGATTCAACAAGTGAATGGAAATGGATTGCACTTCCGGGATGCGGCGGAATAGATCGTGCAACAGTGGATGATTGAATTCATTTGCATGAGCCCGATAGTGCAGTGCAAGCTCACGAACCCTAGGGCCAAGCAGAGGACTTTGGAGATGAGATCGGGCTTTTGTCTGTGTTTTTATTATTAGTCGACGTCTGAGTAGATTCTGGGCGTACGGGGTCCAAGTACGATGGACGAGTGACAACGTCCTCAGCATAATAATTGTGTTTCGATGCGGATAAAAGCTGTCCCATTGTTCCTTTGCCAATGCGCCGAAGGGGTGGAGGAGTTGTCCAAAATATTGAAACAAAAGATCCAGTACGATGTTCGGTATTCCACAGCATGACTCCTACACGAAAGCTTTCCGACTGCGCTTCGAGCAGATGCGTTCTCCTTCCTCCGATCTGATATGTACTGATCGATATCAGGGATAGACTTCAGAGTTATCTCCTTGGAATTGAAGCTAGCGCAACAGATGACGTCCATAACCTTCTTGAATATGTGGGGTGTGATGTCTTTCTCAATAGGGAGCGAAGCGATTTCCTTGTCAGTCGGGTTCCTGAAGGTGATTTTGTCCAACGTCTCCATGATCATGATATCCCAGTTGTAAAACTCGCCTACACTGGCACATACCAGCAATTCAAATGAGCACTATAAGACGACTCATCCACAGTTTATACAAACCTGCCTATTTCCCGCTTCGTTAATCTTCCAAAGGAGAATTCGAGTGTTTTTCGACGAGCGTAGGACCGTTTGCAATGCATTAGCCTGAGGATGTCACGGTGTAAGTTCAAACTTGTGTACTAAGGTTGGAGCGGAGTTATAATTAGGCTGTGACTAATGTGACACCTCACCTTTTTGCCTGAGCCGTTACTACTTACGTCACGGCCCAACTGCCAGTGGACTCGGATGTCCGCGGACTTAGCAACTCAAGTTCAACTTGGCCCTTCCCTTCAACTACATATTTTACTTACTAGTCTCAGTACTTTCTGACATAGAGGTAAACCATTTCACAGCGACTTTGATATGAATCATAGGATCTAGGCTCTAAACCTGACTTTTTATAAGCAGTTCCACCTCATCGGATATTGTTCTCCGAGTCAAACGAGCGTATGAGTTGTATTCGGGAACCGAAAGTCAAAGCTGAGTGTACCTGTAAGTAGTCGACGGCTATGACATATATATGTCTTGGAATATTAATTCTGACCAAAGTCGATATAGCAGGTCTTGAGCTTTCACTGTCGATAAGCAGCTCAACCTTTTCAGCCTGGCCCAAGGACGGAAGGACGGCGTTCGATCAGTCGCAGAATCTGTACATTCCTGGACGGGAAGAAGCGTGCACGGGCGATTGCGCTGTCCTGTTCTAGTCTCGTAACCAGACCGCTGCTTCAAATAATGACATTTTTATGACAGCAATCCCGACCAGGCAGAATAGAACCGTCTGCTCTCGGTGCGATACTGCTGCGTTACCCGAACTCATACAATTCCTGACCAAACTAGAATCACTGCTCCTCACTGCCTCGAACCATGTTCGCAATTATCAAAATAGACGCAGGTTTTGATCGCTGGCACAAGAAATGGATATGTATGGTGTTGAGGTGACTGCCCTCTGCATTTCATCAGGACGACGCAAGTCTGCGGAGAAAAGGGGATTATCCTCCTTTGTAGCCATCGAGTAGCACATTAATTAGAGGTTAGATATTAGTGCAATGATTGTAGAATATACAACGCCATTAACCTGTGCATGATAACATATCATAAATCACTGTACTCTGGGTTCATCCGTACCACTTGTCACCAAGCCTGGTTCTTGCTCTTTCGCGAGTTGGAATCATAGATTGAGTTATATGGAAAACTTCCTTGGCTCTCTGCGACGCATCATAAGAGTTAATTATCTTAAGTAGCATCCGCGTACTTACCTTCCATGTTTCGACATCCAACTCCAATATCATCTGTCTCTTGTGAACACCTTCTTTATAGTCTGCAACCGTCGGTTGCTCCGCGAAGTCTACATCCGGCCCATAAGCTATAGGAAAGAATTAGTGTCATAATTGAAACTTACAAATCAAAGGTTCAGCCGTTTCCTCATCGAACTCAAGTGCGACCTCGCCATCTCGAATGAGAAAAGAGAGATAAAAAAGATTTTCGACGCTCTGCCCAAAGCTTTCGGGGTTTATAATGACCCGGAACAAATTCAATTTATCTTGCTGGAGTTCCAGAATCTTCTTAACCTGAACGAAGAGTTCAGCTATCACTGATGAAAGTCTGATAAAATACATGCATACATGTATGACATTCCTAGTCGTCTCGTTCTCAGACTTCTCAATATCTCGTTCTGTGAGCTGCAGATGGGCTATGAGTTCATTGCGCTGGGAATTTGAGGCTAGCATTCCTTACTTCCTGTGGCCGCCTCTCCTCTTCTTTCTCCTTGTCTAGCTTAGCTCGCTTGACAACAATTCGCTTCTTCGGCTCAATATATAACGGGCCAAGCCTAGAAAACAATGGGGATCAGTGGATAACATGAAGGCACTTAACACTTACATAAAGTCCATGACTGGGACGCGACGGCTTTTAGCCAGAGCTTTCCTCCCAATGCGATCCCAGTCAAGGGGCACACTTTCATCGTATTCCACTTCGTCTCCATCCTCCATATGTCGCGTTTCTGTTTGTCGGTGTCCACCCATGAATGTTACAAGGTTTGCAACGAAGTCGCCCACGTCAAAGCCTCCGATATCCGCACGCATCTGACGCGCCTTCGCAGCCCCGAGAGTGGATGCAGTCACTAAGAAAGCCGAATCGAGAGTTGCCTCTGAAGTCGCTTTCACTAAAATTCGGTTGTCAGTATACTGTGCAGCGGTAGCGTGACAGAGATTGAGAGACACACCTTTCGAGAACAGCTCGTTTGCTGTTTGGACCTTCTGTGTCAAGAAGTCTATCTGTATTGCATTGGGGTTCAGAAGGTTTTCTGCCTCTGCGCTTGAGCAATCGTTTGGTGTTTTCGACTATCATTGACACGCTCACCGTCATCTTGAAGTCTCCGATAACTTCTCCGGATTTCTCGTTTCTCTTCGACATCTTGGTCGGGGTCAAATGCCAGTTCGCTATCTTCTTCGTTCACGAGATATTCATCTTGCTGCTCTTGTGACATTGTGGGCGTTTTGTGAGAAGGGTCTTCACTGGCACGCGTCGCGTCGCGTTACGGCGTAATTGACGCGTAAATTTACAAAACAAAGGCAAACAATATCACCGGACCGTGGTCAAGCGCAGGCCTTTCTACTTACCGCTCGACACATCTTGCGTCTGCTCTTCAAATATGTATCCAGAGCCGTACAAAGGTTCCATTGCATATGTCACTGTCCTCTTTATGTATATTCCTTTCTCTGCGGGATACGAGACTCAATTCTCATGCTGGCGCACAAAGTTCCGCCTCTTCTCTCCCTCTCTCTTGGATTCAAGAACTACATATGTCTTTCGAGGTCTTCGGGAACTCTGCTTCCCATCTCCGCAAAGTGTGAAGAAATGAAGGACGCTTTCCTGCACCATGATTCCTTCCTTCTTTGTTTCATAGCAGTTCCCAAGCCAGGAATTGTACTTGCTGGACTCTATGTAGTTCATTTTGAAACCTCCCATCTGCAGAAAATGCGCATGTGTCATTGTCCACTGCACACCCACAAAAACTGTTCAACTAAATTTATTCTGAATCTGAGAACGAATAAAATAATACGTGATTTCGGTCGTGCTTTGTTCATCGTCTCTCTTATCTTCACGGCGCCGCGCCACTGCTTGAATGCCCACATGATCATTACCTCCGGCGCAAGCAGGGCCAAACACATGAGGAAAATCCGACGCTTTAGTACCGACCAGCTGCTCTCCTCGAGGAATGGCACGTTCGGGTGCACGAACACCCATGTTACCGCAAACGTTGTGGCCAGGCAGCTCCAGACGATGTCCCAGACGGAGAGACCAGGGCAAGAACAGTCGTTGGAGCATTCGTCTCGGGTAAAAATCGGCGAATAGTAGGCCAGTGGGTCAGCGAAAGATGGGGCGACGGGTGCAGCGCTCGGGCCGTAGTGTCGAACGAGGAATATGTAGGCGAGAATGAAGAGCATGGTGTGAAACGAAAGCAAGCAGAATAGAAAAGAGGCCTGAAGTCAGCAAAGATGCTCTGGGTCTGTCGTGCAGATACCAGAAGAGTAGGCGCGACTATATATCGTGGATGCACTCAACAATATGTTGCCTCGCCATAACAATGCATTAGCACGTTCCATTCATGCCGCTCGTCAATGCTTCTCTCATCGACGAGTTTGCGCTGACCCAACACAAAAGAAGAGAACATTGTCCTTATTCGTGGGCGAAGGAGGCGATGTAGGCCATACCTGGCATCTCAACACCCGGGCCTGTCCGAGATGAAGACCCTCACAGTTTGAGCAGAAGTTGATGCACGCGCAATTGGTGCGATACGAAGGGACTGAGCGAAGCGCTCGAGAAGGTCAGCTGCACGGGTTCGTCTATCTTCTTTGCGTCGATGCTAACTTTCTGAGCACCCTGCTCGAGTCCTAAGATTATAGGAAGGTACATTAATCATTACTTAAATGCGCGCCTGCGACAAACCGAACGCCGACTTACCTGCATATACCAGAGACGTTGAAGAAATGATGCAAACACGATGTTCCGAGAAGGCGTATGAACCGGTTCAAGTGGGTCTCAACTCCTGATCACTCCGGACAACCGGAATCAATGAAGATGACCTACATGTGGTATAGGTCGAAGGTTATGGTGAGACATCACGGAATCCTCCCGATTCCGGTAATGCCCGGGTAATGACCGGGTAAGGTGTTTGTAGGGGGGTGGCAATGGCCAAAATCAAGGGCAAAGGGCTACCTTTCCGGTGGCGACGCCTTCCCAACCTGTTTCCTACCAACCAATCGCTCTCAACGGAGGCCCAGCCAATGGACCGGGACTAGTGACTCTTGGACTGCTCTCTTTATTCTTTCTTTATTCTCCGCTTCTCTCTCTCTCCCTATTTATCACTTATAGCGAGCACAACTAAGTGCCCTTTCCTCTCAATCGCCCGCATGCTCAATGAATTGTACTCCTAGACATGTCTGTAGCGTTACCATCCCTGTACTCTTATCCCTATATGCGTGCCCCTTCTCTCAGCGAAACTTCGCAAAACTGTACCACTACCATCACTTATACCTCCATAGATCATACCTTCCCCTTTTCCTTGAAACTTACTTCACTCTGTTTTACTAGACGTAGACCTTTCATTTGCTTTGGTAGATTACTCTGTACTTTAAGTGCGCCATAGGCCCTAAAGGGCCTGCAGTCACTATAATGGAATAAACAAACAAACAAACAAACAAACAAACACATTGCACATCTAGACCCCCCCCTTTACCATAGCCGGACAAGAGACTGGCAATGTCCCACCAGATTGTCAATTATGATAATTTGCATGCCATTTTCACTTTCTTATGTTCTAGATTTAGGCTACTTTTTTTTGTGGTTCCCTTATTCGGCAGTAATATGATAATAATATAATATTAATTAAAACTGCTACTACAAACAATTTACCAGCTTGCATTACTCAACACATTACAGTACCCAGATTAATTGACAAAGCCGAAGGTATCCGCATTATAAGAGAGTGTTGAAGATGGAGCTGAACGTGCGCAGCGTGTCGTCTGGGTCTTCCGCAACTGTCTGCTGCGCGGACTTCAGGTGCGTGGCCGCGCTGAAGAGTTTGACGAGAGCGGTAAAAGTAGCCGGCCTAAAGATACTCGGTGAGTACGTTATAATGACATTGTTTACAGTCGTTCTCGAAAACCTTGACCCCCCCTGCTTCAACAGCAAAAAAAAAATTGGGGGTGCACGTGACACACGTGATTGTTCTCACGATTAACCCCAGTAGACTTTGACAAAAAAAGCGCTGACGCGGCGCGCAAGTCTTCGCAATGTAGATGCAACTTCGTTTAAAATAATTATATCATTTGCTTATTCTTTTCTCATTTCTTTAATAGTGGAAGGTATAGGTGGATCACCACACTTCAAGCCTTCAGAATCTTGTCTTTGTTATGTGCATTGTAAGAAGCACTGTACTGTGATAGTATACTCGGAGCTTCAAATTCGCGCCTGATCACTCAAGTTTTGGGTCGTGCGAACGGTCACGTGTGTCACGTGCACCTCAATTTTTTTTTTCGCTGTTGAAGCACGGGGGTCAAGGTTTTCGAGAACGACTGTAATCCTCAACTCACCACTGCCTTACTGAAGGTTCCGACACCATCAACCAGCTCTGCGTCAGCATCCTCGAGACGCCCACGATGACTACCTTTCTGTCTTTCGGCGGCATCTTGGGGATCTGTGGCAGAACCACGTTCGCCAGCAGCTGCGACTAAAGCCTGCCCAGTCACGTCAGTCGCGAAGGATAAGGCGCAGCATCAGAACAGAACAGAACTCACTGGGGTTGTACCTCCTCCACAGAGTTGAACCGGAGATCCTGTCCATGGGGATCGCCATGACAAATGCGAAGAAGTAAACCAGGACATAGACGTACGCGTCTGTTTGCGCCGTCTTGTTACGCATCAAGCTGCGTACCCTTGTTTACGCCTTGTTTGTTTTTCACTTGACTTATTCTCCCACGTCTATTCTTTGCATATGCGTACACATATGCATCATCCTTTCATCATACTTTATCATTACTCCACTTCTCCACTTGCTCCACTACTCCGTAGTTGTACTACTCCACTCTCCGACCGGACGATGTCATCCAGTCCTTCCTTCCGATGGACTGACATCATTTACTCCACCTTCCGACATCATACTCCACTAATTAGAGCCATTTAGTACGGACTCACTCCACTTCGCTCCGCTATGATGTAACTTCCTTCGGAGACCTCTTTCGCTCCACCCTATTGTTCTCTACAGTATATAAGTGCATGTACATAGGCCCCAGGTTGACACTCAAGTCAATCCTCCTATAGTCTTTTACAATCACGTACCAAAGACTCTGTTCATCCACGACTTCCAGTATAAGAGACCCTCACAAAGCGGACCCTCTCATACTGTACCTTGCTACTTCACCCAACAACGCTTTGGTCACTTATCATTTCCGTGATAAGTCCATCGAAGCCGTGAACGTAACAATTAGGATTGACTTCTTTCTCAACTGAGATCGATCTCAACTCCGACACACTCCTCCTCATTCCACAGCAGGAATTAAACGGCAACCCCTACGTATTTCAATCCGGAATACTTGACAGTTAAGCATCTCAACTGGCCATTGGATACTAACCATCAAATAGGAACGAAAGACATACGAACGACAGTACAATCGAACACACCAAGCATACAGTGTACCCACACTTACCTTGGAAGGAAGCAATAGGAAACGATCAAAGAACTAAGCAGGTTCACGCCAGAATTTACGGTCCTTGTTACGTGTTTGGTTGGTGATAGCGTGAAGAAGAGGATAGCGACCCAATCAAGCAGCTTAGCCACGTCCAACGTAACTCGAAGAGAAGAAGGAAGCAGAGGAACAGTCTAATCCACTAGCGAAACTGCAACGCGATACAGGCACAACCCTCACTCGCTGACGACTGCAATACACGGTGAACATCGATACAGCACATCGATTATCCAGCGAACCAAAGGAAGAAAGAAGGACGAGCATATACGAAGAGTCGAAGTATACTCACGTATATCTTTACAAAGTAGCTCAAAGGGACGATAACCCGAGGAACTGCCCAACCTGAGGATCACATTACTACTCGCCGATCGTACGGAAATACCGTTGGAAAGTGTGATAAGGATTAACATCCTTAGCCCCGTTTCCATCTACGACTTACAACAACCCATTCATAATTCCGACACACCCCCTCACAACCCCTCCGAACTTGACGAAAGCAGAATATCACATTCGCAGGATTACTCCGAGTACGAACACCGAGGAACAGCTGATCACGAAAGCCTCTACGATCAACTAGTACCCCCTCGACTTGAACAAGAAGTTACTCAAGCAACCTACGCATACTCTGAAGAAGAAGGTTCTAATTTCGAGAATCCCGAGCACACTTGGAACCAAGTATCCGAAGAACATCGACTACTACCTCCAGTAACTCCCGATCGACCCATTCCACAAATTACTACCCCTCCAGGAGTCCAACGAATTCTACAACCCTTTCCTCAACTTCAAACCCCTACAACTGCCCAAGGATCTCGCGAACGTCTACAGCATCTTAGACGAGCCTTCCAAAGAACTCGACGCCGCATTCATAACTCCCTTACTCAACCAATCAATCAACCTGGCGAATCAAGCACCAGCTCAAGACGTTGATAGACTAATTGAAGAGAACCACCACTTTCTAGTTATCAGCGGACTAGACCATCAAATCCGAGAGCAATACCAACACGACCCCCAATACTTCCAAATCCTCGTACACACCCGATACTATCAACCCGTTAATTGGAAACTTCGATACAACATCTTTTGGCACGAAGGCAAACCATACATACCCATTGGCTACCTTCGCCCACTGCTCATCAAGATTGTTCACGAAAACTTGGCAAATCAACTCGAACATTACTCCGAGGAAGAAACACTCATTAACATTCTCCATCTTTTCTATTGGCCCGGACAACGGAACGACGTCGCAAACGTTGTACAGAACTGCATCTGTCAGATTCTCCAAACTCCAGCCCCGAGCAGGACTCTTACACCCCCTCCTCACGAACCCAACACCGCTCACTGATTGAGTTCAGTAAAGACGTTAAACTGGCACCCAAAGTACCTCCGAAACCCACAACGAAACCTCCCGCAGTACAACCCCTTCCCACAGGAATTCAAAGACCCGCCAACGCATTCTTTGACACTGAACAACGAATTTGGTTTAGAGTCCGAGAAAACCAAGAACGAAGTTATCTCTACTATTCAACCCAAAGAAACGAGTGGAGAACTCTTACAAGTAGATCTGAAATACCGCAAGCCTATCATAGCTTGAACGCCTGGTATCAAGCCATCGAACCCACCGAACAAGAATTAATATCCATCAATCGAGGACTCAACCCAACAAGACATAGCAGCCGACTTAATTCACCAAGAGTACCCCTCACTCGATTACCATCACCCACTCCTTCACAACGCACACACACATCAGTTGTCACAACTGAACCACCAATCGTTACAACACCCGTTCCATCGACATCACTTGTTCCTGACCCACCGAAAACAGAAGAAAAACCAATACCACCAAAACCCGAAGAAAAGACACCAACATCCGCAGTACCATCTATCACATTATCATCTATAAAACCCAAGGACGAAAAACCCGACACTAGTAAAGGAAAAGAAAAAGAAACCGACTTCACAGACAAATTACACGGACTACACATCGACACTCAATTCAAGCAAGGATCTACCTGGTACCCCTCATTTACTGCACCACCTACATCCGAATATCCGAAAACCTACGCTACCCAGGAAGTACAGACCGACCTTACTCAAAACCAAATCCATACTCCGAACAAATCAAGCGAAGAAGAAGACACAAGCGAAGAAGAAGACACAAGTGAAGAAGAAGACACAAGCGAAGGATCTACATCGGCTAACGCTAACGAATCTTCCCAAAACTCTCCTACACCGCCACCAGTAACAGACGAAGAAGAAGAATCCGATCTCGCTAACAAACCGCCACAGAACCCTCCACCGCCACCATCTCCTTCAGACCCCGGATCTCCAGCCGAAGTTGCAATGGCTGATCAAGCCGATCACGTACCCCGAGGTACCGGAGCAAATAAACCTTTTAACTTTACAGGTAACCGACGCGAAGCTAGAAGATGGCTATCCGTAATCGAAAACTACTTGGCCCTGAACGACGGAGACTATGAGACTGACCAACGCAAAGTTCGATTTGCTATCTCATACATGACCGATGGAACTGCACTTGATCTTGCAGTTGCCATCACCAACGAGCAACAAGCACTCGATGCATGGAACCTTACATGGAACGCATTCAAGACCCGGTTCAGACAACAGTTCATCTCTACAGACAGTGTTTCCGACGCATTCAAGGAACTCCAGAATATCAAACAACAACCAAACGAGAAAGTTGACGATTACATCCATAAATTCCAACGCTTGGCAAGAGAAGCGAACATCAACGAATTTACAGTCCTATACGCCATATTCAAGAATGGACTACTTCGACAAACCAAATCAGCTTTACTCCAGAAGGATATTCCAGTACCCGCCGATGGAGCACAGACTATGGACCCATACTACGAAGCAGCTAGGAAAATTGGCAAATCATTGGAAGAAGTTTATCAAGAGTTCAGACCCTCAAATCGACTCCGTGACCAATACGGAAAACCCTTCGAACGAACTTCATACAAGCCACGATCCAACCGATTTCACAGACGCCGACTTAACGAAATGGACATAGACTCTGACTCCGAACCAGAGCCAGAAGAACCGGAAACTTTGGAAGAATCTTTCAAGTTGTACGCGATGTACTTCAAGAAGCTTAGCGATGAAGAAAAGCGAAAGGCACAGAAAGACGGACTTTGTTTCTTTTGTGGAAAAGCAGGACACTTCGCAAACAAATGCCCCACTCGACCAGCACGACCTGATAAATTCCGGAAGCCCCTCCGAAAATTCCACAACAACTTCCGACGGAATAACGGACGCTTCAAGAAGCGCAACATCAACTCTATGGATCTTGACAACGAACCCGAAGACCCGGACGATTTAATTGCAGAACGCGCAATTCAAATCCACGAAATGATGACAGGACTTAATGGACAAGAACAGGAAGCATTATTCGACATGCTAGATGAAATGCCTGATCCAAACGATGACAACGATGACATGGACGATGATGATGGAAATTTTTGATCAGACCCGAGTTGGTTAATCCGATTCAACTCAACACAATCACTATCGACGGAAACTCTCGCTCATTTCGCATACCACTCAAGATACTTGTAAACGGACACCCTCACACTCTTACTGCTCTACTTGACACTGGAGCACAACTCAATTTCATCAACTCGAAACTCGCATCAAAACTTGGAATAAACACGCAGAAAATCACGAAACCCATACTCGTCAGTAACGCCGATGGAACACTGAATACTCAAGGAAGTGTTACCAAACGAACTCGACTCAACATTATACACCCCCATGCACTCTCGACTATGTTCTACCTCACACATATCCCAAAGGACGACATCATACTAGGTCTACCATGGTTCAAGCAAGCGAAACCACGCATAGACTGGGGAAACAATGCGATCACCATAAACAAAATCACAATCTCAACTCGTATGGAACAAGAAAAGAAACGGAAACTACCTCCGCCAGAAAAGCTCAACATCCCAAAGGAATATATGCCCTATGCCGACATTTTCTCTGAAAAAGAAATCCAAACATATCCGCCAGCGCGACCCTATGATCATCAAATCAAAACGAAACCCTCTTTCGTACCAAAAATATTTCCAACCTACAACACTCCTTACCACCAAAGACCAATACTACGCGAACTCATCAATGACCTTCTCAGCAAAGGCTTCATTAAACCTTCCGATTCACCTATGGCATCCCCACTATTTTTTGTCAGCAAGAAGGATGGAACCCTCCGACCGATCCAGGACTATCGATATCTCAACGAACATACAATCCGCGATGGATTTCCGATACCGAATACGCAAACGCTCCTGAATCAACTACATGGATCCAAATACTTTACTACTCTCGACATCCGGCAAGGATACCACAACATCCGAATCAAGGAAGAAGACCAATGGAAAGCCGCATTCCGATGCGAAGAAGGATATTACCAACCGACAGTAATGTTCTTTGGATTATGCAACTCACCCGCCACCTTTCAACGTTTTATGAATGACATACTTGCAAAGCAAATCAACGCCAACAAGTGTATTGTCTACATGGACGACATTATGATACATGCAGCCACTCTCGAACAACTTATCTCGAATACCCTCGAAGTTTTCGAAGTTCTCAAGGAACACAAACTATATCTCAAACCCGCCAAATGCCGATTTCATCAACTAGAAGTCCCATCCTTGGCTACATTATTTCGGAATCACAGATCAAGACCGACCCAACAAAGATACAAGGAATTGTTGACTGGCCTACTCCGAAAAATCTACGAGACATACGATCATTCACAGGATTTACGAACTTCTACAGGCGATTCATCCCAAATTATGCCACCATATGCCGACCACTCGATCAACTAAAACGCAAAAACATACCCTTTGTTTGGACCGAACGTCAACAAGCAGCATTTCAAGCACTCAAGGACTTGTTTTCGAAACAACCCCTTCTAATGCAGCCCGATCCCAGCAAACCTTTCTATCTTGAAACCGACGCATCAGCCGTAGCAACCGGAGCAGTTCTACGACAACTCGACAAGGATAATCAACTCCGACCAATTGGATATATCTCCCAAGCACTTAACCAGACGCAACGGAACTGGCAAATATATGACAGGGAACTATTTGCAATCATCCGAGCATTGCAAACTTGGCGACACTATCTACTAGGCAGCCCGCATATAATCACAGTCCATTGTGATCATAAAAACCTGACATATTGGCGACAACCGCAACGATTAACCCCTCAACAAGCCCAATGGCAGAACGAACTCTCAAGATACCCCCTTCAGATCCAAGCGATCCCCGGAAAACATATGATTCAATCCGACGCTCTTTCCCGGAGAGCCGATCAATTTAAAACGGAAGGAGAACTTAACAACGAAGTTACACTTCTACCCAAGGAAGTTTTCATCCAAGAAATGGAAATACTTGACGCCCGAATCGAAGAACAGGACGATGATGACCGAAACATCATTGACGTTGACAAACTTCACTCCCAAATACGACAAGAAACAGGAGACATTCAGGAAGCAATGACTTTCCTCCAAAAAGAACTACCCCTTACGAAACCAAAGATGACCGATTTCACAATCAAGGACAACCTCGTACACTTTAGGAACAAGATCTATGTTCCGAAGAACAAGGAAATCATGCGAAACATCTTACGACTTCATCATGACCTCCCTACGCGAAACCACCCAGGAATAGCAAATACCATGGAACAAATTCGCCGAACCTACTACTGGCCTCGCATGCAGCAATTCATCTCGAAATATATTCAAGGATGCGCAATCTGTCAACAAATGAAGATAAACCACCATCCACTCGTACCTCCGCTTAGCCCGATCATCGCAGACAAAGACACATACCCTTTCGCCACTGTCAACATTGATTTCATCACCGATCTACCGGAATCGAATGGCTATGACAGCATTTGTGTTATTGTGGATCACGATTGCACCAAAGCAATAGTGTTAACTCCATGCAACAAAACAATAACTGCACTCGACACCGCACAGTTATACATTGACAATGTGTATAAACGGTTTGGATTACCCAGGAAAATAATCTCAGACCGTGGACCACAGTTTGCATCAACACTATTCAGACAACTATGCCGCTTACTGCACATCAAGCAGGCAATGTCTACAGCATATCACCCACAAACCGATGGACAAGCAGAACGCACGAATCAAGAAATCGAAGCATATTTCCGAATTTATGCAGCAACCCACCCTCACCACTGGAGCCGATACATTCCGATGATGGAATTCACTCACAATAATCGCAAACACTCCACCACCGAACAGACACCTTTCCAATTACTTATGGGATACGATCCTACATCATTCCCAACGGAAAAGTCCGAGATTGATAGCAACATCCCCACACTCCAATCACGTTTGATCAAGCTATTGGAACTCCGATCCGAAGCCGAAGCAGCTCTAACTCTCGCACAGGAATACCAACGTGAGACCCAAGAATCACACTTTCAGCCCCTGAAAGAAGGACAAAGTGTATGGTTAGAAGCCCGCAATCTCCGACGCACCGGACTCCCTTCGAAATTCCAATCTAAACGAGAAGGACCCTTCAAGATAACGAAGAAACTCCGAGACAATGTGTATCAACTCGATCTTCCGGCACATTGGAAGATACATCCAGTATTCCACGCCTCCCTCTTAACTCCGAACACCGAGACAGAAGAGCATGGACCATCATACTCTCAACCGCCTCCCGACTTAATCGAAGGAGAAGAAGAATACGAAGTTGAAGCGATATTGAAACATCAAGGAACCGGCAAGAGACGGAAATACCTCGTCAAATGGCTAGGATATCCGACGTCACAGAACTCATGGGAACCCGAAGATGCACTCAAGAACTCACAGGAACTACTTTCGGAATACAAGAAGCTACACAAGCTCAGATGACCGACCTATCATCCGAACTTCCCTCCAAATCTGGAACAAAGCAAACGCCACCCGAAAGAACCACCGATTTTTGACAACGCCACCCGAAAGGAACCCCGAACCTAGGAACCATCCGACCCTACTCTCCGACTCTCACACGCCTTCAGAACTATTTCAACATGCAAGAAACAACCTCCGAAAAATCAGCATGATCAGACCTGCAGATCTAGCTAACGCTTGCGCATTTATCCTTACACTGGACATTCACCCGCAGTTTAAGGAACTTGCTAGGCAACTTTTGGACGAAGCTTTCAGACGTATTGATCAAGGACCAGGACCTTATCGAACGTTCAGCAAACGGATAAGATTTGTAGGCAGACTCCGACCAGAAACTCCAGAACTTACCATCACGTATGGCAGACACAACCAATTCCTTATCTCCTCCACCCCTGCATACCAACCTCCGCCGCCCTACTCCGATTCCATCACCCCAAATGCCACCACCTGACACTACTAGAGAACGGGCCGAGCTTTGCCGGCAGATCCCTTACTCCCCACTCAGGCTGGCAGCCTGAGGGACAAAAGTTTGGAAAAAGTTATGTAAGAAGAGAATCCGGGGAAACATCGGTGAAATTGACATAGTCTGCATTTAGGGGATACAGTGCCCTATCCTCCCGATGGGAGTAAGGGAACCCTCCCACGGAAATAAGTGTAGAACAGATTCTAGTGGATCTACGCCGACTCGCTTTGGAAACTCCGGCCAACAATCAACCCACACTCGTTTTTCATCTATTCAATTTCATTCATCAGCAAGAAGAACCCAACACTTCGCCACTTCACCACCTGATCAATTACATTGCAACCCTCCTCCTCCACGCCACCCCACTCCACCAGGCACGTCTTACCATAGGACTCTATGTTCTGATTCAGATGGTACGGACAAATGAATTCCGAAACCTTGTCAACATTCCGAACGGTTTCCGATTCATTCATCGAAGGCCTCCTCCTATTCAACCCAACGGAATATCTCGCTCCGAAGATTCCACACCGCCTCCACCCTTAGAACCCTTCTCTCCCGCATATAGTCCGAACTCCTCCACCGAATCTATTCCTGAATCAACAGCCCCACCACTCTCATTGACAACAACGATTCTGATAAAGAAAACGCCCCTCCCTCTCGCCATGCCATACAACTTCGCCACCGCCCTTCCCACCTTCGAACCCCCTCTCTTTGACGCCGCTGAGCATCTCGCCGTCACTGAACCACAACCAGAACCTGTCCAAGACGGTAATTGGATAGCTGGTTGGGGAGACAACACCCCCGAAACACTTGCATTTTGGCACCCGTCACTGACTCCCTCGAATCCAGACAACCTGTACCCCACTCCCCCATCTTCGCCAACACCACTTCAACAACCCATCGCTCCCCTTGACCTCGTCCGCCACTATCTGTTTGACCCCCAGCACACCGACTACGTTAACCTTCACCGACTCAAAGCCCTATCCCCACACCCAGAACTCACCACTCTCGTACTCCGCCACACCTACTTCAACCCTGAGCACGCTGCTCCTATCTTCAACCTCCTCCACGAGCTCCTCGACCTCCCCTACGTCCCCTGGATTGCCCGACGCATCAGACACGCAGGACAGCCTCACCAACACTTCGCACCTTACGACGAAGACCCCTTCTGCATCTGCCACTGTTGCAGATCTTGCCCAGTCCACCGTCACTAACCATGCCCGCCGTCCGCCACGCCAAGTACGGTCTCTCAGGACGTGTTCATCCTGTCCCTCGAGAACACTTGCTCTTTCCGACTCGTGACCGGTATAGAGATGGAATCATTCACCCTCCGAACTGTGAAACCATCTTACCCGGACTCACCTTCCAGCCTACCTCTCAGACACGACGACAAAGTGCAACGGTCCTCCTCCACAACGGCATGCTTGAGAAGCTCACAAGCAGTCCCGACATACGACCTCTTCCGCATATAGCCTACACTACGCAACAGATGTACGGTTACTTGACGCAGATGTTGGATACCTTGGAGGATAATCGACGAAAGCAAGTGAAGATTGATTCCTTTGAACTTCAGGAATTGGTGCGTCGTATGAATCAAGTTCTCATTACTCAACTCGAAAATCAGTTCAACGAGTTCGAGCTTGAACGTCTACTCTCTGTGAAAGAAGAGAACGGACACGTACGACTCCCAGACCACCCGGAACCCAAGCCCATGACGCCCCCTTCCGCTCTCGAGCTACCTCCTCTGATACAGCCCGAAGCTTACTACGAACAACCGCACGTTCCGATCTTCGATCTCAATCGACTACGCGAATTCGAGTCAGCTCCGCCCATGCTTAGTCCCCATCAGCAGCTCCGACTTCCTACAGAGGAAGAACTTCAGGCGATCAACAACCCAGTTCATGATCTCGCCAACCTTGAACTGCCCAACATGGTTCTCCCGGACGTCCCTCTCCACTAACCTTCACCGATGTACATGGTTAACACGCCTCGACCAGACGAACTCACTTCGCCCAATGTATATGCACCCATTTCTTTTGATACGCTTCATTTCTTTTCCACCTTTCACATGTCAACGGACACTACTTCTCAGCCTTTGCAGACAACCTTCAACAATGTATCCAGCGCTCCATTCTTCTATTGACCTTAACTTGGTCCTATAGCGACTGATATTTATCTCTCTTACGCTTTTACCCTTTATTGATCTTAACTTGATCCTATAGCGTTGTATTTTCTCTTGAAATTCTCGCATTCGCATTTACATGCTACTACGGAATTTCAATCTTAGTGACAGGGTATTGTTACGCATCAAGCTGCGTACCCTTGTTTACGCCTTGTTTGTTTTTCACTTGACTTATTCTCCCACGTCTATTCTTTGCATATGCGTACACATATGCATCATCCTTTCATCATACTTTCATCATTACTCCACTTCTCCACTTGCTCCACTACTCCGTAGTTGTACTACTCCACTCTCCGACCGGACGATGTCATCCAGTCCTTCCTTCCGATGGACTGACATCATTTACTCCACCTTCCGACATCATACTCCACTAATTAGAGCCATTTAGTACGGACTCACTCCACTTCGCTCCGCTATGATGTAACTTCCTTCGGAGACCTCTTTCGCTCCACCCTATTGTTCTCTACAGTATATAAGTGCATGTACATAGGCCCCAGGTTGACACTCAAGTCAATCCTCCTATAGTCTTTTACAATCACGTACCAAAGACTCTGTTCATCCACGACTTCCAGTATAAGAGACCCTCACAAAGCGGACCCTCTCATACTGTACCTTGCTACTTCACCCAACAACGCTTTGGTCACTTATCATTTCCGTGATAAGTCCATCGAAGCCGTGAACGTAACACGTCTGCAGTTGCGTGAGCAGCATCGTCACTACACTTTTCATTAAGGGTTTCAATGTCGAGCTCGGATATACCTTACAATGCTGTGCAGCAGCTCGAAGCCCCAAGCGTCATTGCCATGCGAAGGGATGAGCTTCTGTTGCACAACGGCTAGTTAGCAGTGATCTGGCCGGTCCTGAACATTGTCAATGTGATTGAGAGTAGATGAATTGAGTAAGAACTCACGAAAATATGACACCCAGTTAGGTCCATTAGATGAATCAGGTGAGCAATGAATAGATAGCAAGTACATCCAAACACGCTTCCTCACATATCCGGGTACCTACAGAAACGGTATATCCGCGCGTCGCGTACGAACCACCAAACTGCGGGTTCAGACGCATCACCTCGCAAATATATCCCTTCAGGAGCTCCTTGCTCCATGATCGTCACGCTTGCACACGTTGATGAGTGCCGCGCGTTCCTGAGAGTGGACGTCGCTCAAGTAGAAGTTGACGACCTGCGCGACGGCATGTGCGTAGTTGACCGAAGAGCCAATGGCGAGACGACATCATACCCTATGAGGTTGCGTGTCAGACGTTGGTAAAGCGCTGGAGAAACTCGGAGCATTCCTTGGGTGGCGTTGGCCACACTGTCTCCTTAATGCCAGACGTGAAGAATCCAACGAGAGGGTTCTGTCAAAACAATCAAAGTAAGTTAGATATGCCCAGCAGACTGTAGAGTTCAGATAATTGGAATACATATATCAGCAGTGCGGGGAGCGGCTTCTGTGAGGCTTTGCTCGATGAGGCCGTTGTAGAGACAGCGAAAGCTCTAAGTCAGAAGAGCGACTCAGTGAGGAGAGTGAACCACAACAATGTCACGTGCTGTATTTAGGGGAGACTTGAGAGGACTTAAAACAGAAAAATAGACGCAACCAACGGGATAAATGAATACAATGTGTCTTAGAGGTGGTTGGAAAGGTAGTTGTATGTCTGGCATAATATTGCGCATACCATTGCATTGTACATGTCATGAAGCTACAATACTGGATAAATATGGAGGGCTACTTGCAATATTCCCACAATATTTCGAAACATAGCAAGCCGCTTGCAGACCACCTGCCCTCATTGAGCCATATGTTCCCACCTTACATGGCCACCATTCTTGGGAAGATTCCGTGATGGAATGGTTTTGCATGTGTGAGAGACGAAAGGCGAAGGATGAAGGAGGCCTCGCCTGTGGCAATAAGCAACGATACTATCTAACGATCAGACATTTCCTCTGACCCCCCCCCCCCCCTGTACCATCTGTTCCCACCGACGCAAAGGCACGGAATGACAACCTATAGCTTCACCCTATAGCTTTATTCCCATGCTAGCGGACCGAGCAAATTGACTTGGGAATCATAAGTAGCGATTACCAGTAACTCCCGCAACAACTGCGGCTGTGTTGGCCTGGTCGGTGGACTGAATCGCTGCCTCGAGGTGCTTTCGTGAGTCTTCTGGTTGTCCACATCAACTCATCTTGCTTCAAGTTACTTGGATACAACTGCGTACGACTGCCGGAGACGACTCGGACGGTCGGGTACCTGTTTTTGGGGCATACGTAGAAATAACCAAAGGCATTTTTTATGCCAGCTGGCGAGTCATGCCTTGCACATTTCATTTCGTTGTTGCCAGCCTACGTTCATAATATCTTTTCACATGACTTGGTTTTCCCCTGTCATCTATTCCGAACGGTGCGCTCTCCTTTCGTGTGGCTTCCGAATTTCGTCCTTGCTGTTTTGCATGAGAGTTTCAGTTCGGCATACTGTCATCCGCCCTGCTTTTCTCTCTCACCGGGGCCGAGAAATCTAGGGCCGCAGCCAGTAAGGTTGCATAGATACTGAAAGGGGCACCCGCGGGTGCCGCAGATCATTGGATTTGTCGGAAACAAAAGGTAGCTTTAGGATGTTTGGAAAAGAGAGAAAAATGACAGAAAAATGGTTGAAAAACGGTTGAAAGGAGATTCCTCTGGAGAATTGCTCTGAGTATGCAAGTTGTTCGATAGCAGTGAGAAGCTCAGTCGCTTTGCTGTCGGTATCATTGATTTGAATGATTTGATTGCATGAGCGGTGATATTCCTCGCGATTTCATCGGGTGACATGCTGTGCCTTGATTCCCATGGGTGGCGTGGACTGACGTGGCAGTCTTATAAGCGAGGCCTTGTCGCACCTTTCGCCCCTTCCCCCAGGTCAACCACAAACCTCCACGTCGCCCGTACTTCGTGTCCCTTCGCCCGCAGCATCACTCCTCCTACAAAGTCTTTCCTTCGTTCTTTACTCTCCTCCACGTATACTTTCGTCGTTGACGCTACGCCAATTATTTGCCGACACTGCACTCAAACATTTCATTTCGACAATGCCTTCCAACAGCAAGACTTTTGTCGATCCATCCGCACTCTCACTGCCATCACCTCAATCAGAGGCGCCCGACTCGCCCTCTCCATCGTCTTCATGTCTCGACGACCAACCTGGACCGTCGCGCAAACGCGCACGGGCAGACGTGAGCCCAGAAGAACGTAGAGAGGCTCGCGCACATCGGAACCGTATCGCTGCGCAGAACTCCCGCGATAAACGTAAGGCGCAATTTACAGCGCTCGAGCGCCGGGTGGCAGAACTGGAAGAAGAGAATAGGCAATTACGCGCGGGCATGAGCAACACCGACCTTCGCCGTCCTGATGTCCACCATTCAGAGGAAGACGAGCGCGATCGTGCTCGTGAGAGGGAGAATGCGGAGCTGAAGGAGCGCATCAAATCCCTCGAGAATGGTTGGGAGGCGGTCATGAAGGTATTGGCAGCCCAAGGACTGTCCAACAAAGATGTTACGCTCCCCAACGCACCACCTACTTCTGCGCCGGCGCCCCCATCACCCCCATCATCAAACTCACCTCAAACCTTCCCTGTCCTCGTACCCTCATCACCTGTCTTCCCCATCACCCCCTCGCCATCTCTCTCGGCGAGTAGCAACTTTTTCGACTTAGACGAGCCTATGCCGATGTCTGTCGAGCCCACTCGCCACCTAGCACGGGTGGCGACCGTCGCGGTAGTTCCCACCGCGACGTCCCTGCAGCGGGTGGACTCGATCAACAGGCGAACGCATCTGCTCACATCACCCCCGCCAACCTTACTATCCCTCTCATGTCTACTCCAGCGACCTTCTCTTTGTCGTCGGCTGCCACCATTAATACGACGGCAGCGGACGAGGCTGCCGTGGACGCCTGGATCCGCGAAATCCTTATCGCGGGCTCTCCCACTGTGTCGACGCCGGCTCTTCCTGCAAACAACGAGCAAGAACACAAGACGGCCGCCCTTCCCTCGTCAGCGGCGCCGTCAGGAGCGCCGTTGATGAGTGGGTCGTTGGGGGCAGTTCCTGCTGACTGGGAGAACGAGGTGGAAATGCAAAGATTACTGGACCTTCTTCCAGTGGTTTCATCCGACGGAGATATCGACCGGGACATATCGGTTGATGTTCGCACAGCACTTGGACTGGAGTTGTGTGGCGACTGGAGCTTTAGCCAAGACCCTTCCCCGGCGACCTTGGCTTCCTTGCCAGGCATCGGTGTCTTCTAAGGAAGATTGGGTCTTTTCTCCAATTGGCTAGTGTATCAACAACACAAAAGTTCTGTACATCTCCCATCTATACCACTCGGATCCGTTTTGGATGTAATCTTTGTTCTCGTCGCATTTCTCGCCTTTTCATTTTGTTCGTTTCTCCATTTCTCTCAGTTTTCGGACCGTCTCCTTTGACTTATTTATCTCATCTCTTCGCTTTTTTTTAAACCTCGCGTCGCGACTTCACTCCGTTGGATTTGTCTCCTTGTGGTTAGTACGAGTAGTTGGGTAGCATTAGTTTTTCTGCCTTTCGTTGTTCGATTGCTGCTCCCGAGTTTTTCTGTCTGCGCTGTTCTCCCTTTTGGTTGACGAATAGCGCTGGCGGTGATCTTGGTGAGCGCTCGGGCTGTTTGGTTGTTTAGATTAGTTTTAGCTAGCTGCTCTTGCTTTACTGCATGTGAGCGTAATGCAATAGATTCGGTTGTAGGGAGTTCATCGTTCGATTGCCTGATTCTGAGGGAAAAGAACGCAACAATACATAGACATGCGGTCTTAGGTATGGTCAACCCACAATTATAAATACATTTACACCTATTTTCATAAAGGATGACAGTCGGCGAGAAAAAAGAAGTTTTGTGAGTAAAGGGAGGTCAAAGTTCGGGATATACCGGCGATAAACTCCGAGCCTTTCGTCATCGGCTCTCAAAGAAATTAACCAATGAATGAGCAGTGATTGTCGGCCGGATGACAACATTCACTGACCGACCGCTCCGCATTACTTTATTTGGACTCTCGGCAAACCGGCATTACCATTCACGTAACAGCTTGTTCTTTTCTTTTTTTCTCCCGACTGTCATCCTTTATGAAAATAGGTGTAATAGATAGCATCGGAAAGTACACTGCAGATTGGGTCGTACAGAACAACGAAATGATAATCTTAGTGTTAAGTATGGCAGGTAGCGTTCACAATCTCTGTTGCCAGAGAACATTCAGCAGATGTTCGGAATAAAAAGAGGAGAGGACACGCACCAGTGACGCGTGGTCTCGACGCGTTAATTAATTCATTCACAAGCAGGGACTTCATAGCGACAGCAGATACTTTCAATTACTCGTCGTCCTCGTCACCGGGTTGGAGACCTGCTTTCGCGAGAGCCTCGGCCGACGTGTAGTCGACCTTCACACCGCGCGTTCGACGCGAACGGATCGCGCCTGGGTCGATCTCCTCAAAGTCGTCTTCCTCCTCCTACATCGCATCGTCAGTTATAATTCATTGAACAAATAAACCCTTCAATTTTCATAAACGCGTACCTCGTCTTCTTCCTCTTCGTCCCCTTCCTCCTCCTCATCGTCGTCGTCGTCACTGTCCTCCTCGTCCTCATCATTGTCCTGCGCTTCGCGCTCTTTCTTCGCGGTCGCGGCTTCCTCGAGCTCCGCGTCCGTCGCCGTGCGCTTTCCCTTCCCTTTGTCAACCGAAGTAGGTGCAGCGGCTGAGGCGCCCTCTGGTGTGTCAGCGTTCTGGCCTTCCTTCCTACATAACCAAAGAATTACGCGTAAATGCCGTGTTAAAAAGTGATACAGTTAAGATTAAAGAAGACGGACAGTGCATCTTTTGCTGTTGTAGACGTGCTGGAAGACATGATGTTGGTGATAGGAGAAAAAGCAAATTATGCCTTCGAATTTTTTGGATTGTGGTGGCTGAGAGATGGGACGCGTCGACGGAATCATTCTATCGACTTGGGCTGAGCGCGGTAATTTAGTCTCACGATCTTACCACTCAAACCGGCGGTTCGTCTCCGAGTCCGCTGGCTAGAAAAAAGATGAAATCTTCTCTTGCAGAATGTAGCATTATGAGCTTGAACCAGCCTATGATTATGGTACTAACAACGATATATGTACTGTATGCACACACGAAGGCGAGAGGGAAGTACTCCGAATTGGGACTCGAACTAAAATGTGACATGAGTATTCTTTCATACCACGTATGTACAACGGCGGGTCTTTCTTTCCTACCATCACCATCAATACTACACACTGTCCTGGCTTCGCCTTCCGATATGTCGAGTGCATATGCATAGGTGTCGTAAATGATCCCCATCTTTGAGACCAGGGAATGTCCGATCCGAACATGGTGAATACCGAACTGTATGGGTAGGCACCCGACCTTCTCGAGTACACGGTCATCAGGCCGGCTAACCAACCTATAGAGTCTTTATTTAGCTCAAGGACACTGTTGGTTCGCCTTACCCTCGTCTTCAATCTCGGGACGCCCGTCGATATTGGAGGCTAATGTACAGGACGTCGCCCTAGTTTGGACGCGAAGGTGGCACATATTCGATGTTGTGGATGAAGATAATGAGGAGGGAAAAGCCTGGGATTCGGCGTCGGGGTGTGTGCATGGAAGTTAGAAGCGCTGGTAATGATGCTGGACTGACAACTAGAATCAATGCATACCATAGGGGGCTGTCGTGCTGATCGACAATCAAACCACGAATAGACGCTGAAGAGGATGAAAAGGATAGCGGCGGACGAGACGGGCTTGAACGGCCATTGGGTCATCAACTCAGGGAATATCATCGGCTTCTGTGTAGAATCGTCTCAGCGCCCGCGCCCGTTCGCTAACCTCAGTCGGAGCAATCCCTCTTGCCTCTCACCTCCAGCGTGTCCTGCCAACCCGTCAATCAGGCTCGTCTATTCACTCTTTTTTTCTCTCCTGCTGTTTTTGTCAGCCTTCTCTGGCAATACCCACTACAATCGACTTTGCTTCCCCTACCATATTAACGACCCCGGGAGGGGAGAAACCTGAGCTGCGCTGGGATCACCCATCAAAAGATGAAGTCCTCTGCCCCCTCCATCGTCGCAAGCACTATCCACGGCGATACGGGCCGCAGACGACGCAGCTTTGTGAGCGCGGTGCAGTCGCTCGCCGCCGACGTGCGCGGTCGAGTACAGACGGGAAAAGATGATACGCTCCCGCCGCCCCCGAAGATTGGACAACAAATCCCATCCAAAGCTGCCTCAATCCTTGGTCGGTCCATCTACTCGGCGTCGCGCAGCGTTGACTGTGTTTCCACGACAAGCATGGGCGCACGGCCGCGTCCTTCGAGCTCCGCGTCGACAGGGTCACTGGGTCTCGCGCCATCTTCGCGGCCGATCATGACGCTGCGTTTATCGAGCACTTCATTCTTGAACACGACGATCGCAGACGACTTGCAATGCCAACAACTGTACATCATTCAGACGCGCGGGGCGCAAACAACTATCTTTCGGGAGGAAGCTGTGCAGGGTCCTTCGCGCGTTGGCTCAATCTGTTGGCAGACTGAACGCAAAGATGAGTGGATGCAGCTACCTACCAAATGCGACATTACGGTCCAAATGGCGAACGGGCGGCGAATGGCTTTGAATGACTTCCTGAGAAGTAACAAACTCCTTGGGTTCGTATGGCCGATTTTCAAATTATTATGATCGACATTCTGATGACCATTTTTTACTCCATCCCACGTATCTGTAGATCTCGAAAATTCAATATCCCGCATTATCCGTATACGCTCAAATGGAAGCGTTATGGAAGAACTTACAGCGTATGTCTATCCTTACTTCTTTCTTCCATTTCAATAGTAACACTTTCTCCTTTCTCTTCTAATTAGCTTACATTGTCTAAAATGAAGAAAGTCGTTGCCACGCTCGAACCTGCTGTTCTCTCTGCCCCCCCTCGCATCCGGGTGTTCGAGCCCGTCTACGAACGTGATGATACCCGTCCACAACTCGAACACCAGGGCGTTCCTGTCCCTCTCCTTAACTACCTTGTGACCACTTCACTCTTGCTCCTAACAGACAAGGACGAATGGCAGCACTTTGGCGGAGCGGCGGCTACTTCATCAAATAATGCAAGCGGATCGAATTTGCCGTCCTTCCGATCAGACTCGGGCAGCAGCAGCGGCGGTGCGTCGAATGCTGTGCACTCAATCCATCGCTGGCGAACAGGAGTAGAGACGGAACCATTCTCGTCGCGTCCTTCTACCCCAGCATTGTCAGCAGAGGACGACGTGATAAGTCTGAGAACAGACGAGTCTGTATCTGCGTTGCAACCGCGGCCGATGAGTGGCCATGGAAGGACAGAGTCGACTGCAGGCGAGACTGCGAGCATTCCATCGTTTCGGTCGTTCTACTCAGATGCATCTGTTCCTTCGACGATTCGACTTACACCCGCACGACCTCCGCCTCAGCAACGCCTTCCCGAGCCCGTTCGATCGTCAAGCGATTCTGGCGCTACGGTCGTTAGCATGATTCATCCCTTCGCTTCCGCCAACTTAAATGAGGGAGAGGATGAGAGGCACGATGATGAGGTTGTGACATATACTGGGAAAGATGCGGCTTTGGGACTTCCATCTTTCTTAGAGGGATTGCATTCGTCGATTACGAGAAGAGCTGGGCAGCGTTCTCGAGACACAGATGCTCGTACAATCCGGTCACCTACGACGACCAATCCGTCTCCCAGTACATCTTCGACGACTTCATCTCCGCAAACACCGCAAGCACCTCTCCTATCTGTATCTACAGGTGATATCTCTGAGCACAGACAAGCGTTCCGGCCGCGACCACTCCCTCGGCCACCTGCTTCTCCACCGAGCGTGGAAATACCGCCCGTGCCGAAGCTTTCACCTGAATTGCTGGGCCTGTTCTCTCAGAGTCAGAGCGGACTGTCATCGTCGAGGCGGATGGCATCCTCACCGCTTTCTTCATCCTTCTCGGAAGTCCGTAACGATACCTTATTGACTTCTAGTGCGGGTCCTGGCCCGTCGACTACGGCGCACGTGTTACGTTCGGCGCACTCACAAACGCTAAGACGAATAGCTTCAGACACTACGATTTCACCCGTCCGAATGTCACCTTATGTCTTCGACCATTCCAGCCATACAGATTCTTCAGAAGTCGGACCCCTGCCCTACAAACGACCTTTAGAGTCTCACGACATTTATAGCCCATACGAAGACTCCGCATTCTCCTATGCTCCTTCCTCATCTCATCACCATGACCCACTGCGTGCGCAAAACCGTCCCGACAACGGCCGTATATCTGACCCACTTGCATCTCCCTCCGCCGACACTGAATCTGTGTATCACTCATTGCATTCTCCGCCCATGTACCCCCACTCTCCGCCTGATAACAATTATCTCAGCAGTCAACCGCCTCCTGCTTACGATTCCATTGATTTTTCGTACCCTTAGCCGACACTATCGCTGTAAATGCTGTATATCCCACTCTTTTGATTCCTTCATCCCTGGTTTGGCTCTATCTCTTTTCACTTTGGAAACACCGTCTTATCCAGATGGTTGTTGATTTACTACCGTACATACCCGCGTTCATTGGAGGAAAGATCTTTATTTTACTATAAGCCAGTTCTTTCGTGTAGAGATATATTACTATATATTACATGACAATGTATGGCGCTGGATTCTCCGCCATCAATAATAAACATCTTTACAAATGTTTTTGATAAATTGTTATTTTGTGATTTACGTAACGAGGTCGAGTTAGTGCACCACCCGAATCGAGATCGGTGAGTTTTTTCGTAAAACGGGTCCTACTTTTGGTGCGGTATATTGGACAAAACGAAATGAATATGTAATAGCGGAGCTTAAAAGTATGAAACTTTATGAAATTTCATGAAATTTCATGAATATATACAGATAATTATAAATATATACAGATAAACATAAAAAATCATAAATAAATATGATTAACTGTCGGAATCGAACTCGGAAATGATTATCACGGAAATGGATATGAAGTTGGAAAAGAATTTCAGAGCACATATATTTCATACAAAAAAATGAAATTTCATGTATGGTCTCAGGATTTCCAAGGTCATTTTCATCACACGGAATTTTCAAATTAGAGGCTAATCATAAAAATTCATGAAAATTCATGTTTTAACATGTATGCATTAGTCAACTTTGAACTTGGAAATTCTTAGGCTGTTACCCGTGGGTACCTGAACACTGGCAAGCACGTGTATACACTGGCAGCACGTGCAAGACAAGCGCAACGATGTACCATTACTTCTTGGAGTGACCTTCGTTCAGTTCTCTTCTTATGCCATCCAAGGCGTCGAGGTTAATATACGTCAGCCCAAACGGAAGACACATACAAGTGACAGTAGCCTGAAGACAGATTTCCTGCAATGATGTGCAACTCATATAAGGTGTATTCGTGCTATTAAGCACCACCCTTTGGTTCTGGAGTAGAATTGCAGCTCTCTCGTCAAAGGGGACGTGACAAATAGAGTCAAGTTCAGTGCGAGTGAATACACGTAGGGTGCGTTTCAAACTGCATTACTCATACGTATGCTATTCAACCTTTCTTAGAATCTCTTAAGGGCACGCAAATGAGGTTGCGGGTGTGGGTGTTGATTGTTACTCCCGCAAAAAAATTGAAAACAATTCTTGCCCATTGAAGGGAGGATGGGGATAAAAAATGCGCCAGCCTTGGGGAGATAACCAGCACCCAAGTTTAGACCCATTTGGATCTTGCTGCTCGCAAAAAAATACCGGTAGCGAGGATTTGACTCGCTTCACCACCATCCAGAATCCTAATTCGACTCAACTATATGTACGCATGTTTCCCCGTCGCAGAAGCCGGCTGCCCATTGAGGGACAGCCAGTCAACGCATTGCCGCAGAACCGGGCGTGCAAACGCAGCCTGGGCGTACGAGGTGACCGCTGAACTCGTCGTCCCAGCGGCCATCCGAAGACCTAATTCTACACGCATGTTTCCCCGCCACAGAGACCACTTCCCCCAGGAGGTTCAGCACTCTGCATTTCCACGAAACCGGGCATGCAGACGTGGCTTGGGAGTACGAGGTGACCGTCGATCGGGTATGTTTCCCTGCCTAACGTAGGGGACCGACGGCCGTCTTCCGTCACGCATTCCGCAGAGCAGAGGGTGGCATTGTTGCGACCATGATAATTCTCAGGACGTTAGAGGATGTGTTCTTGACGCCAAGAAGTTCCATTCGTCCATATCATTCAATACACCGTCAGATGCTCTCATTTCATCCTTATTCATCAAGTATGCGGACTCCGCCGGTGTGCCACTGAGCCTCTACGACGACCTGCTTGCGCTTCTTCACCACGCTGACTTTCACGTCGATGGAGTGACTTTATATAAGTCAGAGGATATAATGGACCGCATCGCGGACCAGAGGCGTCTTGTTGCGCGGAATAGGAATGGATCGATCTCATACGATGAGGAGTCGAAGACACCGTCTTCAAAGTTCAAACCATCGTCCATTGTCAACACTGGTACCAGAGCTAGTTGCAGAGTATATCGACTCTCAACGGGACTCATTCCACGAATCACTTCAAACCAACCGCCGGCGTTCGGACATCTTTGCGGATTCAGAGGGCTTGAACGTCGATAACACGCTCAGAACAATGTCCTTCGTCCATCGAACGTGGACCGATGTTGCACAACGGTTCCTTCGGTGGAGTATCACTATCTACGACAACAAAACCCTACGATATGTGTACCAACATCCTCGAATAGGTCCCTGGGTTCGCAAGCTGAGATTCCACGCTAGCAATGACGAGGACATGTCTCCGCAGATCGGAGCCAAGGAGATGTCGCGCCTCTTATGCGGAATCTTGAAAGAGTGTCCAAACATCACACACTTGTATGTGGAATCCCTTGATCTGCAGTGCGCAGTCGCCGACCCACTGTGGTATCCGAGTCCGTATCCGTCAAGCCAGCTGGGCAAGACCGCTTACGATGTTTTAAATCAGATCTCTGACCTGAAATGTCTTGAGCATCTGTATCTAGATCTTCTCTCTGTGGAACGAACCTCGTGGCTTCAATAAGCTGTGCGCAATGCTTCCCTGTCTGCCTCGTTTGAAAAACCTGAGCATGGAACGCTGGTCGGGAGGCTCGTGGCCCTTCTGGGGTGGAATGCCTAACAGTGTGG
This sequence comes from Trichaptum abietinum, assembly GCA_910574555.1. Classification (NCBI taxonomy): domain Eukaryota; kingdom Fungi; phylum Basidiomycota; class Agaricomycetes; order Hymenochaetales; family Trichaptaceae; genus Trichaptum; species Trichaptum abietinum. Next base: position 2,420,693 of record CAJTBE010000005.1, on the reverse strand, counting down.
AAGAGCCATTAAATATCAAAGGATTTGCGGTTACGGCAAGCTCTCCTGAAACGTTGACATCGTTGTCTCTGGTCAACATTGACAATGTTGTCTTTAGCTTGTTGACTTGGTTAACGAAACCTGACAGAGGTGGACGCGTAACGAGACTAAAGCTGAGCATGTTTGATTTCTTCCAACCACATCACCCTCATGGCAATGATCGAGGTTTGGCAACATACCTTCGGCGTTCTTTCAAGGCTGAATTGAGACATATCACTTACCTAAAGCTCGTCCAGTATGACGACCCATACTCCGACCCGTCCAACATCAAGTTGCTTCTTGAATTATTTCCATCCTTGCTATCTTTGAGCTTATGTCAAAGTCTCGGCAGGTACTCCTTACCACAAAATTACTTTACTCTTCCTAACCATATTCAAAACCGTCACTATCATCTTCTCGAAGTTCCGAAAGAGGAGGATCCCCATACTCTGGAAATCCTCAAAGCAAACCCGCACTTACGACACATGCTCATTACTTATCCATCTGAGTCGCCGAATACATGGGATCTTCCCCCGGGCCCTCCGAATCGACGTCTTTTTAACGACACCATCGAATTTTGCGAAAAGAAAAAGATAGAATTTGTGGTGACTGAAGTTCCGACTCTACCTCATTTCCCTGATTTCTAGAAAATTTCTGCGTGAAGCTGTTGAAATGTCTTATACATAGAATGTCTCCTCTAACCGTGACGTCGCCTTGAGAGATGTCCACTAGCCAGATATATGTAAGACATGTATGAGCCTATAATTGCGTCAAAGAATAATACATCGCAAGCCTTAAAACGGTTCAGCTTTCTTCAGAGTTGGTCTTAGCTTCGCGAAGGACAGTCCGTGTCTATTGATGAAACTCAACTCTTCGCGTCGTGAGCAACAGATGTACAAATAATGAGGCGCTGAAGTTCGCAATGAACATCCGAATTTGGCACCACTTGGTAGTCTCAATTCTTCAGTTGCCCTTATCGTATAAGAGCAGAAGAATCGCAATACCACACAAGCAGCTCGGTCATACGCTGTGCGTCACCGTCGATTTTCCCTATCTGCGTTAACAACTCGACGTTGTCATCAGGCCCGGACGGCTGGGGATGACTGTCAATTAGACAGAGATGATCTGTGAATTTGTCTACCACAGCTCTGTAGTAGTCGATAAAGTCATCGTAAAACAATAAGTCGATGTCCAATTGACTGTATGCAATTTTCAGCGATTCACAGGATTGGATACAACGTTCGGCATCCGCAACAATGATGCACGGTCTACAGGGCTGCGAGAAGGCGTCGCTGACCTTTCGAGTTCTTCGATTTCGCCAGATGAAATCGAAGTATTTTCAACAGTAGCAGTCATGAAAGTTGAATTTTCTTCCAAACATGTGGACTGAGAGATCGGACTCAAAGAGCTTGGTCGAGTCTCGATTTCCGGTAAAGCAAGCCCATTCACAATCGGGGAAGCGATCGGAAGCTCGGGAGATATTGGTCAATGGACAGTGTATGATGCCTTCAAAGACGAAGCGTCAGAATTCCGAATAAGAGCGCCATCATTTCGTCGTGAACACGGGGTAGGCAACACGCGACTGTACTTAAAGGAGCGTAGCATCGACATGCAAGCTTTGGGGAAGCTTACTGCTGCGTGATATTGCCAGTGTGTAGTATCCCAAATGTCCAGCAATGAGCTTTTCATCGCGATGTAGGTCCCAGAGATTGTAAAGTAGATTAAGCAGAGACATATGAGGAGGAAGTTCCCCGGGAACCGAAGGACACAAAGCGTAGTCGTGTAAACGAACTGCAAGATTGCCCGTAAAATTGATTGCCCAACAGGCTGGGATCCATTGTCCAGAAGCAACTCAGATCAACTAGAGGGAAGGACCAATGACGAGAAGCTATCCATTCGGCCAGAAAGCCAATATTGTGATTGCAGCTTCTTCTGAAACCTGTTGTACTCTTGATTGTTGTTGGGGATACGGATACTAAATGGACGGGCGGAGACACGTCGAGCCTCGCAAATACTTGTCTTTAGTCTAGGTTTTCCCCTCCAAGGAACGTACCAGCCTGCGCAAAATATCGCATGAAGAAAATTCGCCATAATTCTCAAGTGAGAAAGGGTTGTTTCATCCGCTGGCCTGCTAAGAGACTCTCCTTGCACCTAAGGAAATTAATTAGCGCATTACAGATATATAAATGAGGAAGGTGGCTTACTAGCAACTGAATGATCTCAGCCAGAGTTTCGTAGTCAAAGAACGGGAGAAGAAGCCTTGATAGCGAGTCGGCAAGATGCTCCTTCATGATGTCCACGACTCGGATGAATGGATTTTTTGTCCGACAAGTCATTGTACTTTCGGCATTCGAAGATTCAATCCTCCCTTCATCTCCCTCACTGAGGTAGTCCTCCTCGCTTTCATTTGGTAGGTCTAGATGGCCGTAGGCATGCGTAGCATTCCAGCTACTCGAAGGATATGCGGAGTACACCGGATCGTACAATGCGACCGATAGTGTTGCTACTGAAGTCTGTTCTGGTAAAGGTGCGGCCTGAGAGACGCAGATATCGGGAGTGTTGCGAATGGAATACGGTGGCAGTGGGTCAACAGCCTCCGTTTTCATGCCACCTCCAGAGGTCTCCGGAATCTGCATTTGGGTGGGCTCAATCTCGTCCAGACTAGCAGTTGTACTAGCGACAAACAATCCTACGGTGGCATCGACTATTGGGGTACTCGCGCCAATCGGTTCAGCTCGACGAACATCGTTCGTAACGTTCCTCGTTTTATAGATCAAAGATGTAATTGGTTCATGTATATGTCGTGTCGCACTCAAGATGACGAGGGGAAGAAACAGGTTGTTCCGGCGGTAGCGCATACTGCCTTGACGTCATAGTATAGACACAGAGTTGACTTCAGGATTTAATGGGCTTCCAACGACAAAAAGAGTTGCAAGAGACTAAAAGATGTTCATAGGTTTCGCAGATGAGGCTATCCAAGATATAGGAAATCGACATGCAAGCTTTGGGGAAGCTTACTGCTGCGTGATATTGCTTTTCGGTGCAAACTTCCCGGCATAGATGGCTGTAGTGACTGGAGAGTCGTTCTCGCTGGTCAGCACAAGATTCGGTGGGCTTGAGAAGCTGGTGTCAATAGTTTGATGGTACGACATTGCTGTATGTAGTAGCCCGAGTCAGAGGACGTACGAGAACTCAAATCTGTCGACATATTTGGCGCGTGTAGCAAGTGTCCGACCTAGTTCAAGTCCGAGTCCGATCCAAAAGTGCACATGAATAAACATAAATTTTCATTAAAAAACACCTCAAAAAAAAACCCTAGCATTTCCGTGATGACATTTCCGAGTTCAAATTCAGAAACATAATTTCAATTACGACTTGGATTTGACTTTGGCCTCGAGTATTAAAAAACACGAAAAAACATGAAATTTTATGAATTATCATGAATAATCACGCACATTTATGGAAAAACATGATTATTTGTGAAAGTATATAAATATAAACAAATTTACATAAAAACTTATAAAGTATTTCCGGAAGTCATTTCCGAGTTGGGTTTTGTCCAATAAATGACGTCATACCTACTCTCATTTCCTCACTCTTTCCCTCCCACTTTATCTTGTCTCTGACCTCCTGTACGAACAATGACGACCGCAGGCCCATCGCACGCAGCTAATGGGGAGACTGTCGCCACCGAACAAATGACTTCAAGAGATTAGTGCGTTATATATGCGTACTTGCGTGCGATCGAGAGGACTATCTAATATGTGTTCATAGCTACGCAGACTCGTATGCGCATTTTGGTGAGTGCACCTTCGTGAAATTCTATGTCAATACTACACAGAAACTGATGATATCGTAATAATACAGGTATCCATGAGGAGATGCTCAAGGACCAAGTACGCACGGGCACGTACCGTGCCGCGATTGTCAACAATGGACATCTTTTCAAAGGGAAAACCGTGTTGGACGTCGGGTGCGGGACGGGCATCTTGAGCATGTTTGCAGCGAAAGCTGGGGCAAAGCACGTCGTCGGAGTGCGTTCTTCCCCCTCTTTTTCTTCATAGACGTCTTTTCTTATCGACTAGCGCTGTTCGGTTGGTGTGTGTGTGTGTGTGTAGATCGACATGTCGAACATCATCGATCAGGCGCAGAAGATCATCGAGGCGAACGGGTTCAAGGACACGATCACGCTCGTCAAGGGCAAACTCGAGGACTCCGAGCTCCCGATCGCGCAGTTCGACATCATCATCAGCGAGTGGATGGGCTATTTCTTGCTGTACGAGTCCATGCTTGACACCGTCCTCCTCGCCCGCGACAAGTACCTCAAGCCGGATGGCCTGATCTTCCCCGATAATGCGACACTGTACCTTGCGGCGATCGAGGACCAGGACTATAAAGAGGAGAAAATCAACTGTGCGTGCAGATGATTGTGGTGTTGGGTTCGGCTGACTGAACTACGATGTAGTCTGGGACAGTGTTTATGGGTTCGATTATTCCTGCATTAAAGACATCGCGCTTCGTGAACCTTTAGTGGACACCGTGGAGCTCAAAGCCGTTGTCACTGACCCCTATGCGTTTAAGGTAAGCGTAGGGTGTTTGCCTATACTTTTCCGCGCCCTGAATGGTATTTGCAGCACATAGACCTCCGGACCGTAAAAAAGGAGGACTTGGCCTTCAAAGCCCCCTTTTCCTTAAAAGCGACAAGGGACGATTGTGAGTAACTCATATTATTATCTGGCGAACTTCGTTCAATGATCTTCTCGTCTGAAGACGTCCATGCCTTCCTCGCCTGGTTTGATATTACCTTCGACTGCACACACAAAAAGGTCGGATTCTCCACCGGCCCTCATGCAAAATATACGCATTGGAAGTGCGTAACAAGTTTTCATTTCATCCTCTTGTTTCAGTCTTTGACTCTTTATAATCCCTCCTAAAGGCAAACTGTCTTCTACACCAAGTCTGCAATCACGATTAACGCAGGTCAGGAATTAAAAGGCGTGCTGTCATGTGCGCCCAACACACGGAACAACCGCGACCTCGACATCTCGATTGAATGGACTGCGCCGGACGGCACCTCCGAATCCTTAGAGTATAAGATGTGCGTCAATTGACCCTTATTCTTCGTGTCCTATCAGACTTAATTCTCGCATTGCTGACCGATTGCTAGGGCTTAATCTACTTCATCTACGTCGACTTCCTTTATTTCTGCAACCATGATACCGATATACTCACACGACCCTCCCTATTATGTCTCAACACATTTCTCATACGCAAAACTCGCTGTGCATTCATATCCTACAGGTACTAAATACGTATACATATTGTGACTTTGTTTTTGCTTTCCTCTCAGATATTGTTTGTCTCATCTCGAACCACGGCTCTATCATGTTCATCCATGGTGACAATCCGACACACGACTGTATCAAATGTTATTAAAAGTGTTTCCTCAGTATGATTGTTCTGCTAAAGTAAGGCAAGAAACGCAGGGATCAGAGTGTAGTTGATGAGACTGGTGGATACAAAATATACGAAGCACGACCTTAAGGAATATTAGAATACATGAGAGATGCAGCAATATGTTTACATGATGCAGTGTGGTCATTACACATCTATGGATGGTATTAGTTTTCACTCCGAACGTTCGATGTTGTTACACTCGTCGAAGAAGGCATGTCCATGTCATCGAAGACTAGCCCAGTGCAATCTAAGAGACCACCACAGCATTCCGACTCCACAGGGTCTTGGTGCACGGATCCACTTTCAGGAGTTGATATTAAACTTGCCATTGGCTTCATAGGAAGATGTGAATGAAGGATAAGAATCTGGTAGTGACATGATCTAACGGTATACTCACCTCTTGTCCCTTTCGCCGCCGCAGCGTAGTATTGATCAGTCTCGCAATGCACCCCATTGGATCTGTTTCGCAATCTTCACTACCGCAGTGCTTCTCCGATGAGACATGCGTGCTGTTTATGCTGATTGCATTGGGATGGGAATCGGCATGTTGACCAAGCATGAGCTTCTGGTAGCTCGCTAGGCTATCCGATACATCTCGAAGCTTCTGTTGTAAATCCGCGGTAGCTTGTGCCTACAACGCAGCTGGTCTTATTGACAAAATATATGAGTGAGCTCGACGGCGTACCACGACCTCTCCACTTGCTCTTGCCCTCTCGTCAGCCGGCTTTTTCAAAGCACTACGCAGCTGTTCCACTTCGGCCTTTAACTGCTTGATCTCTTCCTCTACAGTCCGTATTCGGGCCTCTATCTCGGCGACATGTGCAGCTCGTCTGTCACGATAAGCACGTTGTAGAGCAAGCTCTCGAGAAGGAGGAATGGTGGTATCGCGTTTTCGACCTCGCGTCATTATCTTTACTGAGACCGCAACTAAGTGGAAATGGCTCAACACAATACTTGATTCAGATCGTTTCAAGGTAAGTAACAGTGTGCAGACACTGAGTTAGACTTGCAAGCCAGCTGTGAATTTGTGGTACTGTATCAAGCATGATTGGGACGGGTTTCCGAGTAACGCTGAATCGCGACAAGAAATGTATTACAGTCATGGACCGGTCCTTGTAACACCCCTGGTCCTTGTAACACTTGGAGTTTCAAGGCTTCCTCAAGCGATTGAAATATCATAATTAGCTTTAAAACATGCTATATGACAAGTACTGCATACACAGAAAAAATGGAGTTGATTGGTGCAGTAATTATTGAGATAATAAGAAAACAGTGTCAGTTTATAGATGTTCTCAGAATCTAAAAATTGACATTAAATCAATAGAAAAATTACTACCTTCTTATTGCTGCCATTGGTCAAGTATTTAAAGCTTATTAAAATTCCCCTGTATATTCCGGCACTAAATGTACAAAAATAATGATGAATTCTCTTCAAAATCGTGCAGCAGAAGCACAGAATGTTTGTGTTCTCTCCCTTTGCCCGAAATCTCATTCTTTCCTAATCAGGTAACTGCATCTAAGCAGCTTGGTGTTTTAGCTCTGCAGCTCCTTATTCACTCTCAAATCTTCTGAAACCTTGCATGAATGTTGATAGTACATAGTTAGACAATAATACTAGCTTATATCTGTAGATATCGATCTGTAGTCTCTGATATATGAGAAAAGTAAGTCATTGGGTCCGTGGGAAAACTACTGTTACAAGGACCAGGAGGCCACGAAAGCAGCCAGAATCTTGCTCATCCATTTTTAATTCTATCTGTTATCCAAAAGGTACAGAACTTCGTATGAAAGCTCTTTGATAGGTCTAGTATGTGATTCCAAAAAAATATTGAGGAGAATCAATGAGGAAGTGACAGAGCTTAAAGATCTAAATATGGTGTTACAAGGACCGGTCCATGACTGTACTATCATGTAATTTATAACGATACCACAAGCAGATGCTTCAATAACTCAGTTGGTTAGAGTGCCAGTCTCATAGTTAATCTGTGATCACGATATTCGTGAGTCATCTGGAAGTCGCAAGTTCGAGTCTTGCTTGGAGCAATACGTTTTGACCTTTCATTAATTATTTTATATCAAAATAATATACACATTTCATACATGTATTTTTCACTTTCTTATTATTGTTTACTATTTTCATTAAAAATGAAAATGAACGCAAAAGAAACACTACCAGGATTACGCCCGACTGCCCTGAGCAAGACTCGAACTTGCGACTTCCAGATGACTCACGAATATCGTGATCACAGATTAACTATGAGACTGGCACTCTAACCAACTGAGTTATCAAGGCATATGCAAGTTGCTGTACATTAATTACATAACGCTAGACTGGTTAAGTTGAGCAATATAATGTGTGAGGTCACCCTACTCGGTCAAGCAATGATGTCATTGAGCCGAAAATAGCTGTGCATCTGAGTGAGTCCAGATCTTATAATGATAAAGATGATGTCGAGAGTCAAATTAAAGATTGTCCATCGGGTATACTAGTAGTACCATATCAGAGCGTCTATCTAGAGAATGCATTGAAGGAATCTCTATGCGAGTACAGCGAAGGCTGAGAATACTGTGACAAGAGACGCAGCGGCAGCTCCCATCAAAGCATTTCGCGGTACGGACAGTGCCCCGTTCGCGTCGGCTGAGAGACTGGGTACTGCAGAACCAGTACCCTCGACGATCTCAGAGGGTGCGGTGCCATCTTCACACTTCAATCAGTAACTGAACATTATTTTATTCAGGAAGTTACGTACCAGTGAAGTCTGACCCGCACTGCCCCTGTAATGTGCTCGTAACAATGGTTTGAGATGCAATATCGGGCTCGTTTGCCATCAAGACATTGTACGCTTGCTTGACGCAGTCAGAGCAGGTGATGTACGTTGGAATGTTGGGAATTTGGCCAGTGAGGAGCATTGGAAGCTGTGATACAATGTTGTCGATGCTCAACGTCCCAACGATAGCCTCATACTCGTCGAGGAGGGAGGTCGCGCAAAGTGTGTTGTTTGTAGTCCTGTAAGCTTATTTAGCATGAAATTACGTTCACTCGATGAGCAGAATGACCCACTCCTTCAAGCAGGCAATTTGTTGAACTGAGACAAAACTCTCTTGCACGATTGTCACCATCTCCGAGATTGTATTCTGCGAGTCATCGATACCGATTTCTGTTAGATCGACAGTGCACGACGTGGCGAGAGTCGTAACAATGTCCGACAATGTTTCGTTGGTGCAAGGGTCCTGAGAGCAAGCGCCCTGGAGCCAGTTGTCCATCGCCGGAATCAAGGATACATTCTGGCCGATGTTTTGAAAGAGGGATGGTAGAGCACCGACGTTAAGGCAAGAGGCTTCCGGAGATGCAGCAACTTGAAGAAGTGCTGACTGGCAGTCTTGAGAAAGGGAAAAGCTGCTGATACTATAGTGCAAGAGTTAGAAAATTCAATTCTCAGTGTAAAAAAAAGTAAAAGAGCTTACTCTGATGCATCAAACTGTGCGTTTACAAGAGAAACGCCGGCAAGAAGTAGCACATAAGTAGAGTGAGTGAAGCGGGACATCTTGAAGAACGAAATCGAAATGGATAATTAAAATGTACTTAAAAATGAAGGTTTCACTGAAGTAAACGCAGAGGCCTGCTGCGTATGTGTGAGTTTAGTGGAGAGATGGGGCTCTAAATCTCATGGGGGCGATACTGTTCGCAATATATAGTTCTATTCATGCTGTGTTGGCAAGGCATATCATGGTTGGTGGTCAAGCGATTTCGGTGTGAGAGAGATCCTTTCCTGGACCTCGCGGGAAGTTCTATTGGCTCGGCATTCTTCGGCACGCGCTTACGACGAGCGCGAGTTGGCAACGGGAAATATCTCTCCTCGAGCTCCTCTCTCTTCATCTTACCATTCGCCGATACTAGCCTCTTGTTCTTCACACTTGATGGACCGCTCTGGAGGTATTTTTGCCGAAACAGTTCGAATCAAGTTCACTAGCAACCTTCATCACCGGCCGGCTAACAAGATCTTTGGCTGTCAGCGCATCACAAGCCCACTGAAGTTGCGCAGTATTTATCCCCTCAATCACTCTTCTGGAGCGGCTATCACGGTCGCTGGTCTATGTTTGCTCTCATCTCGCACAGGCTTCGGAATTGAGCATCCGCATCCCACCGGACGTTGATAGAATCTCTCACCTGCCAAGTCTCTCGCATGCATTGGCTGTAGTATGTACCAGACGTCAGACTCTTCTAGAGTCGGTGGACCCTGATATTATTCAAGTGATATCATCTGCCAGTGCTGTCTCTCGCCCTCCCGAGATTCTGTCAATCAGGTCGAACCAATACTGTTGCGGTCTCTACGAGCGCCCAATACAAGCTATTCGCTAGTTGCTGTTGCCATCTCTACTCTGAGTGCACTCCTCTCGGGCGATTACATCCATGCAATGTATCCTCTATGATCTGCGCAAGCTGCTGCAGTCGACCATGGGTACAAAGGCGCCCTTGTAAACGTTCACAGCATCGTTCTGCATCTGCGTGGTCTTTTCATTTAGCACATGTACGGCGGCTGATTTGGGTGGTCAAGGAGTCTTACTCGCACTTGGTTTCGGTCACGGAGTACTGATGTTGTTCCAGACCAATAATCACCTACAGTCACACTCATGTATTGCAATAGAGGAGGCTAGATGACCTCTAACATGGTGCGTGAGGTTGCTTCGGCGACGTACATATGTACGATAAAGGGCATCAAATGAATTAGTCTTTCGACACAATGATAGAAGGCGTCGGATACTACTCATCAAGTATCTGACACTCGCTTAAAAGCAGTATGTCTAGCGGCTCCACTTGTTTCCCTTCGTCTTTAATGATCAGTCTCATCTGAAAGCGCATCGCTCATTATTGATACCCTCCCTTCATGAGCGCAGGCCGGAGTTGCTTCACCTCTGTGTTGTCCATCAAGCCTACCCACACTTCTAAACCTCGCCGACAATCTGTATACGGAGCTTCTGCTTGGATATGAGAATCAACTTTATTCAAGGTGCTCATGGCCCGGGCTTGTTCTCAATGCTTTATTATGAGACAAGTTGCTGATCATAGTTTCGTCTTCTCAGGCCCTTCTTTAACCTACATTTAGGGGGATCTGGGTGACTGGAAGGTAAGTGATCCATTTTTCGAAATGTGCATTAAATGGGAGGGTCAGAAAGATGAGTTATTGACTGTATGCCGGTGATTAGGGAACTAGTATGCCCTTCGTTTACTGTCCTTCACGCGCTCACTCATCATCCGTGTAATTAGACAGAGCGATTTAGCTAGCATGAACATGTACTGTATAAGTTATTGAGCTAGAACTGTCGAACAGGGGCCGCCTGAGTGAAGACCAAGACTTGCCGGTGCCAACGCTTGAAATTGTTTTAAGTCCGAGTATGTTCTCACGCGCTCTAGTTATAAATCTAACAGGTGCCACAAGGTTTTCCCGAGCCAGTCTGAGCTTCATGTTCCTCGATGGTTGCGAAACTCCCTAAGATCATCTATGGAACTGCATGGTATGAAGATAGAAGTATACCGATGCTGATGAGTCTAATGCTTATGAAGGAAGGAGGAGGCCACTACAGGTCTTGTAGTCTCTGCAGCTCTCCAAGGCTTCAGGGCAATAGATACTGGTGAGCATATATCTCTTCCTGCTTTACTGGCTCATACAGAGCCCGTACTAAACACGTCACCTCTTTACAGCTTGTCAGCCAAACATTATCGTGAAGATCTTGTTGGAAATGCACTCCAAGAACTCGAAGAGAAACACGGCATCAAGCGTGAGGACCTTTGGTTACAGACAAAGTGTGGTCTCATTCTGCGTTACTTTTTGAAATATCTTTGTTCAACGTCAAGCTTCGCAGGTTCACGTCGATCTCGGGCCAGGATCGCAACAAACCACTTCCGTACGATCCGGCCTCCCCTGTCCGCGAACAGGTACTAGCCTCCTTCCAAACTTCCCTGCGCAACCTACGCACCTCCTACCTCGATTCGTATATACTTCATAGCCCTCTTTCTACCCTCGAAGAAACGCTCGAAGCATGGAAAGCGCTCGGCGCTCTGCAAGACGAGGGCAGAGTGCATTTGATCGGAGTGAGCAATGCGTACAAGGTCTCAATTCTGCAGGCGATGGCACAGGAACGACCTGTTCAAGTTGTGCAGAATCGGTGGTATGAGAGGAACGGCTGGGATAAGGATGTTTTCCGGTACTGCAAGGAAAATGGGGTCATGTACCAGTATGTTTGAACTTCATACATTCAAGCTTATTCCGGCTGAAGTTAAACGTTTCTTTACAGATCATTTTGGACCCTGACAGGATCACCGAGAGTTCTACAACACCCTGCATTGCTCGCAGCAGCGGACAAGCTAAAGTGCACAGTCGCACAGGCCTACTTCAGGTTTGCGCAGGTAAACGGCGTCACACCCCTCGCTGGCAGCAAGAACGAGGGCCGAATGCATGATGGTGTTGTGACTGAAAATATAAAGCTGGACGAGGATGCGTTGCAGAATGATCTACAAGAACTGAAGAAGCTCGTGTTCGAATGAAATAAAAGTCGCGTTGAGGCCGTAGTTGTACGTCTAGTGTATTTTACAATGGTCAAGGATGTCTTGAAGAAAATTCGGAGATTACTGACTGAACGAAAGTAATGTTTATCTTCTATCTTCGAGCAACCGAGTACGAGGCCTTGTCCAACAGATTTTCCAATAACACGACAAATCTGATATCTCGAGCGGTAATGCCAGGGACCTTTCTATTTTTCTTTGGCTCTCCGGAATACGCTTCTGGTCTGATAGCACTATGCGTATGTAGAGTCAGAGCGATCGAACGATCCCTTTCGTCGCGACTTTGTGCAACATGGTGCTGCGAACAATTCAGATTTTTCCTTCAGTTAGCAAAGTACGGGAACGTCGTAGTACATACATTTTCTTCCTTCTCCAACGTATTGAGCAGCGATATAAAATCCTCAGAGTCCTTCTCAAACGTTTCTTCCCTGAACACAAACGTGATTCTTAGCTCTGAGTTCGCCAGTACATTGCTGTCGAGTGGTCTGCTGGACGGAGAGTCGATCTGAGCGACGCGCCATCCTCGTTGTTCGAGAGCTTTGGAGTAGGTCAGCCAGTCCTCCCGCGTGAGTAGCGGAGTAGGCCAACCGCGCACTGGACCTGGCGGTTCTCGAATTTCTGGAAGGAGAGGGGTAACTCCAGTATGTACTCTTCGACAGAAGGTCGTGTTAGATGATCTGGAAGAGTCTGTAGCAAGAGTGCGTGCATTCTTCTTGCAAAGAAGCCGCGTATTGTGTGTTCCTCTACATGATGAAGACGGCGGGGTTATTGATCGGGGGGCTCTATAGAATAGGCAGAAGCGACCCCTCGACGTCAAGGCATAGCTTAGGTGAAGTGAGCGACCCCATGTCTCATTCAATGTAAACATGTACAGCTTCGAAAGAAGGCAGCGAGCTTTGGTTGTTACTATAGTAGAGCAAAAGCAGGAGGTGTGCCACTTCTTTTATTCGTCGGCAATTTCCGGCCCGGTACTACTTAATACTTACATGTACTTCAGGTTAGTACCGAAGTTCAGCCGCGCGCGTTTGTTTTCTTACGCTAACCTTTCAATGACCGTGACAATGACTACGCTGACACCATATTTCTCGCTTTCCGCAAACTGTCTTTGGAATGAATGAGCCAGTATAATACGGGCACTACTCGTTCCCCGCTGTTTCAAGATACATACTTAATCACGATTTCTTGAAGATCGAAAATATTATATTGCCTTTCCCTGATACATTTCGTGTTTCCAAGTACTCTCCTTTTCAACCCAGCATGGCGAACACGGAGCCACCGGCACCTACTATTATCTGTCTTCGTCCAGCTTCCCTGTCGTTGGTATTGGCGCAGTAACTTGAAAAGGAGAGTATGTCATGTCAGTTCCTTTATTTGTTAGTTCGTCTCAGAGTCGGCGGTGCCTCTCTAACAGCTCCATTCAGTGCGTATCCCCGAAATGGTGTTCAGATATCTAATTCGCTTACACACTACTTCATCGTCTACTCGGTTCCAAGGCAGTGAGCGACTTCAACTTGAAGCGGTTCTCTTAAAGAGTGGTGGGCACATACCATCATGGGCATCTTTCTCTCTCTCATCCCTAGCACGATGTTGACGCTATTAAGCAAACGCTGCCTACACTTCATTCAGGCTCAGGCTAAAGATTTCAGAGGAATCGACATTCTCATTGTTGCCATTGCGCTTTACCTGGTATTCAGGGTTGTTTCCTCAAGGTTGCAAATTACCTCTTGCGCCCTCCCACCAGGACCAAAGCCATGGCCACTGCTCGGGAATCTAGGCGATCTTCCAAAGGATGCAGAAGGGCCCCATTTTGGAAGGCATAAGGCACTATATGGTGTGTCTTTACTGTATCCATTGGAGTGATACTCTTGCAAACTCTTTGCAGGTCCTATTAGCTCTGTTCGGGTGTTAGGAACAACTTTCATCATTCTCAATGACAAGAAATGTGTTTTCGATCTTCTGGAAAGGAGATCTTCCATTTATTCAGGCAGACCAGAACTATATTTCGGTGGACGAATGTGAGTTCATCGGAACGTACATTAGAAGGTCGGCGCTCATGAATTGTCAGGGTTGGCTTTGATCGCTGGCTCACAACATTAATGCCATATAGCGATAAACTGAAGGCGCATCGCAAACTTATGTACAGCTTCATTGGAACACATTCTGCGCTATCAAAGTTTCAAGAGCTGATGGAAATAGAGACTTGCCGATTTATCCTCAAGATTCTGAATTCCCCAGATCAATTCATGAACCATATCCGTGCGTAAGTGAGTCTAATCATCGCCCCTATAAACTATCTTGACGTTGGTCTATCCTTGTTGCCAAAGTTTGCCTGGAGCCTTGATCTTGAAGATGTTGTATGGGTATTCGACAGATCCGGCAGAACGTGATCCACTTATTCTTCTTGCCGATGAAGTTGTTGCAGATATATTCTCAAGATCATGTACATTGGGAAAATGGGTTGTAGATATCCTTCCATTCGGTATGTGCGCCATCGACATGGGTAACAAGTTACTCATGTTATACATAGTAAGGCATTTCCCCGAGTGGTTTCCGGGTATGGGTTTTAAGAGGCAGGCTCGTTTGTGGGCAGCGAAAACAGCTTCTTTGTGCGATAAACCGTATGCCTTCGTCCAGCACCAAATGGTGAGAGAATTTATCAAAAGCAGTTCCTCTATCCAGATTGATTCTTACTAATTCTTGACCAATCTGTTATTAGATGGCCGGTAAAGCCATAAATTCATTTATTTTGGAATGCATTGAGTCTGGAGTTACGGAAGATAATGAAGATGGAGAGAATACTGTGAAATGCGCTGCAGCTTCCCTCTACGCGGGTGGATCAGATACAGTGCGCTGCTAATCGAGCGGTTTAGGTTTAGATCACTAAACTTCTGCACAGACGGTCGGGGCACTAGGGACCTTTTACCTGGCAATGGTGAAGTATCCGTCTGTATTCAAGCGTGCCCAGGATGAAGTAGACAGCGTTATCGGTTTGGAACGTTTGCCGACTTTCTTGGATCGTAGTGACCTACCGTACATCAACGCGATATTGAAGGAAACGCTTCGGTGGGAAAATGTTATAGACGTCAGTACGTACAATTGCATTCATCTTGTAACATCAAAATCCTTGAAATATTGCGAAGGTCCACATTTGGTAACGGAGGAAGACAATTATATGGGCTATCGCATACCGAAGGGCGCCGTGGTTGTCCCAAATATTTGGTATGCTCTTACCCCGTACTTTAGTTGGATCGTGAATTTAGAGAATCACATATCTTCTTTCAGGCAGATGACGCATGATCCGGAGAATTACCATGATCCCTTTGTTTTCAAGCCTGAGCGTTTTCTCGGAGTGAATGGCCTAACCATCGAGCAAGACCCGAGATCCTTCGTCTTTGGCTTCGGGCGCAGGTAATAATAAATCAGTCAGAGGCGCCTTGAAGTCCCTAGTTGATGCAAATTGACTATCTAGGATCTGTCCAGGTAAAGAGCTCGCAGATATGAGCATGTTTATTGCCATGGCTATGTCCATCTCCGTATTCAATATCAGCAAAGCGAAGGATGAGCGTGGATGCGAGATAGAACCTCTTCATGAATACGTACCCGGGACAATAAGGTAGGTCCTCGTTGGTGCGTTATATATACATGTATGCAAGCTGATTATGGTGAACTACCTCAAAGTCATCCAAAGCCCTTCAAATGCTCAATTCAACCTCGCTCTGATAAAGCTGCAGCTCTTATTCGTTCAGTCACAGATGAACATGCCTTTGAAGGAGGAGATAATGAAGTTATCAAATCTCTATAAGTACATGAAAAACTGGATACTTTTGTTTTCAGCGTTTGTCTGGGAAATTATGTCTCATTCTTCCATGTAAACGAGAGCTTTATTTTCCAAGTACATACGACAAATGGCACATTTTAATAGGCGGGCATTTACAATTGTCGTCATTAGCTTTGCACTCTGGTTTTAGCTGAACCCGACAATTTGCTTCGTCGGCGAATGGAGTAGTAATCGTGTAGTAGGTGGCGATAGTGGAAGATTAGACAAGACAAGAATCTTTCCCAAATGACATCTTGAGTGAATAGATTGATGAGTATGGTTGACGGGAATGAGTCTGGAAGAACAGTTATGAACGCCGTTCAAGCGGCTGCTCGGAGTCTGCGACAACACCCTGCGCTGACATTACTATAGGATTATGTAATCATTCCCTAAATGTCGTATTTGGGTCTGGCTGCAATCTCTTTAGCATCATACCTTGAGGCTTGAGGGCACCCCTCGAACTTGAACGAGGTTTCGCCGCCTCGCTTCATCACCTAATAATTCAACATAACATGGATAGTCCTTCGCGTAGGAAAACATACGACTTTCCAAAACCTGAAGCAGGGCTTGCAGAATGGACAAGTCGGATCAAAGAGTTGCAACGTGAGGTAGATGCAGATGAAGAGGTTGAACAGCGTAGACTTGAAGACGAAATACGTGCTTCGCGTCTGGCTAGGAGTAGACGGAGTGGTGGGTCCCAATTCGCTGGAAAGGTTGACTTCGAGCGATGTGAGTGGATACAAATTCTGCCACTAGAGAGATCAACTTATGGTGGATGAAAGCCGGGAGCCCAGGAGGGTACGGGGCACGCAGCTCAGAGTCTCCAGGTTCACCGGGGCTCAGTGCCACTGATAACAGGCAAAGGAATCAATCAGACGCTCTGCGGAAGCTTACAGGCGAAACAGCACCTCCAATTGCGAGGAAACCTTCGAGTACACCAAGTATGAGCTCATCGAGTACGCCGGGTTCAAAGCCCGAACCTATGTCTTTGGCAGCTTTCATGGGTGGACGAGCGACTGGCCCACGATTGAATCGACCTGCGGTTCAACCAGATGCACACGACCCGACGCTCTTTGAGCAGCGTACACGTGCAGACATCGCAGCACCTCATCCCCTTTTCGGAACCGGGGGAGTCGCGTTGGCGGGTTTAGCGAGCAAAGGGCGGGAGGTTGTCAACAGAAGCGATGTCTCTTCTAGGGACGCGAAACCGGCGCCGAGCTGGACAAGAGATCGGACTGTCAGTACGCCGCAGGTTGTGAAAACCATTGAGCGGCAGCCTTCACCTGCATCAGTTGTATCCCAGGGTGGAGTTGGTGTCCGTGGACGTGTCGAATCGCTTTATGGTAATAGACCAGCGGGAAATTCGTCGACACCACCTTTGAGGAGTGCGAAGAGTATCGAGAAATTCTCTCCGCCTCTCGCTCCGGTCACTCCTGCTAAGTCTGAAGGCCTACGGAAGCCTTCATCTACTCAAGAGTTTGCGCGACGTGTTTCCCCATCTCCATCGCAGTCAAGCCAGGCTTCATCCTTGAGATCAGTCTCAATTTCGTCCTCTAATTCATCTCCTGTTACAGCCCCATCCCTTGCGCGGCCTATGCAGCCTCAGCTACGATCACCATCAACTATTGTGCCAACATCTAAGAACGCTTCGCCTGCTTTTCTGAAGCCACCTCAACAGAAGGACTTGACACCGAGTCTTAGTCGACTGCAAGGTCGTGGATTTGTACAGAGCCTTGTCAAGCTCAGCAGTGAGATTGAAGCAGCTTCGAGCGTTAATACCACTCCTGAGCGATCAGTGACACCAAAGAAATCAACTGTTCTTGACCGATGGCAGCCTCAGAATGTTACAAGTCTCTCACCTACGCCTGTTTCGGCGCCGCTATTAAGGAAAGCGAAGACGATGGAGTCGCAGCCACCCAGACCTCCGAGTGCATCTGGAGACCGAGCAGAACAGAAACGGCCTGTACCTCCGCCGAAGTCACATTCTGTCCCGGACGAGGTCAAGGCGCATATAACAGGTCCTAAGAAGATTGCTCCACAAGCCACTGGCGGACTCGGTTCATCGAACACGCTACTGTCTTTCATGAAGCCCAATAAGACCGGCGAGAACCCTCCGACTGACCATCCTGAACGACCCAAGTCCAGAAATGGCGAGCCAATCAAGGCTACCAATGCCTTCGAATATGGCACAGATGACTTCGGAGTACGTCCGCGAACAAAGAGCACTTCCTCTGCTGTGGCTGCTGCGAAGGCAGTCTTTTCTTCAGCACAACCAACTCAGGCGCAAGAGCGACTTAGAACAAAGTCAGAGCTGGCCACCGTGCCGAGTGGCCGGCCTCTGAGCCATGTGCGTCCTTTTTGGTAACACTGTGTTGTAGCTTGGATAGATTGTTGATTTATCTGCATTTCTTCTCTTCGCCTATTGTGAAACGATATCTTTGGTGTGATCATAGCCAACCAAAGATAGGGCCAGATTGCGCCGGAAAGGCACCGCGAGCCACACTGTACAGGGCTCGGAAACTATAACCACGGCAGTGGCATCTGATCACAGGGACTTGCCTGGATCTGTGGATAACCCGAAATCACAAAGCACCGGTCTTTCACAGAAGGCGGTTGAGTCACCCAAGTCTCAACAATATGTTGCTTCACACTCCCAAACTGAAGAGGCTACAACGACCTCATCTACTCAGTCATCATCTACGAGAGGTGACAATATCCGTAGGTTGCAAGACACTTGGGCAAACCAAGGCCCAATCGGTGTCAAGCCTCTTCGTAAACCTACCTTACCATCGCCTACTTCTACAAACTTTGAGCCATCATGGGCAAACAACAATTCAAACAAGCGGGCACTCCCAGGTCTTGTTGCTGTAACTTCAGGTGTATCACCGCCCTCCCCTCCCCTTACCCCTCCTTTAACTGCAAAGCAGGACAACAAACCCCCTTCGAGTCCTGTACGCCCGCGTATACCGAGCTCTGGATCCCGTCCTACAGTGATGGACGTCGCACAGAATTTCAACAAAGGCTCAACCTTTACTCCTGAGCCTCCGAAATCACCTGTTTTCCCTAGGACTTCTCGTAGCCCAATCATATCGGAATTCAACGCGGAGGATCCTGGCGGATGGGGTGAAGGCGAAACTTCAGAGCGAACAATCACTCCTGCGTTTATAAAGGCTGAGCGACGTAGATCGAATTATGAGAAGTATTCGAACTTTACATTGCCCGTACTGCCGGAGGAGAAGACACCGGCACCTAGTCCTATGGGGACTTTGACGAAGACGGATGCTACAGCTTTTGGTTTCGTACCTTCAGAGGCATTAAAGAAAGACAGTGATGGGCAGGAGATGGTAGCTTCGGTGCAGAAGGGTGGTCCACCGAAGGAGCCTCAGTCTGTTCGTCCATCGAAAGTGTATATTGGTACGTATGCCTGATTAGGTCAGAAACTTGCTTTGTACATAACGATAATGATAATGTTCGATGATGATTAGATGCTATGGATGATCCTGTTCCCCATATAAATGTGGCGAAGCTATGGAGTTCTTCCCCTCCAGTGTTCAACCCGAACCCGGACTTACGTACAGTGTCTGTAGAGATCATGAACGTTGACGGGGGGTCTACTACTGAAATCCCGAAAGGGCCTGATAATATATACGTTTTTTATGAGGAGGAGACGCTTGCTATTGTTCATAGGGCGAAATCGCGCTCGTCTGGTCTCGTTGCGACAAAGGTGTGGTGCTGGCATGGTAGGAGGTCCGAAACTGGAGAGATGGAGGATAAAAAGCTTCAGGAACTGGCCAAGAGATATGGAACCAGTCTGCTTAACTGCAGCCAGTGTGGGGAGTCACAAGAACTTCTGCATTTACTTGGTGGGACCTTGATTATCAGACAGGTAAGGACTTGGACAGCATATGTGTAATTTCAAATTTGTCCTCAGGTATCATTGCTATGACTTAGGGGAAACGATCACTATGGTCGGAGGACAACACAACTATGCATCGTGCACGTTCTTGGTCTGGTTTGATTTTGATCGACGAAGTCGACCTCGTTAGTACCATCCTTATTACTCCGGTATTGCG
Organism: Trichaptum abietinum; assembly: GCA_910574555.1. Lineage (NCBI taxonomy): Eukaryota > Fungi > Basidiomycota > Agaricomycetes > Hymenochaetales > Trichaptaceae > Trichaptum > Trichaptum abietinum. The sequence goes on along the minus strand of CAJTBE010000005.1, from coordinate 2,400,766 downwards.
TGTTTCACTGACCATATATACCAGCATGTCAAACACCTCTGCTCGGGATACAGTTACTGTGTTTCTGTGCTCGACACTTTATGGGTTTGGTACGGCTGTGGCTCGGTGCAAACCGAACGAGAAGCTGCGAAGCGATATTCACAACATTTGGGATCAGACAAGAACATTGTAGAAGTCGAAGAAGGTCAAGAGGACGAGATGTTCTGGATGTTCCTGGGCGACGAGGGTTATGCCAACGCTAACTATTGGAAGTGGAAGAAGCAGGCGCCCGGGGTCGAGAAGAATATTGACCCTCGCATATGGAGGGTTTCGGATGCTGGGAATGGAGGCGAGGTGAGCTTCCTGATATACTCATAATGCTAGTCATTGATGTAAATGTATGTAGATCCAAGAGCTAGAAACATTCCCTGCTGCTGAAGCTGACAAGGCAGTCGTCGTCCTACACTTGGCATACGAGGTCTTTGTTCTTGTTGGTTCATTAGTACGAGGTTCCAGACGTGAGATTGCTCTGGGCCTCACCTTTGCGCAAGTCAGTCCTGGAATTTCCCACTGTTTGCGCTACTGATCCTTCGCATATCAGGAGCTTTCACAGCACACCTCCCGCTTGAAGCCTTTCAGGCCAGTCCATGTTCTAATCCTTCCTTCTCGAATACCTCTTGATATTAGTGCAGCTGTTCGTGGCCTTGTAGAAGAGGATCTAGTACGTTTGCATTTCTGAAGTCGGTAATTCTGATAAACTGATACATTATTCTGTAGAATGCGTCTGAAGTCCCTGACCATATGAATTTGTTAAGCCTTGATGAAGCGTGGCAACAGGTTAGTTCATTAGATACATAGCGTACAAAGGCGCTTATGATAAGTGGACAGCTCCGCCGAAGAGAATGGGACCAGAAGGACTTGGAAGATACCAGGATGATGCCCCTAGGGCTGGCACCAACAGTAACATGACTTAGTTAAGAACTTCATGACCTTCATGACGCTATTTTATCACTTTTTTCGGCATCATAACTTGTATAGTTTGCGGAAATGCATAAACACTGTAAAAAACTTCAAATGCAAATATGAAAGTAAGTAATACAAACAACGAGCCGGACGTTTACGACTTCATTTCGTCGTCATCCTTCTTCGCGAGGTCATGTTTTCTTAGGAGCGCATCGATTTCTGCCGGGCGGTAGATTTTCGCTTTGGGCGTCTTCGTTGTCGGGTCAAGAGTTAAAGTTGCGAATTCAACTTCAGAGAAAAGTAAGTAACGTTAGATATCACTCTACAGATAGGAGAACAGCTAAACTCACGTTTCTCGCTACCAAGTGTGGTGCTGTCCATGGTCTTGCTCATGGTCTTCAGGACAAGACCGATCGCATCTTCAATTGAGATGTCGTCCTTGTAATCCTGCTTCAATAAGCTCTGTGCCGTGCCATTATTGGCACCAATGCACGTCGCCTTCCAGCCTGAGTAGTTCCCTGACGGGTCCGAGTGATATAGTTGGAACTCATAATGTGGGTCCCAGCCGGCGTATAGGAGAGAGACACCAAATGGTCGGAGACCTTTTCAACAAAGACCGTTCATTATGCGACAAATAGAAGGCAGATGGAGAGTCATACCACCGTATTGCGTATATCCCTGCTTCAAATCACACAATCGCTGAGCCAACATTTCTACTGGGATGTCTTCATCGTACGAAAAGAGGTGCTGTTGAGCTGCTTGCCGAGCGTAGTTCACGAGTGAGTTTGCATCAGCAGTCAGGCCTGCTACGCCCGCTACGACATTTCTGCACTTCAATTTAGTAAGTGAGCGGTAAGATCAGATTAAAACTACATACGAGTTGAGCAGAAAGATCTTCTCGCCGCTACCACCATAACCGCCAGTTGTTGAGCCCGACAAGTCTAGGAGCTTCCCGGTTACTTTCTTCTCCGCAGCAAGCACCACTCCATCCTTTGCGAGAACGCCTAGAACTGTCCCAGCGTGCGAGATGGCCTCCATGGCATATTCGACTGTTCGATGAGTTAGACTTGTACATCGAACACAGATTCACAGCTCTCAGTCTGCCTTACTCTGATAAAGACGGCCTACAGTATGATTGAGATTAGGGACTTTCATAGGTTATAGGATGTTCTACTTACCCTCGGGCGAGAATATAGTCGTTCGGCCTAGTAGTTGGTACTCAGTATTAATTCACGTATTACAACATCATACGTACTATCGTATCGTCTTGCCTATAGTTAATTAGTTGAATGAGCTTCATTTTCATAAGCTTTCAGATGCACTTACCATTGTGCAAGTTCTGTAGATAATTCAAAGGTGAGTAGAGATAGAGGAAGAAGTAGACCGCTAGAGGACGCGCGGTACAGTGCGACGCGTAACACCTGAACTTCAAGTCGAAGTGACGCGTCCTCAGTTTCCTTTTCTGGATCTCATAAACTATTACTATATTTATTTATTTATTCAGGTCACAAACACTGCCAGTGGCAGCACTGCAGACTTGCCCATCAGGAAAAAGGGAAAAAGATGACATACCTGTATATAGCCATATTAAATGTAACAACCCTTATGAAGTGCAAAACATTGTCCTAGACTTAATGACAACTACAAATTGATACATAAGCCCATCTTTGTGACAGACATTAGGAAATGCTGGCACACTGTTTGAAGTTTATAATAGACAGAATGACGTATATTAGCTGTCATCATGACACCCTTGATAACGGGTTATGACACATACAATACTCAAAATGCATTATAATGTCTACAACCATTGTACATATTTTGCGTCATTCCGGAGGCTTATATAGCATTATAGATATTGTAGTACCCATAATTTGCTGCAGATCCCAGCTACCAGACAGGCATGGTACTGTTTTGCAGCTCATTTAGCACACAGCAATTGATGAATATAAATCAGAATATATTAAATATAGTTCTAAATACAGTGACTAATGTAAAGACCATGGGAGTACGTGGTAGAGACCGAGCTTGGTAAAGGAGAGAGGGTATTAGCGCAAAGAGACAAGCTACAAGAATGAAGGCAAGAGCTGAAGAGAGAAAAGTTTGGGTAAGTGCCCGAGCGAGAGCGGAAAGTCGAACACGAAGAAGCATAGCTTGAGGCGCAGCGTAAGGAGCAAGTACACAAGAAGAAAAAGGCGGCAATAAGTGCCGAAGTGACTGAGAGGATTGAGAGGGAACGAGCCAAACAATTAAGGGCTAAGAAGGTTACCGCATCTGCAGCGGCATCGTCGAAAGCAGGTACCAAGCGCGAGCAACCTGAGTATTCGGACGATTCGGACTTGTCAGACTGGCGTATTGAGGAACGGAACCCAAATAGAACATACATCGGCGGCGCAACCTGCATAAGTTGCAATCAACTTCAGTTGTGTCTTACTGAGCAGCTGCCGCTCATTCAGCGTCGCGAGGAGACTTGGAGTAGGAGGCATCCTGGTAAGATCCTGAGCGAAACCAAATGAATTGTTAGATTAAGACGTAAAGAGACGATGAAAGCAGTGCCGAAAGCCACGAACCTTGTCCCCATTTTAAATAGAAGAACACTCTGAGATCGACGATATTCGGGTGAGAGACAAGCCTTATGATTTGCAATTCACGGTTCTGAGCATCATTTGGAAGTTTGAAACGTCGAGAGAGCAATGCAGAAGAAAAGGCAGGTGAATGACGCGTTGATGGAATAAGGCAAGACCGAACGGACCTTGAACCGCTTGTCCTGGAGGACCTTCTTGATGCGATGTCGCCACCCTCCTCAGGCCCGCCAACGAGTCTGGCCTGGAAGACGATGCCAAAGGATCCATTACCAATGACTTTGCAATTTGTGTAGGAAACGTCTTTTGGGTCACCGGACTTGCCATCGGAGGCGACCACTTCGACGATCTTGTGTGGGTCATCGATGGTTGCGAGTAGATGTGCGTCAAACGTCTGAATGTGTGAGATAGACAAGAATGAGACTGACCGGAGATCTTCACGCCGTTTATTGGACTGTGCTTCTGTAGCTACGTGAGCCAAGTTTCCGCACAACTTCCAACTCCTTTGTGCGCCCCTCCTGACCAGCAATAAGGATCTCCTCCTTCTTGCTTAAACCCAGCATGTAATCGAGGTCACGCTGCCAGTCGGCTGTGGGTGACTCGTAGCCCGACGGCTGAGGTGACATATCGGCCCGGCGGAGAACATCGCCTTGGAGAAAGAGGCCCTCGCCGACAAGGTCGCCTGGCGCAAGAACGTCTTTGTACTCCTCTGCCCAATCCGTGCCCCCCACCAAGGCCCGCCTAAGCACCAGGCACCTCAGAGTCAGACTACCGTGAGGGAGCAGTGGCGAGAAAGAACTTTAGGCAATCGAGGTGAGCAAGTAGCTCCTGCTCCTTGTGCGTGAGCAGGCGGGACAGAGGTGTCCTGGCCACGAGAGCGCTTCCTGCAGATGATGACTGGGCGTGGGCGATGGGAGTGGATGACGAAGCCTGTTGTTGAGTGCGCAGACCCTGGGAGGAGGATGCTGGTGAGGACTGGCTCGAGCCTGGCTGCTGCTGCTGGTGTAGAGACGACACGGAGGGAGGTCGCGAACCTGACAATCCCTGAGCCTGTGCATGAGCAGCATACGCAGGATACGAGAACTCGTCGGCGAACGCCCCTACGTCTGGCGAAGGATGTGCAGAGCCGGAGTACGCCGACGACGGCGCAGAGTGCACCCGTTGCCATTCAGTGACCCGTTCGACATCGTCGAAGCCAAGTACGCGTAGGCTCGGGGATGAGTTGTGAATTAGAGGAGGTGAAGGTGCGGTTCGAGGATGACGAGGAGGGCGCGGAGGTCGACGATGGGATGGCCATCTGCTGCTGGTGTTGCATAGAGTAGCACGATGTGGTGAACTCCTGCCCGTAGTCCGCCACCTGGTGTTGTAAATGCGGGTCGTGTGCGTCCATCATCGTGGAAGCCTGGTACAGCTGGTCCTCGGACGAGGAGGCTCGCAAAGTAGGCCGGTTAGAAATGGTGCTCGAAGAGAACGGATACAGCGAAGTAAGGGAGAAAGACGTGACTGACAGAAGTAAGGGTGAGAAAGTAGTCCTAAAATAAAAACCGGGAACTCACCGGTTGTTAAGCTTGCCGGGTATGACAGATGCATACAGTCACACAACCAAGTGGTACATTAATAAATGATCAGAAAAAGAGACAGTTTAAGAACAACTGAAGAAAACTTACCTTTAGCAACAGAAACATGAAGCTTGTAGGCCATCCTGTGGGTGGATGGACATCAAGGAGAATGGATGGAGGAGGATGAGGTGGAAGGAGAGAGAGAGAGGATGGGGGGGGCATGTCATGATGCGTCGCGGTAAGTCACCCTATGATTCAAACTCCGCAGCGTCACCGCCGGGCCTCAACTTATCACGAAGTCCAAACCTGGCTTGGACGACTGACGACTTACAACACTTACGAGAAAGTGACTGCTTTCGAGGCACATCCTGACTACATTCGATGCCTTTTTATTCACCCGACGCTTAGCATTGTGCTGACGGGCTGTGATGATATGACAGTCAGAGCTTGGGACTGGGATAAACAAGTGGAAGTGTACTCGGGTGCGTACACGCACCACTTCAAAATCGGGCCTATACTAATTATTCTCTAAGATATTTGAAGGACATACACACTACATTATGAATCTTGTGTTCAAATCCATACCTTCGCTTCTTCCTGTCTTGATCGCACTTTCAAGATGTGGTCGCTCAGTTCTTCAGCACCCAATTTCACTCTGGAGGCACACGAGAAGGGCGGCGTAAACTACGTCGACTTCTATCCCGGTGCAGACAAGCCTTACATTGTTACAAGCGGTGACGACCGAACGATCAAAATCTGGGACTACCTCAGCAAAAGCTGTGTACAGGCGATGGAGGGACACACCAACAACGTGTCGTTTGCCGTCTTCCACTCAAGTCTTCCCTTGATAGTCAGCGGTTCGGAAGATGGCACAATCAAGATCTGGGACTCGGGCACATACCGACTGGAGAACACTTTGAGCTACGCTCTTGAACGCGCGTGGTGCATTGCCATCCGACCGCAGGGAAACAAGGTTGCCGTAGGTTACGACGAAGGTGTAGTCGTGGTCAAACTTGGCCGGGACGAGCCTTCCTTCACGTTCAGCACGGACCCGGACCCATCTACGTTCCACCCATTCTCCCCCCCATTAACCAATATACCCTGCAAGAATTGGATTTAGAGGCTATCATGAAGAATCCACAGCTTCGTGAGTACTCATCTGAAATTCTTCCGTCTTCCCCTGTATTCATTATCTGTTCGCAGGACATGATCTTTTGTTTGATATCGGTCTCCAATTTAGACCGACTGACAGCAAGCGCAAGCGTGAGACTACAGAGATGTATTGGTGCGCGATTTTATCGGAGCTTGAGGATGGCTGCCCATGTGTTTCGTTCAACGATACGAGGTGTCTGCGCCGCCACGTTTGTCATTGTGTTTCGAGTTCTCGTATCCCTCCGAGCCGTACATTGGATTCGAAGGTCCATCTTCCTTTCGAGGATTCACTTCCAATCCGCGTGCCGTCGCGCATTCGTCCTCTCATCGAAGAATTGCGTGAGGTTATCCTTGCCGTTGTCCTTCCCCCTTCTCCTCCCATACCCGTGAGATCGAGCGCCGTACAGTCTTTAAATCCTGGCCTTCGTCCTCGGCGACTGTCTGCTTCGGATCAGGCAAGCGTTGCGTGGCTTCACGAAGCATTTGATGTTCCGCTTGTTGAGCAGCATCTAAAGCATGGCGTATTCGATTTGGGGAAGCTCTTTTCGGCAATAGGCGATTTACTGAAGAAGCACTGCGCGCCAGCAAGAGACACGATGGTGCAGAAAATGGGTGGAGTTCGCATCGAACTGTGGGCCTGGAAAATCTGGTACGATGATGGAGGCTCTATCGGCGATTCGGACGTGCTTCGAGCTTCTGGAACTTATGAGGCTCGTGAGTTAATTTCCTCTGATAACTGATCGACGTGAGCCAAACTAACCGGTTCTTTACCAGGATCTGGCAAATCACCTCCTGTCACACCTACGACCGCATCTACTAGCTTCTGCGCCACAGTTCGAAATGCATCTGTTCAATCGTCGGCATAATCTTGATGTTGCCGTTACGCGTCGGTGGTTTACAGCTGCATATGAAAGAGTGACGGCGTCATCGGAGCTTCATGGTGCTTTGGGTGGTCTCCTGCCTGCACCAGAACAGGTGAAGTCTCTCCCTTCGGTTCATAAGATCGTCGCCACCGTTCTCCCCGCTCTCGTGGACCTCGTACTTTTCCCACCGAGTCCAACATCCGCGACTCTCCCACCCAGTCCTACGCTCACACCAGTGACGAAAAGCCACTATACGCATCTGCCGAGCCTTCAACCTGGGTATCCTGAGAGCCTGTATCTCGACCATTCTCGGCTGTTGATGCTCGCATCGGATGCGTCAGATGTCACTGCGAACTTCATGCTTCTGTCGCTCTTCAGGCAGTTTGTATATGCGTCTCCACCGAAGGATGGAAAGCGCCCTCAGCTCTCGGACTCTGACCTTGCGCAGATTCGAAGAGAGATTGCAGCTATAGGGCCGCCACTGCCGTCGGGAAAATTGGTGTACACCCGCAACACAAGTCTTGTCCGCCAATCTCCAAGGCTCTGCGGGTGACGATGCCTTCTGATTAGTACATAGTATAATATTTGTTGCCTTTTGACCTCTAATTCTATTTCTGCCTATCAAAACATGGTTGCTGCGCAAATGAGAAATATGTTTCTCTTTAATTCTTGTAATGTCATTAGTACATTGTTAAGTATGTATCAAACTTGTGTTACTATTGCAATTGGGCTATAAGCTTGCTTCATTATTATAAGAAAATTATGATGTATTATAAGATGGACATCATCATTACAGTAAAATGACAAAGGAGCTGCCAGCTTGGTACCATCATTGCAATGGTCAAAACAGCATTGCAGATGATTATAATACCGGTATCAGGCTTATAGTATATTTAGATGACCGGTGTCATCATGATAGCCGCATACAGAACGGTAGTCATGATGACAGCTGAGTTGCAATGTCCGGAATCTTCCATAATCATCTGCAATTTTTTTCCCTTTTTCCCGATGCCACACCCATCACGGATTTCTCTGAATTTAGATAAGGCACTTATATGTATATTACAAAGCCATAATCCATCATAGTGTACAAAAATAATGACATATAAATTACAATTCAAAGTGGCCAGTTTACCAAGGCATTATACAGTCCATAATGGCACATAATACACCGTAATTCTGGCAGACCCTTGTAATAGACCGTAATATTGACCGGTCCTTGTAATAGACCGTAATATGACCGTAATCGGTAATGTAATGATAAGAGCTTGTACATATGGTATAGTACATAGGGTAATACAATCCATATATAGGGCTCACAATCACACTTGGTTTATCATATAATATATATATTATTAATTCCAATATAAATACATGTGCACAGCTATCTATAAGAGGTACAAAAAAAGAAACTTACTCGTATCATGAGCTTGAGCTCGAGTGTCGCACAAGGCCGCCCACATTAATTCACAGAATTTAAAACAGCCCAGATAAGCCAGAGAAGAGACCAGAGCACAGCAAGACAACCAAGCAAGAAATGACACAGACAGTGTCACAAGAGACAAGCAACAGCTCTAAGAACAGCCTGAGAGATTTCCGCCGCAGAACACTGTCTTGCAAAGTCCAAAGCTCATGACTCGAGCGTGAATGGCTTAACACCTACCATCCTACCATCTCACTTCCTAGCTAGATCCCTGGCGCGTATGACTTAGGAGACAATAAGACAAGCTTACAATAAGTTCAGAACGAAAAAGACGAGGTACGGCGAAGCAACAAGCGTACACTTCCGTTCAGGTCGAGAAGAAGAAAGAAAATAAGAGTCCAGCTGACACAGGCTGCATCTCACCGGAGCTCGCTCCGCCAGACACCCATAGATGTGCCGCTAAATGTCCTGCATCGGCGTCATCACAAATGGCCCAGGTCCGAACGTGGAAAGCACTTCTTCGTCATGGCGGACTTTGCTGATGCAGAAGGAGTCTTCAGGTTGCGCGCGTAGAGGAGGTTGAATTGCTGAGGGAGGGAGAGGCAAGGCCGACTGATATACAGCAGCAGTATGGGTCGGAGGAGGAGAGGGTGGAGAGGGAGAGAGACGTGAAGATGGACTTAGCGACACAGCTGCGCAACTTGAAGGACAGCAACGTGTAAGTCACATGACTGGTTTGGGAATTACGGTAACCGGTAGCTGACCGGTAACACAGCATCATATTATGGCACATTGCAAGCACATTACAAGGCCTGGCATAATATGATGCAAAAATTGCCAGTCAGTTATCAAGTCGGACAACAATTTATGATGGTTACAGGCCCATGAAATATAGCAAATTTGTAAAATAATTTTTAAGGTATGGTATCCTTATGATATATTTATTACATACTCAGAGCAGTCTGTTCCCGCATTACAGATACAATCATACTTTGTAGATTCTCCTGATGCCACTCACCGATTTCACATCTCTCGCAACAACTCTCACTTCGCCAATATTGTCTTTGCTTCACCTTTTATATCTCAGACTATAATGGAGAGGGTAAATCGTACGATCAGCGTTTACTCTTCTACTTTGTTGCTCCCCGAGGTGCGCGAACACTTCGAACAATTTGGCCACATGTAAGGTTCTCTCTCTGTCAATGAACGTGAACGGCACGTTATTTTAAAGCACTGACAGTCACTCATAATCATATCATATACAGTCTAAATGTCTACCCTTGGGCATCAAAAAGCTCTCGAATGCATTACTTTATCGAGTTCGACAATTGTCTTCCGGACCAGAAAATACTCAAGCTCTCCTCACCGGGCGTGGCAGTCACTTTTGTTGCCGAAGCAAAAAATCTATCAAACCGCTTCTTGGACCTGACCACACCTACTGCGCCTCCATCAGATCCTCAAAGCCGCAAACGCTGTGCTGAAGCTGAAATGACTTTAGAGGAAAAAGATATGCAAGAACCCGATAATGAACGTCAGAAGAAACGTAGAATGCTCCGAGGTCCTTCTGGATGCACTGAAAGGCAACGGAAGCTCGTTGCTGGCCCCTCAGAATCTTCTGGGATCCCACTGTTGCTGAGGAGCCAACGAGGCCCACAGACGACACCGTCACTTAATAGCTCCTTTATGGCTAGTTTTCGAGATCTCACAATAGCACCATCTGGGCCGGATCAGGATTCTCTTGCGCTGAAAAAGCCCCCTATCTCAGCTGCATCTGATGAAAAGGAATCTAGCAATACTGTATCTGAGGCTTTCGAGTTTTCGGGACCAATGATGGAGGATTGCAACATGTCTTCAACGTTTTGGAGCGATAACCGTTACTTAAAAAAGATGCACTGCGAAATGAAATCCCTCAGAAAAGGAAACGAATCGTACTTTGTCAAATTTCGCGCGGCCAAATCAGCGCAGCACGACGCTGAGTACGCCTTGCGGGAAGAGCGCGAGAGAGGAAAACAGTTTCAAGCTCAGCTCGATAGCCTCACGCAACAGCTTCGACAGTTACGGGAGGACATGGATGGTATGCGCAAGCAGTTTTTAAAAGAAGCTGAAGTCCGGCGGGAGGCAGAAGGGCGCCACGTACAAGCAGCAGATGTATCTCTGGAGCAGTCGTCGTGAAATAATTAGCCTTCCTCTTGCTGCTGAGGATGAATACCAGGGATGCCCTTTCTAGAACTAGGCCTGCTCGTGATGCCGCAGAATTAATAACGAACAAGGATCCTATGACATCCCCATCTCTCGAAATTATGCATTTATCACAGACTGCTATAGATCCCATATTCAGCGGAATCGGTTTACGAGCCAATGTCGACTTGCCCTTCCTTCTAAGAATGAATACACTTTCACGCTATTTAAATTTTAATTACATTTTTATATGTACATGATTGCAGTGTATAACAATCTAATTCCAGTTTCTCGAGATTTGTACGCTACTGCACATTAATTGTATCGAATAGGCGCTTTTGATAGCAATTCGGTGGTGATGATTAGGGTAGTACATAGAATACAACAATTTAGTAAAGCTCGGATTGAACACGATACCTTCGTTCAAAAGGGCATTGAATCAAATTAAGCAACACTCTCCCCACTCATCGAATCCTCTGCCATTTTCTCATGGTGGTACAGTGGCGGTAAGTACTCCACTTGTTGACGGAAGATGTATTTCCTGATGTTAAGACGGAGCGCCTTGACTTGGTACGATGCGTGTTTACGTGTGGGGACGCTGAACACCTGATCGAGCTCTTCCAGAGAAAGTGCTTTCGTCTCTGGTAGGAAGAGGAGGACGAGGACCCAGCCGACGATGCTGCGACGATGCGGGGGAAAAGCACAATTAGTCAAAGACGGATTGGACAATTGGGATAGAAAGGGGGGAAGGGATTGAAGGAAGAGGAAAACAAGACACTCACTTCCACGCAGCATACCACCCGAAAGCGCCCTGAGGCTTGAAGGCGCCGAGCAAGGCGGGGAACGTGATCGACACGACGAAGTTGAAAAACCAACACACAGCCGTTGCGAACGACATGCCGATCTCACGGATGTACAGCGGGAACGCCTCGGCCGAATACTGCAATGCACCAGCGTTATCATGAACGTATGAGTGTCAGTCTCACTCAAAGGAAAAGCGATAAAGACTAACAGTAAACGGAACGGGGCCCTCGCCAGGAGAATAGACTACACCAAATAGATAAATGCCCAGTGCCACAACGCCGAGGTGCGCTTTGTTGTCCGCAGGAATCCAGAAGGCGCACCCAGTCATTAGCAGGAAAAAGGACATGAGGGGGAACGTGGTGAGGAGCAAGTTTCGTCGACCGAACGTATCGATCGTCTTCACTGCTGGAAGTGCGAAAAAGAAGTTAACTAAAGACACGTAGAATGAGATCGGAATGGGATCGTCAACTATATGGTTCCGCAATATTTCAACGATGCACTCACTGGCTCCAAATCCGAAGCTAGCTAGGAATGCCTGTTTGTCACTGAAGCTCGCCTGCTTAAAGACATTGGTGGAGTAATATGCGATTGCATTCACACCGCAAAACTGTTGCATAAACATGACGATGAAGGCCGCTTGTGCAGCCCGACGATTACGCGGAACACTGAACAATTCCTTATACCGCGTTCCGCGACTCAGCGACGCTTCGATTTCGAGAAGGATGGATGCATCTGTTAATATAATGGTTTAGAGTCTTTCCCATATTCCGATGCTTAAGATAAAATAATTACAATACAGATCACGGGCGGCAATGACTGGATGGTTCCGTAAACGCACAAGGCTGCGGAAGGCGTCGCCGTACCGATTACGCTTCATTAGCCATCGAGGGGACTCTGGGCAGAGGAAAACCTGGCTCATGACTATGAGAGCAGGCATTCCTGCGCTGGCGAGCATGAGGCGCCATCGCAGGCCGGTGATATTGTGGGGATCGGCAACGTTGAGGAAGATTAGGTCGGCAACGAAACCGAGCATAATTCCGAATGCCGTAAACATCTATATCTTTGGAATCAGAAAGTAGATCTCGTCGACAGGTAGGTACGGTGATGCTGCTTACCTGCCACATCATGACGAGTGCACCGCGGATAGCTGGTGGAGAGCATTCAGCGGCATATACTGGCACAGTAGCTGATTTAGGGCCAATGCCAAGTCCAAGAACGAACCGAGCAGCCTGCAAGCAACAGGATAAGCTTTATCACTTTATAAAATTCGCAATGAGGCCGACATACGAAGAGGTGAGGCCACGAGTTTGTAACACCTTGCCATATACATGCTAAGAAGGAAACCGTTGCGGTGATGAAGATCGCTCCACGGCGTCCAAAGTAATTGTTAAGCGGGTCCGTTAACCAGCATCCTAAAAACGCACAACATAACTGTCGTTTGCATGAATGACGTATTTCAGTCAGTGTCGAGCGGCGAGTTTCGAATCGATGGCAAGTTTAGTGATTCACAGTAGGTAAACATCGTAGGTGCGATATAAAAAAAGTATGTGAATGGTAAGCGGATATATTGAAGGGGAAAAGAGTGGACTCATACTAACATATGGTGCGGAGTTTACTAGTCCAACAAGCCATTGATTTCGCGTACTGACGTTCGGGTCAATGCCAAACTATAGATGGCCAATAGGATGAATAAATTGCAGAATGTGTTTATAGGCGAAATTGGTTATGTACCTGGGGAGCGTAGAAAAGTTGAGCGCCGTTGACAACAGTTTCGTCCATCTGAATTTGACACAAAGTTATGCATCAGACCTCAGGCATTGGCGAGCAGAACACTAATACGCACCCCTTGCACCGCGGCAGCGACGGAGCACATTACGACAAGCGCATAGAGCGTCTTGGGCTGATTCCACTTGTGCGTAATCTCCCGCCGCAGCTGGTTCTTTTCCTCCTCGGTCAGGATGTCCAGCTTCTCAAAGGCCAACGGGTCCTGCGCGACGAGCGCGCCCCTCCTGAACTCGTCAACATGCTCCCCCAGCCCGTGTTTCTTCGCAAAGGCCTCTGCATCCCGCAGAAGCTGAGCACGCGGGATGCCCTCCAGCGGGTTCTCGAGCTTCGCGTTTATATTCTCGTTAAGGTTGCCAGCAATGATGGCCTCATGCTCTCGCTTCAGACGCTCGTTGTCGATGTCCTCGACATGCGTGTCCGAGCCGTTGAGACTCTTCTCCGATGGTGTCTTTTCGTTCATTTGTCGTAAATAAAAAAGCTCGAGTATAAGACGAAGGTCCTGGTTTAGTGAGTGCAGTGGGGTATTGGTGTCACCGTCGGGGAGGGTGGCTGACAGTCAATCGCCACTACATGTTTATATAGCGGGAGCCTCTTCCCCCATCTTCCTATGCGAGAACAACGGCGAAGGACAAGGACCCGCGGGGTCGGCTCTACAACCAAAAAGCGAATAGGGATGAGCTCCACATGCCATCCTATGTTAGCGGTCTCTCCGTGCTCAAAAGCAGCGCTGTGTGTGGGGTCGGTTAACACATTAACTCGCGAAGTTTGATGGCGCAGGGATGCTCTGCTGATGGGAAAACAGGGTAATGATTCCAGAGAACGCTTTAACAGAGTAGTCGAGGTAAACGCATAATAGAAGTAGGTGGAAGCTGTGAACTCTGAAGCAACATACATTTTCTGACATACCCGAAAAATGCCTCCAGTGATGACGTAGTTAAGGATTTATCGGACCGCATCTGCCGGTTTTCCCTGAGCGCATTATTTGAGGTAATTCATGTTATAGCTCATGGGCAAAATGTGACTACAACTACTACGGTAGAGCTTGCATAGCGTTTCGTTCGGTGATACGATCATTACAATAAGTAAACAAGATATAAAGTCATCAATGGAACAAGACAGGAGACATTAGGTCATGGCAGACTCAAAAAATAATGCGCGGAGATAGGTTGAATGACATCACACGACCTGCTTCTCGTCTGAGCCATTGTACTCGGCCTGTGCCCTCCGCTTCTGTTCTAACGCGCGCTCCTGGTCGGCCGCCGTAGATCCCTCGAAGTGATAGAGCGGCTCCAGATACGCGGTCTTGTTCCTCATGATGTAACGTTTCACGAAGTATGGCAGCGCCTTCGTGACCTGGTAAGACATATGTTTGCGCGTCGGGACCGCAAAAACATAATCGAGCTCCTCGAGCGTCCGTTGCTTCGTCTCGGGAACCCACAGGAAAATCATGACCAGCGCACAGACGTTGAGGCCTGCATAGAATCCAAACGCGCCGGTCGGCGTTAACGCAGACAGCATCCTTGGGAACGTGATCGACAAGACCGCGGCCCAGAACAGACACGTTGCGACGGCCCACGACATTCCAACCTCGCGATGGGATAGAGGGAACACTTCGGCTGAGTACGTGAATGGAACAGGGCCTTCTCCGGGCGAGTAGAATGCGGCGAAGAGGAAAATGAAGAGCGCGACGAGGCCGAGATGAGCCTTCGATGATATGGGAATGAGGAAACACAGCCCAGCAGCGAGCAGGGTCCAAGCCATCTGCGGGAACGTGAAGAGCAATAACGATCGGCGACCATAAGTGTCGATTGTGCGCAACGCAGGCCACGCGAATACAAAGTTCACGAGACCGAATCCCCAAGACGCAAGCAAAGCGCCCTTTCTGGATGCCCCTGCTTCCGCGAAAACCGTCGAGGAGTAGAAAGAGATGATATTTATACCGCACATCTGTTGCGCGATCATGACGACGAAGGATGCAAGAGTCGCCCGACGAACACGCGGGATAGTGAACAACTCGATGAAACGCTGGAAATAGTTAGAGTCGCCAATGATTTCAAACTCGATCGAAAGTTGTGCATGGATATAGTATAGGTCGCGTGCAGCCTGAATTGGATTGTTACGGAGCCTCAACAATGACTGGTACGCGTCCCGATACCGATTCTTCTTCATGTACCAACGTGGCGATTCTGGACAAAAGTAGATACCGAGGACGAGCGGGACTGCTGGAATGAACGCAGAGCCCAACTGGAGCCGCCAGGCTATCTTCCCGGTGTTTTCCACAGCCAAGTTGGCACAGAAACCTCTAAAGAAAGATTCAGACATAGAGCAATCGTAAAGAACCAGAAGAGCTCACAAAAATATACCGAACGCTGTCCACATTTGCCAAGTCATGACAAGAGTTCCACGGATAATCGCCGGTGAGTTTTCAGCAGCGTAAATTGGAACAGTGGAGGCCTTTGCACCCATGCCAATACCGAGAAGTATACGTGATATGAAGAGTTGCCACCAATTTTGAGTGAAGGCAGATCCGATGACGGAAAGCAAGCAAAACACTGCGGCGACGAAGATAGTTCCGCGACGACCGATGATATAATTGAGAGGATCGGAAAGCCAGCAGCCACTGTAAAGAATAAGGTTATTCTATATGACATCACAGCCAAGCACGCTTTCACTCACATAAGAGCTGAGCCGATATATGGTGCGGAATTCACAGCGCCAACCAAGAAAGTATCGCGATCTGACTGTCCACCGATTCCGAATTCCTGAGGGAAGCTCAGATTGGCGCCGTTAGAACCAGTTTGATCCCAACCCCTGGTAAGAAAGAATAGAAGATGCCATTCAACTTCGGCTTCTAAAATTAGAGTGTTATCATGAATGCTTACTGGACTGCCGCTCCGATCGAGCAAGTAATAATCGTAACATAGAGGGCGAGCGGGT
Source organism: Trichaptum abietinum (assembly GCA_910574555.1). Lineage (NCBI taxonomy): Eukaryota > Fungi > Basidiomycota > Agaricomycetes > Hymenochaetales > Trichaptaceae > Trichaptum > Trichaptum abietinum. The sequence goes on along the minus strand of CAJTBE010000005.1, from coordinate 2,384,541 downwards.
GGCGCCACTTGTGTGTAACCTCCTCTTCCAGAGCCGTGCGCTCTTCTGAACTGAGGTCTTCAAGAGTCTCGAAAGCCGACGGGTCCTGTGCGACCAAAGCACCACGCTTTAGCAAGTCGACGATCATGTCTGTCACGCCCTTCTCCTCGGCAAATGCTTCAACATCAGCCATGAGCTGGTCCTTGGGAATACCAAGGAGAGGATTCTTGATCCTACATAGTCGTCAATGAGCAGCTCCAGGAAGGTAGATAGGTCAACCTTCAACATACCTGGCGGAGACATTGCTGGTCAGAACGGTCTTGTCCACTTCAGAATGCGACCGTCCGACATGAGATGGCCGTGTCTTCTCGTTATACACGAGCTCAGACTTCTCGATTGAAGACTTGTCGCCCTCATTGACATTGGATGGGTTGCTATCGTGAGAGGCCATGGCCGTCTAGGTGAAAGCTTCGGACAAGGAGGGCCAGGACGCGGACGACCAGATTTGAGGAGAATGTGCGGGGAGAAGGGGGAGGCGGGGAAGCAGGGTTCTTCGGAGCACATGGGCGTGCATCTTATAATTTGCTAAACAGCCCCATTTGATGATATATTCAAATATTCGCCAAGAATGCGCGACGAGCAGGAAGCGACAATGGAGGTGGTAAACTTGACATAGACATAGTACCCCTGATCGCGATCATGATGGTGGTCCCAACTGCCGGGGCACGGTGAGAGCCATATCTCAACTGAAGTGAGATTTCGGCACCAAGTGGGGCTACGCACATGCGAAATGCATTATTCTGCCATGCACTTCCGCGCTTCGCGAAGCTCTTCCCTTTCATAACCCTGCGTTTCCCTGAATCAAACACAAACCTTGTAATCACGTTCTTTGGCAGAAGAAAATGTCACTTACCGTCAAGTTTCTTACTCCCCCATATGATCTTTTGCCACCGCAGACCATCCTACAACGAGTGTTAGCTCTCCAAGGTGTTCATACGACGATCGTTTACGAGGCCGATTAGATCTCGGGAATGAAAGAGCGGGTCGGCAGGTTCAACGGTCGAAACCGTGGCAGTGTCCTTAGCCCAAAATAGAGCCAAGTTTCCTAATCCATTCACTCCTGTAACGCCGGAGCTGGTCATCTGCATCTTGTCTCAAATAGCGAGTGGAGCGTCGCCGCCGCTCATCAAACGGCTCTAAGATATCCTTGACATGAATGTTTGTTCCAAAGACATACACATGAAAGCATACTCACCGACCGACACCGCCATCAAAATGCTTATGCACTCACGCGCCTCTCCGGTGCGACAAGTCTGAAATTCCGGTGTTTTCTCATCGTGTATTTCCCTACTCATTCGCCTCTCGTGTTCGCTGCTTTCTGGCCTCAGACATCTGCGATCCTGACCTCGGTTTGATCTCGCTTGTCCATCGAAAGTCACGCGCACCCCCCACTCCTCGCACTCCTCGCATCATCCTTGCCAGTTCATTCGCCGCAATGTCTTTAGCAATTGTTTTCGGGCAGCTAAATCTCAAGCCTCCAAGGGACGCAGAATCGTCATTCGTCCCACCGCGAACCCCACGCCTCACACCAGAAGATTTACTGCATGTTTGAATTAAACAAATATGCATCGCGGGTGGGGAATTCAAATCGTCGACCCCGCATGCAAATCCGGCAAGTCCCTGCGATGCGTAACAGGGTTGATGCCACCCGACGGGGTTTTAGTGAGCCTCGCCGGATGACTTTCCACTAATCCGACAGCGCGTGCTGTTGTATTCAATCTCCAAAGCGCGAGCCATCAATCATGGTTTGCGGGCAAGGGACGACGATGTACGGACTCCTTCGGGCTGGCGGTTGTGGACGGCATGCTGGTGAGCTTTCAGACCCGGTGTAGCGGCAGGTGAAGATTTTGACCCGATTCCCGTTATTATCCGCTCTTGGGTTCGCGCTGCGAGACAGGTACAATTCGTTGCTCATGTTGCCTCTAGTTGTTCGCGCCAAAACTGTGATTGCAGTCAGATGGAAGATGAAATTTTATCGACCGAAATCTAGGCAGCATGCAAAATTAGGGATCGGAAGGACGTTAGCCGGTCGAGTTCTCCAGAAGCGTACACTTGCCACGCATGACGGAACAGTGAAGTATGTTCACGAAGCAGATGCGTAGTTGACGGACTAGAAGAAAAGTTTTCATTTGCCTGGCCACTGAAGGTCTTCGATCGGGATAATACAGTAGCTTTTCGTCGAGGGACTTTCGAGCTTCCTCCATCCTCCGTCCTTCGTTTCGATGCCATCAATAGCTACTGAAACGGTCAGTCTCCTCCCCGTTCCTTAAGGCAAATAACATATTCGTATCGTTTCGAAGCGATAAAACGGATACACCCATAGTTTCTCAGAAAAGTCAGAACGTGGAGCATCTAGAGCTTGTCCAGTGGTGCATGAATTTCTTTGTTTTGCTTGTGATCTTCAAGTTCCCCTTGGCGTGCATGCGATGATCATAGCCACTTCTTCACCCAGTAGTTAAGATTGGTTTCTTAATTCAACGAGTTACAAAACCTCTGGATCCAATTTTTTGAGTGGAGATTTAGTGATTGTGGGTGGCGCTTTTGAATAGGCGGCAATGTACCTAGAGTATATATGAGGCCTCTTCATCATCAACAATATTTCAAACACGTTACGACGAACCTGCGAAGCCTTAGCATAGATTAAGGGAACTTCTCGTGAGCCATCTGTATCAAATATGGTCCTGCGAGGTATTAAAGGACGAACTTCCGACTTCATTGAATAAGGATTTATGAGCGAGACGTCCGTTAGTTCCATAGACAATAATGGTACGCCGGCCGCCTTCATCTCATCTTAAGTCTATAATGTCGGCAAGCTCCAAGGATTCCATGCGCGCACCCCTCTCGAATATCGCCTATCGAAGCGGGAAAACACTCCTTTATGAAATCATGAAATCAGCGGTCCTCGACAAGAGCTCCGAAAGACACGGCGGCGCGAAACTCGGCAAGGCAATACTGGACGCGAATTGAGATAAATTTGGAACGATTAGGTCGATAATCTCTAGTAATCTTCTCCTCTTAGTTTGAGGGTTCGGCGGAGAGACTCGACTTTGCACTGTTATGGAGGGTTTGAAGGCAAGAGATGACACTTGCCGTGGCGTTATAGTAACTATATGGCTGTACTTCAACATCAGGGAAACTACTTTTTGCTTACGGCGACTGACGCGTCCTGACGCTGCCTTAAATGGACTGAAGCGTTGCCATGCCTGTCTGAAATCTGCTGATGTGTTGCTATGCCTGTCTGAAATCAACTGATGGCCTGAACACACTGAAATAAGCAGATTTTCAGGACACACTCAGTACGTCAGTACATCAGGAGGTCAGTCAAGCATAAGTAAAGACTAAGTACAAGCATGTACAATTCAAATGTCATAGTAAGTACAAATCAGTACACCAGTAATTCAGTACGCCAGTATTGTAGGTCGTGCGCTGCTTTCCTCTCGCCATCGCTGATAAGGATGTTCATGCTTTTCGTTGTTGGCTGAGCGACTCAAGCACATTCGCCTTGTGCGCTTCGAGAATTGTCCGACTTCCGCCCAAGTGGCATCTTCTTCCTGGCGCCTGAAACAATTGTCAAACATAAATTCCAGAGTTCTTACTACGGGTTTTCGGAGGACTCGGACATACTATTTCAATCTGTTCCGAAAGCAATTTCTCTCTTGCCCGATTGCGCGCGCTCTGCTCATTTTCCCTCAAGGTCCATGTACTTGAATTACCCTCCACCTTGAATGGTCCGCCGTAGCCGCTCGTGTCAATTCTCGTCACCGCAACCTGTCGATCTAGCTCTGCTTCTACATCCTTGAGAAGCAGATTGCCTCCGGTGGGAAGTGGGGGTAGATCTCGGTCTGGCAGTCGTTTGTTCGATAGGGAATTCTGGTCTGACGCGTGCAGAACGATCGGTATATATCGCAAGTGTTCATACTCCTGGTTTGTTCCTTCTGGACCATCCGAAACGTGTTTGAGTAAGGCTTTATACTGTAGCTCAAATGTACTTTAACAGGATGACTTACGGCCATCAGCGAATCAACAAGTATCGCGCCGATATGTGGGCAACACTCCTTATCTGCAACTTCGCTCACGTCGCTCACGTCGTAAGGCTTCAGAATAAGCTCTGTGATACGCATCACTACACCTGTTCGGTCGTCCAGCGTATTGGCAAGCCGGATTTTCTGCTTCGCGAATGACTGCATCATCGAAAGTACGTTCTCGGTGGACGACTGGCTGATTTAGGAGGTGGTCGTGAACTTCCCTTGCCCAGCTCGCTCTCAACTCACATCGTGTTATTCATCAGCGACACAAGACACTTCGATACTGATTGATCAAGGACAGTACCACCGTAGTCCTAGATTTAGGTCAGTAAGACCACTACAGGCCGGAACAAATGACTATTCGAAAAGAGCTCACTCGAGTGGTTGATCCATCCCCTCGCACGAACGTACCACAGATCAAGTTTACTGTACCTTTGTAATACCGATACCGTATCCGTGAGACAGAACTCTAACTTCACCATCGAGTCCTTGATGCCAACCAGACGGCACGACAGCGCAACGTGTCCCTTCCGCACGACCTTGCTCGAGGTGAACTTGATAGCGTTGCCGACAAAGTTCGTAATAACCTGGCGCAGACGCAGCGAGTCACCGATGAGCTGATCAGGAATGTCTGGGTAAACGTCATATGTGAGGTCAAGGTTGTTTTGCGATGGTCGTACAACGAGAGTCTTGAGGTTACCGAAAACCGTGTGTCTCAGTGAATACCAAACTTGCTCTCGTCATCCTGCCTGCTTCGAATGTAGTAATTAATCGAAATATTAGCAACTGAATTTGGAAGCATCGGCGGCGGATTTGCTTACTCTTCGAGATATCCAAAATATCGTCATTAATCAATAGCAGACTCCGAGCCAAACTATGCACCAGCAGAAGACTCTCGCGCTGACTCTTATTCAAATCGCTATCCAGCGTAAACTCATTCATACCAATGATACCGTTCATAGGGGTCGAATCTCATGAGACGTGTTCACCAAGAACTCCAACTTGGAGCGATTGGCAAGTTCGGCAGCTTCACGAGCGGCGGTGTTCTTCTAAATCGACTCGCGCAAGTAGTGCAGAATTTAATTGATTTGATGAGTCTCAAAGGATTCCATCTCGCCTGAGCCTTCGACGGTGATGAAACACGTGAAGTCGCCGTTCAAGGCTGCAGTACTGATCTGCGCGAAACCACGCATTTCGGTCGTCAAGTTTCCGGCCATGGTGTTAACAGCCATTCTATTAGGAGTGCGTTCAGTAAAAACCACACTACACAATTCAGCGGAATGCTAGTGAAATAAACATACGTGTTTTTTTTGCTGTGACATGAACATTCTCGATTTCAGCTTGAACACCGAGTTTTTCCGTTCTGACTTCCCGCGCGACTTTGGTCACCCCCGCAGTGAAGAGAGCCAGCTGGTCAACCATGACGTTGATGGCCAAGTCCAGAATATTGCCCTGAACGGACACGCCCACGATCTTCTGCGTCAAGTCGCCACGAGCGACGGTCGTAGTCGCGACAACAATGGTACGCACTTGAAAGTTCAACTGCGTCAAGAAAAAGTGAGACAATTCTCTCCAAGACAAAAGCGCAGCATAGGTTGACCGCCCATTTGCTGTACTAGTAGTCGCAGTCTCGAGCTCCATCGCCCCGCGAAGTTGTCCAGATCAATAATTGTCTAACACATTTAGCTTCGGTTAGATCTGTGTTGATATGATATGTTTGAAGAGCAAAGTATCCGAATAGACGCATGTGGTTTCGCTGATGAATAAACCAGTATAAGCCTAGTAATATAATAGCAAGAAGAGAAGTCCGTACTTATAGTTCCAGAGGCTTCAAAGGTTGCGCTTATTCTCTTCCCTCGCATGCCCTCATAGATGTTCGCCACCGTAGTCCGATGCTTGTGAACTAGATGTAGCGCCTAGGTTCACGCTACCTTCCGGCGACTTGCTAGAGATTGGCCGGGAGATGCTGGCAGCTGTTTCATGGAAGGATGTTCGCCTCGCTTCATCGCGTTTTTCTCTATCGGAGGTGTATCACATTCAACTAGAGGTATGAAGGTGTCTCGCGAGACGGTATGAGGTGGTGTTCCGAGGCCGAGGTCGGGGCCGGGGCCGTCAGCCTGCAATTGACGGACGCGAGATTTACTACGTTGCAATGGCGGTTTCGGCGCGAAACTGGTATGTGAAGCGAGGGGCATCCAAGGACACATGCGCAAGGCTGGCGCGGGATCGGTCGCGTAGTTCATCCACCTCCGAGTTCATCTGCCGCACTCCCTCATCAATAGCGTCCTCTGCCACCTCTTCCATCGTCAGCGGACGGCCCTTGCCCTTCCTTTCCTATAAAGCGGTGTCGACTCTAGTTGAAGACGAAGGATTGTTACTAATTCTTGATGAAGATTACAACAGTTGGTGATGCAACATGTATCGGCCTATCCTCAGCGGGTGTCGTTCGAAAGGTAGAAGTTGCTCGCTTCAGCGTGCACGTCAGAGCTCCTTTCACTATAACATGGCCGCCCGCCTTCTCCTCTCCAGGTACTGAAGACAAATGTGAGTGATAAGATGAAACAAGAAGCACGTTCTCAGACATACACTATTGTTTTTTGGTTCATTCGGAAATGTTGAAGTCTAGGCAAATTCAATACAAGCTTGAGGGTAGGATAAAACATAACTTGTTCAGGCCAATAAGTGGTCTTAGGGAATGGGTGGGGGATGGCGGAGAAGTGCTCATAACAAGACTGGAGAACGTACACTGTGTTGTTGAGGAGGTGGTAAAAAGTTCAAGTTCAAGCCTGAGTGCAGTCTGAGTCACGGTTGAACTCTTCAACTTGAAGTTCCAATTTTAGATTTAAAGCTTGTTCACCACTGGAAGCATCATCATGGCAAGCAATCCGAACAGCAGACAGACACCATTGGCGACATCTTCCAAACCACTTTGATACCTCAGACTATGGTGATCATTCGAAGAGAAGCAATTCAATAATAAATTCAAATCATGAATCTCCTGGCAACTTTGAAAGACAAGAGCATGCGCACAACAATTTACTCGATAACTCAAGCACATTTGGTCAAACCTGCTACTGGTGGGCCTCAGCCTACTAGATCAAGCCTTGAGTCGTTCTCGAAGTTCTTGATGTCATCCGGTAAGGGTGAGTGGCTTTGGCTCAGGGCCAAAGCTACAGCAAACGTGCTGTGAACGTCGATAGCAGCATCTAGTATTCCAGTACAGCAGATCATGCAAGTGAGAACTTGAAGATGGTTGATCTTGAGCGACAAAATGATAACTTACACTGTATTTGTGCCACTGATAGCTCGTTAGCTGCCCAGTCACTCATCGTGACCTCACTACTCTTCTTGACGTTCAGCCTCAATACTTCTCCCACTATTTTTTCGAGCTTGACAGTCGGAGTCGGATGCTGGAACCAGAGACGAGGGTTTAAGAGCACTTGGGACCAGGTCGGTTTTTTGGGCCAGACTTCCGGGTAGACAACGCGCGCCCAATCTGTCAGATCGACACAGGAGCGCACAGAGGTGCGAAACTTGCGCTTTATACGCACTGCGTCACCTGCCATTTCTTCTGTTAGGCCACCTCGCAGGAGAAAAGATGAGTTATTCATACCGTTAATTCCAGCTGATACTTTCATGACTGTACCATCCCCAAGGAGTTGCGCCAACGTAGGAGGAAGGTCAGTAAGAGTATGCGTCCTGACCAGATAAACCTGGTTTTGAACTGCGAGTTGGATGAGGTCTACGCGATGATTGGACCCTTTTCCGCCACTTGCCCACTCGATGTCGATCGAGATAAATCTCCTAGCTGGTACCTGTGGCAAAGATGCATATATTGCAGTCATTGCATTGTCCACATCCAAGCCCGTGCGACACTGTATCGGAACTATCTTATGGAGCCTATATTCATCTAATTTGGAGAGAGGTGTGGGTGGTACCCTGAGAAAATCAAGAAACGTTTGCAGTTTCTTGTGTATCTAGCAACAAGTCAGTGTTCAGATCTTGATATGAATGAAACAAGTACCTTCGTTTGAGCCCTTGCTGTCCACCGTTGAACGAGCTGGTAGCGGAGGACGGCGCGGAGGTGCAGGCGTGCGTAATCAAGGGAGAGGAGGATGAGAAGGATAGTACGAAGATTTGAGAACATGATTCACGGTGGAATGGCTTGATGATGATCTTGGGGACGATACCCACTCCCACTTCACACTTATACAAAGTAGTTGAAGTTAGTTTTCTGATTTCCCATTCTTCTGGAAAGAGAGAGGGAGCTATTAGTGCTTTGTACTATGACTCGGATAAACCGCAAGTTGAACTGATAGGAGATAACAAATGATTTCTTCCGGATGACTTGATTATACTAAGGCTTCTTTTCATTTTAAGCACAAACGAACAAGAAAATGAGTCATGTTAACTCCGAAGAAGTCGGGAGGATACAACCCACTGCACAAGAAGCTGCTCCATCAGCTCTAGAAGGATTTCGAAGAAAGCCACGAGTAACTCACCATACAACCAGTCATCCCTGTACACAACCCGAAGCCTGAACTAGAACCGTGCCAAAATGGGAAATGAGCCAACTTGAATGCATCCCAACCCGCTTCGGAAGGAGTAATTTGCATGAAGGCGCGTTTCTCGTCCTCGGGGCTGAGGGAATCGCGCTGTCGGCCGACGATCAACTCATACTGCACATTGAAACCGAGCGTTCTCCGTTTAGGCGGCAATAATGGCGGGGCAGAGGTGTTTGGCAAGGAATGGGGACACGACACGTTGGATGATGTCGAAAATGCAGTTATAATTTTTCCCTTCGCTGCATTTGCAAATTGAGTTGTGTGTCGCTTTGTCGACGTCTGGTGGACTTTGTGCATGCAAGCGGAATATTAGGACGCATCAAACTGCCCGGTGATACATAGCCCCGCATATACGAATCCGACCGCGCAACTTCGCAACCTTTTCTCTCCTCACTGTGGTAGGTGGTGAGAGAGCGTCGCTGTCCAGCATCCTTCCGATGTTTTTGGGCTCTTTACGCCGCTCAGGCCAGGCGAACTTAGGCTTAGATGTCGATTGAGCAGGGATCCCTGAAGTGAGTGTAGACGGTAGGGATAGAGACTCGTCCCGACTGACTGCTCAGTGCGAGTCCTGTGGCCGCTTATTGTTGAGCTTGAGATGGTCGAGGAAAAGAGGAACGATGAAACGAGAAGAAGCTGACGCGGCCATCGTTCCTTCCGGTGACCAGAAAGTCGGAGTCGTACTGAAAAGTTGTCACTGACGAGTCGGGGATGAATGAATGTGAAGAAAATCATACCCATTTGCAGATTCCATACGCGAACGGATGTGTCCAATCCCCCACCCCCCAGAAAATAGACAATATAATTTTCGGCGTAAATCTTATGCAGATGTTCTCGGAGAACGTATAGACATTCCCTGTGCCGATGCTCCAAAGCTGAAGAAGCCTGTGAGTATTATTATTCAAAAACTAAAATAACAACTTACTCGAGAAGTACAGTTGTGGCTTTCGCTCACTGATTACCGCACGCACATCCTCTCCTGTGAGCGCCGAAACAGTAACTTGCCTCTTTGCACATTCCAAACGTCGGTGATGCGTCTCGCGATTCAAAACCTGGGAGGAACGGACCTCGGATGCAAGTGCAGCAACCAGTTTTAACGTCCTGCACTCTGAGCTGGTCATCAACCACCACTGATGATGAGCTCTCTGGCGTAGCCCTATCCCTTTGAGAAGGTTCACTCATGATATATGGTGACGGATGTAATCACTCTACCATCACCAATTGCTGAAGGAATTCGTGTTGTCAACTGTGGAGGTGGACGTGTGCCATGCGCTCCAGTATGCTCGCCATTGCTTTAGTCGGTAAGGGGATACGCGTCGGGATAAATCTGCGAGAGCAACCTGGGTCAAGACTTGGGGCAACCACCTGCTGTGGGCGCAGTAAATTGCGTAGACGGTAGTGGTTTCGTGTCCTCTGCAAAAGCGGTCGAACTCCTACCCCCTGGGTTTCCATACGAGCCGAGCGTGCCGCACGAGCCGAAACACGTCGACCCACAGGGAGCTTACAAAGTATCGTGCAGACGTGCGTGAGCTGCGCAAGGCGTTGAAACCGATAGAACAATTGAGCGTGCCGAGACAGGCAGAGCGAGTGAGTCGGCAGATGCGTGGCGGAAGAAAAAGGAGAGTATACACAGCAAACTCAACAGTGAAACGAAAGGCCTACTACCTCTTGTAGTAGTAACCTCAGTTCTAGTTGGTGGCATTCACGAGTCGGGGCGTAGAGCAGTAGTAACTTGAAGCCTGTGAGACTCCGAGCCGAGTCGGAGGCTCAGCTTCAACTTGAAGTTCTTGAATTGATGACGACTCGACTCCGAGAGTCCAACTCCGACTCCGACTCCGACTCAGCCTCAGGCTGAGCCTCACTTGAACTTCAAGTTGAACTTTGAACTTGAATTTGAACTTGAAGTACCGCCGTCACACCGGCCGGACAGCCTGAGTACCACTCACTGCTGGGCCAGCCTTCAAGCTCACTCAGATCCGGTGTCCGGCCTTGAACTCAGGCTCGGACTCGGACTCGGACTCGGACTCGGACTCGGACTCGGACTTGGCACCGTGACTACTAGAAGTATAGTACACTGAACACAACTTATTTGAAATTACTGTGCTACTCCGACTACTGATAGTAGTAGTACTACAGTTTTTTAATGAATTGTACTATGTTGAAAGAGAATTAGCATCAGTGCAGCCTGAGGCTAGGGACTCGGATCATGATTATGATAAACATACTCTTGTTGATGTTTATGACTCGGGGCTTGAACTTCAACTTGAAGTTGAAGTCTAACTTAGGTACGATTTATCGATCACTACCAGAATAGCAGTAACAACCCAAGGTTAGTAACAATTCAACTTCAAGTCGATTTTACTAATCACCTTTCAAGCGAGTCGAGAAGCTCATCATCCGCGTCGGAGTCATGATGGTCCTCTCGGAGTCGGAGTCTACGCCTCTCAAGCTCGCCGTTTGGGCGAAATGCGATGAATGTTAAGAACCACACGATATAGAGCATTGCAACTCCAACTTGAAGTTGGATGTGTATCATTATAGTAGTGAAAGCTGTTGTGGATAGTACTAGTAGTAATGGTAGGCTGAAGATTTTCGGCAACTTCAAGTTGAAGCGACACCATGATTCTTTCCTCATTTTATATGTAGTAGCTTTTTGAACCCTTCATTCTGGATCGTTCGAAAGATCACTCACCACTAATACTACTAGTACTACGGAGCGCCCTAACTTGAACTCCGAGATGAAGGACAATATATCCTCTTCAGTAATCCTACCAATAGGAACTTGAACCCGAGTCACATTCAACTTGAAGTTGATCTTGAAGTTGACTTCTTGATTTCATTTTCCAAGGAACCACACCAATGATGATTGTGATGACTTGAAGTCTGTGATACTACTAGTGTTGGGTTTCCGAAGAAGCCGGAAAGGTAGAACTTGAACTTGAACTTGAATTCACAAAATTATCCGAGTCGGCCTGCCACTCAGGCTACTACTACTACTACTACTACTACTACTAGTACTAGTAGTAGTAGTGGCAGCCTGAGTGAGAACTTGAAGGTCTTATCATGAATGTCCATCAAAGGATCCGCTCATATGCTTTTACCTCCTCCATTGGTAGTAGTGCGGAAGCCGGAGGGAAGCTTCTCAAGTTCAAGTTCAAGTTGTCTCTGGAATGCGCAGTACTAATAGCTGCGCACTGGCAGTGCTCCTCACTGGCAGGCTCAGGCTGCCACTGGCAGTGGTGGCAGTGACTCGCACTCACCAGTGCCAGTGGCAAATGAAGGGACTCGAACTTGAATGCGCAGTACTACTAATACAACTTGAAGTAATACTAGTACTACTAGTACTACTAGTAATACAAGTGCAGTGCTACTGCGCACTGGCATACTATAGTACTAGTACTAGTAACTTCAAGTTGAAGTATGTATTACTAGTACGCATACAACAACAGGTACAGCCTCAGATGATTCAAGTTCCGAGTCAGTACTACTAGTATGCTGGATTCCGACTGTGGCATGGCACAGAGCCTTACTACTACTATAGTATTACTAGGCCGAGGGCATCTTGAATGCCAGCCTGAGCCTGAGCCTGAGTGCGCAAAGCCTTCAAGTGTGGTGCTAGTAGTAGTGTGCACTCCCAGTACCTAGTAGTAGCACTGACATTGACTCGAACTTGGATCATGCCAGTGCTAGTGACTGCGGCGGTTCGTACATCAATGTCATGCAGTGCTGGCGAAGTCTCAAAGTCTCGACATTGGCATCATGATGGTGATGATGGTGCTGTAGTAACTTCAAGTTGATGCCTGATGTGGGTTCTCGACCTGAATTTCTTTAAAAAGTTATTTTCAAGTTGATGACGCACACACTCATTCTACAGCCTGAGCCTGAGGGAGATATACTATGCAACTTGTAGTAGTAATATGGGCAAACGTTCAATACCATTTCTGTTTCATCAAGTCATACATCAACACTAGCTATACAAGTACACAAAGCGCACGCAAAACACCACCAAAGACAGAGCAGAAGACAACATACTAAGACACATGTATGAGATATTGTATAAGAGCAACGAAACTCATACCATTGCTCTCCTACACCTGACTTCCAGTGGCGACAGATTGAACAAATTTCTTCTCCAAATGGATAATGTTGAAATCGTAATCTGTCTTAGGAAACCAGCGTTTAATATCATCGAGAATCTGCCAGAAGGCTACCGCATAAGCAAAACCATCGCATTCGTTTCCCCCATCCACTTTACGGGTTCCAACGTGTGTAATGACACCGAATGCTCGTTTGTGCTCGTCGATAATTAAGCTGCCTGAATCCCCACGCATTGCAAATATTTCGCCATCCGACGCTCGTTGCTTTGGCTTTAGCTCCTTTAGCCCACCCAGCCCATATGGGATTTGCACTGCAAGCATTCTATCCTTGCTGTCCGGACCACGAGTAAAGGCAGGGACGTTGTTGGCTGTACCTAACGTATGGCCAGTCGCCCAGCCAAACTTGTACACCTTGTAGGTGCGTTCAGCAATCGTTTCGTTCATGACCCAATATCCGTCACCGTCCCGATCAAGATCGTCAAACTTAACTCCTGGCGGGAACGTAGGGTAGAAGATGTCTTCTTTCGGTGCAAAGTGTCCAATGTACATGGGTCCGTTTGTGTGACTCCAGTTCATATGGCCTAGAACTTCGTCTTCCGAACGGCCTCTTCTCAGGTAGTTCGGGCTTGCCCTTGTGAGGTCCACGGCAAGTGGAAATTTCTCCCAGTAAGAATCTGGAAAAACCCGGCGCGGATATGAATCCTCGTCCAATTCGACCATGCACCAATCCTTAGCGTAGGGATCTGTGCCGAGAAGCACGCTACCCGTTCTCAATGCCGGAGAGGTATTAACAATCCCGATACGATTATCGATCCACTGGCGTCCATCTTCACCAAGGTAAGATTGATTAACCACGTCAATCATCCGCTGAGCCACCGCTTTATCCTTTGCATAGACGGGCAGGGTATACAAGCTACTGTCGTCGCTTGCAGTCTTCTTTAAGCAACTTTCCATCACTCCTAAGTATGACTTCAGGGTATCCTCAGTGAAGAGGTTGATAGGATATTCGACGTCGGTAACGCCAGACCACCTCCTATAGTCAGTGGCGTCCAGCACGTCTGGTGGAGAAGGATAAACATGGCCATGGCGAGAACAGAGGAGGAACACCTTGTGCACGCCATTAACCTTTGCGACCGTATAGAGTGTCCCTGTTGACCATTGGTCATTGTTGTCGCTGTCCTTGGAGCCAACACAGCATCCCGAAACAAAGGAGAAAGGACCATAGATTTGATTCGTCACCGAGCCTACAAACGCTGGGCACGCCTGATTCCAAAACTGGAAATGACGAGTCAGAGAGTCAATTTCCATGGGGACGTCACCCTCAAGGCTGCCACTGGCAGTGGCGGGCACACTGGCAGGCTTCGGCTTGGAGGCGTCCTTGTGGACTGCTGGACCGACTTCGATGGAGAATACATTTTCCGCATCGGCGGGGACATCACCACCAGTATCAGGAGTAGTGACGTTGTCGGTGGGGGTATCAGGAGTAGTGACGTTGTCGGTGGGGGTATCAGGAGTAGTGACGTTGTTGCTGTCGTTCGACGAGAAGATGGCGGGCAAGACCTCGCGCTCCCTCATTTCAACCTCAACGTCTTCAATGGCAAATTGCCGCAAAATATTCTTAGCCTTTGCCGAGATGCGGCACGCCTCGCCAGGTTTAAGCGAACCTTCAGCGATTCCGACAAGAACGACAACGGAAGGCTGTTTGTCATCGAATTCATAGCCAATGCGATTGGCTTCCAGACTGTTCCAACGCACATTCTCCTTGTCAAGTAGGTCAAGAATCTTCGGGCCCAAGATGTTCTGCCAGAGAGGGGCGATGGGATGAGATCCAACTACGTCTACGAATTTCCGCTTGTATTGCGGTTTCCAATCGGGACCGGTGCGCCCGACCAGGCGAGGCTTGCAAGGGAGGCCAAGGTAGTAGTCCCGTTGTTCTTCTGGCGAGACAGTAACCCGTCGTTCGTGAACGATGTGCCGACCTAGATTGTCACGACCGAGGACGTCGGTGCCAGTGCCAGTGCCAGCCTGAGGGGGGACAATGGTGCCAGTGGAGTCGATCCCGCGTCCTTTCCTATGTTTAGTATCAACACTGAGAAGCTGTTGTCGAGGATTCCGGCTGATAGCAGGCTCCATGTTTTGCGAGGATGGGTCCAAATCTGAACCTGGACTCGCGCTGTCCGATAGCGATTGGGTACTACCTACCAGTATAGTGGTGAGCAACAATCAGTATTGCCACTGGCAGTATCAGTGAAGGAGAACACAGGACTCACTGATACGGCTCGCAGAGTGTGAGTTACTATAAAAACTATTTGCGCCTATGCCAGTGCCTGACAGATTTCTGGCAATTGGAGGACTCCTCTCAGTAACTGCCATGTAGTAGTAGTACAGGAAGTTGCGGTCAAGATGATTTAGGCAGTAGTCAAGACGAAATACGCCAAGAGGGTTCTGAGAGGGTGGCCTGAGGGGGCATTTCTATCTCTTATACCTTCAACTCTAGTTTCCAGTCACACGCCACCGCCAGTGAGCCAGAGACCTGGCACTCGGAGTCTCAGGTTGGCACTGCCAACTTGAACGGCGCAGCCTGAGTGGGAGTGACTCCGAATCGGAGTCGGAGCACAGCCGGCTGATAGATGTTCCGACGATAGTACTATACCTATGTATAACTTCAAATCTGTTTCAGCTCCGAGTCAGACTCAGCCTGAGGCTCACTGGCAGGCTGAGGTTGGAGAGCCGCCGCCCCGATGCATCATGGTCACTTATAGTAGTAGTACTAGTAGGCTGGCACTAGTAGTACTCCGAAATGATGATGAACCTTAACTCAGCATTTGCCTGCCAATAATCTAAACTTAAGCTCGCCGGGGCCAGACTCTCTCGAAGTCCAACGAAGTTCTGTAGTTTCAACACTGATATTGGGGTGGTTATAATATACCAACCTACTAGAACGAAGTAAAAGCAAGATTTAGTACATATGAAACTCATAGGAAGAGGTAGATGTACTAGTACTACTTGAATACGCACATCTGTTAGTACAGTCTGGCTCAAGGCCCGATATCCCTACGTTTCCCTGCTATGCTAAGTCCAGATGGGCAAATTCAGCGCATCCAAAAATCGATTTCAACTGCTCTTCCCCTGTCCGAGCCCTCGCGCGTGAGATAAACTCCGCAACTTTCAACCGCCCATTATTTGACGGAAGAGGTAAATCTGGTCCCAACAAATCACCGCTGACCTCGTAAACACTCGCGACCACTTCCTGAAAACGCGTCCGTATACTTTGCTTTCTCGGTTTCTGAAAGGGGTCTCCCATTGGAACCTTCGGCGTCCGAAGCGAACAGACTTGACAGCCTTGTAGCGGATTCGTAAATCTTCTCGACACTCCTCTCTCTCTCATGCGCGATTGCATTCAGTGCTTCACCCATGACAGATTTCCCGGTTACGACGTGCTTAAATATTTCATCGTTGGTGACTACCGCGAGCCATCTTTTCACTGTCGTATATCCGTGAATTAGAACACTCTGCGTTTTTTCCGCCTTCTCTAGAGCCCGAGAAAAAAATTTCGTCGTTTGCGGTTCGGTGGGGATCACTTGATTGTCGGAGTTGCGGGTACGTTTCTTTTGAGGCTCATCCTCATCGTTCGGGGAATCCAAAGAGTCAAGCTTGCGACGTTCACCCGCGTGGCTAGAGGAATGGGTATCAGGTCCTTGTTCCACATTTCGTGGGTTTGCCGAAGCAATACTTTGATTCAATCGTGTACGGTGCCTTTCATATGCAACCATACGTCTATGTCGGAAGGATAATACAGTGGGTTCCAAATCGTTCGCCAGGTCGCTGGACGTAAGCAGACCGCTGCCTTCGAAAATAGCAATTGCGTTTTGAAGTTCATCATCAACAGTCTTGCTGTTCTCCCGCCGTGTCGTTACGTCGTCTTTCACCAATTTCAGTAAACTGTCCAAGCCAATTGCCCCTACAGAGGGCCACCGAGTATACCCATCTGGGTAGATATCCACATTGCTGGTAAGATCAATGCGTGCTTGTTGCGCAGCTGTCTGATAATTGTGTGATCCTCCCAATCCCCTTCGTTCCTTCTCGACGGCATCGGGCAGTTTGTCGCGAAACGCGTGAATCATCTCCTCCAGAAGTTCGATATGGTTCCTATAGGCAACATAGTGGGCTAGGAACAAGGGAATGAAGAAATAGAATATCCCAAGCTTGTAAACGTCGAACTCGAGTCTGTCTCCAGTATAATACAGATGCGTCTGCACCTGTTGCCTTGGCAGAGGTGATGCTTTTCGACTAGGCGTCTTTCCGTCCCCTGGGTATAAAGCTTCTCCCAACGGAGACCTCTTTTGATACAGTTGGGAGTATCCTTCTATACCTCGAGGTGTACCATGATACTTCAGGAAGATCTCCTTCATTTCTTTATTGAAACTTGACCATTCTAGCTTCCGCTGGCCTCGAAATTGATGGCATTTTTCCCTCTCAGTCTTCGAGAAACGGAGAAGGAAAAATGAGCCGTGAACTACGTAGCGTTGAAGGTCCTCCAGGAAAGACCGTAAAGTCACCGCATCCTTCGCCGCTTGATTCTAAAGAAAGGCAGTCAGATGTAGAACATCAATGTTGATGAGTATGACTGTTACGAACCCCAACGACACTTTCACATAATAGATCGACTGTTTCGAAGAGTTCTTCGACGAGCTCTTCCCGTTTATTGAAAGACTGTTTAAGGCTCGTAATTTCTTCAAACTTCGCAAGGTACGCCTTCTTCATTTCCATCATCTCGCTTTTCAGAGCTGCCACCGCTGCACGAAGATCGACGTCTTCCGACTGCACAATTGATGCATCCTGCCCCTCCTCTTGCTCGACTTGCTCTTCCGTCCTAGCACGATCCGATACGCTTTCATAGTGGTTATTCTGTATTGCCTCGACGTGGTCATTTGTTTCAGAAGATAAAGACCTGAGTGTTTCCTTTTGCCGACATATGTTTTTCGTCAGAGTTTCCCTGGCGATAAAGGCTTATCGTTTGCGTTAATCGATAATCATTTCTACTTATCAATTGAAAATAATGCACACCTGAAGGACTCGAATTTGTCTCGTTGATCTCAGCTTTAACCTCCCAGATAGGTTCCTTCCTTGGGCCCTCCGCATTATTTAGATTGAATTCCACTGGGTCGCGCGACAAGTTCCGCGCTCCTGACACCTTACCCCTCGGGCTGTTCAAGGAACTCGTTGACTGATCTCGCACTCTCGCGACGTTGTCGGATCGCTGACTTGAAGGAGCTGAGTGGGATGACGACAAGCCCTTGTAACTTGAGAAAGTTCGTGGCATTTCCTCGTGCGATAGTGGGTGCAGATGACGATTGTCACGCTGATCCAACGACTTCAAGTTGGGGAGGAAGCTTGAGCGCTTGTTGACTGAACCTTGGCTACCACTGCCAGTGTTGCGAACAGTTTGGCCAAGCCCAAGACTACTATCACGTAGTACACTAGTAGTAGTATAGTGACGACTCTGGCATTCCATGTTCAAGTTGTCGATTGAAACCTCGCGCGACCTGCGTCTCAGACTGCGAGTGCTTTCCGAGTCGGCCCGAGTGGATCTACCACGGAAGTGTGTAGTGTCCTGTGTGTGGTATGAGCGACTTGGGTGGTCTGGGTTTTTTTCTTCAAGTTCTGAATCCAAATCATGCCAGTCTTCCACTGGCACTGGCAAGCGATGGTACCCGTCTACTTGAGAGCTGGCTGGGGAGTCAACACGGTGAGCGCCGGCCTGCCAGTGCCAGTGAGCGTTAATGCCTAAGTCGGCAGCCGACTCAGGTTTGACACGGCGCCGGCGGGTGCCAACAGCCTGAGTGCCAGTACTGGTAGTAGTACTACCGTGACTCAGGCTGTGTCCACAACTCGAACATTGGCAGCCAGTGGGACTCCGAGTTCCAGACATTCCAGGCAACAGAGTTGCAGATTTAGTAGACTGCTGAACGTGAAGCGAGTACTACTAGTAGTAGTAATCACGATAGTAGTAGTTGCCCTGAGTAGTAGTATTAGAAGAAGCGAACAACAACCGTTTGAACTCAAAGTTGAGATTGTGACAACTTGCCAGTCTGAGTGGACAGAATTGGAGGCTTGAGACTGGATAATTCAGCTGCCAGTGGCTAGTAGTAGTACGGTACCCTGCCAGTGAGTACTAATAGTAGGTAGTAGTCGCCAAACATCACTGACATGCCAGTGGCATTCAAGTTCAATTTGAAACTCGGATCATCATCATGATGTCGGCTCCAAGTCCGAGTCCTCCGAGTCGGAGTCACTGGCAGTAGTACTACCGTACTCAGGCTACGTGGCAGCCTGAGGTGGCGTGAGTTATCACTTGAACTTGAAGTTCCACTCCGAGTCCGACTCAGGCTCCGAGTCGCCGGAGTCGGAGTCGTCGGACTTTCAACTTCAAGAACTTGAAGTTGCAGGATCCTCACTTCGTAGGTTTCAATCTACGTTGTAGTATGTGCTAAATGAAGAGTTTATCTTTATCATTGACAGTGTCTTCTTTCATACAATGTTTCGTGCATGTGCATGTCAGCAAATCGGTTAACATAAAATCTATCATAAAAGTCCAGGGATTCCTCAGGTGTCAATGACTTCGGAGGACATTCATCACCCTTCTGAACCCCAAGGAGGTGAGCTAAACGGAAGATGTCCCCTATATCTATCACAGATAACTTCGGAGCCTTGCAGTCACGGTCATAGTGACGTCTGCCACTGGCATTCACTCCAGGACAACATTCGACACGCTGCCAGGTGGTACTAGAAGTCTCTGACTCATAATCCGGCTCGACAATCCACATACTTGTTTTCGGGTCAGGCGAGTCGCCAACACGTTTGAAACACTGTATGAGAGCGCATTCCTGACGTTCCGCTTTGGCTGTGAAGGAGAAAAGAAGTATAACCCTAGCAACTCTCATTCCTGCGAACCCCTGTTTGCGTGAACTAACTCGGACAAGTACTGCATCTCGTCGAGGTTTTCCGCGCCAAGACGGATTGGACCTGATCACCTCCCTCATTGCTTGTTCTATAGGGATCGATTCACCACGGTAGGCAAAGAAAGCGGTGGCTGAATGGAAAATTGAAAAGTCATTGCTCATGTCTAATTCAAACTGCGCATGTCCTGGTTCAGTTCTGCCAGAATAAGCCCTTGAGTTGTAGGTGTGCTTTTCGTACTTGTTAAGTAAGTATACTTTGATGAGCTGTCGGAGCTGTCGGAACTCAGGATAGCCTTTCATCGCTGCAAGAGCGTTGAGCTGTTTAGGGTACACCTTACTGGACTCTGCAAGGATAACATCAAAGAAGTCAGTTGAGCAGCACCAAAAGCACGGGTTACTACTAGTAATAAGTAATACTCACGTTGCTTCGAAGCCATTAATATCAAGCTCAAAGGGTCATTTCTGCCGCCCACGCGGATCTGGCGTTCAGCATGTCGTATGCCATGAACCGCACCACACTGCGGCCCATCCACTAAGCTTTCGGAATTGTCCAGGTCTGCAATTTCATTGAGTTCATGATTGCCCACAATGTCATCGAAGAAGTCCTCTGTATCATCAGCTGCGCCTGTCAATGGTACGCCACGGAGGTGCCTATGCTCTCCCCGAGTACTAGTAGAAATCTTCTCAGCGTCATCCGTGTCCGACTCTGAGATATTCTTGCGCAGAACATCACGCAAAGCTCTCCACGAAGCCTCCGCCAACGAATCGTCCAGCATTCCACGCCTTTCAAAGTCTGCCCTCGATGCAATAAGTTTACTTAGTCGTTGGTTTGCTGTGATCATTTGACCCAAAGGATCATTTCTGTTTGAGCGTCGCCATGTTTCCTTGACCGCGTAAATGTGTTTATTCTCTGTGATCGATGAACACAGCCCGCTCGGTGCGGCGAAGAGAGGGATCATTGTAGGATAGTGGACCATGGCATGCTGTCGTGGCAGTGAGAAGTTATCCCGGATGCCCTTGGCTATGAATATTTGCCGAAATTGATGAAAGTGGTCCAGAGAGGCTTTGATCTGATCAAGAGTTGAGGCTGTAATCGTGTACCGACGTACAAGGTAACAAAAGTCCAGAAATGCACTCATTGTGGTGATTATATCATCGTGCACAATGCCCACAATAGCCGGAAGATACACCTAAGCGGTTTGCATCAAATATCAGCAATCCACCGCCTCGAATTAGGTAGAAAGGCCACATACTTTCATCAGTGCCTTAGAATCATTGCCTGTCCATTGCTTGAAGCCTCGGCCTTCGGGGAATCTGCGAAGTCCAGGAAAAGGAGCAGCGACTCTAATCCTGTAGAGGGTTAGCAATGGTATTTACATTATACGACTTGTGAGAGAATAGCACCTTTTATCCACAATATCCAGCTCTGTCGTGGTCAAGGTCTGGCAAATCCACTCGACAAGATGATCCTTGAACACGCCTTTGATGATTTGGTGTAGTAGGTCCGGAGATATGAGATCGCATATATCCGCTCGCGGAAAGTCATTGGTGAAAGGCTACGGGACAACCTGATTGTAAAATATGCATCCAGGGGAGACTTTGAAGCACATACCACGATTTCCTGATGGAATCCATACTCTTTTCGAATTGTTGCTCTACTTATGACGTTGTCATCCACCTGTTCTATCAATCGTTCGTGCAGCTCTTTTGTTCGAGGATTTATAACAAATTCCGGATTATCCAGGTTCTTGTGAGGTGCTGTACATCTATATCATATAGCCACAGTAAGCCATTTTCACGGGCTTGTATGCGTTGCCTGAGGACAGTACTTACTTGCAGCACCATCCAGTGCATATTGCGCATAGACTCACCTGTTCCGGATAATCGGCTATATACGAGCCGAGTCCGAGAACCGACCTACGCAAGTGACCATCAGGGCACCGGAGAATGGTCTGTTCATTGTTTATGGACATGGCGGTCTTCAGTGAACTCAAGATTCTCGATATAGATGAATGAAAAATTTGATGTCTAAAGCGACGGAAGTCATCTGACTTTTCGTACTGCCGCTCAGCTGCAAAAAAAGCGTTAGACACAATCGAATAGCTCCGTTTTTGACACACACTCTTTGGTATTGCTAAAAATGCTACGAGCTGGACTGTATTCAACTTTTGGGACCGCCGGGCCTTGTTTGATACATTTCCTATTGAGAGATATAACGGATAATATTCGTTGTTGCCAGTTCCAACGGAAACTGTTGTCTTGTCGCTCCCCAAGATCACCGGAACGAACATGGACCCATGGACTGCTTCATCTTCGGCTGAGATTTTGTTCTAAGTCAAGGATAATCAGTACGCTTCCTCCAACTTTGAATGCTGCATTATTCATGACTTACAGCCTGTTCCCAAGCGAAATTTCCGGACATGTAATTTCTGAACACTCGTTCTTTGTCATTGATGTCATCAGATTCCTCCTTTGGCTGATATTCACGAAATGGGACATAGTCAAATTCGCCTTCTAAAGCCGTATTATCCACCAAATTTCGGATCACTTCCAAGGGATCCCGAAACCATACATCATATTCTTTCCTCTTCCATGACTCGGTGTTCTCGTCTGTCGCTTTTTGGCCATTGTCGTCCGTGTAGAAGTTACTAAAGGATTTCCAAGGCACGTCACCAACTCTCGTAGCGTCAATGACATTGTACAACTTTTGTGCGTCTCCATCGAGTAGCGTACTAGTAGGATCCAGATCTGAGTCATCGTCGGGTTCAGTTACGTCCAACTCAGAATATCCGCCAGATTTTGCGTTCTTCACAGACTGAATTCGCTGGTAAGCCTTCATGATTCCGAGAAGCTTTGTTATATTACCAGCAGACATTTGCTCATCGCGATAAAGAAAGTCTGCTAGCTCAAAATCTGCTCGGCACGAATAGGGAGACCAGTCATTTGGTGCAGGTTCATTTCGCGGAACAGGTGGTTCTTCGTTTTTTAAGTTGTTTCCTTCCGCATCACACGGGGTGGCTGCTCGATGTTTTTCATCAGAGTGCTATCAAACCGAGGACAATATACTTGGTGCGCACCATTCATATATCTGTGATACACCTTTAGGTTACCATCACTCTCCTCATGATCTCCAATGTCGAAGTCCAAGTCTTCAGAGGATGCACTACGGCCACTGTCACTTCCGGTGCCAGAATGGGACAGAGAATCAGGTCTGTCTAGGTCTTGAAGCAACTCGTCTCGGCCTATACTGAGCATCGAGATATCCTGTGTAAGCATGGAAATATCGTAATCGTAGGAGTCAGAGCCGCTCTCAAAATGACCCTCTGTTGGAAGTTCGGACGACCTCGGTAGAGGTTGAGGAGTTGGAGCTCGTGTGGGTCGAATAGGTGAAGAATCATAGTCGTGACCACAGGCAGTAGATCTTGCCACGGATGACATCGGATGAGCTGAATATTCATGTCTTGCTCTTCCAGATTGACTCTTGAACGTCCTACTACAGCTGGGCAAGGTACATCGAATAGTTGGTGGAAAATGAAAGGGGTCGTGCTTTTTCCGTGTCGCTGGCATCAATGTAGCCTTCAGTAGTATATGTCGATGATTGGGACTCACAGCTGAGTGCCAGTGCCAGTGCCGTAAGGCTGCCAGTGAACCTGAGTGCCACTGCCACTGGCAGTGCGTGAGTCACACACTCAGGCTGGCAGTGGCAGCCTGGCCAGTGGCAGCCTGAGTGAGTGGGCGTAAATTTTCAACTTGTCTAAGATAGACGCCCTCGCCTCCCTGATCTTGAACTTGCACCTTCGATCCATCTTATTATCACCCAAGTCTCAAAACACTGCACAAAATGTCAACTCGAAGACAGACGAGGGCCAAGAACAGTAACCAGCACCCCGGAGCAGTAGTTGACCAACTCAGAACAAGACGAACAAAGGAGGAGATATTGCGGGAGAAGGAAGAAAAAGACAAAAGGAAAGTACAGCAGGCAGCGAGGCGGGATGAGGCATTGAAGGAGAAGGAGGAGAAGGAAAAACAGAAGGAAGAACGGGCAGCTTTCCGCAGAGCTGCGGCCCAGCAAGTCGCGGTCGCGAAAGAGAGGAAAAAACTCGCTGCGGAGCAGAAACGGGCAGCAAAAGAACAAGAGGCAGCTGACAAGGTACGCAAGAAGGTGACCGCAGCAGAAAACCAAGAAGCAGCGATGCTAGAGACCGTAGAGCTTGAAAACAATTTGTCGAAGGCTCTTGAGACACGCACCCAGATGGGCTCAACAGTGCCTAAACTCGCTGGAAAACGTGGACGTAGGAAGCCAAAGGGCGAAGCTAGTAGTAAGTCTTCAACTTCAGATCAGTAATTACATAGCTTTGAACTGGCGTAAGCAGGCTCGAAGAACGGTGTTAAAGACGTGTCGGGTTGTGAAGTTGAATACGACGAAGACTTAGACATTGGTGAGTTATATTGCCTATACATTTTCAGATGTTTTCAAAGCTTGGAGGTTGACTACTTTGACTCACAATATGAAGCGGCAAGTACGGATGCGTCAAACAGAAAGCCTGCAAAAAAGGCTAGGAAAGAAGATCCCAAAGGTGAACTTCCATTTCGCACCCGTGTGCAGACCGCAAAGACGTCGAGATCTGCCGCCACTCCAAGCAACACTTTCTTTCACGCACCTGCCGGACAGAACGAGAGCCTTTCTGGTGAAGAAACGGATATAATAGACTCGCCCGCTACGTCAAAGCGGGACGACAAGACAAAGCGACTTGCCAGGGCGCTTCGCAACACAGATGAATCCACTTTCATTGGTGAAGAGGATGGAGGACTTGAGGTGGCAGGGATAGACTCGAGAGGGATCAATTTGTGAGTTTAAATCTGAAATCTTGCAATGCGTACGGGATCAATTTCTGGTATGCACGATGTAATGGTAAGTGTGAAGCTTGATTTAGACTCAGCTAAAGCTCATAGTATGATCCAACTAGATTACTAATGTTCATGCTGAGGAAGCGGATCATGGAGAACGGGATCAAATTTCCTTCTACCTACAACATTGACACTCTCGTCTTTGTTACCATATTATGAGCTTCGCTGACGCCAAGCTACACTAGACACAGCATCTCATTGCAAGACAATGAAAACTTAAGTCCTTGGGAGGATGAAGGGGAAACAATAACCCTCGCAAGCTATCATGGTGTAAAGAATAGCTCAATCAGCGTGCAACAGACAGCACATTTTGTCGATTCGGACACAAATATTGTGAGTTGACGGAACATTAGAATGGCAGATGCAGTCTGAATACCTTGCTTGTAGGGCGAAAGCGATCCGAGGAGGCTGACAAGGCCGGCTCAAGCTAGTGTGAGTGCGACTTATTACTGTTCGATTCACGTCAGTTACCCCATGACCCGTTTGATCATATCCCTTCGTTATTATTTTTCTGCCAACTGTCGTGCAATGAACAGGATGGAGGTAGCAGCAACTTGAACTCAAAGAAAAGGAAGTTGCTGCGCGACACTCTCTCCGGGTCGCAGGTTTCAACGGTAAGCGACGTCATATCATTCCTACCTTTTCCAATCTACTAACCAATCCCTTTCCGTACTTGAGGATAAGAACAACGAAACAAAACCAGGTGGACAGGTGAGTGCCAGACAGTGAAGCACAGTGATCTTCATGCTACATCCTTCCTTCATTGTTTGCTGAATTGATCTTTGGACAGGGTGCAACCAAGAGAACTGCCAACTCGCAGCTCAGCGCACCGGTAAGTCCTATCTTACTCCAATTTCTCTCGTTTCCCCCTGATTTATGGTTGTAAGGTGCAATCACTAGCCTTGGAACCCCGTATACAGGTATGTGTGAGCGTCGATGCACCGTAGGCTCACCTCCGCTGTAGCAACTATTCGTTCCCTTCCTCACATCGGGTCGATCGCTAATTTGTGCCTATGAATAGGACATCATAGTCACAAAAAACAGAAAGAGAAAGTCGCCACCGGACACCGACTCCCAGGTTGATGTGGTAATTCTTCCACCTTCACGTGTTATGGATTCCTTCATGTTTATGTTTACTTTACACCATCTCAATAGGCTAGCAAGAGTGTCAAGGTCAAGAAGTCATTGTTCACTGGCATGGACACACAGGTCAGTGCCACAGTAAGTGCCAATTCTTTGGTAACCGGCATTTTAAGTTCGTTTCTGACCAGGCGGAAAGGACTTGAGTAAGAAGAGGAAACCCTCTGACATTCCTTATCGGCCTGAGGCCGACACGATGGTAATTGCTTCCTTTCGAGCTGCTCACTTGCCATGGATAACAGCTTTCTGACGTATTGCAGTCTGAGATTGGATCCGCTACCTCTCATCGCAAGAGGCAGTCGCTGGTGGCTGATAATGAAGCAAGTGTGGGTCGATTGATACACTCTAAATGTGAGCATTCACTCACTATTCTTATTAGACTGGTGGTCGAAAGATGCCGTTAGCACCTCTAACACAGTCGCTTGCAATGACGAGAGTATCCTGCACTCCCGGACCCGAAGTATTAGTGATTGGGGCTTATCCTGGTCATCGCAAAGTCTCTCGGACTACTAGCTCAGTGTGTCGAATCAAATTCATTACTATGACATATTTTTGCTGATTCACTTATATGCAGACATCAGTGGGGCTGGAGGACAAGGGTCGAAATGAAGGAAAGGAAGGATCTCGCGTGCCAGGCAGAAAAAGGGCGACGAACCAGTGTCTCCCTCCCGGTACTCAGGCCGGTTGGATTCATATTTTTTTACCTTCACTTTTCCGCGCAGTAGGAAAGTCCCTCACGCCATGGCAAAACCCGGACAATGAGCTCATCAGCACACTGTGGGGGAAAGTGTTTGATTCTGTGGAACTAAGTTACGAAACACAGTTCGCCGACATCTGTTCTCTAGTTGAGTCATTCTTAGTTATCTTCAAGTTACCTTTACCAGATTGAGATGCAATCCTTGTATTTCAGGCGGCCCAGAGATGCTCTGATAGCTGGCGCAAGAAACTGTTTGAGAAAGCTGAGCATTCAGTTGCGAGTTTTATCAGCGGCGAACAATCAAAGTCAATGCAAAACGAAGCAATTGTGAAGACGTTGCAGACGCTAGTTGATAAGAAGAAAGCCGAACCGTTTCTATGGGAAAGCTGGTATAGTATGGAAAGGGTAAGTAAAATAGTACTTGTGGCATTTTGTGTCCATGCATTGACCCTGAATGTACAGAAGCAAGGACTGTTCTGCTCTGACCTCGTGGTCTCAGTGTTGTCCGTACACATCGTCTTAGCCATGGGTCGGCATAAAGTACTGGACAAAAACTCCATAGGAAAGCCTATCGGTGCCCTCGCCCTTGCGGCAACAGCGGTATTTTTTTTCAGAACTTATAGTGGCTTTATTCGCTGATCTCCTCATGGATAGGTCAAGGTCGCCATTGATAAACAGGTGGCTCGGTTGCAAAATATCAAAGAAGAGCTTGGCGGCGCTGAGTGGTATTTCACTAGCGCTCTGTGGCAGCCTCATACGGACGACTATGTTAAATTGCTGTCGAATCCCTCTTTCTTCACTGAATCAAACTGGGAAAAGGTTCGATCCCACCTCCTAGCTTACGATGCCAGTAACGATATCGATGCTGGAAAGAACACCGAACTTTTTGGATCGGGTATCACTGGCAGGGACTTTTCCTTATATTTTGATGTTGCAGGTCCGGGTTCGACCTGCGAGAAAGCGTATGACGAAGGCGCTGGTAATTGGGAAGACGGGAGCGATGATAAGGGCGACGAGCGTGAAGGAGCTGAGCATAGAAGCGATGTTGAAGGTGATGCAGAGGACGAGGATGCCGATGCTAAAGGAGATGACGACCTGAGTGAGAGCGGGTACGAGGGCGCTGACAAGATTGAGGGTGAGGGTGAGGACGAGGGCGCGGACGAGGACGAGGACGAGGGCTCGGACGAGGACGAGGACAAGGGCTCGGACGAGGACGAGGACAAGGGCGCGGACGAGGACGAGGACAAGGGCGCGGACGAGGACGAGGACAAGGGCTCGGACGAGGACGAGGACAAGGGCGCGGACGAGGACGAGGACAAGGGCGCGGACGAGGACGAGGACAAGGGCGCGGACGAGGGCGAGGGCGCGGACGAGGACGAGGACGAGGACGAGGGCGCGGACAAGGACGAGGGCGAGGAGAAGGATCCAGGCGGAGATGGCGATAATGAGGAGGACGACGCTTCAAAATGGGATTCGGCCACGGAATGCGTCGACTTCTAAGAGCAAATCGTTCACTGGTGAGCCTCTCGTTTCGTTTCTGTCCGTGCGCTCAATAACTTATTACCATCGACTCGCAGAGCAACCTTCGTTTCTACTGGCACGCTAAAGAACATGCAGAATTGAAGGCACGGTAGCGAAATGGGCCTGCCACTGCCCGTGGCAGTGGTTCAGAATCGTGTCGTGGCGGGTTCCACGATAGTGACTGCTATGCTTAGTCTTGTGTAAATGACTGATGTACTTGAACACTGAGGCACTGATAGCTACTTACCGTTGTCTTATATTATTTCTGATGCAATGAAATACTTGGATCATTCTTATGCACTTGAACTCTTGAGCGCTGCAATTTGTCTTACAACACTTGTCTCCTGCTGTAATTAAAGGATGAAGCACTGAAGCACTGGAGCACTGGGGTGCAGATTGCCTGAAACACTTAGAGCACTGTTTCAGGCAACTCGTCCTTATTTCAGGCAACTCGTCCTTATTTCAGGCAACTCGTCCTTATTTCAGGCAACTCGTCCTGAATAATGGGAGGACATGCATGAATAAGGCAAGCTTGCCTTATTCAGACTTCAAGTCACTCAGGACGTTTAAGTAACGCTTAAGTCACTTTCAGCAGAAAGTAGTTTCCCTGATGAAGTTGCACATATTTAACCGCAAAGTCTCTGCCAAACAACACGTACACGCGTCGCGTCCCCGGGCCAGCATGACTCGGGTTCTCCCTTCCTCATCCATAGCCTCATTGATTCAACTCCTCCACACCTACAAGTATCGCAATGGACGACATAGAGCGGGTCATAAATGTTCATACTCGGAGGCTCTCTCCTGAAGAAGTGCGCCAATACTTTGAACAATTTGGTTATATGTAAGGATGGACTAGACGGGTGGCACGGCGCTTCGCAATCGCAAGTGTGCTTACATTCTAATTCGAACAGCACCAATATCTACCCGTGGACATCGGGCTCGTCTCGCAACCATTATTTCATCGAGTTCGATAATGCTGAATCCGCCAAACGCGTCAAGGTCGATAATCGGGACTTGTCACTCCAGCATTTGGCGCGCAATCCCGACATGGTGAAACGATACAGATCGGTTGCCTCTGGACAACCCTCAGACTTTCAAGATAGGAAACGTACTCGCGATGAGACTAATAATCAGAGGTATACCTCGAGCCCTGGCGAAGATAGATACTATGCTACGCCAACGCATACCAAGAGGCCTCGACTGTCTAATGAAGGTCCTTCGTACCCTCGTTCTCGTTTCACTTCTCCGCGCCAAATACTTTCATACCAATCCAGGGGATCACCGCAAAGAAGAGTCTCTAGCGGAAACCCAGCTCCCATGAGTTACTCGAGGCATGCCAATGCGCCTGCCTATGGAGATTACAGTTCTTATGGGGGTTTACCGTATTCCTCGCCAGACACTCCTCATTGGCCAACAGAGACAGCTTTGCGTATAAGCACTGTCGGGACTGGTATACAACTTGAAGGTGTACCCTCCACATCATCTAATCGAATCTGCGTCAATCCAGGTCGAGCGCCTAGCGTCGGCGCAAATGCAACTCCCGTACTTCCAAGAAATCAACAACAATCGCATTCCATGACTTCTCCCTCGTCTATACATATTTCAAACATGCAATCTTCGGAGCCGGAGCTTTCCCCTGCGTCCTCATATGCAACGGCGGAATATGATCCATCATATCCGCAAATGCTTTCTCACTATGAGCCTTTCTCGTCTTTTCGTTCTGTAATATCCGATGCAAATGCTGCAAGTGACGCAGCGAAGACTATATCTGCTCTTCAACAGGCTTCTTCTAGCTTAGGCGAATGGATGACAGCTGCCGCTACTTTTCGCCGTAATGGACAACATGCAGATGCGTTGGAAGTCGCTAAGGCTGCTCTCGCTGGTGAGATTGTTAACATTCTTCCTATGATTAAGATTAATTGAACATTCGGAACACAGAGATGAGAAGACGGAACATGAAAGACTCTGACATGAAACCAGCATTGTTATTGATCGCTCAGTCTGGTTATAGTCTTGCCCTGGGGTCAAACCACACTGACTCGGGTGGCATTCCCGATGAAAAGGTTACCGAGTTATTCCTTGTCGCAATTGACTGGCTAAACAAAACATACGGAAAAGATGAAGCCAAGTCCAAAGCTATTACAATGTTCACAAACTCTCAGCGACAAGCTCTATCATCTTCTATGGAGTGTGGAAAAGAGAACGAAATACCAAACTCTTCCAAGGGCACTAGTAAAAAGATCCCCTTTCAGCACAGCTCAGCTAACACAAAGGCAGATGGGGACTCGTCAGCTCATCAGGAACTTAAGGCTCTCAAAGCAAAGCATGCTTCAACCCTATTGGCTCTTCATACTGCTCAAACAAATCAACGTGAAACAAAGGACGCACTTAAATCAGAATGCGAAAGACGAAATGACCTGCAACTGCAACTCGACCACCTCAAACAGGAGCTTCGCCGCAGCCGAGAAGATGCACATGCGATGCACGGACAGATGCAGAGAGAATTGGATGCCCGGCGTACAGCAGAAGAGCGACTAGCTCTCGAACTTGAAGCCCGGCCAAGACACGATATGGAGCTGAAGGAGGAGACAACGAAGCTCCTGCTGCAAAAGTTGGCGAAGACGTTCGAGAGGGTGGCTGAGACGCCCTCTAGGATGAGGGAACTAACGAACTCTGTCAGCGGATGCAAGGACGAAACCCTCAATCAGGAAAGACTTCGGTTCTCCTAAACAAAACGAATAACTAGCAACGCCTAGTCCCCCGCGCACGTATTCATTCAGCTAGCAAGTCACCGGCTTCCGACGCGGAAGTATGATTATTCCCTTCGCCTTCTCAGCTCATTCTACACCCTCGCTCTACGCATCATAATCATTGTTGTCCTATCATTGCCCGGATGCCTTATTATCAATAACTTAAGTAGACGTATTATCATTGTCAGTCATCTCGTCTCCCTGAGCGCATATCTTCGCTTTCACGCATACTCCTCGCACCCGTTTGTTGTCTTATTCATTGTTTCATCCACTGTTATCGTCTTCAACACTTAGACTCACTCGTAGCTCTTAAACTCTGCGACATCGTACATCAGTGCACCCATCAGATGAAAATCATACTTATTTAGATCTTTGCTGTTACTTGCATTGTAGACTCATTCACAACAAGATGGAGATGGCGAAGATTAAACGAGATGCTCCGCTGCGAGTTACTTCGGCCGGCAGCTTAGGCGTCACGAAATAGTAAAGGAACGGACAATCGTCGTCAAGAGATCAGGTCGGAAACACCAAAAGGATGACTCGAAGGCTCATTAGCCATCTACTTTATCCATAGAAAATTCTGTTATAGCTTTAATTTACAAAGGCCGGTTGTTAAACATGAAATTATAGTTCTTCCTCCACGATAGGAGCGGGTATTTTATTTTCACTCTCTTCGGTTTACTTCCACCGCAACTCCTGGTCGAAATGGCCCGAACTTGCCCGACCTCATGCCTTTGGGATCAGGTTTAATCACACCACCCTAGTCTTGATGGTTTGACTCGATCCCCAGGATTTTCAGTGCGTCTTCGACGTCCCGTTCGGCGAAAGTCTCCCATTCCGGTTCTGTTGGTTCCCATCCGAGGTCTTCGCGAGCACGTCGAGCACGGAAACGTGCAGAGCCTCCAAGGAACCTATAATTTACCGAACGAGTCAGTTTTACCTGATAACACCGCGCTCAAAGAAGAAGAAAGGATGTGACTCTTACGATGCCAAAGGTCCGATTTGTTCCGGTGTGAGTGACCGCAATTCTGCTGTAGGGAGGACGCCGTGAGCACGAAGTTGCTCGGCGATACCGGATGCAATGGTTCGCATGTCACGCTCGAACGATGAGACGATATAGAAACGCGCATATGGCGAAGTGGTCGGGGAATCTTGGGAGAGAACTTCGTCGACTATGCGCAGGTACACGTTTGCGAGGTCCTCTATGTGTACCTGCGGTAAAAGAAAAACAGAGTTAAAACAACGCACAAATAAGTCAAAGAAATATCCAGAAGACAATGCACACACCATTCCGAGAGTGTTGCTACCTTCCCCAACGACAGTTACAGCACCTGTTTTCACGGCCCCGCCGATCACAGCCCTGTAGAAATTAGAGGATTTGCCACTCGGACTCTTCCCATAGACAGCGGCCGGGCAGACGATATACGTTGCGATCTCGCCGGACAAGCCTGCCTCGAGCACTGCGAGGTCAGTTGGACCGTGCGGTTGCTCAGGAGTAATGGACTTGATGCTCTCTTCGTTCCCGTCCTGTAGATTCAATCAATCCTATACCCGACCTTCCCGTGAATAAAACATACGTACATCCCACAACTTAGCATCCGGGTCCGCCTTCTTTCCCTCTTTCCCTTCCATGAAGACTTTCAGGCCACTCGTATGCACGAACGCGACCTTCCCGCCCGTCTCCGCTGTCCGTTTCTTCAGGCCCTTGACAATAGCCTGGATAAGTGGAACATTGTCACTGTTTGCCACGTTGATCACAATGTCAGCGCCCGATGCGAGCTTCTCGACGGTGTCGAGGTCGTCGAGACTGCCTTGAATACAATGGTTTCCCTGAATGTGTGCGACATGTTCCGGCAATCGTACGAGTGCAGCAAACTCAATCCCGGGGTGCGCATTCAGAAGAGTGTCAAAGACGGAAGCTAGCTCACCGAAAGATGCTACAGTGAGAACGCAGTATAAAGCATCAAAGCACAAACACTTACAGCCGATGTAACCGGTTCCTCCAAGAAATAGTAAAGATGGCATAGCGGTTATAAGGCTCGGTCTCGCTGGTCTGTATTATGCTCGTTATGAGGTTTACCTAGAATTATATACTAAGACGTCCGATCGTGAAGTAGACCAACCTCCGAGATATAGGTAAGTGTCCGTTTGTCCGACTCGGACCTTGACAAAACACATGCGCAGTCCATAATGTCGTTAGATAATCTATAGCAACGGAGGTATGAGGTGAGATGAGATCGTGCCTAGAAGAGACCGTTAGATGTCCACTACCAAAACCATTAGCATCACCAAGCTAGATTTCACACGAAGGCCACTGTTACTTCCGACTATTTCAACTTTGGCACATGCTCAACATTTCGGAAGGAGAAGTGCTCCAGTAAAGGTTCAGGATTCGTCGAGTATACTTTTAATTCGATAAGACAGATCCCATCGTTCTCACTAGTTGTTGGCTTATTTCATTGAGGCTGCGATTGCAGAACAAAAAAATGAAATAATGAGTAAAGCGTGACATGGCATACAAGCATATTGGCCTCAAATGGGGCATACAAAGAGCCGGATGACCATATACGCATACGAGATAGCCTCGAACATCCCATACCCTCCGGCGGCAATGATGTTGTGGTTTTTACCGATTGGACTTCGCGACACGCTCGAGCTCATCCTTTTTCTGTTAAAGAAAGACATAATATGAGAAAAGATGGAAATAATTACGAAGAGGAGAAATGACTGACCTTGATGGCGTACGAGTTCGAAGAACCCTTCGCAGCGTTGATGAGCTCGTCAGCAAGGCACTCCGCGATGGACTTCACATTACGGAATGCGGATTCACGGGTCTAAAGGAAATTATAATATTACGATCAGTAACCTTTCGTCAAATCCATGGCAGATGTACATACACCAATGGTAAGGAGGGCAATAGCCTGGTTGACACGGCGGAGAGGGGAGACATCGACAGCCTGGCGACGGACGGTACCCTGCGAGCCGATACGGGTTGAGTCTTCACGGGGACCGGTGTTAACGATAGCATCGACGAGGACCTGGATCGGGTTCTGGTCGGTGAGGAGGTGGATGATCTCAAACGAGTGCGCAACGATGCGGACGGCCAAGAGCTTCTTGCCGTTGTTGCGGCCCTTCATCATCAAGCTAAACCACACAAACATAGTTCAGTCTTTCGGAACTTCCTATAGCCTAGCCATTTCAACTACGCACCTGTCAACGAGACGCTCAACGATAGGCATCTGCGCCTTCTTGAACTGCTTCTTCGCATAACGGCCAGCAGTGTGGGGTAGGTAGACGGCATGGCGAACTTGGATGTAATCCGTCAACGAGATATCCTTCACCTCCACACTAATTCATCCCAAAAAACAGACCATCCCAAATTATTCCCCAACCATCCGCACAGCGATACACGAGCACCAACAAAGCAACGTAGTGAGCTAGAGTTCTTCTCGACCAAGCAGATAAGTGTACGCACTCCTGAGTTTCCCAGCGCCCGAAAAGTTTGACATCAGTGGCCAAAGCCTCGACGCCCTTTGGTAACGATACAGACATGATTTTTGGTGGAGGGCCCGAAAGGTTTGAGGGGCTTGAAAGGTATTCACGTCAGATGCTTTCCTCTTGCGTAATGACCACTGCGACGAGCTCACCGTTGAGGCTTTTGAGGACTTGCTGAACGGCTATCTCACTCTGTCAATAGTGAGCAGCATACGACGGGTACTTCGGTAACTTCCGACGTGCTGTATAGTTCTTACGTCAGCTCCACCCAGAGACTCTTCTCCGTTTTGGGTTATTTATATTCCCATCTTCTGCACCTTCATCCATGAAATGAATGCTTCGGCTTGTACTATTCGAGATGGGCCTCCGAAACATATCCTAGCTTCTGGAACTTTCATGCCATAAAACGAAGCGAGTCAAGAAAGCGAAATGAAGTGATAATTTACTTCCGGGTTGCTCTAGACTGTGGTCTCAGGACGTCGAACAGTCGGACGAACAGGATGCTCTTTCTGGTTATCAGCCAATTTAATGCGGGACACCAGCTGGCTCTATCAGATGTCACTTTAATCTCAATTCTGCGTGTCTGTCCTTGGGGGTTACCTGCTAAATTCTGTCCAGTCGCAGTCGAAAAGGAGCCAAGCTTCGAAATGGTCTAAACTATAGCAAGAGGTCTGCAGGTACGTACATACAATGTTTAGCTTTCAAGAATGATGCACTTAGCTGGGCTGCCCCGTCAGACTCATTATAAGTACCAGAATTTGTCGCTGGGAAAGGATGCCAGGATCTGCACATGCCTACTCTGGAACCCTCAATTCTCGCACCCACTCACGTCTTGGCTATTTTGTACTTAGACTCGTGTCAAGGCTCAATGCCTGACCTTTCCGCCCAGTACTCATTAGGGTACCCTCTAGGAACGGCGCACGCGTGTCTACATTCTTGCGAGCTACTGTACATGAGCGCGCAATTCAAGACACAACCGTTGAAGTATACGCATCGACTACGCAAACCTACTTTGTTAAGTTTGATATACTCTAAGTCTGAAGTCTGAGAGCTGTAGTGCCCCACGGTCAGGGACTATATTCACCTATTATACGTTCCTCTTCATAGGGAATTGCCCCACGTTTCTTGTATGGATCAGCTCAACATGAAGCTTGTCAGTGCTTCATTTTTACCCTCGACATCATGAGCTCATGCCGACCTACTCGGGAGCAGATCGCTAGCTGATAAGGTTCTCAAAACCCGGAGCGCCGCCAGCGCTTCGAGGAGCATTCTTGCTGTCGATGCTATACATATGCGCTGTCATGCCTAAGTGTCAGTCCTATGATGTCCGTTTTCTCGATGTCTACTCGTTACATTCAACCTTTCGATGTATCTTTGGCGTCTGTCTCTCGGAGATAAACAGGCGGAAACACTGTGGCACTCCATCTTTGCTACATTGGTGCACTTGCCTACACCCTTTCCCCGTTTCTATCATTTCCCGGGGAGACCTGGTACAGTACCTGATATATTCGGATCGACGCAAATGACATTCACCGGAAGCAATCGGATGTGCACTCACCAGTACTTTTTTTTTCAAACTGATCTTCAGACCCGGTTGAAACAGGACGGAAAAGACGCGAAAGCGGACTCTCCTCAGGCTATTCTAAACATACGGGGGTCATCTTTCCTCACATGTTCCGACTTCCAACTTCCTTTCCATCCTTGTCCTATACGCACCGTCCACCCCCATCCTCATGATGTTCTATCCCCAATCCTCCCGGGTTATCTTCGCTGGTCTGGTGGTCAGCGCTAGCGTGGGCCCCCACGTCCGGGAGAGGCAATTTCGGTGAAACTGGTACAGTGTCTACATACATCATTTATGCAGCATATGTCTATCAATTTTTTAATCATTTTTCCATGCTCATCACCACTAATGTCCCGGGCATTTCGATATGACTTCATAATCCCGTATTTTGTATGTGCAACTGCTCATTACACTCTTCCGCCATCTGATTTATCCCTTTTTGTGTGCAAGGATTTAGATATATGTACAGGTGTTATTTATGGACTATACCCATGCCAGAACAATCCTGATGTACCGAGACTATTCGACTGCGAACGGCTTAAGGTGCATCACTGGCAGGCAGTCAGACACAGTGGTCAAAAAGCGTGCAAAATATCCAGCAGACAAATAACTACCACCGAAATGACCGAAGTCTCAGATCTCCCTCCTCAATACAAGCTGTCGCATTCCCATCCAAGTCGCTCACGAATATTACTCCCGACTATGGTGTCCGCCATTAATCGGGCCACGGTGATCAAAAGATGTGGACACGGCTTGGAGGTCGCGAGTCTCGACGACGTCAAGCGAGGCTCCAAGCTAAAAGAAGCCCAGGCTGCCCCGTCGCACTTGCATTCACGCCCGTGCGCCGCGGCAAAGTTTGCGTTCACCAATCCCACTGCCCTTATTTCGCTCCCCCGGGCCAAACATTACCTTTCCGTTCACACACACACCCATCAAATATCCAACTCCAGGTCCACCCCAGCTGCAGACCCTCGCACGCTGACCACTGAGACCGGCGGTTAGGCCCTGTCAGAACAAAATCTCGAATGATCCATGATCGGTCCCGAGTCCGAGTCCGAGTCGACTGTAAGAATCGCCTCCAGACTGGATCTGCAGGCCCGGGGCTTTCGAGACAAATACGAACATATTCAAGCTACTATTGCATGCGCGACGAGCACGCTAGACGCGTCGCCTGCGGCACAGTAACGATCAACGTGTTTGTTCTCCTTCTATTATCTTACTCTACTAAATGTATTATACTGCACAGCTCCGGGATGTTTAAGTTTCGCGCAAAGAATTCCATCATCAATGATCACACATAAAACAGTTTCAGACACGTTCACAACATGTATGCTTCTCCAAAATGTTACAAATATATATTCTTTTGCATTCATCAATTCCAGTGTCTTTTGCTTCCGTTTCGCAACTATAAGATGCCCTCGAGTTCAATATATAAAATAAGAAAGAAAATGGATACCGACGAATGATGATGGATGTGCGTGTGCGTATATATATATACGACACTGAAGGAGAAAGTGTTTGAAAGTGTTTGGAACCTCGCGATATCATCTGAAACTAGGGCAACTAGCACAAAGCGGTACTAAGGAAGAGTATAAATACGCAATCCAAATCCGTTTGGCAAGTTTGACCGAGTGGAAGGGAGGGGAATAAGGGGCCAGGTAAAAGGTTGGGATGGTCTCCTTTTTTGATGTGAAAGACACCATTCAAAAGCACGAAAAGTTTCAAAAGCAACAATACAATGCACAACCAACGAAAATAAAGTAAAAATTTGAACATCCCGGATGTACGAAGGGAAGGGAGTAATAAGATAATAGAGGATGAGGCTTCCTAGAGACGAGATGAGATGAGAAGCGGAGATAAGGGTAGATGAGATGGGTTGGGGTGGGTAATGTAATGCGCGAGTTTGGTCGTGATGCAATGCCATTGGGATGAGATACACGTGGATGAGGATGTCCGTTGATGAAGTAGGATGGTGTCGAAGATGATGTAAAGTGGGATGATGATAGCACATTAATGGTGGCATTGATCGACCAGGTGGCGGAATATGAATGCAAGGTGAGGAAATTGCGAAATGGCGTGTGTGCAGTGCGTGCGTTGCGTATGCAATAATGTGGTTCTGTACAGTATATGATGATAGTAGATGAGAGAAAAATGGAAGAAATGCAAACAGCAAAGCACAGTAGAAAGCATCGCACATCAAATGAGATGAAAATGAATAATAAAAATGGGGTTACACGGAAGCCTTTGCAACGAATGCCGCGAAGCAAAGCAGAAGTACTCGCAAAGGAAAAACTCTGTTCCGTTATCGTCATATGGCACAGGGTAAACCTCAAGTAATGCTGAACTAGCACGAATGATGCAATGCTAACGACGAGGGTCGCAAACGGTCAAGTCCGTCCAAATATCGTCTTTGCGCATATGACGGACCGATATCCATGGCGGGCATCGCGAGCATGAGCTCAAGCGGTACTGGGATGTCTAGAGTACTAATGGAGAACCAAAGCCGCGAAATAAACGCCGCGCGGCGCCTGGGCGGCATTCTTCTCCAAACCAAGGAGAGGTAAGGCTCAGGCGTGAAAGGAGCGGCGATCAGGTCGTTAATTGTTCCGTGACAATTCTATAATCCGTTTGTCGACCGGTCAACTGGTCAACAATCCTTTCGACCTGGGAGTGTATAGTACCCGATTGTGTCTCCAATGTAGTGGTCAAAATCAATGTTGCTGGCGATGATTTATTTTCCAAGTAGAATACTCCGATGGCAAAGTTCCCATAAAGCCCGGAGGATGGGCTAAGACGGTCGTGCCACAATCCAGATGAGCAAGGAAGGGAAGGGGAGGCTATTTCCTGTCACGATTTGACAGGGATTATGTTCTCTTATCGAAGTACTCGAAAAAGATGAATTCCCGCTAAGGACGGAGGGTGGGATCGAGTGGGTCCATGGCCAAGAGCGTTGGGAGGCTACTGCCCTGTTGGTCGGCGACGGTGAGAGTCGGCAACAAGGACAATCGACTATATCGCCGAAGTTGCACCGCTGGGTCAACCATCCCTAGGAAGGCGATCCCAAGAAGATACCCATCATCTAGGTCTGCTCTATGCAGCACTAGTGTTTCAGCGGATGCGCAAAGCATACGAAGTTTGGATCCTAGGTCATCTGAAGTCCATAGTTCCAGGTTCCTAAGATCCAGTCCAGATTCCAAATAATTTACTAATTCTCGTCGAAGGAGGTTGACTGGTCAGTCCAAACATTTTGGTGGCTTCCACCTGTCGCCCAGCAACTACGCCCTTGCACCCGCTCTTCTTTCCGCATCGTCTGGCTTCGGTACAATCGCTTCCAGACCCCTATAGCCAATTTCCATCCCAAACTCTCTCACCATTGCTCTCCCCATCAGGCACACCCACCCCAGTCCCTCTCCGGTCACACACTGTCCTGGCCAAAACAACTCGCCCTCTTCATCCTCAATGTCCGGCTCATGCTCTTCTCCAGGCTTGAGGGTAGAATAGACCATCCGCCCAAACGTGCGTGGAAAGTGCTCGCGAAGCATAGGAAGTGAGAGGTGCTCCTGTGAAGCTTTCATGCATTTCGCTGCCAGTGCCTGGGCCTGTACAACGTCTTTGACAGTCCAGATAAGCGAAGCGGGCACAGGTACGTCGAGTTTTGCGGAGTGGATGATAGAAGGTGGAAGGTCAGGTGCGGGGAGGTGTGTGGAGGGACCTGCGGTTGCGCCTGTTGAACTTAACCCGTCGTTCGCGTTTGGCGTGCTCCCATTATTAGTCGGTGTTGAGTTTGCACTGAGAGTTGCAGGCGAAGGTAGCATACCCGGAGGGGTTCTTTGCGAGCCGCCTGAACCTGGTCTGTTCGCTGCTGCCTGGCGTGCGAGCTCTTTGGGGTTCGGAAGTGCCTTCGCAAGTTCAACTACCTCGTTTTCAAGCGCATGTGGGGAATGCGCGACAGCGTAGTGCACCTTGCGCTGGTGGATAAACGCCTCGATCATGTGGCTGAGCAGTGTCAAGCATGATAGAATCGGATGCAAAGTGAATGAGAAGAAGGATGTCAGCAACGTGCCCCAAATTTAATCATAATTACACGGCGCTAGAGCGCCGAACGAATAGGTCAAGGTAAACCAGCGAAAACTCACATAAGCCCGACAAAAGTCTGTTCTTGCACGTTACTGCATGATTCCCATTTCTCCTTGCACCAAGTTAGGAACTGT
Organism: Trichaptum abietinum; assembly: GCA_910574555.1. Taxonomy (NCBI): domain Eukaryota; kingdom Fungi; phylum Basidiomycota; class Agaricomycetes; order Hymenochaetales; family Trichaptaceae; genus Trichaptum; species Trichaptum abietinum. Next base: position 2,344,570 of record CAJTBE010000005.1, on the reverse strand, counting down.
GCAATTGTGCCCCAAGTAAGGGTGTTACACCGCTTCCGTGAATAGTCCTGGCACCATAGTGAGTATGCAAAACATATTAATGCATCAATAGACTCGAGACGGGACATGATACCACCATGCGTGTGATATGGTGTGTTAGAAGCAGGCGGGTTGTGGAGGGGTTTGAAATGTTTGTGTGCCGGTGGAAACGTCGACCAAAAGCGCGCGTCGCCCGAATATTTGAACGCACGCCCGTTTGTGTAGTACCGGTCGTGCAGTCGGTCGAACTCCTGGATGCTCAATAGCCCGCGCCGCGGTCGGCGGACAGGCTGGAAGAGCGTGGGAGTCGGCGCAGTGGAGGATGCACCGAGAGCCTGTGCCTCGGCCTGGCCAGGACCCGCATCGGCCTTCGAAGCAGATGCCATTGAATTTGTGCTCGCACTGGCCACACGTGTCCCGTTCAGCTGCCTTTCGAGCTCCTGATGCGTAGCCGGCGTCATGGAGGACGGCCCTGCTATAGGCGGCGAAGCCACCATAGATGGCGAAGCAAAGGATGACGGCGTGGGTGCGTTCGAACCAGGGAGCGAGTGTGCTGCGAAGTGTTTAACATGTTTGGGCCGCTTTGCAGATTCGCTTTCAGAGTAGTGTGCGTCGAGCTTGCGCTTCGATGAGCTTGCCGTTGGGGGTACTGGGGAGACGCTACGGGATGCAGGCGGAGACGGAGGTAAGTCGGGTGGAAGAGGTGCCGGGATGTTTCCGATGATCTGTTTGGATTATGCATTTTGTGTGTAGAATAAGGAAAGCGTGCAGCGCGATCCCAAGGCAGGAGGAAGAGGAGGAAAGAAGAGGACAAGTGCGTCAGTAACCAGATACGGTTGGGTCGTCACACACGGCGCGCTGACGTGCGCGTGCGTTGAGGACATGGCGAAGTACACACCTCAAGGCTGCGTAGAAGCCATTCGCGGGTGATTTTCCTATTGGACATGAGAGGTCAGCGGTTGGAAGAACATCGACGAGCGAGCAAAGGCGGGTAGCGTGGATGGAGTGGCATGAACAAGGAGTGGCCATGAATAAATGACAACCTGTGGCATGGGGAGCAACATACCTCTTCCTTGGACGGGATCTTGGGTCGTTGGCGGCGTAGGAGCTCATCGTCGGTGTCGGCGACGACGAGATGGAGGATGTTGGGTCGACGGGGAGGGACGTCGGGGGTGGTGGTAGGAGGGGAAGAGGACGTACGGGGGATGGAGGGAGAAACGGAGGTTAACAAGAGCGAATTCGGGATGCGCTTCCATGGACCTCACTGGCAGGCAGGGCTACTGGACCCCCCGTGGACCACTTGGCTCAGCTGGCCTGTGCCTTATTGGTCACACTCCCACGCCCCATTCCATTTCCTTGGGTCCTTCTTCTTTCACCCGGGCCCGCGAAAGCAAAAGCTATATCGTCCGTGTACATGTATGTCTCAAGAAAATGCATTTTGTGCTGAGAGATGTCTATCGGACAGCTTGGCGAGGTCGTATGATATCGTATCAGCGGCCGGGCGAGCCGCGTCGGCTGTGACTGCGAAACGCGTCGCCGACGACGGAGGCAAATCTCGCGAAATGTCTTGGTTTGCAAATACATACCTATCGTCTATCTCTGTATATCCGTACGTCGCCACCGTCATCGTCAATAATTATAATAGGATTCATGGCAGGCCATAAAGGAGTCTGTATACGCAGCGCACGGTTACCGTCGACAAGGCCCGCGATGCATACGCAGTGCGTGCGCATCTCAGCTGGCTGCACCCTCATCGATACTAATCATTAACTCTTAATTATCCGTCGTCCTATCCGCGTTTTGAGTGCAGATGACCCATCGCGCATCTATAATTAATGCTTTGCGCGCAATGTGCGCCATCTGGGAGGCTTGTGGAGGACGAGCTGCGGGTCAAACTGGGGACCTTGAAGTCTATGATCCACGTGTGTGCATTATCTGGTATGTCGCCGACTGACGAATTCCTGGCAGCGGCTGGCCAGTCCCGCATTCGTCCGAGGCCCGAGCAACGACGACGTGCTTTATCTGGTTTTGTTTAGCATGACAGCGGCGATCTGATGATTGCGCAGGTACCGGTCGTGGATGATTGACTTCGGTATTCGTTGTTACGATCTCCGCTCGGACTGCACCGAATGACCGAGTGCATTCATCTAATTCCGAGCCCGAGGTTACGAGAGCGATCCTCTTCGTAACTGTTGGAGTCGGACTCGACTCGGAATCCCTGCCAGCGGAGATTGACGGCCCTCAATGTGTATCTACGCTCAAACAGGATGATGCGCAATTGCAAGCCAGAACCATCCCTTCGACGACGGGCGACGGACTCACGAACGTCAATTAAACTTCCACTATCAGCGGGTGCACACCATATTGGATTAATTATCCAGAAACGATCGTACCGGTTCGAGTTTTCATCGCCTTCTCCGACTTCAGGCTGCAGTCTTATGGCCATCCCTTCCGAATCCCCTTATCCTTGTCTGACGGAGACTTCGACCACAGACACTCAAGACTCAGTCAAGGATACAAACATACAGTATATGCCTCGTACAGTCATACCGACTCCAAGCTGTGCCCCATTTGTCGCCGTAGCAGCTTTTTTCCCCTCTTACGGTGATTTCCGATCTCTTACCTTTCAGAATCGCTACCCCACATCAACGACACTCGAGGGTCAGTGGCCCGGGATCATTCGTCCATATGTTTCACACCCATCCACACCCACCTTGCCTGTCTGCATGTTAATGTATTGCAAAACTGGCCCATCAGCATCGAGTCTGCCAATAGCAAACGGGTAACTACTCTATACAGTTGTGCAGCCCAAGGCTGTCTCGTACACTAGCCTTGAACCGCTGGCACGACCTCCTCGAGTCATTCGTCTGGCATCCACTGTACGGTACGACTAACAAGCAACCGGCTATCAAAATCCCAATCTCCACGCGCACGCGCACCGCTTCGTCGCCCTTCAAGTGAGGATCAAGCAGCGCATCAGCATCTCTGAGCACGAGCATAGGTGCCCGGAGGCCCGAGCGTCATTAGCCGACCGAGGTCCAATAATGTACTTGACATCGCATACAAACATACAGTAAGTATACTGTACGCCGTGATATCCGGCGACTCGGAGTCGTCGACTGCAGCAACCTTGCACAACTCTAACCGTCACGGTGGGGGCGGCCAATGCCAGCTAGCTGCTGCGATTCTTTCTCAGGTTCTTGGGCTCTTAAGGGCGGCCCTAGAGATCTTCATCCTTTGCTCTTCATTGCCAAAGGGTAAATTGATGTCATGTACCATTCGGGCCGACACATCATTACTTATTGTTTATCTTTTTTAGGTCCGCACTCATATACCACCAGAGGACAGACACACCGTAACGCAATGCTGATTCTGTGCGGCAGAACATGCAATGTTTGAGAGGCAACTGAATCGAGCAACACTCACCTCGTCTGAGCCGCATACATCCACACATCTCCGTGGCTGTAACACGAACAGTAAACCCCCGACCCCGGCCTCGGCCTCGGCGTAGACTGTGGCCTCCCAGTCTCTGGTAGCGAGCCTGTACTTTTGCAGGACGAAGAAAACAATCCCAGGGACTTCGGGCGCGAGTCAAACCGCCATACTATCTTTCGCTTCTATAACGCAGCTAGGCTACCACCTGCATTTGTAAACCAATGCGCGAATCATCTTACTCAATATCAGACATCTGCCTTCGTCTCCAGCTTACTGTCACGGTCCCAAAATCCAAACCTGCTCAGATATTCCGGAATGGCTGTAGCACGTAATGGAGATCTGGGCAAAATCCGGCGGTGATATCCTACTACTATACCAATCCGGGGACGAGCGTTCATAACCTCTCGTATCGCCGTATCTTTACTCAACCCGACGCCCTAGGCTAACGCTGACATGCCGCCCTCGGTCTTTATAGAATCCAAACCAACACGGGCAGGCTATGCACCTATAAGTACAGCACGTTACACTACTCAGACTAACGCACGTACTATCTACCGGACATAATGTATGCTTAGATATGCATACCCACCCGAATTCCGCGCTTCACTGGCTATAGCAATACGTATACACGCACCCATGCCGGTTATCATCATGCTGCGCATGGCAAGGGTACCATGGTTTCTGAACTTTATTTCCCGCAGCCTGCGCTGGATAATCTGCCGGGGTGCTAAAGTCCGTCACAAAACCGTACATCGCCTCTCGATGCAGTTTCGGTACTCCGGGCCTGTGTTCCATGGCATTCCTATCATAACTTGAACAAACATACTTATGTACTATCCATCGCCCTCTCTCTTCAAGCCAGCTCTGCATATCCGAGGCGAGAGGATCACGAAAGTGTCTTGAAACCAATACTCCTATCATTCCACTGACTTGGAGTTTCTTGTTTACGGGCTGTCGATAAAGACGTCTCGGAATAGCCTAGTAGAAATATAGTAGATATGTACATATGATACGAACGATGGATGAAGATGCCTCAGCGGGCGTATCTGCCCAATTCCAATGGCTTTCCCCAACGAAATCCGAACCCTGCTTTATCATGATTTTGCCGGTAATATGACTGCTGCGGTGGTCATCTCACACACTGCCCACCCTCGGTCATACCTCTATCCAAGCCAGCCTAAAACCACACGGAATCGAATCATCTCGCTAGTTCAACGTCAACAGAGATAAAGAGTACGATATCTGAGCATGGCGGTCGCATACCGTGACAATATCCCGTTTGACACTCTTTTCACATATCATGCACATCCCTAATGTACACTGTCGAGCCAGGCGTCAAGTTGCTTCCAATCCTCTTGTTTATTGGATATAATCCGTCCATTTGACTCTGAAATACATTTCGATGACTGCCCGTCCGAGTCTTTGCTTTTATATAGAATTAAGGGTTCAAGATCTCCCTCCCGGAAGAGCCTGCAGCGAGATCGGGCTAATGGACCTACCTCAATTGAAGGAAGTTCAGTTCATCTCGGCCGGTACCGGTCCACAGTACACTGGCATTATCGATCGGGTACAGCAGTAAGTAGGTTGAGCGCAGTTTAAGTTACACATGATATGCTATCATCTGCTACGCTTCTGCGCAGTTACGCTACGCAAGTCTTCTGTGTGCTTCCTCGAGCTCCGGTCCGATAACAAGAGCAAGAGCAAGAGCAGAAGAAGGTATTCGACTCACTGCGTACTCGGAGTAAAAGAACAGCCAGACTTGATATTGCAAACGCAGAGTACCCAGGGCTCAAATCGGCGCCGGTGAGGTGAGAGGATTCGGAGTTTACTTCGCGGCCGGCTGATACATGTACATTGTCGACGGGCGCAGGTCGGACCTGATCGATGTGTAGATGGGATCCCCTTGCCTCTTACGCCCATTTCTAATCACTATAGGCATCTCAGGTACATTTATGTTATCCCTAACCACTTTCAAGGCACCCCCTTCCCCGCGCGCGCTCACTGCTCTCCAATCCCGACAAACATGTGTGGGATAATGTCCACGGTCCCGGCCCCCGGGTGCATCCGAGTCCTACTTGAGCTTTGTTTGCTTCCGAAATTCAGCTTCAGGTTCAAGATACCTGACACAACTTCAGTTTCAGTGACCATCATCACCAGCACTCGTCAATGGCCACGATTAGCACAAGGGACTCAGATACACATCACGGAAGAGCTTGGCTCTCGAAAAGCATGACCGCCGGATCCCGATCGCGAACGGCGTGCCTTGGAGTTGAAGCGCAATAGGGAAAAGGAGTGAGTTTACTCAGTTGTCAAGTTGGCGCCAGCGAGACTCGAGGATAGCACTGGCAGTGAGTAACCTTGCGCCCCACAAATGATGCGCTTGGATACTCGTGCCTATGTATAGTGAAAGCCCCATTGGGCGATCGAGGTGGACCAAGTCCCTTCTCAGCTCCCAACGAAGATCATCTCGAATTTCGAACGCACACAAATCCGGACGAGGGTTCAGAGCCCCACCTCTCTGTGCGCACCGAATTGATGTCTCAGAGAGAGAGAGAAATCGCAGCGGCCGCTCCGGGGCAATGCAGCAGCCCGGACAACGGATGACGAACCCACCGTAAATGCAGTCCACTCGTCGAACTCGCCCAGCCAAACCGCCAGCCCTTGTCTCTTGCGCGGAGTTTTACCCCGCGGTATTTCCTGCCCTGAGGTTCATCCGAGATTCTCGCTAGCCCGGCCGGCCGGTCATAAATAGCATCGCACGGTCTACTTACGGACACGCAAGGTCGTATCCGAGTCTGTGTATCAAGTTTGAGGCAATCAGGAGTAGTGCCAGCCTTGCAATCCTAATGAACATACCTGAATTGGTGACCGATTTACCTTGACAGACTGACAAAAGGTCAGGAAGGAGGCACTCTGATATAAACACCCCATGCATCACATGTGCAAACGTGTATATCCGTCTCCCCGTAGGGCCCTCGCGGACAGTATTATGCTTCTGAAAAAAAACTCTTCTTATGTACCTTTCGAAAGGATACACCGTTGTATCTTCTTCGTATTTCATCTTCTGAAAGCATATCAGACTCAAGCTCCCAGCCCCGGGCCGGGTCCCAAACGAGCCGAAGATCGCCCATCTGATCGACGCACCCCCATCGCACGAACCTGTCTTCCTCTTTCACACATGCTCCCAGAACGCTCGCACTAGAACCAATTGCTGGGATGGTCGTCCAGCCCGTCCGCCCAGCCCCGGGCCAGCCCACAGAAGGCATCCTATATGCCAGTGTGCTGCATCATTTAGGTCTGAGAATCGGAATGATACTGTAGCTGACAGCAAGGAACCCAGGAAAGATCCGGAAAGGCATTGTCGTCGAGCTTATCGCTCAGCTTGGTCGTACGGCCAGCGCATGCGTAGAGTCCGGTGATCGTCAGAACCTTTGAGCTATTCCCGCCCGACGCTACGCCAAGTCAAGATCCATTTGAGTATTTTCAATTGGCCGTAGATTTATAGCTCAATGGCATGAGATACACGTGTGACGCACATGGGCAGCGAACGTCCATGTGTGTGTGTGTGTGCCGGAAGATGTACAGCGTTTATCTTGCCTTGGGTCATCAGCTAGCCGCGCTCGGGAGTCAGATTGTTCTAGGGCTCTCATGAGCTCTGGGTAAACACAGATAACGCGCTCTGGTAAGCTAGAATACCAACGGTCGAGTGCTCGTAATGAAACAAGAGGCACATACATTCCAGTGGCTGAGCTTCCGTCCAAAGCGGTGCGAAGCACGGCGGAATGGAGGTGTGTGCATAGTTTAACCGTTAAACGTGCGGGACTATACCCGAGCTTCGAGTCTACGCTTGCTGGGAGAGTGAATGTGCAGGCGGTGGACGGGATTCCATGCGCGAAGAAGGTACCGGACCTTTTTTTTTGAGAGGATGGCAAAGGAGGTCGGGGAGAGCGAGAGCGAGAGTGATTCCGCATACAGGTTAGCACGAGTAGGCGTGAACTACAGTCTGCGTCTAGCTTGAACAGTAGGGAGAATTTAGCAGGAGCAGCAGTCGGTTCCGCGGTATCCAGAACCTGAGTATCCGAAACAGCCAGTGCCCGCGTATCGTTTAGTCCCAAGCATCAAGCCAGGAGAGAGACAGCGGAGTGGATTTCAGCCACGGCCATCCGGACGAGCGGGCGAACTGCATACTTCGAAATTCGCAGGCGCTCCACAGCTAGGCACGACACAGTACGACGAACGAACGCTTCAGCGTCCGTGCGCGAGCTTTGCCCCGCTCTAATGACCAAAGCTAACCGCAGAGCTCGTACGTCTAGCTTTACTATCTATTAGTGTGTTGTGCCAGCTGATTTAATCCGAACTTACTGTGGAAGTCCGAGTCCGGGACATTGATGTATGCAGATTCGACATGGAAATCGGACATGCTAGAGGTGGTCCATTAGCCTCATGAGGTACGAAAGTCACAAGTCGTTCCGGGCGGTTGGATTCGATAGTAAGAGGATGAGAAACACGTTGGTGAGCAAAGCTTGCCGCCGCCGACGCAGTAGTAAGAATCATAAGCACAAAGAGCTTGCTCATCTTTCTTATGAATGCATCTTCCGTCATGCCCGGACCAAATTTCGACGGGATTACTCATCCAGGGTCCACCAAAATGCGTTGCCAGCCATTGCAACTTTTCGTGAGATGAGGTGAGACGGGATATCACAGGCTAATATGCCTCGATGACGGCCATGATAGCTATAGCCTTCCGCCCCGTCGTCGGGTTGTTTGACGAACAGACTACTTAACCCCCGCGCGTGCGCCCGGATAAGGCCGACGAAAGTTTCTATGAAAGTATGCAAAGAAACAAGCTCGCCTGCGCGTTGTCGTCCGATGATTGGCCCCTGATACCCCCTCTACAATGTGTCTCAGTGGCGGCGTACGTTGGCAAGTGTAAGTGCAACACATACATAAGCAGATGTGGAGTAGTGCAGGAACCCCTAGAGCATCGGGATACAATGCTCCGCGGCATTCTGAGTAACCTGAGTGCAGACGGACTTGACTTGGGTCCCCCTTGAGTGTAAACAAAGGACGGCTATAGTATTAATGTCTGTAGCCTTCGCCCGGTGGTTGTTATTAATGGAATGATTGGATCAGGCGAACTGGACGGTGTGTACCAATACGGCTGATCATGTATTAATGAATGGACTGGCGTTCTCAATGGGAACTTAATAAACCTGCAACTGGAAGGTGTCATACGTTGATCGTGATTGTGGGTTAAAGGGACTGAACTCACTGCCATTATAATGAGACCAGCAACTGATGGGCACGGTCACTCGCGAGGGTCTTTAAATCACTCTTCGCAAGTCGTGCTCCACTCGATTGATTCGTCGGACGGCCTCATTGGATTATTGTTCATTGATACGTCGTATGAGCAAAGTATTGACCGGGAGAAGCGATAACCTACAGCGTGCATGCGAAAGATGAGCCAAGAGAGGCGGCATTCCAGGCACATAGGACACCAGCTTGTCTAATTAGAACAGGGTCAACGTCATTCGAGAGAATTTCTTCGGATATATGGAACAGGGTGAGTGTCTATATATATTCATACCATTAGCACCCTAGTCGAAGCTGTGGATGATGGGAGGAGAGGAATGGCATAGCTGCTGCACTGACCTCAAGATTGCGTCCGGACCAGGTCCTCGGAAACGAGCATAACATCTAAACAATGACCCAGGATATGTGGTGCGCGCCCTTAAATCTTAATGCTATGTTATATCATTTGTTTCTGCTGGTCCATCGTCGTCATTTTCCTGCCACCCGGAATAAATGAGTAAACACGAAGGTCGTGGGCAACCCGGTCCAGTGATAGCAAAGCGCACCTAATGTTAGACTTCCATACTGTAAATCAGATAATGCTTTCGTAGACACGAGTCCTTGTTCTCGGGGCGCATGACAGATAGATCCGATGATATTTATCGAATTTGTGAATCTCTCCCCACATTTTTACTCCGACATTGTACGCACTATTGCTTCACTCTAGATTGCAATGATAAATATTACGATGTTGATTATTTGCAAACAGTTCACTTGTGAGATATTGTGACTTATGCAAGACATTGGCCTTGTAAATAACGACTGAAGCTGGGTAATTGAATGTTCTGAACATGAGAGTCGAAAGCAGAGGGAGTCGGTCACGACCGAAGTCTCCCGATCTGGTAGGAACGCGTTGTGGCCTGTTTGGTGAGTCGGACTTGCGGTCGCGCCCGCCGCCGGCCCAGTTTCAGCCTGAACGTCATGTGATCGCGTCTTAAGACCACCTTGAGGGAGTTTGAATACAACTTCGGCCACTACCCTTCACGACAAACGTAGAAAAACGAGGCTTGCAGACGGACGACAACGTACAAAAGTGACGACGCCGACGAGAATAACGAACGAACGACCAACGATAACGCCTAGCTCGGCAGCAATATTCTACAGCCGACGACCACGACGACCATGGCGTCAACAGGCAACCCGCTGGACCTCTATGAACCTCTCGATATTATCGGGAACGGGTCCTTTGGCATCATACGGAAAGTGCGAAGGAAGTCGGATGGTCAGGTATGTGTGACCTCTGTGTCCTCTTCAGTCCTCTTCATTAACGAGTTCATTCCAGATTCTAGCAAGAAAGGAACTCAACTTTGAGAAGATGTCTGACAGAGACAGGAAGCAGATTGTCGCAGAAGTGTACGCTTGCTTAGAAGGTCGTCCGCTTTCCTTACTAAATCGACGTTCATCAGGAACATCTTGAAAGACTTGCACCACGAAAACATCGTTCGGTATCATGATCGAGTGCGTACCACTTCTGGTTGATAATTACCATCCGCCCTGACCTCTTGCCAGTTCGTGGACAGGGATGCTGGCATCCTGTACATCCTCATGGAATATTGCGATGGCGGAGACTTATCCTCTGTGATCAAGCAGGCAACACGAAGCAACCGTCCCCTACCAGAGGACACAGTTTGGGCGTATTTCTACCAGCTGCTCCTCGCACTCCAGCACTGTCATTCGCCAAACTCGCCAAAGCCTAACGAGAACGGAGTCGTCGAACCGAAAAGGCAGCAGATCCTGCATCGAGATTTGAAACCCGAGAACGGTTTGTGTTTCTGAACTGCATTCGGTTGTTATCCCGCTCCTGATATCAGACCAGTATTTCTTAGTGGGGCAATCACAGTAAAACTTGGAGACTTCGGCCTTTCCAAGGCTCTCGGCAACCACACATTTGCAAGTACATACGTGGGCACACCATACTACATGTCACCCGAGCTGATTCAAGAAAAAACGTATGACGCAAAGAGCGACATTTGGTCGCTTGGTTGCTTGATTTATGAACTATGCGCACTCAAGCCGCCTTTCCATGAGGCTCAAACACATAGTGAACTGTCCATGCTCATCCGTAGCGGACGTATACCTCCCATACCGAAGGGGTATTCCGTACAAATGGTACAAGTTATCAAAGCCATGCTAAACTTGAATGTGCGCTCTATTTATTTTCCTACAGAAGTTCTGCAGATTGACTGATCTGGTAAATAGCCCGCAATGAGGCCGTCGGCCGCTCAACTGCTTCAACATGAACGTATTGAGTTTGCACGGAAGGTTTCCGACACTGAGAGAATGTACGTCGTGATTTTATTTGGCCAACATTGTCTGATAATTCTCGGCAGGCTCGTCTCAATTAAAACTCATAAGGCAAACCTACAGACAAAGGAGAGGGACTTACAAACCCTAGCAGCAACACTAGCACAGCGCGAAAATTTGATTGCCACAACAGTCGCACAAAAAGATGCTGAGATTCAGCGCTTGGCTTTGCTTACGACACAGGCAGATCTGCGCATCAAAGAGGCTGTCGCTGCTCGTGAGGAGGAATTGCGGATTGCAGTCATGCAACGTGAGGAGGAAGTGCGGACTGCGATGGCACGCCGTGAGCAGGAGATTCTAGACGCGGTCCGACGAAGGGAAGAAGAAATAAACGTTGCCTGGAAGCAGCGGGAGGAACAACTGCGGAATGAACTGAGTGAAGCTGTACAGTGGGTTGAAAGTCGTCAAAAAGAACTTACGGAAGAAGCCGAGCGACTAACGGACGAGGCTCAGAAGCTGGACAAGGCAAGAGCAGACTTGGAGAAAGAGGTGGAGAAGACTCAATCGCAGAAAGGTGAAACCTACCCTGATGATATTAACATTGGACATTATCTGACGCAAATACTATTAGGTCGGAAAGAGAAGAAGCCTCTTGAGGAAGTGAAGAATCTCCTCGCTCCCCTAACAAGACTTGCGCATCATGAAGCCAAGATCTATGATGCGACGCCTCGAAAACCCGTATCGTTTGCAAGTTCTATCACTCCCGCAGCGTCAAGGGTCCACTTCCTTGATACCCCCGGTGTCCCTGGTTCTGCCATGCGAGGCATCGTGTTGACTGCGACCGGCGAGGTTCTCAAAACACCTGCTCCTCTCAGGAACCCCGTGGAAGGCGACGGCGCTGCACTTTCGAAAATTATCATGGAGTCACCGCAAGTCGGCTTGAACTTCCGCAAGATCTTTGACTTTGAATCGGAGACGGAAGACGAAGATGAAGACCACGAGGAAGCTGCAGAAGATGGTACTGTTGCGGATGAAGATGAAGACGACAAACAGCTCATGACGAGCGGTGCGTCGAGCTCTTCAGCCTCATCTTCAGGGTCTTCCTCCGGCCAAACAGACCACGACTTCGTTTCTCGAGAAGCATTCGCACCCCTCGACCCGAACACACCTTCGAAGCCCCTCCTTGAAAAAGTACGGTTGAGGTCGAGCAAGTCCTCTTCGACGAAGGCGAGGTCGTCCCAGTCGCGGGCTCGATCTTTAGCGTCAGCACTTGAGTCTGCTTCAAAGACACAACAACCTCCTCCGACTCGTATTCGTAAGCCGTCCATACGCCTCTCCGCTGGCCGCCCTGGACTTCCGAAATCCAACTCGTTGCCCGCTAACCTCATTGGCGAGACGCCAAATTCGCAGACACAGCCCCAGCCTCACAGACAGGCTACAGCCCCTCCTGTGCCGAAGGTCCCTGTCCCACCGACACCACGCTATGATCCCTCAGACGAGGAGAACCTTCCTAGTCCGTTCCTCAAACGTGCGGACCGAGAACGCTACGCCGCTGCCCCTGCAGTGACCGGGACGAAGAAGGCCGTGAATGCAGGCGTGGTGACCGCAATAGGTCCCAGGAGGAAAAGCAATAGCAATGTCCTCCGCGCAATTGCTGCAGCGAACTCCGCGGCGAACCATTCTCCAGCTAGCGCAGCGACTTTGAAAACGACATAGTCACGGATATCATCATGGCACATGCATTCCCCACTCGCAGTTTTCTAGGACCTTGCTCTTTTCCTGCTTTGCTCCGGTTTAATAATTGGTAAATAGTGTATTTTATTAGAGAATTTTGGCTGTTTCTGTACGATGCTTTGGTGAGTCACAGGGTTCGAAATTTCATTCCCCTGAACCGCGAACCGCCCCCCTCTGCATAATACCATGTGTATTATCCCGCTTCTCATGCCTCTATGATTGATTGATTATGACCATATGCACATTGTACTACTAGAGACCAATCAATTTATTACCACACCTTTCAAACTTAATAGAGTTCGGGGAAAATGAGGGGTAGGAATTATGTGCTGCAATGCAAGAGGTAATGACTTGAAGTGTATAGTTATAAATAATATGAGAAAACTAAGTATGTAGATGCTAGTAGTGTAGAGAAGACATTGTAATATGCTTAGAGCGAGTAGTGATTCGGTATCACTCTACTGGCTCCTGTTTGCAACTAATTGTGGGTTGAATGGATGTTTCCCTCGTACTCAGACATGGCTCGACAGCCACGGTCTCCTCGAGAGCTTTGGCAATTTGATCCAGCAGCAGTTTGATACTATCTCCACGACGCTTCCAGGTTTCGCCTTCTTGCGAGAGTTTCTCTTCCACCGCACGTCGGGCCTCAACTTCCTTCAAGATCCGTTTGTGCATTCCGTCAACAACCTCTTGCATAGGGTTGAGTTGCTGCGTCAGGCTCGTGAATTGATCTTGAAGCCCTTTTCCCTTCTCGCGTTCCTCTCTCAATGCATTTTCGGCTTCGCGCAGGGAGTTTTGGACCGCCTGAAGGGCGGAAATCGCTGACTTATTATTCCTCGTCTTGGGCGTCTTCGACTTCCTGCCATTGTATTCATTTGCCTGCTTGGTCCTCTGGTTACCGAACGGAGTGGCTGGGTATCTATTCTCTTCATCCGCGGATGTGGGCTCGAAACTGTTTTCTCTAAGAGGACCCCCAGCATTTATGAACGATGTTACAATGGCCTTTGATGCAGCTGAGACGCAGACTCTAGGCTCCAGAGGTACCAAGTTAGACCCAGTTAATTTCGGAGCAAGACCTCTGAGATTTGTCGTCAGCTTGAGTGCTTTACTTTGCAGCGGCGTCGCCAGTGCTCGACAGTCATCCTTTACCCATTGTGCCATCCCGACGGAGTGGCTATCTCCAACATCAGGATCAAACTGAATACCAGAGCCCGTACTGCAGGTTGCTCGCAAGCTTGTGGTTCGTCCAATTGTAGCTGGTGAGTCTTTAGGCTGCCCGATGATGTCTTGAGTAGTATAGTCAGATACGTGCTCTTTCCCCGCTATCTTAGGCTTCTTTTGGTGGTCATAAGGCTCATTGTCACGTTCTTGAGGATAGCACTCCCTTGTGATATCGTCAAAAGAGCGCTTCTGGCTTTGGCAGTCCGAGAAATCCTTGAACTTTGCTGAGAGGTGAGTGCTGTGTACACGAGAGATCATCAGGCCTAGAGATGAATTTTTGATCGCAACGAGGTTCGGAACAGAATCAAATTCAACAAAATAGTGCACACGAGAGCCTTTTGATCTCCACGGGTAGACACCGGCACTAGTATCAAGATGTATGAGCGTCTGCCACTGCATTTGAGATGTCATTCAAAATCTTACATGTGGCCAAATTTCTCAAAGTGTTGTTGAACCTCTAAGAAGGAAATATTGGGAGCATAGACACTTATCATATGATTCATTCTTTCCATGATGCGGCGGCGATCTTGATGAAGATGAATTTCGGTAGTGTGAGGTTGGTGAGAAAGAGGCGTGTCAGCTTCACTCGACTTGAATCAAGCACTGACACAGCCCCAGAGCATAACAACGCGTCAATAACGCGTCAACACACCGCTCTTAGGTTTCTTTTCCAACGAGTCCTCTATCCGCTCCATGGATGTCGTCCAATACAGAAAACGGTACCAGCAAGGTGAATACTGTGGCCCAAATCTCACGTCGGCAAACTTTCGAAGGACGATCGCGCAATGGTGAAGGGAAACCTACCGGAAGACCTGGGGCTTCAGACTCTTTCAGCCCAAAGGCCGGGCTATTGCATCGAGATACACGTCATTGAGTGTAAGGAAATAGTGATACGCTTCCTGCTAGCCTAGCTCTCCCTCCGACTCCAAATAGAGGTGGCACAATGGATTTCATACATTGGCGATCTATTGCTAATGCACATGTATGTGTCAGAGATTGAAAGGCAAGTCCGTCTACATAGCTTATCACTCAGCCTATTATAGGTACATACATACATATATTGATATTCATCTAAATCACTCAAATGCACCAACTTTTGTCAACTATGACGATCCCGTTATTGAGAACCTGCTCAGTAGAAAATATGCCAAGTTGTGTAATATGCTATGGGTATGAGAGTCTGTCATCGATTAAAGTAGTGATCTGAAAGAGAGAGAAAGCCTTTACTAGTTTCATGGTACCTTCAGCCCAGTATCACATGCATGTGTATGCTGTAGACATTAGTATCCATTTGCTGCAGCAATCCCCCTCCTTATATGTTGGACATCAAAGGCTTCCGGGTCGAAGAGAGCCCTCGGTTTCCTATATGTAGAGTAATTTACGCAATCAATGATCTTGCGCTTCATCTCTTCTCTAGTAGAGAAAGTGGCAAGTTAGTATTACGAATACGTCGTCGAGAACATACTGTATGGAAGCTTTAGGGATGAATCGTTACTGACTTTTTATTTGCTGGTGCTGCTCTCATCTCTGCGAGGAAACGGCCATAGTTGCATCCTCCCTCCATATCCTCTGATGAATGAAAGGATTAGAAAGACGAAAGACTAATTAACAGAAGCAGCAGTTACCTCCTGGACACATTCCGGAACCAGCAAAGATCTGAACTCTTCCGTTGGAGTCTTCCGCCGGAATAATCCGTTCGACCTGGTCGAAATATTTTGTTATTGTCGTTACCACGGAGAACCATACGTCCAAGTACACTTACTATTATCTCGTGGGTCCATTTGTCACCAAGGTCATACAGATAACCGAACTCATCCCCCTCTTTCTCAAATAGATGGGCAATCGAGTACCTATTCCAGACTCAATGCGGTGTCCCTGATGTATATGCATTGCTACAGCTCACTTGTGGTCATAAATCCAATCATATCCAACCTGGACAAACATAGTTCAAAAATAATCCATGAGCAGGATGTGATAGAAGCTCGAATTTCACACACCTGCCAGTAATGTTGACTATCTACCATTGTCGTACACACCTGATAGTACGTAAATCCAGCTTAGTAGTTCTCTCTTCCACAGTAAAATAGATCAAACTCGCCTTCGGGCCATATATCGCCCCATCTTTGAAGTCCGTGAACACGTAGCAATGATATCCAGGCTCCCTGAAAGGCGAATAATGAAACCTGGTGGTATGAGTAGGATTGATACATGGACTTACCATCCCATGACAGGGGCTATAACCTTTTCCTGGAAATCTTTGATCAAAAGCCCCGCAGAGCACCGAAATCGCCGCCAAATTAATGTTTTTCCGTTTTTGTCGTCAACAAACCTTCATTTAACAATATCAGCATCCACCACTAGCACCTGATCCATACAGTTTGAAAGTAAACGCACAATAGTTTAATCTTTAGAATCACATCCTGTTTCTCTAGGCCTTTCATGTCCCGACTATCTAGTACCTTGCGCTGCGGAACAGGATGATCAGAAAAGGCTGACGCAGGAAATGCACAAGAGAATAAAACATACCTTCCGATCAATCAAGCCTCTAACGAACTGCATTTCCGGAGTAACCGAGTCTTTGCCAATGTATTGGAACTGGTACTGCATCTGATATTTGACTAATGTAAGTCACAGAACTCCAAGCAAGAGCATGATGAAAGCATACGATACGCAAGAATCCGCCGAAAGTATCATCTGCTCAGACGTGTTAGCCTCTTTCTTTGTCTCAGGCAGAGTACCCTCTGCTTACATTCAGGAAAACCCTCGTCGTCGACCTAAAGGTATTGAATGGTGAATCACATTGCAAAGTTAGAAAACGAGGTCACTAGCCTGGTCATACACGCCCCATGCATGCACTTTTCCGAGTGGACCTGGCTTCGGCCTCCAAACACGTGGATCTTTCGGGAAGTTGAGCATGTACAATATTAGCTGCGAGTTTAAGACGATAAAGTGGGGACATACATACCTTCAAAGAACATAGATGCAAGCCCTTTTCCGTCATCTGCAGGATTTAGCTTCACGTATTTCGGACGTCCTCCATAAGGCGGAGGAGGTAAATTCGTATCCAATCCCATGGCTGCGGCTACATCAAGAGGATCGTTCGAGAAAGACATGACTGAGTGTTCCAGATATCCAACTGTTGGCCAGCAGAGCTACTGAGCTCGAGTAAAGTGGTGAAGAATGGCGTTGAAGAAGAAGAGGAAGGGGGGTGCGGAAGATCGCATGTCTTAAATCGTTTTTATGTACATTGTACAGTACAAAATTGTTGACCCGAATCTCAGATCCGAAGACGAATAGCCGACGTATAGTCAGGGCATGCGTATGGTTCCACAAACAGGCCATCAATGACGCAGGACAAATATGAAGAAATCGAGAGCAACTGCACCAGGAGACAATGAAGTGCAAGAAAGGCTTTGGCTCACCTATATAACATACTAATAACAAGTTTCCCGCCAATCTTTCCCAAATTTGGAAAAGGTGAGCACCTTCAGCAATCGGTTCAGTTGCCTGAACATCCACCCGAGCCACCAAAGCGATATCGACACGGCATTAATTTATATTAGACGCAAGTTTAGATGCACCAAAGACCTGGGATAGTTTAAGCTACTGGATCAGACTGGAAAAGGAGAATATGAAGTCCGTTGGCACAAACCGTGCTACGGATAGCGCCGGTCATCGCATCCTATTTCATCCCGGACCACGCTTGTAAGATACCAACAAGTATAAAAGGACAGTTTCATGAATCCATCTTGCTTTAGGTCGAAGCCTCAGTACGACTTTGCAGCTCAACCATGGAGGACGTCTCGACGTAGCTGACACTCACGCGAATTTATCACCAGACTGCGCCTACCTTCCTCTTTCGTTTCATACAACATAAGGGAGGTAGTGGTAGTATCGCATAGTAGCGAGACCCAAGCTCACGCCTGCATGGTCTTTCCCCGTCCTCCGAGAGCATACGGCAGATTTGGAAAGTTCCTCGCAGACGCATCCCCGCTTGTTTGCGGCGGCTAGTCGACTGAGCGGAACGGCTGGTTCAGTCAAATCAACTTCTCATCCCCCTTTTCGTTTGCGCGGGCGGGAAGGTGACGTTGTACGTGTTGGTCATAATAAGGACCTCCTGCGCTTCCTATACACGGCAGGCAGTGAAATATATGATGAAAACCGTCTTAGGCCCTGCAGACGATAATCCACACGTCCCGTATCGGCGCGCGAAGAAGGGATGTACTGGTGTTGGAATTAGTGCGACATTTCCCCAAATTGCTCGAGCTTGTTCTGAAGCACAGTGACCCAGTGGGAGAAGATCTATGTGCCAAATCGCCGCCAAGGCTATGAGGTGAACAGAGATAGCTCAACATGTATGAGCATCTATGTAGGCGGGGGCCACCAAAAGAGGATGTAGTTTCCTTTGGAGGAGCGTTCTCTTGTTCAGAATGGCAATGTCGCTCGATTTGTGACTACTAAAAGGTACAAATCAGCAACCATTGGATATATGCTTAAAAAGGATGGCCCATAACAACCTCACCGGCGCCCACTGTTCCGTGTGTCTAGTCTCCTCCTTTCCGATGTTGAACTCCTCATACCCCAATCCGCTTAGTATGTGGCGTTCGCGATTGCGTGAGTCATTATCGAATCCACGTCGAGCCTGAGGTGGCTATATTCTAAATGATTTTGCCGGCGAAGTAGATAATGCTTGTAGCACCGGAACCGATGGTATTGACATGCATGACGATGGCCATGCACCTCAGATCACATGCTGGTAAACCCATGAAGTTGTATCCCGAAAAAAGAAGATGAGGCTTCATCAGTGCATCACGAAGTCAGCAGATGAACATAGTAGGTTAGGGGCTCTCTCACAGTGGATTTTATCTTCGCCGGTTACCGTGAAGGCTGTCGTGTACATCGATTAATCAGGGAACCCAGCCATACTCCATACGATCTTGTAGAGTTCTTGGTTACTTGTGACAGAGTCTCAGCAGCAAAATATGAGAATGCATGACCATTGACTTACAGCCGATGAGCTTCCAATTCGCTGGAATGAAGTTGAGCAAATTCGATGTATCAAACAGTTGATCTGTCGGCGGAAGGAGGATGCAGTCGTGTGTTCCGTAAAGCGAGGGGTGAGCAGCGATCACTTCAGGTGATTTGATGAATCAGACATGAAGATGGCAAGATGGGACAGCGCCGCTCGTACGCAGTTGTTGCCAGTAATAGGCTCAATAGCAGAAGTCTATACATGTGCTGTTTCATTTACGTCGTCCTTCGGATAAGAATGGGCAGAGAAGACAAGCGCCAGTATCAGAGTAACTTGAACTACAGTCTTGGACGGGTCTTTGAAACGCCACATTTAAATCCTCTAGATTTTTCGCTCCTTCATCGATTTTCATAAAATATTTTGTCTGTATAATTAGTATATATACTAGAGAGCACAATTCCAAATTTTCGTGCTCATTGAACTGAGCTTGCAAGAGAAAATGGACAAGGAAGATTTTAGACATTTCGGGGGCCTTCCGGTCTTTGAAACACACTTTTTCCCACGAGTCCTAAAGACATCTCTCCCTCATATACAGATGATCTCGGAGATATATCTGTAATTTTAACCTTACATCTTTGATCCAATGTGTGATAGTGACCTTCAGAAGAAAATTCATGCGCTTTAGATGCAAAATCAAAGCTGCAGGGCTAAAACATTGAGCTGATTAGATGCAGTTACCAAATTGGGAAGGCATGGAATTTTCGGACATAGAAAGACAACACAAACATTTTGTGCTTGCACTGAGAGATAGTAAGTAGAACCTGACAATATTTTTGCACATTTATAGTGTACAAGTACACAAAGGAAATTTTAGAGACCAGCATCATACAGTAGAACATAAAAATGAAAAGGAAATGAATTTATCATGCTATTTACGCTATTTATGGTAATTTGTATATTCTCAAGAACTGATACTATTTCATCCGTATCTCTCGAATGACTGCAGTATTTAACTCCAAAATTTCTCTGTACAACCTTGTCATACTATAGTATTATAATAAGTCTTCAAAGTAATTTAAATGAATTGTGGAAGCCTAGGAATGCGAAGTGTTTCATTTACCGTGGGTGTTTCAAAGACCCGTCCATGACTGTACTTCAAGTTACAATTAAGATTTCCCACGATCTAGGTTGAAATTTCAGGTGCCACCCCTGGCCGCCAGATTCTACTCCGTCTTCCTCTTCAAGGTTCTTCAAATGAATCTCAAAAGATTGTCGACTCGATGCTCATATTATAGGCTATCATGCCTAAGCATGACTTCTCTGATGCTATGGAAACCACGGTACCACGGACACTCATCCTTATCTCTGACTCCAGAGGTGTGGTCGCATCTCCAGATACATGTTTTAGCTATGTTGGAGCCGTTTGCCTTCTTTTTCTCTGAGAGCTGGTTCTCGGTCGCGCGGTACAGCTATTCTGAGGTCCTCAATCAACTTCCTGACATAACGGCTGGTGTGCATGCGTATGATTCACCTTTTACAGGTCATAGACTTTACACGGGTGCGGTGAGATCACCGATCGCGCCTGATGTAGCCTGCAACCACCTCTATGTTGCTTCGCATCACTTTGATAGAAGTGACGAAGGTCCTTCTCATACTTGGATCTGACGCACGAATCACGGAGCTCGTATGGAAACCGGCGCCCCCTGGCCTCTTGGATGTTTTCATGTATAGATGTCGCCTTAGGGAAGCTCACTATAAGAGCGCGGAGGGCTGATATTTCTAGATACGCTTTCTGACGACTGACTTTGCCATGGAATCGCTAGCAGCAGCTCCCCCCGGTACGTTGACGACATTAGGCATTGTGCTTTATACAGGTATAACGGACTTGATGTGAGCCTTTTTTTCCTCTTTTCAAACACGTCTCTGACGTTCGATGCAGCATGTTTGGAATAACGCTGCCCATGACAATTGCGTTCTTCAGCCGTTCAAGAAAGGACTCGATGTACATGAAACTAACTGTAGGTAACTTGATTCAAGTGTTACCTCGGTGTGGCTCATCTCGTTCATGACTGTATACGCAGGTTGCCATGGTTTGGTAAGCTCATGACAGCCTAGATGTATGGACTGCGCTTATTGAGCCATAATCTAGGTTTGTGAACGCCATACACCTGTGCTTCGAGATTGGGACGCTCGACTATTATGTGCGAGGTCATTTTGGGGACCTAGCTCGATTCGCAACGACCCTCTGGTAGGCAGTGCTTTGTTTGCTTGCGCATGTAGAAGATGATTAATTACAGTGTTCCAGGACATTTCCAGTACGCCCTATTGGCAATCTTGAATGATAGATTGTGACATTGACACCCCTTTAGACAATACAGATACTTACTGTGAGTGATGGGTATCAAGTCTGCCTTACACTGCCTTTCTAACACTTCACATCAGGCTCTTAGTAATTTCCTTGTCAGGCTGTATGTCTGCGGGTTTTCTTGTACGCTTGTGTCTATTGATCACCGTCATACCCAGTTTCCTTGCCCAGCTAGTCGTCAAAGGTAAATCTGATTAATTCTCGACTCTGCGCAGAATCTTACATCATCTTCATGTATCAGTCAGTAACAAGAGATTATCATTCATGAAAATCCCGGTGGTATGTTTGTTTAGAAAGACACCCCAGCCAGGTGTATAACTTCTAACGATATTACTCAGTTCGTGCTGGGTGTTTTGAGCTTTGGTGAGGTAGTCTAATGACCTAGTGTGTCGTATTCTAACTGCTTTCGTTTTTTTAGTATTTGGAATGTGTAAGGGGTCAGGCTAATGTATTTCGATTCTGATTCTTACAACGGTACTCTTATAGATCTGAGTATAGAGTGGTAAGCAGATGGAGTGATCTACACTCCCCGCAACGTGAATACCCTTAGCATCTTCCAATAGCTATTCGAACAACACAATAATCAAACTACACGATTTCTCGGTATGATTGTTCTCAACAATTGCTTACGACGAAACCACTGATTATTGCACAGTGGCTCATCTACTTGACATTCAGTGTCTCCATAACTAGTGACTTGACAATCGCAGGCTCGCTGAGTTACTTGCTCTCGAAGAGTCGGACTGGCGTAAAGAAGTGAGCATTTCGAACAAATTCGACAAAAACGAAGGAATGGCTGACGGTATTGGATCACAGGACGGATACAGTTCTCAACGTCTTGAAACTTTACTTCGTCAGCACAGGAGGTATCATTGCGTGCTGTGATATGGCATCTATCATCACTGTAAGCACCCTTGCGCCATCGCATCATGTATTCATTGACCGATGGCAATCTTCGCGAAGTACACCATTATGCCACACAACTACGTCTTTGTGGCGATCTTCATCACAACTGCGAAAAGTAAGGCAAGAATTCGAGATTGGGAAAGATGGAGGGTCTAACTGTTTCCAGCGTATTTCTGGTGTCTCCTAACAGCGCTGAACAGCAGAGACAGTCTTCGAAACCGGGTAGCCAATCCCGTAATAAACCTCCCATCTCTCGTGAACATTGAGCGGCGTTCGCAACCGTCGGACGCCTCGCTCTACGTGCCCAATAATCTTAAGGTACGCTTATCGGAAGCATCTTAAGCTGGCAATTGGATTGATCGCTTATCAGACACATCACCATCAGCGCAATCACTCCATGGCCATCGAGGTGTCTGTAAATACCGAAACCGAGAGGAGGATCGACTTCGATCACAAGGATGCAGCGTTAGCGGACACTTCCGAACTCAATTTCTGAACGTTGACTCCAGACGGCAGTTCCTCTTCGACATTGATTACACGCTTATACTACAGTATCATTGATGCGAGAAGGTCTCCTTTCTCCATTGGGGCTGCAGCCATGTTATACATATATACATATATATATATATATATATACGTGTATGTGACCGCGTGCATATCGTTGTGAATGTACGCTATTTAGATCTAATTCGTCCTCCATCCATTTATGTAGCCGTCAATGAGATCCATGAAAGATCTTTTGTATCACTTTCATCGCCTTCCATTCTTTTTATAGTGAAGACTCATCGCCACCAAAAGAAAGTAACAAAGTACATAGCACTGGCAGACAAGATGAGAGTGTTGAATCTGTTGATCTTGATTTATGTTGCTTCTAAGGATCGATGTGGTTTATGTGACACATCTATGTAAGATAGGTCCTGGAGTCTCAAACGTATCCTTGACCGTTGATATAATGGTATTATGGCGCAACTACATCAGGTTTTGCCAATCTATCAATCTATATTCTACCTTACTACCTTAAATACCAAGAAAACTAATCCAATCATTACAAAAGACATCCCTCGCCTCCCACACCAGCTTTCATCTCACGCATGCCCCATTTGTGTTGATAAATGGCGAGAACGATGAACGCATGCCAGATTGCGTGCGAGCCGCCACCGAGCCAATCCGTCAGACGCGAGATGCTTTCATTATAGTAGGCGAACCGTTCGGGGACGTGCGACACGTAGAAGATGAGACCAATGATGTAGGATAATAGCGACGGTACGGTTGGAGCAATGAAGTCAAACATTGCCCTGAATCCAAAATAATACGTTAGGTGGGCGAGTGGGGCAAGTCCCGTAAACGCCATCCCAAGGAAGAATGCGACACGCCAAATCTATTCACGTCATGCCAAAATGTCCGAGTTGTTGATGTCAGTGATCATGGCCTAAATTCAGAAAAGAGCGGGGCGTACCTTATACCGGTTTTCGTTAAACCATCGCATGAACGGGAATATACTGCCTAATACTCCGGTGACAACGCAGAGCGACAGGTAAACTGCAGCAACCTGCGAGTGACACGAGAATCCGTAATACACCACTGTGCCGACACTAGCGCTGATCAACCTGTGTGGAAGAGTCAACAGCAAGCTCCGAACAATTATGGACTGTTATATCGTTACCATCCGATGCCGACGTAGTCCACCCTTGCACAAAGTTCCATTCCGGTCCGGTGTGCGCAACCAGACATGGTGTGCCAGAGGACACTGCTGAACAGACAGAGCATGGCAAAAGCGGTGTAGACCTTCTCAGGCCCTTCGAGAGAAACGGAGGAATAATTAAGGTGAGGAATGAAGTACATAGCAGAATGCAGAAGTGGTATCATGTGTGTGTGAATATTGACTAAATGTGCGTCAGATATGCGTAACGATTGAATGTTAATAAACACATACGAGTCTCGTTGTGTAATGCAAATAATGATAGCAATATTACAGGCCATCTATTGAGAGGGATAAAACTGTTGCGCGTCAACAGCCATTCATCCCAGAGTACAAGGAACTTACCGATAGCCACGACTAACGAAGGGATTATTACGCCACTCAAGGGGCAAATCAACATAAGTTACAAGGCGAGCCCCATCCACCGATTTCTTAAGAGCAACCGACATATCTCTTGCTGCCTTTTCCAACGGACTTTCCTTTCCGTGGTCTCGATGAAGTACGGCTGGGACGAGGTCAGAAGACAAGAGCCTATCGAGAAGTTCTGACACCGTCGTTGTCGATGGGATAGAGATATGTGGGCAACCGGTGCAGGCACTTGCCGAAGATAAATGAGCATGGAGGGTTTCAAGGTGGCGGGATAGTTCGGGGATGTACTTCATCGGATGGTTGAAGTCGGGCATTTCTGGTAGGTGTGAACGAGCGTCTTGCAGTTTTGACTGCATCGTCGACATCTCTGGCAAATGCGACCGAATGTCCTCGAGTCCCGTATTCGTCAGGTCATGAAAACGCGTCTTCATCGCCTCGACACTCGGGGTCTCAAATGGGAGCTCTGGCAGATGCGAGCACACGTCCTCCCGGATGTGCATGAGCATCTCCATAGCCTGATTTGCCCATACTCGCGCCTCTTCGACCTTCTCCTCGCCCCAACTCAA
Source organism: Trichaptum abietinum (assembly GCA_910574555.1). NCBI lineage: Eukaryota > Fungi > Basidiomycota > Agaricomycetes > Hymenochaetales > Trichaptaceae > Trichaptum > Trichaptum abietinum. Next base: position 2,319,689 of record CAJTBE010000005.1, on the reverse strand, counting down.
CTCTGGCGGCGAAATACTCTCCTCGAGTTCTGCCAAGTGTTCAAGAACAAGAGCTCGAACGGAAGCGAGTCTCGACACAGAGTAAGTCGTCGAAAGGTCCAATGGTATCAACGAAGACGGAAGGGGATTACACGTCAAAGTTGGCTCCAGGCGAGGCCGCTGAGGTGCTGATTGGCGGCGGCGAATCTTTCGAATGCGAATTGTAGCAGTTTTGCATTCGTGCGTCGTAGACATCGCTATAACATAAAGGTGGTAGGTAGAAGAGAAAGCTTGATAATGACTTGAGTTATACGACGATACGTATTTGGCTCCGCAAATCTCGAGATTTCGGCGACGGCCAGCCCCCGATGGTGCGCCCGCAAATCACGCTCCTTCAGACCTCCCACGTTCCAAACTCCAATTCACCTCTTGAAATGAGTTCCACCTTTCTCTAAAGCCGCAAGACAGCGACCAGGTGCAGCACGCAGTTTCAATTGCTAGCAACGTGCAACGTGCACGATGTCTGTTGCCCTGTTGTAACTTGTGGTGAAGTGAAAAGTTGACTCTCCGAGGTGTGAAGCTTGATGACCCGATACAGCGGCACGTTCGAGGGCACTTCAGACCTAGACAGAGCAAGCCATCGCCCGCTAAGTTTTAGCCAGAGGGAGAGAAAGAGATGTACTAAGGATGAAAGAAACGAACGGAAGGGACTTCACCAGCCGCATTACATTCCCACGTCCGTTCGACCGCCTTCAACCAACTTGACTGCAACTATCATCGTTTGTGAGGAACGAGGAACGAGAACGAGGCTAGTGAAGGTGAAGGTGCTTAGGAAGTGCTTTGAGAGCGGAATCTGTGGCCTGAGGCGCTGTGCTGCGGATCAGCGATCAATCAAACATAGTCGTAAGTGCATGATGGTGGCCTAAACAACTGGATTTTGCTGAACATTACTATCTTGAAACTGTCATAGCTGGTCTTCATCTCCCTGTATTGGAGAGAAATAGTAGAGACGAGCTTGCGTACTAGATACTGCCGGTCTCGGGATGCAGAGTATTCTAATCGTGGGGATTGGCAACATTATACTACCGAGGACACGGCACAGGTGAGCACTAGCACTTCTCCTCTTCGTTATCGCAATTAACATTTGATCTGCAGTGTTGGCCACTATATCTTGGATTCCATTGCATTTCGTTGTGGCTTCGAACTGGTTCCACATGAACGCTTGAATGGCTACTTTGCACAAGGGACAGCGAGCTTGAATAATCGACCCGTTGAATTGTCTCTATTCAAGCCAAGTGCGTTAACGTTCTGTTCACCATACGCATCACTCTTAACATTCATTCTGTTTAGAACCCCTGATGAATATTCTGGGCAAGGAAGTAGCGAAAGCTTGTCAAGCTACTGTTAAAACCCCTTTGAATATGATTGTCATTCAAGATCATATGTACCTGGAACCTGGAAAACTGAAAGTCAAGTTCGGTGGTAGCCCAGAGAATCATAGAGGTATACGAAGTATCAACAAGGCGTTCGGGGGTGACCCAGATTACTTTCGCCTTCAAGTTGGAATCGGACGCGCCGGAAACGCAGCGGAGTGGGTGCTCGGACCGTTAAGCGGGTTCGAAAAGCAACACTGGTCTTCTAACGGCGAGGGAATGGACGATGTCTGGAGCAAAATCGAACAAATCGAGAAACGGATGACCTAGAGAACTGAGGGGCGATCCTGCCCGTACGTTCTTCCGTGGTTCTGCAGAAAACTTCGTTTCTTCGATGACCTATGCCAGCCAACGTACTCTGCAAACATATAGTGGATCCAATGCGTCGAAGTCGAGGGTCGCAGATGAAGCAGCATCTTATCCATGTGGTCTGGCCTTCAAATGCGGGTTTCTCTGCGAGACACAAGCAAGCGGTGGTTGGTCTCGTGAACCGACTTCTGGCACGCTTTATTGACGCGGATCGCCTCTTTAACTATTACTTATCACCAAGTATCTGCGGAGGCGAGCTCAAGCAGAGAAGTAGTCGGTAAATATATCTTTTTTTGCCTTGTGACGCGCCTTCATTAGGTCATGCGTGATATGCAACGACTTCTGTCCGACGAACACCTCCCGCTCCGCGTGCTACCAACTCCTCTTCCTGGAAATGCGAACAAACATACGAATATATTATTCGCTTCTCTGAACAGTTGCTGGTGGTATAAATGCAGGCGAATAACTCGGGTGCCAGCAAGAGCGTCCTGCGTCTGTCAAGGAGCCCTCGACTACGAAGACATGGCTCGATTATTACTGCTTGGTCTTATACTGGGTCCCTTCTTGCTTGACGAGCTTGCGCTTGCACAACCTTCTCCAGAAGTGCAGAGACGGATCTCTGCCGCTATCAAGGCTGCTGCGAACGCAACGAACATAGACTATACAGCTTTTGTCAACCCCTTCATCGGGACTGGTGAGCCCTGACATGGCACGTAGCTCTTGAACGAACACTTACCGTTGTTTGTCATGCGAAGACAATGATGGCGATGTCTGGTATTGTGCTCATCTTTATGACGTTTCAATCTAATCTTATTCGACTACATAGTCCTGGTGCTTCTGTGCCTTTTGGGATGGTGAGCGCACCGTTGGGATTATCTCCGAGTTCTCATCCCAATTTGTTTTTGAAAGGCCAAGTTCTCCACGGACTTAACAGGATATGCTCCAGCTGGTATGATTGCATCAAATGTCATCCAAGAGTAGTAGTGATTTGTCATATGCAGGATATGTTGTCGACCCCACGCAGACAATCCGAGGTATAAGCCCTCTTCATGACAGCGGGACCGGTTCTTCTCTAGGTAAAGACACCCTTTTCTAGATGTCATGTTATTCTGAGCAACAATTAAGGATCATATGGAAATTTTGAGGTAATGCCTGTGATCTGTCCGGGTGGTTTCCATACTTGTACAACTACCCTTGCGGCCCGAGAACGCTTTCGCAAGAATAACACAGATGGTGCGCTTATTCTAAGACTCGGCTATCGTCCTCCCTATCAACTAAATTTGACTTCATACGCTCAAACGCGACTGGTTGGAACAACCTTCAAGACGCTTCTCCCGGATACTTTACGCAGACGCTGGACAACGATATTAAAATCGAAGCGACCTCAACTCGTCGTGCTGGGCTCGAACGCTTCACTTTCCCAAAGGGCTCTAAATCCTATTTCGTCTTGGATCTTTCTAATGACTTGCCCATGAGCTTCGGCGGAGGGTCGATGGATATTGATCCGACCAGTGGCAGAGTAACAATAGGGGGCTTTTGGCAACCGAGGTTCGCCATTGAGACTGTCAAGACTTCTTGTTCATGCACCTGACTGTTTCGGTCGACTCTGTAGTTTTGGGCCAGGATCGTTCGAATACCAAGCATTCGCGTGCTACGACCTTCTAAACAATGGGAATCAAACACTAGACGAATTCGGTGTCTGGACAGGTGATCTGTGGGTCCATCCGATTGTTGCGCATTAGTAGACTCCAGGCTAACTTCCAATCCTCTCCTTTTCGCGTAAAAGGTGGGGCCTCGACCAAAAGGAACTAGGGATGACGCATCTGAATCTCTCAAGGAACCTTATCGGGGGCGACCCATACCAGTCTGGCGCACTGTTCTCATTCAAGAATAATCCGGAGACCGTCATCCTCCGTGTGGGCGTCTCCTTCGTCTCTGCTCAGCAAGCTTGCGAGAATGCAGAGAGCGAAGTAGGCACGTCGACCTTTGAAGAGATAATGAACCAGTCAAAGGCCTTGTGGCAGGACAAGCTCGGCCGGATAGAGATTGACGTTGCGAACACTCCGCCAAACGTCACTGAACTACTTTATTCGTCGCTTTACCGGTCCTTCCTCACTCCCGTAAGTTACCGACCTCTCTTTGTACATTATCAATACTAAAGTTGGTTTACACGCAGAACAATGCTACTGGTGAAGGGCAGGGACCTTTTGCAAACACGACAGCGCCGTACTTCGACTCTCTCTACTGCAGGTATGTCTCATCCTGTCTGAATTGTGAACCGCCTCCTAACAGTCACTAATCCATAATAGCTGGGATACCGTAAGCCATCCCTGCTCTCTTGACAGGATCATCGCCTAACGTAAAATATTAGTTCCGGACCTTCTATCCGTTGTTGGCCTTGCACTCACCCGCGGATTTTGCTGACATCGTCAACAACTATATCGATGGCTGGAGACAAACCGGTTGGATGCCTGAATGCAGGTCGAACAACCTTCCGGGATGGACTCAAGGAGGCTCCGATGGGGACAACATCGTCTCGCACTTTGCCATTACTTATCACAACGAAGCGGCAGAACTTGGTGTTAGCCTTGACGACCTCTACTCCGCACTGATCACAGACGCAGAAGTTAATCCCCCCGAATGGAATATCCACGGACGTCAAGTCAATGTTTACAAGTTCGCGGCCTTCCATCTTTACACATCCGCGTGCTCACATATTACTCTAATTTTAGGCAATATGGATATGTACCCTACGCTGTATTCGACCCTTCCTCGACGGGCAGGCAAACGAGAGAAGGTAGCAGGACGCTCGAGGTGACATAAGTAATCCGTCTCTCCCGCTCTTTGTGTTGCTCAATATACCCCTTTCTCGTCTGATTAGTATGCTTTCAACGACTTCGGCGTAAGACAAGCCGCTCTGGTCTTGGGAAAGACGGATGATGTCGCGACTTACACTAATCGTTCTCTCGTAGGTCCTACACTTTTAGATGGTACTTACTTTGTCTGACGTGGCATTCTTATAGTTTTACCGGAATGTTTGGGATTCGAGCATCACTAGCGATGGCTTTAAAGGTAGTACCTTTTTGGAAGAAAAGCTCGTGCAGATTTGAACTAAGACTAGTATTTCGCAATTAGGTTTCATGGAGAAGCGATTCCCGAATGGCACTTTCGTCGCGCTTGATCCCACCGACTGTTCACCGAAGGACAATGATACCAATCGTGCGTGCTCTCTGACAGAGGACAACGAGAACGGTTTCTATGAGTCTTCTTCGTGGGAGGTAAGTCTTCCGATACAGATATATACATAAACCACTTGAAGTTGACGGACTGCGAGTAGTACTCGTTCTTTGTTCCCCATGACATTGCGCACCTCATCCAACTTATGGGTGGAAATGTGAGTTCCCAGAGTGCACCGAATATTGATCGGGCCGTCTTATGCACATCAACTAGGATACGTTCGTGAACCGTCTGAACCATTACTTCAGTGTATGTTGCCTTTTGTCTCAATTTCTGTGTCTTATCTCTTATCTAACACTTGGGTTTGCTTTCGGTAGGCTGGTTACTTCTTAGCGGGAAATGAGCCATCGTTCCAGGTATGTATCAGCCTTGTCCCATGTTATTATTGTCCATTAAGTCTGTCTCTGTAGACGCCCGTGGAATACCACTATGCGAACCATCCGACCATGTCAGTTGAGCAAGTTCGCAATGTCGTTTTCTCAAACTTCGATATAAGTTCGTGGCTTCATCGACCAGTCATATGTTTCCCCTGCCTTACCATGTTTCCTTAGCACCCGCTGGTTTACCTGGAAATGATGATCAGGCTGCAATGGCTACCGTTCTTATCTGGCATCTCCTAGGCTTATATCCAGGTTCGTAAACCAACAGCAAATACATTAAAACTCGTTACTAATAGGAAAACAAAACAGTGCCGAGTACATCAGAAATGCTCATACTCTCACCATTCACGCCCAAATACACCATCCACAATACATTCTTAAATACATCCACGACCGTCACTGTGAAGAACTTTGATGCAAAGTCCGTACAGAAGACAATCCCCGCTGGCGCGTCTGCGTACGTTAAAAGCGTCACCGTCAATGGGAATGCAACAGAGTCGCGCTGCCATTTCGATTTCTACGACACATTCCGCTTGGGAGGCGAGATCGTCATTGAACTCACGGCCAACAAGAACGAAGTAGATAGCTGTGCCGGGTCCCTGCCGCTTTCGCTCTCAACAGGTGGCTTCGCGACTGTCAGGTAGATATGGCGGGAAAAGGCTGAAATTTGCGAATAAATAATGTTGGGTCGAAATCGGGATGAAATAGATAGATGGGTACAGATGTACGGTTCTGATGTCCTATTTATTCACTGTTACGCTGGGACGTGTCGATTCGTGATAATAATGACGTTTGGTTCGGTATTGTCAACTTTCGCTGTAAAGCCTCGCCTATGTTCGGTTAGAAAACACGTTTCTTTATTCCGCAAAAAATGTCCACATACTTATGCAATTCTTCGAGTAATCTGAACTTCGACTGGCTGCCTGCGAACCACAAGTCCTCATGTTTGACGATTACTTTCAGACGACGAATACGATTTCGTATCACTTCTTTCCATTCTTCAACGATGACGTTGAGTTCTTCCTCGCCATTAAGTTCATGTACGTCTATAACGCGTTCGCTTTGATCATAACGTCCAGCTACTTATCAACAGCACAAATTGTTATTTGTCACAACAAAAATTTTAAATAAAGGGCTACAAACTTTCGCTGTTTGGAGTAAGCATATCAAATTCTTGAACCGAAGGTCTTGGTGATTGTGGCCTAGGACCCGCAGGTGAGGGAGGCCGGGAACGATTTGGCGAAGGTTCTCGAGACCTGGGCCGGGAGTTAGATCCAAACCGTGAAGGCTCATCGACATAGTCCATCGCAGGTGGGCGCAGGGGCAAAGGTGAGCGTGATCGCGACCGAACAGAACTCGGTGAAGGAGGTCTTGAACCTGACATTTCTGTCAGCTGAGGGTCTGCAATCGGGACATTCATGAGTCTCGACAAGCGCGACGGCGAGCGAGAGCCAGAACGATGTGGTTCGGGGAAGGACACGGGTACCTGGTTAGCAGGCGAGATGTGAGTGGATTGTGGGCGTGAGTCTTGATACGAGGGTGTTCTTGGTTGAGGGAATCCTTGTTGATAAATGGTGCCCATCGACTGCGGACGAGAAGTCGGGTTTGTTGGCATTGTCCCGTAAACAAACGGAGGGGGGACAGTTGCAGACGGGGGCAAAGGTGAGAACTCATAGATGCGAGCCCTCGGAGTTGTCTCCCCCTCTCCGTGCGTTGAATGCGACTGAGCGCTCGTGCTTTGCACAGAAATTCCTACTGGTGAATCCTGACCAGGAATGTAAAGTCTTCGTAGAACAGAGGAAGAACGTCCTCTTGAAGGCTGTGAGCCCATCGTCGACGGCTCCATGTACATTTCGTCCGGCTCCGTCGTCGCTAGTATCGTCTCTTCTTCCGGCTCCGACTCGCTATTGCTGGAGCTCGTGTGCGTTTGCGAGATAGAACTCTCGTCAAATGTCACACGAGACAGCCTCGTGGTCCCACTTTGCACATCTTCAGCACGCGGAGTACGACGAACACGGCTCGGCCTAACCGTCACCGACGTGTCAGTGCGAGAGGTACGAGAGGTGCGAGAAGTGCGAGAAGTGCGAGAGGACACTCGAGTTGGCGCTCTTGTAGTGCGAGTGATCACACTGCCTTCATCGTCAGACGCATCGCCTAAGAAAGGGACTGCTGCCAGCAACGAGTCCGTTTCTTGCTGTATATCATCCAAGAGCTTATCTCCTCCAATTTCATACCACAAATCAGGTCCTATGTCTCCCAGCAAAATTCCCAAACCACAACCCAACACAAGAGTTACCGTCCTCACCAAACTCCCAAAAAATATATGATCGAATGCGAAGCCAGCCAACAGCAAGAAGATTGTCTCTGGGTTGAATAGACGATTTTCCAGCCATGATCGATGAATGAGCAGGCCGTCCCAGACTCCGAGGATGGCTGCCCCAAGCTTCACATTTTGCACGCACAAAATGTTGACTATGACTCGTAAGGCGACGCCGAGCGTTATTGATGTCTCTGTATTCATGGCTGGCAGAGGTGAAGATGCGGTGCGAGCAGACAGCAAGCTGCTCGCACGAGAGGTCATTGATACAGCTGATAGATGGTGATGGTTTTCATTTCCGGGGAGAACCAGCTGCTTTGCCTAATAGTTGCCTCGAGGCTAGCCGTCTGGAATGATTACGTATTACTAACCCTGTATTACTTACCCTTTATTTGCAAATAAAGCCAACTTGACTTGAATACAGTACTGTATATTAGGAGCATGATTTAGAACAGATTCAAGACGACATAGTGCCAATGGTGGGGTAAAGCAAAAAGAACAAACAACATGATCAGCAAGCTGATCTCTATCGATCGCTGTCACTTGAAAAGGCATTTCTCCGTCGATTCTGTGGCATGGCCTACTTTCTTCTTTTTATATGCAGTAAACTGTCTTCTTAACAAGCAGACTGTGATACCAAATAAAGATAAAGCTATACAACAATATGAACACTCAGGATGCTGACTTCAGTAGCTCAAGAGCCCTCTCCGTCCCAGCGATACGCTCCAACTTCATCCAGTCATATTTGCAGTAGAGAGCCTTGCAAGTCACATCTGATGCATCCACGCCATCGTCGAGGAAAGGGAATGAAAGGAGCTCAGTATAGAACTGGGGATGGTCTGGAAGGCCGTAGAAGATCAAGTTACGGATTCCTCTGATTTTGTATCTGATGTACGTGTAAGGCATTGTCAGATGGTTGTGAGAAAGCATGCGCACCTCCGGAAAAAGTGGAATCTTTCGCTTATGAGCAGGAATGATTTTTTCCCGTTGAAGAACGCTTGGCGAGCTCGAGATATATCTTGGTTCGAAGAGTATCTGTGAAGATGTAAGAAAAGTACAGGATTTAAAGCCCCTTATAAGCTTACTCGGAGAGCACTGCGTAAGAAGTACCAAGTTTACGGAGGTGGTTCTCGACGCGAATAAAGTCAAACGACGAAGGCACGAAGATCACAGTATTGGTGCTTTGAACGGCGGATTTCAATGCAGCAGGAAGTGTCTGAAGGATAAAGTGAACATGAAATCGATATTATTGACCACATCGAAAACAAAATATACCTTCGCAGAAAAGAAAGCAAATCGCTTTTCCGCTTCTTCCTTATGGGTGTTACACTCGAAGCTAACAAAGGACTATGCGGCAATCAATCGGAAGAGACGTTTCGCTGAAGCGCGAATAGACGTACCTGCGGCACTCCTTCGGGTACCTGTACTGGACTGTAAGCGGCTTCTATTCTTTTCTTTCCGGCAGCATTTTTAAAGTATGCGTTGAAGAGATTTCTGAATTCTGGGGTATCATATGGCGATAACGCGATTGTTTGTCGTAAGTAAGCAGCCCTTTCGCGGTGAATTAATATAGCGAAGAAACCAACGAAGCGTAAAGATACTCACTGTCCATCGAGATACCAAGGTTTTATTCTCGAAAAGTCTGCATCTCGAGTTTCTTTAGGAAGTCCGTTGAGACGGGAAAGAACAAACTGTGAATTGTCAACATCACACTTGAAGTCGCGAGCAAATTAACTTATACCTGGAGATGTTCCCAGTTCTGCATGCTAAGAGCATTCAGTTGATCAATAAGAAGGACTTCAATTGAAGACAGGAAGTCTGCATTACTTAAGGCTCGCAGTCAGTAAGGGATGTAGTAGTAAAAGGGCATGCAATACACATACTTATCCTTCTCTATTGACATTCTCAATCCCAGTGGACTTCCAATGATCAAGTCGCATTGATAGAAATCTGAGAAGAGCTTGATAGTCTTCCTTGTCATCTTCACGCCGAGGCGAAAGCTATCGTCAACGTTCCCTTTGAACATATCCACATGATCTGAAGGGTATGTGCCAGGAGGAGCCGATTCCAATTTATCCTCTGCGTCCGGCGGCAGTCCGTACTCGGATAGGAATCGAGAGTAATTTTCGACTTGATAATCGGGTTTCGGAGTATGACTCGTGAGCGACTCGATCCAGCGGAGAGCCCACGATCGGAAGGGTAGAATAACGAGAACGGAGGGACGGGTGTAACCTTGGTCCCGAATTTCGGCTGGTGGTTCGGATGAACCTTTTGCTGCGTGTGCGATGCGCTCGTTGTCCTTTAAGATTCGTCGACGTTTTCTGCACAGAGCCGTGAGTAATTCATTGAAGAGCACGAGCACGTAGAATATACTTTGTAATGTGATTAAGAACATGAAGCGTGACGGCGTCACGTACTGCTGCATGGTTGTCATAGCTTAAGCGGGGGAGATATAGGTCTTTATAGGTCATTATGTCGTGAAGAACAGAGTCCTGTAAAAGCTTTAAGTCTGCTAGAAGTTAGATGTAATCAGTGTCTAACCAGTGACAGCTCACCTTTTGGAAGGCTTTCTTGGCTCTTTTTGTAGTACGTTGCAAGCCTACAAACAAGCTTGAAGAATAATCAGAATCAATGCAATGATAAGGGCTAAGCGCGTACCGATGCTTCCTCTGAGATCTTCTGCACGCTGTAACCTTCTGGGGTACATTCTATAGCCATTCCGAGTTTCTCTTTCTTTCGGTCGACTTTCCATGCTCCTTTCTCTACCGCTTGTCTAACGCTTTCCGACAAGTATGCACTTTCGGGTCCAAAATGAACTTCATATGCGCTTGCTTTAACTAACAACAGCCAAATCAACAAACTTCTCCTTTTGTCCCAAAAAAAAACTTTACTCACTATCCTCATCCTTGTCATCATCGGGTTCGTCTACGACACTTCCCATAGCATCGTCAGGCTTTTCGGAGATCTGAGCGTCCCCCAGCAAAGTTTTTGAAGACTCATTTGGCTCGTTTGTGATCTCAGCTAGGCGCACAGACTTCCGTTTATTGAGCTTCACGGGAGGTGCGGCAATATCGTCTAGTAAAAGCTTGCGCTTAGAAGCCCTAGCTGTTGTCGCAGAAACATTTAGAAGAGTTAATAATTTCGTAGCTGTCGCATTTTCATCTCCCATTGCTCAATACTTTTGAGCAAAAGTGTAGATGTGAGTGAGCAATAAAAGTATGCCAAATAAGAAACTGGTGATGTTGAAGGCGTTGGTAAACACGCGTAAACTAGTGGCTCAGAACTTCGCGGCACAGTATTAGTACGCGAGGATGGTGGTCATCGCCGTACCTCATCTTACTATCATCCTCATCACCGTCCACAATGTCGAACAGTTCAAATGGAACCCCTCAACCAAATCAGCAGTCTCAACAGCCGCAACCGCAGCAGCAACAAAATTCAGCAGCGCAGGTTGCGGCGTCACAGCAGCTCATCAGCGCGTTAGCGACCGCGTTTAAGTCGCAGACGGGCGAGAACCTCCAGCAAGATCGTATTGCAGCGTTGCTATTGCAAAACATGTCGCAAATTAGTGATCTCGCCAAGCAAGGGAAGCTCAACCAGACACAGATTATGCAGGTGCGTGATCAGAGACTCTTGTGAAGCCGATGGATGGCGCCTCATGTCGGTATTCTTTGTCAATAGCTGAAGGAGTTTGCGAATGCCAATAAAGTATTAGCTGCACCAAATGCGCAATCCAACGCTGCAGGCCCTTCGAAGGCAAGCTCAATGGTGTCGTAGTCACTCGTCTGCTAATGCTTCGCTGTACAGCTAACCCAGCCGCAACAAAGCACTGCTGCAGCACCTTCGGTAATGAACACCTCCACTGCTGCTGCTTTCAAGAGCGCATCTCCGGCATTGACGCTGTCTTCTACAACTGGAAACGGCTATCCGATCAGTCAGACCCTCAACGTTGCCAATCCGGGTCCACAACATTACCCTATGGCCACGGGGCGTCCAACGTTAAGCGGTGGCTTTGCAAGTGGGAGAGTCTCCGGTAAGGATAAGCGCCGCCTGTAAACCTTGGCCGATCTAATACTTGGCTCGTGCCTTTTAGGTACTCCGTCCCAAATTGCTCGATCTGAGGACACTAATGCTCTAGGATTGACGGACAACTCGAATAGGAGGAAGAACACCCCTAATGACCAGAGCATGAGGAGATCCATACAGGACTTAGTCTTCAGTATCGATCCGAACGTGAAGATTGAACCCGAAGTAGAAGACGTGAGTGCATGTTACTTGTCTCTTTGTCTCTTTGATATCTACTGACAACTCCTCTTTTTAGTTACTCCTTGATGTTGCGGACGAATTCATTGACTCTGTGACTAACTTCGGATGTCGGCTTGCCCGACACCGTGGAGGGGACACGCTGGAAGTGCGAGACTTGCAGCTACATCTTGGTCAGTCACTACACTGTTCATTTCATGCTGGTATTTCTCATACTTTTAATCGAACAGAACGCAACCATAATATCCGTATTCCCGGATTCGCCTCGGACGAAACCCGAATATCCATTTCTCAGTCAGCGATTACACCCGCACCAGGTGCAGCCGGATCGTCCTCTAACAAAAAGAACGCTCAAAACGCAAATGTTACTCTCCGTAGCCAGCGCCTTGCACAAGTGGCCCAGGCTAAGAAAGAAGCAAAACTAATGTAGACTATATAAACATGCTTGCCCACATTTATGTATGAATAGACAGATGTACTACTACTATTAACATAAGTCCATTGTATCAGTGTCCGAATAATAGGTTTAAATACAGTCCAATCATATGTTATCATGAAAGAGAAAAAAAAAGAAGTCCATCATTGTCATGGCAGATTGATGATATTATGCCTTTGGTCTCAAGGGCTCCTCCAGTGAATATTTAGGAGATTCATAAGGGTCTTTGAAGGACGGGCGGTAAGGACCGAATTCACGTTCGAGGTCTTCCAGAGCTCCTCTTTCGGTTTGATTGACGTTCACCCATCAGCTTCGAAGAACGAAAAGTTCGATAAGAATAGTACACTCACTTTGGCGCATTTTTTGCCCCTGTACCGACATAGGGCGCTTGCCTCTGGGACCGGAATATATATATGAAGAGAGCGATAAGAACGCCGACGACGAATATCCCATTTATCACAACCAAGGCGAGCATTAACGGGAATGACCGAGAGCTGGGGTCAAAGATGGAGGTGCCTTGATCTCCGTTCGTATCCGAGGCTAGCGTGTCTTCGGTGAAGTGTTCTGCATTCTTGCCTGTTTGGTACCCGGATCCAGAAGAGTAGTTCTCATAGGACGGCATAGACCATGTGGTGGAAGTAGATATGTCGTTGATCAGAGGAGATTGTGGACCACCGAAGAACCCTGAATGTGGGGTAATGGATATCTGAAGTATGAGATTGATCAATACGGAGAGGCTTACAGTACTGGGCTGAATATTTCACGGATATGTTCCCAGATCCGGGCGTGCACTGCAATTGAGATGGTCAGGATACATTGTTTATGTGGAAGGTGTATAGCACTGTACCGATGAGGGGGGCTGTCCTGCAATTGTGTTGACGCGCATAACAGTCTGTCCCAGGTCTCCTTGAACGTTCTTGAGTGACAACCACGCAACATCTTGTGGGCCCGTAGGCGCAGCGAGCGTCCCATTCGCCGCAGCAAGCACAAATGCATTCGGGTCGCTCCTTCTTGACGCAGCACGGTAGTCAAACACTGGGCTGATCCCTGTTCCAGAGGGGCTGGGTTGAAACACATGTGTTCCAAGATGAAAGTCGGATGGATAGCCAAGACTTGCGAACGCGAGCTCGAGAAAAACGAAGGCTTCAGCCAGAGGTATGGAGGGATCCGTCGCGTTCCAAATGGGGAAGATGATGTCTTGAATGACGCTGAACGCAGGTGGAGACGATTCCAAAAGACATGATATGTCAAAGAATTGTGCGACGGCTCCTGCAGATCTGTGATTTTTTTTGAGTTACGTGTAAGATAATTCGACACTGATTTACATACGTATATGTACCTGCGCCGTTACAGGTGTAGTTCTGCACACCCACGCCAAGCGCTATGGAGTTGGGCGAGGTAGATGGTACTGTCAAGTTGGTCTGGTTGGGGGGCAGCGGTATAACAGCTTCAGAAACATCACATCCTATAACCTTCAGCGCCTTTGCAGAGTAAGAGAAGAGAAGAGCGGTGGAGAGTGTCGTCAAGAGCTTCATGGCTTGTTCCAAGCTGAATCGTTAAAGAAGGGACTTGTTCTGAGAAGTAAGGAAGGATTAGACTTCACTTTATAGACATTTTGGAGGAAAAAACCAGTGCAACAAGCATAAGGTTGAATTCATGTGAGTCGGGCAGGCCGGCGAGCGCCACGACTCTACACAGCGGTATGCAGGTCAAACGCGTTTGAGGCCCCAGGGTCGACGAGGTGCGGCGATGCGTACAAGTCCACATCGATCGGTGAATCAAGCGAAAGCCAGGAGAAAAGAAAAAACAATAAACTCCGGAAATTATCATCACCCGAAAGGAATGTAAATGTTGCAAAAGTGTAAGAGCAAACTTAGACGGCGGCGCATGACAAGAAATAGACAAGTTCCTAGCATGAAGAAAGGCTTCAGGAAGAGACGCAAGCTCACGAGTTTCCATTGTCACTTTTTTTCAGGGACGGAGGGTACGCATGCGGTGAAGAATGTTTCGGATCGACTACGGTCAGCAGCGGACCCGCACAGGAATCACGAGTTCGATTTGTACAAATTATACGTCTGCTTATATATTGTAAGTGCATAGCCTTAACTTTAGCAGCTTCAAGATCATAGTTCGCAGACGGTCAGATGCGGTGCCGCCACCCCTGTTGGATTCAGATAAGTGATATGTATGTAGTCAATCCAGGCCATGAGAGCAAGGCGTACCATGAAGATACAACTTCTTCCGCTGAACATCGTACACTGTCGATGTACTTCCTGAAGCAATTTCACCATTATCTTCGAACACCTACATTAGGATGAGTGGATGTCAATAAAACATATGAACTAGAAAGGCGGACCTTCTCGACTTTATACTTCTCCCCGAAGTATTGATTTTGATCCTTGTTGAGGGTAATCTTCAGGGCAGAAGAAGGCGTGTTGACGTTCTTCGGATTTGCGAAGTGCTTATTGACCATGTGAAGAGCGTTTGGAAGTCCTACCTTGATTTAGTATAAAATATGATTATACGCTGACAAGCAAACTGACCTGCTCCCCAGATTGCTCCACTTCTGTCGACCGATAAGTTGTCAACAGGTCGATCAAGAGGAATTTCGTCAACAATGACAAGTGTATTGTCTGTCTGGCGCTCTAAAACGTATATCCTTCCCGTCTTCGAACTTGCGACATAATACAGGCCGTCCTTGTCCTTTGTGATGCCATTTGCGCCCATTAGTCCATCAATGGCCACTTTACATCCATCCTTCGCATGGCAGTATCCTACATTCGACAATGGAATGTTCAGAAGAACGTCGAGGTTAAGTTTTCTGAACTAACAAGGAAATGTCACAAACCGGTTGAGAGGCATCTTTGATAGCACTCACCCAGCTCGTTTTATCGAACCCATGGTCATTAACGAAGTAAAAACTCTCGTCATCACCCGTACTAACAACATCATTCGGGGTGGCAATGACAGGGTCTTTGAACGTAGACACATAGTGCATTTCCCCTGCTCCAGTCTTGGTTCTGAATATCTCAATGACCGATTCAGTTCCGACATCCTCAGCTCGTGCAGGAGGCATAGGTTCCTTATGGTTGATGAGGTACAGAATGATGTCCGAGGGATGGTATTTGGATTGAATGACGTCCATGCCGTGAAAACTCAAACCGCGGTGGAATTTGAAGCCTTGTGTCTGAAGACGGGTGATTTTGGAAGCAACAGGATCGAAGACAGCGACATAATCCGCCATCGACTTTCCTGTCGCGTTCAAGCGATTGACAGTAGGGATCCAGTGCCATCTCTCTTCCTGTGTCGAGCACGCCATGTATAAATGGCCTGTTGGCTGGTGTAGCACGAGTTCTGTATAATGAAACTTAAGCATTTTCATTTCGCGAACCAAACAATACACCGCTTACTTTCACAAGCCTCCACTTCCTTGTAGACCTTACATTTTGTGTTCCCGACTGGTTCTATGACACGACCCTCCCCGAGAACAATAAGTTTAGGTTTTAGGCTTATTTGGTAAAATCCAGCCAGTATTGCTGCCAATGCGGCAACGATGGTGAGTATCAGTCTCGTCATGGTAGTTGGGTGACTAGAGGGCGACAAAAATCATCAGATATTTAGGCATAGATATATATTGCGTTGAACGGCTATACCTGTACCCGACTCGGAGCCCTGGTCAGGTGCCACCGTGCCAACGATGATACTATACTTATCACGTTAAGCCGTGGAAGAGATAGCCGCTGGAACTTCAAGTTGAGTTTTCTCATCCGTAGATTTTAATCTCTGCATTACGGTTGCAACTGTTAGCTTGCAAAAGACGATGAAAGTGTACACGTTCGCTGCCAGCTGGCAGCAGTGCTAGCAACTTCAAGCCTGAGAAAGCGTGGGTCCATGATTACCGAGGAACTTCACCTTCACAGTCACTGTGCGCACTCGGCCGTACTTACACGTTGTCCTGACCCATAGAAAAAAGCATTGACAATCTAAAAACGAAAAAAGGAACTGGATGTGAGCTCTATACGAATTTTGTTGTCTTAAGGGAGGACATTAACTGTAATCTAAACAGCTATCCGTGGTCAATCTGATCAATCAAGCAGAAACTAAGACCTATGATGGAAGAGCCATTGCACCCCGTACGCCTTGCAAAGAAAACGTTACGCTGGAAATCGTGGAGAAAATTACACTGAAATTTGTGGCTGAAAGTCATCAGTACAAGTTAGACCGAAGGAAAGTTGCTACATCTGCACGACATCATGATGCGAAGGGCCTCTCGCTCGCTTCAGTACTACGAGCTGGGAGGCGCATCACCTCTTGGCAACATGTTAAAGAGTGCAACACACCCTTCGATACACTGCCAGTGGCAAGTCATCTAATGCCTTAGCGTTCGGAAGGAAGAAAAGGTTCCATTGAGGACACTCTCCTTGGTTCATCGCTTTTCTATCGGCCCTCGCTTAGGAATCTTACAGGTGCCCATTACAAGCAACGAAAGCACACATGCTCGTTTGTCTTCGAATTCCTCTGCTTGCATACCTGACTTGTCGATTTGATTCAAAACAGCTGTGTTACGAGAAGCTATTCACCGCCTCCCGGGGGTACGGTCGATATCTACCCACATAACTGTCGACAAAGGCAATCACACGAATGACAAGTGCATACCCCATATTCTGGCGTAGTACGGGCAATGAGTCATGCCTGCTAAGAGAAGGATAAGGCTACGCGCCTAACAACTTATTATACAATTGTTTTGGACAATACAATTGGTGGTAAGAAACTGATGATACATAGATCAAGCACCGGTCGCGGTAGTCTTGCTCGACGACCCGGGAGAGCACCAGGTCTTGTGACGAGCCTCCCAGTCATCTTTCTGGCATTGAGCGGAACAATAATACACCGACTGGCAGGTGTGTGGAAGGAGTGCGATGGAAATGGTCAACCGTTTGTATGAGGGATAGAATCCGAGTTTACTTACTTTGCATCGTTTGCAGTGGGAAGATTTGGTCAAATTGAGAAAGTCTCCCTTCGTGTCGTGCTTTAAGTAGCAAAAGGTTTTGCTGGTGAGCGAAGTCTGATGTTCCGGGACGGTAGAATATACTTACTTGAATGTTTGCACAGCGCAGTTTGCCCTTTCCGCACGAGAGCCTGATCTTCTTCGCGCCTTTCATGTCGCCCCGAGCTTCAGCAACTTGCGCCAAATGTTCACGCACAGTGGCACAGTCGTATTCTTGATTCGGATGATATGTATGGTTTTTATGGATGTCAAGGGAGGTCTTGAACGTCTGCTCGGCCTCGTCGAGCTTTCCGATCTTAAGCTGCAATTCGCCGAGAATGGTGTACAGGACGGCTACGGTGTAATGCCGTGCCCCTACTTCTAATTCGTTGCGTTTGATATATGCCTTGAAACGTTCTTCGTCCTCGGCTTCTAGGGCGTTGGGCTCCTTGTCTTCGACCTCCTCCCCCCTTCTGATCTCCTCGTCCTCGTCCTCCTCGCTTTCTTCCTCCTCATCTGAATCTCTTTGCGACATGAGATAATGCAAAACGTCTTCCCGCGAATACAATTTGCCATTCACCACGCCATAAGAAGCGAATCCATCAGGCAGTGACATGGTAGATGTAGAGGTGATGAGTAAAGAACGAACTGCTGAAACCTACAGATGAGGTCTCGGATATGAAATAGTGTAAATGTCTCGGATTTATCCGACACGAGATACTGTAGTAAGACTGAAATAAACATGATTCTTCATGAGCGATCGGCTCTCCGACATGTAACTCGGGATGTTCATCTGGCTATTCACTTGTGCATGTATATCGCATTTCTTTGCGTGTCTGCCACTACTGGTTTGCAAGTCCGAGAATTTTTGAGAGGTAAAACATTTTTTCATTCACTATACCATAACAAGACACAGCTGGCACCGATGCTACTAAAGTACGAATGAGAGATCATCAATCATGCACGAAAAGGGTGAAAGAAAAGCTCAAAAGAGTCGTACAAAGAGCAAAGCTACAGTGGGTGAGATGAGTGGTAAAAGAAAAAAAGGGGACAAACGGTAGAAATGACAAAAACAATAAAAAGGGTGAGACTGGGGAGGATGGGGGGAAGAATCAACTTTACCACAAACACAAAGGAATAAAAGAATGCACAAAAAGAATGTAGTCAAGTGTACATAAGAAAGAGTAGAAGAGGAGTGCAACATTGTGAATGACGACAGATTGACGGACGAGAGCAAAATAGTGTATACTTATGTTCGACGGATAATGTACACCGGATTTAAGGATAGCGACGTACAACAAGGAGCTCAATTACCGATTACTTGATGGGAAAGTCGGTGGTGGGTGAGCGGGTGTGTCTTTTGGAGGCTTAACCCGGAACTCGCTAAGAATGCACACATGGCTAATTGAATCATCAAGGTAAGTATCGCAACAATGTGTAATAACGAGCAAAGTAACTCACTCTGACGGGAAGTGCGCATTCGGGAATCCCACCACTTTGCTCAGGTAATCTTTGTCTATATCACCCAACAGACCCGTCACCGTCAAGTTGTTGCTCGAGTACCAGATGTAGTCGATCGCGCCTTGGAAACTCGGTACATAGTTCGTGACCGACAGCTCGCCAATACCAGCGTATGCACTCTTCAGACCGAGTCGATGACGCATACCTTCAGACGTGTAAACTCCATACGTATGCTGCATAAAGTCAGCGTGGTCGGCTGGTACAGATCCGTTCGCCAGGTACTCGTAGACACCGCTTTCCGGTACACTGTTGAAGTCACCGCAGATGATGGTAGGGATTTTCGTCCCATCACTGTAATGCGGCAGTGGTTTCGAATTTGTTGAGTCGGTTTTGTCTCCCGGCTGCGGGGGTCGCGGCGGATACCGAGCAAACTGGGCGGCTATTTTCTCAATCTCGTCAACGAGTAGAGCCACTTGGACGAGTTTGACATCGCGATACTGGGGATCCCAGAAAATGTGCGTTTGCGCTAGTACAACTCGAGATCCTGTTATCCGGTTTTCGAACAGCGTGACAACGGCGATGTCATCACGAAGCAATACCCGGTTGAACATATCATCCGTCTTCTTGAAGTCCGGACGCTGCATCGCCACCCGGCGGAAGTCGATGAGGTGCTTCTCAACTAATTGGTATCTTTGAGGGCACAAAAGTCAAAACATGACTAGGCAGCACATAAATCGATTACTCACTTGGATGACCTGTAGAACGTCGCACATCCATCTACCAATTTCCGCTGAGACTCTTCCATCGTGTTCGCCCTTGACTTTGGCCAATAAACACCTTCGTATCCTTGCTCAGATAAGTGCTGTAAGAAGTAGTCTTCGTACTGCGCTATATCTACTTCTTGTAGGCAAAGGAAATCTGCGTCGTGGTTCATCACTTCCGTGAGGATTAGTTCTTTACGGTAATCCCAAGTGAGAGCCCAGCTCGGCGTATATCCATATAACCGCTCCGTCGCACAACGTTCGCATAGGATGTTATAGCAAAGCACGCTAAATTTCTCGGTGTTTGGATCCGCATCCTGTGCCTTACGCTCAGCCTCAGTTTGCTGGTGTAGCCATTGGCGCGAAGGAGGTGGTGGTAGCACGGGACATCGATCACGCAAATATGCGATTAGCGCCTGCGTTCCATCCCGCTGCACGACGCTTTTGAAAGTAGCATCCATCGGATTTCCCTCAATGCCGAGTGTCCGTAGCTGATGTAGGGTTCCAAGTTCGTAAGGTAGAGTTGTGAGTTGATTGTCAAAAAGGTAAAGCTCCTTTAAGTTTGTGAGCAAACCCAGCTCGGGAGGGATAGTCAAAAGAGAGTTTCCGGATAGATCCAGCAATTCGAGATACTTGAGCTGCTGAATCTCCGGAGGAATGACAGTGAGGGCATTGTGGTTGAGGTAAAGATTCTGTAGGAAAGTGAACGACCAAAGGCCAGAGTTACGCGGAAGGTTCTTCAAGCTGATGCCTCCCATATCCAAGGAGTTCCATGAGTACTCGACCTGGTGAGTCGCTGTAGGTCGTGGAGCGACAGCAACGGGAGCGGCTGTAGATGAAGGGTGGTTTTCAGGAGTTCCATCCGGACTTCCCGTCTCTGACCCATTTCCAACCTCCTTCTGGTTCGGTTCAGTGGCTAGCTTTACACGATTGGGGTCTGTAATCGTTATCGCAGCTTTCGCTGTTGGTCGAGCAGCAAGTGCACTTTGCCGCGCTCGATGAAAGGGCGACCGAGAAGCTCGAACCATCTGTAGAAAGAAGAAGGGGTCAATAGTTATATTATAAGACGGACAGCGGCTTCTCTCCAAGCCACGAGATACCAGTATACCCTCTGTCAACCGCAGTAGGCTATGCGGCGTTAACTCTAGGGCACCCTTGATTTCGTGGCAAGAGATGGAATCTGAACAGTCGCAAGAGAAAGAACGTACATCACATTTTAGCAGCTGCTGTTGCCAATGCTGCGATATGACCTGTCCTGCCGAGGCTGATGGGCTTGACTGAGCCAATCCGTGTTGAGGTTGGTGTATAACTCCGTTTGGGGGTGACGAATAGTTGGTAAGGGAGTTTTGGTGATGGTGTTGAGTCTGCAGGGGAGGGTGCGAGGTCATTCCATTAGACGGGTGATGTTGCTGCATATTCGGCACATTATAGAGAGTGTAAGAGGAGGGACCATGGTGTTGCTGCATAACCCCGTTCGACGCGCCGCCGCCGAGGGCGTGATGATGAGCACGGGACCATACATCGTGATGATTGGAAAGTTTGTGTGTGATCGCCGGCGAGCTCTGTGGGGGCGGGTTGAAGTACATCGCAGGTGCCGAGCATTGAGCGGAACAGAGGTGACGGCGAGATAGTCGGTTCTACCAGACGCAGTTTAACCCTGAGTTCCTCTCGCTGCTCAACGTCGTCGTTCACAGAAAGAATCGAAGGAGTGACAGACACCAAACTTATATACGCTGTGTGCGGTATTAGTGTTGTCGACGAAGGCCACCACGACGACAGGGCTCACCTAGAACAATGCAGGAGGTAGGTGACCGATGCTGACGACGACGAATGACTTCAAGGCGCTTATTTACACTTGTTTTGCTCCGCTGTCACTGCCTCTTGGAATTCCCCTTCGTTTCTTCTTCTTTTGTTCTCTACACTCGACTACCTCGCATTTTATAGGTTCTTCAAGGCGGCCGCATAATATGCTCGCATGTATCTTGGGGATAAGGTGCGCGTGCAAATAACCTTTGGAATCTCACTATAGGACTGAGTTCCATAGATCTGATCAAGACTTTATGCACTTTAACTAGCCCACTTTATCTCTTCATGAGGGAGCAGCCCATCTCGACACTAATTTTCGCTTGAACTCGATAAACTCGCTATCCATTAACGTTGACTGTCGGCCAACAAACCCGCCCACGTAATAGCCATTCATTTCATCATATCTCAAGATCCATGCTTTAACCCTACATTAAATAAATATGCGATCGTAAGTCTATAGTGCAGTCGCGTCGCCCCTTTTCCTCTGTTCAAATCATGCAAGAGTTTTGGGAAGACCTTCAGGTCCAAGAAGTGCTTCCTCAGGCCCTAATTTCCTTGGTCCGTCGCCAACACGGGTGTGGATCAGGCTCTTCACAGCTCCGATGTCGAACTTTTTCGCAACATTGTCGTTGAAACCTGCTGGAGTCTTGCCTTGTGCCTGCGAATCGGCGAAGAGACCGAACACATCCTTGAACGGCTCTTCCTGGGGGAAGTATGCAAGGATGAGCTCGACAATCTCGCGCAAATTCTCCTTCGGAGCGTAGATGACTGCATTCGGACCGGCGTCGTAAGTATATGCTGCCTTGTAGCCCTTGCCCGCCTCGACGCTCAAGCGGTTGAGCTCAACAATAAGCGCCACGATCGCCCGGCTCACGTCGTTCATGTAGAAGATCGGGGGTTCTGTGTCCAATGCAACAGCGTGGAATTGGTTAGAGTCCGCCATCGTGAGGCGAGCAAACGAATCGAAGTCCTTTTTCCGAATGGCCTCGGAAATGTCCTTCATGCGTTGAGGGACAACCTCTTTGATACGGTGTTGAAGGAGGGGCGAAGTCTCAACGGTGCGCTGCATACCCGACGTCGAGGATGTGCCCTTCTTGACGTCCGACACGACACAGATGAGAGCGTGCATGTCTGGCCAGTGCTCGCGGGGCGCAATTTCGACCGCGAACGAGTCTGAACCATCAGCCTTAGAGCCCATTTCCCATGCGACGTAGCCGCCGAACAAGGATCGACAGGCAGATCCGGAACCTTGGCGCGCAATTAGGGAGAGTTCGGAAGGGCTTGCGGGCAGTTCATAGAGCAATGCAAGGGATGAAACGAGTGCCGCGAACCCGGCAGCCGAGGATGCAAGGCCGGCGGCGGTCGGGAAGTTGTTATGGGAGCATATATGAACGAAGTACTCGGAGAGCTGTTTGATCGAATGTTTAGCTATGAACATAATGATAACAATGGTACTAACCCTCGGAACACCGTCTTTCTTCTCAACCTCTTTGCGCAGACGCTTCATCTCTGAGATGCAAGTCGCAAGTCTACCACCTTCCTTGATTTCCTCCTCCTTGCCATTTAACCATAACCTATCTTTCGTGAATGACGGGTCCGCGCGCGAGGTGGTCGTTGAACGTAGATGATCCTGGTCCAATGTAACAGAAAGCGAGGAGTTGGTCGGCAAGATCAGTTTCGTGTCGCGCTTGCCCCAGTATCTGTAGAGATTGCCGGCAATAATTAGGTTGACTGCATATACGTATGGATCGATAAAGCATCACACATACTTGATACATGCAATGTTTACAGGTGCAGATGCTGTTGCTTGGTACACCATTGTGACTTTACTTCAACGAGCAATCGTCTACAATCGATAGAAGAGAGGAATGAGAAGAGGGGGAGGAGCTAGGAGGGGGCGTTGGGGGAAACGTACGAGGCATGATCACATTTTTAGTTTAAAAGAGAGGAAGTCGCGCGTCTTTAGCTTTAACCCTAGGTTTCTCACGCTTTCAAAGGGGTAGAAATCCAGGCTCACATTCATAGCCTTTCGCTCTCTTTTGCGGCCGCGAAACTCCTGCCTTTTGATTCTACTCTCAACTTTCTTTCCCTGCGCTAGGTTAATATTCGTTTTCGTCTACTTCAATGGTGACTCTGAAGAGAATTGTTACTTTCTATCTTGAGTCCGATAATCACGGCTGGGGTGCGAGAGATGCTATAAACCCGGGGCTGACAGCATCGCAGGACCGAATGTTGGCTTTGGCGTTCAAACCTATCCGGAGTGAGTCGGACTCTGACGGTGATTGATCTGCTGCTACTTGGGGTCCCGAGAAACTTGGGGTGCGAGGTCAACATCAAATACTTGGGGGGACGGTCTCCGAATGTATGCCCCAAGTCGAACAATCCTCACATCAATCAGTAGTGCACTCGATCATTCGGCCATTTCATTCAAGGATTCGGTAGAAAGTTATCGTTAGTTCAAGAACGAGCCCAGAATTACGCCAAACGTATGTGGACAGAAGGTAGGTAAGCGATAACGGCTTGAATGTCCGAGAGCCGGGTCACTGTCGACTTCGGTCAACTTTTGGCCTGGAACAGTACTGTTAATAAATGACTTCTTGTAGTATGGCTCTACATTGCGTATATCAGAGACATTGTAATAGTTGACAACAGTGTTTGTTCGTACCTCACTTTATAATCGCGGTCTGGCCAATTCGTTCTGGATCGGATGGCCTCTGTAGCTTCGCTCACATGCAGCCTGATACATAGATATATGTCTGTAAATTTATGCCACACCGTGCAAATCCATTGATAGTGAAAGCTTTTCAGACTGATATCCTGATATACACTGCCTGTCTCGCGGACGAGGAAGTTAATGTTCACAGAGATTGAAGACTCCAGAGAAAAGATATTCAACCTCTTCTGCCCCTTCCATCAGCGCCGTCCTTTCTTTCATAAGGTCAATCCTTAACGCCTTCGCTTCACGTTCATCCATTAACCCCGAGTCGTTCTCGATCATACTGAGAATTTCCTTAGGAAGTCGGCGTACGGGTGCGTTCGCGTCGGTGGTGTCGAGCGCTTGAGTTGCCCATGAAGCCTGTTGAGGTGGTATGTGTGTCGTGCTTGGGATCGGGGGGATCGATGGGTCGACGAGAAAGAGCGCAAGGATCTTGCGATGACCCGGTTCTGTAGGATCCGCAAGCTTGAAGGGTGAAACACGATGCTGATAGACATTCGGAAAAGCAATGCACCGCCCTTCACGTGTCTCAGTAGCCCCAACGACGTTGTTTAGTCTCGTACTAGTGTCACTGGGAAGGGTTCTCCTCGTTAACGATGTATGATCAGGACAGAGCCTTGTACAGTACGCACTGGATGCCCTTAGCCATTCCCCAAGTCAATTCGTGTGCATGATGATCATAAAGATCTACTTCAATCGTCCGTCCAATCTCGGGCTCATCTACAGCGATACGAAATGCAAGTTCACTAGATGTAATGTTCCTGCGGTGAGTTAGTAAGCTTTCGTACGAAAGAATAAGAAGCAGACCTACTTCTGGGCATAGTAGTAAATACCTGAGGCAACTATGTGTTCGTTTTCCATGCCCTCAATATGCCACGATCCACCCTTGTATTGTGGCTTTTCTGGTGTCTAAGATAGATCTCGGAGGTAAACAACCATGCCACAACATGTAAATAATAGAATAATACCAAATGAATATTTGCGAGCTTTACAATGATCTGAAGTGTCTTTCCATGAAGCGATATGCTCACACCACGATCTTCTATCCCACCAGGATACCCATGCTCTGGGACATCGGGGAGGGCGACAATCTTGTCAGTTCCCCATACATTGTTGTAGTATTCTTCGACACGATCCCAGTAAGTCATTCCCTCCGCTTGCTCCCCATCCACATCGTCTTCCGCGTTCGAATTTTCTTCTCTAGCCCCCTTGATTTCCTCCCGTGGAAATTTGGGATCGATCTCTCTTATATGCTGATACGAATCCGGTATCCTCGTCGGCAATTCTTCAAACAAGTCAGTAATAACTCGTTCCCATAGTGGTATGAAGCATTTAATCACGCCTTCCACGCATCTGTAGAGGCCCTCATGCGATGCATGCAAGTTATTGATATATCCGAGAGCTTTCACATCACCAGTTTCATCTACCCGAAAGTCCGTGGGTAGCCACTGAAATTTGTCGGAACGATATCGAAATTCATAAAATCTGCCCTTTTGCGGGAAAGGACATGCAATGGGTGCGATAGGTCCATCTAGTTCCGGATAGTGACCAAGTGTACGCCCGTATACAACAGGATAAAGGGATGGATGCACAAGGTCTAGCACTTGATCGTCTGAGTTTGGATGCCAATCTTTCTTGTTTTCCCCAATTTCTTCCAGGTGACGAACTTCATCGATCAAATTAGTACGCAAAGATTATGGATCAAGGTGTCTGAATGCCAAACGCCATCGAAGCATGACACCTGAGACAATAAGTTAAACAAATGCTAAAAAAAAGGTGTCTAATAACCACGTACCTGAATACCAGTAGCTCCATCTCTCAGCTTCGCATAACCATCGAGCTCATCAAGAATATAATCGACTTGTTTCTCGGAAAGTGCCACTTCGATTGGTTCTCTATAATCTGGAAAAATGTATTGATCTCGCTCCTCATACGGAACAAGCATGTTCGCCGCCCAAATCCACGCAAACTTTTGCTCGAGTGCTTCAGTTTTCCATTTGGCACGGATGCTTGCGTCCTTGTACTTGAGCCACCAGTCAGGCTTTGCGCGGATGCTGGCCGAGAGCTTGACCATCGCCAACTCTTTCAACTGTTGCTAATCTTTGAGGACCTGCAGAATATTCAACCGCAACCGCAAAGACGCATCAGACTCACTGTACGCGGTTCTGGAATGTCATAAGTTTCATCGTTGAAAATGCTAGGTATGGCTTCTGGGAAGCCATTGTGCTCCTCCATGCTCTAGTACGAGAACGAGAATTGGACAGGGAGATGTAGTGTTGAGGATGGTTGGAGGACATCACGGTCATGAATATATACAAAAACCAGAGTTTAAGGGAACAGTAGCCTGGACGCCCTGCCAAGTGCACCGGGATGGCCGCAAGCACAGCCACTCCAGCAACTTGGACTGAACAGCATCAAATCACGGTACCAAATCGTAGTCGATGCATGTTGAGGAATGATGTCTATGTAGAAGTAGTCATATTGGTTAGCACTCAGATGAGCTCCGCAAAGAAAAAGTGAGGTGTTTGGCTTGGGAACGGGGATGACACGGACCTCAGCTTCCTAACGACTTGCAAGGACCGTTGTGTCAGTCAGTAGGTCGGTGCGTTGAAAAGTGGCATATACTGGAAAAGACATGTTTATAGAATGGATGAAAGACAGGTAAGTGTCTATTTCATATGTACATCGTTGACACGGAGTCACTGAGTCTGCACGCCAGTGAGTGCCAGTGGTACAAATAACACGTAAATAACGCGCTTTCATTCATTATGTAAGATATTTGACTCTTTCTTTACGCCCGTAATCATTCGGTGGTGCGCTACTCTATTCTTGAAGCAACCTGTCCTTGCGACGCAAAGGCTTGCTTCACACATGCGAGTCCTATGCGTCGCGGAGAAACCTTCAATTGCTAGGTCTATTACAGGTATTTTGTCTGGTGGCCAATATGACACAGTATGCACTCGTTCAGCCGCCTTTCATATCAGCATACTAATAATACGAACTAGCGCAATACTCGAAATAAGTTCATCAAGAACTTCGAATTCAACTACCCTCAGACCAATGCACTTTTCACCGTAACGTCTGTCTCTGGGCATCTTATGGAGCATGACTTCCCGCCAAACTACAAAGGCTGGCATTCTTGCGATCCGTATGCGCTCTTCGATGCCCCAGTGGAAGCAAGGGTTGCGCAATCGTCGAAGACAATTGAAGATAACCTCAAGACTGAGTCAAGACGAGCAGACATGCTGATGATATGGACGGATTGCGATCGCGAGGGGGAAAACATCGGTGCAGAAGTTGCGAATATTTGTAGGAGAGCGAACCCACGGATAAGAGTGAAGAGGGCCAGGTTTAGCGCTATTATACCTCAGTAAGTCATTTGCTTAACTAAAGCTGAAGTTCGATATAGAGGAGAGATTGTAGGCAAATTCATAACGCGGCACAACATCCCATCGAACTTGACCAAGCTCAAGCTGACGCAGTTGAAGCTCGTACCATACTCGATCTCCGACTTGGTGCGGCATTTACACGGATGCAGACATTGGCCCTCCAAGGCCGGTTTGCACAAATGCAAGAAGGGGGTCCTATTTCTTATGGACCTTGCCAGTTTCCGACTCTCGGTTTTGTTGTCTCGAGATATGAGCAAGTCAAGTCATTCCTACCGGAAACATTCTGGTATATCTTTCTGTCGCTATCCCGCCCTTCCTCCCCGAAGAAGCCCATATCAAGCGGAAGGAAGAAAAAGAAGGACGAGGATGACGAGACCACGGAGTTCTCCTGGAAGAGAGTTCGCCTTTTTGACTTCGAGGCATCGCTGGCAATCTATGAGACCGTACTCGAAAACCCATCTGCGAGGGTGACAAAGAAGACAGATAAAGGAACAAAGAAATGGTGAATATGCTTCCTTACTCTAGAATTCCCTGCTAATATTACTTGATGATAGGAAGCCTCTGCCCCTAACAACCGTCGAGCTTCAAAAGGCTGGGTCTAGGCTGCTCAGACTTGCTCCGAAGAAGGTTCTCGATGTAAAGTAATTTAACTCACGACACTAGCAATATCCTCCTGACATTCAATAGGTCGCCGAGAAACTGTACCAACAGGGCTTTTTGTCCTACCCTCGCACCGAGACAGACCAATATGATCCTCAGTTTGACTTCTTGTCACTGATCGGAAAGCAGACGGTCGATCCTAATTGGGGCGCATTCGCCGCTCAGTCAGTAAATCTTACTTGTGAAAGGCATTTTTAGAACACTAAGCAATTCCACACTCAGGCTCCATCAAGGTGGATTCAACAGGCCTCGAAACGGAAAGAAGAATGACAAAGCCCATCCTCCTATTCATCCTACGCAATACGCAGGGAATCTTGCCGGTGACGAAAAAAAAGTATATGAATTTGTCACCCGTCGATTTTTAGCTTCTTGTTCAAAAGATGCTGAAGGACAAGAGACATCAATAGAAGTTCTGTGTGGAGGAGAGTATTTCTCCGCGAGTGGTTGGTCATCATTCCGAGTTGTTTGCACCAAATACTGAATTGGTCTACCAGGTCTAATTGTACTCGAGAGGAACTATCTCGAGGTCTATCCTTACGACAAATGGGCGGGCAAATATCTCCCAGACTTCTTCGAAGGCGAAGAGTTCATGCCGTCTGTATGTGAATTGCGAGACGGACAGACAACCAGTCCTTCGTTTTTAACAGAAGCTGACCTTGTTGGCCTCATGGATAAGAACGGGATTGGTAAGATGGCATTTACAAGTTCTCGATGATAATTATCTTATTTGCTTTAGGGACGGACGCAACGATTGCACAGCATATCCAAACCGTCATCGATCGAGGTTACGTCCTTGAGAGAATGGAAGGCCAGATAAAATATCTAGTTCCGTCAACACTTGGCGTGGGCTTAATCGAAGGTTACAATGAGATTGGCTTCGATAAAAGCCTGAGTAAGCCTCAATTACGCCGCGATGTGAGTCTACAGTGCAGCTTCATTTCGCAATTTGGTTCGATAATTGCTTTCTCAGACTGAAAGAAGCATGGTGGAAGTTTGTGAGCGAACAAAGACTAAGGAAGACATGTTAGAACAGAGCATAAACCAGTATAAGGAAGTATTCGTAAAGGCAAATCGGGAATTCCACAAGGTTATCTCGGTAAGCTTTTTACAAGTTCTATACGGAAGAATCGCTGAGGAGAGTATAGAGTGTTAGCAGGTACGTTGAAGGTGGCCCGGGAGCAGGACCCAATCAGGGTCAGCCTGAAGGAAATGTCGGAAGGGGCGGCGCCGGTGGAAGAGGTGGCCCTGGTGCTGGTGGAGGAAGAGGGCCCGGTGGCGGAGGAGGACCGGGCGGCGGCGGAGGACCGGGAGGGAGAGGCGGTGGTGGTGGGACTGGTGGTGCACCTCCTGGCCCTCGAGGTAACGGAGGCCAAGGGTTTGCTCCACCAGGTACTGGCACTGGTACTCGGGGGAATGTGATTACACCTTTGTTTATCGAGGATGACGATGGTAAGACTTTTCGTCCTTTCCCCCCACCGCGATTTCATGTTTCCTTTTTATAGATATATCCGACTTCAATGAGCCTACTCTCGCCCCTCAAGCTCGTGCGACTCCTGTTACTCGTCCTGCACCATCCGCGCCTCCTCCGATTCGTCCTGCGCCTCCTCCACAAACTCGAACGAGGGCTCAACCAGTACCTGCTGCTTCCACGGCATCTGTAGAAGTAAAATGTCGGTGCAACATGCCAGCAGGCGAACGAACCGTTGTCAAGGAGGGTCCGAATAAAGGTCGGCGTTTCTGGACTTGTAGCAACTCTGGGCAGTGCGACTTCTTTGAGTGGATGGATGGGCCATCGTCTGGATCATCATTACTGCGGGATGCTGCTCTGAATATAGCCCCACAGAAGACGCCAACTGGCCGATCGGTGAGACTCTAAATTGTCAAAAGCAGGATTTCAGCTAAATGGTAATCAGCAGTACTCTGATACCTCTGCTATGTATAAAGACATACATGATGTGCGGAGATGCAAGTGTGATATGACGGCCGTGCAGAAAACCGTGGTGAAAGAGGGCCCGAATCAAGGGCGCAAGTTTTGGGTCTGTCCGAATTGCGAGAAAGCCCGATGTGGATTCTTTGAATGGGATGATGATCCCGCTTCGACCCTGGCCAGATCACCTGCTGTAAATTCCAACTCGCATACTTCTGGGTCAAGCCAGCAAGGAGAATGTTATAAGGTAAGCTTCACTTTTCAACGCTACGCCCCTATATTACCCATTGATATTCGCATATAGTGTGGACAACAAGGTCACTGGGCGAGCTGTAAGCTGAGCATATATCTTGTTGTGACCACGTCTTTATTTCCCTCTCATTAGCTTGTACGAGTTCGGCTCAGAATGGAGGGAAGAGATCGATGAGCATGAACTCGTCTGCTGCAGCGACCTCGTCGACCACTTCTTGCTTCAAATGTGGACAGGAAGGACATTACAGCAGCTGTAAGTACTATCTTTTCAATCATATATATCTCTGACCAAAGTCTTTATAATTCCCTATCAGCATGTACGAGTAATGCGAAGAGCACAAGTCGAACCAAAGATACACCTTCTTACGGCTCATGCTTTAAGTGTGGACAAGAGGGACACTTTAGTAACGGTGATATAATCCCACACTGATATCTCTGATAAAATGCTAACTCAAAGCACTGTACTAGCTTGTCCAAATGGCGAAGGCGGACAAAAACTGAAGGGTCGCACGCAGTCAAAGCGAGGGAGGGGGAAAGGATCTCAAACGCGGGGCACCTCGAGGTCGAAAAGCAAGTCCAGATTCGCTGCAGCAGATGGGTATTGAGATAATATCTTTGAAGGTCCTAATACTGTATATCATTGTAAATGTTTGTGTGTATTATACTTTTGGACTAGGAATTAGGACAGTATACCGTACTTATCCGAGTCCAAGAATGGAAATGGGGCCGTGTTTGGTTCTGAGCTCTGGTTTGCCACTGCCTTCCTACCAACATCTCTACTGGGGTCTGCACTTACAACATTCATCTGTGCATTCTCTCTGCGGCATGTACGAACCTATAAGAGGTGGTACTCGTGGTGGCCAGGCAGAATTCAAATGGACCGATGTATCCGCTGACAAGGATAGAGAAGCAAGTTCTTCCGCCATTGCTCATAACCACTCTTTTTGACCGCTTGTTTATAGCATTATCTCGGACATAGTATCAACGCCCCAACAGGAAGATGGCAGAAGAATAAGGATATCCACTGGTATAATAGAGATGGCAAACAAACGGAGAGCGAGAGGCAAGCTGAGATCAGGAGAATCAAGGAGGCTGAAGAAGAGGCCATATCAATAGCACTGTGAGCACTATCGGCAGTGCAGTGCGTTCTGGCTCCATTTACTAACTTTCACAGAGGTTTTGCTCCGGCGAAAAAAGGTGTCGATGTATCGGTGGGTGAAGGGGAGGTTTCGGGCAACCAGTTGTCCCCATCTCCCGCGGACGAAGCCAAGCAAAAGGAGAAAGAGGAAAGGAAACTGAGGAAGTTGGAGAAGAAGGCTAGGAAAGCCGAAAAGAAGGCACGAAAGGAGGAAAAGCGAAGTCGGCGGAGGGAGGATTCTGACTCTGAACACGATCACCATTCACGGGGCGAGAACCAAAGAGGACGGTCGCGTTCTCGGTCCCCACACTTGCGAAGGCGCTCAATTGACGAAGGCCGTTTCATCGCGGGACGTCGATCGGCATCGCCCAGGCGAGACCGACATCGTTCGCGTACTCCCCCCCATAACAGCTATGCTAATAGAGAAACAGAACGGTGGGATAGGCGAGGGTGGGACGAAGGGGCAAGACGGGATGATACCAGTGCTTTCAGGCAACGATGAGTTCCTATTGAAAGTACACAGTGGTAACTTAAAATCAAATGTTTCCCGACGTTAATGCTTATTTACTCTTGTGTTTGGAACAGGCGAATCAAATAATTATTGCCGAATAGCTCGTTCAAGTTATGGGGTCTAACCGGGTGTATTCTATGTATGTATGTTACTTATTTCTCCTCGGCTTTCACATTCTTTTCCTCGGATATAGTGTCTGCCTTTGTATGGTTAAGGCAAGGTGCGTGTTTAACCGTCGAACGCCAGAAAATGACCCGACACATACATACATTATCTTGCGTATATTCATATTGTAGAGACGCGCCTGCTGCGCTTTCGCGCGTTCCCTTAACCCGACACCACGCCGTCGGGTAGACTCTTGATGACGCGGTGAATCTCTGGGGCACGGAGTTTTGGTATAGGCGTTAAAGCCAACGCTTCTGAATTGAATTGCCTTCCGACGGCGAAGCACCATCCATCGCGAAGAAGATAGGCTTCATGGGAGTTTATATGACTTTCGCTATAACTGTTCAACCTGGTCGGAAATCTCCTGTATCTGACTCTACAGAAGTAAATCTCTGGGTGAATGTCAGTTCTCGCCAAACAATTCACATCCTACGAAACGGCAATGTCTACAAGGAGTTCGACCAAGCTTCATGTAGACCTCTGATGTCATCGGACATTGGATGCTCTCCTTCATTTCGTCATCTCGGTCAGCATCCTGTAAACCTGTATGATTTTCAAGATGCTCTATACATCTATCGCGTTTCCCTGCTATGCAATGTCTACTGAATTCTACCCCATGGGAATAATTATCTCAAGCCGGGGACGTGTCAGACTCTACCATCTACTGGCGATCAATTCTCAGATTTCAGACCGCCGCGGCTTCGACCACCCTTCTCTTTAATGTGTCTAGACGATGCCGAGCACTGAAGTTCAGGAACCTAATCTCCTCCGACTCCGTTCAATGATGAGACTGGTATGTATACAGCTTGATGGAGGCTTGTTAACGTGCGCTGATGGTGCACCCGTTCATAATAGGGTATTCTCAGGGTTAGTCTGATAAAAAGCATCAATACCCTTCCTAGAAACCTTGCTTCCCTACCGATCGGTGGGTAGCTACTCTTCTCATCTTCCCTGAACTAACCCCAAGCCCATGATGTACAGGAACTCAACCTTGTATGCTTCAGTCGGCTGGCTGGCGCAAAACTGTTAGGTCATAGGTTCGAATAACTTGCAGTAGTGTCACGACCGCGACGAATCTGCAAAGGAATGTTGCCGTTTGCTTGTCCACTCAAGCATTATTCTCTCAGCGGTTTCTTTCTTATAGGAAAGAGCTACTGAATGGAGATTCACGATCATAGCGGGAGCCCTATCCTATGTACTTAATTATGGGAATTGACTCTCGGAGGGAATAACCCGTTAGTTCCGGGATCAGGCAAGCGTGGCGCTATAGAGAATGTTGATCAAGGTCTTGCTGCTGAGAGCAGGGCGGAAAGCGTCGCCCGTTGATCTCATTTTCTCCGAACCGGTCCGTCTTGAGCTTCTAAAGCCACCGCGACTATGTTCGCGTACGAACAATGCATTCTGGCAGCCAGGTCGACATCGCCAACCGTGAACAAAATATTTCTGCATGCGCATGCGAAGAATGGTGAGATACTCTGGTCGAAGCCTTGCTACTCACCCGCACCGCTTGCCGTCTGGTAGAATGTCATTCTGGCACATTGTCCCTCGAATGGTCTGTGTATGTAAGTAACCCCATTTCAGCGATGCGGCTTTTGTGTCTGTCATGAGAGGAAATGACCTAGGTTGGTAAAGGTTCGTCAGGTCGCTTGCCTCCTCTTTCAAGTTGATCTTTGATTTGTATGTATGTATAGCGTTTCGTTTATCCGGCCACCAGATGAGAGCTACAGTTTTTCTTGCGTGATTGTCGCCTATTGTTGGACATGTGGAGTCAATGAGGTTTTGCGACTTTACTTGGCACATCTTGATATCCATGATCGACTAATGCAAACGCTAAGCCGTTGACGGACTTGATGATTGTTACGCACCAAACTTCATCCTGCAATCTGATGTTCTGTACGATCGGGGTCAAGCTGCAGCCGTATTCTATTATTAAGGCTGTTCCTGACCATCATCTACATGCCAGTGGCCTCCGCGAAACCTCATTTGTGTGAGCCTGTATTATTCGACATTAAAGCAGATAGCTAGTACACTGATTGAATGTCATTAGCTCACTAGGGTCATCCTCCATCGGACAGGTGTGATGTCTGCCGCCGCTGCGTAACCAATCGCGTAACCGAAGCTTGGAGATTGTCCTCGGCGGCCACTAAGTAAGCTTGCAACACCGCTCGAAACCAATCCTACAATAGCACCACGTCAAGGAGGATCGTATGTGGGTCTGCTGATAGCTTGAGCAAAGCCAGTTCGCTGCGTTACGGCGGTAGTTGTGGGCCTAAATGATTGGGGAGCAAACTTTATTCCACTGTCATGTTAAAGGCTCCAATGTTGTCGACGCCTTAGCATCGAATAAGAAAGGTTCCGAAGTAATTCAACATTGTGCCTTCAGGATGCAGCGCCAGGTTATTGGAACTTGGTGACAAAACCCGCTTGCTCGCTCGATGTACAAACCTCGATGTAAGTAACATGAATGACTCTATCACCGAGTACCACAAAAAAATTGCAGCTAGAGTTCATTCATAATATACTACGAAGTATAATAGCAAGTGGTATAGAAGGAGCTTATAGCTCCTTTTAATAGATGAACATAATGCTACGAAGTTTACAACAGCCAAAGAAAGTAAGACAGTTCATACATCGTTTCCATCAGGAAACATCAGACAAGGTATCCAATTAAAGAACGAGAAAATTGTGATGAAATGATACAGTAGTTTTGAGAAAATGTGGAACGAAATGGAAGCAAGGCTATAGCTACACAACATGTCAATGTGAAAATGAAAACACAGCAAAGCAGATTAATGATGAGGGGAGAGATGTTGATGGGGGAAAATGGAAAGCGAAGTAATAATAAGTTCATGGCCGAAGGGAGAGTGGCAAAGAGAAATCAGGTGGTGGCGGTGGGGACAGCCTAGCTTTCTCGCAGTTGACAGTGAGCTCTTCTCTTAACGATAGATATCGGTCACGTTGAGCTGTAGAACCAGGGTTAAACCTAAGAGATGGCGTAATAGAGGGGGAAGACCCTTACATTGGCAGGGCCAAAGGGCACTAAGAATATCCAAAGTTACAAGGAATGACTTGCAAAGATTTAGCGCCTGGACAAGCGTGTTATCGTATATCCACAGTGACATGCTTCTATACATATTATCAATATTTTAGAGGTCTAGACCCGCAAAGAAAAGGGGCGACTCACATATGAAGCTGGCTCATGAACCACCAAACATAGAACGGTCGGCGGGCCAACATCTTTGACTGAGGGTTTTGAGCATCATGTAGAATGTGCTCAAAACGTTTGGCGGTTATGGACTGATAATAAACTAGGATAGGCGGGTTTCAGTTTGACTGGTCGAGGAATAGTATATACTATACTACTTACGCCACTCCTGCGCCTGGCGGCGGTTGAACCTGGGAGCACTCCCTGTATCAAGATCTTGGAGTCTAAGAAGAAGTGAGCAACTGAGCGACAGTGTTACTATGAATGACGTGCTGCTCACCGTCTGAACTCATACGATACAGAAATCCTAGTGCTAGAAAGGGATTAGCAATGACGTTTCACCAGCACGTATGTCTGAACCAAAGGTAATTCTCACTTGAAGAGGTGCTCCTTCGTCATATGGACTAAATGCGACTCCGTCTCACAACTATGGGACTCCAATCCGTCCTGTATGTCCTGCGTCTCGAGCCATGCATTCATAGCAAACTCTGCCTTATCAGTGTCGTTTGCATTCTTGCGAAGGTTCAAGCAGCTATTCCAAAGAAGCATGCTCCGACAATATAGTGCCCAGAGTGACTGTTTTGGTGAGTAATTTGGACCTCTAATGTCATTATTTGCGGCGCCTTTCTCCCCAGGGAAGAATAGTGCATACTACGTAGAAGGACAGTTAGTATAATCAAACGCGTAACGCTGCAGCACGTGGAAGACGTACATTCTCTGGTCGACTGATGAAAAGGTCCAATGGCTCAGTATGGAAGGCAGCGCAGTGAGTAGTGTGAGCAGCCGCTAGTGACAACGCTGCCCAACATAAGCGCCGTGTTTCTTCTCGCTCAATTTCCTCTGCAGTCCAATTAGGATCCCAGCTAATGCTGCTGGACCAGTTTGGCGAAATGCGACCATCTGAACCAATGTCGAGTTGGGGAGAATGCACCGGAGGCGCACAGTAGCACCGCTCCTCGACGGTAAGGTCGTGGACGAAAGGACGCGGCACGATTGGGACGGATTCTGGGGGAAACACGGATGCGTTCGGGTCGTCCGCGTCCATCGCTGTCAACGCAAGGGCTCGAATAATCTGATCAAGGAAGACCAGCGAGTTACACGCCCGATCCGCGCTGTGGAGCGGGTGCGCCGAGGACTCGAAGATTGCGATAAGCTAGACATGAATTTCAAATTGACATGAGGCAGTCAATGAATGAATTGAATGAACGTGAGAAACTAAGGCGGGTCCGAGGAAACATGTCACTCACCATCGCTGCTTGAGCTAAGGAAGGATCCAAGATAGACTGGTTCCAGGCACTTTCTAGGAGGGATTGGGCAGCATCACGGAGCCAGAGTGCTCTATCGCGACCCCGTTGCCCATATTCAAGTTCGCTAGAATGCAGTAAGGTGGCAAGGGCTAAGGCTGCCAATATTAGGGAGGGCTGTATTTTTTCTCGTTCTGAAGGGTCCAAAAGAGTGCGGCGAAAGTGTTGTTCGTTAATGAATGACAGCCAATGAATTGAATTGCTGAAACTGTGTTCGTGATATGCAGTGAATCTCCACAAGAGCGTTATTGTAACGGAGATAAAGCGCTTACAGGAAGGTGATATCTTTCATAATCTCGGCTTCGCTGGATCACAGAAGAGATTAGAATCAATATGAAGAAGCGTTCTTGAGTATTAGACAACTAGGAAGTCACTTACGATTGTTCAGGCGTTTGGGAATATTGATGTACAAGGGTATCCCACCAAAGCTTGCCGGTCAGGTCGACAGGCTGTGACGGTGAGAAGGAAAAAATGCCACGCTCACTCGGGCGAATAGTGTTGAAGCCAACTTGGCGGGCGTACATGGGGCCCGTGGCGTCGTTATCCGACATCGCGGATGCTGGTACTTCTTCATACATGGAAAAGGGACCTCTCTGATGCACAGGTGACTATTACACGTAATTAGTTTCGTTGTTCAAGGTAATTTAGACAGAAGGAAGTTAGCGTACTCTTGGTAAAAGCAATTCGGGCGAGTGCGCACTTCGCGGAACGGGCGTATGCAATGATAACATCGTTGTAGGTGACTCAGTGGCCGAAGAATATGGATGGGACGGCGCAGACAAAGGATGAAGCGATCCACTTCGTAGCTGCTCAGTTCCAAATGATGCATGTGATGGTGCTGGCCTGTTCATGAAATTCATGTCAAGCCGGAGAGGCATACTGGACCTTTGATTAGGCGAGACGTTCGCCACCGATCCCGCCGCGTTCTCGTACAGCTGAACGGGACTCGGAGTCAATGCCATCCCTAAATTCGGGTGAAAGCCGCTGTCTGGGCTTGATAGACCCGAGCTCCTCGTGTCTATGGACGCAGCGCCGCTCGCGACTCGATGAGAAGTTCTTCCACTTCCACCGCCAACCGTTCGCGCGGGTGAGACGCTTATCGGGGACAAGCTTTGAGCGGGCTCCTCCGAGCTCTTCTTCTGTTTCTTCTTAACTGGCATCGAGCCATCCGCGGGCCGTTTCTTACACGACCGCTGGCGGGTTCCCGGTCGTTTATCGGGACCTCGGCGCTTCGGTACAGAGTCGTAATGACATTCATTCTGCCGTCGTACGCAGTTATTGCACGACGGACGAGTCGAGTCGCATCGGATCTTTCGTGCACGGCTGGGCAATCTACTGGTCAGCTCTTCGAGAAAAAATTACTACGAGAAAGATGGTTTGATACGCACCATTGCCGACAGGCTATCACCACAAGTGATGGCTCCCTCTTCCCAAGTTGCTGGGAGTTCGAAACAGAGCCTGCTTGAGAGCCGCTTCCCCCTGACATTGGTCTCGCCTCTAACGATTCTGTGGGGGAGATGGGAGATGCCCTCTCGGCATGTGAAGACGAATCCAGCCTAGATGATTGGGGCATGAGTCCTTTCTCGGTCGTCGAGCGAGCAGACGCCTCTGTAGGGTGGGGGCTCGTGGGAAGAAGCGAAGGTATGCTGAGTGGGCGGGGTATCTCTAATGGTCTGGCATTAGACATCCCGGTCGTTCCTCCAGAGAAGTAGGATATTGGAGAGGGCGGTCTCATTGAGCCATAGCCTCCCCGAGATGAGCGGCTTGGGTACCGCCTCTCATGGTCATAGACTTGCGGGGGACTCGGCTCCCCATATGGTGAGTAGTGAAAATCACTATGCGGGTACGAGTGCGAGTGATGGTAGCTCGCTGCGATGGGCGGTTCGGTGGTTGAGAAATGGCTTGCAAGCAGACCGGCGACGTTATGGATGTCCAAGTCTGGAGGCGGTGCTCGGACTTTGTATAGATAACAGATAAACGTGCAGGACGTTAGTGCAATGTTTCGCGTGGGTTCAGTAACGACCGAACGAACGCGTTAGGTATGCAGGGAAAGTGTCAAGATCAGCATTCGGGACCTATAAAGAACGAAGGAGCATTGCGTACAACCATTACTCTGGCCGTCGAAGGGGTTCTCGTTGTCCATGAAGGTGGGTGAATGAAGGCCAGAACCGTCTTCGCTAGACTGAGGGTTATCCTCAATGACGAGCGACGCCTGGAGGGCGGTATAGAAGTCGTTAATGCTGGTGGCTGCGCCGGTGACCATCGAACATGGGGTGAAGGGGGATATGCGTGCAACGGCAGCAGGGAGGAGGGCGCGCGCACGGCAGAAGGCTCGTTACGAAAGAGGAGGGTGAGGTATTATAGAGCATGAAATAGCAAGTCCACGCGAGAAAGTACTGGGATCGAACTCAGTTCTCAGAATGTATTGGGACCCAGCAGATGGCTAAAGTTTCTATTCTTTGTGTTGTCGACCCGGTTCGATTCTTGGAAACGAAGCGACAATTTTGAGCGCGCTGGCCCTGCCAGGGCATCATCTCAGATTCTGTTGCATACACTCACGGGCCCGTTACCGCATCTGCGGTTGCCCTCCCTCGAGAAAATCAGTTCAATATGTACAATCGCTCGCACACAGACGTATTCTGCGTCGCAAAGGGGAGTATACGCCTGTTACCTTGACTATGTGTCTCTGCGATTGCGACAGGCGCAGGACAAGTTGAATGGGGATGGGGGGAAACACCCTACATAGGTGTATCTCCCGATTTGGGAGTAGTGTATTAGTTTCTGCGTGTGACAAACTTTGATCGGCGTGTGCGATTGGACGGCGTGTGTTTCCTTTTGGCCATATCCTTCGAGCTGCAGTCCGTCCTCCCGGATTAACTTTCCCCCCATCATCCACAGCACAAAACCGGGGTCAGGGAACACAGAGCAGAATGAGCACCCGACAAACGATCTGGAGCTCATTTTTACCCAGGCAAACGCCGGCGGAAATGACGTAAAGTTAATTATCGACTCAGTCGGAGCCCTTTGCGAGGCAATTTCTTCTCATCGGGCGTATTAGAAGACTGAGGCCTGTGGAAGACGTACGTGAGTGAAACCCTATTCTACTCGGGAACCTGCACGGAGAAGCTGCCCGCCGCGCGCGCTGGCTCATGGGCAACAAAGGAGTGCGAACTCAGACCCATATCTCAAGTCTCCATGGTCATATGGAGACCTGTGACTGATCATATCACTGCTTTGGCAGGGCGCTCACGGCCAATCAGTAAAAGATATTTCTGGCCGTGCGCTGCTTCTGCCATCAACGTTACACTGACGATCCGGATCCTCGCTACGACTACTAGTACGTTACTTTCTTTATCTTTGCGTTTTCAGATATTCCGGATTACGTGATGCGGACGTGACCGGGGTCCCGCCAGTCGCTCGGAGAAACTGTATCGTCCGGAGATCACCCATCGCGTGGCTTTCGCGCGTTATTTCGCATCTCAAAATTATGTCCAGATTTCAGAAAAGAGGGAGCAAGTGGATGAAAATTCGATGAAAAATTCTCGGTCGTCGCCGACGACTTTGGGCGTTGTGGCGCGCATCTCTTTTGCAGAAGGCGCGCTCAAACCTTACCGGTACCGCATTCGGTACCGTCTAGCGCACCCTTGATCGGCTCCAGCCGAGGCCGCTCAACAGAATGAAATACACCTTCGACTCGCGCTTAACTCTGCCGAGAGGAAACTCCGAGAGCGAGATGTTCTGCAGCGATTGTTCTTTCGATTCTCTATTATACGGTTAGCACATCGATTAGTTCGAGTCTGCATGTCTTGCTTTTCGCTCTTCTTTCCCGCCGCTTACTCTTCCGTTCAACAAGGGAATCTATCATGAAGCGCCACAAATATCATGGATCGAACGAGCAGCCATCTTAAGTCCACTCTGGAAGCTGGAAGAGAACACAACACGTCACCTCGCAAGGCACGACCGATCGTCCGTGCGCGATTGAACACTATATGTGCACTGGTACCACCGGCTGCGGCGCCGGACGGAGACTAGAAGCAATCCGGACAAGTCTCCTACCAAGTGTATGCTATCCCCGTCTGGCAGAGGGTTAGCTTCGTCGTGCCTGATGTATTCTGCCTCCAGGGATAAATGAAGAACTCCGAGGAGCGCTAGAAGCAAAGCTTGTGATTGTTATGGAAGGAGAGGAGGCCAGCCGACAATGATATCAGAAGGGTCAGAAGAATTCCTGACAAGGATAATGTAGAGAACTTATATTATAACAGTGGAGAGTTCCGTGTTTGGAATTTTATATATGGCACCGAGTAACGCGCGTTGACGGTGAGGAGCGCGCAAAGCAAATTCCGGGCACCTGGGAGATCAAAGCGGAGCGCTCATGTCCGGCCATCACCAACCTTTCTCGTCATCCAGCTCAATTGCAACGGTGCATATGTGCGTAATATTCGTAACTCTTGTTTCCGGTTGGAGACGAAAGCCATCTCCATGCGGTCGACCGTAGGAAAGGCATTGGGATTTAGAGTCAGATTTGAGTTGAACTTGTACTCATAAGTCGCTAGCCCTGCGAGGCTTAGACGTTCATCCACTCGAAATCTCTACCCGATCCTACCGCATGCACTCCCACAACCATACGGGTAAATCGGAGAATAGTTCTCACATATCGTGAAAATACAATATATTGCATATGTCATGAACCGCTCACGCTAAGGCTTGTCCAATGAGTTACTCTTACGTCCGACAAATGTATGGTTGGTCATTTCGTTCCATACGTGCCCCGTGCACGTCCGAGATCGTCAAGCCACAACCGCTTCAGTCGATTGTCTTGCAGATCATTGGCTCACGTCCAAACGCCAGGGTTCATCGTTATGCATAAACGCCGCACTGAGACCTGTGACCGAGTTAGATCTCTCGATTAGGTACGCGCAATAACCAACCTTTCGAATGTCTATATAATGCGACTAAATCTGCGAAGGAGACCAAGCAGAGGGAATTCCGGGAATTACTGGTTGCGGGATCTTCCGGCCGGATCGTCCCCCCTGACAACACTCTATCTACCTTCAGGCCCGAAGCATCCGTTGTCCCCGAGACGCTTGTGTCTATGCATGCAGTGCATCCGAGCCGGGATTGGTTGACCCGGTCGTGTCTTTTCGATGGCTGGGTTCCCGGTTGCAAGCAATTAGCAATTCGAAATTAAGGTTCGGGTTCGGCCGAGCCTCACCACTGGTAGATCGACAAAGCGCGCGCGGCTACTGACCGTGCCTGGTGACAAACACGTGGCATAGACAATTGTAAACGCCACAGAACACTGTAATTTCCTGTTTTGCTCACTGTCAAGGATTTTCGATCGACGCTCCTCCTGCGCGGAGCCGAATAAAAAGAAATTCAATGTCGTTGTAGCTAATGAACATATCCTCTTTTGAGAATATTTTATCGTATGCGGAAAGGGAGGAGGGAAATGTTTTTAAGGCACATCCACTCACCTGCCAGTGACTTGAAGCTCTCTTATTTTCTGCTGAACGTTTGACAGAACCCCTTAAAGAACGGCGAATACATTCCCCACTGACTTGCTCTAGATAATTATTTAGGGTGAACTTACTCCGCTGTGGATAAAGTCATGGTAAAGTTAACAACTTCGGAGAAAATACTTGGACCCCTTGCATCCCCTGCCTGAACGCCGAGATTTACCAGCTTTTTGCAAGCAAGTAAGTCATTCATGGGCCCGGAACCTAGATAGATAGCAAATAAAGCTGGATTGCCCTCGATTCATAGCACCTCTCCGTTCCTTCGGGAGAATCATAAGATCAGCGGAGCTCGATGGCCTTGAATGCCTAATACCTAGTATCTACCCCGACTACCAACCTAACTATCCGTCCGAAATAGAACCGCACAATTGCGCAAAGACGAAGAGTTCATTCAAATTAGCCACTTCTCTTGGATAAAGTGAGCAAGATCTAATCGAGTAGCCCACGCATTGAGCGGCGATACTCTTTCCCGCTACTGTTCTTGCGGAGATATGAAATGGACAAATGATGGATGATAATTGTAGGTATTTGATCACAAAGATCTGATGAGGAAGTCAATAACTATGAAAGTGTGGGGTGGAGGAAAATTGCTTGATAGGCTGCGTACTGGATGCATTGCAGGGGCCGTTACAAATGAAAGAGATCATGACACAATGGTTAGCCCATCGTGGAGTTAGTACATGCTAGTAACTTGAAGATATGTGAGAATCGTTGCGAAAATAGTTGTGTCATTTAAATGACGTAGAAGAAGGTTAAGGAGAGTACAAGGCGTTGAAAAGAGGTGAACCTCTGATGTGATTGTTGTGACCATCATTCATCATTTTCCAGATTATTCAAGAACGCGATCCATGCGTTCTTTTCGATGACACCCTCGTCTGCGAGAGGAATAGAATATTTCAGCTACGAAGGAGAAGTTACATCGGTAGATTACAACTCACAGTAACCACTAGGGTCGGTAACAATCACGTATTTCGCGCCTAACTTTGCAAATAGCTGCTGCACAAGTTCCAGTGGTGAGTTAGTCTGAATCGTCAGGGGCGCCTGTGTACCAGAGAATAGGACAAAACATGTCAGACGACTCCATAAGGCGGTAATAGGAAAGTAAACTTCAAACCTGATCGATGTACAGCGTAAAGATGAAAGGGTCATCATTCACATGCGAACTTTCGAGTGAACTGATGGAAGCCGATGGACCGGGACCGGTCGGGTCGGCAGATGAGGTGAAGAAACATTCGCGTTCTGC
Organism: Trichaptum abietinum; assembly: GCA_910574555.1. Taxonomy (NCBI): domain Eukaryota; kingdom Fungi; phylum Basidiomycota; class Agaricomycetes; order Hymenochaetales; family Trichaptaceae; genus Trichaptum; species Trichaptum abietinum. Next base: position 2,276,294 of record CAJTBE010000005.1, on the reverse strand, counting down.
GTCATCGGCAACGATCGCTGCACATTTGTTCCCAAATTAGTTAGTATTATAGGATGATAGACGACGAGAAAGCATTTGAAAGTTTCAAAACAGGCAGCTTAAGCGAACCAGCTTGCCCCTTGCTTCGTGAAGTTTTCATGGAAGAGTACGAGGTCAGAAAGCTAGAAGCAGCTTACCAAGTGCGTGTTCCAGTTCATTCATACCAATATAGCCAACCACCTTAATGCTCAATTGGTCGCCCTTCACGATAGGGAATCCGCTATCCGCATAGCCAACCGAAACCGATCGCTGCAACTTTTCGTATAAGGTCTTCACTGTGTTCTTCTCATCAATTCGGATAACGCCACAACCTCGATCCATCTGCATTTAATATATCAGAGATCAAAGCCAAACACCCAACAGCCAGGCCCTGGGCTTACCACGTCGGAAACGAGGCGGTCTCCCCAGATGTACTGGCGTTTTGAGTCAAGATACGGAAGCTGGGACAAACTATAAAAAAGAACAAAACATTTATATCAGGTTCAATGAGGCAGACTCGATTTGAGAGGCGGCAATAGAACGCACTCAATGACTAAGTCATAAATTCCCTTTGGTTCAAGATAGTCCGCGACAGTTTTAGCAGTCAATATCGACAGCATTACTGGAACAGTGTAAGTCAACGTGTCAGTGAGTTCGAACATGATGACCGCCAATGACACAGTTGTTCTCTGTTTGAAAATAGTAAAACATTCAGATCATTGTAACGCAGAAGAGAAGCACGGAGAAACACCTACAGTGACCCCAGAGAGTGTGGCAGCGGCGCCGACCATCGCATAAAGACCAGGAACCACACAGTCCGTGTCTCCATTGCATACCTCAAAAATAGGATGTTCTGGATGAGTTCTCCGAAGATATTGGACTCCAATGCCCATTATCCGGCCAAAACAGGCACCCACTCCGAGGGTAGGGATGAATATACCAGCTGGGAGTTTGATACCAAATGTCACGATTGTCAAAGCGCCTTTCACAAGCAGAGCGACCCCTATAGATTGAACTAGCGGCCAGGCTTCCGCGATCGGATCGCGTGGACACAATCCCTCATGTCTGTTGTTGTCCGGACGACATTCTGAGAACAAATTGTACACGAGTTCCGTGCCACCCATCCTCGTATAAGGATTGAGGAAGCAGAGTAGGGTCGTAGCTAAGGTTACCTAATACCGAACGTGAGTGAGTTTTTAGAAGCAAAGCTTAATAAGTATAGTTAATTATCGATGCTTACTAGCATAACTTCCGATACTGCGTGAGTCTTAAGCCATGTACCATTCCGCACGTGTCGACTCCATCGATAATTTAATTTGGAGAAGTATGCGCCATACACCCCCTGTAGCATACTGATCAGTTTCCGGATAATCTTCTCGTTGAGAATCAATATTACCCCGAAAATCCCAAGGAGAAGGAAGAATACTAGTTCATAGGCGTGCCAATCCTGTCGTTTCTAGTAAGTACGCGACAGCATGTGACGGTGAAGCGCTAAATACTTTATCATATGTCACTTGGAAGAGGACAAGTTTTCCCGTCCCAAATGGATCCAAGAATCGTAGAGTCACCGCAGCAATCATGGCGCAAAAGAAGCTGAGAAGCGGCGCGGGAGAAGTAAGCAACTGTACGCATGAGAATAGCCTTGCGCCTAAACATTTACCTCTGCCACATAACCTGCGTGCCGGCGGAAGCGCGCGCGAGAAAAACCTATCAAAATCGAAACTAGCCTATCTAAAGTGCGAACACTTACCTTGGGCGGGAAGTAATACGACACTTCTTCCAGACTGAACAGCACACCTCCAATCGGAGCGCCGAATGCTACCGCGACGCCCGCGGCGGCTGCCGCACTAAGGACCTCACGCCGCTTGCCTAGAAACAGAAGATGACTATGTGCTTCTCAAGAAATATGTCCCATTAACGATGGTGATTACCTTCGTTTGTCTCATACTTAGGGAAGTATCTGCTCACAATGTTGCCGATGCAACTCGCGATGTGAACGAATGGTCCCTCCTTGCCTAAAATAAAGAGTTTCGATACGTCAACGATCAACACCAACACTTGCGCTCATTAACTCACCAAGAGACAGGCCCGAGGCAACCGAGAATGCTAGGCCAACCGCCTTCGTGAAGAGAGTGCGTCCACCGAGATATCCGTGTATGACAAAGCCTGGTCGCAATGAGCAGTCATCCCTATGGCAAGTGTACAGAATAATACTGCATACCCGACAAGATGGTCTTGATTTCTGGTATCCCGCTTCCCCCGGCCTAACCAAACAGTAGTCACTATTGAAATCTTCCCGAAAAAGGACTGGCTGAAACTCTTGCGCACATAATACATGACTCTTCTCTTAGTAGGACTTGAAGGCATGTTTCCTTGAGGTTTATCTGAGACACTGAATTCCGGGGACAAAACACCTGAGTCCTTATTGCTGACGAAGGAAGGGGACGCAGTTAGGTGGATCGTTAACAATGAGGCGATTGTCGCAAGAGTAACCTAATTATTGGACTGAAGTTAGCGAACAGTAGTAAAGCTAGTAATGAACATACAGCAATCAGTGTGTAGATAATATATTCGATGAGCCACGCTTTGGGTCCTAAGTGTTCTGCGCTTCCCTGTCCATCAACACCAAAAACACCAGCCCAAGATTCCCATTTATTGCAGAAACTCCTTGATCTCCACCATCCGTCAAGACAAATTCCTTCCTTCAAGTCGAAAAGCCATTGTTCACCACGCACGATGAAAAACGCGGCGATTGCTGTTAGAAATCCTACTATTGTCACAGTTATCCAGTCCACACTTCGATCAAGTGCATTAACCAATCTTCCTCCGGTAGATTTACGAGACTGAAGTCGCCAAAGCCGCGAAGACTCTTTGATAGCATCGTGTAGCCAGTCTACGGACGAGAAGGAAGAATACCAAACCCGAATTCCGTTGAGTTTTGTGTCAGAGAACCGAGAGTCGGCTAGGAAGCCAATATCATTGGCTTTGAATGCACTTGCAGGTGCATCGTAAGCCGAGATTGTCTTCGTTCTTCTGAAAAGAGATCTGTCATTATTCGGAGACCACGAACGAGGACCTGATTCTGATCGGGTTGAAGACGTTTCGATAGGAGGTAGAGATGGCGCTTTTCTCGATCGAAATCTACCAGTTAGAAATCGTTTCGGTGTCGGTAATGTACCATAGCTTGCACTATTTGATACAGACGAAGATAACGGAGTCGTTTCTCGCGCATTCGAGCTCGACGAGTCCACACCAATATTCAAGAGTCGTTGTCGCCGCCACTCCGCAGATGTGCCCTGTCCGAAAACGCCACGTAGATCAGAATCTGACTTGTTCGCCAATGGACCACCGGGCCTCTTCGGCGATTTAGTTGCGGCAGTATGTCTACTGAGAAGTAAGTCACAAGCATGATCAAAGGCGGAAGTGTGCACTGACGGCATTAATATTTGATCTTATTACGTTCTGAAAATCTCAACCCGCTAGCCTTTCCTTCTCACCGTCAACAGCAATTTCCTCAAGTATGGACCTGAAGCCTGAGGCACCCCGCGGGTCAAGTGAGAGCAACTTGAAGACTCGAGGAATGTACGACGACGATGAAGAGGCCAAAGCAAGAGAAAGGGGCCGGGCTAGTAGTATCATGATACCGGATATGACTGCCAGCCTGAGTGCCGGAAAAGGGTACTTGAGCCTTCAGTGACCCACCCAACCGCAGTGGCTGCCTCATACCAACCTCTATCAACGGGCGATGCGTCAAGCGTCAAGATCTCATACTCTACCGATTGTGTCGTCGAGCATGGAATCAGCACGCATTCAAGTTGGGAAGCTGGTGTACTATTGTAGCACTACCTACTATACTATGGCATGCCAAGTTGATATCACACTTGCCGCCGCTGTGCTCAAACCTTTGATGTGCTACATCTGACCTACCTTTGATTAGGCTTCATCCATCTTAGGTGCATAATTGCTAAGAGATTAACAGAAGATGTCAGCAACCTACCGAATACCACCAAACTAGTGTTTAGCGCTCAACCATAGAATATGGGCGCCGCTATAGCTTGCACATACTTCGACCGGAACTTCGAGTTGTGGGTTTAGAAATATATAAGAAATTCAACAATCATGGTCTTGCAAAACTTTGAGCATTAGTGGGTGCTGTTTTCTGTCTTGTACCAACTGTTGATCTAATTGAATGTACAGACAGGTGCGACTGTTCAGATCCCCGGCACCAACTCCATCATATTGCATATGACTAACGAGGCTGATAGGTTGTGCTATCATTGCCGGCGACGTCGGTGACGGAGTCCACAAAGGCGACGAGAACGATCTGCGTGTGTCCGTCATCGAAGTCGTTCCTGCCATGTACATTGCTATGTACTTCACCCGAGCGTCAATGTGGCTCTTAACTTTCCGCCTCGCTTAAGGGAAAGCGTCTACAAACACCCATACCTACAATCGAGCACATCGTTTATATTATGGCATCACTTTTTGATTGAAATTCACAAGAAACATGATTATTTATACATCTGTCTTCGAACGCCGCAGAATGGATACGCAGGAATGTTAAAGAAGACTGACTAGTCTGTAATTCCCTGATCGCTCTTGTGGTGTTCGGGAGACTTCAAGGCGGGCCAGTCATGGTTGAAGATTGACAAAAGGACCTCCTATGCTCACTACATTGCATACGACTCGGCTACCCGTCATTCCTTTCCTGACTTGACAGTCTCGGCGGCACTTTCTCTTCATGCACACGGGCTCCGTTGACTCACACATGCGGTCTTCCAGTGATGGGATCGACATGATCATCTTCCTTATTTTCCTCCTGCTCAGTGGCTCCCAGCTTCCTCCCTTGATATAGTCCTCGAGTGACATAACACGACTCCCTACGTGATCAGGCATCGACGGTGCTCGGACTGTTTCCATCTACCTCCGGTTCTTTTCGTCGGCGGCGTTTGTCCATAGGTTAATTCAAGACCTGCCAGTAGTGTTGCATCAGCACGTCAGATAGTTCTTCGGGTAATGTTGCAGAGCTTGCAGAGAATACATTTCTATTTACATGGTTCCCAGTCGACAGTCTTTGGGGTCTTCTCTTCTACTCTCGAGCGCGGCAGACTGCGGAGTTGCGAAGACCTTTCCATCAAGAGTGCGTTTCCCTCTGCCTTACCCCACATCCGATCTGAAGACAGTATTACTTTTACATACCATCGTGTGGGGAAAGAGAGTTTTGGTCCCGGAATGTGCCAAGCAGCGCATAGTGCGCAGGAACTTCGGGCGCTTCTCGCTGAAACCGGGCTTGTTCTCGCACGCGTCTACGAATTTCAAAGATGAGCAAGCCCCAGTACTTACCGTACGTTGTATTGTGGTTGGTTTTTTTTTCGCATCATTAGTAGTCTTCATGAATTGTATATCAAGTTGTGAGAAAGCCGTTTTCAGGGCTCATTCACTACGTACGACTGCAGCGCTCATTTATCCTAAACTTGACTGGTATGTATTTGCTTCACATTTTCCTTGCCAGAGGTATTTCATGTATATATTGTATCAACAACAATTCCTGAAGGTCAATAATCTACAATATGTAAAGCTGATGTAGAATATTCGGCCGGAACAGGGTACTTATACACTTGGCACGGACGTTTTAAAGCAGCCAATCCCGCAGGCTGAGCATTATTGACGCACTATGAGCCCCGGATTTGTTCTGAGCGGGGCGGGGTAGCGGGACGACGAAAGGAGAGCTGACAAGCGGTGACAGGCCGTCTTCGGAACAAACATAGGTACAAGCATAATCTTGTTAAATATCTTCCCCGATTCCCTCGTCTATAAAACCACCGAGTCCATATCCTTTAAAGAATCTTCCTCGAAGATCCGAAGACCCATCCTACAAAAGATAAAGTGCGTCAATATCCGTCTTTGTCGATGCAGCACACGACTCCAGTGATTCTGAGAGCCTCGTGTGGGGCACTATGGGCAAGATAGGTATCATACCAAGTCAGGCGCCTAGAAGGATTCGAGCCTTGTACACATCCCGGAGCACGTAATTCTCGTCCCATGACACATCTCACAACCTTGGTTGGAGAAGGCCTTCGAGCGCAATGTTCGCTTGCCAAACGCCGATACGTTTGGTTGCACGGAGAGCGGCCGGTGCCGGGCAGATCAGCACGAAAGCCACCGGTACCATTATATAGAGAGCGATCGTCAAAAATAATGTGATGCTTGGTTTGATCACGATGAAATAGAATATGGCCTGGTAAGATGTCTGGTTCGTGAACTAAGTGCCCAAGAAAGCGAAAAGTCAATCTTAGATCATGACACGGGACTACTACGACACCAACCATAAGGTATGTGTTCCGAAGGAAGGATCGCTGGTTGGGCCCTGTGCGCTGACCGGACTCAATTGCTGCGGGAGTCTCCTGAGGCTGCGCATGCATGAAGATAGGATAACGAGAAGTGGGTACTTGAACGGACAAAGGGCCATGAAAATAAGTTTGGAGAGCAATCTGCGGTGCATCAAATGATCTCAAAAATGTCAGACTCGCTTAGTTCAAAGTGCTTCCATACCTCGCCCCTAGCAAAAGCTCTAGCCCCAACAATATTGAACCAGCATATCACAGCCCCAATAGGTAGGGCAATCAATAATGTCGTTCCGGTCTATCGCAAAGGTCAGCAAGTCGCTGCATCACATAGAAGCATGAACCAAGCGCACCAGGGTCCCAACAAAACAATATACAAACGCCAGCAATGCATATGGGAAGTTAATGAACAAAAGATGCGCGAGAGGTTTGTAGTAAGCGCTCTTCCACAACGGCCTGAAATATCGCCTGAAGTTCCGCCGTGATTCAAGAGGCGAAGAAGTTATCTCTTGTGTCAACGGCCTGCTATAACTATCTTCGGAGTAAGCATCCGCATCGTCTGTTTGGAATAGTGACAGGACCGTCTGGGCTATAGAATGCGACGACATTGCAGTGGAGTGTGATAGTGTCCGTCGACGACGATGTGGTGACAGTAGCGGCGTATTTTCTGATCCATCTTCGAGAGGCGTAACAGGTGAGTGTGGCGACAAGCTCTCTGCGTTGCTTGGTACTTCCAAAGGGAACACGATAGCAGACGGCCCGTCTCCTGTAAGCTGTAACACTCTCCGGGTGCTGCGATTCGTTCGTAGCCTGCGTTCTCGGGTTGGATATGGAGGTGGAGGGTCGGCCAAAGGTAAAGCGCTGGGTATTCCAGAGACTTCTGAATCGTCAGGTGAAGGGATAGTTCTTGCTGAGGGCTTAGGAGACGGCGTTGGCGAGCCTACGCTCCTGTTGTCCTCCGCCGCTGCGTTCAGTGTTTCGATATCCATACTTGAGAGCGAGGAGCTTGCAAAAGAGCTTATGTTGAATAGCTAAGTATTCTATGCGTTTAAAGAGCCAGGTATCACAGTGACATTCGTTTGGAGCAACGGGCGGAATCTCAGGTGAGGCAATCCGTGAAACACAAAGCTTCAGAGCGGATAGTGTAAAGACTTGAAACGGAAATTCCTTGAAATGGCAGGTCTGTTGCCGGATTTGATTCACTGCATCTCCCTTTACTGGCACTGTCATCACCCAGGTTTCGGAAATAAACATACAATTCGAAAGAACAACTTGCATATACTTGTCAATGATTTACATTATAGTTGTAGATGACAAGATATGAGCCCATAGTTCCCGCGGATACAGGGATAAGATTGCATTTTGAAATTATCACATTTCCGATTTCAATCTAGAGAGGCTTTCCTTCACAGAACTGCTAAAACACTCCCAAATCCGTGGCTCATTTACTTTTCCCCCATTTAACATCGAGAGCAAGTCCCGATTTCGGCTGTAATCCAACTGTATAGCGCTTGCCATGAACGCCGACCTCACGGGCTTTAATTTCTAATGAAGCACAAATTCTCAGTTAGTTCAAGACTCGGAGATACGAAAATCAGACACTTACGAAGTGCAAGGTGTTTTGAGTGAAAACGACATAGGGCTAGATTTCCTGCGAGAATAAAATCCATATAAGACAGCTGTAAGTATCTCAAATAATGTCTGAAGAGTTACCCATCATGAAATACAGGCCAGGAACTCCGCTGTAACGCCAGAGCGAGTTGATCTCTCCTTCCTCGTTCAGCCCCCACAATGGCTTTACAGCTTCCACGATCGCCTCTCCCGCAAGCTCACGGACAGTATCCAGTGCATCATGATATCTGGTCATATCACTCAATATAAATACTTTGAGTGATTAGCTAACTCTCGCCTGTCCTTACCCAGTTGCAAGAATGACAACATCAGCTGGAAAGTAGCTCCCGTCTTCGAACTCAATTCCATACTCCTTGAATTGCTTTATGCTAGAGTCATTCTTGAGCTTGATCTTTCCATCAATTATAAGTTGAGCAGCGCCGTTATCTATGTGTACCCAATGAGTTCTGAAGTTTAACGAAATAATTAGCTCTGGCTCACCGAAGTAGTACCCTCCGGCCCTATTGACGAAAAGCATAATTACGCCTGAGTCATCTTCTCCTTGATTCGTTCTGAAACCGCGACTTTTGAGACCGTCCAGAAGATCTCTATCGCAAATTCGAATATTATTCAATGTTACCCTCAGAGGTAGAAGTTTTGATCTACTTATCCAGATCCGCAATCCTCTTTGCCAAGCGCTGGTGCATCAACTTGACTAGGGGATATGGAAATGACGCGCCAATCCTATCCGATACGTCTGGAGAAGGGGTATTCTCCCAGTACCCAGCTAATATTGTAGCACAACCAGAAACGTTAGGCGAAGAAAGCCCTTAGTCGTCCTACTCACGCTTTTGAAGACTTAGTACGCCATGCTTGATTGACATGACGTACGTTGATCCCCTTTGGATCATTGTAACATCTGCCAGTTGCATTATTAAGTACGTTTCATAGGAAAAGCAATGAAACAAACCTATTCCGTTCCTAGCATGATCCTGGGCAATGTCATGTCCTACAAAACCATTGTAAGATATCAACACAGAATGCGAGGAGCCTCTGCTCACCGGAGGTGCATGCCCCTATGACCACAACCTTCTTCCCTTCGTTTTCCTCAGCTCTTGTGTGCTGGGAGGAGTGTAAAAGTTTTCCTTTATAAGAGTCCTAATATGTAGTTAGTACTCGACGATTTGAACTTCGTTAGTCAACGTTACATGCCATTCCAGGTATCACAGGTATATTAGGTGCGCCACCGTAGATCCCGTGAGCAAATATTATGTGCCTGGGTTTCAAAATCCTCTTCTGACCGTCTGATTTTGTGATATGAACTATCCAAGGACCTTGCTCTGGCACTGGAGCCTGTTCAAGTTTATCCACTGACGAACTAGTCCAGACGTTTAGGTCCAATATACTGGCGTATGATTCAAGCCAGTCTGCAAACTTCGAGATTCGTTCAGTCGCGACGTGATCAAGAAACTCATACTCTGTGAGAGCCTCACCTTGGAAGAGGGTGTCCAAAGCGGCCACGTTGGCGGAAATCTACAAACAGCAGAAGTCACAATGAGTTATGAGATGAGATCATAACGTTTGGGACAACGCACGGAACATAAGGCATATGAATGGTGTCTGCGAATTTATATATATTAATTCGATTAAAGAAAAAGGTGCAATACTAGATTACTTACAAATTGGGTCGTGCAAAGACAGTGCATCATATCGCTTACGCCAAGAATCACCGATTCTTGCATGTCGTTCAATTACCAACGACGGCACATCTAAGTACTTCAACCTGGCAGCAATCTCTAAACCGGCCTGGCCTCCGCCAATCACAACAACGGCTGGTTCAGAGTCTATGAAGTTGATTTCACGATAACGCTCTTTCTGCCACTCGTCTCCATGGATTGGGTCCATGTTCCTCAGCTCGCCAATCTTCTCCGGATGTCCTTTGATTTCTTCCAAGTTTGTGTATACGACATGAGCCTTCCAATCACCCGAAGATGTCGGAACCAAACGAAAGATCCCTGATCCGAGCCCAACTGGAGTTTCGAAGGAGAACATGCCCTGGATCCAAACTAGATCCGGGTAAGGTGCTTGAAGAACTACATTTCCTTTGTCTAGGGAAAGTTTTGAAATGGCATTGGTTGAGTCCAGATCACTGTGAGGGGATTTGATAATGTCCATAAGGAACCGCGAGATGCGATCTGTCCCAAAGAAAGTACGGAACTCCCATGTAAGAGCAAGCATGTCTCGCCAGAAGGCATCATCTAGGAGTAAAGAGATGACAGCGGAGATGTCTGCCGTTTCTAGCCCTTGAGAGAACTGGGTGAACCAAGCGACAGCGATCGATTCTGCGTCGACATCATCGGGAACAGTACCGTCCAGTTTCTGAAGTGTCGGAAGCGTCAAGCTTAGGTGCTCTATGCTTGTTGTCATTCCTGAGCTTTGCATTTCTGCAGTTGGTGATCTTGATGTAGATAGAGATGTGAAGCGTAGGCATTTCCCAGAGCATGTCTTTAAGATCGATGTGTCCTTCCCTTCCCATGCTACACGTTGATGTCGGACCGAACAACTTCGATTCTAGGCTATCCGGTACCTCCGAGATGCAAGACTGGACGGAAGACGGCATGTCTGCTTACCGCTTACGTCCCCTCATAATATCGTCGCCAACAAAATAGGAGAATAGTGCTCTTGTACTTACCAAAAGCGTCGAAAAATTCGACTTCAAGCCAGTAGGGTAACTCCTCGTGAAGCATCGCAGAATGGAAAGGTACAATCATCTTCGAGGACCATATAAACCATGTACACAACCAGCAGATAATTGATGAGTGTCTATGCGGATATGCCTTGGTCGTAAATGTGGGTAGTTCGAGTCGAAGTTGTTGAACCCGCCCGCCGTTCTGTTACCACCATACCATTCGAATTTCCCACGACTTTCGTGATGACTCACCTTTGAATGTGGCACAACTTGAAGTTTGCATGAACAAACCCCATTCTTGTGGCTAACATAGGCTCAAGGATCTCTGGGAATGGGATCCGTCCTTTGTGAATGCAAAATAGTCGCGACGGGCCTCTATAGGACTTTGCATTTTTCGAGCGTCAACATTTGAACTGCAAACTTTCCTTCAATTCAACTATATGATGCAAAACACTCTGGTGCCAATTTATCTTATGACTTATAAGAAGCTTGAATTATTGACTCACCCGGTGTATATGTTAGTAGCTTCTAACTATTCGCCACTGCGATGCTATCCATAGTGGCGCTTCTAGCGGGCTTGTCACTCTCGACTCGAGTTGCCCAAGCAGACACCCATACGATAACTTTCACGAACAAGTATGTCTAATTTTCTTGAATTGTTAGTGGTGTAGTACTCAATAATGTTTTGCTCCATGATTCATGAAGCTGTGGCAAAGGTACTGTAAGTGTAGATAATTTCTGTAGATGTCATTCTGTGACACCGATGCCCCAACCACTCTCAAATGCGATAGCCTAGATTGATCCAAGGGGGCAACATTTTGTCCAACGGGACTGCATATACAAGTAATGGTCCATTTATGTCTGGTATTGCGTAAGTCCGGATACCACATGTCTGACTACGAGGTGTAATACATGTATCTCATTCTCACTGTCTCTTTCGTTCAGATACTTAGACACCGGTAAGCCGATCATATCTAGTCAACGACGAATCATAGTCCGCTCATCGCTAATGATGCTGTTACAGGTTGTGGCTTCAATGGTGACAACTGTAGTCTCATAGAGATGACGCTCGGGACAGGTGATAATGGGGGAACAAGTGCTGATATATCACTGATTGATCCGTGGGCCATGATTATTTCAGACCCATTATTACCAAACTCACGATGTACCGCAGTCACAAGTTCAACGTACCATCGGGATGGTGGTACACAGGCTCATGTAAAGGGCAAGGAGCGTTTTGTAAGTGACCGATCCATACCGAGCTTTCATTCTTAATCACGCAATAAAAATGATAGGTCAAGAAGAAGGATGTCAAACAGCATTCTATAAATCAGACGATAATTGGGTACAAGTTCAATGTTCCGAGGACAACGTAAGTCACTCGAGATGTCTCCCCTGACTCATTTGACAAAGGGTCCAATCGCTTGTAGGCTGGAATGAACATCATCTTCTGCGGCTCGGAGAAAACGGGCATATACACAAGTAATAACAGCACCTCCCCATCCTGAAGTAGTGATAATGGCTTGGATTCAGAACTCCAGCCTCTCTCTCAATGTCCTCTATGGCTGTTTCAACTGGACCGTCCGATGCTGCTCCGACGGTGAATGTCCTAAATTGATCGTCACAAATGAAATATTTAACCATTATTCATCCGTACAACAATTTGAAGTGCAAGAACCAAAGACAACCTGTACCCCGGGCCAGGGCTCCGTGAATGTAGATGGTTGTGTATGACAACGGGCTATAGTTCGGAGCCCGCGAATAGGAGACCATGAGATAGACATCCCCGATATGAAGAGTAGCGTAGAGAGGGATATGTGGGCTCGAACTCGATTATTACCTGAGAATGCTATCCATGCCTTTGCAACATGATTGCATCACCCTCGGATGGGTGTAGTAGAAGATGCATAAAGGGAGATTTGGATATGTGTCGACCTGACAATTCTTTGGGACAGATTGATTTCGGCGATTTTAACGAACAAATCACGATGTATATATATGCACCATTGTGTACAAGTATAATTCAAGTTAAGAGGGTATCAATTGTGGTAAGCCTCATACCGAGAAACTCTTATACCCAATCTACACACCTTTAGTGCGATGCGATGTTGGATCTCCAACGCAACATGAAGAATAAACTCTATTATTCGAGTACAACATCTCGTCGACGAAGTAAAGGTACTACTTTAGTTATGTATTAGTATGTAAAACTGCTACAATAGGTATTCAAGTTTTTAGTTAGCTATATATACTAAACTAGTATTTGTGGTATATGTACATATAGTAAGCTATGACTTGTTTGGGTTTAAATACTAGCTAATATTCTATATTTTCCAGTACTATTACTCGTAGTAGTAACGAAACCTGGGCTACTATATCATTATTGTATGTAATTACTGTGGTAGCCCTGGGGGCTTCAAGTTGAAGGAGTGAAGTTGTTTGGACTCTGCATTCATTCCTCTAAGAGACCTTGCCAGTGGTATAATCAATTGGTCACTATGGTGAAGAACTTTGATTCTACTGAAAGATGTATTTGTGTCGTCTAACACACATATTTCTCTAGCTCATTTTTTCTCTCTTCAAGACCTTAACGGACCAGACTGTGACTGTTGAGCTGAAGAACGACCTTTCGATAACCGGCGTTCTCAGATCCGTTGACCAGTACGTCGTCCCTCGTGCTTCTCATAGAGTCATCCATTCAACATACACATCCATCATCACAACAGGTTTCTGAACATTCGCTTGGATAACATCAAAGTTCTCGACGAAGCACGACACCCTCACATGGTATTGGTTTTCACGCTTTACCTATCTACCTATAGTTGCTTAGATGCTTCATTATAAGATGGCCGTCAAAAATTGCTTTATTCGCGGGTCAGTAGTTCGGTATGTGCAACTACCAGCGCAGCATGTAGACACGCAGCTTTTGGAGGATGCTACTAGGCGGGGTATGTTCACTCAACCTTTACAAGTTTTGATTACTTGGCTAACAAGACATTTTTTCTCATGTAGAAGCCGTAAATCAAGCCAAGCGGTGAAACTTGACCAAGCTTGTTTGATTCTCAGTTTATACAGGCCATGAATAATTCTCAGTACGTTTCAGTTAGCCCTTTGTAACACTACTTGCTTCTCTTTATTCTCGTTCGCAATGATAGATTTTACAAACATCCGGGCCATCAATTTGAATGTCTCCATACTTTCACTGTCCCGTCCGCACTTGCGGTTATCATCTCATTTGCTTCCACCGGATGGTGTTCAATCCAGGTGACGACCTTCTCATGTACCTTTGGGGGTGGATTCGGCTGAAGAGGTTTTCCCTGCAATGCTAGATGAGCTAGTAGGCGTAATCAAATAAGGAGTTATCTCACATCTAACAGATCCCAAGCCCAGACCTGGCCTTTCTCGTCACCGCATACCACTGCTGCCTCAGCATGCCCGAAGGAAGCGCGACATCGATAGGAATCGTTGGAGTGTGAGGTAAAATCATTCAACATCTTACCAGTCTGTAAGTCCATAAGCCGCACATGAGAATCGAGGGTTGCTGCAAGAACGGTTTGCGAGTCCTGCGTAGGGACAATCGATGTTACTGGATCTAAAAGAAGCTTAGTTTATGACTTTGTTATTGATTGGATCGAAAGTCATACGGCCGAGATAGTCAGCACGAAGTTCTCCTTTGCGAAGATCATATGTCCGAATATGCCCATCGACTGAACCCGACATGATATATGTATTACCGACCCACAGACATTGTATGGCATCGCGTGCTTCGTCGAGGACCTGTATTGCTTGACGATTTTGAGAGCTTGTTTGATTTAGCCTATGCTTCTTGGAAAAGAAATAAATGAAGAGTCACCGTACGTCCCATAGGCGGACTGAGGCATCGAATGACCCTGGATAACGAGTCTTCGTCAAAATGATAATGACCGGACACGAAAGATCACGAACTCACCACTTGCAACTACTGATGCATCTTCGTTGAATTCAACAGCATTAATCTTTCCAATATGACCCGAGATCCTTCTAATAGTATTTCCTGAAGCAACGTCCCAAAGGAAAACCGATCTGTCGCCTCCAGAGGACGCGAACTTCACGTTGTCATGGGCTCTACATGATAGGCATAGGCATGAATCAGCAACTTCCATCTTCCAATAGGGCGTGATGAAACTTACACAGTGATGGAGAGCACTTCGTAGCCATGACCAGCGTAGACTTTGATCTCGGTGCCAAGGGATGGATTCCACAGTCTAATACTACGATCTTGACCTCCACTCAGAATATATTTTGCTGTGCCCTTTGCATATCGCACGACGTGCACAGGACCCTTGTGCGATGTAAGTGTTTGGTGCAATGTCCTGGGTAAGCTCAGTGGTCCCCGAGATGGTGCCATGAGAAACGTTCCGAGCAATAAATGCACTGAACGATACTACCAGTGCCAGTGAGCGGTGCAATTGAGCTAAACTCGGACGGAGGTGTTACTATAGAGTGATGGGCGCCAACTTCCTTCTTGCAAAACTCTATCAGCAGATACTTTCTAGTTTCCCCCTCTCACCGGCGTAGGTCTACAACGTTACGACGGAAGCTTTTCGAGTAGGCACAACGCGTTCAGGAACGTGCAGTCTTTGACGTTGACAGACGCGTCGGAGTTGTTGTCAAGTTAGGCTTTGGAAGGAATTCGCTAAGCTCAGAAACCATTTCTACCACGCTCACCGCGACCTCGACAATCGCACTCTCCTCTGTCTCGTAGGCCTCGACGATGCTTCCGTCGCCGTCGGCGGCCCAGCGCAGAGGTGTTTGGGAACCACTACCGCTCATTATCTATGGCTACGCCATCCATCCGCTCTCTCCGTCCAGTAGGGACACACGCGTATCTAACCGAACCGCTCGCTTGTCCACTGTTACAGAGGGAGACGAGGGAGATTTTTTGTATAGAGACATTGTATCGTTAGAAGTTGGAGATGAGGTATACGCGTTTGAGAAGTATACGCCCAAAGGAAAAGAGTGTGAGGGTGTATGGTACCGAGGGTGCGCCGCATGGATCTTTCGTTGTCACTTATTCCAACATTAACTTCTCCACCGTAGTTATGTCGTCTGCACTACGAGGCGGCCATTTATAAACTGGTCTGCTTCCTCAGATCCCTCATCGTCAAAGACTCTGAAGGCCGAAGAGCCTCAACAGGTGTTCATTGGGATATTTCCCGAATCACACATACACACACGGGACGAGCTTTCCGATGCAGAAGGACGACTTGCACAAGTCATTTCTCAAGCAAATGGTAGTACAAAAGACCTTAGCCTGAAACGGGAGATAGGGGTGCTGAGGGAGGAAGAAGATGAGGACGGCGAGCGCCCAGGTCGAAGGTCTTTCAGGCTGGGTCCGCGTCCGGACCAAGCCAACACGTCGCGTGCAGGACTACCGGTGTATCCACCCAGTGTACGGTCAATCTCACCTTCCGACTCTCAGCAAGTCAAGCCTTTACCTCCACGCCCGACGCTAAAGTCTGGGGACGATACAGCATGTGGCCAAGAACAACCCATTATTGACGAAATCGCGTCTGCTCTGCGTGAATGGCATAATTTCATGTTTGTGTACCTGGCCCGAAGAGACTATAAGCTATTCTATGTCGTTCGAGAACATATTGAAGCACTACACCTGGGGCGGCGCCAGCTTCTTGCGAAAACTCTAAGCGCGGAAGAGACTGTGAACCTGAGGCGCGAGTGTGTGGCAAGGCTTGTTAGCGGAAATGTGGTTCAGGGACTTGATGTCATAGTAAGGCATCCCACCTGGGGTGGCCTCGTCACTGTTGATGTGGAAGGGGATATCGACACGCGTAGCTGGGTGAGCGCGGTGAGGATGTATGCGATGCAGGTGGCACTTGCGTACATGGATGCTTCGCCTGATTCGCTACCAGCTTCAAAAGCCCCTGCTCTGGGTGCCGTAGCGGAATATACGGCTGTTGGACCGACCGCTACCCCTGCAAACTCGGTCTTCCCAGAATATGGACGACCGAGAGCGAATACCCGTATACTTGGCTCTCTTGCACCTCCACAGCCCGCAAAGACAGCTTCAGCAAAATTCTATCATGTCTACTTGGATTTACGCGCATTCGTCGCATCCCCGTGCTCTCCCGGCGAAACAGCAGAGCTATACTTCTCGTTATACAACAAAAATGGCATGCGCTTTGTCACAGAAGAATTCTGTGCCATTCTGAATCACAACGGAGTCCTCGCTAAAGACCCATCAGCCCGAATACGAACATTGTTCACTGACCTAGTCCAAAGCGATGCGCAAGATCCCGTTTATCTCGTATGCAAGATTATCCGTAACGGAGCACTAAAAATCGGAAATACATTTAGCTCGGGCGTTAATATCGATACTCCTCGACGTGGCTCTGACAGTTCGACTCGGGATGTTGGGGCTCAATGGGAGGTAAATGGTTCGGGTGGCACGTATTCGGCTTCCGCAACTGCTGGACGTTCAACTCCAACTCTTGAGGGTATATCTGTTGGACACTTTAGGCGCCCCTTCGGATGTGCCATCCTTGAATTGTCTCAGTTGAGGGAATTTGCTGCAGATCCATCAGATGGAGCGATTAGAGAACACACAATGCCAATCTTTGTGCCAACGAACGAAGCCGTATATTCTATGCTACACCAGGACATTATTGCGAACAACAGCAAGGAATTCGAGAAATCTCCGAGGTGTGCCTAATTTCTTATCTTCGTCATTACATAGTTAACGAGACGTTACTAGGGCGGAGATGCTTGCAGTATCTATCAAAATCTTCTACGGTGAAGCGAAGACAATAGTTCGCGAAAATCCGTCCTTACTCATAAGCGCACCTCTAACCGCGAGGCTCGGTTTTCCGGATGTCGTTTTCCCGGGTGATATTCGCAACGAGATGTACATCAAGTTGTGGAGTGGGGAGTTTTACTCCTCCCAGGGCAGTTCACGCCTAAGCGTTGCAAACTTTGCTCGAAATCAAATGACTTCTACGAGCAACAACGTTCAAGTCACCGTGGAAGTCCGAAACGAGCACGGAAACACCCTCGAACGGGCCATTTGCCAAGGAAGCGGAGAGGCGCCAGTCTCTCAGTTTCATTCTATGGTCTTCTTACGGAACAACGTGCCCACATTCGGAGAATTACTGAAGTTGCAGTTGCCTCTCAATGAACCACCCAATTGGCATCTGTTCTTCACTTTCCGTCATCGTAGTTCAAGGGAGAGAGGAAGCGCGAGATCTGGTAACGAACTTGAGCGTCCCTTTGCGTTTGCATTTCTACCGCTGTTACCAGACGCTCGTGCTTTCCTTGAGGATGGGAGTCACACTCTGATACTTTATCGTTCGTCAAGCGTCAGTCAGCCATCAGCTGAAACGTACCTGCATCGCCTACCCTGGTCAGCAGCAGGACAGAGATTAGAGAGTCTTCCTATTGATCAAGATTTGATGAGGATATGCCCGCCTCTTCGAGACTTCCTTGTCATCCGGTCTTCGCTTTGTTCAACCCGCTTTACACAGAATCAAGTCTTACTTAGCCTCATGCATTGGGAGGAGATCAAGGATCGTTCTTTACTGTCAGCAATTCTGTCTAAATTCACATTCGTTGGGGAGGTGGAGATTGTGAAGTTCTTGAGCGATATATTTGATGCACTCTTCGCCATCTTGGTCTCCCATAACAATATCGCAGGAGAGATGGATGGGCTGGTCTTCAACGCACTCGTCACTGTCCTGGGAATTGTACAAGACCGACGGTTCAGTAACTTCCAACCAGTCCTTGACGTGTACATTGAGAAGCACTTCAACTGTTCATCCGCGTCATCCCACCTCATACAATCTATGAATCGCCTTCTGGCTAATCCGACGGCTTCCGAGTCCGCTATCACACTTCGAGCGGCGCTAAAAGTGTGGCATTATATCTTCAAATTTATAGTTAGGTCCCGTGAATTGCAAAAAGCGAAAGAAGTCGGAATGGCTGGAGGAGCTACTGTTGAACACCTCGAAGTCACTTTTAAGAAGGAACTGCAGGCTCACTTACAGGAGGTCAACCGGATGATGTCGACAACAACCCCAGCTTCAATCATTGGAACACAGACTATTGCGCTGCAGCATTTTACCTCAATTCTACCAGAGTTGCACAAAATATTCAACACAGTTGAGCTAGTGACGATTGTGAATGGGTTTTCGAATTCGGTTGCGACAGCGAAAGGGAAGGTCGTCATATGGAAGCTAATTATGTATCTGCAGATCGTGAAAGGCTTCCTGTTCGATATCCCTCAATCACGGTCACTCCTGGTCGAGGCAGTTGTCATATGGATTAAACCACATTTTGGGAAATTTGACGAATACACACAAACTTTGCCAGGCGATTCAGAAAACGTTCGGGACAATGCAAGAGTTAGTTGGCTCGAAAGTATACGACTCTGCGTTACAATCACTGCAGTTATGCTTGATAAGCTCCAGCAAAATCTAGCGAATCCGGCTATTGCAAATGATCGCATGCTGTTAAGACAGGAACAAGATAATGTCGAATATGTCCTATCTTTGCTGCCCAGGTATGTTCGTATCCTGCTTACCATCTAACCACAAACTTACAACAACCTTTTGATAACCTTGCGCAGGCTACTCGACTCTTTCCGCGAGTTTCAGAATCCCCTCTCCCTTGACGCTGTGAAGAATACACGCTCGGGAGCGTCGTTGGCGGCAGCGGTGCCCGTCAGTTTCCCAGAATCATATCCTTTCTTCTTGTTGGCACATCTACCAAACTCAGAGAGGGATATTACAGCTGCCTCCACCCAGTCGATAACCCCTGCTTACTTCAATTGCGGTCTAGCAGAGTCAGCGACTGTCTTCCTCGTATTAGTATTGTCTAGCCCGAAGAAAGACATCCTTAATTTCCTCGATTCCTGCCTTGAGATTGAAGGCCAGGAAAACTTCTCCAACCTTCTTTCGCAGTTCTTCAAGGTCTCACTTTCTATAATCGGCAACGAGGCATTCCCTGCTAATTGGCTAAACATCAACATACTAGCTCACAAAGTCTTAGTGAAGATGTTTGATCCAGTGGCGAAACTTCTCGAGCGTGATTTCATTCCAGAGCAAGAAGAAGCTTATCAGTTCAATTCAAACTTGTGGAGAGAGGCAATATTCGTTTTGTTGAAGCTTTTGTCTTCAGAACATTTGATGATTGAAGAGTTTAGTCCCCAGGTATAGTCTCCCAACTTTATTCCTGCAACTCGTATTCAATGGCCTCTTCAGAAACGAAGAGCGGTATGGCGTCTTGCCGGTGATATTCGTGGGGAAGGAGCTGTGATTCTTTTACGTTTGTGGGATGCTTTAGGTTTGCCAGAACAGGTTGCTGCGGACTCTGGGGCTGTTACCAGATATGGGGTAAGCTTGACACTCGAGTCATCAATTGTAGAACCAATCTGACAGAAATTAATACAGAACTATCAAGTGGCCATGAACTCACTGGTCGGTCATGTTGTTAACCTCTGTTTAAGCCATCACGATCAGCTACGCAACAATGCAGTCCAAATCCTCTACAGCATGATCGTGTCAGAATATCAAATTGCACAGAATTTCGACGACATCGAGAATGAGCTTGTGAACAAGTTGGACGCGTTGTTCATGTCAGACAGCAAGGCCAACGATATATCACGAACCTTCTTTATTGGGCAACTTCGACACCTGTTCGAATCATCTTATGTCGACGACCAATTAAGACAACGAGTATCGAATTTCCTTGACTCTGTAGACTTATTCCTTGAGCTACTTCTCAATGTGAGAGCGCTTCCAGAGGGTGAGGAATTTGCTGACGACAGAGTTATTGCAACTGTGAGTTGTCTAGTAATGCCTTTTCTTCACTAACCTCATGCGCCATTGTAGCTTCGTTTGATGAACTTCATTCGACGAATAGGACGAGATGAAATATATATCAAATACGTTCATCAGCTTGTCAATGTAGGTTCCCCCTCCCGGTAACTCTGTATGGTTACTGATAACAAACATGAATTGAAACCAGATGCACTTGCAAAGTCAAAATTATGTTGAGGCAGCTCTTATGCTAAAGCTGCATTCTGATCTCCATGATTGGGACCTCACGTCCTTCGTGGAGCCTATGGAGGACCTCGGCCTACCTCGCCAGTCACATTTCCATAGGAAGGAGACATTAAGCTTACTGATACTTGACTATCTCGGTTTGTCAATTTCAACGAAATCATTAAATTTATCTCTAAACTACGACAGGTAAGGGCAAGGCCTGGGAGAATGCTATTGCAATCTGTGATGAACTTGCATATCAGCATACCGAGGTCACCTACAATTAGTACGTCAGCTTATATCTCTCATGCATAGGTTCAACGTTGATGAAATGTTTCTATAATCAGCTCTAGATTAGCGGAGATTCTTCGACATAAGGCTACTCTACTAGAGCACATAGTCACGGAACAGCGGTATTATCCTGATTACTTCCGAGTGGCATTTTTCGGTACCTTCCCGGTTGCAATCAGGAACAAACAATTCATCGTACTTATCTATCTATACATCTGTCTTTTTTTGCTTAGACTAACTAATCTCTAGTATCGTGGCTATGAGTGGGAGAAATTTGGGGCCTTCTGCGAACGCATGCTAAATAAACATCCTGGATCACAGCTTTTGAAGACGATGAGCGATCCTCCCGTGGACATAAAGTTTGGCACCGACCAATATATTCAATGCACCGCAGTCACACCAGAACCCGACAAAACCCTTCCTATCTTCACCAACCCAGACGTTCCGACCGCCGTGCGGACCTACTATGAACACAGGTATAGTCCGATGATAACATTCTCTGTTTAACTCGTAATTGAAACTTAAATAATCTAGCGCGATCAGTGTCTTCAGCTGCCAGCGTCCAGTAACGAAAGTCAATCCAAATGGCGATGAAGAAACATGGGTAGTAAAGACCTTCTTCACTACGGAAGAGACGTTTCCCACAGTCTTAAGGCGATCCGAGGTTATCGACATACAGACCGCTGAGATATCCCCAATTGAGACCGCTCTTACTGATGTGGAGCAAAAAACGAAGGATTTAAATGCACTAAACATTAGGTACACTGCATTAGCGAAGTCGAGCCAGCCTGTTTCTACCAATGCGCTGTCTATGGCACTTAATAGTGCCGTTGACACACCGATCAATTCTGGTATATCACACTATCGACAAACATTCCTTTCGCCAGAGTATATTGTTCAAAACCCTGAACGTAGCGAACTTGTACAGAAACTTAGAGACGCAATAGATGACCAGGTAGTTCCATTTACGCTATCCCATTTTCCCTCATTCTCATGCTTTTTGTTAGGTGCGGATGATCGATAGCTGTCTCAGGCTTCACGGTGCACTTTGTCCACCGGAAATGTTCTCGTTTCATGAAACGCTTGAAAGATTCTTCCGTAAAAACTTCCCTGACGAACTTCGACGTCTGTCCATGGACTTATCTCCTATCGCTTCGTCAATATCACCAGCAAGCCGGCTTCCACCGCCATTCGCCAATAGCTACCTTCACGAGAGAAGCCGATCTCAAACCTCTAATACCACGGCGAGCAGAAATCCGTTCTTTATACCTCCCTTGCAACTTGGTAGACCCGTCGTCACCCCTCCACCCATCTCGCCGAGGACTTTGCACAATCATGCAAATAATGAACCTTCGATTCCGATCAATAAACAAACACCGTTGCAGAGGAACTTAGCGCATCTGGCACGTCATGGATTCCATGGCGTCTCCTCAGGCCCCGCCGAGGCTTCCAACAGTGACTCGATCTCCGTTGGCTCTCCGCACGGTTCTTTCGTGAACGTGGGCTCAACAATACCAGCCGCCAGTACCTCAGGCGCGTCAGTCACGACGTCAAACTTCGGCAACAGCCTAGGATCAATAAAGGGCCGATTTTCACGTCTGGGTAGTCTTAATTTCGGACGTCGTGATATTTAAAGAGGTTGATATTTATTGTTTTTATATGCTCATCGCTATCGTCTATCTTTCCATTCCTTATATTTGGTTGCGTGGATATATACTACAGATGTAATTTTTCATAATGTACTACTGTACATTTCGGACGACTTGGAGACATCAGATACAAACAAAGCATACAATAAAAAGGAATAATTCACGGGTCGCAGATGAGACGTAGGACCATCTTACTGCAGTACAGCAAATTGTAAAACACAATACATAACAAATGACCGATGAGAAGAGCTGACTTGCATAAGTGAAAGTTAGAAAGTCTAAAGGCTGAGATGAACAGGCGGAGGATAAACAAATTCCTCATCCATGCTATGGCGTACATGGGGGCGAACGTCGCTATCTGAAAGATGAAGGGCGTGTATGTCAGGGAAAGAAGACATGCGGGCGGAGGCCGACGCTGGATGTCCAAAGTTGTACGAACCGTCCATGTCGGGGGCCACTGCATGAACTGCTAGAATTTGTCCTCCTAGTCTTATGTTCTCAGCAAAGGGATTTGAGAATGCCTGAAAGGGCGTCCTGTCTGATTCAATATCTCCCATATCCTGATACATATCGCTAGTCGCACTCATGGAAGACGCAATAGATGCACGGCGCCGCCAGTCCTCCGAAAAATCTGATTGGGAAGGTTGACGCGGACATAGTTCATCTTCGGTGTTGCCTGTTGCCATCACATCAAAGTCGGGGATGAATTGATCTGAATGCTGGTGAACAAGGTCTGGGTCGATGAGATGATGAAGATACTCCGAGTGTTCATGATTGTGGGCATTCGTTGCATCGTTGTTAGGAAAGGAATACCGCCCATTTAACCCGTCGTGAAAGTGGCTTGATGCAGACATTTCGTGACTCGACGATGAACCCGAGAGAGAGTCCCGCGGAGACGTATTCATTGATGGAGGGCAAGGAATGACAGACTAACCGGATACAATAAGTATGAGTGCACGGTTGTGATATTCTCAGACAGAACTCACGTATTTCTGAACAATCTTGTCAAGCGCATTACCCAGCACTGACCAAGGGAATACCTTCACGTCCTTCTCGATATTCCGCGGCTTGGGGGGCGGGAAGTCCATTATCCTCTGGAAGAACGCATCAAATCCAGGCTTATGTTTTGATACCGTCGTCGGCTTGAAGCCTTCCAGATTCCGGCGGATTCGATTCTTCTCCTCAGTGGAGAATGGATTCCCAACTAGTCGTTCTAAGAGATAGATAACATCCACAGAAGTGAACCAGCAGTTGCGAGTCTCCGGACGGCGAATACACGATATCACGATGTCGTCTTCGTTGTACGCCTCTTCTGGTATGATTTCGCAAGAAATGAAGAGCTTATTTCCCAATTGATCACGCTTGAATCGAATGAGCCTTCTTCCGACCTCATTCTCGGCAGCGGTCCTGTAAGGGAGGTTTGAGTAATGTTTACCATAAGCGAAACAGGAATACCTGTGCATAGACAATGACTTACCATTTCTTGTCTATACTGTTAGGATCCGGGTATCTGTCGTTGACAACCCACTCCAATTCAGCTTCCTGAGCCTCTGCATTCCCATCGCGCTCTTCAGCTGGTGCAGCGCTTAAACGAACAAGGGTCGAAGACACAGTGGGTACGATAGACGATTTTATGTCGTGCGTAAGAACATATGCCGGAGCACGAGGGGAGGGCCGCACGATATCATTCAAATCTGCGTCTTCACTCTTACGCTTGAGATGAAAAGGGGTGGTTATCATCGGCGGCACAGTGTAAGCAAAGTTATCAACTGTGCCAGTAGGATCTATGGTTGCTAAACGCAAGAGTTAGTACGAGGAGACGCCATACTGCGAGGATCGAACTAACCTGGTCCCCAGTATGTGAACATTCCAAATGTAAACGACTCTATAACGTTCTCCCCTCCCATTACTTGCACCGACATCGGCACGCCTCTTTGTTCCGGAAAGCGAGATTCTGCGTAAGGCGGAATGAAAGCATTTAGCTTCAATTGCAGGGACTGCCGTCCCTCAATGTCCAACACCGTGTCTGCCTCAGCACTAGACAAGAACCGTTTGACGTCGGTTCTCACCGCTGTACGCCCAAAGACAAGACGAAGTTTGACCTCCGAATTGCCTCGCAGGAGCGTCATTCCTTCCGGCAAGGCATTTGCGTCAAGGAGGACGCCGACAGTGATAGGCACATTTTCCTCGCCCTCTGAAGGAGCGAAGTCCGTCACAACAAGCATCCCGCTCTTCGAACGTACGGGGGTCCGTGATAAGGAAGAAGGACTGACGGTCGGGGTGCTAGAAGGGGCTAGGAGAACAGAATCAAGGGATGCATTCAGAGGGAGGTGACAGGGCGCAAAAAATCCCCTAGGCTGACCAGACTGGGCCGTGAGCAACTGGTCAGGATAGTGATAGGCGCCATTGTAATTTAAACCATCTTTCGACTGGTACATGTGGGCTGGCATACTCGAGGACCTGCTGCGGCCGAGGGGGGCAGGCTGCTGGCTGGGGAGCGGTGTGGCTGGGTGGATTGAGTAGGGATGTCCCGCGTCGAGAACGCGACTAGAGCGAGCGACCGCCATGCTGGCAGGTGTTAGTTGAAGGGGATGGATGGCTGTAATGTTCCTCTACTGCTCCCAAGAGCGCATATAAATCCACGGTCGTGTGGATGTATTGAAAAGGCGGTGTCGAAAGAAAAATCGGCGCCCCAATTATACGTAGGATTATTTCGTGATATATATGATAGGAGGTGTTAGCGTCAAACCGTGGCTTCAGACCACCGAGGCAGTAGTACTTAAAGGCTTCCAAACTGGATTGAAAGGCACGCCTTTGGACCGTTTGGTAATGCATTCAATAAGCAAAGAAATTGAATAAGAATGGAGGGCCAGTAGGCGATATTCCAACCAATAATAGCAATAATGGCTTGCCAAAATCTGGAAATCCTATCCAGTCAGATATAGAAGATGGATGCAAGCGCGGTGCGTCCGAGACAAAAGGCGCCCGTGAGAAGTGTCTTTCGTCACCCGCTGTCTACGACGCAGTGAGCCCTTCCGTCCATGCCGGCGGTGCCATAACCTCCACCCGGGGGACGGTGCGCGCTCCTATATGTAGAAGATGCAATCGCGATCGAGGGTCTGTTGTTAGTCCAAGAATGCCGGCAAAGATCAGATCCACCATATGGAGTAAAGGCAAAAGACAGAACTAAAGAGCGATATAAGGCGAGCTCAGGGGCCGAGAACGTCAGCAACGAAATGGAGTACTTTTCGAGCGGTCTTCCGAAGAGGCCAGTCCACCATTGGACGAGATAATAAAGTTTGTGCTGAACAAATTCGAGGCTATCGTCGTGGCGCAAACTAGATCTCTATTCCCGATCCCGCAGGTACAATGAATCTCTCTCTCCATTCCACACGCGATGCCCTGAAAATCTCCTGCTTGTCTTTGTCTCTAAACATGGACGAAGAACAATCAGTGAATTGGATAGGAAATCTCATTGTGTACATGTGCGAGGAAAAAAGTTCAGCTCAAAAGGATCGCAACTGAGCTGCGCTGTGAAAGACACTGGCTGGATATGATAGTCTGCAGTTATGTAACTCTTAGCACAAGACCGAGTCCGCCGGGCGGACCCAGCTGAGACCACTGTCAGCACCCGTGCAGGCATTAATATTCACCATAGGCGTAAAGGGGTGCAAAGTGGAGTAGCGGAAGTACTCACAAAATCGATGCTAATCTTTGCGGAATGCGCGAGCAATATCGCTTCCGTCGCCGAAGTGCCCGTCGGGGTACGAGTTTACTCGTGCATGCAAGAAACGTGACGCGCGTCCCATCGGCCTCGCTCAATCTCGACATCACTTGCAATAGAATTTTCAACCCAGATTCGAGCCACAGGTGGAACATGGCCTTCCTGAGAGAGCACACGCTCGCAGACCGAACACCGAGTTATAAATAACTCTTCATACGATGTTAGGAGGTCCTTCAAAGAAGTAGCATAACGTCAGTGAGGCGAATCAAACAGAGTCAGTCGTACGGAGCGGAGCAAGCGTACAATGATCTGTGGGAAGGAAGCACTGGGTTCTTGCTCTATCATTCTTGTGATCTGCTGTGTCAACTTCTGATACACAGTGTAGTTCGAATGGGAATGCGGACTTTTCTGTCAAGCAATTAGGGACAAGTCAGACACAGTTTAATCAGCTACTATCCGATAGCGGGTTTATTTGTCACTCTCTTACATTTTCCCGTGGTCCAAGCGCCACCAAACTTTCGACAGATAATCGGTCACGACGCTCCTCTAACTTCCATAACATCTTCAGGAAGACAGTAGTCACATCATGTATGGCTACACGGATAGTTAGAAGATTAGGAACCCGCTCAGAATTATGTGGCTTTGATCGCGAATGGGCCCAGATGCTTAGGGTAGTAGTAGAGCCTCGACTTCCCGCCTCTAGCCTCTTCGAACTGCGTCTGTGCTCCCTGATAAAATCGTAAAGGTCCTTCATGTTCTCGACCTTCGCGCTTGAACTCTGCGATCGTGGAAAGACACTAGTGGTCTGGAGCTGGAATGTCGGGAAAGGAGCCGGAGAATCAGCGTTAGCGATGCGCCTGCGCAGTTAATCTGCATTAGTTATTTTTGCTGCTTGAGGCCGATCAACTGACACACCTCTTTTTCCTCTCTCGCCTCGAGTATTTTGAGAGATCTGTTTTATCCAGTTTTTCGCTCTCCTTCGCAACAGACATCGCACTTTGAGTCGACTGACTGAGAAGTACGTGCTGAGTCTCCTTCAACACCCTAAAAACATTGTGTGCTTGGGCGCCCTTCGTTGAACCAGGATTCAATATAGAGGCTAGATCATCCCTTTCCGATGAACTAGACCGTACACCTGACCCTCCCAAGACACCATCATCGAGGTCCAGACCTAGTCCAAGCGGCAGAATAGCAGATTGAGGCTGAAGTGCAAGAAGGTGCATGGGTAGCTTGCGTAGGTTCGAGACATGTGCTCGAAGAGTAGTGAGCGTCTGTAAGTGTGCTTGAAGTTGTGCACTTTTCGACAACACCGTAGGAGGAGGGCCATCTGGTTTATCTGAAGCATTCCCTGTGTCCTCAATTGCAGAAGGTGTCGAAATTTTGGGCTTGGGGGAACCACCTAACGCATTAGACTCGACCAGGTTGACTTCTGCTTGCTGATTGATAGCAGGCGTATTTGTCGTGCTTACAGGGGTATTCATTTCGACTGTAGCAGTTTCGATAGCAGCCATAGACTTGCAGCAACACCAGTACTTTTTCGGGGATGAATACGGAGTACAGAGGCGCTTTCAGGAAGTAAGAAATTAGATGTCTGAACGACTCAGCCGATGCTATTATTGAACTTTGAAGGTTCGAAACGGAGTTAACCATCATGATTACAGTAAAGTCACACGCTGTTTTAAAGATACAAAAGCTGTCTGGACTCTGAAAATATTTAGTCATATATAGTCTACCTACTAAGTAAATGGAAAAGGACTGCTAACAAATAGTATGGGAAATGATTACTTGGTGTTCTTAAGAGCCTCTACTTCCTTGTGTCTTAGGCGACCTATTTTTAGCAGAGTCTTCTCTAGGTCGGGCCAGTTTATCCACTGGGGGGCACCTTGTTCCCTTCGTAAAGTGAAGTCAACGATGAATTTGCCATTAGAGTAGAAGAGACTAGACCCGGGCACAAGGGGGAGCAACGTTCCCGCTTCGACCCTTGATAGTTTCCTTGCGGGCTCTTGATGTAAACTCGATGACTTCTTTGCAGGTTCTCTCAAAGTCTCCGCTGCTGCCGAACCCGCACCTGGGCCAGAGTCTGTTGATCTTTGTCGAGGAGCGGTCGGCCTTGATTCGGATGCTGTTGGTTGAATTTCGCGCGAGCGGGCTTTGAAAGCATGGTCGGCGGAGGTCGATTTACGTCCTGCAACGGTGCTGCTTCCTGCGTCTTGGGGTTTCGTCTGGGACTGGGATGATGACGAGGGGCCAGTCTCGACCGCGCGTTTGGGAGCTTCCTTTACCGAAGACGAAGTCTGTGTGATAGGTAGTGTATGTTTCTTGGCCGGCAACTGCATGAAGCTTGCCGTATGCCACGCCTCGGGTTTGTGCTCAACACGTTGCACAGCATACTTATCCTCAGGTGGAGGACGCCTTGCTTTCTTTCTCAAGGGGGCAGAGAAAGATATCCCGATTTCTTTTCTTGTGTCTTGGGAAATACGAGGGCTACTTTGTTGAAAGCCTATCGACGAACTTCGAGGTCGTTTGCCGAGGTGAGCGGACGGGGAAGATTGCTGAGAACAGCCTGAATTGAGCGAAGCTGGCGTATATTGTAGTTCACCTTTCGGAAGAGGACTTCCCACCAACTCCATGATTGTGAACTGTTTGGCTTTCGAAGAAAGATTTGAGTGGTCTGCACCGGGTTTCACATCGTCCCGATCTAACCGGCGGTGCGTCGAACTCAATAGCATTGCATGAGTCCGAGCATCATCAACGTCCATTACAATTGGTGTCACATCATCTTCAGAGAAGGATTTGATGCCCTTGTCAACGTCTTCTAGCGTCTTTTCTTGAGTTCGACTATCTCGCGCGTTATTTTGGGAAGACAGCACAAGCAGCGGCGAACTCTTTCGCTGTTGTATAACCACTGGGTTAGACCTCTGTCGATCGAAGAATGGATCATCGACGGAGTGCAGTGAATCTGTCTGAGTCTGGGATGTCGATTGAGAACGTGCGAGATTATGTTCTCCACTTTCGCCAACTGGGAGGTCTTTAGTGGCGGAATCGAACGCCGAAGGGTGCTGAGTTTCGGAAGTGTTGTTTGCAGCTTTGGATGAGGATGGTTGGTTTTTTGGATATCCTGTCATCTGTCCTGCCGGGGGCGGAACATTCGTCATATCAATATTTTGTGGCTGAGCTGGCAAGAGAGGTTGAGATTGACTGCGAGAAGATCCAGCTTGTGACTGTGAGTGTATTTTAGATCGTGACTGCGACTGCGACTGACTTTGCGACTGGGAATGCCCGTGCTGTGACGCTTCCCCAGACGCATCCGAATCAGGAACTAGTATTCTTGGTGGCCTTTCTCGATCTCTCTCGAGTGCTTCTCTCCTCAAATCAATGTGAGGCACCTGATGTTTGAGCATCGTAGATGTTGACAACTGTCCAACGCCATAGCGAGATTGAGATATATCGAAGGACGCGGAGGATTCATTGATCGCACTAGAGTCAGATTGTGTAGACTGTGTATGCATCTGGGACTGAGTTTGAGATCTTTCAGTGTGTCTTGTACCATTGTGGAAAGGGAACGCGGGTTTGCTGAAGTTTTGTACCCGGCGCTGTGCCGGCGTTGGCTCTTTGATAGGGCTTTCCTCTCCAGTCGCAGGCTTTGATGAGTGTTGTGAAAGTAGTCTCTCCTTGACGTTTGAGTTCGAGGAGTCGGCTTCTACGCTGAAGATTGCAATCTGTGAACCGTCTAAATTCTTTTCTTCCGCGCTGTGCAAGTTAACATGCCCCTCAGCTTCGTCGTCACTAGCTGCCCATACAGATGGAGTAGTTGCGCGTGGGTTTGAGGATGGATTGGCGACCGTCTCCCGAACTTCCTCCGTAGTCGGGGTAGATTTTGGAGAAGGCAAAGACTGAGAGTCTGGTTGTATAATTTCAACAAATTACCCGAGGAACGATGAGAGCAAGTTGTTTTACTTTTCTGACTCTGTTCTCGAATAGGTAGACCTTTCCGCTCCGCCCTCTCTTCCGCCTCCTGGGACCTCTTCTGTTCCTTTTTTTCCAGCTCATCGATGCTATCTTCCAGAAAGCTCATGTCTCGCAAAGAGTTTTCATGACTGCCCTTGTTATCTCTCCCAAACTCTGACGATAGTAATATATTAACATGATTTTATAAGAGACAAGTGAAGGAGAGACGCACTAAGTATCTGCATGTGCTCAAGCTTCACTTCTTCGGGAATGTCTACGATATATGGCCAAAGAAATTCCGTAACCTGCTGTCGTTCTTCAGCAACAAGGCATTGAGTTTTGTTAACTTTACTTACTCGCCACGACTTTTTCCATTCTTTCAAAAGGTCGCTCTCCTTATCGGGTTTGTTTTCAGTTTTCGGGTGCTGTTGCTCACGGTTGATGGTAGTCTGTTCCGCGACTGCAATCTCGCTGTCATTTGCAGGACGAGCAGGACGCTCCTCTGACGGTTTCTCTGGGAGAGGGACAACACCATTCTGTAAGACAAAACCAGCCTCTGTACGAGAACGAGCTCTTTCAAGGACACGTCTTTCCACTTCCTTCGCTACCTTCAGCACGTTCCTACAGGTCTAGTTAGTAGGGCCTTGACGGAGTTAGAAGATCACACCCACCCTCCACCTCCCCCTTCTCGGAGTCCTTCACACCAAGCTTTCATGTCTTCGTTCGTCTCGAGGTCCTTTGGATTACCGAACACACCTTCATGGTCTGCGCCGATGACGCTCACGAGGTTCACTTCGAGTGCCAATCGTTCTACTGAATCCATCCCTCGGCCATTAGATAGCGGTACGCGAGCAAAAAAAGGCTTAAACTGTCCGAGAGTAGCGAGCGCATGTCGTCTCTTCGTAAGCCGGAAGGTGGAATCGGCGTAGATGTTTTTAGAACTACAAACAAGATTAGCAACTCACAAATTGAACAAGATAGTAAATACCGATTGTAATCCGAGACCGCTTTGGTCGTAAACTTTACGGGTACAGAGTACTCCTTGTCAGAGACACGAGCCCAGACGGCATCGTCAGGGTGATCATCTCTCGGAAATGTTAGGAACTATAAAGGTCATGGGTAACATTTCCATGAGTTACAGTAAAGTAAATCCATACATACCTGGGTAATTTGCACACGTTGTTTCTTTGCGGAATCCGGCACGTTCAGCAAATTTCCTCCATGTGTCTGTGCAATTCCTGAAAAGTACTTAAGAATCCAGTGGACCTTCAACGACTCAGACATTCAGTCTGAGTGGATGATAGTATCAATTTGGAGGACTGATGAGAACGCGTTCTAGAGCCACGGAGCTGCTACTGAGAGCTAGGATTGGTACTTTCGACCGTGCACCCAATCGTGTTTAGACAGCAAAAAGCAGATGGTGGTCACGGTATGTCAAGCATCCGAGTCGCGTCGCGGTTCGCGTGTATTCAAGCTGCTGGTGGCACGTGACGCTTCGCTCGGCCACAGGTAGCGGAAAATACTTGAGATGAACGGGAATAAAAACTACTCCAATGAGGATATGATTTTCAAAGTAGCACGAAAATGATGATCAAGAATAAACTAGTTCTAACGCTGCGACTCGGAGTTGTTCAAGTAAACATAAAGTTCAATATAAGTCAGCAACATGATGATAATGATGCTAATTGAACCGTGACATTTTATGTAAGTTACGCTACCAATTTATTGCCAGTCATTGCAGTATCAGTAGCTAGATCCAAGGTAGCGACTTCCATGATGATGTTATCCAGATGCTAAGTAGAGTACACGACGAGAATGGAATTGCCTTGAATATATGCGTCTTTGTAACAATAAATTACGCCGTACGGTTTCTTCTGTGAGTCCCACAGTGCCGAAGGCAGTCCTTCAGAGATAAAATCTGATCTTGTCTGTCGAACTCACAATTACTGAGAATGCGATCCGCTAGCTAACCGAGGCCATCCACCATATTGAGCTCTTACCGTATGATATGCGATTTGACGACATTTGGAAGGCGTACCAACAAAAGGTGTAAGTCGGATGAATATCATGGATACCATAACCAAAGCAAACCACATGATACAATCCACTTTGATGCGAGCCCGACAAAAAAGTAGATGTCAGAGTAACGGTGAAGCATCGCAAGCCGCGCCCGACCATACGGGGCCAGGGAAGGCTTTGGCTGAGTGTTGATGAAGACTGGCTAGGAATTTAGGAACAACAAAGGATGTAAAAGAATATCAAATGAGATGAAGATGGTCAGAGATAACTAGTTGTCAATCTTGATATGCTCCGAATCACCGAACGTTAGGAACCAGGGAGATCTCATCTACAGGCATTTCCCAGTTTCTCGCTGAGAGAAGCAACTGGAGACGATTATGGCGATGAGCGGTTCTGCCCTGTGTAGTCAAAGCTCATTGCGAGCTACGACAGTACTGTTATGCGACAATATGACTCACTTGACACCGACAACGCTCCCCGGTACGTGTATAGATTGCCAACTACACTTTGACAGTCTCTGTACTCCCGTAGAACCAGTCCTGTATATGACCCGAGTATCTTTAAGTTTTGAACTAGCCCTTGTGATTTGTCCTCGCAGGATTACCGACGTAGACACTTTAGTTCTAATACCATCGAATATTAGTGCAATGAGTTAAGTTGTTTAAGCGCTCAAGCCACACAACGCGCGCCATGATTTACACAGAATGTTCTCACGTCGATTTGAAACAAAGTACCTGTAGTGACAAAAGGCGGAACGTCTAAAGGAGCCCTCGGCTCTTTCTCCTCAACGAGCATCCGCACAGTCCCAACGTGTTTTTCCAGCTACCTCCTGCGTGTTCTAGCGGCCGTTGGAAGGTGCGCAGCATGCAGTCAGTGAGACGAGTCACACTTGCACTGGAAAAAGCGTTAAACGCGATCACGTGATGTGGTTGTGGATTTGGCTACCAGTGCCAGTGTGGCAGTACCACGCGAGGCCTCCGCGATTTTGCTGCCGTTGTCAACTCAAGTAAACTCTGACTTATACCCCCACCACTATCACCCTGTTACCCTAATTTTCTCCCTTCTCTTTCATCTCTACTTACGACTTTTCGACACAAGATGTCTACGACGGTGCATTCTCCTTCCCCCACCGACTATCTATCGTTCCGTTCTCGCATGCCGGACGCAATGGACTCGCCGTTTACACCCTTCCGGCCGACGGCCACGGCGACTCCAAGAAAACCTCTTGTGACAGCTGGACACAGCTCGCCTGTCCTCCTTCTTACAACGCCCTCGCCTTTTCGACGGAGGATGGTCAGTGACATTAGCGGGGAAGACTATAATATGCAGTTGGACTTCGATGACTTCGCAGGTGCCACTGATTTTAGCACTCCGTATCGTCCACGCAAATCGACGAACGCTCAGAAGAATGATCGTTTCAAACTCTCTGAAAACCCACACTCTTTTCGTAGGCCCCCAAGACCGCCGCCGGACGACGACGATGATGGCCTCTTCCTTCGGTCGGACGTTGGACATACGTCTCTCCCCTTGCGAACACCAGTGCGACACCCCTTTGAAGTTGGAATGCTGAGTACTTCTGCTGCGGATCCGAAGTTTTCTCATGCACCCAAGCGCAAGGTGTGTAATATTTTGATGTCTCATAGCATTATATATTGACAAGGCACTAGATCAATCTTGTCTCTTCTTCTCCAAATTTAACTCCACTTCGAATCCACCAACCTGCCGATGGCTCCGAAAATCAGCGCTTCGCAACTCTGGCTCCATTGCCCGCGCCTTTTTTTCTCAATAGACGTGGGACTCCAGATAGCAACGTGAAGAGACAGGTTGACTCCATGAAGCAGATGCGCCTTACCGATAGAACCGTCCATCTTGAATCTGACTCGAGCTCTGAAGAGGATGAATTTTCGAGTATCAAGGTTCGGAAGAATGGCACAAGAGTAGTGCGACCTTCTACTGAGGTTCAAGAGGTTGTCGAATCCGTATCGCCAGGGGGTCATATCACAAAAAGGAGGACGCGATCGAGGCCCGTATCGTTGGAATTGATGCAGCCACCTGCCGATCCAATTGTCTTAAATACTGCAGTACCGACAAATTTGAAGCATCGCAGAAATGGCTCAGAAACTAGCGTGAGCGAGACAGGGTCGCCGATGAAGATGTCATTGGACCAGAGGATTGGGCCAGAATTTAGGCCAGAGTTTGGCAGAATGGCTAGTGCAGCAACTTTATTCTTCGGGCCTGCTATTGTTCATCCGGCTTCGGACGACAATGACGATTGCGACGGACCAGCTCGGTCTTCTTCATTCACCTTACCTCTGGCTACTCCTGCAAATAAGAGCACTGCGGGCGGAAACGATCCTTTCAATGCCATTTCACCCGATTCTTCTTTCACCTCTGCTTTTGCGAGGCCAGGGGAAACGTCTTTCGCATTTTCTGTGACAGCAATGAGCCCCCAGAATCGTACTTCCTCGCCTCGGGAACGAATCCCAAAGAAGTTCAAGAAGCCACGCGATTCTGGTGTGGCATTGAGCGACGACGAAGCGGACAACTTTCTTAAACCCTTGCATACAGGAACGTTAACCGATCCTCAACCGTCAACGAGCTATTCGACTTCTTCAGAGGCAACACTTTTTGACGAAAGCTTCGTGACTCCTTGTCATGACCCTAACATGAGCTCTGGTTGGCCGAAGTCATTGGACGTTTCTACCCAAAGCATCGATGAGTTCATTGTGAAGACACTTGTTGCAGGGGCAAAGGACGGCGGGGGCGCTCCGAAACGAATGCCGACGACTCCTCAGAAACGGACTAAGACGGCTTTTCTAGGTCTACCAGCGCATCGGCCATGGGCAAGTGCTGTTGCAAGCAAGATGACCTACTTGCCTGACAAAGATCAGAAGCTACCTAAGCCTAACTTCGGAAACCTAATGGATAGTGGTAGCAGTGCGGGGAGCCTGAGAGGTACGCAAAGCAAAGATAGGCCAAGGAAAAGTTGCCCAAGCGATATGAGGTTCCCAAGTGTGGATATGCATTTATCACGTGCAGAAGTTGTGGATATTCTGAAAAGCAGCGTTTCGTCGAACGAAGCAGAAATCAGTCCATCGCGAACACATATTATACCGCCTCCGCGTCATAGAACGTATGGGGACGTAGGTATGGGTCGCCCCGGATCAAAACTTAGTGCGCAATTCTTGCTTCGACGCTCTTCAAGTGGTGCGTTCTCAAGCTCGAGCGAAGCAAGTGATGGTAGCCACCTCGGCACACCGACTCGTAAAGTAAATGATGGTGCGTATCATTATTTTTGAAAAGACTTAGCTAGACTGATATTATGGAAATATACCAAATGTAGAATGGCGAGCGTTGCCGCTCAAACCACAGTACACTCCCGCGAACAATACAGTGCAGCTGGCGCCAGTTACACCTACGTCTTCGATGAACCAGGGCGTCGGTTCTCGCCATTCGATCAGCATGAGGCAGCTGCCGATATTTCCGAAGCATTCAGCTGCGTCAAAGGAGAACCGTAAACCAGAACAGAGACCTAGCGGCCCGCCAATCTCAGGAATCCCGAGGAGAACAAGTACCATGCGTTTCCCAACTCAACCCACTCTCGGCAAGACGAGGCCGCAACCAACTGATGTACGAAACATATTTTGGAACCGTCCACCCGATCCACAATGCACATATGAGCAACCGGGCCGGTTCGAACGAGATTTCGATGAGGTGGACTCAATCGGCTCTGGGGAGTTCGGGAGTGCAATCAAAGTTCGCTATAAGCACGCCCATGGTCAGAAGGACCAAGTTTATGCTGTGAAGAAGTCCAAGTGTTTCGAGGGTAATCGTCATCGGTGAGTACATCTTGCGGTTTGGTTTGTTTAGAACAAGATCTTGTAGCTAGCTTTTGACTCTAGAACGTGGACGTCATGAAGCAGGATGTTGTTCCTGCTTCTCGTCCCAGCTCAGCCATTTATCCGTTTCTCTTGCCCTTCTTATTCCTGATCGCGAACATGCGCTGACCCGCGTTTCACTATCCAGTTTACGTCTTCGTGAAGAAGTCGAAGTGCTTCAACATCTTTCAGCGGCTGCGGGGCCCGGCTTCCACCCAAACGTCTTAGGTTATGTTGACAGTTGGGAAGAAGACGATCGTCTGTTCATCCTGACTGAGCTCTGCGAATATGGCAACTTCGCTCATTTCCTGAGCGAATATGGCCACCACTTTGCTCGTTTAGACGAGGCGCGCGTATGGAAGATCTTCAGTGACATCAGTTCGGTAAGCTACAGCTTCTTTTGTCACCTCGCGCAAATTTGCCGCCGAATGTATTTCATACCTCCTATTTGTGGCTTGTGTGAATAAGTAAGCCTCGGAGGCCAATTTAGCGCATCAAATGAGCCTCCCCCAGTACTCGCTCGTTATGCGGTTTTATCATCGAACTTACAGCTAACTCTTTGTTATTAGGGGTTGCATTTTATTCATCGGGCCGACATCTGTCATTTCGATCTGAAGCCCGCCAATGTCTTCATCACTGCGTCAGGCCGCTTCAAGATTGGAGACTTTGGCATGGCCTCGAAATGGCCAAGAACACTCGAAGGCATGACAGATGCCAGCGCTGGCTATGGAAAGATCGTTAATGGGCGTGGCCAAGCCCCGGATCGTGAGATCGGTTTTGAACGCGAGGGTGATAAGATGTATCTTGCGGCTGAGGTTCTCCAAGGAAAGTACGGAAAAGAAACGGATATCTTCAGGTGTGTTTACAAAGCTATAATAAATCACTTAAAGATTCGTTGGAACTTAGGACTGATGATGGGTTTCATAGCTTCGGAATGATGATGTTGGAGACAGCCGCGAACATTGTTGTGCCTACACAGTATGTACCTTTCCGTTTTGTGGTTTTTACTTTCCTTCCCGTACTTGTTGCTCAGTCGTGGTCTAAATTCCCCTGACGGTGGGCGGGTTACCGGACACCCGCTATGATGGAGATCAAGCCGTTGTTGCATACTTGCATTCTACATTTTTCAACTGAAGTTTGCGATTGGCTTGTCTGGAATTGCCATTTTATTAAGTCCGATGTATTCAAGTGTGGGATGCGAATGCCTTCTTTTTCATTTCTTGCAACGGGACAGGAAGTTGACTTCTTGTGATTATCCATGTGCTAACACGGACTCCTTTTGTATTGATTCAGGGGCGAACTATGGCATCGACTTCGGGAGGAAGACTTTAGCCCGGTCGACGGGTTCGAAGAGGAGTGCTCCGATGTTTTAGTACGGTTGATCAAGAGTATGATGCTCAAGAACTCATGCACACGACCAACTGCTGAGGCAATATATGTCCACCCTGCTGTATCCCGGGCGCGGGCTCGAATGGCGGAAGCCGAGAAGGAGCTAAGATCGAGGGGGGAGGTGAGCCCGGAAGCGCTCTTCAAGGCAAGCCCTCTCGCGGGCGTCGAGGACCTTGGCGGCTTCTTGCAAGACATCTTAGGCAGCAAGGCGGATGCAGTTGCGGCCTGCCGGCTGCAGGTTCCTGTGCTTGCTGGAATGGAAATGGACACGAGCCTTTAGGCGAGGAATAACGTTCGTGTGTGGATGGGAGGGGAAGCCCCACATCTCGCCCTTCGTGTTGACTGGATGCTTAGCGACGTCAAAATATGCCCCGGACGGACACCCTTCTTTGGCATCCCGAGATGCGGCACCAGCTACATTGGTGCCAGTTCAGTCGACTGACACAGGCTCGCGACGGGTGGGAAGATTATATGGAGGTCATGGGACCACAATTGTGTTTTGGTTTTGACGCATTTTTGCATATAGCTATGGATCAAATCTTGCACTGTTTTCTGTTTCCGTTTATGTTTTTATGACCATTTTCCCATGTAGATATGCGCAACAACAGCACTCATGCAATGTTTGGAGTTTCTCTCATGATGGACTCTTGTTTATTTTGTTGATATCGTCGCGGCGTAGAAAAAGCGATATAGGGTAGTTACTTTTTTGTAGATCGTACTTATTAACGATTGCTAGCGAAGGCACTTTCATAAGTAGTATACATAGTTGCTTGGAATACATAATGGAATCGAAGTTCTTTATATGATGACATCTTGATACAACAATTCAAATGATTTGTATGTGCAAACAATGGCAATTTACTTAGGCTATGAACGGTCTGCTGAGAAGTATTCCCGTTCACGTCTTAGATTGTGAAGAAAACACCAGCGACCTATAGCTATTCAGTTATTTGGGGAGAATTAGTGAATTGTAGAATCATTCTAATGTTGCGTGCTGGGAAATGTGATCTGAAAGGGGAATTCTGTGTTTTTTTTTACAACCAGTCTTGGATCTTCGACTCGTCGCGCATCTGAGCTGTGTGGGAGATACGGAGGGACAGGAAACCTGTCAAGGACGAGGACGGGAGAAAAGGCTTGTCACTTGCATCATGATCCCATGTGGGCATCACTTGCAGATCATAGTTTTTCCTGTAACTGCGATTGGCGACACCATAATTGAGAAGGAAAGCAAGGAGGCCGTCCATGGCTATGGATAGGGAGATTAGTGCATATTCAGGATGGCGGTCAGGAGACGGCCAGCCCAACGGACTGGATGGGCTTCGTGTTTGGTGAGATCGAGATGCCTTGCCTCTGGGCGGTGAGTGTTCCTGGACGCTTTTGCTACTTGGGATGTTTCAGCTGCCGGACTGGTCGAAGAAGTCGGCGCACGTTTTAGAAGCCCTACAGTCCGCAGATGGGCGCGAAGAGAAGGATGCACATAACCAGCCTATAAGCACGTTTACGCCGAGCAAACAGACACAACATTAGGCTGATACGAAGGAAGCGTGCATGAAGAAGGGCCGACTTATAGTTCTCGTGCAAGAGGAGGTAGTAGATCGCACATGACAAGGTGGAGAAGCTCAGCAGCTCAAGTCGGTGGCGGTCAGTTTGAAATTATGTTTGATTGAGAATACGTGCGTTGACGCCGGGGTAAATCGTAGAGCAGGTTTGATGGGCGCGACCCGCGGAGAGCGCGTTGCAGTATACTCGGAGTGTTTTAGTAACGATAGTGGCTGCATGTCAGGGGGTTGATTCATCTATTGTAGGCAGACATCACTGAGAATAAAAAGATTGTTATGATAGAATCATCCATACAACAAGCGTGTACGTACCTACACTGTATGTTATAAATACATGATATACGTATTCCTATCAATCACCGAGATCTGGAAAACGGTCAAGCTTGAGCTTATGTGAAGAAGAGTAGCGAAGCCACGCAAATGTGAGCTCATTGTAAATAGAGTGCCAGCTATTGCGAGGCTATAAATTGTATGTTCAGATGTTCGAATTCGGAGTATGGTGCTTAAGTACATAAAATTAAACAAATCAAGACCAAGCTCACCTGCGTTCTGACGCCACTCGCGTCATATCTTGCAGGAGACTCACAACGACAGGCCTAATAGGAGCTCGGCAGTACCACGCACGGACGCCAACAACACACAGGTGTAGGGCGGTGGCGAAGATGAATACAAACACCCTACACATGGTAGTTCTTGCGCATGGCCACATGTAAGAACTTGCAGTTATCAGGCGTGTGGGATGCGTGTCTTGGAGTACCGAAGTGATAAAGGAATGGTTTATGTCGGCAAAATGTGCATCCCCTCGTAAATCCGTACCTGCGTAGTTATCTCGCTTTCCAGAGCTCTATAACGATTTCTCCGAGGTAGCGTCGCATCGGTCCGCCCATATAATGCACAAACACAGGCGGCACAGATTATAAGCTGAACACAGATACCAAAAAAATGCCAAGAGATAGGATAAGGATACGGATACAAATATAGTTGGACTCACCAATTCAAGTTTCGGATAAGGAGTCGGCAAGTTCGAGTCGGGCGGGTGCCGCTCAGGTTTACG
This sequence comes from Trichaptum abietinum, assembly GCA_910574555.1. Lineage (NCBI taxonomy): Eukaryota > Fungi > Basidiomycota > Agaricomycetes > Hymenochaetales > Trichaptaceae > Trichaptum > Trichaptum abietinum. The sequence continues at coordinate 2,236,087 of CAJTBE010000005.1, read as the reverse complement.
TGCAATGTCATGACTTACTGTCGGCCGGAAGTCGACATCTCGCCCTCGATTCTTGAGATAGCACAACCACGTCCTATATAATCTAGATGCAAAGACGCGCGAAACGGGAGATACAGTCCGCCGAGCGCGTATAAATTCCCTCCAGTCCGGCGAATCAGACCGACGTAGTCGAGAATAGAAAGCGTGGTACATCCACCGGCAGCCTGCCAGTGGGACGATTCGGAGGCGCCAGTAAGAATCGATTCTATATCTCGAACATTCGATTCCTCCCGCGATACGAAGCGCTCTGAGGCAGGTAAGGTTCTGTCGTTCACCATCGAGCATCCTCTCACATCACGGTAACATGGTCGGTCCTTTCTGACACGAAGCTGGGAAGCACCGTCAATCGACCGGGATCTAGTGCAACTTTGATTCTGTATGTCGACGTTTCCCTTCGAGTGACCAAACCGTATTGAGCGCACATTTATGTGTGTCGAAAATGAATTGAATGCATATTGAGTTGATACACCCTGGGTGATTAATTGCATTTTTGAGCTATCCGAGCGCTAATGAGTGTTGACTGGCGCATTATGTCGAGTTTGATGTTGACAGAGCATGTATGACGATGTATCCGGGGTGGCTGGATGGAGGTGTTACTGAAGGGCGACGTTGATGAAGAATATGATGGCTCCGGACATTCACCAATCCCATGGCGGTTGACTGAGGACTACAGCCACTCGGTTCCTGGAGTTCGAGAAGGAAAACAAGCGCTGCTCAGGACGGTATATCGAGTGCTGTTAGCTCTAAAAACTTATCATAACCATAAGCCTATCATGAATTAGAACCAGAAATTCCTGGATCGGGGTACTCCAGAGGCTGTCTATTCTGCGGCAGGTCTGAGGTCCTGCAAGGAAATTGGTTAAATGCAAGACTGAGAAAAGAAAGATGTTTGAGTTGGGTGGCTGGTTGGCTGGATCTGAGTAAAGGTGCTATCCAATCACACTTGGAAAGAAAGGAAGAAGCTACAAACTGCAGCCTCTTCTTTTAGCCTTGAACGTGGCCGAAGGCGCTAGTCTGTGTAAAGAAAAGAACGCATCGAACTATCCTCTCAGCATCATCTTCCTTTTTCTCCTTTCCTTCTCCCGGGGCCAGAAGCTGGATCAGTGTTGCTGCAGTGCACCCGTCGCCCGAGTCTGACGGACACCCAGGACTGTCTGCGCCACAGATCAGGTTTCTATAGTTTGCGTTCGAGTTCGATGCTAAACGAATGCGTTGTCTGTGATGGTGATGGCCACGGTGGTGGTAGTGGTGGTGGTAATGATGATGATCAAAAACCTTACGCGGTTGAGCGCCTTCTTCGTCGATGTGCATCATAATGATTGCCAGAGGATCAATGAGTTCAAGGTGCAGTGTGAGCGTTGGTCCGGGGTCGTGACGTGCGGAATGTTACCGGTATGATCGTCGATGCAATCGGAACCGGCATCCTGCACTGCGAGCCGGATTGCAGGCTTACGATTCGTCGGTATGTACAAAGTCAGCTCAACCCAGTCATTGTCTTGTTTGAAATGCAGTTGCTGCTGTCCGAGCTCATATACAAGCGCCCGCCGGGCTAACGAAAACCTTGTTAATGTGACTTGTTTAGCATCGCGTTCGGAGCATGGCCGTTAAAGCGGTGCACTTAGCGTACAATTTAGTGAACAGCATTGTCCAGCTGCCGCAAATGAGGTTTACAGTCAGTCTCCCGACGAGACTTCCGTTCCGACACCGACGCGACAAAGACTTTTGCGCACTGGTACATTGATTCCGGTACCGCCGTGGGCGCCTGCGTCTTGAGCGCTTAACATGGCAGCGGCCCCAAGGTCTGTTAAGCCATCGTCTGAGATGAGGTTTGAATCCTATGAAACCATTTTCGTGAATAATTCGCCACCTTGTTATCGGTCTGGGCGCTTGCAAGTGAGGACCGAGGTAAAGCTTTTGAAAGTAAGCGCCTCAAATCTTCGGTATAAGAAAGTCACGTGAAGAAACTTCAAGTAATCCGGGATCATGATTGGGTGGCAGTGTGTTCATGCGAAGAACAGCAAGGGTCACGAAAGGGGGATAGGGATGTTGTATGGTATGAATTGGTTATTCCGTAGGGTTTAACGGAAGCGGGAGAGACGTGCGTAGCCTCAGACGGCCGGCTCAGATCTGCGGCATGAATTTGATTTGAATGTAAGGTACTATGAATACATACCACAATTGTATGCATGAGTATAAGTATACTAGAATACCATTCCTTGATCAGAGGTCTGGCCGTACGACCTAAAAACAAGGTGAACGAACGTGATGGGAGAGCCGGAACGTGAAGGAACCTTAGATTCAAAGATGCTGCCACCGGCAGTGAGATTTACTTCGGCGCGTTACAAAAGTTTGCTTGGTTGGAGTCTTCGCCTAGATCCCCCGCCTTTCCTCGGTGTGCCAGCTTCTATCTTTTCTCGAATATAATCTGAGAGCGATGGTCTTCTTAGATCTCTGGCATCTCTGGCGCCGAGCTTCTTACCCCTTGCGCAGGTGGGGCAGACAGGCGGGTTGACGAGAAGCGAGGGGACCTGGTCCCTGCGTGTGTGCATAGCGTGGACTGCAGTCTTTCTTACGGTATGCGGTAGGAATAGGGAGATAGCTGTGGTGATCAGACTGTGTAGCTTTGTTTCTGTATACATAGACACAGGTTGATATAGCGGAGCGAATAGCATTAAAGAAAGACACATACATATGTATATATTCAGGACGTTCACGGACCGCGCGTTCTTAGTTTTCACCTCCCCCCAGACGCAAACCACAAATAAACTCGGAAAGAGAGAATAGGCTTGCACGGTCGATCAGCAGACAGCTCGCGTCTATCATTCGTCACTGACCGCCGACGACGCAGAAACGTTTGTTGCACAGTGATTCGGTTAACGAGTGATCTACTCGCGTCTGTGAGCAACCGCCCAACGACCACGACCGCGACCAGTAGTCGCGCGCCGGTCCGCATAGCTCATCTCGTGCGACGACATTCGACGGCGACGAGGAGAGTGACGGCGACGGAGAAAGATTTACGGGATAAGCAGGATTGGATGTGCGCATAGAGTAGCTAGCCGACGGTTACGGTAACGGTTGTATCCAATCACTGCACTCACCAGTTCCTGGCAACATCTCTTAGCCTCCTACCCCCTCCTCCTTCCTCCCTCCCTTCACTTCCCTTCCCTTCCCTTTCCCCCCACTCAACCCATCCAGTGTACCTTACCTTTTACCTTGAGCTTCAGATATCATCTCAGTCGGTCGTCTTGTACCGCACTCACGACTCTCCTCCTTCGTTTCGCCCTTTTTTGCACCCACGACATACCTGTCACCCAGTCAACATACTGTTCTTGAGCCAGCTGTCTTTCTGTCAACACGCACACCAATCCGAACACGGACCGCTCCCTGATCCCACAGACGAGCTTCGATTGCTGTGTACAGTCACTGTCATTCCGCGGTGTAATATCAATCACTTCCTCACTGGCAGGCCCCCTCCCGCTCAGAGATTCTGACACTCGACACACTTCCCCCCACTATTTGACTCAACTCACCTAACCGACACTTGTCAAGTGTCCCCGCATACAACTGCTAGCGTCTATCCGAGCTCTCACCCCCTAGCGGCCCTTACGAACATGGAGAACGCGCGGCACGCCCAGGACATGGACATGCCCGACGCGCGACACGCCCAGGAGATGGATATGTCTGATGCGCGGCATGCTCAGGCTCACCTGCGCCAGGCAGGACGCGTCCACGTCCAGCATCCCCATATGCAGCGGTATTTCTCACCGAACGGCGGATACTACACTCCTCTACAGCAGGAGCCCAATACTGGACATGGGATGGACATGAATGGGGTCAACGGTGGGATGGGACCGCGGAGGAGTGTAGGAGGCGGAATCGACGTCGATGCGCTCGCCGCCGGCGTGCAGCGCTTTCTCCCCGGTTCCAACACTGGGACCCCCGTCGCTTCCTCGTCTGCCTCCTCGCGGCCCCCTTCACTCTCGAGCTCGCTATCGCATCCGTCGCTTACCTCTCTGCACCCGCACTCGCGTCACTCACACCATCCTCGTCCCCCCCATATGTCGTTATCTTCGACACCGCACACCCCCAGTTCCAGCTCCGTATCCCCTGGCGCCTACATCGCTCTCCCACACGGGATGGACCCCTCGACCGTCGACTTCCGGACGTTCTACCCGTACAACCCGAGTGAGGTGAAGCACCGCAAACGGACAAGTCGTGTACAGTTGAAGATCTTGGAGGAGACATTTCGCCGTGAGACCAAGCCTAACGCAGTGATGCGGAATGCGTTGGCGGCAGAGCTGGAAATGACACCTAGAGGTGTACAGGTGAAGATTTCTCTTCTTTGTCACATTCTTCTTCACATTGTATTCTGTCGATTTGCTCGCTCTAGTCGTCTACGATTTTATTCTGATTTTCTAGCATTAAAACTTTTACTGATATCCTCCCTTCCTTCTCCCCCCTTCCTGCCAACGTGAAAACAGGTCTGGTTCCAGAATAGGTATGTCCTGATCTTCCTTTCGCCGTTTCTGCTATTCTGTTCCCTCGGCGCACGCTCCAGTCCCTTCTCTTCTTTTCCCCCTTACCTCCTTCTCCCCACCAAATGTCCTGATCTCGATGACCGAAACGGCCGGAATTTCTCCTTTTCCTTGAGCGTTTCATCATATTCTTTCTTCTCTGCTTCCGTATCCAACGCATGCCTCTGGTGTGTCGTATGTTCTGTCTCCCACGAAGACGCGCAGGACTAGGTGCTCGTAGTAAGGCGCCACAGGCTTGCTCGTGTTGTTCGGCGTTGTTCGCAGTTGGTTTGTTGCGCATCGCATCGCATCACACGTCTCGTCTCGACCGGTCCTGGCGATCTTGGCTTCCATCTTCCGTACTGCTTTCGTGATCCTTGTCCAACCCCCATCCCCCTATTTATCGTCATTGATTCGCGGCTGCTCTGCCATCATTCTTCTTCTCGCTTTCTTTCTGATTGATTTCCTCTTTTGGTACTCTGTTTTATTGACTTTACTTTGTTCAGGCGGGCGAAGGAGAAGGCCATCCAGAAGAAGGCCTCTCAGGGTGGCGACAAAAAACCTCACGTTCGCCTCGGCAAGGACAATGATGACAACGCGAAGGACCCAGATGAGCTCACCGCGCAGGAGGATGGAGAGGGCGATGACCTGGATGGTGACCTGGATTGCGAAGACATTGACCTTGATGGGGATGAGAAGCCAGATATTGATGAACCTAGCCCAGAGACGAAGGCGAAACCCGATTTAAAATCAAATTCGTCGGACGGAAGCTCCAGCGGAAGTGATACTCTGACCTCTAACGGCGCAGGTCCCTCAGGGTCTACATCCCCGCCGCCGAGCGGGGTACACAATTCAAACTCCTCTTCAGATAATGCGCGCCCGCGTATACCACTTGCCGTGGAAATCCCGCAGCCGCCTCCCGTTGGTGTACGTGTGTCGCCACCTACTATCACTGAAGATAAGTCCGATGGATCGCCGAGGCGCCTCAGCCCGAGCGGGACGAATGTGAGTAGGATGTCGTGGTCGCAAGGCTCCAGCTCTTCGGACAACTCGCAACAACAGCAACATCCATCCTCAGCAGACCTCCCGCCATCGCGGACGACGCCGACACCAAACGTACACAGCTTGGAAGACGAAACACTCTTGTCCCTTCGACGCCCCTCGCTCCCTACCCACCTACATGGATATGGGCAGAATTCCGTATCGAACGTGCCCGGCTCCGGCGGCCCGCCGAACGCATTCAGAATGTCCGGACCAAATACCCGCTCGGTGCGCGGTCTTGGCTCTTTCAGTGGCGTCAGCAGCGCAGGGTTCCAGAATGGCTTAAGCCCTTTAGCATTGAACGGGATCGATCCGATGCAGAGGCGGATGAGCTTAGATCGTCTTTCCAGGCACCCGTACGCACATCTGGCTGCGCAAGCAAACGGTATGGTGTTCGGTGCGCGGTACAGGCCGAGCAGTGCGCTAGGTGGTGCTGGGTCTAGCAACAGACTTCCCATCGGACCAAAGACGGGCCTACACGCGCCAAATCAAAGCCCGAGCGCTGGGCTGCAGACGATTGGCAGCGTTGGCAACACTCCGATGCATACGCCACAACCGAGGCAGTCGGAGTTGCCGCAGGGCACAGGAGATTCGCCTGGGATGGACACAGAGCTTGCGCCCGACCAGGGTGTGTCGCCGCAGATGCAACAGCAAATGCAAACGGCGCAGCAGCAACAACAACAGTATCTTCATATTACGCGACCAGAGCTCATGCACCGTGCTTCTCTTCCTGCGCAATCAGCAATCCAGTTCCGCAACCCATTCGACAGCATTGGGGCTCCCAACGCGAACGGAGACGGCAGCGATGGCAATGGTAGTGGCACTGGTGACAACGCGATGCAAGGCATCCAAACCTCCGCGAATCTTGGTGTCCCGCGTGGTCCTTTGTCGGCTTCAGCAATCCATTCTCCTCCGATGTTCTCGAGCCCGTTCGCATCGTCGCAACACTCTCTCCACAGTCAACCTCAACACTCGGCGACGGGCCTGTTCTCAGATTCGACATCGTACTCAGCAACTTCAGCGCAGATGCGTTTCCCCCGGGAAGGGCATTCGTACGTCTTATCGACTCGGTCATACCAGCCCCCGCTCGCAGGTCCGCTTCCAAATCCGGACTTCCAGTTCGGAACAGGCACATCACCAAGCAGTGGAGAGAGCGATGGTTCTGGCTCCAGCGGATCTCCCGACCCCGCCGCTGGATCGTCTGGCGGAGACACGGACCAGGGCCTCAACCATCAATTGCAGAGCTATTCTTTCCCTAGCCCGTCAGATGGCGGGGCTTCCGACGCCAACAGTAATGCGGTGGACGCGTCTGCAGGGTCTGGAGATGTGTATGAAATGCGAGACCTTAACGTAGGTATGGCACCATCGCCATTCCACCCGTACATGGCGTCGCGGTACAATTCGGTCGTGAGCGTTGCGGACTCGGAGGTGAGCGTTGCAAGCCATTATAGTAATGCGCCGAGCGAGGTGGGAAGCTACGATGTAGGCCCGCATGGGCATGTGCAGCATGCCGCACATTTACAAGGCTTCGACGACGGACGGAGACCTTCTTAGTACGTTCTTTCTTTCCCTCGATCAGCAAAAGTCCTTGTACTTACGCATATCTTCTTCAGCACGGGTCAGATGATGGAACAATTCTCTAACCTTGGTGTGCATAATGGGTCGAATCTCTCATTAGCTCAGCAGCATGCATCTCAGCAGCAGCAGCGCCAGCTTGAAGCCGTAGCGGAGCAAAGCTCACCGATGTCTAACGGACATGCTTCACCTGAGAGTTCGGTTGCTGTGGCATATTCCTCACCGTCAATGTCAGTCGGGAGCACTGAGGCCCAGCAGCAACAAAACCAGAACCAAGGACCGATCATCAGCCAGAGTAGCGAACTAGCGTATGCGTTGCAACCAACGGTCAGTTCTAGTTTCATTGAATGTCCTGAAAAAAAGCTAATTCGATACTTCTAATGCTGTTTCCTCGACATTGCATTCCGTCTTACTACAGGACAATTCTCTTCTGCATCCGAACAGCAGTGTTGCCGACGTCGCGGGCGACTTGTCGGTGACGCAGCATGGTGGTGAGATTCGTACACGTCCAGACTCAATAGATGCTTCCTCCTTGGCTACTAGCCATCGCACCAGTTCGGATATGTCGTCCATGATTTACCCACTCTCCGCATCCGCCGCGTCATCAAGTTCCTCGCTCGGTTTCCAACCTCCGCACATCCACCACTCTTCGGACTTCCGCAAACCACAGCCGCAGCTTGATATGGACTTCTATCATCCTCCTTACGATGATGTTTCGGAGACGGGTCATTACAGTCCGATATCGCAGCCTACCTCAATGTCGTTCGATGTCCCGCCTTCTTTGCAGCTCAATTATGCTTCTTCAGTGTACGAATCGCACGGGTCACATATGGCACAGTCGCATTCGATGCCACCACCGCAGCAGCAGTACACGCATTTGATGGGACATGGGAATAATAGCTACGGTCAGGTGCAACACCACCACCATAGCCAAGAGTCGCTTGCGTTCGGCGTGCAACCGAACAACTTGGGTGTGGGACATTCGTCGGACTCGTTCACGTATTACAACTGAACGCAAACGTGTTACGTTGATGCACCCATCTTTTGGCGCTGTGAATTGGTGGTGACGCGGGTTTTACCCTTTTCCCGTCCGTGCATAATTGTTTCGGGCATTCCGGACTTCATCGAATACTTTGCCATATGCCATATGGTTGTGTGTTCTGGCAATTCCGGCATTCTAATCCGAACCAAACATTATAGCACATCCATCCCCTCGAACATTGATCTCTGATTTTCACATACATTCCTCTCCTGCTTCCATCTGTTTTCGCTTTCTCCCTATTTTCGCCTCTCTTTTGGTGTTGTTTTACTTGTACTATAATTGCTCGGTGCTGATCTTTTCGTCTTACTTTCCCTACTCTTTTGCTTTGCTTTGCTTCTGCTTTATTCTTTTATCTAAATTTGGCTTTATTATTTTGCTCATTATGAATATTTTGTGCTCTTTTTTCCCCTTCGATTGTTAACTTTATGCGCTTGTCCCATAAACTCCGCGATTTGACTAACTCCCGAAGTCACGTCTCTACCCAATACCTCCATCCCACCCCACCGGCCACCTCATTCGTTTGCTCGAATTACAGCCGACGACCCTCCTCTTATCCTTTCGCACATTCATCTCGGCGTCGGTGTGCACAGTAACCATGCTGCCGATGCTTCTAGACGACCTCATCCTTGTCTAGACAGGCCCGCTCCTTCCTCGACCTCCACTTTTGTCTGGGCATCAAATCTTACAACCACCATATCTTACAATGCACTCTCACTCGCTTTCGCAAATTTCTTTCCCTTTCTCTGCCGCTCCTGTTCCTTGTTACTCCTGCAAAAACAACTTTCCTTATCTGCGACTTGTGTGGCCAAGTCCATTTGGTACTTCAATAGCGTAATTTTTTTTGTTTACTGTAATGTGTTGTGTGTTTTCCAAGGTTATTCATTCATTCAAAAATTCAGCTTGCCATAACTATTCATTTACTATACTGATACTGTACCATTGCTAACGTAGACAGGAAACTATAATTGCCGAATATACATACCATACAGTACATAGTACATATCGAAAATACTTCGCCTCCGCTGCAATTATGGGTTGCAATCAACGGGAGTTTTGTTACCGGGATACATTTGACAGCGAGAAACTTCCAAGGAGATAATTTAGATTGAATGGAGCTTATATGAGCCTCTTACAGCTTTGTCGTTGAAGTTGTTGAACTGATAACGAGAGGCTGAGGTGTCGGAGGCGCTTGATTGTAGTAAGATGTCGTCGTCGTTGTGGTTGGTCCCCACGGACTTCCATTCCGTTCCATTATCAGTGAATGGACCTGCATGCGAAGTCCGTGAACGATTGCGCGGAGGGCACCAACTTCTTCGTTCATTCGGAGGTTTTCAGTCGTCAGTGCAATATTCTGCTTGCGCTCGAGAGCGTCAAGGGACGTCGATAGGGCAACAATGGAACTTCGGATCCCGGTGAGAGCACCGTCAAGCGAAGTGCTGTAATCGACAGGGGGGATGCGGACATTGGAGGACTGCGCTGCGCTGCGTACGCTGGGTTGTGGGTTTTGGCCTAGGGCATCGGGGAAACGGATGGGAGGTGGGAAAGAAAGACGGGACAAGAAGGGGGAGATGATCTGTCGGCCTAAGGGATCTCCGGTTGTTTCACTTTGAGCGGCCGGTCCTGCTGATGACGCGGGAGGGAAATAATGCGCTAGGAAGGCGGGGTCTGAGTAAGGAGAAGATGGGCTCATTTCAAGGTCATGAGCGGGCGAGACGGGGGAGTCGGCTGAGAATGTGAGAATAGGAGACAAGGGGTTCGCGGCGCGCGAGCGCAAATTTTCTGGGATTGTTTCTTCCTCAACATATTCTATCGGTCGGGGTCGAGATGATTGTTCCTCGTCTCGCCACCACGGGCCAAGCGCTTTACGAGCGACGTCGAGTTCCCGTCTCAACGTCCGAACAGCAGACTCGGCGCCCAATAATTTATGTTTGAGTGTCAAATTCTCGTCACGCAAAGTCGCCAGCCGTGTTTCGTTCACCTGGAAGAAGCCCTTGATGGCTTCGTAAGGACAGTGTGGAATGTGTGATGACTCTAGTGATTTCCGAGGCCCGGTCCACGGGCATCCGTTGTTTGCGTGCTTGCAAGGAGTCTCGACTTCAGCGCAATCGGACTTGTGAGGCGCTAGATCGGACGGCTTCAGAGCCTCTTTGCACGCCGGGCAATGGACATCTTTCGCTGTGCATTCTAGGTAGTGAGACTGATGGTTCAACAAGCCACTTGTCAGCGCTGAAATGTTGCGGAATACTTGGTTACCGGACGCGTACCTCAAGATCATACGCTCTCACAGACAGGCCGCACGCATCACAGGCGAGAACACGGTGCGCGCAGTCGTGTGTATGCTTTCCAAGGTCTTTGCGTAATACGGTCTTGTCACAACCGCCTTCCGGGCATGCCACTTGTACGTAGAGACAGGAGTCTCGTAGGTGCACCTCGAGTAACTGTCGTTGGCATGTATATTTACAGCCCGAGGGAGCTTGTTGGCACTCTACAATGAGCTCGTCTACCATCTGAGGCCCCATCAGCAAATGGTGTATGTTAAACGAGACGAACACAACGCACGTTTCGTAGCAATAGGTTCTCCGAGCGCAGATCGGTCGCCTTTAGAGGTGAGCGGTCTACAGGACAGCATGACTGAATCTCCAGAGACCGCATAATACATTCTCTGCAGAACGTATGCGAGCATGTGCTTGTTACAACTGGATTAAGGAAGGGCGATCTTCAACGAACAATGAGATGCTGCAGTGCAGGCTCGTAGAAGGTCTGAAACATACCTGCAGATACAACATATCTTCAAACAAGTCAGCCATGTATTTATCAGGAGGTATTTGATGCCCATTCACTCACTAGATTATTGTTAACATTGTCAACGTATGAATACGATGCCATGGATTGTGTCGTGGACGGTGGGGAAGAGCTATTCCGTCTCGGCTATTCTGCAACCGGCTTGATGACGAGTTTGTCGATCACAGGCCTCACTGTAAATTAATTTGCAATTTGGGTATGTACACCTCGGTTTTAAAGAATAAATCGTCTTAGTAGTAAAGAAGTAAACAAAGTATCGCGTCAAGTATCAGTTCGTAGATGGCTAGAGGCAAGGCAAGGTTGCCAGCAGACTCAAGCCTTGTGCGCGAAGTAAATACAGTACTTATTTTTACTACTTTAATTCTTGTCATAGAGTTTAGTACCATAACAGTTACTCAATAAGTAAAGCACATTCCAATATAGCACCTAATATAGAAGTATGCCAGTGTAGTACAAGATTAAAACGCGTCAACCTTAATTTACTTCCCTGTATGGAAGTTCTATCTATGTAACACTTGCTTTCACCATGTTCACTTTACTCTCTAGAGTCCGACTTAATCCTTTGCCGTTTCTGAAAATTTGAGGCAACGCTCTCGCTCTAAATGCCCTCACTTCTAGACCATATCGACCGCTTCTCATACACAGCTCAAGAGATTCAAAGGTCCTGCCAACAAGTGTCTATAAACCCAGCAGGTCCTTATGTACGCGCTGTCCTACATACACCGATCGGAGACAAAGCACGCGATATCGACGCGTCGGAAATCGGTCTCTTTACGCTCGTAAGACCTGTTGCTGTACACTCTCATGCTGCAGAAGACGTCGAGGCGGGTGGCGCTGCCGTGAACGAAGTTACGCGTGTTGAGTTTCTCGGTGCGACTCCTTTGAGGAAACCGGCGGGTGTTGCGAGGGGTGTCAGAAAGGATGAGAAAGACCCGGAAGTCTATGCAGAGGCAGCGCTGAAGTACCTGGACAGATAGTGAGTCTCGATGTTCTCCTTAAGCTCGTACCTCAACAACATGTTTAAAATAGTCAATCCATAAGGCCGATGCCTCGGGCGCGTCAAGAGATTATCGGAATAATTGAGCGGTTGAATGTGCTGCGAGATGAGATCAGCAAGCTCAGTGACGCTATTCAGGAGGTTAGAGCCTTTCGGTTAAGATTGGTGACAGTATCTCACAGATCTTGGGATAGAGCGGTCCATCAGATGCAAACCCACTTCCTACTGTGAAAGATGAAGAGAGGCGCATACAAGAACTCCACCTTAGGCTCAAACAACTGCGAGCTCGTGTACGTTCTGTCCATACGAAGATGTGTTTCCATTCTAACATTGTATTACACATGCAGAAAGATGTCCTCCGCAAGAAACAAGGTGCAACTTCCTTTAGCAAACCCTCTAGCAGTTCAGCGTCCCATGCAAACGACTCACAAGAAGAAGCCTTTTGGTCTGAACCGGCTCCCCGTTCATTCAAGTCTCGGCAAAGTCTGCCGATCCCTTCTGAACCTTCGGATGGGGACGAAAGCCTGCTACTTGATGCGAACTTGGACATGGACAAGATGGGGGCTATGATCGGCGACATGTCATTGGAGAGTATCTCGGATATGCCAACACCATTACCTCCTCCTAAACCACCTTCGACTGCAAGGAAGGCGTCAATACCGCATGTACTCGAAACGTCACGAAAGATAGCTAATGAAAATGCAGAGCCCAAGAGGAGAACCTCGGTTATGAATGCACCCAGGACGTTACCTAGGAGTCAACCAAAAGCCGTACCAAAACCTACGCCTGAGCCTAAGCCTGAGCCCCGACCCCAGCCCGATCCAGAGCCTGAGCCTGAGCCTGAGCCTGAAGACAAGGAAGATGACGATGACGATGAAGAGTTTGACGGCGAAGATGAGAAAACGGTCGTATTGAAGAAACCTCCTCCGCCATCACCACCACCCTCTTCACTACCTCCACCCCTTCCAGCTCCGAAATTCCCCACTTCGCCCCCAAAACTCGCTAGACCCTCGACTCCGCCTGAAGATGGTGAAGCGAAAGCAAAAGAACCTGAGCCGACAACACCTGCTCAACCTCATGACAGAGGTAACCCCGTCACGCCAGCGACAGAACGGAGAAAACGACCTATGATCACGACTGAGGTTGAGAGGATTGTTGTGAGCATTTCTTAGACCTTGATTTAATCGCGGATCTCTAACAATATTCGTCTTTTGTGTAACGGAAAACTAAGGCCAAGATTTGGTCAACCGTCGGTGATATGATTATGCCTGGTCACCCGTTCAAAACAGCCAATGCAGCGACTACGAATAAACCTCCACGAGCGAAGGAGACAATGTGCGATCTTTTGCAATTTCTTCACAGGTCTATAAACTATCTGACAATTTCCTTCCCTCCCCCAGTGCCCTACTACAGAATATCTCCTCACAACAACCTTCCCCTACCTCTCCCTCAACACACTCTACATTGTCACTTGCAACGCATACGCACGACACACACCATCCAACGACACAGCAAATCCTTACAGCACACCTCTTGCTCACTCTCCTTAGCGCACCAGACCAGGCGCTTCCGCTAAACAAAGCAAAGGAGGCGTTAGCAGCAAGGGGCCTCGGCGCACCAGCCCCAACTCCTGGGACGACTGCCTTCAGTCTTGCAGGACTAGGTGCAGGAGGACAGGGGCTAGAGAGTAGGGCTCTGTATGGATGCGTGGCGAAACGGTTGTTGAAGATTGATAGAGGGGCGAGGGAGCAAATCGTTCGGTTTAACATATAACAATTAGCGTTTAATTCTGTATGTATTCCACTTGTACTAGATCGTACTCATTTGTTTTTTGCCTGTTGATGCAAATAGTTTCCCAAGGGGGCAGAAGCCGCATAAAACCAACCGTTTCCGCGAGTGTTGTTGCACGTTCTGCTCGTGAGTGCAAACATTACTGACTGACCCATGGAGAAGTCCCATTTACTGCTTGCAGTATCATTGTCCGTCGGATGCACTTGACACCATCGATTTGATGACTCTAGCATATTTATAGATAGCACTAGTAGCCGCATTACCATATAGAAAACTATAGAGTGCTATGGTTCGATTCTCAAACGCTGTTACTTGGACATCGACGTACACGCTGCGGTTCGGGCGTCCACTTTTCTCCTTCGCTCCACCGTCATCGTCACAACCCTCGTACGACTTCGAGATGGATAGCCAGATAGCGGCGGCCTCAATGCCGTCTGTGAATCGATACTTTCGGATCCTCTTTTAAACGCAACGAGAATGCTTATCATCATGATATTCAAGCTCGTATATCGGGCGTATCGGCTCAAGTTCTAAGCTATGGCTGAAGAAACGTGCTTCAGCTATACGGCAACCAGAATTTCAGGGCACACCGTGCACCGTGCATCATGGCCTTCGTTATAAGCCTTTGGTTTTCCGAATGTTGAGAGCTCGTCATTCGATTCAACTATAAGATCCGACGCCGGGTCTCCGTGTCGGCTGCAAGTCACCTTCAATGTTCAGCATTTGTGCGTGTCAGCCCAGCAAACTCCCACTGACAGTTAAGCTGAGTCAGGAACTCCCAAAAGGGAAGAAAGAACGCCATCTCGGTTCAGTCACGTGAATCTACCGACCCATCGGCCTTTACACTGGTCAAGCTATTTTCGGACTGCTTACCGGCTCGTCCTCAAGGTTCCCCTTCTCCCTTACTTTTTTGTGGGAGTATATATTCCGAGCGTCCAATGACTCAATGATTCATCCCCCCTCCCCGTATACTCCCCTCACGTCATGTCGTCTTCTTTCAAAGACATCGAAAAGAACGAGTTAAACATTGGAGAAACGGCTTCGCGTGCAGTGACCGAGGCCGAGACACTCGCAGAGGACCAGCCGCAGACTTTGAATGCACCTTTGTCCGACTCTGAGAAGGCAGATGGCCCAAAGGGAAAGAAAAAGCCTGGTGCAACATGGAAAGAAGGAGAAGTGCAGGAGATTCCTCACAAGTGAGTACTTTTACTCGATTGCAGAATTCTATACTAAGAAAAACTCTTTGAAAGTAATATGAAGATCGTCTTTCCTGGGTAAGCACTGTATATTTTGCCGCATCCATAGTTCTCTAACGCGCTTCATAAAGGCTTATGTTGACTGTCTTTCTTGCGGCTTTGGACCAAACAATTGCCGCTGTAGCTCTCCCGACAATTGTCAAGGACATTGGCGGCCAGTCCGGTTACAGTTGGGTCGGATCTGCATATCTTTTAAGTGAGCTTTGTTTTTGTATAACTTTTCTACCGGGATACTAACAATCTTCTCATTTCAGTGTCTGCATGTACGTGTCATTCTTTCAACATTCTCAGTCCGGAGGCAGTGTGCAAGTTATATGCGTGGTTATATGACCAATTATTTTGGTATTCTGTTGAAAGAGTAGTTTTGTTTAAGCCTTTGTCGCATTCTTTTCTAGTACTCTGTTCACGAGCTACTCTGGATTTTTACTTACTGACACGTTGATTTGTAGGCTTGTCTCCATTATATGGCCGGTTATCCGATCTGGTGGGCCGCAAACCCGTTCTATTCGTCTCTATCTTCATATTTCTACTGGGATCAGCGCTGTGCGGAGCGGCACAGAGTTTTATATGGCTTGCGCTTTGTAAGTCTAGATTAGTTTGCACCGAGATCCTGTTACTAACATTCAATCACTTGGGCAGGCCGTGGCGTACAAGGTATTGGAGGCGGTGGAATAATGCAGATGATTATGATTATTATCGCGGATATCAGTAAGTTTATATATTAATTTAGTGCATCGATCACTTTTGACCATCTCTCAGCGTCACTCGAGGAACGAGGAAAGTACGGTGGCTTGATCGGCGCAACTTGGGGTATTGCCAGCGTAGTAGGTCCACTCGTCGGTGGTGTACTGACAGACCATGTTTCTTGGAGATGGTGTTTCTGGATCAATCTACCCACAGGAGGCGCCGCCGCACTCATTTTGCTGTTGTTCCTCCGCGTTCCTTCCCATAAACCACGTCCTCTTCGCGATGTCGCCTCGACGTTCGACTTCGTTGGGCTCTTCCTCCTCATGGGCGGAACCGTACTGTTGCTTATTGGATTCCAGGGCGCACAGACGGCTCGGAAAGGCTGGCAAGCTCCGTCTACTCTTGCTCCCCTAATCATTGGCGTCGTCATGATCATCGCTGCTGCTGTCAACGAATTCTTTACGAAGAAAGACCCAATTCTACCGCCCAGGTTGTTCAAGACGCGTACAACGACTGCGATCTTGATTTCGGTATTCCTGCATGCATTGACGTTCTTCGCGGCTAGCTATTATGTCCCACTTTACTTCCAAATTCTTGGGTCGAGCGCGACCATGGCTGGTGTGAGGCAACTTCCGTTATCGCTCGGCTCATCTCTTTTCGCCGTCATCAGCGGTCTCATCGTTGCAAAGACGGGACGTTATCGTCCGGTCATCTGGGTTGGATGGTTTATTATGACTCTCGGATATGTCAGTTTTGTTCATTCTAAGATAATCAGTGTGAAGGCTTATGAATTTTTCCAGGGATTGATGATAACGCTGGAAGAGAACTCTAGCCAAGCCAGACAGGAAATCTTCATCCTCATCGCTGGTATTGGTATCGGCTGTCTGTTCCAACCACCTATGATTGCTCTCCAGGCCGCAATGCCTCTCAAGGATATGGCTACCGTCACCGCGGCGTTTGGCCTGGTCCGGTTAGTAAATATGTTCCCTTCTATTAATATTTGATTAACCTTTGTTCTTGTAGTACACTCGGAGGTACAGTCGGTATCTCTATAGGCGACACCATTTTCTCTTCGGAGCTTACCAAACGCATCGCAAGAGTTCCAGGATACCAAGGTCCATCAGGATCACAGGGCACGACGAGCTTCACCGGACTCACCTCCATTCAGCCTGATTCCCTCCGCGAGCAAGTCCTACACGCGTACACGCGCAGTCTTGCGACAATCTATATTGTCGCGCTGCCGTTGGCCTTCGTGGGCCTCCTGTGTGGTAAGTATCAGCATCCCCTAATGTTTCGTTTACGTTTTGACTGATTGCTCTTTGTAGTCCTAACTCTACGTGAATATTCCCTCAAGCGCACTATTGAACGTGGAGCAAAGGGCGCGCAGAAGGATGGTGAAAAACAGGGTACACCGGAAACCGCTGATGCAACTTCACCCCCGACTCCTGCAGAACGTGCTAGCGTCGAGAAGAACGGCCTACCTTAGTTACGACATCGATCTCGAATGAAACATCATGATCCTTTCCGGCATATTCACGACTCATTTTATATTCATACCATTGCAATAATCGCATTTTCTTGTTTTAATGTTTCATTGACGACAGCCATAGGTCCCTTATTCCTCATTTTTTTCTCCCTATCAGTTGGAATCCCTCGGCGCTTTTTCGTCCGTACAGGTAGAATGGTAGCACCTGCTTAGTAGATTTTGGTATCATTATGAAAAGTAACTGCACAGATTATATGATTTGTTTTAGTGAGAATCTTTGAAGTTTCCATTTATTTACTTCTGCACACCTAATTTAAGTAGCAACTTTAAGTATCTTCTATTCCTTGCCGATAAGAAGGCATTATTAAATTAGTTCTCTGATATGTTATAACTCAAAAACAAGAATAATAGGGTGCCAGTGTTGATCTTCGACTAATAAAAATACATGTAGTGCAGATTAGCCACGTGGCGGCGGGATTAAGCTGTTGGATTTCTTTCGAAGGCTTTCGTTCGGCTGCCAGTGCAAGGCACAAATGAATGCAACGACTGCGACTTCATGAATTATCTACCATCCAGCACGACTAACATATGAACGTCGTTCAACATATCGAAGCGCCTTTTGCAGTGGTATTCCCGCTACCCTTCCGCGTCATTCTCCTAGGCGGACTAGGTCTGTTATGTTGGGCCACCAATCTACATGGACTTCAACTGCTCGGTATAGACGCTACTGCTGCGCTTGAAACACGAGCTTACGACGCCTACGATTCGACGCCGAGGTTGTCCCTTGTACCACAGGATGCTCGTACTCTCGTTCGCGCGGTTTACAGGCTGTTTTACGCGTACGCAATGTGGTCATTGCTCGGATGGGCTCTCTTCCGTTTTCTAACTCACGATGACCCCGCCTTGGTTGACGACTATAAGTTCGTGCCAGCCGTGTTTGGGCTTATGATCGTCATGTTCCTCGTCTGTCCATTTGATATGTTTGAGAGACACGAACGAGACCGCTTCCTGTTGTGCGTAGTTTCTATCTACATTTCGATTCGGGGCGAAACTGACAATGCATTTCGTTCTAAGCGCCGTGAAGCGGTGCTTTGCTAGCCCAGTCAGCATGCCTATATATTTCTGCGACATCGTGCTGGCCGACATATTTACATCGTTTGCCAAAGTCATTGGAGATATTTGGCTGTCCTTTTGCATGATCATGCCGGGTGGAAGCTTGCTCATTTTTCCGGAGCAAGAAGGCTGGGCTAGGTTTATGGTCCCATGCTTGATGAGGTGAGTGAAGCGTTGTCCATATTGTCTCACAGTAAACTGAAAGTATGTTAAACATGCAGTATACCATACGCCGTCCGTTTTAGACAGTGCATCATCGACTACATACAGCCTACGAATACCAGCAAAAGACCTTTGTACAACGCCCTGAAATACGCTTCCTCGTTCCCTGTGATATTCTTGTCAGCGGCGCAAAGAGTGGTAATTTCCGAGTTAATGAGGGAGAAAGGGGACGAGCTTGAAGATGAAGCCTGGCACGGAGAACATCCCTTGTTCCGGCTATGGTACGTCTTTTTAGCCTTTTTATATTAATGGTCAGTTAATGGATATTATTTAGGATACTCTCAGTTGCAGTCAATTCACTCTACTCGTTTTGGTGGGACGTGTCAAATGACTGGGGTCTTGACTTCTTACGATTAAAACCAAAAACGACGAAACATCAGCCACCTCCTCGGGCACTCATACTTCCTACTCTACAGACCAATATCTCCGGCGCAGAAGTAGAAAGCAGCGGCGCTCATCCTCGTCATTCAATACATTCGCGCCATACAGGTAGCGGAAGTAGCTATTCATCGATAAACACCCAATCGCGACCTTATCCTTGGGGTTTACGCCCAACACTACTTTATCCGTTGCCCGCATACCCTCTTGCAGTGTTTGCAAATCTCGTCCTACGGCTGACATGGTCTATCAAGCTCTCGTCACATCTGCATACCCACACGAGTGGCGCAGTGGTGATATTTTGGATCGAAGTAGCGGAGTTGTTACGCAGATGGATGTGGGTGTTTTTCAGAGTTGAGTGGGAGCTTGTGAAAAGGAGCTTGGAAAGGGGCGAGTATTCCCCAGCTGTAGAGGATTTCGAGCTGACGAGGACTGACCACGATGATATAAAAGATGGACCTGATTTATCATAACATTCTCTGTTCGCATTCATATTATTGTAGCGTAGTCTTCGGTTCTGATCATCCATATGACCATCTTTAGTCCTTATTTGCTCTCTTCCTTGCTTAATATTTCTTCGACGATAACCAATAGATCATAGATGTCGAGAAAAAGTATCCCCTTTTTATACCTATCTTCGGCACTCTCCGGGGCACTGCCACAGTGAGGTCCAGATTGAGGAACTTTTCTACATAAATCTAACTCGGTTATCCTTTCCTCTATCCCTCGAGCTTTTCGAAATTTACGCGACTAGAGCTGTCGTAGCTTCTTCATCCTTAGGAATGGCTCCGCTTAAACGACCCAGATCTGTCGAAGAAAATGAAGACTCGGACGACTTCGTGGAGGGCTCTAGTCAGAATGCTGCTTCCGAAGATGAAGTCGATATTTCCTCTGCTTTAACTGGGAAGAAAAAGGCAAAATATGCTGCGATAGAAGAAGACGGATACGTATCCGGCGAGGGTGACTTCGAGGAGTTGGAAGATCTAATTAGAGAGTCTGTCGCAAAGCGAGACAAGAAGGAGGGTACAAAGCTACTAAAAAAGACGAAAGGCAAGACCAAAATCACGAAGGGGGAAGTAGGAGGAGGTAGCTTCCAAAGCATGGGTATGTGCAAATCCTTCGATATATGTCGGACCGCTCATCGCTATCCGTCAGGTCTGCATCCCTCAATCCTTCGCTCCCTTACGCTTAGAGGATATAAGGTCCCAACGCCGATTCAACGGCTCACAATCCCCTCCCTCCTCTCAAATCCTCCGCGGGACTTGGTCGGAATGGCACGTACAGGTTCTGGGAAGACACTGGCCTATATGGTTCCTCTTGTGCAACGTCTTGGAGGTCGACATGCATCGATGTTTGGTGCACGAGCTCTGATCCTCGTACCCGCTCGCGAATTAGCGGTTCAAATCCTAAAAGTGGGCAAGGAGTTGGTCAGGGGATGGCATGCGGGTGAAGGTGGCCATGCTGGAGACAATGATGAAGAGGACTCATCGAAAGGACAAAGTTTGAGATGGGGTTTGGTTGTAGGTGGTGAGAGCCTGGACGAACAATTCGAAATGATTACTAGCAACCCAGATGTGTAAGTATTTCACTATTTCCATCCTTCCCTTGCAACCACTTATGATACTCATTTTGAACAGGATTATTGCGACCCCTGGACGTCTATTACATCTCATCGTGGAAATGAACCTCGATCTCCATTCAGTCCAGTATGTTGTCTTCGACGAAGCAGATCGCCTTTTCGAACTTGGCTTTGCGACAGCACTCAATGAGATCTTACATCGAATGCCTCCTTCGAGACAAACACTTCTCTTCTCCGCGACTCTACCCAAAAGTCTTGTTGAGTTCGCTAAAGCTGGATTACAAGACCCAAAGCTGGTTCGTCTTGATGCCGAAAGTAAGATCAGCAGTGATCTTCGGATGGCGTTCTTTTCTATCAAACAGGCAGAAAAGGATGCTTGTTTGCTTATACTTCTTCGCGATATTATTCGTGTACCTCTTGGTGCGACTGAAGCCGAAGAGGAAGAAAAGATGTCGAAAGGGAAGGGGAAGGAGAAGGAAAGCCGTCTTCATGCCGCTCCTCATCAAACACTCATATTCACGGCGACAAAACACCATGTCGAATACATTACTAATCTTCTTACAACAGCTGGATATTCTGTATCACACATATATGGTGCCCTCGACCAGGAAGCCCGTACGCAACAAATGGACCGCTTCCGTCGCCGTCTTTCGAGCATTTTAGTGGTCACGGATGTTGCAGCCCGAGGTATCGATATCCCTGTTTTGGAAAATGTAGTTAACTACGATTTCCCTACCGGCGCAAAAGTCTTCGTGCATCGTGTTGGCCGTACGGCTCGTGCGGGAAGGAAAGGCTGGGCTTGGTCATTCGTAACCAATACCGAGTTACCCCATCTCCTCGACTTGCAACTGTTCCTCGGTAGGCCTCTAAAAAGCACGGCTGAAGGTGTTGGCGAGCAGCCTTACGTCGAATCCCTCATTCTGGGAGCTCTACCTCGCGAAAAGATTGACGATGAGATGGAGTACGTACGGAGTCTGGATGATGAGAATCGAGCTCTGTCGACATTGCGGGAAGTGATGCGGAAAGGTCAAGGCATGTATGAACGCAGCCAAGGCAAGGCCAGCCAAGCTAGCTACAAAAGGGCGAAAGAAATGATGCGCTCGGCTATGTGGGGGTTTGCCACTACCGTCGGGGAAGCCAACATCCATCCGGTCTTCCGGCTAACTCAAGGTCAAACTGGAGATGAAAAGGCAAATGAAGACGAAGAAAAGCGAAAGACATTGCTCAGGGCAGTCAACGCTTTTACTCCTTCAGAAACTGTCTTTGAGATAGGAAGCCGAGGCAAAACTTCTAGTGCTGCATTGATGAACGACCGGAGAAAAGCTCTTCAAAGAGCCCGCCAGAGGGCAGTCCCATCTACCGCCTTGGTGGTGGAGGATAAAAACGTTCAAGACTCTTCCAACGTCGCAGACGTAGAAATGGCCGACGAGGATGATCTCGAGGTGTGTTTTTACATCCTGCTCACTTTTAGGGGACAGACAACTCAATGCATTCAAAGGCTGCATTTGCACCATCAATCTCTAAGAACGGCAAGACAAAGTACCGTGACGAAGATTTCTACATGTCTCATTTCCAAAAAGACGCCATGACTGAGAAGGGGTAATGCACGAAGGCTTACTGTCAATCTGATCCACGCTGACCTACCTGAAACAGATACTCCCTCAAGGACAGCGCTACGTTCGCTGAACAGGCCCGAGATGCGACCTTTGATTTAGCGGGTGATGAAGCTTCCCTTGAGCGTCAGAGGCACAACTCTCAACTAAAGTGGGATAAAAAGAAAAAGAAGTTCATCAAGGGCGATGGCGCAGGTGCCGACAACATGAAGATCGTAAAAACAGAGAGTGGGGCAAGATTACCTGCGACTTACCGGTCCGGACGATTCGATGAATGGAAGCAGAAAACACACACACATATTCCACGTGTAGGGGAGGCTGAGCAAGAGGGTACCAAACGCTTCGCGGGAGGTAGCAAGCGCTTCAAGCACCAGGGCACCACGCCCGCCAAGCCACTTGATAAGCTGAGCACGGACTATGAGCGCAAAGTGCGGCAAATCAAGAAAAGGGACCAAGAGGCTGGAGGCGATTCCTCGGGTGGCCCTGCTGATGCACGTAACACAATGAAAAGTGGGAGGAAGGGCAAGACCGTGCTCAAGAGACACGGAGGGAAGCCGCTTGGGAAGGTCAAGTCTGAGCTTAAGTCAGTTGACCAGATCCGGAAAACTAGGGAACTGGCAGAGAAAAAGAGGGCGAAGAACGCTAGGCCGAGCCGAAACTCGAAGAAGGGAAGGCGGTGAGACGCACAACGTCCGTACTTACATCGGTTTCTGCGATTGTCTATGTAGATATTATGTATCAGATTTAATTTATTCTATCCGGGTATCGAAATAGAGATGGATACATGTAAGGACAGTCACTTGATACGACTGCGAAAAGGGCAAATAAAACAATTTAGTGCTACATGCTAGGATGTGAGAGTACATGCACCGGTCATAGGACAGTGGCTTGGTAGATCATCGCACGATTGAGCGCGCGGAAATGGTTGAGGTTGTCGATTTGACAGACGCAGAAGAGGCAGGACGAGAATAACGACCTCCAGAGCTGGTTGCAGTGTTTGTCGCGGTAGATGATCGACCACGAACGGGAAGCCCAGATGCTATCCGACAGGTTCAGTAAAGATACAATTCGAGATGCAGCCATCTACACACCTCGCACAGCTGCTGCACCTCGTGCCTTGGCTGCTGATGCTCTCGTTCCACGAACACCACGTACTCCGCCGTACCCTGCACGGATTGCAAGCTTTTCGCGTTTCTCAGCTTCTATGCGTTCTTTCTCCTCTCTGTCGCGTCTGTCGCGTTCCTCTTTCTCCCGTTTCTCCCTTTCTTTTTGTTCTGCCAGAGCTTGCTCTTCTGCTCGTCTTCGCTCTGCCTCCTCGGCTTCTCGACGTTTTTGTTCCAAGATGGCTTCATCCTGCACTCGTTCTAAGCATCTTTACACACACACAATACTACTTCATAACTCACCTCCTCCGCCCCTTGCCATCGCTCGTCGAATATGAGTTTTGTAGATGCTTCTGACTTTTCTAATATATTGATATATTTGTTTAGCAACGCATCTGTCTTTCGTAGTTGTTTCCCTGCACGCTGTTCATTCAAGATGTATTATAAGAGATTGTATGAGCAGGTTTGGATTGCATTCTCACATCGTTGGAAGTTTCTACTTCGTGTAGCGCTTCGTTATATACCGAAAACGATGCGTTCAGCTTTTGGAGAACAAACAGGTCTTGTCGCAGACGCTCTTCGCGCGATCGGGCAACAGACCTCTGCCTCACTTCCGGGTCTACCTCTGGCTGCTCTTCAGCGTCCGGGATGAGTTGATCTTCATCCTCGGGTTCGTTCGTCCCATACACTTGCGAAGGCCTAGCTAGGAGACTGAAAGGTTGAGAGGGTCCGGCAACGGGTTTCTCGTTCAGCGAAAGCTCGGACAAGGATAGATCGGCATCTCCTGCGCCATCAAAGGCATCGCTTTCCGTTTGTTGGTTTGTAAAAACGTGCATTCCTAGTGACATTGCGACAATTGCAGGTGCGTGAGTCTACAGTAGTTGTTGACAACTGATAGAAATGAGCCAGCCCATAGCAGCGTGCTCGCGATAGTAGTGGACGCGTTGTTTACTGTTGTTGTAGCATTGTTTCCCCCAATCTCATTGTCATACAGAATTGTAAACGAGACGGATTGCCGAACTTTAGAAGAGAGAAAAGCAGTTATAAATGACATTCTGTTAATTGAGTATATAAAGTTGTTCAGGACATTCGGATATACGATTTATAGTTACAAGATATACAAAGAATCCCCCCCCCCCCTCCCCCCCACACACACACACAAAGTCTATTGGGTTATGCATATCAATAATAATGTCATCTCTTCTGGGTTATTGCGTGTCGTTGATTGTTTGCAAGATTGTAGAGAAAGGTACAATACTCGCAATCCTCTTTGCTCCCGTCGAACTGCTTGTCTGGACATACTAAATCTCCAACGCAAAGTCAATTGAGCGGCATTACATTCGGGACTCATGTAGAAGGTCGGATGAGAGGTTGAGTGGCTCTCCAGAGAACATATCTGTATCTTGATACGAGGAATTGAATTGATTGTCGAGCGCAGGATCTACGAGAGGAAGGCCGAGGTCAGACTCAGAAGCATCAAATGCATCCATCGACTGAATGCCGAATGCAACAACGCCGAACTCAGACTCGTCTCCATATGAAGAGCTTCCACTAGCTTCCGATGGATTACCAAAGGGAGAATGGCTTGCATCGAGGCTGCTCTGGGAGCTGGGGTAGGGCGCAGACCGAGTAAACCTTGGTGTGCTTAGTGTCGACGGCATCCCGGATCTGTTCGGAGAGTTCAGCTCTCTTAATGCTGGATCTATGAAGTAGTCAGAATCTGAGCTTCCCACTTGCACATGATCCTCGAGATTAAAGCCAGATCTCGGACCCTCTTCCCCCTCTTGACTAGATATTGCTGAGGACTGTTCCCCAGAGGCATCCGGCTTCAACTTTTTGTTGCGTTTACGAGGTCGCTTGTTTCCTTCCCCCTTCGTAAAGTCAACGGTCCAATAAACTCCTTTTCCAGATTCTGATTGGTTTCGCGGGACTTTCTGAAAGGCAGCAAGAAGAGATAGACTATGGCGGATGGACGTCTACACGGAACATCGTTAAGCTCGTAGTCCAAAGGAGCAGACTTCGGGTAGGTGCTCACCTTCCACGAGTTCGGATTATTGCAGTTCTTAAACCACAGGAACCGCGCCTCAATCGCGTCGTATATTTCCTGCAACGTTAGCCTTTTCTCTGCACTCTCCCAAATTGCAATCTTGACAAGAGTAGCATAGGTATAGTCCGGCCTCTCGCCCGGTCTTGGATCTGGGAGACTATACAAGCTAATTGGCTTCTCCGGTGGAATACCCACGATATCATGAATCGTTTCCCTGCGGCCTGAGATATATGTTGGACCAGAGAATGGAGGTATTCCAGGCGTATACCAAGGTGAATTGACATCGCCGGCTGCGGGGCCGCTCAAGGATTCTCTGTGGTTTTGCATGTCCCCCAGAATATTGTCCGTCACCTCGATAGCTTTCAGATTGACGGACTTTGTGCAATCAGCCTTTTCATTTCGTATTCAAAATGGAGGTATTGTGAGTTTGAAAAGGTATGCAGGAGTTTACGTAGAAAAGCCGTTGAGTTGGGGGGAGGGGCACCGAGTGGGTTGTGTGGTTTAGCGCGTGGGAATTAATCGAATTGTTTCTGAGCCACACCAGTCGTGACCACTGGTTGACTTTAACCTTTATCCATGGCATCTGCGTTTTGTCTGATTTTCTCCCAATGGTCTCGTCGGCTCAGCTTTATCAAGACAGTCACTCACAATAGTGACGAACTGTCGGCTTGACTTGACAGCTCGGCACAATGGTCATCAAAACGGTTTCGGCACGACCACGGCAACTCATCTTCAGAGTTCAGGCAGATTCCAGACAATATCGAGAGCGTGACAAAGCTCAGGACTGTTGCAAGAGCTTCGTACTAATAACGTTGCTCTAGTCTTCGTGGAAGGCCAGGTGCTCATGGCTCCAATACCTTGTCTACCCAATCCCGATATTTTTTGATTCGACAAGTATTCCGAATCGCAGGGGAGCTGGCAATGCATGTCGTCTTACGTCCACCTTTTGGATAGCTAGGTCGACAAGGTAATGAAGCAGGAAGATCGTAGATACGGGGAGGGAAGCATGGGGGTTTTCTCATTCGTCGGTGGCGTAAATCGGCTGATTGCCGCTCGTTTATTCATATTATTCCACGCTCCTGCATACCCCTTGACGATCCTGAGTGCAAGCTAACCAATCTGCGCTTCTCATTCCAGATTTCTTGACTGATACCAAGATTGGAATAGCTCAGGAGTTTTAAATGCTACATGCACTGATTGCCGCTATTTCCTGGCCCTCGTGTCTGCCTTGTGTGTTTGTTGTCCGGTATGCGGAAGTTCCGTAGCAGGGCTATATGGGATCTACTTTATAATGAAGAGCGTATTGGTGAGTTTATGGGATATCTTCCTTAAGTATGTCGTCGCTTCTGCCCGAATTGCACTTTGACACTGCGCCAGCTGTAGGGGACGATATCTTCTCTTCGTGAGTTTATGTCTTTCTATTATTGATTGACTCATCCCTGATGCGTACGAAACAGCGAGATTGTCAGTTATTCGTTTGTTTTTGCTTCATGTAAGTGTTTCTGAAAAACTGGCATAGCAAAACTTTTGCTAATTAACCTTGGTAGCACTTTTATACTATGATTACTTTCTTGGCTTTCCTTGCGAAGTCGATCGAGTATGGAGGTCGAGATTTTCTGTGTTCACCTTGCTTTATATCTTGAACCGATATATTCCACTTCTCGGCTTTGCTGTCGCACTGGTCTTATCGTTCTCGAGCTCGCAAAATCACCAGGTGCGCATTGCGAAATTATCAGTAGATCAATACCAAGCATACTGAACCCATAAGTAGACGTATGCTACTTTTACAAGTAGATACTGAAGAAGCTGCTTTACTGAATCTTCTAAATTCAGGTGCCAATCTTTAACGACACTCCTTGGAGTCTTCTATGCTCTAGAATATTCCGTGGTTGTTGGTGAGTCGCATATACGTCTTCGAGTAAGAACGAAGAGAAATCATGAAATCTCCCTAGTCATTATGATAGCTCGGACAAGAGCAATATATAACAAAAACCGAAGAATCCTTCTCTTGACGTGCTCCCTAGCCTTTCCTCCCGTTGCAACATCATGGGTATTAAACTATTCTTTGAACTGTAAAACAGTTTAATCAAATCAATCATCTTCTTTCATCTCAAGTGGGCCGTGTCCTTGATGGAAGGCAGACTTTTGGACCGTAGGACCGAAGGCCTCTACGTACGTTGCGTCTTTTTCATGCCACAGTGAGTGAAGGTGCAAGTCGCGTGAAGAGTACACTTAACTCATCTCGTACTTTATGGAAGGCTTTATTGTAAGTGGCCGATGACAACTCCCGTCCGCCTTGCATTCAGCCTCCGTTCCCATAGTTAGGAGACAAATCATATGGGTCACTTTCTCAGCTGCATTCGAATGCTCAATATTCCTGCTCACTCTCTTGCGGTTATATCCTGAGTGGAAAACGATGGATAGTCCACTACAACGCCATTCATTGTTTATAGTCATTATTCGGGATGGCAAGTATTCAATTACTATTTCGTGAAGACTGTTTCGTCTGATCTTCTTCATTCACGTAGGGGCGATTTATTTTTTGTATGTTTTCCTTGCAGACCTATAAGCCGCTTGCGGCTTGATGTTCACTTCATGCTCAGGATAACAGCAGGTCTATGCATCAGTAATTTCTTGCTCATTTTTATGGACAAACCGGAGAACTTCGTCAGCTCATTACCTCGTCCAGAGCTGGCCCTGATCTATACTTACGTGTATGTGCATGCATTCTCTTCAGGAATTTTACGTTAACTTTGATTAGCCTTCTCGTGACGCTCATGTCCCGGTCTTTTCTTAGCGTGAGGCAGGAGCATGATCAGAACTCTTTCCGTTGTCCGGGATCTTTCGGCGGAGACCAGTATACGAGTTTTACATTTGGTGGAATATCTACTCAGCTTAGGGCGTCCACATAGAACAAATACATATAGTAGAGGTAAGCGAACTCCACTAATCGTGGCATACACTTGTGGACTGACTGACAGTTTTAAAGTCGAACTGATGTCTGGCTCCGATAAATAGGTCCGTGTACGGTACTATGAGGGGTGAAATTGAACCTCGAATCATCTGTTGTTCACCCTATTTGACCCAAATGCGCAATTCGGGCTCTATTACTACATGCCATAACACAAGGTTTTATCACAAAGCCTACCCCTCCTAGTACCTCGTGGCTAATGGAAAGGCCCGACCACCGGAGCGCTACCCTTCTTCATATCTAATGCATGCTTATTTCTCGCCGCTCTCAGCATCCTAAACCTACACGTGTAGTATCCGACATTGTTAGGTTCTCGCCTACGACACGCCTCGAGGCCTTTAACTGCACGTTTCTGGCAATTCTTGCTCGATTACTGGAAAACAACTATATATCTTACGTTCTCTGCCGCACTGCGATGCATGCGCCAGGAAATCCCCGAGTTCATTCTTCGCAACTTCGGAAGCTGTAGTCTAAACAAGATTGACGCCTGCACTTCCGGAGCTCTCTTTCTGTCTTCTTGCACGTGTTGCTTCCAAGGGGTTAATTTCTACTGCGGATTTTACTCAAATACTCTGTGGCGATTTGTTCTAGGCGTTATATATATCAACATGCGCCTACAATGAGGCGTTGGTGGGCATGCAATGGCTATACTGTAGTATGGTGACTTGAATCTCCTCGCAATTTATGTTATTCAAGCTAGTCAATCCGGCTTTCTCACTTACATCCAGTCATGGAGATACAGGAATCCAGCGAAACGGCTAAGCTCCCCAAGGCAGTATTAGACGACCTTTACGCTTCGTGAGTGTCGCACGTTTTTGACCGTAATCAGGTAGTTGAGGAACTTACCTACCGCCTTCTAGACAGATCCTAGTTTACTTTCTCATAGTTTCAGCAGGTAAGCGCTTTACCACTAGTTCACACTCTCAAGAAAATAGAACTTCATGATCTGCCGTTAACATAGTAGCCTTGTTTTACGATTTCGCCCTTACATTTCCCATTGAAAGGCGGAAAATATGGTCATCGAAATTCTCTCTTCTCACCTTCCTCTTCCTGATAAACCGCTACCTCCCGATCGCTGGTTATCTCTTTGTTTTTTCCATCTCCCTCTTCGGTCCTCAAGGCCGCCACGTGAGTAGTGTCGGACGCTCTGGTGTTTGTATGCTTATCAGTTAGTTAGGCGTAAGCTGAGTGGGAGCGCTGGATACCTACCTCTCCTTACTATTTTTTAGATGCCGACTCTTGACTGTACTCTTTGGCTCCATGAATGCAATTGGCTGTTCGATAATATCAGGTGAGACATCTTCGAGATCGAACTCTACCAAAGCATACTGCTAATGGATCAATGCACTAGGTATCATGGTAATTCGCACCTATGCACTTTATGGCAAACAGCTCTGGGTGCTTATCATGACCTGCTTCTTTGGGATACTTTCCACCATCTCTTCTTGGGTACGTACATCAGCGATGTCGAGTGAAACAAATGAGTCTCACCACTCTTTTACTTTGGCGCTCTATCCATTTGAATTTTACTGTGATTTTGTACACACAAGTGGGCTGTGTCCTTGATGCACGGTGTTGAGATAGAATATGAAGGGATAGTTCTTGGATGCGGGGACTGCATGCGACAGTGAGTATGGAAGAAAATATAAATATACTGGCTAGATTATGGTGATGGAACTTTCTATGCAGCATCTATTGTAAGTAGTAATGTTCCGATTTACTCTGAAGTCGACTCAATTCTATTTCCCCCATATAGCTATGTCGATGACGTGGATCGCGACCTGTGCCGCATTCGACTTCACCATATTCTTATTGACTTTCATCAAAACTTATCATGATGTTAAGATAACATCAGACTTACTGATACACCCCTCCTTGTCCTCGGTTATAATGCGCGATGGTGTGTGTTCTTCTTAAACTCTGGGATATCTTTGATATTTAATTATACTAGGTTCTATTTATTTTCTGTAAGTAAGGGACTTTGCGGTCGCAGTATCTTGCTAAAAGGAAGTACTCTGTTTAAAACAGAGTGACTGCTTTGCTGAATAGCACGAACTTTGTCTTGATATTTGTGGATGAGGATGATCGACGGTTACACGCCGTGCGTCGTTCTGAGATCAGCTTGATGTTGACATATGTGTGAGTTCAACTCTGATATACTCTCCTTCCACGGCATCTAAACAAAGAAACGAAGGCTCTCAGCGATTATGATGTCGAGGCTTATACTCAACCTGCGACAGGAATATGGCCGAAACTGTCGAATTGGCTCACAATCTTCTGAAATGGGGAATGTCTCTGATATTACATTCGCGCCCGGAGATAACCATAATCTAGTTTCCGAAGGACTGAGCTGAACGTTTGAGTTAGGCAAAGTGTTATAAGTAGTCCTTCGACTTTCTTTCAATCGAGATTCGAGATGTTTTAAATATGTAAGTAACACAGGATTTCGAATAGTGAAGCTTGACTCTTCTATGACAAGATAATCGGGAAAACTTAGTATCTCGTTCCAGAATCTCGTTTCTTTTCAAAGGAGGTCGACCGGACTGACGTTTTGACAATGACGTTTAATAGCGAGTGGCACGCGTCGCGACGCGTTTGTTTGCCCGTTGTTTACCATTATTAATTCATTACGTCACTATACTAGTAGTACACAGGCTGGCCGACAGTGCCAGTGTGCAAGCGTACCGTAAGTCTGCTTCTCTCCTTGGCCTTCCATGTCTCTTCACTTGTAACATCGCTTTCAACACATACAAGTACCATACTCTCTAATATACTCTCGCGAAACCTTCTACGTTAGGTGACAATCAGCATGGCGCAGGCTAATGTCGTCAGTGCACACGAAGTAAACGGACAAGGGGATCCGTCGAAAGGGGTGTACCGCCGAACTAATATGGGCTGGATCGGCGCAGGGCCTTGGCCATATCGTCTGCTAGAAGAGCCTTATCTCAGTAGGGAGCTTGAAAGGCAATGTAATCCGAAGGTCTATCTATCAGGGGGCAAAGAGGGAAGACCGGTTGCGTATAGTACTTCCATACAACCATCCTTGGACCCGGTACATCAATCGCAAGACAGATGTACCGTAGAGGTCTGGGATATGCCTAATGGACCATGGACCATGGCAGCGGTATTCGATGGTGAGTGTCAGGTTTTCTGTTGGAGCGACTGTTAGATACGACTCATAAGACTTGTAGGACACGGAGGGCATGACACAGCAGACTATACTGTCGCAAATCTACCCTCACAGATTCGCTCGTCTCTGTCTAGTCTTCTAGAGACAGATCCATCGCCATCTCCGAATGCCATTGTCAATCTTTTGTCGGAAACCATATTGTCATTCGATGTTGCAATAACAACCGATCTTTTGGCACTTTTTCCGGGAGGAGAAGAAGCTCTGAAACGAATGTCCGACGATGAGATAAAGTCAATTATCAATGACGAGGATCGAGGTGGAAAAAATGCGGCTGTTGTAGCTCGATGTATGCGTGGAACGACAGCTTTGGTGGCATTGGTCGATCCCGGAAAGGAGAACGCTTGGATCGCAAGTCTCGGAGATTGTGTAGCAGGTCAGTACTTGCACCATGTCCCCCAGAAATTCATTTGCATAGTCCTGAATTCGAGTTGTGCTCTATTTTATTACTTGACGATCAGTTAACTAATGTGTGAATGTGTTATCAGTTTTAGGTTCTACAGATCGTTTCGAGGAGCGGGCAGATGGGACAATTGTTAGTGCGACACATAACGGTAGAGTGGAGGCAGAGGCAGAGCGCATAAGAAAAGAGCATCCAGGAGAGGACGAGGTCATGCTGCGGGATCGTGTGTGTGGTGCCATCGCTGTAACAAGAGGCAAGTGAAAGTAGTATTCTCATTTATATGACTATCTGACTATGGATGACACCTTGACAGCCATCGGCGACCATCTCTTCAAACTTCCTTCCATATATACGACTCGGGTCTTCCTGAATGCTGCACAGCCATTCAGAATGTCGACCTCTCTAAACGACATACTTCCTCGAATAAAGACACCTCCGTATGTCAGCGGAACGCCGGAGGTAGCACATGTATATCTAAAGGAGACTTTCACAACTCCCAACTCAGATCTCGTCCCTTCAATTGGTGGAGGACAGAGTTCAGGTAGCCACCTAAGCGAGGTCACAGAACTGCATCGCTTCCTTATATTATGCAGCGACGGTCTTGTGGATCTCTATGAGGATGGGCCCGCGCATTCGGATTGGGCAGGCGTGGTTGGAAAGGCTCTTCTTTCTTTGAATTCACGCCCACAGTCAGACCCTCCGTTGCCACCCTCTGAAAGCAACCCTGCTGTATCTTTGCTACGGTACGCCTTCGGTGATGACGACGAAGTAGCTGTATCGAGGATTCTGACGGTGGAAATGATGGACCGTTGGATGGACGACACGACAATCGTGGTGGTCCCTCTTTGAAGCAAAGTTTTTCCCGACTGTATCGCCGCTTTATGGACTGAATCCGACATATTTGGGACAACATTCGTGTATTGGAAAGCTGTACTATCCCGTGAGCATTGTTCTGATCATCATTCCTGCAGAACTGATTGATAATCTGTCTAGAGATCTTGTATTAATACACATCTGACAAAAATCTCATTCGCAGTGCATCCGAGTGCTTACAAGACGGCGGAGAGAAGCTTATACAAATTACATCAAGATGCTCGAGGCAATTACTCGATTCATCAGAGAATGCGAAGACCGATTGCATGCGTCAAAGGAGAACAGTTATTTTCCTCGGATGGTGTCTTTCCCTTGTGAAGAATAGTGGGACCTCTTATACTTCTCAACCTTCGCCGTCTCTCAAGATAATCTTCATGTCAGGAGACTGATCCTTCTAACGGTCAGCTATTCTCAAACCTGAAAGACGGCTTTGCCTAAGAAAGTAAAACATCCTGAGCGAGGAGGCTGTACTATTTGGATTGTCATCGAGCCATATTCAATTGACGAGGTGTCTATTGAAAAAGATCCCATCGGCTGTATAGCGAGTTACCGTGATACTGTGCCGAGTGATAACACCTGCCAAACTGGGACCAACTCGAAGATCTGCCAACTGCCGCCATGATGAACATATGGTACAGCCGATACGCATCAAGCAAAGTGCTTCGCACTGTTGGCGGGGATTGGGTCTAGAGAACAGTGTTCCCCCCATGTCTTCTTGCGCGCAATAGCATGCGGGGCTCAGAATTTATGGATGCACAGCTATCGCAATACGTGGGTGATTATCATCTTGCCTCGGAGATTGCTCGAGTATGTAGTACTTGGTTTGCGAGCCTAGAAGCCAATGCTAAATATACGGCTATTACTCCGTTGGTTCCTTGATATATTTCGGCATTGATGATCTTGATATAATTGGCTGGTATGCGGGTCTTTGAGCTGCCTTTTCCGCTTGCTGGACACTACGCGACGCTGACGCTGTCTGATCACCATCGCGCCCCTAGTCGCATCCTCTTCGCCCACAGTTGCCCAACAACACTCGACCTGTCAGGCCGCCAAACGGCTCGCACGACTGCATCCCTCGCCTCTTGGCTCCTTGCAGCACCTACATGAAATCCATTAGCTGGTACTCTACCGAGGAAGGACATTCTGTTGTTCTTATCGCGAATTTCGGCCAGCTGGTCTTGCCTTATCATAACTTTGTTTTCCGCCGGCGGTCATGAGCGTCACAGTAGATGATGCTGCGCCTCAATGGAATTACTTCTTAGCGTCAAACTCTTCATGTTCTTCCTCGAGGGAAGCAATAGGATGGTGCGTCTCCTTCCTCTAAAAGCCGAAGCTAAACTAATGGCGTTTCAGGAACCAACTCGCTGATAATGCGACAGCGAACACTCTTGGGCTCTGGAACGGGACAGAAACATGGACGTCGACTCCAGGAGCATCCATGATGTTAGCGTTCCAAGGAACCGAGCTTTTCCTCTATTCTACAGTCTCGCCCGATGGAGGCTATATGTCGGTCATCATCGACAACATAACCACGCCTGTCTCACTTAATAGCTCAGAGGTCTTGTATGGAACGTGGGTCTTCTCGGTGGCGGGGCTTGATCCAAATTGGATGCATGCGGTGACAATAACGATGCTGAACGGGACGAATGTCAATGTTGATAAAGTAGGCATACAACCGCCTACTCCGAATGCCTTCCCCCCTGCTTGGCCTCAGGTCCAACTTGCTGGTATGTTTCGAATTCTGCCTTCGGAAGTTGCAATTCTTGCATTTCATGACTTTAACTCTCTTTTTTGTAGCCCTACCAAATCAAACTGGCATACAATTAC
The DNA here is from genome assembly GCA_910574555.1 of Trichaptum abietinum. NCBI lineage: Eukaryota > Fungi > Basidiomycota > Agaricomycetes > Hymenochaetales > Trichaptaceae > Trichaptum > Trichaptum abietinum. The sequence continues at coordinate 2,201,541 of CAJTBE010000005.1, read as the reverse complement.
CATCTTGCGCAGCGGTGACACCGACATCAACGATTACTCCTGTGGCGAAAACTACAACGACCGAGATGACAACCAGTACAGTCATCGAGACGGACAGAACTATATTTACGAAGAAGAGTAACAGCGGCGAGATGGCGGGGGTGATAGTCGGCACTGGGTTTGCCGTAGCGATTGTTGTGATTCTTGGGTTCTTCATTCGAAGATTCTTCAATCGAGATAAGTCAATGAGCGCAAGGAGAGGAAGCAATCGACGTTCCGAACCAGGGCATTTGAAACAGCTGTTTAGTGGTACAATGTTATCGGGACGAAGCAGTGGTGGACAACGACATTCACGGTTGAGGAGCTCGGATTCAACAGGAAGCTTTGGGAATGTCAGGTCTGAAACGCTCATGGAAGAAGACGTGGAGAAACGGAATGACATTGAGACAGGTTCGACTGAGATGGAAAAGTTGCCGTCGGTCAGCATTGTTTTGGGTGTTTTGCCATCCTGACATAAAAACTGATACTTTCCCCGCATCATAGATTAGGCATCCTAGTACAATTGCGATTGACATGAGCTCCATGTTTTCGCGGACGACGACGCCGGTTTCCTTGCTCCCACCACCGCCCGCCCCGGTTCGAGGGCCGTCACCGCTGTCTCGCTTGAACAACAGCAAGCAATTAGTTGATGAACCTCGTAAAGGCTGGCATCCGCGGAGCCGTGGATTCCCCTTTAGCCTCAGTATTGACACAAACATGAAATCTGCTCGTTCGTCGGTCAGAACGAAGACCAAGTCGAGTGGCTGGTTGACGGATGACGAAATTCTACATCGGACTAGCAAAGCCATGTCTGATGTGGGTCCCAGTCGGCTGGGTGGAGATCACAGCAATGTGCAAACGGAGAGCAGTCAGGAAGATGGTGTACGTTCCAGCCGTGCCCTCAGCATGAGCGGGGGGTCAGAGAGGGACGCGACGGAAACCGCGGAATTCTATGCTGCTTATGCTCGAGCCGGGTTTTTACAGAACGAACCAGAGGAATACGAGGATATCGATGACGACGAGGAAACGAGCCTTAACCAAAGCAAGGGAAGAGACGTCGAAGACTATGAAGACGATTCGATCGATACACCGCTCATCCCATCAAGCCCCGCTATACCATCGTCCAATGCCTCAATAGCTCACGGGAGCTCGGGTTTCTACAGCTTCTCGTCCGGAAAGCGCGGGTCGAAGGCAAGCAAGGTTTTACGGTCGTTCCGCTCGCGGTCGAGCATGAGACACTCTGTCGGACGGCGGTCCACGCAGAGCTCTGCTGATATACCCAAGAGCCCGGAAGCGTCTGCGAAGACGCCGAGGACGCCCCTCAGCTCGCGTGCCAGCATGAGCACTCGCAGCCGGAAGTCGTCTGTACCGAGTGTTCCCGGACACGGCATATCACCCTCGCCTGACGTGCCCGCCGTTCCCGAGCTTGCTAGTGGCAGTTCGGGAACGGTCATTGAGGCAGGATTGGGCACCGGTTCTGGATCAGCACTGGTTGAACCGCTTGCGCCTCCCAGTGCATGGTCCGAGTCAAAGAAACGGTTATTGATGCGTCCATACAAGCCTGCATTCGGACCCCGGGCGAGAAGCGAGTCAGCTCCGAGCTTGAGCAGCGTAGGATCTTCTGGTATCGCGCATGATCAGTCTGCGGAACTATTACCGACGATGCGTGATGCGAGCATTCTTAGTGTTGTTGATGAGAACAGTGCGCCAGACAGAGAACAATCATTTCATGATTAAGATATTTGATGATTTATTTTGTCGCATTTAATCCTATCCTTCCTCCTTTTGGACATTACCGTGCACTATTTTTATTGGGCTTTCCTAAGAGTATTTCTTCTATTCCTCTTTGTTATTCCTATTCGTCATCTCTTCACTATCTCTCCAGACAATCTTGGCAACTATAACAAAGCCTTGTTTTTACATGAATGCAATTGGTGCGAAGAACTGAAATGCATCACAATTTGTTTACGTATGAGATACAAGTGAGTTCGCTAATGTTTTCTTACTTTGTATGCAGGCCTTGAGTTAGTTGAATCTGAGGATGACGGTCAGTATATACCAAATTCCGGAGCATTTAATATTCCTACCTCAGCTTTAGTGATTGTTCGCAGCTCTCCCGGCGCGTTGCCACTTCCCGTGACAGCGCTCACCGCAGTTGTGATTGTACGCGCGATCGCTCCCTGCGTTGCGAGCCAATAGCGGATTTCATCTGGAACAACTTCGATGACGGACACTCGTGGATCATTCTCGTCGCCTTTGTGGACCCCGTCTCCGAGGTCACCGAAGTAACCAGAGATTCTGCATATGATGCGAATGAGAATCGTAGATTCAAGATGGATGTATGAATGACTGACATATTACTCCAATGTTTCTTGATCAACTCCTTGTTTTGAGACACTTTCGCGATTCCTGAGAACGAAGCCCAATTTGTAGACTTCTCGTCGTAATAACTGACGTTGACGTGACTGTCATTCTGCAATTCATCAAATTTGGCGGAAGCGTTGTTCGCAATGAATACGAGTGTTAAATCGGTTTCCGAATGCGCTGCTCTCGGAGAAACAAGTTTGAGTGTTGCATATACGCAGAATTAGTAATTTAATTAAAATACATACGTCCAGCTGGTCGCATGGCGCGCGAGTGAAGGAACCCATCTTGGCTTCGAGTTGTCAACATGGCCGTCTTAACCACACCCATAATCGCCTTCAGATCTTTCAAAGAAATTTCCTTTAGATCCCGTTAAGTTGGAGGCGGATGAATCCAAGTAGGCTAACCTGTTATCTTCTTCTGAGGCGTCAGGTTGTCATTTTCAGCTTTGGCAGTATACGGGTCAAGCTCTGGGTTGGTCATGGTGGTTGATAGTGAGGGTGTCTTTGAGTATGGGAGATTCAAAAGCTCAGATTTCGTCTTTATATGTTTATGTCTGACTGTGGCATCCAGGCGTCAGAGAACGGGGACATTGACGCAACGATCCACAGATGACATCATCCAATCATCATCATGTTTATGAAATTCTACTGCATATGCCTGAGGTCCCGTGCCAATGATATAAGCTTTCACAGGATCAAATATCTTCAAATACATGTAACACTACTACGTGCTTGTGGCCTGGAGGCAACAAGGAGAAACCGCACGTCAGTCGGTGCTTTCGTCTCGCATACTAACTGGGACCGTGACCGAGACACACACAATTCCACTAGACATACAAATGACTACTAGATTAGCCTCAGTGAAAAGCTGCAGATAGATTAAAAGGGGATTTATAGCCGTCTTGAAAATCTCTCGCACAATCGTTTCTGCAACCTGGCGGAAGTCATGAGCTTGGCGGCTTTTCAGTAGTAACGCCGATCATCCAAAAACAGAAGGACAAAGTCAAAAACACTAAAGCTTACCGGCTTTCCGCGGGCAACTTGAAGAAACAATCATTAATTTCCGCTGAGACATTTACTGCATTTATATCTTACGGAGCTCCGGAGCGAACTTGCATAGACATACTAGCAGCTCAACAAATCTTAGTGCAGTACAGGAAGTCCTCTTTCATCTTACTTCACTAAATAGCACCATCCAAGTGTCAGCCGGGTGGGGGCACCCATACTACTTACGAGCACTGCTCACATACTACTCAAGTAGGTGAATGATCTTGCCTTCAAGATTTCTGTGAAGATATTAACATGTCTGCTATAAGACATAAATGTACGCCTCCTCCCGTTACTAAGTACTTTAGGATGATTCGGGCATGCTCTGTGCAACCTTCCTCTTCATCAGGAAGTTAGTCTCAGAGTCACTGATCGTAATAAAGGCACAAGCGATACGACCTTCCTTGAATGCTCACTTGTGAGTAGGACTTTCGTCTTTGAGTCGAGCCAAGGCTTATTACTTACAAGTACTTGATTTCATCATTAGTAATACTACATAAGCTGGTGTGATCCATAAATCTCAACAGGTCTAGATTCTTCTACCCTCCAAAACGAGCTAGCCTCCGGCGACGTATCTCATCCATATCTGGCTTCTGCTCGACGGGCGGAGGTGACGTAAAACGTTCCGTCTCAGTGTCGTCTTCGTCGTCGTCTACTTGCATCAGTTCAGGCTCTTGGAGCACTGTTGTCGTGGAAGGAGGATCAGAAGGAGCAGACGTAGAAGGGATGGGTAATGTTGGGCGGCGAGGGGGTGGTGTCGGTGGATGAACATATCCTTCCGGAGCCGACTCTAAGGATGCTCGTAATGCGGCTTGTAATTCTGCATCTTCGTCATCATATACGCGCTGCCCGCTTGAGGACCCTCCGGCTTGTACAGATGGTGGTGAGGGTCCAATAGGAGGTCCACGACGTATAGGCCGCTCGTCCTCGTTTTCCGGTCGCCAATCCCCGTCGTTCTCATCATCGTCATCGTCATTCACTTCAGCACCGCCGTGTTCCGCTATACTGGCCGCGATCGCTTGCCTAATCAGGTCCGCCTCCTCGTCCTGCTCCGTTCGCCGCCTTTGTGCCGGCCGGCCGAAGTTTGTTGCCTCATCTTCGTATGTCTCTCTCAGTGCTGCTTCTTGGATCCGTCTCATATGTTCAAGAGTGGCGCGCTGCCGAGCCAAGCTCGCCGCCATAGGATCAGTTGTATCCTCTTCGTCAGGGTTTCCCGTGTCTTCTAGGGGAGGCGGTAGGGGCGCTTGTCGAAGAGCTGGAGCAGGAATGGATGGTCTTAAAACATATGGTTCTTGGCCGTATTCGGTTTCTCGCCCAGTGATGGACGCCTGAAGTGCAGCTTGGAGCTCAAGGTCTTCTTCATCGAGAGTATACTCTTTGTCTTCCGGGATTTCAATATCTTCATGGTGCTCTAAAATTGTCCCAGGCGTAGAGGACCCCGAGGCTGCGGAAGGTTCTTGAGTCGAGTCGGGAGCATCAACTGTTGCGGCAAATGAATCCGCTTCGGTTCTTGGAAGGGCGAGTGGTTTACTTGGATCAGCCTGGACAACAGCGAAGACCGAATATCCTGAATATGAACCATTTCAGAGTCTCCGTATACTAATGTTACGCATTAAACTTACCTTCCGTCTCACATTGCTGAAGAAACATACCTAGGTAAGTACGGCTAACCCATTTTGGCGCAGATAATGAGCTGTTTAGATTGAACCAATGACCTTGTCCAGGATCAGTCGCAGGATCAGCGGTAGCTGGGCCAAATCGCCGTAGTGTAAACCAATGTTGATGTAGATTGAGAACATATGCTAGTTGGGTACTAAGCATAGACCTGAGTCATTGAAAATGTATGGATGTGGTATAGACATACTGCGGAGAAGATTGGTAGGGGCGCATTTGTTCGCTTCTCCAGCGGATTAGACTATCGACATTATTAGTATTCCTCATATCAAAACTTTCGGACTGTCGTACTTGAGGCCCCAGACTTCCAGGGCTTTGTCTATAACTTGAACAGAAAAGAAGCCTATATATCGAAGCTTAGCGCATTTAGCCAGGTTCTGCAATGGATACACACGAACCTGTGTCATCCATGTTGGTGCTAGCATTGGTTCTCTCATTCTCATCTAAAGCACCCTGCTCGAGATCATCGAATGTCTGAGCGATCGCTGCGAGATCAGGAGCAGTGAACTGTAAACGCCGCATAACATCTGGTAAGTCTCCTCATCTTGTACATTTAGGTGATTCGACGAACATAGTTTCCCTCTGGCAAAGGAGTCATTAAACTCGTCACGGCACATACTTACGATAGTACGTACGAAGGAGCGAGTTCAAAGCGTGTTGGGCGCAGAGCATGGAATCCTTCTGCTGTCGTTCATGGTATATCATAGCCGTCAAAGCGTCTAGTCCCGACATTGTGTAAAGTAGTTTCTTCGTATATTATCTTTAGATGTTCAGAGATATCGTCCTAGAGGAGATGGTAGTGGTTCAGGCTCAAGAGTTGGCTGTGACGCGTCTCCAAGTCGTGTCTATTGTCGTTCAAATGAAAGCGCTGTTGGAGCCGCGTCACGGTCTCTGTGCGTGCCACCGGCAAATCCCGACAACTGAAGGCGACGCGTTTCTCGACGCAGTCTCGCTTGCGACTTTGCTTCCGCAGACGCAGCGGACGACCATCATTTTCATCATTTCTCTTTCTTTTCTCTTCTCTTCTACTCCCTCGACATCCTCGGCCTCGGCCTACCTACCTAAGGCACAGCGATGGTGACGCCCAGAAGACTAAGGGCATATAGGACAGGAGCAGCTTTATTTCTGCAGTCTCTTGTACTACCTTTCGTACAGGCGCAGGACAATCCGTTTGACTGCAAGGTCTCACTCGATGGCGGGAAGCTTCAGTATGATCTTACCCCCTTAGAGGGTGTCCATACACTATTTCGAACACGAGACATCCCTCCGACGAGTATGGTTGACGAGGTGCAATTTAATTTGTGTAATGATTTACAGAAACGCGAAGAAATTGCGGAAGGTGACCAGGTAAATATATCATCTATCGCGAACTCTAATATCGTCTGACTGCTCGTCTATAGTGTGCAGAGGGAACTCGCGCATGTTTGACTATGACGAACAAGAAGGACGGCGAAAATGACCGAGTAGTCGCAACGATACCCCTAGCAGTTACAAAACAACTGAATCCGCAAATAACTCCTATCGGTTGTATGTACAAGTCTACACCTCTATCGCATCTTCTTTATTGACAACTACACCGACCCTCCAGCACCTACGAAAGGCATTAACATCGTCTTCCATGGCTCCGAATACCCTTCAACTGATCCTATACCCCAATCTTTCAACATTTCCATCTACTGCGACACAACTGCCTCTGAACCTAGTTTCGAACCATACCGCGGAGCTCAACTCTCTGTGACTTGGAATAATCCTTCTGGCTGTCCATTCTCCGGTAACGACTCTCCTCCGATGGAAGATGACAAAGAAGGGAACGGTAGCGGGCAGGGCGATGAACATGTAGGAAGCGGTATCGGATGGTTCTTTCTTATGTCAGTATCAAAATTAAGCCCAATTTCGTACATTACTGATATGCTCTAATACAGTCTTCTACTGGCATTCGTTGTATACTTTGCCGGTGGTTCATACCACAATTACAGCACATACGGGGCAACCGGGCTTGATATGATTCCGTACGTCTACTGTTTCAGTTCTTTCATATCATGCGATTTCTAAGACATTGCTCGCAGACACCGCGATTTCTGGAGAGATGTGCCCTATATCCTCCGTGATATCGTTTCGCATTTATGTTCTGCGATACGACCATCAAGAAGTGGCTACATCGCTGTCTGACCTTTTATCACATAGATATTCATCCATCTTTTTTGGTCTGTATATTACTTCGGATACGCAACCGGTGCTGATAATCATGATATCATTGACGGACCTGGACCATTGACACCGATGTAAATGGCCCTCGGTCGAACTTTCTTTTATATGTTTTGCTTTTCCATGGTGATTGTGTAGCGCAATTGCACTGCGATACGAAGGATACAAATGGGCCATGCCATGGGTAAGCATTCCCAGTCAATATTTTACTCCGGGGCCCCTCTTTATCCTCTGGTTTCCCTATGTCGTGGACTCTAGTTTCGTTGAGAATACGGCTGGCTCTTCTAGTCTCAGCTTGCGCTATTTCAGTCACTACCAGCCTCTTAAGAGGCTAGCGTATCCTGAACTCCTTGACTGACTGTTGCTGGTGGCTGGATTTAGATAGTCTTGGCCCTTGGTCTATACGCCAGCCCTGTCAGCCGTCTCGGTCTGGACTACCTACTGAACGACGTGCGAAGTCGCTGCAATACATACGTCATCACTCAGACAGTCAGCCGCTCAGATTGCGCTTATAAAAGGGTACACTACCCAGCCGTTCGCCCTCACCCTCTCTCGACCTTCGACCACTATCATCGAGGAACGCCGTCCTCCTGGTCAGAATTATCATCGAGCCGCCCAAGTGGTGATGTATGTCCGGTGCAGGTTTCGCCTTGGCTAAAGTCTTCGTAGCTTCTAGGTCACTATGACGAATCCGGATAGTTGGCGCGCTATAATATCAAGCTTTATGGACAAGGGGATACACTCGGGACTAAAATCATCCCGACATCATCTTATAATGCTCTAGTCAGCGTCATCGAAAGACAGGAAGGCGAATCGATGTCGGGGAGAAAGGTACCTTCCGAATCAAGGGTTAGAGCTGTCGATCTCTACAAAGTTCTTCCCCACTTCGGTTTGGATGGTCAATTGCAAGCGCTTGATGGTCCCTCGGGTGCAAAACAGAATGTTCGGACTACATGCTGCAAACGACACATTGGAAAGAGAAGTACATTGCACACTTTCAAATCGCAAGCCATCTCATCCAGCAATGATGCGAAGAACAAAGTCTTTTCAATTAGTACAATCTCAGTTCTATGCTAATGAGGTTATTTATGGATTGGAATCCGCTGAGTTGTGGTTTGCTTGCGAATAGACTACATAAAACACTCATCCTTTCTTATCACTATACATTTACAGTATGTATGATGCTTCAAGTTGTTGATACCATTGCACTTTCTACTACTTGAATTGTGAAATACAGGAATATACCTTCAACCGACAGCATGTGTTGGATCTGAGCGTAGTCATGCAGTTCCCTTCATGTTCAAGATAGAAGAGTTCACATAACGGGACCAGAATCTATCCTGCTGTCGGGGAATTCTGTCCCGAAATATAGTTTTGTTTCTATTACTCGGAGTTGTCCGAGGGTCTTCCTGCAAAACAGTAGGAAATAACATCGGCCAACTTGAAGCTTGTGACAAGTGTCAGTGATCATACTGCGTTGCATATCACCGCTAAAAATGGCCAAAAAGCAAAATATCAAATCCTTGGTTAAATAAAGTATGTGTTAGCAAATGGTATGAACAGAGTAGAAGACACTAGACATCTATGGGGATTTTATCCGGTCATTCCGTGCTCTCCAGCCGCCATCTAGTTTGTCTAATAGTCCTTGAACGGTCTTCACTGCGACCTTCCTCTCCTTTCTGGCATCTGTCCAGGCACCATCCATGTTTATCACATCTAGCCGGAGTAAAGATTGTAAGAGAAGTTCTCCCAAACGTCGATGCTCCATGTCGGCGTCTTCCAGAGGTGTATACGCAGTCGTTGTCGCGGGTGGAGGAGCCGATGATGTAGCTGATGCCGCAGTCGCAGTCAAAGTCGCTGTGCCAGCCTCAGGGGAGATGGACGCAAGGAACGAATCAAGCGCAGGTACGATGTTTTTGTTGATGCTAGCGAGTTCCGCTTGAATGACTTCGATCGAACCCTCCTGCGTGACGGGTGCGGTCGATTTTCTCGATGGGGGTGCTGGGGCCTCTCCACCACCGATGAGCGCTATCGTACTTTTGTCACGGATACCGTATGCGGAAACTGGTCCGTCGTCATTCATATTCCACCCAACAAGCCAAAGGCAAACACGTCATCGATAGAGCGGTTGTAAGACAAAGATCCGTGAAGCAGAAGAAGAAAAGTGACGCACTTGGCGCGTTATCGTCTTTCATCACCGCGCCGGCATGCACGAGCTTGAAGCTTGTCGGCGGGAGAGATGTGTGATCAGCAAGAGTCTCGCGGAGCGAAGCGAGCTTTGCATCTGGTGATGGGAGAGGAACGTGTATTCTGCTCGTTTTTTTTTGAACGAATGAGAGATTCAGCGGCTGATACGCATCAGGTGAGCATATTAAAGACGTACTTTTCGCGTCCCCACTTAACGGTGACGTTCACCTGGCCGGAGCTTTTGTTTTCTGGTCTGGAAAAGAAGGAGCGCATGGTGTGTACGAGGACGAGGACAATGACTGTAGAATGTTAATTTAATGAGCGGAAAGATGAAGAATGGAGCATACCTGTGCCTACGCCTGCGTGTAGTGGATCGAGGGCAGGCAAGCTCTGGGCGAGCTGCTGTTGCCAGTGTTGGAGGTGGTGGTACCAGGGAGAGACCATTAACAGAAAAAGGCCCCCGGAACCCCGGATCGAATAGCCAGTGGAACTTCCAAATTTGGCGAGTAGTACCATTTGCGTCATCAGTCAGCCCTCCCTCTTTCTTATGTCGTTTTTATCCCTCCGCCCTCTTCTTCCTCTTAATCATGGACGACATCCCCAACTCCTCAAATCCTCCAAATCCCCCCTCCTCGTCGTCCTCGTCGTCCGCCACAATGTCCTCCCCTGCCTACCCTCGTAGCTCCCAGACGAACGGCATGCAGCTCAATGCTTCCGCACCCATGCGCAACCCGCCTACCGTCGCGTCTCTCGTACGCGGAGGCCCTACAGCAGCGCGCATGCCGCCATCGTTGGCTGCAAAGCTTGCTGCGGTATGTTTATTTGGCTTAATATATGCTAGACAGTGCACTAAGTGCACTTGTCATTGCCACCCTCTTTCACTATCGCGCATAGATGGCCAACCGTGGCAGTCAGCAGCAAGTTCCCTCAGTCAACGGTACATCATCTGTTTCTCCACCGCCTCCAGCACCCCAGTCCCTCCTCCGTACATTCAACTCTACACCATCTCCACAGAACGGCCAACAACGCCCACCATTGACATTGGGTGGTCGTGGCGGTCTTGCAGCCAAGCGCAAAGCTAATCTGAATATACGCGACATACTTGGCCCGGATGGTGTCGCAGGCACAGATGGCATGAACAACGCAGGTCTCGGCTTTGGTGTCCCTCAGAGCGCCAACGACGTTCCTACACGTCGAAGTAATATGATCTCTAGTCCCTTCGAGAACTTCGGAAAGATTGTGTATGTATAAATCTTCCTTGTTCCTCTTCCGATCTTGGTATTGATGTGCTTCTCATGATCAGGGACCCATCGGGTGCTCTCAAATTCGGTGGCAAGGCCGTCTTGCATGCTTCCGGTGTCGATTTCTCAAATGGATCGTCTTTTGCTATCAATATGACTCAAATGCAGCTGCTTGAAGAGCTCGGCCGCGGCAATTACGGGACGGTGAAGAAGGTTTTACACAAACCTACTAACGTTCTCATGGCTATGAAGGTGCGTGTGTGATTATGTGCACATTTCGCTTCACACGCTTCATTAATGTTGACTATCTTTCCGATATTAAAGGAAATTCGACTTGAGCTTGATGATTCAAAATTATCGGCAATTTTAATGGAACTCGATATCTTGCATCGCGCAGTTTCGAAGGAAATAGTAGAATTCTATGGCGCGTTTTTCATCGAGTCTTGCGTCTACTATTGCATGGAATTTATGGACGCTGGTTCACTCGATAAACTGCAAGGCGCCGGTGTACCTGAACACGTCCTAGCGCGGGTCACACAGTCAATGGTTCGCGGGCTCAAGTTCCTCAAGGATGAGTTACAAATCATGCACCGGGACGTGAAACCGACGAACGTGCTCGTGAACCGTAAGGGCGAGATCAAGCTTTGCGACTTTGGCGTGTCTGGACAGCTAGAAAAGTCGCTTGCAAAGACGAATATCGGGTGCCAGAGCTACATGGCGCCCGAACGCATCCGGGGTGAAAGCCAGGGCAAGGTCAGCACGTACACAATCTCGAGCGATGTGTGGTCTCTTGGTTTAAGCATAATCGAGATTGCGCTCGGTCGGTATCCATATCCGCCCGAGACGTATGAAAACGTGTTCGCGCAGTTGTCAGCAATTGTGGATGGACCGCCGCCTGAATTGCCATCCGGCTTTTCGGAAGCATCACAAGACTTTGTTGCGCGATGTCTGGTAAAGCAACCTGAGCGGCGAGCGACGTACGCGGAGTTATTGGTACGTGATTTCTCTCTATCTGTAATCGCTTTTGAGTCATATTCTGACATTTTCTCTCATTCATCTGTTTAGGAGCACCAGTTCCTTCTAGAAGACAGAACACGAGATGTCGACATGGTTGGTTGGGTGAAAAATGCACTCGCATATCGTGCAGCGCAATTACAGAACGGCGGTTCATCAACCCCAGCACCGCCAGGCGGAAGCAGCGAGGCGTCATCATAACCTTCGCATCGCGCACCTTCTTCCACCCCAGGAACCGCAAATTGATCTTGTTTTACACCCTATTCACCCTATTCGCATTACGGCCATTATACACGGTGCACGCAGCGCATATGAACTTACACTTAACACCCTAGAAAGCGGGGAAGAACGAGGATGGATGGGAAGCGGAGCTCGCGAAGGGTGCTGAGCTTCCCCGGATATTGGTGCGATGCCCGCTAGTCAAGATAGCAAGACGCATGCAGTCGCGGATGACGTCATGGGCTGAATGTCAAGCGTGATGTACCCTCAATGATGCATTCAGTTCAACTATAAGCGCCCGTTTCGGCAATCCTATATGCTTATCACCCGAGTCCTCCAGTGTGCAGTGCCTTTGATCTCCTCAACCGAACTTCAATGTCTCTCGCACAATACCCTCAGTCTACTGTCGCCAATCACCAACCTATTCGCTCTGATACGCATTCGTCGCCTTTCGTACACACCCTTCGTCATCAAAATACAGTTCTCATCCGGATTGTTTTTTACTCCACGCAGGTACATCTCTCGTCATTGTCGTACCTCGCAAGTGATCTGCTCCTCACCGTTGCGTTGTACGTAGCACTGCTCCAACGCCGCCCTAACGCCCTTTTTCTGCCTCTTCTATTACCCCGTCCCTGCTCTAAATCTCTACTTTTAATTCGGCATGTGCACGCGCTTTGGCAGCTCGATCGGAGCCAATCGGACACCACTGGCAGTCATGGCCATGTATATTAATACGTCCGTCTATATATAACCATAGCTGTACCGATACCCCGTCATATCGCTTTCGAATTCATTGCGCGAGCGCGCAAAACACATCGTTGTTCTGCTTAACATTGATGCTCTTCGACTACAAGACGAGTTGCTGTATAATGAAAAAATACGGACAATGTACAAGAACCATACCCGCATAATAATTAGAACTAGCATATGGCCTACCGTTGAGCATCGACGAACTCTTCAAGATATAAAGTTAGCTAGCATTTTCCGAGTGAGACACCCTCGGACACCTTTAATATTCCGGGACAAAGTAGTCCCAAGTGGGGCAGATGTTTCGAAGAGATCTGCATGACGTCGAAATCGAGCGCATACTATCGGCGGAAGGTACAATTCAATTACACGGACAGGACATCAGGGAAGTACATCTCACGGTTGTGAACAATACACAACGTGCAATGATATCACATTATACATGCATCATATGATGTCCTGTGTTTCTCTGTTCCTACTGTGGCCGTACTGCTCATGAGGCCCATGAGGTTTGCTATCGGTTAGTGGGTGCTTGACGTCTTAACTTCAACCGACTTTCAAGATGTGTTCTACTACAGGGTCATTGTTTTTGGCCATAGAATGTAAGTGTTGCATGTCGTGCATTTGCCAGCCATCACCTCAACAACCAGCCGATCCAGGCGAAGGATACCCTTCACAGAGATCGGTGGCTCTGAGACTTGAAGATGCCTTCCTCAACGACATCGATTTGCCTACCTGTCTTTCGGTGACGGTACACGTCCGATGACGTTGACTTGAACATTCAAGATGATATTAGGGTTATTCCAGCCCAAAGTGTATCCCCTTGCCCATAAAGCTTGAAATTATAGCGCGCCAGCAGCTTGTGTTCGTCGTGACCCATATAAGCTAGAAAGCTACGAAAACGTCAGCCAAGGCGAAACCCTCACCATACATGTATCACTCGAGCTCTTGGACGGCAGGGTGATAACTCTTCGAGTTGACCAGGGGGACGGTGGCCCACGATGATTGTCGTCGAAGGTCAAGAGAGGGTAGGGCGAAAGGCTAAGTAGTGTGTCCTTTTATAACCGCAATCTGAGCGGCTGACTGTCTGAGTGATGACGTATTCTATGAGTTGCAGCGACTTCGCACGTCGTTTCGTAGGTATGGACCATATGTATGGTAGTCGAGACCGAGACGGCTGACTGGGCTGGCGTATGGACCACGGGTGAAGGCTATCTAAACCCAGCCACCAGCAGATGTCAGCCCAGAAGGATTTCAGGATACACCAGCCTCCTAGGAGGCTGACAGTGACTGAAATAGCGCAAGCTGGAAACTAGAAGAGCCGGCCGTATTCCCAACGAGATTAGAGTCTACGACATAGGGAAACCTGAGGATAAAGAGAGGCCCCGCAGTCAAATATTGATTGGGAATGCTCACCCACAGCATGGCCCATTTGTGTCCTTCGTATCGTAGTGTAAGAGTAGTGATTGTGCCCTTTTATAACCACAATATGAGCGGCTGACTGTCTGAGTGTTGACACCTCGCACGTCGATCGGTAGGTATGGACCATATGTATAGTGGTCGGGACCGGGACGGCTGGCACGGTTGTTGTATGGACCAAGCCAGTCTGACCCTAGCTACCGGCAAACGTCAGCTAGAAGAAGTTCAGGATATCACCGTTTCGCTTGTGATGTCGAGGCCTCCACGGTTAGGATTTCTGGCATGTAGTGGGTTGTTGCATAGCGACATGAACACCATAAACTGTATCGAATCCATAGATTTCTCGAAGACCCTGTTCCATTGTGAATTGTGATTGACCGCACGAGCCGAAGTGGAACTCGAGAGGCCGCCATAAGCCTTTTCCGTAAAACTGTCCTGAGTATGAATATTAAGTTAGCTTCTCCGGTCGCTAGTGCTCAAGATGGGCTAGCTGTAGCCACAAACAGAGTGCTTGTCCTTTTTCACGATCCTTTTCCTTGCTCCATTCTACATGGTAGCCAGTAAGACGCTAGCTATAAGATGCCTATACCGCACTCACCGGACCCCCGTGATACAATGATATAGTTGTCCAAGCAAGGTAGGAAAGCCTGAAGGTGACAGTGAATGAAGATTGAAAGGTATTGAGTACGAGAGGATAGAAAGCATGTCGGTTGTCGTTGTCATTAAGGCGGCTGATTGACCAGGGCATGACGTATGTGTTGCATGACGGTTTGCAATCCCAATCTGAAGGGCTGGCAGGCATTGTCGCGGTTTGATTTCAAATTGGGCTAGCCACAGCTACATACAAATGATGTAGGACCATTCTGTCCAGGAAAAGGGCGGGCAGTTGTTCGTAAGAAGGAGCTGTAGATAAAGGGTTGTAACAACGATTGGATCAGTTGAAAACAAACGATACCCATGTAGAACAGCAGCGAGTTACAGTCCTCTTATCATCATAACTCTCACAGTCCGAACGACCCATAGTGCCCTCACTCTTCGTATTGCTTAAAGTCCCCAAACTGCCCGGAACAACCTTTTGGGATCAAATCCGTGGTCGCATACTGTAGCTTCTTTATTTAAACATCTCTGGGGTAATAGACTTCGAGTTGCCATTAATGTATCTTTATTAGCTGAAATACCGGAAAATTGGTTGAACAAGTGCTTACAAGAAATCCAAGAGCACTGCAATCTCCTACTCAAACCCGTCGGTTTACTGCAGCAAAAGTTAGTTCAGAGTTGACAGTCAAGTTCAAGAATAGTTTACAGTATACCCGGGATGGTTTGTCCCCATAAGTCAATCAGGGCCGGCTACTACTAATATTATAGTACTGTATATGTAAGCGAAAACATGCTTATTCAAGCTCCTATATATAGTAATAATTTACGTTTCCGGAACTACTGTGAGCAAGGATTTCGAAAACCCGTTTGATAATTTGACTCGATATCCCGCTCTAGGTTTTAACCTCTTGCTCAACCGCTGGCACTACATAATCCATCTTGTCGAGTCACTATCTTGTCGAGTCAGCTCTCATCACTTGCTGGTTATATATGCAAGTAGAATAATTGGTGTGAAGGCATAGGAGAAAAGTGTTTGCCGAAAACTTTGGAGGGACAATGTCATTTCCTCCGCACGACAGTACGTTGTATGCACCCCTTGCCCTATGATCGCTGACAATGAGCTCGGTGAATGTGTAGTATCTACGCCATTCAATTTTGCGAAAGAGGAGGAGAAGGTTATCGCTTTCTGGCGGGAGATCGATGCTTTCCAGACACAGCTGAAGCTCAGTGAGGGCCGTCCAGAGTTCACTTTCTTCGACGGTCCGCCGTTCGCAACAGGTTTACCACACTACGGACATCTTCTTGCGGGTACTATCAAGGTATGCTTCATCACACTCAAGGTGTCTAGATACTCAAAATTTGCCCTCTATTACTAGGATATTGTCACCCGCCATGCATGTGCGTCGGGCTTCCACGTCGAGCGGCGATTCGGATGGGACACTCACGGGTTACCGGTCGAGCACGAGATCGACAAGAAACTGGGCATCACCTGTCGGGACGATGTGATGAAGATCGGGATCCCCGCCTACAATGCCGAGTGCCGCGCCATCGTCATGCGATACGCAGGAGAATGGCGGCGCACCGTCGAGCGGATGGGTCGCTGGATCGATTTCGACAAAGACTACAAAACATTGAATACGCCGTTCATGGAAAGTGTCTGGTGGGTGTTTGGCCAACTGTTCAAGAAAGGAATGGTGTATAAGGGTTTGAGGGTTATGCCCTATTCAACTGGCTGCACGACGCCTCTGAGCAATTTCGAGGCGGGCCAGGATTATCGGGAGGTACAAGACCCCGCGGTGACGGTTGCGTTTCCTTTAGTAGACGACAGGAGGACGAGCTTGTTGGCGTGGACAACAACACCGTGGACGCTACCCAGTAATCTTGCGTTGTGTGTGCATCCGGCGCTCAAGTATGTGAAGATTCACGATGAGGCGCGGGATGAGAACTTCATCATCTACGAAGGGCTGCTGCGCACATTATACAAAGACCCGAAGAAGGCGAAGTTCAAGAAGCTTGGAGAGTTTCTTGGATCAGACATGAAGGGATGGCGTTATGTCCCACTCTACGAATACTTTACTGAGCAGGTAAGGTTTAAACATTTTTTTACATCTACTCTTCTGACATCTTTTGTGCAGTTCGAAGACAAGGCTTTCCGTGTTGTAGTAGACGAATACGTCACATCGTCAGACGGTACGGGCATCGTTCAACAAGCACCGGCGTTTGGTGAGGACGATTATCGGATTGCGATCGCGCACGGCGTCATCTCGCCTGAGGAGTTACCACCTTGTCCGATCGATGACGTCGGACGGTTCACGAAGGAGGTCCCAGAGTTCCAAGGTCTATACGTGAAGGATGCAGACAAGGAGATCATGAAGTCGCTCAAGGCCAAGGGGCGGCTTATTGTTCAGAGTACTATCAGCCATCAGTATCCCTTCTGTTGGCGGTAATTATTTTTTTCTATCGTTTCTCTAGACTTGGTGTCTGATCTCTGTGACATAGATCACATACGCCTCTTTTGTACCGTGCTATTCCCGCTTGGTTCGTAAGGGTGTCCCCCATAGTTGACCAGCTCGTTGCAAACAATCGGGAGACTCGTTGGTAAGTGCCCGCATCCTTCTCGCCTTTATTCACATTACGCTTACCACGTCATTGTTGCTCAGGGTCCCGCAGAATGTTGGTGACGGTCGCTTCGGGAATTGGATAGCAAACGCTCGAGATTGGAACGTGTCCCGCAATCGTTATTGGGGAACCCCAATGCCTTTGTGGGTATCAGAAGACTTCGAAGAGGTATGGCTTTATTCTTCTTCACCTGACTCGAAGCTTATGGTAGCCGATTCATAGATCGTATGCATCAGCTCTATTGCGGAGCTTGAGGAGCTTTCCGGCGTCAAGGGGATCACAGATCTGCATCGCGACAAGATCGACCACATCACCATCCCTTCGAAAGAGGGAAAGGGCACGCTCAAGCGTATCGAGGAGGTATTTGATTGTTGGTTCGAGTCGGGAAGGTTTGTCTTCATTGTGACATTGATCAGCGTCATTTTAAATCTCATTGCTTCAGCATGCCTTATGCACAACAACATTATCCATTCGAGAACAAAGAGAAGTTTGAGCGCATGTTCCCCGCTGACTTTATTTCCGAGGGTATCGATCAGACGCGCGGCTGGTTCTACACCCTCCTCGTGCTCTCGACGCACCTTTTTGGCACCGCACCCTGGAAGAACCTCATCACTACTGGTCTAGTGCTTGCTGAGTGAGTGTTTCGTCCTGTGGATCTAAGGCAGAATCTGCGGATGCCCATAACCAGCGGTGTAACGATTTACTATTTGCGCTAACATCTCCGTTTGTGTTCTATAGGGACGGAAAGAAGATGAGCAAAAGTCTGAAGAACTATCCTGATCCTAATATCGTCATCGACACCTACGGAGCAGATGCAACACGGTTGGTATCCGCTCTCGCTCTATGTTTCACTGCCCCATAAAACTTTTGCCACATACTAACGCGCGCGCATCTCCATTTCACAGGATGTTTTTGGTGAACTCGCCCATCACGCGCGCAGAGAACCTGCGATTCCGTGAGCAGGGCGTTCGCGACGTCATCTCGCGCGTGCTCCTCCCATGGCTCAATTCTTTCCGCTTCTTCCTCGGTCAAGTCGCCCTGCACAAGAAAGCAAGTGGGCTTGATTTCAAATATGACCCTCACGCGCCTTTATCGAACAATGTCATGGACCGCTGGATCCTGGCTCGTTGTCAGTCTCTGATCAAATTGGTACGAGAGGAAATGTCGGCATACCGATTGTACACGATCGTGCCGCGTCTGTTGGATCTTGTTGATGAGCTGACGAATTGGTACATCCGGTTCAACCGGAGACGTCTCAAGGGTGAAGAGGGGAAGGAGGATACCCTCTCAGCTCTAAATACGCTGTTCGAAACGCTTTTCACATTATGCCGGACTATGGTAAGATTGATTTCGCACTGAACGACATCTGTTTTATTGACATAGTCGGTCTAGTCGTCCTACACGCCTTTCCTGACGGAGAATCTCTATCAATCGCTTCGGCCTTTCATACCCTCCGATCCCAAAGAGGATACTCGCTCTATTCATTTCTTGGCTTTCCCAGAAGTCAAGGCGGAATACTTCGATGAGAACATCGAAAGGCAGGTGAAGCGGATGCAGTCGATCATTGAACTTACACGGAATGTTCGAGATCGGCATACTCTCTCACTCAAGGTTCGTGTCCTCAATATTAGATACTCATGAGACTTCTCAATGTCTCCACTTTAGACTCCATTGAAGGAACTGGTCGTATTCCATTCGGATGAGCAATATCTTGCAGATGTTAAGCCCCTTCAGCGATACATTGAATCAGAGCTGAATGTGAGAGACGTGGTCTTCTCGTCTAATGAAGCCAAAGTCGGGGTTCGGTACCGTGCAGTGGCTGATTGGGCTGTGCTCGGTCGAAAACTCCGCAAGGACCTTGCTCGTGTCAAAAATGGATTGCCAAAGGTGTCGAGTGAGGACGTAAAGGCGTATACTGAGTCAGGGAAGCTCACCGTGGACGGCATTGATCTGGTCGCCGGGGACCTTACTGTTCAACGGTACGTGGAGCTTGCGGACAGTCACTACGGCACCCACACGGACAACGATGTGGTAGTCCTACTCGACATAACCGTCTACCCGGAACTCAAAAACGAATGGCTCACGCGAGAAATCATCAATCGCGTGCAAAAGCTCCGCAAGAAGGCTGGTCTGCAAGCCACGGATGATGTCGATATCTTCTATCAATTCGAAGAGGGCAGCGGCGCCGAGATCTTGGACGCCATGCGCGAGCAGGCGGAAGTCATCCAGAAGACCGTTCGTGGTGTACCCAGAGATGTGAAGGATCGGAAAGCAGGTGATGTGCTCATAGAGGAAGAGCAAGAGGTCGCCGACACGAAATTCCAGTTATCATTAGTAAGGCCATGATAAGAGCGTAGTGTGTACAAAATTAGAGGTAAAAGAGATAGGAAGTACAATGTTTGTGTAATCTCATGCTACATGTTGGATAAATTAGGGTGACAGAATATTATGGGTGAAAGAGTAGATGTTGAGATGTAATTACGGGCTACAAGATCCTACTTTTTTGACGAACCAAATCCTCCGAAGCCCATCATCTTCGCCATCTCGTCATCTCCTTGTACAGCGACCGCGTCCTTCACGAGCTCCATTCGGGCTTTCTCTTTCTCGGCTTTCTTTTGCGCTTTCTTCTCCGCCCTTGCAGCATCCTCCTTGGCTTTTATCTCCGCCAGCCGCTTGTTGAAGTCGAAGGACTTCGCGTTGGATGCTTCCTTCGTCTTCTCACGGAGGAAAGCAATGCGAGCACGCACCTGCTCAACAGTAGACCGAGATATACGCGTCGTCTGGCCTAACATCCGTAGATCTAAAGTACCAGGAAAGCTGTAATTTAGTAATAGGGTGTAGGAGTAGAAAGTATAGAACTAACGTTGCCGCCCGTTAATGTGATCAAGATATGCTGTCGTATCTTTGTACGTCCGATTGCAAGCTTCACAGAAGAATCCTGGTTGCCCAGGGCCCCTTCCGGTTGGGTTCTGCACGACCATTGTTTTATTTAGATTCTTGTCAAGTTGCAGGTCATAATCACGCTGCTTCATTAACTCCGTAGGTGTAGGAATGTCTTCTTTCCGACTTTTTCGTGGCTTCTTTCCTGGCATCGATGAGGATTTGTTCTAATTGTGAGGTAAGGCTAGAGACAGACCTTGCTTCATCCTTTCATCGTTCTCCTGCATCCTCTCCCTTTCCTCCAGATCCTTTTGCTTTGCTTTCTCGGCATACTCTTCTTTATCCCATTTCCGTCTGAAGTTCGTGTCAGTTGCAGTTGTGCCATAGGCGCCCTTCTTTTCGGACATGGTTGAGATTATAAGCACGTAGAACAGGACTTGGTGGTGATGGACTTATGCTGAAGCGTGTAAGGAGTTAGTAAAGGCGAAGTCCGGCCGCCAAAACCATGGCATGGTTGCCTTTTTTGTATAGTGTCGAGGTTAAAACTTGAACCTAAGTCAACCGACTTTCTTGCCTCTCATTCTCGACATTCCATCAAGGAGATACAAGCTATCCCGTCTCTTTGACTCTTTTAAAAGGAGTATCTATGTGGAAGCATACGTGTTAAGGAATATGTAGTGTCCAAACTTTTTTGGCACGTTTCAAAACCTGCCCAATCTGAGCTGAACTTCTCCGGGTTTGGCTTACTACGTTTCTGCTAAAGCATTCTACCTGCGCACCGTTGTCTGATCTATGTCAAGGCCGACTTTATCAGAGAAGTCAAGCAAACGACTTCTTGTCGATGAGCGGACGTTTCTCCGCCGCATGTCAAGAATTAATAGCGTGAGCATGCGACTCAGACCTGCTGGTACGTTCGGATACTTTTTTGTTGTCTTGGGTAAAGGGATGAAAGCCGAACAGATATGCGCGGATGTCCGCAATGGCCCTGTCAGGCGGAAATAAGCACGCTGCGCCGGGTTAGTTCTGATTCACCGCATATCCAGCGCCAGACAGTGGACGTGCCTACCATGGGTCTGTTCCTATTTGATAAATCTTCGCTCTGTATTACCTCGTATGTAACGCCTAACATTCTTCTCTCCACTTTGGGTCTCCTTTCTGGACGTGCTTCCTTATGGAGGTCTGCACACTCGGGCAACGAAAAACGGACTTAGTTCATCGCCAGCTGCGGGGCCTTCTCTGACGCCCTTCAAGCTCTCAGACTTCTCAAATTTCCACACTGGACCCTTTCTGAGCTGTGGCCTAGTTCGTGATGTCTATGCGAATGAAGATTGAGCCACTATAAAAGAGCTGTCCTTAGCCTATACGCGGTAAACACTCCCCTCCCCCCTTCCTATTCAACGATAATCATGAAGTTGAGCGAAAACGAACACATACTTATGTTCGCATACTCTTTCTACGGTGAGCCTTTACTCTCAATCGTTCGCTTTTGGAATAGCCTGAGCCGTCACTGACCGTCTTCATCAAAAGGCCACCAGAAGCCTATGTGTGATTTAGCCGTGAAGATTGTCCGCTCAAGGCTCGTTCATCTAACGATATTGGTCGGTGACAGCCTATACGACAAGATGCGAACACAAATCGAAAAACAAATTGATCCCGAAACAGAGGGTCATTTGCTATCGTATATACGGTAGTGCTATTCGTCGTTCTCGGAATTACTCATTGCCGTCTAATATTACCTCCGCCCGCAGCCTTGTCGGCATTGACGGCGGTCGATCCGGATTTGATACCAAATCGACGAACGAAGCATTCGCTTCTGCATTTCAGCTTCTTGCATCGGGTGAACCCTTAAGGAGAAGGCCAGATAGCGAGGATACATATGATGCGCTTCCATCCCCGACCATGGCCGTAGTCGATGTAAGTGCAATTAAATTGTATGAGGCAGATCTTCTAATGAGCATTGTCTTCCTAGCTTCTAGGATATGAAGCGCTATTAACGATACGTCGTATTAGTGGTGATCGAGTGTGTGTTTACACGCTCCAGACCTCGATGGCTGCGCAAGTATTTCTTCTGTCAGCCCCCAAGGAACTCGGAGGAAGGGGGGATTTTGCTGCTGACTTGGAGCGAGAAGCCGAAGCCGTTGATCTTCACCAAGATGCGATAACCAAATTTGCCCAGCAAGTGAGCCTATCTTTAGGTTTAACAATAGGGCCGAAAGCCGACTTTGCTGACGTCTTACCATTCGAGATAGGTTTGGGAGCGCACGGATGGGAAACTCATCGGCGGTGCTGGACTTCCGGAAATATACGATTATGAACTGTACCCCCAACTGGTGAGATGCTTAATAACTCTTCCGGTTTGCTTGTGGCTGATATCTCATCCCGAAGTCCGTGTTTGGTGACAACGTATCCATAGCATACATTGCGCGCTTCATGCACAGGTGTGTAAACATATATCGATCCTACTAAGCATACTCGTCATCATTTGCTTTCTAACTGCAGGCTATTCAACGAGTGCGATGGAGTCATTCTTAATACATCGTATTCCATAGAGCCTAACGGCATTGCTGCTTGGAAACGATGGCTCGGCGAAAGACCTGTGTTTGCTTTGGGACCACTCGCTCCGCCGGTGAACTCGGCCATCGCCATTGGGAATGAAGAGAGAGCGCCAACAGATGTGGAAAAATTCCTAGATGATGCACTACTTAAACACGGCGAGAACTCTGTCGTATATGTTAGTTTATCATTACAATTCGTGACTGCGGATTCCGGGGTTACTAACATACTCACAGTTATCATTCGGAACGGTATTCTGGACAACTGAACCCGAGAAGGTGTGGACAGTCCTTGATGTTTTGATGGAACTGGAAATACCTTTCGTGCGTCTCTATATATCATTATTTTTTCTCTTTCTTCCAATAAAACGTCTGTATGATTAGGTCTTCGCACATGCATCGCCCGTGGCTACGATACCAGAAGAGGTCCGGGAGAAAGTAAATGCCTCTGGCCTCGGTTTCATGTCCAAATGGATCCCACAGCACAGAGTTCTCCATCACAGAGTTGAGCTAGAGCTCCAAGTAGCTTATCTGTTCTCTTGTCTGATTTGTTTTCCAGGCAACTGGTTGGTTTCTGAGCCATTGCGGTCAAAATTCAATGTTAGAATCCTTGATGGAAGGTGTACCGATGTAAGTGTTCCTGTGTCTGAATTTGACCTATGCCTGACACCCCCTTACACCGGCAATATAGGATATGTTGGCCCTTCCGAGGTGACCAGCCGTGCAATGCAATTAATCTCTCTGTAAATCTCAATGTTGCTTACGAGCTCTTCGAGGTTCGAAATGGGGAACACGGCCTGGCTCCCCTCAAGCGCCTCGGAGACAGATCACCTGTCGGGTCAGTGGAATCTGTTCGACATGAAACACTTCATACATTTCTTCTGGCGAGGGGGGATGACGGAGAGATCAAGCGCGCTAATGCGGAGCGAATTAAGAATGAAATGGCGAAAAGTTGGGAAGCCGGTGGATCTTGTTGGTTAGAACTCGAGAAGCTACTGAATGAGTTGGCTACATAGGTGATTTGGAGACATGCCTTTGATACACTTTTGTATATATATATATGAAAGCACTAAGCCAAAGCTACTGTTCGGGTTTAAATGGTCTACGGTTTATAAGGAGCCCCAATTGAGTTTATATTTCCTTGATCGACGCCGGCAAATGCCGCGTTCGTACTAAACAGTGGCGGATTACCGAGCAGCTTATCTTCCGACTCTATTCATACAACGACGATGTCAAAACATCGACTGTCTCCCGTCCCTCTCCCAGCTGCTAAGAGACTGCATATAAGCACAACACAGACAGTCTTATCAGTACCAGTACTGAACTTTGATGCGTCAATATCTGATGAAATAGTTCTTGTAATTTTCTCGTACCTGTCATGGGTCGACCTATGCGCCATCCAGCAAACTAACAGACACTGGGCGCGGCTCGCGACGGACAATCAGGTACATACTCTCGTCACTTGTGTTACTTGACCAAGGATATCGAACGTTTGCAGTTGTGGAAGAGGCATTTCATTCAGGAGTTTGGGCGGTTGAGACTGAGGGGTTCCCGAGGCTTCATAGCAAGGCATGATGGCCGGGAAGTGCGACCGTTGCCGCATAGGTCGAGGGAGGATGACCATATTGATTGGAAGTGGATGTTTCGAATAAGCTCGAACTGGAGGACAGGTACTATTGTCATTTATCTGAATATCTAAGATACCAATTGATGTACCATGCCACTTGTCAGGTCGCTGTGTCGTAGAACACCTCGATGAGCCGGTCTTACACCAAGACCATTCGGGCACGCCAATCCCGAGATGCGCAATTCTTGCAGGTCCAATCACAGTCACATCTTCTACCGTCCGTAGCTCGTCCCCTCCCATATATCTCCACCGTGAGGGGGCAGCTCCTTATGTTCTTGAGGGAAAACATAGGACAACCTCACCAACGTACATAACAACTCTTTCCCTGGATCAATCTCCTCCTTCTACAGCTGACCATGCTCTGCGCCTCGTCGTATTTTATGACTCTGGAGAGTTCAGTGTTTTCAGTATAGACCATAGCGCACTACAGAGATCCAAGCGTATTGGAAGCTTTCTCCCGATCCGCAAAAGTGAGAGAACGGCGCCGATACGACAGGCATCCTACCATCATCCGTTGCTTGTTACACTTTCCCATTCATTTCACCTATCATTATATAACTTATCGGACAGCACTATTGTGCACACTCAGACACTCTCCTCGTTCACGTCCTTCCCACCAACATCGATGGTCTTAACGCCGGGATCACAGAGCTATAGACTAATCATGGCATACTCGGCGCCTGTATTTCCTAATCATTGGAGTGCAGCGGTCACTATCCTTAATATTTCGCCTGCTCAGCCCTCGAATCCCCGCGTGTCGTCATTTCTGAACGAAGATGATGAAGAAGTGAAACCGTGCACCGTCACTCTATCGCGCACGGTCCGCTCCTGGGATATCCCTTCTGGGTGGATAGATGAGAAAGCATTGCGTGTCATGCGCGAGCAATGGGGCCGCAAAGTTGCGCGGGTTGCTGATACGCAAACAGATGGAAAATGGGTTGTGCTTGCACCCTCCGATCGCCTGCCGCTGACATCGTCGTCTAAATCCATTTATCGCTCCAAGTTCGGAAGCACTGCATGTGCGCTCCAGCTCTATCGCCTGCATCTACCACTTTCAAACAGCCCAAGCTCAAGCGTCTCCGCACCAAGGATGACGTTCGTCCGTATGTTATACGGCCATGCTGGCCCAGTTGCTGCTTTATCCCTGGCAGATGGGAGATGTGTCAGCCTAGGCGCGGACGGTAGTATCTGGGTTTGGGATCTCGAGAAAGCTTGGGGTGTGGAAGTTCAAGAAGCCCATCACGAGATTAATCTTTCGTCCCATGGTGAGAGCTTCAATCTGAATTTGGGAGAAGACATCCCTATGGGTACACCTCAAGGGGCCGTGGTTTTTGACGAAAGGAGGATAGTCTCTGCGGATGCATTTGGATTAGAGGCAAGGAGATTTGATGTTTGAAAATGTTTGTATTTTTTCCCGCCATTGTATGTATCAAAATTGACGTTCTTCCTGGTTCTTCCTCCCTCCCAAACCATTGTGCTGATTTAAATATGACCGTCATTATCCATGTAGCTGTCAATGTAATAAACTGATCGAAAGTTGCGCTCTTTAGTAGCAATACGAAGACAAGAGAGAGCTGTAAAACAGCTATACATGTATCAGGAATACAAATAATCATAGAAGGATTGCGCAGGGTGCTGAACCGGTCGTCTACCAGTCAATCGCGGTCGAAGACTACGCGCGACTCTACGAGATGAGGGACGTGGTGATCGAGAAGGCGAGGACTCCGCCCGAGATATACCCCGCCTGTCCCTCAGTGGTGTCCGCTCTATTTGTGGACCGGCGTACCTTATAGGAGGCTCTGGGACTCCAGGAGAGACGTTCAGATCGAGAGACTGTATGCTCTGAGATAAATCGTCTCCACCAATGGATTCATCATCGTCTGCATCATCGCCTGTCCCTTCTCGTACGTGTTGGAGATTGCCTATACTAACTATATTCGTGCGAAGTGGACGGGGTGTCTTGTCGTTGTCCGGCTCGCTATCCCTCTCTGAGACGGAAGAGAGTCGGCGATGTGACAATGATCTCAGAGGTGGCTCGCTATCAGATATAGCGTCTGACGAGAGGAAATCATTCTCCTCAACAGAGAGAATGTCGGATTCGGAGAGCACGCCAAGAGAGTAGTCCGAAAGCTCGGTCGCGGGTGGGGTGTCTAGTGAAGCCCGGGCAATGTAGTCGGGACGCGAAACGTTTGGACGGAGTAGATATGTGAGACGTCTACCATCCACATCTTTACCTGGGTAGATGTACGTGTTTCACTTTTAATTTGATTGAGCATGTAGACAGGTAGAGGTAACGTACTGTAACTGACGACCTTGTGGTAACGAGCACAACAGTGGACGATATACCGAGCAAATGCATCTTGCTCAATAGCCCAAACTAGCTGAAGCGGTGTGCGCGAGAGCTCCATGATGGATATTCCGTCGCCAATCGGACGTCCGGGGACACCGAGAAGTAGCTCGCTCTCATCGTCTGGAGCGAGGATGGTCCCGCCTACTAGCCAGTCTACAACTTCGCGCTCGACATCGCGTACGAGCAGTTGCGCACGAGGACCATGCTGTCTGAGATTCCTCCTTACACCCTTCATGCTCAACGAATATCGCCCCGCATTTGCGCTGTGGGCGTCAAACGACGGCGGCTGCGGGGAAGGCGCGGAGAGGTTACGTGGTAGGTATCGCGGGAGCGGCTCCGGGAAAGTACGCTGGACAAACGGTGGCTCGATAGCCAAATCTAAGCGTGATGCTTGCACTATGTGAGGGTTCCCAACGAACTGCGCTGTGAGGCATAGTACAGAGAGGAATATGCTGAGCTGTTCATCTGCACTAGACAGAAATACGGACCGTTTTCCTTTCGCCGAATCCACCGCTTTCCCTCCCGGTCGTCTCGGACCCCCCTCTTTGACACTAGAGGTGCTGTCCGTAGACTTCTGCTCGACTTTTCTTCCCGTAGATAAGCAAAACGGTCCGAAAGCTTAGAATTCCTGAGAATTTGAGGGAAAGACATAGGAATAGGGCTGATGACTGTTGCTGGACTTCCAACGCTAGGTAATGGCGGCTCTTCATCTCTGGTGTTGGTAGCAGACATTAGACGAGTGTCAGTTAGAAGATAACTGGAGACAGCGTAGAGATAGGTTGGTGGCAGAAGCACGGAGCAGAGCAGAGTCAGTGTCAGTGTATGCGGAGGAGCCGACACACACACGTGGCATTGCTACTAGTAAGCCTGAGATTCCTACATACCATAATTTCTTTTCGCATTCCTACGAACTTGAACACTTCTTATGAAAACTCCATCAAGCTTTATTCACGAACCTGTATCTATGGGATGAAGCCTTGGATCATCGCGGTGCACGGAGGTGCGGGCTTTCACAGCCCGTCATCCGAGAAACTAGTAAAGCGTGCCCTTCGCCAGTGAATACCATATCTTTCCATAAAATTTTGGTCTAACTGGAACCATCTACTATTGCGAATGTTTTAAAAGGGCCTGCACAAACGCTTGTAGTACTGGTACATCTTCAGCCTTGCAGACTGTTGAAGAGTCTATAGTAGTCCTGGAAGACGATGGCTGTCTGAACGCTGGTCTGTAGCGATAGCCTCAACAACGTTCTTCTCCTTGCTATTCTTGACATGTCTTGAAGATAGGCTACGGCTCTAATTTGACGATCGATGGTCAAGTGGAATGCGACTCGTCTATCATGGATGGAGCCACAGGGGCGTTTGGGAGCGTAGGTGCTGTCCAAGGTGTCTGTCGTGAATCTCGAGTTCTTGTGCCTTGCGTTTAATCTTTAACTATGCCAGGAATTAAGAATCCCATTCGATTAGCCAAGGCTATCCTGCAAAACCAAAGGGTGCCACAGCCTTTGGGTCGAGTCCCTCCTCTGTCAGTACCAGACATTTTATCTTCAATCTTCTGTCAGATTCACATTATGCTTGTTGATAGGACACTTGCCGGCCAGGGTGCCTTCTTGTTCGCTGCCGAGCATGGGCTGAAAACGGTCGACTCAGCGAGCTTAGTCTCTAATGATGCTCATTCCGAGTGGGCGAAGTGGAAGGCACGGCTGCAAACCGCCATTCCCTCTTCAGATTCTGCCGGTCCACCCAGCGAAGAGTCGCATCTGGAAGATACAGTCGGAGCAATCGCATGCGACACAGCAGGCGACTTAGCTGCGGGTGTTTCAAGGTTGTTGTTTTTCGCCCTAAGTTGTGTAAAACTTATTTCCGGTTGGGCTTACTGATGGCGTCGACTTGCAGTGGTGGGCTTCTCCTGAAGTCTCCTGGCCGCATAGGAGAGGTGAGGACCACTAGCCCCTAACGTCTTGCTAAATTCATTAACCCACCAACCAGGCAGCTACTTTCGGGGCAGGCGCCTATGCGCTCTCTCCTCGCGGACAATCGTTCGGCATAGCGTGCAGCGTTTCAGGTATAATCATGACGTCCATAAAACAATTGAGCTTCATTTCTGATTTTTGCCCTCGATTAGGCACTGGCGAGCAAATTATGCGCGCTGACCTTGCAAGATCGCTATGCGAAGCGCTATTTGCGTCACCTGAGAATGCGCATGAGATTATCCAGGAGACTCTTGAGCGATTTTGTGGTACGATAAAAGGTATCTTGTGCGTATTGACAGTGCATGACCTTTCTGTACCTCAGCTTCATGTAAACAACGCGGGGAAGAGGAAGCATGCGCTGGCGCATTAATCCTTACAAGGGAACAGGAAGAGGACACGAACTTTGGCACCAGTAAGATCGTTATATTTGTCTTTCTTCGGATCGTAGTTACGACATCGGATCTAGCGGTTAGACTGTGGTGCGCATTCACCACCGCTAGCATGGCTATCGCCTACGCTTCATCTTATGATCCTAAGCCACGGGTATGTCTTTTTTTCCTTACCTTATTCTGGTCTCACAGCTCCTCATGTGCAACTGAAAACTGAAGGTTTTGGTATTGAGGCAGCCGAACCACGCCAGGAACGATGAAAGCAGCTCGCGAGTGTACATCACCATGTTACCATTGACTCGAGACTAAAACGAATCAACGGGAGTTACAATTTTTTTGTCAGGTGGCTCATTTGCGTTGTCAGGTGTGATCACAGGGCCACGGGTGACAAGTCCGTGTTCCTTGACTGGAAAGCTCGATTACTTGTAGAGGAACAGTTACAATAAGTCGAAAGCGCAATCATTTGTAGACGGAAACAGCAAGACAGCATAGCATGTATATCTACCACAGCGACTATATATACAAGTCCTTGATATCCTTCTGTGCCATGGCATTTATCCTGCAATGCCGTACCAAATCATGTATATGGTTGAGCCAGTGAACCGCTGCAAAGTACGCCACTTCAGCGATCTGACAAAGTGCCGACTTAACAGAATCTCTTACAATAATGTTTGTTATGCCGACAAAAGCCAAGATGAATGTCATATAGACCTTTGTAACATTTATGCCTTTGCTGAATGTTGATCCTGGATCTCCTACACTAAGGATCGCGAGTAATAGCAAGCCCTATATATAGACAATTTAGCAGGGGGACGGAAAGGAGTGGGAAGGGACGTCGTACGTTCGAAAGAACCCAGAGAAGCAAGACCTAATCATACATTCGATCAATAAAAGCACACGCAAAGGATGTAAACTAAGCCTTACGTTTGTCCGAACATTCGCGTAGTAGTCCTTTGCCTGTTGCTCTTTCTCGGCATCGGACGGAGGTTTATTGGGTTTGTTCACATGCTGGTTTCTCGCCCTCAAGTCTCCGAGCGCTTCAACATACATCTCGTTTACATCGGAGGGTTCGGTTGAAGTTTCCACGACAATCTGCGACTCGCTGTTTGGCATGACGGCACCCAAATCTGTCTCTATCGTGTCGTCTTGTTTAGTACCCCAAGAGATCTACAGCATAAGCTTTAGTGAAACATTTGAGAATGGAATCGAATTAAACGCACGTCATCAAGATTTGAGAATGCGAATCTGTATGCAGAAAGCAAAGTTGTGGATGGGAGTATAACAATATGGCGATGAGTACTTACATGTTGAGGATATTGACATATGTCGGTGATAGAAGAATATATGGGACAAAGCTTGTGATCATGTGCCACGGGTCGAAGGCTAGACAGCTCGAGAAGAGATAAACTGCATATATTGTGAGTATAGGTTTTATTCATATGAAGTGAGTGAACTTTGGTACCTCCATATGTTATGATGATGCTGAACATCATGACCGAGTATATCGCTCCGCCTTGACTGGCAGCCTGTTTCGCACTAATTCCGGCACAAACAATGGCATAAATATTCAAAACTGCGAAGAATATCGCCGAGAGTTTGTATTTCCAAGGTGCTCTGCAAGATGAAAAAGAACTGTAAGATGTAGTCACGCAATGATGAATAATTCCTTACGCTTTTGGTTTATTGCCCATAGAGAACAAGAAACACCCAACGACAAGCGAGGCATATATGTACTGAAAGATGTCAGCAGGGCATAAACGAGAACATACTGGGTTCTTACTTGGATGATGGAATTGAAATATTTAATCCCAGGCATTCCGAAAGATGGGTCGTTCAGAGAGGAGGTTATAATAATCTGAGAGATCGGTTAGATTATAGTTGATGTAACCACTGCAAGGTGAAGTGACTTACAAAGAATAAATAGAAATTCCCCTGAATAAGTGATATATTTTGACGCGCATCAGTATATATCAGACAGAACCCAAGAGGATGACGTACGATAGCAAACCAGGAAAATATAAGGTTGATGACGTTGTAGACGGTTTCCAACATAAGTACGACTTTGCGACCTGTGGCATGTCCGGAGCGGAGAATCTGTCCGGCGTGGGCTACAGAGTATACTGCAGCAAAGAAGGAACCATTGAGCCATCGTCTTCTCTGACTTATGAACTCAGGAAGAGCATCAGGGACATCCGTCTCTCCTACAGCCCGTTTGACGTATCGCAAGACCCTATGTGAAAGTAAGTTTATACCCTTCAATCTAGCAAACTCGGCGAATACTCACCAATCTGAGTTCTCCTTTGCTACAAGTTCGAAGCAGAGTATACGCTACATGGATTCAATCAGAGATATCTTAGTTTGGACATGATCGGGCTTACATCTTCAGCGAGATCTGCAATGAGAACTTTCAGTAAGAGATACAGAATAAGTATCGAAGAAGACATACACATGTTCGACGTGAATATATCTGTATCTCGACCATGGAGAACTTCTCCCTTGAAGTAAGATGCGAGGGGTCCTACACCCTGCTTGTTGTTTTGTAGCGCGATATATCTATAAGCAGAGAAAGCACCAGGCTTCGGTAGGGTCAATGTCTTGTTACCGTTTTAGAATATTTACAAGAGGAACATACCAGGACACTGATATATCCAAAAAGCGACTCGGTCGGCTTGTCCAAGATGTTCGACATCTTGTATTCGAAGTTTTGCGAAGCCACTATGAAGGTTAAATAAATATTACTATGTAATTGCATGAAAATAGAGAATTATATGTACCAAGAGGATTGAGAAGCTCTATCCATCGCCTTCCTTTATACGCCGCAATCTCACCGCATGCACCACCAACATTCGAGTTCAGATCGAAAGTCTTCCAAAGGTAATAGAGACTCTTGGGACCTGGGCGCGTTCCGACATCAAGTAGGACACAAACGTTGGGCTAATAAGCCATTCAGCGGAGCCAAATATTCCATCGCTCGGTCTGCTCACCTTCAACAAAGGGGCAAACGCGTTGAAGAACCACCGATGGCTATTGATTTTCTTCTGATTCTTTTCCTTCAAACAGAAGACTATCTGAGTAGGTACAATACCCTTGTCGGGATATCTGAAGTGCAGATTGTCATCAAGGCCGAATGAGGTCGTATATTCAAACAAGTGCGCCGTCACGGGCTTGTTTGCGATCGCATTCTTCATGTAATCGTTCTTCTGGTAGACTCCGAGTGCAGCCAAGCAGCTTAGGACACGGGGGTGGATTTTCTTGCGACCATCTGCGACGATGCATACGACAACTTTCTTCCAAGCGTCTTGGCCCCAGGTTTGGGAGTTCTTTCGGGTACATAAGTGGGATATATTGCGCATGACACCAAGAAGGGTACGACAAAATAGAATTTCGTCTTCCTAAAATGCATCTCAGCGGATCGTGCAAAGAGATAGGAGCAGCAACTGACGTTATACATGGTTATGACAATGAACATCTCCGTGGTCCGCCCAAGTTCATTTTGTCGGAGGAAGAAGTTGCTCTTCGCAAAGTCATCCGGATCGCAGGTGACTGCAGTGTATCGGGTGTGCATCATTTCTTCCTCCCTTCTCAGCGGCAAAATGAGCTTGCTCGGAATAGGCAGGTTTACGACAAGGTTACCGTTCGTTAACTGAATTTGCTTCTTTTGCTTGTGTCGTCTAGTAACTCTCCCAACGGGTGCCGGCCCATAATGCTGCGTGTCCACAGGTGTCTTCGGATATTCAGAGGCGGGAGTCTTCTCGATGAAGTCACCTTCCTCCTCGACGAGCACGTACTGTGATTGAATATCGTAGCCATATCCACCCTTTTCTGGATCATGGTCCAGAGCGGTAGCACTGTATTCAGCGCTCCTATTAGCATAACCAGAATATTCGTCGTCACCCATGGGCGTTGCAGAGCGTGATCGCATTTGCCGTTGTCCAGGACGAGAATATATCCCACTAGCATATGCTTCTGTGTCATGTTGAAAGTGATCCGCGATCACTTCACCCTGGCTATCGTAGTGCGTAGGAAGATGATAACTTGCTGTGGAATAGGGCCTTTGAGGACTTAGCGAATGTCCCCGACCGTCTGTTGGTACGTAGTCTTGTGGAGGTTGGGATGGATCACGATGTGTGAATGAAGAGCTAGGCCGCGAATATGGATCTCCTTCATATTGAGTATAGGGTGTCTGTATACGTGAATAGTCACTCTGGCCACCAAGTCGGTCGGAGGGTGGGGGCGGTAAGGGCTGGGGAGTGTAGCCAGTTGACACACCAGAGTAAGGGTTCAACGGCGCAACACCTGCGTTGTCCGTGAACGGGTCGGTCTCTTCAGCAGCATCAAATCCCGGATATTCCCAGTCCAAGGCTTCGCCAGAGTTGATAGTTGGTAAGATTGGTGCTCGAGACACGACTGGCGGCGCGGGCGTGAAGCTTGTAGCCCCCCTCTGTGTCTCCTGCTCGGTCTGTCCTCGATGATTCCCAATGAAGGGTGCATTGTGCGCAGAAGGGGGTCTGGGTAGACTAGGCGGTCTGGGAGGTGTGGACATAGCAGCCATAGGTTGCGGTTTGCTAGGTGTGCTCGTCTGTCCTTTACCAAGGAACTGATACTCCATTTCCGCTATCGCTTTGTCGATATCATCAAAGGTCATCTGCTCCCTCACTATTTGCCCCTGGGGCGGTGCGCTCCTTTGAGGTGTGCTCGTTCGGTTCGTAATGGCATTGCTCGTCGAGGCTTGGTCGTTGCGCGGTGTCGTGTGGCCCAAGGCAGGGGCTGGCTTTCGCTTCATGATGTCGTAGATAAATTGTTTTACTGATGAGGGTTAGTGAGTTTCGTGTTCATAGAGCAGTGATTGTCGTTGAATGCCTCAATAGAAACTACGGTTGGAATACGACGCCACCGACAAACAAAGTCAAAGAGGACACCGCGTCGAGTCTCGACGCGTCGTGATCACGTGTCAGTGCGCGTAAAATACTACCCATCGTCCAAGTCATCGTCGGGGTGCTCGAGAACTCACTCTCCAGATTATCGTCCCGAGCAAGATTTCTCTTGACTGGGCCTCCCTATGAAATCTGAAGCTTCATTGACGGGAAGGTATAGAACATCTCTGGTATAGGATGACGCGAAGATATGTTTGAAGTTGACTCTCACCACTTTACAAGAATCGAAACGACTATCAGCACAATATTCCTGAAATCGTAGTTCTTCGCTCGTATGGATGCCCCAATGTGAATGCGGTCGCTACGTTTTCACTGTACTGCGCACGCCATCATAGTCAGGAAATGAAAGTGATATTGGTCAGGTGAGTGCAACTCGAGTACACACAAATTGAAGTCTTTTCCGCTAATCTCAAATCCCAGATTCTCTAGTTATCACAGAACTCGGCTACTATCGGACTTGGTAGACTTGACGTGGATTTCAGCGTCACCTGCGCGTCCCAAGAGACTTTGCTTTGCCTATCCCATCACTGCGCCGCAACCCCGATCTCGAGCGCAACTCAATCAATTCTCCAAACTTTGCTCGGAATCCGGCGCATGTTCCTCAACATCGTTATTTCCGAGCCTAAGGAAAGGTTGCCCGTGACTGTGTGGGAAGACGTGGCCTTCTGCCTGGACCGGGGTCCCACTCTGCAGAGCGTTCACTCACTGGTATCAAGTATACATCTCTTTTGTTTCTTATGACGCAGTGAATTTCTGGATCTGCTTAAGCTTGTTCATGTAGAGTTCCTGTGACCACCTTCTCAGCCTACGCATTCAATCGGACACGTAAGCCTTTATGGGACATGGGGATTGTTCGAACCCTACTGCGGCTAGCTGTCCGAAGTTCATACTGAACACGGCGAAGACGGGTGCACATACCGTACTCACACGCATCCCTCAAACGTCTCCAAACCGTGCGTCTCTTCTCAATGGGGGGATACACTGTGTACTCCTCGACACTTTCTCTCGAGTTGTCCCTCACAAAGTCAAGTATCCTCGAGTTCTCGGATTCTTGGCCTTCTTATGAATGGATGCACTCCGCCTTCTTCAAATTTTCAGAGCTCCGGGTCGGCATGTTTGTTGAACCTTGCATGCTGTACAAACCTGTGCGCGACCTAAACCGTCTTCCTTCCCTACCTTCTGTGGGTGGAGAAAGTTGCTTGAACCTAAAGGCCGAGAAGCACAGGACGGCTCTCCGGCCTGTTTTTTCTTTCTGCAAGCTACAGAATCGTTTGACTCTGCCGTGGTGTAGTGAAGCAATCTTACGTCCCACAAAGAACGGGGCTCATGTGAACTATATTCCCCCACTCTGTGCTTATTTCAACTGTCAAGTAGTCGAGATTGAAGTGCCATCATGACATCGTATGTTTTTCTCTTTCCGTGATTGCAACACCTTCCGTCGCTACTTCCCTTTATACAGTGTAATATGATGCTACAACGACCGATAAATGTCATAACAGGCCTCGTGGCCCAACAATCATGGCGTGAAAGATGAATGGCTCTTCCTATTCATGAATTCAAAGAAGGACTCCAGTGCATCTTGCCATCAAGTGATGTTTAGAATCAAACAATCTCTTCTCGACATTAGCTACCGAAATGACTGGTGTACGTATAACGAAGCATCCGAAGGGTAAGAAACAAAGCCCAGCCTGTGGAGAATGAGTCGATATTTCTCTCGAGTTAATGACAGCTCCACCTCTCCTTAATCAAACAGTGTTCTGCACAGTATGTTCTTAGTCCAACCGCAGTGCGTCTAACACTGATTCTTTGTCGTATGCGGAATGTCGGGTCGGCTCGTCCTTATGAAACCACTGGCACCCTACCAGTATGGACTTCTGATTGACTCCGAGTCGATGTCATAACCTCTCTTCCTGCGGGTAGATGTTCAAGACATACATCATGTCCGTCACGGTCATCTAAAGAAGACAAGAAAGAAATTTCTGGCGAAATCCTCACAAATTATGCCGAGTCATGACCAACTCACTCGGTCGTCCTATATTTAATTGCAAATAACGGTTATATGTATATCGAGATCCGGGATTGGACGATACGGTATAAAGGTTTGTGCAAAAAGAAGAAAGAAAACCCAACTATACCGAGCGCATGCATATGTGTAAGTTATACATATGATCATGAACCGAATGCGGATCCTGAGTGTCGTTTCAAGGTTTGGTATGATTTGAACGTGTAGTGCCAGTTATACTGTACACGTATGTTTGATATGTATTGTGCAGGGATATCGATATGCGTGCGATGTCCGAACTTGATGTTGGGGTGGGGGCCGGGATCGATGGTTCCCTGCATGAGATCGCTTGAGTTGATCAGCGTCCTAACGCCTCTCCTGCCTCAGGACTGGGACGTGCACAGATAATCTAAACCATGATAAGTACTCTGAGAGCCTAGAGTAGAGAGGGTGTGACATACTAAGCCGCTGTATCAGCATCGATAGCAGCAGTGTACACGATGCCTTCGCCAGTGAGTGTCCCTGTTGCACACACACATCGATCGACCTGAGCACATAATCAT
The DNA here is from genome assembly GCA_910574555.1 of Trichaptum abietinum. Lineage (NCBI taxonomy): Eukaryota > Fungi > Basidiomycota > Agaricomycetes > Hymenochaetales > Trichaptaceae > Trichaptum > Trichaptum abietinum. The sequence continues at coordinate 2,164,919 of CAJTBE010000005.1, read as the reverse complement.
GAGATGATCGTGGATCGCTTTTCTATCGAATGATCGTGATCAGCGTTTATATCTGCAGTAGTTTCATGGAACATATGTGTGTAAAAGGGAATACATACTAATCACTGACAGTCGGAATCAGGTTTTCAAATTCATTGCGTACTATACCTCTTAAACACATGTCCCGAGTCGACGTACTGCATACATACTGTATGTCGGTGACAGTCTAACTCATGGATCGATGGTGGGCTTAGTAGCTTTTCGGCATCGTCTCCCGATCCTTACACTTTCTATCAAGAATTGTTTCCGAGTCGAGGTTCGGAAGAAGGAGTAGAAAAAACAAACATACGCTGGCATTGCACTGGCACACGAGTCACGAGGCGCAGGCCGAAACCCGACTTCACCTCAGTCGAGACTCAAGTTTCGAAGCCCCGGGTCCGGGGTATGGGGTTTCCGAGTCGCGATACCCGAGTCCGATGCCGACCTAAGGCTAAAATATATACACTATAAGCATACATGACTCGTCTGGTATGTCAAGGTCAGACCTCACTTGCCTCTGAAGTCAAAGGGCTTAAGCCTTGAATTCTTTTTTCTTTCTTAGCCACGTCCTTGGAACACTGCAGGTGGATAGAAACGAGTTGCGAACTTTTGAGTGCGGCCTTTGCGTTACGCCGTCGAGTGGTTGTGTTGTTTCCTTGGGTTCCATGAGTGTTCGCCAATCGCACTTGGATGCTTCACGTTCGCACACCCCAAGTTCCGAGAGGTCTGGATTGTGCGGGTGGGACGCACACTATACCTCGTGAGCACGAGTGTGCACGTATTTGATCATGATTTGTCCGTGCTCTCGAAATATCGAGCACAAATAGCCGCACGGAGCAGTCTTGAGCTAGTGGCGAATAGTCCTCGCGAGCACAAGTGTGCTCCTATTTGATCGTGCTTTCGTTTCGAGATATTGAGCACAACTACTGGTAGCCGTAGAGCAGGCATGAGCTAGTGGCGGGCACACGGGTGATAGATAGACATTTGGAGGCATCGTATTGCTTTGCAAGGCTCCGAGGTCCGAGAGAGATGGATGTTGTGTATCCTAGTGTGACCATGTGCGCCCTACATAAAAGATAGTAGTGTGTTCCGGAGATCAATTGCTGAGCGGACTGACGCTAGAAGCAGTCGTAGTTGCAGTCAGCGTCGGAGGGTCTGGTCGCAGACGTCACTTATGACGACAACGAACTTATTCGCGTTATAAACAAACATATTTCCCACTGGCAACTTGAAGGCAAGGCACGCAATGCCACGCATGCAACAAAAATGGGAAGTGCATATGGTCGAAGAGGATGGCCACGACAGACTGACACAGATGCAATACCGAACTCGGGCTGCCTCGCGCCCAAGGCGTGTATCGGACTCGGTATGCCTCAGCTTCCTGTTCTCGACAATCGGCTTCCTGATCCCCAGCGATCACGATGGACTCCGGCCGATAGCATTCGCATTTGCACGTGCACGACAAGTTGCGTTGAAACTGATAACCAATTGATCATGAGCTTTCTTGCGGGTCGTAAAGCTACGATAACGTCGTTGTCCGTGCGCTGGCCCGGCCACTGGCACTGGCAGTGTGACCATCTTTCGAATGTTCCCATGGCGGGAGAAGTATTATGACGGACAGGTGTGCGAGTCAGAACCAGTGGTTATATGCGCATATGCGGATGCAACAGGAACGCGAATCCGGGGAAATAAACAGCTCATCCGACATTTACGTATCTGTTTTCCTCGGTCAACCTTTGAGGTAAATTTACCTGACTCCACGGCCGGATGCAAAATATTCCTCGCATCATCCATGCGTCCCCAATCTGCAATCGTTTCACCTTTTTTTCTTCCGGCGCTGTATGTCTTCGTCATCCATGAAACGCGCGCGTCATCGTGAGGGCAACGAGGTCGGGCGTATGGCGATCCGCGGAGGCATTCGCGCGTTGCAGGTTCGTCCGAATTACAGTCGTCGAGGGTCGTCGACCGACACAGGGTAGAGAAATAAAAGAAAGAAAGAAAATCAAGGTTTCCAGCTGCAACAAGAACAAAGGAGGCTGTGCAGGGCCGTGATCCCTTTTGCAGATATTGTCTGGTTACGCATTGGGTTTGCTCCGTGCATAATGGGGTGCATAATAAGTATAACCCACTGAAGCTCTAGACCCCCTTTGCCAGTGCCATTTGCACATCACAAATGCGTCAGGCACAGCGATCAAATGATCCCCGTTTGGGACATAAATAAGCTTTAGGCAAACGGCTCGGCGACTCTGTGATTAAATAATAAGACGTGCAGTTCCAGTGTCTGCCAGTGTGCGGGCTGCGTACGTGAAAGAAAGTCGCGAAATGAAGGCATGAAACCTCGGGAAGAACAACTGAAGTGACGTCTCTTGCTGCGTCACAATTTCCCAGTTGGGCCTGGACCCTGGCGACCGATTTGGACGAGACCGGGTGCCCAATCGGCCATGACCAGACAGTGGCGACGGGAAACAGGGTCTAATTAAAAATACGATTTATATAAAGAAAAATTATAAATGATGGATGACAGCGTCAGCCCACCGCCCTCGTATATTATTCCCCACCTGGCACGACGACGACCCACCTACGACGAACAAAGCACGCACGAAATGTGGTAGAGCAAAACAAAGAACGCATATACAACGACAACGAACACAAGTCACGAACAAACTGAATATACGGTAGCCGGCAGCACCCCAGATTCGAATCACACGAGTCGAGAATCCCAATTATGTTGTTCACTCGGTCCGACGCTGGCCAGGAAGAAGCACCGTCTGCCACCACCAGAACAGCCAAAAGCCAACCACTCGCTCCTCTGCCTGCTCCTTCCTCTTCATCCTCTTCCTCCATATCTTCTCCTCATACTCCTCGCCGTAGTCTGCCCAAGGGCAACGAGTCCCCCGTGCTCGTGGGGCTCCTCACACCCGTCTCATCTGTCGCCTCGCTCTCGCCTGCGCCTTACCACCAGCACAAGCTCACACCACAGCCTGCCACACCACAGAGTCCGCGTATAAGACGCGGGGGTTCCCTCCGCCGCCCACTCTACCCAACGAGCCCTTCGCCTTCACTCGAACTGCATCTCCAGCCCGCACAGTACTTCGCGCGAATGACGTCTGCAGAGTCCTCACGTCCCGCATCTCCAGAGCGTCGGGCGCGCCCGCTCTCGCCACGCTCCGAACACGTCCCGCCGCGGCCACCTAGTCGCTGCGAGTCGCTCCTCCGCGACGCCCTCCGTCGCGCAGACGACTACGAGCGCAGCCACCCATACAGGAGTGGCTCACGGAGTCCAACGCGGTGGGCAGCGAGTGGGTCGGCGATGCCCAGGTCGCGTCCGAGAGGCAGCTCGCTGCTCGGCACGCTCTCCAGGGCGGACGATGGAGTGGCGAGCGCAGACGAAGAGTGTTTCGATGACGCAATGGACTGCTACGCCCCTAATGGGCGTGATCTGGTGAGCTACCGCTCTCGCGCGTCTGCGAAAGCGAGCTCGCCGCGCTTCGTGCTAGGAAGGGTGGAAGGGAACTCGGCGGACTATTGCCCCTATGGCTCCCCGTCGTCGCCAACACCAATGCCACCGTCCATGCTCAGGACGCGTACTGCGCCCGCCGTTCCGCGCGCGTCGAGGCCACGCACCATGGACGACCAGTCTACCAGCTCTGCTAACACGACGCGTCCACCGCAGAGTCCCCGCTCTGGCCGCCTCTCCTTACCTAATACGGTAATTGGTGGCGGGGGTCCCTCAGGCTCACAGACCTTGACAGTGTCTCAGCCGTCGAACGAAACGTCTCCAAAACTCCGTCAGCACGGACTTAGCCCACATGAAGTTGTCCTTCGGCAAAAATTGACAGTACTCCTCAAGGCGGGCTCGACTAGTCCGGACGAAAGGACCGAACGTGGGCGAAATCATCAGAGGTCGCAGTCTCATGGCGTCACCGTCGTCACGTCTCACAAACACCACGAAGATCACCCCGCTTCTGTCTCACCTCGTGTACGTACCTCATCTACGCGCATTTTGGGCTCGAGAGGATCTCCATGCACGCTATATTACTAGCAGTGTTGTTTAATTGAATATCACATTTTGATTCCGACTGTTCAGCGCAGTCGGGATAGAAATGTCTTGTTTGTTTGGACAACACATCATCTAATCCATCTTCTCTGTGCACCTGGAAAGAGATCTTGTCTCACCCAATTTGGCGTCTTCTCAGCATATAGTTCTCATTCACTAACGTTATTTTTATTTATATTACTAGTCCCTCGCGGCAAGTTCGTTATCGAATTCCGCGTCAGATATAGCGAAGCTGAGTTCGACGACTCCAGCGGCAATGAATAGGAGAGGAAGCGTTCCGCACAAAGCGAATGGGGCCTCGTCTCCGTCATCCCCTTCAGAACCGATGACGCCTCCGCCGACTCCTCCGTTCAACGCACGCACTGCGTCAGAGGTCTGCAAGCGGATGGATGGCTACGTGTCGTTTGCGAACGTCGAGGGGCTGGGTGAACCTCCTGGTATGGATATCGACGCGGACCCTGCGGAAGAGGCTGCAAGCCGGTGGGGCCGCTGGTTGCGTTTGTTGCCTTGGGCGAATGCGAATGGGATGGGAAATGCGTCGGAGCATGATGCGGACCAGATGATCGAGTATACCAAGCGCTCATAACGATGTGGAGTGTGCTCTCAGTCGTTCTCCTGTCTTGCGCTTGTACATTGAACAGTCCAGACTCCGATTGTTCTGGCTCCTGTGTGTCCCTGTGCTCTCCCGGTCTATCGTCGAACAAATATGGTTTTCATCGCCATTGTACAATAATTATCAGTGGATGGATAATGGCATAATCAGCTTCAAGTTATCGGTGCTGTGCTGTGCTTATTTGGCCGTCCATCTGGTTCGACTCTCACCCCTGTCCGACGTGCTGTGCTGTCGCTCATCCCATAGTGCGCTGGTCTGGCCGGTTATCCATTTCGCACGCTCCGTTTCCTGCATATCATCGCATTACCTGTGTATCATTCGAGCACCACGGTGTACCATTATCATTTGCATCATGCCTCATCGATCATCCCGTCTATATCGCTACACATGCTATCGAACAGCAAATCATTTTCAAGCATTTTTGTCTCACCAATGAAGGCTGTCCTGCCCGGTTCACCCAAACAATCAGCACTCAGTAATAATTCCTACAATATACGTCGCCTCCGCATAGCAATAAACTCTTCGGGACCATCGCCTCCCCCTGTCCGTTCGTCAGCCATCAGCATGCGCACCGTTTGCTTCTCTGGTCCTGCGCAGGCCGTGGTCCCCATTTATCTGGAGGCTTCAAAATCATGCCCTTGTGCATGGATGTTTTCCTTCCGTTCGGCACCTAAACCAATTCCCCAGGGCCTTACTAGCTAGTCCCGTTCCGCCTCCGTTTGCCTCGTCCCCGGTCATTCCGAATCCGTCGGATCACAACATCGCCTTGCTTACGGTGGTACAAGGGATGTTTAGGCGGGTATCGGCTGCGCACAGCTGTATATACTAGCGTATTACCCATATGGAGTCGAGATGAGTAGCCATCTATCTCTTCGCCACCTGTGTTACTGTCAGCGCAATTGCATGTGCGGATGGTCATTGCTCTGAGCCCCACGCTTGGATGGGATGCCGTCTCCCTTTTTCACCCCTTCTTCCCCTCAATCCTCTTTAATTACTTCACGAATATTTGGAACGATTTTTCAAAAACGATTCTGAAACGAAACGGGTTTATGCAGCTTGCATCTTTTCTTCCTTCCTTTCCACCACCCCCTTGAACTATCTATGTTTAGTTGCACTGAGTTATAGGTCTGAGAAGATGGGACCCAACTCATTTGGGTTCAGATGTCCTTTCTCTTCGGCTTGTTTTTCATCCTCTATTCCATAGTGAATGTGTGTGTGCGTGTGTGGTTGGGTGGATTATATTTTTCCTCTTGCAAGCTTCACTCTACCTCATTTTTATGAATTTCTTTTTTACGCACGTTCCCCATCATCCCCTCAGCTCCGTCGAGCCGCCTCGCTAGGAGGTGTTGTGACTCCGGACTCCCTAGATAGAATTATTCTCATTATCAATCACTCAATCAATCATCGTTGTCGAAATTGTTTTCGGATTTTTCTTTCTTGCATATGGGTTATTTGTTGCTTTCTTTTTTCTATTAACGTTGCGTATGGCTGATTAAGTAGAATGGATGGAATGTCCCTTGACGAGTTTTAAAGAACATCAATGAAATAAATTGCGAAAGATCTTTTGTTGTTTGCAGGATTATAATGGTACATGCTTTGATGGTGCCACATCATTATCATTACTGATCGTGGATTCTTTTGGATCCAAGGATGATCATCAAGTACTGGAAACGCTGCATTACAACACAGAAGATTGAAGCATTCGATAATATATTATGTTAGTCACATATGTATACCTCAGTAGATGCAACATACGCCATTTACTGCAGTTTCCTCACACAGTCAGAGTGTCCACGTACTGCGGACACAATGTATCCCACAATATACATCTTGCATCCTCTCACAATGGCGTCCGGGAGGGAACATCTCAAATATACTGCCTTCGCTATCGGCTGAGAACACACAGGCTACAACCCTCCGTGAGCGTCGAAACACGCGGCCCAATCGCCGTTTCCGAGATGTCAATAGGGTCACACGCGCCGTTGGGGAGTTCACTGGTAGATACAAAGCTTCTGAGTTGCGACGAGCGCCCGTTTCATATATCAACTGCCACGTACGACTTTGATCTACAGCACCGAGTACTAAAGAGTCGGGCATCTGCATCACCCGAGCCCGGCACCGGTACATAATTTGTCGTGAAAGTCGTTCGACGGGCACGGGCAACTCCTCTTTCTCCGCAACCCCCAACAACTCCCTCAACAAACGCAAACGCTTTTATACCTTCGTCGGAGCCAAAGAACAAAAACAAAACAAAATGGATATTTCGTGCGTTTATACTTCCGCTCTCGCCCGCCAGCAGCCAGATTTCTGAGAACAGCATTATGCTGCGCATTAGGTCCATCCTGCAAGGCGGCTACCAGCACCCGCTTTCTCGCTCATGGCAGGGCCGGCGGACGCTCACGAAATCGATGCTCATGTACCCTATATTCATCACGGACGACCCGGAGGCGTCCGTCGAAATCAAGACGCTGCCTAGCCAGCGGAGGTGGGGGGTCAACAAACTGGAGGCGTTCCTGGGCCCGCTTGTGCAGAAGGGCCTGAAGAGCGTGATTCTGTTCGGTGTCCCGTTCCTCTGCGAAAAGGTATGTATTTGTTTACTAGAGGCATACACTATCTCCGGTTGGAAACAAAAAACAATAACAAATTGAATGCTTTTTCTTTTCTTTGCGCGTCCGTCGTGAAGGACGCTCGAGGTACCCCTGCGGACGATCCTGAAGGGCCCGTCATCCTCGCCATCAAAAAGATCCGGGCACTCTTCCCGGAGATATACATCGCGACGGACGTGTGCCTCTGCGAGTACACCTCGCACGGGCACTGCGGCGTCCTGCACGCGGACGGCACGATCAACACAGAGCCCTCGGTCGAGCGCATCGCGGAGGTCGCAGTGAACTACGCAAAGGCCGGCGCGCACTGCGTCGCGCCGAGCGACATGATGGACGGCCGAATCAAGGCGATCAAGCGCGGGCTGATCGACGCGGGCTTGGGCAACAAGTGCACGCTCATGAGCTACTCGGCCAAGTTTGCGAGTGGGCTGTATGGTCCCTTCCGGTTCGTTTCTTCAACTTGTGTTAGACGGAGAGAGAACGGAAAACTGATTTGTGTGCGATCAGGGATGCTGCAGGGAGTGCCCCGTCCTTCGGCGATCGGAAATGCTACCAGCTTCCCCCCACTGCGAAAGGCCTCGCGCGTCGGGCGATTGTGCGTATAATCCTCGCATTAGTCCTAGCCCATCCCCCCCATACTAATCATTCGGCCGAAAATTCCCCTCTTCGTTCTCTCTATAGCAACGTGACACTGCGGAGGGCGCAGACATTATTATGGTCAAGCCTGCCTTGCCTTACCTCGACATCATCGCAGACGCGGCGCAGCTCGCTCCAGACCATCCCTTGGCGTGCTATCAAGTCAGCGGCGAGTACGCCATGGTGTGTGCTGGAGCAGACGCGGGCGTGTATGAACTCCGGCTGATGGCATTCGAGACCGTCGAGAGCATGATCCGTGCCGGTGCGTGTTCTTCTCTCTCTCTCTCTCTCGATTTTTTCGGCGTGAACTTAGTGTTACTGTTGAATGCTGACTCCCAATAATGTGTGCTGCAGGTGCCACTCTTATTCTGACGTATTTCACACCTCAGTTCCTGGATTGGTTAGAGTCGTGAGGACCGTAAGCTATCCATTGAATGGACGGGATCGATAGTGAGGTCCAGACGGAAAGATAATAATAAAAAAGTGTAGTAGTATTTATTTATTTGACTTACTCCTTCGAATCAGATCACCTCTCGTGACAAACTTGTCCACACAACAGGCAATCCCGTACACAGAGTCGCGTGAATATGCAACACTATCCCGGAGCTCTCTACTCACAGGGCCTTGACGTAGGTCGCCGGCTGCTCCTGATCACGTCTCCCCGCAGTCATGCGCCTAACGCTCAAATCCAGGAACAGGTGCTGGATCCTAAAAAATTCTGTTGATGTGTGCAAGGACTGCCGCCGGAAAGTGCGTTAGATTCGGATCGAAGTCATGGTGCAATTGGTGTTATGCGAAGACTTCGGTGAACTACGTTATACTCTGTGTGTCATGGATAACCATGAGATCGCCAGTGCACTGCACCGTCTTCACCGTTGACAGCACATCCCATCGTTAGAAAAGTCCCGAGGGTTGGTACGAGTGGATCGGAGACCGGCCCAGAATTTCTCTGCGTAAGGGCTGAACCTTGGTACTTCGAAGCTTTAGAGGAATACCAATTGATAATGAACTGGTAAGGTAGCTCAACAGCCAACACACACAGACTGTTATAGTCTTCGTCCTGCAGATGATAAATCGCTAGTATCGCATTGTGGAAGAACCTGAGAGTCAACGTATGTATGAATGTGCGAGTTCGAGATCATGGAAGTCATTGTTCAAGCAGATTTTATCACCATTAAGGCAATACTATATCATATGGCAGTATTGTTTTACTCAGGTTGATGGAGGTTAATCTCCGCTGCAGCGTCCCCCAATGAGATGCTGTTATGAAGACAGTAATGTAGACCCAGAAGAGCTTGAGACTTGTTCAAGTCAGGGTCTTTGGCACCAGCGCCCTTCTCCACACCATCCTCTGTTACTTCCGCTACACCTGCCTCCGTAAGTGTCGAGCCCACGTCCTGAACCCGTTCTGAAGGCGGGACTGCGTTGTCGTCCCAATACTCTGAAGAACCCCAGATTTGATGCATTTTAGACCGCTTCTTGGGAAACTGTGCCTCGTTCAAATACAGGAACTGATCTACGGCCCTCCACGCACTATCCAAGGCACCAGCGACCCAACTACGAAGGAAATCTCATTAAAACAATGCTATCTAATAGGAAGATAATGCTTACGCATGACATGAACTCGTTGCCTCGCCGGCGATGAAGAGCTTGCCCTTGGCCGCAGACATCGTTATATCAGTAAAGATACAGTCTGTGAACTGCTGTGGTCCGAAAAATGCATATGCACCTAAGTATAGGGGATTGTCAGAGTTAGACACCTAACAATGCTAAGGAGAACATACCCATAGTCAACGGATCATGAAGCCAATCCCAAGCGAAGTAGTCGCTTTCGGTGTATAGTTTCCAGAGCTTGTTGACATCAATCTTATGCATCAACGCCAGGTCCTCCATAACCCTCTTGATGAGCTCAGGCTGAGCAGTCCCATCACCATTCATAAGCGAGCCGAGACGTTCAGCATCTTGAGTCCAGCAGTAGCTTGCGATGAGGACCCGTGATTTACTGCCAGCTCCAGCAGGGTAAGAGGGGTAAACCGTTGTTCTAATAGGCAAGTCTGTAGCGGACTGCCCTCCTACGATGTTGAGTTTTTCCCACCAAGGTTCTTTGAATCGAATACCAATCTCGGGTGCGAAAGTCAATACTGATCCTTGCATAGTGAGGCTGCTAGCTATGCCTGGCTCACCTTTGTGGAGGCACTGTAACGCAGCTCGCGAATAGCGCTCCACTGGCCGTACGAAAGGCTGCAATCGGTAAGATCCATCATACTCAGGCGAGGGAGAGGTATAGTGGATATGACAGCGGAGTACGACGAGGTAGAAGAGATGCCATGCTTGTCTTCGGATGTAACATCCATTACATTATCATCCTCATATTTGCGCCTCCGTTCAGCAATTGCTATCACTTTGGTGTTCAGTCTGGCTTTGCAGGTCAAGGAGGTGTGCATCGCGTCGGGAAGCATCTCAGAGCCCCCACTTTAACATTGATAACCAATCAGTAAGAAATATTGTGAGGATAATCGTTACCGGACTTACTAAATGCATTTCCATTCGATATCTTTGGAGTTTTCACTGCCAGGCCAATTGAAAGCTACCAATTCCAAGACCGTTTCGGTTAATGCGCGATCATACCAATCGGTGGACTTGTCCATTGTCTCGCACCAGTTGATAACCGAAGAAGGAATTCCTTCTTTAATCATAAAGCTACGGGTCGAGTGGCGATCATAGCCTTTCATCAATTTGCCCATGACAAGGTGTATAGGAAAGTCTTTAAACAATGCCCTAGGCTTCTCCAGGACTTCTTTAACAATCTCGAGGGCTCCTCGGTCGAGATAATTTTTGGGGATATAGCCCTTGGGACAATGCGGATAGTAGCGGACTGTATGCTCGCTCTCGAAGCTGTAGTCGATAAGTTTATCATCCTAATCCATTCGCTCTATCAAATCGAACGTGCGTTTCATGAAAGGAGTGTCAGGAAAACGCATCGCACCAACGTCCTTTTCGAATGAGGTATGAGCTTTTGCTATAAAATAGACTAATGGCACTTACAAAATAGTAAAATAGTCAGATTCCTTCGCTTGCGCAAACCCTTTGTATGTAAAAAGTCTTCCGCCAACGCGATCACCGGCCTCAAGGAGAACGTATGGTATACCCAGGCTCTGTAAGATCATTGCCGTGTAGAGACCAGCAACGCCAGCACCAATGAATCAAACAGGGAGTTCAGCTGAGACTTCGGGAAGCTTGATATCAGAGACAGGCTGATGCTTCAAGAAGGTTTTAACGGCCTGTTTTGAATGGAAGCTAGTCAAAGCGTAGCGAGACCATGCAGCGAATACATCGACGGGCGCAGCCATAGCGATATGATGTTGATTCTTTAAAGGATTGAACGAGCTGAAGCCTTATGAGGGTCTTCTGCCATCCATACCGATTTCATTGTTACCTTTTAACCATCTCCGAATATCTGGTTGGAAGCGGTATGGCAAGTTTTGAAGACGCGCAAGAATTGAAGTATGAATTCAAAGCGGAAAAAATGAGGAGCAATTTCTGATAGACGACAAGTTGGCATATCGAGCTCATTCGATGCCCTTGGTTGGCTCATCACCGAAGTAGGCGGTTGGATACGTTCTTGCACTGGTGAAGCTTCCAGGGAGACAGAACATGAAGGAAAACTGTTGATATCGGGTCTCTAAATGTCAGAAACCCAGGGGTATATGTGCAGAGACTCACACAACCTGCTCAAGTACGGAACCTGAAAGTGCGATTTGATGCATTCGAAATCATAGCTGTCCGCAGATTCGTAAACGCCTGCAAGTGCGGTCATAGTACACAGTAGCGGACGGAAGCATCTTTTAGAGCTTCGCTGATCCTCCTAGCTGGGATTAAATCTTTCAAGAGGTCGTCTGGATGGCAGTTTCTGTGAGTGAAAAGCGATTTCTGCGAGCGGAACATATGACAGCAGTAGTCTCGAGTGGAAATCCTTCGTCAATTTACAGTCACGTATTCTTTTTGATTAGAGCGCGCGCAGCGTAGAAAGTCAGGTTGGCCAGTCGGGGGTCGATACAGATTTAGGTGTTGAATGTATGAAGAAGAGTGGTAAGTTGGCTGCCGTGTGCCAGTGGCAACTTCAACGAACTCTCACGGTCTACACACTCGAAATTTTAACGATAACACACAGTCCCCTAACATCCAGTGATAGAGAAGATTTGATAGAATGTTTTCGTATAAGAGCAGCTGTACGATCGAAATGCAACCTTTCAATTCTCGCCCCAACTTTCACAAAATATTGTATGTACTACACCACCAACCGCCCATGAAAGACCATAGTTTTGTTCCGCTCTTGAATGACTGTTTCGGGAAGTCAAAGCAGAGTTATCAAACCAAACCTCATAAGAGGAGACGGGGTGAGAGGCCTTCAAACTCAGAGCAGAGGGCTTGAGAACGCAGATCTTGGCATCTATTCATCCTCCGGCGTTCTTCCATTAATTTTGTAAAGCTTTTGCGTATCATGCTTCAGCCTCCTAAGTATATTACGAGCACCGACTCGGAAGCAATCAGTTAGCCTGGGTCCGAGATTAAGTGTTATCCGAAGGAAACCAAGAAGCCTCTCGATGCACGCATGCGAGGTTCAACCGGAGAAGCATCTGATTTCCCGTAACTTCGCGAAGGACTTCAGGATTTGTTCATGAGAAACGAAGATCTAAAAGATTTAGTCCATACCGGGTGACAACAGGCAAACGTACGTTGAGTGCTGCGACTATTCTTTTATATGTGTAAATACCGAAGCTGTTGTGAGTCGGTCTTCCTGAGGGAAGACCCTTCAAAGAGACAATTGTAAAGGGGGGATGTCGTTTGAAGGATTCGGAGAGAAACCCCAAAGTCTTGATCAAGCTCGTGATTTACTTCTGAAAATTTCAACGCATGAAATTGAGCCAAGCGTAGATATTGAATGAATTCTTGAACCGCCATAGATATTGATGATCACTCAAATAAATCGAGACATCAGTGATCATAATTCGAAGTTCGTGCCTTATGGAAGGAATAGATAAGCACAACGGTTTATACAGAAGATAATGAACTACATACGCATGTGCTGGAATCTATGTCCTTTTGTATTGCAGTCCTCGTGAATCTTTGAGCACATCTGCACATCTGGCGTTTTGATGATAGATAAAGCATTCCATAGTTGGTTGGTATCATGAGAGCGTCCAGAGAGCGACAATATAGAACAAAAGGGCTAAACCAAGAGTATCCAAATAAAGGTGAACAGACATACAGGCGCGCTCATGAGCTGCCTGTCTCATAAATCACTTCCCCAGTTTCATTCCAAATCTCCGCTTCGTCGTTATGGTACGTCACCATAATCTGGCCAGACTCTAGCCCTTCTTCTGGAATCCTTCTAAACCAAGCTGCATACATGTCGAGACTAAGCACCTGACGCTTCAAAGGCAATTTGAAAAGAGAAGTGACGCACTTTGATGTTTCTCGGCCTGCCAATGTTTGTACAAGCACTCGTCTACACCGAGTTCACGATCCCGATTAAGGTATCTCTCTCGCGGTTCGATACGCTGTGTGATAGGGCCATAGGGGTTGCGGCGCATGAAGTACGCCTTTTGCTCCCTTTCAGTTTGGTTCCACCCCGTTTCAACGAAAGTCGCATGTTGTTTATCGAACCATAATCCACCCTGGAAATACTTCCCGTCCGCAAACACGCGTGTCTTCTTCTCTACCCCTTTGCTCGAGAACGTTGGGCTTACAGGAAGCTTGCCCTTTGGCCTGATAAGGGGGAGTAACCGTCTGCGATTGTTCGGAGTCATATCGGCCTTTTTGAGGGGCACATAGAAGACGCCATGTGCGGAAAGAAATACGGCGTCATAGCTGTTTACCATTCCTTCGACGAATATGAAAGTGAAGCTCTCTTCATCCGTGAACATGAAGTGGCTGAACTCGGACTCTTCGGCGTCGATCAGGGTACCCGGAAGGGTAAGGTAAGCGGAAAGTGAAGAGAACTTCGGGTACCCGTGAAAACGGTCCAGCACGTCTGGCGAATGGCGGAAGAACGCCATATGTCCTCTGAAGCAGATATTGACTCATTTTTTTAATTTCACATGCGTAGTAAAGCTTACCTCGTGAATAAAAGCCGCTGGTCTGCGAATTCCGGTTGAGATGATATACCGACAATGTCAAAGTCATGTGCAATGTCCCAAGGGAATGCCCGTTCAAAGCTACGAACAATTAGCTTCTGTTGTGATTGAGACAAGTGAACAATACATACTTTCCCCAAACTGTATCGACGTCACACCAGCCCTACAGAAGTAACGTTTGAGCATAACAATAAATCATCAAGAGATGCAGCAATACCCATATAGTTGTCGATGGATCAATCCAGCGTCTGAATATCCCGTTTCTCAAAACCCTGAAAAACGTATTATTCTATGAACGCTAACTCAGAAGCAGTCCGAATTCAGGTCGAGAGAAATGCAAGGACTTACGATATCGTCCGCACCTTTTCGCATGACACGATCGAAGAGAATGTTCCGGTCTTCCTCCGTACATTTCCATCTTTTGCACAAGAAATCGACGTGAAGATCGTAGTCTATACAGCCGCTTGAGCAACGAAGGCTGCCTCGAATGAGTATGGCACATACATTGTTCTTCGCTTAGACAGACATCCTACACATAGGCGTTAAAATAAGATCGCGTGAGAGCAGACCGAAAGACTAACCTGTACATTCGGTGCACTCGAATGTTGCGAGCAACCGTAGCCTAGCTTGTCAATCTGAACAAAGAGCAGATCAACTTGCGGGTTTGCCTCGACCGACCGAAAAAAGTAGGGGAAGTAGATCGGAGGTGTCGGTGACCGGATTGTCCAGACAGCAATGACAGTGATCTTCGGGGGCCGGCTGTGCACGTATGTGAAATCATCAGTCTGTGGCCAACTGCCGAGGATGCGGCTGCGTGTCGACGTCGTCAGGTCGCGCAGCTTTGAGGCATGCTGGCCGTCGTACACGAAGAAGTAGAATATGAAGACAATGGAAAGAGAGACAAGCGTGTAGAGCAGTCGCCGAGGACGCTGGCGCACTCTCATAGCGTGTCGAGAGAAAAGAGGTCGGCGCCCTTCCGTCCATCACCGCTGTCCGTAAAGAATACATACTCAAGCGCTCGTTCAATGATCTGCTGTGCTTGATTCAACAGCGTCAACTGCCGACTGAGTCTGAAACGTGGTGCTTGCCGAGCATCGTGCCGAACAGCCCTAAGGTGCCTCCGCAGCCCCGGCGCCCTCCTCAACAACACACCACCACCATCGTTCTGTGAGTTCACACTATTTTTCTCTTCTCAGGCAAAAGAACTCAGACGGAGATATCTTTGTCTCAGCTCGTATATACAATGAAGCTATCTGCTTTCACTTTGATTGCTACACTCGGTCTTGGTGAGTGGACTGGTCTTAATTGCTTATATTCTGGAACAATTCTGATGTAGACACGACAGCAGCTTCGCAGGTCGCTGCAAGGCCGGTGACCCTCTATATCCTCTCTCCAGAGAAGGCGGGCAAGGCTAATAATGTTCCTGCTATGGCACACATGCGCTGGGGTTTGGCGGCCGCGAACGCAGAAGTGCCAACACCAGAGGCAAAGGTCGGGATTTCAATGATCGATCCAACAGAGGAGTTCTGGAACCGCAACGGAAAGTCTCCCGCTAGGACTTACAAGTGCAGTATGCGCGCAAAGGCCATTACTATGGCTAACTGGGTCAGGGAGAAAGTTGGCCTCCCACTCATCCAAATGCCTGAAGTAGGCCGCATTCACGGCGTCGTAAAGCCCGGTTTTGTCACTATTCTTGAATCACCTCATCAACCTCATCAATTGCCCGAGGTCAATGCATCTGCTGTTCAAGCAGGCCACCGTGTCCATTTCCACGAGGGTAAATGGGCCCATGAGCATCATCACCATGGGTGGCGCGCGACGTCGTTCTCCGGCCGCCTCAACAAGGCCTTAATGACGCTCGGTCCATGGGAGGGTCGTGCCGTTGCTTTCGTCCTCGGTAAGTCCATTTGTGACCCATATCTGAAAGTTGTCAACAGTTGGCTGATGATGCAATCAGGCTGCGGTATCGGCTCCCTGTTGAGGATGCTCTATGTCCTGATCGTTGTCACGTACCGTTCTTTCCGCCCGAGGGAGGAAGTTTTGGAAGCTTCTGAAATTGATATTCTCTTTGAGGATTTAGAGGAAGTTCCGCCACCTCCCGTTTATACCGACGAGAAGGTCGCTCTTGCGGAAGATAAATAAGGGATGTGCTTGAATATTGCCCATACACCATTGATCGGACTTTTCTTTTTGAGGCTGAGGCCTCAGTCGCTCCTTGTTCGCTACTAGTAGCCAGTCGACGCCATGTAGTTCTGTAAACGTATATCTATCGCTACTACTTCCTAATCCATCCGATAGTCAAGATTCATAGGTTCAAGGGTCAGCATGTACTTTGGTACAAATCAAGATATAACTGTATGTTAGAAGCAGCATAAGCATAAAGGCAAGAATAGATCGCTAGAGACGAGGACCAAGAAGAATCATACAGCTCCTGAGTCACAGTCTCGATAGATTCTGTTTCCAAAATCAAGCAGACAATAAGAGGAAAAATTCAAGATTAAGGTTAGAAGAAGAAGATAGAGAAACTAAGCTGTCCTTGGAGGAGGCATACTATATCTGCGATCATCCCTGTCCGGTCTGGAATAGACAGCTCTACCAGGATAATTCGCAGGAGGCACGTTCCGTGACGGAGGCGGTATCGAATCATTTGGTCGGCGAGCGTAATAGTCTTCTCCTCGAGCAACATATGCAGGAGGATGGGGTTCACGAACCTCTCGAGGCGGAGGATATGAAGCCCGACTTCCTTCATAGTAACCGGCAGCAGAGGCGGGTGGCGGAGGAGGGCTTGGAGGCCGAGAGGCATAACCTGGACCCGGATAGACCATCGGTCGCCTATCGTCATAAAAGGACCCTTCGTCCCTCGCGCGCTTGACAGGTCGCAGATCATCTACTGGAGCACCGCCGCGCCGGATGGGGCTGGGACTCCGTGCTCGGACGCGTGGATTGTCGTAGTACTCATTCGAGACAGGAGGGTAGCGTTCTCGCTCGAGACTTGGGGGAGGAGGGGGGTAGACCTCGGGCGCTGGACGTGCCCGGCCGACCGGCGCGTCAGTTCTATCCCATGAGCGAGGAGGTGCTACCGCTGGGCGTCGTTCGTACTCCCCGCGAGCGTCTGGATATCTACTCCTATCTACCTCGCGAGGGGGCGTCCGCTGTGCATCCCAATTAGTCTCCGCAGCTCTGTACCCGCGGTCGTTAGGTGTCCAATCTCTTGAATCTGGCGGATGGGAGGCATAGCGCTCGACTTCTGGAGTAGTAGGAGCACCCCGGGATGGCGGGGGTGGAGGATAAATTGCACGTTCGCGCCATTCGCGAGAGTCGAGTGAAGGACGCGCTCGGTCATCTGGAGGACCTCCGTCTCGCTCGCGATATGTCGGACGCTCGTACACGACAATAGGTTCCTTCTTGACGTCAGGGGGATGTCTATCTTGTACTTCGCCACGGTGGTACGAGGCGACAGACGCTGGCCTCGGATCCTGAGTGTCATGAGAGTAAGAACCATAACTTGGCATCCGCTGATGCCGTCTTTCGTCCGGGTGGTCCTGAGGAGTGACAATCAAATTATTCTCATCCACAGACCTAGGAGGTCGTACAGTTGAAAAACGAGTGTCATGAGGAGAACCATGGGGTGCGCTCCGGCTAGATGCAGAAGGCGGAAGCGGGCGCTCATACCCAGTGTGTGCTTGTGGGTCGGTAATGCGCTCTTGTAGCGCGCGAGCCTTGGCTTCAGATGAGGGTGAAGATATCCGTTCCTCTAATGGTACCTTGCTACCGATGCGCTCCTCTAAAGGTGTAGCTCGTCCACGAAGACTTCCTTGAGGAAGTACGGAGTGCGAAGCCGAAGTAACAGGGGATCTACCCGGAGGGGGAGGAGGATAGTAGTGAGCTTGGTCATCTAAGGACGGCTGACGGGCGCGATCGTTCGTCATGAAGGAATGCGAGCGGTCATCGAGCATCGGACGGTGCCGATCTTCTCCAGAAGCAGACCGAGTGTGATAGTCTTCGGTAGCACCCAAGGCAGTAGACTTGGGCACAGCTGAGACTGGACTGCCAGCAGGAGGATAGTGCGAAGAAGCCGGGGCTGTAGCAGTTGTGCCAGGCTTCAACAGCGAGAAAGTATCATTGCCTGCCCCATGAGCTAGGCGCTCAGTAAGGCTACGTACTGTCTCAGAAACATGACCAGGGACTATAGGGACTACAGGCGAGCGACTATCCACTCGGTCATCTGGGTGTCTGTAGTCTTGTGTACGCTGATCCCTGGCATCAGAGAATGGAGGTTGCCTATCGTCAGAGCCGTAAGTCTCATAACGACCATCGTTATATCGCTGGTCTGGGCGATCTTCATGATCTCTATCTCGGATACCTCGCTCTACGTTGCTCTCATGATCAAAGCGAGAGCCGTGCTGCCTTGGGTCCCAATGCTCGCTAGGTCGTCTACCATTGTGATCATCCGAGACAAAGGTAGCAGGTCGCCTTGAGTTATCCGCAGAGCTGCCGTTTGCTCCATTATGCCCAGCTGTCTTATAGTCAGAGATGTTATGTATGGGGGGTTTGATATCTTGATGGTTATGGTGCCTCAGAGGATCTACAAATCCATTAGCGTTTGTGGGTGTCGCCGTAGAAGTATAAGAATTTGCAGATGTTGTGTTAGCTCTGAATCTTGCAATCTCATCCATGATTATTGACCCTAGGACTTTTTGAGTAGGTGGAGTGGACTGAGATTCTGTAATAGTTGTGTATGGAATAGACTGATGAAGAATTGTTGGATAAATATCGAACTCATAATGAGGGTATGGTACACGTACGTTGTCTTCTGTAACTTCCGTCACCGTTTCTACTTCATTTGTCTTCCCTTCCTCAGCCGTCGCCGGTTGATCTTCCTCCGATGACTTGTTATCGCCCTCAGGTTTTTCTGCCAAAGCCACCTCTTGAGATGGAGGTGCTTGAGCAACTACTTGCTCGGGATGGGCAGGAACAGTAGATTGCGTTTGAGAAGAACGACCCAAATAGAGACTCTCGAGGAAGTTTGGTTGAGGAACGGCCTTGTAGATGGGATTCTGACCTTCAAGAATCTCTCTCTTTAAGCGCTCGAGCTTTTCCAAGTCCGAGTTTCCAGACGTCAGAAGCCCAGGAACCTGAGAGGGGAAATGGGGAGTTAAAGGAGTCTGTGAGCTCGCCTGATACTGGCCATTCATTGCGGGGACAAAAGAGGTCAGCCCGGGCAGAGCGTAGGTAGGAGTCATCGCTGGGGCAGAGAAACTGGAAAACGCTGGGTGATACGCAGCATCTGTGTGACCATTTGCAAGTGGGCCAGCGACCGCTGTGTAAGGTTGGGCCATCGGACTAGACTGAGAGAAGAGAGAAGAGGAAACTGGACCTGTTGCAGGTGCACCAGCAGAAGTCACCGCAAGATTTTTACGCCGTTTTTTCTGTTTGGGCATACCACCGCGTACCACGCGTGTTGTTGTTGTACCAAACAGCGATAGACAAGCTCGTGTACAACAGTATCTCGAACGTGCGCGTTATGAGCGGTAGCGACAACAGTAGTATCGTGAGCGTTAGAAGATGTGAGAGGAGGAGTAGGATGTCGGGTGGTGGAGGAAGGTGAGTAAAAGTCTTAGCACAAGTTCCCGATACCAATGTCTATTTATGGGAACAACACACGCAAACCTCCCACTCCGGGCACGACATTTTTTTCCTTCGTGCTTCATGGACTCAAACTTCGATGACGCCTCGCAGGTTGAGAATGCTCTGTGTATCTTTTCGTTTCTTACGATAATCAAGTCCGCCTGTGATAGTAATTGACCATGTGAACGGTCTTTCTTACTCGGACATCGAATCAGAAACCTGGATGATCAATTAACGGATAAGACTTGAGCCAGCGGAACTCTGGTCAATTCCTTCCTTCCATGTTACTGTCTCATGAAGCATGTTTTCTGATAGCAGCAAGTGAGTAGCGTCCTCAACCTTCCTAACCACGGTGTTTCGACAGACGATATACCCAAAATTCTATGAAGGTGGCCAGGACGATAATGAATTGAACCTTCACCCAGGCCGGGCTGATATCTGAACAGCATACTATAAAACAAACTAGCCAGGTTTTGAATCGGATTGAAATCAAGTCTCTGGTCTTATTGCTGGCTAGACTGGGTCCGCAATGATATCCACAGCGATGACACGATGTTTTCGACCAGCCCCGGACCTCTACAAGATAAACTCCTGCTACCTAGCATATGCGATTCGAACTAGTGAACCCCCGGTATCATATCGAACAGGATAGCTTGCTACTCCACCGCCTGAGACTACAAGGAGCTAGATGCATTATGAGTGCGGTACTTTGAATCCTGCCATCCTAGCTAACGGATCACTAAGAATACTGGATGGTCGAACCGTGTCTCCCTGGTCACCTACTTTTCCTTCTAGCTCTGCTTTATAGCCACATAAACGTGGCGATCATCACTATGGAGCAGCGTGGAGGGCGCATGAAGGGCACTAGCTTGTCAACACCAGTCCAATACATACGCAGTCCAAAACCTGCTTCAGCGGCATTGACTGCGATTCTCTAGTGTTTCCAAATAGCATTTGCGATATGGGGAATCTCCGTACTACGGTATGCTTCGGCCACACTCCCATGGTCATGTCGTACTATTTTAACGAAAGGTTTGGGCATGAAACTGCTACTTTTGTTTTCAGGATATTGTCCATCTAGACTCTGGAAGCAGTACGCCCTTCCTCAGTCGCCAAGACCTGGTATTGGTCATGCGAACCGCTGGAAAATCGAAGCTTAGAGACAGTGGACCTGATTCCATCCACGGCAGCAGTTCTCCTCTTGAACTGTTCCCGGCGAACTATCCGTGAAATGCGGAGGTGCGGACACAGCGCCACTAGGACGTTCAATCGCGCCTCCGCAGAGTCATCATGTTACCATTGCCCGACCAACATCAGTAGAAACAGTTGATTGGCGAGCAATTCTTTCTTGATTCATTACATCAACCAATATCTCTGACAGATCAAGGGGCCGACGTTGAATCGTTGACGCTAAGACCGATACGAGACTTAGTGACAAATTTAATGATCTATCATGATATATCTTTTCTTATGTATATGTACTGGAGCAGCTGTTTGAGTAGCGCGGATGGAAAAATTTGTTTTCAATAAAATACACGTTAATACATTCATTGTAACCCTTTTCCGGTTATTTAATAAATCAAACAAAACCAAGATTCGCTACAGACGCAAGAAACAGAGGACGATAGGAAAGGCACAATTTCACAAAAGTTAAGTACGTAACGAACGCTAGAGGTGAACGGAGAAAGACACGCATGAAAACTGTTAAGATAGTAAGAAGGTGTTCAATCATTTCCTGGGTGCAAGCCGTGGATTAGGCGAGAATGCCTGCTGGATTAGCTCAAGCCTTTCGAGCAACCTTATAATGGGCATGAGAAGATAAGTGCACAATAGGTACGTTGAAGGAAAGAAAATAACGTACGATGAATTTTCTGCCTGAAGGACTTTATTAATTGATTTCAGCCTACGAAAGTCACAGCATCAGTATTAAAGATGAACTTGGACCATCTTACGGACAAGACACTTACTCCTCGATTTGCTTCTCTAGATCCTTTTCGCGACTCTCATTCATATTCCTACTCTGCAGGCGCGTCTTCTCTTCTTCCATCGTCTTGATGACAGAACGCAAGTGGCTTTGTTGGTTAGCCATGTTATCTAGGGCCTTCATGGCGATGTCGTATGTGGAGCATCGTGTCTGGGATGGAGATGAATCAGGCATAGTCTTCTGACTATCGTCCGAACTTGGCCCGGGCTCTGCAGGAAAGGCGGCAGCGAAGCGCTCGTTAAAGGAAGAGCCCAACGCAGAGGATTCACTCTGAGAATTGTGAACGACTAAGAACTTAGTAGGGTTTCATGACAAGACGAGATATAGGGATGACGAACCGCATCTTGCTCTCTCTCCTTGCCCTTTCCCTTATAGAAACTCCTCGCCACTTGCCCACCCTTCTTCGTAAAGTTCGTAGGCGACTCCGAGCGTTCCGGCCTGAACACCTCTTCCTCCACCTCCATCACAGACGACTGCGGCGGAGTCAAGAGCATACCCGCACCACGAGAAGGCGACGTTCGGGAATCTGGCCGGGTTCTTCTGCCTCGACTATTCGACCTCGATAATGCAAGCGCAGCCTCCTCCTCCTCAGCTTCGACTTTGAATTTGCTGCGCTTCGTAGCTGGTTCTGATCCTTCAGCTACTCCATTTGCGTCTCCATCGCCAGCGAAAGCAGCACGATTAGTGTTGTTTGTCCCAGCTGTCCTATCGATTTCCTCTTCATCGCCGTCATCTTCCGAGTCTGGGACAGCATCGGTTTGGATAGAAGCATGCTTTTCTAATGGGTGAATAGTCCTTTGCTTAGGTGAATGAGCATCTTGAGCTAAAACAGAGCCTTGGACTTGGACTTGAGTTTGTTGGCTTTGCTTCATCTCTTCCTCGACTTGCGCTTCAAGTTGCGCTTGCAAGATCGCCTTCATACGCCTTTCTTTGGCGCCGGGAGACAGGTTGCGCTTCTGCGTTGACCGGGGTGATGATCCTGACGCCATCTCGAATGTCCGTTTCGCAGGAGTTGTCTGAGGAGTCGCCAGACCTTGTGTCCTGTGCGTCGAAGGGGTATTAAAGGGCGAGCTGTTGCTGTTAATGAGACTTTGGGATGGTCTGTTAGGAGGGGAGAGCTCGTCTTTCCACTCTATATATCGTAGTCAGCACGTTGCTACTACAAACCATGTGAGAAACGCACTGAATAGTCCGCAGGCCTCGTCTGCGCATTTGTAGAACTCTCTATTCCCGTGTTAATACGTTAACCCGAGCTCCATTTCACCAGGCCCAGAAATATTGATGGCCAAATATAAATGCGCACCTCCCTGGATTTCTGTCTGTCTTTGACACGAACGTAACAGCTGGCTTATCACAACGACAATGATAGACGCCATCCGATGCGAGACCTGATACTGAGTGAACTTTGCCCCCCTGAGACATTGAAAGATGAAAATAATGGGTTTCGCGACTATGTAGTAACTTGAAGTGGGATAAATTAGAATTCAGATCAGTGCAAAATCTATACAAAAACGGTATTTATACTTACAGTATCAATAAACGAGTGCTGATGAGTTATGTGGGTATCACAGCTGCGAACAGGGCAGCGACTGCGAGATGATGGACGGAGGAGTCAAAGTGCGGGTTCGTTTTTTGTTTAGCCGTAGCAACTTGAACTTGAAGCGCCCATAAAACGCCCAAGTAAATACACATAAATACAACTGATACCGCTAAGTTCTGACGATTCTTCAAGTTCAAACGCCCGTCTGTTTCTTATATACTAACTTATAGACAATGATGTGTCCTGTAAACATGGTGAAACGGCGCATTATATGTCCCTGATAGTAGGTTGTCCTACAAGTCATTGCGGTCTCTGCTGGTGGCTCACGCCCGACATTAAAGTTCGAGATACACTTGCACAGCTACTACGATCATCCGTTTACAAGGATCTCGAAACGAGGTAAGTTGTCACTTGCCTAGTCACTCTTTCGAAGGTTCAAACTGTCTGGGATGTCTATTGGTGATAGCGCAGCAAATCCTACCCTCAAGATTCAAGAACTCATCTGAATACAAGTCACTTTAGAGGTATACAGCAAAGGTCACCTCCAAGAGCGTCTGCCCAGATACACGACTCTAGAAGGATGATTGAAACGGAAGTCAAGTACTTTGCACCCTCGGAAGACGGCATGCCAGCCCTCGTTCTGCAAATTACGCGTCTCGTCAACTCGTATATGTTCTGGATTGGCGTAACCGAAGAGAGGCCCGAGGATGCTCCTAAAGCCGTATTGCATGGCAACCTCTGCCGCGACTGGGCCTGTGCAATGCCTCCTATCTCAGTATGTGTTCTACCGCAGTGATCTTGCTTGACAATGTCCTCAGACTGTATGCATTTCATCAGAGCAACGTGCCGCCCTCCGGAACGTCGCTCTTCCGAGCTTCGGCATCGGACGCAGCGCTGCCCATGGCGCAGAGACTTGGTAAATGACTCACGCGCTGCTATCGTGTGCCATCAGTAAGGTGACTGAACTAATTTTGCGTTGTACCCGCGGTTGGCCGTGATATCCGTTCGTATCATCTGTATCGGCGGTTCATCAGCGCGAAGGTTCAAAAAACAGGTCTTTCTCTCCCTCGATTTGCCACCGAGCTTCATCGCGATGGGCCACGGTCCGAAATTGGCGTTTGAAGCGGAGAAGAGATTGGTAGAGACGCTGAAGACACTTGAGGGGTGAAAGTGGTTGCAGCGCATACTGTAATTGTGGGTTGTGTCGAAAATGAGCATGACATATAGACATACGAATACGTATGAACATAAATCTATATGCAATAAATAAACTTGTAACAATGAACAAGGAAACTAGGGTGAATTGTGGATTGTATCGATGATTAGTTAGGAGCCGCGTGGGGTTGCCCTGAACCTCTCTCAGCCCACGTACCCTGCTGTTATACCATAGCTCTTTACCACCTGCGGCACGCTCCCGTCGCTGCCAACGACGACGACGAAGCTCGAAGTCGTCTGGAGGTCTTCTGGGTAAGGCACATCTTGTTTCCACGCTTGTCCCCTTCTCGCCACCAGGGCGTGACAAAACGAGCTACCTGCAATCATGTCCGAACTCGACTATATGACCGGCAACGACGACTTCGACTTGCCCCGTTGGCAGCCTCACCATTATCAAGACCCGCTCTCGTCGTCAGCGCAGGCCGCGCAGGCTGCTCAACAGGCGCTTGCAAGTCCGTCATACAGCGGGACAGCACCGCCTCTGCCTCAGTCGCTGCCTCCACCAGCAACAGCTCCTGCTAGTCGACAACAACGGCCCGTTATCAGCACGCATCATACTATCGCTGCAGCTGGCCAGCAGCCTGACTCTGCGCCAGTCAGAAATCCGCGGCTGTCGCACATATTTCAGGTTGACGGGGACGCAGGGTTAGGCGGTGGTCAGCATCAGTATCTATCCTCAGGCCAGGCACATCTCTCGCGCAGCGCGTCTCTTAACAGTGCAGTAGGTGGTGCAGGTGCAGCAGGGATTGGTAGTGGTGCATTATCGTCGAGGAGGTATCGGCAACATATGTTAGACGACTTGGAGAGTGCGTATATGGACAGCGCTCCTCAGAGCTCGTTGGAGCGGCATCGGACGCTTGGCGCATCACAACAGCCGTCGTTCTACCCGGCAGCTGTTCAGTACAGCCAGCAGCAACATACACCTCAACTGACGGCGCACACGCCGAACTCAAGTTTGGGTGGTAACGAACCGTATCCAGATGTTCACATCGACGAACGCACAACATCTAAGAGTCCTCGACGAGGACAGAACTCGTCAGTCGCGTCGCCGCTTCTTGATCCGTACACCCAGATCCAGCAACTGTCATCGCAAGTACCGACAACTGCGTACTCGCCAAATTCGGCCGCGTATCAATATGCGAGCGGGACGCCTTACCAGTCGCAAGCGGCATCACAAACACCTGTGAAAGGTCCTCCTGCTTCACCGTTAGGTTCGCCGTTTTCTTCGTCTAGAACACTGCCTCCACCGCCTGCTTCGGCGCAGAACGCCTCTCATTACCCACAATATACTATGGATACTTCATCCCCTGGTCCTTCCCACTCTGCTCAAGCCTCGACACATCATCTTTCGTCACATTCAGCAATGATGCCTCTCCGGCAGTCCATGTCCACGCCGAACACACCACTGTCGTACCAGCACCCCCAACAAGGGCAAGCACAATACCAGCCATCGGCAGAGGATGCTATGGACGTCGGAGTTAGCCCGCATAAACGACGTGCCTCTGGCTTCAAGCGTGTTCGGGATCATCGTGACCTTCGTCCTTACGTAAATCCACAGCCTACCGGACGTAGAGCAGACTCAAATGGACAATTGCTTTCGGTGGGTAGCTTCTCTTTTGGCTTCTCCATCAAATTGGATATTCATTCGTTTCATTTCTGTAGCCTCTTCGTCTACTCACGACGGGTATCACGGATACATACCACATCTGTAATCCTCAATTCCGTTACGAATCAGCCAGCAACCCTCGACGTGTGTTGACCAAGCCAAGCAAGCCGAGTCACAACGATGGCTTCGACAATGAAGACTACGACTACATTCTCTATGTCAATGATTGGCTCGGCACAGACTCGAACAAGTACGTATTAGTTCTGATTCTCTTCATACTAGGGTGTAGAAGCACACGCTTCTGTGACGATTCTGACCGGCTGCATGCATAGGTATTTGATATTGGACGTTCTAGGTCAAGGAACATTTGGGCAAGTTGTGAAATGTCAAAATATGAAGACACATGAGATTGTTGCCGTGAAGGTAGTCAAAAATAAACCGGCGTACTTCAATCAAAGTATGATGGAGGTTACGATTCTGGAGCTGGTGCGCAGCTCATCTACATCAACATCTCATTATTTTATCTAATCTGCTTCTGTCAATTGTAGCTCAATAATCAATGCGATCCTCAAGACGAGCATCACATCTTGCGTTTGCGGGATTCCTTCATTCATCGCAACCATCTTTGCCTCGTCTTTGAGCTTCTTTCGTCTAATCTCTATGAGCTCATAAAACAGAATCAGTTCCAAGGTCTTAGTACGCAACTTGTGAAGGTTTTTACAGCACAGTTACTTGATTCTTTGAGTATCCTTAAGGATGCACGACTCATTCACTGTGACCTTAAACCAGAAAACATCCTATTAAAATCGTAAGTATCATTCTTTGCCCCGCCTTTCCTGTGTATTCTGACCTTGTGTCAAAGGCTACAATCACCTCAAATTAAAGTCATTGACTTTGGTTCTGCATGTCACGAGCGGCAAACGGTTTACACTTATATTCAATCCCGTTTCTACCGATCACCGGAAGTTTTGCTGGGCATTCCGTACAATGCGGCGATTGATATGTGGTCTCTTGGCTGTATTGCCGTTGAGCTTTTCCTTGGCTTACCACTTTTCCCGGGCACGAGTGAGTATAATCAAATCACAAGAATTGTGGAAATGCTAGGGTATGTTCATTTTCTCATCTGTCGCCCGGAGATTTTTGCTTATTATTGTTTCAGTTCGCCGCCCACTTACATGCTAGAAATTGGAAAGCAATCTGGGCACTTCTTTGATTCTTATGTGGATCATTATGGACAAAAGAAATACCGTTTGAAGAGTATCGAGCAATACTCTAGGGAACGGAACACCCAGGAGCAACCAGGCAAGCAGTACTTCAAGGCAACGAAGTTGCCGGACATTATCAATAGTGCGCCCATGCCCAATTTCAAAAGTTCAAAATCTGGACATGAGATGGAAAAGGGTTCGTCTATGTCGTACAAACCGTCACGCGTCCTATATTAACGTCATTGGTAAATCCAGAGCTCAACAATCGGCTGGCCTTCATCGACTTTTGCCAAGGCCTGCTGAACTTGGACCCTATTCAACGATGGACTCCACAGCAGGCACGTATGCACCCTTTTATCACGGGTGAGAAGTTCACAGGTCCCTTTGTGGTATGTCTCCAGTGCCTGCATCACCCGTACGAACGCTAACATCGCTTTATCGCCGATAGCCGCCGAGTCATTTGAACAGTGCAGCTCAGACTTCGTCCTCGTCTGCGCAATCCACAACACCGGGAGCTGATCCGAAACGCCCATATGGAGGCCTTGTCCCCCAGCAGCCGAAGGGGCAAAGGGCGTACCAAGATGCTGCGACCTATCGACAACATCTGGATCAACATCAGGCGTACACTCAGCAGCAGGCAGCTGCGACGAATGTATATCGAAACCCATATCTGACTGGCCAACAGCCACCGCCGCAGGTGCAAAATTCTGGTCAACCGCAGCGCCAGGACTCACAACAGTATGGTAGCACCTCGCAGCCAATTCAGCACACTGCTTCCGTCAATCATAATAACATGTCGCTACAACCTGTTAATAGTAAGTTATTTTTTCTTCTTTTCTGCATGTACGTCCGTCTCATTTTCCTTCATTAGATTTGGGTGTACCGTCAAATGCTCAGCCGAACCCGCCCTCAACTGCATATTATCCGAATTCTCGAGCCCGCGCGAATACGATTAATAATATGGATGCAATACCCCCAGCGCTGGCTCGACTTCAGCATATGAATAACGACGTGATTTCAGGGAGGAATGCGCTGACGCCAGTGTTAAATCGAGACGATGCTATGCGTGAGTGGGAAAGGAGACAAACAGGAAAGGCTGCGGCTACGCAACCATATCCTCAACTAGAATATCTTCAGCAACAGGCAGAGCTCGCAGCGTCGGGCTTAGGAAACTGGAACCAGCCCCGAACAGCGAATAGATATCAGGCTCAGCCCTCTTCTCTATCTCATTCATTCCAGCCGCAAACGGCGATTGTCGTAGACGAACCAGAGAGGCGAGATGCAATTTTGTCTAGCGTTAGGTCGGCGGCACGATCTGACCAGGGTGCTCAATCGTTGTATGGATCAACAACTGCGGCAAACTTGACAAGCCCACCACAAGCATACGCGGGCGGTTCACAGCAGACTCCTCGCTATGGGGGCTCTTACCCTCAGCAGCAACCTGCTTCATCCTTCGATGCCATAGATCGGCGAACAGACATAGGCAACATGTACGTGCCGATGCAGCCAGACCAGTACCAGGCATATGGTCATACAGCTGGTGCATCTCCTACGCATCACGATCTGGCTTCCCAGCAGAGGGTATCCCAGTCAAATATCGCGCCATCGTTCTATGGAGCAGGAGTTGTGCCAAGCGGTGGGACACCGAGCAATAGTCAACGAAACCCGTTTGCGACGGGAACGCAGGCTACAGTCAATAATGCTCCAAGGGACGGCCAAAGGTCAAATGGAATGGACATATGGCCACGCTAGATCACTGGTTTATTGATTGACTTTGTGGCTTGCAATCGAATTATTCTGTACATCTTGTTGACAAAAACCGCTAATTTCTTTACTCCCTCCCTTTGTTTCACATCTGTTCTGCTTCCATCTGACATGACCCCTGCGGGGCTGCCTCCTTTCCCCCCTTTGTGACGCAATAGCCACTAGTGCTGAGTGTTTCAGTTCCTTTCTTCTCTCTCTCTCTCTATCCACCTGCTGTTGATGTAATGCTCAACTACTCGTGTTCGCAAGCAATACCTGTACAGCATAAATCCCAAGCACCCGCAATGTACAGAGATAACATGCATGCAGCTCTCACTTTCGATTCGACTTATTCCGAGTTACGTAAGCTAAAATTTTGCGATCTTGAGTTCAAGAAGGTCCATCATATTCAAGTTGCGCCAGGCAACATTGCATCCTTTACCTCAGTAACTATCTCTATTAGCTAGGACATATGCTTTGCATCTATCCAGGAAGGGTGAGGGATGCCAATCTCAAGGCTCTGTCCGGAACGTTGACTCTAGGCGACTGCCAACGGGGCCTGCTGGACCTTAGTACTTGCTTCATTTTTGCCACAGCTATAACCAAATCATCTTCAACTGTTGTTCAATTTCAAAATCTGTACCTCAGTGGATACGAGTGGTCACCGGATGCTTTCTGACTCCGTCTATGAACATGGAAGCTTTAGCTCTGAACGTTGTGAAGCTACATATGTCAATGACAGGTACCATTACCATTTTGTGCCTCGGTCTACATTGAATGAATACTCTCGGACAATACTTGTTTCCGGTGTTGAACATACGCATAGTTATTCTTACTACTCTTTGAGGGAGATATCGTATGCAGGTATGAACATCTATTACCTCATTGTCGACTTTGTTGACGTCCATCCTTGACAGCATCCAAGTCATCTGAGAGCGAACAAGGGCCCGACATTGAATTGTAGCGTAGGCCGAAACCCGCTTGTTGGTCTTCTCCGTCACTAAGATGGTGCTTCCATTCGTATGGAGCCGCGCCGGACGTTGCTGCGCCTTATCCTGCTGGAGAAGGTTGGGTGTGACAGCTGATTGCGCGGAGTGATATCTGGATAATAGACGACGAAGAGCAATGCTCTCTGTATTCGAGTTCCCAACGCTTGACTCTGTCTTTGCTCACCATGGCAGCACCTGAAGATGTCTATGCAGCCCGCTCTCGTTATACGATTGCCAGATATCTTGCCAAGAACTCTCATCATGAAATCTTGAATTCGTTGCCTCCCTTGGAGAAAATGCTCCCTGCGCTTCCCAAAATTAGGGATGAGCGTCCGGTCTGCATCATCGGCGCAGGTGCTGCTGGCCTCTATACTGCCATGATCCTAGCAAGCTTGGGGATCCCCTATGTCTTGCTCGAGGCAAGTGGTCGCGTTGGCGGAAGACTCTTTACGTACAATGGCTTTCAAGATGCAGAGAAGTACGATTACTATGTGAGTAGATTGAGAAGGAATGCTGGACTCATATAGCTTACAAAATTGGCCTACAGGAAGTTGGTGCTATGCGCTTTCCCAGAACTCCCTTCATGAAACGAACCTTTGATTTGATGGAAAAGAGGCACTTGAAGATTAAACTTATCGATTACATTTTCACGGCCCCGCACACACTTCACTATTACCCGTACAGCCCCGAGGGCTATGTTGATGATGCATACCTTGCTCAGGGTGCCGATAAGATAGTCAAGGACATGCTGGCGCCGCTAAAAGCACCGTTCAAAGAACTCCCTATAGACAAGGCAATTGAGATCCTCATGCAGGTTGATCAACACTCGACTAGAAGTTATATGGCACTTGCGCTTCAGCCTCCTTATCCTTCCTCCGCTATAAACTGGTGTGAGACGATGGATAAGTCAACTGGGTGGTATGATCGTGCGTTAACGGAGACTGTTTTGGAAGCTCTCGCTTTCCAGTGGACTGACGATGATTCGACAAAAATTGAATGGAGATGCATTGAGTAAGTCTTCCATGATCTACTTTCCTTTCGCAATCGATCTCACCCGTCGGTTACAGCGGTGGTTCAAAGATGCTGCCCGAGGCGATGCACGATTCCTTGCCCACCAAAGCCACCTTTAAGACGAAAGTTACAGCACTTGCCGAGTCCGATTTAGGCATGACCGTTACGACTGAAGATGAGGATGGGCAAGCGTCCGTTCAAGAATACTCAGCTGTAATTTCTACCGTTCCTCTACCACGTCTGGGCGTCATGGATTTAACGGGGTGTACACTCACTTACGCACAATGGAGTGCTATACGCCAGTTGCGCTATGGTCCATCTATAAAGGTAAGTCTGCTATCGCTTTGTTATGCAGACCGTTAATAATTTCGATGGCATTACAAGATTGGTATTCGCTTTAAAGAGCCTTGGTGGGAGCAGCTCGGGATCATAGGAGGCCAATCCTATACCGACTTGCCGATCAGGACAACAGTTTATCCTTCGTATCCGCCAGGAACGGGTAGCAAATCCCGCGTCCTAATAGCAAGTTACTGCTGGACTCAAGACGCTGAACGTCTTGGCTCGCTCATTAATGGCGATGGAACTGCACAGCCGGAGCTCATCAACCTCGTCATGAACAATCTGGCAACAGTACACAAAGTCGACGTCAAGAAACTCTGGGACCTATACACACCGGGCGACTACTTTGCTTGGGATTGGTTGCATGATCCGCTCACTATGGGTATGTTATACATTCGAACTCGTACAGACAGCGCCCAATTCTAATTATTGTCATTCAGGTGCATTCGCGTTCTTTGGGCCACAAGAGTTCTCAGATGACATCTACTCACATATTACGACACCTGCGGCACAGAACAAACTCTTCATCGCCGGAGAAGCGACGAGTTCCTGCCACGCGTAAGTATGCTCCTTCGTAAGAAGTGTCTAGACTCTGACAAGCTGCATCTATAGTTGGGTTGCTGGTGCTCTGGACAGTGCGTGGAGAGCCGTAGATCAGTTCTTAGTCGTTAACCATCACCAATACCCTGACAAGCGAGCTGAAATGCATAAGGCATGGGGCTCGTCAGAGTATTGGGATGACGATAAACAGATTAAGGACCACATTCGCCTAGGCATTTATCACGGAAAGAAATACGGCATCCCTCCACAGAAACGGTGAACTGCAGACTGATTACACTATACTGCATACGTGATTATCAGTCACTCGGCATCTAGGTGTATCGATCCATTCTTTGGTGTATATTTTGAGCACGTTGAAAATTATAAACATATCCGACAGATGACATACAGTATTCCCAGGCCAACTTGAATGATCAAGATAGGAGACTCTTCCGGAAATCGGGCATTCTAAAACACCTATAGTCTTCTGCGACTAAGACCGTAAGTCTACATGCCATCCCGCGGATAAGAAACTGCATTCTGGTCTTCAATTTGGTGTAAGTGATGGTCGGATACTTACTCTCAGATTGGGCGATGGGCGGTGTCTTTTCATATCTAAAACGAAGCCGATGTTTGATATCTCTAAATCCGTTCTCCGCCTTGGCACACAATCGTGCTCTAGCAGTTTCTTCTACGGCAGCCAACATTTGAAGGAACCCTAATAGAGTGACTTGATTGGATCTTTCCAACTCTCCTCAGCCGTGGAGACGGAAAGACGGTAGTCCGGCAAGCTCGATGTAGCACGGCTGATCTGCAGTATGACATGTATGCAATTCAATATGCCTCTCATCACCGCGGTCGCAGAAAAGGTACCGTGTGCACAGACGTGGTTCGAACTGTGTGAATGTGGCTCGAGCATGATCAAAAGTACGACAGACTCCGTCATGAATAGGCCGGAGCGCTCTTCGCTATACAGTGTAATTCTGGATTTAATTATGGTCAATGTTATTTTAGTAAATAAATGATGAGTTCTCAGAATACACTAGCCAACATCGCTGAGGTCGCTCCTATGGCCTAGAACGGTTTTTCCACTTCATATTGACTACGTCGCTTGAGACGCATGGCTCAATGGAGTAGACGAAACTCTCGAGCGACAGAGTGTGTCTTCATTTAAGCTCATATTCTAGGGCCATCATGTACTTTGGCAGACAAGCCGGCGGTTCTCATGTCTGCCTTGTATTTCATCCGCTCAGTGATGAATTGTATCGAGCTGGGATAGTAACCGATGTCGATGTCAAGCAAGCACAGTCGGACACTGACCTTTGACCCTTCAGTATCTCGTCAACAAGAACAAACCGAGGAAATATGCGCACGTATGTTAACGATCTCTCAGAGACATGCCCCTGAGCTCTGAGTCTCTGCATCGTTTTCAGCCCTTCATGAATGAATTGCTTCGGGCAGTCTCGATCATCCGGGATCATGACAACGCAGTGCAAACGTGCAAGAGACAGTTCGCGGCCAGCTAGGGGAAGTCCATTACGAGTTTTGCTCGATCATCGCGGCCTTTGTGGCTCATCAATTCACATCGAATGCGATTCAGAGTTCCGAAGATTAAGCACTGCCGCGGTATACTTGCTTCGATTGTTGGAATATTTTGAGAGTGCATGTGAATATACAGCTAGGAAGGTTGCATCCGGTTGGTCAGATAGTAAGATATTCAGTCTCTTCCGTTGAGCTCGGTGGCCCTACTTTGTTGATTCGATTTTTTTTTTGGTGAGTGAGTGCGTCTTGATTTCGGTGTTATCACATATCCCGAAGTAGCGCCAAGATGCCGAATCGACGGCATGGGAAGGTTAAGGCGCACGGACGTATGGGATCTAGAGTCTCAAGTCCATTCAATTCAGATCTCAAAACAATATTATATCCACCTACAATTCGGCGCAGCCTAGTATTTCCGAATCGTCCCCTTTGTTTGAGTAATATTCGAAGTCCGGAACATGGTTAAACAGTCTGTACTTAAACGAGGCCCAGACATTCACATAGCTCCAAATTACAAGTGAGTAGCCTTCAAATGCAGTGGACATCATGATGAATAGGATGATGTACTATGTACCGAACATGAGATATCACGCTCTTGCAATCGCTGTCTGTTCTCCTGCAACGAAATGGAAGTGAAAGACGGGTATTACAGGATCTGAAAATGCACAAGCTGTGCGGTAGAACTGGGGTGCTGACTGACTGCTGCAAATGAAAGAGCATTGCAATCGACAGTGCCTGTGCTGTGGAAGTGCGAGTATTATGGGAGGCGGTTAAGAAGCAGGAAGATCTAAGTTGGAAAAGGCCTCGGCGTCTCGTGGGTCTCTCGATCCGACTGCTCGATTAACTCGACAAACGGTGCTGAGGGCTCGTAGAATGTAGCATTGTGACGGTCCATACAATTGTATTGGAGAGTTGCCGCGTCGCTTTAGCGGCGAGCGCTAAGTGAAGCACACAGAAGCTCGAAGGTCAACCTATCAAAGTGAAGATCGATACTTCTCCCGGGGGAGCATGGGGGAGCATGCGTAAAAGATGGCAGAACAGTTGAAGGCAGACAGACTCAAGCTTTCCACAATGTACGATCTTCTGAGAACAGGTAGATCATGTGTTGATATGACTATAATATGCCACGTTGAGAAAAAGCCCCAAGTCACAGGTAACACTTGTCGGTCAAGTATTCGCGTCGAATCGGTGGATGTGTATGTCAGTTGAGGCCAGGGTGCCAGAGACTGGCTTGATGCGAGTTGTTCAGCAAAGCTAGCCGACGTCGCAAAGCATAAAACGTCCGCTAATGGGAACGTTCAACTCAACAAAGATCGAAGCAGGAAGCAGCGCGTACGTTAGAACGTCCGAAGGGCGTTTCAAGCGCCATTTGCACACGCATTAAGCAGTGCTTGCGGGGAGACGGAAGCAAGAACACTTAAACGGCTATTCCCATTTAGACCCAGGAACACCACTCTATCTGACTACCACACGGATCGACCTTCCCTGCCGTTTTAACAAGTCGCTTGCTACATAGGTAGAGCATCTTCAGCGATAATAACTTGGTCTTCTGTAAAACCCCAATCGCCCAACGTTGCTTTACGAAGAAATGGACTCAGTTGGTTATACATGTTCAGTAGAAACATCCATTTACTTCGTAGGTATGATCCGCGGAATTCTTGGGCTTTTGGTCGTATGTAGTCCTCGCACAGTTCGAAAGCCTTCGTCAATACCAACATGTTACAAACACCGAGAAGACTAAATTGACTCACCGTTGGTCAGCACAGCCGGTGCTTAATGGAGATCTCATGGTGCTGGTCCAATGGGCTGGAACCCCAAGTTATGGACAATTGAAGCTCTGAGAATCGAATGACAGATGCCAGCCTGTAATACCATGAACAGAGCGTGTATGGAAGGTGTCAGCTTTATTTTCGAGTATGGGGAGAGCCCCATTAATCTCGAAGGACGAAGAAATAGCTCATGAGCCACAGTTGGAAGACGTACTACATGCGAACATAAGCTGGAGGAAGCAGAGACGCCCATCGGTGGTCATACGGAGGACAGCACTCTGCACATCAACCGTGCGTATGTCGACATCAAGGAACATTTAACCCATCATCTGACATGGTACGCAGCGACAGAACAGATCAAGCGGAAATGGCGGAGAGCGTGCACAGGGGCGCATGCGGACTACAAGAAGGCGCCTGCTTCCCAACGAGGCGGTATAGTCACATCCCGCTCCATAAGTAAAGAAGGCGACTGGTGAGCTTCGAAAGCTTCTAAGATGCTCAAACTGCTGATAACCTTCCGAGGAGCGCGACTTTCAGTACGAAAGCGCTGGGCGCATCGAACACTCAG
The DNA here is from genome assembly GCA_910574555.1 of Trichaptum abietinum. NCBI lineage: Eukaryota > Fungi > Basidiomycota > Agaricomycetes > Hymenochaetales > Trichaptaceae > Trichaptum > Trichaptum abietinum. The sequence continues at coordinate 2,129,179 of CAJTBE010000005.1, read as the reverse complement.
TGCGGGGTCAGTGAAGCCCCGCAGGGGCGGCCAATCCAACGATAACCGAGGGGGAAGAAGCGAAGTGCATTCGCAAGTGAAAATTTGCTTGGAAGGAGAAACGTTTACGCCATCGTCGCCTAATACGATGGTTAGAAGTCGACGGGGCCAGAAAGAATAACAAAAATCGGCTGAGGCCGACGGCAAAGTCCACAATGATACCTATAGTTTGAGTCTAGATGACTGATTTCAAAGACGAGGATAGGAAAATAGTACTGAACCTTTCGTCGGAGTTATGACAATGGTCCGGTCATGACCATCCACTTTGACAATGGAAATCGAAAATAACTTTATCTCTTCAATCTCTTCAAAACAAACATCGTTAGCCAGTCGTACAATGCAATGAATAAGTCACAAAATGCTGGGAGACGGCCAGCGTCAAGGTGAAGCGTCCGTCGTCTCCGAGGCCCTTAATGTTTAACATAATAGGTTTCTCCACCAGAGTTTAAACCTTTGCCACCAGCTGCCTTGCCATCCACTACTTCGTTCTTTCAGGCCTATCCACAGGACACCAGTACCAAACCGCAGCTCATTCCTAAGCTCATCTGCATCGTCGAACGCACCCTCTTCTAGGTCTAAATGTCGATGCTTCTTAGTTGGAGGTGCAGGAAAGAGTGGGAGTGTACGTCGGGTGAGGAAGGCAGGGAAAGAAGACAGAAGTGATGTGTATTCAGGGTTAGAAAGATCCGGGGTTGTCCATGTTCGGAGTGATTCACATGTATCGCCCGGTTCAGAGGATGGTAGAGAATCAGCAGTGTTGGACTGAGCAAGGAGAACACTCAGACGTTCTCTTGCAGGGATTTGGTCTTTGGTATCCCCCCTCTGTCTCGTTGAGCCATTCGGACTTGTGGACAGTGTGTCTTGAAGTGGCATTGTGCTACCAGCCGAGACTGACGTTGAGGCCGCATTAGAGTCCACGAAAGGATCAGAAGGAGCTCTCGAACGCCCGGAGTGAGTTCCCAGCGATGACTTCTTCGTTTCTCCAGGAGCGGAAGACTGCGAGCTTAAAGGCTCCGATCGCGATCGAGAGTGTACTTGTGACACTGCGGTATCAGTGGATAATTGAATTGAGGGCGAATGTCTCGCCCGCTTTTCCTCGAACCCCAGGACCTGAACTCGTATAATGATGAGGGACTGTTCGACGTGCGTGCGCCAACACTCACCCCTTTGAGGACGTCTATAGCCTCCAACATAAACTCCTTCCCACTAGAAGTTGAATGACCATTAGTGACCCTCAAAATTAAATTCAGGGGATCATCCATCGAACATACGCAGATTCCATGAAAACAGCGTCGTCAAATTCCCACTCGATTCGTCTACCACCAGCTCCACCGAGATGTTCGGGAACGACTTCCAGTGCCATTACAGCCCAAAGACTCTCGAAGAAGGGTTTTGTCCCCGGCATCCCGACATTGCACCAGACTTTGACAAACCGATCAAACCGCTCCTTCCTTTCACGCTTAGCAGCATTACCGTCTGGATTTGAACGGCAATGTGCTGGTAGGGATCCCCCCGGAACTGTTGCGCTCATGTGTGCCTGGAATTCAGCACGTCTCCTCTCCGCCATGTATTTGTGAAAGGATGCGCGAATTGATGCTTGTATCCGAGCATAATTAGCGCGCTGAGATGATGGTATACTTGTTAATGTCTGCGTCATCTGCCGCCCAGCATCCTCATCTTGATTGAAGTACCTGACAGAACATTTAAATAAGAGTCCCTGACATATGATAGAGCATGACGCACCAAGCTTGACAGTGTAGCGCAAATTCCTCCAGATCATCGTCGCCGAATGGTGTCGGTGTTACACGTCCGTGAGAAGGCGGTGGGGGTGGAGACATTCGCCGTGCTCTGTTTGCAGCATGAGATCTTAGGCGGCTTGCCGGGCGCGAAGGTGACGTAGGCGAAAATACATTTTGTTGGTCTCCTGGAGGTGGAGATGTGATAGACGAAGCGGTAGGCAAATCGTACAGCAGATCAGAGCCTCTTGATGGAGATGAAGGTCTGAAAGTTGCCTTCTGTAGCCTCAGTGGGGGTGGCGGTGGTTTGGGTCGAGCACCTTCGAGCTTGTATGATGCCATCCGGTGCCAGAAATCACAGCTTCGCCTGCGCGAAGACTAGATGTACTCCGAAATTGATTGATGAATGACCGTGGGTTGGTTGCGTCAGAAAGAGTATAGCCAGCTATGAAACAGACTTCCTGGACGATGTATAGAGCGGTGGTAGTGGGTGTAGAGAGTGTCGAAGAAAGGCGAGTGCAATGCGGACGTGTGCCCGAGGCCACGCCGCCGTCACTTGGAAATTGCAGGCTGCGGCGAGGGCCTTCATGCCGACTCGGAACGTCGACCGCTGACGTTTGCCGGACACGCGTCAGGATTACGTAATACTCAAAGACCAGCTCAACGCCTCAAGTTTGCGCTTGCTTTTTTTACCGCAACATACATCTGCATCTTGCATCTTACCTTCATCTTGCTGCGCTGTCATCGCTCTGAAACACACAACTACTGACTGTATCACTGTTGCTCCACAAGATTTCTTCAATCAAGGTTGCTGTTAGGTCGTGCGGGAACAGGATGGTCGGTGGGAGTAATGTGTTCGGTATTTAATTCAGTTCTTTATTGCAGACGCCACGCACGCCTACTTGTAAGGACATGATCGCCGACATTATCCATCATCTGTCATGAACATGAGAACGCTCTTTCTCGACTTAAATGATGTCCCAGAGTCAAGAACCCCATTATTGCGGAATTCCGATCCCGATGGTTGTTAGACGGGAGGCGAAAATGTCTGTTAGCGGAGCGATATGGAAGAGGCTTTGTTGGTAAGTCCTCAAAAGTGCTCTCCTTTGCAGCCGTTCCACAGAATTATTTTCAAACCATGCTGTTAGCGTTAGCTCCGACGACGGCTTCGTAGACCGTATGTCCATGCCGATCAGGTACACACACAACCATACCCGACTAGCCCCACAATGAGGTCCGGGCTATCGCACTAGCCTGAAGTCTCTTTCAAAGTTCTTGTCGCTTGGTCTCGCGTTTCTTCAAATCCATTTTACGAAGCGGGGGAAGCGCCAAACTCGTGAGACTCCCGATACTGCAATAGTCTCTATGCGCTTATTATCAGCAGCTACGCTATCATCTGTCAGCTATCGGTCGTATGTTCAGGAACCTGCACTGCCTGCCTGGGCTTGGGAAAGTCAAGGGTCTACAGAAGTTTTGAAGATCAGGGCGATGAGTACTATCTTCATTCTCATTGCGCTATAGCTCTCATCAGTCATTATCAGCAGCTGGGTTAACTCCTTGGGCTAGCCTAATAAACGGAAGGGCACGTCTCTTTCACATACAATCAACTCACTGAAACATTCAGTGAGCCAGGATAATTCTCAGGACCGTTATCTCTTGCTGTCTGGTTCGATCAGGCTTTGATTTCCATGCGTGTCGTGCGCCACTTTCTTCCTTCCCTTCTCCTATCAGGTTGGAGGACATACGCAAGACTGGCGGTTTCTTCCTCTTCCCGGAATAACCGACGACGAAGTGTCTTCCAGAAGCTCTGACGGCTGTCTGACCCTTGTGGTCGCATTGAACATTTTGAATGCGCGTACATACGTCGCGAGCGCAATTGATGCAAATTATATCACAGATAACGGTCAACGAGCTCCTCTGGTGCTTCTCGGCGTTGACGAGTCCCCATGCTTCTACATAATACAATTTCAATCAAAGCTTCATTATCGGATCTCATGCAGACAGTAAGTTTCATTCAATCCAATTTTTACGGACGTCGTCTTGCTCGACCTAATACGATTAAGTTTTCTGACATGCGCTCCTGTTAGATGCGTTTGATTTCGAATGCAGAGTTAAAGCTCTATAGTCATCCTGCCATTAAATTGTGGACGATTGTGCTATCCGAAATGAAAGGCCAGAATATACAGGCCTAAATCATTATTGGCCCGCATACCCTCGCTCTCACACAGTTTCCATAGCATTAGGAGCCGATAATTCGCTACGCTTCCTTGCCCATAACTGCTGTTCGATATTTCACACTCCAGCTGTTTCTGCCTCGTTGCCTATGCATTGCTATCTGAACAGTGCAGAAGGGACTTCCGTATACAGGCTCCCGGAGAGAAGACTCGAATAGCGAACAGTCAGACATCATGGGCCAGTCGTCTTTCTCACCGTAGGCTTTCGTGCATGCGCTGCTTGTAGATCCTGCCTGCTTTTCTATTTGCACCCGGTCAAGATCTTGCAATCCTCCACAGGAATAGGATTGCGCTTATCTTACGGATAGGCGCATTCAATTATCGATTTCTATGTATTGCATGGGAGCCACTTTTAAGTCTTTGCTCGAACAGTATCATTGTGCTCGTTGATACACAGCGTTTCTCAGGCATGCGTTGCTGCTGCGGTGTGGACCATGTCAACCAGGACGTATTGACGACATAGCTGTCGTACTGCCGGCCTGTATAAGCTTCGATGCAGCTCCTTCGTGGCCCCTGACGTCCTCGGCTTACAAGAATGTACGTGCTTTGATTGGGTAGATCAGCGATACTGATCTTGCATAATTGAGGGTGCCTCAAGCGGGATCTAACTCAGCCGTCTGGCGTAGATCAGCCCGAAATTTGACAAGTACATGGATTTATTGCGAAGGGTGATGTTCACCGTGTCCTTGGGTAATTTGCGGCTTACCGGCATGGGTGTCTTACGGCCTCGGTGCTATCAATAGGCGAATGACGACGAGTTTGGCGCTTGAAGTCCTCCCCCTTCAAATTGTGGCAGGGACATTAACTTGAAATCCTCCAGGATCTGCGCTTCAATAACTTGATACTGTCCCTGCAGGCTTGTGTTGATTCATATCGCTTCAGCGGACATGCGGGTGCGAGTCGTGGATTTAAGTAACTTCAGCCCGTTTTGCCAATTTGCGAAGCGTTGAATGCTGAATATTCTGGAAAAGTCGAGCTTGGATCAACAATTTTGATGGACTCGTCGCCGAGGTGTTATTTTGTCAGCGCTGATGGCGGGGCTCCGCGCCGTGTTCGCAACGAGTGCTTCCTTTGAAAATAAACGACTGATGTACCTTTTATGGATGTTCGTCTTGTTTATCTCAATTGCCCTGTCAAACGCGAAGGGAAGGGCGCTGGGGCCATTCGCTTGCACATCCAAAACAGTGCGCGTAGGTGATGGAAGCGTATCGAGTAACGTACGTGATAGTACATATATCAGCGCAGCATACCGCTTACTGAGCTGTTTATACATCCGTCGACAGGGGAGGGCGCACTCAATATGTTAGCCAATCATTGAAGGCGGTATGTCTGAGAGACAACAATAGCGCAACGCTCCGCGTGGAATGCACTGATGCGCGAGGTCGAGGCGGTCAATGTTCGCCTTTATCTTCCCGAGCTCTCCTGTCGCATTATACTGAGTTAGATTCAAATGCATAATCACTATTCTATATTTTGCTGAATTGAAATTGCAGGATATCCGGACGTGATCATCTCGCGCCGCTCGATGCCGATCAAGGCGTTCAGGGTGCAAGGTTTCACCTTTCCCTTTCGCCTCGGAGGAAAGAATTCAGAGCGATATCTATTGTACATCGCTCTGAGTAAGAGACGCCATTTTGTTAGCAAATATCTGCTTTCGCGCTCCGACACAACACGTCAGATGTGTATGATCTTGATGGCCATGTCAGCAGGATTATCGCTAAGGCCACGGACCGAAGGTGTCGGAAGCAATGAAGAAAAACCTGGCGGGGACACAAACGTGCATGGCGCCATGGACTGAAAACTGACGGTGCGATGCGACTTAAGTCTCTAATTCTCTTAATGCTAAATTAGCTGACTGGCGTGCAATGCAGCACATGGACTTTAAGAATAACGGCAGCGAGCACCTATATGAGGTGCTTGCTAGCTTGTTTATAAATGCGGTTTGTGAGGCAAACAGTTCCGAATCGGGTGCGGGGTTGGGCCTGAGGGCCCTGAGTGTGCAGCTTGAAGCTTGAGTGCTTGAGTGCTTCTTAGGAGGGTGTACGGTATGGTGCTTATGGCTCGAATGAAAGAAGAGTGGTCCGTGAGAGTGTATGGGAAGAGATGCTTGGCAGCCGGGGAACACTGGCACGGATCGAAGTGCACAGTTGGCTGATGTTGCTAGTGGACGGATTCTGGCCATGGATAACGATATCTGTGCGTGCGCTGCTCTCTGCGCTGATGCTTAGACCCTTCAGGCCCCGATCAAATACGGTGCAGCTATTCTGGGCGAGACGAGGAAGAAGCGCGAGCTGACCTGCGTTGCGAGCCAAGAACGCGGGGCGCGCTTGCCCGCTGCAGCCCGCGTTCAGGTTTCCTTGAACATCCGAATATTCTCTCGTTCATTGACAGCGGACATCGAATCCGGGCGCGAGGTAAACGGGGCATACGGGTGGGCGGATTGGGGGATGCCGAAGACAATCCCGAATACCCGAGCCCTTGGAATCTCTGCGTGCCCTCGGCGCGACTGCGTATACCGGAGTGCCGGAAGGAAAAGGAGGACCCAGGGGAGTGGGCTTGGCCGCTGCTCTCCACAGAGTCGAGCGACGGATACAGGGCTCTCACTGCGTATGGATGAGTGCGCATCGATGGATATTGGCCTGAGTGTTGCGCTTAACCGAGCATGTGGACGCTTGGGGCGTTGCCGTCTCCCCCTCACTAGATCTTCCTCCGGTACCATTAAGGGCCTACTGCACTACTTCCGCGAACCGATCCACTCAACGGCTCTCTCAGCCCAGCCAATTGCTAAGCTAACCGAAGTTCAGAACACTAGGACTAGAGCCATGGCCATGGACGCGTTGACAAGCTTAGCTTGCTTTCATCGTCGTTGCGACTTTACTGGAAGTCAAACTTCGATCGTAGATCGCAATATGGACCAGACATCAGAACTGCTCTCCATCTCGCTCTCCCTCGCGCGCTTCCTCCTTCGCGGGTAGCAGACGGACACAAGATTCTTCTTCGTTCAAGTGCATCCACTACTTCTTGTGCATGCCACACCATTCCCGAAAACGGGAGCTCCGCTCTCAAGGGCTCCGTCTGCCTACCCCCCCTCTCTTGCCCCAAAGCGAGTTCACCTTTTTTTTTACGAAGAAGAGGAAGACAATCTAAAGAACCCAAATCCAATTACTGCAGCTGCTGCGCGATTCTACTGTATATTCACCCTCAAGAGATACCGAACGGATCCCGTTCGCCTTTCTCTCTCTCACCTTTGCCCTCTATTCAATTCGCTGAATGGGTGTGCGTCTTCGTGGAATCTCTCTGCTTCCTTTCCCTCTCGCTTCAGCACTCCTCTTTCCGTATGGGTGCATGCTCTGCTAGGGATAGCGTCTACTCTGGCCCTATCAACGTAGGAAAAATCTGCCTGTCACACTGGGTTTCGACGAACGGCAAGGGATATCGTGATGCGTAGTCTTCTTCTGCACATAAGAAAAAAAACATCCGAAGTCGAAAGAAGGTCCAGGTTAAGTTTTTTTCTATATGCAAGACGACCGACAGATCGCGAGTTTACTTCTGCATGCCTGGTGGATCCAAAATACGCAGCCAGAGCCAGAAGAAAAAAGGAGAAAGCATCTGATTTGGATCTGGATCCATGACTGGGTCTGGGTCTGGGTCTGAAGTCGACCTGGTATTCAGAATCGAAAAAAAATATCGTAATCTCGTTCATGGACAGGTCTTTCTTCCGCACAGGGAGCCGTCGCGGTGCGTCCGCAACTATTTCACCCGAATATATGCTTCTGAGTTAAGCAACTGCGTGCTTATTTGACAGTCAGGAGTGAAGGTGTGGACGAACGAAGCGACGATCCACAGGTTCGGATGCGCCTAGTACGCGAAAGTCGATCCCTACCCACCCGGAGGACGTTTTTTACATACACCATAGGTACTGTTAACGACAGCCCCAGCCTGAGGAAGTGCGGCGTCATGTTCGTGTATCTTAAGCTGAGTTTGTTGCACCCAGTTGCACAATCATCGATATCTATGCATACCGTATGTAAGTCCGGGGCTGTTCCATTTATAAGAAGTATAATAAGCTGATGAGTTGTGATATGATTAGGCTCAGTCTCAGGCTCGTGCGTCCCAAATCCACCTGCACGGTGTTGGCTAGTGGCACCCACACCCATTGATCGAGCCGTCTGTTCGCGGCTTGCGGTTCGCGGTTTCTTTTCGCGGGTGCTTTTGCGAGTGGGGGATGAGGCATGTGGGCCGTCGCGGTTGCGGGCGTTCAGGCTCAAACCGGGAACACGCTTCGTGCTTCTCTCCTGTGGGGTGAGTAATGCGCGCCTAGTCGCTATTATCTGGTTGATTGATTGGAATGGATTAGGATGGGCGAGACGGGATGGACGACGGGATACATGTGGTGCGGCTCAGGCTGTGGCTACGTGAGCCTCCCTCCGAATCAGATATACGGATTTATCACTGAGTCACCGTCGTGAGCAGTTTTCCTGTGCTTAGAATACTCATATGCCGTTGCTATACTTGCATTCGGCCATTGAAGTAGGAAGTCGAGTTGAAAGACTTTCTCGCCATGTTATCACACTCTGGAATCGACAGAGGGCCGATACAATCAGATGCATACCGCGATATATTTGATCTCTTCGTCGTCATCGTAGGTTCACAATCTGAGGATGTACTTTAGTACATGTACGTGTCATGTTTTGGAATCTTACACATATTTAGCACCGGGCCTCGTCCTCGTCTCGTCTCGTCTCATCTCAGCCACCGCCACCCCAGCAAAGCTCTCCGTTCTCCGTTCTGCAAGGATCGGACTATGAGCTGCGTGACTCCCGAGGAGAATCGGAAACAGAAAGCCGTAACTTGAAAAAATCGACGTCAGACATGAAAAGAGAAAAACGCGAACACTGCATGCGTTGAGGAGAACTAGGACCGAGAGAGACATTATAGACACCTCGGGGGGAAAGCTAAAGCGGGCAGTATGTAAGGTACGCATATGCACCTTTGTTGTATATACGAGCCTGTAGTGACATGCATTGAGCGCGCAATAATCGGGTACATACTGAGTTTGAGCTCCGGGTGTCCTTTGTGCGGCATTCAGGCTGGCTGCAGTCCAGATGACCGGGACGGGATTCGCGCGATGATCAATTTGTAAGTTGACCTGAGTGAGTGCGCCTTTGGCTGCGCCCGGCGTGGTCGGTTAGTGACTCCGAGTACTAGCAGACAGACAGACAAATACTCGGGCCGCACGCAGCGCGCCTCACTAATGCACCAACATGTAAGTAGACATTGCATGCGCTCTGAGACAGAGACAAAGCGATATTCACTGGCAGTCTGGCACTGCTTTTTTCGCGTCTATTACTTTCAGCAGCTGAGTCCGCTAGATTGCTATGATAAGTCGCGGTTTCGGAGAAGGAGACTTGGCAGGCAGTGCGTCTGCCAGTGATGGCAGATCAAACATAGTACATCTCGTGGTGTGTTCTGTCACCTGCTGAGGTATGTAGACATATCCCGCGGGCACTGGTAGAATGCAGACATGTAGCGCTGGAGGTCCGTCACGGTCGGGTCAAATTAAAGTGGAACATTGGAGGGGGAGGGCGGAGATGGAGAGATTCGCGATCAAGTAATGTGCGCGCGCTGTGCAGCGACGGTGTTGATGTGCCTGCGCCAGAGTCAGAAAGTGTTTAGCGATAGGCGACAGATGGAGGGCGCGTTCGACAGGCCGGGTGTTGCGTAATTATACATACCAAAATAGGCTACCCGATCCAGATTCAATTATACGCAACAATTATATATTATTATAAAAATCGGCCACCCGGTGGACCGTGGGAGCCGGCCGGGATGGACCAGAGAGAGATGCAGGGAGCACATGGCACACTTGGCGCCAACTCCAATCAGTCTCCGGTCAGGCACACAAAGAGAGTGACTAAGCGACGCAGAGAGGACAACATCACCAATCCTCGCAACATCCGTTCATTCATCGAGATTGGAGGCCTTTTTGATATCTATCGCCGAGGCCCACCACGGACGCCTGCATTGGTCTTGAATTCATTTTTGATTCCGTTGTTCTCTGAGTTTAAGAATAAGGTGCATGACATGTACTATACAATGGTGCTTTTTCCTATGTGATGCCCTGTCTGCATGAAGAGTATTGACGGCAATGGACAGAACAGTGAAGCCCTTGAGAACGGGAGAAGCGAGAGTGGACGCGGAACAAACGCGACGACGTCAAATCGAAGGGAGGCCATAGCACGATCCATGGCCGACAGTCTTGTCCGCCGACGATGAGGAAAAAAGAAGCTGGCGGCAGAATTACAGGAGAGGCACGAGGTGGAGGAGGCTCTTGAGTCTTGAGTAAAATAATTATAACGATGCACGCCGGATAGGCTGAGGAGGGCTTCGCGGGACTGAGGCTATTAGCACTGCGCTGGGATACTAGACTGTGTCTCTGGCGAAATGAATGAGAAACAAGAATAAGGATTTCTGCAGACTCTGGCAATCAAATCCGCGGCCAGGTCTTATAGAGCATCCGCCCTCATACGAAAAGATATAAGACGAACACCGCTCACGCATATATCCCCGCCTCCTCCGTCATTTGTGCCCTTGGCATCCCTCCCTCCGACGAGCTGCGACGAACAACGCGTGGCCGCACTCTTTCGTCTTCAAGCTCTACCACCCATCGACCTCCAGCGCCGACGGCGAGAGCCATCACCCCACTGCTTCTCGTACGCGCTCACTGCAAGTCGGGACACCGTCCGTGCACTGCTTTACGCGAGCGTCAGAAGTTGATAGAGACCTCGTGTCGTCCTTACGGTGAGCGACGCCCGACGCCCCGTGCCGCTATATATCCGTTGCTAACCTTTTTCTCTTTGTCAGTGCACCCCTTTTGTGTTGTGCAACTACTCGTAGCCTGTCGACGTCGATTTTGTACAAAAGGCTAGCTTGGACGTGAACTTGAAGGAGATCGATGAGCCAGACTGCTGCTGCCATTTGGAGCGCATATCCTGGTCCCCATTCGGCATCCCCCGACAGCATAAACCGCAACGCCTACAGCTCGTCGAGCAGCAACATGGACCAACCGCGCTCGAACCCGTCCTACATCTCCCCCGCCTTCGACCTCGCCGACATCCTCAACCCCGCCTCGCGCGCCGACAAGCGCATGTCCCTCGACTACTCCGGCAGCGCGCCGCCCTCCGCGCAGGGCCAGCATCCCCAGTACGCGTCCTCCCCAGCCGACTTCGAGTCGCTATCCGCCAGCCTCCATGGCGGCCCCAACTCCCAGGCGCACGCGAACCACCTCAGCGCAGGCTCCAGCGGCGGCGGTGGCTACGACCAGGGCGGAGACGGCATGGACTTGGGCTCGGGAGGGGCAGACCAGCCGTACGAGTACTTCTCGTCCTCGAACGGCGGGAACCCGTTTGGCTCCTCGCGCTACCGCACGAACGCCTCCTCGTCCTCCTCCCTCGGCCAGGGCTTCAATCCGCTCGGCTCTGACGGGCTCTACCCACACGCGCCCTCGCCCTTTGGGGACTCCATGTCCTCCTTCGCGCCCCCCGGCGCACACAGCGCATTCGGCGACTTGGTGGGCGGTCTTCCCTCCTCTTACTCCAGCGGCAAAGTCTCACCATTGACCCCGAACGACCCTCTTGGCGGCGGGCTGCAGGGCGCATCCGGCTTCCCCGGCCTCAGCAACGGGCCCAAGTCCGAAAACAACGGCTTCCCCCAGTCGTACGGCGACCTCCTCAATGGCTCAGAGCGCCGCCCGTCCAACGGCAGCTTCCAGTCCGACTACCACGACGACTTTGTCGGGAACGGCGCGCTGGGTCTGGCGGGCTTCCCGCCGTCGTCGACGCTGCAGCACTTCCAGGAGCGGCTTGGGCGATTCGAGCCTCCAGGCGCCCACTACCCGGGCGCGCCGCCCAACGCAGGGGGCGTGCCCTCGCAACTGCACCATCGGTCATCTCTGGACGGCATGATGCGCGGGGTAAACCCGCACGCAACGCACGGCGGCGTCGGCGGATTTGCTGACATTTCTCCGTTCCCCTCAATGGCCCCAGAATTAGCGCTCCGTATGCCGGGTCAGAACATTGATGAGACGCTGCAGCGCATGAAACTTCAAGCACATGTCGGCATGGGTGCTGCGGCGACCGATCTGCAGTCATTCATTAGGTATGCTTTCCCGCTTCGATTTCTTCTCAATCTCAATGGTTATAATTATGTACATATACTGATTTCTTTTGATGTATAGGCCGTATTTGGATCAGTACGTCCGGGCGTCTAATCGCTTGGCCTTCGGCGAGCGGACGGTCATCGTGATGTCGAGCAAGGTCGCGCAAAAGTCGTACGGGACTGAAAAACGGTTCCTGTGCCCACCACCGACAGCGATCATGATCGGCAACTCGTGGTGGTCCGAGTCCGTGCGACGAGGCGAAGAGCCAAAGATGGCACCCCCGCGCGTCGTGATCTCGATCTCGGGTGAGCCCGTGCCGCAGGAGGGCAGCGTCGAATGGACGTCGACGTCGGGCAAAGCGTTCGACGTGAACGACCCTCCCGCGGGAACGACGTTCATCGGCCGCTGCGTCGGTAAACAGCTGTTCATCTCCGACGTGGACGAGAAGAAGAAGAAGGTGGAGGCGCTCGTAAAGATCATGGCCCCTGCGTCGGACGATGAGCCAGAGCGCGTTATTGGCACATTCCCATCGCGCTCTATCAAGGTCATCAGTAAGCCAAGCAAGAAGCGGCAGAGCGCAAAGAATCTCGAGTGTAAGCACTTTCCTCCACATGCTTGTTTGCTTATTTTTGTGTCCGCTGTGCTCACGCCCTCTCCTTCTCTCTTTAATTTTTTATATGTCAATTCATCCGTGATATAGTGTGCATCAATCACGGCTCGACGATTTCGCTCTTCCACCGCCTGCGCTCCCAGACCGTGTCGACCAAGTACCTGTGCGTGTCTGGGTCTGGGTCGTCGTTTAAGGGCTCCGATGGTGCCCCACTAATGGGCGTCGACCAGCGCACGCGCTCGGCAACGCCGTCGTTCATTGCGCGAACGGCGAGCTGGGACCCATTTGTCATGTATATCGTGGATGTGAACAAGCCAGCCGGAGGCATCGACGCTCCACCCCCACCCCCACCTCAGCCAGACTACCCCTCACCCCCTCCGAACGCCATCCCCTTCACGAACAACGGCTCTCAAATACCGATCTATTACAATCAAACCGTTGTTTTGCAGTGCCTCACTTCTGGCGTCGTCTCGCCGGTGCTCATCATCCGCAAAGTCGACCATGCCACGACGGCCGTCGGCGGTGGGCTGCAGGAGGGCGCGAAGGGCGTTGCGGATTTGTTCTGCTCCCCTGGTGAAGTGTGTGGTGATCCCGTCTCGCAGTTGCACAAAATCGCGTTCGAGGTGTATGACCCCAACAAGGGCATGCCAGAGGCGGGCACGCCAGGACTTACTGGCGCCTTCCTCTCGTGCATGGGCGAGAAGGTGAACACTTACCGTCCCGTCGAGGGACGGCAATGGAACACGCCCCAGACAGCCTCGTCAAGGGGCTCGAACTCGCCTAACTTGCCAGGAAGCCCGGTGGTCTCGACGCCTGCCTCGCTCAATGCTCCCAACACTCCTGACTACTTCTCGGGCAGCGGACCATCGGCAGCTACTACCAGTGCACCCGCTTCGCCCACGTCATATGACTTCCCCTCCAACGACGGTGGTCGTGTCAAGCGCGGCAAGCGCTCGACGTCGAGCACTGGCGGAGGCGTCGTCAAGACGCACTCTGCGAAGGGCCGCAGGCGCCAGAACTCCGCGGGCTCGACGACGTCGAGCAGACACGGCGGCGACCAGGCTGCGTCCTCGGGCGCGCTCTGGCAGGTGGACATCGGCGAGACGAGCGTGTGGACGATCGTCGGCACTGACCAGGTGCGATACAACTTCTACGTCCCGCCCGTGCTGTTCGACCAGCAGTCGCCCAACACGACGGGCTCGTACCCGATCCCGCTGAAGCCGGTGACGCCGTTCCCGGGGGTCGTGAAGTACCTGCCGCCGGACCGCGCGGCGGAGGCGCCGAAGGCGAGCTGCCCGTCCGCGCGCGGGGGCGCGGCGCTCGCGAAGCCGAACCCGCACGCGTCGAAGATGCTGACGCTGTATGGCGAGAACTTCAACAAGGCGGACCCGGTGACGGTGTTCTTTGGCGCGGACCCGTCGCCGTACGTCGAGGTCCGGTGTGCCGAGGTCGTTGGCTGCCTCCCCCCCGAAAACCAGACCTCGAAACGTCGCCCGATCGTCCTCGTCCGCTCGGATGGCGTCGTTTTCCCGTCAAATACAATGTATCCCTAGTTAATCTTACTCCTCATCTACCCAACAACATGCAGCGCATCTCAATCCCAATCTCAATCCCAATCTCAATCTCAATCTAGTGTCTATTATCTCTCTTCGTATCTTTTCTCGTAATGGTCCTACTGTTATCTCACTTGCGGTCACGGTCTTCGTTGCTTTTCTTGATTTTTCTTCTTCTTTGTTTCTCTGCTGTCGCTTTTTGCATTTGCTTCCTCTATCTCTCTCCCCATCTCGCACTGCATTGGATTATCTAATTGTACTACTCTGTGTAACTTTCTGTGTGTGTTGAGCGTGAAAAAAAATCGGATTCCCCCCTTTATTCTCGCACATCTTATATTTTTTGTTTTCTTATATTGATTATAGATAGCTTGTATCGATTCGAGTCGCGCTTTTCGGCGGAATATATACAAACCAAGTGTACCAATGTCTGTGCTAGCGTCCTTACCACCTCGGATGGCATCCATGGCGCTCGGGCCATAGGAGGTGTACATACATAAGCGGATGATCTTTGAAAAATGAAAAATGAGCTTATAGCTTCCGCTACGACAGGGAAGATCAGTTGCTTTTCCCGCTTCTCTGTCAGTGGTGCTGAAGATGCACTGGCATGCCATCAGGGTTGGATATCAACTGGGTGTGCCTAACAAGAGAAGCCTTGTTTCATGGCTTATTGCGACCAGCTTTTTGACTGTTCTTCGTGATGCATAGATAGACTCGCTTCGACACGAAAAAGGTTCCAGACAGCATGATGCGAATGCTATTAATCTCCACTTGCTTATGGGGTTGGACAGAATCCAGATCGATTGATTTTGACCGGCTCTTTTCTGTCAAAGGAAGGTTTTTGCCAGTGTTGTTGTTGGCTGCCAGTGGCAGAACTGTTTTACTAAAGCTGCTGTTGATCCCTTGAAAATAACGGATAGAGTTGGCTGATATATATGTACATACGTACTTATTCATGTCAAATATCATTTTGCTATTCTTCAAATGTATTGTATATGAATTGTGGATGGCCATAAGGAGAGAGAAATACTCGACAACTGCAACACGCAGCCCTGAAATTGGCCGGAATAGAGTTTGCTTCCGGGCAGGTCGTGCGGCGCGTCGGAGAGCGACACTGGCATCTGACTGCTTCCAAGTAGACAATCACGCTCACTGGCATCACTGAACCGCCGCTCCAGAACGCCAGTACCATCCTCGGCACGCATCCTGCTCGCTGTTCGACATCAGAAAACGCAAAACATCCATGTCTTCTTCTTCTTCTTCTGCTGATGACGCCCTCGGTTGGCCTGCGCTGGGCGGGATAGCCCTGGCGATGGTGTCGCTCCCCGCGCACCTCTGGCGGCTGTACGTCGAATATCTTTGGGATCCTGCTCCTGGTTCCTGGGTCAGCAGGACTGCGTACACTTTCCGCATCCTCGCGTATCTGATGATCGCTCCGTTCTGCCTCTTGACGCTCGTCGTACGTGCTCTCTTTATCTTTATCTTTATCTGTATATTGTTGTTCAAATAAAGACTCTTTTCTCTAACTGATTTTTTTTTCCAATTGACACTGAATTTAGGATGTTACATCATACGTCATCGCGCGCACGCTGGGTGTTGTCGAGACAACGAGAGCGTCTACGGACGATAAGGTCGCGATTACAATAGAGGAATTAGCCTCTGCGGGGGTTAGTGCAGGTGCTGTTAGAGGTTCTGACGTGGGCGAGGATGGAGAGGAAAATGGCAGGAAAAATGCGGGTGATACCCAATTCAATATGAAGATCGAGCTGGACGGGACTCAACACCAACAGGCACCATCGTCGCTGTCACCACAAGCAGGCCCGTCGGCATACTTCTTCAACCCAAGCGAAGAGAAGAACCTCGACTTGTCGGGTGCCAACATCCTTTCGCCCGCTGTCTCGCGCCAGGGCTCGCCCGGCGTCGAGCGGCGGAGGCGCGAGCTCGCACCTGTCATGATCAGCGAAGACCGAGTCGGAGGGGAGCACGACGCTGACGGATACTTCGAAGACGGGAGCGCGTCCGCGTCCGCTTCGACGGACTCGTTCGCGGTTGTGGACCATGAGCCGCTTGTGGCAAGCGATGCTGAGGCTTCGTCAAGCACGGGCTTACGCCGGCGCGCTGGTGTCAGCGAGGAGAACGCGGGCACTCAAGTTCAGCAGCTGCAGCAGTAGCCGAAGCTCGATCATTCATGTCCTTAACCTAGGTAGTTGCCGTAACGTCCGGGCATCCTGGCCATGAGTGTGATGGGGATGGGGGATCCAAAGTCTGTCGACTTATGTTCTTGTGTTTGTACGAACAGGCGGCTGATGTATGAGTGGTGATAGAAGATCCATGTGAGCGTGTTTTTGTACCGATTCAATTAATTGTTACCGTCATACATACGACATGGCGTTCCGAAAATGCGCGCGCTGCACTGCAGACTTTCAATCTTACTTATCTCCGATCACGCATTTCAGAGTCAGATTCTATTCCTTCGCATCCTTAGGGGACTGATCACGAGTGTATGGAGTGTATACACAGATAGTAAACCAGACACAGCCATTTGTCCTTCTTCCGTGGCTAGACAACGGACTAAGACGGACAGCCGGTCGCACTGCGGGGTCGAAGTCGAAGCTCGCTGAAGCTTATCCTACGTAGAGGCCTTCTGGGCTGAGCAACTGAGTCGACCCCGGAAAACCAGCACATGGTCTCTTCATGTTCTATAAAGTGCCTGGCTACATATGTACCGCGCATTAGGGTCGAAACTATCAGAAATGAAGTAAATATGATATATGGTACTTACCAATGTTCTCCCTGAATATGAGAATATCGGCCAGTAGGTTCTCTCTTTGCTTTCAAATGGGCGCAATATGAGGGCACTTCGGTAGATTGAGTGGAAGATTTTCCTATGAAAAAGTAAGGGGGTGCTACGCACAAACTCCTCTCGATCGCCAAGCTTATAACTCAAGGTTTTCTAGGCTTTTTGCGCGGCGGTATCGATCAGACTCTCGTAACAGCTCATTGATGATTGCGGTATTCGACTTCTGGGCAAAACTAAACGAGAGGCCGTTGTTGCGTATGTAAATCGAAGAATTCCGCCCAAGCGAGAGATTTGTGACATGTGTGCACGAGAGGCGAGCTTCAGCTTGAATGCATCTATGTATATCATGATTATAGTCACGGTAGTCCTCCGCTCTGAGGCTTCACAGGCTTACAGGTAAATCGTACGACGGTGGCGTCCTGATTGTCCCTTGGACTTTTGAATAATACCAGCGCTTGAAAATATAAAACTAATGCTCGGTGCCAGTGTCTTAGTGGAAAGTGGATGCGAGTAGTGTGCGTTCTGGATGTCAGTATTGGTATGCAAAGCTGTCCGAGTCGGAGACAAGAAAGGATACTTGGTATGAGGCGATGTTGTCGCGCGCCAACTTGACGCGTCGCGTCTACGGCACGTGCCGCGACGGCAGCAGCGGTAAAACCCTCGCCAGCCACCAGACCTTTGCGCTTCTTATTCAACAACCAACACACGCTTGCAGCAACACAGCAACATATCCCAACATCTATCTCATCACAATCATAGTATACATGGTTAGTAGCCCTCCTATCAGTACTCACACACCCCCTGCTTCGGCATCGCGCTCGAAGGACCCTCGGAAGTCGACAATGACGCGAAAACAGCCCTTGGCCAGTGCGGACGCCTCGGAGACAATAGAGCCCCAGAATCCTAAGAGCTCGAGATGCCAGCGCACGAGCCGCAGCACAGAACCAGGCCCCGACGTTACTAGTAGCACCAATAGCATCAGCATGAAAGAGAACGTGAAGGTCTCCGCGGCACCGTTACAGCATACACAACAACCCGCGCACCTCTTACGCAGGAACAAACGAAGCACGCGCCTTTCAGAACGCTGGCCCGCGCTGATGAAAATGATTAAAGGCCAGAAGACGCAGTATAAGGAAAAGAAGAAGCGGGCGGCTGGTCTTGACGCCTCGGATACCTCGAGTGATGAAGATGAAGATGACGATGCCATCACCATTGTCTCTAGCTCCCGGATGAGCTATCCTAAATATCTGCCGAGAGTATGCCACCCGACCTCACCTAAATACCCATCTCCTTTATGTGGATTCTTACCTGTTGAACGAGAGTCTGTCCAACGGCATCTATATCTCGATCGCGGCTTCTCTCGTGCATCTTTGCACAATCGCCGGGAATTCTGGAGGAGAAGGCGACAAGACTGGGAGGAGTACCAATGCGAGCTCTGGCAAGCAGGGTGTAGCTCAGAAGAGGCTTACGGCGGAATTGAGGAAGAGAAACAGCGGGCTGTTCATTTGCCCGAACATCTTGCTCATGGTCCTCGGCGCCGCTGCTCTTCTGCATCCCTCCGGGTCTTGCCTCTAGAAATGTCAGAAGAAAGGCCCTTGGCAAACCCTGCTCTATTTCCTCGTCTAGGAGACCTCTTATCTCTGCGTGATTCCTTCTTGCTTTCTGTTGACACTTGGTTTGACCATTTGCCGCTCTGGTCTCTCGCAAAACTAGCTTGGATCTATGACTTGAAGTCTCGCACTCGGCATCTGCTTGCTTCCTCACCTCGGAGAGAGGACGATAACAGCTCTAGAGAACCTGACGGGAGCAATCTGTCGGGAGATACTTTAGTACCGTCACTCTCGGAAGACAATGGCCACGCGAGTGGCATCGTCGGCGGCGCTTCTTGTCTAGATTTTAGAAAGGACTTCCCCTCCGACGTGCACTGTGCATCACTCCGGAGCATAAAGGAACTGCCTATAAGTGTGCATTGCAGAGCTAATACAGTCGAACTTCCAGGCACCAACGGGTTTTCTTCCGAATCTGCTTCTTTCAGGCGTTCTAGCGCTCCTCCACCTTATGCTGACGATCCACAGACGACAAAACCTTGGGAAACATGCTGGTTCAGTCGCTGGGAAGTCATCTACCACGAAATTAGCCTTACGACAGAGCTGCTCACGGTTTCGGACGCCGCTGTGGACCTGGAAGGCAGGAATAGAGAAATCCTGAGAAAGATCTATATGTCGTCGCAAAACCTCTATCACCCATTTGCTGCTGAGGACGCGACACATGTTATTGGCGAGAAAGAGTCGGAGTTATGTGGTGCTTCAATCTGTTCTACTTCAGACGCTGGCTGTCGGGCCATAATGCCGGTGGAAGAGGAAGATGACTATGGCGTAATTATTGAGAACCCCAAGTATCGTCTAGGCGCAACAATCAACCCTCTCTCGATGTTCGCGACTTCGGATCTAGGGGTCGAACAATTGAGCTCGGCCACGGAGATCCATGTCGACGACGAAACAGGAATAACGACCTGTACGTTGTTGGAGGACAAGGTCGGAATCGAAGTCTGTTAATTATACACTAAGTGCTTGTTTTTGTGCTTATTTTTCCGGTTGGCGCACGGGGCTTATCCTCTTCCGGCCACTCGCATAGGCTCCGGACGCATCTAGTGCCATAGAAGTGACGAAGCTTGATTTGTTTGAGATTAATATTATTCCACTAGGCTTGTCGGCTATTTCATATACAGCAGAAGCTTGTAGTCTCGGTTGGATCCAGTACAGCATGCAGATTTCTCCGTCAAAAACATATCTGAGCACGTTCTTTTCATACGAGCAAGGGTGAGTTTAATTTATTTGAGATTGAGTGGGGATAGCTTGAGGCCACTGCAGACGTTTGAAATGAATATCAGGAGGGGGCATGTACACTCTTATCAATGATGTCAAATGATCCTGGATGCCCGGAGAAGATGATGGTATTCGGGATACTTCCAGATGGCAGAATGAATTAGAGGTCGTGCAGTGCCTCGTTGCCCGTGCGTCATACGACTATGCCATGAACTTTGATACGAAAAGCGACCATCTGCTGAAGTTTGAATCTAGAGATGATATGCCAGTGAAAAGTCAAGTGGAGTCCCTATTAGAGGTTCAGATGTAGTTCGCCGGACCACTCAATCCCCTCGCCTGTTTCTAATTGTGTATCCACCCCGAACGGACCTCGGGATAATGACTCACTGTTCGATATCTTGACGAGATCAACACATTGGCATTTAACACCACTTATACAAAAGGCAATTGCCATTTATGAGACACAAAAGGAATCATTGACGACTAGTACTACATACTAGTAAAAGGTACTGTATACAGTATATGTATGTAAAAGCTCTGAAGTAAAAAAAGTTATTCATAGCGGATTGAGTCTATGTAATTCTAGACCGGACTAGAAGAACTTCCATGAATTTTTCATGACGCTCAATGAAATACATCAAGAAAAAACAAGGTTGGAGATGTCCAAGTCGGTGTTAGTCCTTCCCGAACAGATGTTATGCTACAGGCGGCCAACTCTCGTATTTAACGCATCTGATAATGGAGCAAAATCGACGTATTTTCTGACCCAGTTTCGGAATCTGTCGTTACGGATATCAATAGCTCATGCGCCCAGACATTGATCATCAGAATATCAAAGATCCTTGATTCGAGTCTCCGAAACATTGGCATTCATTGCGCATGATATCCACTGGCATGTCTGTCTTCCGTAGAGATATCTGAGCTTCTCAAATATGGAGTGCCGGTCGACGAATCGATCTAATCGGAGGCGAGGCGCTCGCTCGATCTTTGAGGTTGTTGACGTTCAATGCAGAATAAAACTAGTCGTCTAAATCAAAGCAGGTAGGTGCCACTGGACCTCTTCCATGGAAGAAATTAGGTCCACGTATATCCAAATTGGGATAATTCGGCACGCGTCGATCATCCGCTCCGAAAACGGCGATCCACGTCCCTATTTGCAATTTGAATGCCGAGAGGACAACCAAACCTCCCCATCCTTCCGCCGTTGTCGGGTATCGTTGATGGGCTTTCTAAAGCTATGCTAATGGTGATGACGGATGTCCTAGATCGTGGTTTTTGTTTTACCGACATCGGAAACCGCAGCTGATTCCTGTTCATGAATAATTAATAATTAAATAATATAATAACGGAAGCAAAAAGCATTTGCATACCAGTAGTACTATCTATGGACTGACGGGTTTCCAGAAAGAAAGGTCGTACGGCCAAGCCGCTTCAAGTTGTGTTGTGTTCGCGTCCGATAGTCAGACCTTGAACGAGTTACGCAGGTCATCGGGAAGGTCAGTTGACTAATTAGAGACTCAACGAAGCTGAGAAGGATTGTAAGCGATTGATCATGGTGTAACAACGATGACAACGTCAGACAAGTTCCATTTTAAAGACCTCCTTCGTCGTCCCTGTCCGCAGCACTTTCGGCGACGAAGAGGGGGAACAAGTGAGGCATCCCGGGCGCCATAGGCATCAGATGTCACAGAAGGATTATCTTCTGTTCTATGTAGAACACCAACTGCATCTCGAAGACAATGCGGAGATAGATTCCGGCTTCTTGAACTAGGATGAAGTGTGCCTGTTGACAATTAGTAGTAATAAACCAGATGCGAACGCCTACCGCCGAACACTCCCTTTGGTTGGTGATCAGAGGATTAAGCCGAGTACATAAAGTTTCGCTCGCAAGTACACAGTACAACTCTTACTAATCAGCATTGGGATACATTGTAAGCTTATTCGTACTTACGCTCTGATCGATCGGGCTGTGATGCGCTTCAGTCACTTCCGAAATTTATGCGTGATGGACTTTAAGTTTCGTGCAGCAAAGAGGAAGTCAGTCATACATCATATAATATCTGTAGACTTCTGTGTGAATGGACCTTGTTTCCAAAAGGATGTCGACCAGTAGCTTCTCAAGCAGCCTATGTAGGCTTCAGGATAAGCGGTTGTCAAAGGAGAGGCTATGAGGTTGCGTTGACTGCGACGCGGCTTGTATAGAAAGACGGGGAAGACCAGCCAATACAATGGAGTCGACATATGGAGTAATGCGGTTATGGAGGGTAGGTTTTACGAGACTCTTCACCGAAGCAGCCCGGGAATCGACACAGCTCGCGGGCCTCAAAGTTGGTGAGTCCAGGTAGGTCCAAATATGGGTGGCCGAAAGGTAAACCTATAAATGGAAGTATGTACCGGCCCGCAAATAAGCTCGATAAGGAAGTATACCGGGTAGACCAGGGTAGACCACTGCAGCGTATGCCGGGCAGTCTGGTTATCGCGAGCGAGTTTGTGGCGTTCGGCTAACTCAAAAGTATAACAAGTCAAATCTCATTTACTTTGCGCAGTGATGAATGAAGAGGACTGATATTGAGCGGGGCAACACTGCTACCGCCTATCTGTGTAAACCTCATTTAGTCCGTATATTTGGAAAAGATCTATCGTGTGTCCTACTGCCCCACGAACGCCTATACTGGGAATGGAGACGGATTTGGTGGGAAATCGCTTTCACGTCCATTGCACAAACTAGATTTTAGATCGTGGTTGAATATTAGCATTGAGCGCGAGCAGTATTTCATATGAGAACATACGTCGGCCTTGGTGCCCGCGCCTTTTAACACATCTTCTGGCGCATCAGCAGGGCAACCTTGATGGGAGGAGAGTCGATCCCTCAGGAAGCTAGGAGGCTTTTAGCGTCGGCCGTTAGTGCGAAATGTCGAGCACGCTGATCAAAAGAAGCACGCCCTACCATATGGGCTGCAAGACATTCATCACAATCTAGCGAGCAGCAAGTGATGCGAAAAGGACCGGACTCAGAATTGTGCTTACGCTGATGTATTTGTCGTCGAATGACTGAGTTACGCATAGCAACGCATGGTACATTCGGATTGAGGATGACAAAGGGCCAATCCGACGTCTATTCAATGGTCGAAACTACCTGTTTATGTTCAACGCAATTAGCGTCAATCAACATCATCGGCCTCATTCTCTTCCAACTCGTACTGCCAACTTGTCCGCGGTGATAGTAATCAACAGTATTCAATCGCGGCAGTGGCGTTGAATTGTTGGCAATCAACGCTACCTGACAGAAGCCAGCATGTCGTCATGAGTTCCAGATCCATACCTTGAAACGCCTTTCTACCAGAGCGGGATCTCAAGTGCAGGTTCACTCGAGCATGCAATCACAGTGCCCCCTCCTCCCATCTTTCTTCGACGTCACGTGTCAGATAAGACATATCTTCTGCATCTGCGACTTTTTGGACAGAGGGACCAGGGCCAAGAAGCAAAGAACCAGATGATCAGCTGGTAACGCGGAGGATCGACCCTTGCGCTAAAGCTTCGTTGAGCACATTGCATCGACCGCCGCAGTCAGTTTATTTGGCGAACACGGAGGCAGATCCCGGTCCAGGCACGCAAATAAATACTGATCGATATGTGGCCGCCTCTTCGTCAACAGATCATCGAATATTCGAGGCTCTTGCAATAGGAATTCTGACGACTGGAATCTTTGTACTTGAATGAGCCAAACGAATCGAAGGAAGGAGAGTCTGGCCGGCATTGCAATTTACCTAAGGTATAACGTTATTACTTTAGAGAAGGTTTTGACAGATCGGCTCTTGCAACTACAAGTCAATCAATATCAAGGCATGTTTGTAGCTGAGCAGATACGTACTTTTTTTCGTATGACGGGCGCCTGCACAGTGAGAATTGCAAATTTTCTAGGAAAATGAAATGTGCGCGTTCCGATCTTTAATGTTGTCCCTTGAGACCTCGGTGATACGACGAGTGGACGTAGGGTGGTAGTGACTTCAATATCTGAAAACATTGATGTGTCGATTCAGGACAAAACCTGAGGATTTGTTTCCGAGGCTGAGTATGCGGAGCAGTTCGGCGTCCCGTTTCTTTCCACGACCAGACAGCGAGCACACAGCATAATGACAGCTAAATCATCACAAGTATTCAAAACCAGATCCACATCGCAGGCAGCGTGTAAAAATGTAGCACGATGACTGAGCTCGTGAGTAGACGGTCAGAGGAGGTAACCGAGCCTGCCTCCGAGTCGGCCGCTGTAAATCCGGATACACCGAACATAATCGAGCCGACGCTTGTTGAGCTGGTGATCAAGCAGATAGACCAGCTCAGGAACCGTATATCGAGCAATTCGACAGACAAGAGCTGGAAGGTGTATTCGGCATAGGATTTGATTTATCTCCGCCGTCCGTTTTCCTCCTTCGGTCGACGTTGTGTAGGAGCCTTTTCAGATAGGAGCGCAGGGTCGATGTTAATTGAATAATGATGTGTGCCGGGTCAATCAGCATAAGTGCGCGGACCGTATATGTCCGAGCGATGGTTTCGTATAAACCTGAAGCACTGTAAATGGCATGGTTTTAAAGCGAAAGCGCCGAGAGCTAGGTCCAGCTCCTGACAAGTGCCAGCTTGGTTAGCTCCATGTGTGTTTCTGAATAGCGTACGTTCTGTGCGTAAACAGCGGCCGTATTAAGAAGTCAGAGCATGTCAAAGACTCAGTGACCATCTACAGTTTGCTCTTGTGCCTGAGTACTTCGGGTGAAGACTCCTTCAACCCCGTTTATTCGTTCCGAGGCTGTCTTCCAATAACGACGGGAACTTGGCGGCTGTATTATGAGCTACCAAGGAGATAGGTGGGCCCTGTGCCACGCACCAATTGCAACGATTCTCGAAAAGAAACGGTGAGGTTAAACGATGGGAGGACCAGGATAGGACTAACTTCTCGCGACCAGCTAATGAGAGTACAATGATGGACTCGGAAACACAGGATAATTGAGGTTTGAGGTTCAATTCATGGCTTCCGCCGGTCCGCGACAACTGCATTTTTTTCATTTTCCTTTGTTTGAACCTAAGCGTCCTTCTGCAACATGAATTCAATTCTTCGATAAGGTAGTCTGTGATGCTGTTGTCGAATATTATTAAACAACTGTACGTAGCTTTGAAGGAGGTTACAAATCGTGTATTGTTCCCTGCGTTTCCTTCCTGTATTTCCTGTGAGTGGAGACAATTTTCCCTCCGTACATGATGCGCCCCAGAACTTGCTGTCGCTGTAAAAGTCCCAATTGTCTTCGACCTGCACCACGGAGACTGACGACCAGAGAAGCTGGCCCCAGACTATACAGTAGATATACACAATGATCGAAGTTTGTTCAATGGCACCGAATCCTGTGTTGCGGGCTGCCTTCGCGGAACCGTCGTAACGGAGGCTTTAATAAAGCCTCATTGATTGGTACCTTAAAAGCGTCCACACAAACAAACGACACGGAAGCGAGAAGTACCTAGATGTAGTGTGGAGGAAGGCGCTTCCAAAGCTACTTTGACCGCATCCGACGGCCCAGAAATCCCCAAAGAGATGCTTAGGGAAACAAGTGCCCCACGACGGCAAGGGATGAGAGAAATGCCAGCTCCCTCTCCCCCCTCTAGGGCGGTCCGCTTAGTGTCAATCAGGTCGCATCGTTCGAGGCTTCCAGCACAGGTGCGCTACTGGCACCGCGGCTTCGAATCTTCGAGACTCGAGGAAGACTTGGCTAAAATATTAGCTCGGCATTGCCCGCATAAGGCCAGCTTCTCGTCTAGTTATCCATAATGGACGTGGGTCTACCATATAGGCCATAGATGGTCGTTACAGCCGCGAAGGTGAGTCTGGGATGGATGCCAAGAGTTCGGGGGCGAGCTATTGATAGAAATGAGCGTGCTGGAGACTTTGAGATTAGGCCCCGCGGATTTGGAGAATCGACGCCAAGGCATGTAATTACTTCTCCAATCGCATATGAATGCCAAGAAGTGTGAAGAAGCAGAGTCGGAGAGTCAGACATGCTGGAGACTTTGAGACTCTACGTTCCGGGACGTCAGAGGCAAGGGCCCCTGCGCATTCGATATCCCTAGATGCTAAAGGACGAATTTAAGATCCTCGGAATACCCACTGCGGCGTATCAAAGAAATTAACTCACGTACGTAGGGAGAATAACGGACTGGAACTTGACATATTTGTGCACGATGGGGTACCCGGCAGGTTCGGCTGACCTCCGTTCACATGCTTTTGTAGGAATTGTTTACGATTCTCAACAGATGTTTACGCCTGTCATCTAGGATCGGTTCAGAAACTAGGCACTCCTATTTACCGTTGTTAACGTGGGGGGGGGGGGGGGGGGGGGCACTAACCGAATACTTTGTTTGTGCCCATTCTTTTTGATAAGCAATGCTGAGCTCCAAGGCTTAGCAATACAAGCCACGAGTTGACTGTGACGCTGACAACCGTGCTGCGTGCGAGACTCCTCGTAAGGGCGATGAGAACATCCAATGTACACATGCACCCGTGTTCACCTAGAAGAGAGCATACTAATATCTTTTGAAAAGTTGATTGCATGTCCTGATTCTGAATATAGCGTATTTAATGCCGGAAGAAAAGTGCATAGCGCCAATATCTGTTAAATTGTAAGCCATCTGCAATACACAAGCATGAACGTTCAGCTCAGGACTCACATTATAGCCAACTCTTTTCAGATTTCAGCAAATTTCAATGGAAACCGAATAGACCTCTGACACCATCTATTGTATTCCGTCAAGGAGGTTCAAGCCTGCCAAGAATATGTAGATATGAAAGCTCGCAGAACTGAGCTTTCGAAGCAGGATGCAGGATGCAGATTGAGTGAGCTGTCGCAATGAGTTATCGATTGTAAGTAGTGCCTTCGAAATAAGGATTGGGAAGTGGTGCGCTGAACACGCGCGGCGTATGCAAACACAGGTAAGAGACCAAGAGGGAGGTCCTGACCCGCTTTCCGTAGCCTTAAGGCTGGAAATTAATGCATGATTACCTCCGCTTCATTAAACGCAATGTGGTTCCCCGAGGAAGCACTAGGTGATGGTAGCAAGAGAGAAGCAAGATGCATGAACATTCGAGTTCCTTGTTTGGTCTCGACAACCATACAGCGAACCTCGTCCATCCACTGCTGTTCCGAGTCTCATTATGTCTTCTCGATGATAAGAGTAGCCGACGAGCACTCGAACTGAAACCTCGAGGCCCTAAACAGAGCGGAAGCCAAGGCCAAGAATATCTAGAAATGAGATATCGTCTGTCTGCATGACAAGAGGACACGTAGATTGCAACCCGAGAAGCGCTCCCTTGAGCTGGAGCATATCGAATTTGTAGTCACGCATACTGAACTGCTCGACGTCGTTCCTGCGACAACGACTCCGATCTGTAAGGAGTTCATAACTCTTCTGAACGATATAATCCTCGTCGAATGTTGTTCCCGCTTTCAATATTAGAAGTGGTACGTGGTGCGAAGTGCTATTAGTAGAATATGCCGTAATTGGATTGGATAGGGTTATTCGATCGACCAGCAAAGAACGAGGAAGAGTGAGTGGCACGCAATCTGACCGTCTTGCTGCCCGTCGTTATCGGTGTTCGACCTTCGGCACTACTCCGCAAAAAAGGGCGACATATACCCCCGTCCAGCTTCGCTGTCGATAGAACCTCATTCACGTCAATGCCTCGAAGTCGAAGTAAACGAAAGGGTGTGCGATCTCGGCTTGGAAAGGGCACGAAGAGATAATATCGGCCAGAGAACGGTGGTTCTAAGAGATTGTTAACCGCGCGAAGTCGATGCTGTTCCTGTGTTGCTATAGATCTTCATTACTGTTCTCCGTGTACAAATTTCATGTTGAAAATTTGTGCTTGAGAAGAATCATCGCAACGAAGCGTCGCATAAAATAGTCCTGATGGCAGCATAGTCGTGTCTCCTATCAACCTGATAGAGCCCAAGAAGAGCCAGACGATGAACTGCACTCCGATGAGATTAAAGAAGTAATCATAAGATCACTGTCGTCCATTCGTAAGATGCATTGGAGACAAAACGTTCATCCGAAGCAACTTCGAGCGTCTGGCTTTTTAAGTTCCGTGACTAATCTACGTGTAAGAATCGAATTGATTTGAATAGCTAGGACACTCACCGACGGGGTTTCCTTCTTGGCTTGTCACAGAACTCAAAGAAACCGGCCTTTGACGGTCATGAAAAGAGTAATTGGAGGCAGAATAGTGTCAATCGTGGTGATTTGCTGCCATAAAAGATGCTATCCTCGCGGAAGACTTCGACTCAGACGTACAAGCCCCGTTCGGACATATTGAGGGTGCAATTGAGGTGATAGAGTACCAGAGATATACGAAAGACTTCTGCAATCGAAGTGGCACGATGCTGATTGCTTACAACGTTTGAGGATGAAGATCTTTCTCTCTTGTAACTTGCAGTGAGAAGAGCGCCATGCATCTACAGTAATTGAACTGCCATCGGCCTGGGCCCTCTTTAGCATGAAGTGCCAATGCTGTGACTGATCATCCGCAAGACTCGGACCAATGGGACAGTCGTAATCCTTCCTACGACCGCCATGATTGGATTAAATGTGCTTATCTTGACGAAGGGCACCCGTTGGTGCTTTCAAATTGACTTTTGTTATGTTCAGCAGCAGCACTTTCGGAGGTAGTCGAATAATCCCTTCCCTAAGTCTTCCGAATCGTCCGCTTCCTGTTACTGACAGTGATGTCTGGTGCGATAGGCATGCCTACTTTATCCTCTATAGTTTAGCCAAAGACATTCTAATCTTGCACAAAATGTTTTGTGCCGGATGCTGGATGGAGACTCGGAGCTCGATGTCGGCCATGGTGAAAAGTACGGTTGGACGGATGAGATTTTCGCGCAAGCCAATGGAGGGAGGATGCGGGAATTGACGAAGTTCGGAAAGCTGAAAATATTTGATTGGCTGAAGTGTCCGCGAGAAATTTCCTGTTTGGACCAATCCGGAAGATCACCCGAGGTTTCGCACGCAAGCCAATTGAAAGTCCCGTCGCATTCCGAGTCTCGAGACGACGCCCGTATTGGAATCGGAGAGGACCTGGTAATAACTTGAGTTGTAAGCAGAATATCACGCAAAAGTGAAGGGCTTGGCAAAAGAAAACGTTAACGATGAGCTTCGACACGAACTACAACCATCTACTCTCGCTGTGACAGACCCAGTGTTCTGCTGCAGGCATTTTTCAAGCACGGAAAGTCTCGGGAAATCTGCTTAACAAGCATTGGGAACATACTATGACAAGGAGAGGACATACCTTCTAAAGATACCGCAAGATCTCTGTCCAGTCCGACCAAACCCGTTCAATCTGCGTCTCCGACGAATGGAACAACAGTAACCCAACTTCAATGGCCCCCAAGCAATATATGGCCGTGGAAGAACGGGTTAGCTTTCCGGTATGGGTGTACTGGACATGTGGTGTGCTATGATGAATGAACCAGAATTTGGTGAGCTTTTCTCAAGCATGCGACTCTGTACCAACAAAGTAACAAGACTGTAATTGCAATCGTCAACTCAGACCCTTGAACACCCAGGCCGGCAACCTAGGAATGAATTGGGCGCGAGAGCGTGTACTTTAGCGTGGGGAGCGGTGCTCAACAGTTGTTCCGCTCCGTGGAGATCAGCTGGACTCAGCGCTGAGGCTAGCGTTTACAACAATATGGTGACACACTCGAAACAAAACCCGGGACGACTAGGAATGTCGAGAAAAAAATGTTTGGCAAATCGAGAACTGCATGAACCAACTTCGCGATTAGAGAGGAAGAAGGCTCGGGTTCTGGTCTTCGGAGGGACACAGGATGACCGCAGTACACCGCACTAACCGTGTACAGCCCGGAACGCAAACTCGGAGGTGGTCGTATTAAGTCACGTGTTGTGACGTCTATAAGTATATGACAGTTAAGCAGCTGGATTGAGCAACCATCCGCACGGCATACAAGCTCCTGCGAGTCAGCTGCTCTACCTCTTCCCACCTCTACCCATTCTCAACTCAATCATTCCAAGACCATGTCTGCTTTACGGCTCAATCATCTCCTCAGAGCATATAAAGGAGCTCCTGCATCCCACCTTTCCAGGTCTCACTTCCACTCCTCTGCTCGCTCAAACATGAAGGTACGCTGCCACTCACTATTCTTCTCGAGATCGCACAGAGAGCTAACTGCGGCTGCTAGGTTCTTGCTGTTCTCTATGATGGTCACCAGGCTGCGCGCGAGGAGCCACGTCTGCTCGGCACGACAGAGAATAAGGTATGTGCTTCTTGACCTGATACGTCGTGCTTGCAATATTCTTACGGCCCGCAATTAGCTTGGAATTGAGAAGTGGTTGAATGATCAAGGGCACGAGCTCATCGTACGTACATTCATCGCTTTCCGTACTGTTCAGTGGAGCTCATTCTTACTGTGGTTGATAGGTGACCAGCGACAAGGAGGGCCCTGAGAGCGCGTTCCAGAAGCACATTGTCGATGTAAGTCCGATCCTGCCATCCTTGGGAGACTTAGGCACTGATGCCCTCCGCTTCCGCTCTAAATTTACTTGATTTACTCACCGCTTTTCTCTAATTGTACAGGCGGAAGTCCTTATTACCACGCCCTTCCACCCGGGTTACCTGACTCGTGAGTTGGTTGAGAAGGTATGTGCTTATTTCCTCAATGATGCCAAGACACTACGGATTAACTTAACGCTTTGTTCCGTTTCCCTTGTACGTGTAGGCAAAGAACCTCAAGATTTGTGTTACCGC
The DNA here is from genome assembly GCA_910574555.1 of Trichaptum abietinum. Classification (NCBI taxonomy): domain Eukaryota; kingdom Fungi; phylum Basidiomycota; class Agaricomycetes; order Hymenochaetales; family Trichaptaceae; genus Trichaptum; species Trichaptum abietinum. The sequence goes on along the minus strand of CAJTBE010000005.1, from coordinate 2,098,420 downwards.
TGGTGTTGGTTCAGATCATATTGACCTGAATGCTGCCGTCGAGAAAGGGATTGAAGTCCTTGAAGTCACCGGATCAAATGTCGTCTCCGTAGCGGAGCACGTCGTAATGTCCATCTTGCTTCTCGTCCGGAACTTCACCCCTGCGCACGAGGTATGTTGCAATCATTCTTTGTATAGAGTTATTAACTCAAACATGTACGCCACCTGACCTATAGATGATTGAACGTGGAGACTGGCAAGTCTCAGATATTGCTCGTAATGCATTTGATCTGGAGGGTAAGGTTGTCGGAACCATCGGTGCCGGCCGTATTGGTTACCGTGTCCTTCAACGCCTCCTTCCCTTCAATTGCAAGGAGCTTTTATACTACGACTATGCTCCTTTACCCGAAGGTCCGTCTTACTGCACTTAACTTACACATTCCCACTAATGGTCTGTTGATACCAGAGGCATCAAAAGCCGTCAACGCACGTCGGGTTGAGGACCTGAAGGACTTCGTCTCCCAATGCGACGTCGTGACCGTCAACGCCCCCCTGCACGAAGGTACTCGGGGACTCGTGAATGCCGACCTGCTCAAGCACTTCAAGAAGGGTGCATGGCTCGTGAACACCGCCCGTGGTGCGATCTGTGACAAGGACGCCGTTGCTGCGTCTATCAAGGCTGGCCATCTCAACGGCTATGCGGGTGATGTGTGGAACGTCCAACCGGCACCCAAGGACCACCCGTGGCGCACGATGAAGAACCCACTCGGCGGTGGCAATGGCATGGTACCGCATTACTCCGGTACTACCCTCGACGCGCAGCTTCGCTATGCCAATGGCACCAAGCAGATTTTGGAGAACTACTTCAACAACAAGCCTCAGGAGCCTGCAAACGTCATCATTGGAAAGGGTATGCAAAGATTTCTGACATCCTTCACGATCTTGAAACTGACCCTTTGTCTCTTTTTACTCAGCTGGCTACGAGACCAAAGCTTGTAAGTCTCAATTATCATGAATCTGTACTGAATTGCGATGACTCATTGTCTTTTCCTACTTAGATGGCCAGCGCTCCAAGTAAAAGGATGCGACTATCAATGGAGGAATTATACTTACGTCTGTGTATTATCTATTGTCAATAGCTATTATGCCTGTATCCACTTGAATCGATGCATTGATTTGGTTGATTATTTCGTTCAAACATCATAGTCATCTCGTTTCATGAAATCAACAAATACATGGCTTAAAAATACAATACAACATTGATCAACATCATAAGAAGCACATAATGATAAATGTAACTATGGGAGAAATAGAAGCAGATATGCATATGAACAAGGTAGGAAAGAGGAAGGCATTTCTAAGAGGAAGTACGGCGTGCGTGAAACAGTCAATCAACTTCAACCTTTTCGATCATATCGATCAAAGCTTTTTCAATCTTGTTGGCGTTCCGAACATAGATGGAGCCTTCCTGGTTGTAGTTTCGGCAATTACGAAATACCAATTTCGCATCTGCGACGAAAGCATCCATGCTCTGATATTGACTTGTCTCAAGCTTGTGCTCCATTGTGCTGAAGTCTATTAGCAAAACAAAATCATGATGAGGAGTAAAGTGTATCAGTTCAAACAGGACGACGTACCCATAGGTTGCTTGATAACATTATAGTAATCAGCAACTTCGTCTCCATTCACTGGTTGGAGGAATGCCCAGGCAAGTGGATGCGCCTGTAACTCGGCGAGGATGCGGCGCATCGCTGTATATTGTGGACTTTTCGATAGCGAGCGCGCCGAAACCTGATGCATATCCGGCGTCCAGCCTGTCTCTCCTGCACAGTAAAGGCAGAATCAACAAAACTATTCACAAAATTATACAAGGCCAAGGGAGGTCATACTCAGGCCAGGGACATCTTTGGGATCTACCGTCACGCCAGTCGGCATGCCCTCCTGAAACTGGGGCAGACCCGAGTGCACAACATGGCTCTTGCTCATCTGCCGGATCTTGGTCAATATCGCTTCCCTCTGCTGTGCAATAAGTTCTGGAGCATGCAGATAATCCACTTTCGGCAGCATCTTGCATTCCATGATCGTTCCACCCTCGTAGTCCTTGATGTATCCGGCCCACACGCTTCGATCTAGCGTGATATCCTTCGAAAACCCCTGCTTGCGGAAATAGCCTACGGCATAGTTGTCGGCGTATGTAAGGAAGTGCATCATATCTGGGTACGTTTTTCGAATGTGCGCCTTGAAGTTGTTCATCAGCATCCCACCATATCCCTACGGATACCAAAGGAAACAAAAGAGCTATAAGGAGGCAAATTCAAGTGTGGATTGTTGACTATCTTTTGACGGACCTTGACCTGATCAACAGATGCTGTTGCGAAGAATACGATCTCCGCAAACCCTCTTTGGGGGAACGGCCGGTAGCAAATGCCGCCCACGACTTTGTATCCATGTTTGACAATCGCTAACGCTTTCGAGTTGGAATCATAAACAAGCCGTGCAATGTACTCGCGAGGCATTTTGGGTAGTTGCTTCTGAAATAATGTTTTCAATCCGGTGAGAATTATCAATGACCTTGGCGTCTTGTCATTCTCAACTGCCGTGACTTGTATGAGGCCCTGTCGCATTTCCACATAAACTGCCTTCTCGGGTCTAGCAACAGTCTAAGAAGACTTCTTGTCAGAAATATATTGAGGGTGCAACGAGACACTCACAGGCGTCGGTGCTGTCATTCCTGTATCGACAGTGACTCCAGTAGCTAGACGTGTTAACTGCCTATCGTCAAGCCTATCCTCCATTTTCACCTTGGCATCATGGGATTTTCCTCCATTTAAACGTCCGTTCATCTTTGCAGCCCCATCTAAAGCAGAATGGGGCTGCTCAGAAGGTAGTGAAGTGTGAGAAACACCCTTCTTTCCACTCGTCTTCTTTCCGCCACGCCTAGCGCGCATTCCGTTCATAGAGCCGTTGGTGGACACAGGCACCCTCGCGCGCGCAGCTAAGGGCTGGTCCTCGTCGTCTTCGTCCTCGTCTTCAGCTTCGCTAAGAGAAGAATCTGTCTGAGAGGTACGTCGACGTTTCGGAGGAGGAGGAGGAGGAATATCGCTCAGTGAAGAGTCAGGGGACAGGAGGTGCTTGGATGGAGAGGGAGGCTCTGTGGTCATGCGAGAGAGGTCAAAACAAAGAAACATCGTAGATGGAAGTACAAGACAAAGGATCCAGGGACTTGCCTGGGGGAGAAGGTGGACTATCAGAAAATGGGCTCGACACGTGCCCCGGTAGTTGCATCTGCTGCCGTAGTGATTCGACATCTTCATTCTTGAAATCAAAGTCCAGAAGCTTCCCCTCATCCTTAAGGCAGGGTGTAAGCTTTGCTACTAATTCAGAAGGAGCGTTGAATCACCGCACCTGTGAAATGATATGAAAAGCACTAGTCAGAACAAAACGTGGATTGGCGCCCACAGCTGTGAAGCGACCAAACGCACCGTTAATAGTTCGTCTAATCGGATGGCTACACGCCCTCGACGAGCATACTCATCCTTGCCTATTCGTTGCTCGTCTGCGCCATGTTCTTTCACGTCGTGACCACAAGCACAAGTCCGGAGATACTGAGAGGAGCTATCTTCATCATCAGACCCATATTGCGTGAGTTCTCCCAGGGAAGATTCTTCAGATGTATCCAATACAACTGCAGTTCCACGAGGGGGATGAAGACCAGTGCAGTCGTCACAGCTTGTGCAATGCGAATGCCTGGCTATTTTCAAGGCAAGTGCAGGTTTACTGAGCTTCGAGCGTTCATAACCTGCAGGATAGAGGACGGGCATAGCAGTGCGCGAAGAGTGACTGGGCGCTGTCGAAGCCGCTGGAAGATGATGATGAACCCAACAAGCTTTAGATAGGCGCCCGTAAGTAACTCTTTCGCGCCTTCAAGCTCTTTCCGTTTCCGGACATGTGATGGGGACACAGAGGTTTAGAAAACTATGGTAAGTATTATGTACTCTTTAAGACCTAACATAACATAAACTAGACTATACATAACATTTATATGCTGATCAAACGGTAGATAGGACAAGTTCATGCATCTAATGCTGGTTTACAAGTTTTTCCAAGTCATATCCGCCAGCTATCTGGAATTCGGAAGTTCCAGTCGACATCATCACTCCGCCTTTCTTAATGAGCCGACCTTGCTTCCTAACAACGTCCTGCATACGGCTTTCCGCACTTGCATCGTGCTCTAAATTGCGACCGGATTTATGTGACCCCCTCGACGCTTTGTCGCCGGCAGGGCGCGCCTTCCCGGACCCAGATCTCTTCCCTTGGCCAGTCTTTTGTGACATATTGCCGGGTGCTTCTCGGAGTGCGAAGGCCTTCGCCAAGTGCCCGATGTGAAGGTTGCGAATGTGAAACATGTGCTTCTCGTCTGAGGGATGCGTCGCATATGCTCGGACGTGTGACCGAAACGCCTTCCGCGCAAGTTCTCCATTCTGTAAAGTACCAAATTAGCTGGTCAGTCAAGTAAAAGAATAAACGAAATACCTCTTTTTTCTTAAGAACCCACCGCTCGAAAGAGAGTTGTACTTGTGTAGCCCTCTCTTCGAACTCATTGCTCTTCCCGCCAAAACCGCTTTGCAGTACGGACTCAACAGAAGTTTGCACAAGACTAGCCTTCTTTTCTAGAGAGGATTTATTTTGAATTCGTTCGTTGATCCAGGGAACCCATTCTTGTTCGCTTGGACTAATGAAGCTCCAAGCCTCTCCACCTTTACCCACACGGGCTGTACGACCAACACGGTGCACATATTCTGTTGCTCCACCTTCGGTAGGAAGGTCGTATTGGACGACTGCTCGGACCAGAGGAAGGTCAAGACCACGGGAGGCCACAGAGGTACATAGTAGAATTGACGACACAGGAGAATCGCTGTTGTCTTTCGGAGATTTAGAGAAGCCCCTTAAGGACACAAGCCGGGTTTGCATAGGAAGGGATCCGTGGAGGCGGTATATGGAGGTATCTGGCAGCAACGGCGATGTCAATGAAACCTTCTCGGGTTTCGGTCTCTCCGGTGCGGCATCTTCATCTCCCTCGCTCTCCTCATCTTCAGAGTCATGTTCCGAAGCTTCGTCCTCAGAGGAGTCTATGGCTGAGCTACCGAGGAGTTTCCAATGGTAATCAACTGAGTCTGTGCAGCTGAGAAAGACGATGATCTTTGTGCCTTTCCGATTTTGTGTTGTAGCCAATAGGGAGCGGAGTAGTGCTACGAGAGCCACAAGCCTCAGTTTTAGTGGCACGACCACGTACTTTTGAAGAAGTTGTGAGGGAGGAGTGAATTTCTCCATCGCCATAGGAGTCGCAACATCCGTACTGGCAGCAAGATTGCTTGTTGATACGACTTGAACGTCATCCTTTTCCAAGGGCTTCACCACAACGGGGTTTACCAAAGCTGTCCCTGCTAAAAGCTGAACATCCTCCCTAATTGTCGCAGAACATAATACCGTCCGTCGCCGACATTCCCAATCCCATCCACCAACCTCCATACTCTTTCCTTCCTCAACTGCTTGAACGGCAAGTTTCCTGCGGCCGTCCAAAGCCTGGATAATTCCCTTAATTGATTCCTCGAAACCGAGCTCCATTAGCCTATCTGCCTCATCTAAGACAAGCCATCGGCATTTGCCAACATTGAATGATGCAGTATTCTGAAGGTGGTCGAGCAAACGTCCAGGCGTCGACACAAGGATCGGAAGTCCCTTGCGTAAGCGAGCCTTTTCGTGAGTCCGCGTCGTCCCGCCTATCAAAAGCCCAGATACAAGCCACCGTGTCATTAACCCAGTCGAGTTCGATTCGTCCTCACCATCTTCGTCTGGAGGTCGTAGCCTCAGGGTCAGGAGTGCCTCAAGGACATCCGATATTTGCTTTGCAAGTTCTCTTGTCGGAGCGATGATTATCGCAAGTGTCCCGATTGACCGGTCTATGTATGATTGAGAGCTGAGGGGGAGGAGGTCGTTGAGGATAGGAAGTAGATAGGAAAGTGTCTTTCCGGAACCTGTCTGGCTTTGTATGAAGACATCACGCTCGGGCTGGTCACTTGGGGATATCATAAGAGCTGGTAGAGCTTCTCTCTGAATTGATGTAGGTTTAGAGACATTCATCTTCGTCTCCAGATGCCGGGCAATGAGAGGATCTAATCCTAATCCCAAGAAAGTCGATTTGTCCATTAAAGGTGCATTGCTTGGTTGCGCAGCTCTTCTTGGTAGTAATTGGGGATCGGATATGCTTATTGACGGATTGGAAGTAAAAAGGGAAGAGATAACTTGTGGATTTCGCTGAGGGGCAGTAGGTTTGGAGGACTTGTCGCTGGCGTGCGGCCGAGAGTCCTGGGTTTGTTGGCGCGTCTCTAGACGAACTTTCTTCACTGGACGAGGGCTATCTTCCAATGTCGTAGAGTCTTGATTCACTACTTGTGAGCTGCTGTTCGTGCCCTTTCTCTTTGACACACGCTTAGCCTTCACTCTGTGTAAGGAGTTTCGGTCTGAATATGTATGTGTCCTGATGGTTAAGATTGTACGCACCTATCAGTCCACCTCCCGCCCTTTAGATTTGATGCCCTTCGAGTAGCTTTTGCGGGTGCCTCTGCTAGATTTAATACAATTCCGTCGTCCATGGTTTCGAGATGGTGCAGAAGGTATTGAGATGAGTCTCAAGATCCTAAAAATAACATCATAAATTTCTGAAGCTGACGGCAAATGCCGCTGGTGAACCTGGTTGCATCTAACTTGAAGTCCACGTCGGCCACGTCGCAACTCTTTCTAACACTTCATCCTTTTCTTCAAACCATCGAGCTGAGCATGTACACAAAGCTCATTTTCTCTCTAGCCGTCATCACCGTAGCTGCGCTTTTCAGCGCGGGGTCGGCTGAGGCTGTCAAGGGACCGAAGATCACCCACAAGGTCTACTTTGACATCAAGCATGGAGACAAGGACCTAGGACGCAGTGCGTTTTTACAGTTCTCTTTGGACTTTTTCTGTGCTGATTTATGACTGTCCTAAGTCACAATGGGTCTTTTTGGAGGCGTATGTCTTTCATGATGGCCATTCATGAGCGAGAGAGACTGACTGCCGTGTTACTTATCTAAAGACTGTTCCTAAGACCGTAGAGAACTTCCGTGCTCTTTCGACCGGTGTGAAAAAAGATGGTACCCCGCTCCCGGAGGGCATGGGATACAAGGGCTCGAAGTTCCATCGCGTTATTAAGGACTTCATGTATGTTATACTAGCTTCGGTCAATATCGAGAGATACTAATTCTTTCGAATGCAGGATTCAGGGTGGCGACTTCAGTATGCCTTACTTTACTCTATTTATGCCACAGAACTGACAGCTGAGTAACATTTTCTAGCCAGGGGTGACGGTACTGGTGGAAAGTCGATCTACGGTGACCGCTTTGCAGATGAGAACTTGTACGTCTGATGATATAGCATGATGTAAGATCATGTAAAGCTTACACGCGTATTATGCATTAGCAAACTCAAGCACACCACTCCCGGTATGCTTTCGATGGCGAACGCTGGCAAGGACACCAATGGTGCGTTTCGTTACGACTCTTGTGAATGTGCACTGACTAGCTGATGATTGATTAGGTTCTCAATTTGTACGATCCTAACCTTTTTTTTTTAAAAAAAAATGGCATTGATAACAAAGCATTCATTTTATGCAGTTCATCACGACTGTTGTCACTAGCTGGCTTGATGGACGTCATGTAAGCCTTTTTGTCTTTGTCTGTTGCCTTTCTTTCTTACATTTTTGGATAGGTTGTGTTCGGAAAGGTCGTCGACGGCATGGATATTGTCAGCGTTATTGGTGTGTACCAATACTCTCGAAAGCCGGATTTTAACTCATTCCCTAATAGAAAATGTCGCCAAGGGATCCGGTGATCGCCCTTCTGAGGATGTTGTCATTGTCGACTGCGGCGAGTTGGAGATCGAACTCGAGGTCGACGAGAACGGCAAACAGGTGCCCATTCACGCTGAGCTCTAAGTAGTCTCAGTCGCATTTTGTATGAAAAAGTCGCATACCGACAAAATGAAAATTTAGGATGTGGACCTACCTACGACAGACAATAAGGAAGCAAGTACAGAAGAGCCGATGTTTGGTGTCGCGACCACTATGCCTAATGTTGATGTTTCTTCGACCCAGACAGCGCCTGCTAACGTCCCGGAAGAGACAGCAATCGAAGATGAAAGTCAAGAATACAGTCAAATCTCTTCGCCTACGCGCTATGCATTCCTTGGTTTAATTTTCCTCGTCGTTCCTTCAATTGCCTTTGTATATCTAGGTGGTTTGCGCTGGGTGAAGCGCGTTCTGAGGGGGGGACAGGGACAATACACAAAGGTTAAGAGCGACGATCTTGAGAAATGAAGCACGCCTATGTCTAGACACCCATCCGCATGTAACATAGAACTATTCCTATCCATTCGTTTGTAACACTTTAAAGCAAGATAACAGGCACACTACGATAACACTCCGAGTATCAATACAACTATAAGTGAAGCAATATTTATGGGTATCGTTCCAGCTGCCGATGAACTTATTCCTGGTGCAGCTTCAGGGCTGGAAGTTTGTAGACTCAAAATTAAGGGCGCGGACAGAAGGATGAGGCACGAGAAGGACTTACGGTATGCCGTGGAGATCAGAATATGAAGCACAGGTGGTGTTCGGGTTCGCCTGCGTGGAAGAGAAACGCAAGATTAGTATTGCAAGCGGCACAATGCTTTTGACAGAGCGTTCGGCAGGGAATGGTGGTACGTACAAAGGGGTCGGAGGGGCAGCAGACGCTTTCTGGGCCTAAGTTTGTGGCTGCTCCGAAGTCTGAGATATTCGACGAACCCGCCCATGCGGTTTCGCAATCCACACTTTCGTAGCTGATGTTCCATACCCCAAAGTCCTGTGCCTTGGGTAAACACCGGAGATTCGGAGATGACTGGAGAAGAGGTGCTTACCGTATAGCCTGTATCCGACAGTCGAGTATGAGCATCTCGTTGGCCCCGGATAGATGGAGATAGGATTCAGACTCACCATACAGGCTCGGGTCGCTGGGAAAGAAATCTGACGGAATACTAGACGACGGCCAGGCAAGGTCGAAGTTCAGGTCATGACCGGCTCTGTCAATGTTTTCAGAATAGGCTCCTTCGCTAGGTATTTGGACGTACGTACTTATTTGGTTTGCCCTGCGTTGCAATGCACCAAGAACCAGACAATGGACACAAGTCCGTAACCTTCACCACCACACTCGTCGTTTCGTTCGGATAGAACGGCGGATCGGACAGGAAGGTGTTCAGCAAGGTGAGATTGAAGCATCTACCACAGCTGGGCCCGAACGCAGTGCTACTACCGAACGCCATTTGGCTCATAGCAGCGGTCGGAAAATGGGTGCTCGCTGGTACACATCCACATGCTGCGACAAAGTCCAAAGGCAAACTATAATGTGTCATAGATGCAAACCCTACATACTCGTCAATTACCAGTCGTCAACGTCGTGGTATCCATAATCCAAAGGTATACATACCATTTGCAGGGTATTCGATCCATTGAGCCTGAATGACAACCAGTACCAGCAAAGCAAGACCCAAGGATGTTAGAGGATGCATAGGCGTACAGAGCTCATTGGCGTAGAAAAATTATAACACAGTGGAAGAGACGCGCAAGCTGCGCTGCATGTTGGGCGTGAAAGGCACCGGTTGCGGGGAGATGAATCGACAGTGATGGCCGAAATTAACCTCGACGGTGATGCAAGATGGAGACCATAATAATAACTCAGTGGGATTTGTCTTTCCCATTTCCTCATAACATAAGAGCATACCACGCTCCACTGGGGATGCAGCGTGTATGAAGCATAAAATACACCCGGCAGACATGAGTTTCAGGTAAAATGAAAGCATGGTGCATGAACGAGTCATACTATAGCAATGACTATTGAAATCTAATAACAGTACAAGCTGAACCGGAAAAAACAACGATAACAGTTTCAACAGATCCTTAAAATATGTGTAATGCAGCTAATGCAACTTCCAAGCTCGAAAACAGGTTCGAAGCAAATAATACTATCCAATGTCATTGAGCATAAACCCGCGCGATGCTCTGCAATTCCTCATGCAACCGTTTATGTTGTGACTTCAGACTTTCTAGCTCTTCTGGCGAGAGCATGTCGACGTCCGCATCCGACTCGGCGCTCACGGAGCCCGAACGTCGGTGTAACATCGCGCTGATCTTCGCCTTCTGTGCGCAGAGCTTTTGGAAAACGTCGATATATGCGATATACGTGCTTGAGTACCGCGTGCGCAAGCTGTCATGGTCTGAGGGGCTCGGGGGAGGCTGTGGGGAGGCAGCGGGTCGTGTATGAGATGGCCGAGGACGAGCAGCGCTGATCGGAGGAGTCTGGGACGCATGAGGGCTATCGACCAAGGGCTTCCGCGAAATCTTCGACGCTATCTTTTTCAAAGGCTTCACGTCTTCCTCTTCCTCTGATGAGGAAGTATAATCAGGTGGAGGACGCTTCCTTGATGCCCCATTAGAGCCATTAGAGACACGAGCAGACCAATCTCGTTCTTGTTCATGTTCTTGTTCTCGCTCTCGGGCTCGGGCTCTACCGTTTCTCTCTCTATCTCGGTCTCTATCCCGAATCCGCTCTCGTTCCCTGTCCCTGTCGTGATCTCTTCCTTTGACCTTCGTTTTCAAGCTCTGGCTCGTTTCACGCGAAGATACAACAGAGACAACAGATGACTTTATCGTCGTTGCCTTCTTTGGTGGTGGTGGCGGCGGAGGTGAGAGCTCGCGCTTAACTCTCTTCAAGGGCGGTGTCGACTCTCTTTTCACTCTGACTGTCGACGGCGCTTTCACAGGAACGTCATCTTTAGGTCGTTTGGGCTTTACACTAGAGGTGGTGGCCATCGAAGACTTCTTCGGTTTCCGTTCCTCAATACCCCAGTCTGACGAGTCCGAATCGTCCGAATACTCAGGTTGCTTGCGCTTGGTACCTGCTTTCGACGATGTCGCTGCAGATGTGGCAGCATCCTTGGACCGTTTTCGATCGGCTCGTTCCCTCTCAATCCTCTCAGTCGCTTCAGCCCGTATCGCCGCCTCTTTTTTCTCGCGTACTCGCTCCTTACGCTGCGCCTCAAGCAATGCTTCTTCGCGTTCGACTTCCCGGTCTCGCTCACGCGCTTCCCTAATCTTTTCTCTCTTCAGCTCCCTCCTTCGTTCTCGTAGTTCATCCAAGTCCGACTCCCGTTCTCTTTCATGTTTCACAGCCCTTGCGCTCTCCAAGTCTGACTCCCTGTCGCGTTCCCGCTTCACAATATCTCGTTCTCGTTCTCGTTCTCGTTCCCTTTCTCTGGCCCGTAAACTTTCGCGATCCGACTCTCGTTCCTTCTCCTTTTCTTTCTTTAGAGCCTCTCGCTCCCTCTCTCTCGCAGCTCTTTCTCTAGCAACTGCGCTCGCGGGTGTCCCCGAAGGAGATGCAGCGGCAGGAATCGCCTTGGTTACTGTCACAACAGGTTTCTTCTCTACTGGTGCAGGAGGGGGGATCGGCGGAGCTGCCCTAGCCCGTTCGCTTGGTTCTGGTAAGGATCGCCTTGGACCGCGCGCATCGACAGGACCTGTGCGTTTAGGAGGAGGAAGGGAATTAGTAGAAGGGTGTGATGGTGAGGGTGTAGGTTGAGGTGTAGTAGGTCGAGCTGGGAGTTGGGGAGTGGCAGATGGCGGCGCTAGAGTTTGACGAGAGCCAGGTGGCCGTCGAGGCGCTGAAACAGCGGCCGGCAGACTGTTTACTGCTCGTGGAGGAGTATTCGATTGGGAAATCTCTCCTTCTTCTCGCTCTATATCCAACTCCGGTACTTTACCACTCCAGCCATTCGTACTAACGTTTGCAGAATTGCCAACTCCCGTTGTCCGCGCCAATGATGGAGGAGCTTGTATCGCGGGTCGTACTGCTTCTGACTTAGCCTTGATGTCCACGCCCTTTGCTTTCGACTTCGACTTTGCCTTTTCTTTCGCCGCAGCACTGGACGTCCCGTTCATCGCCCTCGCTTGCCCCGTAGCTGTCGAGCCGTTTGGACCTGAAGAGCCATTGGTCCGAAACTTGACATGATTCCACGCCGGGTCGGACTCGGGAATCTTCATGCTGCTGAGCCACGTTCGCGCCGTGCGCGCGACGGTTGTGCGGACGTTATCAGTGTAGTCTGGGTACGCATACGGTCGGACCTCCAGCCAGAATTTCTGTTTCAATTGCCATTTAGTATCTTGTGATGCAGATGATGTCCCCTTGCGTCCAGTTCGCACTTCTTCAGCAACCTTAGTGTGAGCTAGTTAGATACATCTTCGCTATGTAAGATATGTAAGCTACTCACCTCGTTTAAAATTTCAATAATTTTCCTCCGCACGTCCCAGTCCGTCTCTATCCCGCCCTACATTCTTTAATATATCGGGTGCAGTCGCCGTTCCGAGTGCTAAATAGTGTACCAATCTTTGACGTAGTTGCAAAACCTGCTCTTGTGAGAGTGACGAGGAGGAAGCAGCTGGCTGTTGAACTGAGGTATTAGTAGAAGGTGCTGTTACATTCTTCACAGTCATAACTTTTGTCGCAGTAGCTTTTGGCGGTGCCTTGCGCTTCACAGAAAGAGCCTTTCCTGTAGTTGTGAGGGGCTTGTCGAGCATGATCACCCGCCGCTCCGTCTTCTGCTTCGCAGCTGCGGCGGAGGCTTCCTGTATTTGTTTCGAAAGCTTTTCGGATAAGTCCCTTTCTACGTTAAATTTGCCAACGACATTTGCATTCAGCTTCAATGGCGCGTTTGGCCTCACAGCTGTGGTTGTGCGGATGAAGAGCTCATGGTTCTCTTTCTCCTTGTTAAATCGCATAGGGAAGAATGTTTCCTGGATATGAATACCCTGTAGTAGATGTCATTCAAGCATCTGTTGGACATTTACTGGGCCACATAATTAACGCACCGGTCTGTCCCCGAACTCAAACTCCATTCGATCTTCCATGGACAGATTCTGCAGGGCATCAAGAGTTTCCTCCGTCATTCGAACGATCATTGCAAGCTTTGGCTTCGTCGTCACTCCCTCGCCCGGGCGCGAGTGGCCCTGAAGAGAAATCGAACCAGTGGTGGGTAGAGGCATATTTCCGACCTTCTATCGACGAGGATGGTGACGGGCTCGTAAGCTTTGTATGGTCGGTCGCCGCGATCCAGCGCTATGCCGCACGTCGAGCCCTGGCTCGTTGTGAGCAAAAACGTTATCTGGCGACGTCTTCGTTGAGGTGAGCACAGAGCAGTGTACGAAGGAGAGCGATCGATGCAGAGATCAGAGCTTGGAGACTTGTGGCGGGTGGTCGGCCAGCTGAACGGCCCAAGCACATCGGCGCCTATTGTTCCAGTGTTAGTAGCCTGAGGCTGCGTTTTCAAAACCGGTCACTAGCCGACCCTGAACTTAATCACAGATTCACATATTAGTGCATGCTTACTTTTAGTATTGAATCAGCTATATATCCCACTGATATGTATATCTGAAAGCCTCTAGTAAGACCTCTATACTGAGAAAGCTGAGCTACTGTCTCTCCCGTATAGTTTTTGAGCAGCAAATTTCAGAACCTGCTTTTGAGCGCTTAAATGTACGATTTCCCTTTTTGGAAGCCCGAGGAACAAGCCTTTCAAATATGGAAGTATTGTTACACGCTCGAAGTTACTATTGACAGTGCCTTGCGGCAGTGACGGAAGCCAATCTCTTCTTCGCCTCTTACTTTGATATGCAAGATCATTATACCGACAAAGTCGGTTGTTTACTCTGCACAGGACTGAAACCTCCAAGAGGCAAATTTGTGAACTTTCAGACTGGAAATTTTGCACGCAAAATTTGTGCCATAGCTTTCAGTTGCTGGTGATGCCATTTCCACGCCGCTATCAACAAGCCACTACGTACTTAAGATTTTCCGCTCTGGAAGGCAATTCATTGATCCATTTGGTATCCCACATGCATTGCATTGGTCTTGGCAAGCTGTTTACGAGAAGCTCAAGTTGCCGGATCAGACGTATGTCGAAGGGGATCGTCACGAACGTGATGACATTGAACTCAGGTTTCCCAAGAAAGGCAGGAATGAAACTTCAACTATTCAATATGAACTCACATTTGTACTGCTCTTCTATTCGAATAGGTTTACTTACACTACACGTTCATCAAGTTCACAGTACGCTGTAACTTCCACTGGCCCTCGCTTGATCAGGAGACCTTTGAACTGTTCATCTCTTTAGATGATTGTTTTGGTTTACCTCTCGCGTATTCAAGTTCATATATTTCGAATTTGTGAAGAATTCGAATTGCTGGCTTTCGGTTGATTCTATGTGCTCGCTGCCCGTCAGCAACTTGACCATGCAGCATTCGGCACGTGGGGGATCGACTTGTCGACCTGAAGAATCCGATAATTATCTGCCGACTTTTGCACGTGCGTACTTTTGCAGGCTATACTCTACGCATGTCTCATCGACTACGCTGCGATTCGCTGGAGCTGCTTATCGTTCTTGAAGACGACCCATGTCGCATTGCAAAGTCCGGCTAAATCGTACCAGTATTTCCTACAAAATGTATTCGGTTCGTCCTCAAGCGTCCGACAGTGCTTCAGATGCCTCGCTTCTCCCCTCTCGCTGGGCTGTGGCTCTTAACTGTGCTAGGATTTTATCTCAATTTTGAGTGAGTCTGAACCCCGGTTTTCATCGATTTGTCTTTGTCTAATCGAATTTTGGTCATTTAGGAGGCTCCAGTCAACTCTGACTCTTCATGTTACAGGTTCTCAGTTCTTATCAGGATGGGTTGTCCTTGCGTCAGCGGCATCACTGATCTTGTGCGCTCTGAGGAAGGCGTTCCATGCCCAGCTCAGATTCGTCTGGCATGCATTCATTGCGCCAATCGGATCTGCAGATCAGCGTGGTAGGCTTGAGAAGGTAATGCAATACTGCAAATCTCGACACCTAGTTTATCGTCGTAAACTTACATGTCTTCATCAACTTCTGACATAGTTCTATGCCGGTCAAGCGGACATCTATGATTCAACGCGTAAAGGCCTGTTGAGAGGCCGAAAGACGATGCTTAACATGTCCGCGGCGCATCTGAGAGAATTACGGAAGTCAACACCTAATAAACGCTTGGTTTGGGTAGATATTGGTGGAGGAACAGGTAATCAGAAGGCTACGATATGTAGACCAACTAGACTTCTGTGCTAACGTCTGTTTTTGTAGGCCATAACATTGAACAAATGGATGCGTTCATGTCCATATCTTCTTTCGATGCTATCTACCTCATCGACCTCTGCGAGCCGCTTCTTGAGGTGGCTCGCTCACGCTTCGCAAAGCGCGGTTGGACGAACGTGCATGTTATATGTCAGGACGCTGCAAGTTTCGTCCTCCCGGAGCCAGATTGGACTGACGGACGCGACCCAAAGGGATCGCTGAGCTTTGTCTCATTGAGCTATTCACTATCAATGGTGCACTATCTCTTTAATCTTTGAGCATTAAAATGATTGGCAAGCTAATCAACCGCGCTCGACTAGATACCGAACTTCTACCCTGTTCTGGATCGCATTGCATACCTACTTTCTCCCCAAGATGGTCTTCTATCCGTCGTGGACTTCTACACGTCTGGAAAGGCATCATATCAGTCGCTGCATGACCGTGCAATTGGTGGCTCGGAAAAGGAATGTGGTTGGCTGACACGCTGGTTCTGGCAAATCTGGTTTGATGTAAGTTTTTAATGATATCGCACATGCTATACAAATGTACTAACATGCTTTGGAAGTTTGATCATATATTTCTCGGCCCTCACCGTAGAGATTACTTGGAGTATAAGTTTGGCACGGTAAGTTTTAGCCTAAATGTCTGATTTCAATTTACAAATGGGGCAAACAGATCAAAAGCTATAACGGCCGTAATCGTTTCGTTTTACCCTTCATTATTCGAATGTGAGCGCATCATTTCACTTTGATATCCTAGTCCTTTGCTGCATTTCAACTAATCGATGTGCATCAGTCCGTACTATATCTGGCTTGGCCGCTCTCGTTCAGCGGATGTCACGCGCTTCCTGCACGCATTTGAGATCGAAAGTGGCAACACGATCGGTAACATGACCCCGAAGTCTCTGCGGGCGGTGAAAGCTTCGGACGACAGCACCGTAGTGCCCGAGCTTGAGATTGGCGAGCCCGCTCTACGCCTAGAAAGTCGTCAAGAGTGGCAAGGGCAAGATGTCGTCATTGACGTTTCACCTCCGTTGAGCTCTTTCCATTACCAAGTCAAGAATGTGAGCAACTTTTCTCCGACTGGATGAAAACAAATGCTAATTGTTGTTTCTCATAGCCTTGGAGGCTGCCTTATTATGAGCAAGCTGTACATAAAGAGTTCCGCTCCTTTATCTATGCTTTCACATGGGTAAACTTACCATCCGCTTACATGTCAGAGGGACTAATTTATATCTATGACAGGAGGACCCCTTGGAGGATATGAAGCATCTCGAATTAGGTCCTGATGACTCAATGTTTGTTATCACGTCCGCGGGTGACAATGCGCTGCACTATGCCATTACGGCAAAACCAAGACGAGTGAGTAACTGTGTCTCCTAATTTACCAAGCGCGTCCTTATGCATCCCTGGAACTTGAAGATTCATTGCGTAGACGTCAACCCTTGGTATGTCGCACAGCACGAATAAGCGCCCACATACTAACACCACTGCCTCTGCAGCCAAGGACACTTACTCGAGCTGAAACTTGCTGCGATCCAGGCTCTCACCTTTGAAGACTTCTTCGGAATGTTTGGCGAGGGCCGTCAGCCAAGCTTCCGATCTCTCCTAGATTCCAAGCTATCGCCCCTCCTTTCCTCCATTTGCTACCAGTTTTGGAGAATTAACTCTCACATGTTCACCTCGAGTTCACCTAACTCGACGTTTTACGTTCGAGGATACTCGGGTTGGGCTTTGCGTCTAGCAAAACTCATCTTTCGTCTCACAGGTGTCGCTGATGATGTTCGCATGCTGTGTGAGGCGACTTCGATCGCTGATCAGGACCGGATTTGGCGCGAAAGAATAAGACCTGTGCTGTTGAATCCCGTTGTTATAGCATTGCTGAAGAACCCTGTATTCTGTTGGAATGCGCTGGGTGTCCCTATGAATCAGCGACAGATGTTCCTGGACGAAGGGACCGCATACGATTATATCAAAGATACCCTTGATCCAATACCCTCCACTGCTCTACTTAAAGACGGCGCATACCATTATCTCCTTGTGCGTATACGTCGGCCTCTTTATCCTATGTTCTGTAACTGATATCTAGATATCTAACTCTTAATAGACTCTCCTGGGCAGATACACCCGCAACTCTTGTCCCCTGTATTTGACTCGCAAAGGCTTCGAGACACTTAAAGCCGACAATGCCAGCGCTATGGATGCGTTTAGGCTTCATACCGACTCCATCATAAAGTATATTACACCGCCACATTCTATCAACCCTTTTCGGGATTTGTGACTGATTCGCACTCCTCTCCCCTTTTCCCAGTGTTCTTCGGGGACTGCCATCCCTGTCAATTACACGCGCTGTGATTATGGACCATCTTGATTGGTTCTCCCCGGGTAGTGGTGAAGCCGATTCAGAAGTAGCACAGCTGTACCGTGTCACTGCACCGGGGGGCTTCATCCTTCTCCGGTCAGCCGCCCGGAACCCATGGTATATGGAAGTGTACGTTGCATTCTTCAAGCTGCTCATGATTTTGTCGATCGACTGATCGGAACATTCCTGCCCGTTCTCTGTAATAGTTTCACCCGCACTGGTTTCTCGGTGACTTGCTTGGCCGTGCGGTGTGGAAATAAGGTTGCCATAGATAGGGTTAATATGTGCGCCATGCTTCCTTTACCTTTCCTACATAGCGTTAACAGTGTTTGATTGCATGCTGAACTTTATATTTGTTAGGTATGCTTCCTTTTGGAAAGCCCAAAAGTGATCAATTACAGCTACGAACGCATTATATCATCCGTAAACCATGCTTAATCGATTCTTCTTTCCTCTTTCCTGTGTATGCTTTAATGGCTGCATTCTTGAACTATCAAGACAAACGTGTAACGGAATGCTACATTTCAAGACAAAAAAAATGATACACATATCTACAGATACAAAGACTATACAGCGTGTATAATGACATAATATAAAAGGCCTGAACACTAGCAACATCGAACTTCTTCAGGTAGAAGCTTCTGGCAAATTTTCTACTTTCTCTGGAAGAGCTAACGGAGCTGGAAGATGAAAATCGAGTTTCTCTAGTGTTTCCAACCAGTGGAAAACAGCATAAGCAGTCGGCCTATCTTTCGCTTCATGTGTCCAACAATGTTCCATGACTCTCCAGACTCCGTCTGTGAGCTGGGGGGAAACATGAGGAAGAGGGCGACGCGGCCGACGACCTTCAACCGCTTCAAAGATCACAGCGGCATCATTGCGAATATGAGAGAATGGTGGTTTTCTAGTAAACATCTATGTTGATTCGGCGTCAATTATCTTGGTGATACAAATGTTTTTGTTGAACTACTAACCTCGATCACAGTCATAGCGAAGCTATAAACATCACTGGCAGGAGTGGCGGGGACAAATGGCACATCTTCTGGCGGCGTCATGATCTCAGGGGCAGTCCACCGGCACGTACCACAGATGTTGGCGGAGGTGAAATTCATTTCTCCGTTGATACTTCCAAGACCGAAGTCACAAAGGAGAGCTTTTCCGTCGTCGGCAATAAGTATATTAGACTGAAAGTATGGGTCAGCACATCTGTTCACGGGCTTTTACTCAGTAAGTTTAACTGACTGCTTTTAGTTCTCCATGTGTAACAGGTGGGTCAAATGACTGCATGTAACTCAAAGCACTTGCTACATCTTTAACCTGTAGAAATGAGTCTCAGATCACATGGCATAGCATCTGCAATTCTCGAGCATACCAAGGGGAATACCGGTGTTTCCTCAAATCTTCTCAGATACTCAATGGCTGTACCATTCTTGTAAAAGGGCAGCACAAGACCAGGTAGGTGACCATATTCTTCCACAAGGCCAAAGAATGCGACAACATTGGGATGTTTCAGTTTACTCCAGGTCCCTAGTTCTTTTGACAAAAGCTGTGATTGAAGGACTACTTAGTGACATATACAAGAGTGCATCATATGTGTTTTACCTGGTGAAACGTTCTCTTCAAGGCCTCGGTATATGGCACACCTCGCCAGACTTTTACGGCCACTGTTTGGTCACCGAGCGTCGCTTTCCAAATGTCTGCACAACTGCCATTGGCGAAGCAATAGTTACTGCATTTCACTACGACACCCTCCTCGAAGTTCTTGACCCCCGACTGGCGGAGCCAAAACAATGTCAGAGAGAGCCCAACAACGATCCATATTAAATGTAGTACGCACTATATTCAGTTGCATTCGTGAAGTTAAGCAGCTTAGCCCGGAGTATAGAATGGGGAGTTTCTGCTAGCTGGTCCTGGAGCAGTACAAAGCTTTATACAGCTCTTAGATATGTGGCCCATAGAAACAAAAGGTAACAAGCGAGTGCCAGTGGTTCAAGATGAGGCTGTGGGTAGCCGGTCGCACTGCTGCACACAGCCTGAGGATAAGCGCTCAGGACTCCGAGCGCTCGGAGTCAGCGGCGTCACTGTCACATAGCTTTTGTTTGAGTCCCGCCGCCGCATATTACGGTTCGCACTCACCGGCGAGAAAGACAAAATGGGAAATCAGAGGCGAACGGCAACCGAGATTAGTGAAGCAGTAGGCTTGATTCTCGATATGAGGTGGCAGGGTACTGTACTTGTAAGCATAGGCCATTGCTCTAAGGCCGGTTTGCAACAAGATGATTACGGGCTGTGCGCACTGGCATAAAGGAACAGAAGTTAAGTCAAATGAGTGGCGTTTGTCTCACTCCTTTGACGATAGTACAATTTAACTTGAATGGTGCTGTCGAGAATAGATTTGAAGGGCCCGGAAACAAATGTTTTTTTCTTTTTGCCATTCCGAGTCCAAGTCCGGCGAGTCGGGCAGTACCAGTGTGCGAATAATGATCATGATGTACCACTACTCAGGTTGCTGTAGTGATAGAACTTGAAGTCGTAGTAACTACACTACGGTCTTCTACTGTTCAAATCATTCGACTAGCTGAGATTACGAACGACCACAGCTTCAAGCTATTCAAATAAGCATGTTTGGTCCTTACTACACCATGCTGCAATGGAGACCCGCAGGCTGATGCTACTAATTTACGGGTTAAGATCTTACTGTAAAGGTGACTGTTTACGAGTCTTATTATTCCAGATCTCAAACTTGGTGTTCAGTACCCAGGAACTACGAAAAGCTTACTCTGACTCTGACTTCTTTGCTTGGACTGTCCGTCAGCAAGAATTTCTGAGGCACGTTATCTCATCTATTTCTTCCTGCCAGTGTCAATTCGGGAGCGAAGCATCAGAATGAAGAATTGAATATCGAGTACTGAGCACCTAATCTCCTTTAATGTTCAACTCCGCAAATTTTCCTCTAGATATGTCACAAATTTAACGGCAACACTTTCCTCCGTCCAATCCACCGACCCTTTCTCAGTAGTACCAAGTGTAGTAGCCTTTTTATGAATTGTTACAAACTGTCTCTTGAGGCGCTGTAGTTCAGATAGGGTGACCGTGCGCGCAGGTAGAGTGACTTTAGGCTTCAATGTTGGGGACAGGGGCAATACCATTATGCCTCCTGAACCCAATCCAGCTTCTGCAGCTTGCTCTGCCATAATGGCAGATACCATCGCTGCCGAGGTGTGTTCAAGGGTATGAAGAGCATCTGTCGGTGCTACTGCGACCTAATGGATATTCGGAGGATGCTGTTTATATGGATCCCTGGTACAAGCTAAAATTGGGACTTACAGCTGATGTCCCAGCGTTTGGTGGCTTCACTACGCCTTCCGTGACTGCCAACCAAATTTGATCGCCAGGAATGTCTTCATCGGTCCAAGGAACAGTAAAAAGCGGGGAATCCCATCGAACCATGGACGACGGTTCTTCGTATCGCATGATCAAATTGTCAAGACTGGGATAAGAAACGTGAGCATTTATGTAGACCACACATGTGTATGTCATAGCTGTTCACATACGTGGCTGAGTTATAGGCGTCCTCCCCTTCTTGACGTGATGAATTCCACGCCCGGCAGTGCTCAGACTGTGCAACAACGTACAACTAGACACCTCTCAGTTGAGGTTTTAAAAAGAGACACATCTGACTCACTGTGCACACCCTCAGCCGATTTTCCCTAGCCGCGCAATACATCTGATATCTGTACCCTTTAATGTAGTTCATGCTGTCCACGATAACGATGGTATCACGACCTATGCTTCGTTGCATGGCGGTGAACAATGCTGCGCGCGCTGGCTTCTCTTGCCGCCCATCTTGTTTTCTGAATTAGAAAACTGAGGTGCAAGGTCGAGGTTTCCAGTGTAACAGACCATCGTAGACATCTCGTTTAATGTTGAGCGTATCGTCGGAGATGAGAACAACCTTGAGCTTGGGGCCTTCATATGAAGGATCTTCAAGTTTCTTCTCAAAATAGGACTTTAATTGTCCTGCTCTACGTGTCTTCCCTGATGCTGGATAGCCTGAGATTGTGATAAGAGCCATGCGTGATGCGTCCAAATAATATCCAATGTGTATAGTGAATGAAGGTTGTGGTAGACATGTAACATATGAAGCAAGGAAAGTTCGCATTTCAACATTGTCGTATAGTCGTACCTCAGACCAAATCCGGACACCCGGTGCAATTGAAGGTAATCGAAGAAAATTATTTTATCTATTATGTAGATGATCGAGACACATTGCTAATGAGAATGAATGGGGGTTTGTGGACATGAATATAAAAATAGCAAAAGTATGTAAAATAAACAATCCATAACCAGATTTCCCTCAGCTTTGTGGTGGAGGAGGGGAGGGACCTGTTTCTGGCGGTTTCAGGTTCTCCGAAGCTTTCGATGCAATAGGTTCTTCAGTGGCAAGCTTGACCTCTGCTTCTATCCGCTCCCTTGCACGAACGACTTTCGACTGGAGATAGTGTGACCAGAATTGGGGTTTTTGGCGACCCGGAGGTGGGTTCTCAGGAGGTGGTTGGGGTGAATTAGCTTTGAACTGAAGCTCATAGTTCTGCGAAAGCAATGCTCTCAGTTTCTGGAATTAGTCTAAGTTCACTGTGCCTACGTACTCGTAAGACGTTTTCCATAGGATCCGCCTTCTTCACATTCAAAATTAATCGCGCTTCGTCGAGGGTCATCCTGTGTTCTCGTGTTAATCGGTCCGTCAAAGAACCTGACGTTGCATTGCTGACTCCTGCAGCATCACCCAACGCTCCGCCTTGAGGTCGATGCTGAGCATCTTTGTACAGTGTTAGAACATGTCAAAGATAAGGTATGGTGAACGTACTCCTAACAGCCTGCCGACCTGCTGCTACGAACGCCTTCCCAAGAATTTGAGCTCCAACTAGCATGACCTGGATGATCGCCTTTGGTGCCGACTAAGATATGAATATTGTTAGAATTTACTCAACATTAAGCTCGTCATCCTTACCATGGCGAGTCGTATACGCTCAGCGCAAAGCAAGCGGAACAGAAAGTTTCGTTCGGAAACAAACGCGTATGAATAGAGGCGATCAGGCCTCGGCAAGAGCCGCGCAGCACGCCCAAATTTTGCGTTCTTGACTTTCTTGTCTCCGATCCCATAGTCTCTCGACCTCCTCACCACCCCTCACATTATGTCTGTACAGGCTTCGTCGTCATCGTCAAAAAAACGAAAACATCCGGAACAGTCGGGAGATATTTCGGAATCTATATCCAAAAAGTTAAAGAAGGAAGGGAAGGACAAGTTGAAAAAACAGGACAAGAAGGGAAAGGCACGGCAGGCTGCCAGTGATGCGGTCGAAGGAGAATTCAAGGTCATTAGTGCATCTGTCACTCTTTCTATACCTCCCAGATTTGCTATGTCGCCTATGTCTGGAGTGAATGAAATGCTGGACTCATTAATAATGCGGTAGGTTCATTCGGAAATCTGCAATCGGCGTTTGTTCATCGACACTTGCCAGATATGTTCCTGCGCTTCGAGGCGTCATGCTAAGCCATTCAAATACGCGATTTCTGTCTCAGACTGCAAAGATCATCAACGAATGTCCATTTGCAATATGCGAAGTTGGTTTCGACGCGACAGTCTGGAGTCCTCAGGTCGGAACGAAACTAAGTGAGTTACAATAAGCTCAGCCCCGTTCGTACGATTAACAGAGGTCTACTTTGTAGCGGGAAATATAAACTTATGCTCTCCAGACCACGTATCTCTCCTCATTCATCAGACTTTCAATGTTTCCATACCTCGACATCATATCCCTACAGATTTCTGGGAGTTTGAATATGGACCGGCCGAGAATGACCCCGAATTCGGACCTCTTGCAATTCATGCGGAGGAGAAAACAGACATCCAAACAAATACCGTGGAGATTGACATGCCTGCTGGTACCCCAGGGGTAGATGCCGCAGCGAATGAAGAGGAAGCAGCTGGAATATGGATACATAAAACGACGGGGGATAGACTAGGTGGGAGAGAGGGGTTCTTGGAATTCACTGTTATTGGG
Source organism: Trichaptum abietinum (assembly GCA_910574555.1). Taxonomy (NCBI): domain Eukaryota; kingdom Fungi; phylum Basidiomycota; class Agaricomycetes; order Hymenochaetales; family Trichaptaceae; genus Trichaptum; species Trichaptum abietinum. The sequence continues at coordinate 2,074,757 of CAJTBE010000005.1, read as the reverse complement.
TAGGTCCTTGCTGGACTCTGCGTCTAATCTCTGAATATTGCACTGACTTATAATTTGTTTAGCCTCAAAGTCGCCAACCAGATGCTATCTCTTGTCGGATCGATACAACCGGATCCATTTTCTCCCGAACATGTACCACAACCAGCTGTCAGTGCCAAAGCGAAAGCAATTGAAGAGGCTGACATCGAGGAGGCGGAGGAGGAAGGAGCACCGGCGGAAGCAGATGAGCGAGTCGACGACGAATTGAGCGACGACGAAGATCCTTTCGCTGCTCTGGGGAAGGCAAGGGAAGAAGCCGTCGAAGTAGAGCAAGTTCGCAAGAACAAGGAAAGCTCAAAATCTAAAGAGGAGAGGAAACGGAAAAAGAAGGAGAAGAAGCATAAGAGGGATGAAAATGCGAATGAAGTCACTGAAGGTAGCCCGGAGAAGCCACCGAAGAAGAAGCAAAAAAGCAAAGCGGAATGACCTTCGCCCTCCGTCTTCATCGGATATCATCATTGCTTTCGTTGTTTTTCATGTCGGTTTCTCCTATGTCTCACTAATGCGCATATACTACTTCTTTCAAATCTCTAGGTTTTCGGAGATATGATGTAACTCATATTTCGGAGGATTCGGTAAACTTGTTCATTGGCAAATCAACATGCTCACAGGTTGTGTTTCGCCTCTACATATTATCTCGGCGACATGTATCATTTAATGATACTCTATATGCCCTAGAATCTTCGGAAAACTCTATTACGAAACCAGATCTAATGCGCCAATGTCTTTTATTCCGCATCAGCCAAGAACATCGAAGATTCTTCGCATCTCCTGCCAACATACCCCTCCATCTTTCCAGCTATCGGAGATCGCCTTGCTCATCTTCAACGCATTCGCCCTCTTAATTTCACCGTCTTCGCCCCTCGCTTTAGTGAAAACTTCTCTGGCCTCGCGGCGTACAGCGTCTAGTGTTCCCTCTGGTGCTTTATCTCCGAGGCGATGGATGGGACGGAGACCATACCCGGTTCGTACCTCAAACAGCTCATACGCAACATTGTGCATCACGGACAAGTTAGCTGCGTTCATCGGTTGATCAGCATCGAAGGGCCAGCAAATTCTGTGTTTCGGGAATCGTGAATGTCTTCAGTGGTTGCCATAAAGGAGATTGAAGTTTACTCACAAAGGTACGCCTTCTGTAAGAGATTCCATAGTTGAGTTGTGACCACAATGCGAAACAAACCACCCGCATGCCTTCGTATAGGTGAGCTTCAATATCATATGATGTATCCATCGTGTACACTTACCTTGTGGTGCAGGATCAGCTGTTGGGGAAGCCATGGTGCAATAAAACCAAGTCCGGTTTCTGCAGCTTTTTGCTTGACTTCGTCTGGTACAACGGCTAGCGGACAAGCGTGGCTCATCGCCTACGTAATTGCAAGTTATCCCAAGTCGTAGAAACAAGAAATTGCAAGATGACTTACGAATGGTATAGAAAGCTCCATGAGCACGTCCAAGAAAGCCCATATCTTCTCTGGCTCTGTCATCCATGCCAAAGTACCAAATGAGATCTATAAAGTTAGACCTCTCAGTTACTGCATAAAACGAACAGATTGCTCTCCTTACATATACGAGGGAATGTTCCCCAAATTTGTCGAGAATATTATCGAGGAAACGCTCTACATCCACTCCACCTGGAACTGCATCACGTTCTTTCTCCAGAGAAGCTGCATCCGTAAAGGCAATGGGCCCAATTGACAGTATTGGTCGATCACCCAACCATTTTCTCCACGCGTCGATGGATTTTCCCTCGTAAATCTGAGAACTGCAGTGAATTACGCCGTCACAGCTCTCGAAAAATCTGATGGCTATCAGTACTTCTCAGTAAGTAGTATCGATTATACTTGCCTGTGGCTATTGCTAAGTAGAAATGCTGCAGTGAAGTTGTACACTCGCTATTCCCTCAAGATTAGCATCGAAAATCACGGAGGCAGATTATGCCATACCTTTTGCGGTGCAAGTTCATAGTCATACATCGGTGGAAGGCCGGGCATGCTGATTAAATCTCCATTGGCTTTTCTGTAGATCTGACATGCAACGCACTGTTACACGCAGGTCCCCTTGCGATAACTTTTTAAAGCCCCACCTTTTCTGCAGCCTCGTCACGAGTTTCACCCTCCTCAACCACAAGGTTCTCTAGTTTAGCAGCCAAGTCTCCTCCCCCGCCCATGCTCTCGGGAGCGAAGAGGACTAGCACTGCCGCTGCCGAACCGCTTTGCCAAGCATACACTGGCACGGAAGTCCCACTAAGGGCTCTGATGCCTTGCAGTGCTTCATAGCAAAAGAACTGAGAAGTTTATGCAAGTTGCTCAGGCCAGGGCTCTACGGCAAGAAATAAGAAACATCTCACATCCAGGATCACAAGCTTAGGTGCCCCGACTGCTTCATAGAGCTTCTCAGTATCGGGGATGCGTTGGATTGGCTCGCCAGATAACAATGCAGCGTAGCCTTTGAGAAACTCCAGCTGTATAGGTCTTAAATCAAACGACTGTGAGCCGGAAGGTATGGCAACAATCCTGGTAATGTTGAGTCCTTGCAATACATCACATATGTGGCTGTGTTCTTACCTGATTGACTCTTTCAGGTATTCCTCGCCCTCCGGGAGAAAGTACCTTGCTACTTCCTTTTCCGCCTTATCGAGTAGAGGAACGCCAACAAAAAGCGTGACAAGCACAGGTTGAACGCGAACTAGCTTTGCTACCAGAGCACATAATGATTTGGTATGCCCTATAAAATTATAGCAGTCGTTCGGTGAGGAAATGAAAAGAACTACAGGCGAACATGACGCACCCCAAAAGTGAAGCGCGAAGGCAACTACATGTGCCTTCGGTGGAGTCTTGGTGATAGTCATTGTGGACACCGAACGCTTTGGATGATCGAAGCCTTCAGATTTGGGTGGCAAGTCGGTACTTTGGGTGAGAGTGAAACATCCCAGTATGATATATATACGTTCGACCGCAGGCAGCCTGAGTGCATAGACGTTTAAGCTTTCGCTTCCGCATGAGATACGCACAGTCATGAGAACGTGCCTTCAGTCAACACTCCCAAGAACGAGCTGATGAAGCCAAGAGATATATTTGCGAACGGTTCCAGATGTCCGGACTTTGTCCCAGCATATGTGTTTGCTGTACTTGTTTTGGTCATTAGCGAGACTTCTCATAGGGTAAGAGGATATCGAACATCCGATTTCTCAGGCGAAACACTTTGAGGTGAGAACGTGACGGAAGAAGGTGCGCAAGCATGATGCGACTCGGAATTGACACCACTTTAGAAAGCCTTGAAGACTACAAAACGTGACACGGTGTTTCCCACAAAGAACTTGAAGCAACCGAACATCCGTTCTCACAGGTGGCTAAGCTGAAGGACTGCAGGCGAATCAGAGCATAGTTGTATGGGAAACTATGGAGATCTGTGGATCGACACGCTCAACGAGGGAACACGGCGGTCTGAGGCCTATATGGGCGAGATACTTGGGTAAGTCTTCTGGTAGTTACTAAACCACTGATGATTGATTGAGTCTATTGCAAGGATCTATATAGTAATCTATGCTTGCTGCGAATACGGCTAAGATCAAATATATGCAAGAAATGCACTTTCCTTGAACTTCGGGATGGGGGACACTCGTAAGCATTGTAGGCAACCACGATCACCGACTTGTCACGCGACATATCGATTCCGGTGTGAATCTGGGGGCACTTCGTAAACGATACTCGTAGTAGCTTCTCTCGACAGTCATGCCCTACTTTTATTCATAATTTCCGAGTCGGAAGGGGAATGTTTTACAAACATTTTATCCTGGAACACCAACGGTTTGTGTTTGAGCCGCATTCACGCGTGTAGAGCGCCAGTGATCGAAGTTAACGTATGCCCAGATCAAAACCAGTGTGCACATGAGAGCGATCAAACTGTTAGCAGATGAGTAAGTTTGCATTTATCACAGGACACGTTTACACTCACAGTGGTTGCAAAGCAACGACGCCGTACTTATCCGAGAGAGCACCAGTTAGAAATGGGACGAGAGCAACGCCAGTCACGCCGAAACTTGCTATCCAGCCGATGGCGCCGGACATCAAGTACCCCGGAAGGAAGTAACCGCACTGGTTCAAGACAATAGGAAACATTGGACCCAGGAAAAGGCCAACGAAGCAGATGGCGATAGCGGATGGAATGAGACGCGGTAGGGCCCATACTAAGATCTCAAGCCTACAATTACATCAATATCTCATCGCATAAGCCGGTCGAATCCACAACATACCCAATGCATATTAGAGCATAGAAGATGATGGCGGGTCGTTCTCCAATCTGAACATCACTCAACGATCTGATGCGACAAGCTTCCATTCTGAAGAAACATTACCTACCTTCTTTGTGACCGGTAATAGCACAATTCTCCCAACAGCAAGTCCTTTAGAGGGATGAGCTAAGAGTTTATATAGTGAGAAACTGCGAAGCAAGCCTACCTCCAAAGAAACCCGATGAAACATAACCAGTAGAAGATCCGCTTCCCGTGCGATGGATGAGGTAGGTTATAGACCAGCCTGAATGGAAGGGTTGTGAGACCATTCTACACTGTCGGACATGGTGGGGACTTACTTCCAATAGTGACTTCTATTCCGCAGTAGACAAGAATAAAGAATGATAAAAGATGTACCACCTTCAGGCCCCATATTTGACGATAACTGTTGTGCCGTTTTAAGTTAGCAGCATGAGGAGGTAGGCCGCATGAGATCAGTATCTCTAACGGAAGATAGAGGTCAATTTAGTGAATAGTAAATTTCGGGCAATCGTTGACTGACCATTCTGAGTGCGAAGTCGGAAGACACTGACGAGTAAAGAAAGAGCTACAAGTACGAGCCCAAGCGTCGTAAAGTAATGGTAGGAGAAATGCGTCATCTTCGCGAATTGAGTCGCGATAAAAGGCGATGCTAATGCCCCAGAACCTTTAGAATACGAATGGGATGTTAGTAGTAAGGACTCGTAAACACACCATAGTAGCACTTACCGTAACAGCAATGTAGGATAGCCATTTTCTGTGGATCGTTCATTCCTGCTACAAATGCGTTTATTTGTGCATTCTACACCTTAGTTGTCAGAGAAGCTTTTAATAGAGGTAGTTCACCACAATACCTGCAAAGATGTTCCGAATCCATAGATTGTGAATCCGACCACCCACATTGGAAAATTTCTCGCAGCTATGATGAGCACATAGACGATGACCTGGAGGACTGTGCCTATAACAATAGTCTGCGCAGGATATTAGTTACTTGCGCATGGAGTAAAGGATTCAAACTACCTTTCCGAAGCCGAGTTTGTCATTCAGGTAGACGTTGAGAACCGCACCTCCAATGAAACCCTAGATGAGATATGTACGAGTTACTTGGGCTCACAGTTGAAATATAGTGATACACCTACAACGCACTCAAATACGAAAATTAAGGAAACAATCGCGTAATTTATCTGCATAGTATGCTCATTTATTCATCATTCGAATCCAAGAAAGAAAGACCTCACTCACCCCATATGCACTCTGCAGTCGCGGCAGAAGAGGCCCAAATGAGCCATCGCTCCAACCTTCGAAGAAGAAGCAAAAGCACAGAGTTGTGAAGTAAACGAGCCGCCTTCGTTGGTAAGTACGCTCAACTTCTTCATCTGTAGGCTTTATTTCCGCGGACAACGGCGGCCCTTCATCCTTCTCATCGAAAGGTGTCTTCAGGGAGCTTGCAGCTGTTGCTGTCTGAGCTGTATGCACATAGAGAGACTTTTCCGGGTCAAAGTTGTCAGTGATTGAAACCGCACGAACCGCTGATGAGCTCGGTTCACTCATGATAGCTAGTCAGAGAGATAGGAGGGGAGGAATGAGGGAAGAAAGGAAAGCATAGCCTAAATATGATTAAGCGGAATTGATGTCCTGTTTGCTAGTTCTTCAATCTCATGAACTTTACCGGAGTGTGGGGAAGACAATCAACAAGACTCGGAGTGTTCCACGGTTTCTCTGAGGACAGGCGGGGAAATTTCGGCGTTAATAGTAAACGGTAACCGAAAGAGGATAACACGCGTTGTAGTATGTCCTTACCGTCCCTAAACTATACGTATACGCCCTCTCGCAAAGAATCCTCTTATCTGCTCTGAAGGGATGTTTGTCAAACTCTCGCCCGGATGATGGCTTCTAGATGCGACTCTCGCAAGTGCTAATGACTTTACCCAATTTGGGAGCCTGGCAGGATAAAGGTGTGAAATATAATAATAACCGGATAGTCTGGCATAGATCCTAGTTGGTAAGATATAGACTCATATAGTCCTTGCAAGTTCAGAAGTAGGGAGACGGCTTCCGGACAGTAGATGACTTGCCTTATAGAATGTTCTGGCATGAGTAATTCAGAGTTAAGTCTAAGACGTTTACACAGCAACTAAAAGATCTCTTACCTATTTTCACAGAGACTTAAACAGAGTGATCGGCATCCACAGAGGAGAGGAACGGATGGCGTAACATAGTGTCTTGATACCATACTGAAGACGTCTATAGACTTCGGAGAAAGAGCGCTTGAGAAGAATGCAAAGGCAACGGAAGTTCGGAACTTGTGGAAGCAGAATTTCAAAAATCGGGAGAAAGCATGAGGCGTTTGCGAAGGATTTCGAGAAGCTGTCAGCAGTACTGGCACGCATAGTGAAAGAGCGTTCTAGACGTCGCGCATTATCAATAATCTGGGCCCGAACTAACACATCCTTCATTTCTATAACTCACAGTTAAGCTACCTTATGTTATATGACCACCTCAACGTAAAATAACTCACAATGACATGCATTCACTCCTATTTGACGTGTTGATAAGCTCGGTTAACAATCTACGGGCACTACTTTTCGTCTAAATCATGCAATAGAAGACATGCCGCACAGTTCCTGCAATCAAGCGACAGTGGCTTCCTGATCTATTACACGTCCTGCTGATCGCCAATGATAGAGGTTGATGTATGTCCAGATCAAGACCAACACGCACATCAATGCGACCAATCTGAAAGCAACATCAGCATATCGCTCTCTCAGCCACAATGGTTATAGCTATCTGCACATACAGCGGCTGTATGGCGACGACACCGTATTTATCCGAAAGTGCACCAGCCATAAAGGGAATGAGGGCGATGCCCGTCACACCGATACTCACTATCCAGCCTATGGCTCCGGATAGAAGGTACCCTGGGAGGAGGTTACCACACTGGTTCAAAACCAACGGAAAGATGGGCCCAAGGAAGAGTCCAACCAGGCAGATCGCGACAGCTGAGGAAATGAAATGAGGAAGCGTCCAGACAATTATTTGGAGTCTAGTGATTCCAGAGTATCAGCAGAAGTGCTGAAGTAGCTACCATGCGACGTACCCTATGCTTATAAAAGTGTATATGAAAATGGCCGATCGTTCTCCAATCTTTCAGTCTATCAGGATATTTGGCTAAAATGCCTAATTTCAAGGAGCTTAGGCATACCTTCTTCGTGATAGGCAGCAATGCAATCCTCCCAATAGCTAGACCTGTGAATGAGTAAGTGTATATTCTTGCAAGCGGAAGATAATGGAGCATACTACCTCCAAAGAAACCTGAAGATACGTAGCCAGAAGAAGGTCCACCTCCCGTGCGGTGGATCAAGTAAGTGACGGACCAGCCTGACAGAAGAAGGCTCAAGGTTGCTTTCTTTTATATTGATACTATGCACTCACTTCCTATCGTCACCTCCAACCCACAATACGCAAGGATGAAGATAGATAGTAGATGAACAACCTTAAGGCACCATATCTGTCTAAATTCATTCTGACGCTTCGTATTCGCAGCGTGCGGAGGTAAGCCACACCAAATCAACACCTCTGATGAAGTGGGCGTCTAATGTCAGTAATGTAAGACAAAAACACATTCGAACTGACCATTTTGAGTTTGAAACTTGAAAACTCCAATGAGCAAAGAAAAGGCTACTAGATCAAGGCCAAGCGTCGTGAAGTAATGATAAGAGAAATGTGTCGCCTTCGCAAATTGAGTTGCAACAAAGGGAGATGCCAAAGCCCCGGTACCTGATGTCGGGTAAAAGTTAGATAGCAAATATTTATGAACAGCGGGAGGTTGACCATATACGAAATGTAGCGTGGCCATTTTCTTCGTGTCACGCATTCCTGCAACGAATGCGTTTACTTGCGAGTTCTGTCCAGAGTTATGATACCGTGTTGCAACGAGTCAATGCAAAGCACGCTACCTGACAGGATGTCGCGAAACCGTAGATTGCGAAGGCGACAACCCAGACCGGAAAGTTTGTTGCAGGAATGACAAGGGCATAGGCGATGAGTTGCCCTGCTGTACCTATAACAATGGTCTGAATAGTTTAGTGTTTAATCGCTGGGTTCCAAGAATCTCGATTGAATACCTTCCCGAAACCGAGCTTGTTACTCAAGTAAATATTCAGAATGGCACCGCCAATGAATCCCTGTAATGCATTGATGTGAATTTAACCAGTGGTGATACACAGAAAGACTAACGACGCTTTCAAATACGAATATCAGAGATACGATAGCATAGCTTATCTAATTCATTATGTGCTGTCAGCTGCTTCACTGTACCAACTTGAAGGACGGTCGGTTACTTACCCCGTATGTGTTTTGTATCCGAGGGAGAAGAGGTCCGAAGGATGCATCATTCCACCCCTCGAAGAAGAAGCAGAAGCAGAGTGTCGCAAAGGAAAAGAGTTGTCTTCGTCGGAACGTCCGTTCCGCATCTTCATCGACAACCGGCACTTCGGAAGGACAATTCTCACTGGCTTGTGAATCTTGAGCGAGAGATCCAAGAGTATCGAAAGTCTCAACAAGGTCGATGCGAACAACTGAGGCGCTAGCCTTCGGCTCGTACAGTTCAATGCCTGACATGACGTTGCGGTCAAAGAGCAGGGAGAATAGACCAGGAGATAGTTGAACTGCAAAAGAGTCACCTGCACGATATCTTCGCTCCCGAAACTCACTGTGGGAGAACCAACGCTGCATGGATGGGCGATTGTGGATACTGGGTAAAATTACATGACTCTCTGTTTGCAGGAAACAGGACTCGTGTTTGAACATATGAATCAAAGACATATAAAGAGAAGTAGGCCATGTCCAAAATTCAAGAACTTGGTAGAACGTGCTGTTCGATAGCTTTGACTCTTGACAATCCCGTCATACCGCAATGTTTCTTTTAATACATTAAATTCGTTCAAGATCTATTGTCATGATCAACAACGTCGATGTATCAGGTCATGAGGGTCATACTACTCACTGCCAACCGGAAGAACACCATCTATCTCGTAAACCTCACTGATGGACCGCCGACCAACCCAAGTCTTTGTTCCTTCGTCGGCGGTGCGGGAGGCGGAGGCATCGCTTGACTCTGGGGAGCACCGATTGCATATGCCACTTGCTGTCGCTGTTCCTCGACTTTAGAGAGATAGTCTTTCACGTCTTGGACATCGTTGTCCGTCAAAGGAATGAGTGTAGGTTGACGGCGGATCATTGTAAAGCAATAAAGGCTTCTCTGAGCTGAGTGACAATGAAGAGCTATGTTTTATTCGTAGTTGAGATAATGGGTCGCCGTCAAAGCACATATGTGTTCTGACGTAGAAAGTAGTGTTTGTGTTTGGTCAACACAGACAGAGGCACACACACGCGCGTCGACCGCGGCGCAGGGTCCGCAGGCAGCCGCAGCACAAACGGAAGGCACGTCAGCAACTCCAGAATTATTTCTTTAGCTCTTACCATCATCGGCTTCAACAACACTCGCACCCTCGTCCTTCACTCCTTTGTAAATTACCCATCCTTTACAACATGGACGTCGCTTTCCGAGCAATGGAGACTCTCAAGAGCTTCAGAGTGCGTTTTATGGCTCCCTTTTCTGCATATCGGCTTTCTCTGACACTGTCCATCCTTGCAGGAAACTCGCCTGAGTGCGCTCAGACCTCCAACGGAGTTCTTTGACCACCATCGTGTCTCAAGACCAGCGGATTTTAATACCGCGATGTCGGTGCGTAGCCTACGAGATGTGCTTTTGCTCAATTAGCGCTGACACCCACAATGGCCTCCCTAACAGCGAATCACTTATAATACTCGCTATTTCTCTGGTATGCAGTCGGTACAATTGTCTTTTAAAGCTATCATTAATAGAATGTTGTAGGAAATTATGGGATCATTGCCCTCATTCTTGCGGTCTACGCTATGTATGTTCATCCAGGAAGTTTATCGGGTTCCTTCCGCTGACGGAATCAAAAAAACAGCATCATGAACTCGACCCTTCTCATTTCCATTATCTTTCTCTTCGGAGGGTTCACACTCATCAACAAATATGGTCCGTACATGCCTATCTTCACGCTACCATGCAGCTTCATACTTATTATTTGACTTTAATCTCACCCACACCTTCACTTGACTGCATTAGCTCCTGAGGAATTTAACGTGGGCAGCCAAGTCGTGACACGGCGTCAGCTTTTTATCGGCCTCTTCGTGATCGGCATCCCTCTTCTCCTCTTCTCCTCTCCGTTCGGCACTTTCTTCTGGCTCGTTGGCGCTTCTGGCTTCATCATCCTCTTCCACGCAGCCATTATGGAACCCGGCATTGAGAGTGAGTACTCGGAGGTCGAGGCCGGTACCGGCGTGTAGATATTCTGGGTTGCCTTACGGCTTATCACCGAAGAAACAACGTGATGTTGGTTGGGAATCGGGAGGAAATGGGAATTATGCTGAGCGCGGATTTTCTTGTTATACTTTACCGGACTCTTTCTTTTCGAATTGTGCTATGCATCGACTTTTCCACTTTCGCGGTAGATGTCTTCGCGTGTTGCTATTTATTCATAGTTACCCTTCCCACCTATTCTTGCTGGCATTTTATCTGAATTCCTGAGCCATTAATTCCCACCGAAAATGAGCAATATGCCTGTCTATAGCTTTACACCAGCAGTAAATAAGTGATCCTGACACGCTAAAATTTGGGATATTATGTGCTAGAAGAAATAGCAACATAATGATAAGGTAGTACGAGAGCAAAGTGAATAAAAACCAAAAAGAAAAAAAAAATATGGAAAAAAATCGACAGCAAAACGACGGATGCGATACATGCCCAAGAAAAACGAGGAAGGGACGGGGAATGGGCTAGTATACATTTTCCTATTAACTTCCAAACGTCCAAAAGGAGGTAAGGTAATAGAATGTTCGAGTTTATTTGGTAAATTGTTACATGAGGGGTAGCCATTGTCCTAAACAATACGACATCAATATCCGTCGCCTATCGAGTACTGGTAGTTCGACTTACCGATAACCAAGCTAGGAAGATCAAATAAGTCTCTTCGAATTGAGAAGCAGAACGTGCACGGTATGGGCTCGCAGGAGGGTTTTAATAGAACGCAATGCGAGAAGACGGACTGCGTCGTATTCTCGAACGCGTGCGACGCGAATTTCTCCCAGTATTCGATAACAGACTGGTTTTCAAACAACTAAAATGGTTCCGCAGATTAATCAGTCAAATGTGAAAAGGTAAATCTGATCAGAGAAAGAAAAAAACAAACCTCGTATATGTACTTCCGGCCATTGATGAGTTCCTCTTCTTTCCAGTCCGTCAATAGACAGAATTCGGTACCAGCCGCACAGATCTCCCCAGTGCGGCGCCAAACCACCGTTGGCGTCCCGCTGAAAGATATGAGCTTTTTCAGTTCCTGCCATCCATCCGTCAAGCTTGGGACTCTCATTATAATCTTTTACTTGAGATACTCACGACGAGCGAACGTAACAAGCACTTTTCCATGAAGATGAAGTCATCTTCTGACATGGGAGTCTGTAGAGCAATGATAGAGGGCCGGTATATAGCAAGCGCACGGATAACACGGAGTATATCGTTCTTGTCGAATCTAGAAAAGTAAACACATTAAAGAATCAGCTAACGAATTGCAACGCGAAAAAGAAGACGAATACCGAGTTGGTAAAAATTTCATTAAGAAATGATAGCTCTCTGTGTAATCATAGGCTCTGACTACCGAATGGTACACGTCTGGCTTCACCTGGCTCTCAGCCTGGTAACCCGCACCGTTCTGCTGGTTGACCACGCTCTCGTTCACCGAACCTGTTGACATGGGCGAGTCCGTCGATGGAGGGGATATAATCGACGTTGCAGACGCGTTCGCGACTCGGTCAATAGCAGGCGGAGGCGGCGGCGGTAGCAATTGCTGCCGCTGTGTTTGGGGTTGAGGAACTTGGGATAGCCTTTGCTGGTGTTGTTGCTGCTGCTGTCGATCGGTCGGCAACTCCTGGATAAGGGAAGGAGATTGCTGGATATAACCCTGTTGAGAAGACTGCGGCTGGGTCGGTGATGCTTGCATCTGTTGAGAATTGTATGCGAGTTCGGGTGTAGGATATGCAGCTTCCGATGGCGTCCTTTGCGACATTGCCATTTGCTGGTCTTGTCCGTAGCCATTTTGTTTTGGTGATACGGCAGGCCCGCCGAAAAGTGACTGATTAGTGTATTGTGACTGACCATTTTGCTGCTGCTGCTGCTGCTGTTGTTGTTGTTGTTGCTGCTGCTGTAGACTTGCTCCATAACTGTTGTCATACCCGCCTAGCAATGCTTGTGGTGACACATTCGGTTGAGATTGTTGTGGTTCTGCTGGCCAAGCCGCATTCGTGAATGGCTGACTGAACGCACTTGCAGATGCGGAGGGTGGAGTATCTCCTAGGAACGGTTGATCCGGGCTGAAATTCGTCAAACCCAGGATCGCCGACAAACTCGAGTACTCCATATTCGCCGCTTCAGAGCCAAAGCTATAGCCTTGATCCATTGGGAGGCCAAAGTAAAGGTCATTTGCTGGGAATGGCTCCGCTGCTAACGTAGTGTATGTAAGTTCACATTCAGGCATTGCTGAGACAGTATTCGCGTCGAACGGTATACCCAGCAAGCGGGATGAGTCTCACCTACGGGCCCGGGTAGAGGAGGAGTTGGCTGCACAATCTCAGGCGTACTTTGTGTCGTCGTACTCTTGCCTTTCTTGAGTGCATCTAGAGAAAAGTGAAGGAAGGACAAAGCTGGGTAAGCACGTGATAGACTATATGATGATTGGCATCTGATCCTTCGACTGACCGAGCTCAGCATCATCAAGAAGGTACTTGGCCTTCTTGCGATGGCCTTCTGTACACTTTTCGGCCATACCCCGCTTAACACATCGTTGACATGGACGAGCTGTGGTAAAACAAACAAGATTGCATTAATAAAGAGTGAAACACGACGAACATTAAAACAGAACATATGCACGGAGAAGAATTTAATAGAAATAGACTTACTATCGTCACAAGTTAGATGAGCCTTCTGACAGAGGAAGCAAGCCCTCGCTGCCTTCTTTTTCTTCGGTCCTTCTCGACTTTTTGGATGGTTTGGCGTACCAGAGTCTTCGGACTCGTCTGCCGTCGCGCGTCGCTTCTTTCCGTTCGTGGTGGCACTGGCGCCGTTCTTCTTCCTACCTGCATCGCCCGTCGGGCCCGCGCTCAAAGATGCGCTCGAGGTAGCGGAGTGGGAGGAGGGGCCGGCGACGGCGTTCGCGTTGGCCATGGGGATCATCGGTGCGGGATGCAAACGATAGTTGGCGTCCGGGGCAGCGTGAGGATGCTGACTGCTTGTTTGGGTAGGCAACATCATTGCCGGCGGGCGAGATGTGTCGGCATTTCGGTGCGTCTGGTACTGAGCTCGAGCGTACTGCATGTTCATCCGAGATGCATTTGTTGCGCTGCGACGTTGTACGATGACGGTGATGCGACGTTACCAACGCGAGGAAAGAGAAGGAAGGACAGCAAAGAGTTCCTGAGTATAAAGAGGACTCGGTAAATTCAATGGATTTCTATTTGGTATTGACAAGTCCACGCGATCACATTACCCACCCCCATCGTCGTCACTTCGGCCCTCCTCTCCGTACAAACGGAATTCGTACTTTTATTTACATTGACCCTGGACTTTCATAGATCCCTCATCTCATAAGGAAGCAAGACTTGAGAGACAACTCGAGTGAGTTCTATGTTGATTCGTTCCTTATATTGGTCGTTTAATGTGCTTCGTTCAATGTTGCTTTTTACAGTTGAACAAAAGTCGAGCACTCCTTCATTTTCATCTTTATAGACAAAGAGAAACTCCAGGAGCTCAAGCCTAACACTGGCATGTTGAGCGCTGAGTGCTAGTCTACATCGGTGTACACTACCTTCGGAATAGTGACTCTCAGACCGAGAACTTATCATTCAGTTTTGTTTGGGGTCGAATTGTGAAACGATAGCCGCGTTTACCCTCTTCGAATTGGACATTATCCGTATACCTATCTAAGGTACGGATCTTCCACTTCCAAAACAGACGTGATAACGAAGTTTCATAAGAAGCGGGCCCTCCTTCTACTAGCGAAGTTCAATCCGGGGGGAAGAGGCGACACCGGGAATTCGAATCGCGTTGAAAAGCTTCGAGTTATTCTTATACGGGTGGAACAGCATCCCAGCTATGTCCTCAATGAAATTGTTGGCCAAGTTGTCCGTCCTACTCGGGCACCACGCTGCCACACAGGAATTTCGCTGGATGCAGCAAAAGAGCACACATCATCCGACATTAGAGAAGATGCTCGAACGCCGCCTGAGGGGTGAGCCATTGCAGTATATTCTTGGTGCGTTCCATACCTATCCGTCCGGAGCTTCGCGAAACCGCATTCTGATTTTAAGTCGTCCTATTCCCGATACGATCATAAAGGAACACAGCCTTTCGGACCTCTCGAGCTGCTTGTGCGGCCACCGGTCCTCATTCCTCGTCCGGAGACGGAAGATTGGACGATGAGGCTCGCAAAAATGATCCAACCCACCCCCACACGGCCGATCAAGCTTCTAGACCTTTGCACAGGCACGGGCTGTATACCTCTTTTGCTTTGCCATCTATGGCCTCCGGGGAGCGTACGAGCTCTGGGCGTTGATATTGCGGAAGAAGCCATACAGCTTGCGCAGGACAATGCAATACACACCGGCATCTCCCTGTCGAACGACACAGAAGATTCAAATCGGGATCTAAATACATTCGAAGTGCACAAGGCAGATATACTGCACCCAGACTTCTTACAACAGCTACACTGGCAACCGGTCGATGTGCTGACATCGAACCCTCCATATATTCCCCACCAAGAATACATTGAACTACCTGCGTCTGTGAAAGACTACGAAGATAAACGTGCGCTCCTTGGCGACCCCGAGCAGCTGCCAAGCGATGGGAAAGGCCTAACTTTCTATCGCACCATAGCTGATCTCGTCCGCAGCGATAGGTTTGTTAGACCCGGTGGTGTCATCGCGCTAGAAGTCGGCCATAATCAAAGTGAAGAAGTGCAGCGTCTCATGATGAAGCAAGCGGGGATGCGGAAGACCGAAGTGTGGAGGGATCCATGGGGTATCGCACGTACTGTCCTTTCCTGGAAATAACGACCCAAAATACAAATTCTTTCTTGAGCGTCGATCCCAAGCTGTGCAATTGTAATTCGGGGAAGCACGAGCTAATTATTTCTTCCCCTTCCCCGCACTTTAAAGTCACGGATTCCGATTCTCCCCGCTCACGACAGCCGGCGGCTAGGAGTGAGCACCGGAGCCATTCGCTGAAGGGACTGGACTACTATTGGTTGACGAGCCCGTCCCCGACCCGTTCACACGAATACTAGAGGTTGAGAAGCCCAAGGAAGTAGATACTGCTCGGGCAGCAACAGCTGGCGTCGATGGCATAGGTGGACGTGGACTCGCCACGGGCGTTGAAACCGACTGTGGACGTGGAGTCCCTGGAGCACGCGAGGCATTAAGTCGCTGGAGGCTCTTGATCGGGAACTTGGTCCTAAATCATCAAATCATCAGATCCATTCAAGAACGCCGAGATGGAGATCAGGTTATGGGGTTGCGGGAATGAATAGGTGTGGGGGTGGGGGATAAGGGACAAGAAACAAGGTTATAAAATTTAGACTTGTCCAGCGGAAACAACGGAAAGGCGGAGAAACGAAAGGAACGAATGAGATGCTCGGAAATTTACGGAGAGAACAACGTTGGATGATTAGCATTGGATTAAGCATGAACGTATCTCTCGGGCCCAAATAAAGAGGTCGGGTAGAATAGGAGACGGTACGTACCGGCAGGTGGAACAGACAGGGACAGGTTGACAAAAGACTACGACCACAGCATCCCGTCAGTCGGTATGTTGGCATTGGGGAAAGGTAGCACATAATACTCCTTGAAAAAAAGAACTTCTTATGTGAAGGACGTACTGGATAAGCAGACTGAACACACGAAACCAATGTCGACGATTCTCTTGTGACAGAAACACGCAGCTCGGAAGTCGATCCTATCTTGCGTTGGAACGGCCAGCATACGGCGCATAGACGGAGGTGGGAGAAATGACATCTGCAAGGAACGTAATGGCTGTCACGAAGTAAGTCGATAGTATAGATACTCCTTACGAGAAGATACTGTAGTAGCGCATCCCTTCGTTCCAGATAGATGTAAGAGCCACCAGTCAGATGTGCAGCTTGCTGCAGGAAGACGGTGTCCGGTCCGTAAATTTTGCATACATCGATTGTCACTTTCTATATCAATGAAGATATCCATGAGTTCCAGCCTCATCTGATATGGTCGTTGGATAGAGCTCACAAGCTTCTGGGCCGAGAAGATTGAATTCATGAGAGGAATGTACGATGTGGACATGTCCGGCGACACGGACAAGATAGCGATTCGGGGCTCCGAAGGAACGTTCGAAGAAGCATCGGTTGTTGTGGTAGCAGTCGAGGGATTAATAAACCGATTTATATCTGAGAGGATATGTCAGATCACAATTCGGATATCAAAATCCTCTGAAACATACGACACAGCGCTTTCGTGAGTGAACCAACCAGTTGGCAAGGAGCTGGTTAACAGAGTGAGCAACAAACGAACGTATAAAGTACTCTAGACCAAACTCACCCTCCTCCTCTGCATCTGGCAAGGCATCCAATTCTTCCACTATTCTCTCTGTCACAGCATTATCCACCATCTTGAAGGGAAGGTACGTATTTGCATCAGCCACATTCTCCTCCAGCACATCTTCCACTATTTGAGAGGACGTATACAGCAATGCACTTCATTTGAATAAAATTCAGCTCAATGTCCTCTTTCGCCAATGATGTCTTACCTCTTCCCTGGCAAAGCCCCGTAGACAGCAAGCGTGTTTTCAGGCTGGCATGCTAGATGCGAGTTCAAGAATGCGAGCGTTTGTGAGAGAAATGATTTGAAGCTCAAGGGATATGGATTGTTAGGAAGCGAAGAGAGATGCCATTGTGTTGGTGATAGGTCCAGTATTACCGAGAGATGAGAGGAGGCGTCCATAGGGCAGCAGTACCGCAGGCTCAGTACACACACCGCGGAACTGTAGATACTAGCAGCGGTCTTTCCTGTCAAGAGTCTAGCGAGAGTGTGTCACGGTGGCACAGATGGTCGCAGTCAAAAGCAAAGAACGATGGTATTAGTAACAAGAAATATGTACATCGCATATTACTACAAGTTATAATTAGTACTGGATGTGCAACTTGAACCCTAAAACTTGAAGTTCAGTAGTGCCTATACCATCTTATCGCAGTCTCTTGTATATAACAAGGCGCGGGGGCGACATCCTTTGCCTCCCTCCCTGTCGACGCAGAGGCAGCAGAGCATCCGCCTCGTAAAATAAACACAATATTTACTCGGATTCGCTATGCTTTTCAAAGTTGTTTTCACGTTCCTCGTGTCCAATATCGGAGAAGTACAACCTGAATCTCGGCAGCATGTACTAACGGCGTCCACACCCGCGTCGCCCATAGCGCTGTAAGCTTGCTGCTTACATTTCATACTCATTATATAATATTCCCACGCATATAGCATATATTCGATTAGCATTAGTATTACAACTAGCAGTCTCTTTCTCTTGTACTAGTTACTATCGCACTATATACCCTTGTCTAAACTTCTGTCTATTGTGCTCTGAGTGTTTCCCTCAACGGGTTTCCAAGCGCCCCCGGCCCTTTTCCTTCCACGGAGCAGTCTCCGAAGATATGTACATGAGCTAGAATGGTGAATTCCGTGCAAAATTAACTTCATGTGATGATGAGGGTTTATAAGGCAGAGATCCTACAGACTAGTAGTGCTGTAAGTGTTCCGGATATCGTCTCAGAGGAACGTGGAATCTATAACTCAGTTCGACGTTCAAGTTCCGGATATATGCATTCATATGAATGTAAATAGTAAATGTACGGAATTACAACAATGCAAGCTATGTATTCAATAGTAATAGGCGGAAATATAAGTTGGTAAGCCATGGTTTGCTAGTATCGCGACCAAGCTCTGTCGATGTCGAACTTCAAGGACCGCATTCCTTAAACAAGAAACTCCCGTCGGAACCCATCGAGGTCCCTCCTATCGCACAGCGAAGCAAGGTCAATGCGCTGGAGATGCAGGCATGTCGTCTTCAGGCTGTCCCACAACGTCGAGGACGTTATACCGCGATTGTCATCTGGCCCGTGCACACTCCCGTCGCTATCTTGGAGGCTGAGCGCATCCAGAATGTGCTGCGCAGCTTCATGGTATTTCTAAAGTTTAAATGGTTAATATAGGGTACAAGATGTAGGAGAGTTACAAACCTTCATGTTGATGCAAGAGATGCCGAGGTTAAAACGAGCACGGATGTACGAGGGGTTGAGCTCAAGAGCGCGATAGTAGTACTGCAACGCATCGTCTGCCCGGCCGCTGTTAGCGAGCGTAGCACCGACTCTGTTGTACAGTTGCCAGTCCTATAAATGTAAAAAAATGAATCAGTAGCAGTTGTACTTCAAAATCTGCATATAGCTTACGTCCGGTCGAACAGCTAACGCAGCGCTGAAACAATCCTGCGCCTTCTCATAATCTTCACTGGTGTTGAGCAAGACAGCTAATGCAATTTGCACGTCGGCATCCACTTCACCACTCGCACCACCACCCGCCCTCACCATGCCCATCAAGCAGTCCACTAGCTCAGCATGGCGTCTCAAGTAACTCAAGCTATCAAGCGTTCCTCCGTTCAACTTCTCTACACGCTCGAAGAAATCGTTCACTACCTCCTTATAATTTTCGTTGCGCCGGATCCATTGCTCAATCGCATCGTCCGCAGCGTTGCGGTCGTTTTCGTTTGTATGTGAAATGGCGAGGGCGAGCCAGGACGGCAAGTGAGCAGGGTCGAGCGAGAGAGCGCGTTTGAGAGCTAGTATAGCTTTGGCCTCGCGCTCATTCTCCTGCTGCTTTACACCGAGCTCGAACCAGGCGTTTGCGTTCGTGCGATCGCGCTGCACTGCGGCTTCGAGTTCAAGAACACTCTAAAGGAGACAAGTCGATATATTCTTCAATCGCCAGGTGAACAATAGGATAGCAACTGACCTCATCAAGGAAACCTACGCCATCGTGCAAAGAATGATTTCGAGTCCGATACGCATTGTCGCCCATTAAGTACGGGTTATGCGGCTGAAACTCATAAGTTGGAATGGCTCGTACTCCCCAAGTCGTCGCCTCGAACGAGTCCCAACTATCCTGCATTGCTCCCCATTCAGCTTCCTGCGAAGTCGGAGCCGATGCCGATTCCAAAGGACGGGACTGTTGTTTATTCCAATACTCGATGAACTCCTCGTTCTCCTGACGAAAGTATGCTTCGTTCGGATCTTCCTCTTGCTGTGTCTGATCCTCATGCTCCGTCTGGGCTGCATCTAGATGTGGCTGCTCGAAGTGCACGGACTTGCGGCGGGAGGACAAGGCGCCGCCCATTGACGTACTAGGATCAGCAACCATCGTGCCGTCGGGATGAAAGACAACATCCGGTCTGAATCCTGTCCAGTACATTGAATCATGTCTGTCTTCATAATCTCTATCCCGATTAATCGTACCTGAGGCGCGTTCTTTCCCTTTCCCCTTGACATCTACATTCGCGCTCGCTTGGCTTCTCTCTACCATCTCGCTTCCATCCACGACAATGTCCCCGTCACGGATATCCCGCATTAATCTCATGAATTGAGAGTTCTTGAATTTGGGATTTTGCTCATTCTTCACAGTTTCAACAAGGAGACCTGCGGTTCTGGCTAGATCATCTGCTTCGCGCGCCTGCGTTAGTGGGTCCTGAGCTTGTGCAGGGTTTGCCTGAATGGAATGTGTGATAGAAGCTTCATGTGACTGGAACTCCTTGTCCCAAAGAGCTGCAGAGGCCGAAGAGGTTTGTGCTAGGGAAGGCGAAGCCAATGTTTGTCCCATGTGAGGTATAAATTGTGGAGAATGCATCATGCTCATGGAAGGAGGAAGCCATTGTGACATTCCTACAATAAAATTTCGTAAAACTCGGGTAGTGATTACACGACATACAACCGAACATACCAGGATTAGTAGAAGCATTCAACGGTGCACTTGCTGCCCTCTCTACCTGTCCAGCGGCATCCCCTTTCATTAAACTCGCCGGGCCAGCATTCTGAGCATGTTTCAAGAAGTCCGCTGCCCATGATGAGTTAGATCTCTGCAATTGTGGTGGGTTTGCTTGAAACTGTCCAGCCGGCGAAGGTGAATGAGATTGAGGAAGTGATTTATGTAACAACGAAAGATCAAATGGGTTGGGAGCTGGTCCTTGTGCTGCAAGGGCACCTTGAGAGCTATTGGAGAAGAATCGCGCTGCCTCCTGATCGAGTGCGGCGTTTGTAGGTTGCGCTGTACGGAAAGCCTGAAGGATACATAAGCTGAGTACAGCAAATCAATAAGCCAAACCGAGCTCACTTCTCGTGATGGACCTGCATGTCCTTGAACAAATTGATCCTGAAAATATATTTCAGAGCAAGTTCCAGATTATTCATCTGAAGTCAGCTCACTTGCTGAATCCCGCGATCCTGGTCAAATCGTTTCGCAAGGCCTTGCAAGGGGTTTACTGGACCGCAATCAGCGCCGTTAACAAGCATAGGTAACGCCATTATGCAGAAAATGTTCTTCAATTTGGTCCTGGTAGTCTCTTGGTATACCGATGGAAGAAGAAAGCAACAGAAGGTCGCGGATGTGGTCGTGCGGCCGTGAAGAATATCTAAGTCCGGCTGCTGCTTTCACTCTGAGTCTGGCATGTGTTTCCCGTCCAAGTTCATGTTGATTACTAAGCATCTTACTGCCATCACTGAGGTCCTGTTGAGATTATACCTTGTCTCGCTTCTTCCATCTGTTATGCTATGGTCCTCTTTAACTGTTGAGTAACTAACAACGTGCTCGCCAAAGAAACAAATCAAGCTTTAGGAACCTTCTCATTTCCCTCTGATGTGTCGCTTGATTCCCGGGCTTTCCTTCTCAAGAAAGCGGTTATGGTCTTCATCCCCTTTGAAAGCTGAAGTTTCCTGGAGCAAGGTCTGCTAACGAAGGAGCTATGTTATAGGGCTTTCGTGCTGCTTTTGCAGCTCCCAGTCGACTGAGGTGGCATGGAGGTGACCTTTTCGAACTCTTTTGATGCGTCCGCGTGTATATCATTGGAGTCAACACAGCTCTCAGCTTGTCTTCAAACATCACTTCGAAACCTTTTGAACGAGCATCGGTAGGGCTAATGGCTCGTATATTAGAGCAAAGCGCCAACGGACTCTTGATTTAAATTCGCTGTTTGTGTCCTGTGCCTATTTGGGCGCAAGAACGGCCTTTCTCAAGCTCTGAAGCCTTCAGGCCGAGCATTCAAACGTCGCCTATACAGCGTCTTAGGCTCTCCTCCGAATGCAAGTCCAAGTTCAGTATAATATCGAATATGGACTCGGAAGCGCGGCTACACGAGGTGGAAGAGGAGAATTACATATGGTTGAGTCAGGTGAGCATTTGTCTGAATACTTATCTTTATCAACGAGGTCTAACGGTTCATTTCTGAATACTTCTTGTGACCCTTGGGCTTCAGGAACTTCACCCCCTAATTACTAACATCAAGCAACGTCATGGAAGACTTGGGCACCGTGGACTTTCCGGTTGAACTGGAACGCCGGGGTTCGGAATTTTCTTGATTGCACATAGGCGCTCCAGGGACAACTATCACAACCTCCGTGCATCTATGCATCTATGCACAGGATTCTTTGTTAATCAATCAAATGCACGGCTCCTCCCGAGGTTGTTGAAGGCGATACAGGAGACCTTCGCGTTAAACGTCTGTGCTAGGCATAAACCTGAATGAGGTAGCAGCCGAGAAGGATGGCAAACCTTCGCGCACTGCTCACATACTTGCAAGAGTCGTATTCTCCATTCCACACATACAATACCAACGTACTATGCGCATTGTCAGAGACACGGCCGGGTTTTCGATCGCAGACACTATTCGGAAGCTCTTGAACTGTCAACATACTCCACCACTGGCAGGCGTTTATCGCAATCTCTGTCAGTGCTTCAAATTGCGTCTTCAAGTTACGCATGCGCATGTAGAAATTATTCCCCATGCGGAATTAACGATGTTGGAGGCGCTTGCAAGGCCCAGCGAACTTGCCGACTACTACTTTACAATAAGTTTTTTTCTCTGAATGTGGCTATAGAAGATCATGATACCTATTGGCGACGCAGAATTTCAGCGATCATCATGCTCATCACTCTGTGATTACTCATAGACTAATCTAAATGTCTAATTCAAATTTGAAGCGCTCACTGGCACGCCATGGAAACCTGTTAAGCTTCCACAAATCTAACACAGTGGGTGAAATACTGCAAAAATGTTTCTATCGGGAAACACTAAAGGTAAGATCTTCTATTTTACTCGAATGCCTTTTTGGACAACAATACCCTTTACTGACATGTTGATTGAATAATCTAGAGCGCTCCATGTAATATATATCTAAGAATAAGGGATGATACACTGACGACTCCTTTCACTTTCTCCAGTACATGGAAGTTTTCGGCATGGTGGTCTCACTAAAAGGGTGATATCAAGACCCGTCCCTTTGACGATGGCGAAGGTCGGAACTTCAAATGTACGGTTCCAAGTGAACTTTTGGCTTAGGTCCAGAACTCATAGCTTTGCAGTTTGATTCCCTGTCCTTGGCTATGCTTCAGCATTATACTATTGAAATGAAATTGTTCTTTGAAGCGAAGCTCCTGGTCGCTCCGTCTATGCTTCCTGTCTATTGCACAGGAACAGGTATGTGAATCGAGCATCTCCCCTATTCCATGAACCAAGGAGCACCGTTTCCTCTCATTGCCTACAGCGCCTCGTCAGATTGGAAGAATCGGAAGACATACTAGGAACGGTCAGCCTCTTTGGATACTCGGATTGAATATGCTTGCTAAATATATGTATCCCAAACAGGAGCTGAAGCCTGAAGCTGATTACAGCCGCGCGAAGAATCGAGTCATTGCATATTTACGTCGCTATTCCTGTTGGCCTCGTGTTCGACATGCGTTCACTGCATACAATATGTAGGCTCGAGGAGGTTGCTCTTTCCTCGAGGCTTGAGGAGTCCTCGGAAATCCGTCGAGCATGTGGTCATAGAGAGGCCATCTCCTTCTACAGCTCATAGTACGTATACGTACTTCATACGCAATGCTAGTATGCATATATGCGGCTTCTGACATGCGTCCTCGGTTCTTTATCAGCGTTGGTATCGTGGTGTGTGTGTCTGGCGGTGCCTGCCACTGCTTAGTATGTCATTTACAATGAACATGCAATGGTCATGTGGCCCATGCATAGACAGAAGGCATATAAGTTAATGTCCAGCGCATCTACACCGGTTCTCCGATGAGAATTGGATACACTAGCAAGTATCATGCGATGTCTGGCGTGGACGAAGGACTTAGGAAGTGAATCAACGACAGGCGGAATTACCGTACGGGAAAAGCGTGCTGCTTGCTCGAACGGTTGTACCTGCACGCTTGTAATCCCTCCATCGATCACTTCGTTATCTGCCATAGGATTAAGTGTGATTTTGAGCAATGCGCGTGGGTTGGGGAAGGGTGACATTCATTATGCAGTGAGTCATGCTTGCTGTCGACTTGTTGAAATGACACTAAGTGCAACGCCGCAATAAATTTGACCTAAAGGAACTTGAAAGCCGCCGCATGTCTATCGTCCTGAAATTGTCTGATTGAGACAATATCAGTGTGCCGGCTCCATTCTGTGAACGCCTTGCTTGACTCTCTCCGTGCCTTTGCATCTTAACAGACGGAATGGAACGCTATCAGATGCTAATTGTTCGGCTTCGTGGATGTTGGCATTGATATCGTTTACTTCTGGGCACTTGCAAAGTCCGATGTGGCACCTCGAGATCCCGCTTCAAGCTGGGCAGCATTGGGTAGAGTTGCGCACGGTATTTTCAGTCTATAGTTTGGCATCTTGACATGCTCGACACCGTGCTCTCCCGTCAGAACGATTAACAAATGGTCATGGCAAGATAAACATGGACCTACTAGTACCGGCCGATCGTACGTCGCATCCCGGCATCCGCTCTTCGGAGAAAGCTTCGGAAACGGCATCTACCTTTCTGCCGAGCGCAACGGTGCGCCGGAGGGCTGCGGCGCCGCTGTGCGGACTTCAAGTTGTGTTGCCGCGGGACTGAAAGTCCGAGCCGATGTACACCATCGGCAGCCGGCCACATTATCGTGATGACGCGGATTAGCCGGGCACCGCGAGCATAGCAAAATCGACAAGCCTCCGCAAGTCCGGCGGACGTTCTCCAGGATTTTGACATGTAGCCTTTGCGAAAGGCTGTGCAGCTATCGCTCTAACCCTCTTACACATTTGCTGCTGTGTAGGTCGTACAGCCGCTGTTGACATTTCAATGGAGTCTTGACTATCTCAGGACACCGGAGTAGATTGCAAGCGTGCCTCTGCCATCATGCCTTCGATTTGTTCGCTCCCGGGCTTTCCACAGCGCAGTCACGGCACAATCCTACTTCGCTACCCTCGCAATTGTTTATGACACTCCTGCCGCTCCGGACGTATCTCGTAAAGTCCGAAAACAGGCTCTCGGAGTCGATCATCGCGCTCATTCAGTCGCATGACGCTAATGACCGACCGGAAGAGCCGGCCGCCGAGTACATCGAGTACATTTCTGCTACGGCGGAAAACCCACTTCAAGTCGGACAGGTAAATAGCTCCATGATGAAACAGCCGTCATTCGCGCATGCAGAATCAAGAGGATACAGGATTCCAGGACTTCCTTCCTTACCTCGAAGATTGGATTGACTGTGCCGCCAAGCCAATCATTTGATCTGTCTTCCATTCATGCTTCATATCGCATTTCTGCTAGTCAGCGACCCACCCGAGTAGCGCGTTGACTTTCTCGTGCTTTTCTTTGCAAATGCAAAAATCATTGATGGTATCTGATACTACATTTGACGGTATCTTTCGCTTTCGTGCAACAGCTGTCTTGACGAAATCTTCTTTTTTTTTTTTTTGAAATCCCGGAGCGTCCGGACTTACGAGTAGCAACAGTTTTGACAGTATTCGCTCCCAATACTATTCAATAGCTAAACTTTGCGGATTGATCTATACCGGCTCACATGCGGTGTCAAAAGTAGGGCTAGAAAGGCTGGTCGTCCGTCTGAGTGCGGCAAGACGTAGTGTATGCGGGCGAACAACCATATCCCGAGTCTGATTACAATGACGGTCAATGTAAATGTATGCGCTCCCATTACCATGCCACTATGTCACTGGGCCATGCACGGTCGTCATCACTGGTCATTATTTCTGATCTCTGTATTATTACTGCACATTATTATCTGTAGTACAATAATAGTGAGGCCGGCCTTCTAAGACCCATGAGAACGAAAACTCTACTGGCAGTGGGAATGTCGGACGCCGACAGAATGTGTCCGCAGTCGTGTTACTGTACAGCAAAGATCCGAGATCGCACTGGCATGTCAACAGAAGCTTGAAGTCTATGAATACATCCCTCCAACCTTATGCTTATGAGAGAAAAGGACAAGATCTTCACCCGCACCGCGAAATGCGGTGGCCGCCCCTGCAGTGACCACGATCAATCTTCTCCCGAGCTCCGTCTTTCTCCCCGGCCGGCGGGTCTCGGACTAGCGGCCTACAGTATGGCATCAACATGCCATAGTGCATCATCATACATCAGTGAATCAAACACTCGCGACGAAGAGGAGCAACGTGCTACACATGCTGTAGAAGATGATACTATCACGAAGGTCCTGTGGGCTGAGAAGAGAGAGCGACAAAGGGGGTTAATACATGACTTGAAATCAATGATGCATTCAACATCTGCGTTCGCTGCAGCTCACTGGCATGCCAGCGGTGTGTCGCTCACGTCTGAGACCCGAAGTAGAGATACATCAGACGATCTCCGAGTCCTTCTGACCTCTATCAAACTCACAACATCAGTGCCGAAGCGCCTCGGAGATCCCATAATCACAATTCCTCCTTTTAAAATTAAGCCATACTACAGAAGTCCGGTTCTTCTGAAAGGATTATAGGCAATAATGTTATCATAATATTAAAGGAGAGAGAAGCTACACACATTTGTACACACAATATGTACATCTGCAAGTCACCTAGGTATACATCGAAGCCAGTAGGTTATAAGCTAGATGACAAAGGACGATGGGGGATATCCTAGCAATGCAGTATTATATGATACAAGCGAACAACGAACGAGAACGAGAAAAGAAAGTTCGAAAACAAGAGATCCGAGTGAGGTATGAGAAGACCATGGACCGTCGTTGCCATTACCGGGACTACGTACGTACGTATCAAATCGTTACCCGTATGGTAAGGTATGTTTATCGTAAGAGAAAGCGTCGAGGAGAAACACAGAGCAAGGAACAAGCCAGTCATAAGATACGGATTGTAGGATGAGTATGATGGTAAGGACTATGTTACGGATCACGGTTCGTTCAATTGAGTGTTATGATTAGAACTAGAAGAACACAGGTGAGAAGCCATTGGAAAGGGGACGAGGGTTGAGACCAATCGATACAGTTTGAGACACACGGAGCATAATAAAAAAAACGAAAACTGGAAAAATGGTACGAAACAGGGCAGAGCATGCTCTCTGCGTTGTGAGGATCCGTCGGGCATTATAAAGTGCGCGTATAGGGTATGACGCGGGCTGATGCATGGGACATTGGATGCAAATAAATTATGGGGAAAGGTCGGCGGGGAGAGATCGTGGACTAAGGTAGACAGCGGGGTTGCGACGAAGGGAGGAGCTCGCAAGCATGTAAGCTACGAGGCCCGACGTCCTCTTCCATAGTGGGGGTAGTTGACGAAGAAGGATAGAACAAATCATGAATGAGTCTAACCAGATGACTTCGTCCGCCTTCACCTTCATGCAGCCGCTAGACTAGGTGCAGGACCCGGGCCAGGCGTGACCTGCGCGCTATGCATGCCCGACGCGAGGCCGCCGTCCGAATCATAATGGCTCGAGCCCGAGTCCGAGTGGCGCATAGCGTTCACATACGCCATTTGATGCTGCTGCTGCTGCTGAGCCTGATACGAGCCTTGCTGCTGATGTGGGAGCGGCGACTGGTGTGGGGGCAGCGCATGCGGATGCGTCGCAGGACTCATGCTGTACTGCTGGTGAGCCTGACGCTGCTGCTGCTGATGGTGCTGTTGTTGAAGCTGGTGATGTGGACGCAGCTCGGGTGCAAGGTTCCTCAGGTCATGGCCTGCGCCGATGAGCGGGCTGCTTTGCACACTTCTGTGTCCAGGATGCACATGCCCATGACCATTGCGATGGTGTCCATGAGGACCGAGGGACATGTTCCCATTCATCATCGGGCTGCCCGCGAGACTCCCAGCCGGCGAGGCCGTCAAGCTGTTCGCCCCATTCGTGCTCATGTTTGGCGTACCGGGTGCGTTGCCCATTGTGTTCGGCGTGTTCGCCCCCGAACCGTTACCATTGCCATTCGCATTGCCGTTACCATTTGCGATGTTGGGGGAGCCGTTATCAGGAGCAGCGGAGTCGTTTGCCATCGGACGCTGCGAACCACTGCCATTGGGATGGACTCGTCTACACTCCGCGCCGCCCTCGGAGCGGAGGTGGCGCTGCAGTTTCCGGAATTCCAGATTGGGAAGGCCGCGATGTTTTTACGTTTTTGATTTTTGATGACGACGGCCGGTTTTGTTAGACGATCCCGGATGATCCGGCGATTTGTTGTTGAGTAGCCGGGGAGTGTGTCAGAGAGTGTTACAGAGCCACAGGAAGCGGCGGCGATCGTTTGATGTGCGCGGTCGATATGATGGGATGACAGAAGCCAGGGCGAGCATATAAAAAATGAGAAAGAATGAGTCAGCACGCGTGATTCACGGATCCGACACATTAAAGGGAGATGACGACGTCCAAAGGGGACCGCCGAGTCGGCAAGACAGAATAGGAGAACTGGGAGGAAGCGACGTACGTTGAGCGCATCAAGTCTACTAAATGTCTTTCCGCAGCCAGAGCACACGTTAGACGCTGATTTCGATGAGTGAAGAGCTTGGTGTCGTCTACATTCAATAGAGCATAAGACATTATGCAAGCCAAGACATGACAAGCCAGTGTAACTCACTTGCAGTCGTGCTGACGCGCAAAGCCTTTGTTGCAGCCCGGCCATTCGCAAACGTACGGACGCTCCTCCGTGTGTGACCGAAGGTGACCTAAAATAAGGAAAGGAGCGGTACGTCAGCGCGCGATGTTCGTCTCGGCAAGCAAAGGAGGAAACTGCGCCGGTCGCAATCCCCGTTCGCGCGTCCCGTGTCCGAGCGCTGCGGAACGCGGCTCACGACTGACGCTGACGGGGAGCGGGGACAAGGATGGGAATGATGATTAACGGATGACAGTCTACATACCGCGCAAATTGAACCGTCTGGTGAAAGTGCTCCCGCAACCAGGAACGGGGCAAACAAAGTGAGCTTCGTTCCTTCTGCGACTCGCGGACGCCGCCTGTGTCGCGCTCGTCGTCACCTGCTGCTTCTCAACCTGGAGAATGGGAGGAAGGCGGGGTGTCGAGCCGTTCGCGTACATGGCAGAGGCCGCGAGGATGTCGTTCGCGGTTGCACGACCGCTGGGAGAACCAGCTGCTGCTGCAGCGGCAGCGGCGGCCATGGCGGTTGCGTGGTTGTAGAGCATCGCGGCGTTGGGCGCGAAGTAGGCATCCGGCCGGACCTGGGGCGAGCCACGGGGTGAGGCAGAGGTAGAAGGGGCTAGGGAGGGGTCGTAGGGAGATGCGCCGCCTTGTGCGCGTCGATGCGGGAGACCGACGCCGGAGACGTTGTGGCCCTGGGGCGCATAGTGAGGGTGGGCATTCTGGGGCGGATGGAGGATGGAAGGAAGAGGATAAGGCGAGTGATGGATCATGGTGTTGGAAGAGGAAGATGCGGTGCTGGACGTCGGGCGTTGAGCAGCGTTTGTGGAGGCAGAGGAGGGAGGGGAGTTGTTGGGAGCAAGGAATCTCTGGCGGGTATTGTTGAGGAAGCTTATATTGGATTGGTCGTTCTGATTCGGGGAGTGCACAGCCCAGGTAGTCGAGGTAGCTGCGCGGCTATTCTCCATTGAAGAATAAGAATAAGATTGGAAGGTGTCAGGACGAAAAGAGTCTCCTTCGCTCTCTTTTCAACTATTGATCAAAGAAAGACGCTGATGGCTGTGTCGCCTTTCTTATAACCTTCATTTAAAATATTATGTAAGAGGAGGCACTGCACCCCGATTTGGTGGCTGTGAGAACAACGTGCTAAGCCGTAGGCTAACCTGTGAGGCTGTCCAGCTTGCTCCTCTCCAGCTCTCTGTATTCATAACTCATACTCGATATCTCAACTATGCACATCGAGATCTTCGGTGGTACGACGGTCTACCATCAGGCCATTTCCTTGGTGAAGATGTCCGCCATCAAAATCTCTAATCCAAACAGAGCCCGTGATGCCCGCCTCCTGCCCGGCCGTAACGCTGCGTCTGCCTGCCCAACGCTGGATACACCTCCGAGTCCGAGTATCTCAGTCTTACGACGCTCGCCCTCACGTTGCTCCGCGCAAAATGGACCATCAGGATGGTTTCCCACATCACGAACCTCAATAGCACCCTTGCCATCCAACCCGTGATGGAGGAGACCCAGAGAACGCTAGAGTCCGACCGCCTAATGGAGTTGCCGTTGCTGATCCCATTTTAAATTCGCTTCCAGCTTCTTGCGCGTGAAATGCACGCTGGGATTGGGATCGCGGGTTTGAGCCTAAGGACGGGCGAGATCTTGGTTGGGTGGGCCTGCAACTTGAACTCATTTGACGGGATCTGGGAGCATTCTCTTGATCGTGTCATACCATGTTCCCTGGCTCGACGGCGATGCGAGCTATGTGAATGGGCGATCATCTCCTTCTCATGGGTCGCAAAATATCGAAGAAACAATGATTATTCCGAGGTCGTTGACGCATTATTATTCTCAGGAAATTTACTCTCTTTTGAGAGCATCATTCATTCTCTCTCCTCTATATCATCTTCAACCCTATGGTCAGAGCGACTTGGGATACCCGGAGACCCGCAATTTAATACAGCCGGGGTCGCTAGGAGATTTTTGGAAATCAGAGACAATGATATCACTCTGCTCTGTATACACCATCAGGAAGTAACCCCCGAGTTTGGGAAGCGATCTGAGCGCCAAGAATACTACAATATGAACATCGGAGTCGACACGGCTACACTGGTAGCCCACCGCGGGTCTATGGGATCGGGAAGCCATGGGCGCTCCGGAAATAAAACTCTAGTGGAGGAAAAGTTGAAATAATACTTCTCTGTCCCCATGTGGGCGACGCGACGTCGCCGGGGTCAACAATATACGAACTTGGGCGCGAGTCGCGCCCACCTTAGATGCGTTTGCGTATGCTCTGCTCGTATGTTACGATCGGAGGAGAGCGCCGTTGCGGGCACTCGCCTGCCAATACGCACTTAAACATAGCCCGACCCGATCGCGAGCTTGCCTCGGCTTCTAATTATCTTGATGCTTCTATGCCAGTCACAAATATTGTAGGTGGGACGCACGGGAGTCTGAGTCTGACGCGTTACGGGGCTCGTCAGCCTGGTTATGAGTTGGATGCGAATAAGCTGGCTAGTGCTGTGCTGTGCAGCCTGACTGCCACTGCGCTGACTGACGACATTTTTGCAGTGGGGCAAAATATGGACTGTTCGCTTCCCGCGCGGCCTGCACCTCGGGCCTGCACTGCGCAGCACCGTGACTTTCATTTGAGGGGCGGTGTGTCCTGTGCCCCCCCCTCACCCTTAGGTTCGCCCCCAGGCTAACTTTGCGCGGTACGCGGGTACTGGAGGCGGGGCGCCCGTATCACCGTGTTCTTCGCACTTCTGATGCCCTTCTTTGACTTCGACAAAGCAATCATCGATGCACGCTTCCTGTCTGGTTCGCGCGTGTCTCACACGCATCCAGCACCATGGGATGCGTCTTCTACCTGGCTCTCTCTCTTTCTTGTCTTCGACATTAGCTAAAGGCATCAATGCATACCCTCAAGCCATCCTTCCATCATCCATCCCCCATCCATCCAAAGCGCGCGCGTAGCTCCTGTCAATCGTCGTTCTCAGGCTGACGATGACCCCTTCTCTGTCCCCAACAAACAAGAGAGACTCAGATGTTCGTCTCGAAACCAGGAACCCTAGACTAAGTCAGTGGTTCCCTCGACAACCCCCGCACCGGTGCTCCTCCTCCGCGTTTAATCTCGGGCTGGGCGAAATATTAATATCCCGCTGCAAACTCATCAAAATTAAACCCAAAATTAAATCGCTGTTGGAGTGGCATCCCTTCCCATCTCTCTCGATCTATCTGGAGGAAATGTAGAGCATCAGAAGCTCTTCTGGCTCCGAAGTCGCTTCTCTCCGCTCGCTCTTTGTTTCACCTTTAGATCCTTTCGTCTTGGGGGCGTGCACGCTAGCAACTCATTGACTGCAGAGCCTCAACTCCGGCCAGGTGGAATATCGAGGCAGGACTGAGGAAGAGCTGCGGTTCGAAATACATTGTACTCGGATCGCTCCTTCCTATTTCACGCATCGGCGGACTTGAGGATTGATGTCGATCCTTAAAGCCTCAACTTGCGTTTATCAGAAACCAAAAACAAAAACCTAGCTATCAGTCTAATATCTCTGCGTCAACGACGATCTTTGGAGTTTGCTAGCTTGCCGACCGCTGCGAGGCTACGACCGCCTCGTCCGCGCCGCATAGGCCAGATTCGTAGGCTGCAAAACAATGATTGTGTTCAACATCATAGACAAGGGGTATCTGCTTTTCCCTGCAGCAATAGCCGGGTGTCATCGGTCCGACAAGATTGTTCGGGAGCTTCCCTCCGGCGCTACAAAGTCAACTTCAGCAATGTTCGACACATCAACGGATCTCGACTGGGATCATGAAGTCATGATTTCCATCCCTCTCCATCTACATCTTGCGTTAAATGGCAACTAATTCAGTTCGTGTGGCTTTTAGGGAGGAAGGTCTTCTATCTGAAGAATCTTCCTTCTGATCGGGTTCCACATCCTCGTACTTACGTTTGGATAATTCCGAGCAAGTAAACACATGGGGACGAAATCAAAATCAAGGACAAGGTTAATCAATCTGCTCGAAACGCTTGATAATCGATGATCCTGCTCTTATACCAGGCGTCTATCTACTATGTTCCAAGTATCTCCAATCATCGATCATCGATTTATAGCTCTAATCCATCCCTTCAAGTGAGCTCAAACAAATTGCGGTCCGTGAATCCACACTGTCTGCATGGTCCCCAAACCCCGGTTCGCAAGCGTTAATCCCTTCGCCATCGATCACTTGATTCTCTCCTATGATCTCAGTGATCCATCACTCATCTCCAGTGACGACTGATCCACGCGAGGGACACGCAGCAAAGGTGTTGCTTAGGTGAGATTGTCACCGCGGTACTGGACGGCTTTAGCGTGCGTGGCTCTGCTCGCTGACGCACCCCGGTTTCCTGATCGGGAGATTAAAATCGAAATGAGTCTGCGCCTCGTCATTTCGTTGTCTTCTTTGCTATGTTACTTTGTGCTCTCGCCCGCTCTCCAAGTCCTGTCTGGATTTGGAACAGTATCCCAACAGCCGCTCTATTATCCCTCCTCCGTAATGTTTCAGGACATATCATCGAGGACGAACCTCGAAGGGGAAACTAGACTCCACTATAGTATATAGCGGGTCGAACCTACTACGCTAGAGCGCCTTTAGAAGAACAATGTCTAAAGAATACAGCATAGCTCTACTTCCGCCGATTGTTGCACTTTGGACCAAAACCATGTATCACAAGTGTTTCGAGGCTGTCCAAAAATGCCCTTCGCAATCTGGCTAGCCTAGACTTACACTGGCTGTCAAATATCCGTGTTTACTCTCTGACTCGAGACTGGATACCTATGCATCAACACGAGCCCAGGAGAACCCAGGAAATAGTCACTTATTCGGGTGTAACACATTTTCGCAACATCATACCAGTAGTCGAACTCGTGGTCCCTCTATCTATGCACCCACCTTTGGAAGGCGTCTGAGCGAGAACACTGGAATACATGGCGCGAACTGATCGACTACAGCATCACCAAAGGATCAAAGTCGGGAGCACTGAACGTAGTCGGGTCGAAGCCGCAAACTGATACTTGCGTCCGGTGATACAGCCGCGAGCGGTGTCTACGTCCAGTCATCACCCTTACCCGTGTACTTCTGTGATGCACGTGCTCGACCTCAGGCATTTGGACGCCCACAAGAATCGAAGGAAGAGTGAAAACCTGTGCTCTAGCTCTGCTTCTATTCTATTTTTACTACTAGTAGTACTAGACCACGTGGCTAGTAGATGTTGAGCCTCTCACCTAACACGATACACAGCGTTCCGGAATGGTGTTCAGGATGCAGGCTCCTAATCCCCATAAACCGATCTCCATATGAATGTGTCGTGTCTACATCTTCGTATGAAAGCACAACTATGTGACGGAACGGTGCTTATGTGGAGTGAGCAACATCGTGGTGAGGTTTTGTAATCAAAAAATTGTTGACGGTGGCCGCTGACCTGGAGTTAGGTTTGAATGTTGGATCAAAAGGTAAGAATGTGCGGCTACAATCTACCGCGGGTCAGGGCCTCCTGAAGTCCATGGCGACCATGACGCAGTCAGATATTGACGGACTCACTCCATTCTCAGAGGATGTGATCAGTGAATCATCGGAGTTCATTATCTTCTTGATATTAGCTTCCCTTCAATTGACGACTTCGGATATTCTCAGCTCCGTCCCAGATCCGAATCCCTCCCTCAGCTCGTTGCCCTATGAACCTGGCCTTGATGCCCAGCTTGACCACCTTATTCGTCCTCCACTATCTCGCGATCATTGCGTAGTCATACGGAACAGCTAGCAGCGGTTTTGATTGCGGAATCGTCCGTACTTCCATGCTAGTTGGGAAGCCTGAAGCAGTGACCGTGTGTGGCTATGGCATGGGGTGTAGAAGATATGTTTTTTGAGCATCCCTCATACTCCAGTACGTTGGTATTTAGTTAACTGGATTCTCTTGCTGCTGATTAAAGCATTATTCAGGATCAGAATTTGATTTATTTGGTCCATCTCAAAAAAAACGTTGTGAGTAGATCCGTTGTTTATAATGACAATATTCTCGCTCATATATGTGCGGAAGGTTTCCCAACATCGACCACCCATTCGTTCTGCGTCCAGTATCCACGGTTTTACCATCCGTGTGGTTCATCAGAAAGCAGTGACGGGATCTACGTTGGTTTCTCCTTATTTGGACAGAAGTTGGATTGGATTCCTACGGCTTCTGATGAGCGATACGCTCAATCATCTATCATGATGCGGAACTTTTCCTTGGTCGGAGTTGGGCACGGAGGTGAGATGGCGAGTTTGCATCTCCCTTCTCATCTTGTTGAGTCATTTTCTCTGTCATTTCCTTCGCAGCTTCTCTTCTTTGCTCTTTCTCCGACTGAAAATTTTGTGATGAAATGAACGTGCGAGCGGCGTAGAACACTAATACATCTATCTCCTCGGACGATCTCCTGGCTGCGCAGTTGCTCCTATGTCTTCCATTACCCTGCAAAGACGAGGACGTTGATAACAGGAACATATTCGAAGCATATGTGTATGGCTGTTTACTCCAAGTTGGGAGTAGCATGAGTTTCTCAATTTCAGATCATCCAATCTATAGCCAGCATATAACACTGTATACTGTTTTTTTTTTTTTTTCATTTCAGTACAACTACATATACGGTGGATAATTTAGGCTTCTACCCTGTTCGCAATTTTATGCGATGATTTGATATCATTTGCTTTGCTATTGTTCTTTGCTTTCATTGTGGTGCTTCATTTTTTTCTTTAATGTGCGTTTCAGAGACCAACAGCTTCCCAGCTCGCCGATCATAGCTCATCGTTCCTTTCGCCGATCAGGTGCCGGGGGACAGTTCGAATTCCAGATGTCATCGCCCCATTTCCTTCGGACAGCGCCTCAGAGTGGGTCGATCGACCATTGCAACTTTAAACGGTAAAGTGATTCGCCCTAGCTCTGTCCTAAAGAATTGATTATTTGTGGCTATGCAGAGCCTACAAGCGCACTTTCTGAGCTATGAGTGCTGCAATGGTAAGCGCTGTTCATTTCTACTTGCTACGAGCATATGAAGTTGCCCTAACGCTCTTGCATGTAGCCTCTTTCCTTCCACATCATACACAGCACCTACCGGCGCTTCCTTAACACGATGAGACAACGTGTCCTGGCTCGTAGGTGACCTTTCATTGATATTCGCGTGTTTTTCGAGTCAGCTTGATTGCTCTGCATATGAGTGTCGCGTTTGTCCCAGACACTTCTTGCCCGCTACAGGGAGGTCCAGGCACGCTTATCCCCTATGTTATTTGATAGAATATTCAATTTCCAGGCTAAGGACATAGAGCGCTAAGGTCCACGGGTTATGCACAGCCCCGTGAAGGCTAACACACACCGAATCCGTGTGCAAGCAATAGAAAGACGGTTGCTCTTCGTGGCATTCGTGACATTAGCGATCTCTTCGGATACCAGAAGACGTTGTGGAGCCGTCCGCGAGAGTCGGCTTGTTATTTTCAGGCTCGACATCATCGCAATACTACAGTGGGGAACCACTGGCAGCGGAATCGCACAAACCTAACTCAGTATATAGCGGGCGCTAAATACTAAGGAGTAAGGACCGGAGGCAGTGCAGGCGCGTAAGTTTAGTATCTTCTATTATTGTCTCCGCAGCACTCACTAGCATAATGTGCCATGACAGTGATTTCCTTCTTCATGAAAACTGCGGTACACAGTTTCGGATCCAGTACGTTCCAACACCAGCGTCTAGTCATGGATTGCAGTTGCATACTCTGAATTAGGATCATTGTAAGTATTTAATGTTTTTCTAGGCGTCTAACATCGAGGGTTGTAAAGAGCCTATCACTACTACTAGTAGTATATCAAGCGCTACTATATCAGAATACTCTCACCGCTAAGTACTAAATTATTACGAGCGCTGCGCTGGCTGACATTGTGCGTTCTGCTTCCAGATCGAGAATTAATGAGAATGCTATTGACAAAAGCGGTCGAAGCCCTCTCACAGGGCTCTTATCATCACCGAAGCCTGCATGTCGAAGTCAACGATTCTCCATATCTGAACGCACGAGAAAGGTACTCGGCTGCATTATGGAGGAGCTTGCGCAAAGAAACTCTCCGAGTGGCGCGGACAAAGCCGCGCGCCGATCAGCGGTGTATTCCTAAATCGAGCAATGATCGGACAGCGAAGCCCGGGCTGCACAGCACGGTAACGGCCATGGAGTTCGAACTCTCGAATCGCATGGCGTGTAAGTCACCGGCGTATCAAGGCTTTTTCTAAAAATGAGAGCGGGGAAAAGGAGGGGGTAAGTTTGGAACGCTTGAAATCCTGAGATGCAGAAGATCCTCGACGTGATGCCTCACCAACACAACTGATGCTTGGTACTTGCTCTGATGACCCTCACAGTTTGAGGTGATCGGACTGTTTTTAGTAGCCTAATTTCTTGATGGTCCTTTCACTAGTTTGAAACGAACGGTAGCTTTCGCGAAGACAAATGGAGGTTACCTATCCGTGACAAAGGTGTGTGAACTGTGTTAATGTTTGATTGCTCCGGGGCTTCTAGCTTATGCGAATTGCAGTTTCGATCGACAAAAAATAATCAGACAGAGCCGGAAATACTTACTACAGTAATCCGTACCACGAATACGAAAGAACCGGCTTCAGTATATCGCTTTTCGTCACAAATTTGCTAGGAGATGTAAATAGCTGTCGTAGCTCAATTGTTTAACTGGATAGAAAGATGGTTTTTGAATGTTCCCCGTGACGATAACTTAAGGATACTGCATGCGAGGACAGATAAAGTGGAAGGTAGAGGGGGGGGGCGAAAAGGCAACTTACTACTGGCTCATAGCATAGGCCACGCCTCAACAAAGCCACTACATTGCATTACATATAACCATAGTATCCTGCGCTGCAACTCAAGCTGTGTCTTCAGCAAACGCCACCTACTATGCTGTGTCGTTAGTGGGCAACTTTATGTGAAGTCTAATAAAGTGCAGATACATATTACATATATTGATGAAAGCTCTACATGAATGAGGATACAATGAACAAGTATTCCGTGCATATAAATACCGCTGCTTCGCAGTCCTTTCAGTACATCCAAATTAGTACAGTAGTATAGTCAATAAAAAAACTGCCATTGCTTTAGAATTGCGCAACGCTGATGCTAGGAGCAAGTGAAGTCTTGGGAGGATTTCTGCGTTCAAATGTCCCCTGCATCCAGTCCGCGATATCGTCGATAGCGAACTTTGCTTCACGCATGATTGAGCTCATCTGAAGGTATCCGTGGCTCCAGCCAGGGAAGATCTGCATCTTCACCGCCTCTTCTGCGTCGTCGATGTCGTCTCCCACAATTCCGGAGTAAGTCTGCGTATCCGCTGCAGCGTCAAGCTCTTCGCCTGGGGTAGGAAGCTGTAAGGTTGTATGCTCGTTCTGGTGCCGTTGCGCACGAGCCTGTCGTTTCGCCTCCTTCAAACGGCCCCCGAAGTGCATGGTGTCGTCAATTAGTGGGTCGCGTCCCCCGCACTGCAACAGAACAGGTGGAAACGCTGCGAGGAGTTCGGACGGCGCGAGTAAGGGCGAAAGGTGGTAATCGAACTCAACCCCCGGGCGGAAATTCGGGCCGAGGTAAAGTAAGCACATCGCCCACATCTACTTTCCCCCCCCAAATTATAGAAGGGCGAGGAAGCATTGGTGTTGTATCGTTGTTTGTGGAGCATAGAGATCGTAAAAACACCGAGTTTCGAGATTGATTATCATTGCGCAGAGGTCGAAGTTGTAGATCCGATCAATGTGGCGATTACAATGTAGACCAGTAAAGCGTTGTCGAATGGACCAGATATCAGAAGGAGGGTAATACGCCAGATCAACGGATCAAAAGGTCGATGGAGATCAAAGGAGGATAATAAAGGAGTAAAGGTGGTCAGTAATAGGATCGAATACTTAAATAGATAAAATGGAGTATATGGAAGGAAGAGGTATCAAATGTAGTCCCGGACGAACTGGAAGGTACGTCATGCACAAGTATGCAGGTCGCCAGATCTTCCGAAGGTCTGACAGACCACCAATGCATGAATGTACAATACGGCCGCCGCCGAATACGCGCTCAACTTGGACACCATCAGTGATGACGAGATGATCAGAGAGGTTAGGAACACAGTTTGTATACTTCAATCCCAAACCTAGTATGATCATAGAGGTGACAAGTGGATTTTGCCCTCCGAAAACCATGAAGGAAAGAATCCAGAAAGAAATGGAAAGAGGAAACTCACCATGCTTGGGTTGATGACTCGGTCATGCAGGTATCCAGTCTTGCTGGACATCGTCAGACGGGGCTCCATCTCAGCAAGCTGCTTTCGTCCAAACGCCGACTCCTTGCCATACGCATCGAGATTTCCAGATTTCCAGACATTGTTTACCGAGCTGGAGCGCGAGCGGACCATGACATTTGGTCTCCTCGGATTCGCGAACGGATCTGACCTGAACTCCGTTGGCGTTACTGGCGAGTACGGACCGGGATGCAACAGTGACCTCGACCGCGTACGCTTCACTGCACTCAGCATCACTGGCTCAGATTCAGCTTGCTCGCGGAGGTACCGGAGCGCCTCCTGATGCCGCTCGAAAAGGCTCAAGTTCGTCTGCTGGTGGACTATGCTTCTTTGTGTTGTCCACTTCCAGTCTTCGTCACCCTCTGCTCGTTCCCGCCCCTTTGCCTCTACAAGATCTTCTATCATCCCGATACCATTTTCCCGCGCAACGGGATCCGTGGGCCCAATGAACGGGTCAAGTGAGGGTGGGAGGGAAGATGTTGACGAAAGGATCGCTGAATCAGATGTTGATGAAGGCAGATCGCTCACATCGCCTGATACAGAGTGAGACGCCCGTGCCCAAGATGAAAACGAAAAGTCGAGCGCAGGGTATGTCAGTGCAAGTCCAACAGGTTTCGGAATTTTCTTGCTGGCTAGAGGAGAAGATGGCAAATGCGATTCGATAATCTGCAACATTACATTCGTAGCGAGGTTACCGCCCCTGTGATGCATTATTGAGTCGAATGCTCGAGCTAGAGTGAACAAGTGAGATGCTTACGCAGAATCCCCAGCTAAAATCATCGACGGTGTTGCAGTCATACCGAGAACGCCACCCTCAGATTCGACTATTGCAACGTATGCATCAAATCCTTCTTCAAT
Organism: Trichaptum abietinum; assembly: GCA_910574555.1. NCBI lineage: Eukaryota > Fungi > Basidiomycota > Agaricomycetes > Hymenochaetales > Trichaptaceae > Trichaptum > Trichaptum abietinum. Next base: position 2,034,981 of record CAJTBE010000005.1, on the reverse strand, counting down.
AGCATATGGGTAGGGGTCTGTTCATCTGCAGTCAGTCAGGCATGCAAAGGCAAGAATCACCCAGTACTTACACTCTGGTGCCTTTCCGTAATCCAGACTCAATACCGGCCGCCTCAGTTTCTTTGTCCACATCCTCAAACGATCCTCATGGTGTCTGGGACCCATCGCAACGAATCCCCCGCCGGGAAAGTCCAGTACAAGTTCTTTGGCTTTCCTAAGTTCGCTCTCACTTCCATCAAAGAACAGAAGCGCAGAAATTGGTCGGCTGTAAGCTGAATGTTTTGGACGCGGGAACACAATCTGTCGAACAGTCGGGACTTTGGGACGGAAGGGCCAACTTATCGCCCGGATGTACGGATTATCTGTCTTGTCCCAAGTAATGCGAAGCATGTCAAGTGTACAGACTTCTCGGAATCTGTGGAGCTTGCTATCGGCCTCATCGCCATTAACAAAATAGTACACGGAGAATACTAAAGAGCAAATGTCGCGGAGCCACTTCGATCGTATGGACATTGCGGTTGCAAACCCAGCGTCCAAGCCAGTCACTATCCACGTTGCTCTATTGAACTCAGGCGAATACTACCAAGTCATAGTCAGGCGTTGCGAATTTGTACCAATCGAGTCTGCTACTTACAAGATAACCAGGCGGATGGTCGGGGGCTAAATGGCAATGATGATCAGCCTAGATCGAAATGATCAAAGTCTAGAAGCTCACTATCGAGACCAAAGACCTTATCGAAATGTCTGAGGGTATAGAGTGCTGTTAACGTCGCAGCCATTATTTGCCATGGAGAGAATCGTTCTATAATAAGAGGTATATAATTAGCACTAACTTTGCGATTTAAGTCGGAGTAGAATGGAGCTGGGTAAGGTCCGCCTCATTCTACGACACGCACGGAGTGCTCTGTTGAGTGACCGGATCCAAAGAAACTTCGGGCCACGCTTGCTGGACGTCAGGAGACAGTAGAACGAGAAGAGGATAACAGCGTATGTCTGGGGTAGACGTCGACGGCGAGTAGCAAGCCAAAATGATTTCACAGGTGCAGTCCAGGGTAAGATCCAAAAGGTCAGTTCGAAGCAAAACGATTCAGGGACACGACGACGAACCTCTTTCCGCCTCCAGGAGGTGCTTGGTCGCCCAACTATGTTGTCCAGCATCGTAAATTAGGGCGGGATTGAGTTGATGGGAGTTTAGGGAAGCAGTCGAATGGGGGCAGGGAAGATATAGTTCAGGACAAGACAGCGGTGAGGTGAGGTGCGGCGACAAGGAACGAGAGATATAATATGCCGTGAGTTATTCGTCGTAGTAGTTCATTAGGAGGAGTGGTTTGCACATTAGACCACCCAAGACCTGGGCCACAGCGCCCGCACACTTGCATGTGATATCTGCCGAGACGCCAATCAGGAGGCCATTCGTCATCGTATCAGATGAGACTGACCATATCGGGACACCTGTGTCTTGCGGGGTGCGGTCAGTTGACTGCAAAGGTGGGGAAACAGCCCTTTGAAATGACTGCAACGTTCTATCGGATCCTGTTGCGCTCTCATCGTATTTTCGACAGCAGCGGGGGAAATGGCAACCGTCTTCATGCATGCGGCGGCCTCTGTTCTCTTACTCTTCTACCTAAAGCGGACAAATATCTTCAGAAAATGCACTTTCAAGAGAGGAACCAAGCTTACACCCCAAAGCTTTTTGACAAAGGAACAAACATTGACTTTCGATGAACTGCCTCAGTTTGAACGTTTGAGCACTTGAGAGAAGCTGCATAGTTCGAGCGATCAGTACCTGTCGCGACAGGTACTGTTAACCGTGAATAACGAACGCAAAAACTCCTTCCCGGTAAACAAATATTCCTCTGGTCTCTGAGGAAAGAAAGTATCGGTACTCCGATACATATAATTGGATAGGAATGTCGTAGTTCCATAATTTGCTACGAGAAGAATTTTTTAGCGCAAGTCACGGAAATGCATGCGCATTAAAATGTTGGCACATACATTAGGTCTCACAGTAAACACCTGGATCTTCATGATACATTTCCTTCCGTGACAAGGTTTTATGTCAAAGACGTTGCATTGCCGTCACCATTCGACTTGACTCTGAGATGTATTATGCAGTATGTCCTCTGCGCTTTGTTGACATACTGCTCTCACCGATTGCGAAGGCCTACCCGCTACTCGCAGCTGTCCTGTACTCGCATAGATTATCGGTGCCTCCTGGTAATACGGATTTCGCTGGGGTGGTAAGAGAAAAAGAAATGCCATCATGATGAAGCGCACCGTGGTCACTGTGAGAGAAGAAACAGTAAAAATGTCGACTAAAACCGTAATGACGTCACCTGCCACTCAGGCTTGAATCAATTCTTCACACATAACTATGTCTCTTTACTACAACTCTATAAACGTGATAGATATGTATACCTATTCGATCTCAGTAGAGCACTCGGTTGGTGTCTACTTCCAAGGATATTATTGTGAGTCTCGGCCGGTAGCTATAGTTTACCCGCTGCTCCTACTAAATCCGAGTTCACCGCCGGCTCATGTAGATGGTATCGACAGTATTTAGGCCACTTTCTTCACTTTCTCAACAGCTTCGACCTATTCAACTCATTCCGAACGAAAACGTAGGAGACATATATGAACGATGGATGAAACTACAGATGCTTTTCAATTTTGCTCTCCTTCGGGCCCGCTTTGTCCCTCATACGCAATCTGAGCATACCTCTTATCTTCGGCTTTCGGTTGGGGAGAGATACGGGCCTCCGGCGGGATGCACACGATCCAGACTCAAGCAAGCCGGGATGTGGTCATTGGCACGCCTTCCTGGCTCTTCTTCGTGGCGACTGGCGAAACAATAGAATTGCATAGAATTTTTCTCGGTCCGTAGCCTGCCATGCGTATGTATTTGCACCTCCACCTGTGTACGTCTATCCTACCAACCCCCCTTTCACCGCAGTGGCCTGCTATCGTCCTACCGCAACGACCGTCTCACAAGAGTCAGCGACAGGTAGTACGCCAAGTCTAGCAATCTACCCCATCTTTGCAAGGAACCGAGTGAGATTTCATTGAGATTACGATTATCTTGGAAGCATGTCGTACGAGTCTGTGCCTACAGATCGCTTTGTGGATGCATTCGGAACACAAACAGGTGCGTCGACCATTATTAGCCGTTCATTTGCGCTTCAGTGCATTTCCATAAGTCTTCTCGAGCGCTTGGGATATGCATGGGAACACAGACAAGAACATTGCGCAATTCTCGGGGAACACGAGCTGCTGAGAAGCACTTCGCACGTTCAAGTCCATTCAGCCACCAGAGCGCAAATGAACGAAGGAAGGAACCATCACCATGACTGACCATCTTGAATCGCACAGAAATATCGAGCGTAGCGCTCGGCGGGGAGATCGTTACCGTATCAGACGAGTTCTTTGCGGAGGCGGACAACCTCATCAAAGTCGAGGTACGCGCCCATAGCCATAGGCAGCTGGCTTGGATCTCATACTCATGTAAATGTCTATATGTACCTATCTACGTGTCTGGATTATTAGCCTGCACCGAGCCTAAAGGGTCAATTCGGACCCAAGGGTGCATTATACAGCGGTTGGGAAACCAGACGGCACAACCGTGAACATGACTGGTGCGTAGATCTCCGAAACGTACCATCGTGTATTTTATACATCTTTATAGCTTCCCAGACAATCCCCTTTGATCCACTTCATCTCCTTTCACGTTCGGGAGCTGTGCTTCATTCAATCAATGAATCGTTGACGCACGTCTTCGGATTTGATTGTATCCGTCCATATCCACTATTCACTTCTTTTTCCGCCTGGATCTTTTCCGTACTCACCACTTCTCCGCATACACTCCTTCCAAGACACCCTGTCCGGCACTTGTACTTTATTTTAAACCGAAGTTCGTATTGTGCTATATGCTGAGATCCGGGTCTGTTCGTTCCCCTTAATAGGTGTATAATCAAGTTTGGTGCCGCGGGTGTTATTTCGGGTTTTGACATCGACACTGCTCATTTTAATGGTACGCCTCTTCCATCACTCGTGCTTGCTCATGTGGTTCGTCTCAGAAAGGCTTAACTCCACATCTTCGTGATAATAGGGAATGAAGCACCCGAAGCATCCGTACAAGCTCTGCTTGACGTCGGAGACAAAGCTCCGAAGGAAAATGACCTGCGGGTGGGTCAACAATATCGTTGCCTTAGCCTTCTGCGTCTACTGACCTCGTCTCTGCGCTCTCTGACCTTCATTGATGTTCGCGCGATCGCATGTATAGTGGGAAGAGATTCTCCCGAAAGTGGCATTAGGCCCAAACTCGCGCCACCTCTTCAAAGTCCCGAACACCAAGCCGTTTAACTACGTAAAGCTCAACATGTATCCCGACGGTGGCATCGTACGTTCAACTCATTCGTAGTTTCTCATCATTATTCTTACTTTTTTTGCTCACTAGGCAAGGTTCCGCACATATGGGCTCATCCGGGCGGTCTTCCCAGAGGATGCCAGCGAGAACGTCGACCTTGCACACGTCTTTGCCGGCGGACGCGTCGTCTTCGTGTCTGATCAGCACTTTGGAGTCGGGTCGAACTTGATCTTGCCTGGCCGGGGTACGTTTGTTATCCTGAGAGTAATGAAAGGTCAAGCGTAATGTTTTTAAATAGGTGTGAACATGGGAGATGGATGGGAAACGAAAAGAAGCCGGGTGAAGGGTCATAAAGACTGGGTCATCATTAAACTGTGCGTCATTCAGTACTTCTGCTTGATATGAACATACCCTAAGTAGTACAATCCATAGCGGTGAGCCCGGTTACCTTGAGCAGACAGAACTCGATACTGCTCATTTTATGGGCAACTATCCGGAAAGCTGCGAGATCCATGCACTTCATTCAGAGGATGTAAGTCAAGCCCACCCAGCTCTACTGTTAATGGAGGTTGTGTCTCATAGTAAATTATAGATCATCCCGACAGCAAGTGAGGAGGAGTGGACAAATGTTCTGCCAAGAACGAAGCTCGGACCTCATAGGCAACATTACTTCCAACTAGAGAATGTGCAAGGTCGAGTGTTCTCGCATGTACGCGTGACTATCTATCCCGACGGCGGTCTGAAGCGCGTTCGGGTCATCGGAAAACGCGCCACCCCTGATGAAAAAGTGCTCACCACCACTTCTGAGGTCGCCGAGAGTGCAGAGACAGTCGAAGTTCATGCAGCAAATGCTTCTGAGGCTGATCAGGATGCTGTTGATAAAAGTCACGTCGTTAACGAGAGCCAAAGAGTACATATCAGCGGTGTGTATGGAACTGTAACACCCGTAACGTCTGTGCACACACCTGTTCCTTCGTCGCCAATCGAGCTAGTAGGTGCGACGATCCCTGCACTCCCACTCACACCTGAGGCATTCGCGCCTTTCGGACACGTTGTCCAGGCTTTTGGAGACGTCAATGCCGTTCCACGCGGGACGAAAGTCACGTCCGCAAATCAAGGATCAGCGACGAAGTTCCACAAACTTGCGCCCATTCTCTCTTCCTATCCACCCGAGCTTGCGTCACGCGCGAACCCAGCGCTCTCTGTTTACCGATGCAAGCCTCTAGACTTTGATGTTACCAAAGATGTGATCCAAAGAGGTTCAGGCTGGGCAGTAAAGTTACTGGAGCGGCATCCATATACGAATCAGGCATTCGTTCCTATGAGCACGGGCTCTGGCGAGGGTCTGAAGGGCGACGATGCGTTGGAGATGCCGGGAAGGGCATATTTGGTCGTGGTGGCGAAGAATGGTGAGGATGATAGGCCAGATTTGAATACGCTCAGGGCTTTCGTGGCCGGTGCGGGACAGGCTGTCGTGTACGCAACTGGAATTTGGCGTAAGTGGTTTCGTAACAATTTTCTGTAAACAGCTCATAATGTGGGATTTATTTTCTTTCAAAAGACCACCCAATGGTAGCACTCGAAACTGTAAGTTACGATATTCTATCGCACAAATCCACTTACTTAGATCTACTTTACAGACAATAGACTTCACGTGTGTTGAGACACAGATTGGAGACGGCTCTGAAGCCGATTGTGAGATAGTCGAGTTGGATGCGTCAAAGGGTCTGCCGAGAGTGAAGATACCCATTTTTTAAAGCATACATCAAGTAGATTTCTATGTAAAGGGTGGGTTTAGGCCTACATGAGGCACAGTTGATTTAGCGTGGACCAGTGCTTTCGCATCATATGAAGAACAATATTTTAAATATACCTGTGCACTTCATGATCATGAACAATCCATATTTTTCTGCAATGTATCGTGTGCTCAAGTTCGGAGAGAGAACAGTCGTGATAACCGCGGCTGCAGTGACCGTTTGTTGCATGTTTTAGCCTCGTAACGAGGCTACGTTACAGTACTAGTACCTATTCTATCTCAGAGCTACCAAACGTTGACTTGCTAGTAAAGAAAACCTGGTCTTATAATGTGAGTGCCAGACACGGTGGGTGGTTAGTGGTTGAAACTTGAGGCGTTACAAAAGAAGCAATTGGCTGTCGGAGGTCGAATTTGTCATTCACGTTTCACCATCGTTCCTCCTGAGTCTTCCACACGCTTGTGTTCTTCTCCACGCCCAACTCTAGGCTATTTCCACAACCTGCAGTCATAGAGTTCTCAACGTATGACTATATGGAATTTCAATCAAGAGCAATCAAGGTTGAGGACGAACCAGGTGGAAAAAGACGGGCAACAGCGGAGGAGTGGACAGCGAATAAGAAACGCGCTCTGAGCTCAATGTCGGATTCACCTGTTGCAGTTAATGGAACTGTGGATGATTTGCGGAAACATATCAAAACGAAAGAAGAAGATGAAGTGGAACCGCAGGAAGAAGATGAAGTAGAGGTATGTGGCCCATGGATTGGTGGAGCATTGCAGTCGCTTTCCAAGATATGGTTGCTTTTCGAGTTGAAGACTTACCCAGAGACTTGTAGCGCTTTCGCAAGGCAGCTATCTTCAGGCGCATGCGGTACTATCAGCGAGATTACCACAGAGCGGTGAAGCGATATGAGAAACTCGAGCATTCTTTCAATGACTGCGTTCTTGCAAAAACAGAGGCGGAAGCGTGTTGGCAAAGTGTATGTACTTTCTTTAACATGTTACATCATATCTTTTAGACCAATTTTCAACATATAGGTCATAGATGTTATTCGGAGACTAACTGACGTCGATGCTTTATGCTCGAGAGTTTCATGGGGGAAAGTTGAAGGTGATCCCAACGGTGCGCATTCACTACCAGTCGCATTGCTCATATCAGTACTTAAATTGCATCTTTCATTGGAACCGAAAGCCGCACTTAAGCCTTCTCGTGTTTTCCATCCTCGTGACCTCGAAACGACTCGCGTTTGCAATATGGAAAAGATCGAGGCTACCGAGAAAGTTATTATGGCTCTTATTGCTCTTGCGAAAGATGGCAAGCTGGACCCTCCGACTAAGGAAGTTCTATTAAGAGATAGCAGAGAGTTACAACAATCAGTGCGTAATTTATTTCAAGACACTAATAAGATTGGCAACCTCATATCGACATGCATACAGAATGCGTTTCTTAGGGCCGAGACTGAACGAGTATACGAGCTATACGAGGACGCTCAGCACGAAAGAGACAAGTATTTGTCAGAATTGCGAATTGCGGAAAGCAAAATTGATCGACTACAAAGCAACGTATTGAATCCAATTCTACATCAAACTCCTGAACTTCGTGTCAAAGTGAATGGCAAAGCGAGTACAGACGGAAAGGATGATACGGGTGCCAATAGTGAAAGTGCAAAAGAGGCTTCACCTCCGGTAGTGAGTGGTTTGGTTTGGTCATACGGTGCGAACTCACGGCTCATGTCGTTGTCTCTTATTTATCACTGTCAAATCAGGTGCAATCGCTGCTATTGCAAAACGGAAATGCAAATTCTCATGATGATCTGAAAGCTATGATTGATAGCCGAGAAGATCGATTGAATGAACTTGAGAAAGAGAATGCGTCTCTCCGTACCAGGCTTGTCGACACTGACACAAATGTATTTAAACCTTTTCCCTCAAGTTATATTCGAATGCTTATCGTTTGTCTAGATCGCTTTGCTTAGCGAAGAAGTGGTGATGAATACTTCAACATATCGTGTTTTGCTTAGTCATGCATCTAAGCTTCAAGCTAATCTGGAGGGAAAAGAAAAAGATATCACACGGTTAAATGAAGAGATCACCTCCTCGTTGGCTGATCGTACAAAATGGCAAGAAGAGATTGTGGTAAAGTTCCCTGCTTACGTCTTACGGTCTTGATGTCTGAAGTATTTTATAGGCTGCAGCGTCGAAAGAAGCTGACGAGTTGAGGCAAGTACTCAAAAAGCGCGACGAGGAAATCACGCGCATACGACAACAAAGAGATAAGATTGAGGCGGACTTCAAAGAACTTGAGATAGTGCATAAGAGCAAGTGGTCTTCCATCGGAAAGTTCAAAGTGCAAGCATCTGAACGTCGTGTAAGAAGACATAATTATCTTCGCGCATATGCTGATGCTGATATAGTCAATTTCAGAAACGTATTGAGGTGCTGCAGTCTGAGGTTAGACGACTCGCTTCCCGCTTAGCTGCCAACGATAAGCAAGAGCATCTTCTGGATTTCCTACTAGGCGGAAAAGACCTGGATACTTATCCTTCTTTGCTCGATTCCCAGCGCCGGTAAGTCCACGCATATAACCAGTGACGACGGTTGTGTTAAATAATGTCAATTAGTGAACTAGAGAAGGAAGTAGAAGGATTGCGAAGTCTTGTGAAAGCTTCAAAATCTGGACTGGAAGACTACGGCCGACTTCGAGTAGAACTTGAGTCGACTCGTAAGCGCCTGGAGAAGTACGAGTCCACTGATAAAGGGGAACTCATGAAACAACTTGATAAGAGGGAGGAAGAAATCCGTGCTTTGAAACTAAAGGATAAGGAGAGCACAGCGGTAAATTGAATTACGTCGCATTCTTCGCAATCACTAATTCTTCATTTAGGCAATGGACTCTCTTTATTCTGAGGTGGAAAAGTTAAGCTTATCGTGGGAGGAGCTCCAGAGTCAACTTGCCGATCAAGTAATCACACTTGAAAGGTGGGAAGAAGAAAGGGAAAAACTATCCGTCGCTGTGAGTTACTTTTGGCGTATTGACAAATATTGTCGTTCTGATTTCGCTGCTCTGTGATTTCAGAAAGCGAAGGCTGATAATAGATACTATAAAGCCATGGGTGATGTTGAAGCTAAAGAAAAGGAAAGGAGAGCTGCTCAAAACGCAATGGATAAATATGTGAAAGCGTGGGAAGCAGGGAAAGAAGTCGAAAAGTCAATGCATGTGAGATTTGTGCGTATAGTTCAAACATAAGCCGAATTTCTTGCTCATGGAAACTGTAGAGGGCGCTCGAGGATTCTGTCGCTTCTCAAAAGATTACTCTTGCCCATTATGAGAGAAGGCACGATACGCTCACGAAAGAGCTCTCTACGACGAAAAGCAATCTTGAGATAGAAGAGAAGCGAGTTGAACTCGTGCGTTTTAATCCCTTCTTCTAACCTGAACTTTAACTCAACTTGTATCTTCGACTATTCGATATACAGTTACAATTGCAACTGCAAAGTCGAGAAGACGAATTCGCCGAAGTTAACATGAACATACTGAAAATGAAGGACGAAGTGCAGAAATGGAAGAAAGAGACCGAGAAGGCTTCCATTCGGGCAAAGGCTCCACCTTCTACAGCTTCTGAGCGGGAGGAGGAGTTGCAATCGGAGATCGACAAGTTCATGGTTCGTAGAATGCTCTTGATTTCTTTCTATCGAAAAGAAACTGATGTGGGTCTATCAACAGAAAGTGCTCAAGTGTTCGACGTGTAATGGTGCGATGCGAAACACTGTGATTACAAAATGCATGCATTGTGAGTTGTGATGCGATTTATATAATGTGTTATTGCTAAATTCACATCAAATAGCATTTTGTAAAGGTTGTGTAGACGCTCGAATATCTCATCGACAGCGGAAGTGTCCGGCATGTAATTTAGCCTTCTCACAATCGGACGTTCAGACATTGTATTTCCAGTGATTCTTCTTGTTATTTTTTTGTGGTTTTCTCATCGCTTTACATGCGCGAAGGAATTTAGTCTCGTCGACATATGATCTTGTAATGACTTTATTTTTATGATTGTCTCCATTATTGTTTCCAGGCTGAACTCAATCTGTACTGTAGCGCATATCATAGCTCTGTTATTATCGAGAATAGATTGTATATGCAAACGGAATGCAAAGTCTGAAGGAGAAAATATTAAGTAAAAGGTATCCATCAACGTTTGACCCAAGTGTACTGAAATCGGTGATGAGTATAGCTATTTGCAATAGATTCAGAGCACAACTCACTCCTTTTCTCGCCTTCGCCTTGCCTGTCTTCTTCCTCTCCACCATACGTGGATCACGACGCAGCAATTTGGCTATAAAAATGTTGTTAGAGTGTGATTATCATAGAGAATCAAAACGGAATGACCTCTCCGGAGGATTATTTCGATATCCGGGACTTGAGCTGCAAGTCCCTTTGCTATTCCGTGCGCAAGCGCACCTGCCTGTCCACTGATCCCACCTCCTCTCACTAATCCGAATACATTGTACGCTCCTAGAAGTCCGGTAAGTCTGAAGGGCCGTAATATGCGTTCTCTGTCGAGTGGTATCTTGAAGTATTCGTTCAAGGGGACATTGTTGACCAAGACTTCGGTTACGGGGGTCTCAACCTTCCCCTCTCTAGCCCTCGCTTCAGCAGCATGCTGTGATGAGATCATCCATACTCGCGCTGAGCTCGTCTTCCGCTTGCCCACGGTGTAAGTACGCCCAAAGTCGTCCAGCGTCACTGGCTTTCGTTGACCACGTCGAAGATGCTGCTCTTTGTCTGCCCGCTCGAACGTTGCCAGTACGTTATCTAGACCTAATGCGAGGTCTTCATGGCCAGCTGTACGAGCTATACGTCTGTAGTCACTGAGCTGATTTAAGAGCTCCAGTAGTCGGCGATGCCGGGCTGCAGAGAGAGAAGCTGCTAGTGAGGTAGTGAGTTCCTCTTTGCTCTTCCATGCGCCAACCGAAGGTGGAAGCGATCGGAGAGCAAATTCAGGAAGCGGGACGAGTTGAAGCGTTTTTAGGGCACTGCGAGTGTGCTGGATGGCGAGTTCTAGGGAAGCGACATAGTCATAGAAGTTTGACCGTCCAGTGTAAAATGTTTTGGAGACTGGTGGTGGGAGAGGTTGGTACCGTCTGCCTTCTGTATAGCTGTGGGTTTCGGTTGCAAGCACCCGCGAGCTCGTAGCAAATGCTCTACGAGTGGCTGTATTAGCGCTGAAGGAAGCTCTAAGGCATAAAAATGCCATAGCCATAGCTGTGGTCGTTTGAGGAAAGTTTAGAAAAGGTTCGACCTTTCGGCGCTGAAGGCTGAGTGTGACAAGCCATCTTCAAGTTACTTCACCCTGACTGCCAATGTGACAAAGTGTCACAGAGTCATGGTTCCGAAGCACCGGCGCCAACAGCGGTAACTTGAATCTGCGTACCAGACGTGTACCTACGCACCGCGATGACCACAGTAGAAAATAACTTCTCTCTAGCCATTACAGCATGGAAGGGTACGTTTCAAAATCTTTATCTGTAATAACTCTGCGCTTAAGTCATATTATTCTAGATATAAGTCTGGCAGAATTGCAGAAGACACTAGATGAACAAGGCATAGAAATCGTGGAGAATCAGAAAGAGAGTGTTGTTGGTAGAAAAGCTTTGGCCGATAGGACGAAAGGTTCGCACCTTTAAGGCTGTGCGCACAACTCGGTCTCACATCTCAAGGCAGAATTCAGGAAGATTCCAGATGAGGAGAAACTTAGCGCATGGAAAGGACTTTTGAAGGGTGAGTAACACAAGTGTACATCCAATTCTCTACGTGTGCTAAGATATTGGCAGCATATCAGACTGAGATTGACAGTCTTACGAAACGCTCCAAAACTTCGGAAAATGCTTTCCTTAGCTTGTACAAAAAGTTAGCTGAAGCGCCTGACCCGTATCCCTTGCTAGAGGCAGCTGTGGTGAGCTCTGTTTCGTGCCATTTATTGCTCCCCGCTAGATTCTTTCATTTGTTTAGGAGCAAACCATAAAGGCCTCGCAAGCAAACGAGCTCGAAGTCGAGTTAGCGAAACTTCGCGAGCAGAATGCTTCCTTGAACCGTAAAGTGACGGAGCTCTCGGGGTTCGAAGCTGCGAAGAAGAAGGCAGAAGCCCGAGCGCAACAACTAGAAGAGCGAATGGAAGAAATGATCTCAGGGAAGGTGTCTCAAAAGGAGAATGAACTTCATGCTACGTATGACGAGAAGTTACGAAACTATGAGGATAGGTGAGCAGTCCGAGGCTCCTTAACATTATTCAAAGTTCAAATTTGTTTCGCCTTCATCAGAGAAAAGGATTTAGTTCGTCAACTATCGCTGGCTCAGTCCCAGTTAAGAGACTTACGCACATCAAACGAAAGCAGTCAAGCTAAACTGTTGGATCAATCACAGCGGCAAGGTCAGCTTGACGTTCAGAACCGCATCATTACCACAGAATTCACACGAGTTTGTAGACCTTGAGACTGTAGCGAAGTTTGCGGAACTAGACATGGTTGTGGCAGAACTTGAGCGAGCCAATAACAGAGCTGCTTCTGCAGAACGTCGAAATGTACGATTGTTTCTCTATTTTATTTTGTAGGCCATCTGCTTAACCTTGCGTAGGAGCTTCTGCGTGCAGAAATTGAAACCGTGCGCAGCGGTGCTGACCTCCAGAATAAGTACGAATAGGATGCTTTTTGCAAAGTTTGCGCTGACGAATAGCTCTGAATAGAATTGCTCCCCTCGAACGGCAAATTAGCGAGCTCACACAAGAGACCGAGCATATATCGCACGTCTTAGAAGCTCAGAAATCTATGAGCTCAGAAAAAGAAAAAGCTCTCCGGGAATCCATTGAAGAGAGGTCCAAGGACCTAGCACTTCGGGTTCGTTTGCATATTCTTGCTACATCATATACAAATTGATTTAGCTTTCTACCTAGAACACTGAGGTCGCGACTCTCAAACAGAAACTGGAGAAACTATCGGATTACGATGTGATCAAGCGTGAGCTCGAAATTATGAAGGTGAATATCCGTGGAAGTGGCATCTATCGTGAATCTACTGATACTTTGTGGAGTACGTTGAATTCGGAGGTATGGATGAGGATGACGCGGACGGCGAAATCAATAGTAACCAGCTAGGCCTATTGTTGCCAAGTCCGAATCCTTCAAAAGCTATGTCTCAACAGCAAAACGCATCCCTTGAGGCTCTTCTTGCCGCTAAGAATAAGAGAATTTCGGATGAGCTAACAAAACTTCGGGTGAGCAAATTTCAATTTCGGTTAAGATATATATAATGAATGTAGCTCTTTTATATAGAATGCATATGCTGATGTTGAAGCAAACTTAAGAGAAATCTCTGAAGAGCTTCGTCTGACAAAATCCGAGCTCGAGGAGAAAAGGACACTAAATGAAAAGCTTGAGCTTGATCTCTTGCAACTGGAGATGCACCAGCCAAACGGTGTTCGATCTCTGGAAGCAGACAAGCCGCCGAAAGATGGACTGTCTGATCTCGATTTAGGAGGTAGTAAATCAGCAACTGTGAGCGTCTTCGTTACATCGATATCGAGCATTCATTAGTCTCAACGAACTTTATTTCAGGACTCTCCAGCAAGATCGACACCGATTCCTTTTGCATCCTCCGCTGACACTTCCATCTTGCCTATCGTCACCAGTCAACGAGACCGGTTCAGACAACGCAATGCAGAGCTCGAAGAGGAACTACGCAAACAATTCCATATCATCTCTGAACTACGCTCCGAGGTCAAGGCGCTACAAGCTGATAACTTGAAGCTGTACGAAAAAGTACGGTACATGCAGAGCTACCGCGAGGACACTCTGAACCCTCTGCCTGTTGCGCGGCAAGACGATCTGAGCAAATATCATGCGCGGTACGAGGAGGCCATGAATCCGTTTGAAGCTTTCCGCGGGCGGGTAAGAATCATGTTACTAGCTTCCTTGAATTTCTCTGACATTTTGCAAACAGGAAGCGGCAAGGGCGATTCAGGCTCTCAACCCAATTGAAAAAGCCGTTCTCAGCCTTACTAAAGCTATTTTAGGGAACCGCCGAGCACGAAACTTCTTTGTTTTTTATGCATTATCCCTCCATCTTCTTGTGCTTTTCATGTTATTCGAGTCTACATCCTACCCCTCGAACGCAGTACGGTTAGATGTCCGTCCAATTAATTGATTATAAACATCCTTTCTACCTTCTCTGCTTTGATCTGGACAACCATGTTATGTATCGTTTGCCTATTGTTTATCGGACTATGTTATGTATGCTTTCATGCTCATATCGGTAGTAAAATTGCACTAATTAATACAGGAATTGCAAAGTGATGATGACCATGTCTAATGCTAAGAACATTACCTACGCAGATAAAATAAAATATTATATGCATGCGAGTCCTCTTGAATTCTATGCTCTTTACCGGGTAGGTTTACGACTCTTGTAAAACTGCAAGGCCTTTTCTACGGCTGTAAGAACAGGCTTCATCGCCTACATGGCAAGGGGAAAGATTCATATCGTTCTATCAACAGCAAGGTCAGGAAATTACATACCGCTTCTACTTTTGTGGCATCGACGTCCTGGTTACGGGCCGACTGGATGATTGCGTCAATTTTTTCAGGTGTTTTAGCCAAGTACCCAATCATTTTGCCGGCCTTCGCGGCTTTCTGCGCAGGTGTCAACGAGGCTACCGCCGGAAGATCTGAGGGAGGAGGATATATAGATGTCCAAAACTGACGAAGGAATTCGTTCGCGGCGGTCTGACTGGTTCGCATTTGGCGATAAAGGCCCTCAGGGATATCATCTGTTAGAGTTAGGTTTAGAAAATGTATCTGTCGGGAAACGTTACACCTACTTATCTGCATTTTGACTTCCAACCGAGCTTGAACATTTTGCGTCATAGAGAACAATCCGTTGTCGCCAGCTTTCTTCTCAAGCTTCAACTATCGAATTACAGTGTTAACGCATTTTTCTAGTACTCCTGATAACGTACAACTTACTGAAGAAAGCGACTGGCTCCAATCGTCAATCTGGGCTCGTACTTCTGGCAATACGGCTTTGAAAGACGGCCTCTGGAATGAAATTATCAGTTACATTCTTCTTCTAGCTATTCACTTTACTTACTGGCTCGTCTTCGCTTTGCTGACCCGCTCCGGACGCACGGCCGTCAAAATACCTATCACGGTCTTTCATCTCCAGCACGATGCCGTTGTTTGATTCACTAGCATGAAGATCATCTAAGTCTAGCTGAGCAAAGAGTTGCTGAGGTGATCGGAACGGAGAGTCAATTCCACAACGCGAAAGATATATCACAAGATACGTACCTCTGAGTCTCCTTCTAATCTGCGCCTCTTGCTAGGTGAACCTCTAATCATCGCTTAGTGATAATGACCATCTGAGTGATGTTTCCCTTACTCTGCGGCGTTTAATAGCCTCTCAGAATGTTCATTGAATTTGCGTATTAGTGGCAATGCACCCTTCTGACTGCCGGCTCGCATAGTGAGGTCTTTCTGATTCCCTGTCTGCACGAGCTCCAATATAAGGGTGTTCACGGTAGAATCAAGTATCTCACCTCCGCTCGGTCTTCTTGCGTTGCAAACAAGTTGACGAATATGTCAACGTCATTATCTCGCTGTTTCCGAGGCTCCACTCCTAAACACGCATAGCGAGGTCAGACACTGTCGCATATAACTACCAAATTCAACCGACCATCATCTTCCTTTTCGACATATTTGTCGAAGATCGGATCGTCTTTTACAACATGTTGCGCAGCAGATGAGCGAATAGACGCTCGGTGGCTGTTGAATAGTTTGGATTGAAAGTAGCGCTTCCAGAACTCTGCTTCAGACAACTAAAATGCAGATAAATATCAACAAGCCTAATCAAACTTGTGAACCGAGACTACTTACCTGCTTTGGCACCGTCTCGCTATAAGCTTGTTGTACAACTGGATATTCCTCGAAAATATCATGAATAAGCTGAGGGGTGATGATGATTTTCACGTCGCCTGCCGCGGTAGTTTCAGGACGTGGGTCCACAATCTGCCCTGCCCTGCCTCGCTTTTGACTTTCTTGTGCAGCTTCGGCAAGAAGTAAGTGCTAGAAATTACACGAGTTAAGCAGAGCCACCAGCGCTTAACAAGCACCACACACCTCTCGACCGTCCCAAAACTCAGATTCCGTTATTTGCCCAGACATGACCAGCTCCTTGTGTAATGCAGCTAATTCAGAATTCTTCACTAAGACCTTCTTTCGCAGCCGGAAATCGTCCGAGGCACCTGGAGGAGCAACAGAGGACGCGCGGTCATTGCTCGACACTGACGTTGCGCGTGATAATGAAACTGGACGCGCTGCAGGAGGTAGCGAAGGGGTTCCGTTCGCCTTTGGCGTCGCAGGCACAGGTCCCGGTGTAGCCGACCCGTTAGCTCTGTTGTTCCCAATGATGTTAGTGAGCTCCTTCTTGAACACCTCGCGTTCTGCCGCAGGCTGAGGGCCCGTAAACTGAAACGTGTGCCCTGCATCATTTCCTACAAGTCCAAGCTTTAGCTTAACCTGAGGCGATCCTTCCTTGCTACAGAACAATGCTAAAAGTGCAGACTTTCTAAGACAGTGTTGCGTTCTGCCACGATGACTGAGAAACTTACACGCTGCTTGACTGCAAGGAATCTTCAGCTCTGGTGCTTGTTTACCCGAGGCTGTCCATTGCAGATGTGTTCGTGAGAGCTCAAGTAGGCCTTGTGTCTTTTTGTAGGACGCCTTTGCTTGACATAGGTTGGTAGTAGTGGAAGGCATCATCTTCCACCGACGCGCAGGTCCGCCTTCAAAATTCGGCCTTTGCCGCACCGCGACGCCGCGTCTGTTCTTGACTTTTATTTACAGCTTCAATTTCGTCCGAAGTCCGAAGCTACAGACGCGCGCTGTCACTGTCTACCTTCCCCCACCATGGCGAACACAATCCAGAGGCAGCTCGTCGTCTTCGATTTTGACTGGTAAGGTATTGCGATTGTTAGCATAGCATTTATTGACATTCAGACAAGGTCCTTGGCTGATCAGGATTCAGATAGATGGATTTTCGAGGTCTTGGCACCTCACTTGCGCCGGAAAATGAAGTCACTCAAGGAGACTGTGCAATGGACAGATCTTGTGTAGGAAGTTTCAAAACTCTAAACATTGTCACGAAACCGACGAGTCCCGGCTTGAAGCGCTCAGTCACTTAGAGAGGCTCATGCGGAAGGCAAAACTAGGGAGGATATTGAAGGCGCTCTTAGAATCATGCCCTTCGTATGTCAGGATCTCTAGACTGATTCTACATCCTCTGATTGCGATCTTCAAGCATCCAGCGATGATCAGGGGTGTGAAGAATCTTAAGGCTCGCTCTAGCCCACATACAACTTTCTTCTGCCTCTCGAACGCAAACTCTGTATTCATTTCAACAATTCTTGAGGTAAACTTTAAATCCTTTATTTTCTATCACTATTTAAATGACCTTTTGTTTAACAAGTCAAAAGGGCTTCAAGACCTATTCGAGCAGGTCGTCACCAACCCAGCAGAATGGGATCCATCAGGTTTGCTGAAGTTGCGTCGGCGAATCGACCCCTCTGGTCCACAGCATGATTGTAAAGTCGGATGCAGTCCGAACATGTGCAAGGGTTAGTATATGCGTCAGCTGCCCACGTTCGTCTCGCTAAAGCGGTCTTCCTAGGCGAGGAACTCGAAACATTTTTGAAAGTACACCCTGCCTTCGATCGTGTAATATATGTCGGCGACGGTTCGAATGACTATTGCCCAGTTCTTCGTCTTCGAGAGTAAGTGCACGCTTTATGAATTGTACGATAATACTAACTCTGTGCTTCTGGAACAGTCAAGATATGGTTTTATGCAGAAGTTTCCGTGGGTTGCAGAAGAGGATTGGCAAGGAGGGAGGTCTAAAATGCCAGATTAAGTACTGGGGAGGCGCTTGGGAAGTTGAAGAAATTTTCGATCAGCTCTGACACGATAGAATTGCTTGAGAATATCAATTTAGTGACATTACATCTGTGTTGTAAACCATAAGTTGTACAAACGATATAGAAGTCCGGAAGGGTCTGTGTATTTGTGTAAATGAGGGTACAAAATGATCGAACGGGAAGAGGTCCTTTTGGTTGAAGAAAGAGTGTAGTTGTGTCCATCTCGGTCCGATCCGGGCTACTGAAGTCCTTGCTTCCTGAGTAACCAGCTATCTATCTGATATCCTCCGCGTATGGATATCTTCATACAACGGAGGAAGATCAATGTGCATCGATATGCCATCAAGATGTTCGTACTCCGTGTATCCAGGTAATGTAGTTCGGCTACTCATGCTGCTGGTTGTTCGAGCCAAGCTGCGTGCATCAGCAAAAGGATTTAGATCCGCGAACGGGTCTGAATATTGCGAGCTGGTCGTGGACCGAGATTGCATTAGAGGGGCAGAGCTCGAGAGGGCAGAGCTGGGAGTGAGTAGGTCGTAGTCCGGCGGCTGCAAATCCGATGCTGCATCGTGATGTTCCCCCTGCGTAGATTGCTGTCTATCCCGATCGTTGTCCGAAGACCGGCGACCCTCCCTAACCCTTCCCATGGCATTCATGCTAACCGGAGGTAGTCCAACTGCCTGACGAAGCATCGTCGTGTCCAAGCGTTTTCTCGCTTCTTCTGCACGCCGGTTGCGTTTCCGGCGTCGGAAATACAATAAGCAGGATCCAAGGATGATGAGCGCGACCACGGTAGCTCCTACGCTGAATCCAATTAGATATGACCGACGGATAGATGTCACTCCCGTTGTATGAGATACAGACGACGTCGACGTCGACGCACTGCTAGTAGATACTGTCGCATTTCCTCGCCGAGTCGATACAGAAGGAGATCCCGTCGATGTGCTTGCCAACGAGGACGATGCGGATGCGGATGATGCAGAAGTGTTGAATATAAGTCCGGTCAACGTTTCGCTCCCCGGCGTCGCGCCTCCCGTGGTAATAGTCACGCTCATGAGGAACTTCAGAGGCAGTGCGGAGGTGGGATGATCTCGTCAACGATCAGTCTGCAACTTGAAACTTTGCGTTCTGTCAGGCAACTCCGAGTCGCAGTCTGTACTACAGGCTGAAGTCGAGAATGACGTCCAGGACGGGAGTGTGTCTGCTATGTTGGAATTATACCTCCTTCACTGATTGCTGCGCAATTAATTTAGACTGCATGTATAGGCGTACGATTAATACATTACGATGCGTACCATTTTGCACCCCGGGCACAGCATTCCGCTTATGTTTTCATCCTATCCTACTGCATGCAATGCACATATTCGTCCATGAGCGCTGAGAGGTGTTGAACTTTGAACTATGATATATAACTTAATGATACGTACCCTTGATGGGTTGAATTTACTGTATACAAAGCAAGCTATATGACTTCATCTTGAACTTGAAGCTGAAGTTAACTCAATTTCTGCCGAATATTTTCCCACAGCTCAAGTTCATTCAAGTTCAATAACAACCCAGTGAATACTCAAAACGCTTGGTAACATACCACCATACCTCAACAGAATACAAATCTGTTTCCTGGAGAAGCACTCCCGCCGGCTGGATCAAGGGAACGTAGTCAACTAGTAGAGCGTCAGCAAAAGAATCTGTACTCGTCGACAACGCTTTCAGGGGAACACAGCGACAACAAGTGCTCCGAGTCGTCCCCGGCCTCACAAGAAAGTAATTCCAGGTCCAGGCTTCTTTCGCACCGGTTGTTTACCTATCTGGATATTATATGGCTAATGGAAAGTATGCCATCAACTCGATTACTCAAAGTCAAGATAACTTATGTACGTACTTTCATCTTCCTCAAAGTCAAACACAAAACCAACAAAGCAAACAAAGCAGACCCTTCTCAGCATTTGAACAATCCGAGTGACGATAGAAAGCTCGTACCTTTGTCTATCTGGATCTCGACCATCTCAAGGCGATCATTGGTGGACCTCGGTGAACCTCAGTGAGTTAAGCATGTATACGAGAAATGGAAGTTATCACCGCTTTTTGAACTCATTGTAGCTTTGAAGCTTAAGTTAGACCGGACAGAGGTAAAGCCGCACCCACGACTAACAACAATGCGGCTGGAACACAGGGCTGACTCGGCCGCGTAGTGACGCAGAATTCTGTCGGGCGACTACACCCACCCCGCTAACTGGACCAGCCACTCCCCAACGGCTAGCCATGTCAGCCCAGACAGCGAGGCCAGGGCGTCGAAATCCTCGTCGGAGAGTAAATAGAAATGAGAGACCGAGCGGCCCCCGTGCCGCTCACTCTCCAACTTCAATTGAGGAGAGTGCAAGGATATCCAACTCCTGTATCCCACCTGTCGAGTTCAAGCTGGCAGAGAAGATGGATGCAGCTCCGCGTCACAAACACACCTAGGTGCGGCCACCGCCTGGGATGCGTCCGCGGAGGATTGCTGACCTAGGTGTGGGCGCATCATAACTACAGGAGAGTACCACCACATCGCCCTTCCCGATGACGGGGTCGCAGGTGACCGTCACCTGGGACGAAGGGACAACCCCTTGAAATTAAGTCAGGGAGCTTGCGGTGGTAGGATCTAAGGAGTGGTTGGACGGGTGCGCCCCTCTTTTTATGCGCGATGGATTCCAACGTAGGCGGCTGACAAGTGGCTGGCTCCTAGTCTCGTAACCAGGCCAGGCTACTTTTCAATAAGGCTTGCGCCGGTCTGCCACAGCAGACATACCAAAAAATCTAGCCTGGCCTCGTCACGAGGCTAGCTGGCTCCGGGCTATGTCTAGAACTCGATATTGCAACACTAAATAGTGCTAGATCGGACATTTAGTTGACTTTACAATGTTTAACGTATATTTGCCCTCGATTTTATACAGAACAGTATGTCCATTGTAAATACATCTCATACATGAGTACTTAGTCAACACAGCTCGCGCAGTGCTGTAATTATCCCGCACGTCTGTCAGGAAAGATCACAGTGAATAGTACTGGGTATGTTCTACAGCCTCGTATCGTGGAAAGTGAGCAAAAATTGACTGGGGAGGATAATGATCGTATGTAGCAATGATAAAGGGTTGCCAGTGACCAAGAAGACAAATATACGCATTAGTTCTTTCGCGGACTCGAATCTCATGCGAGAACGTCTGTTCATCCATATCGTTGTCTGCCTTCATCGATGCGTTTAGGTTTCGATTCATACGACGGTGGTCGTTCGATACTGCCTGCCACATTTATTTCGTCGGAAGCTGGCGGGTCCACGAACTCGGAATACACAGGTAATGTAGTCGCGTAACTTGCATTACTTGTACTAGCACTTGGTGGACGAGGTCCAGATGAGGATGCAGGGGCCGTGACAGGGTCTGCGAAAGGGTCTTCATCTAGGATACTCGGGGTATTCATTTGACTTGCAATTGATTGAATGGCCGAGGTCTCCGATCCTGCTATGCTCCCGACTTCAATGGCGTGGTGTTCTAGCGCATCGTTAAGTACCTGATCGTCGATATCAGGGGATTCAGAGGATGAATCGAGGTCGCTGGCCAGTCCTTCTAGGACCACGCTGACTGGTGGCCTTTCGTGTACAGAATAAGGTACTTCAACTACATGCTCCTTTGACCGTCTCACTGTAGAAAGACCAATACGTCGCCGTAGGCAAATGCGGGTCCAGAATCCAATCATACCGATTGTGAAGAGGATGAAGAGGATGATTAAGAGTATCCCTACGAGAATTTCGGCCTTGGTCAATACTCTGGTTGTGGTAGGTAGCGGTGTTGGCGAGGGTGTAGTATCCTTTATAGAAGTTCCAGTGATAGTAAAAGCTGTTGCGGATGACGCAGATTGTGCAGTAGTCGGCAAGTCTGGACCGGATAATGGTAAGGATATAGATCGTTTCTCGTCAGTCACGAAGGTTTTTGGTGGGTAGGGTGACTGTGTCGCTACGGTATCAACCGTGGTTGAGAGCTCTCCGCCAGTACCACGCAACATTTCTACCTCTTGAAGAGTATGGCTACTCTTTCACAAAGGTGGATCAGTGGAGGGGAGTTACCTGTAAAGCGAGGGAGTCAGCAATGAGCAATGTTGAAGTGCATCGAAAAGATATGAGTGTGTGTATTTGCCATCGTGATTTGTTCGAGAAGTATCTTGTATGCAATCTCCACTGGCCGATATTTAGAGTCAATGATGGTATCAATTAGTACTGGAATGGTGGAATGTTTATGGATCAGAAAGGAGGAATATACCAGTAATGATTTGTAGTAACTGGAAGTGATTCTGATTGATTTGATGCTCGTGGAAGCGCCCATCTCGACTCAAGGAAGCAAGCAAGTTTTCGAAAGGTCGTAATAGAAGGCAAACGTAGATAAGTCACGACAAAGTGTTTCAGCATAGAAAAATCAAGTCAGTCCCAATCCTCAAGGCGAAACGAAGGTAGTTTGCAAAGGAACTTAAACGTTATGATAGACCTAAAGAAAGGTACGAGCACTCGAAAGTCTGATCCCATAACGATCGATGATTCGACTGTAAGGTTAATCTGATGAAGTTGTCAGACTCGACCCATTCGCCACAATTGTATAATAGTGGCATATGATTTGTGGCGACTGGGCCTAGTCTATGGAGTTGTCGGAGGCCGCATTCGCTGAGAATGACGATCGCGTCGAGAAGTTGGAGGGTGACTATGTGTTAGGGAAGGTGAGGGCGACTATGTGTTGGGAAGGTAACGCCGAAGTCGAACACCGACGAAGACGAGATTGATGACAATCATGATGGTAAGGGTCACCAAGAGTCTAGTAATGTGAAGACACAATTATTATTGTCACACTAACCTCCAGCGCTGCTGATTTCTGAGTTGGCTGAGATGCGATATTGTCTATACACGTACTCCAGCCAGCTGACGTACGCGAAGCGGAAGGTACGAGAGTAGTCATGAAAGAAACCGAGGCACGGTTAACCAGTATTGATGTAGCATTAAACGGCTTTGGGTCCGCGCAGGGTTTAAGTATGTATGACCGGGGATGTCGATGGAATTGCCCGTACCAGCTGAGACTCCACACGAGGATAAGAGAATGAAAACGTGTACCAAGCGTCAGCGCTAACGCTATCTAAATTAACGCTTGCTTGAGCGTAAAGAGAAATACACGATTAAAAAGAATAGACCAAGGGGGACTTGACGGAGCGTGCCGAGAGCCATAAAAGTTCCCTCTGCATTTCAACGCCATTTGTTCCTCGGCCAGCGTTGAAACACCATTGATCTGCGGCAGAGATGAAGTCCACTTCGAGTGCATGTATCTTCTATCGCAACCAATAAATTAGAAGTAACATGTGATGACGCAGAAGGGTATAACGTCGTCGTGTTCATCCCGATGTCATGTCAGGGAAAGGCGAGAACGGACTCGCAGGTATCGCCGATAGACTGGGATCACTGAACTGGCACGTTCATGATCAAGGCAGCTCCTTGTAGCCATTCCAAGCGGATGCAGCTGATTCGGATGATGATGGGCGTAATCAGCTTGCTAGTATGGCACTCAAGGCAATGATAGGCAGAAGACCAAGGAGCAAGCCAGCAATGTTGGTCCCTGCAATCATGTTGCGTCGTAAAACCCGAAGGGAGGTACTGAGATGACGAACGCAGCATCTGATGAGGATACTACGAAAAGGGAGTAATGCGTCGTCCTAGTTAATTTGAAGATCAATCATGGTAGAGCACCTATCAATGTACTGTAACATAATGAATATTGTCAGCTTAAAAGACGACTAAAGGCAGAGCAATGACCTACCTTGATTGAGCACCAACGCTGTACATCCTATAAATATCGGACGGATCATTGTCAAGCTCAAGCACACCAAAAGCGATAAGCCATTAGAGTTGAGAGGAGCGTCACATGCGCAGGTAGGAGGACTAATAAAGCTAGAGATCGGAGCCAATTTATGTCGGTCCCCCGGGCATACTCGGCGAAGAACTTCAGCCGCACGTATTCAGAAGTCTGCAGCCAAGCCTTCTGAGCGTATCGTGCGACCGGGAATGATGTAGAGCGGAAGCTGTGAAGCCTCGTTGGGGGCTAACACGGCTGTCGCTATGGTCTTTGATCCCAGGCGAATTGAGAATTACACCACTTCTCCCGCACTAGAGGTCGAGAAGCATCATCGGTGAGGTGCAGATGACTGTCTCATGTCGAGACAAGTGTCGCAATCGAGATGTTGGCGAAACGTTCAGCCCAAGGCTCTTGTTTTGTTTGGGCGTAGCAGCCGAGCGAACGGAAGAAACATGTATGGGTGCAGGGCCGTTTGCGATGGTTCGAGTATGGTGGCTAATTGAATCAAGGCATCAAGGATCGCGAATCCACGATGGAATGATGGTATCGCGTCTACATCGATTTGCGGGCTATTTCTGCGCTTCGAAGGCATGCAGCATGGGCTGAGCAAGTCTGAAGAGAAAGGCGGTTGGAGCTACAGCGGCCGGTATTTACCCGAACTCCCCTGCGACATAAGGACAATATTGTACACTTTCCTTCCACGTTTCAAGCGAAACGTCTCGGGTATTGAAACAAACGAGCTCGTGAGGGATATTGGGCAGCTGATGTGGGCAAGCTGGGTGTGAGATTCCAAGTGATGCTCAGAAGAAGTTCGGTGAGATAAATAGTGAGCAGAGCTCTCGGCGTTTCTTTGGCCAGAAGTGAGAGATGCATGCTGGTGTTAATCGATATGATGAGTGGACACGCTGAGATGAACATGATATTTTACGCAATTTCATTTGTTTAACACTACCCGAGTCTGCTGATGTCATCCCATTTGACGAGGAGACCATCTCGGCCCCGCCCGACCGGCTCCTATTGGACACCGACATGTCATCTCCGGAAGCTGGCCGTATAAAGCAATAAACCGGACGTGCGAATCCGGAGCCGAGCGGGATTTGATTTGTTGAATGCCAAAAACGTGCAGCGCTTTTTCTTGCCTTTTTCTGACTGCTTTTCTCTTTCTTTTCTTTCTCTTTCTCTCTTCCGCATCCCCCGCCCTTCGCCGCCCTCAACAGCGGGCGCCCCCTCCACCTGCCCGCTGCCGCAATATTGGGGACGCAGCGTCAATCTGTCGTCCCCCTCGCCGCCAACGGCGATACAAACAACGACGACCAACATCATTAATTCGCAACGCCAAGCTCGCTTACCCCAGACCCCGCCTCTCAACCATATCGCTCCTACTACTGGGACAAAGTCGTCCCCGGGCTCGCTCCTCATCATGAGCTTCGCTCTCGGCGGTCTTGCAGTCATGTCTGGCTCTCGCCCACTTGCCTCTCTCTTCGCCAGGCTTCTTGCCGTCGTGGAGGTTAGATCTGTCTTTTTCGGTGTTTTGGTCTTCATCGTCGTTCTTATCCTCGGTGAGTCTCAATAATAATTATGTTTTGCATGTATTTTCAAAGAATCAAAGCGATCGCAGTGTTTCTGTATATTTTAACGACCTATGGTTCAAAGACTAAATGCTCTGTCACATAGCGTACTTAACCAATCCATCGGAGACCTCTTTTCGGGCATTTCTCACAGAGCAGTCTTTCCGCCTTCATCTGAGCAAGCTTGACGATCTCGATACGCAGGACGAGTCCTCTCTCGGTGGCCAAAACTTATCGGCACGTAAAGAGCAAAACTCGAGGTGGGGTCCGGGTCAACCGCCCAAATATCACTATATCGATGCTTCATCATCATCTATCGCCTTTGCCAACCGCGCGTCTGTTTCACTTCGTACGCCGAAACATCTCTTTCGATCCTTTGGGATTATGTCTGTCGCAGCCGTCCTCCCTGTCACTTCCTCGAAGCGCGCCGCACTGAAACGAGGCAGCGATGCCAAAGCCGCGAGGGATGATGGTGAGGGCGGAGGCAATGAGGATGCATCGCTTGTTGCGGAGTCTTGGTTCTTTGGCGTGTTTGGCATGTGGTTCTGGATGATCAACTTGAACTTCGAGTCGTTCTGGAGAGAAGCAGGGATAATTACAAAGGACGATCTGGACGGGACTATATCAGGTGTGCTTGAGATCAAGAACCTTGATCGATCAAAGGAGGCATCTCGTACGTCTTTCATTTTATTCGTATCGCGCCAGATCCTATTACTTACTGACATCGATCTGACTACACAGAGAATTCCTATGCACCAAACACTAGTCATAACAACGTAAACGGCCACAGTAACCATGCTCAACAACATTCTCAGCGCCCCGTGCCCAAGGGTCGCTCACGCGAGCGCTTTTCAAACCAGAATGGTCATGCTAATGGTAATCGCAGTACGACCCCGCCACCGCTTCCGAAGTCCGTGTCGCTACCTTTACACACGAAACGGGGTACGCTTCCTACGACGCCTGAGAAGTCACTTCATGGCAACAACGGATCTGCGTTTTCATCGTCAAGGAGTCCTGTTTCTCAACCTGTTTTGCCACTGGTATCGGAATCAAGAAATGCTTCAACGATCTCTTCTCCTGTTATTGTACCACCTGCTGCAATATCGAGATCGCCATCCGCACAATTTAAGAGCTTACCTGCAATTGCTGAGCTCGAGCGCCAGATCGAGGCTTCGAAGAAGGCGAATGATGATTTGCGATCTCAGCTAAACGATTTCAAGAGCCAATCTGATTCAGGCCGCACACTTTTGCGAGAAGAGGTCGAGAAGCAACGGGCTCGTAAACGTGCTGAAGATGCTGCTAAAGGAGAGCTTAAATCTCGTACCAAAGCGCTAGAGGACCAGAAACGGAACGCAGAAAGTACCCGCCGTGAGGCAGACAAGCGACTCAAAGTTGCTCGTGCCGCATGCGATGGTGCTGAAGCACGAACCGAACGCCTTGAACACGAAATCCGTGATCTTCATGTACGGATGGAGGCGCAAGGTGCAGCGATAGTTGCATCTGGCGTCGAAGCCGGTGCATTGGCTGAAGAGCTCTCGCAGCAGGTGGAGAGGAGAAAACGGGCAGTGAAGGAGTCTGAGGAGGAGGTTGCTGCGCTTGCGCTGAGATTGAGAGAGATGGAGGAGAAGGTAGCAGAGGAGCAGAAGCGACTCGAGGTTGCTAATAAGGAGGCAGAAGAGAGGAGAGAGAAGAGAGAGATGGAGAGAGAATTGACTCAGAATCAGGGGTTAGTGAGGGAGCACTTACTTTCCCTTCCGACCAAGCCGAATGCGGGAGTGTGGCACGCAGTCCCGTCTCTGCAAACTACGGCTGTTGACAGTATGCCATTTGAGCGGTCGGATGGCTTCCCGCCTTCTCCTATCGCACATACAACGCCAGAGTCCCCCCTTAGCATAGCGCCTCCGGAGCTTCTCGTCCGTCGAGCATCTATTCCTTCTGTATCACCAGTTGCCATCCCAGTGCAGAACCACCCTTT
The DNA here is from genome assembly GCA_910574555.1 of Trichaptum abietinum. Taxonomy (NCBI): domain Eukaryota; kingdom Fungi; phylum Basidiomycota; class Agaricomycetes; order Hymenochaetales; family Trichaptaceae; genus Trichaptum; species Trichaptum abietinum. The sequence continues at coordinate 2,007,499 of CAJTBE010000005.1, read as the reverse complement.
AAATAGCACACTGACGGGTAATACCGCGAGCGGATTTTCTGTGTTCAGTCCGGATTTCGCGACATCCCTGCACCCGCCACGCCAGCTAGGTCGCAATGTCTCCGCGTTCTCCCCGTTCAACGATGCGCTCGTCTCGCCGGGACTGATGACTATCCCAAGCCCTCTTTCGCCGTCGTCTGAATCATTAATTCCGAGCAGCTTGTACGAATCTCTTGGCATGGCAAGCGGAGGACTATCACCCGCCAGTACCGACATGGATCGCCATCTGTCCCGTTCATTCCAGTCGGATGACGATGTCATTCTTGACAGGGACTGGCTCGCGAGGCGAAATCGATCTGCTGGTGATGTCGGTACGCCCATTCCTGCGCCAGGAACAGCTGAGACGTCGCCGATTTCTCCCTCTGGTTCGGTTCGTGGTGACTTTGCCGAATTCGACCCTTTCGATTCTCGCCCACCTGTCCATGACCACTTTGCCTCTTTGCGTATGGATACTCAGCGTGCGACATTTGCCCATAGGCCTTTCACCAGCGAGCTTGCGCTTCCGCAGGTATCTTCGGAGCTTCATGCGCCGCCGGAGGAGAATGCGCGCCGCACTGCCTGGTTCTCGAAGGATAAGGAGAAGAACAAGGACAATAAGGATAAAGACAAACGTCACAGTAAGCTCAAAGAAAAGAAGGGATTGAACCCTGATGCAAAGGAGTTCAGCTTGTCGAAGGATAAAGAACGCTCATTCTTCGCGTCTCTTGGCCATAACCGAGGCACTTCTACGCCCAACTCTGGGTCAGGTTCATCGACGACGCCTTCAACTGCGTCCTCCATCACGACCCCTGAACTGAATCTTTCGGCTTTCCCGAGCAACAGTAGCATATCAGTCTCCCCGCCGTCCGTTTCTGCGAAGCCAGTGCCGTCGCTCTTCGGCATCGGTTCATCGTGGTTTGGCTCATCGCGTGCCTTTGCGCCAACGCCGACGGAACGTGAACAGCTCGCGCGTGTGCTGGGAGGGTCGAGTAATGCCAGCCTTGACCATCTTTCGAACATGGGGGACGTCAAGAGTCTGCCAAACTCACCCCAGCCAAAGTTCGCTCTCGCCCAGCCGATGCCTCCTGTCCATCTTTCTGACCTCAGCAAGCGTCCTCATTTCTGGATGACGGGCGGATTGAAGTCCAACTTCAATCCCTTCACAGACGAGGGTGAGCCAGGCGTGGTGGGCGTTAAGAAAACGGGTGGCGAAGAGAAAGCAGGGAGTGCATGAATACGGTTGAGTTTCTTTCTTCTTTAATGATTCCTTCTGTGTACGCGCTTTGCAAGCCATGCGTGTCTTCTGCTTAAATATTGTCCAGCCTCCACAGTCACCGAGGAGCATTCGTCTTATTGTGTATCTGGTGATCGAGATCTATATGATATCCGCAGTTGAGCGTTCCTGTTCTCGAACGTGCAATCCGTTCCGGCGCGGTGCTATTTTTTGTCCGTGCAGATGATTTTGTACTGAATACGTTCTGGTGCTAAGTTACGAAAATTAGTCAAAATAGAAGTGAAAATAAATATAACTTGTCGATGTTTATATATTTGTGCTTATATTTCGTGTGCTACCTCTCACGGACTTCCTCAACAATACTATCGTAAGACTGACTTCGATACGATAACTCTGTTATCTATCATTGGGACTGGGTGAGGTGAGTGAGATTTTTGAATTTGCTTCCGTAAGGCTTGTCGGGACCGTACTTTCAAGTTGTATAGAACGCACACAACGCATGTGAGGCAATAGGTATAGATAAAGATCAGATTCGTCACATTCATATCCATTCGTAATTGCAGAGTACTTAAAGGTATAGAGAGTGCATGTCAGTGCGGAGAATGACAGAGTGAAGCATGACGAAATATAAAAAACCGGAGAGTAGAACAACGGCGACGCAAAAAAAGAATAAGGTCTAGAATAACAACGAAGGTGGGTAAAGGCCGTGTATACATGAAGAAACGACCAATGACACAGAAGTAAAGTATTGAAAGTGGGGACTAAACGCTCATAGCGAGGTAACTTGACAGCATTTGCACAGTATAAAGCTAAACAATGGCATTGGGCAATGACAATGAGAAATTACTTGGGGTACGATGAGCGATAGGAGACGGAGATGCACCAAATGTGGGTATATCTGGTAAAATTCAGGTAGGGGAATTCGAAGAGCAGGTTATTTATGCAGAAAAAGGCGATGTCCGATATAGGTTTTTTTTATAACCCTCCATCTAGAACGCCTCGGACATCCTGGACGGTCCCGAGATCGCTGAGGAACGGACAGAGATCCGTCAACTCTGTATCATGGGGATCGTTGAACCACGAGGAAACCGGAACTGCGTTATTAGGGTGGAAGATGTATGATGCGGGTGAGTTGTCGAGAATAATGGTGTCGGCAATAGGTCGCCCTAGTTGTGATAAATCCTGAACGCAGAATATGAGAATCGATTAGTCTGTGATATACGACACATACCTTGACATAGTTGCCCTTGTGGTTATAGCAGCTTTCACGGAATAGACGGTGTGAGACGACACCGTGTATATCGAGTTTGTCGAGCACAGGATCCGCATACTGAATGGATGGACGATCAATGACCGTCAGACAATCATCGTTGATGGAGAAAATATCAGCAACGAATCCTTACCTTGCTTAAACTTGCGGTAAAGACAACCACTTCATAAATTTCGCCCATCTTCTTGAGGAAGTTGTCGACACCTGGCCGCTTAATGACATATACGTTATGCCAATGGTATTCAATTTCCACGGGTACGACATAGTCTGCGTGTTGTATCGACTAGTCAAGATTTAAGGATCATTAGGAACTCCATCAATCAAGCATGATCAACACCAACCTTGAAGCTACTGTGAACTAATGTTTCATCCAAATCGAGCACAAGGCACTTTCGTCCCGCATGATGCGGCGCAATGGGAGGGAGTAGCGGACGGGGAATACCATCGGGGCCAATTGGAATACCGGCACCCCCATTCATGATGAGGCGTTCCTCTTCATCCTCTTCGTCCATCTTCTGGTCTTCATCCTCACCAAAACTAGACTCTTCTGAGTCTTCACCTCGGTCGTGCCCTGTCGCACCTGGGGGTACTACACTACCTGACGTGACACCACCCGTTGTCTCTTCTGATGCAACGTGAGACGTTGAGGGAGGTGGTACAACTACTGCGGGGTCGTTGGATTCTGGTAGTTCAAGGTCAGGGGCGGGAGTAAGGGGAGGATCATCTATTGGGGTTGTTGCGGCTGGAACGCTGGGCTCGACTTTGGGTGCTTGAGGGACCGCAGGTACTTCTGCATTTTCTTTTACGATTGGGCCTTCCTTCTCCCGTTCAGCTACAACAGTGTCCTTTTGGTCGGGATCATATCGACTAGGGTCAGAAACGCCTGATGGTCCTTCGTCGACATCAATGGGATGAGAATTATCCTGTGACCACGTACACTTGAAGAGTGCAGAAGTCAATTTTGACCAGAAAGACTTCTTCTTTCTCCTCCCTGATCGGTCCTTCACGGACAAGCGTGATGATGTCTTTTCTACAGCAGTCGCTGAGTGGGCTTCAGATTTGTCCTTGCGATGCCTCGAGCCAGTCGCAGTGCCAGTCGCGGCGGTCGACAACGATGCCTTCTCGCGCATGGTATCTTTATCTGCAGTATTTGTATGTTCTGCAGACGAGGCATCGCCTTGAGCCGCTGATGGGTCCTGCCATGTGCCAGCGCCTACCCGTTTATCTTTCGCCGAGCCATTGCTCCCAGCTAAATCTGTAGATACAACTTCGCTTGACAGGCTAGAGGACGCAGACCCACCAGGAGCTGCTGCATCGTCTGTCGCGTCCTGTTGGGTACCATTCGGTTGAGCATCCTTGCCCTTCTTGGAGAACCTACGCTTGAACTCCCTAGGAGCCAGAAGCGATGACTTTGACTGCGACGCGTCTGTTTTCGTGTCCACCGGTGACGATGAAGAGGACTTTAAGGCCGCCATGGGCAAAGCTGATGAGAGATGAGGGAAGAACGGCGGGGTCGACGTCGGCGAGGACAAGAACGACAAAAGGGAGCGCTGCCGCGTGTGTTTGTCTACTGTTGTGGCTTATTTGGCTCAATTTACGTATTCGAGGACAACGCTAGTTTGGGTCCGTTCAAGGCATGCTACATGCACTTTTTCACCCACTGCACGCAGTTGACGGCAAGATCACCCAGAGGCTATGCTACATATACACTTATCAACAAACATAGACGTTTTATTATACAAATATCAGATCTATGTCCACTGCTGTCCACACGTGTACCCCAAGGATGTATCAAATCTGCGCCTACTATGATGGTGTCGTCAAAATACCAAGTAAATGGAGTCTGCATAAGCTCTTTAGGCCTTCAGATACACGCTAGTCCTGCAAGGAGCTTGCGCTAAAGCAAGGAGTTTGTCTCGAGCAGCAGCACTATTCCTGGGGCGTGGCAATCATATTAATTTTTTGCTTTTGGATTTAATAACGAGTAATGACCACTTACTGTGTACTATTTCAGGAACACTTTGCTTCGTTAAATCAACAGTAATGTCTGCACGTGAAGGGGGCTCATACGGGTCATCGACACCAGTGAAGCCCTTAATCTCGCCCCGTCGAGCCGCGGCATAACGCCCCTTGCGATCCGTTGCTTCGCAGTAATCGAGTGGAGTCGCAACGTGTACAAGGAAGAAGTTTCCTCCTGCACCTGCTGAATGTATTATGTGATCGCGTGCTGCGTCTCTTGAACGCTCATAAGGAGCGAGAGGTGCAGCAATAACAGCAGCTCCTGCTCGTGCGAGCTCCGCAGACACGAACGCTATGCGCTGAACATTTTTGTGTCGATCTTCTGGAGTGAATCCTAGCTCTGCAGAGAGTTAGGCGTGTTAACAATGAGGCGCTGCCTATCACGTAAGGAATTCTACGAACCAGCCGATAGCTCATGTCTTACAGTATCCCCGAGCAAAAGCGAGACACTGCGGCCTCCTTGCTGGTTCAAAGTTACTTGAAGAGCCCGCGATATCCGATCAGAACCAGAATTGTACAAGCCAGTCAATAGCAAAACGAAGCCTTGTTTGTTGCGTGGAGGGTAACTTTCTCTGAGTGTCTTGACAACAGAGCTAGACGAGATGAATTAATTTCATTCATACAACCTTGATACGACCGGCCATTGCACTTACTCGTAACTAAACCAGTCAGGAATCGGAGCGCCTGTCCTCAATCGTCGCCTCAGTTCCGTTCCCGAAATATCTAGTGTCTGCACGCCTTTGGGAACTTCGTCAACAGGCTGGTACTCGTCAGTCGAGGGCAGGTATGTCATCTGCTGGAACGGCACCATCTCGATTGCGAGTTCGTCGTGGTACTTTGTGACAAGATCCTGCGCATCGTATGGACCGTAGAAATCCTTACCCTGGCTATTTTTCCCTGGTCCGGCATGATCGCGTCCGACGATGAAGTGCGTTGCACCAAAGTTCTTGCGTATAATGGCGTGCCAGACTGCTTCCCGAGGGCCAGCCATGCGCATGGCGAGCGGGAGGAGCGCTAGATGCGCCATGCCATTCGGGTATTTTGGCATGATTGATTCGTAGACCCGGACTCGAGTGTAATGATCGACGTCCCCTGGCTTGGTAAGTCCGACGACGGGATGAATGAGGACGTTCGCTTGCCGCTGGCGCGCTGCACGGACCGTTAACTCACGGTGGGCGCGATGCATCGGATTGCGCGTCTGGAATGCGACAACTTTGCGCCATGCAAGTTTCTTGAAGTGTGAGCGCAATTCCGCGGGTGTAACTGTGTGACGATTTAGTTTGAGCCTAAACACGTCGAGGATTAACCTCACAGCGAAGGGCAACATAATCAAAGTGTGTTGGAGCCTGTATTGCCTGCACTTTTCCACCGATGTAAAATTCCTTCACCCGATTTCGCAAGTATGCGACAGAGGGATGGGCAGGGTCATCAGCACCGAAGATCTGAACCGCTTCCTTCACTAGATCCGGCTGGTAGATATCCGAAACTGAACCGCAAGTGTCAACAAGACCGTATGTCAAATCATGACTTATCGACTTACCAGTGATAATAGCCAATGCTTCATCATCTCTGGGGTCTCGTAAAGACAGTCGAGCACCTGGCACAATATTTAGACGTTCAATGTCCTCGCGGGAAACGTCGAGAGTAATGGGTATAGGAAATAGTGCTCCGCCAGCCAACCGGTGAGTATCTACAACTCTTTAATGGGTAGAATGTTAGCGGATTCTACGAGACAGAATGGCAATCTCTTACGATTTGTAGTCCTGTTCGTCCATGAACCCCTCAATAGGGCTGAACCCGCCATTTAAAATAAGCTCAAGGTCACATAATTGCCTCTGAAAGAAGACTTTAGTGCCGATACCATCCTCTAAATGACCAAACATACCTCCGTTAGAACAATATCAGCTAGCTTGTGCGTTTCCTTCGCGAGCTCATCGTGAAGATGTTCGTCTCTTGCGATAAGATCCTATAGACCGTGCATTTGAGCACCCCGGTACGGCGAAAGAGCAAACAAGATTCACCTTGAGGATTCCACCATGAGGAGAATTAGCCATAGCACTTCTCAAGACGTTGAATTGATCGACTACGTCGATGAACGGAATAGTTGCGGATTAAGGCAATGCAATCCGCTACAGTAGTTCCAGCAAGAAGAAGACCCAGAAAAAGTGTAGCAAGTGTGAGGTTTATGAGGCTTGTCCTCAATCAATCACGCAATCCGCACGTCTTTCGGAAAACTTGTAATACTATTTGTGAGGGAAAGGAATCGGCTTTGCTTCGCTGTCAGATTTCTCATGCCATAGCAGTTCCGCATCTTTCAAATAGTTGAGCCAAGTGTGTGTGTTCGACGTATTGAAGGTCCAAGGATGGTAGAAGTACAAAGGACAGAATTCGCCATTTCGCCAAGTTCCGTGCAATAGTTTAGTCTATCTTGGTCGTCACGGCGGAGGTGCTCAGGCTGTGACTGCAATGCGCCCCTGGCTGGCGGCACAACTCTCTCACTGACACTCTTCAAGTTCATGATGTATGTATACATGGTTCAAGTTCCTCCGAGTTCGACAGTTACTACTATTTAATACCACATTTTCATGAGGCCCCTCAGGCTGTTTCGCCGGCGCTTGCGCTTGAACTCGATACTACACCGTAACGCTCATCGTCAACAAAACTTCCCCTGCTTCTACATCGCATTAGCACGCTACTGCTATACTACCCACTGCCAGTGGTGCCTTCTTATTCTCTCAACTCGGAGATAATTCGCTATCAAATATGAAGATGTCAAGTTTTGAAAGCAGTGACGAATCTTCAAGTTATCGCTCAGATACAAGCGACGCGCAGAGCGATTTAGAATTCTCCGCTAGTCATGACAGTGTGGCAGCTCAACCTGTTCGAATGTTTCGAGTGACAAGACACACTGCGAGTGGCAACAAATTACATCTTGCGAAGGTGTCGAGTTCGGTAGGACCTCATACATAGCTGTATGTTTGTGGCCATGGCTTATCTTGAATGACTTGATAGATGTCTTAACCCCAGGCTATAAGTCGGGAACGTTCTACAATAGCGCTACTCACTGGTCGAATTAATTGTCAAAAGTATACCGGCCAAGATTAAACTCGCTAGCCGCTTCTGGTTTTTCGTCGAAGGACTTGCGGGAAACATTACCTGGCTACGCTGGTAGGTAAGGCACACGCGGCCACTTGATACATCAAATAAAAGGTTCTATCGCAGCGAAAGGATGATTCGGGCTCTGCAGAAAAGGATGGAGTAGGGGATACATCAGATGGAGGCCAATGCAATTCAGTACACGCATATGCTTTTCAAGTACTATATGAAGAGCCTATCATGAAGTGTCACACGGTAAGCTGTAAATAAGATCGAAACCCTGAACACGCATCTCTAACTGTTCATCCTTGCCCTTCTTCGCGATTTACAGGCTGAGGAGCCACTTGATCTGCTTATCCGCAAACGTATGGATGATTTGACTCTTGTTATCGCATCGGCGTTCATATCTGTTCGTCCCGACTCATTTCCGTCAAGAAAACTCATCAGTCTATTCACTCAAGATGTCATGTGGGGAAAAATCCGGTCTTGCTTAATCTTCCGCTACTGTGCGCACCATACGATCATGCCATGCAGCGCTATGGAGACCGGCAATCAATAGGTTCAAACAAAATCTGTCTTCTCCGCGACAAGAATTGACGCTAAAGACCAGAACTTAGCTAAATTACTCTTCGTAAATCTCCACTCATTTGAAGCACTTACAACGGTCGTGGGCATGCAAAAGTTGGGAGCAGTAAACGATCGCCCCGAGATCCTAGACCTGCGCCCAAGTTCTTCATCCTTCTATTTATTTGGTCGTACAACGAGTGCAAGGATTGGCTAGTTTCGCTAGAGGCACATGTGTGCGACTACAGGAGATCTCGTCGGAGACGCTGGCTGGCCGGCTTACAAAATCAGAAGTTGGTTATTCTTCTGCCACTGTCTTTCAATCCGGAACAGTACGTGATGCACAGTGTCAATGGAAATGTGAACTTGACCGTGGAGCTGACTTGGTTTGAATCATCAGAAAGTCAAGGGATATTCTTGGCGCCGATGATGGTATAACGTCCTCCTTGAAGATCGATCGACAAACCCTGTGCAGATATGAAGACCATTCGTCCATCCTGAGCAGGTTCAACGGGATCAGGAAATGCCTGATTATCCTCACAGATGACTCGCTCTTGGATATGCTATTCACAAAATCACAAATGAAGGTGCAATTCAGCGCTTTATGAAGAAGGTGGATATTTCTACTCCGGCCATTGTCGAAACGACTCAGGCCTCTTGATGCAAGGAAAGACTGGACAGGATCATCCACTTTCTCCTCGAGGATATCAAGAACATCGATACCGGCAGAGCAGAATGTCGATGCTTTCATCTCGAAAACATCAACGACTTACTTCGTGATTATGGTCCACTTATTTGACGGACTACGGAATCCTATTTGCTCTTCTCGACAAATTGGATCGTAGGCCGGACTCTGATGTCGATATCAGCACGGCAGTGTAGCTAACGGATACTAGCCGACTCATCGATCACCGGTTGTGGCTGCGGTCCAAGGTCAAGCTTCATTTGTTTGCTACGTAGACCGCCTTCAAAGTTATACTATGTATTAGTATCCAACAGTATACTCCATTGTGAACCACGTTCTCTCTGAGTTTCTACAGGCTCCTCTCTGCCAGCAGTGTATTGACTTGTAGTATTGGGTTCTCGAGAAAGCCGCTGCCAGTAACTTATTCCTAATGCAATGATCAAAGTGCTACGGACTTGTTCCTGAGAATATGTCAGGAAATTCGCGAACAATTGATAAGATATGATTTATTATTAAGTTAAGTAGTATGAGCCCCAAAAGGCGTCTTCGTAGTAGCCTCACTATAGTACAACAAAGTGTAGCAATAGTACCGCGGTTCCCCCTCTCACATGCCAGAGCCTAGTACCACCCCAAATCATGCTTCGGCATTGGCACCACTGTGATATTCTCACCTTCCTTAGGTCCACCCATCGATCGCCAACAAGGTCCGCAGAGCTTACAAGGACTCTGTCCCAGCCTAATGTCGCCTACAATCGCCACTGATGCAGGTACACGGGCACATGCCTGACAAAGGTCAACGATTGGCGGGGTAATGTGTAATGTTATAGGGAAGCCTGTGGGTGGGTCAGAGGGATGGCGGAAACTTATTGTATCCGTAAAACATTCAGATATCGATACAATTGTGTCAGTTATATAGATTGTCTTTTGGTTTGCGTGCAAGCCTCACCGGATCTGATCAACGACCAAGAAGTGCTCGCAAGATCCCTGATGCAGGAGCCAGTATGGTTGGTTGATTCGTAGAGTTAAGTCAACGAAGCGGACGTCATGCATACTTGGTCCTCCTTGTATAGGTCGCCGTTTTTTCTGCGGTAGCCTTTGCATTTGTTCATCGAGTTTCCTACAAGAAATAACAGAATGTTAGTGCCATTCTAATGAGCCAAAAGACGAAGAGCGACAAGGAGAGAGTGGAGCGGTGGTAGAAAACATGGCAACATACACTGCATAATCCCTTTCAGAAAATCCATCACCATAAGCAATACCTTCGATACAAACTACAGAACCTTGTTGAGGAGGCGTGTCTTCCGAACAGTGTCTGACAGACATGCAATCAGCGTCGGTATCTTCAGCAGGAATTTCGTTCGAGGGACATGGTATTGTCTCTAAGAATTCTCCTATTGTTTCGGAAGAGAGTACGGCATGCTGAGAGGAACGATTCAAAGTGCTCCCCCAGGAAAGACGATTGTAAACGGAAATAGTTATGACTGTTTCCGATGCTGAAGGAAGCTGAGGAGGTTCAGTGGGTTCGTGCGATTTCGACACTCGCTAATAAATTAACGTTAAGGAGGGAACTAACAGTCGGAAACTGAAAAGCATACCACTTTCGTCAAAACATTAAGATCCGAGTTTTTTTGGGGACGAATGAAGGCTACAGCCTCTACCGAGTACCTATTCAAATTATATCAAAGCAGGTTCTCGTGCTCTTCGAAATTATACTACCTACGGCCAGCTCTTAAGTTGAATACTGTCCAAACTGTCCCGGAGTTCCTGGACGTCTGGAGTTAGGCGGACGTCTTCGGGCGCTAGCACGTCCGCTCTTTTTCTCTTGCGGGTCTTCTGCTTCATTTGACCGCCGGGTTTTGATGATGTGTATATTGCATCCACATTGTCTTCATGCATTCTCATAATATAGGCATATTTGAAAGGATCTTCTATGGCGTTTTCTACAGAGGACTTGAGGTGGTCGACGCTGTTAACATAAATCAGATAGTGAGCTCATCAGAAGACACTAGAGAGAATCACACCTACACTCTGCGGCCAGCTCTTGCTGGCGCTCGTGAGAGAGAGAGCTCCAATGACTGGGTTGACTTCGCGATTCATTATCTATGATTTTTGATTGGGAGATAGTCTGCAGAAGTTCTTGTATCGATATAGGTTCCGAGGGCGGGCCAAATTGTGCTTCGCTGGCATACGATGAAGACACATTCATGGTATAATGCGAGTAAGAGTTATATGTGATCAAAATGAATGTTCGTGGGCATTTTGAATACTATGACAAATATTTTGAGCTTCTCGACCATATTTAGAAGTTTTCTGTGGCGCTTACTACACTGAAACCATATGCGTCAACTGCCAGTGGAAGGCACCGTTACTGTTTCTCATTCACCACTCCCTCCTCACCCACGTCTGCAATCTTGTCCTCTTACACCCCTTTGTCTTTCGCTTTCAGGAGCGCTGCGGCAGCATGATTCTCTTAGAAGTCGTTGATGCCGAGCAGCAGCAACAAGACCGAAAGAAAGCTGGGGACATCTCGGAAGGCCCGTCGCGACGGCACATCGAGGTTACACTACCTCTGCCGCTGGCTGTCCCTCCAAGCCCCAAACTACCGGACTATGCTACCTCGCAAGCACAGGCGGAGAGACAGAACGTTCCATCTAATAAGAAGACTGCCAGACGAAGAAAATGGGCACGAATTTTGTTATACGCGTTATTGATCTATCTGGTGTTAAGCGTGACGATTGCCATTCCTTTGATTGTTTTAGTACGCTTTAATCTCCCTTCCGATCGCTAAATGTGCTGAAATTGAACCCTTCCAAAGCTACGGAAAGACGCAAAACAAAATAAACAGTATCAACAGACGTACATGCAAGGAGGACCTCCTCGACCAGGTTCACACCCGCCATTCGACATCTCTGACCTTCCACCTTTATACGGGCAAGCTATTCAGTGTAACAACTGGACACATCTTGCCTCTAACGACCCTCACAACTCATTTTACTCGTGCGTTAATAATCTTATGGGATGCTCTTTCACTTATGTTGTCATTACCCCACAGCCTACAATACTCATTACCCGCAAACGAATCCATTTATCTCCGGTCGAACTTCTCTGACGCAGATGAAGAGCTGCAGACACCTGTGACGGGCAGTCTACTAGTGAGTGTGTCGTCGAATATGACGGAGACGGACGCAGTGGTATCTGTGAAAATGAAAGACATTGGTGAAGAACCTTTGAAAATGGCTAGTGTTTGTCTTATGCGAGCGGCAGACGGATGGGGATTAGCTATCTATGTGTGTATTTCTGCCTTTTATCTTTTTGTCAAAAAGCTAATATTTTCTCTTAGGTTCCGGACGGAAGCCTTGAATACGACTACTATTTCAACGTTGATCTTAAGCTTCCTCGTCCTTCAGGAAAACATAACCTTACTGCTCTCGCAACGTATCTCCCGTCCTTCAACCAATCTTTCCAGACTCTGGATTTGTACACTGGACTAGATTCCTTCACGGTCCAAGGATCATTAGGACACATCGAAGTTGACGTGCGTGGACTTTGACTTGAGCGTGTCGTGTATCTGACCTTCTTGCTGTAGTCTGTCCATGCAACATCTGTCTTCGTCAGCACATCTGCAGCGCCCATCAGTGGCACTTTCAACGCCACCGATAAAATCTTCCTGGAGACCGTCCTGTCGTGCGTATTTCTGTCCTAATTTTCCCATATTGATCCTCTGCTGATCCCGCTTACAGTCCGATTGTCGCGAATATCTCCCTTTACAATTCCGGAGGGTTCACCCTTCCCACGCATATGGACATCGAGACGGGTAACAGGTAAGCATAGCAAAGTGTCACATATTCTCTCTCATTCTAATGCGCTGCTTCTCTGCAATTGCTAGTGACATTACTGTGAATGTTACACTGCACACCCCGCCAAATGCTACGAATTCGTCGAATTCCTACTCCCTTGATTGCAACCCTCCGACCTTCTTGACATCTCTGAAGACTTTTGGCGGCTCCCTCATGGGGTCTTTCCAACACGACCCATCAGCTGTAGAGTCAGCGCTATTTGTCAGAGCGAATAACAATCTTGAGCCGGCCCACATTTACGTTGACTCAAAGTTTGAAGGGACGTATGACGTACACACCTCACTGGCGGATGCGATCGTCGACAAGACAGTCGTCAGTGACCCGACAGGTGCGAACCGGCCACGGGTTTACGTTAATGATCATGTAGCAGCCGCTCGTACATACGGCTGGGTTGGCTGGGGCGCACGGCCTACCTTGATGTCGAAGGAGAGCCAGCGGCAGGGGCATATTGAGATTATATCAAGTTTGAGCCCTGCTGTGTTACAACTCACGGACGCGCCGGACGCAAGCCGTGTTGCGGACAAAATATCGAAATCTGCACTTTCGCGCCGAAGGACCCGTAGGAAAGTACATGCTTCGTCCGAGTTATAGCACTACCTTGTTCTTCTAGGCTTTTCCTTTTGCTTATCTGTACTCATAGTCTGTCGCTTTCGTTCATTTTATCATCACTCAGCATATTTGCACACGACACATTTGTCATTATTATTACATAACTGTATGGAATGCAATATTCACGTCCACTCCTTACGATTCACAGTTCTTTTCTTTGATACGGTTTGTATTTGGACTACATAAGTGAAAAATGTTAATAGATGTAATTGATAGTGAGGTTAATCTACAATTTTACAAGTATAATTCGAGTCAGGTACCAGTAAAGTCAAGGGACAAAATGAAAAGCAAGAGCTAACGAAAACAATGGGAAAAGAGAACTGCATGGAACAAGGAGAGTATGGAGCAGAGATTGTATGTATGTGTCACAAAGATATAAGGGGGGAAATACGAGAGAAACCGACGAAAGAAGGAAAGCAATAAAAAAAGGTATCATGGAAAACAAGTACGTATTAGTAGCTCTATTGACGGGATTACCGATGTGGTTTACTTCCACCATTCAATCGATGCGATGATGATGGAGCGGGAGTTTGTAGACCTCCGTTGCTTTTGATGCTTCCGCTAGGTCGCGGCTGCTTGATAGAACTCGAGCCTGCTCGAGGTGCGCCTTCCTTCATAACCATTTTGGCGTGGATCTCTTCAAGCTTGCCTGCCCTGACTTGTTTGGGCCAGAAGAGAGTGACGAATCTAACGAAGATGAAAACGGTGAGTGGCTGACTGAGACAAACAGGGGGGAGGACATACGTCCATAGGTGCCGCCTCCATCTCTCTACATCTTCGCCCGCCGATCGTTTGTTGTCCAGCACTAGATCAATGCGTCGCCCGATCGCAGCCAAAGAATCCTTAAGAATCGCAACTTTGTCGTCACGGGGCATGTCACCTCCTGACAACTTAAGTTGTTTCTGTAGCATCAAATAAATTAGAAGATAGCCTCAGCACATTTCGATCGCATCGTTAGCTTACCAATTGCTTCTTAACCGGCCTTAACTCTTCCTTCGTCGCAGCCTCGTCCATTGAAGGGCTAAGCGAAGAAGTTCAGTAAGCGAATATGATATCATAAAAGTTGCTTAAAATAATTACCATTCGTCAGAAGACTCTGAGTCCGTGAAAGTCGGGGTCGGTCTCCGTTTCCTTTTCTTCGCCGCAGAGCTATCATCGACGGCCGATACTGCCTCGCTCTCTGCTCTCCGCTTCACACCATTTGATTGATGAACTGGTGGCGGGCTCATAGAGGACTTCACCTGCGACCTGCCCCGTACGCCGCCCGTCTCGTAGGACATAATCTTCTCGTTGTATTCATGGAGGAGGTTGAGTAAGAAATCACCCCTACGAACAAGATGGATTGCGTTCGGGATCGGCTTTGTCGATGCATCTTCACCCTTTTTACCTTCCTCTAAAAAGAATTTACCATCAAGACCGAGCTTCGGGTCCTTCTGGATAACTTCCCAGTTTCCGAAGCCATATAGGTATGCGCCAACGAGTAGCATAGCATCGTCCTTGGGACCCCACCGACCGGACCAGTTCAACGTAGGCCGGATGTTCTCAATGGGAAGCTCCCATTGGTAAGGATCAGGGTGATTGACGAGATAATCATAGAGGATACGGAGGTCATGGTGACGCGAGAGAACGGTCTCAGCATTAATGTTGCCGACCCCGCGGAATGTTACCAGAACTGCCTTACTCTTCTGCGCATTAGTGAGCGTTTCACCCGCTGCAATGCGAGCACGCTTCTCCATGTTATTTCGCTCGACCTCCTGTTCGCAAAGATCGATGATTTCGTCCGAAACTGCAAGGATCATATTCTTGTTTTTGTCCTGAAGCTTGGATTCAGTCACCTGAAAAGAGATGGACTTAGTTTACAAGGAGAAAAAAAGCGGTAGAGGACAGGGACTCACGATGACATCGTAACGTTGACGAATATCACCCCAGCGCTGAAGACTCCGCACAAGGACACGGATGTCACGCTCCTTGAGCTCCAGAGCCTTCTGGCTCGCAGTCTTCCGGACCGCGCCCGAAACCTTTGGCTTCTTTGGTGCAGGAACAGGAGGCTGGTCCACATCCATGCCCTCGTACGATACCGGCGCATGGCCGCGCTTGCGCTCCCTTGACTGCTCAGTGAGCTCCACCATCTTCCGATCCTCCTCTTCTTTCTCGAACTTCATGCGATCTTCCAAAGGAATGATATCTTCCCAGCTCATATCATTCTTCACGTCGCTCACGGCCGCGAACTGGGCAAGGAAGCCCTCTCCACCGAGTGAAGCCCCACCGTCCCCGTCTGCAGTTAATGTCTCGTGGTCTTCGGCGCGATTTAAAATCTCATCTAGGTCCATCTCGTCAAGCTTTTGGTTCTGCTGGCTATCGTCTTTGTCGAACCTAAATAAAAGAATTGTATCAAACGCTGTTTTTGCAACATGACAGGAGAAACACCTACATCTTCTGCGCACCATACTTAAGAACAGCAGTCAGTTCGTCCTTGCTCAGGTTGTCCGGCTTCGTCGAGTCTTTAGTCGCAGCACCTGGCTTCGAGCTAAGATGCGCCTGTGAAGTGTCCATTTGGTTGATGACTATGCACATTATAGACTAATGAGCTTTCTGATAATCGATACATACATTTGCATCCATTAAACTTACTGGCATACTCGAGCACCATCTTCCGCTTTGCACGCTCAAGGACATCTTCCTCCATCGTATCCTTGCTCACAAATCGGTAGACGTTCACGTGAGACTTCTGCCCGATACGATGCGCTCGCGCCATCGCTTGGAGGTCATTCTGCGGGTTCCAGTCGCTCTGTAGTATACAGGCAAATGATTAATACTCTTTTCATTTGCAAAATATTGCAACACAATAAATAACTCACATCAAAGATGATAACTGTATCTGCAGTCTCAAGGTTGATACCCAAACCGCCAGCACGCGTGGAGAGTAGGAACGCAAAGTCTGGTGAGTTCGGCGCATTGAAGTGAGCAATCGACTTCTTTCGGACCTCAGACGACACCGTGCCATCGAGACGCTGATGCGTGTAATTACGGAGCGACATGTAGTCGCTTAGAATGTCGAGCATGCGTACCATCTGACTGAAAATAAGGACGCGATGCGAATCTTGCTTGAGGCGAGCGAGCAGTTTGTCGAGGAGCACCATCTTGCCACTGCTCATGACGAGCCCCTTGAGCGTCTCCTCACGGTTGTCCGAGCGCGTCTCAGCGCCATCAAACAAAAACGGATGGTTCGCTGCTTTCTTCAACTCCATGGCTAGAAATACGCATTAGCCGACGTTCGAAAATATATAAGCGTCTGCATTTACCAATATTAAGCAAGCTGATGTTATTATTCCCGTTTGAACTCTTGACTAAACCTTGGAAATTCTTCGTGAGGATGTTCTTGTAAAAATGTGTCTGTAATGCCGACATTTCCACACGGAGAATGCACTCGCTCTTAGTAGGCAAGCTCTTGACCACATCTCGCTTGAGTCGACGTAACATAAGCGCCTCGAGTTGCTTGTGGAGTTCCTTGATTTTCGCTTCGTGATCAGCGTCGTTCAGGTCGAACTCGTTCGTGAGCGCAACTAAAGCAGAGTTTACCACCATGAGTATTGGCAGGGAAAGATACAAGAGCATAGTATGAAACAACTCACACTTCTCCGGCATCAAGAAATGCATCAACGCCAACAGCTCCTTCACATTATTTTGAAGTGGTGTACCCGTAATCAGAAGTTTCGACGCCGCATGGAAGGTCTTCAGAGCCTCATAGAGCTGGCTCTCAGCGTTCTTTAGTCTATGCGCCTCGTCTACCGCAAGGGCTTGCCATTTGATATCCGCGAGCATTGCGGCATCGCGCAGGATCAGCTCATACGTCGTCAAAAGTACATTCATCTTCACTTTCTTACTCTTTCCCGGTTCCGCATAGATTTCGTAGTTCCTAATCACTTCCCGGGAGCGACTGTTTCCGATATAGCATATAACATTTAAGTCGGGCGCCCAGGCCTGAAATTGCATCTGCCAGGCGGTGATTGTTGACAAAGGTACGATAACGAGGAATGGTCCATACTGGTTATACTGATGGAAGAGGTACGAAAGGAAGGCGACAGTTTGCACGGTCTTGCCTAAACCCATCTCGTCGGCGAGGATCCCATTCTCTCCTTTGCTCCACAGGTATACAAGCCAGTTAAGACCGGTGAGCTGGAAGTCCTTCAGCTCCCCACCCGTATCTACGATGTAATCGGGGTCCTTATCTATTTTGACGAAATCGGGTCTCTTGTCACGAGCATAGTGAGTACTGCGGTAAGGGAACTTGCCATCCTTCTCGCGTTTGTTGAACACATCTATATGCTCTTTTGCGATAGGCTTGATCTCCTCGTAGCTCTCCCAGGTACAGTGCTCGTACGTTAGGCCCTGCCACTTGCAGAAATATTCAACATTGCCATCGTGGGGAGATTCGCGCTGGGCGATGACACGTTCGACGGTTTTGAACGTCTCGAGTTCTTCCTTCTCGCGTTCTTTGTCGAGTAACAGCTGCTCAGCATCTTCGCGACTCAGATTAGGGTCTGCGAGCCGTGCTTGGTACAGTTTGTAAGCCTTGATATAGTTGTCGACGCGCTTCAGGCCCTTGTAGCGCTTAAGGAACTCGTAGTTCTCATCGGTGTTATGTAGATGTGAGAATCCTTTCCATTTAATGTGATAACGCTATAACACTGTTAACGCATACAAGCACTGTAAAGTCGAAATAGACACATACCACGTTCTCATGCCAGAGATCTTCGGGATCGTCTTCCCGTCCATCATCTCTAGTATGGTAGAATACACCTTCGATCTCATGCTCCTCTTCGTATTGTGCGTTCGGGTTAGCAGCGTAGTAGGCACTGTCCTCTTCGTCAAACTGTTCAAAGTTCTCCACGTCGTCCACATAATTCGGCACCCTTACACCACGGCTGGATACGCGAATGCTATCTTCAGAGATTCTTGGCTTCTTCTTTTTCTTAGACCGAGAACCATAATCCGAATCCGAGTCTGAGTCGGCCTGACGTGGTAAAGGCGCAGGTGTGCGTGAGACAGCTGTAGAAATATCGGACATAAATGCTTATTTCTAAAGGCAAAGAAAGCTTCTTTACACTTGACCGGCTTTGAGACCTTTTTCTTCTTTGCTGCCTTTTTCTTTCCGTATTCTTCATCAGCAAAGGATCCATCATCTGACTCATCGTCATATCCCTGTAAATGAAGCAATGACAGACATTGAGATGATTGTAAAACTCTGACTCTGACTTGGCCACTTACACTTCCAACCTTGAGTTGAGGATTAGGGAGATTTCCAAATTTAGCCCAGGAAAACCAACTGTCACAGGCTCAGGTTTAAATCTCACCTTGCTTGATAGTCTTGAACCACCAGGAACTCCATAGTGCGCTGGTACAGCGAGAGAGGACTGTGCGTTGTCATTATCGTCGTCCGCGTAGTCTGGATCGGCCTCCGCGTCTGCATCACCGTCCGCGTCCGCATCGGCATCGCCATCCTGGTAGTTGGTCACTCGAACATCGGCGTCGGAGTCAACGGGGGCATGATTCTTGATTTGTGGGATGCGACGCGGAGGAGTGGCAGCGGAGGCAGAGGCCGAGGAAGACTCGCTGTCGGAGTCGATGGCCATGTTGTCATCGGAGAGGTCGCCTAGGGGTGAGGAGAGGTGGTGAGCGTAGGCGGTGCTGTTTGGCGCCGCCGCCATAGTGAAGAAAATGACGATGAAAGATGTGTGGGGGACGTGAACGACGACGACGAGGGAGGGGAGAAGGTGGTGGGCAGAGACAAAAGCGGGAGGGTGATGGGGAGGAGAGTCAGGGCGGAGTTGTGGCCGCTGGCGATGCTGGCAGGCTTCACACGTTAGCAGCGACCAAACAAGGCCGGACAACGCCGGCTTAGCGGTTCCAACGCAGCCAACGCCGGCCCCAACGCAACCTGTCACGTCGTCATCGTCCACAGCAATCAACTGCTGATTTTCCTTTGTGCTCAACGCGTAGATTATCCTCTTGTACTCATACTCTACATTATTCTATCATTTATTCTCTCATTATCATGGCCCCGAAAAGGGTTGAGCCCCCATCATCGCTCGTGAGCAGGGTGACAACGTGCGGCGAACCCTCAAAAGCCAGGTCCAGCGTCTTCTCCCGTCACAGTTGACTTTCCTCGCCGAACCCCTTGCCGCCGACAACGTCCACGTCCCCCTCGGCCACCCCCATTGTTCTCCACACCACATCGTTCATTGAGTCCAGTCTGGTGACCACATCATATACAGCATTCACGCACGCGGTCACACGCCCTCGACATCCTATCTCACTGCCAAGCACGCCATCTTCACCACGTCCCGGACGTCCGACATGACATGTGTAGCCGTGAGCCTCAGGCCTCAGCCTTTTATCCAACACATCCGCAGCCGTGCCCGGCGCTCACAGTGATCAAGATGGGCTTCGAGGCATCTGTGAACATTCCTTGAACCCTGTTACCCTTCTGTGCCACCGTCGGAACTACTCATCGCGCCCGCGGAACCCATCCTCGCCGTCTCCTGTCTTTGTTATCGCAGACCCCCAGGAGTCCAGTTGATGGTCACCACGCCGCAGTGCACGGCTTTCTGTAGGCAAGTCTGGCGGTACCTTTACGACGCCTGATACACGTATCTTCTGTTGATATCGCGCGCTCATCGCCTCGTCGCAACCGCAAGTCTTTGTCCTCATCGTCATCACAAAATTTTGCTCAGACTACGCGGTGCACAATGGACCCCAGGGACCTCGTGGATGATTTCGCTCGTGCTGTCACGCTGTGACGTTCTTTGCCGTTTCAAGACACCTCTGTTGAGCTGTCTCGCCTTCTTGCGCATGGACCATCTGGCGATAGGCAGCTTGTTTGTGCTGTGATTACTCTGGAGAAAGTCTTAAACTCCTATTTCTTTCTACAAGCTATGCAATATTCCACGACATGACAGCACGTACAATAGACCTTAGTCCAACCGCTGACACCAAAGTGCACGTCGTCGCGATCTGGGAGGACAAGCCTCACTTTGCGTGTGCGCAATGCTCCGCTGTCGTGGTTAGCAATCTCTCTCTTGTGTCACCTTGCGTTTGCTTTATGCGCTCTATTCTGGGCGAAACGAACGACTGATCGCTCCTCGCCATGCAGGCACTCCAAGACGAATTGATTAGCAAGTCCTTCTCAGGTCGGGAGGGTCGCGGCTTGCAAGTCTCACCTCTTCTAAGTTCTATGAGGGGAAATACTGATTATTACGATATTTTCACAGCCTCATGCACTCCGCCACGAACGTCAAGCACGGCAAAAAAGAAGATCGAACTCTCCTGTATGTCCTTTTTCAAAAGAACATGTAATCTGTCAATATGTCTGATCTGATTCTGGCATCAATTGTGACAGAACCGGCGTGCATACAGTTGCAGACGTCTTTTGTGTTGGATGCAACGACCGCCTGGGGTGGTATTATGTGAAGGCGTCAGACGTGACGCAGAAATATAAAGAAGGTACGCAGTCTAACTTACCCTATCCTTGCTGTTGTCACTAGAACGTGTAGCTCAGGTAAATATCTCCTCGAGCGTGCCAAGATTGTGAAAGACAACGCGTGGAAAATAGATGAGGAATCATAGATCTGACTTCTTTCCTTTATCTCTTCATTCATAACTTTATCCTGTACAATATCATGAGTTTGCCTCAATTGTTATTCAGTGTTGTGAGTGGTAAGTTCAACTTCGTACTGGTGGCGCTCTTAATAGCTCTTACTCAGTGAAAATATGCTCACCAACACCATACAGGTCTCTTGTTCTGTGAAATAATCTGGTTTAAAGAAAGAAGTTGTCCAGAAAGCGCATTAGTGAAGGGTAGAATCTTACGGCCCTCAGCATTATGGCCCCTTTCAGCTTCCAGTCGACTCACGTAGCGAATGAAGGCGTGGATTCCGACTCCTTGGTTGATTGCCCAGCTGAATGCTCTTTGGCTAAAGGGGGTCAGCTACTTGGAAGCCTTCGACTAGAACTAGCAAGGTCAATCAGGCTTTTGGCGCTTTTCACCTCGAAACGAAATGAAGAAAAGCCTAAAACAGTTCCTTCTCAGCATTCATACGATTCGAATGACGATAGAGGCCTCGCATCTCGGTTGTATGGAGAGTAAAGTCCTCTATTTCGAGTTGACCTCAAATCTGTCCTATGCTAAAGTATACCTGGTTATCGGAAGTAAATCCCAGCAGGGTGCGGCTGGTTCCAAACTTCTTCAATATATCCATACCAACTAGAGGAAGCCTGCGTCCTGGGGCTGACACCACTGTTGCTCGATCATGAATTGGACTCGTTCATGAGCTCAGCAGCCGGAACGGTTCCACCCATCACCACCAACCAGCCCAAGTGAAGGAAGCAACGCAGCGGACTAACCGCCCCTCAACACCTGTGACCGGCTATCCCTGTCAGCTGAGACTACGGCCCGTGGGCCAAGACGTCGAGCTTGGTCGAAGACCACACTGGAGAGTGAGCAGGAAGGAAAGACCCAGTGGTATCTCTTCTCCCATGTTAACACTCAGCTCTCCAACGCCTGTAACTCACTCGCCGAGTTCGAGCTGACAGAGAAGATGGCTGCAGCTCCGCGTCCCGAACTGGGTGCGACGTAGGTGTGCGCGCATCATAACTGCACGAGTGTACCACCGCGTCCCTCTTCCATGACGAGTTCGCAGGCGAGCATCACCTGGGACGAAGGGTCAACTCCTTGAAGTCGAGTCAGGGAGCTCGCGGTGGTAGGATCTGAGGAGTGGTTGGGCGGGTGCGTCCCACCTTTTATGCGCGATGCATTCCAATGTAGGCGGCTGACAAGTGGCTGGCATGGTGGAGTTCGGGGCTAGACTGCAACGTATTAAGCATGACTAGATTGGGCGTTCAGTCAGTTCTACAAAGCGTTTCTCATTTTTGCTATATTGATGTTCCTATATCGAAAAACTATTCCCAGTAAAGCAGCTTTCATGACTGAGTAAACATAAAGAAGGCCTCAGGGGATGGTGTTTTTCTGATCTTACTGCATCACATATTCAGTGGTGTGAATGGTATATACAGATAATCTGGGTCATGGTGATTGTTCGACAGTGGATCGCATCATGTGTAAGGAGTTGACGAGGGGATTGTTTATAACTCGTTATGCACCATTCTCACAACCGGAGAAGCGCTTGTCACTGAGCCCACGCCTTGGAAATCGTTCGCATGGCTCACTACCAATAATCCCACTATAAAGTTTATCAGCATTTTATAGACCTGAACGACAGCGACTGCGATAAAACGAAAAAAGAACATACCAATCAACCCAAATAACCCCAGTATACTACCGAACACCTCGACAATAAGGATCTTGACGAAGAGGCTCGGGTCGGCTGCGTCAGCGAGAGCGGCAGTCGAACCAGTGATGCCGACTGACACGCCACACAACAAGTTGCACATTCCAACAGTGAGGCCACCCCAGAAGATTGCGAAGCCTAGTCCAAGTTTCAAGCATTAGCTGAACAGTCAGGGGTGGTGTTTCGAACGACGCACCTGTGAAGTAATTCTCGCGCGTATATAGCCCAGATTCTTCCACGAATGCCATTTTCGATGAATAGACGATACCCATAATCTATGGAGGTTGCAGGTCGAATGTAAATATAGTCTTCCTCGGAAATGAAAGAAAACCGGTTCACGTACTACGCCATAGATTGCGACTACTTCACAGAAGATGATACTAGGATATAGGGATGGATAGTCAGTAAAAGGTCTTAATGAGTGGATAAGAAATCGCATACCTTATGAGATTCTTCGTCCGGATGCGAGGCGCACGTACACCTCCGCCGAGGATGGACGCGCCAGTAATGAATATTCCCCTAAGTCCAGCAATACAAGTTTCAGTTATTGGCTCTACATCAGACGAATTTCCGCGCAGGGCAAGGAACTCACCAACCAGCTCCTAATACACTCAACCCAATGCACAGTCCAATACCCGTTGATGCCCATGTATATGGACTTGTCTCCTCGAGGAAGCGGCCAACATTGAAAGCTTCTCCCGATCCTGCATCATTAAAATAGCAAAAGCATTAGTACATATTTCAGTTACCTCAAGCATAAAAGAAAAGCACAAGAAACAAGCAAAGCGGACCAAAAGTGACGTACCAGTGAACAGAAGATACAGCGTAACAAGCACGACGAGAAAGGTCGGGAAGCCAACAGCATAGTATGTCGTGTAAAAGGCCATGCTCAACACTTCCTTCTTAGCACCACCGTTGTGGTATGTATATCTCTATGGTGAAGGAAGGAGACAATGGACGGTGCTGCGGCAGCGGATTGTGGCGAACCGTGAATTTAGGGAGACGTTGGTTCCAAAGATGGAAGTGACGCGCTTCGAAGACTTCCAGTGCTTCACGCGTTCAACTTTGACAACCTCGATGCGCATATGTATCACCTCCTGAAGGGTTTTCATGAGTACTTGACTCGGTATGTGTAGTATCTCATATACTACCTTTCTATCTAATTCTGATTCTTAATACATAGCAAAGAGGAGTTCTCAGTTCTCATTCTCGGTCTTGATGGGGCAGGCAAGACAGTGAGCAGCTTTACACTCATAATCCTGTGAGTAGAGTTCACTAACTGGTCTTCTGCATATCACTTAGACGTTCTTGGAGAAGGTGAAGAATCTGTATACAGGCCTGCCTGGATTACCGCCGGACAAGATAGGACCTACTGTTGGTCAGAATAGTGCGTCCATACCGTTCCCTTGTTTTTATCAGTGGGTGGCTGATTTTCATGTTCTTACACTTCCCTGTGGATTGTGATTGGTGAATACAGCTGGAAAGATAACACTACCGTCCACCATTCTCCAGTTTTTTGACCTCGGTGGTCAGTCAGGTATTCGAAATATTTGGCACAGGTACTACGATGACTGCCATGCAGTTGTGTACATCATAGACGCTGCTGATCGCGAGCGGTTGAATGAAGGGTGGGAGGTCTTCGGTGAGCCACCTATTTCTTATACATCATTGTCCCTTTAATACTAAAAAACAAGTATTCTAGATTCGGTCCTCTCAGCACCAAAGATCCTTAACGTTCCCCTCCTACTACTGGCAAACAAGCAAGACTCGCCTGACAGCCTGTCAGTCGAGGAGATTCGTGAGAACTACGAGCAGTGGTACCAGGGCAAAAAGGACAGCATGCGCAGAATATATGGCGAGCACGCCGATCAGCTGCAAGAGCGATTTGCTAGCTTGGATGTCATGGGTGTATCAGCTTTGGAAGGGTTGGTCGTTATGCCCAATGATTGGCATTGAGTCCGGAAGCTAACGCCTAGGACTTGTAACTTGCAGAACTGGCGTACGTACTGCAGTCGATTGGCTCTTTATCCGCGTCCAGAACAGCCGTCGAAGGTATGTCTATACGTTGCCCACTCCTTCACTACTACTGAAAAAGTCCCTTCTTCATAGGGAAGAACATTCATAATTTGTCGATCATGTACGTTGTTCCAAAGGATATATGATGTAATATATAAACACGAATAAAATGAGAATCCCGAGCACCTCAAATGTTCCTCCCAGTAATGTTCTGAATATGCGATAGGATATCCGCCAGATTGCTATGGCCGGATGTGAATACATATGCGTAGTACGCTGTAGCAGCGGCCAGTAACAATTTGAAGGCCGAGGACTTCAGGAATATGCCCGAGATAGCAACGAAGGTCTTGATACCTTGAATTGCACTGACAGTAAAAGGGAACAGTCAGTAGCCGTTTACCGGCATAGTGTTTAATTTACCTCTTGGCACGCTTCGCTCGATCGTTCATGATCTGATAAACGCCCTCGTTTAGCTCTATAGGGGGTATTCTGAAGACCTCGCGTTCATCTGGGAGAGTGTATGCGGCTCCAAGCGAACCGGACTCCTCGTCAGTCGCAGCAAGGAACATTGCGCCAGCTACCTTTGAGATAGGCACCATCGGGACACCTGCGAGGGCCAATTTCATTACCGTTGGTATGATGTTCGTGTCTAAATTGCGCATATTCAATAACAATCAGCATTCCGACGCTGACCATGGGAACAGACGTACCAGCAAACCACGGCGTAACAGCTGCAATTCTCCATCCATAGAGTTCAAATTCCGGGGCCAAAGATCTCATTAGACCTAGCACACCATGCTTAGAAGTACCATATAACGGGCCTCCCGGAAGACCAGATATTGACGCTACATAAAAGTAAGAGTTAGCACTGATGTTTGCTGGCAAACGCTTAATTAACATTCGCTGACCCATGGAACCGACGAGCACAAGAGCCTTGAGTGCGTCTGGTTTCTTGTTTTTGTTGAAATAATGGATCGTAACATGAGTGGCTAGTTGACTATGAGCCATAAGATCCTTTAATTGTGAAGCAAGGAGCGTACTATGTAATACACTGATAATGTTTATCTCCAAAGTCTTGAGATTTGGCTTCTTCGGTAACCCCTGTTCATCAGTATCGACAGATGTGAATCGGCCAATCTCCGTAACGCCAGCATTGGGAATCTAAGAGAGGAGATAACGAAATAAGTGAATGTTTTTCGCCACAGTTGAGCAAAGTAACGTACAACAATGTCGACGGAGCCGTATCTCGCGACAGCATGCTCGAAAAGAGAAACAATTTGCTTATACTCAAGCACATTGCATGACTGGAAAGAAGCATTCCTATTGTTGACATCAAATATTCAGAGGTAAGCTAGAAGGAGCCCAGTATGAAAGGTCGACGCGTACCCTCCAGCTGCTTTGATCTCTGAAGCAGTTTTCTCTGCTCCCTTGACGTCGATGTCACCAATTACAACGTTCGCGCTGCAGACGGCACACAATACTGTCAGATTTCACTCACGCAGAAAGAATCAATGCTCACCCCCTCTTTCCGAACTCAAGAGCTGCAGATTTTCCAAGGCCATTGGCAGCACCTGACGAAGTCATCATTATTTCGGATATGTCTAAGCTTGGTGTAAAGAAATCATACCAGTAATCACGACTGTCTGTCCCCTGACCTTGTTCGCATAGCGGTACAGCTCGCTGTCCTGAATGTTCCTCGCCATACTTGACAGTACCTATTGCACGAAGGTATTTGTTCGAGAAAGTCGAGCCTCTCAGCTCGTGGACGTGCGACCTTATAGGTATCTGAATAAATAGTATAGTATGGGGTCGATAACCGAAGATTCACATGCAGATGATCGACTTCAGAGGTAAATAAATTAGAATTGGATGAAGCACCATGATGTTACGGGTGCAGTCGTTGGGCAATTTAAGTACAAGTGACAGTTGTGGTCGGCTCTACCAATCCGGGTGCAATTCGCCCGCTGCGGACTCCACGTTCAAGTTCGACACCAACCACCAGCACAACCCCAAAGACTCTCTGGAAACCTGTGGCAGTAGAAGGACATTGTTTAAATGGATGAAGTTCTCGGAATTCAAGTATGAAGAGACTCCGCTGGTTGAGCTTCTAGTCCTCTCTTCCTTTCTTTATATCCTGAATGTCTTCGGCTGGATAACGGAGCGACTACTGCACGCAGGACTCATAGCTCAAATTGCAACTGGAATAATCTATGGGCCTCCGTTGGCAAATATAATCCCGCTTAATTGGCTTACTGCCCTGCAGGCATTGGGAAATCTTGGACTCATTCTCCTCATCTTTCAAGGTTCGTGTTGCATATTTCTTTGTATCTGTGATGCTGACCGCCTTCGCAGGTGGACTGTCTACGAGGTTGGACCTGTTGAAAGCAAATATCGTCTTATCCATAAGCGTAGCCCTGGTTGGGATCTTGGTACCTATTGGTCTCTCCCTTGTCTGCTTCGTATTCGTATTCGGAGCCACTCCTCTGCAGGGCTTCATTGCGGGCGCCGCATTATGTTCAACCTCTCTAGGTACCACATTCGCAATCCTTTCATCTTTCAAAAGCTCGCCCGATCTGCGGAATACGAGAATAGGAATTGTTCTCCTATCGGCTGCAATTCTAGACGACGTTGTCGGACTGATCATGGCCTCCGTAGTTTCTCAGGTGACTGCGCCCGGAAATCAAATGCACGGAAAACACCTGGCTTGGACAATCTTACAGCCGCTGGTTGCTTCAGTTGGCATGGTTGGAGGAGCACTAGTCGTCGTCAGATGGGTTTTGGTCCCGGTATATCGTAAGATCATTGCTCGCATGGGAATGAGCATGAGCCGAGGGTACTTTCTCCTAGCGATGACTGCAGTTGTCAGCGGACTAGTCTCTATCAGCAATTTTACAGGATCCAGTATGTTGTTTGGCGCATATGTTGCGGGCTGTATCTTACAGTTCCTCGACTCATCCACAACTCATGAAGGCTCTTCATCTTTCAAGGACGCTTTCGATACTCATGTCGGTCCTCTCAGCGATCTCATTTTCGTACCACTTTTCTTCTCGAGCATTGGCACAGCGATTCCATTTCTGTCACTATGGAAAGGGTCCGTGGTCTGGAAAGGGGCGGTCTACGCATCGCTCATGTGCGTTGGCAAGGCGGCTACCGGTATATGCATTCTTGCCTGGCCAAATCGGGTTCGTTTTGAAGGACCCGGATCAGACGAAGAACGCACCGTAGAGGTAGCGCGGTCAGCGAGAACTCCGCTAGGGGAGGAAATGAGTTCATCGACTTCTCAGATGCAAACCCACACTGCAAGTCCTATATCCAGCAAGAAAGTCAAAAGACAAATGCCCGTATACCCGGCTTTGTTTATCTCCCTTGCTATGGTATCTCGGGGAGAGATTGCTCTTCTTATAGCTCAGCTAGGACTCCCCACCCTTGGTGAAGAGAACTTCCTTGTCGTGATGTGGGCTGCCGTTTTGTGTACTCTCGTAGGAGCGGTTACAACAGGACAGCTAGTGCACAGACAATTTTTGGAATGCACAAGAGGAAGATGGGGCTAGATAATACCTGGACATTTCGCTCCGCAAGAATTTATCTTATATTTTATTATAAATAAAAAGAAATAGAAAGTGGGAAAGACATGATTTAGTCTTTGTTTCCGGTTTGCTAGAAGAGTGCTAAGTGAATCATACTCAGTAGTAATGAATCAGGTATAATGTTCACACAATGTATTTGTATGATCGATCACTACGGCGCGTAATTGAACTCGTTTCCACAAACCGCCACCATGCATACTCTGCAGGTTCGCTATACGCTCAACTTTTCAGAGGTTGACAGTACTGATAGCTACATTTCTCATAGAGGAACTACTGGGCAGTCCGCGACTACTTGGCACCCGTAAGTACCAGACTCAATCGCGCTCTATATCGCGACGCGCAGCTGAGTGTGATGCATGTAGGTTCTGAAAGAGAGCAAGTTTAAAGAGCATGGGAGAATAACGCCGGGTATGTGATAACTGAATCTTTATCCTAGAGCTTGTGTAACTAAGATTATCAACAGAAGAGTTCGTTGCTGCTGGAGACTTCTTGACATATAAATTCCCTGTCTGGACTTGGTAAGAAGTAGGCTCTTCTGAGTGTGCCAACACGTTTACTTAATGTAAATCTTTTGGTAACTAGGGAAAAGGGGGATGTATCCAAGGCCCGAGATTATCTGCCTATAGATAAACAGTATCTTGTTACACGAGGAGGTGCGTCCATCACGCCGATATGACATACTCCTTATGTTGATTAAGCAAGACATACCTTAGTCCCATGTCTTCGACGAGCCGCATCACTGCAGTATACAGATGCAGACGAAGATGCAGAGCGCTTGCTTTCTTTCTCTGACTCAACTACACCAGCCGATGGAGACGAATGGGTTGAGACTCATGCAGGCCGAAGATCCACTACCGACCGTAATACTCCGGGCACGATAGACGATATTCCGGATGTGGACGATGGTCCTGTCGAGGCTGCCACTCATGCAGTATCTACGTTGAGCATCTCCGACCCAAAGGGTGCCCAAGCACCCGAAACTCCTGACCTCGACGAAATTCCGGATATGGAAGAGGAATTGGAGGGCGAGGAGGATGAAGCGACTGCTGCTCCCTCGAAGCCTCCGGTCGCGCAAGCCTCTACTTCTACGTAAGTGATTGTGGTCATTTGACGAGAGGTAGCTGAAGTAGGATCTTCGATTGTCATTAGAGATATAGAATCAGGAAAGGGGAACTTGCTACAGGTCCGGACTTATGATGTGATGATATGTTACGACAAGTATTATCAAACTCCTGCCATCTGGCTGCTGGGATACGACGAGGTGTGTTTACGAATGACCCTTATAAATCATTCTATTCCTTATATACCCTCTCTAGAATGGAACACCATTGAAGCCTTCGCAGGTGTTCCAGGACATCCCAGCGGATCATGCTTTCAAGACAGTGACGATTGAACCTTTCCCCCACTCCTCGTCATTGCAAGCTGCATTAGTTCACCCATGCAAACACGCAAGTGTTATGAAGAAAATCATAGAGAGGATGAACACAGCAACCATAGAGGAACAGCGTAGACTGACTGGATCTCCCGCAAATTCAAAGGACAAGGATGGCAAGAAGAAATGGTCATTCAAACGGACGAGCGGGGACAAGGCAACTCCAACGGGCGAAGAAGAAGAAGTAGAGGGAATACGTGTGGATTACTACCTGGTTGTCTTTTTGAAATTTATAGCTTCGATAGTTCCTACTATCGAAGTAGACTCCACCACGTCATTGTAATGGGGGAACTGCGGATTCAGTGTCGTTTGGAGATTTTCAAGGAGTTAGGATTCTTAGATTTTTCACTTCGTCGTTTACATCGAACAAGCAGAGTTGTATAACCATTGAGGATCCTTTCGTGTATATCTGTACTTGTACTTTGGGGAGTGTTTATGTTGTTGTGCAATGCAATAAATTGTTGTGTTTATTTCTATTTTACCTGACTTCAGGATATGTTTTCCCACGTGTACTTTTCTTTCACCTTGAACACACTGACTCTTACCGACGTTACCGTCGACATAGCATGCTTCACCATCTTCGTGTTTTCTGATGGCTAACGCAATACCGCTTGCAATTGCTGGTCGTTTTCTCTTATCATTTACAAGTGCAAACGAACTTCTGCAGCATGATCACCTGCTTTCTTCTCCCTTGACTTCGTATCCTCGGTGTGCGCTATACACTCGCCAGTTTCAATACTTTCACTGACTGGTTCTGGCCTCGAATAGTACAAGAAGGCGTATATCTATATGAGCATTCTGTCGATCCGTATTCTGGAGGCAGTTTTTACCATGTACGTGGAGATATCAAAGACTAGTACCTCAGAACGTACTTACTTCTCGACTAGTCACCATTGCTTCTGGCAATATTCTCAACCGTAGTGCCTTCGAATGTGATCGCAGCGCGATTTCTGTGGGCCGCTTGTGATGCCATCTCAGCATATCTTGCTGTGCAAATATGGAGGACCAGGAGCAAGACAAGTGGGAGTACTCGAGAGAAGATGATACTCGGCGCGTGAGTGGCTACACATTACTTGGTATCTCAGTGTTTTCTAACCTACTTTGATCATCTAGATTTCTTCTCAATCCCTATTTATTCCTATCGTCACTTGCATTATCGACTTCGACGTTGGAAAACATGCTGTTTTTACTGTCAACTTTGTTGGCATGCAGAGGCAAGTATTCCTAGCTAGCTTTAATGTATTAACCCCCTCTAACAGTCGACTTAGGGAATCCTGCCCTCTGTTTGGTCAGTCTTGCAATAATGACGCACCTGTCTCTTCCGAGCGTCCTTTTTGCGCCTCCCTTGATACTACTATCACTCGGTAACCCTGAATCATCATTGGCTTCTCCTAAGCCCACGCGCATTTCTCCGATCCTATATACGCTATCATTTGTGCTTTTTGCGATGTACCTCGTTGCCCTTGGGTCAATATGCACAATGGCGACCGACGGGACTTCATGGGCATGGAAATCATGGGGTGCGGGGTAAGCCAATGCGTTGACGTATCTGAATTTCCTCCTAATACACCCTATCCAGATTGCTTCTTCCTGACTTAACTCCAAATCCGGGACTCTGGTGGTATTTCTTCACTGAGATGTTTGATCATTTCCGACCATATTACTTGATGGTTTTCTCGGTTTGTATTCCAAGTTATTGTTGTGTACTCCAATTTGCTTACAATCCGTAGATGCATATTGTTATCTATGTTGCACCAATCTGTATCAAATTTCGGTGAGTAGTTGTGTGAACCTACTTTGATCTATGTTACTAAGGACGATCAGCCATGATCCGCTCTATGCGACTTTCTTGTTACTCGGCGTCATGAGTATATTCAAACCCTACCCAACTTTAGCGGATTCAGGCCTATTCATCAGTCTAATGGCATTATTCCCAGAGATTTACTCACGTAGGTGTTCAGTTTTGCCAAAAGCATACGTCTCTAATGTGCTCATTCCGTCTTCTTAGACTTAAGACATCCGATTGTGACAGCGTTGCTGCATTTACATGCATGTCTCTTACTCCCCCTCTTCGAGAATCTTTGGCTCGTGCAGGGCACTGGGAACGCCAATTTCTTCTACGCTTCGACATTGGTGTTTGGAATGGCGAACGGTGCAGCGGTTATCGATTGCATCTTTGCGGGGTTGCGAATCGCATTTCCTAACGAAAAGGGTTATGATATAGTGCAGGAGTAGTCACAATTTTACGGCATACGTGTCCTTGCATCATTGACGTTTTTGTACGTGTCCATCGGTGATATGAAGCCGCTTGTGGTTCCCTTACTCCCAATGGGAGTAAAGGGCACTGTACCCCTCTGAATTGCCGTGGGATACCTGCAGATTTCGCCCTGGGAACATTTTACCTTTTCCCTCAGGCTCTCTTTACAACTTGAAGTACGTTCAAGTTGCCGCTTCTTATAGTCACCTTCGTTCAGTTCTCTTCATGCCGTCCAAGGTGTCGAGGTTAATATATGTCAGACCAAACGGATGACATATCCAAGTGACAGTAGCTTGAAGACAGAATTTCTGCAATGACGTGCAGAACATATAAGGTGTATTCATGCTTCCTATTAAGCACCACCCTTTGGTTCTGGAGTAGAAACCTAAATGCAGGTCTCTCGATCAAAGGGGACGTGACAAATAGAGTGAAGTTCAGCGCGAGTGAATACACGTAGGGTGCGTTTAGAACAGCATTATTCACACATATGTTACTCAGCCTTTCTTAGAATCTCTTAAGGGCACGCGAATGAGGTTGCGGGTGTGGGTGATGATCGATACTCCCGCAAAAAAAAATGATTCTCGCCCACTTAAGGGAGGATGGGGATAAAAAATGCGCCAGCCTTGGGGGGATAACCGGCACCCAAGTTTAGATCCGTTTGGATCTTGCTGCTCGCAAAAAAACTCCCGGTAGCGAGAATTTGACTCGCTCCACCACCATCCAGAATCCTAATTCTACTCAACTCTACGCATGTTTCCCCGTCGCAGAGGCCAGCTTCCCGTTGAGGGACAGCCAGTCAGTGCATTACCGCAGAACCGGGCATGCAAACGCGGCCTGAGTATACGAGGTGGCCGCTGAACTCGTCGTCCCAGCGGCCGTCCGAAGACCTAATTCTACACGCATGTTTCCCCGCCACAGAGACCGCCTCCCCCAGGAAGTTCAGCACTCTGCACTTCCACGAAAACCGGGCATGCAGACGCGGCTTGGGAGTACGGGGTGGCCGCCGGTCGCGGGTGTGTGTTGCCCCGCATGGTGACCGACGGCCGTCTTCCATCACGCTTTCCGCGGTGCAGAGGGTAGCATTGCTGCGACCATGACGGCGTACAGGCATGACGTGCACGGTGGCTGAAGTACCCAGGAGATGATATGGACAGGCCTCGGGGAGAGTACGAACACACCGATGTCGAGAGTGGTGGTGAGACTCGGTGAAACGACTACCCGTCGAAGGGGTCCATGCTGGTGGAAGAGTTGACGGTGGTAGACGTAGGAGGCCAAGAGGAGGTGGTGCTTCGACACCCAGCCATCGACTCCTTTATACCATCTGAATTTGTGGCGAACAAACAGACGCTTTGGGCTTGTTGTTTTGCTCTGGACGGGTGTGGTGCAGTGCATATCCAGGTCGGATGAGAACGGATAATCGCCGATGCTCGCCACCTATGCGTCAGTTGTCCAGCCTCAAATCCAATTCGAGAGGGAGGTCCGACTCACCAGAAGCCGGCAGTGATACCACAGACAGTAGTGTGTAACACACTCGATTTTAACCAGGCAAAC
Organism: Trichaptum abietinum; assembly: GCA_910574555.1. Classification (NCBI taxonomy): domain Eukaryota; kingdom Fungi; phylum Basidiomycota; class Agaricomycetes; order Hymenochaetales; family Trichaptaceae; genus Trichaptum; species Trichaptum abietinum. Next base: position 1,973,957 of record CAJTBE010000005.1, on the reverse strand, counting down.
ATTGCGTTCCGTCCTCCGTCCACTCTTGATTAGGTTGGCTTCTATTGGCTTCCGATAGTCCAATTTGTACAACAAATTCTCCGCCTATTCGTAAACGACGCTCACCGTGACAATGTCGCGGTGTGATATACATATCTACAGGGCATCATGATCAGAACAGTTATAATGAAGGGAGAGCCATCATTGTCCAGGCCCAATCACTCACTTTGAGCAAACTAGATGATCACAAGGAAAAGAGAAAAGAATTTGACGTCACTTCCCAACTCCTGATTGATAGGAAGCACTACTTCAATAGACCGGGATTTCTTGAGAGGAGGCTCAGGATGGTGTATATCAATGTGGGCGTGGTAATAGAACAAAATACAGTATGTTGTTGCTAGCAAGTGAACTCACCCTTCCGGATGTTCGGCTTCGTTTCGTGGTCATTTAGCAACACATATGTCTCGCATCTACTTACTTTGGTGTACCATACATGTCATAAATTATTCCAATTAATATATTTTACACTTCTTGTTGTCTGACTCAAATGGGCGGAGTACCCGCGGAAGCACTTGCAGTCAGCCTCCACGCGAGAGAGACTGAGTTCCACAGACATTGACCCGAGCGGAACGTGCCGCAGTCAAAGCCTACCAGTTTATGTCAATGCTCCGAAAGTACTGGCATCAAATTTTGAAACACTCAGGTTTTCTTCATCACAATACTTTCACTTTCTCACCGAATGGGGAGTAAGGGATCTGCCGGCGAAGCTCGGCCCGTTATCTAGTATTTACACAGGTACGTCTTCTGCTTGCACAGCTCCCTCTTGGCAGACCGTTAGTAAATGCTCTGGGAATCTTCTTACGGATGTGGATTTCTTGAAGTCTCTTGCACTTGCCCTAAACCCTGAAGTTTGCATTGATGTAGTATATATCATTGATGGTCGCCGTTATAACCTCAAATCCCATCTCAACCTCCAAGAGGTCTGCGAGCTCTTCTTTAGAAGACCAGACCTTTCGCATTGATTATATGGAAGATCGCGGTGTAGTCTTCTACAGAGTTCCTCCGGAGATTTGGGTGAGCTACTTCTGGCTATTTTCCTTTATTATTTTCGTACTGCTTGAACACTGAGAATCTTGAATAACTTTGCAGGACAAAGTAGTTCCTTCGGTATGTCTAGGTCGTAAGTCTCAATGTACTGATCATATGACTGAATACAATCTTCCAGGTCCGCAAGAAAGATCTAGCAGCTCTGGCACTGGCTTCAAGACACCTCTACCCTCACGCAAATGCGTTTCTGTACAGTGCTGTCGAATTATCCTTTTGCAAGTGCTCAGACACATACTACGAACGGCTTGCCCGTACTCTAACGAACTCTCCAGAGCTGGCTAAGTTAGCTACAAGCCTTCTCGTGGACATGAAGGTTGTCTGTCGAGTTAAAGGCCAGGCTTCCCTCGAGAACATGAAGGAGTCAACCAAGCTGAATTGGCGAAGACATATGCAGGCTCCGCTTGGAGCCATGCTTCAGCATTTCACACCACAACAGCCGTCTGGTGTGACGGAGTGGAATAAAGAGGCCGTGCAGACGTTACGGACGAAGAGGGCCAAAGACATATTATCTTCTCTAACGAACCTTGAAACTGTGACAGTGGGTTTTATGTGCTTACTGAGTATCTTATACGAGATTAATTTTAGTCTTTGATTTGCTTAGATCACTCTCGGAAAGTTTGATCAAGATGAAGAAATTCTTTCTTCCATTTTATCTAACATCCCCGCGGAGAGTATGCAGAAGATCCATGATATCAAGCTCAACGACGTCTCACTTACGAGGAGCAAACCATTGACTATTCTCTCATCTCTTCGTGTTCTAGAGATTGGTTACGCGAAGATTGTCAGCGCTGAACTGTGGTCTGTTCTGGCACAGAATGCACGGTCGCTGGAGCATCTGAGTTTACGTTGGATCATGGAATCAAATCAGCTTCCCGTATTCACCGATTGTACAGGCGTTAAATTAACAAACTTGAAGACTTTCTCTACCAAAGGACCGCACACATTTTCTCTACCAGCATTAGTAGAGCTCCTAGGAGATTGCACCCTGAACGAGCTCGGCATGGAATCGCTTGCAGCAACTTCTGCCCCGCAATGGGCCTCCCTACTCGACTTCTTAACCGAGAATGGCCGAAATACGGGACAAATGGCCGCGATCAAGCTCGGTATAGCTACAGGGTGTACGTCCTTCTGGGAATCTGCAGCTAAATTCATCGGCAGCTGCAGCGGCCAATTAACGACCATGTGGATCAACGGGTCATCAAGTGGACCATCTGGACGATTTCCGATTGCTTTGCATGAGTGCTTCACTCAGATGCAACAGCAGCAAAGCCTTTCCAATTGCATCATAATTTGGCGTGATGACTTAGGGATGGAGGAATCATCCTTGGGGATCCTGCAGAGTCTCGCGCCCAACCTTGAACTCCTTCATATCTATGCGCGTTTCCCAATGGAGGACGAAGTAGATCGATTGCTCGAATTGACGAAGGCGTTTGTCCGGCTACGGGTGCTACATTTCGTGTTCCCGACTCGTGCCACTGATGGCGAGGGAAACTATCAGGCTACAGTCAAAAAACTTGGTCATGACATCGAAAATGACGGCAAATGGTTTGACGAATGGGCCGAGAAAGCACGCAAACAACATCCTAACCTTTTGGAAATCAGTTGGAGCACATATGATAGGATGGTTTTCAGTGGCACTAACCCTGCGATCTACAAGAAGGTAGACACGATGAAATGTCTCGAGCTGCCACTTGACTGATTTGCCCTGACCTCCTGAACAGATCGACCGGTCTGACAACACTTGCATCGACCTGGCAGAGGAATTTCAAGCATTCCAGAATCCGACTTCCTTCGTCCACCGTTGTGTAATTGGGACGAAGAAGGTATTGCTAAGTCAAAGGCCAGGCTGGAGAGAGGATATGGGCAACCCATTTCTTGAAGATCAGCGTGTTTGCCCTCACAACGAACTGGCAAGTATCAGTGAAAGATCAACAAGACGACTACGGTATGAACTATAGAATGACTATCTTCTGGAAAGGACTGAAGCTTTCGGGATTATGTTAGGATGGACAATTAGTATGTATATAAATTACGTCTTTGTATAAGTTCAGTAGCTATGTATAAGTTAACAAGATTACCGGCGAAACAAACGGCGCCATAAAGACACAACGGGATCGAAAGCGGAAGATGTCCTCGTCCATGTTTCCTCTACAAGGTCATCTAGACTAGCTCGGCTATCCCAATTCGAGCTTTCAGGATGCTCAGTCGCTATGAAACGAAGGACATCTTTTACAGTTATCAATCCAACTAATCGACCATGCTGTTCCACTATAATCACACGAGGCCTAAATGTATAGTATATCAGAGTGAGATCGAAGAAAGAGTAAGTGAAATCGTTACCCCATCCTCTTGAACAGCTGCATGACGATTTCCAAGGGTAGATGTGGTGACACTGTCATAGGCGTCTAAACGGACACGGTTGAAAGTTGGCATTCGCTTTGAAAACTAAGAATACGATATAGTCGTACCTGATTAACCCATGGCCAAAGCTGCAGGATATCCGATGAAGCCGTCTCCCTCATGATATTAGTTGAGACTTCACTTTCAACTTCAAGAGCCGGTCCGGATGCTAGATCTGCGATTTCTTCACGGCCACGATCAACTACTTCCGAATAGAACGAGCAGGGTGTCTCGCTGGAGATGCCATGAGTGCGCCTTGCTTTATCTACATTAACCGTCAATAGAAGTTAAAACAGCTTTTCATCAACAGTTCAGACCTAATAAGTAGCGCAGTTCATGGCGCCCAATATGCCCCAAGAGCAATTGGCGACCATCAGCTGAGACTATCGGGAAACCCTTGACATCAGTTTCTTGCAGCTTTGCCTCTGCGTAATCTCGTATAAGCAGATGTATGGCATAAAAGGAAGAGTTTATGAGGACTCACCAATATCGCGAACTTTCAGTCCAGTTGCGAGTAAGGTGTGCAAGTCAGTGCGCATGACACTAGAGACCGTAGTATGGAAAGAATGGTCCTCTTGTTCTAGGAACGGAAATCCATTAAACCGGATCATCTCATCGGCAATTCCATTTATTCCGAAGAAATCACCGACAGCCTTGGTGACTAGTAGAACGATCTACGAGAAGATAACCTTAGACAGACAACCAACGTCAGTCGATGGGGTTGTAACTCACCATGGTCGGCAGGATATATGTTAAGGCTCCTGTTAGTTCAAACATGATGACCACTACTGTCACTGTTATGCGCATTACTCCCCTGGATTAAATTCAGTAATTGCCTATATATCTTATAAATGCACTCACGCAAGAGCAGCAGCTGCGCCGAGAAATGCGTATGTACCCGGTGTAATGCAAGGCACGTCTGGTTGACAGACGGCAAACATCCCAGACTGAGGATACGCCCTTCAAAATGACTGTTAGAGCACGACTTTGATTGAGAGTTAGTGATGTATACATACCTATACATGGCTTTCACCATGATTCCTATCATTCTTCCGAAGGTGGCGCCCACTGCCATGGATGGTACGAAGATACCAGCTGGTACTTTGCATCCGTACGATATAATCACAAACCCAATACGGATCACAGTAGCCAAGAGAAGAGAGTTTGCCATCCTCCACTGGACCGAAGTCCTTCAGAATCATAAGTTTTGAAGCTTCGGAACTATAGATGTTCGATGGACACTTACTGACAAAGGTTGTCGATATCACCGGCGGTGTCACATTCATGAAAAAGGATGGCAAGACTTTCGGTCATATCAATGCGAAGAAACCGGTTGAAATACCCAACCATTGCCGTCAACGTAGCTAACGTCACAGCCTCCATGATTTCATGACCTGCAAGGTGCTTCTTGCGGAACGCAGCAACTTGAAGGTTGAATTTAATGACTAAAGCTCCATAAAGACCCTACTCAGGCCGTCAGCGTCATTTGTGTGACGAGGCTTAGGGAACTGAAACGCACACCAAAGATTCCTATAATTATGAAGAATATGATTTCGAAAAAGTGCCAATCCCGATCGTATGTGACCTGAAAGAGCACAAGCTTGCCGGTTCTGAACGGATTCATCGCCTGCAGACCATCAGTGAAAAAACAATGGAAAAACAGATAAAATTTCTGCTCACGGACAACGTCACAGTCGCGACGAGGGCACAAAAAAAGCTCCTCCACATTGTTTTAATACTGAATGTATGGCTCATTTCCTTTAGAAAATGATTAGAATGGATTTTTTCAAGTAATAAGATGCAAACCTCAATTGAGAAAAGAACACCGCCAATCGGCGAACCGAATGCTACGGCTACACCTGCTGCACTGGCTGCTGTGATCATCTCCCGCATTTTCACTACATTATGAGAAAGGTGAGCAAAGAACCTAAGCTAAGATGTCTCTTCCTCACTTTGACTTTTCGAGAAGCTACTGAATAAGCGAGCGACAATATTGCCTATGCAACAAGCGACATGTACAGAAGGGCCTTCCTTTCCTACAGACAGACCCGAAGCGATAACAAGAGGCTAGATTATCGGTTAGCTTAAGAAACACTGTGTCTGCCAAATAACCATACCAGAGTTAAGCTCTTGATCGCGAGAGTCCAAACTCCAAGATATCCTTTCATTATGAAACCCGCGAGGATACATTTTATTTCAGATATGCCTGAACCAGCTGCATACTTCGCAAAAGATTTTACGAAGTGCGCTGCGATAAAGGAAAACAAAGCCTTAAATACGACAACAGTTAATTTACTATGGAACAGATAAGGCGAAGACTTTATTATGCTCACGGCAAAGAGCACATATATAAACCATCTTCCAAGGCCGACTGTACTCCAGGGATGCCATGAATCGCATGCTTCCTCGTCCCCTTCAATTTCCCAACAGCAAAACTGTTGATTCAGCCACCATCCGTCTGAGCAGTAGCCCATCTTGATGTCCGACAACCATTCGGTAATAATGGATATTATCGCAGCGTTAAGGCCAATGCAAACACCTAATAAAGTGCTTTCAGCAGACTAAAGGAAATCACAATGTACTATGCAACACACCAGCCAGACTGACAACAAGCCAAGTCTGTGCAGCACCAAAAGCTTTGTAGACCTGGGCCTTGATCCACTGAAAAGTAATCTCGCCATTTGGCCCACGCTGTGTTGACGTTGCCTCTCTTGCAGCTCGCAGTCTTCGGTTTCGCTCTAGAATCGAATCTTGTACCCAATCTACGAAGTTCGATTCGGCTGAGTACTCCGGTACACTGGCATATCGACAAACAAGACATACCAATGGTCGTAAAATCTTCATAGCGACTATATTGAACTTTCTTTAGCATCGCTTCTCACCACTGCACGTCAAATGACCAGACGGACCTTATGTGGTCTAATTCCTCATTGTCGACATACTCATCGCGGTGATGCGCGTGGGCATCAGTGAGCAGTGCGCGTTCAGAGTCCATGAGCTTGCATCTGTCAATAAACGCGATGGTACGCGTATACGTGTACAGTGACCAGGGCAACGTTGGTACGAGTGAACTATACTCAACGTTTATTCGGCTGGATACTACATTAGGCAAATATAACGCTGGAAAACTGGAAACTCAACCGAAACTCCTGCACTCACCATTCCACTAGTACGTGTAGAGAATCGACTGCGGGCCTAACACCTCATGAACGTAGGAGGCAAGAAAGACAATAGTACAGAATGTAATCTACTCCGAATATATACAAATAGTGCATGTCAACCAGTCTGAGACCTAACCAGCCACCTCCCTAATCTGTGTGAGTCGCACAATAAACCAATATCCTCAACAGTACGTACCTTTATCCTTACTGTTGATGGCCTTATGTTCCGCTAGATTGCACTTTTCGCTCTTGAGCGCATCGTAGATTAATCATTCGTAGCTCAGGGACTCGAGATATCCTCTTTCGCTGCACATCCTTGGCTTTTCAGAAATCGCTGTGCTTGCGGTTGAAATAAGGTAGCACATTGGCATCCACATTAGCTGCATCCAGATAACTTCGCCTACCGACTCAGAGATACCGAACGAATCTCTACTCATGGAAGATGAGTCGGACTGGTCTTCAGATACCATATCCACGAACGACACGGCGTCCAATCTTCCTGGCCCCGGACGAACTTTGGATCGATTCTACCAGTATGCCGGGAGAAAACTGGAAAGAGCCATTGGCCAAATCGCTCACCGTGCGGGATTCAATGGTCCATACGCAGAGGATCTGAAATCCTTAGCTGAGCACGAGTCTTCAGACTTCTCCACGAATGCGACCACATCCAACGTACCAGGAGCTGGACGTACTCTCGATCTATTCTATCAGTTTGCTGGGCGGAAGTTGGAAAATGCGTTGAATAAGACTGCACATGACATGGGATATGGACCGAACGCAATTGAAAGGCGCATTCTTTCTCAACTTGGGGTTAACATGCTTTCGCTTCGACCATCCGATAGAGAAGATCTCGTATGGAAATATAGCTGGTCTGAATTTCGGGACTGGAAGAGTCTCCCTGTCCTTCTAACAGAAAGAAGGCGTGAAGTGAGTAGGGATTGTGCAAAGCTATTGGCCTACACACAGTGCGTTACCCATTCTTTATTTATTTGCGAAACTCGTTATTCACGAACGTGAAGTTCCAACAATGTTACTACTCAGCGAGATGCTTTACGGCGTATAATAGCACTTGCTGCACTCTGTCCGGATCTACAGGATATCTTCCGTATGCATCAAGGCATGTTGGCTTTGAACTCGGTGGCCCACCTTCTAAAGGCCAGGCGGCAGTTCGTTTCGGTTTCTGACAACGCACATCTGCTCTCTCAATCGCGGAGAGCAATGCTATTCATGGAAGAAAATGAAAGGAATGCAACCGGAAAGCTTGTGGTCTCCTCGGTTCCATATGGGCAGGCGGTGGGGGAGAGTGTTCAATTATGGTACATCCATGTGAGAAGACTTTACTTGCAATGTGTCGATAAAAGGTATGTGCAGTATGCTCATTCGGATCATGGGATTCAGACGTATCTCCTTCATGTAGACGACCAGAATACATGTTTGTTTCAATGCGATATCTTGCACATCCTGGGATAGCGGCGTTCATTGCTGAATCACTTCTTGTGCATCACCAGCCGCGTTATTTCTTCGAATACCTTTTCATGGTAGCCGATACTGTTCCAAGGGAGCAAATGGAAAAGGATATCGTTTTGAAAGTTTTGGCCGAGCTTAAGCAGCAACTGGAGCCCGTCAGCAGTGTGGAGGCTTTCAAGGTACTCTTTGATATGATTGACGTGAGTACCTCTATACTGGACTCGAGTTTTGCTCATCTAAAACTATCTGGAAGCGTCGTATTACTGCTATATCGCGGGAAGGTCGCTCACAAACAATGTTAGCTCGGAGATCACAAGATTACGAGGTTGAAGATAGCGAAGACGGAACGTCTACCCTGGATACATGGGAGATGGAAGACGAGGAGCTCTTCACAACCTTCAACGATGACTTGGACAACTTGAATCTCGAGTCAGAGCAAGCGCAGCTTTTACGACGTTTGCTAGCCGATATCGATGTTTCCGGAATGGCTTCTTCGGAATCGCCCGTCTCAGCTTACATAGAAGAATTGCCTACCACCCCACCGCCAACTCGTTCGCATCGCAAACGGCTCTCCGGTTTCTTGAGAACATTCCGACGGGGTCGTAATGAGACACACCCATCAGCCCGAAGAAAAGGAAGCGAAAGTCACAAAAGCCGCACAAAGATGTTTACTTGGGCAAGGGTACAGGGATTACTCCGAAGAACCGTTCAGCACACTGGTGTGTCTGGGAAACAATAAGCAAATTGCTCAGCCTATACAGATAAGTGTGATTTGCATAAGTCCCACGTACGATCGTATAGTCGCCACTGGCAATTCCAACCCTTTCTCTCCGTCCGGAGGGAATAACTAAATGAAGAAGGCGATCGCAATTCGCCACGCTGCTATTGTCTTCTCGATGTAACCTGTCAGTTTCATAAAGTGATTTCGTAGTCATCTGAATGACATGGATCTATCGATGAAGACGGAGAGGTCGGTGAGCCCGGGTGATGCATAGGGGCTTGGCTGAGAGAGAGAGCATAATGCTGGCCTTGCTATACCAACCCTTTCCCTCAATAAAGGTTCAACCTACACGACAGTACTTACCATCACTCCGCTATGGACTCTTCTCAGTATCTCTTCCTATTATACTTGCTATCATCTCTACGTTTGGCTCGGTCAGATGCAGTCAACTTCACTGTGGACGACGCAAGCGGGGAAATGACATTCTCTCCTCCCTCTAGTTCTATCAGTGTCTGGACGACGGAAAACTCGATACACGCATATAACAACACATTAACGCAGATCGCAGACCAGAGCGCAATGTTGACCTTCGAATTCAATGGTTTGTGTATTTTGTCCTACATCGAGAAGACAATTCATGCTCATTCAGTTAATATCTTTAATTTGTAGGCACTGCTGTATATATCGTCGGGAGTGATTGGAAGTTCGGACGGCCATTCATGGCAAATCTTGACGGAAAACTAGTTGCTGGTAACGTTACTGGGACAAACCTTAACTTCGAAGTTGAATCGGTTCCGTACTGGGGGGTCTCTGAGTTGCTAATGGGCTCCCATATGCTGAATGTCATCACAATGGACGCTGATAATAGTACCACGTTTATTGTGGATGCCTTAATGTAAGCCACCTTCTGTGACTTGACTTAACTGCTTCAGTGCTAATCCGTTGTGGAATGAGATAGGTATACCACTGAAGAGGTGGATGGCAATAACACAACGAACTCGACGAATCCGACAAGCTCAACCAATTCAACGACTCCAGCATCAGTGGACGCGACAAGCGCATCAAAATCATCAACGACAGCGATCCTTGGAGGAACAATTGGAGGGGCTGGTGCCTTATTACTGGCGCTTTTCCTTTCTATAAAATTCAAGATCAACATTATAGGCAACTTACACCTGGGTACCTGGCGGCCTTTCTCGGGTGGCAAGACGAAGATGAGAATAAAGTCGCTGGACATGGAAGCCGGGTCTTTCAGCTCGTCCAACGAGAAAGTTAAACTTCATAACCGGCGTGAAGACGAAGACGCTGGCTTCGAAGATTACGACAACACAGTTGAAAGCGACGAAGAGGCTGACGGAGATGAAGGAGAGGCTGACGAGGATGAGGATGAAGCGGCCAACGAGGAAAATAGCGACGTGGATGATGATGAGGATACACCTCCCAGACGGCGCAGCGACGCACCGGAATTCGTTCTTCAGACTGCACCGGCCCCAAAGAAGTGGCGACCTGCTAAGCCCATCGGCTCTCGTACATCTTCGCCTAGAAGGTTCTCACCTCAAGTCCCTACCGCGAGGCCAAGGAGAAACGAAGCCAGAAGAGCTTCACCGACTACACAGCCCATAGCTCACGCTGGTCGTTCTTCTCGCCCTTCTTCGCCGATGTCGGCCGCAGGCCGTAGTAGTCGTGTATCAAGTTCGACTGCCGGTTCCAACCTACGGTATTCGTCATACGAGGACGAGCCGCTCATGTCAGCAGCTGGGAAACAGACGAACACTCAAAGTAGAGATCGTACGCTCGGAAGACGTTAAATCGCATCATAATACTGTTTGAGCTTATTTCCCCTTAGTTTCGCGTTACGGTCATGATTCCTATTTTCTCTAGCATACATTTTCATTCAAGCTTCCGCAGTAGCATCCTCGACATTTTGTTATTTTCTGTGACAATGTACTTATATCTGTTTCATTTCTGTATGTATATAATTACTCTCACCGTCAATAATGATCTGAGATTGTGTCGTAACTTCTTCTACAATGATCGACGCGTTGATGCCCCGGTTGGCACATGGCCCATTCTATATATACAAAAGCCTCTAAATTCCAATCCTGTTCGGAAATTCGACGTCTGACGTCTAATGATCAACTGAAAGTATAATTCTCATCTCAAAATGCAACGTCAATGACAAAAGCAACAAATAACATCGATTGCAATTCAAAAATAACACAAGATCAGTCATAAAGTAAGTAACAGTATCTCGATGGATATTTAGCGGTGTATAGTGGCAGCATGTAACGTATTTCTAGAGCTCAGTCAACCTCAACATCTAGAACCGTCTTCCCATAGATCTCTAACTTGTTTGCACATCTATACTAACACAAGAGCCCGGAAGAAGAATCAGCAACTCCATTTAGTTCTCATCGGAGTTCTTCAAGTTCCAGGGCTCGGAGCTAACGAACTGGCTCTCAGGGACGCCGAGCTCAAGGAGGGTACCAAAGGCCTTGGAGAAACTATTGTAACAAAGACTCAGATGTATGTCGAAGACGGCAAGGACTGAAAATACGCACTCCTTGAAGAAAAGGTCTTGGTCGTCTGCGTACGCCTTGGCGTACTTCTTGAAGCTCTTGTCAGTCACCAACACGTAGTCCGTCGGAAGCATCATGAGCGTGCCAGTCTTCTTATCCTGGAGCTGCTTAGGACCGTTCCACTTTCTCCAGACCCACCTTTAAAAAGGCGATTTTTAAAATTAATAAGGCGCTCATTATCATAAGCGGGTTGATACTCACTTTTCGTTGAAGAGCAGTTGATAGAAATCATTGGTGAAGGTAATGGGCGAGAACGTCCAGGGTCCGTCAAAGCCGGAACTAGTTTTATATAAAATATGGGGGAGCCAATCGTGAGAGGCTAATTTCATATGATTCATCGGGAGAGCCCTTACCGGTCAGTGTGGCAGCGACCAAGTGCGTGGGCACCTACGAGAGCAACGATCTCTTGGTCGTTGAAGCTGAAGGAGAGTGTAAGATCTCAGAACGATGCGATATTGAGCTTCCTTCGAGTACTCACCCCATACGGTAGAAAACCTAAATCATACGATATCATGATGAAACTTGCACATACGCTGAATTTGTGAGATAAAACATACCTGACGAACGTGGTCGGCACCCTGAGTCGCGTCAGGAAGACGGCCATCTGGCGTCGCATCCTTCGCGAAGCCATCAATGCGACCAGGCCTCCATGGAATCTTCGGGCCTTGCATCTCCTATAAATATAGAAAGCATTAAATAAAAAGGTTCCCAACATTTATATATATCTTATAGCTAACCTGAACGGCGCAAACGCCGGCGAGTGTCCAGAGGTCACCGTAGCTGATCCAAGGGTACTTGGCCTTGACTTTCTCGAGGAGGCCACGAGCAATGTTCAAGCCATTGTTGGCTCCGTGAAGAGCCTCTGGCTCAAAACGCATCGTTGCATAGTTGCTGTAAAGCATAATGTTGAGGAAAAAAGTTTATCGTTTGCAAGCGCGTCGCTAACCTTCCGCCAGTTTTCGACTCCTTATCGTAAGTCCCAGAAGCGTGCCACGCAAGACGAACGAGGACTGGTCCGTAAGAACCATCTTTGGAAAAGGTTAAATGCGGGTATCTCAGACACGGGTGTTGACGGATATTTACCATCATAGTTGTTCTCCTCTAGAATGGCTGCAATGTCGTTGTAAACCTAACCAGTAGTCAGAATTTAGGCAGCAATGCGCGAAATTTATGTTTACTTTTTGATAGTCTTCCTTCGACGGGACAAAATTTACTGCCGCCTTAGCAGACTGTGCTGCCGACTTTACCGCTGTTCCCGCCTCCTTCGCAGTGTCGGATGAGGACGCATATATGTAGTAGCCAGCGCCAGCGAGGACAACGCCCCCAAGACCTGCGTAAAGAAGAGTATTGCTCGACTTGCCTTCGGGTGCGGTTGAGTACTTGCGGAACGCCGTGCGCGTGGAAGTACGGACAGACGCCCTAGGTGCTCCAGCAAAGGCAGCACGGCGAGCGGGAGCGCGAAGAGCTGCAAGAAAAGACATGGTCGAATTTTAAAGATGGGAGGCAGGGAAAACGACGATGACGGGGAGGTAATGGAGGATGTTGAAGCAACGTGGACAACGCCGGGGATTGAGAGAAAGTTGGGAGAGCTGGGCTATAAAGCTGATAACATGTGTGTATGTCAGCACCCGGCATTCTCACGTGCATCTCTCTTATCCGGGCACCAATCACGCCACCGCTATTACCTCTGGATCCTTCCTCGTCGTCAACAGCGCCCAAACCATTGTGCTCGTCGTCCGCGACGTCGACGAGTCCTCTGTATGCTCGCGAAGAACGCAACTTTAAACTTTAAGCACTGAAATGTGACAATTTTGTCCGCAATACAACGAAGCACGGCAAGATGCGCTTCCAAGTCTACCACCCACGCGTTCTATTCACGAGACCTGTGTGAATGATGCCCTCCCGTTTCTCATACAGTAAGCTCGGCTCGTCGTTGATGCGACCACAACGACGACTCTCTCAGGACACCAAGTTTACGAGGCCTGATCCCGTTGTTATTTGGCACGTGCGGGACGAAGCCCTTCTCCCTGTCCACTCCGGGCCTACTCAATCTCTGTGCGAACCCCCGAACACAACGACTTGGGAAAAGAATCTATCGCTATACACCGCTCTGTTGTATCGGACCTCTGTTCATGCTCAAGGCATCTTCGATTGGATGGTGGTTGGGATATACATGTCACCCAGGTTCGTGATTTTCACACGGGATCATTGCTTTATGAAATGTTGAGAGTCTCGCGATATCGAAATACAGGTGTCTGAAAGTGAGACGGGTGAAGCGATATGAAGTCATGTCAAATATGATTTGAGAAGCTTGCTACCCATGTATCTGGGCAATCAGAGGCTGAAGGGAGTAGAAGGCGCGCTTCCGCGTTCTCGTCCTTGTACAATCCGCAGAACTTCGTTCGACTTCCCAACCAATCAATCCGTCGAGGCTTCTTTGTACTGTCACCGCGGCGCTGTGCAGCACGGAGGATGCTCTCTCGTTTGTCTGGGCTTACCAGATTTTGCAAGCCCAAGACCGCCCACTCGGAGTCGCCAATAGGTTCCTGCAACTTGATGTATAAAGCTTTCCAAACGTCACGGACGCGGACGCCGTAGGTATCTTGAGAAGTTACCCTCACGTCGATCGTCCACGGGAAATGCTCGGAAATGATACGTATGTGCATTGTCGGACGGCGCGTTGCAAAGGTATTCTTATGCTTCTCGTAGATCTCTTCCGGGATTGACTCCTTCGGCCTCTTGCGCACGTCGTAGAGAAGATGGGTAGAGTCCACGGCCAAGATGTAGTACATGTCTGGATAAAGCCTGGCTTGCTCTTCTATGAAGTGCGTCAGACGTCGTTATTCCGTTGATCGAAAAGGAGTTGCATACCTGGCTCTTCGTTTCGTTTGGGCCCTTGTTGACGACCACGACTATCGTCTGGTGAAGATGTCGCGCTATCGGGGGAGTTTGACCTATGGCATCTCTTTTGGAGTACTTTCCTCTGCTTTCGATCATCCGCGTCGGGGGACGCGCTGGATGGAGAAGTACACATGGTCTTATCGTCGTCGCTGAGAACAGAAGCTGGCCCGGATTTCTGAACGACTTTTGATGCCTGCTTCAAGGTCCTCGACTTCGGGGAAGAGGCTGAAGAACTCTGATTCAGCCCTATAAAACGACTAAAGACGGGAAAGGAACTCGCACAGCTGTTCATCGCAATCCGTTAAGTTGGAGCGGGGCTTAGTGGCGGAGAACGGTGGGGGTGGTGGTTAAAGCAATGCTAGATTTCAATGCACCTACTCGCGCCTTATAATTGACCAGAAGCGCCCTCTTGGGACTGCGGACCGAGGCCTAGGATACCATGGCCATATACGCGAGCAAAACGAAGTCCAGCTAGGAGGTATACTTGCTTTTGCGATGCTCGCCTTGAACAGCCTTGTATCTGATTATGTCAGACCCGTTCCAAAGAAGGTCGACCTTGTCGTACCTATTGACGCCTAAGGCGCACGCCAATTACTTATATGCATATGGCTGCATGCAAATAATATACGGCCTTGGAGTCTGCGGAAGTCTCTTTCTTCCTCTGCTTCCTCCCTCTTCTGTATCCATTGTAATCGTTTGCAATGCGGCTTGAACTTTTAGCGTCCGGCGCTTCTGCAGTGGCCTAGGACACATCTGGAATCACTGCCTCGTCGTTCCGGTCTTTTGCTTTCATTATGTCTGATGGTACGGAAATATGGCCAGGAAAGTGGGGTGGAAAGCCATTCTTTTCTTTAGTTGAAAGGCCTTGTTTGGGGAATTTGAATTCCTGGCCACTGGTACTCTCCAGATCTCAGCTATTCCCCAGTGCCCATATCTAGTCGCCTACACATAAGGATAATCTATCCGCAAATAACAAACATGTGCACTCCTAACTGCTCAGATTCCAAGGTATCGCTCTCGCAGATCATCCGGAAATTATCACTATCCTAGCTGGTGGTCATTTTTCACTAGATCGATCTTAGTACCCGTTGCTCCATGCTTGGTTGTTGCATCAAACTCGTATACAAGGTGTTCGTCGGTCTTTGATGAGCGAATTCATTCCGCTGAGTACGGAGAAAAACAATGCTATCCTACCTGGCAACTGCGTTCCGCTTAGAGCGACCCGGACTTGCAGCTTCCCAATACACCACTTTGTCTTCCACTCTTCACCCTCCGGGTCGGAAAGAGAAAGGCAGTGTGTCAAAGCATGCTCACGGTAGAAGGGGTTATGGGGCACTGCTAGACAAATTTCCATTGGGCGTCTAAATGGGCGTCAAGATACAGGGGTCGAAGAAGTTCGCAGTCTAACCATGAAGTATGGCGGACACGTGAAGTATGGGCTGTGTTGTCTGTTCGTCCTATCGAACGCACCGCGGCACGCTGGACTACGCAGAGGGTATGAATGTACACATGTATCGGGCGGCGTTTGGCTCTGATGAAAAGATCGCAGGACCGAACTAAATCGATCGTGAAGAAACCCTGTCCGCTGACTGGCATAACTTCTATTGCGAACGCCTCAAAGATGAATGAAGAGTTTCCTGTCTCATTTTAATCTGCGTTGTTTACGGGCGCGGCGAAACCGGTTGCTCCTGCGATAATTCTCGGTGAGGGGCCATGGTACGAGTTTAAATTTTATGACGCTGATACCTATCTCGCACGAAGATCGTATTACTTCTTGTCAAGGGTGATCCTGCGATCGCCTCCTTACTAGCACTTTCCTTTCGGGGTCGCCTGGAATTCAATGGATTGGACTCCGTGATATATCTGTCGTCCGCTTTCTCGGAGCACATGTATGAGAAGGCCTCGGCGTTACAGCGAATTATGTGCGAAGCATCTACAATTATCAATCGCACAATGCCTTTGATGGGGTTCAGCCTGTCAGGTCCAGGTTCATCGGCAGCTAGAGTGATCAAAACCAGTAAAAGTGTTAGGGTGATACCTTATCCTCAGAATCTGGTGTATGGTGTAGAGACGCCTAAGATCTATTTATAGGTTCTATCTGGGTCGCAACTTTCAAGAACTTGGTGCGCACAGCCACACTCACACTGAAAACGTCTAATTTATATCTGTGGCGTAGGTTTTTGCGGACCCTATCTACGTGTCCTCGTGGTTCAGTGGACTATCCCAAGTTTGACGCACTGCAGCATGCATACAATTTTGGAAAGAGAAAATCATGGGGTTAATATTTTTGTTCTTTCCTTTCCATTTTCCGAAGGTGTCCCCTTCTTCACCTGCATATGAAACTCTCAGCCGTACTATCCGCTTCGTGCGTAGTCAAGATAATATGATGGCGCACTATGCTCGCAACACTATTCCATGATGCAGGTACGTATACCGTTATCGATCACACTCCGCCATGCACACCTGATCTCTGTATCCTTTTCTTAGAATCAGGTTTCGCATGTGATGCCCCTTTCATGGGCGATATAGAGCACACTTGAACTTGGCCTGATTGTCTGTCGAGAATAAGGTTACGATCTAGCGAGCGCCCGACATCCTGGTGGCTTCGCGCGAGCAATGCCTGGCATGCGTGGCATAAGCTGCTCCAGTTTCCAGGTACATACATCGAGTCTAAATGCGAGCATACACATGGACTTTCAGTCCTAAGCCATCAAGTCGGAGGTTCAACTCCTTGCCGCTGAACCGCTGTAAGAAACACGCATCGATAACTACGATCTGGACTGATAAGTCAAGGCTCATCCTCTCTGTCACTTGCAACCGTTTTTAGCTTCGCTCTGCCAATCGCCTATCAACAAATAGGACTGAAATGCATTGCCTCAAACCTGGTTCTACGGTCTTTACCCCAATGAAGAATTGGGCGCGGGGCTCCGATAGCCCGACTATTTCAAGATAGGGGGGAGATACTTCCAGCGGCGCGTCCCGTGGAAGAAAACCAGGTACGGAAGAAATGCACTGGAATGCTCCCTCAGATTGAAATGTAATAGGATTGATCGGCGCCCAGGACGCCGAGCCGCGGCAAAAAGAGACTATGTATACATGAAGATGGGACCAAATGGGCCTAAACCCTCTGTGGTAGAGGGCCTTGGCCTTTTTCGCGGAGACACATTCTGGGAATAAGCGCACATCTCTTGAACATTCCAAATACGCCTCATCGATAGTGGCCTCACAATTAAATCTCATCTCAACTGGTTTCTTAGGTTGCCGGACACGATATGCAGCGCTTTGACAATCGCCGATACTTTTCGAGCCACATTAAAACAACTCACTCAACGTGTATCCGACGCATGCTGACGCGTTCATGACAGAACTCTGGACGAATGCGGGAAAACAGTTAAACGACCCGACGCCGCAGAACAATGCTCTAAGAATATATGCGAGCTCAACACGTGTAACGTCCGAGCTTGACTTGCTCAGGTCGACAGGGGCTCTTCAGCTCCGGAATTACCATCCTGCGGGCAGAAGGTTTATTTTTACCCTGGCAACGCTCGTGGGAGGCTTCGGATGACTTTGCCATCGTCGCGCTTCCCAAGAAAAAATGTACAGTCGTTCAAGTTATGTGATCGCGTATGCGCTCGCTGATGCTGGAGTCGTCGCTATGTCGGAGCTTTGCTATGGCACTTGAGGATGAAAGATTAAACCCTGTGATGTTGACGTCAACCCGCTTGGGAAGATGGGACTCGTGTGCGTATGCTGAGTACAACGGATGCAGTGGCGGGAGCAAAATAAGTTTATTGCACAGCCTCGACTTCAAGTTGTGGGCAGTGGGTTGTAGAGAAAGTAACAAACATTCGTACAAGTACATACATCTTTGGATAGGGGACAGGTGGAATAGAAAGAACATTCGTAAAAGCGTGATGGGATGTCGAAGGAGTCATAGGAAAGTTCAGATGACACAGGCATCGTGTAAATACGTGTCGGAAATGGGATCAGAGTGAGTCAGAGCTATCTTACATACAGAGCCGGGGATCAAATGGCAGCCGGAGTCTGGTGTTAATGGTACATTCTACAAGCAATTCGTACTCCATTGGTTACTTGTTTTTTGCTTTAAATAACAAACGTATGAAGCATTGGGCACTGTTCAATCGCGCATTGTGGTAACTTGTAAGCATCGAGTGCTATACAATATGTCCGTCGCCGGGTGGACGGAATATGTCGCCGAAGTTCAGGATGACGGCACGGGACCGACGCAGGGACGCCGTTTTAGGCAAGCCAGGAATA
The DNA here is from genome assembly GCA_910574555.1 of Trichaptum abietinum. Taxonomy (NCBI): domain Eukaryota; kingdom Fungi; phylum Basidiomycota; class Agaricomycetes; order Hymenochaetales; family Trichaptaceae; genus Trichaptum; species Trichaptum abietinum. Next base: position 1,955,364 of record CAJTBE010000005.1, on the reverse strand, counting down.
GACGCGAAATGAGTCGGAAGCTCGAGAGCGCACAGACTCCCACTTTCTCGTCCTCAGTGTTGAGAGCGCAAATCCATAGTCTCCGTGGTCGGTATAATCAGCCAGGTAGTTTTTGGACGCAACAGCGCCAGCGCATCACGTTGTGGGCGAGCTGCCGTACTGCGCAGCGTCGGAGCGCGGCTGGGATTGCCTCCGGCGGGCGTTAGTGTGCGCGATTGCAGGCAGTGGCGGGGACGGCGAGGGCGTTGGAGGTGACGACGAGGAGGATTTGCGTCTCTTTGGATCTTTTTCGGTGCGTGGCGAAGGAGGGGAGAGTGGTACGGGGGTGTGCACAGGGGACGTAGAGTAGGGCGATGCGAGCACAGCCCCGGTGTGCACGGGAGCTGCTGCAGCGTGTGTCGAGTAAGGCGGTGGCACAGCAGCGGGCGAATACGACAGTGTGACGGTTGACGGTGCTAACGGACGCGCTTGAGGGATGTTTGAAGCGCGTCATAAGAAGGGGGGAAACATACCAGTCGGCGGTGGCATGCCAGTGAGCTGCAACGCGTTGTCCCTCTGCCATTGACCGTCTCTTATCGCTGGTGGGGGAGCAGTGGCACTCGGGTAGCTCGTATGCCCATTCCCTTGAGGGAGAGTCATTAACGGTATACGTGGTGCACGACAGAGCGCGGGGTTCATGGTGGGCGGTGAGCAGGCTGTGGGGGGCTGTGCGAGCGTGCGACGAGAGCCATTGCTGCTGTGCGATGTGGGACGGTTGGGCGGTGCCATTGACGAGATGAGAGAGCCTGAGTTGAACGTCGCTGTCGTTGAGGAAAGGCGATGAGGAGCGCGGAAGATGGATGAAGGAGGTGGGAGAGAGAGAGAGTTGAGACGGGACCTAATTCAGAGCGGTGTATATATGCTTTCCCATTTACTGCAACTACGTAATAAGCGCCCAATGCAGTCACGTGCTGACAGGCAGCCTCATGATAGGCGCCGGTACTAGCTGAAGGCTGCGGAAGCTTCACGTCTTGTGTATGGACCTGATTGCTGTCGCTGCGCAGCTCGGACATTCTTAACGAAGGCATCTAAGTTACTCTTCTCTTCTGCTTTGATATTTCATCTGAATGAAGTCCAGGAGGTTATAGATAGACGCTGCGGACTACGGAGGAGTCCAAACTTAAGAAATTCGCTGACGTTTTTCCCCGTCTTTCCTTTGTTCTCCCTTGCTCGGAGACTTGATTGATTGTGTTCAAGAGATCGAACTCTGAGCATTTGCCATCTTCCGGCACGTCACCTCGCAGAAGCTCGAAAACCTGAAGGTGAGTACCGCCATTTACCCCACAGCCACAAGTTTGAAAAACAATGCACGTTTGTATTTTCGTGCAACATGAGGTTGTGGTACGTGCGATTGATCATCCGCTGACTCGTCTTCAACCTGCTTAGCGGATCTCGGATGACGTCTGCGACGCCCAACGAGGCCTTCGCGCGCCATCGAAGCCCTGCTGGTTTTCCAGCCGAACGTATAATCCGTACCTTTGTATCGACGCTTCGTGGGGGAACCACTCGAATAACTATCATTGAGAAGCGGAGAGATATTTGCATATTTGAATTGGATTGCTCGATCATCAAGAAGTTGGTATCAGGTGAGAGAAATGGTGTTGTATACTTCTATGATTTGGGGCGCCTGCTGAATGAAAATTCAGATGGCAAGACAAGAGATTTCCCGGCATCAGGAGACTTAAAGAAAGAAGCGCCTCTTGTTGCTCCTAAGTCGGCGACATTTGCACAATCCAATGACCTGCTTGTATTCGCATGTCGACACCGTGTTAGGATCGTACGATTTCTCTCGACCGCCTGAGTGGTTTGTCCTAGACATGGGCGCACCGTTTTCTCCCGATCCTTTGTGATGAAGGTCATCTGCTTCTCTTTGATAGGGCCAACGCCGCACGAGTGAGCCATAAATGGATCCTAGGAACGACTCAACGCCGTGGCCTCATTCCGCGGCCACGGTGCTCATTCGCTCTAAGTAATGCCCATAAAGGCAATTACAAAGCCATTCACGTTATCCTATCAGCCTGAGGCTGAAATCTACCGATTCAACGAGTGGCCGACCTCCATTCTCCACCCTTCGACCGTTGGCGAGATGCGAGCGTCCGGCTGTTCTCGCCGGATAAATGTATGGCTTCGTTCACCCCCTGTCCGACTCATGAACTTGCTTATACATGGCCCGAAGGGTTTGCGGAATCATAGACACGTGAGGAATCTTATTAATTTTCTTAATTGTGAACCTAGGACGTCACAAATCTTATTTTGAGTTCGTTTAGCTCCGCGAGTACCACGGAAAGTGCAGTGAAACGAGGCAAGGGCATTTAGCCCATTGAATGTAGAGCTTTCAGCACATGGGGACGATAATTGCAGTGTTTCCCCGCCCCGTGGGGTTTCGAGCTCCGCGAAGTCGCGATATGCCGACCTCGTGTACGGAGGAGAGAGGATACGTCGATAAAGGCAAACCTCGAACACGATGCACATACACCATTGCTAAACACCGACCGAGTTCCTCGTGTGCGTGGCTCAAGGTCATCTATGTTCGACCCAACGATGGTTCCGGGGCGTACCGCGCCATTGACTTCCCCACTCTTCTCGTGGAGATCAGGACATAGGGTTAGCAACTATTTTAAAATCCGTGCCTAGCAGCAATTGAATCCTGATCCCCGCACTAAGTGTTTGTTACACGTCGCAGAAGTCCATCATCGTATGCGTTGTGGACGCTACTGATGTTATCCTGGGCGCGGCCATCACGAAGATTTATGCCCAAAACTACACCCCATCTGAGTATATTTTCTTTTGGATTTACCCTAAGTTGCGCTTTTAGCACTGTGTATGATTGCCTCCGGATAAGGACAGTGTGGTTGATGGATGGACACTTTTGATATACGAGGCAAGTGATCGTAGCAAGATCAGCATGACTTCATTCTCCGCGGCCGTTTGGACCCCTAAGTCCAAACAACACTTTTAAACGGGCACTCTTCCCCGTTGCTTCCGCGACGCAGTTGTTGTATACTCTAGAAGTATTCATTGGCCAACATCTTTCATATCGAATTGGAATCTGCATCAACATTGGCTAACGGGGGAGATTATCGTACGGCTGAGTGAACAAAGGTTGCTCGTCCATGCCTGGCTGATTACTAAATGATTAGCGCCTATGATGCTTTCTGGGCACTGGACAGCCTTGCCACCGACCATAGTGCCGTCTCGTCATGCAATAGGCCACATCAAATGGAAGAACTGATTTTCAATTCCTCTAATGTGTCCCACCGCCGGATACCATCGATACCAAACCCTCGGGGAGCCTCGTGCTATGGACCACCGAGGAAACTGCTGGTAATGTCTTGATTAAATTCCAGGAGTCGGGAAACTCCTCTTAGGCGTTTCCCATATGTGTTAGGGCATATACCACAATGGTGCGTACGGATTTAAGTGCCGTATCCGCTGCAAACCTGCGAGTCCTCAACACCGATTTCGGCCCTGGAAACTTATCTGCACGCATCGGACAAATCAGACATGTGAAATGTAATGGAGATATGGTTGTGAGTATCTCGCCGCAGATCTTACAAAAAAGGGCCGGATGGATAACTTTGTATAAGCATTTCAGAAGTACTTCCGGAGAACCGATAGTTTGACTGATCATGATATACCTGCAGGGTTAAGGGTGTAACTTTCCGCCCCGCGGAATGAAACGCCAATCCATAAACCTTCGCGGACGCGGAGTAAGTACGGCCTCGCGCTCTCTTATGGCTTAGCGAACGGTCCGTACGGTCATGCGAAGAGCCGGGACACTGGCATCGCGAAGTTGACTGCTACCCTGCGCTCCCATGCTACCATATGCTCATTCGGTGAAGATTGCCGAGGCTTCTCGCCAAAAGGTACTACCGCTGTGTTACCCGGGATTGAAAGTATGTAAGTAGATCTATTACTAAAGTGTCATCCTCATTCGTGATCATAGTACGAAATGCGCAGCCGGTCATCTCGTCAAAGTAGCCTCGGAATAGCCTTTCTTGCAGACAGCTCTAGCTCAAGCTTACCGGCGGATATCAAGGCATTCTTCCCACTCTGAACTCGCATATCGAGCGGCGCAAGGTGTCGCTCACATGTCGACTGAAATTACCACTATGTTGCTCGGCTTATGTAAGTCTGTGCCACCCTTTTAAGGCAAAATGCGATGCTTCCTTGTTTTCTGCACAGGGTGAATAATACGCGTACGCGCGCACTGGTTTGAGTCTACGAGTCACGTCTCCGATGCTTGATAAATTAAGGAGCACAAGCCCTTGGCTTACCAGGCAACCTCTCGTAGTGAAGATCATCTACCCAGAGTAACATTCCTAACGACCAATCTCAGTTCACACACATCAGCTATCGAATCTCCTACCTGGCGCCCCGCCTTCCTCCTTCTGTCAAGTGGACTGCCTAACTACTCGGGGGCAAATCTTTCGCCTGCTCTAGCCGAAGGCACACGCGTCGTTTGATTTATGTTTACATCTGTGTGCCCATCTGTTTGGTTCATTTGTTCATGCTGTGCCCGCCTAACGGTCGGAGATACTAGATGCTATAAACCACTCTAGGGATATTTGGGCACCGCAGCACCCCATCCTAACTACACTTATTTGGCACGCATCTGGCTCTGATCTCCGCGACGTTCTGGACATCCGTATATCTGCTTTTAGAAATCGCGTGAATTGTTGTAAGCACCCGTTATAAACTCAAGGCCCCTTCCTTCGCGTTTTCCCACATCCGACTCCCCTACACTACAGCAAACTCCGTGGCTATCACCCTGTACGAAGTTCCCTTCGTATACTCTAGAAACTTCGCGCTTGCGACCCGCCCTTCACAATAGTCCGGTATGGCTGGATCGTACTACCCCCCTCATGACCCTCCTGCTGTCGCTGGACCCTCTCGCCGAAGGAGATTCGCACTTCCCCCAATCCAGACTTATGTCCAGTATCCCCCCGGAACCGCGCCTAATGCCGCCGATATGGGGAATCCCCTCACCGACGCGGAAAACCTCTATGATCCACATATGGCGTATATGTACGCTGCGCCTTTGACTACATACTCTACACCGAGTCCTCCTAACAATGCTCGGCGACTCGGGGTCCAGGCTTATGCAGAAATGGTATCCCGGTGTTAGTGCATTGGCATTTTCCTCCATAATCATTGAACTAATTTATGCAACAGTCAATGTTATGGCATCCACTTTGTACCCGGAAATGCACTTTATGATCGCGTACGACTCTGTCGACGTGAACAACTTCGCATATGATGTCCAGAGAAAGCCAAGGGACGACATTTCGGAGGTCATATACGCTAACTATCGGGACCTCTGGATCTCCCGCGGTCGACCAACCTTTATTCGGATTGTGTCTGAGGACTTCCCCTGGCCCATCGATATCAAGGTCGCGGTACCGAGCGAGCCACCGTCCGCCGAAGGTCAGGTACAAGCTCAGACTCAGAGGGTACAGGCACCTTCTGTATCCGGCTCTGCGTCGGACACTTCCCAGAGTCCACGCAGAGGGCGAACGCAGGCGCATACTCCAGCGCAAATACAAGTGCCCTTGGCTCCCCAGGACCAAGGCGAGTCTGCAGACGACCAGGGCGTGACGTGCGGCGATGTGTGGAAGGCGCTGCACTACAACCTGCGCCAGCCGATCATGGACTCTGAGCTCGCCATCTTGCGTGCGAGCGCGCGTGACTCGTTAAGGGCGAATACTCGCCTGATGACGATCATGGAGAGCGCCGCCCGCCGTGCGCACCGTGCAGGCGGCGGAGCAGAGAACAGGACGCTGCGCCGTGTCGATTGGCTGGGTCGCAAGACATTATTCGTGGGCCTAAGGAGGGACTCGGATCGCAGTGTCTCTGCAAATGCGCTCCTCCCTGACCGCGAGCCGTGCGAGGAAACGTGGGTTGCTCTCTTCAAAGAGCGACCATGAGCTCGCTTCTGCCCCTCCACTGATTGCACCCCGCCCGCGCTGCAGTTTGTATATATGTAGTATTATTACTTATGTACATTGGACATGTATCACTGACCGTTATCACCTTGTATGCCACCGGTTTCTGCTTTATTTATTTTCTCCCATTGTTGTTCTGAATATATATGCACTTGATACCCCGACTGTAGTTTAGCTTGTGTACTCTACTGTACTAATTTTGGATAGCAATCTATGAAATTAGAAATGTATTTTGTTGATGGTGTAGCTTGTCTATGACTCAGAGATTCCATATACAGTATATGCGAAGAGAAGTGAGAAAGTTCCGAACACCACCATCTTCAAATCAGCGCCCTAAATCGCCTTTCTTGCGCAGTGTTGAGTATTCGTCTTTGGTGGAATTGTATAGGCGGTCTGCTCTTCCGATGGAGAGTCGTACTGAAGCTTAGGAACTGGCGGCATCGTCGCTCGAAGCAATTGAGTTGCCTATCGAAACACATGTCCGGTATGAGCCTTGCGTGAAAGGAGGTTGTGCTATACGGGGAGACTGAGTCAAGGGGGGTACGTATGGTGGTAGGAGCTGATGTGACAAGCGCCTCTGGCGACTGTGCAGTGGTATTTATGTGCGGGACTCTCGTGCTTTCTGCTGTGCAAAGGTCCGGAAATATCGTTGCGAAGTGCGAAGTTGATACGCAGCAAGAGTCTCCCCCTTTTTATTTGACTTCCGCGGTCCTCTAAAGAGCCGTCGCTTCTTGCACTCAAGCAAGCCTCAAGGCGCTCAGTATCAGACTCCTGTTCGAGACAAGCAATCAGAATGAGTTATCTCTATGACACGACCCCGGGCTACATGGCGACGAACTACGTACCTCCAGCTCACCCACATACGTACGGCTATGGTCATGGGTACAGCAAGGGCCTCGACCATAACCTGGGATACGGTACCGGAATCCATCCGTACGTGAGCACGGACGACTATGGTAATAAGTGGAGAGGAGGGGATAGGAAGCGGCGGTCGAGTTCAGCAAGAGTGGAGTGGCCTAGTTTTGAAGGCACACTTTCAGAATATGCTCCGGGGAGAGCAAAGGCGGATTACTGGTCGGAAACAGGTGCGCTTGCATTCCTTCGCTGTTCCGACACGTTCTACGTTGTCGGAACATAGTCCACCTCCGTTTGCAGCAGCATTTTGCATGCGGAAGGTCTGACATACTTTTCATCCATTTTTTCCAGCCTTTTTCAGAGGTGGGAGGCACCCTGAGATCAACTCCGGACTGGCCTCAGATACGACGAAAGTTCTGTACGATGTCCGGGTGGACCCACACATCGGCATCGAGCCGAGCATCTACAGGCGCTATGCGAGCGCACCGGCGACGACCCGACACTCGGCACACATCCGGGTGATCTCGTATGACTTTCCTTGGACGCTGGACATCGACGTGCGGGCTCCGGCAGCGACAGCACCAACGCGGGGGAGCGTGTACCCTTCCGGATACGTGTGCGGGTACGTGACAGTCGGCGATGTCTGGACGACACTCTTCCGCGCGCTTGGCGAGACTATTAGTGATGCGGAGTGGTCCTTGCTTGCTCGCGACAGGAGAGATAAAATCGAGGGTGCTCTGGCGCGGCGCTGTGCCGCAGGGGGGGTCCTGGTGGACTATGCACGGCGCGTAGACTGGCTTGGCCGGAATGTGTTGTTCCGTGGGCTCTTCCGCGACGAATCATTCGCCCGAGATGTTCTCCTCCCCGGCCGTCCCCCCTGCTCGGATACCTACGTCGTAAAGTTCGAAAAGGCTCGCACTTCCGGGAGGGGATTCTTGAATTTCATTCATGTGTAAGAGGTACGCGGTGTCCGAATGTGGCAGTATGTAAAGCCTGCCACGATAATAAATAAACTTTAATCGTCTATTTCCGATCTCAGGTCTTCTTAAGCGCCCAGAATTACGGAGCCTTCGCCGGCATTCAATTGAGGACCCGGGAGCTTGGTTCCCAGGCCCCAGGGTCGCTGAGAACTTGTACCGACATTTATAAACATACGCAAATAAGGAGTGCTCACGCCCCAGTTGCAAGCGACCACTGGTTCTTGTATGCCTTTCTATTAGACCATCCATCCTCTTTATCTGCCATGGCCCAGCTCGTCTCTCCCCCGCATCCACTTATACCAGCTGCCTCCGATATCCCTTCTCGACTCACATATCCTCCTTTCTTCCAACCACCACTAACACAACCTCGCGAGCACTGCTCTCACTGCTGTCCCCGCCACCACCACCTCCCACACAACGACGATGTCCGTATACGTTGCCCCATCAGCCACATACGCCACTTACTGGCCGTCGTCGATGCTCAACGCCCCGAAGATGGGCACTGTACCACTCCCCGTCATGCCAAGCAAGGAACAGGCTCGCGCTCATGCGTACATGATGTCGACGTATGCCTACACTATGATGTCTCCCGCCGAGGAGGCTAGGCTCCTGCGCGCCCCCAAGATGGGCACCGTCGAACTCCCCGACGACGAGGAGCTCTACGACGCATATCCTTATCACACGACTTGCATCTCGCCACGTACGCGTCAGAGCTCCGCCGCAGTCTACTCTAATGCCTTGGACGTGCACTTTGGTTACGATCGTGAGTTATTTACTGCCATTCGGCTAAGTTGCGTCTCTTTCTCTTCCGCCTCTGTGTTCGAAAGGCGCACCGGAAGGGAAAGAGGGCTGCGCCCTTCACCGTGAACAGTCTCGTACAGTTTGCTCACCATGCCTCCTTCCTCCTTCCCCCCTACTATCAGGTCCACAAATGGCGCAGTCGTCACCTGTGGCTTCCCAGGACCACCTCTACTGCGATCATCCCGCATATGAGTCCCGTACGGAGCTCTCCCCCGGAATGTACAGCCGGCCCGTGACGCCCCAGTCACCTTCGTATCCGTACGCGTACGCTCGTTCACCGTCGTTGCCCTCGCCGCAGTGCAGTGATTTCGCCACGTATGGGTACTCACCACGGAAGTCACCCTACGTGAGCCCTCCACCCTCTCCGCCGCCTGCGTCTGTGGCTTCCTCGCCAAGGGCGAACGCGACCTGGACTCCAAGGACGACGAGGCCGCCGCGACTGAGCCCGTAAGCACCCCCCGATTGCTCGATCGTGCATTGACGCGATTCGATCAAATCGCCCTTGCTCTTACGAAAAGCCCCCCTCCCCTCACCTCTACTGAGACGGGAAGGTACTTTGCCATGTCTGCGTCCTGCCCTGGTCCGCCCAGGCAGATGCATCCCCAATCAAGGTTCCTGCCTACCGCACACTGGTGGCGAAGCCGCGCTCGCCTGCTAGCATGCGACTGCGCACGTCGTTCGATCGGCTTCCTGACTCCCACCAGAATGGTCCTGCTGTATCACCATGCACTGTTAACCAGTCTTCCCTTCTGCAATCTGTAGCACCCCGTCACTCCCAGCCTATTCGGAACAATCCCACACCCCCTCCGTTCCCCTCGTTCGGGTCCTCTGATGTCTTCTCATCCTGTCGTCCCAGCGCCTTACCCATCAAACCGGTCCCAGCCTTCATGTCTTCGCCTTTTCTGTCGTGTATCTGTGTATATTACGGGATCTCCGATTTCGATTGATAATGCGAACTCGACACGACCTGTCACCGATGTGTGCTTGTCAGACATCATGATGTTTTGATCTGTGTACGATTTTGATGTTCTAGCGATACTGTCTTTCTGTGACGTCGACAACATGACAATGTCGACCGTCGGATATGTATGTTTTGCGTCTCGATAAAAATATATTATGTCAAGCGAGCGAGTTCCTCGTTCTTCATGCCTGGCTTGGCAGCAAAACACAAGCATCGAGTTATTATTGTCTATCAACTTAAATCTGATCGATCGTGCAAAGCATTTCTGCTCGCCGAAGACACGACCTCTGTTGTTCGCGATCTTTTTTCACTTTATCTTGACAGGTATCTTCCCCGCATACCCCAAACACAAATCGTGACCGATCGAGGCATACGCCCGCTTGCTATTTGCACACCTCGGGATGCCCCCCTAAATCCAATTCCTCGTTCACAGCATAGCACTTTACAGTTCAAGACACTTTTTAGTCTGGCACCGAGACTGTGTATGGCTTGAAGTTTTTTGACCCGCGCTCGAGCGGCAGTGCCGCTTGTGTTCAAGTTTGTGTTTGTGTTTGTGTTTGATCGCGGATTGCAATTCGTTCGGAGAGTACCCTGTCCTGCTCTCGGATGCACGAAATGAATGATGATCATCAGCTGGACTCTCAACCGACGATCTTTCCGTTTGTGCCATTGATATGATATGATGAAATACATACATACATATAAATGCGCGTTTTTTTGTTCCGAGGGCGGGTCGGGCTAACGACGGATCGCGCGCTGGGGACTTTGATCTTCCTGGGCTTTGGGTTATCGTGCAAGCCAGTGGGGCCAAGTAAGTTGCCAAAGGTCCGCTGATCCTTCGGAGTTTCCGGCAAATTCCGAAGTAGATATGTTGTCTTGTCCATTTCTATTTTTCAATCTTGATCTACTGCGTGCAGCTTGTCTCACTTTTGTCCCTCAACGCCTAACGCCACTTGCGTAGGTGGCCGATGGTGGTAGATACATATGGTGACAGGCCTCATCTTTGCTACTTAAAAAGCCTTTTTGTCCGTCTCTTGTTCCTACGTTTGGTGCAACCATTGTCTGCCGATTGTCTTGTTGTGTCGGTTGCCCCGATCTTCGAGGTCGTGCTGACGACGACAACGGGCAGAAATCCCGAACGAACCGAGTCTCCGGAGTACTTGGCTTGCCCCTGGGAGGAAGGGGATCGCCCGGAGTCGGAGAACGGAGAGCCCACGGAAAAGGTGCGGGGGCTTTGGCAAGGAATGCAATTGACGGATCTATGGGATTGACGCAACATCGGATAACACGCGCATAGACGGCCAGGAGTCTGTGCAGATAGCCATATGTTGTGTCTGCCAGAGCGCGTACTGCACGCGTATCTGCACACACACGCAGCGCCTTCGATCTCATCGATTACGCTGACGGCTGCACGCACGAGTTACAGCGAGTGGCACGCACAGCCTTGTAGTGCTCTTGTTCTCCGAGTCGTCCCTCAGTAAATCTGCCGCCGGCGTCTAAGTGCTCCTAAAATAGCCGCACCGCCTTCGACGGCGAACCTGAAGTCAAAGGCTTCCCGGCTATTTTTGACGTAACTTCGAATCAAGAAACTGCTCGTATATGGGTATAGCAATGCTGCTGCGCCTACGACATCGAGGTGTTAGCGAAGAGGGTCTAGACCAAACTACGCTTGACTATAGGACATATGTCATGCCGTTTGTTCTTATCGTTCCGGCACACCCATCAGCTGACAGGCCTTGGAAGGTCTCTAAAATTACGGTGATAAAGTACGCTTTGCCCTCTTGAGGCTGAGCGAAGACACGTAGGACTTCTCATGGCATGTCTAGCAATCGGGGATCTTGCGCACGTTCACCCCGGACTCCTGGACGCTTCCCCGGCTTTTGCGTTCGCGCTTCGCGAAGATAGAAGCTCTCCCCCTCGGGCAATGTGTCGTCGGTCGATCAGCTAGCCGACGCGGATATGAGTGTGTGTCCGTCATAGCGAACCTAGAAGAAGCTTGAGTGTATACAGCGCTAGTAGTGAACACAAACGACACTTGTGGGCGCTCAAACGTTACCCACACGTCTCATCTACATAGTATGTCAGTTCCGACTTCACTGGCCTCAGTTTGCAGGAGCCTGCGGTCAGATCACTTGCGGGATTTTGTGCGACAAATCCATTCAAGTTTCTACCAGTGCGTGTTCCGTGGGCAATCGCCGTTTAATGTTCTCACCACGCTAACGTCTACAAACAGCAACCGTTATTGCGAAGATCATCAGGGCTCACGCACATGCGCAGTCCTCTCCACAGTAATCTCCGAGAACATCGCTTTCTAACGTACACAACCGACGTCAACTTGAACACAAACTGCGCGTTCGTTTGTGATCCGTTTGCCAGCACACTCAATCCCAGGCGCTCATCCCTTCAACTTCGAGGCGAAGGAGGCGCGCGCCTATTGTATTTTGGACCGAACGTACTCCACTCATTGAAAATCCTCCCTTCGGCGGTCTTCCCTGCAACAATGTACTTTGCATCCGCTGCGTAGGGGCACCATTGCGATCGGGACACTGATTTGACCTCTAGATCCGCAGTCTAGGCCTCCTGAGCTGTTTGTTATTTCCATGACCTGCCGGCAACTCAAAGAAAAATAGATAACCAGACATGAGCGGATATTCGATCTAAATTAACGTGAAGTTGCTCTCAGTCTTCGATCCCGGGCTGCGGCGAGGAGTATGGGATTCTTGAACTCCGTTCGCTATCATTCACCGGAAACCCGCAATCTCGCTCTTCGATAATTGAATCGGGGCTGCTTCGCGAACAGATCCAGACAATTATAGCCCAGATGTTCTATTGTCGTCTTTCGTTTCTCCTCGGTGTCGGTCGATCCAAGCACCGATGCGTTCCTTGGTCGCCGACGAGCCAACGAAACTCAAGTGTCCACGCGTAACTATGTTTCGAGGATATGGGGCCCATGGTCCTTAACCGGCAACGATAACTCTATTGTCTACTGCCTTATGAATAGGGAACTCGAAGTCGATAGGTAGACAAGGCTAGGATGAATAGCGAATTGTGAAACACCTCGAGGTTCAGCTGATTGACGACAAACGACAGATGCTTCCCTACCAATGGCCTGACAGGGAGGCCTTTGTTCTCCTTCGCCTGATCAGCGATGGTTAAGATGGTAACCATCACCAAATCTCCCTTCGCCGTGCATGAATAGATGTACTCAATTCACGTGCAGGCGGTATCGAGCACAGCGAAGCCCTCTCAGGCTGGCTCACCGCCTGCCTCGTTTCTTCGGGTTTGCCCAGGATTGAAAAATCTCCGGTGTGAACGGAGAGTGCGGTGGGCTCAGCTCGCACAGGCTCCGGATGACATGGGCGTCTATGCGGACACTTTGGCGCCGTAGGCGCTCGCAGGCCACGAACATCCCACAGAAATCGTATTCATAGAGACAGGGGTGAGTGAGTATGAAGAGGGTACTAAGAGAAGAAGCGTCGCTCGTAAGGACTAGCCGATCCTTCTTGTGCTCGATGACCGGTGCACTGGGCACGCTGCACACTCCTCAGGCTTGTGGCGGGCGTCTATTTCTCGCTGTGCTGTCAATGAGTAATGAATACAGTATGCTGATCGTGATTGCCGTCGGGGGGAGGGTAGCGAGTAGTAGTAGCTCTAGGCCTGTATAAACGTACTTTGCTGTGCTATCGTAAGATCGCACTCGTCGGGTCGGGTTCTCGGGAAAGGGGACGTCGATGTTCGAGAGAAAGAGTCAATCGGTCACGTTAGCAAGCGGGTAATGGAGTGGCATTTGACCCCAATCAACCTGTGCGTATGCCACGTTCGATTTATCCCATATCGTTCCTGAAGTCATGGTCTTCACGGGTATGAAGAGTATCAAACGTTCTTTATTCTAAGCTTTTACACTGCACGTCGGAGTGACCTGGAAAATCGGGTCAGATATGGGCGCTAAGATTCAGATGATCATTTAGTTTATTGGATACGAGTTAAATGCATCAACATAGTCATTTGCAGACATGCTGTACCTTTCTTGCAAGTGTCCATTGCGTATGTAGATGCATGAACGCTTCTCCTACTCTTCGCAGTTGGTAGTCTCGTAACCAGACCGCATGGTTCACCTTTTATGGAAAATATATGCTGTCACAGTTCAAAGTTGTCACGCATCATCACGGTCACAAGAACGCCTCAGAATTTTTGAAACTTCACGCGCGCGCTTCAACCTCTGCCGACAACATTCTTTTTTTCTTTCTATCTTGCTCTGAGCTCGGAAGACTCGTCAAGGGAAAAATAGGAAGATATGGTATCATTCCAGTATGTTTATCTACATACAAACTTATCTAATTGATGGTACTGACTGCCCTTCCTTAGGTGTGATGGTTAGTCTCAATGCCCATATCCCTGAGGGGACTCTGCTGAATGGAAAACATTTTGCTATTTCATGTCTTGTCTCAACAAAACAGGGTGTCAAGATGTTGTAAAAAAGCCGAAGCTCGACAATCACTACCAAAGGTGCCATGCATCAGTGACCTGCGTGGACTGCAGCACGACGTTTGGCGGCCCGAAGGACTGGAAGAGCCACACGCAGTGCATCTCCGAGGCCGAGAAATACCAGAAGGGGCTGTATAAGGGGAAGAAAGCGGTGCGTGAATGTGTACCTTTTCTTCTGTGTCTACGGACACGCCTGGCTAAGACGCTGACGGAACGGTGCATTGTGCGAAATAGGCTGCGGGCGGGAAGAAGGACAAGAAAGCCAACGGTGCCGATGGTGTGAACGCGGATGCGAAAACAGACTCTAATGGTGAGTTTATCTGGAATAGTACAGTGCTGATGAGGCTTTCATTTCTTCGTGTACGCATGAACGGAAGTCATATCAGCCGGGCCCGATTTATATGTAGACCTCATATAGGTCTCTTATTTGGTTTGCTCTCCATGGCTGTCGCAGTTCTTAGAGCTGCGGATTCGGTTGAAGAAGGGTAGCCTCCCTGATGCATGCAGAGAACTGTGCGGGAAGACATGATTTTTATTTTCATTTTGTCTCAACTTAGGTCTTTGATCTAGAAATCGGCGCTGACTATATCAATGTCACAGAGAACGACCAAAAAGCTAATGCTAGCCCCGACTCTGCGGCAAAATCAGCTGAACCAGAATCACCCGCGGGCGTGGACGTGGAAATGAAGGAGGCGGAAGTGGTCGAGAAGAAGACGAAAGAGAAAAAGAAGGACAAGAAGAAGAGCGAGAAGAAGGACAAGAAGTCAGAGGCGGATATGGAACTCGACGCGGGTGCTGCGTCTGACTCACACGCGGAACGCAAGGACAAGAAGAAGGACAAGAAGAAGCGGAAATCAGAGGCTTTGGAGACTGGGGGTACTGCGGATAGCAGCTCAAAGAAGGTAGGTCATCATTCCCCTAAACAATTGGTTATTTCATTTGCTGCGCGCTGGAG
This sequence comes from Trichaptum abietinum, assembly GCA_910574555.1. Taxonomy (NCBI): domain Eukaryota; kingdom Fungi; phylum Basidiomycota; class Agaricomycetes; order Hymenochaetales; family Trichaptaceae; genus Trichaptum; species Trichaptum abietinum. The sequence continues at coordinate 1,940,343 of CAJTBE010000005.1, read as the reverse complement.
ATTGACTGGTATTCTTGTTTATGCTACAGACCAAGACATCTGACCCAGAAGAAGATATTGCGTTGTCTGGATCAGAGGAGAAGCAAAAGAAGAAGAAAGAGAAGAAGCAAAAAGAGCCAGCCGAGGGCGAAGACAAGGTTTCTGAAGCACCGGAAAACATCGCACTTCCGCCTTCTCCCTCTAAGGACGACGAACCTGTAAGTGTATTTGTGTTCTCCCCGCACCCTCTAAGTCATATTTGAATAAATTAAACCCGTGCTACAGGAAAAGAAGAAGAAGAAAAAGGAAAAGAAAGCAAAGGCAAATGGACCCGAAGATACGGATAACATTAATGAAGATTCCGCACAGCCCTTGACGGCGGACAGCGGCGATGCTGCTACGAAGAAGTCGAAGAAGGAAAAGAAGGAAAAGAAGAAATCTGAGGACAAAGTTGAAGAAGGGGCTGATGAGGTGACAGCCACTGATGATGCTGCGGCTACGGCACAGGCGGTGGACCCTGCAAAGTCAGAAAAGGAGGAGAAGAAGAAGGAGAAAAAGGAGAGAAAGAAGGAGAAGAAGGTGAAATCAAAAGAGACTGCGATTGAGGAGGCCGTGGCGGAAGAAGAAGCCCCGGCAGATGCGCAGATGGAGGTGGATTCAGAACCAGCTGAGGAGTTGAAGGCCAAAGACAAGAAACGGAAACGCCCGGCGCCCAAGGAGCAGGCGGAGGGGAAAGACGTCAAGGTGAAGAAGACGAAAAAGCAAAAGGAAGGCGTTTTGTCTTGACCGTGACCTTCGAAGTGCTAGCCTACTGTTTGTTTAATTTCCTCAGCCATACCTCCTCAACAATCTTTCTGCAATGGTCTTCAATTGTTTGTCTTCTTACTTGCTGTTAAAGGGCTTTCTCGCATACAATATTGTCTTAATTTATCTCATTGCAATACAATTTGTTGTTTTGTTACTAAGAGAAGACTATCAAACGCGTCGGTGGCGCTGAGTTTTCACGCGTTATTTGTTCGTGTTTTCTGTTGCCCCGTCGTGGAATGCATTCGGTCGTCGCGCGCACTTCCTGCCACCGACGTTCACCTGCTCCTCGCATAATCTTACCTTATGGCTCCTGCACAACTTGGAAGCAGGCGATTGTGGACTCGCACTCGTAACCTTTCCGTCCCGGAAAGCACTGGTATGCGGTATTTGGCAGACTGGCTGGAGCATGCTAAGGAACCGCATCATGATGAATACAACCACGAGGTAACGCGCAAATCTCGACTGCATCGAACAGGTTTACCGGCGCAAATCTATGTAAGGTCGCCATCTTTGCGGAGTACGACGGCTACCGCTTCTGACAGCCATGGAGATTTTTCATCAAACACGGACGAGTACTCCTCCGGTTCATCAGGTGTGCATTTAACCAACTTCAATGTTCAATGCTTACCAAGTTGTTGTTTGGGTACTTGTCGATCCACTGGCAACCAGATCGCTACTCTGGATTCAACTCTCCCGTATACGCCCAAAGCCACCTCGAGTTTTCTGCTCAAATACATTCGCTCCTTGATGCTTCTGCCACCCCCATTATTTGGGACGTTCGTCAGCCTCTCACTACTCTGACAACCTCACGCTCAATCAGCCGAATTTATGGTCAAAACGCTTTGTCATTTCCTCTGATCTCGAATGGCTCAAGTCATGTCCTCATCCTCAGCAAAGATTTCCCCTGGTCTATCGAAATTGGTCCAAAGTCTCGAGCCATAACAGCAAGTGACGTTCTATATGCTATTTATGATCTACTGCACAAGGATCTTGATGATACTGTCTGGGGACTGGCGGATGACGGTAAGAAGGACGACATAGAGAAGACATGGAAGAAACGACCGGAACCTGGCGATAAACCGAAGAATGTGGACTTGCTCGGGAAGCGGTTTATGTTCAAAGGCTTTTTCCGGGACGATAGATATGCCCGGAAACGTATCTTGCCCGGCGCCCCTGTAGTTCCGGATACGTGGATGCTTTCACTCGGAAAAAAATGATCCTCATAAACCTGCGTCATCTCACGTCATCTATTTGGCCTTCGGCTTGCGACCTGTATTTTAATGCCTTCCTTCCACCTGCTGCCTCTGTATGATACGATTCTTGCAGAATATCAAGTGCCCTCTGTGATTGATTGATACTAGCTCCTTGTTGTGACCCGAAGATGATCGAGAACACGGATGGTCCGTTGGATCAATGCACGTCTTCATCGACGTCAGTCAGGTTGTGGCGCACTTTCTAGTTACGCATGCCTCCTTTCTTTCTGATCCCGTGTGTCCTTGTGGATGGGGACAGCGCTGATAAAACTGACCGCCTTGCTGATACAGGATCTTCAGAGGCCTTATACGTACACTAGCACCAGCATCTAGTGGGGCCTTGTGTTAATTTCGACGCGACCCGCATGACGGTAAGGATTCTTTTTCATCATTTTGTAACAAACGCATTTTCGGAAACGAAGAGAGACCGTTCGTGCCTCACAATTACTCTTACTCTTGTAAGCTCGACAGCAGACTTGTTGACTCTCGAGCACAAGGGGTCATTGCTAAACGCATTGAAGGTGAGGACAACCAGTCCTTAAGTAGTAAGTGGGTAAGCCTTCACAGCGATCTTGTTCCTGACAATTGTAATGGCAAATTCTGATTGACTTACCTTTATTACGCGGTCTAGTCTGGAGGCTACATAAACTTTCGAGCACATCGCGATATTCTCTCCTGCAATGACATTCGAGCGCGTCACGTAACTCGGACTATGTGGATGCTTGATGAATGATCTTCCAACGTCGTTCAACGCTTTTCGAAGTTGTTTCTTTGTACGTGAATCAGGTACACTATTGTCTTATAATACTGGAAAGGTTGTCTTCCATCTCTGATTCGCAATCCAGTCGCAGCCTAAAATATGAAATTAAACTGGATAACATGATTGCTCGTACTCCACGGAAAGTAGCGAATCGGTGCCTTTGCCGATTCATGACATGTCACCGGAGTATTGTCCTTTTCGAGCGTTGACAGCATATTCCGTAGATTTGGTGTCCAACGAAGTGTGATGCTGAGCTTTTCCCAGGACATAATGACGATCGACAATGTGCTCTAAAACTTCTGGGCTGTAAAGTGAGTGTAATTGCAGAGTTCCTTGGATGAGCGGCTCTCATTCAAGGCATAGCGATTGCTCCGGCGACCGCCATTGCCCATGGTCAAACTCCATCTGATGTGAATCGGTGTGAAGTATTGGCCTACAAGCTGACGGACACGTCGGTCATGCAGCGCGTCATCCAAGAGGAACTGGCAAGACTTCTACATTCCTTCAAGTCTTGCCTACCGCTGCAGTGTCAACGGGGCTTAGAGCGGTAGCGAATTTATGCTATAAAAGCCAGCTTGCTCACTGCAAGGATATGTAGACACAAGCAAGTCAAACTTCCATCCCCACAAACCTCAGTCAACTCAACTTACTCTCGCTCTCATCAATCTCCAAGATGTTCAGCCGTATCCCTGTCACTCTCGCAATCTCTGTTCTCGCTGCTTGCCCGCTTCTTGCGGTTGCCACACCATGGGGAACTCCCACCACTAGTAAGAGCACTGCTGCCCCAGGTAGGCCCTGCTCGATGCTTTTGTATCATTAAACGCACTAACCGTCACTATTTGTTAGCGCCTACCGCTTCGCCGTCTAGCTCGTGCAACACTGGTTCAGTTCAATGCTGCAACTCGGTGCAACCTGTGAGTTGACTACTCAAATGATTTGGCAGGACGTCTCTCACATCGTTGCCCTTAGTCCAACAGCGAAGAAGCCAGCACGCTTCTCGGTCTCTTGGGGGTCGTGCTCGGCGGTGTTGCTGTTCCCATTGGCATTACTTGCAACCCTATTTCGGTTCGTAAATGCATGTCAGTCATGACGGTATAAACTCAATGGTTATTAGGTCATCGGCATCGGAGGAAACTCTTGCAATGCGCAGACGGTTTGCTGCGAGAACAACAGCTTCGTGAGTTCAATGAAGATTGTGTATGCGAATCTCACTGACTTAACAATCTTCAGCATGGTGTGATCGCCATTGGCTGCACCCCCATCAATATTAGTCTGTAAAGAGCTCATACTAGACTTTGTAGTCTTTTCTGTATATCTTGGTGCAATCTTCGTCGATACTTAATCTGTATGACACTTCGTGCTTTATCGTCGGCGGAGATTTATGTCTGCTGTTCGATTTCGTAGTAACATCTGGCTTCTATAAATCTAAATACATGTTATAAATTTATCAATGCCTATCCGAGTCCCCGAGGCGTATTAAGATTTTTTTTTTCACGTGGACCCAGAGGTAACAGTTATCAATTGCAACGTTGCATAACTTGAAAGATAGATGAGGTTGTTCGTCATTCATTAAAACATAGAAGAAATAATTGGGCTTCATCCTTGAAGGTTATTTGTGGCAGATTGATTAAATCGAATAAGATTGTTACATGTGCTCTAGCTGGCATCAGCAAAGAATATGCGTAGAAATGAACCAGAAATCGGGGGCTTCAACGAGCCGATGTTTAGATCGACAAAGTCGAGGCGCAGAATGGGATGCGAAGCGGCCTGAGTCGCCGGCTCCGAGTCGCGGAGTGGGACTGGACTCGGTGTCACTGCCACGCCTGAGCGTCACACCGACCAAGTTGTACTCGAACGTCACGCGCCCGAGATGCGACGCATGCCGATCTTCGAGAACTTTTCTTTGCCCATGACGATGACGACCCAAAGCCACAGCGCAATGACAAAACATCAAGACCTCAAGTATTCGGTACAAACCCACCCGTGCCTCTGCTTTTCGGATACGATGACCTTCATTTGGCTGACAGGAAATCTTGAGATGCGACTTGTCTCCCAGACCGCCGGTAACTTGAAGGGGGACACGGTCGAAGAACGAGTCGTCAAGGATTGTCTAGACTCGTAACCAGTGCTTCATGGGGGAGTAGATCCCCCATGAAGCACTGGTTACGAGTCTAGGGATTGTCCTTACTATTCCTTAGTGCCGCAATTGGCCCAAAACTCGAGCCATGACTGCAAGCGACTTACTGTACATAGAAGGGCGGCCGGAACCTATCAGCAGAAAAACGAAGAACGTATCATTGACTTGCGACATAACCCGGTCACGATGGAGCCAGTTATGTTCAAATACTTTTATCGAGTTCGGGAGCGCATTATACCCGGGACCATCTGTGGAGTGCTTGACCTCTGACCCTCTATTTGGCCCGTAACTCGCGAGCTGTGTTCTGCTCTAGTGCCTTCATTACAGTCCGTGTATCTTCATCTGCATGATGCGCTACTTGAAGAATACCAAGTGCCTACTCTGACGACTTAATCTCGCTTCTTTCAAACTCACAAGATGCAAGAAGACAAGCGAGCATATGGGTGCATCAGATCATTGCTCAGTGGACATCAACTTGTGGCGCACTTTTGGGGTTGCTAAAGATTTTCTGCCTATGGGACCGCATCACTCCGATGGATGCAGGATCTTCAGAGGCCAATCGACTGGCAAGATCTTACAGGCTTACCATGTCCGCATGATGGTAAGCATTCGACTCAATGTTTGCTGCAATGACTCCTCCGGCGCCGGAGGTACCCCTATATTGTCAACACAGTCACATAAAAGACCCATCTACGTGTTGGGTGGTGGCTGTAGACTACAACCTATCCTTAAATAGTAGGTAAGTGAACTTCCAGAGCAATTATGTTCCTGACTTGCCACTGACGCTTCAAATTAACTTACCGTTTAGTATGCGGTCTATCGCACGGGCCAGTCAAAGATTCAAATACCACAACGCCGTCCTTCGAAGCGACAGCTCGGTCGTGCGGATAATCTCGGAATACTCAACAAGTCGGTAGATGCTTTCGACATTTTCAAACGGACATCGAATTTTTCATTGTACGTGGGTCAGGCACAAAGCCTTGTAAAAAAATGAAAGTGATGTCTTCGCTCTCTGATTTGCACATCAGACGCTGCCCAGGACATGAAAGAAACCCGGAGGATATAATCACTCCTACTCCTAGAAAAGATGTGGATCGGTGCCTTTGCCTACTCACGAAATGTCACCGGAAGTCACCCTTTCCGACTCTCGACAGCACTGCTTGCGAGCCCGGTGTGCGACAGAGTCTGATCCAAAGCAATTGCCAAGACGTAATGACGACAGACAAAGTACTTTGATGCATGACAATGCTAAAGTGAGCGTAATTGTAGTGTTCCTTGGACGAGCGACTTTCGTTCAAGGCATGGCTATTGCTTTGTTGAACTCCGTTTTTCGCAAAGACACTTGGTCGATTCAATCTCTTATGACAGCTAGCCCCAACGACTGCCAGCGACGGGTACGTCGGTCACTGCCAGTGCGTCATTCAGCGTTAATTTATGTGTCTAAGAGCCCGTTCGGTTGCATGACCGCGCGCGGAAATCCCCGCCAAAATGTGAGATCATGATCGCGCGAGAAAATGTGTGACAACGCGCGGCAACGGGTGCGTTCGGTTGCACATTTTCTCGCGAAATTTTCTCCACGAGATTGCGAAAATCATGGTAAAACGAGAAACAGCTCAGACCAGTATCTCAAAGTGAGAAAATCTGACCGCAGTCACATCCACACTTTTGACTCAAAATGGCTTTCCACATCATTTTTTTGACACCATAAAATTTACTTCTAAGCACTTCTAATAGCATCAAGACTACAAAAATAATCAAAATAAACAACAAAATGCATGTAAATTAGAGAAAAAATGAGTGGTGTTCCATCCACCCCATCTCTTGTTTGAAGGAAAATTTCTTGCCATGTTCGGCTTCACCTGACCTCACTTGTGGGAACAAAATCCCGGAAATTGTATCGCAATCTGTGCATGCACAGATTGCGGCAACCCGCGAAAGTTTCCTCACGCGGAAATACAGCCGAACGGGCTCTAACCTATCCAGATGGCTATGGCCGCTCGCGGAGTCAAGATATAAAAACCGCACTCCAAGTTGAAAGAGTTTGTAGACACAAGCAAGTCTAACTTCCATCCCCACAAACATCCTTCAACTCAACACACTCTCACTTTCATCAATTTCCAAGATGTTCGCCCGTATCCCAGTCACTCTCGCTATCTCTGTTCTCGCTGCTTTCCCGCTTCTTGCGGTTGCCACACCGTGGGCTTCTCCTACTACGACCAAGAGCACTGCTGCCCCAGGTAAGCCCTACTCAATGCTTTCCTTTCATCATACGCACTAACAGTCACTATTCGTTAGCGCCTACCGCTTCGCCGTCTAGCTCGTGCAACACTGGTGCAGTCCAATGCTGCAACTCGGTGCAACCTGTGAGTTGACTACTCAAATGATTTGGCAGGACGTCTCTCACATCGTTGCCCTTAGTCCAACAGCGAAGAAGCCAGCACGCTTCTCGGTCTCTTGGGGGTCGTGCTCAGCGGTGTTGCTGTTCCCATTGGCATTACTTGCGACCCTATTTCGGTTCGTAAAAACATGTCAGTCATGATCGTATAGACTCAATTTCTCTTAGATCCTCGGCGGTGGAGGAAGCTCTTGCAACGCCCAGACGGTTTGCTGCCAGAACAACAGTTTCGTGAGTCCAATGAAAATTGTGTATGCGAAACTCCGAATCACTAACTCAGCAATCTTCAGCATGGTGTTATCGCCATTGGCTGTTCTCCCATCACTCTTTAGTCAACCATGCATTATATACTAGAGATAGCATTCATTGTATGTTTTGATGCATTCTTCGTCGATACTTACAAACATGCGTGCTCGACGTATGTGATACTAATCGTTCAGCTTCGACGTAAAGTTTCACCTGAATTTGTATGGTTATGTTCAAACTCTGTCTTCTATGGACTTCAATAAATGATTCATATGGTTTTACTCAATCTCTTTCCCGATGTGTACCGCAAAGAGAATGAATAATGGCACGAATTATTTCGGCGCACCTGACAGCACGCAATTTACTTTACAAAGATCGTCAAGGGTACAATAATCATACTTTGTTTGGAGGATACAAAAAGGGTCAATACTTAGGGAATAACACCAATAATTGGACTTAACCAGCTCTCGTAATCCTCCTCCTTTGTCCTATCACCGGTAACTTTTAATACACGTAACAATACGCGATAGCTTCCCGGCGCAATAGCAGTACCGTTGGCGAATTGTGGTGGAGTCAATGCGAGGGTGCTGAAGCCATTGTCGGCCTCGTCCTATATAACAAGATCAGTCAGGCACTCATGCTGAAAATCATGTGGTTCAGACATACAGTAGCATCCGAATTGCGAGGAATGAAGTCCTGCTCTGCGAGACTGCCTAGAATTGGAACTGACGAGAAGGAGCTTCCTGGTGCAGGAGCCCGCTTGCTGAAGGTTGGCGTAAACTTGATGTTCGGGTCGACTAGGTCAAGACGCAGAAGAGGAGTGCCAAACGCCAGACTAACAGTAGCCCGTTAAATGAGCGTCACGGTCGACACGAAGGGAATGCAACGACATACCGAAGGAGGACTGTAGGGAAATCATCACCGACGAATGTATAGTTTTCCGTCCCGTTCTGGACATTACCAGTCGAGTCAAGGATGGTCGGAAGCGGGACACCGAAGAACTCGGAGGTGTTATCGAGGATCTGCTTGTCCTTGAGTGCCGCGGCGACACCAAGGTAAGTTACCTGATATCGCTCGCTGCCGCTCTGGAGCTGGATGAATCCAGAGTAGACCGGGAAAGTAGATGCATCCGCGCCCTTGGGAGGTGTGATACTGATGGTCACCTTCACAGGTACGAAGGGAATTGCGAATACGGAGGCTTGACTGAACTTCACAGTCGCCGATTGAGTGGTAAGGGGAACTGGACCATCTGCAGCGAAAATATCGCCCTAAATCAAATTCATCAGATCCGGAGTATTACAGTGCAGCGTAGTATTTTGTTGCATTTACCGGTGTGACAGAGACTGCAGTGCCTGCCGGGATGTGAGAAAGTTTGAAGACCTTTGGGATGGGTGAGTTATTGGTGATAGTGATGGTTTGCCTGGAATTTTCATTGTCAGAGTTACAATCAAAGACAACAATTTTAAGGAGAAAACGTACACTCCACTAAAGTGAGCGGTATCGTTCAGTAATAGTTCCCCAGGCGAGACGATGGTCGTCGCATGGATAGCGTTGAACACGTTTATCAAGCCCGCGCCCTGCTGCGAAACAGTTTGCAGAGGATCACCGTCTGTGTGGCTGCTCGGGACGCGCTGAGCAGTCGTCTCAAACAGAGTGCGAGCACCCTTCCCGACCGCAGCAGAGTTGCCCTTCACGGAGAACAGAAGCGCACTGCTGGCAGCAACGAAGGGCGTAGCCATCGATGTGCCCGACAGTATCGCAAAGGAACCAAGGGGTACTGGGAATGTGGAAAGAATATTACCGCCGGGGGCAGCAACGGCGGGCTTGAAGAACATGTCGTTCGTTGGTCCGAAAGAGGTGAAACTTGAAATCAGACCACCGGAGGTGTCTGGGAAGTTAAACAGGCCACCCGTTTGTGGGAAGGAAATGGTGACCGGCGCTTCAGCAGCGAACTGTTGCACGAGCTAGGAAAGTCAAGCATGAGCGAATGTAAATAAATAGAAAAGACAAGGAGCATGCGTACGAATTCACCATCTGCAGCTTGAATCAGTGTTGCTTGAGTGAAATTTCCGGTATCAATTGCAGCGAAACCGCTTCCGTTACTGAATAAAGAAATTATTAGCCTATCTTTTTCTAATCACAAAGGAACACTAGGTCATACTCGTAGATGAAGACAACCTGTGCACCTTTTGCCGCAGCATTAGTGAGTTTCACAACGAATGTGCATGTGCCTCGACGAATGACAGTGAGGAACTTGGAGAGGTCTGGAGTGCTATCCGGAAGGGGATTGCAAGCATCATCAACAACGGTGATATCAGTGGAAGTGGCAAAGATGGGAAGTGCACTGGTAACGTTGATTGGGAAGAGGTTGAAATATGGCTATAGCATCCCGGATTTAGTACAGGGAGAATGCATAAAAACAGTGACTACTTACGATCGGATCATGGGTAACACCACCGACAGTTGCGTTCTGAATAGGAATTACAGTACTGAATTTAAAGTTATGTTTAGTACCTCTGGTAAGTTTACGAAGTTGAGAATAATTCGCACTTGTCCAAGCTAGCCGCGGAAATAGCATTGATTCCGTTTCCAGGACTTGAAGTATACCACGAACCAAAGCCGCCATCATTGCCCGCAGCAATAGTCACAATCTTTCCCGTGGCCGCGATCCTAGAGGACAACACGGCGCTCGTGCTCTCAGTCCACCCGTCGGTGCCACCGAGAGACATTGTCAGAATATCCTGTCCCTCGGAAACTCCACGCAAGAGTGCTTCGACGAGGACATCATCCGTAACAGAGCCCGCGCAGCCAAAGACACGGTACGCCGTGATAGAAGCTTCGTACGCTACACCAGATATGTTGAATTCATTATTTGGGTCTGCACCGATGATACCCCCGACGTGTGTACCATGACCTATATTAGAGAATAGTTCACTCTATGCCTCCGTGAAGGAAAGAGGTGGGAATAATTTACCATTGCATTGGTCCAAGGGATCTGAGTCCGGCACTGGGGTGTTGGTGCCTGGGCGTAGCCTTTTCAGTACTTTATCGTTCAGAGGGGCATGAATTGAACCCACCATCATATGCATCTCCTACAAAGTCAAAGCCACCGATAACCTTGTGTCCGGGACCGATACCGCCACCAAGAGCTGGATGAGTGTAATCAATACCTGTGTCAATGCTAGAATTGTTATCATAAGAACCCGCGTGGAATGCAAAACTGTATGAATGCTCACATTCCAATCTTGACACCTTTTCCGAGGATCCCTTGAGCATGAAGTTTATCAACACCCTGGTGAAAAATGAGTTCTGATATATGATGAGATGGTAGTCCGAGGACTAATCACCGTTAAAATATGGGTTGACTCGGAATCTGGGGGGATCTTGGAGTCGTCCTTTCCTGACACGACATGAGTGAAGACAGGACTGATAGTTGAATAATACAAGTCAATATCGAAGTCAGCGCTGGGAAGAAGAAGAAGAAAGTCGGAATTTCTACTTTGGGGGTGGGATTTTGATGACCGGCCGGACTGCAACTAAACCGGACGTGCTCTTGACATTGTTTATGTCCTAATTCAATGTTGAGCGTTTAGAAATGTATATATCTCGCACAGGATTCTCACAGAAGGATTGTCGAGAGTGATAGCAGCTCCCGTGAATAACCCTTGTGAGTTGAACTCCTTGTCGACCTTAAAGCCCACACCGCGCTTCCGTAGTTCTGCGTAGACAGCCTCGTGCTAGTCATCAGTTTTAAGAGTCAGAATCGACAGTATCATTGACAGTAGTGTTACTCTCACCGGTGCGATCGACCTCTTCCCAGGAATCTGAGAGGCATCGCTGACCTCGATGATGAATTTATTTGCGACGACTGGGAAAGAGGATGTCTTCTGAACACTGGAAAGAGAGGCTTTCGCGGCGTAGGATGAGCCTACGCTGGCGAGGAGAGTAAGGAGCGGGACGAAACCGAGGGATTTCATAGCTGGCAAAGGGCAAGAACCAACTAGAGATGCCTCGATATCGTTGGGCCTTTATAGCTTCGGTTGTAGTACGTGAACAGGCCCCGGAGAATGCGAGAAAGCACATGGTCGTTATTGCGCAAGAGCCTGGAGTTCGAAGCCTCCCTGTGCTTCGCTGATCTACGGAAAAGCTTCGAGTACAGGTAAAAGCTTGTTCAGCAAGCTGGCCGATCCGCCCGACGAATCACTTTGGTTGCTGGACGTGAGCACACGCCGCAGACCTTCGACCATTTCCATCGGAAAAGCAGGTGCGCTGCTAAAATACCCTCGCTCTCAAGAGTCTTGCTCGCTATAGGCCCGGTATTCGCGTCAACAGCTGAGCATGAGAACTGGGATCCCGGACAGCGGAGATGGTGACTATTCTTGTCTTCAGCAGATATGAAAATCGGAGAAGCACATGGTCTACGCAGGGAAAGGAGAGAGCGCGTTCCTGCCCAGATAATATATGAATATTGTCATTTGTTCGATGTCTGTCGAGACAGAAGAGAAAGACAAGGACGAGATATGAGTTCATTGAAGCTGTGAGTTTATCGCCGAACATCCATGTGCTCCAGTAAGTCCGTAAAAGGAAGCGAAAATCACTCGCCAGATACCTGGACATCATGATGATATGCTTACGTCGCAAGCATACTTCGCCTCTCTATACTCTTCTTACTGCTCCTGCCATGACGCGATTGACAACCTGGATCAAGATAAATCCGTGACGGGTAGAGCACTGGCAGCAACTCGAGTTGCACGAAAAAAAATCTGACAATAAACGGGCGCATCACTTGGCTAAAAGATTGCAATGATCTTGAAGCTTTCATTTGTCGACACTGTCGTATGGTTGTGCATGTCGTATGTAGTCGATGATCAAGAGCGACTTGTGTTCTCAAGAGTTCGAGACGTGGTTGTGGGACTTCAAGTTCAACTTGAAGAAAGTGGAAGTCTAGAATAGTATGGTTACCTAATCTGGAAACACGGTCCTTATACTTGCGTCGTCACTGGAACGCGGTATGCACCATTCTTCCTCTCTCTCTCAAAGCACATTTTCTGGAGATTTATGTGCGATGAGCAACGCTGGATCAAGGCTGCGCCCTTCAGTATCCAATGTCAACTACTCGATTGCTGGCTGCTCGGACCATAGCCCGCGGTATAACCCAGAGAACATAAAGGTGGACCGACCACACGATCTGTCGAGCCGATGGAGTAGTAACGATAATAGCTTGAACTCAAGGTCTTGGGTACTTCTCGAGCTTGAGTCTCCGAGTATACTAGGTGAGCCTCCATAATCTTAATGACCTATTATGATTGACACCCCTACTACTCTTCAGAAAGCATAACCTTCGGAAAGGTTCGTGCAATACATGCTTTGGATTCAATTTATCGCTCACGAATTATGTTGCCTCTCGCTCCTTAGTACGGGAAAGGTAGGCGAGACTTAGATGTGTTTATATGGGTTAACCCGAAGCAAGTAATTAGTGCACCCATGCAATCTAAAGGATTTTGAAGTGCATATCGGCATGTCCCGCGGCCACTTGAAGGACGTGCTACGGTCGCAACTGCAAAACGACACGAAACCTGAGACTTTCGCTCTTCCAAACATGAGCAATGATGGCGTGCAATACCCAACTCGCTTCGTGAAAATTGTTTGCATTTCGTGAGTTTTTAGGCTAGTAAACTGTTGCTGGCTAGTGTAACGCTTCCCCTTAGAGCTCATGGAAGCAAGGACGGCACCAACTTCAATACATCAATCTGGCATATCAAGCTGTTTGGAATCACAGACGAACAATTCATTCGTAGAATGACAAAAGTATACGAGAAAGTAGGTCAGAGTACTTTCTAACACCATCGCCAACTAAAATGTCATATTGGTAGCGACGTGAGGATCTTTCTATGCGACATATACTGAAACATCTGCGACAACGACGACATATTTCAGTCTACAGACAGCTAGTGGCTCGAACAGATGTGGAACTTGAGCACCCCCTAATCTCGTCGCTATACGACTCGCTTGTCCTTCAAGGAGATTGGGCGAAGACGGAGGCCATGCTCCAAGAACAAGCGGCCGAAGGTCTCTTCTCGTCCTATATCCAGTCGTGTACTCCATTAGCAAAGTGGAAAAGATTGCGCGGAACGGACGCAAACGGAGACGTCCCGAGTCGGCGAGGCGGCCACGCGATGTGCATGGACACCGACAACGGACTTATCTACCTCTTCGGTGGGTATGATGGTCGGAAGAGCTTGGACGACTTATGGCTGTACGATATTCGTGAGGATCGCTGGCGCTTGATCAGCCACAGCGTTTCACAGGAGAAAAACGGGCCAGGGCCGAGGGCGTGCCATAAAATGGTCTTTGATTCCAAGAATGGATGCATCTACATGTTGGGAAGGTTGGCCGACGAGGACTTCCCTCTCCCCCCATTACCAGAAACCCGATCTAGTACCTCTGGAAATAGGAATGACCCAACTCCGATTGCAACTACAGTCAACGTCGATAATAACTCGTCCAGCGGGCCAGCTACACCCCAGCCCACAAGTACAAGAACTGCAAGATCCGGATACCTCTCCGAATTCTATCGCTATCGCACTCGCGGGATTGATCAAGGGAAATGGGAGCTTCTGTGTGTAGATACTGCGGTAATATTCATCAGCTTGATTTGAGTTTTATTTGCAGAACTTGATAACTTCCTTATTTTAGACTGTCGGCGGGCCTAAGCTGGTGTACGATCACCAAATCGTTCTCGATCCAGATGCACAAGTGATATATGTGCATGGAGGGAGAGTCGTAGACGGCGATTGGCAGACTGCCAAGTATTCTGGTCTGTACAGTTATGATCTTCGAACTGGAAAGTGGTCGATGCTGCAGTACGTGTATCAGTAGCCGCGCATCGATGATGCTAATGCTTTCTTAGAACAAACTTGGCTACTGAATTAATCATCCCCCCTCGCTTTGGTGACTAACTTCATTGCTCATCCTGATGTTTGGAGCAAACTAATCATTTCCTTTTCCTGTACAGGTCATTCAATGACTTATGATCCTACAAAGAAGAAACTTTTCATTTTTGCTGGTCAGAAGGATGATTACTTGTCTGATATGTGGGAGTACGACGTCCCGAGTAGACAGGCCATCCAACTTTTCGACAATATAGCGAACAATGGTGGTCCAGAGGCGTGCTTTGCCCATCGCGCAGTCTTAGACCCAGTTCTCAAGGAAATATATGTGTATGTCACCATTTCATCCATGTTCCGCTGTGATACTTATAAACATTGTCATAGGTTTGCTGGTCTAGAGAAAACGAGGAGTGCACGAGCTTCTCCGAGCTCGAATGTTTCGTTGTACAGATACGACACTCGTCCAGGGACGTGGAAACGAGTCCCATCTTCTAAAGATGACCCCTTAGCGGACCCGGAGGAAATGTCAACGCAGGATTACAGCGGCATCGAGGACGGAACCGGTGCTAGTGCTACAGAAGATGTGGACGAGGTGCCAGTAGCGCGGTGTGCTCACCAGGTGGTCTATGACTCTCGCGCACGCATTTTCTACATGCACGGTGGAAATGGGGGAAGTTCACGTGATGCCAGTGAGCTGCAGGCAGAGACTAGGCTGGACGACTTCTGGAGTATGTCACTCGAACGGTGAGTCACTCAAAACGCTCTGAACTCAGCAGAAGATCTAACAATGTGCTATTTGCTGGTAGGCCATCTCCTGAAGAAGTAATTAGGAAAGCTAAGTTCGAAGTTCGAAAGCAACAGTACGTTATCTTCCGGTACTTTAGTGCAATGACATGCTGAAGAATATTCGAAAAGATTCCGGGAAATGTGTGAGGAGGCAGCTCCCATAAAGGCGCTCGCGTTTCTACAGGAGGATGTCTCATCTGTCGTGAACCACAACAATTCAACGGAGGCCTCTGACTTTCGATCTCTCTTATCTCATTTACTTGCAGCACCAGCACTGCCAGTAGCAACGCTCGATCAAAGCTCAGCGGAAGAAGATTCGCGCATACCAACACCTTCATCGAGTGGTTCTTCTGCGGGGGGAAGGTGGACAGATGGGAATTCAAATGGTGATGAAGATACGGTTATGAACGATGCGGATATCGAAGACAACGGTATAAATGGCTTTATAGGCCCGCACGATTCGTATGAGCTCGCGCTTCGAGGAGATAAGCCACTGTCCGAAGAACGTTTCGAGCAGCGTACGAAAGTTTTCGAGACTTTGTTGATGTTTGTGAATTCGGATTGTAAGCAGCCGGGTGGTAGTTTGCTGGATATTCTAGCCGGGGAACTGTAAAGATATATGCAGTTTAAGGGCGCCTTCCTATTCTTCCTTTTCTGTTCTGTTTTCTGTTCTTAGCATTCATTTGTACCATAACACATAGCAACATTGTCGATAAGGTTTCTTGATGACATGCGTTTCGACGCGATGGGTGTGAACTCGAGGATACGACAGAGTATTCATTCTTCCAGGTTTATTGCAGATCCAAACTTCCCGTACAGAACAAGTTTCAGTTCCTTCATTCCCTTATCGCATTCATCCATGCTCTCGTTGACCTCCGAAACCTCCTTGTCAATAGCCTCCATGTCACGCTCAAGGCGCTTTTGTGCGCGAGAAAGCGGCAATTGTACAAATGCCTCTCCTACTCGGTATCTGTAACGGGGAAAAATCAGATGAGCACGCATGATGTATGATGTGTTGATAGGTATCGCACAGCACAGGCTCATCCTCGTCAGCTAGTTCCAGTTCCATCGAGAGATCATCGAGGGCTTCCTTCTCTTGCTGCTCACAAACAAATGCCCCGGGTGAATATCAGCATTCCAGATACAAAAGTCGTCGGAACGCACCTTCAGTTCTGCAAGACGTTCTTCAAATCCTCTTTGGCGAGTGTTGAGTTTTGAGAATGTGCAGATGCGCTGCTGATCGTCTGTACAAATGTATGCTGTTATAGCTCCGCAGAATCAGTAGTCAGATATTTATCTTGTGCTCACCCCAGGTCACCTCAACATCCTCACTCTCTTCTTGTTGGCTAAGCTAGGTTGAGTTTGAATGAGCGTAAGATCGCTATCAATTGACGTATTGTGCATACCATGCGCATCTCAAGGTAGACCAACGTGAAAGACTGGAAGCTGGAAGAGAGCAGCGAAGGGTTGAAAGCCGGTGTGCTAAATCGCGCATATTACATAATAAATTGACCACACGCCCTGTAGTAACCGGATCCGAGCCGGCGTACTTGTAGTAATAAATTTACTATATGCTCACAACGCCGGAAGGTCCCTCGAGTAGCTCCGGCCCTGCTCGGCCTTCTGAAGAATATCCCAACATCGTTCAATCTTTGCTTAGCACCACGACGAGAAACGTCACTTACCATGGACGTCAAATCGAAGCTAAAGCAGCATCTCAGCCTGGAGACTGTCAAGACTGTCTTGTTTCTCTATGTCCTACTGACCCACTCGCTGAAGGCGCAGCGACATTTGCGTGCAAGGGGATTTGCGCGGACTTTCAAGGACTTCTGGACTTGGGTATCTCAGGTATGCTACACACCATAGTTTGAACTGCTGAGATATCTGAGCGTTTAAATTGCGGTCTCAGCGTGTCATTCTGCTCGCGCTCCGTCTCCCTGCAGCGAAGCAGAAGGTTGATTCTCAGCTGGGAGAAGCTGAACAGAACATTGAGAGCAAACTCATCCCAAAGGGCCCTAATGTTGTACGGCATCTCGCCCTACCCATTGAAGGTAAAAAACCGGAATGGATCATGCAAGAGATGGACAATATGGACAACGAGATGGGCGTGCATGCTAACTGGCAAGGCGGTAGACTGTCAGGGGCTGTTTATCGTAAGTGATTAATATCTTATACTGCCTTCTCGTCGATATTAATGAATGGTATGTGCTATAAGATGGAGGCGAAGACATGGAGAATGTTATCGTCGAGGCATTCCGCAAGTATGTTATCTCGAACCCATTGCATCCCGACGCATTCCCAGCAGTCCGCAAGATGGAAGCCGAGGTGGTCCAGATGTGCCTTCGGATGTACAACAACCCAGATGGCGCTGGTACCATGACAAGTGGCGGCACAGAGTCGATTATCATGTCTGTGAAGACGCACCGTGACTGGGCGAGAGCTGTGAAGGGCATCACCGAACCAGAATTGTCAGTCCCTTACTTAGCAAGAGCGATGTTGTTGGACGCTAATTTACTCCGTTGTCTAGGATTATACCGGCCTCAGCGCACGCAGCCTTCGATAAGGCGGCTGAGTATTTGAAGATTAAGATTCATACTATACCTGTGGATTTCCGGACACGCAAAGCCGATGTCAAGCGGATGGCGCGCGCGATGTAAGTCAAATTTTCATTTATTCAATTGCAGCAGTATTCACATCCACATCTAGCAATCCAAATACGATCATGGTGTGTCTCTCATTTGTTGCTGTCTATAGTCTCTTACAAGCATATATATTCCCATCAGATTGTCGGATCTGCAATCAACTTCCCGGACGGCTGTATGGATGACATCTCTGCTCTATCAGCTCTGGCGAAGAAACACAAGATCGGCCTGCATGTTGACTGCTGCTTGGGCAGTTTCATCATGCCATTCCTTGAAAGGGCAGGATTTTTGGTTGATCCCTTCGATTTCAGGCTTGAGGGCGTCACTGCGATCAGCTGTGATACACATAAAGTACGAATTTCACAAACTTACCTTGTTTTTACTACTTAAGCTCTAGACGGTTCTTTAGTATGGTTTCGCCCCGAAGGGCTCCTCAGTTATCATGTACCGTAACGCCGATCTTCGCAGGTACCAGTTTTATATCACCACCGATTGGCCAGGTCGGCACCTTTCCTCCATAAATACCGCATCTGGTTAATTCTGACTCTTATTTATATATTAGGAGGACTTTACGCCAGCCCAAGCTTGTCCGGATCCCGGTGCGTACTCTTTTCTCTTGAACTTACTTTATCTTATCCTAATCTCGTTATCTTTTTATCGCGAATAATTTATCTTTATCTGCATTTGGTTCCGCAAATGGATGCTCATCATCTTCCCTTCTGCCGATCTTCCCTCACTACGCTTGATTTGCGATGGCTGCTTGGTCCCCGTCGCATTCAGTCCGGGTGCCCTGATTGCCGGGACGTGGGCCGCCATGCAATACATGGGTCAAGAGTGAGTCATCGTCAATATTCTTCCATCGTGAAAACAGTTCCATTCTCGTACTAAAGATACGCACACTCCATTACCCTCGCGCTTTGACATGCACCCTCATTCTACGCTGTCGCATCGGCGCAATGGAACTGCGGCGACCCAATAGCGGCTACACCGCCTCCTGCAAGTCGATTGTTACCTGCGCCCAGACCATTACACGGGCCATCAAGAACGAAATTACGGAGCTGTACGTTCTCGGAGAGCCCCCTGCGAGTGTGGTCGCATTCGCGTCAAAGCATCCGCGTGTTGACGTCCTCGCCGTCGGTGATAAAATGAGCGAGCGTGGCTGGCATCTGAACGGCCTTGCGAATCCCGCGGCGGTCCATATTGCTTGCACGGTGAGCCTTTGTTCTTTGTTTGACCCGGGAAGTCCGGCACATGCGCAGCGCGGCCTTGCATTCGTACATTGCAGGGCTGTGTTTTAGACGAGGGTGCAATCTGTCGATGAAGAAATATATGCGCACGTTCGAGGCCGGAAATAAGGTCGACGAGGATAGTGTCTGTCTGGATCCTGTCCTATGCGATGCAGGATTCTTCCGACAATACCTCTTTTTAAGCCTCTTTCATTGGATAGCTATGACTGATCAAGCGACTTATCTTTACGTTCTCAGCGCCTCACGGTGCCGGTGGTAGATAACTTCATTGCCGACCTAAAGGACTGCGTGAAAGAGGTCAAGGCAAATCCACCTGTGAAGGACAAGCAGGGAAATATGGTGGCGCTCTACGGTTCGTTTCCATTGCATAATTATCTTATTGGGTGAGAACTGACCGAACCCTCGATTACTCGTTTCTCCTTGGATTCTCCTTCTCTTTCGATGGGGTTCTGATTCTTCATGGTGGCGCTGTCCTAAAATAACGAACAACCACCTTCATCGCCTCTCCGGCATGATATGATGGATGCGTTGTTCGGTCCTGCGGACCCGTTCTGCCACCTCGCCCGACCATGACTTCTTTCGTCGTGCCAACGTCACTTTCCTGCATGGTTTCCCCGATTGGGTGATAATTGGTGTGGACCGCCCCCTTTGAATCATCTGGAATCTGATCGAGGCACGGCGGGTGATTCGTCACTCACTCCGATGCGCATCTCGCCTTGCCTCCAACAAAAAAAATCCATATCTACGAAAAAAAACACATCCAAACTGGTTTATTTGTCATCCGCCGACATTTCTCCGGCACGATTTACATGAGAGCAGGACTAGGAAACTCGAGCGCGGTGGGCCCTGCGATGGTCGAAAGGCTCGCAACGGCGTATCTCAACGCCCTGTATAAGGCGTAAATAAAACATACTCTATCCGCATACGTAACTTGCTGAGCCCCGGTGCAATATTTGTCGTTCCGGATTCCTCCGAGCCAACAGAAGCGGGTGTTGATGATAATCACAGACTCGGGCAGTGCGTGCTATGTAAAGAAGTTGATTGCTCTTCGATCTTTTTATGATGTTCGAGCACTTGTGATGTAGCAGATATAGATGGATGTATATGCATCTAGTTAACCTCATCTTTATTTTTGATAGTTTTGCTACTACTGTAGTATGCAAATTGTTTCCGGGAAGAAATGGAAGAAATTTAAGCCGAGACAAGTTGAATTGTCTGCCGGTATCCGAAATGACGAAAAACAGCAGCCACTCGAAAATCTAGAACGTCTACGCCCGGCCGGTGGTCGTAACCTATAGGCTTTCACCCCTGTCGATCGCCGAGGGCCTCTCGTGAGGTCTGCATGGCCCAGAGATTCCACGGCGCGTAGCCCGACGCTGAGCTCAGCCCGGTTTTCGCTCCTGTGCATGGTGTGGTGTGAAAAAAAGGATAGAGGAGATGAAATTGCGCAGACAGTTAGACGGAGTTGGCTAGACAATCATGCGATATCGATGCGTCCTGGCGTTATCTGCTGAGGGTCGAGCACAGTCAACGTGGGCCCGGTCCTCTTTTTTCCCTTGTTGTTATCTGGGACACTGCGCTAAGCGGGAGGCAGAGGAGCAACGAAAACAGAGCCGGGCCCGGACACCGGAACGCGACGGTGTTGTCTCGCTCACTTGGTACTTAAACTCCTCCTCTGCCTTCATCGTGCCCCGTTTGCTATTCCGCACACCTCTCCATCTTGGCCCTGCCTTCCATGTTTCGGATGCTTTGAAGCCTTCGTTTTCAACACATTTGCAAGCACGTCGGCCATCTGTCTCACTCTGACACCATCTTCGCCGAAGCAGCTCTCCCATCTCAAACTTTACTGGCGCGCTGGCACGGACTGTACAGCTCGTTCTTTTGATCAGCCCCCTTTTGGACTCAAGAGCATCTCCTGTGCTTTGATTGCATCCCCATTATAACAAGCTAGCAAGCACAGGCACAACATGCCATTTTCATCCCCCCTAGCGCGTGAGGCGAGCACTGCTGCCTCTACGCAGTCCAGCTCAAGTGCCTCTGCAGCCCAGCCAGCTGTTGTCACCCCTACTCAAGGGCATGAAGACCACCTGGTATCCGCTCTGCACGCCGCCTTTCACTCTTTGTCTCTCTCGTCCCAGCCGGCTGCTTCGTCTTCCACACCCTTCGTAGCACCGGAGGACATGCCCTCGCAGTCTTCCTTAGGGAAGGACAAAGAAAAGTCCCACATGAGCTTGGACATCCAAGTTGCCACCGATCAGTTGCACCTGAAAGGCACCGGCGTCGATGTCGAGGCCGCTTTGTTGACGGGAAACGTTGTACTGTCGCTCACGGAGGCGACGTCGATCAGGCAGATTACGCTTGTATTCAGAGGAAAGGCTCGGGTTCCGCCTAATCCAAACGATCCGTGCGTTCATGTCCTCTAATTTTTGAGGTCTGCTGACGGATTGCGTCTAGTCATGTACTAAACTACTCGCCGAGTCAATACATAGTCTGCAATCACGAATGGACGTTTCTCGAGGGTGAAAAGAAGCACAGCCATACACTCAAAGCTGGCCGGCATCTCTTTCCCTTCGAACTTCGTTTGGGAGGCTCGCTGCCCTCGAGTATCACGACCCCTGTCAACGGAGGAGCGTCAGTGTCCTACAAGCTACGGGCTGTGGCAGTCCGGCCTGGTCTATCTACGAACCTTTCAGCTTCAATACCGGTAACAGTCCTCCGGACATTCGCGCCAGAATCTCTCGAGTACCAGCAAACGCTTGAAATCGAAAACACCTGGCCGGACAAGCTCATGTACTCACTCATGATCCCGCACAAGGCATGGGCCGCGGGTGACGAGCTCACATCCTTAGTCAAGTTCGTACCCCTCGCTAAAGGCGCGCGCGTCCTCACGGTGACGACTCATCTGTGTGAAACGACGAAGACGCTGACGAAGGGCGGACATCTTGAGCGCACGCGGAACGTCTTGACGAGGAAGCACGAGATCGTACACGGCCGGGCGGTCAGCTGCGATGACCACAGCCAGCGCAGACGGTTGCAGCACATGCTCCAGAACTCGCTCGCCGGAGAAGGTTACAACGTAGGAAGACATCACCTGTTTGCAAGCACGCAGACCGCATCCAGCTCACAAGTGCCCTCCGGATCATCGTCACCCGGCTACTTCATGTCTGGCACGTCCACGCCGATAGTTGAGGGATCTGGGCTAGCGCTGACTCGGCCCGGAAGCCACGACTCGACCTCGTCTAATGCATCCAGCTCCTCGTCATCTGGAGAGGAGCACCACAACCAGCAAGGACCTGGCGATGTGTCGTTGGCGGAGGCGGATGATACTGATGGCGAGAACAGCGAGATTTCCACGTCTATTTCCATCATGCTACCCACCACTCTCACGCCCTCACACTCACTGGACCCCATCATCGTCTCCTATCGTATCCGGTGGTCCATCCTCATCGGAAACTTTGACGGGCACACATCGGAGTTGAGGTGCTCGTTGCCTGTCCACATTCTTGATAACTCGTTATTGGAGGAGGCGCGTCAGGCTACGAGCGCGACACGGCGTTTGCTGTTCGGCGGAGAGGACGCGGAGAGGGATGCACAGGAAGAGGATGCGCAGCTGCCGAGCTATTCCAGCCATGTCAGGGATCGAGTGGCTATGGTGGATGTCGTGATGCCCCCAGAGGCGCAGGTGTATCGGCCGTACGCCCATGATGCGTATGATTCGGGGACGAATACACCCATGGAGTATGGACTGAGCGAGTTTCCTGGTTTCACGCACGGCCTCCCTACAAATCCTCTATCACTCTCGCACTCGCACAATTCTTCTCCAGAGGGTCCGACACCACCGTTCTCAATCACGCCGCCTCGCCACACCGGGGACCTCGAGATGACGCCTCCATCGGAGGCATCGGCGGCTGACACCAGCAGACCGAATAGCAGACACGACGCCGAGCCGAGCTCTGGCGGCCGACTGTGGAATCGCGCAGGCCGGAGCAGGGCCGCGAGTCGGGCGAACAGTCGCGTACCCTCGCGTGCTGCGAGTCCGGAGCGGATGGACGGTTCTCATGCGCAGCAGGGCTTGGAACCGACAGTCTCTCGACCGGACGAGATACACGTGCACTCAAATAATCCGGCGATGCGCCAGCAGCACGGTGTGTTTAGCGCGATGATGAAGCCGCTCACGGGCTTGGCGTCCCACTGGTCGAGCTCGTCGCACCCGCATTCGCATTCACATTCACATGCTGCCTCGACGCACGCGCACAGCAGGTCCATTGCGAATGGAGAAGTAGCGCATCGGTCAATGACTCTCCCTTCTGTGTCTCCTTCCTCGCTCGCAATGACTTCCGCCGAAGGCGCACCTGAGTACGCGCCGTCGATAGCCTCCTCCTACAACTCCTCAGAAGCCGCCCGCAACTCGTATTCCGCTGTGCCGGATTACTTCACAGCGTCGCACAATGCGTCGGGTCTGCCCCCTCTCGAGACTCTGCGCGATCTACCGACGTACGATGACTCCGAGGCGCAGGCGATAAACGCGTCGCAGCGCTCTTTCAGCGACACGGACTTGATGTCGCATTTTGCGAGGAGTCGAGGAGTTTCTTCGACGCTTTCTCCTCTCACGCAAAGAGCTAGGTAGCGACGGGCTCAGCGACTCCATATGGCGGGCCTTATCTCATCCATCTTCCAGTTTCTCATATTTTCTTCATAGTTATTGCACCATATTATTCATCACAGACCACCCCAACTCCACATTATCATATCTAACTCTATGATTGCTTGCTAGTTTATACTGTACATGGACTAACTGTCGGTTTATTTGCATTCAGGTTGGCTTTAGTCTGTTACTATCATTCATTCGTTGGCAGTCCATCATTCTCGCATCATAGAAGCATGAAATAACTGATGTGTATATTAGTAGTAGATCAAATGAGATTAAATCTTAGAGAAGACTGTGTTATTATCTGTTACGCTCTAATCTTGGAGATAATTAGCAGGATATGTCGGTTGAGTGCACTCTACTGAACGAAAGACTTAGGCTCCCTCGGGTCGCGACAATCGAAACGCGCTACGTTAGCTGTGACATACGACTCGGTGCGCTGTGACGAAACGCGCCTGTGACTGCCTGGCCCGGGAAGTCAGCTCCGAGTCGGCGGTACCGAAGAACTTGAACAGCGACCAACATCCTCTTTAGATGCGAATCGATATTGCAAAGCAAATGAGATGCATAGCTGCTAATCTATAAAAATTCTGCTGCGTCACTTTTCTGGACGACATCTAAAGGCTGGTATGCAACTACAGATACTTCAAGACATAGAGAACATCTGGCGGCTTGGGAAGCGATCACCTGTGGGGGGTTCAGTCACAGTCCACCAGAAACAAGAGAATGTGCCGAGTTCTTACTTTCTGTAGTCTCGATGAAAGCCAGACGCTCGGAAGAGGTGTTAACCCACCCACCGCCCACCATCCACCGACCCTTAATTTGTCCTCTGAGGAACGGCTCACGTCCAACTAGATCACGACAGTCAGCCCGCAGAAGAACATAGGAGGTCGTGGATAGCTCACCAGAAGAGCGATAACCGCGCAAACTACCCGAGCTGGACAGTGGGACCACCCGCGACGCTTGCTGTCCCAGAAAAGGAGGGCTCAGCTGCTTACCACCGTCGACTCCACCCACTACCCACTGTCCAGCTCAAACAAGCACCTGCAGATAGCTTTCCTGCAGAGCCTGTTAGGGTTTCAGAAACGGATCGTCAAACCGAAAGCGAGGAGAAAGGCGCTTACTTTTCCGGACATAGAGAAGGCAAGAAGCTCGGAAGAGGCGATAACCCACCCACCACCCACCGTCCCCCGACCTTTCGTGAAGAGGCGCCTGCCTAGATCGCGAAGTGTCAGCCCACAGAACCGACTATGCTGGCTGGCAACTTACCTTGGGAGGCGGCAGCCGTGCAATACTACCTGAGCTGGACGGCGGGACCACCCGCGATGCAGTCAGACTGCATCGACTCCACCCACTACCCACTGCCCGGCTCAGGCAACCGTCTGGGAAGACCTGCGAACCTCTGTACCGTGCTGCCAGTGCGCCCCGGCGCCGTCACACTGCGTGAGAGAAGAGGCTGTCAGCTACTGCAGCTAGTTGCGCGGAAGACGGAGGAGGATGCTCACCAGAGGTTGAACACAGGCCACCCGACAGGGGAGCTGGCTGGTGCTCCTGTGAACGCAATGAGCTACTGAGGAGTGCTGACGGACGAGAGGAGAAACGTACCGGAAACGGAGCACATACTCGCAGCCAGTCCCTGACCTTACACTGTCCACTCAAGCCCCCCTTGCGCCAGGGGGCGAGCGTCGACCAGACGAGACTCGAAAGCACACCGCGGGATCTCATGGTGGAAGTGAGAGGTGAAGAGCAGGAGACGCTCTGACCCCTGTCTTTTATGTGTTCTGGAGGAGGCTGACATTGCTGTGCAGAATATTTAAGCTCTGAGTACAACAAGGATGCGTAGGAGTCGCGTGAAGATCTCGTTATTTCTGGACCAGATTCCAATGCCAGCCTCTGTTTTCCCTGTTGCTTGATTACAGATTGGGAGCGGCTGGCATACACTGAGTCATTGGACAAGGAAGATGGGTCTACTCAATGGCTTCTTTGCTCATGCGAAGAGCAGTGACCAGAGTTTTGCGGAACCCTTCATTCGTGCTTGGAGGCCAGGTCTACGCTGCTCCCCCTCCCCGCAGTAGCTTTCAGACGTCGGCCTTTAGATATGGATCGAAACGTGCATACTACACCTCACGAAAACTTCCATCAGTGCTAGATTCATTATCCGTAGAATCAGCTTTCAGCCTCTTGTACACCTCTGCCCCATTTTTCAAGACGAATGTTCCCTGGATCAACATACGAGTGAAGCTACTGAAAGTTCGCAATGGCAAACCTTACTTTCGACTTTCGACTCATGACTCCTTTCTCTGATGTGCTCAGTCTTTCCGGACGTACTTACATCAGCTAAGAGCGTTGCTATACGAAGGTGATTAGATCAACTGCCTCGTACGGTGATCGACTTGCTCGGGATCTCCAATTACTTTGCGCCAACTACTGTGGAAGGTGTGCGGTGGACTGCTGCGGCCCGCCATTGCCTGATACGAAACCTTCAAGATCGGACAATTGCCAGTGGTACTTTCGTCTAGTCTGAACAGGCTTCTTCCGGTGCATGATTCGAGACTGAAGGAGTGCGGCGGCAAAGCCGTCATATTCAATATGGATTAATCCGATGGGGACGATAATTCTGGTTCTTCCTCCTGAACTTCTGCGAAGAGACACCTTCGAGGCGCTAGAAGCCGTTGCTGCTAACCAACCAGTAAAGGACTCTACCAAGCATCGATTTACAACTTGTTATATATTCCTGGTATTCCCGGAGTACTGACATAAAATAGTACAGGTCGGATTACAATTCACATCTTTTATTCGCGAAAAAACATTTACGATAGTTTAGCGGCCGCGGCGGCTTCCTTCGCGCGTTGCTCTTTCGCCGCCTTGGATTCTGCCTCTGTGAGTAACACAAAGTCATGCTTGAGGAGCTTGAATGTGTCGCCCTGCGCGAAACCTTTGGCGCGTGCCTCTGGCTCCGATGTGACTGTCTCGAGTTGCTGATTTGTTTTGGACAGTAAGAATGAGTATAATCAGGAGAATTACGATTGGCGAGATCTAACGTACCACAACCAGACTCTTCTTCACGCCGAACACGGCGTCGCTCGTGATGTAGTCGTCCCCGTCCGGATAGAGAGCAGTGGTGAGCTTGTTGTAACCATTCTTTTCGAACATCATGTGCAGGTGGTTCGGGCGCATGTTATGGCGTCCGAGCTTGCCCAGGAGTTCTCCGACGGGGCCCTACGCCATATTCATCAGACTTGATTAATTATTTGGTAGACATGAACAAAGTAAAGAATACACACATCACCGGGGATGGGGTAAGCAACGGGGACGACTGCGCGGTACGCGAATCGGCCGTCCTTGCCTGTCCGGAGGCGTCCACGGCAGTCTGGATGCGCTCGGTCCTTGTATTGCGTGTCATAGAATCCGTTTCTGTCCGGAAGTAGAGGCGTAGCAGTGAGGTCAGCGGAATAATTGAGATCGGATTGCAGACTGCCACATACTCGTCCGTCTCCCAAGTTTCTACAACCACGTCCGAGAGTGGCGACCCATGCGTATCGAGGACGCGACCTTCGACCCACATGTATTGCCCCTTTCCTTCCGAGGCGATGGATTCACCAATGTTAACTATCGAAAGGATCCATTGAGTTTCGAATTCTATGATACTTCACGTATCTAATAATATCGGTAACTCACTGTCCGCGGCATCCTCAGTAAAGAAAGGCCCAAGCACGCTGCTCTCGGTTGCATTGCCAGATGGCGGATTGTTCAGCGAGTCAACGAGTGCAGATACACCGAGCACATCGGAGAGGAGGATGAATTCCTGCCGGATGGGTGTGCAGGTCTGTCCGACGCGCGTAAGGAACAAGATCGTCGTCATCCATTCCTCGGTTGACAGACTATATAAGGGTATATATACATGAGCACGACGTCGAAGTGTACCGGAAAGCTAGGTCGCACCTTGTCTCGTTAACGAAGCCGTGCAAGTGCTTGATGAGACTGTCCATGAGGAACTTTAGGCGCCTGCAGTAAGATCCGTTAGAGGGGTCATCTGTATGTATGCTTTTCATTAAAACTAACGGTGTTGTTGCTAGACTGTTAAGTAAATGCATGTTTGCTGTAATGATCTCCGGCCTGTCTGGCAGCTGCATAGAGGGTAGTCATGAGCCACAGACGCGATGCATTGCAGATATGCTTACCGGTAGCTGGAACGGCGGTGGAGAAATGCCATTGCTCACAGCCTTTGTGACATTGCTATCATCAACCATTATCAACAGAAATGCAACTAGTTCTTAAGAAAATCTGAGATAGCTGGGGTAGGTCGCAGATGGAGAGAAAGAGGTGAAGCCGGGGATATCCAATGAAATGCACTTGGTTTTGTAGCTCCGGATAGCATCGCACTGGAGAAGAACGGTTTTCCCGGTAAGTAAACGGAGTGAACACAAACGGAAATCTGCCACCCACCTGACCCCCTTGACTGCCCTTCATGACATATATTCAGCGGTCTCGGTTGCGCAAGATAGACTCGATAACTCATCGTCGAGACCGACATCGGAGTAGACAGGAGCTTGAGCAAGCACAACAGGAAGAGCACTTCGCACGGAGACCCACGATCTACCCGGTCGTCGGTGTCACACTTAGATCGCTTTGATACACGTTTAAGCAATACAGTCCGCATAAATAGCGTGGCAATAGTACTTCATATGAATACTGCTCAATGAATGTATTCGTGTACCACCGAATGTCTTTATCCCCAGCCCGGACGGATGATCCTGCAGAACCAATAAACTTGCCTTTTTGAGCTAAACGCGTTGCCTGAGGGCGCGACGTCGGCCGTTCCGAAAGCTGCACAACTTACAACTTGCTCGCCATGACATACACCTCAACATTCTCAACCCCAGCCTCAACATCTCTCTTTCGACGCCTGGCATGGGAGGGAACCGTACCACTAGAAATCCATGTGGACCCGATGGAATTACCTGCGAATAGCGACCGCGGGCTCGAGTGCTACTACGTCCAAGCTCCACGCGTAACCTACATTCCGCTGCTCGTGCCCGAGATAAAGCGCTTTTTGACGGACATTGTGTTTGATGGTGCAGCGGCGAAGGCAATAAGGGAAGAGGAGTGGTGGCTTGAGACGGAAGACAGGATACTCATGAAATGGTGCGAAGCGTGCTGGACAGCTCATGGTTTCCTGACTAACTCTTATTAAAGGCATTGGTCAATAGGTCTCCTGTATGACTTCCATACAATCACATCATCAGTGAAGAAGAGACCAAACCCAGATGCACCAATGACACCTTTGAAGCTAATCCTTCACCTTGCTGCTCCGCCCACAGATAGGCTGCTTCTTTCACCAAGCATAGAAGCGTGCAAACAGGCATTCATGGGCCAACTGAAGGAAGCCGACTTCCTTCGCTGGGGCAACACAAAACGCATGACTGCACTACGAGGGGCAGAACAGGACGGAATGTGGGAAGGGATTAAAGAACGTGAGCACATTCATCAGCTTGCTATTCTTTGAGCCTTCTGACATCCTATATACTTTTCTACATTGGCCATTAAGATAACTTTGACGAATATTGGCGAATCGCATCGAGAGTAGTCCCTACAACCACACCCGCCCACCCCAATTCTCCTCCACCGACGTCCGTTTCAGTACACGCAAGACCACCATCGGCAGACCCTGGAGGCGCCCCAGACAGAGACGGCGCTTACAACGTCCGGAGTGTTCCAATCCGAATCTACCTCGCAGACGGACCGGTGATGCAAGACCTCGCACCTCCTGTGGCTGAAAATGGTCCGTCTGAACAAATCCTGAACGTAACTTGACAAAACCTAATTGCCATGCTCTGTCGCAACAGGAACGAATAACACCCTTCAAAAATTCCTCACAGATCACCTTCCCCTCTTATTTCCTCCACAGAAACGGCCGTTGGCATTCGCGATTGTACAGGGAGTACACTGTCCTTTAGAAGCTGAAGTTGCGTGGTTAGGAGCTTGCATGCCTGGCGCAGATGGATGGGTGAATGTCATGGTTGGCCTTCTATAGTTTCGGTCTTAGAGAGTAGAAATGCGTTGTAAACTAGGAGTCTCTTTCCTTTATTCCATGTATTAGTGCATTGATCCCCTTCCTATTTGTTCCACACTATTACTAGTATCTTGAGTCTTACAATCTGCCGAAATAACGAATGTTTAAAAACACACTTCACCTCTCAAGCAGCACCTTTCTACTTGCAATAGCTCGGCTTTCTTACATATATGATGGTTTATTAGCGTTATTCTTATTCAAGTTGTGAGACGCCACTGGCAGGCTTAGTAAAAAGAGTGGGACGCAAAAAAAGCGACATCAGTAGGACTTGAACCTACGCTCGGAAACCGAAACAGATAATTTGTATTATTCTAATCTGTCGCCTTAACCACTCGGCCATGATGTCTTAATATTTGGACTTATAATATTAAAATCATAGCCTATAATTAGCTGGTCGCATTTGAAACCATCATAACCTGCCAGTCAGCCAGTTTCCTTTTAGTACAATACGAACTCTCTGGGAACAGGATTGCTTTAAGGCGTATTTTTTAGTTTTGCTTTTAGTCTACTACACGTATATACTTCGCATTACAACTGAACGAGAAAACTCCTAACTATACCCTATAATTTATGTACTAGTATCTAGAATTATTTCCACCCGGGAAGAGAACGTATGTTAACCGTGATATGTGAAAGGAATCACAACATGGGTACAGCCCCCTCGATCTTTGTGAGACGTTCTTACACATAGTAGCTAAATGGTCGTGCCGTTCGCGGTACATCATCTCTCTCTGATTCGTGCGAATGCAGTCCTGGCCAGACTGGGGACGAAGACGCAGCGGTGTAGATCGTTAGAGGAACGGGTGGGGGCGGAGGTATTGGAGGAAGAGGTTTCGGCGAGAAAGTCTCATTATGTAAAGATGCGCTGTTTGACGGCCATTCGAAATTAGCGAGAGAATGCGAAACATGATAAGCGGGGACGGATGGCTGTGGAGAGGTTACACTTTCGGAAGCATCGAGGGAAACACGCTGACTATGAATCGCGAGTGTTGACGTATCCGAAGGGGTATCAGAGTCTCTCCTTATATAAGTGAGCCGAGAGGTGAACTGCGACAATGGCTTCTCCGTGTTCGACGTGTGTTCATCAAAAGTCTTGCAATCCTCATCCGATATCACAGACCCAACCATCGTGGAGGCTAAGCTAGGAGTTCGTTGTATGCCTTGCTTTGCTTCAGATTTGCGCTTGAAGAATGAGAGAATGTCGATGCATGGAACTACCCTACGAGTGGTGACAAAGAGCGTTGCGTTAACCAGACCTACGCATTTTATTTCAGCATCACTAGTTGACGGTGGTCTCGGAATTCCTGCTTACCAGATAGTAAGAATACACAGTCACTAGATACCAAGATCGTTAATAGCTGCGACTCCGTATTAACTATTGTAATACTAAACATCTCGCTTACCTGAAGATCACTGGCCCTAAAGTTACGTCGTGACCGGTCCACTCGGCGAATCTGACGGCTCCTATTGGGAGAATTAAAATAGTGTATACAACCTTCATCGACTCGTTGGTAAGGCAAAATTAGCGAGTGAAGATCAGGCTGGATAACATACCGGGTACAATAGCATGTGCTTTGCAACAGATGTTACATGGGCTTGGGCTTTGGAGGTGCCCTGTCCTGTATGAATGGTCCAAGCATCTGACTTGCTCACGGAACGGAATTGGAATCTCCTGCCTGGGAGAAAGACAACATTTCCACGAAGACGGAGGAAAACCAGGCTGTATAGAATGAAACTCAGAATGGCGGACATATACATCTGATAATATGTCAGTATGCGGTGAATCAGGTGGAGAAGTCTATACTAACAAGCATGTACTCCAACCTAAATGCTACGTGTCAGAAGCTAGAATTCTTATTGAAATGACTTGGACTTACACAATTCTCTCTACGCCGTATCCGTCAGCGATCCAACACCAATAACCCGACAAACCAACTGTTGCGAGATATAATTTAAATACTTTTATCTCACATGACGTGTATCTTTCAATAATACGTACAATATGGACCCTTTTCAGATGTTTGAAGAGCAAGCGGACCAGCGCTGACCACAGAGACAACGAAGCACCAGCCACCGATGAGTGCTATGTACATAACGTAGCGTCTGACTTGGAGGCCAACGAACAACACGTTGAACGTATGTATTGCGATGACCTTGAATGATAGGATGGTGGTTAAAGTGCAGCCTAGTTTGCGGAGAATACTCAATAACTAACCAAAACCCTGAGTTTTTCAAATCAGCATTGGATGAATTCTGGTGTTAGAGACATGGTCATGACATACCATACAGCAGTTCCGACATCCGCTGCTTGTTTTATGGCGCCTACGAAAATGAAGTATTAGTATTGACATACTACATCGCCTGCGCTCGAAAGCAACATACCTTGGACTGTGCAAAACCCACCCAGGTCGACGGACATCTTCCGAACCCACTTCGTGTTCATGATAGATCCTATAGCTGTTCGAGGGTACATATGACCGATTGAGCATATCTCTGTGAGGTGGAGAGGAAGTACTTACCTTGCAGGAGGTCTGCGATTAATAACGAGACAAAATATGCAGCGACATGTGATCGGACGAAAAATCCTGATTTTGTTCGTAGGGCTTTCACAGCAGAATACTACAGAAAGGTTGAGGGCTGGTCCGTTGTGTTAAATTGTAACACGTACTGTCATGATAAGCAGTAGAGTGACAACTGCAACCAAAGAAAGTACGGAAATGACAATTAAGACCTACGTTGCTTGATGAGGCGAGAGTTGTTAGAGTATCTTTATCTTAAACACTCACTTCAACGCCATGTGTCTGTCGAGCCAAAAGGAACATAGCAGACGCAGACGCTGCATCTTGTTGAGATTGAGAGTCGACCACAGTCCCATTGGATCCCATTTGACATGTATTTTGAGGAGAATCAAGTGAGATGCAAGACACTAGTCGTAAGATGGCAGGCCCGGCCTACGCTCAAAAAATAGATTAAGCCAGTATTGATCCACAATAACGAGAAAAGAGTGAAGTTTCCAGAAAGTAAATAACAACACAGTAAAAGAAATCAAAGAAGAGAAAACAAAGCGAAAGGGAGGTGGAAGAGGCGTCTTCGAATTTCAGCCCGCGAGCGACTTTATCTCAGACACTTGATCATGATAGCTGCGAATAGAAGACATCAGCGCCAATCTGGCCATTAAGAAAGTACTTGATGAATTTGACAGCGGCTGTTGGGAGTGCCTCTCGCAACATGGCACAAAGCAACGATCATGATATCGAAGGCCACCACTGGCCGACCAAACTTAACCTCCGAGTCTGGGGTTAATTCCCACGACCGCACTCATCCAAAGAGTCGTGTTACATGGGAATCTTCAGTACTTATAAGCTTAACAATTATCTGTTTCATTGCAAAAGTGAACTTAGAGCAGAAATGAGATTTAATCCGTGCGCTGCACTTAGCTCGTTTCTCATCATCAATATTCCCCCCGCTGGACTGCACATATGACTACAGATATATTGCATATAATAAGTTACAAAACACATAAACAAGATGTATATACAGTTAAATAGTCTATAATACAACGCTCGGTCGAGTGGAAGAACATGAAGGCGTTCTCTTTGCAAAGTTCCTATCTCCTGGACAATAAATCAAGAATAAGTAAGGTCTCGCTAACCAATATCACGCCCGTTGAACACGGTGGGAGCTCAAGAAATGAAGATTTAGTCAGCAAGCATTTAGTATGAAGCAGATTCGTCGACGAGGTGGGTGCTCCATGAATGGCGATTGAATGATGGAGATGCATGAATGGTCTGATCGCCCTGGCCCTCATAGTGTAAAGGTGGCAGACAATTGCCCCCTGCCATGATGGGAAAGTAATCGCTCCCTTGGCCTACTGAAGATGGACTATCATCTGAGTATGGCGCCATGAAATTTGTAAGATCGTCGTAAGTCGAGTATCCACCAGCAAGGGAGATTGGGGGGAGCACTGTGGTCGGCGTAGGATCAGAAGATGGACGTTGGAAACTGTCTTGATGATGAAGTCGGTGGTCGGTAACGGCGTTCATCATGCCCGGGAAGTTGAAGAGAAGAGGAGATGGCTCCCGTGAGACCTCGCTATCCGAGTATGTCAATCCGATCTCTTGATGCTCTTCCGTAGCATCGACATGTAGGTAAGGGACTTGGCAGTAGCGCTCTACACCACGAAGATCTTGATATTAAGCAACCATGAATATCAGCAGATTTGACAAATGATAAGGTTGATTACCTAGAGCTGAAGGAATTGCTATTGGGCTTTGCTCTATTGGGCAAATATAGGTCCAGACGGTGCCACACTCCACATTCATGCGCATGTTGCTAACATTTCCCCAGAACCTATTCAAAAGTAAATGTCTGATAGAGCTCAAATATACTATCGAACTTACTCTCCAAGGCGTCCTAACATATTGTTGCAAACCCCTAGATTCACTTCTGAGAGGCGGCCTCGATTAGAGAGCGATAGTTGTTCCCGCGACGTCACCGCCTCTCGTTCGTACCTGCTGTCCAATGCAAAGGTACGAGCCGCAATCGCCATAGGGAAATCAAGGAACGGCGTGCTTATGATTTCCTTGTCTTCAAGCTGATCGAGCATCACGAGAATGTCCAAGATTGATCGAGCCGACTACACCGCAAATGGTTAGCTTGAGGAGATGCAACGGCGACCACGGGAATATTATGCTTACGGTTAGAGAGACCTCGGGGATCTGTGAGGAGTTTGAAATAGGACGGAAAAGGTAAGGACAGTGGCTCATAGCAATAAGGGAATTGAGAATCAAATGAAGGAATACGTAAACAAGTTCCTGGTGGTCTTGGAATGATCGACGAAGATTAACAGCAGTGAATTCAAGGTTGGAAGGGAGGCTGTCTCGTATAATAAGTAGGCGAGAACACACATCCCTTTAAAAAGAAATGTTAATGTGCGAACCGTCCGATAGCCTGAGGATGGGGGTACTTACTGTAACTCGACTCCAAATCTCGGTTGTGCAGCTATGTCAAAGGAAATTGTCGTAGCTTGGAGTAAACTGTCACGAATAGATAGCAATTCGTGCAGTATAAGGTAAGGTTGCATCGGAGACGTAGATAGTGGCCCAGACATTCCAAATGATGGAAGCGGCAAAAGAGTTGTGCAGTTCTGAAGATTCGCGTTAGGGGGGTTTCCGGTCACTATTTCCAGCAAAAAAATTAGATTACTCCAATCTTTAAAATGGTAACTAAGAAACTGTGACTGACCCCATGAAGAGATTATGTCCAAGAAAACGACGCTCCACCACGTTTCACGGAGACAAAGCCTCTCGTACTCAGTGGGTACTGATTGCACCGTTTCCTCGTATCCAAGTAGCAAATCAGAAGCCATTTGCACAGCCAACTAGAGAAATCAGATTAAAATCTCTCTTGAGAAGAGGATCCGTATTACTCACGGCACTGTAGATGTTGAGGCCATTTTCGCGACCCCCACCGTATTCGGCCCAGGATAGTAGGATAAGAGAATGTAATGTCTCGAAAGACGGCGTATGAACAGCAGCGACAATCGAATCCTTCGATGTTTGGTAAGTATCCCGTCAGAGGTTTTGATAGTCAGAAAAGTCCTACTTTGGCCATTCCGAGAAAGGGGAAACCTTGGATTCCGGGGTTCCCAGATACTGTGGTCTCTTGAGTAGGATTGGAGTCAAATCTATTGTTTCCTTTGATTAATCTGCTACTTCTCATAAAGTTGTGAAACCAACCTCAGAGCCAAAGCTGCAATGCAACTGCCAAATGTCGCCGACAGCGATTGCTGAGCGATGGCATGTCGGAGTGAGTCCCTGTTAAGGAACAGGAACCTAAGCTGCAGATTATCGAAGAAGGCATCCAGATTGTCATCCAAATACTTCCGGGAAGGAAATCCGGGCCGAGTTGGGTCGAAATATGCAGACAGATCGGTTGTGGGGCTATCGAGCGCAAGGTCTCGAAAGTTAGCAAGGGGAGAAATGCCCAACGAGAGTGCGGGGGAAGAATAGTTAGAGATTCGGCCATCGAATGAAACCGTGCTGCCAGTTACACCAGTGAAACGCCTGTACAGGAAACTTAGCCTCGGGGGACTTTCGGAAGGAGAAAGACATGTGGCGAGACGTACCGATGAGTCGGCCTCCTCAAACGAACAGGACCGATTTCGCTACCGGGACTTCCAGTGCGATGCGCCACGGAATCACCAGTCAACGAAGCTGGTAACCGGGGTAAAGCTGGAGGTAAAGATGATGATCGTGCTGCGCTCTGCGTATGGCACTGGGCAAAACTAGGGAGTGTGGCGCGTCGCCCCGCATAGCCTGGCGACTCAGTAAAGGAGCGGGAGTCCTCGCTGTCAGAGGGATTGAAATTCGAGCTAGATGCAGAGACGCTGCCCGAACGCTGGGCGTGGTAACGTTCGCGGTCGCGGAAGCGGCACGGGCTCTTTGATATCCTGCAAGCTTCACACTTGGCGGAGTCCGATGACTGGTGACACTTGATCTTCTTGGCCCGACTGCATCAGAGCACGGAAGACATCAGCATGGGAGAACCCGGAGGTTGAGGAAAAGATATTGAGGTGAGGGGGGTAATGACTTACCATGTATCGCAAGCAGTGACGAGACGTGAACGCTTCTTCTGTCTGCTATTAGCTGCTTGGGGGTCTTCCAAAATAAAACGAATGCCGTCCATAGAGAGCGTGTAGTAGAGGGGGGAGGCTTAATGGTCGTAAATGACGGCGGAGTGCTTATAATACTGGATCACCGCACAGTGCCAAATATAAAGGACAGCTTCGTTCATCACCAGTAGTTGATTAGGCTAAGCGTCCGGGGGAGTCAACCGATTGCTATCTAGATCTCTAAGTTTGTCGCTGTTTTTCTCAGCTTTTTCCCAAGTGCGGGCCCGATTGTTTAGATCTCTGGGCTGGAAATGAGATGAAACAGGTCTGCCCAGAGGTCGCCACGGATGCCGGCGAGTCAGGCTCTACCGCGAATCCACACCAAAGACCGACACCTCTTGATTTCACGTACTCCCCAGCAACCGGAGTACTCAAAGCAGCTAAGCTGCAGGACTGTTAAGAAGGAATGCAGAGGTCTCTCCCGACATATCGTTCGTTTTTTAGCTGAAGAAAGAACATCACCGAGCGTTCCGATGTGCCTTTGCCGTCTGCCTTCCCGGATCTTTTTCACTACGAGCTCAGTCCACGGCCCAGAGAGCCAATTTCCAACTGTATATTGTAATTGCCAGAGCACCGTCTGTCGGCCTGTCCATCAGATATGTAGCGTTTGATCGTAGGGCGAAGGGCGGAAAAACCCAGAGGATGGTGAGTACGAGAGAAGGTGGCCTGAATTCGGTGAATCAACTAGGGTTGCGATGATGGGTGGCTATTCCAAACACGTTGGCTCAATTGTTCTCAACGTTCGCGGTCGGACTCGGCGCGGCATCATGATTGCTGTCGGGCAAGAGGTGCAGTGAAATAAATACTTTTCAAAGTTTGCTTCCGTCCGACGTACACCATCGCGAGTTTTCGCACAGTTATGTAATAATTTACCGTAGTCCAGTTCCTCGAAAGATAAGTATGCAAGTGAAGTAAACACGCAAGGAACAAGTCAGAAAGTTAGTCTAGTTCGTGACGAGGAATGTAAGCTATTCTATGAGAAATGTGTCCGTTCCATGCCCGAGGCGGGGCCCGCTCTGCTGTATTGTGTTGGCAACGGCACAAATTCGACTTTCCGAGTCGACGAAGAGATCGGAGTGTCTCCACGCTCACGCTCATCCCCCTTGCCTACACCGTCATTTTCCACATCAAACAAGACTTGGGCACGGCCGTTCCCGTTCGCAATGGGCGGTCCCTTGTACTGCGTAAAGTATCAAAATCAGTATATCAGATGATGAAGGCATGATGTAAGAATAATAACAGCAGAAAATAGAGACTGCGCAATCCCTCCGATGAACACATGCTTCGCTGAGAAGTCAACTGATTAAACGATTTGTTTGTGTTCTCGGCGGCGACACCGAAGTCTCCCAACGGTCAAGAGGGGATAAATGGAGGGTCGGAACACGTTTAGTGGTGACTGCTCCGGACATACAGACGTATTGCTTTGATGTCGCGTCACAAAGCGCAGACATTCCTCCTTTTGTCCAGCCTGGCTGATGGCGTTTTCCGACTTTACAAGTCTCTCGCCACGTTCCACGACGTCCGGCCCTCTTGAAAAAAAGAAATCTTGATAACTTACCCGCTCGTACGCGTCGCGATCATCTCCGGGCGTTCCGGGTACCGTGAGAGGATCTCTTTCCTCGAGCTCGAGGGACGGCCCCAGTACAGCATAGTCTCTTGGAAGTTGTGATGAGTCGCCGTCAGGCACGAATTGGGAGTCCACCGATTTGCGGTACTTGTGATAAGTAAACAATGCGATGCCTTTAACGATAGTCGATAGTTGAACAACATTAGTCGCATTAAATTGAGAACTGACCAAACAAGATGCTTACCACAGACAGTTACGCCAACACCAACAATGTTGAGTGGCGTAAGCTCATCCCCGAAGAGCCACGCTGAAACGGAGATCTGAGTGACCTCTTTAGCGATACCAGCTATGGACATGGGAACAACGCCAGCACGTTGTATGATACTAGTTTGAAGCAATTCAACCACACGAACTTTTCTACGATTCATATGATTTTGGGCCAGGACTCACTAATATTCCGTCAAGACCATGCAAAAGGCCATGGTGCCAGGTATGGCAAGATAGACAGTCGTGCTTAGAATGTGCTGGCTGGTATCAAAGAATCTGCTTGCGAAGATAGACGACCAGTCTTCTAAGAACAAACTGATTGTGCATAAGGTGACGCCCATAACCGGCGCCAGCCAGAATATCGTAGCAGCGGGGTTATTCATACCCATCTTATCATTTTTCAACAAAAGATGCGTCAAGCTCCACCGTAAACCGCCCAGCGCGCTTGCAGTGGTGACAAGTATAAATCCGGATAGCATGAATTTTGTCTCGGCCGCGACCATCATAAGGACACCAATAAATATGAGTAGGATGACGCCCACGAGCCGAAGAGAGAATTTCTCCAATTTAAAGAAGAAGGCAAACGTCAGCACGAAGATCAGAGATGATGATTTGCACATAGCTAATAGATGCGTTAAAAGGCCGAACGAGAGAAGATATAAATTGAAACGCACTGTAGAAGGATAGGGTGATGAGCTTCAATGAGAGATTTGATAGTCCAATGTCTAGGCCGGTCGCAACTGCTGTAGGAACGGCCTTTCCACTGTAAATCTCAGAGTCAATGGAGACGACTGGATTTAAGCCGCGTATACTGACCAGTAGTCCCTCTTGTTGGGATTGTGCAAAGGTTTAAACTTTGAAGGCCATGCATATCGCACTGCTGCAGCGAACGCAAATTGGGCGAAGAAATGAAAAGTTGTCACGAACAAGGGCCATGTAAAGCCGTAGCGGTCTGGCGAGAACATCCACTTGTTGTATACAGATAGCACGATAGCAATGATGAACCTTCTCGCCTAGGATTAAGATCCATTACTACAAAATTAAGGACCACAGCTCACCATAACGATATGAAAGCCATGTTTATTCCTGCGTTCCACCACCAGATCCGCTTGCGTTCTTCCTTCGACATAACTGACACGACTTCCTCATCTTCGAAGGCTGATTCTTCAACATCATTCTCGTCCCGGTAATGCCTGACATCTGCTTCTGAAGGCAGTCGACCGTAGTCGATAGATGTAGACATTGATTCAGAATCCTCGGTTCGCGTGAAGCAAAGTTTGATGTCGCCAACTACCAACACATTCCCAGATCATTGACTGTAGCTTCCTCTCCAGCAATTCGTCAGATTTCCGCTTCAATCGAGACGGAAAGGAATAATGGGGGTTGCGGTTCTTGACAAGCAAGAGGCGACCACCGTGCCATAATTTCCCAAATGGGCCATGCGAGCTAAAAATAGAAGGTACAACGAAAAAAGCCTCAGACAACTTCCTTCCACTTTCTTTCACCACTTATTCCTCGGAGTTTATTCATCGAAAATGTGCTAGCAAAGCCGTCTCCGCACCGCAAACTCATTGGCATCCTACCCTGGACACGCTAGCTTTGCCAAGCAAAATGTTTATTCATCTGAACCCCTCATAATGGCCGGTCACTTCGCCACAATCATGTTGGTGAAACTGTATAGCAACTAAGGATACTCTCTCAGCTGTGTACAACCTAAATCTGTGTCCTAGAGTTTGACTTCTCATAATTCATTCGCAGACTTTCCCGAGTGAGCGAGCTTGAAAGTGAGTGAGGGTGTAGTAATGTGATGTATTTCAACCTGGCTTACTCGACATCTGTTTTTACCGTTATTTCATATTGCAGTGTTCTTTGCCATCGTGATGATCATGATCTGGCCCTCAGAAGACGTTCTTTACTCTGAGCGGTCGTCTATCGGACTCGCGATGCCTTCGCACGAGAGTCGCTTGGAAGCAGTCAAAGATTGGCGCAGCTTTGTCCTTCCCTATCAACCCTGCACCAGTATCAATATTCATTTCCTTAAACGCTTTCAAGGTTGACAGTTCGTCCGGTCTGGCTAGGCTCCTCAAAACAAAGGCTCCATCGAGCTTGGCGCTCACTTCTATGACTTGGGCGTAGTGTATTTCCTCTTCTCGATTTCAAGCTACACTTGTGTCGGTCATCTACGGCGATGACCAGAGGCCGCAGATAGGCACAAATATATCGCGATGTGCCGCTCCATTCTTTGCATCCATTTTGAACATGAATGTGGCGATCATTCGACATAATATACCGTTCCTTACTTAGCAGCTACATAGTGGGAATAGGGTCGGTTTGTTTGTTGTGATCGGACGGAGAATTCAATATAGATGAGTAATATCTTCGGTTGGCATCCCTTAACTCTGAAAATGCGTTGCATGCGTACAAGTTTATCTCCGTCTGTAGGAAAGCACATGCGACAGCGATCTCTTACAGAAACACCATAGAGCACGCGCCGGGTTTGATCGGGCTGCGCAGCACAGCCAAGTTTCTGCGAACAAGAGTGCTATAGTATGCATAAGAGACGAAGCGTCAATGTTCCAGAATCCCGCGGATTCGCACCCTGGTTCCTGAATTCATTCCTATGGAATCCCGTATCGCATCAAACTGGACAGGCGTAACCCTTTGGACTGCAACGCACTCACCACCTCCTGCGAATAGTGGGGACTTACGAAATCCCATGTTCCTCACATATCGCTGTGACTGGGGCTGGATGTATGGATTCCGCAGCAGTCGTTGTCCTACGTCACAGACACGAATTCGAAGCGATACCGACTCGGATGCACTACCTTTACTACCTAGAGCTGGGCCATATGTCGAGCATATCGTCATCATGAGACCGATCCTACTTCAGTGTCGGTTTCGAAATGTGATGGCAATATATCTATGATGGTCCGGGGGTCCTATCATCACACTATCCCGAAGCTTCCATCTAAACTTATCGGAACTAAGATTTTTAGTCAAGTAGTATTGCTGATTTGTAACTACGTGACCGCGGTACCCGTCGGTATGTCAGCCCTTTCAATGTTACTTCTCCGGAAAGTTCGGCCTATCTTTGCTTACATTTGTTGTCTGCCGTGGTTCAAGTTTATCACCCGAGTTATCCTAAAGAAAACTACCATGTGGTTCTGTTTAACAAGCTCAAACTCGTTTAGAGAAATATGATCGGGTTTCTCTGTAAACAACGCCGATGAACCGACATCACAACCTATCGTCTCGACTTTCTGTTGCTTTCCCGTGATGTAGATAGATGCAGCGTTGGTCGTTAGTGCCTAAGGTGCCAAAAGTTGACCACGGGACTTTTTTCTTACATTCCTATCACTTTCAACCCTCATAACGCAAATCGATAACGATGATCGACTCTTTTGGCGCCGAAGGGCAGCGTGGCCATAACGTTAGCTTCCGTCGATCCGCGACTCGGTGTCTTTAATTCCCGCTTTCATATCCGGTAGTTTTTAGAACACCGACTTCTTTTAGAGTTGGTCTTGACGGCCATTTAGGGAGCAACATATGAGTAGAAACTATTAACCATCTTCATAACACTCACAGACCGAACGTCAAACTTTTTTGTCCTTATTTTGTTACTTGAGAGAAGAATTCTGCATTTCTGGTCTGAGTGCAATCAATGAAGCGCCATCATTCGATTTCCGTGAATGGGGAAAGGTATATCGAACAAAAGTGCTTGACCCAATTCAACGTCACGACATAATTTTTTTTTTTCATTTAAAGCGAAAGAAGATAAAATCCGATCTTTGATTGATGATCTGTTCAAGCAAATAGCAGAACAGAATGTAAGTGATTGAGGGAAACTAATGCATCAGTTCTTTTTTCGGGATGAATGTTACCGCCAAAGGATACTCGACACGAAAGGTACAAGCCTGAGCAAGCAAAGATCACATGGAATCTCGGATGATCCGAAGTGTATAGCAATCAAAAATATGCAGTCAAGCTCGCGGAAGAAGTTGAGTACAAGTCAAGCGGAGGGCATAAGGAAGCCATCAGAAGGCGTAGTGACAGCTCTTCTTCGACAAAGATGTCCAAGAGCTTTGTATCGACTAATTAGCCTAAATGATCCCTGATGTCTTCATCAAAAGCTAGGTCACAAGAATAAGCGCAACCGGCCCGCAACGCCGACCCTATTGCTATAGGACTGAGATAATAGATGCTGAAGATATCTGACCGGGAATAAGACAGATACGGAAGACGTTATGAGACGCCAACCGGGAGTATCGCTTTAGTATGACAGACACTGCCTCTCGGGAAAACTGGCCAGATATCTATCTTCAAAGCTGACTATCATAGACAGAGCGCAGTACTGTCCCACATCAGTAACTAGGCGTTAAATGATATCCCTAGCTGCTGCGCGAGAGGTTTCGGCTAGTTCTTTAGGGAGACTACAGAAGACATTAAGTTGCCTTCATGGACTAGAGGCCCGTATGTTCTAGAGGCCTATGGTTGAAGCTAGAGGTTCGATAGTCCCAATTGAAAATCCTGCAGGTTTCCAGTCTGGTGAGACTCTCGTACACTGGCAATTGAGAGTATTCCCAAGCGGAACAGGTAAGAAAGCGATAGCGGATGATAGTCCAGCAGCTGAGTTAACAAGGTGATTTTTAGACAGAGGTGGTTTACCCAACATATTCAAGCAGGTATCGCGCGGTGGAACATAGTTTAGTAGAAGTTGTAAAGATATCAAACAGATTAGGCAACTTACTGTTTAGTCATCAGCTGTACAGTTTTAAATCGTGGCTGAAGTCGGCCCTTGCCGAATAGTCTGCCAAAATCGCGTTCACAGCACTGTTCACGACAACGACGACGAGCAAGTAAAACACGATGGCGGACCAGCTACGATATGTCGGTTCTTTGGCTGGCCACAAGGGATGGGTCACCGCTATTGCAACGTCGTCGGAAAACCCAGACATGATCCTCACTGCCTCTCGCGACAAGACAATCATTGTCTGGCATCTCGCTCGCGAGGACTTCTCCTCCTATGGCGTCCCCAAGAAAATCCTCCATGGCCACAACCACTTCGTATCTGACATCGTAATCTCCTCCGATGGTCAGTTCGCTCTCTCTTCCAGCTGGGATCATACTCTCCGTTTATGGGACTTGAACACCGGCGCAACTACCCGTCGTTTCGTTGGTCACACCAGCGATGTCCTGTCCGTGAGCTTCTCTGCAGACAACAGGCAGATTGTCAGCGGATCTCGCGACCGCACAATCAAATTATGGAACACATTGGGAGAATGTAAATTTGACATTAAGGATGACGGTCACTCTGAGTGGTGCGTATTGTTAAGGTTTAGTTAACTGCTTTATTAACCACAAGATATAGGGTGTCTTGCGTTCGGTTTAGCCCAAATCCTGTCAACCCTGTGATTGTTTCCTGCGGTTGGGATAAGGTGGTGAAGGTTAGTTCTTACTCGAATTGAATCTACTTCTGAAGACTTTTTTGCTTCTTCCGGAATGATGCTATATCTTAATATATTTGCTACTTCAGAGGGCCAAGCCCAATGAGACTACTTTTCCACCAAGATCTCTGACCACTTTATCTCGTTTCATTATGTTATCTTAAGTTGGAATTCTGACGATCTTTTCTGTAGGTGTGGGAACTAAGCAAGTGCAAGCTCCGTACAAACCACTACGGCCACACTGGATATATCAACACTGTTGCTGTATCTCCTGATGGTTCACTTGCTGCATCGGGTGGCAAGGATGGCATCACCATGCTTTGGGACCTTAATGACGGCAAGCATCTTTACAGCCTTGAGGCTGGTGACATTGTCAACGCTCTCGTCTTCTCACCCAACCGCTACTGGTTATGTGCTGCGACCTCGAGCTGCGTGAAAATCTTCGATCTCGAGAGCAAGTACGTTCTTTTCCAATGTTATAGTATTAAATTATTTTTACGATGTGTATTTTCAGGTCGATTGTTGATGAGCTTA
Source organism: Trichaptum abietinum (assembly GCA_910574555.1). Taxonomy (NCBI): domain Eukaryota; kingdom Fungi; phylum Basidiomycota; class Agaricomycetes; order Hymenochaetales; family Trichaptaceae; genus Trichaptum; species Trichaptum abietinum. Next base: position 1,895,995 of record CAJTBE010000005.1, on the reverse strand, counting down.
AACCCGAGGTTGATGCTGGCGCGAAGACTGCCAACCCTGAATGTATTTCCCTCGCCTGGTCTGCTGATGGCCAGACCCTCTTTGCCGGCTTCACTGACGACCTCGTCCGTGTCTGGACTGTCAGTTCGTGATGACACAAAATATCATATGTATGGAAGGTGTACGGGATTAGTCTTACATTACTTTGCTGTGCAATCATATCTTCCTTTTGATACTCAAAGTACTCCTACTTCGAAAGATCTGACCAACGCGAAGCGATTCGGAACACTAATCGAGAGAATCTGGAAAAGGGAAGTAATACGAAAATTTGATGAAGAATGTTCCCGGTCACCTGGGACTTCAGCATATGTTTCAAAATGTAGATCCACAATCACTCCATCAAACATTACCTCTGGGAAACAAGTAAGAAAGCTCGTCATCGACGGACCGACGATCCTTTTTCAAGACTTAGTAGCAGCTTGTGTCCAAGCCCATACTCGACCCGGAACACCCAGGGCTCCGCCTCTTCTTACCATTTCTTCTAGCTGGTCGACCATAGCGCCGGCGAGTCCCGCTCCACTCATATCTACGCGCACGGAAATACCCCGCCGTCGCGACGGGTCGTGTGCGATAGTTATCTGCGCATGTGGCGGTAGAATGGAAGAGGGTACGGACGGATTCATCCCGAAGCCCAGTGATGACATGCCCAGTGATGTTGTATTTGCTTGAATATTTCCGCCGGGGATGGGAAGCGCGATGTTCATTACGATACTCGGGGCAGTCGGTGGCGAAGAATTCGTTGTGAACCCTGGTACATCGCCCAGTGACCCCATGCTTCCGATGCCCGGAATAGCCATATCCAACCCATCCAATCCACTAACAACCCCATCAAAATTTGTGAGGTTATTTGACACTGGTTGGTAGTAAGCTAGGAAGATGTTCACGGGAATACTCTGAGGAGTAAAAGAACCTGGCCGTGAATTGTAAACAACTAGTCGACATAATTTCAGTAGTTCTACTTACCATTAAGCAAGGCTTCAAGCTCTTCTCTAGTGGCGCTATCGCCAAAGTCCTCGTCCACATTTGATGCGTCTTCTCTGGTCCAACTAACAGTCTTGAGTGCTTCATTGATCCAACATTGATCACGAACAATCTACCGAGAAAGATAAGAAAGGGGAAAGCGCATAGCAAGCATAACCTACCTCAAGTATCCCCCATACTTCCTGGAGAGAGCGTACTGGCACTTTTCCCAGGAGGAACCCGGCCTCATTCGGGGAAGTAAGTCGTAATCTTAGAGGCGGATGCATTGACGAAGGTGATTTCTGATAATCATTTGGTCATGAATAACTTATCTAATAGAATGTCGAAGTGTAGGACATACATAGGTTGCGATATAATATTCAGCAGCTGGTTGTGACGGATCAAGCTATCAGAACTCATGGGTTTATTTTACGATTGGCTTGCAAATACTGATCGAAAGCTTACCAGAAGTCCAACCCAGTTACCAGGAAAGGGGGGCATTTGCATGTCGCCTCCCAGCCCACCAAGAGGATCCAGTACTTGTTGTATTTCCCGCATCCGAGTATGAGTGATCACGATGCCTCGGGAGCGACCGCCGTCGGTAAAATCTAGAATCCATACGTCTTTCCCAGATCCAGATCCGCCAGCACCATTCGCACTTTCCGAACCAATGTGCACTGGGATAGGAAAGTTATGATCGAATGTAGCGAGCATTGCTGTGTTTTGTAAACGAAACTTTGGCCGCTCGAGATGGGGTATTTGCTCTGACACATTGTAGCTTGCTGATAGAGTTGAACTTGATTCAAGGTTCAGGGAGGCAACGGTAACACCTGTATCTTTTGCCTCAGGGCGTGAAAGGTAACTTTGCAGTACAGTCATCGGAATGTCTACTTTCCATGGAGATTGAGGTGGATCTTCGGGCGGCGCTGTACTTGCGGTACGTGATAAAGAAAGGTAAGCGGACGGTGAGGCATATACAATGAAGGACATAGTGGGGGCAACGAGGTATGGAACGGCGAGTGCATGTGCACGAGTTAGAAAAATGTCAAGGTCTGCTGTTGATTTCTGAATAGAACTGGGCAATAGCGATCATTAGCACACAGCTACTAAACTTCTAACTTTCAAATCACTTACTTGGCTACAGATTCAGATTCAACCTTCGCAACTTGCTCCGCGATACTTGACATCATGCCAATATCATTAAACCACCGGATTCCTAGATCCCCTTCTTGGACCGCAAGGGAGTCCAATTTCATAAGGTATGACAGTTGTGCTAGGATATCTCGCGCAAAGTATGCAGCACGCATGCTATTCTCAACATCGTCGCCCTGTACTTCTTGAAGATATCTGTTCCAAGTCCGCGAGATATGCTCGTCTAATGATGCTGATCTTTCAGCAAGAGTATTTCCTGACGAAGTCCCCGAGGGCAGTGCATGGGAAGTCTTGACACCGACTACAGAAATTTGTGAATCAGATAGCGTCGGTGTGTTCTTTTGGACTGCGAGATCTATCTCAAGGACAAGAACCTTCCCGCCAAGCATGATGGTTACATGTCCTTTCTTCTCCTCGTCTTTGAAAATTTCCATGCCCATTGATCTGCCCCATTGCTCTATTCGAGATAAGCACCAGTCTGCGATCAGACTCCTATCTAGCGGAATAGGCTCGCCATACGTAGTTCCTTTTCGCTTCTTCAGGATGTCAATTCGTTTAACCGTTTCTTGCTCCGACTAAGACCCGTATTATGTTAGTAATAATCATAAGTGACGGGCTTTCATGAGCGAGAGGTTACAGGGCTTACTGACGGCGTGAAGACCGTGTATCAAGGTAGAGGTCTGGCGGAGATTCGAAACAAGCTTTAGGTCGCTGACAGGAAGGTCGCTATAGACCTGGACGGCATTGTTCAAAACTGATGATGCCTCTACAAGTTCACGAAGGAGTGCGACAGGTGCATCAGAAGGCACAGGGGTAAAAGGGTGCAAGTGATGGGCCTGTGGTGTTGCTGGAAGTGTACCATGGCCGGTAAATTTCTGGATGTATGAGAGCCAAGTTTCATCATCCTTCGTTCCTGCTGATGGCTCGGTCATCGCGCAAGCTTAGAGAACCAACAGTTCAATAATCAAGAGTAGTTGCTCTGCATTAGATGGAAGCTTTTTTAAAAATCATTTCTGGACTTTTGCGAATGACCGTGACGGTGGAGGAGACTGCAGACACTTCAAAAGCGCTTGAACTTCAAGGTCGTTCCGGATTATGTCATCTCGAGCTTAATTGGTCACAATGCACGTCGAGCTCGAGCACATTTTGCTATACATGCCTTGTCGTATCATCCCGAAGCTGGACGCATACCAACAGTCTAGTAATACTACAAGTTGACCCCCAATCCTAATTTATCGTCTTGCAAAGCGAAGTAATCATCTTCAGTAGAACAGCAGACGACCACAAGAAAGTGCTCATGAATAACCTTACTTGTTGCGTACACATCATGATGCACGCTTGGATAATATCTACACTGAACACGTCGAGATGTAAGCTCAACTCATCTTTGTACCTTTCGATGAACAATGAAGTAGGGTGCTCATGAGGTCCTTGCCCTCAGCATTTCTATGTTAGGTGTAAATGCTCTCGCACCCACGCAAGACGGATATCTTTACGGACTCCCATGCTTGCGAGCTCTCCGACGTAAACAGGAATCTGCTGGGAAGCGTTTACTTCTCCGTGGATGGTCAACATTTGGATGTTTAAGACTGACGGAATATGGATAATATGTATGTTGCAAGATCATTGCTTAAGGAACAGATAGCCATCGTTGATCCTCACTTAATGTGCTATATTCTGGCTCTATAGACCATCTTCAAACAGACTTCTGGTCGGTACAATTCGGCACCGGAGGTGCATCTACGACATCAACGCTTCCTACGGACGTAACCCTTGTGGTTTGATGCTGTTGAGAGGCCGAGCACAAGTTCCCTGGAATACATTCATCGAGGCACGCGAATCGAGGAGCTCGTATAACGTACTTCGAGCCTGTATGGATATCGTTGCGGGCCCGTCTCTATTTCAAACTTGCCTCTCTCAAGAAAGAAATGCTTCATCTGTACATTTCGCTTTTTGGACGGTTCCGATGGCTCTCCGTCATGGATTTCTGCTTGTATGGCATCAAGTTCGGATTGATAGCTATATCGTTCTTATTAACTCTTCTGTGCAATGGCAGTTCTGTCCCTATCTTTTCGACTGTCTATGCCGGGAGCAATAACAGTTACAAGGGGCTTCTTACTCCTTTCTTCCCGTTCTTGTCTCCAGGCGCCGCCTCTTACGCATATTGGCTTACTCACTCCATGAGCTACATAGTTGTCCTGATCGCCACTCTGCTGCATCAGCTATGGCCGGATACTCTCGGCGTCTGAAGCAAGCCACCGGACTGGATCGCTGGTGATCAAGCTGTATGATTGTCGATGACTCCGCCAACAGTTTGCACATCTATCGTCTCAGGGATAGAAATTGGCGGATCATGGCAAATGATAGAATGCAGGGCTGGCATCTCATTGAACTCAGGTTTACACTAGCATCGTCACGCAAGCATTGCGCGAGTGTTGACGTATGAAGCGAGACCGTCCAAAAAGTATCCCGCGTTGCGCGGCAACTCGAGAGATCTTGTCGTGTATGCGACCAGGTCCGGCGGTCGAGGATTGATATCTTGTGGCGGGAGGGACTCGGTCCCTTGCGATAATGGCCCTAACTTCTCCTTCCGGGGAAGACAAAGTAGAGACACCACTCCATTTCTTGTTCCTTACTCTCATGCGAGCGGCTTCAGGTTTCCCGATGTTCGCGTACGGTCACATATGCGCAAAGACTTTCCTTTCTATTCGACGGCTATCGCGACATCAAGCGTGCCTTTCGTGCTTCGAACATTGAAACATACAAGTATCTTGATACGTTCTAGCCGACCTCAGCTCGGGTATGTGGCAAGGCCATTTCGATTGCTCTGTACAATGAATGTTGAAAGAATCTTAGGCCGCATATAGCATGCAGTTACCACCTTTTTTTCTTTGCAACTTCATCTTCATCCGGGGCGACCACAGTGGACTGAAGGTACAGTAGCACCCGCCTTGTTGTACACGACGATACTGTCTTTATCTTTCACTGTCATCTCATTATCATGCATACCATTCCTTCCTTATTACGAACCGCACACAACAAAGCTCATAATTGAATATTTTTCACCATATGCTCGATTGATAAAACGGGGGTGGGGATATGTAAGATATCGATACGATAAACGAATACGCCGAGTCAGTCAGTTCTACTATGAAACAAGGAATCAAAAACACACTGCGTGTACTCATACACAAGCAGAAAATAAAAGGAGGTGAGGGCGAGGGCGAAGTCGGGGGTTGGGAGGTCGGAGAGAGAGAGGGTCGATCGATCATAGTGTATAAAGAATTTCTTGAGGTAATGCTATACGCGGGTTATTGACTAGCGCGAGTGAATCCGGAGTTCTGCAGCGGATGAATTGTGAATACCGGGGGATTGGAGAGAGGAGAAGAGACGAAGAGTGATTAAACGGGCCGTACTGAGGATGATTGATTGGGTTTAAATGCACAAGAATAGTGGAACATTTGATTGGTGTTGAGTGAAGTTAATATTGAAGTAAAAAGGAAAAAGAAAAGAAAAGAAACAATGCACAAAAAAGAGATATAAAGAAAAAAAGAATAGACCGCGAGTCCTAAAGGTTATAGGGAGCGTTGATGCCTCCTGCCTGCGCAGTGAGGGTAGGATTGAAATGAGAGAAGAAAAAAAGAAGTTAAAAAACATGAAAAATAAGGGTTTTGCTTGCAGAGCGCCAAGGATTGGCGTAGACGACACAGATTACTTTCTCCTACTTCTTTCCCCCGAGCCGGCGGTCCTTCCGATAATTTATTTTGACTGCCATCCTTCAACACTTCTTTTCACTGCACGTCACTTCACTTCACAAATTACACCGTTTCTTTCACCGTACATCATCTCACCGACGGAGCGCGGAAAGCATCTTCGCGAGCGCGTTAATCTGGCCCTTCTGCACCTTCCTCGGCGCGCCGTCGCGTTCACCCTCGTCGCCATCGTCTCCCGCGCCTTCGCGACTGTTCCGTCCTTCACTGTGCAAGTCAGAGGAACTTCGTCCGGCGTCAAAGCGCTGAGAAAGCGGAGATTTGGCGGTTGTACTTGGACGCTCGTTGATCGTTGGAAGGTCCTTCGGTTTGCGCACACGCTGCTTGCGGGGTGCATGATGAACATCCATCACAGGATCCTGGCGCGGATATTCGTCGAGGCAGTATGGCACACCAGTCATGACTGAAAGTAAATAAATAATATTAGATTTATTTTAACGAAACTCAAATTGAAAAATAACGTACTCTTCACGTTCGGCGGCGGGATCCGCGCATCCGAGTTCCTAGACGATGACACAGACGGCGCCGGGCCAGGCTTACCATGCACATTGTTCGAGCTATGGTTCCGCCAGCTCCCAGCCGCGCTCCCTGCCGACACACTCGTCGCCACCGTCGACACGCTCCGTACGCTGCCGTTGCTGAACCGCGTGAATGCGCTCGACGCACTGCTCCCAGTGGCCGCCGAGTTGCGCCAGTTGCTCGAGTAGCTCGAGTTGGAGACCGACGACGCGCTCGAGGCGACGGGCGCACCCCGACTGACAACAGCGCTGCCAGCGCCGGTCCGTGTGCTGTTTGGTGACGTGTTCCGCTCCGGTTGCGGCCAACGCTCGCGCTCGCCATGGGAGGGACCCCAAGTCGAAGGTGTGGGGTTCGCGCCAGCGGGACGACGCCCACGAGCCCAGACGTCGTTCGGAGTTGGTGGTGTCGAGAGCTGTGATGGAAGAGGAGGAATCGGGCCTGTCGGCGGGGGTTGCATCATGAGCGTTTGAGATCCAAGTTGAGAAGGCGTAGATGCGGGAGAGGATTTCATAGTAGTCGATGAATCCAATCCCATGAGCACGTTAGTTACGCTTCTTGCCGTCGAAGACGTCGATTCGAGATGTTGTCCATGCCTCTGCTGCTGTTCTTCGACTACATTCACATTGTCACTCTTCGCCACCGATCCCAAGCTCGCCTCACTGTTCTTCCTACTAATGTCGATCACGTTCTGCATGGCTGGAATGGGCGGCCGACTCGACGAGCTGCTATTGCTATTCACACTCGAACTACTCTTCCCGAAGCTCAGCTTCCATTTCGACGTCTTCTTGGCGATCGTTGGCGCCGACGCCGCGGTCGTCGCACTCGACACCGATGACGCAGACACGATCGAGGACGCGTACGCAGCCGCCTCCGACGTCGTGGCCGAGGTCCCAGACAGAGCCGTCGACCTGGATGTCGCCGTTGAGACCGCACTAATGCTCGCCGCAGAGGAGGACGACGCGGGGAACACAACGGGGTACAGCGCACCAGGCGTGGGTCCACCCGCTGCAGCATTGGGGACGCGTGCCGGTGAGGCGTCCCGCACAGCGGCACCTGCACCCGGAATAGCACGCATGTGAACTGCCCCAGAGCCATGGGAAGGACCCGCGCCGTATCCGTATCCGTGTCCATACGCAGTGTGGTTGTAGTTGTGTTGGTGGGGATGGGGATGGGAGTTTTGCGGGTGGGGCCCGAGGGCGTTGACGACCGAGTTCGAGCGCGAGCCGCGTGCAGACGAGGTAGAAGCTGCAAGCGTGAGCGCGTTGCCAGCGCACAGCGCAAGGGGAAGCGGGATCGGCGCGATGGGCGTCCGGCGCTGCTGAGGAGTCTGGCTATGACTGTTGCTCCGACTCGTGCGACTGAGCTCACGCGCGAGAGCCTCGCTCGCACTCGCCAATGTGTCCAGCGGGTCGTATTGCTGTTGCTGGCCCAGCAAAGGTGAAAGCGGTAGTGACTGAGGCGGAAGAAGATTGGGCGAGAGCGGGGAGACGGGGAGAGGTGACTGCACGACTTGGGTGTGCTGGGCAGCAACCGCGTTTGCGAGACGTTCGAGCTGCGCCTGTAGATCAGCCTGTTTCTCTTGTAGCCTAGCAATCTCTTCTTGTTGTTGCTGGATGAGCTGGCCCTTGCCTTTCCTTGCACCGCGCTTGCGTCGGCGCACCATTGACTGCGAACGCGAGTTCGAGAGATCGTCCTGATCCTGATCGTTCTCATTCTCATTCTCATCCTGATCCTGCTCATGTATGCTATACTCGTTGTCCACAATCGAGATTGACACAGGCTCCTGAACATGCGACAGCCCAAGCGTCCCACTAGACAGATCACCCTCCGCCTCCTCGTCGAACACAGTCGGTAGCTCATGTACCAGAGGCTCCCTACTTCCACTCGGGTTCCGCGAGATCCCACCAACGCCGGGGCCCAGAAGACTAAGTGTACGGCCCCGTAACAAAGGCGTGGTAGCCCTCGAGCCTGCAGCGCTGACATTCCCAGACACAATCCCTGAAATCGAGAACGACGCTTGTCGTGAAGATGGACGGCGGCTTTGCGGAACAGACGATAGCGGAAAACCAATACTCGCGTTCGACAAACCACGCCTGTGTCTCCACGCAGGTGAGCTCGGACCCGACGCGCCATTCGCTGCCGCCTGCTCCTGCTGTGCGAACGCCTGCGCCAACGACTGTGTAAGTAACGAGGTGGTTGCCGCGGTGGTCGTAGCATTCGAAATAGCTGAGATCGGTGAGATAGGGGACGTGGCCGCGTTCTCTTCCTCTTGTTGTGCAAGCACCTTCTCGACCTCCTTCATGACCAGCGGAACGCCCACCGGGCCCTCGCGTGCAAGTAGTTTCGGGAGGTCACGAATCCAGCGGCCGAGCTCGCGCGCGGAAACGCGCTTGCCATAGTGATCCAAGGGGTCATCTTGCGAGAGGATGCAGAACACGCGCTGCGTGAGGAACTGCGCAACGGCGGGTGTCATGCCTGCGAAGCGTTGGAGGAAGAAAGCTTCGGGCTGTTGGCGGTAGGCCGCGAAGGACGGACATACACCTTCAGCAGCATCAGACCATGGGTTGATGTGGTAAAGCCTGTCAGAATAACATTTGTTAGAAACCCTTCCTTCCTGTACACATATATAAGATGGACAAAGCGCACATATTGATCAGGACAATGCCCAAGCTCCACACATCTGCAACTCGCGGGGCGTACGTCGGCGCACAGTTGTTGCGACACTCAAAGCTCATGTACGGCGCGCTCCCACAATCCATATCGCCCGACTCCGAATCCCGCGTGCTCAACCCGAAGTCCGTCAGCTTCACGATCACCCTACGCTCGCGCGAAAAGTCCTCGTCCAAGGGCGCACCATCGTTCTCTTCATGGTCTGAGTGCATGGACGTAGCCCACCCGTCGGTGACGATAAAGTTCTCCGGCTTAATATCACGATGGTAGACACCGACGTCATGGCACACTGCAACCGCCTCGCACATCTGTAATAGATATTACCAATGAGATGAGTTGCACAAAACAGATATGATGATCGAAACCATACCTGTGCAAACATGCTCGCTATCAACTTCAGCCGTGTCTTACTGAGCAGCTGCCGCTCATTCAACGTCGCGAGGAGACTTGGAGTGGGAGGCGTGCACGTCGTGCTCATCGTCATGACGCTCGCAACATCAGTCCTGGACTGGTTCGCAGTCTAAACGGTGGTTTCCATCGTAAGTTAGTGGTAAATCACGTGAGAATAGATAAAGAACATACGTTGGGCTCATAGTGATCTCGTGCTTGCTCAAGGAAATAGAAAAGATCTTCACCGGGAACGTATTCAAGTACGAGGAGGAGGAAAGCGCGCGTCTCAAGTGTGCGATGAAGGGTGACAATATTTGGATGCGCGGGAAGGGACTGGTGAATATTGGCCTGTAAATCAGAGTATGTGGTTAGGATACAACAACCACCAATACCGAAGAGAAGCACATACCTCCACCATTTGCGCCCTTAGAGCCTCCTCGTCCATGCCGGCCTTGCTCAAGCATTTCACCGCATATTCACGTCCATACATACGCTTCTCCTGCCGCCGCCTTGGTCGTTCACCTAACGAACCCACACCATCAACACCTGCTCGCCAGTTCGCATAGTCATCCTCATCGCTATCAGGATCGCTAGCATCGCGCTCTTCCTCACCCAGGTCCTCATCCCAATAATCGCCCGTATACTCAAAGCACCCCTCATCGCTGCCCCTCGACCGCTCCTTCTCACGAACACCCCCATGCGCCGGCCGGCTGAGCACCTCGCGCACAAGGTACACGACGGCGTAGCTACCTGAGCCAAGTTTCCGCACAACTTCAAACTCCTTCGTGGGCTCCTCCTGACCAGCGATATGTACCTCCTCCTTCTTGCTTAAACCCAGCATGCGATCGAGGTCGCGCTGCCAGTCGGCTGTGGGTGACTCGTAGCCCGACGCCTGAGGTGACGTATCGACCCGGCGGAGAACATCGCCTTGAAGAAAGAGGCCCTCGCCGACAAGGTCGCCTGGAGCGAGGACGTCTTCGTGCACGGTCGACGACGTACGAGACCGCACACTGCGTGGTGAGGTGGGCGGGCTGCTGTCTGCAGAAGATCCGGTCGAATCTGAAGTCGAGCCTGAAAGCGGATTGGAGACTGAAGAAGAATACTGGCGCTGCGTCGGAATAGGTGGAGGCGGTCGCGTGGGAGGCTGAGAGGAACGAAGCCGGTAATCAAAATCGTCCTTGTACATGCTCACGTTTGACGTGGGCGGCGAGCCGATGTTGATCACAGCTGACCGATGCGGAACTTGCGCGTTTGCTGACGCAGGAAAGGCCAACCTAGAGGGCGGGAAAGTCGGTGAAGGCAGGCCTGAGGATAAAGGAGACAGTAACGGAGAGGGCAGGTAAGAATCGGGATGGGAAGTATGCAACGGAGAGGAAGAGTAGGAGTCGACGTGGGAATGATGCGGCATCGTCGTCAGATGCAAGGCAGAGGGATGAGAGATAAGAGGAGATGCGGAGGGAGAGGAGGAAGAAGAGGAAGAGGAGACCACAGACGCTAGAGCACGGGTGGTCGGCGTGGACGTGGAGGAGGCAGTGGCGGGTCTACTTCTGGAGGGCGAATAGACGTGCGCATTGCTGGGTGTGGGCGGGGCGCTTTGATTGAGTTGCTGATAACTGTGGGCTATAGGCTGATGTTGAAGCTGCTGGTGACTACTGGACGATGCAAGCGGAGGAGCGTGGTGGCGACGGGACGTCGTGAACATCTAATGAGCGGCTGCGCAAAGTGATGTGTTCGCGGCGGGACGATATCCAATACCGAAATCCGTACTCTCCGCTGCAATCTCCTTTCGTCGTCGTCAGCTAGAACGTCGAGGTTCAGGCTGGTGGGGATCCAGGAAAAGAAAAAGAAAAAGGACAAGTAGGGCGATTGATTGACCACGCCCTAGTTTGCAACCGAGGCCCTTATTTATTTCCGACTCGCAGATGGAATGATGGGCGAGGCAATCTCGGTAAACGATGCGCTAATGGGCCACGCGCAAACGCAAGAAAACGTTTTTGCTGGTGGTAATAAGACGGAAGGAGGTGTGTGTTGAAGATGTGTGTTCGGATGGAAGAATGCAGTGATGCGTGTTGAAATGAGTCGGATTCGGGAAGGTGGTGGGAGGGAGGTGCGACTGCGGCGGGCGATAGGCCTATGTGTATAGACGAGTGTGGGCTGTGGACGACGGTGAGGGGAGAGTCGTGCTCGCCGTTGCAGACGGTGATGAGAGAGGGAGGGAGGGAAGGAGGAGGAGGGGACGAAGGGGTTGAGAGAGTGAGCTGAAGAGGAAGGCGAGGAAGGCGACACCATCTGCCATCCAATTCCCTTTGGCTATCTCCTCCACATGGTCGCATCTCGAGCCCTTCTCACGCCCCTTCCTCCTCCCCCTTCTCCCTCTCCCTCCTCTCCCTCAATCCAACAGCCACACTTCTTTTCCAGCATCTCGCGCTGCAGCACGCACACATTATTTCTAGAATTATTCTCCATTTTCCTCGTCGCCATCCTTGACGACGACGGTGGTCTCTGTTCGTTTGTCTCGGCTGCGCAAGTTGCATGTGTCCACACGCTCTCCGCCGTCATCCATATGCTCCTTCCTTCCATGTGCGGTAGATTAGGGGCACACATGTCCGAACTCGGAAGATCTGCACGCCGACGAGGACCCCGGGAGCGCTTGTCCATGCGCGTCTGCACTGCCACCGGACTCTAAACTGCGTTGTTTCGCTGCTAAAGATATTATGTAATCTGGTTCTAGCATGCAAGAAAAATCGGATATGAAAATGAACGAGAATAGGCCGTCGTCGTCGTTCCCAACGCTCGTCTTCGCGCCTTCCATGTTCTCATCACGTCTGCCATCATCCGGCTCCCGGTTACTGTTTGCTGCACGCCTGGCAGCTTAGGCTTTAGTGCGAACATCTCACACTAGATTTCTCCATCCATCTCAGCAGACCACCCGACTGAATCAAGCCAACCCCCGGCTTCTGTCTATTCAATACCGATCTCAAATACCAGCACGCATATACTCAGCACGTCTTATGCCATTCGAGCGCTCAGTCCTCAGCTAGTCTTTATCCGCTAATCCCGTGTCCGGTTAGTGTAGACACCCTCATTACGATCGCCATTACAACGACTGCATGCAAAATATACACTGAATGGTTGTCGACGGGTACCAGCCGAAGAGTCCATGACGGAAGCGTTTCTTCGGTTGCGCACCCCGGCCGTCCTAAAAGCTAACGCCAGAAGTTATGCACCCGGAAAGGATAGTGAAGTGCACAAACTAACGAACGACGTGGAAGCCAAGCTTCTCCCGTGTCTAGTGTGTCGTCGACGGTCGGATGTCCCTACAGTAAGCTCGGCGATTCCTCTCCCACTTTCTCCGAGCTTTCAAACGTCCACTCCATATCCGACTCGATTCTGTCGACCCCCCGCCGGACCTCGACCCTCAGCGCGAGTGTACGCCCGCACATACGGTATACGGATGCACATATGTATATTCGCATCATCCCATGTGTGCAGCTCGCATTCTCGATCACAATCACACTGCGAACTTTGGCGGTTTACGACTTTACACCGGTATGTCCATGTACCTCCTACGTACAGTATGAACAACCCCGTGTCCCCGTCTTTTTGCCGAGCGCTCGTCCACGATGCATACAAACCACACTTGCACATACGTATATATGTGTAGGTGTATACACGATGCAGGTAGCCTTCAGCACGTTGCAGGAAAAAAACGGACGAGGGAGAAAAAACTAATGAATTCCCAGGGCCGGCCACAGTTGATTCAATGACTCGGACAATACATATACTGTATGCACATGTACATACTTCAACTCTAATAAACATTCTGCGCCTTGTTTTCTTCCACGACCATCCCCAACGGAAACAAAATACGGCTTTCAGAACAAGTGTACACAATAAATGAAAATGGCATAACAATAGATGTAGACAAACTGGAAGGATCGACTCGTCCACTAGCGTTCTAGCTCTCGACTCTGATGCTCCAATTTACACTTATTATGTCAAGCCAAGCTAATCCTATCCTTTGCATTGTAATCGACTCCAGTGAAGAAAAGGCACGACTCTTGCCCCCAACGGAAGACTATCAAGCAGTCTTGGACGGCAAGATATGGCCGGTGGTCACCATATATATATACATGTATATATAACAACACGTTCTCGACTCGGATTCGGAACTCTCCTCTGTACAGACATGCATACGTGTCGCTCTCATACACCGTCCTTCAAGTTCGAGGAGATTTCAATCCAAGTTCTTCCATGATATTCTTCCGCTCTTGTGCAAGTACACCGTATACGTCATCCGGACACGTACATATGCGCGCCCGAGGCTTCTCATGGTCATTTCGCCTCCGGGGCCTATAGCCACGCATATACATGGTTGCCCAACTGCCAGTGGCATGGATACCACTGCCGCCCTCACTCACCGTGACGAGATAATAAGGTTAGCGTCCGTGTGCCACTTGTCCGAGCCTAGATCAGATATCCATATCATGTATTCTTCAGACTCCTATTGCTTACCCTTGCTAGTTCGGAACCGCAGCCGGAAGGCTTCTTTCTGAGGCCACTATCAACTCCTATGTCGTCGTTGTCTCGGTCTGGAAAACATACTATAGAGGAGAAACTGAGTCCATGTGTAGTGATAGAAGCCGGCACACATGACCATACATCGGGCGTTCTGTCGAGTTTCTTCGACTACATCTTCTTCGGCACCTTAATTCGCATTTTTGCGCCTCTGAACATAGTACATACAGTGTACCGAGAGTTACTTGGGCTCTCTGTTATGAACCGAGCCGACACAACTCATTGAGTCAATTTGAACCGTAGCTGACAGGTGCATTGCGCTGCCGCGCGCACCGTAAGCGGACCCGGTGCCGACGGAGACTCGGGGGTGTAAGCGCAGCCCATCGTGGCGCCCGGTCGTCGTCAGACGTCGTTTCGCGCGCCATCGCAATTCATCTCGTGCGCAGTCAGTCACGCTGCTCGACGTCCACGTCCCGAGGTCGTCGTTCACGAGTACATACCGTACCGACGGCACGGACAGACCCCGATAACGTCCCCCACTCGATTATTTAGATACTATATAAGATGAAGTGATGTGCTGATGCATCACTGGCATATGGATCATTGCCATTTGTGCGCGCGCAGCATATGGTCGCATCGCATAAGACGACCTGGCCGATGACCGACCCAATCCTCCGAGCTTCGTTGTAGGATAATCACCGTCTGTGGCCATGACCTGCAGCCGAAGTCTGGGCTTGCGAGACATAAGGAATATCTTGATTATATTTCTATATTTCTAACTCTCGCACTACTGTATTTGTTCAAAAACGAGAGTTGACAAAAAACCCGGTCCATCAAAGCAAGCACCCGGATCGCTATGATGTCTGTCCGAAGCCATAGATGATCGGCAATACCAGTCGCGGTACCTTGACAACACTGCCCCTTTCGAGATGATCGACACCGAAACCAAGATGATTACTTCAGCAAGTGGCAGAGGCGACGCACGTTTGTCTATCGTCTGCGCCCTCACCATAGCCCTCCGAACACAGCGCGGGTTCTCACCTCAGGCCAATCTTTGGTTGACTATCTTTATTACTTCCGTCCAGAATTGACTGAACTGATCAACGGTTGCAATACGCGAACTTGAAAGCAAAGAAACGAACACCCTTCTTCGATCGAGATGAAAGCGAATGCACGGATGGAAGGACTCGGACCTTTCTCTTAACCTCACCTCCAATCTATCTGATCACTCAATGCACGGAGGCGTTAATAACGGTCGTCGTCATGTACTTTGACGGTAAATAGTGAGACTGGATCGAAAGATTGACACGCGCGCCCGCCCAGGGCATTCAACGTACACCGACCTCTGGCTTCTGCAGATTTCCAGTTTCAAATCGTTTCCTGCGCGAAACTTGAACGATGGTGTGTTACAGGAATTTATTTGCGGAAAACCCCACGTGTCGTTCTCTGTTCGTCCATATGGTATTTTCATCCACGAGGCGTTATTTTCAGGTTTTTTCTCCGCCTCCGCAGCACCTTTCCCCCCTCGCCCCCAGTACGTATGTGCCCGCACATATCCAGCGATGATTGGATTTCAGGTTATGGCTTTACACAGTGTACTTCGGAGGATGTCGCTGATCTTGACAAGCCAAAAACGCACATCCTAGGCGTACGGAAAGAAATCTATTGATTCTCATGACTGCTCGGGTTCCCCGACTCCCATACGCTCATACATCATCGATGTCTCTTCCTCCGTCGCCGTCACATCCTTCCAGACATCTGCTACACCCTGGTTGCATCTTTACGCCCGTCTGTCCACACGTCTCACGTCGGATCATCAAAATGACCTCAAAAGCTCAAAGTAGCTTCCGTTCTATACATACTACTACATCAAACGACCTGTACTACAAATTCAGACGCAGAACACGCGTCTACACTCCTCGCCCCGCCGGACGTCCCGACGCAGCGGCAACAGACTAATCTAGCCGTCCGTTCCTGACGTCCAGTCAATTAAGGCACCTCATCGATGGGCGGGGGGGGGGGGGGGGGGGAGGCACCGCGACCGCACTGCTTTTCTGTGCGATCTTGACGTCTTCGCGTGGTCGGGCGCATGGGACGCAGAAATTATGTATGTATACTGGGCCCTGGCCCCTGGGGTGTAAACTTGACTTTCTTCCCGCCGAGCGCGTCTGTCGATCCTTCTCCTAGAGTTTCTAGAATCGTTGGAATTCTGCGTGTGTGCAGTGGTTGTATCCCACTTAGACCATGCAATCGATACCAGGTGCCAATCAGTCCCAGCAACAGGATCGACCCTTCTCCTATACGACGCGGTTAACGAATACCGGTGGTGGAAGTAATTTTTCAGTATACGGATCTATGTACTTCTTCAGCGTTGCATGGTTGACACCGTGACGAAGTTCCGCTTTTGCTCACTCGATTTTGCACCGACGCATCGCATCTTGCACGCGGGCGTCGTCCCCAGCAACATGGGACATCTCTGACGTATACTC
Organism: Trichaptum abietinum; assembly: GCA_910574555.1. NCBI lineage: Eukaryota > Fungi > Basidiomycota > Agaricomycetes > Hymenochaetales > Trichaptaceae > Trichaptum > Trichaptum abietinum. Next base: position 1,879,488 of record CAJTBE010000005.1, on the reverse strand, counting down.
GCCGAAATTCATCGATACGAGAGGGATTTTTCTTCTGCCGCAGGGAGACGCAGATCTTCGACCACTTCTTAATCTTGATGGCGATCATCCAAGTCAATTGCCACGACGCAGAGAGTGTGCTTATTCTAGGTCCCCTTGCCGATTGTTGCGGAGGAGGGGAAAACTCAGCTATACATATCTTTCCCATTGGAAACCACAATTCGATGGATTTTCCGTAGGCACATCTTCATCACGATATCAAACTTCTTGGAAGCTTTACTTCAGTTTTCAGCGGATCGCATCTTTCGACTGAGCTGAGCTTGAGCTTATTTCTCCAGCCCTTCATTCTGAAATGATTCTCGGAGAAAACTCGTACTCTTGCTCGTGCTTCTCACTCAGAAACACCTCGGACGCTGGGATCGTACGTACGTGGGTGCGTACCGCGATAGAACCAAGCTCATCGCACCGCAGTGTAGGTTGGAACTCGAACAGGACCGTTCATGAAAGTGCCGGGCCTTATCCGCACGTGTTCTCGCGTTCTCGCGTTATCTCAGGCGACCTCCGACTTAGGCTCTCTCGCACCAACGCGCGATTCAATCCCTCTTCCACCGCACCGCGGACGCTTTAGAACTTTTGCGTGCGCGTGCACGATGATCGAATCGAACTGCAGTGCGCGTCATTTTAGCCACGACGACGATGATGTTTTTTTTTTTTTTCTGGTGCATATTGTGCTTCTCGCAACGTGTGCCCCCCCCCCCCCCTTCTCCACCTTCCCTCACTCGCCATCTATCTTCCAAAACATCTTCGTGTTCTGCTGCTCCTGCGTCTTCTCTGATACCAACTTCCCACTGTTGACCGATGCATATAAAGCTGGACGTAACGACATCCTTCCTTAATGATCGCGTTGTGCTCTGATTCCAGCCCCCATCGGAACTTGTTCGTTCAGAACGATCACACTCCTGTATCTCTTGTCTCTCGGGGTCCTCTTCATCTTGCCCAAGCTCGATTCTCCTACTGGTCTCCTTACGTGCCCCTACGTCTCCGCGAAGTGGCGCATGGGAGAGAAAGCCGTTAATGAAAGAAGAAGAGGAAGAAGAAACAAAAGAAAACTGGCTTGCCGGCGGCGCCAGCTCGTTCTCAGATCGTCACCCCTTCTAATAGCTAGCGGAGGTAGACTACTTGTGTGCGCGATTAGGTGTTGCCGCCGGCCGCCCGCTATTTTGATTCTCGTCTGCGTATCTTGGATCTATGTCCCATTGATGGCTCACGGTGCTTTTGGAATGCATCCAAACCTTATCTTCGCTAGACCATCGCAAAGCGTCCGACGGCGGCCTCATGCAAGGCTGGTTTTTCATGCTGTTCTTTTGATACAGTCGACACGTCTTGTCTCTGACAAACCTCGCACCAGTGCTTGGCCTACTTAGTTGATCATAACGTCCTTGATGCTCCGATCCCAACACCGCTGACACGCCCTTTCGGATATGACATGTATCTAGTACGAGACTGCTTCCTCTCGCGCGCACCGCTATATTCGTCCTCCGTGTCTCACGACGCAGCTACCTGCTCAACGCCCACCCCTCTTTCATTCGCCCGCGGCCCCTGTCCCCCCCTTTCCACGTACATGGCATGCGTAGATCAACGTCCTGAAAGAAATCAAAAACCCATCATATCTATCCGAGTCATCAACAGATACCCATCGCACCTCGTCCATTCTTTCACTCTATCCGCATGCCACGACTTGCTCACGCACACACAAATTCCAGCCCGATGGACGTTGACGGTCTCCCAAGACAGGACACTTCATTAAGCTTCATTATGCACAGCTGCTTCCCCCGAGCTCACTCACTCACACACCCCGCATCCATCTAAACATAACCTCCTTCCCGTAGTAACTGCACATCCTCCGCCCCCCCCCCCCCCCCCCCCCCCCCTTCCCCTCACGGCAAACTCCATCACATCCCATCATATCCCATCCCATCCTCACTTCCCAGCCAAAGCACATGGTCAGCACGCTTATGGACGAACTTTCCCCCTCGCCTGTGAACCACAGTACGTGTCCTGTCTCTAGCATTAAGTTTAGCCTTTCGGGCCTTCACTATCATGATCGACTTGTTGTTCTCTGGATCACGATCGCCACAGGCTCTCTCAAGTGGTTCTCCGGTCCCAGGCTGCCTCTGGCGTATACGTATTATGCGTATCTGCCTTTGTGGCGTTCCTTCTGCAGTGCAGGTGGAAGGGGACTTCTGAACTTAAGCGGGGGTGCCTTTCTCTCACCGGGGTTGCATGAATTGATTGTGAAGAAAGCCGAACACAGACACTTTACGTCTGGTTTAGTGCACGCTGCGCTATCGCTCGTAAGCTTTATCTCATGAGCAATTCATCATTCTACTGCAATATATCTGTGGTCTTGACGCCCCATATCATGACAATCCATTTTCAGACACTATTCCCTTACTCCCATTGGGAGTAAAGGGCACTGTAACCTCTGAATTGCCAGCTGCAGATTTTGCCCTGGGAACCTTTTACCTTTTCTCTCAGGCTCTCTTTACATTACGTTCAAGTCGCTGCCGCGGCTTCTTATATAGTCACCTTCGTTCAGTTCTCTTCTTATGTCGTCCAAGGCGTCGAGGTTAATATACGTCAGCCCAAATGGAAGACACATCCAAGTGACAGTAGCTTGAAGACAGAATTTCTGCAATGACGTGCAGAACATATAAGGCGTATTCGTGCTTCCTATTAAGCACCAGAGTCTGGAGTAGAAACTTGAATGCAGCTCTCTCGATCAAAGGGGACGTGACAAATAGATTCAAGTTCAGCGCAAGTGAATACACGCAGGGTGCGTTTAGAACTGCATTATTCACATGTATGTTACTCAGCCTTTCTTAGAATCTCGTAAGGGCACGCAAATGAGGTTGCGGGTGTGGGTGATGATCGATACTCCCGCAAAAAAAAAATGATTCTCGCCCACTTAGGGGAGGATGGGGATAAAAAATGCGCCAGCCTTGGGGGGATAACCGGCACCCAAGTTTAGACCCGTTTGGATCTTGCTGCTCGCAAAAAGCTCCCGGTAGCGAGAATTTGACTCGCTCCACCACCATCCAGAATCCTAATTCTACTCGACTCTACGCATGTTTCCCCGTCGCAGAGGCCAGCTTCCCGTTGAGGGACAGCCAGTCAGTGCATTACCGCAGAACCGGGCATGCAAACGCGGCCTGAGTATACGAGGTGGCCGCTGAACTCGTCGTCCCAGCGGCCGTCCGAAGACCTAATTCTACACGCATGTTTCCCCGCCACAGAGACCGCTTTCCCCCGGAGGTTCAGCACTCTGCATTTCCACAAAGCCGGGCATGCAGACGCGGCTTGGGAGTACGAGGTGACCGTCGATCGGGTATGTTTCCCTGCCTAACGTAGGGGACCGACGGCCGTCTTCCGTCACGCTTTCCGCGGAGCAGAGGGTGGCATTGCTGCGACCATGACGGCGTACAGGCATGACGTGCACGGTGGCTGAAGTACCCAGGAGATGATATGGACAGGCCCCGGGGAGAGTACGAACACACCGATGTCGAGAGTGGTGGTGAGACTCGGTGAAACGACTACCCGTCGAAGGGGTCCTTGCTGGCGGAAGAGTTGACGGTGGTAGACGTAGGAGGCCAAGAGGAGGTGGTGCTTCGACACCCAGCCATCGACTCCTTTATACCATCTGAGTTTGTGGCGAACAAACAGACGCTTTGGGCTTGTTGTTTTGTTCTGGACGGGTGTGGTGCAGTGCATATCGAGGTCGGAGGAGAACGGATAATCGCCGGTGCTTGCCACCTATGTGTCCGTCCAGCCTCAAATCAAATTCGAGAGGGAGGTCCGACTCACCAGAAGCCGGCAGTGACACCACAGACAGTAGTGTGTAACACAGTTCGATTTTAACCAGGCAAACATTGCATTCCGTCAACTCTTGATCAGGTTGCAATGTACTACGTTGGCTTCTATTGTCTTCCGATAGTCCAATTCGTACAGTGCCTACAAATTCTCCGTCTATTCGTAAACGACGCTCACCGTGACGATGTCGCGGTGTGATACATCTACAGGGTATCATAATCAGAACAGTTATTATGAAGGGAGAGCCATCACTGTCCTCGCCCCATCACTCACTTTGAGCAAACCAGATGATCACAAGGAAAAGAAGAAGAAAAAACTGGCCGTCACTTCCCAACTCCTGATTGATAGGAAGCACTACTTCAATACACTGGGCTTTCTCGAGAGGAGGCTCAGGATGGCGTATATCAATGTGGGTGTGGTAATAGAACAAAATACAGGGTGTTGTCGCAAGTTGAGTTTGCGCAAGTAACCAGTAAGTGAATCAACATTGTCCCCGCGGTGGACCGGAAAGCGTTTGCAGTCAGCCTCCACGCAAGAGAGACTGAGTTCCACAGACATTGACCCGAGCGGAACGCACCGCTGTCAAAAGCCTACCAGTTTATGTCAACACTCCGAAAGCACTGGCATCAAATTTTGAAACACTCGCCTTCAGCTTAAGTGCAGTTGTCGACCAGTGATCTAGCGACGAGCACCATGTCTGTCATCGTTAAACGGATTTGAGTATCCAAATAAACGGAAGAGAGTATCGATCAAGAGCGAAGCTGCCGCTAAAACAAATCAAGGCTTTCAGTTTCACCTTCATGTACGAACTTCGCAAAGCCTTATTCACAACATGAAATAGAGTTGCAACTTGCCGCAGCAATATTTACTAGCCTAGTAGGAGGATATACCCGAAGGCTCAGGGTGATTATCTCTCTCTGTAGAATGAATGATTAAAACAAGAGATAAGGAAGCCTTGGGCCTCCCATGAGTCTGGATTCGGGAGTAAAGAGTTAAGAGCACTCACTGGCAAGTTTTCTTCATCGCAATACTTTCACTTTCTCATCGAATGGGGAGTAAGGGATCTGCCGGCGAAGCTCGGCCCGGCGTTATCCAGTAGTGACAAGCACCATTGTACGGAAACATAATTGCTCAAAGACTTTTCTTATCGTGTACATATCATGATAGTAATAACATGTATTTTGGTCGTGCAGGCGAGCTCCACTTTCTCGATGCGTGAGTTAGTATTTTGTGAGTCGATATTCCATTCGCTTGATTTACAGCGTACTTTCTCTCGGATTCACATAGTATGCAGCCCAGCGATAAAACCTTGAACCTGTTCGTCACAAACTACGGAATCGAATTGAACATACAATTCATGTACTACATTACCAGCCCCAAACTCTGACATGACGTGCCTCATAGCGCTGGTCAAGCCATGAAAATGTGCATGTGAAGTTGGCTAGCACGGTGGCCTGTAGGCTCCAGAAACTTGTGTCCGCGTGGAATCTTTAGGAAAACACGAGCCGTACAGAGAGAGCGTGTCGGCCGATCCGGTAGAAGACGAAGTGGTATACGCCTGTTTATAGAAAAATGCCAATAGTGGGTTCATCGGTTTTGCTAACTGACCCGTCCTCTTGATTCTTGATCGATCTTCGGCCTTGTCTTGGGTCTCATGTCTTCATGTAACTTTTCGACACCCGTACCATTCAACCCAACCAAGCCCAACTTATCATCCGCATGCGGTTCGTGATCTACAGCGGGCCGCCGTTGCGGGACAACACGTATGTCAGGTATATCATCATAACCCGAGTTTCTTCTGCTGGAGACCTGCAGGATCGGAGACTTCATAGGGCTGGAACGAGCTGACTTGGCGGAAACAGTAGGTGACTGAGAGTTTGACTTCTTCGGCGAGCGCATAGGAATTGTGGGGCGAGAGCGCGGGGAATGGGTAGATTGCGCGGGTAGTGCTTCTTCGAATTCATAATCATATTGAGAGTATGTTGTATCGTGACTAGAGGCTACGGGTGCCGAAGAGGATGCATTGCGCAAGGAAGCGAATGCCATGTTCTGCTCAAGGGTCGGACCCGAGGTTGGGCGAGGCGATAGCGTTGCGCGAGAAATAAGAACGGTAGAAGGTCCGATGATCTGAATTGCTGGAGGGTGTTGATCTGAGTCGTTGTTATCCGTAGAATTATATATGGTATTATGCGTATGAGAGTGGTGTGCAGTGAGAGGAACAGATTCTGCGGTGACTGATGGTGCTGATAATGGAACAGAAACAGAGACAGATGTGGGAGTCCTTAATGCAGATAATGGTACATAACTTGAGGGTTGTAGGTCGGAGGGCTGCGGTGTAGGGTCTTGAGGGGAGTTCGAGCGGACACTATCCATGTCGCTGTCTGAGCGTGGTGACGTAGGCGAAACGGGAGATGTAGAGCGCGAAAGAGGTGCTAAAACGTAGGTTCCTGCTGAATGCGTCCGGACGAGGTTGACGTAGTAAGCATCAAGGACTTCGCGTGTACTCTGGCAGAACATCTAGTCATCAGAACCGAAGCCGTGAGCCAATTATAGTACGTAAAGGAGGCACATACAGTCAACCGCCAATCGATAGCCGACAGGAGCTCCCGCTCGAGTACGTTGAGCTCGCCAACTCGGATTCCACCAACACGAGCATAGTGAGCGTTTGTACAGAATGCGTCACATAAGGCCTTGGAAGCTACGACAACCGCAGCGATAACAAAGCGATGTGCAGTAAGCGATGAGAGTGTGAACTGCGGCATCCGAGCACAAAGCTGATCGATGTAATGTAGAGTGATAAGTAGGCATGTACGCTGACCTCGATCGTAAGCTAAGGACGTTAGATACTTGATGAAACCAAACGAGGCTCACCTCCACATTAGCATACTTGACGATTCGGCGTAAGTAGTCTAAAACGGTGATTGCGGGTGGTGTACGTGAGTGGAATCGGGTTAAGGCCTCTGGGCTGAGAGGTATCTGGTCATTGTGCGTGATGAGCCGCTGAAGCATATCTGCGATGAGCTCGACAAGTGCATCCATCGGCGCCTCATCGTAGCGTCTCGGGAGCTCTATCCTGCCCTCCGCATCCCGAGGAAGCAGGTCGACAGCATCATTTGCCGTATTTTGCTGTTGGCCGTCGGACGTTGCACTAGTGGTGGCTGCGTCGTCGCTGGTGCGATGGCTGGGGTGTTCCATGCGACATCGCTGTCGCGTCCTACGACGACGAGCAAGAATGAGAGGAGGAAGGGGTCTAAGTACTCAGACGCTAAGCACACTTAGGCAACTCCGAATTGCTTGCCATCAACAACGTGCGTCGGCATCCTTAATCAATTTCGGTAAACTCCGGCCTTCCTGAACACGGTGACAAAGAATTATGCTTACGTTATATCTACTGTACAGTACCACTCACGGTGGCTTGCTCACTTTCTAATCTGTACAGCGCGTTGAGCAAAAGGTGTAAAGCTCACCGACCCGATTCCCCGCAATGGCACCAAAATTCGTATGTTGTGCAACCAAAGTCATGTTGGAAAGATAGCTTATATGCTGTTTCAAAGGACCCCAGTGAAGTGAAGAAGATCAAGCTCCGTGCAACGGGCGGTGAGGTCGGTGCCTCCTCTGCATTGGCTCCCAAAATTGGTCCGCTTGGTCTGGTGTGTAGCCTATGTGCTTAAAGTACTTCATAGTCTGATCGATCTCTACAGTCACCGAAGAAGGTCGGTGAAGATATCGCGAAGGCCACCTCTGCATGGAAGGGTTTACGGGTCACCGTTGAGCTCACCATCCAAAACCGTCAAGCGACAGTTGCTGTCGTTCCCTCCGCCTCCTCCCTTGTTATCCGTGCGCTCAAGGAGCCCCCCCGTGACCGCAAAAAGGAGAAGAACATCAAGCATGCTGGAAACATCCCCTTCGACGAGATTGTTGAGATTGCGCGCACTATGCGGTTCAAGTCATTGGCGAAGGACTTGAAGGGTACTGTGAAGGAGATCCTCGGCACCGCACAGAGCGTTGGCTGCACAATTGGCGGCCAGCCCGCACACGATGTTATCGAGCAGATTGATAACGAGGAGATTGAAGTACCGGAAGAGTAGACGGGTGTCGGATAGGGTTGCGTGCTGTATCTCTTTTCCTGCATTTTATATCATCCTCGCATTTTTTTACGATTAATCTATGAGCTGTGTGAGATACAGGCATATATACATGAGCGAGGCTCATGCGATTGACAGAAATCACGAAATTAGTGGCTATCGAATGGCTCGATGTTCGTAACGATTGCAATACATGAGTGCAGATCGAAGGTAAACGTATGAACAAAGATGAACACGGTTTTTGATTTTTAAATATCCATAACAATATCCCCTCCACCAATTTCTTCTTCTTCACCATCATCTTCTGGACGATCAACAATCCGCCTCCAGGTGCTCTCGAATAGATCCAACTCATGGTTATCTCCCAGCCCAGCCAAAGCCGTCCGAGCGTTGGCAATAACTCGAGCTGCGTCCATGCCATTCTCGTCCAATGTTTTTCTACCCCTCTCTGTCGCGTCCCCACTGCTTGAAGAGTTTCGCAGTCGCCGTTGCATCGCAAGCAGCCATGCTGCCCACTTCAATGCTGCTTTCCCGTGCTCAATAGGTGAAACAAGTCTCCACCGATCGAATATAGCATGTAGTGCAGCCGTGCGTTCTTCTAAATGCAACTCTTCTTCATTGAAGTTTGGAAAATCGTACTTAGCGACTGTAGGCCATTCGGAGTTGCTATTTGCCTCTCCGTCGTAAGGGTACACTCCCGTGTAGATGTCAGATGCAACATCCCATACGTACGTGCTTGGTGTGTATAGGCGGACTACCCGGTGCACATCACTTGCCATTATGTTTTCTTTGCTATCAAAGGTGTCATCGGAGGATCGAAGTGAACCCAGACTGCGGTCGTAAAGGAGTTGGAAGTAACGTATCAAAAGAGTATCGGAAAGCTTGTTGGTGCCAGAAGAGGACGGTGAGGTGCGCATTGATTCCTTCAATAAGACCTGAAATTAAGTAAATATCTTCAGAAATTCAGTTAAGCGAGATTAGTTCAATGATTGCCAACCTCAAGGGTTTTGATCTGCTCTGAAATGGGTTGAGTAGTGGCGCGGTCCAGTCCCCAAGTCCAGACAGCAATTCTTCTTGATTCATCGTCTCCATCATAGTCAATCAAAGCTTTCCGTGCCTCGTCCCAAGTCTTTTTCCATTCTCCTTCTCCGGTATGCTTTCCTTCAATCTCCAGCCTTACCAGCCATAGGTCTGGAGAATAAGATGCATATGAGGTGTATTTGCGTGCAAATTTCAGCACTTTTTGGAATAATGGAGGTGAAGGGTGGGAGGCGGAGGAGAGGAGCGTGAGGTGAGCCTTTAGTAAGGATGCTGGTGTGTGTGCGCCTTTCGAAGATCGCGTACATAAGGACTGCAATGAGCCGAGAAGATACAGTTTCTATAGAAAAGCAAAGTTATATGCGTAGAGATGAACAAACGGAATCTGTGCAACATACTAGGTTCTCATCTAACCCATCCTTCTCAAACCACTCGCAGACGAACTGCGCATATGCAGTTCCCAGACCGTTCAGGTCGGTCTTCGGAGTGGTTTTCGCCAATTCGACAGCGGAACGAAACGCCTTGATCAGATCCTCGTTCGCAGCGCGCAATGCATCTACAAGGGCCTCTCCATCGAGGTCGGGGGTAAGGAAACGCGTTGCGTAGAGGAGTGCAGCCTGCGAATCTGCGTTTTCTTTACCCTTACCATTGTTCCATGATCGAGTGATTGAAGACGGAGTAGAGAAAAAATGGGTATGAAGGTGAGAGTGAAGGTGCGCTATTAGTGAACGTCGCACTGAAGGATGACAAGGGGTGTCAGAGGAGGATAGTGTAGTATGAAGAGCTTTGAAGAGTTCGATGGAGGGGTTTTCTTCGTCAAAAATGAGTACGGGAATAAAAATAAGACCATTGAAGACTACAAACCTTTTACGGCGTTTGATATGACAGTTTTCACGAGAGCTCCTCCAAGAACTGCTCTCCTAGCCTTTTCATCATCATCGGCATCGTCATCAGCCACCTTAAGAGATCCATCTTGTATGGCCGCATCCACTTTCACCCTGCTGAAGTCTTCTCCGTCGTATTCCATCCCGGTAGCTAGGCCAAGAATCTCCCATCTTTTCCTCACCACATTCACGAATCCTATCTCAAGTCTGACCATCTCTCGCCAAAGATCCACGCTTTCTGGATTCATCCGCACACCGCGCTGAAGCAAAGTTCGCGACGCGCTGTATCCGCCGTAACGCAGCTCATGGTTTGCTCCTAGAATATAAAGTAGAGGGCACGTCGGATGAAGCGTGGTCGCGCGTGCACATAATCGGCCTACGAGAGCACGAGACCCTGCTGAGGATGCCAGTCTGATGTAGGACAGCCAGAGTGACAGATCATCCTTGAATTTGCGTAGTGCACGCTCAAAGATTTGGTATTGTCTTCGGAGAAGCGCGAAGTCAGATATAGTGGGCGGGCCTTTGGGTACCTCTACTACACTTGTCAGTATCGTAGCATATAGTTTATGGCCGGAAGTACACGCACTAATTCTCTCCAATCGTTTCTTCCTCAACGTCTCAAGACTCATCTCATAGGCGGCATACCGAAGGAAATCGGCCTTTTTGGGTATACGACGCACAAGAACTGTCTCAAACTGGGTACGTTTTCTCATTATTTGCTTTATCTCTGCCTTTGTATATGCAAGTGAGCTCGTGCAATGGAAAAGTGTCCAGTACGGGCGCACCTGCGTAAATAGCCTCTTCTCTGCAAGGTCTTTGAGCTCAGCGAGCATCTGTGTATTGTACATCAGTGCAATCCAGGAATTAGCGAGTGTTAACAGACCTGCTCTTGCTGAAATTGCACCCTTTCCATGTTGAAGTGTTCTCTTCGTCACAAACGCTATTCACAGTTTTGTATAAAGTTGCCGGTGCAGTCGACAGCGAGAAAAGAATGAAATGAAGGAGTGTCACAGCCTGAGAGTTACTACGGGTCACGCTATCACTGGCATGTGTGACGCCACCGTGACAGAGCCGCGAACTCGATTGAGTCGGAGCGGAAACGACAGCGATAGCTGTCTCTCCATATCCGTCCTCGTCACCGTTGTCTTGTTCCGTTTTTTCCTTCACGCCAACGAAATCGACAACGACGAAGACGGAAAAGATACAATGCCAGTACACAAATCTCGTCCGGCCAATGGCCGGCTACAACACCACCAGCGATCGACCTCGGGAGGTACCTCGAGAGTCGGATTGAATAACCTGCAACTCACTCAGAAAGAAGTGGCAGGAGGCACCGCAAACGCAGCGTTAAGACAGCAGCAATCACAGCTGAAGAGGACTGGACACAGTGCCGTTGAGGTAACCATCTTCTCGCTCTAGCTATCTTATTTCTGCTAATGTTTACCATTTCCCCCCTCGGCATCCTCGTCTTCCTATGAACCGGAACGATGTCTCTATGTATCTATCTTTACACTACTTCGCAGCTACAACCTCCGCGCACTACTTCTCCTCTACCTCGCGGTCAACAATATAATGCGAATTCTCGTGTTTCGTCAAAGGAACGTATCACACTAAAGCGCGCCGCGACGCCAAATAACAAAAGACGGTCCGCAGTCTCTGCAGCTGCAGTAACTCAAGCATTAAACCACCAACAAACGCAGAATCATAGGCCTGATTTCTCGATAGCAAACTCCGATGAGACTGATGAAGATGAATGGGTGTCGAGCGAGAGTGGCGCTGCGACACCGCAGAAAGTCGTTGGCTTTGATGATGATGATGACGACGACGACGGGTCAGAATCACAGGACACGGAAGTTGAATTAGATTTGCACGCACATATGTTGGATCAGAAACTCGGAACAGCTCCCGCTGCCACAAATGGCGTGAAGGGGGTCGCCTATGCAGGCAACGGAGATATTATGGGAAATGGTTCTGTAAACCACGTCGCTGACAACTTTGGTGCACCTCGTGCAGAGCCAGACACATCAGCCACGCAACCCCGCAATGCGTTAATGCAAACCTCCTCTTCAACAGCAACACTACATCCACAACCTCCCGCAGAGCTGCCCGTCGTGCGCGTGCAGCCTCAATCCACTCCTACGACGCCGCCTACTCAGCCGGATCCTGACTCAGAGGTTCTCAGACAGTCGCGGTCTGAAGCTCCCTCTCCTACGAGGCGATCCATGCATAGCAAGCATCTGAAACGACACTCATTGATGCGCAACCAATCTCATGGAGAGCCGTCAAAATATGAAATTCCGCCTCACCCTCTTATTCGAGGCCAGTCCTACAGTGGAGGAAGTGCTCTGAAACTGAAGCCCGCGCCTTTGACACCTTTGAAGGTGGATTCGGCGATAGCACAAGCCCAGTTGTCTTCATCACCTAACAGCACAAGAATACTATCCGGGCCCAGCTCCCCAACTTTTATGACCCGTTCATTGACAATCCAGTCCCCTACGGCGGTATCCTTTTCGGGTGAGCCCGAGCGCGATTATCGTCAGCCATCTCGGAGAACATCGATCTCTTCTTTGCACTCTGTTGCAACTCTTCCTGCACCATCACCCGTTCGCTCCCAGGCATACTCGCGATTAGGGGCGCAAGGCGGTGCGCGGTCTCGACAGGACCGAACTCGGACTCTATCTATGATGTCGACCAGTTCATCCTCTGCAGCATTAACATCGCTGAATATGAACATGATGTCACGGCCTAGTTCGCCTCCCACAACAGTGCGTTTTCCCAAGGAGCCCATACGCGACGGCGATGGCATCCATCCGCTTCTCCCGCCCCCTTATTGCGCCGCACACCTGACAGTGGCAAGTCATTACAACCCCTTATATGATTGTTATGAACGTGTGCTGCGTGCGAAGAAGGGTCGATAGTTTGATTGCATGTGGTAAGCCTCATTCTCCCATTACCGATCTTATTGCTAAACATAGGTGCAGACAACTTCTCATCTTTGATTTCAGTCGTACTTGTTTAGGTGGACTGGACTATCCAACTCCAGGACTTTTCTGCTTGCTTAATTTATACTTGTACACTCGCGAGGTGAACTGTCGCGTGTGTTGTGCATCATTGTACGAATGAAGCGGACGCTGCGTTGTTCATTGTTGTAGTTTTCGGTTGCGTTCATCTTTGGTAACCCCTCGCGACACCTTCCTTCACTAATTTTTATACTAATCGTTACTTGCAGTAAATTATTCTTTGCCTTTGCATAGCATTAATGATATTGAATTGTATCTCATTCCTGAACGGCTTCCATCAACAAATCTGGAGATCTTTTTCACTTGCAGACTTTGCGGTACGCTCGACGGACATTATATTTACTATCGCAACCGGCAGACAGATTCACCAAGATCTCAGGTGCACTTTTCTATACAAGAATCTTGAGTATATACTGTGAGTGGATCTCTTCTTTCATATCTCTATCTCGGAACAATTGAATCCCCCTCTTCCAGAGTCGCATCGGACGTTGTAAACTCCGGTAGAATTGCCATGTACTCATCGCTTATTGGACACGACATTTATCATGCAGTGTTATATTCAGCTTCTGGTTTCAAGGGCCTTTTCCGATCAAGATGATTTACCTTTTCTTCTGAAAATTCACTATCTGAAAGCCTTGTTCAAGTCACCAGGTCCCCACAGCCTTCTCAACAACGGGAGCGATAACTGATCCATAGCCATTTTATCTGCCAGTGAAATTGATGATTTATGTAGATTGGTCTTATCCCGATCGAACCCTTCTAAGCCACCACATGGTTGACTCTCTTGGACTACGGATCGTCGACCATGGATCAAATTTGAATCTCGGGAGTTCCATAGGCGTCGCTTTTACCAAGCCAAGGCATTCATTTGCACTACTATGGTTGTGCATAAATATCCTCTCGATCCCACGAGAAGCCTCAGAACCTTCCACTTTAATTCATTTCACCACGACGGATATATTCGATTAGCGACCGAAGAGCGGAGTGGCACTCTAGCGATTGCCTCACTCGCGTGGCAAACCATCTTACCCATGCACCGTGCACTTTCCAGGCAGCCTCGCGGCGCATATTATTATGGTCGGTTAGTTCAGAGTAACTGCGCCCTCTACTTCCCCGCCGTCCGATTTCTGAGACTTCTGTTACCCTTCGACTCTCTTAACGTGTGCTCATGTCAGACCCTCCGTCCGCACCTCCGCTGCGTCCGGAGGCGCAGCTCGACGAGGCCTTTCTGGTCTGGCAGTACCTAAATCTGGTGTTGTTAGGCATGTATATGTGAGTGAGATTGATTTTTTACAGATCATAACTTAATCTCATAATCTCTCTCACCGAAGGTGGGAAGTGTTGGTGACACTACCGTTCGATGTAGCTTTGTTAAGAAGGAGAAGGGAGTTCCGTTGGACTTTCGTAAGGATCATTAGCCTATGATTGCCAATGCTAATTAACTTAAGACTAGCTCCCTTACTTCGTCGGGAGATACTGCCTCCTAGGGAGTTTACTTACATTGTAAGATACAAGTGTATCTAACGGTGCAAATGTCTTACATATATACCCCATGCAGTAATATCTTCATTCTTAGCATCTCTTACGTTGACTGCAATGGTGAGTGCTTCTCCGCGAATGTAGGCGAGGGACGGTGATAGACATCCGCGAAGTGTTGTATATAGTCATGGGGGTAAGATTACCTTTGTATATGGAGCTAATTGTTCACATCATATCGTACTCTATTGACAGACATTCTCAAACATCTCAATGGGGTGCGCATCAGTCTGCCTAGCCCTAAGGACGTGAGGACTTCGAAGCCCATTTTAATTTTGAAAGTACTGACTGATAGCGTTGCACCACTAGTGTCGCTATTTGGAGACATAATCGAAGTGTACTTGTTGTTCTGATCGCAACTGGTCTTGTTCAGTGGGCCTTTTTATTACGAGGTTTGCTCTATTTCATCCTCTCGCCGACACTCACGAAACCTATATTCTATCAAGATATCTCATCCCGGAAAGCCCAATGGGTCGTCGAGTCGAGCCTTTGCTTGGTGATTTCAATACCTCTGTCCGGTCTTTTGTTTCTCTACATTCCAAGTATGTTCGCTTGCTCTTCTCATCCAATTGTGTGACTCATGCTGTGTTTAGCAATTGTTTTCGATTTTGTAGTGCTCGTCCTGACTGCCATAGGACTTAGACGTGGTGGATCTCCGCGGTCCCCTTTACAGACATTAGTTTTCAAACATGGACTTCTATATTTTGTATCGGCATTTACATCCAATCTGCTGCCTGTGGTGAGCAAGTTTAGAAATCCCCATGTATTTATTTACCAACATTTCTAGATATTTATTCTTGGCCAAAGTCGCGGTCAGTTAACTGCTCTTACACTGGTTAGGTATTTTCTGAAACATGAGCACGGCCCTGTATTAGCGCCTCTATGTTTAATGTTTACGTTCGTTGGTGAGTAAAAATGACAGCAGAATATCTCTATAAGTTGACAAATCCTTCTCCGACAAGCAATGTTCACAAGGTTTGTCCCGCACACTGATTGCTGTTACAAGGAGAGTTTCACTGACAGTTTCATCGTCCTTCATAGCACAGTAGCATCATGCCGTATGGTGCGGGGACTTGAGCTGTTCGGAAAGCAGGATGAAGTACGGTAAGTCGAACGCTCTGTGTACATAAACCCAAGTTGTTCATTCTGGTTCTCTCGAAAGGCGGGAAATGCAAATATCGATTCTGCAGCAAGCCGGTGCCTTATTAATGAAGCAGGTGAAGAGTAAACTTAGCGCAGGCACAGATCCTGATGTGCTATCAACGTTAGCAATTTATCAGGTGTCTTCGTTTACTCTCGTTGACCTTTATTAGCAGGATCATATTCACTTCTATTACGAGCAAAGGGGTCGCCTTCGAGCTGAGCGTCGAAGACCAAGATTTATCGCAACTCCGGGATCTAGAAGCACAACTACCATCCGATCATCGTGAATTAGAACACTGTGGTTATTCAAATGACAATTTGTCCGTGTACAACCATTTACGAATATAAAGCGACTCGAACTGTAGTTAATACACCACTCACAGTGCTAGTCAATGTAAGGCCATTCGCCTATGGTGGAAACTTCAACCTCACCCACATATACATAGATGCATGTACATACAATGTTGAGAGGACGGTTAAAGACCATGTTTTCCACGAACAACGTTCTCCGAGGCATCTAGTGTCACGGGGCCAAGAATACAACCTAGTGCACAATGCACCGTGCCCTTCTCCACACAAATATGATCTGGTGATCAAGGAGGAAGTTATGTGAACGGAAATTGTTACGCGAACTTGTCCGGAAGCCGGTCAAATGTATATTTTCGAGAAAAACGGACCTCCGTTGGTCACAATTTAGCTGGTGGTGTTCGACAGTTTCATCTGAGGTTCAGGACGCCCCAACATGCTCTTGCTCCAATCGTTGTCTCTGTCGTTGTGCCTTAGATTTGGTCTGGCAGTCGAGCCGCTCGTGGATGTCGGATACACCAAATATCTTGGCACAGCACTTCCTAATGGCATAAGTCAGTGGCTTGGAATGCGCTTCGCCGCACCACCAACAGGAAACCTTCGGTTCCGTAATCCCGCCGATCCGCCAGTGAACGACACAATTCAAGTTGCCGATCAAGTACGTGTGGTAGACCTTTATTTGAAGAGTTATCTGGTAAACGCTGACCGAATCATACATAACAAAGCATGGACCAATATGTCTGAGTACTGACTCAGCCTTCCCGACCGCAGGACAGTCAGAGGATTGTTTGTTCATGGATGTGTATGCGCCAACGAATACCACCTCGTCTTCACGCCTACCCGTATTTTTCTTCATACAAGGAGGTGGATTCAATTCCGACTCCGATCCCAATCTGAACGGCACCGGCCTGATCAACGCTGCAGACATGGACCTCGTCGTTGTAACCTTCAACTATCGAGTCGGACCTTACGGGTTCCTTGGTAGCAAGGAGGTCCAAGCAGATGGCGGCATTAACGTAGGGATGTTCGACCAGCGCAAGGCGCTTGAGTGGGTTCAACAGCATATATCAAAGGTATGCCAGAAACGTTTATGCAAAGAGTCATCTGAAATGCAATCCATCAGTTCGGAGGCGATCCGGGACATGTCGTGCTTGGCGGAGATAGTGCAGGAGCAGAGTCGATTACTCTCCATCTGACAGCGTTTTCAGGAGAGCCCACCAACTTGTTTCACGCTGTCATCGGCGAATCGCAGTCTTTTCCGACAACTTTGACTGTCGCACAAGCGCAGTTCCAATACGACACGCTTGTCTCCAGAACTGGCTGCACCAATGCATCTGACACTTTGGCCTGCCTTCGTTCTTTAGATATAAGCATCCTCCAAAACAACAATAAAGACATACCATTCCCGGGGAGAACGAATGCGCCAGACTTCACATACAACGCAATAGTTGACGGCAATTTCATAGCTGACTTCCCTTTCAATCTTTTCGCCCAAGGAAAATTTGTCAAAGTGCCGTCTGCCTTTGGGTGCGTTAAAAGTTCTTTCTCCCTAGATCTATTGCGTTGAGCCAATACATGCCAAATTAGGGACGACACAAACGAAGGGACTATCTTCACACCGACTAACCTTAATACTACAGAGGATATGAACAGCTTCCTCCAGGACAACTTCCCAAACTTGACTGCTAGCATGATCGAGACGATAGACAATCTATATCCCGAGTCAAGCCAGTTCCCCAACCACGGTGCATTCTATTTTGCTGCTGCAACCGTTTACGGCGAAATGCGTTACATCTGCCCAGGCATTTTCATCAGCGAGAAGATAAACCAGTTCAGAAGTCCGCTTCCAAATTGGAACTATCAGTGCGTTTCAATATTGTGCGATCAATATTGCTCGACTGAAAGTAGTTCAAAGTTACAATGTAACTGATCCCGCCGAGCTGGCTGCTGGTCTGGGTGTTCCACACACCATTGAGCTGAATGCGATATGGGGACCAGACAATACGAATGGGAATGCTCCAGCGAGTTATAGAACGACAAATGCACCGATCATCCCAGTTATGCAGGGCTATTGGACCAGCTTCATCAGGACATTCAATCCCAACACGTTCAGGGCACCAGGTTCTCCAGAGTGGGAGCCATTCGGAACTTCACAGAGGAGGATCTTGATGGAGACAAATGCGACAAGGATGGAGACCGTGCCCGAAGATCAAGCAGAAAGATGCAATTTTCTACGCAGTATAGCGATTGACCTCCAGCAGTAGTCATGCGTAACTTGAATATATATGAAGAATTTCGCAACTGTATTGTTTCAATTTGTTTGAGAGCCTGTCTGTTCTTCGCAATTGGGGTTTACACAGGATTTCACCGTGAGTTTGAAGCTCCGAGCTTGAGTGTGGTAGCTGTAGAAGGACAGAGGCGGGTACGTGTCGCTCGCGCCAGTAGTACACGTGGAAGCGGGAGTAAATCTAGAGCGCAGTGCCGTGCCGCAACTGTTCAGTTACCGTGACACAGTATCTCAAGCTGCACGGCCAGCTCAGAGCCTAAGACATCCCTCTCATCATACTCTCTCATAGTTCTGTACAACGATGTGGCTTTCTGACGGTCAAAGTAAGCTGCATATCATCTTACATATTCGAAAGGGATATAGGGCTAAGCACCCTTCAACTTCTGCAGAAATAGGCGTGGCGCTGACGACGTTTGGTGCCCTGTTCATGCTGCTGGGTGTAATGATGTTCTTCGACGGCAGTCTGTTAGCCTTGGGAAACGTACGTACTCGCCTGATGTCTCCCTGCTGCTACAAAGCTCAAAACATGGCCGCTCAAACAGCTTCTGTTCTTGTCGGGCATTACGCTCATCATCGGTCCCCAAAAGACATTCTACTTCTTTGCACGAAAACAAAAATTGCGTGGCACAATCTGCTTCTTTGGTGGAATTCTGCTTGTATTTTTCAAGTGGCCGTTCTTCGGAGTGATTGTAGAAACGATTGGGTTCTTGAGCCTCTTTGGGTATGTCCTCCAGTATAGCATCGCATTGTCCTGGCACTTACTACTCAAAACTAGCGACTTCTTCCCTGTTATCTTGACATTCTTACGCCAACTACCAGTCATTGGCAACGTATTATCTATGCCTTACATCAGAGAAGTGATGACATTGTTCTTCTTTACATGAACTATCTGATCTGACGAGACTACAGGTTGCGGACAGACTGGCAGGTTCACGGCAATCTATCGTTTGAAGACATCATGCTCCATCCTCTGTTATCCTGACTTGCTGCAGAATTGTTTACATATAATCTTTTCCGTCGTTACACACACCATAAACTTTCGATACTACAAGAAGGTGTTTGGCATGAAAATCATCAACATAAGATGAGATTTCGACGAACTTAGAAGATCAGACAGCTCTTTCAATCATGACTGATTCGCCGTCTTCCTTCTTGATACTTCCACTGTCCCTCTCTTCTTGTCGCTCCCGTCGACGGAGGACTGTATCGTACGCGTTCTCGCCCATAACAGTAAGCATTTCGGGTTGGACGGCACCAGCGCCGATGGCTGCGATCTTAACTATCTCCTCTTCCTCAATATTGCGGAAGCGGAAGCCGCCTTTCATTGTTTGGTCTATGACAAGACCACTGTGGAGCGTGAATACCAAGTCATGAGATTGAGATCCAGAGATGCGAGACTTACACAGCGTAGACAAGCATCGTAAGATATCCCGAAGCAGGAACAAGGTAAGAGCGCCTAGTACTCGCCCTATCTGCGAGGCCACCCTGGGCAGGTGGGTACCAAGCACCTCCTCCGACGCCCTTGAAGCAATGTACGTCAATAACGTTGAATATAAGATACAGGTAACAATTACCAACCATAACAATCAGGCCAGAACCTTTCTTCGTGTGCCGACCCAAGTTCTTTGTACCTAATGTGAAGATGCACTATACAAGCCGAAGCATCTTAGCGCATTTTATTACGCCATAAAACGCAACTAGGCTTACCGGATAACAAATCGACTCGAAGAAGAATAGGACATAGAGGAAGCCAACGCCTGTCCATCCGTCAAGCAAAGCAACACAGAGCGCTGATACGGAACACATGAAGGCGAAGAAGGAGAGTAGTAGCGCAGGATCAACCCAGTTGAGTATGACCACACCGACGAAGCTATATGTACAATAACATGAATTTCACACTTAATTGGCATGGGGGAAGGGGGGAGTACTACGTACCGACCGACGGTGAATGTGACTTGGCAAAGTGAAAACATCGTACTCGCTTTTGATTGCGAGATACCAAGACCCTGCTCCGTCAGGAAATTGACAACGAAAGACGCGACGCCGACTTGTGCTCCGCTGTGAATTGCTAATCTTTAGTGACCCTCCTAGATGACTGCAAGCAAGTGATACTCACACGTAAGCAGTTTGAGCAACCCAACCAAATATACAGCGGTATTGCTTGTAGAAAGGACCTATATCTTCTGCAACACCTTTTTCTTTCATTTCATTCTCGAGGGCATCTTCAGTGATTTCTGGCAGATCGCAGAAACTAAATGGGCCTTTAGCAACTACTGTGCATTAAATGAGATGCAACGCACTAAAACAAGATGTTCAGCACAACACCGAGACCGGCGACAGCAAGGTACACCCTAGACAAGAGATGAGCAGATACAAGTATTACAATGGGGATCAACTACCATTGGACTGTATCCAATGTTGTCGCATTCTTCCCGCGGAAAAACCACCGCGAGGCGATGAGAGGACCGGTGAAAGACGCAACGCCCTGGAAACCCTGGCTAAAGTTCAGGCGTGCAGCGGCATATTTGGGAGTCCCGAGAACAGAGATATAAGAGTTTGCAGCTACTTCAAGAGATGCGAGTCCACAGCCTGGATGAGTTGATCAGTGGATTGCTCACGCGGAAAGGCAATAAGCAGAGGGGGGAGACCGCCTTTCTCGATCCTGGTACCATACTGTTCCGGAAATCTGAGAATCACTCACCTATAACGAAGGTGCATCCTACGAAGCCTCCATATGCGCGGAATTTAGCTGAGGGCCAAAAGAAAATGGCACCTAGTACAAAAGGCCAAAGTAAATGACATGAATTATACTGCTCCGTTTAAGAGGACCATACCTAGCGAGTACAAGAACAAGCCTAGATGAATTCCTTTCTAGAGTTAGAACAGTACACTCAAATCAGGGACACTCCTTCCTGATATTACAGTTTATTTTCACATACCTTGTATCCATACTTTCTCATCTGTTTAGAAGCCTTCTCAGTCGACTGCAGCTTGCGCTTCGAGCAAAAGCGAAACACTCACAAAGACACCGGCCCATGGGGCCCATACAAAGTATGCACCCTATAGAGTCGACATCAGGCTCGTTCGTTTTCAGCGCACGCAAGGCACTGTTCTGGAACTTACGAAATACGCAAGTTGAAGTAGCGTGCTTTGTAGCTTCGTGATTCCAAACACTGTTTGGAAATGTGCATTGAGCACATCAAGAAGCTAAGGATAAGGTTAGAATGAGCCGAGTGAAGCCCTTCATGGAAGGTGGAGGAACTTACACCGTATGCAAACCCCCCTGCAGATAGGATGTCAGGAAATGAGCGTTGTGGTCCTAGTGTTATGTGTACGCACAAGTGAAGAAAAGAGTTGTCACAAGAGCAAACGAAAACAGCCATCTAGTCCGAGATAGTTCGGCACCTGAAAGTATTTCGATTTCCGGTTAATATTTGGAAACAACCAGCACGTGTCGTATTGAAAGTATACATGCCTGTCACCCCAGGAGCGGCCATATCTGAGTGAAATAAGTGATCAAGTAGTACGATCACTTGAGAAGCACAAGCAACACTTCTTCAAGGTTGATGGGCGAAATTCTCAGGGCGTTCTGGCGTTCATGTGCTTCTGTTCTACTTATACCGAAGATTGTAAGAGAATAAGTCTTAACGGGACTGCCGGCGCGATTGCGGAGCGAAGAAGCATGTTGTGGCTTGGGCATGGATTCAGAAAGTGTTCACGAGGACGGCTGAATGAGAGAATGAGGAAGGAAGCCCCAAAGCCGGATGATGGACATATTCAATTCAGCTCTTCTTCTTCCAGCCGATGTAAAGCTGCGAGTTGAGCGGGCCGAGGACACAGCGAGCACGATGGAGACTCTTTCAAGATCATGCCGGGGATGGATGTAGATGCTAAAAGAGAGTCGAGTTTAGTACACCGAGTCTCAAACTGGCAGCGTTCGGGTCTTTCCGACCCGACTTACAAGTTCGTTTGCTTTTGCACTACTCTTTGCACGGAAACCATTCGCTACGCCCTTTGTATATATGACAGACACGAATATATCACCGTTCTCTTCATTTCTAGCTGTCAGTAAGTTTACTTTCTAGCCTTACCATGTAATTTCAAACTCATCCTCATGCAAATGATTAGGAGAGGTATTCTAGTCTGAAGGCTGCTCAGCAGAACGATGGCCGGCGAAAGCTGAAGCTCACACTTGCCACGGATTTCTGGAGTCTAGATCAGGAAACCAAAGTCCAGTACGCCAAGATCTCGTCTGATGCAGCGAAGGCGGACGCTTTGCTGTCAGTACTAGAGGAAATCCACGATGATGATGACGAACTCGATTGTACACCTGGCATGGGTATTATCGTCCGCACGGACTATTCTGATGACGCAGCCTGGGATGGTTTCGTTTCAGCCCTGAAAGATGCTGAGAAGGACCTCCTCTCGCCAGAAGAGGACGAAGCACCAGTTGCTGGTGGTCCCGCGGAGGGGAGCGCTGCCGCTGCTGGAGAGCCGGATACTGAATCTGACGAAGAAATGGATGCGGTCAATGTGAACGGGGAAGGACAACTATCTTCAACAGATATCTTCACTCTAGTAGATCCAGCTCTACCCGCCTTGCGCAATCGTTTGGCTGGCATCTCTAACCTCACAGCACTTCGTTTCTTCAACGACGTTGACATCGTTCCAGCTCCTCGGCCCCCTCAAGGCACGCACCGCATCAGACCCGGCAGTAGAATCATGGACTTGAATGGCTTACTGGAAGTGTACACGGGTGATCTAGTCTGGGTCTACGATGCGCAATCAAATCGAGATCGCTCCGTTCGTCTGGTAAATCAGAAATGTGAAACTTATGGGGCTGCAACGTATGTCATAATGCGTATTCTTTCCCTTCTGTAAGCTGATATCGTCCTCTAGTGCAGACAGCTGGCGACCGCGTGTATCTTTCCTCCCAGAGCTTCAAGTCAATCTTGTTAGCGGTGCCATGAAAATTGATTTCGGAGGCCTGGACCGATGGGATTTTAAAGAGCGGCAGCGGAATCTGGCTGAAACGGAGATTATGCCGTGGTAGGAGTTTGGACGGCAGAAGGAAATGCTGTGTACGTGTATGAACTTGAAGGCCGCTGTAAGTCGTTGAACGAAAATGCTGGCATTTTGAGACACCCCTTTCGATGTCGTACTGGTCGAAAATGAAGAATGATGTCATTCTAACGTTGCTCTTGTACATAGAGCATGAATGTCTATCTTCAACTACTCAGTCTGGCAAGTTGTCTTGCCTAGATGGCATCTATAACCGCATCGACTTCTATGAACCACAGCTTTACACTCTATTCCCGCTGTTCCCGGAGCAAACTCGGATGTTATGCATCCGGTCTACTAATAGGTCTACTTGAATACCATAACCTTGGAGCCCATTCGAACGGTCATCCATCCGAACGGTCCTCGATGATTTCTGCTCGTCTGTGAACAAGCTCAACTATGCAAGCTTCTCATCTCCCGGCATGAACGGACAATCATGCGCTTTATTACGAACATGATCATCAACGCATCGGGAGGCTGCACGATGTCTGATACGGGGCTCTTTTAAAGTGACTCTGGAGCACAATTTCGAACCCTCTCCTTGGCGGTGAACTTTACACCATTCCCATCATCGTGTATTATTACTTGATGATCGATTCAGCTCCAAATTGGTCGTTTATAAAGGACGCATCTGAGCTTGACCTCAGTTCAGATTGAAAACGACTTGATTGATACACCTTTGCAGCATGCCCTCCCCTGCTAGAGTCGCCGTTATTGGCTGCGGTATCGCTGGCCCTACTTTAGCTATGTTCCTCAAGACGAAAGGCTACGATCCTGTTATCTATGAACGTCTGGACGACGTTCCTTCAGCTGGGCTTAGTCTCATGTACGTTCTCAACCTACTCGAAGAGATAGTGGTTGTCAGCTGACAAAAACACCATGTGCTGCAGGCTTCAGGCCAATGGCTTGAAAGTCCTGAAGCTACTTCCCGATGTTTTCGCCGATCTCCCTGGCAAACAAATCCTCAACTTGTCCTACGTTTCTGAAGCCATGCATGAAGAGCTTGCGCTATCTGACATCCCAACTCGGATGCCCGAGCGCTATGGCGAAGGCCTGGGCCTCAGAGGTCTACAGCGCGAAACATTTATACGCTACCTCTGCGAGTGTACCCTCAAGCACGACATTCCCATCAAATGGGGTCATATGCTCGTCGACCTCGAAGATCAAGGTACTGAGGTAGAGATACGCTTCGCGAATGGCGTCAAGGAAAAGGCTAGCTTTGTCGTTGGATGCGACGGTCTGCACAGCAATACACGCATTTGTTTGTTTGGTAAGGAGCGGCCAGACTTCACAGGCTTAGTACAGGTAGGTGACTTCGCGTTCCAGACTCTTTGTAATCTAGACGGCTATACTAATACAATCATCACAGACAGGCGGCTTCTCGCCTACTCCTAAGGTACTGCAGCAGAAAGCCGCCATGGTCAACTTCTTTGGAGTGGGATCGCACCTGATAACATATCCCATTTCTGATACTCTTTCTTCTTGGGCGTAAGTAATCGCTACTCACTGCTCAAAACCTGACAACCAGTAACCGCCTCTATCTATTTTCATAGCGTCACAGCAGGCGAGGAAGAACGCAAAGAATCCTGGAATGCCCTCGACGAAGAGACAAAGGAGGCATTTAAAAACGGACCCATTTCTAGGTGGGACTTAGGCGCAGGCGAACTGGTGAAAACTACTACGAAGCTGATCAAGGTATGTCATTGCATTCTCTGCATGCGCTGAGGGCTTAATGTAGATGTTTGGGTTTAGTACGGTCTGTATGACCGACCAGAACTTAAGACCTGGTACAAAGGTCGTGTCGTACTCCTCGGGGATGCTGCACACCCTACGACACCGGTGAGTGACCGTTAGTTTTCCAATCCTCCGGAGTACTTAACTCTCTCAATCAAGCACTTGGGCCAAGGAGCCAACCAAGCATTTGAGGACGTATATCACCTGATCCGTGTTCTAACCAAGTACCTTCCCGATCCCAACAACAACCCTAGCACAGAGGATCTTAAGAAAGCTTACAAAGAATACGAGGGCATTCGGTTGGCGCGTACCTCAGAGCTCGTAAAGCTCGCCCACGAGAGGGGAAATGCTCGTGCGGAAGCGTCACCCGATGCTGCCTTGAAGAGGGACAAACTCCTCAAAGAAAAGTGGAACATCACGGATGATGGATGGATGGAATTTGACAGGTTTGCGAGGGAGCCATATGATAAGACGAGCGAAATTTGAGGCGCATATGAACGCAGTCATACTACTTTTGAGAACATCGACAAAATCACAGCTTTTTACTGAACCACCCAGTATTCTGAATACAATTTAATGTTTATTCACATTCAAAGAATAAGGCAATGCACTCAAACTATTTTACTGATGGACCCCACCTTGCATTTTGCAATGACGACTATTTCTGGAGCATGTGCCAGTGTGGGCGCTTGTTTACTGCAGAATTGCCGCATAGGTGACGTCAACTGATCGGCACCTTCAATGTAGTCTTTTTCGTTTGTATAAAGAGATCCAGAAGTTTGAGATCTGCCTCCCCCTATTCGTGCCTTATTACTTCCACCATCTACCTCTTATTCCATATCTCTCCTCAGATGCTGTCAAGAGTCGCACTTGCTCGTGCTAACGGCGCTGCAGCCAAACGTGCAGTTAGAGGCTCGAACGGTCGGTGGCAGAGGTTCCAGTCTACAGTAGGTCAACCGTCAACAACGTAGAGAATAATGAGAGTTATTGCTAAGAAACTTTAAAGGCATCCGTCTCTACGTCAGGATTTGGGGCCTCGCATGTTGCAGCCGGTGTTACGGGAGGAGCCTTTGTTGCGCTTTCTGGTGCGTCGAGGTTCTCCGACTGCGAGATTTCAATCTTATATAAATAATGTCTAGGATATGTGTATTATCGCACATCCGGTCTGAGTACTGTCGTCCAGACGTCAAAGGACGTAAAGAACTACCTTAAGACCACCCGCGATAGCGTTGTCACCAAAACTCGCGAAGTGGCCAAGAACCCAAACCAAGCACTAGATTTCCTTCGCAATGTTTCCAAATCATATACTTCCTTCATCCCTGGTGCAGGAAGCTACGTCGACTCCACTTTTGATCAGCTCGAAGAGCTACATGAAACTCATGGCGAAGAGCTCGACAAGATCTTGTCTGAAACTACGGAGCAAATTCAGAAGATTGCCTCTGACGGAGGTGCTGACGCTACCACAGCCACGAAGATATTCGAAATACTCAGGAGTAGCGTTGGTCGGATGCAAGAAGTCGGGAAGAAAGCTGGAAAGGACCTCTTAGACAAAAATCCAGCAATCAAGGAGAAACTTGGAGGTGGTTACGACCAACTTCTCAGTCTTGCCGAGCGTGGGGGTCCAGAGGCAAAGAAAATTATATCCGAGGTAAAAAATCAGGTGAGTCATCGTTCCGTATGCATCATTATTGATAGCAATTAAATAAATCCATTTTCTGCAGATATCAGAGATCGTGTCAAAGGGGTCCGTGAACGATGAGTCCATTCAAAAGCTTCGGCAACTATTACAAGAAAAATCCCAGGAAGTCAAAAAATTGGCAGGGCAATCGGGGGGTCAGATTATTGAGAGTGGCAGCGAGAAACTTCAAGCACTACTTAATACTGTTCCAGGGGGTGACGAGGTAAGTGGATGCTGAAGAGTATTTCCCTCGCGTCATGTCTTAATACAATGGTCTAGATCAAAGAAAAGTTTCCACACTTGAAGGACGTGTTGAACTTGGCCAATGAACGCAGTGAGGAATCCAAAAAACTCGCAAAGGAGACCTATCAAGATGTGTTGAAAGTCCTAGAGGAGAAAGGAAAGAAAGCTAAGGAAATTGCTGAGCGAGCGAAGGCAGATGCGGAGAAGAAAAGTAAGAATTGAAGTCTGTACCTTAAATGCTTTGAACGACCAAGAACTCTGTTGCCAGTGTATGCAAATAGACCCTACTCTCTTGTTGCAAATACGTTGCCCTATCATGTATACCGTTGAGCAATTCAAAGATGCTTGGACGTTCGTTAGTGTTACCACTACTATCATGATGTGAATTACAGTGATTGAGCGGACCGGTGATAAACTCCGACAGTCTACTACTAGTACTAGTATTATGTAATACACAAGCAGACAAAGAAAAAATCTTCTCATGAGCTTCTACGTCTATCAGACTCTTCATTGCCATCGTCATCATATTGTCCAGGAGTTTCATCCTATCAAGAAAATCTTATTACACGCATAGTGGTCAGAATCGTGCTGAACGACGTACCTTATCTTCCTCTTCCTCGTGCCTCGCTTTCCCATCCTTCTCTCGCTGTTCCACATCCCTAACTATCCGTAGTGCCCTCTTGGCTTTCTGACCGGCCTCTGTATCCCCCTGATCCCAAGTTAGATCATAGTCCCATGCGACGCGCTTGATAGTCTTCCGAAGATCTTTGACTTCGTCGATGAGCTCATGGTATCTCTCAAGACTGAAGCCGCGTTCAACATATAGCTGTTGTTGTTTCCGTGAAGTAGATTCTGTCATGACGGTGCGGTAATTCACTTCTCGATTGTGCCAAAGAAACCAGATGTATCCCCAAATGACTGTGCCATATCCGGTCAAGTATGTGATGGGTTCCATAGTATCCCATCCAAGTGGTGTATCTGGTTACACGGTTAGCGCTTGTCAATGGAAACCAGCTGCCATGCACTTACGAAAAGTCAGCACACCCACGGTAACCCACCACACGCCCAATACCACCGCGCCTGCGAAAGCAACTCTCTGTGTTGATTTTTTGCCTAGGCGGTCGCATTCAGCCTTTACTTTCGCCAAACGTTCAATTTTAGCTGTCTTTACGTGTAAAGATGCCCGAAGAAACCGTGTTCGATCCTCAAAGCTGGGTACTTTGACCGTTATAAGGCGCATTCCCATACGTATTGTAAAGCTCCCAGCCCGTGCTGCCTCACGCAGAAAGTCCCCAATACCAGTTGAAGGGCTCCATCGTTTATCTTCATGAGACCAAGTATGAAAAGTGATTGGTGGTGCGCCTGTCGGGTCAGCAGTGGAATATGAGCGGCTCGAACTCCTGCAATGAACGAGTCCGTGTATCTCCGTACCGGCCTCATGTCCCGTCTTTGCGTGGCCATCTGCAACCTCCGATTCCAGCTCGGATGATTCGGCTCGAATGAGATTCGCGATGTAGCTGAGGGGCTGGCCAGGATGTAATAGAAATACGACGCTATGCACTTCAACGTCCGATCCTTTGTCTTCCGTGCCTTCCGTATCATTGCGTTGGTATTGCGGGACAGGTTGATTGCCACTCTCAACTTGCTGTTCCCAAGATACTCTTCGTACTCGGATATTCCCATCCCCGCTGTCATGCTCGCCTTGCGAGAAGCTCGCAGATTCATCACCGTCGTGGGCCTTAACTGCCTCCGGGCTTGCTTTCGAAGTCACAAAACTCGCTTCTCCTCCGGGCGCTATGAGCGGCAGAGTAAGTTTGTACAGAGATGCCCTTGTAAAGGATAAATATCCTGGTGAGATGAAGGAATATCAGTGAGATGAGTGTGAATTGCATCGCCCCTTTATAACATCGGAAGTACGTTGACACCTAGACCCCATCGCACTGAAATCGTCCAAGTCTTTTGCACTATGTTCAAAAGGAGTGGCGAGTTCTTACCTTGATCTGCCATTGATTCTTTTCTTCCATTTGATTGGGGAGCTTTGGAACTGCTGGGAGCAGTATGTTTGTGTTCGAAAGGAGCTGATGGTGAAGCGTAACTCCGCAATGAAGACACGTTTACTCGTCGATATGATACTGCTCGAGACAAATTTAACCAGTAGTTAAGACTCAGGCGATATTGAAGAAAAGCCATAGGTCGTTCTTGTAGAAGACATGAGAGGGTGGGTGGGGGAATGCATCGTGCAAGACAAACTACATAACACCCAGTGGTGGCACAGACTTCATGTTGAACGGGCTGCAAGTGATGTCATACCACTGCTGGCAATAGCACTGCAATAAACTTGCCACTGGCAGTGAATGTCTCACGCCTTCAGTTCAAGGTTACAACCACGTGCTAAATACTAGAAAGCAGGCTGCAACGGTCAAAGGCAACTCCTGAACTCAGACCGCTACCACCATGTCCTACTTCTCTGTCACTGGGCTTCATTGTATACAAATAATCTTACACCACAATCTCGTGCATGGATAAACCTCTGGAAGAGTAATATGCAATCAAGCATCTATACAAACAATATATTAAGAGTATCTCCTTTCTAACTTCTGACCAACGCAACACATAAAGTCAGCAACACATAAACAAAAACATGGCCTGAACATCCCCGAAACTTAAGTCAAATCTAGGTCAAGAACGCCGCTACGACTCAATTGTCCGTATTTTTGTCGACTTGCAGTTCTGAGGAAGCGGCCTTTTTAGCTGCAAAGAAGACCCCTCTCTTCTCTTGCATGAGAGAGAAATCACCGATCCGAGCTGTTATTCATTGGTGAGTTCATCTAAAGTAATCCAACGATTTTCAAATATCTTCGAGGGAGAACTCACACTGGTCTATAGACACACTCTAGGGAACGTTGCATGCAGTTCGAGCAGATCGAACGACCATCGCATTTTAGCTTGCGGCCTGGTTCCGGGTACATGGTCAGCGGCTTGCTTTCGTGAAGTTTATCTGGCGCAAACCTCTGCAGAATGTACAGGCCATCGGCGTTCTCCGCGGTGTTCTGACAAGGTCTTGGTCAGCGTTGCTTGGCCCATTGCTGCCATTGTTTACGCTGTTGGACTATCGACCACCATGATTCTGACGCCCATTCTTTTCAGAAAAAATTGGTTGCTCACCGTAGTCGAAGACATGGTTTTGAGACAGGTCTAACCTAATGGGTGGGGGTGATAGCGGATGTGAAGGTTGAAACCTGTCTTCATCCTCTGTTCTTATGCGAATCGGCATGAGTAAATGAAATCTCTAAACCTTCCTGGAGTGGGGCTCCCGCCCGGCTTGTCAATGTCCTCTCAAGCGCCCCCAAGCACTGCTAACCATCCGCGGGCAGCTCCAATTTCCCGGGTATTCGGAGAAAGGATTGAAGATGTGCGGTCCATGGTTGCCCTGGAACGTGTTAGAAGAGCCTTTCGTTCGGGACACGCGGGGTGTGGGTGGCCCTTACCCATATGTTGCATACATACCGAGCTGCATGGTAAAATCTAAAAACTCTCAAAAGGTTGCTGAGCTCAGGTACGCGATACATCGTGATAATTCTGCTCCCGGGCTATCAAAGGGACACATTTCTCTGAAATTGCGCTGCGTCTTCGCGTTTATCTTTGATGCTTCGTTGGGCTTCGTGGCTGAACTTCTGTACCCATACAGGCTGTGACCCGCGTGCTCGACGGCTCAAACTTGTAACTCTCCTACACTGAGTTCTCTTCAAATCACCAAGCTTCTAGCTGGCGATCACTCCTCCTTCCTCGCCGAATGCTCGGAGCAGTCGAGACCGACTAGAACCAAATAGCCCTATGATATGTAGTAGGCTCTGTCGCTCTGGAGGGGCCTCTTAATTGGTAATTCTGTCTCTATCACGTTTACTAATCGAAGGTGCGTATGCCAAGATTCTAGGCCATGGAAGCTGAAATTGCCTCTCATGACTGCTTCGGCCTTTCCATAAGCTCATCGCTTAGATATGCTTCCCGCTCTACTTCGACGGCATGTTGCTTCAACAGAACCGAACAGCATTTTGATCGAATGAGATCAATCATAAATTTTCAATAGGCGTTCATTTACGTTGGATGGACAAACCGAGGCCATACTTCACTTTGTGTGAGATATATCGACTCTCAAACAGCCCCGCCCACGAGATGTGAAGTGAATGGATTCCTTCCGTGAAGATCCATCCAATTTTACACGCATGTGCAATCGCCTTCGCAGAGTTACAGATTCATATCAGAGTCACCCTCGATTTAACTTTCGTGGACATAATCTAAGCGCTTAGTATGTGTATAGCATGTGGTGCCACAGTGTGCCACCACCGTGTCCACCTTATTAGGCAACTGTTACATTAGAACTAGTCGAAGAATCTAACCATGGGTACAACATCCAAAATAATGAACACGCTCGAGACGAATCAAAAAGACGCAGGCCTGATGCCGAGAATGTAAAAATATAAGTTAATACAAAGTGGAGGTCGTAGCAAGCGAAAGAAGTATGTTCATGTGGGTGGCCTTGGTATAGTCCGAGGAGGATCACCCGAAGTCTCCCATAAGATGTCCTGTAGTGCATTAAGCGAATCGGATAGATGACGCCAGAGCATGTTGATAGATTGCATCCAACCAGAGTATTTATGAGTGTCATAAGGCGAAGTGTGTCTTGAAGAGGTTGTGGTAATACGCAAGAGATCAGGATTCGTAATATGAAGGTGTAATTCCGGATAGAAGGGGTCCATATAGGTCGTGAGGAAAAGACGTCGTGCTCTGAGAGATGACCATCTGAAAAAGTTGATATGAACGTGAGGACAGAGGTTAATATCAAAGTCCAATACATACCGACAGAGTGCCAGAAATATACAAAATTGTACAAAAATCACTAGTGTCCAGAACATAAGACCATGAGATCGGTATATAGGGCGAGACTATATGAATGCGTTGTTAGATCGGGGGAGGGCATGCACGGAAAGGACTACGTACATCATTATTAATCTTATCTTTCGCATTCACTTGCTGCTGAACTTTTGTGGCTAAAGAAATTTCTCGTCGAAGTCTTTCACGTTCATCTCTTGCACGCTGCGAACGGGCAAGTAAATCGGTAGCACGGGTACCCGCGGGATCGGGGGTTTCCGTCTCTCTGTGAATATCACGCTTAGTACTTGGAGTAGGCTAAAATAATAATGACACACGCACATATCGGTCCGCGTGAAGTCGTTCTTGAGATCGGCGATCGTCTTCTGTAATAATTCCAGTGCTTGTTTTCGTTCCAGCTTTTTGCCTTCCAATTCCTCCATGAAGGACGATAGGTTCTCTTGAGCTGGGTTATCTTCGGCCGGATCCAATCTACTGGATTCTTCTGCCGGTCTGCTCATGCTGTCAACGATTCGAATTCTGGTCTTAGTCCCCACAGGTACATTCGGCATCTCAGGATCGACATCCCGCAGGCTATCTTCCGTGTCAGTGTTGCCCTGCTGTTCGTTTGGAGTATCCACAATCTGCTTCCCGTATGCATCGACAACGCGGATGGTCGATGTTCGACGAGGAGTGCGCGGAGAAGAACTTTCCACTCGTTCTGGTCCAAGCGTGCTTGCATCCTTCTCTAGCATCTGAGAACTGGCAGCTATTGACGCCGGCCCGTCACTCTGATCGGGAGAAGCACTGTCGTTGACTTGTCCGTGTGATGCTTCTTCATCAAAACGTACTTTCTGAAGCCTTTTAGAGTTTGCTGGTGTTGGCAACCAAGCGCCCGGCGGAGCCGGGGTTTTTAGTGTTAGGGAGGCCGCCTTTGACAATGAAGCTGGAGGTGTGTTGAGTTCGCTCTGAAAGGTCCCCAATTCTGGTTTCGTGGGTACGAAGTCAGCACGATGGGGTGGTGCTGGCGTAGCGAATGGCGTGGCCCAGCCTCCTGGTGGACGGGGTGTCTTCGCATCCACGATTCTAATACCAGCAGGAGTTCGTAACGGGGCTGTATGATCACTATCTGTTTCGGAGGATGGAGGGTCGGGAAGCTCGGGCAAGCCCTTTGGCGTTGAAGGGCTCTTGAAATCCAGTCCAGAAGAACTCAGGGATGGACGCCGCTTTGGTGTTGACATAATCTGATCTGAAGGTGAGATGGGAGGTGAAGGCGGGGGCGAAAAGTTAGTGGGTAAAAGTTGACCATGACTATCATCCGGAATGTTCAATGTTCCGTCAAGGGGCGGAGAGAATTCGTCGTCACTCGTATCTGGTTTTGCTCCCCCTGGACCAGTCGAAAGACGCGGCCTTGAAGATGACGCTAGAATATCTTCCTCTAAATTATACAGATTTAAGTTTGCAATGAATCAGCCTTTATGTGAGTGCTCACCATGGAAAGAAAAATCTGAATCATGCATTTCCATGGGTTCAATCGCGACACTGATCTTCGGTGGGACATCATTGGGCCTATCTTCCCTTTCCCCCTTGCGCGGTAATGCTTCATTACGTTTTACGCCATTGGTATGTTTGTCTTTCGCCCTTACGGGGATGTGCGTTTGGAAAGAGCCATTAACACCCTTAAAATTAGTCGCAGGGGTGGGTGAAGAAGGAGCCCGTCGATGGTTCGGATTTAAATTTACTCCATGTGATGATGGTGATATTTTCGATGTTTCTAACCTATGACTCGGTTGAGAGAACGACAGTGATGAATGGGGTCGTATACGCGGAATTACAGAATCCTTTCCTGCCAAACTGGAGGTGGAGGGGGAGCGCTTAAGTGCAGGAGTTGATAAGCTGTTCGCCGTCGATACATTTCGCGAAATCCTGCCTTCCGTAGGGCTGGAAGGCTTTGCTACACCTTGACGACCACTCTGATTCGCCAAAGAATCGTGTCGGTGACGAGAAGCAGGAGAAGGAATTGGAGAGGTGACTTGTGATCGCCGTCGGGCGAGTTTAGCCTGTTCCTCCTCTAAGCTCCATTTTGGACGGGGTGCATTCCAGTTACGTTCGCGTACATGCTGTTGGACATCCCACTTTTTTTCCTGTACGGAATCTTGTGAAGCAATGGATGATGTGGGCGACACCGCTCTGTCAGGCACGCGGTGATTGTGCGACGAAATAGAAGGACGTGAATGCGCTAGGCTAGAAGATGAGCGTTCACCAGCTATCTTCGAGTCCGTTCGATGCCGTGCTTGCAAGCCATTCGGAGTGGTCGGTTGACTGAGAGTTCTACTCCTATCGCCTATCCGTGACTGCATCGGAGATATCGAAGAGGCTCGAGAATGAGTGGAGTCAACACTGCCTTGAGATAAGTGACCGTTTCGGCTTGAATTGCGGTGATAGTGACGGTCTGCATGAACACGTTTAAACATTAGAGACATCACAAGGTACAGAAGCACTTACCACTACCCTGACTTCCAGTCGAATGTGCAAAATCATCAGAGCTCGCCAAGGAGGCTGAGCTTCCATGCCTCCTTAACGCAGGTGGACTCCGTCCAGGTGACAGGCCATTTGCACTGAGGTCCATTTTATTCATGTAAGCACTTAGAGGGCGGTTCCAACCTCGTTCAAGCTCATGAACGTGCTCTTTGTCAGGGTTTACATCAGATTCTTGTGTTCAAAGTCAGAATGAGTTTTCCGTTTCCCAGTAGAGAAACACGAAGACTAACGGGACGCGTTGCTTAGACTAGAGGATGGCCTGGAGTCTGCAGGAAAGTAATGAGCCTAGTATGTAACGATACAAGAATGATGCGTACGGAAATGCCGAGCTGATTCCGAACTCCCGTGTCTCGATAATGCCCTTTCCCGTACGAACGGTGACCGTGTCCTGGGCAAATCTTTACATGCCATGTTAGCTTCTCCCAGGTCGATCCACTAGCTATCTTACGGTTAGAAGGACCAGCAATTGGAGTTTTGCCATTTCCTCCCATAGCATGTTCATCATCAGTTGGAATATCACTATCGACACCCTCAATAAACATCCTCATGTCGCTATCGTCGTTCAAAAGATCTGAAGATCAAATTTTAGCAGCGTACTTCATTGAGGGAAACATGAACTCACTAGGTCCAGAAAGCTGTGAAGGGAACTGGGAGATAGACTGTCGCAAGGACGTGCTAGTCACAACGGGGGGTGGGCCAGAACGGTCATGGACAGGGTTGACGCGTGAAGCCACATGTGACGAGTTGTTAGGTATATCATTGACTTAAAGTCGACATTGACAGAATATTAGAAGAGAGAATATTGTACTGAGTGACAGTGCGGAAGACGAACAAGAATCACTTTTGCTAGACCCGAGCTTTGAGCCAGATAGTCGTTGTCTCAAAGCATCAAACGTTGCCGCTTGAGAAGATATGAATGAACGTTCAGAAGCAGCGCCCACATCCGTCGATCCTATTGATGAGAGAGACCCGTTCATATCTCAATATTGAAGAAACGATATTATGGACATACTGTTGGCCTTCTCCTTTTCATCGTCGCTCAAGCTCAACCTCTTTGATCTAATCCTGATATTGATTGGACTTTCCTCAATCCCACTGGAGTCAAGGCTACTCCTCCGCCGTCTCTGCGGCTTCGCAGGCGACTCTCCGGGATCTCGAAGGGCGCGCGAGAAGAGGTCCTTCAAGTTTGCACTTGCATTCGACGGAGGCGTTGATCTGAACGGTGGAGAGAATTGAAGGGTGTCCATATCCATGTCTGATGCATGTATAGATGGTGAGCGCCGAGCTTGTGCTGATGCCAGAGGGGTACTATCGTCTCTGGGCATACGAGAGAGAAGAGCACGAAGACGCGACGCTGGGTTATCCTCGACCACCGGGGTGGCACTTGCACTTCGGACCACATCCAAATCATCCGGCGCGACATTTAAGCTCGCTATGCGAGGCGTGCTTGCGTTATCCTCCTCGTCGTCAGTACGGTCGTCGGTATCGTCGGTATCGCCATCTAGGGCAGAACGCGTCGCGGTAGTAGCGCTCAGGTACGTCTGACGCGGTACGCGTAGTCGCGGCGTCACCGGGAACTGCACCGACAAGCTTGTGCCATCCATGTCTGCACCAGACAGAACAACGTACGCAGTTGAAGAGAACGCTGCACACGGCCACGAGGCACGCGCACGACGATGACCAAAGCTCAGAACTTGAAGCTGTTCCCGTGCTAGCGCAAGCTTGGTTGTCAACAAGAACAAACACATCGACCAAACAATTGTTGTCCCTCCGAGTTTATCTCTTATGGTGTCTTCACAGGTCAAATTATGGGTGACAAAAGACTATTATACAGCAACAGATCACAAATCACACTATTGAATGGCCGAATTCACAAAACAACGGAAACAGAACAAAAGTGTCCTTTAACTAGGGCCCTAGATGACTTTGGACAAAAACCTCGGTGTGATTAACGATCCTCAACATTGTTAAGGAGGCGAAGGATGTTGATGACTGTTGTAGAATTAGTAAATACTGTATGTATTACAGTCGGTCGACTGATTAAACTCACAGAGGTTAAGGAAGCTAGAAACAAATTATATCAGTTGATGCTACCTGTGTTTAAGCTGAGAGCTACTTACTCAAGGTAAAGACTGATGGCACCGAGGATGTACTCGTCAGGCGACAACCTGTTTGATATCATGTGCGTGTCGTATACGATGTAACCACTGAAAAGCAGACAGCCGATGATAGCATAAACTAGATCGGTCGTTTTGCTGAAGGGAATGAACATTCCAACAAGGCCAGTCATGACTTGAAAAGAAACTAGTCAGCATTTATCATAGACACCATGTGGATTACACTTACACAAAGCAATTAAGCCCCCGAAGAGCCATGGTCCCATACCAGAGAAGTCATACTTGGACTGGTAAGTGAAGAGAGTCAAGCCAACAAAGATACCCAACGTGATTACACTACATGATCCAGATCAGAAACCATTGATAAAGGAAGGCAAGGTTGATTAGACTGCTTACAGTGCTTGTAAGACCACGTCGGTGTCATAGAACGCTACTACGAAACCTAGAGTGAAGGCCTCGAATAGGGTGAATATCGACAGTAAAATGTAGTTCACCGGGAAGCTATGGCGCTTCCAGTGAAGAAGGCCCAGAACCACGAGAGTACCAAATAGCGGAACCCAGAAAGCCCATGTGCTATGTTACTGCATATTAGACTTGTACTCCATCAACAAAGCCATAATATATGCTCACTGAGTTTGAACCCAGAATTTAATTGGATCGGACTGGCGAACCACACCACCGAAGACGCAAGTGGCGAGCTATCGGTTTTGACATGATAAATGCGTCAGATGAATAAATTGAGTCACATCACTGCAGACTCACGATTTGGCAGACTGTGGTATTCAGATAAGTATAAACATACTCAATCGGAAGATGGACAAGAAGTACTCACAAAGTATGCTATAAACCTTGCGCACGAACGCATTCCTGATCTCAGGTGAGCTATCTGACACACTCACTCCATACTGCATATTCCAATTAGCTCCGTCACATCCGATATACTGCGCGGCCATGGCTATCTCACCTTGAAGTCATCTGGGAGATCCGAAGGTTGATCATATATGGCATTCCCGCTCGTTCCAGCGCGGGGGCTACTCAATAACGGCTCAGCGGCCTCGTCTGACTGAGGGTAGTTCTTGTTTTGACCTGCGTTGTAGGCTGGTGGGGGACGTGTGTAGTTGCTCATGATGGTTTCAGTCAAACCAGTAGTGATGTACTGCGGCTTGACTTCTCGAGCTGGTCTCTTTTAGGTCGCGACTCTCTGGTGACGTAAGCAACTTGAACGTTCCAGATGCCAGTGCCTCAGAACTTCGAACTTCTATTTGCTATGCATCACAAGGCGAACAGCTTTCGATACCAATGCCACCACAGCCTCCAATTACAGGGTCTTCAATAGCATGATTTTTCATATCCGCCACTCGAAGAAATATAGGAAGACATCATATTCTTATTTGTGTCAAATGCGTAAGTGTCATTAAAGTCTCGTGGCAGTCATTGCAATCTATGAAGGACAGGACAACTTAATGAAGGTATAGTGAATGAATGCAAATGTCGCGAGAAATTTCACACGCTAGGCATTTGCATGTCGGGAAATGACTCCAGTTCTCTCAATTCGTGCAAGAATACAGACATTGGCTGCATTGTCGACTGAAGAGCCGCTAAAGCTGCAGCAATGGTCTTTTGTAGGCTCCAGTAGCTCACGGTCCGAACACGCTTGTTGAAGTTAGCTTGCGTGACGTGGTACGCGAGTGCCTCGTACACCTTGGTTTTATGTTTTAGATCTCAGAAAGTACTGAAGAGCGGTACAGTTATCTCACCTTCAAGGCAATCTCGTCCATAAGCCCGGCTAGAAAATGAATATAGGTGCTTCGTAGATAAGAGTTAATGAGATCGATGGCTTACTTTCCCACATCTATACGGCAGGTCAAAGTGTCAGACTAAAGTTCCTTGGAACATTGTGATGACTGCTTACTGTCCAAGCACCATCAAATTCACTGATATCTTTTATTATCCTACAGTGTATAGGGACTAGAGTCTTGTTCGTACTGTAAAGATGACATTCTTAGTATTGTTCTGGTATACAACGAAAACGAAGGCTCACTTGATGAATGCGACGATTGGTCGGATGAGTGCATTATTTACATATGAAAGATCACTCGTAAACATTGGGACTGATGCTTTGAGGTCTCGGAACCTAAGATCGATGTCAATAACCACGACTCTAGGACTGACAAGTCGGTCCTCCTTGTCCTCTGGAGCGGATATGGCTGGCTTGGCAAGCTCGCGTTGTCCCGGAATCCGATCGACCAGTCGAGACGCTTGCGAAGATGCCGCATTCGTAATCGCCTCAGCGATGTCGCTGAGAATCGCGTTAATATCTGGCTCATCTGAATGAGGGAACTTGATATCTAGTACGGCGTCCACTTTTCCTGAAGTAATCCACGAGATAGGACCTTCCATAGTTGTTGTCCGCTGAATATGGTCGATATTTACGCCATCGATGCGGAAACGAGCCTAAAATATGAGTACGCTTGAACAATTAATAATGTATATATAATTGAGTAGGATTGACCATTCTAGACCACTGAGTATCCTTAAGGTCCTGTTCAGTAGTACGCCCAATACTCTGCGGCATGTGCAAGCTGAATAAGCAGTTATCAAACTGCCCTACAACGTTCTCCGCTGAGAGAAAGTTATAAAACATCCACTGTTTCCGGAAGGTCTTGATATCCGCACGGAATATTGACGCGGTGTAAGGCCTAAAGGAGCCTGGCTGATATACAGTGATCAAAAGATCCTCTATCTGTAACGATTCAAGCTCAAAATCTCCCGGCCTTGATTCGCGTCGAAAATCCGCAGGATTGAGAGGCTTATCTGGATCATAGTGAATGTATCTGCGATCTAGCGGTATAGATTAGTAATTCTTATTTTGTAACGGTCGGAATGCCTACCTAAAACACCTCTCACTCCCTTTATCACCGCATCCTCAATCAAGCCCTTTCCATCGAACCATCTCCAAAGAGACAGGGTAACGTCGATAGAGTCAACGTTCAAGTCAAATACGGTGTAATCCACATCTTCAATTGGCTCTGGAGCAGGTAGTCGGTGATCATCTTCAAGCCCGTGATAAGCTGGATGATTTCCCACATCATATCGTGCTGCCGCTCTATGGGCAGCATTTGTATCCGGATATAGAGTTGTATCTCGCAGAGATGGAGGTCTTCTTGACACGTAGACATTTTTGAATGCTATCTTCGAGTTCTTCCATTTCGGAACGATAGCAGACTCGAAGATGATCGTAATACCAGTCTCGGAGGTAAGATAGTCGCTAATAGCGCGGGCGACATATTCTGCAAACGAAAAGTTACGAAAGGAGACCCAACATTCTAGAACAGACAGCTGACCTTGTAGTCTGAGACTATTGAGAGTGGTGAAGATAACAGAGAAGAAAGTGGTCCTAGAGAATGTTAGTCTAGAACATGAGCTCATAGTAAAGGCAACTCACGTCCCGACGAATATCCAAACAGTTTGGCTCATAAGAAACCACGTAAGGAAAGCAGACATGTCGTCTGCATTGAAGGGTCGGAATGATCTGACTGTAAACCACTTGAACCGTATCCGCAATCTTTGCCAGAAGTTCGTGGCAACCTTAAGGAAATCGTCCCGGGTTGGACGCTGCATAGGCGGAAGTGACATGGCAAGGCGCCGAAAAAAATGGGAATACTCTTCCAAATTGTAGTGTTTGTTGTGCTCATTGAGCTTTGCCTCCGAGCTTAGCTTTGCACCCTCCTCCACTGCTTTCTTCGGATTTTCGGGCTCATGACCTTCCTTCCCTTCGTTTGGACTGGGCGATGTGCCGACGCCCTTCCTTCGCACATGTGATACGAAAAGCGAGCGTGTCTCGGTTCGGAGCACGCGTATAGGTATTCTGACGTCTAATCTTGCAGTCTCCACGCTGTTTGAGGTGAGTCGTGCGGAGGTGGGCAATGCAGGTTGAACATAGTTTAAGGTTTTCAGTTGCCGCAGAAAAAAAGACCGTATTGTCTTGTAACGATCTAACATTCCAGTGTCTGAGGAACGCGGGAGCTGTCGACGTAGCCCGATTTGCGAGCTCGAGGGAATGCAGCGAGCCGCGTGCATTGTTCTGCGTGGTGGGTAACGGTAAGGAGGTTGACTGCATGGAATCTTCGTGTTTCCGTGTACCCCTTTGCGACGGTAAAATCCGAGATTTGCGATGATGACGTCAGCGCCTGCATAAACGCAAATTATCCCGGGCCAGCTCGTGCTTCAACTCTTACCACCATCCACGTTCACTTGATCTCCGCTGTACTCCGTTCCTGGGCCGAATTGCCTTTCGGTATCTGCGATTGTACACAATGTATCTAAAGCTGGTGGAATGTGAAAATTTCAAGTTGTCGTATCATGACGAGAACGCATTACTAGTACGGCAGGTCTACTAGTATGTACTGTGTATGGAAGCTGCTTGTACATCCAACATTGCCTCCGCGGCCGCTGTATTCTCCTGTGGCACTATGAAAGCCCTGGAAAGTCTTACGAGCACGCCCTTATCTCTCGCACAGAGTCCTTGCAACCATGCAAGCCTCCGCTCGACTAGCGTTCGATGCGATAGACAAAGTGCGTATTCGAGGCTGGCTTCCTTTGCTCTTGCTGATTGTAGACCGTTACTATAGGGAATAATCCCTGACGTCCTCTTGCGTCCAGTAATCCGAGTTTTGTGCAGGCAGAGGCTACGAGAAATCGAGCTCGAGACGCTGGAAGCACAGCATGGTGCCAAGATGCGTTGGATTGAAGATTCACGAGCCAGAGAAAACATCGCACAAAATACGTCCGAGGCAAACAAACAGCACTACGAGGTACGTCTCCTTCCTGTTTCTTTTGTTGAATAAACGCACACATGTATATGTATGGATCTGCAGGTTTCTACGGAGTTCATGAGGTTGTGTCTAGGACCGCGTGCCAAGTATTCGTCAGGTCTTTACCTGACTGGTAGAGAAAGCCTCGAAGACGCTGAAGTCCTCATGCTCGAAAAATACTGCGAGGAGGCTCAGCTGACAGACGGTCAAGAAATTCTAGACCTGGGATGTGGTTCGTTCGTCTCTACTGTATTATTTTGATGCTTTTTGCAACCTACTGCCAGGATGGGGTAGTCTCTCGCTCTATATTGCAGAGGTAAGTCGTTTGCAATATGATGTAAAGGGTACACCTTCCTTAATAATCGACTTCACTTTGTACGAAGAAATATCCACAATCACGAGTTACGGGATTGTCTAATTCGCAGACTCAGAAGGACCATATACTCAACGTTGCCAGCACCAAGGGGTTGAAGAACGTGGAAGTGAGTTCTGATTTTTTCTGCAATAAAATCAACTCCTCACGCACCAAAATTCGATGTTAGATCATAACTGAGGACGTTAATACTTTCGACTTTCACCCAGGTGCAAGGTGAAGAAATTAATCTTCAGATATTTTCAGGCTTACGTTTCCAATTCTTATTTTCAGGTTTGATCGAATTTTGTCCATTGGAGTAAGTTCTTGCGTCATTCTTTGGTTTGCGAAATGGTCATAAACGTTTGTCCTTCAGATGTTTGAGCATATGAAGAACTACGAGGCTCTTTTGCGGAAGGTCTCAACGTGGCTGCGCCCTTGCAAAAGCGGGAACGAGTCATATCTCTTCGTTCAGATCTTCTGTCACAGGAATATACCATATCATTTTGAGGAAGGTGATGGTTGGATGGCAAAAACGTTCTTTACCGGCGGAACTATGCCTTCTCATGACCTATTCGTATGTTTCTTCATTTTGCACCAGTTCCATTCGAAATCAGATTGAACAGTCTCTTTCCGAACAGACGTATTTCCAATCGGACCTTATCCTTGAACACAGTTGGTTCATCAACGGCCATCATTATGCACATACTTTTGAAGATTGGCTCAAACGATTAGACAAACACGGGAAGGAGGCACGTAAAATATTGGAGAACGATGCTGAATCTAAAGGACTACCAAAGATGGAAGGGCGCAAGTTGTTTTATCGGTGTGTCTCTCTTACTGCAAACCCCCCTTATCATTTGCCAATGTTTACGACTTTTCTTAGATTCCGCCTATACTTCCTGGCATGCGCCGAATTCTTTGCCCTGAATGGCGGGGAAGAGTGAGTCATACCCCAACTTGTTTATCCAAACACTAACTCCCGCTTGAGATGGGGCGAGGGGCATTATTTGTTTAAAGCAAGGTGACGATGATTTCGTGGCGGTTCAATTGCGACATACAGTCCCCGCTGCAGTTCATTTAACCGCGAGGGTCCATCGTGGGTCGAGATAAGATAGATGGATGTCTTGACCATTACCAGAATATGAATGTAGGAATGACAGGTGTATTGAGTCTGCAAAGTAAAATAAATAAATCATATATGCGTCCGAGAGTTGAGATTAAACTGAAGCTGGGGTCCAGTCTAACTGCTCGCTGTATAGACTCTTGGCATGGCGCAGGACAAGTACATGAAAGCGATATGCCCTTTTCTTAAAACCAGTCGAGTCAAAGTATGTTACCCATTTGGCTTCCTTCCTCACCATGCAGAAACGGATAGCACCCCAGTAAGCGTTATTGTCCGCGAATACCCCCGCTATATATAGTTCTTGGCCAGTCTCGTCGTAGCCAGCCACAATTGGATGATGCTCGACATTGATATACGGCAAGACGAGCGTGTTGTCTAACCACAGAACAGCCAGGTAACCAAACTTCATAACTTGCCATTGCGCATTGTGAGAGTTTCTGCAAGATGGACAGTCACGAAACTGGGTGATTCAACCAGACTCTCGGTCAGTCGATGGACTCTTTTCAGATAGTGGACCCAACTTACACCGGAGAGCTGGAACCTTGAGTCCCTAGCGAGACA
This sequence comes from Trichaptum abietinum, assembly GCA_910574555.1. NCBI lineage: Eukaryota > Fungi > Basidiomycota > Agaricomycetes > Hymenochaetales > Trichaptaceae > Trichaptum > Trichaptum abietinum. The sequence continues at coordinate 1,836,244 of CAJTBE010000005.1, read as the reverse complement.
ATGGTGCCTATACAAACTCAAAGGATAGCCATACTTGAGAAAGGGCGACGTGTCCTCCAGGGTGATGGAATAGTCAACGTATCCTTCAACCCGATCATCCCCGCGTGACAGAGTTGACAGTAAAGCCCAGCAATACCGATCCGATCTCATTATAGCTCTTAAGAACCGAGCTGCTCGACTCCTTGTCGACGAACTGGGACTAACATGAGAAATTGAATTATTAGACATCCGCATCCGTTTTCATGAATGAGAGCTGAGCATACCTGCTCAAAAGGGTGACCATCCGTTCGTAGATATCAATGACTCGTTCTGGATGAAGAGCTCTTTCGACGCTTCTACCTTTCGGCGGCGGCATTCTACTATCATCCCATAACGGATGTCGAGGAGAAACTGTCGCATCAGAACAACTGCCGGACACAACAAGCAGTCCCAAACATAGGAGAGGTCAAAATGTTCACAGTTTAGAGCATCCACCCGAAGGCGTCCTTCGGGCACTTGAGACAGATCGACAATTTCAAGTTCCTCCTCGATGATACTCCAAAGAGAAAACGGCATATTGGTCAGAGCTGTGTCCTGATATTCTTCCTCGTCAATGATCTCTGCTTGGCCAGTGAGGTAGGATACCGACTCAGGTAAATTGTCTGGGTTTCTAGGATGTTTTAACTTATGAATAGATGTCCGGCTGCAAGGGATGACGGCGCCTACCGGCATATTAATCGAAGAATACGAGAGGTTTCGTTCCGAATCTCCACCTTTTTATCCCAAATTTGTAACCACTGTACGATTAGTGTATCCAGATCTTCCCAATCAACCAGCTCTGACGGTCTGGATGCATGCTTTTCCAACGCATCACAGATTGACACGATCTTGAAACTCCCAGTGGTCAAGTCGTAATGTCCAAACATACATGTATCAAGGAGGTTCTCAAGATGTCGGATAACCAAGAACGATAGGGCACTGTCGCTGAAATGAAACAAGGAGGGGAAAAATGTTAGTCCGGATGTCTGGATAAGTAGTATAGAATAAATAACTTTATAAAAGCCAGTATTTTGCTCAGATACATATTCGCGTGCTCAAAGCTTGTTTCTTCGGCGAAGAACATATCTTGTAGCGCTTCGCTCAGGTTGTTCACATTCGTATCCGAGATTGAAACGAGAGCCTTTCGTGATCTATTTAGCAAGACATCGGCGTCCTCGTACTTTGATTTCCGCGCTTGAAGATGTATAGCACCTATTTTCGAAGTGGCATCCATCCGTATCAATAGTGCGCGTATCGTTGGCTCTGTAGTTGCCTTCCAAGCGAGATATTGAAGAGCCAAGATTTGGTTCTCCAACACGTTTGATTTCCTATCCTCGAAAAGTCAATGAGTCACCACCCATACCAAGAAGACATCAATAACCACGTTTACTCACAAAGCGTACTTTAAGAGGCGTTTGCATCCCCTTCTCAGTTTCGCGATGTCAGTCTTACTGAGGTCTCCGATGCGCGCAGGACCCGAACCTCTCTTATCCCGGTTCTTATACTCTATCTGATAGATCCTCTCAAAGATATCCTCGCTTGCCTCCTCTGGACTATAGCCTAGTTTAATTGCCCACTTCGTCAGCAACTTGACGAGCCTGGATCCCAAGTCGTCATAGACAAGACCCAAGACACGACCTGTTCCAGGCAGATTGGGCGCGGTGGCCATCGTACTAAACGACGGCTGAGACGCAGAAGCCTCCGGAGAATCGTCTTCCTCGTCCGGTGAACCAGATGGGATCTGATGGGACTCGCCAGGAGTGGTTGCTTGAGCGTTGGTTACTAGGTCTTGCCGCCTAAATCTTGCGTTGAGACGACTAATCCGTGAGACTAGGACGTTGCCCAAGGCATCGTAGCCAAGTCCGATAACCCGACCCGGCCCAGGTAGATTAGGTGCTGTAGCAGTTGTGCTGAACGTCGATACGGATGCGATCTGCGCTGGCCGCAGATAGAACTGGTAGTCATCAAAGTGGGGGGCGCTAGTCTGAGGATTCGACAAAGCCATTGCAAGCAGAGGTTGCGCGTCGAGTAACGGTAGATGGTGGTGGTAACTAAGAGGTAGCTTGAGTGAGCAGAAAATAGCTCCACAGACGGTCAACATGCATAAGTGACGAAATGAGGTTTCGTAACCATTGGCAGACCAGACTCTTTGCCTTACAAGTAAATGGCCATCATCTGGCCTTGTCACGATGCAAAGAATGAATGATGGTGATGTCAAGTCAATCATAAATTGGACAAAAGCTCACACGGAACAGCGCTTATAAGCCAAGATTATCAGATCAGAAGCAAAGGAAGAGGGAACGGGAAGAAAGTGTCTAAGACATTCTACGCCCTTGGTCTAAACAGATAATGACCTACACCCCACCTATGAAACCTAAGTCAGCACAAATCCATCGTATAATACATAGCACGCACTCTTCGCCGTCGTTCAATCCAAAGAACTCAGCGCAAGCAATGTAAAACACCCTAAACCTGAAGAACGCCTTCCGACCTTCCAACTTCGACAACCCCTTCAATTCCGCATCGTTCTCCAACTCTTTCAAGCCTTCTTTTGCATGCTTGTCTTGCAGTTTCAGCCAGTCCTCCAGCGTCCGAGAATAGTTTTTGCCGTTAATGAACCAGCTACGTTCTAGGGTCAAGTCGTTCTGGAAATACAGCTGTGTTTGTTGTGGCGGGGTAAGCATGTGAGTGAAGGCAGAGATTAAGGAAGAGACGAGGAGAAGAACATACAAAAAGGTCATGCGACGGCATCGTTCCGCCCGAGAAGAATGTCTTCGCCATCCACCCATCACCTTCCTCGAAGTGGTATGGCGTTGTTCTATGACAAAATATGTGCACGAAGAGGTAGGACTCGTGTTCGTCCGACCAGGGCCGCAGCCAAGTGGAGACTTTGCGCAGGAGGACTTCGTAATTCTTCATGTGCTCAAACATCTAGGATAAATTAAAAGAGCAATATGCGATCGGTTATATTAGGAGAACACGCAAATGAATATGGAGTTGAAAGGTAGTTGATTGTCATGTTTACCTCTATAGAGAGGATCCTATCGAACCTACGTCACCATATGATGAGTACCGCGAGACGCATGAAATAAAGGAATACTACCTCTTCTCAGTCCCAAAAGCAAACGTGTTAACATCGCCTGTAATAACCTAGTTCGATGAATTCCACATGAGTTGACGCAAAATAGTGGGCGTAGAAATGCATGCGTCACCTCCACATTATCCAGACCCCTCGCTTTAGCCACGCTCAGTATATGCGTCCTCTGAGAGTTTGAGTTCGACAGACCCGTAATACGGGAGTGAGGGTATTTCTTGTGTGCCACCCGAGTGTATCAGTCAAGCAGGTGTGAATGGATCGGTTTCATTCATTTGACTCACCTGAGCCAGGTAGAGCGTGAGGCTTCCCCAACCTGTGGATAGTATGCTTCAGTTCTCAAGGACCTTTTTCTTCAAGAAAACAAAGTGACTGTAAATACGCACCACACCCAAGGTCTAGGATATCCAATCCATCTTTCAGGTGCGCCTTCTTGCAGTAGCTCTCCAACATCAAGATCTCCGCTTCTTCCAGCGTCTCTTTCCCAGTCGGATACAAGCACGACGAGTACTTCGCATAGGGGCCGAGGCACGACAGGATGAAGTTCGTCGACACCTCGTAGTGCTGCTCGTTCGCCTTGTCGGTCTTCTCGGCTATGGACGTCCGCCCGCGCACGTCCTCGATCCACGCCATCTTCGCGTCGTGGTTCGCGGCGAAGTCGCCATGGTCGATCTCGCGGAGCCGCTGTCTGCAGAGGGCGCGAATTGTGGGGCGCAGGATGAAGTCTGGTATGAGGCCCTGTCGTGGCGAGAATCATTAGTTCTGTGCGCACTGCGACGTCGAATCCACAGTAGTTTAGTCGCACATACCCGATCCAAAGCGTCATATGCTAGCTGCTCGAGCTTCTGCATCATCATTTAGAGACGTGCGGCGTCGAAGATGCTCTTCCTTTCACTCAACAGCAGGAGACAGCGCTCAGCCTTGTTGGTGTGCTACTATTCGCACCGCGGCCCACGGGTGTGTTTCCAACGTCATGCACAGTGATGGCAACGGGAATGGTGCGATGGTTGCCTAAGTGGAATGGCATACTAGTAGTTGACGACTCCTTTCATGCAGTACGTAGCTGTATACTTAGTAAATGCTTTGTTGTTGCGTAGAGCCTGCCATAGTCATAGACCTTCTCTACGTTGGTCAAGTAATCGAAGCTACTTGAGATCAAGGACCGCATGTCGCAGATGGGAAATAAAGATCATATGTGAAGCAGTGGACACAATAGATCACATTCTAAAATTGTTCGAATGAATCAAGGATCGACATCAAAGCAACCGGAAATCAATGCATTCGACTATTGCTGCCTTTTTTCCCGAAGCTTATCGTACCCACAAAAATGTAGGATACTTCGGAGAAACAAACGGTAGGTAAATAAAGTCATTTAGAAGCACAATGTTGAATTGGTCGCGGTATATACACAGGGCCGGGGAATAAGATAACACTGTCTAACATGTTCAAATTGGGGCGAAATTGTAGCCTGACGGGGAGCACGAAGAGGAGTGGGAGGAAGTGCTGACGAAAGAGGATATGATGAGAGAAGCAAGGTACCGTCAAGGTAGGAACAAGAGTAGTTTTATGAGGGCGAGTTCTATGAGTGTCCCATTAGGTCAATGCTCCTGTGACCAGTGTAGAGTAAGGGGAGATAATACAACAATGCCGATCGGAGCAAAGTTCATGCATATGTTGTTAAATAAAAGGATGAATGAATGAATGGAAGTGGTGAAAGAAAAGGAATGACGAGCGAGAAGCGTTGTAACCAAAAACGAATGGACAGCCTATAATAATAGATCTGAGAAATAGATGTTGTTCAATAAATGAAATAAAGGTGTGAAGATATGAGCAGGGGGAATTCGAAGGGACGAGACTGGATCAAGGATCAAGTATGCAACAAAAGAAGTATAGCTGAGAGGAAACCGTGGGATGGAGACGATAGCGATGAGAAACAAGAGCGAAAGCAAAAACTAGAGCCAAGCGAAACGTTTTGTGGTAGTACAAGCGAGAAGAGCGACGACAGGACATAGAGCGGGGAAGGGAGAACTAATGGTGAAGCCTGTTGGGGACGCGCCGTAACCGTCTGTCGAAGCCTTCGTCTGTGGTATCTTTAGCCTCCTTCGTCTCCTTTGATAGTGCCGACTCAGCCTCCGGAGCGTTCCCAACCTGGTCACGGCCGTCCAACACCCGCTCTGCCTCTTCCACTTCTTCCCCCGCCACCAAGCGCGCTTCCCCTTCTTCCTGCGCATCAGAACCGGCACCAGCGCCTGCATTCTCCGCGCGCTTCGCTTCGCGGGTCGCCCGCGCATGGCGAATCGAGTTGAGCGACAGCAAGGGTGCGTGCAGCGCCGTCTCCTCCTTCGCGACGCGCACGTTCGTGCCCTTCAGCAGGTGCTCGCGCGCCCGCATCACCTTCCGCAGCGGCTTTAGACATGCAGCCGACGCGCCCCGAGCGGGTATGCGGGGTACTGCTGCTGGGTGATGAGTGTCCTCTCCATCCCCATCCGCGTCGGGGCACTCCCACACGGCGTTCGCGATGTCGTCCTTTAACCGCGCTAAGCGGCTCGCAATCGTGTCGCGATCGTTGTTGGACAGAGCTTCAGATGGGGGAGACGCGATTGATAGATTCAGGCCTGAGTCCCGAATTGGATGGAGGGATGATGAGGATGAAAGGCTGTCGTCGGAGTAGCCTGCGCCCGACAGAGCGCGCAGAAACATGGTCAGAGCGCTGTATCCAGGCGTACAGGATGTCGATTAGATATTAACTTTATGTCGAAGAGAGAACCTCAGCTCACCTGAAGAACGCTATGAACAGCGGTAGATTCGATCGCTTTAGACGGACGAAGAACAGGTGGGCTAGTACACGACCTGGTGTATGAACCAGTCGGCGTAAGGAGTGCATGCCCAATAAACTCATAGCTGAAGTAGTTGCGGTGGGAGGAGATCACAGCAGTAGCAGCGGCAATAGCTACTCGCCATAAAAGCTGTAGCGGGGGAAATTGATGACAGGGAATGAGGAGGGGATTATAAAGGCCGTCATAGCTCGGGTGTGCTACCCAGGAAAGGGCTGGTTATCGGCTAGTAGTAAAAGTTTCCTTGATTCATTCATAGATCCAATTAGCCGATCTCGGTACGACATCACCCATCTCATCGCTGTTGCATCTTCGCCCCAAGTAAACAATGAACACGCCGTGCCTGCTCCTGACGCCAGGTCCCAATTGTCGTCCGTGCATGATTTTTTTAGTAAGTAGCAACAGCTGGGAAGTCGAATGCTTGAGTAAAAATACGAGAGTTTTGACAGAATCAGTCCTGCGTTGTACTGGAAGACAAAACGTTTCTCATGGGTTAAATTTTGGCCGCCGCAGTGTTTCGACAGTTGATCAGGGTCGCGGGAGAGCAGATCACCATAAAAAGACTGCCGGTTCCGCCGTCATAATACATCATGCCGCTGACTCAGCAGCGCCGGCCCGCCTCAATTTCATGTTCTTGTCATGCAGGCTGTATGCATCGCCCGAGATAACACAGAACAGCAATGTGATGTAGAAAACATACATGTGCATATACACATGTAGAACGTATTTCTCTAATGACATACTCCACAGACATGTTGTTCGCTTCATACATGGTTCTATCCTGCTTTCGACATAGATGAACACACCTTTCTGTTCGATCCTGCACCATCCGCCTCTAGACTTATCGCCGCATGTCAAGCACGAACGCCCCATAGCACTCATACGACTAAGCTGAGGTCGAACCGCCCGTCTTCTGCTCGCATTGCAACCCCCTTTTCGGTGACGATCGCCGTAATCAACTCAGCTGGTGTGACGTCAAAGCTCGGATTGTATACGCTTCCGGCGTCCAAGCCCGGGGGTGTCAGCATCACCACCGCCTGCTGCTTCTGGCCTTCTGCGTTCTCGACACTTGGATAAACTGCTCCGCGCACGAGGCAGGCTTCCAGCCAAGGTCGTTGCTCAATTGGGATGCTATTTCAAAGAGTGAATGGCAAGGGAGAGATTTGGTTTGTGAGTTAATTGAATATAAATGCGGCGAGGAACCCCGGAACAGCAGACGCTCACTGGCTTCCATCGGCGATGTCCAGGTCGACCGTACTGATCGGTGCAACAACAACGAAAGGAATATTGTGACGCGCCGCCAGAACTGCGGCGTTGTATGTCCCAATCTACCGAGACGCAAAGCGAATAAAACAAATGAGCGAGCGCTTTACTCCTCGGTCTCAAAGTACTCCAAAAGCCAAGACACACCTTGTTCGCAGTGTCGCCATTCTTCGCAATGCGATCAGCCCCGACAACTACCCGGAAGCAGATTAATTTTCATAAGAAACAAATGCTAGTGCATCCGGCCGAAAACCGGGTTGAGAAGTACGTACCAACACCGTGGATCTGGTGATGCTGGAACAGTGACCCAACCATCGTATCGCAAATCATGACAGATGGTACCTTCAACGATAGGAGCTCCATGGCGGTTAACCTACGCAGTAAGATATACGCCTATATTGTGAATAGATTGCAGAGACAGGCATTGCATGAGTGCGCAACATACCGAGAACCTTGGTGATAAGGCGCAGTTTGCGTGAAGTACGCCTTCCCGAGCTGCCCAGTTTCAAATAGTCGTGTAATCAGCCCGAGCGCCGTACCATAACCCTGTCAGTGTTCGGTCGCGCGCGCACGTCAAAGAAATATCAGATTCAGCAATTCAGCAATTGGGCGCGCAAACTGAAAACAAAAAGGGAGAAATTGATAACGTACGGACGTCGCTAAGGAGCCAGTATTGCACACAGTCAGCACATTGAGCGCACTCGCATCTCCCCCGGCAGCTTTTGTACGCTCGACGAGCCATTCGGCCCCATGTTTTGCCATCTCCTTATTGCGCCCGACGTCCTCGTCCGCGACACGCCTCCCCTCCTCTACGAGCTCCAGCGAAATTGCGCGCGCATCTTTCCCTGCTAACACCCCGCCCTGGAGGACCCGCGAAAGCCGCCGAGTCGCTGCACCCAAGTTGACCGCGGTCGGCCGGGCGGTGTATAAGTAGTCGAGTAATGGCTGCACATAAGACTTTAAAGCATCAGGTGAGGAGAGGAAGTCTGGCACGGGGGATTCCTTGAGAGCACGGGCGAGGTGGGAGGAGAGTGAGAGGGCGGCTAGTGAGGCAATTGCAGGTGCTCCTCGAATCTAAGTAGTCCAAACAGACAGCTTGAGCCTAAGTTTACTGAACGTATCTATATCGACTAGAATGCGACCCACTTTCATCGTCTTTATCGCATCATGCGCTTCTTCGATAGTGTTTATTGGTAAGAATTCGACGACATGAGGCAGCAGGAGCTGATTGACGATCTGAATGTCATCACCCGAAGTCTGGATCGATGTTAGGCTGGCGGTCATCTTGCGCTGGTTTCTTATACAGAGATATTATATCCTTTTATTGTGAGCTTTGCGTGAAGTAAGAGGAAGAGTCGGTAAAATTGCCTTTCCGTTGCATGAGCTGGCCATTTGGAAGAGAAATTTCGTGATCAAGACGCGCGCATGTGCCCGAGCCTCTTCTACCGGTAAAGCTCTTCCGTGTTCTCAAGTTGGTGTTGCAACTTCACACATGCTACTTATTACTATTGAGAGTCTAGAGAGAGTGCCACAGATGGTGGTAGTAAGAAGCAAAGAACGATAGTCTGGATACTAATGTGCTACAAGAAATATATACTGTAGGACGGGTCTGAACCCAAATCAGGTAATGTGCTCGACGACACTGGCGGGCATGCTGATCAGACCTCAACAATTACGATCTTGAAAATACAAATGACCATCTCCTTAGCTAGCATTACAACCCGAATACAGTGGGCGGAATAATACACCACAAGGCAGCAAACAAAATAAAAAGGCACTAGTTACCAAATAAACATGTCATAAAGACGAGCACGCTCAGTTGTAACAAAGCACTCAACCTTTCGCTTTATTCTTTTGAAAGAATGTAGAAAGTTTTGCCATCCCCTTAGTGTTTACCTTCTTCAACTTCTCTACGCCTTTAGAAGCCTGCGTGGTCGCTTTTCGCTTTTTCCCATCTGGCTCGATGGCCTTCTGGCTTTCGCTCTTTCCATTTGCTGACTGAATGAGAAGCATATTGTCATTTTGCATTGAAGACACATGGACATCGAGCGCCGAGAAACTGAGAAGCCCCAATCAGTTCAGAATGATCAATTTTTACACATAAATTTTGTACTTACTCGAATTTCGAAAGAAGCTCTTGATGCATGGCCGGAGAGATGTACTGCGAGACCATATCACAGGCAAGCTTTATCCTTCCGGCTAGCGAGTGCTTTCAGCTCAAACAATACAGCAATCAGATCAATTGGCCCACCTTCTAATAGCTTTTCCTTGCCATCATCCATCAGCCCATCCTTCGCCAGTTCACGAGTGAGAGTACGAGATTTGTCGATTATGCCTCCTTTACTCAGTCGAGTAACCTTTTTCTCCAAATACAAGAGGGCATTGGGCTGAGAGAATCGGTATACGACAAGGTCGCTATTAACCTCTACACGTTTCCACTGGTTTAGACGAAGGAAGGTGCCCACGTGAGAAGCAATAAGTCAATCCGCACCTTTCGTCTCGCAGACATGCTTCATCGAGTCTTGCACACACTGAAGTCGACCGAACTCCATGATATCACTTTCGTATATCGACATAGACGAGTCGCCACAGGTTCCATCATTTGCTTTCGAAAGGGCCGCACTTCCTTCCTCGAACAAATCCTCCATTGTGCGGAAGTTGCCCGGCGCACCGTCGGACTAGCAGGCTCATCAGCATCGCAAACCACATCTCAGCATTGCAAAAACGGACCGGAGATACAGCTTGAAGGATGGGCAAGAGTAAGAAGGCTGGATCGACAGGTGTTAGAACAAGGAGAGATCCATCTAAGTTCCGCGATGCAGGATGAGTTCATGTTTGCATGACATAGTATCTGTGAGCTTGCCAGAGATGACCTCTCCTTCATTGAACCACGATCTCATAGCAGTTGGGTCTATTGATTGCACCTCGAGTATCTTTGACGCCTTGCAGTCTGTAGATACGCTGGGAAGGAATAGTGATGACAATCCTAGAATGCCTCGTCAGCAAGGGGTGAAAATGGACTAGTAAGCATAACACACCGGTTCTGGGATGAGGTAGACGAAGGAAACCTAGTCCCGCTTTAGAACCATCGTCTTGTTGTATCTTCTCATTTAGCTGTACTGTGAGAGCGTCGACGACATCTACTTCATTTTAAGCACTATAATATGTGAGAAATAGCTTCGTTTCTGAATATATACCTATAGGCAAGACAGCAAAACGTGTGTTCATGGCTTTTCATATAGAATGAGGGGAGGAAGGAAAGTATCGTTGGCACAGCTTGGCGCGTTCAGATGCGCACGACGTGTTGTTTACGCGTTATTTGTACACCTCAGACGGGCTCAGCCATACAATCTTTCTGCCAATAAATAGTTGTCTTGCATGTTCTAAATTACAGACATACATATAACGAAGAAGCTCTAACAAATATATACAAAACAAAATTACGTTAGCCAACACACGAAGTGCTTTGCATTTGCCGTCCCAATCGTTCCCGTCATATCTGATCGTAAACTCAGCTCTATGATCATACAAGAACTCCACCTATACAAGATACGATGTATATCCGGATGAAGAGGGGAGGACGTGACACTGTTCATGCGTAGTGCCAACTTTGAAAATAGTCCCGAACGAACGAAGGTGTCGGGTCCGATTGCAATGGTCAAGTTGCTTCCCGGAAGCGCGTTGTAAAATGCTGGACGCAAGCGATACAACACCCGTAAAAGACTAGAATGTCTGTGTACTGATTGAAGTTAGGTGTCGCTGAGAAGTTAGAAGTAAACAGAAATGTCAAGTTCCATAATTCCACGCTCTTTCTCTATACGGATCCTTATACGAATAGTCGTCTGGCTGTGGTACTGATCTAATCGGTGCCTTTCCCTTCCTATACACAGCACTCAGTAAAGAATGACGTGAGATGAGCATACGATAAAACGCACTCTGCTCGAGTATAATGCCGCTCTTCCTGCGGAGGAGGAGGGGGCGCACCCATCATGGAATTGTACGCAGGTTCATCATGCGTGTAGTATTGCTGATGCTCTTCATAGCGTTGTTGTTCTTGAGGGTAGCGTTGGTCCGGCTGGTAGCGCTGGTCTTGAAGGTAGTGTTGCTCTTGCGGATAGCGTTGTTCCTGTGGGTAATGTTCTCCGTAACGCTGCTCTCCATAGCGCTGTACGTATTGATCTGCGTTCTGGCCCATGTTTGCCGCATTCCCATTTCCACTGGCACGAGCCACTGATTGAGGTGGATAGTTTGAGCAACCGATAGATGGACAATAGAGGAGAGTTGCACTTACCCTCAATGATCCGCCGGTCGGCTTCACGAGTGTAGCTTTCTGCCATCGCAGCATATCGTTTTATTTGCCAACTAAGCTGAGTAGCGCGAGACTTGTCACCCTGTGCCAGCGCCCACTTTTTTTCCTCTCTACACCGCCTTCTATCAGCCTCCGCAATCGCAGCTTTCTTCCGCAGGTTGCCAAGCTGAAGATCGACCAGACGTCCCAGACCAGTGTATCCGGTAAGTTCCAACGAGCTCGTTGCTGTTTCGTCTGTGTGGAACGACATCTCACGACGAGGGACACTTGGCTCACGCTTGCGGTTTACTTCTTGCAACCGGGAACGAGCATGTTCTCGTCGGATTTTCCGTCGATCGCTTGAGCGAGGGCGGGGCGGTTCGTCTTCCTCGTCATCGGTAGCGACAGATACGCCAGAGCCTTCTTGAAATCCTTCCGCCAATGCCGCAGTCAGGACATATGACGCGGCTGCTCCTCCCAGTGCAGATATAAAAGTGAAAGATAGCTTGTCAATATTGTTCTGGGACGAGAAGTCAAGCAGTGCTCGCGCCACGAACGCCACGGCGAGTGCGGGTGCGAAGGACGGGAATTCGGAGAACACATATTGTAGCAAGGCACCTTGGAATAGCCCTTGTACAATGTAGTCTCCCGTACTCGAAGACGATGACTGGTCAAAATAACCGGACGCTCCAGGTGTCCGAGAGACTGTGTTGAACAAGATACGTGCGCCGAGACCAATAGCTATCGGTACTGCTGCTGTTAAAGACATCCAGCTCTTGGGGCCGTCAAATTTGATGTTCTTCATCCATGAAACAAGCAAAAGAGTCGAGATAAACAAGAAAACGAGAGCGCCTGCGCAACGTCGCGGAGATATGTGGCGAGGTCGTGTTTGGGAAAGGCGTAGGTTTGAGTCCAACTTGAACGTTGTCTATTGTCCAAAAATAGTAGTCTGCTCAAGTACTACGTAATTCATGTCGATCGGCTCTCTCTTTCTTTTCCTTCATTTCTTTTCCTTCATTGCTGCACTACCTTCATGGAACGATAGCCGTACTATACAAGTCTAACTACGAGACACAATAAATACGACATGGATCAGCTTGTGAACTGGTTCAAGTTACACCATGGCACTATTGATACTGAGAGTATGGCCTTCACTGATATCCCTGGTCAAGGGAGAGGGGCGATTGCTCTTCGAGATATACCGGTCTGTGCTTAATGATTGTTTCTTCAAGCTGCTAGATACTGACGTGAGCATGTCAGGAAGGCCGAACGTTATTTACTATTCCCCGAGATTTGACGCTTTCCATGCGCACTTCGTCCTTGCCAGGACTTTTGGGTGAACCTAGTTGGCGCAAATTTCAGCTGCATAAAGGTTGGGCAGGTATCATATTGTGCTTGATGTGGGAAGAAGCAAGAGGCGATGAATCCAAGTGGTCTGTGTACCTCAGTGAGAATATCCCATTATCAGGAGTTTGTGCGATTATGACAGTATATTCTACAGGAAGCATGCCAACTCAATTCAATACGCCCATGTTCTGGTCCGCCGAAGAGCTCGAAGAACTTGCTGGAACAACAGTGCGTGGTATGTGCCATCATATCCTCATGCTCGTAAGGTACTCAGGTCCATGTTATAGAGAAAATAGGGAAAGAGGATGCCGAGAAGGATTACCGGGAGAAGCTCCTACCTGCCATACAAGTATGTATCGACTTATTGTGTCCGTCGTCTCGGCTGTCTAATTTAGTCATAGAGCAACACTGATTTATTCAGGCCTGAACACCTTGAAACGCACTACTCTTTGCAAAACTATCATACCATGGGTAGCAGAATCCTCTCGCGCTGCTTCAGTGTGGAGAAATGGGAAAGCGATGAAATTGACGAGCGAGAAGAAGGCGAGGATAACATTGGTCCCGATGGCATGGAAGTGGACGAAGAGTCCTCGATACCGAATGATACTGTAGTTTCAAATGGTATTGGAGGAGTGGAGGCTAGTGAAGATGACGAAGAAGATGACGAAGATGAGGATGACCCGTCGGACGTCGCTATGGTTCCTATGGCCGACATGCTTAATGCTCGGTATGGATCTGAAAATGTGCGTCGTTTGTCCCTTCAGCTAGCTGAAGAGCATCGATACATGAAGCACTTCTTCAGGCTAAGTTGTTCTATGAGCCAACGGAACTGAACATGATCACAACGAAAGCTATCAAAGCCGGGCACCAAATAGTAAGTGTCTTCCTCCTTGTACTTTGCGTTAAAGATTAAACTTCTCGTCTCTTAGTACAATACATACGGCGATCCTCCAAATGCAGACCTCCTTCGGCGATACGGTCATGTCGACGTTATTCTTGTTTCAGAGGGCGGGGATGGAGAGGGTAACCCCGCGGACGAGGTTGAGATTCCAGCCAACCTTTCTCTTGCAGTCGTCGCAGACCATCTCCAGAAAGATGGCGATGACGAATCTTTGAGAGAAAGGATCGACTGGTGGCTTGAAGAGGGTGAGGAGGAGTAAGTACAAATCATTTCATTTAATCGGCATGGTAACTAATCCCGCTGCATCATAGTATTTTCGCTTTGAAGCGTGGATTCAGTCCACCTGAAGGATTAATATCATTTTCAAAACTTCTTCTGCTTTCTGCGCCAGAGTGGGAGAAGGCTAAGGCGAAAGCAAAGCCTCCAAAACCAAAATTGGATGGAGATATCTTGCCAGTCCTTCTAGACGTGCTGAAAAGGAGAATAAGTCAATACCCAACTTCCGCGGAGGTCAGTGTAATCTACTATAAACTTCGGTTGCATTTGCCAAGCTAATCTTTGATACTCCACATAGGATGATGCCAAACTTTTACAAAACTCGTCTCTCTCTTACAACAAGCGTAATGCGGTCATTGTTCGTCTTGCGGAAAAGAGAATTTTAGAAACATACGTGACAAAACTCGGAGAGCTTCAAACCGCACTACGGTCGGGGAACGCAAAAAAGGTAGAAGGAGGAAAAAGAAAACGTGCTGAAGAGCGTCAACAAGATTTCGGGAAACGCAAAAAGAAGTGACTCCACCTTCTTAGCCTCTTGTTGTAAGTCACGAATGTTATAATGTAGAAAGACTTTTCTCCCTTACAGTAGCCAGTGCTTCCGCTCCTTCTACATGTCTCTCTGAGTCGTTCTGTATTTCTTCATCCTTGGTGAAGATCCTTGAAAGGGGTTACTTGTAAGGGAACTGCGAACAATGCGAACCCGTAGAACACATTCAGGTGCAGTGCAGATTGTGTTCCCAGTGGTATTTTCAACAGCGAACTCGGAGAACTCTGTCGCACGGGTTTCAGACAACCCATTCTTCAACCTGCTCTCATTCCCGCCGCAAATAAAACAATTCCTGGAAAGCTGTAGGTAATTGATATGCCTCTCACTATGCGCATTCCTTCGCCCACCCTTTCCTCAACATTACGGATAATCAAGGTGTTACTCTCCGTCATACCGCAGCGGTGGAAGCCTCACATGTATGACGCTTTAGCCCGCGCCCTTCCTTATTTTAGGGACCGTTTGCGGACATTGCGGTCGATATTTCGCCTTCCATTCGGCCTCGTTCTCAAGATCAGTAGTACAGGGGGAAGAAATGAGGCGGATGCACTTCGTTTCGTCGTTTCGTCGGCGGGCTGAGCGGCGTACACTGTCCCCAGCTTATAGACTTCGTCGTATCTCAAAAAGCATGTTATCTTCTCACAACATGGGTGGATGGCGATTGCGTCGGCGCAATATGGGACGACCTAACTGAATCGGACAAGGCGGGTATTGCAGATGACCTACAGGACCAGTTTGAGGCAATGAGAAGCCAGACAATGTCATCGAACAATCACCTCATCTGCAATGTATCCGGTGGCCCTGTCGATGACCCGCGCGTTCCTTGGATTGCTGATGAGGGTCCTCGAACATTCTCAAGCTCCAAGACATTCGCAGAAGAGGTTTGGATAGGTCTCGACTGGGAGATCAACGCAACACGCTTCGGCCTATCCTCCGACCTATCATCGAGCGCGACGTTGCTATAGTCTTCAGCCATGGAGATCTTCTTCCAAAGAATATAATTCTTCCGGGCGGACTCGATTGTTGGCGTGCAGGAGCTAGTAGAATCTGCATCATCGACTGGGAATATGCGGGTTGGATGCCGTTATATTGGGATGCATTGAAGACCGCCTGGATGTCGCAGCAGAATGACGACGACGACGGCTGGTATGAGATTGCTCAGGCTATTTTCCCTGAATGCAGAGATGTATTAGATGCTGATTGGCGATGGAGAAGTGAGTCACGGGTTACCATCGTTTGATTCTTCTATCTCTATATTACAGTAGTTAAGTAAAACATTCGTTCGTGAATAGTGATAGTATGAGGACTGCTTGTCTTAGGATCACCTGAAAGTGAAAGCTCTGCAAAAGCTCATCCTCATGATATGATGAACTATGATATACGATTATCATAGAACGACGCAAACCCAGGTATACAGCGATTCACAAAGGTGTTTGAAGAAGTAAAGCGAAGCCTAAATCAACAAAGCAATAATCCCGTGTGTATTGTCAGAGACTGAAATGAACCCTTCGAGTTCATGCAGTGCACTCGGCCATTCCTATGGATAATTCCTGGATGAAAGCGATTCCGACAATCACTTTTTGCAGGAGCATTTGTGGTAGTTCGCGCTTTAGAAGGCTCAACTTTCGTCCTTGATCGTCATCTGAGAATCTGAAGGTTCAATAATTCCTCCCTCACTGGTACCATCCAGAATAGGTGCTAGATCCGGGAAGTGCTGCTTCAAGGAGGAGTTCAGATAGCTTCTGTACGACTGTTAAATGCATACCGAGGCAGGTGTGAGTTTGTGGCGATGAAGCCAAGAGTCCTTCTCATGTAGGCACGTACCTCAATTGCACGTATCTTGCCATTCATGAATTGATTCTCAGTTGCCGCACGCTCGATTCTATCTTTTGTAAGGACCATCGGGTTTCTCCCATTATCAATCTCCCTTACATACATGTATTAGGCAGTTTTTTGAAGATTGTTTCCCGGACGTACTGCAGCACTTGCAATGGTAATAACGTCCTCAAACTCTCTGCCATCTCGTCAATAGCCGCGAGATGCTTGACCACGTCATTGACTCTTTGCCCGACAGGCTTCCCACCGCCTGATTCAAGCGATCCAGGTCGCGCCATCGCTTTCTCTTTCGTAGAATCGTTTACCACAGTGGTCCCGAGGTTGTAGAGCGAGTTAGCAAGACCGATGAGCTCCAACTCCAGTTCACCCTGAAGACCGACAGGGAGGGGAGATTGGGCTCCATCTGCTGGAGAGTCGGCAGATACAGGACCCGAGTGCTGTTGGGCCATGATTTCTGTAAGCGATACAAGAAACTTAAAGTGAGGCGTAGAGGTTCTGTTCGACTTGAAGTTCTTGTTATTAGGCGTCACTGGGCGTGAGAGTTTCAACTCATTGAAGTTCATCACTTGGGACCATTCCTCTCATATAGTCCCTCTTCTCTCTTCACTCAGCGTTCTCATTAATCATCCTGAAATCCCACAGATCTCGTACAATCTGATAAATACTTGTGGACTATTGAATGCGTCATAATTTTGCCCAAATAAGCTCTGATTTACATCGCTTTTGAGCATAAATGTAAGCTTTGGCTCGGGTTCCGACGTGCTTGGCCAGAGAATTAACATCCTGTTTAACTGCGAACTAGACAGAAAGTTTAATAAACTTGAAGATGGCGGCTTCGACTAGCTGAACGTTTCAGGATCTGTTCAGCTTTCTTCGGGCCGCAACTCGAGGGCAAGGATTCGGTCATGGTTGATATAGACAAGTGATATCTATATCAGAAGAAGCTCACTGAGTGTTGTACGGAGTCTGTTCCTCTGCGAAGATATCAGCGATGTATGTTACACGTTGGTTAATGGATATTCTGGACTACTGACAACCGGAAAGCAGGTGACGCTTCTCATGCAATAATAGAACGTATTTCCGCATGTGCGTTGCGGAGGAAATTGGTTTATGATAGTCTTCATGTCTCGGAACCGCGCTGTTATCATCTCAACGAAGGTGCTTCCTCGGATACTACGTAGACGGAAGCCAGCGACCTCATGCCTACTTCAGAAAGAATACCTCAAATATGCCATATGACCGTGCTACTACCGTGCTCGATTAAAGACACGGGCCGTTAATTATCTGGAGATCAGATATACTTAAGTCGATGCGATCGTCAGGGTACTGGCAATCCTGCAACATTAAGTACGTTAGCGCGATGTTCTGGGTCTCTGTCTATTGTTCTCTAGCTCTGCTGGTTATCACTGCGAAATCCCAGAATGATTCTCTGGGACTTTCCAATGGTATCCAGACTTTCAGCACGCCAAACTTTTCCTTCAGCATTGTCAATGATTCCCAGATCGGCTACTCCTTACGTCCTGAAGGGGAGACTACTACCTTTGACTTCCTTCCCTACGATGTAATGAGCAAACGCAACAACAATGGCCAGCATCATCTGGGCGACGTGACTTTTCGAGCTCGCATTGTAGGATCTAGCGCATGGCACAGTGTCGACTCTTCTACTGTACGTGCGAAGGTGAACGCCCTCCCGGTGTCCGGCGATACCATCGCTTCTGCTGATTTGGCGCCAACCTTGCCTTCGGATTCCTTGCTTAATATTACTCGACGCTGGGTCCTCGCGGATGGTCACTTGCAACTCCTTTTTGATGTGAAAAATGCCCAATCAAGCCCAGTTGAAATTGGTTCGTTGGGTGCCCCTCTCGAATTCAACAACGTAAGTGATCGGTTGCTCATGCATACTCAGTTCAAGTTCAGATATCAACTATCTATCAGATCTTTACGGATCGCACAGCTGCAGATACGAATTACAATTGCAGTCTGTTTGACCCTTACATTGGCCAGGACGCGGGTTACGTTCAAGTGACTCCTCTGCTCGGTACGCTGCCGCCATTGGTTGTTACACCCGTCGGTAAATCGCCCCTCGAAGGCTGGCGATTCCTTCCAGAAGACACATCTGCTGACCCATTCTATCAATCTCAAACATTTGAGGGATTGTACGAATGGCAGTTCCATACTCTGGCATACGCTGAGAACGAATGGAAGGCAGTTGTACCATGGAACAATGCGACGTCCGTTATACTGCAGCCAGGCGCGACGAGGACGTACGGATTGCAGTTTGACGTTGCATCGTCCATCCGGGCCATTGAGGACACACTTCATAGTCTCGCAAGGCCCGTCGCCGTAGGAATTCCTGGCTACATTCTCCCACAAGATCAAACCGGGAAGCTCTTCCTCAGCTTTGGATCGACCGTACGATCGATGTCGGTCAGCCCGGTAGGCGCACTCACCTGGACGAGAAATTCTGATTCGGTGAACGCGAGTTGGGTTGGCTTCGACATAACTCCCAAGACATGGGGGCGTTCGCGACTTACAGTCACATACGCAGATGGCACCATTCAGACTGTCCACTACTACGTAACGAAGGCTGCTACAGAAGTAATCAGCGACCTGGGCAAGTTCCTCACTACTAGCCAGTGGTTCGACAATACATCTGATCCATTCCAACGTTCCCCGTCGGTGATCAGCTACGATAGGGAGGTGGATGCCGTTGTAAAAGATGACCCGAGGGCTTGGATTCCGGGTCTCAGTGATGAAGCTGGCGCTGGGTCTTGGTTGGCCGCCGCAATGAAGCAATTCGTACAACCTAGTGCAGCAGAAGCGGCGAAGATGGAGCTCTTCATTAACACGACGCTCTGGGGATCTGTGCAAAACAGGGCAGGTGGGTCTGAACTCCCTTAAAATTGGAAGCTTCTTCGTGACTGAATAAACCTTATAGACAATAGTGTCAAAAAGGTCAGATATTTCTCTTAGCTTCGGATACTGCAAAATGTTTAAAAGGCCGTGCCTCCGTCTAGGCCGTTTACTTCTACCAACCAACACTCGTTCCAAACTATTCCTACCCCTCGTCGATAGATTGGGGAAACTGGTGGTCCTGGGATCAAGCGGATTCGTTCGCGACCGATCGAGCGTACGACTATGTGCATGTCACGGCTGCCTACTGGTCTCTTTACCGCGTTGCTCGCAATTACCCTAATATTGCACTGACCCAGTCCTGGAGTTGGTATCTAAATCAGGCGTTCCAGACAGTGCTCGCTATGACGAACGGGCAAGTAGGGTATGCAGGTGACGGTCTCATGGACGAAACCGTCTTCTTGTACCTTTTAAGCGACTTACAGAGGGAAGGACTTACTGCCAACGCCACGGCCATGGAAAGCAGGATGAAGGCGAGGTATAGTGTCTGGGCGACGGAGAGGTTCCCGTGAGTGTTCATAATCTCTCTCCTCAACTTAAGTAATTCATGTGCACTTAGGTTTGGTTCTGAGATGGCTTGGGATTCAACAGGTCAAGAGGGCGTTTATGCATGGAGCAAGTTTTTCAACGATACGACAACCGCTATTAATGCTCTTAACTCTATCATCGCATACCAGCCAACGGTCCCGCATTGGGGCTACAACGGAAACGCAAGGAGATACTGGTGAGGCGAAATCATATCCAAGACCTAATGCTTACTGACCCTTTACAAGGGACAATATATACGGAGGGAAACTGATGCGCATTGAACGACAAATCCATCATTATGGCAGTGGCCTGAACGCTTTGCCCCTCATCTCCCAGTTCATGTCTGATCCTTCAGACATCTACCTCCTCAGAGTGGGCTTCGGAGGCCTCTCTGGTCCACTTAGCAACATCGACCAGGGTGGCTTTGCGGCTGCATCCTTTCATTCATTCGAAGATACACTCAAGTGGGACGGCTATTCGGGAGACTACGGGCCAAACTTTGTCGGGCATGCACTCAATTCGGGTGCATTCCTAATTCAACATCCATCCTTCGGATGGCAGGTGTTTGGAGGCAAGGTGACAAGTACCTCGTCGACGAACGTTGAGGTGCAAGTGCTCGACTCCGTACGTAGGCGGATCTTCATCGCTCCGTTGGGCACGCTTTTCACGCTGGATGCGGGTGCATTCTCTGCTTTCACATTCAACCCCCGTTCGAAGTCGGTTACATTGACTATTTTGCCTGTGCCGCAAAACGCTCTAAATGCAGCGCCAGCTCCTCAAGCGAGGATTGTTGTCTCCCAACCCGGTAGTACAGCGCGCAGCTTGATACCATCGACGGCCCTCCAACAAGATGCAGGTGCATGGGTCGCACCCTTCTCTTCCGGCAAAGCTACGGTCACCTTTGCTGCGCATTAATGTCGTACTTCAAGCTCCCTACATAAAACTAGGAATCTGTTTTATTGAAACACTGTTCATCCATTCAAGTCCTTTTGACTATGCTTGCATTTCAACGAAGCATCCAGAGCCGGACATCTGGTATTCCATTAAACTGTCAGTTTTTCTTTCGGCGTTATGGGAATGCAAAATCTAGACTCAAAAACTTCCTTTCGTCCGAGTGCTTTGCTTGTCATCTATCACCTTATTATTGTGAACCGCAAATTACTCATCAGACCCGCTCGGACTTGTGTTTTCGCAAATAAATGGACGGTACACTCTTGGCAACAAAACGGAAAACGTACTTATCTAAGAAAAGATTGGATGTCTGGTATAGCCCTTATATGATGTTGCGGTTTAGATTTGCACCAATGTCAGACCGAGCTCCAATAGTCAGCCGTCAAGTCACCATTAAAATCCGAAAGGCATAAAGGGCGAGGTGAATCGGCTTATCGGCTTAGCTCCTGCCACCACCATAGCACACAACGCGATGCGAAAAGGTATCCCTCCAGAGTCCAATTCAGATGGCGCGCGTCTGCGAGCACGTCTTTGAGAGGGGGGTCGGAGGTGGTGCTTTCCTGCAGCTACATATGATGCACGCACACCCAGGTAGTCTCCCGTCCCAGCCAGGCGGGAGGATGCACTTCGGTGTGTTTCTGACGCGAAGCTGCTGCACACATTCATATCATCTCGTAGAGGTGTCTGGTATACAGCGTCGCAGTCCATAATGGTCACCGACGTCGTGAGTGGGGGGTTGGAAGGCTGACAGGTACCATCCGGTCTCTGATAATTACTCTCGTGGTAGGGCGCTTCCCCCGCTGTTTGTGCCAACAGGGCTGGCAGATGATGCGCCAGCCAGCTCAATTGACTTCAAGTTGTATGTACATCTCACTGTGCTAGTTTGGTGCGAACAAAAGGTAGCCAGATCAATAAGGGTGTATACAAAACTGACAGAAGCGCAAGCGGCTAATGTTGTCGTGCTGGAGGAGACCTGTAGCCACGCAACGCGCTTCATAGCCCATGCGGTTCCTAGGCTGGGGACCGCACTCAGGTGTGTTTGTAGCGAAGAAGACTTTACCCGGAGGAACAGGGTATATTCTACCGTCTCAATCGGTGCCGGCTCTTGGGCTTGAATGTACTAGTAAGTATGGGAACTTCTTTAGCTATGGTGTCAACAAAGACGAACCCTCAAAAAAATCTGAGTAGACTTCATGTATTCTCAGAAATATAAATGACGGAAAGTAACCGTGAACCGGACGTTATCATCCAACAAAGTGTTAGACTGTCGGACTCTATCTATTTAAAAAAAAAATTAGGGGTAATAGCAAAAGCAACTGTCCTAGTTGATGGGAAACGGGTATGCATATGTACTATGAGGCTGTTTCGTGGATAGCGGATAGCAATGGATGGTGAAAAATAGTATGGTACAGGAAGCATTACAACTCCTGGAAAACAACAAACATGAGCATACATGTTCAAAAGGAGTCGTAACTTGACTTACAATCATGTTTAAGTTTCCGGACAGCAAGCGGTTCTCGAGGATGCAGCCGTCGGGGATGTCTATTCGCTGACCTTCGTTGGCAACAACTTAAGGCAGCGCCAATCAGCGACTGAGACGCATCCAGTGCGAATAAATATGGTACGTACCAATGACGGTTCCGCGTAGCGTGACATTCCGACCGAAGTACACATCTCCGGTTACGGTAAGATGGTCAAGCTCGATAATTTTCGGGATCTTCTTGAACCGCTTCTGGAATTGTTGGATCTACAAGCACCGTCACGGTTAAAAGTGTTTTAGTGTTATGTACCGTTCCGAATACGTACCTTCTTAAAATGATCTCCGAGTTTAATAACGGGTGTAGTACCGAAGAGACGCTGTTCGTTGATGACAAGCTGGCCATGCTCCAGCGAGTAAATGTCACTCTTAATAAGAAGCAGGTCTGAACAGGACTTGACGGGTAAGAATCGTGACCGCGGGACATTGACACCGTGAGCATTCTTGAAATGCTTGATCGCAGCTCCAGCGGCAGTCTCAAGCTGGACGACGGCCTCGCCATCGTCGGTTGTCTTCGGGTTAACGATGATTTCGAGTTCCATGCCTTCTTCTTCCATTACACGTTTGAGAGCTGCAATTCAAATGAGTTAGTTATTTTCATTTCTACGAGTAAAAGTCGCATGCAGACCCTTCAAGTTAATCCACAAGTTATTCGTGTTGAAAATCTTGAACTTCCGAACTTTATGAAGTAATGTAAATCAAGGCTGTTTCTATCATTGCACTAACACGTACTAGCTTTGAAATCCTCGACATGTTCCGAAGGCACTTGAGCGATTTCGAGAAGGCGGATACTTCCTTCGTAATCAATCAGAGTACCACCCTGTTACACAGCAGTCAGTAAGCTACAACAAAGGGGAAAGTCAGAGGAGCATACACACCTTAACATCGGCCTTCGTTTTGTCTGTAACTTCCATGATGAATTCTGCCTGAGTGTCTATCATATGTTTCAGGATCGACTGATCGACGCTATTCTCTCAAGTGAGCACGATGTACTACATGCGAAAAAAAATGTTTCTTACACAGCTCCCAAGTTATCCGAGTTCGAAACAAATAAGTACTCCTTTCCCTCCGACAATAGCTGGTCAAGCACCCCCGACTGCAAAAGCGCGTTATACAAATCACCATGGCCGGGGGGGTACCACTTTGACTTGTCATCATCGGCACTCTTCGGACACGGCAGGAGCGTTTCCTTGAAGATGCGCGGATACCGCGATTGGTTAAAAGTCGTGATACGCAATTGCTGATTAGCGTATTTCTTGATGATACGAAGTGTGTCGTCGTGTGTATTAAAGGAAGTCATAAGGATAAGTGGGACATCGACTTTGTGTGTCGTGTTTAAATGCTCAATTTGCCGCACGGTGAGGTCGAGGAACGTCATGTCATCCTTGACTTCGAGCGCGCTTTTCGCACCAGTCATACCTTCACAACAATTAAGGATATGTATTCCATGAATAAAATATAGATCTGCTCACCCATGGAGGTGCCAAGGCCACCATTAACTTTCAAGACAGCAAGCTTGTCGAGGACACTGACATCGGTTACTTGGGAGAGCTTGTCGTAAGGAACAATTTGCTCAGGCGCAGGGGATTTGATCTTCTCCCAGTCACTTTTGAAAGACAAGCTTATTACTTGACATCAAAAACGGAGTCTCATTCAAACTTACAGCTCTACACTGTGAGCGCGGTCCGCTAGGTATCGAGTGAAGAGATCGAAGAATGACTGCATCTCCACATCGAAAGCCTGTAAACCGATGAGCTTTGGGTGCAAATTGAGAGAAATGTGCGCGAGTTACAGTACCTTACGTGTGTTCTGATCCTGTACCGAAGTGACAAGACGGCCAAGTTCATTGCGCATGGCCTTCGCTGCCACACCAGTGGTAGCTGTTTTGAAGTCTATATGGCTGGTGCCGCGCACGCGCGAGCTGACTGAGTCGCTGGTGGGCATCAAAGAGTTGCTCATGGTTCTAAAAGACAGCGCAAGCGTGTTATGTGAGATGGTGGTTCGAGGAGAAGATGAAATAGATGAAATAGAAAAGAGTGGAAGAGGAACAGTGGAGTGTCATAGGTTATATGCAGCGCCACCGCGCTTGTTTGGTTCCGTTATGCAACCTGGACGTCATAAACACGTTGGCATTAAGCGCCTGCCAGTGCATTAATTGAACGTGTCGACGAGGACAGCACGAGGACAACGCTCCTTCAAGAGAGAAAGGATATCAGACATACCTAGAGATTACGGTGAAGCAAGAAGAGGGAGATTCGATAGCGGAAGAAGGTGTCCTAGGGAGCTTGGTGGTGCGGTGTCGCTTATATGCTGGAGGAGGGAGATGGTTTGACGGAGATACTGGAGTATCAGGAAGGCCAGCAACCTCTTCACGAATGGTATCGCACGGGCGTATCGATGAAGATAGATTTGAGAGCGACTTTGTCCTAAGAGTGAGTGAAAACCTTGCTGCAGGGCTGGATGAGGATATTGGATTTAGCGAGACTGCTTTCACGGCAGATTCAGCTTCCGGTTTTCTTTCGTGGGCCAGGAGGATAGTCGGACGGTACGCACGTGTGCCAGCCAGCATCTAATCAGCGACGGCGGATGGGTAGGACGAGCAGGAACTTCATGTGGTGCGAGGAAGAGTACGGGGAAAACAACAGCCTCTGTCGAGCTGTTATCCGAGTTTTATAGGTACGTCTCCTTTCCGTTCGCGTACATACGGCACGTCTTCCCAATCCATTCCCTATCACACCTCACTATCAGTAAACGCCTTGCGCTGACGGGTGCGAGCGCATAATTGGCCTTGCGTTTCCACGTCGGGCATGCAACGTTTCATCTTCAATTGGTCTTTTGTTATCACGAGCATCCCAGAAAACACAGTCAACTCGCTTGGAAAGGCATTCACTGCGCTCTTTTGCCTACTCGCGGAAGCTCTTCGGTCCGGCTTCACCAGCGAAATAGAGAGAGACGCCTTCTGACTTATCTGGGCAGAATCGCGGACGAAACCGTACAAGGCAAGGCGTCGAAGGTAGCGCTGCGTATTGATGGCATGCCAGCACGTCATCTTCTGCGTTGCCCACGAACTGTCCATCTTTTATTTGACTAGAGCTTTGCTTGATGTCCAAGCCTGCGTCTTGATCGAGGTCAACGTATAATGCGCCGCCTTTCCAGCACCGGAATGCAAATCTGCCGTGAATCAGGGCAATACAGGGCTGAAGATTTGACTATCGCCTTGTCTAGAACCTTTGCAGGTTATTTCAAGATACAATGCCTTCCTTTACTACCCCTGGTTATAAACGCCATACGATCGCCCTCGAACTTCTATCCGTCCTGTCTCTCTAAGGGTTTGTTCTCCCGCACTGTTTGCTCTCTGATATTAGGCTCTTGCCGTCTTCTGCAAAATTATTTTATGCCTCTAAAAATGTTCTGAACCAAATGTCGAAGCTTGCGAAAGTTGCTTAGAGACTTTGTCTGATACGTCAAAATGACTTCGCTTTGTCAATGTCGATCTTTCGCCGGCGCCCCTTATTCCCACAGAAAGAACCAGCCGTTGAAGAATCTGCAGCGTCAAGATAAGGCATTACTAGTAGCGGGTTTTCTGCCTTTCTGTCTCTCAGCTGCGTTCTTTTTTCTTGTCCTTATTGATACGATTGATTTATTTGGATATCTGCGCATTGATAATGGGAAACTTTTAACGAGAATAACGAGCATTCGCCAGCCGAACGTACTTACTACAGTAGTAGCAAATCCGCAGTTCCATGAATAAAAATGACACGTTCGATCTGGCATCCACGGAGGCCGTGGTCAGTCAGCTATTCGTCACCACGAGGCAAAAGACCAAAATTATCCCCTCGACTCGACGTTCACAACCAGGGAGCAAAAATCTGCAGCTTTGCCAGCAACAGAATCTGCGCCCTTTCAAGTTGGAGGTCCTGTCTCGGCCTGAAGACGCCAAAGTCCGTCGATATTTGCATTATACAGATGAAGCGGTCAGGGTCGCAGCGCGCCCTCCGAGTCCTCCGACGATGGCCATTCAATGGGACGTGGTCGAACGCGACGCGCGTGGTGAGTACGCTAAGGGCCATCTGGGTTGTAGCTGTTCTTTGGTACGAGTGCGGTGTATTCTATTGGAGTACGGCAGTCTGTCGCTGGCCAGACAAAGGTCTTCAACATGTGAGTCCTTAGTTCAACCTCTGTGGTCATGATTGCTTCAACTACTCTATAGGCGGGCAAGACGACTCATGTACTACTCATCGCAGACCCACAAGTGCTTGATATGCGCTCTTATCCTGATCGCTCGTGGCTCCTGTCCAAGCTAACCCAGTTCATTGTGGACCTGAACATGCGTAAGAGCTGGAGTGCAACGAGGAGGTTTCGTCCGGACGCAGTTGTGTTTTTGGGAGACATGATGGACAATGGCAGATTTGCTTCCGATGACGATGAGTACGCATATCCCATCCTTTATGCGTGTTCCTTGCCCTCGGACTGGACAGATCTTATTTGTACAGTAAACTGAAGCTGGCCTCGGTACTAATTGCAAAATTCTCGTTCGTTCAATCTTCCAGGTACAAAGCATATTACGAGCGCTTCAAATCTATCTTCAATGTTGATCCCTCTACTTCGGTCCTCTACATTCCTGGAAACCACGACATCGGGTGCGTACCAATTATTTTGTGTTCACTACCTCCTCCTTGGATGTCGTTAACATCTCTGAGTTAGTCTTGGAAGCTCCAAGTCCTTCTCCCCGCAGTCGCGCAAAAGGTACAAGGCGCACTTTGGGCCGGTCAACCGCCATGTGTCTATCGCGAACCACACAATCGTCCTCCTCGACGCCCCAGGGCTGGTCGAAGAGGACTACCGCCGCGCGGCGGCTGGAATGAGCTTCGACGACTGGTCTGTACATGCCGGTGGAGCAATTGACTACCTGCGCAAGTTCGCAGCAGGTGCGTTGTTGTGCCTTGATATATATTTACATCTCTT
This sequence comes from Trichaptum abietinum, assembly GCA_910574555.1. Classification (NCBI taxonomy): domain Eukaryota; kingdom Fungi; phylum Basidiomycota; class Agaricomycetes; order Hymenochaetales; family Trichaptaceae; genus Trichaptum; species Trichaptum abietinum. Next base: position 1,808,949 of record CAJTBE010000005.1, on the reverse strand, counting down.
TTGACTTCATACTCTTTCCCTATACCAGCGGGATCAGAAGATCCCGTCGTCCTCTTCACACACATCCCACTCTTCCGGCCAGACACAGCGACGTGCGGGCCGCTGCGCGAACGGGGCTCGATCCGACGCGGGGTTGGATTCGGATACCAGAATACGCTCGGCCGGCAGACGAGCGAGTACATCCTCAAAGGGTTGCGACCCGTAGCGGTCTTCAGTGGAGACGACCACGACTATTGCGAGTACACGCATAGCATACCGCTGGTGGACGAGGGCCCGGAGCCGCGCATCCAGTATGTGCGCGAGGTGACAGTGAAGAGCTTTTCGATGGCGATGGGCATCGAGCGACCAGGGTTCCATATGTTGTCCCTTGCCTCCGAGGCGGGAGGAGAATATACAAGACCTGAGCTTACATACGCAGACGCACCATGTTTCCTCCCCAATCAGCTCGCAATATACACGCACCGGTACCTCCCGCTTTTCCTCCTCTCGGTGCTCCTCCTCGCCATATCGAGCTACCGGAAGTCGCGAAACTTGCGGCGTACTGGGCGGTTGGGTAGCTTGCATCTCTCTGCACTCCAGGACTCCAGTTCGGGCTCGGGGAATGGCCGGCGGAGGGAATCCGGTGTATGGACACTGGCGAACCCATTCGACAAGCAGCGTTCGCGCTCCCCGAGCCCTCTCAGGGGAGCACGGACACCTCGACTGTCATCAACACCATTTACGAACGGTAGCGCGAGCGGGAACGGGAACTGGAACAGCAACGCATATGCCCCACCAACAGCCTACCGTGCCTCGCCCATTCCCTCCCCGGGCCTCCTCTCCGCAAGCACGCCAGCGATGATCCACGCATTCGACCGCGACGAAGAGGACGAACAAACTCACTACGCCTTCAACGCACTCCCTCAATCCTATCCAAGTCACACACTGCGGCGGATCCCCGGTGAGGACGATCTTGAGGACGATTATTTTCTGCTGACGTCCGGTCGGCATCGTAAAAGGTCGAGGAGTAGGTTTGCGTGGTCGTGGACGTTTGTGTTTCGAGGAAGAAGGCGGCGATTTACTGTCAGCGTTCCTTCAGCTCTTCAGAAGGTTGTTTTCAGTGATTATGTTGTATCAATGTTGCATGGTAGTGCTAGTTCACGACAGACGCCTTTCAGGAGTTTCTTTGCGGACGTCCTTGCAGTGGCTTGGCCTCCTGTTGTGCTCTTTGTATTAGTTTGCTTTGTGATGTTTTGGTAACAGATGAGGATAGCTGTTAGTTTTCGCAACCATGGTTTTCGACGTACTTTCGTGTACAGTACATTGCATAGTGACTCATTCGATTACTGTATTATATCATAAACTCTGCAATAAATATGAGCGTATAGCCCTAGAAATGTATCATACAAGCGGCTTATAGTTACCACCAGTTAAATGTCAATATGGTACAAATACAATGACCTCATCATACCAAGCCCTACCTAACCTTCAATTCGAGATCAGTGCAGTTGAGTCGAGATCTACTCCCAATCACTATCAGCCTCATCCTCGTCTTCTTTCTTCTCCACCGAGGGTTTAGTCCCGATCTCGGAGACAGCCTTCAATTTCTGTTGCGTGTCAACATTTGCGCTATTACTTGAGACGACATCGTAGCCGTCACTGCTCCCTCTCGGGCTTGTGTTGGTCGGTGAGGTCACTAAAGAGCTCGGGTACGATGTCACGGCTGAGAGCTTCTCTCCTGGCTGGAGAGTGATATTGGATGCTTGCGCAGGATCTAGGGATCCTGAAGATATAGACTTCTTCCCTTCAGCGTGAGCAGGTGGTGTCGTTGTATCGTCTTCGTCGTCTTCTTCCCAAGCGAAGTCCTCTTCCTCCTCCACTGTGCCAGATGCTATAAACCATATTTTGTAAGCTAGATTGTTCAGCTATGAGACAAGCTGTGGGCGTACCGGCAAGGAGTTGTTTCCTCTTCTCTTCATCCTTTTCGATCTGATGCACACGGAAGAAGTATCGAGACCAGAACGTCGAGGCGTCCATTTCAGATGGGGCTATTAAAACAAAGTAGAATTATTCAGATTTTTCAGGTGGATCTGTTGCGTCCAGACGTACCTAGAGCATTCAGCGTCGCTTCGAGGACCTTACCATCGTCTGTGTGAGCTAACGCCGCCTTAATTCGATCCGACCAGGCTGAACTGTCCATCCCACCATCCTTCGAAGATACTTCGACCCTTAGCCACTCCTCGTATGCTTCCCTCGAAGTCTCCTCTACGGCAGGGTCCGTCTTCAACAGACCCGGGTCCCGCTTAAGCTGAGCAAGCATAGCAGCCGCACGCGTTCCCGCCAGCCTCTGTTGCGCCTGAGCAGCTGTTTCTTTCCCTTTCCCTTTCCTGTTGCCACCATATAGGTAGTCCCGATTCGAGGGACCGAAAGACCCGACCGTCGGCGGCATGAACGCGATGTCTGTCCCGTCGAACATGAATTCGGTCGATTGACCCTCTTGGCCTTCTGGAGGCACAACCTTCACCGCATCCTTCAAGAACTCCCCGGCCTCCTTGAGGAGCGCCTCACTCTTGTGAACATACTCCTCGGCCTGCGCGCGCGTAACGCCCTGGACTCGCTGGAATTCGGATGTGAGTGTGGTCTTAAGCTGCACGAAGTCGACGTTGAGGTGGCCTGTTGAGTCCTTCAAGGATGCAGGCAGGTTCTGCTCAAGTGTAGCTGAGATATTGGGTGGTAGAGAAGATTGAACGCGGGAGAAGAAGCTTTGGAAGGGTGAGACATTCGAGATTGTCGAGGAGGGTTCGGTAGCTTCTGTATCCTTGCTAGACGATGCAACAGCCTCGGGTTCAGTCGAAGTAGATTCAGTAGCATCTCTACTGGACTCCGGCTCTGCGGTCGCTTTGACTTCGTCGTTCGTGGCCTTGGACGAAGACGCAACAGGCTCTGACGAGAGCTTCACTATCTCCTTCTGTGCCTGCGCCACGACCGAGCTCAAGTCCTTGCGAGCAGTTTCAAGAACGCTCTGACTCTGCACACATTGTCAAAATTACGCCATATTTCGAATGTCGTATAACAGATATCAGACCTGTTTCCTGAACCCTCCCCACAATTTACCCAGTTGCCCTACGACTTGGGATACCTCCTCGTTCAAGGTCGGCTCCGTCGAACTCGACTCCGCAGCAGCTGGGGGTGGCGTGCGAGAGCCTGCGGTGAGGTCGTAATCAAAGAAGTTCATGTTGGAGAGATTGTAAAACCAGTTGTATATGATATGTGTGGCAGTCGTTTCCCTAGATGATGTGTTAGGAAAAGAGCCTTAGGTTGGAGTAGTAAATCTGGAACTGTATGACGCTCTCAGGGGCGCTTTCGGCCGCCACCGCCGCGACACCGTAACGCCGTGCTCACGTTCAAGTTCCCAACCTTCACGCTGGAATTCATTACAAACTCGTACTTGCTTGATATCATTAAGTTATGCACGGACATCGATTTCATCAAGAGGATTTGCGAAAGGAATGCAAAAAAGGAAACCCCGCGCCATACAATTCATGGAATGATGATGATACTCAGGATGGCGATACCAGACCAAACTTATGAAGAGAGTGCACCCATGAACTAGGTAAGCTCTTTAGAGCCCTTTATGAGTGGTTCAGCTCAACTGACTTCAGCATTCGTATGCATAGAAACCTATGCTTGTGCGGACCTGAGCTTGCATCAAGCTCGTCCTTTTGACGAACTGGGAAAATCTTAGAAGAAGTCAGAAATCATTCTTAAATCGCGTCTGTTCTGGACGTAGTCGAGACTTAACAATCAGAAGATTTTCGAGGAGAACCTCTCTATCAATCACATCCTGAAATGATGTGTTGCTACTCGTCGCCTTACACAAGCTTGAAAACGGAGATAACGCTCATCGAACGCCTGGAAGCACTTGCCTCAGTTCCGCAGTAAAGTAATCAAATTTAGACCCTCTGGAAGCTGGATGAAGTCATGCCCCCCGAAATCGAGTCAACGGATTCGAAAGCAAGTCAGAGCTTATGGATGGACTTGTAAGGGCCACGAACTGCGCCGCGGTTTGTGAGATTTGTCCTTGATAATAACGTTTAAAGCCAATAACCAGCGTAGATCATGGCTGTGCTGCGGATTTCCGACAATCGGACGCGGTATCGGAATTCGCTATCGGGCCCGCCTCGCCTCTTGACTCCACGAAAGCATCACGCAGCGCCATCCGCAGCATGCCAGGCCTCCGATTCCGCATTATAAAAGAGCAGCCCAAAGTCGCTCAATCCTCACTCTACTCTTGAACTCCAACCACCATGGTCTTCACTCCAGTTGACAACCAAGCTCAGCATACCAACATAACACAGAACATTCCCCAGTCTGCGAGCCCGTCCGGAAACGCCGGCGGGGATGTGGATACGTCGTTCGCTCCCACTCAGGTGCGTGACGTTTTCTCTCGCAACGCAGAGGATCGTTCTCATCCGGTCAATGACTCTCCAGACAATTCGATTCCCATCACTCGCGAAGCCGAGTTAGAAGATGATAATCAGTTTGTCGAAGAACGCGAAACTTCGAATAATCCAAGCTCTGTACTATTCGTGATACACTCTCGCACCAAGAAACTTGAGGGCGGCTTTCAGCCAATCTCGCCGCCTGACGAAGGCGAGCCTCATATCTTCACGCAGCACAATGTCCGCGATGAAGACTGGGCGAAGTTCTTGACGGACCTTCAAGATTCTGCAAAGCTGCATGATCCGCCTCCCACTCGTGAGTCTCTTCTTACATCCCGTCATACACCACCGTTTGCTGACGATCCTCATGTAGCGCCCCCTTCGTCCCTCCCCGGCCTCTTTTCTACACTCAATCTCGGCGAAGGTTCTCCACCAATTCCATCGACACTGGCTTCTTCTCCCCCTGTTCAACCCGCAATGGTCATTAAATCATGGAACAAACACTACTTCCATCCTCGCGGTCTTGATATCGTTCTGGCTAAGGGTCCTCGTAGTATCAGTGGTGACATAACAATACCACCGCCAGACTTTTCGGAGCCGTCAGCAGCATTTGATCGTGGTGCATTTGGGCCATCGTTCCATCCACACGGCTTCCCTCACCCACCTACGATGCATCCTCCTCCCTTATCATTCATGGGCGGCATGCCACCTACGCATATGATGCACGGTTTCCCTCCTTTCCCGGATATGCACTATAACGCTCCTCCGCCTATGCACGGGCTTGATCAACAATTCTCTGGCCCTGACTTCATGAACCCACGCGGAGGCTTCAGAGGTCGCGGTGGTCGTGGAGGCCCCGGCGATCGGGGTCGAGGGTTCAGTCACTTTTCTGGTGGAAGGGGTGGATTCGGAATGCCCGGCATGGACTTTGGAATGGGTGGTCGTGGCGGTTTAGGTTCGAGGGGCCGTAGTGGTGGTCCTCGCGGACGTGGAGGCTTTGCGAATTTTGGGCGCCACCCTCACCACGGATTTTCCGAAGAAGGTGAATTCGGTTTCGCCGCATTTGAAGACGACGGCAAGATGGACGACATTATTGACCTTTTCGACGCAGAGAATACTAGTGACCAACCCGCTGACGGTCGCAAGCGCTCGCATTCGGTCTGCTCGGTATCCTCTGACTCAGCTACATCGACATCGGATGAGACTGAGAAAGTAGGGAAGCAAGAGAAAGGAAAAGGTCGAATTGACAAGCCTGACCAAGACCGTAGACGCGGATCTCATGATCGCCATGGCCATGGCCATAGTCATCATCGACGAGGCGACCGGTCCGCCAGGCACGAACGCGACGTACACCGATGCAGAGGTCATCACAAGGGGAGTATGGATGCAATGATGGCTCACAAATTTGCTTGCAAGCGGGGCCGCTTCGACCGGATGAGTCACTGCCCTGGCATGAGGGGAGGGCCTGGAGGGTTTGGCCACAGCTTCATTCCCCACCATCACTGCCCTGGCATGTTTTCAGACGACGGCTATTACAGGCTGATCGTTGTAGACCGACAGGTGTAGATGCTTTTCAACATCTAAACAGTTCAATCATCTCATGCCCCCGTTGAAACCCCTTCCGGATTCTTCTTTTTAATGAAAAAAAAAATCTATTTCCCCAGTCTAATTCATCATAAAAGTAGGTAAAAACACAGAAAATATAAAAGGCCAAAAATACAGTAGTTTTCTTTTCGTTGTATAATATAAATTATCATCCTAAAGTTTGCGTGATAAAAAAGTGCTCTTGTGTGATATCTCAGTTTGAATGACAGATCGTAAGAAGAAAAAAGACTGGTTGCCCGATGGACAAGAAGTTCTCTGCATAAGTGGTTGTAGAGATAGCCGCCCTTTTTTGCTGTAGATACATGTGTTGAAAGCAATTAATGTTAGCATAAATGTGTACTTCTGCAACATTGTGAGGTTGTAGATGTCCCTGTAAAGTTCAGATAGCCCAGGTGTAGGTCGACAAACGATACACCCGCAACTTTCAGAAGTTGAGGATGATCAAGTTTCGGAGGGAGGGCAGTAGAAGGGGGACGATGAAGACTTGAAGATCCCTGTCACATAGTCGAAAAGCGAGAACTGTAAGTTTTGAAACCGACTAAATGTCTAGACAGAACCAGTATCATCGCTGTTAAGAGATAGTAACTCCGAACTAGCCACTTGTTAGCCACCTGCACCAAAGTCCGGTGAAGAACCGACTGCACATCCGAACCAGACCAGCAAATGTTTCTAGGCATGGCACCGAACTCCATCGAGTCAGCCACTTGCTAGCTGTCTCCTTCAGAATGCATAGCATATAAGGCGGGGTGAAACCGTCTACCTCTCCTCAGCTCTAACCACTACCACCATCGCCCCAACTCGACGTCGAGGGGCATCCCTCAGTCCAAGCGATGCCTGCCCGGGGTGTCGCCATTGGGCGGGAAAAGATGGAAATTATGGGGAGTCCCTCGTTATCTCCTTCCCATGCACCGCGGTTCTACTAGTAGGTGTATTTGCGACGCCAGAGGTGCAGCCGCTTCCCTGTCGGCATAGCGTGCGTAATACAGGTGTAGGTTCCTTCGCTCCCTCTGTTTGATACCGGAGACTATGCGGACTAAGGTCTGAGAGGCAACGTTCAGTATCCTCGGCTGCGATGACTTCAACGCGACGATCTCGCTGCAAAAGCTCAGGCTGCCCAGGTCAACCCATAGGGGGAACGACTAGTCCATTGGAGTTCCTCTTAAATGAATCTACCTTGCTCCTTTTTGAGCGGGTTGACAGGGATGTAGTTCTCCATAGGTACTGTGCCACTGTACCGCAAGACACAGACGAGTTCACCTCCGAGATGTGGAAGATCTGTCCTTGGTATCAGTGCTGCAAGTACCTTCATCCGGCATTTAACAAATTTACGTACGACCTAATTTCAAGTTCCTTCAAATTAGCTTCAGCAGATGGGATGGGAGGACTCTGATAGAGGTATGAGCTCTTTATCGCACCCCGTTTGAATGCGGTGAAGGATTTGTCATGGTTGCACAGATGGCATATCTTAACATGGAGCATTCAGACTGAAGCCTTTCAAGATAGAGGCATCACCTGAGCCGTACAAAAGTACCCCAGCCTGAGGGTGACTGAGCACTCATAGCGAGAATATTCCTCTCGTCACAGGAAGGGGGAGAAAGACTAAGTGCAGGCATTACAAGCACTTCAATCCGAATCATCCGGAGCTACTAGTAATTGCCAGTAGTACTTCAGGAGGATAAGGATATAAATATATGTCACAGCCAGAAAAGTGCACCCGGTAAATTTTTTGCACTGATGATGAGAGTGAGAGGTATGAAGAAGCTGTCGAACACGACGCTCGCTGTGACTTGAGATATGTAGATAAAAGACTCAACTCTAGGTTTGTATTTCAAGTTATCACAGTATGATTACTAAATGAACCCAATGCAGCAGCGTCACTTATAATATTGGTATAAACGTTGAAGATCTGTAATGTCTTGAAGCACTGAGTTTATTGTATCGTGCAAACCTGATCTCTAAAAACAAAATTTCACCGGAAAATATCTTAGCTCACGCCAGAACCAGTCTTCAGTACAAAGGGAAATGCATTGCAGGTAGAAAATGGCATCGAAAGGCATGTTTGGACTACATAACGCAAGCATATCGCGACAATATAAAAAGCATATTTTGACTGCCTGACACGTCCCAGGTCCAGCAAGACATCGTCTTTCCATGCGCAGCGTAGTCGAAGCCGATGAGAAAAAGAATATAATGAATCGGTCGTGAATGCATTATGCAGCGTGTGCGTGCTTTTGCTTGCCTGACCTGAGCTTACGGATGTAGAACTCAAGCTCCTTGCCCTCGAGAATGTACCCATCAGCGCGGCCAGACTGCCCAGGCCGACTGGAAATGGCAGCGTATATGCGACCAGCACCGAACTGCGCGGCAAGCGCTGGGTCAACCTTGGCGTCTTTTATCGCACATTAGCTTCACTTGAAATGGCTTAATCAACAAGTCAACATACCCTCTTTCCTGTGCTTAAGTGTGTTTTGGACGTGGTACGACTTCTTCACCTCCTCCGTAACTTCAGTGGGTTGGGTTGCCTTCGAGCCTTTGGTAGTCACAGGCAAGGCATACTAATTTTGTGTGTGAGTATGTGGTGAACGATGCTGCAGAATTCAACACGATACGTACGTGAGATTCGTACCACTGTCTGAAAGGAGTTGCGTCAATCTGGATGATGGCACCCTTCACAAGAGTGTTGGTTCGGACAAGTTCGTTGTTGGAGGAGTTGTAGACCTTTCAAAACAAACAAGCTTCTCTTAGCAAAATAAACGCCTTCTCCTTCTGACCTTGCTCGAGCTCACCACTCCGATGATCCTCGTCTTCCGGGTGATGCTCTCAGATCCCCACGCAAAGTTGCCCGTGTCCAGACGAAGGGCACGGAATTTGGTGTTACCACCACGAGTGCGCACGCTGTGGACGCGCTTGACCCCAAGCTTGGTATTGGCGGGCTGACGGCCGAGTTCGAACTTGCGCTTCTTGCGGTAGTGGGCACGCTGGGCACCGGTAGCGGAACGCTTATGTCTTGATGTACGCGAGATACCTGAATGTTATGTGTTTTAGCATCGATTAAGATATTTTCAACATGGAGTTTCAGTACTGACCTGTTCATATAGAGAGTATGAGGTACAAAAGCAACGAAACAAGGTCAGCATATCTGCTTTGCAGCATTATCGGTAGCGGCGAGCACTCACCCATGTCGGCGGTGTCTTGAGGATGCGGTGGAAATTAGAGTTTGCGTATCGTTGAGGCAGCTCACCGTCGCTGAGATAATGCTTACCCACGCTCGTGGCTGAGCAATCCTTCGCAAGAACTGTACAGTACCAACCTTCAATTGAAACTCCGAAGCTCGGCAGTGACTGCCAGTGTTCCGGCTACAATAGTAGAAATCCTCCCTTCACTGTCATATCGTAGTCTTACTTCGAGGTCGCCTTTAATTCTGGTGCTGAAAGTCTATGCAACTATCCAATGATTTCCTGATCTTTAAAACGTCTCTACAGCAAGTGCATGAAATGCATGGTTAGTCGATGTGTCTAGATCTTATAGCATATAATCACCCTTTTGATAGGACAATTTGAAGACATTCATACATTACACGCACTGCACCTTACATCTGCAATAGTATAAGAAGCTACTCAAATTGTCTGGATTCAGGCTTCGCTTGACCCTTGTGCCTGCTATCACGGCGTACCGCACACGCTCACAGTTATCGGACGTTTTGCGCTCAATCTCGACGTCAACTTTACTACCACTGACATCTGCAAGGCTGCGCGTTTTGAACGCCGTTTATAATATACCTCTGCAGAGGAGGGCAGTCGAGATTCTCTTGACGCTGGGATGTCAAATTCTGGCCTCTATCTTCCCTCCGGTTTATGCACAGCCTCCTTGTTTTCCATATGATCCGAGATGCAGCAACAATTGGGTATATGCGTCCTCAGGCTTATGTTTCCGCAAGGGGTTCCCGATAAACGGGATAATCAATTTATTTTCCCTTTGAAATCGCAGGATCGTATGCGCCTCCTTTAGCGTTAGGCGGCGAAGCAGTAAGAGCCTGTGAGAAAGAAAAGGGACAGGAGGTGATGAAGGCAGTTTTATATTCTCCATTTGCAAGATGAACGGTTCCTTTGCACCCGAAAACTTCATGTTGATCATGAATAGACGTCGACGCTGAGATGATGTACCTGATTTTCGAGGTCCAGATGGATCCAAGTCGCTTAGGCTGTACTTCACACGGTTCATTACCATTGCTTTATATTCGAATAGCACTGAGGATGCACTAATTCAACAACACCCTCTTCCTCACCTCAGCCCTCTTCCTCACCTCAGCCCTCCCTTGATTCATCGTCCGCCTGGCACTCAAAAAGTAGACATGTCCGGGATGCTTCCTATATCATCGCAGCTAACGCCTGGCAAGTCACCACGCACTCGCGGCGTTTCTGCAATGGTACGTGTTGCTGTTCTATGTTCGCTTCCAAGATGATAGAGCTAATCCTCCTCGTCGCATCTCATCCACTCACCATGGTACAACGTTTAATCGCACGTATGCGTCGCCGACGTAAACTTCGACAGCATTTCAAGAGCGCTACGACAGGTGTTGCCACGAAGACGATGCGCAATGAGCTTAACCGACTCGTTAATACGGTCACCGACCATCATTCGAAGAAGGTAAGCAATCTCTGAGGGTTTGAAATCCGCGCATTGGTGCTGACTATCATTGCGCGTAGGCCTTTGATATGGAAATGCAGTCATTCTTTTTCCTATTCACTCGTTATCTTGCTGAGAAGGCAGAGAGTCGCGAACTGTGAGTTACCCAAACCCTCGTTTCGAGTGAATGTGGCGATAATTACGTTTATGCTTTAGCGATTGGGAGCGCATTAAGTCTCCTGCTGCTGATCAGATTATCCCTTATGATTCTTTAAAGCCTGTGCACGATCCCAAGATCTTCAACAAGCTTGCCGTTCTGAAAGTTAATGGTGGTCTAGGTACTTCCATGGGTAAGTGCTAACATCCTCTACTTCGGGTGTATCGCTCATTGCTTCGCGTCGCTGTCAGGCATGACTGGTGCCAAGAGTGCACTTGAGGTGAAGGACGACATGACATTTCTTGATTTGACTGTCCGACAAATCGAGCACCTCAATACGTCGCACAAGGTCGATGTCCCTCTTATTCTTATGACGTCTTTCAACACGCACGAAGACACGTTGCGCATTATAAAGAAATACGCGAATCAGCAGTTGCGCATTACAACGTTCAGCCAATCACGCTACCCACGTATCTTTAAGGAGACGCTCTTGCCATGCGCGAAGCATGCCAATGACGACAAGAAGCACTGGTACCCGCCTGGTCACGGTGACCTTTACACATCGCTCATGCACTCTGGTGTGCTTGACCAGCTGTTGTCCGAGGGAAAAGAGTATCTGTTCGTGTCAAACTCGGATAATTTGGGCGCCGTGTAAGCGATTTTATCTATATTTTGTTTAGCAATGCTGGGCGCTTACAAGCGGCACAGCGTCGATCAGAACATCTTACAGCACATGATTGACTCTGAGGCTGAGTTCTTGATGGAAGTTACCGACAAGACGAAGGCCGATGTCAAGGTAAACTTCAACTATCTTTGCTGTGCATCGGTACTGACGGTCGTGCTTTCGTAGGGTGGCACACTGATCGACTATGAGGGCACTGTCCGTCTCCTTGAGATCGCACAGGTTCCCTCCGAGCATGTTGAAGACTTCAAAGCTAGTGCGTTGTCTTTCAGGTTTCTCTCGTTAGTAATTGCTGATTTTAGCTGTGCCATTTTAGTTCGTAAGTTCAAGATCTTCAACACCAACAACTTGTGGATCAACCTGAAGGGTAGGCGTGGTTTAGCTACTGTCTCCATGACCTTCTAGATGTTGATTGTTTCATATTTAGCTCTCAAACGTATCATGGAGAATGAGGGTATGGACTTGGAGATCATTGTCAACCCCAAGGTTAATGACGACGGCGAGGCCGTCATTCAGGTAAGGAAACTGTTGCATAGAATAGATGGTTGCAATCAGTTGCTCATTGAAATTCCCGCACAGCTTGAAACTGCAGCCGGTGCTGCGATCAAGCACTTCAAGAACGCGCACGGCATCAACGTTCCTCGAACTCGGTTCTTGCCGGTTAAGTCCTGCTCTGATTTACTCCTCATCAAGAGCGACATCTACTCCCTTGAACACGGGCAGCTCGTAATCAACGAGAACAGACTCTTTGGGACAACGCCGGTCATCAAACTCGGTGATCACTTCAAGAAGGTTGGTTGACCCGCCTCTTTGTCTCAGCCGCATGCTTAACTTTCTATTTACCTAACCTCTTGTCGCGCTCTCGCTTTTCAGATACAACAATTCCAGAAGCGGTTTAAGAAGATCCCGACAATTATCGAACTCGACCACTTGACTGTGACTGGCGATGTGTATTTCGGTAGGAATGTAACCCTACGTGGCACTGTCATTGGTGAGTTTTATATCTCTTCCGTTGTTATCGGCGGTTAACTTTCTTCCACACGAAATACAGTCGTTGCAAATGAAGGCCAACGCATTGATATCCCTGACGGATGCATCCTTGAGAACAGTGCGTCGGACTCTATCTCTGCTAGTCTCAAAGCTTACTGACCGGCTTTTTGCAGGGCTACTCTCCGGTAACCTTACTATGACGGTCAGTTCGAAGTTTTCCTTTCTCCGGTTTTTCTGTGAACTCAAACTTGATTCTGTCGCGTAGGAGCTTTGAACACACCATCATGATACCTTCTTTAACATAGACATTTCACACAACCACATACCCTACGGATGATCTTTCTCATTATGGACCAAAGTTACCTCATTCACTTACTCACTTTTTTCTTCGCGTTACGGAAGATGCTACGGACTTGACGGATACCCTAATCCAATTCTTGCATGTCGGACATTAGATGATGATGCACCCCGTAGAGTACAGATTGAATTTAGAGTTTTCTTATTTTGTGCCCGGGCCCGCCGTTCGGTTTACTTGTACCTCCGAGGCACTGTCCGCTGATGCCAGTGGCTTGACAAGATCAGGCCAACCGTCTCCACCGAAGCCAGTCGCCGAAGATTTTTTAGTGAGATCGTCGACCGCAATATGACCTTTGCGAGTAAGAGTTAAGGTCTGCTGCATATGCTGGCGCTCGAGGAACAGGGCTTCTGCCAGACGTCGTGAAAATATCGGTTAGCAGATTTGGAGGATGCCATCAGAGAGGACGAGACGTGTCTCAGTAGCCGTTTATCACTGAGTTATGTAATCAATTGATATGTGGCGTCATTGTTTTGGTGTGTTGTGGGCCACCACCACCAGAACGGACGAAGCACTGTTCCCTCGTGCCTGTGGTCATCGCCTCTGGCCGACTTTTCTTCAGCTGGCCCCTAGCCACACCGTCCTTTCCCTCAGTCTCCTCATACCGCGTTTCCCGCCACGCCGTCCCCCTCCCCGCCCTCGTCGAACGTGTCCGCCGCGCCGACACGCGTCGCTAAGCCTCCCAGACCCCATGGCGCGCAAACCGAAGACCTACTCGCCCTCGTGCGACTCGGTTGCGAGTTCGACCATCGCAATAGTATGGAAGTACACGAAGTCCATGAACATGCGCGACCTCGCACGCGACGATGACTACCTGAGCCACTTATTTATTGAGAAAATCGCCAGTATGGCCATTGCAAACCAGATGCTCGTGCACAGGATGGACCCGCGTCGGAGACTTCCAAAGACAGAGGCAGTCCCGATTCTTGCTATCTTGCACAGAGTATGTCACCCGATGTTTCTTCCAACTTCTTTTACTCATGGGAAGTTGACGCGTTATAATCTAGCTAATTGCCGCGAAGCCTTCCGGCCCAGCGGCAATAAAGCAAGCGGTGAACGAACTACTCGAGTGAGTAGACATGTCGCGTCGGCCTTCGCGTGTAGACTCTAACATCACTCTTTACGCACCTTAGGATCCCCTCCGTCCTGTACTACCTGAAAGACTATACTCAGAACCAGATCAACGCGTTCGCCACGTACGTTTCTCAGCGTCTATCTTATACTCACGCAGCTCATGAGCCACCACAATAGCCACGCGTCGCGTTACCTCGAATTGTACCTCCCAACTGGCTCTATTGAAATTGCCCAGACATCCCGCTACTCAAAATGGACAGGAAAGAATGAGCTTTGTATACTCGCTACGCGTCCGATGCAGCCCGGCTTCCTTATCGCCGAGCTGAAAGGTTCTATGGCGGACTTAACTGAGGAAGAGGACAGAGAATTAAAAAGAACTGGACCTCGTAATGATGGTGGAACACGGCGTGACTTCAGTGTTATTCACTCTAAACAACTTAAGAAGAATCATCTGTTTTTGGGACCTGCACGCTTTGTAAATGTTAGTGGAAGGTCTACTCTTCCTGACAAAAAGACGAAAACTGATGCTTCGTATCTCATTCTACAGCACGATTGCGACAACAATTGTGAACTATTCCGGAACGGTCGTTATATCACTTTCCGAGCTATCAAGCCTATTGCTGCGGGCCAGGAAATTACCGCTCATTACGGTAATGGCTATTGTAAGTCGATCTCGGTCTTCATTCACAATGAATGATAAAGGGACTAACATCGTGTTCATTCAGTCGGAAAGAACAATCGTCATTGTCTCTGTGAAACTTGCGAACGTCTATGTCGTGGCGGTTATGCGCCACAGGTCAATGACACACCGAGTTCCCCAAATTCGGATTCCGAACATGACGGCGACAGCGATTCCGATTCTTCAACGGTCGCCTCGGAGGAAACGGTTGAAGAAAAGGTAGAGGTTAATTTAAATGAGCGAAGGACAAGGCGGGGCGTCTACTTGGTCTTACCAGAGCAACATGATGATAGCGAGGAAAGCGAAGACGAAGCAGAGCAAAGTAGCCTAACGCAAGAAAGTTCTGCGACTTCAGAGGTTCCTCCAGACGAAATGCCAAAAACACCTTCGAAGGCAACAAATGCTATTATCGACCTGACGATTTCGTCACCCACGTCAATATCAGCTCCTCCCCGCGGTTTGATCGCAAGAATGCGTCCTTCTTTAGCGACCATGAAGCGAGAGGCGGCGGAGCGCGCTAATTCTGATATACCGAAATCAATCATCACGACCCGCGGTCAGAAGGCGAGGGAGGCGTCTTCGGCTTCCACTCCGTCTCGACAAAGTGCATCATCTTGTTCAGTAGATCCGTCCTCGCATGTGGCAAACAAGCTTGTGACTCCGTCGTCCAGCGTTGCAAGTACACCGAGTCTCAGATCCCGTACCCGCAACGTGACTGAGAAGGCAACGTCCTCTGGCTCTGCAAAGACTTCTACACCTTCTCTTAACCAGAATGGACCGAAGCGACGCGGGAGACCGCCAAAGAACCCCGATGCAGTGGTTGTTAAGGTTGAAGAGAAAGATGAGTCGGACAAGCTCCATGACCGTTCACTTCGTGTCCGTCGATCTGTCCCTGTCTTAGCTCTAGGGAAGGCAACCGCTGTGAGCAAGGACAAAGCCCCGCTCGTACCCGAAAAGCCACCTCCTACTGGACCGTGCTGCATGACCTGTTCCAATCCTCTGCCTTCGCTTGAATTGCCTTCTCCACAGCGCAAGGGAAAGTCAAAAGAAACCAAAGAGGATTGCGTCAGGTAGATACTTTACTTTCAAACAGCCTCAATATATACTTACATGTTACAGGTGTAAACGGCATTTTATTATTTATAATGCCCCGTGGCCACAGCGCACGCCCATGCCAGGCTCAGGACTCGGTGCAACTCGGGAAAACACTCCCACGGACTCTTATAGAAGCTCCAACACACCCTCTGCCATGATTGACCAGAGGCTCAAGGCTGCGTGGCTCGCTCAGCTTAAGCGAGCTAGAGACAAAGAGTCGGAAGACGTGCAAGAACGAACAACAAAGAAGCGCAAGGTTGAGCCTGAGCCTTCCGCACGGTCTAATAATGTGTCAAATTTCAGTGGTAGAACACGCCTACCGAGCCTCAAAGTTAGAGAACGTGATGGACCTCAGGTTAAAGTGGAAGCTGGGGAAAGCATTTCACTGAATGCTGGTCAACGAAGTACTGGGAGAAAAAGGCCAGCTGAGGCCGAGCCTGAGGTTCCAGCTGATCTATCCCCAAAGAAGAGGAAGGGAAGGCGTTCCGTCCCCGAAGATGTCGCCGATGAGCCAGAGCACAACCCTTTCATGGACGAAGATGGTGATGATCGACGAGATAAGACTTTCTGGCCTGCTCTACCCATTTTACCTCTTGGTGGTGGAATAAGACGCACAGGTCTGCTGAATTTTCGGCCCAATCCCACACTCATCTCCAGATGGCGAAGTAGTCCGATGCAGCTTTCCGCATCTACGGAGAGCACTCCCACTCTGGTTGACGATGATACCGATAATGAGGCCACTTCTGACGATCATCCCTCAACTCCCGAGAATGATATCGATGAAGGCCATTTCAATAACCTGCAGACTGTGCCGTCTGAAGCTGTGGAAGTGCCCCCAAGTTCCGAGGAAGATGAAGAGAAAGAAGTGGAGCAGTTGACCCTCCCGCCCAAGAAGACGGGTCCCTCGGCACTGAAAGGGCTTGGGCTTATTTCAAAACCTAACCCATCGACCTTAGCGAAGCGAACTTGGGCACCGCCAGCGCTTATCATCGCCGATCCTGAAGATGAGGTCACTGTTCCGCAAGAGCTACCCGAGCCCCGGACCCCACCGCGCCGTCGCCGTCAGGATGTGTGCACGACGAAGTCTTCACCCAGTCAGCAAAGCACTCCCCAGGGCCGATCCTCTGGTTCTATACGTTCCGTACACGTGCTAGAATCGAAGGTACTTAGGCCTCGGAGCGTGTTTGATGATTACGACGCGTCATCCGGGGAAGAGGTTAGACGCTTCTATTTTTCTTGATCTGTTTGTTTGCGATGCTCATGTTATTGCTTCTCGTAAAGCAGGATGTTATTCTTCCCGGCCCCTCCGATTCGAGGTTATACTTGCTGCAAAGCAAGGTTACCTTCAATTCTACGCCTTCCCCGGCGGCCTCGCTGCTTGGCTCGCCTCTGAGCCGTCTATCTACTCCTCGTATTGGAAGCATTCATTCTTCTCCTCAGGGTGCCCCTAGACCACTAGGTCGTGGGGCGGAAATATTAAAGGTCATAAACTTACTCAATGACCCTTCGGAACCTTTACCTAGTTTGGGTCCTTTGCATTCTGCATTCCTTTCATCTGCGCCACCAACCGGACCTTCACCATCATTTGTGAACGCTGGATGGGAATCGGACTCCTCTGCATAAAGCACGCATACTTTTAACTTATTTATCAATCATCAGCACTGCTTTTTCTCGCTATCTTATGGGTTGTAAATTTGTCCACTCCGCTCTGCATTATATATATATTGATCACTTGTATCTTATTTGTTCTTGCTCACCTGTAATCCGATCGCGATGCTACCAATACCTTTATCGTCCCAATCAAAGACTGAGACTGATAGTATTTGAAGCCGCAATGAAACCATCTCTTATTCTTCAAGATATGTTTGCACTCGAGATCCTTCTAGTGAAAATTTATCATAACTCGCTCCGTGCTTGGTTCATGGCCGTTACATAGATATATGACTGAAGGAAGATTAATAGCTGAGGTTAATAAATAGAGTTCGCACGAGTGGACGAGGGGGGAACCCAAGGGTTGAAGATATGTGAAATCTGAGCCGTTCGATTCATGAAAGAGGGCCAGATAGCGTACACTTTTTTACATGTCTGCAAGATCACTATCTCAGTGATAGGGACATCTTAAATTCTTGAATACCTTATCCACTGCCTTGCGGTATTAAATTGCGAAGACCTAAACGAGATAGAGTAACAGTACATACTAGCCGACCCCCAACTCCCGATGGAACAGGTGGTGCTTCCAGCAAATTTGTATACTGCACCAATAATATCGACAACGTATTGCTGCACTTCTACATCAGCATGTGCATCAGGAGCCAAAGGACCGCGAGGCGACAGATGTGTCAAGGTTGGGTCGCAATTATTGCTCGTCCTGGCCGGTAAGATGAGGCAGATCTCACCTCTCCGACAGCGAAAATAGGCGCAAACATGAGGCTGCCAATTTTCCATGGTGAGCCGTCATCTGTCGGACAAAAGAACTGAGTTAACAAGAAGATGACCAAGTCACAGACCGTCAGGCTTATCGATAGCATGTACGGGTGTCCGTATACCGTCTATCTGATGCTTCACATGCAGGTTATTAGTAGGCCCTGAACTTTTCTCCGCCAGCAGGTTTTCCATCTGAGGCAGGGACATCATTTTAATCTTCATCGACCTGTTAAAATGCCACGAGTTGAGAGGGGAGTACCGGGAGGCTGGGGAGGCAACAATCAACTTTTTTGACTGGGCCCTTGTTCGGGTAGCTGCAACGCACCGACAGTGATGCTGTTGGTGGTAAGTTTGAGAACTACCGCATTCTGAAGGTAAGACGTCCACACTCACCCAGAGTTGCAGACTCAGATATGAATCTTTCGGTGAATAAGAAATGCAAGCTTCACGGAAGTTATTATGATGATGGTGGCTGTCTCAGTAAACTGGAAACAGTCTGTCAGCCGCATGCACGCACTCAGGCCAGCGGTTCAAGTCCGCCGCGCCAAACTTGGTGCCAGGGTTATGGTCCCCTGCCCCCTCACTCCTACCGTACACAAGTGAATCAGATTCAATCTTTTTTTTCTTCAAGAGATAGAACGCATGCGTCCTACTGCAGTCTGTTCTTCGCCTTCCCCGTGCTGCGTAATTCCAAGACATCAGGCGGTGGCTAGCTGGCAGGTTGCTGACCTTCTGTCGAGAATTGCTAGCCATATCGACGTCGCAAGAATCTCGATGCTGGTGCAGCCCGTTTTCTTCTGAGCCCTAACGATGGTTCATCGATAATCGCAGTGGTCCTTATGTTAGAAGGTAGACAACGGAGAGGCGTAGTCGGTGACAAGTCTGCCACTTCCGCGGGACATTCATCTTCCTCGGTGAGTCTTCCGTAAAGCATATCTACCCAACCTTTGTCTCCATCTAACCTTCAAGTCTTTAGCTCGAACGCTACTGCTGGTAGTACCTCCGATTAACCGATGTTTAGCGCGGAATGAGCCAGCTAAGACTTCTCTTCTTCGATCAGAACGTCTATTGATGGACGCCTATGGTCCTGGCTTGTCCTCAAAGTCAAACATCCACATGAGCAGAAAGACGCCCAGTGTTATAAGAACCGTCAAGGCGTGGCTGACAATCCCCCTGCAAGTGAGTCAGAGCACCTGTATAAAGGTCATTTGTTTACTGAGCTTCGCCACGAAGACATGTATACAGGATGCCATACATTATTCGTCACCAAAAAGAGATGTTCTTGCGTGCTCTATATCGACATGTGGACGTTCTTATCCTGAAATATTGGACCGTTTGGACGATTCCTCGTATAGATTTCGAGGGCACCCGTAGAATTTCCTTTCTTGAGTGAACTACCACACACAAATGAGAGAGGATCCAGTGTCTACGCTCTCTCATTCGTCTAAGCATGAAGCTCGAAAAAAAAGGACAAGCACGATGATGAGAACAGAAGTATCGTCTGTTATCAAACTGTCCTGAGGTCTAAATACGACGTAAGTTATGCCAGTGTTACATCCGATGTCGCTAAGAAACTTACTCAGACATGCCCCAGAGATTGACATCCAGTTTCCTTTGGCTGCGTCCGTCTTTCAGTGACTTTCAGTGAGCAGGGGTAATGGACGTCGGCAGGCTACCCATTACTAGTAGCCTTGACGTTGCTTCACGTAAAGCTTCTATGTGCGGTCATCGCTTCTTGGTAACTCAAATAGCATACTACTAGGTCCCCGTTCAATTGCCCGTCGAAGCTCTACGGCAACAACACCGCTGTATTTTCGGGGACAGTTTATCTCCACGGTCCTCATTTGCGTGAGGGAGAACATCATCGCGCTTGATCTTGGCCAGTACATCGTGTCTTTTACTACTACTACTAGTACAAGTCGTAAGCCATCATTCGATTTCCTCGCAAGTCCGAGATGAAAAGCTTAAGTGTTTCATAAGAACTGGAGTCTATCTATATGTCACAAGAGACCTAATAAACTGTACCCATTTGCCTACAGGAGCCAGCGTCATCCCGGCTCGGAGTACATGGCAGTCATTAAAATTCGTATCAGGTTATTCGACACCCATAAACACTCAATTTTTTGCTATCGCCATTCTATCTTTCGCAGATCTCCAGTATTAACGCTCACATGTCCAGGGCAAGTGAGTTTGTTACAACATCACGTCGGAGTCATGTTTTAGAAAGCGTCGAGATGGGAATATCTTGCAAGGTTCATGTCGCAAGCAGAACTCTATGATCTGGACTTGAATAGAAAAATAGATGTACTCAATTGCTGTAAAGGTTGCGCTAAGATTATCGTGTCTGCTCAAGACCGTAGATAATCCAAAGACTTGACTTACAAATTCTATGCAACATGCTTTTAGAAGCTCTCTCTGTACTGAGAGGGAATGACTGTCCGTAGTAAAGTGATGTAACGCCTTTCTATCATGGAAAACATCGGCTGCTTTCGATACCGAGTTCGATCTGGCATTGGAGTTACCTGATTTGTAACAGAAAAATCAGTTAGATGGTCGATTGTATCGACATCACGTCAACCTACGAAAAGTCAAACAGAAGTCGGATAATAAGAAAGTTTGACTATTAAAAACGCACCAAAGGAACGTACACAGGAAGAAGCTAAGCATCTAAATGACTCCGCAATCGGTCTGGTCAACTTCTTCGGATGCGGTGGCTCTTAATAATAAGGAGTCTCGTGAACGCGCAAGGCGTGCTATCCAGCGTTTTAACGTCCATTGGTAATAAATATACAAAGTTTTTGCCGTTTCATCAACGAAGCGAAAGCAAACTCGAGGACATCACTGCAAAGCGAATATATGGAACCCGAGCACGGAAGCCCAAAGCAGTGATATGAATAGAAAGGCGATTTCCGAACATCCCCTGTCAGGCGTGTTGTGGGCGAATTGAGGTTGAACGAAAAGGGAGACTAATGATTCTATACGAGAAGTGCTTTCGGATGTTTAGAGGTTCTGAGACCATTATGGTGACCTGGATAAACTAGCCAGCTTCCTGCATGTAAGAGCACCTGAAGGAAAGTACGTTCATAGACGGATGAACTCACGAACTCACGAATACCACGCGAATCTCCAATCTTGAGACTTGATGTGCTTAGATCGTTTGAGCTCCTTCAGGTGTAGCTAGAGCATGCATTTAATCGGGTCTGCATCTGCGCAACCTGCATCGCGTTGTATCGTATGCCCCAGAATGCAGGATACAAGGGGGAAAACTGCAATAGAAATCACGGAAGCGAATAGGTTGCAAATGCCTCAAAGCCTCCCGTCGATGATAATCTGGCTTTGTCCAGGACTTCGGTCGCCAGAAACTCAGGAACATTATTTGAGCCTTGAGGTGAGCGGTATGGTATGGCTGTCGGTTCATAATAATCGAAATACAAAACATGAGGCAGAAAATACCGAATGTACTTGTGCTCACCTTGACAAAATGCCACAAGTTGGCAGGGCCCGAACGATTAACTGGTGGAATTAACCCTGCCAATGCGCGCGCCCAAATGCTCATTAGCAGCCGCGAGAAAGCAGAGGGTCTCAGCTGATGTATTCCGGAACGGCCGCCCTACAAAAACTCCACGGTGCAGAGTGAGATAAAAATCGTAATTTATCGATTCAAAGGGTCGTCGTGAACGCCTGACTCTCTACATACAATCTTTCCGTGGCTGCAGCAATTCGGCCATGAGGACCGACCTATCCTGTCAATCGGTAGTACCAACTACCAATGTCGGAAGAATGCCTGTTGCAATGGAGCATCGTGAGCACAAGAGGTAGGTGCTCCATCCGAGATCGCGAAGTACCAGCGTGCCCATTGAATGAGTGAGGCCAAAAAATTCTGTCATCGAATCTTGATCAGTGATGCACGTTTCGCTAGCGTCTTTCCGAACAGAAGGTTGACCTTCTGACGACAAGTATAAAGCCAGGACGTTAAGGCTGAGTTGAATTTTCCAAGGGCCTTTGTCAAGTATGAGGACGCCCGCCTTCGACTCGTCCTTCCTATGTCCTGGATAATGATCAAGGTGAGCGATGTCGTTGCTTCATATGACGCCAGGATTACTTGAGCCCGGAGAGGCGAGCCTGGCCCTTGTCTCAATGATTAGGTCCGACCCTCGGAGACCTCTCGCAGGCTCGAGTCCTCGACTTATCGAGAGCCGTAATCTCATCCCGAGGGACATAGAGGGTATTCTTCCAATTTGTGAAGTCAGGAAGCGGTGTTGTTGGTTGTAGTCGGTGGGTGGACGTCGGGAACGCGCTCTGTGGGTCCCTGGAGTCGGAAGGCTCCCGTGCCGAGTCACTAGCCAGGCCAGAAGCAGACAGTTTTGCTTTCTTTTACCTTTCACTCGCTCTTCTTCTCTCTTCTCCTCGAATTTCTTGCGCTCTGATCTTGCACGACGGCGAGACGCTGGACACTCTGTCAACGTCCATGCCATGTTAATCGTAATGTCAGAGGAGGCTTTGCCAGCTCAAATCCGATAGGATATTACGTACCATGGGAGTGGACGTTTGACAGACGACCAATGTTTGCTTAGTCTGGCTTGAGTACGTTTGCTCGTCGTCGATATAACTTACAGTTGACTGCCACTGATGTATGGCTGCTTGGATATACTGTTGTCTTTTAGAATGAGTCTTGGCGATGGTATTCAGGTTTCTTGATTGCTTGCGAAAGATTTCTGCGTCCGCATGACCCGAGGAAAGCGACTGTGTAAACACTGGACGAAACAATAAGAAGTCACAAATGTTCAGCTAGAAAGCGTAGTACTTGAGCGAAACTGCCTTCGGGATAAGCCCGTCGTTAGCGACAACAGGAAGTGGTGGATAAGCTTGACGCTGAACATGAGGCAAAACCTAGGAGTAGTAGGCGATGCAACGACTGCGCCGGGTTCGATTCCAGCCGATCCTGAGCGTTTACTCCCTTTCGTCCATTCGCAAGCTCTACGGAGTGGCGAAAAGGCTCTGGCTCCAATGGTCTCTTGATCTGTCGAGTTCATTGCTCACTAGCAAGTCGGCTTCCTTTCGTCTGTCTCAGGGTCATGAAGATGGGTCCTGTCGGCGGAGAAAACTTGAAGAAGATGGCGAGTGTATGTCCTTTTCTTAAATTCTTCTTGATTAACTATTGTTGGACCATGTCTCAGAATCTAGTCACGAGAGGCGGCTTTCGGAGCGGCGCTGGGTTTCGAAGATGATGGTTTGCGCCCATCATACCCTGTCAACATTCATGGTTTACTAGTGAACGAAGCAACTTCAGTATTTGAACTCTATTCACAACCATCTCTGCAAGGGGGCGTTGTTGCAGACAAGGTGGGCATACCGATTTGCTTCCGCGAAGATAATTGATTGATTATTTGCTTCCGCTTCCGAGCTCGGACCCTGAGTAACGGGCCCTCCGAACGAAGCGTGATTTATGCTGGGTCGCCAGCAGACGTCCTTCGCGCGAGCCAGAGAAGATATCACGGAGAGGGCTCGAGAATAGTAGGGCGTCGTATAGGTTGAAAGGAGAGCAGGAGCAACTAATTGGGCCTTGCGAGGCGCCGTGTTTGTGTGAAGAATGGCCGTGACACCAGCCTTCGATCTACGTAAACAACAGTGCAGTGTCGTAACTCGACCCGCCTATCCAAGTCGCCGCGCCTCGGCAACACATTCCCTATCCCGTTTGCAACGAGCTCTAGGAAAGGCTTCCGTGTCGCCCAAAATTTTATTCATCATTGTACTATATATTTGAGTCGTATACTTCTATGGTTCTTTGCGCAGCTGGTTAGAGAAGTGTTCTTAGGTATAGACAGACATGCTCTTTTTATTTTTTTTCCAAGAAGGCACACGGCGATCAATTGAATGCAAAATATATAATACATTCCGTTCCCAGCAATCAGTAACAATGTTTTATCTATGCCAGCTTCCCCGGTACTACCGGATGTGAGCCAGAGAGCCCTCCGTCAACAGCTATGTTTTGAGCATTGACATAGCTCGAGTCATCTGTCATGCTCGTCAGCAACCGCCTTTGGTTAAATTATAAAATAATTTACGCACCTGACGCCAGGAACAAAGCAACCGATCCAATTTCTAAAACAATTTCTCAGCAATTGCGGACATCAGATATTCAAATACAACTGTAGCCTACCTTCTGCAATTGCATAGCGGCCCAAGGGGTTTAGCTGGCCGATCTTCGAGGCTGTACCCCTCTGCCGTGCATAGTCGAACGTGAGAGTGGTCATGCCTGTCTCGATGAGTCCAGGACAGATTGAGTTCACGCGGATATTAGTCCGTGCCAGTTGGTACGCGGCTGTTTGCGCCATGCTATTAACACTATATGGAGAACAGTGAGCTTGATGACAGGAAGACGCCGTAGGGGGGCATACGCTGATTTGCTGGCGGAATCTACAAGAAAAGGAAGGTCCCATGAGAATACAGTAGTCTAAAGTTCTTGATGCGCTTACAGTCAAGTGAACCAGCTCCGGATCTGATACCGGCAACTTGAACAAACAAAGTTAGAACAAACATGCCATCTCATTGAGAGTCAGAGATTCTCGCGTACTCACCGGATGCTGTGAGAATGATACTCCCGCCGCTTTCATTTTTACCCCGCGAAGGGTTTGTTTTGAGCATTGCGGCAGATGCATACTTGATCGCCAAGAATACCCTAATTAATTGAACAGAGTTTAGAGCCAGAGCACGGTCGCTTTCTGGACGGACTTACGAAAGAGCGTTAACCCTCATAGTATTGTTGAATGTTTCCACTGAAACATTCTTGAAATGATCAATTGTTGCAACCCCGGCCTGTTGTGCCGATGTTAATAACAAGTACCGAGGAATAGACTAGAACACACATTCGCAAAGAACACGTCCAGCCTGCCCTCCTCATCCAAGGCTTGCTTGCATATGTCGGAAATTGCCTTCTCATCAGCTGCGTCGGCTTGAAGGACGGTTACCTTGACATCTGGGTACGATGTTTCAATTGTCTTCTTCAAGTCAGGGAGGTTGTCTCCGTTGAAATCCAACAGATAGAGGTGCTTCGCTCCTGCATGCGTGTGAAGTCGAATGAGCGTTCAATGACTGTCTTTGAACATAGGACCATACCTTCACGAGCATAAAGTAGTGCACTTGCGCGTCTAATAGAACGTTTCAGCGCCAAATATCAATGCCTATAGCTATGTGACACTCGCCCAATTCCCTTCAACGAACCAACTCCTGTAATAATGCAGACTTTGTCCTTCAGTTTGCCGCTCCCCTGGCTGTTCTTGAAGTGAGACTTGATGCTCTCGAGGCGAGCAAGGGTCTTTTCATAGGCCTCGCCATTGGCACCTTTCTTCGCGTTTGCAGACATTCTTCGGGGTTTTAGTTAGAGGGGGAATGTATGGGTCGACAGTCAAGGAACGGATGGTCCCAAAGAAATAAGAGAATCATTCTGTAAAGTGCGAGCTTCGGTAGCACGGGCGTAATGTAGCCGGTAGCATTCAACGGTAAAACCCTGACGTCGGGAGTTGCCGACGTGCGACTCAAAGATTCTTGGTGAACGACGCGCGGTTTAGATTGCATACTCGCGACGTTCTGCATCCAAATATGTCGAGCAGCATAGAGCTCATTAACCCGAAGGCGGAGAGTGTGCGACGCGCCGCTGCACTACAGGTATGCTCTATAATTCATCATTAAACGACACTCTAAATTAGATTACTACAGGTGAATACTAATGGAGCAATGGGTCTCGCGAGTGTGGTGAAGGGTAACCTAGGTATGCCGAATAAAATGTTTGCTGTAGAAGATCATCGCGTTGAATGTCTTGCAGGCCCTAGAGGAACGCTCAAAATGCTTGTAGACGGCTCAGGACAGATAAAAATGACAAAAGATGGCAAAGTCTTACTGTCAGAGATGCAGATTCAAAACCCTACTGCAGCCATGATTGCGCGAACAGCCGTTGCTCAAGACGAACAGTGCGGCGATGGGACGACGTCTGTTGTACTTCTCGTTGGCGAACTTTTGAAGCAGGCGGATCGGTACATCTCAGAGGGCGTGCATCCTACCGTGATTGCAGAGGGTTATGATCTTGCTAAGAAAGAGGCATTATTGGTGCGCATCTTTTACCTGGAAACGCAGCTATGCGACATCTGATGTGTTTGTCGTAGTTCCTCGATAAGTTCAAAGTAGCTTCGAAGCTGGACCGCGCGACTCTCATTAATGTCGCGAAAACGTCTTTGTCTACGAAACTCCAAGCTTCGCTAGCAGCCAAACTTGCTGCAGACGTAGTCGATGCTGTCCTTGCTATCCAGCCCCCTCCTCCTCCTCCCGGCTCAAAAGGTAAGGCGTATCACTTCTACGCATGATTCTCTCACCAACATTACTCTCAGAGACATGGAGAGAACCTATTGACCTACATATGGTTGAGATCATGAAAATGCAGCATCGGACTGCCCAGGAGACACAGCTAATCCGCGGACTTGTGCTCGACCACGGTGCTCGACACCCTGATATGCCAAAACGCGTCGAAAACGCATACATCTTGACTTTGAACGTCAGCTTAGAATATGAAAAGACGTAAGCATACTGCTGTATTTTGCGACTGCGAATTTTATTGATTACCTGACCCCCATTTTTAGTGAAGTAAACTCAGGATTCTTCTATTCCTCTGCTGAGCAACGCGAGAAGCTAGTAGAGTCCGAACGGAAGTTCGTTGACGCGAAGCTTAAAAAGATTGTGGAGTTGAAAAACCTTGTTTGCGACCAAGCGGTGGATGCTAAGGGGAAGAGCAAAAATTTCGTGATTATCAATCAAAAGGGAATCGACCCTCTCAGTCTGGACATTCTTGCAAAGAATGGAATTCTCGGTCTTCGCAGAGCTAAACGGCGGAACATGGAACGGTCAGTTATATTCTAGTTGTTGACTACCGTAAATGACCCTGCTGATCTTTCTTCTTCCATTGCCTATGTAGGCTTCAGCTTGTGTGCGGGGGTGTGGCGCAGAACTCTGTGGATGACCTAAGTCCAGACATTCTCGGCTGGGCTGGGCTCGTGTACGAACAAACCTTGGGTGAGGAGAAGTACACGTTTGTGGAGGAGGTTCGGGAGCCGAAGAGCGTGACGTTGCTCATCAAGGGCCCGAACGCCTATATCATGACTCAGATTAACGACGCTCTTCGAGATGGACTGCGGTCCGTCAAGAATGCGCTCGAGGACAATAGCCTCGTTCCCGGTGCAGGCGCCTTCGAGGTCGCGTGTGCTCAACACCTGAGTGGGCCTGTGAAGAAGTCCGCAAAGGGTCGCGTGAAGATGGGTGTCCAATCTTATGCAGATGCGCTTCTCGTTATCCCGAAGACACTCGCGCAGAACGGCGGCTTTGACGTTCAGGATGTCGTCGTTGCACTGCAGGATGAGGCAGCGGAGGGGGGCATTGTTGGATTGGATCTACAATCCGGAGAGCCTTTCGACCCAACAATTGAAGGCATTTGGGACAATTATCGCGTCAAACGTCAAATGCTACAATCATGGTACTTTATATTTCTTGCATGCCACGACCTGAGTATTGACTCCCTCTTTTTTCTAGCTCTGTTATCGCAGTGAACCTGCTGTCGACAGATGAGATTTTGAGGGCAGGACGTAGCTCGTTAAAGCCTGATGGTCAACAGTAGATTTTCCTTGCGTGGTACGATACTTTGGGGTCATAATGAATGAATTAGCATAGCATACTTGAAGAAGACAACCATTTCGGTACAACTATTGAGCATTCCCAAGAAGTCTGAGCAAACGATTCAATCCTTCGAACGGTACGAAAATATCTATATATCACAAGCCAAAAACAGCCATCTTGCGTGTCATCACTCAACAAGCAGAACTACGAGAAGTATCGTCATAGGGTACAATAATCTTAAGAGACCTTTTGGATAACCAAGCATATGTCGGTCAAGAAATGGGTTTGAGACTGGATATCTACTTGATTTCAAGAAGTTTAACCTCTGCATAGGGAGTTCTGGTTAATAAGTGAGGAGGCTTTCATGATTATCGGCATCTTACCGAATCTCAGAGTCGAACCAGCAGGTATGCCGTCGATTTTACGGTTCCCGTATCCTAGCTTGGCGGGCACGACCAATAAACGCTCACCACCTGCCGACATTCCCGGAATACCCTCATCCCATCCTGCAACGACAACCGTTGTTTAGAACATAGCTCTTTGAAATTGTCAGTAAACATTTGAAAGCTTACCTTTGATCACTTCGCCAGAACCGACTTTGAAAGTGAACTAGATAAAGGAGTTCAGCTAACAATCCTTTGAGCAGATAGAAATAAGACGCTCACTGGCTTGCCCTTTGTGTTTTGATCAAAGATCTTGCCGTTCAAGAACTTTCCGATGTATCGCATCGAGACTACGTCGCCCTTCTTCGCAGTCTTACCAGTGCCGACTTTAACATCCTTGATCTGCAGACCACTCGGAAGATCCTTCAAACCCGCGTCCTTACTCTCTCCCTCCTTTTCTTTCTTCTCTTTCTCCTTCTTCTTCTCACCCTTCTCTTTCTTCGCCTCCCCGTTCTGCAGAATCTTCTCGGAAGAGGCGGCCTCTCCATTTTCTTTCTTCAGCTTCTTGTTCAACTTCTTCTGCTCCTTCTTGCCTAGTAGAGCTGGGCCCTCTGCGCCGTCCTCTCCTGCAACCTCCATAGCATCACTGTCACGGGGCCTCTTCTTTGATACCGATGGCTTCTCATCTTCAATCTCCTCGAAACGACTTGAAACAAAGTATTTGGTTGTGCAGTTAATATAACACTTGAAATTACTCACCCCTCACCGTCGCTGGAGACTTCAAGTTCGTCCACATCGACCTCAACGTCCGAGCTGACGTCACGAAGGTCATGGTCCTCCTCGTCAAAATCGAGCTCTGAATCACTTTCACCATCAGAGAAGACACGAGGTTGATCTTGGGGTAGAATAAGTACAATGTGTGCCAAAATAGTCTTAAAACAGTGACATACAGATGAAGTTTCCGCTTAAGTGAACAGTGCTAGGAAATCGGTCAGGATCAGAATGTAGTATGTATGTCCTTTAGACGAACTTTTTGCCAATAACCTCGAACTCGATTTCATCATATTCAGCAAGAATAACGTCCAAAGCAGCTTGTTCAATCTAGTAAGAGATATTATATGATATGGTCCTTGCGAGACGAAGCGTGAGTAATACACACCTTCCCCGGAGTCAAAGAGCATAAAATGGTTGTCGTTTTAACAGACTCAGATGCTTCACTCTTTTCATCCTCGAGCTCCCCATCCTCCCCAATTTGTGTGGGAGTCTCGTAGATAAGTTTAACAGATGTTCGTGACTTTTCATCTGCAAGATTGGCATCCAAGGTTGCGTTGGTGAGACGAATGTCTGCCTGAGCAGTGAATGTGGTCTTCTTGCCCGGCTCGACGACAACACTCCTAAAACGCGTCATCAGAATGAAACAGTACAAGGTCTCGCGTAATTCAGCTCACCAGACACCCACTGCAGTAGTCATATTCGTGAACGCGTCGAAGAGGTGTTAAAATGTGAAAGGAATGGGTGGAGAGATGTAAAGTTTTCGAAAATTTGAAGGCAGGAAGTCCACTTCAGGGCCAATTTAAACTCCGACGCAGCATACTCCCTAATAGAATGAACTTTTGAAGGTAGTCGTTCGAAGACACTACACGCTCCATATTTCTCGATCATGGTGAGTTGTAGTTGCATCGATTGTATATTGATCTGACCTTATCAATAGTCAAATGTTCTACGGCCTTACTTAGCAGCAGTGCGATCGACGCTTACTGCTGCATTAACACTGCAAGATTTCCCTTCACAAGTGTGTGCGGAAGCAAATGATCGATCTCGTTTAGTGACCATCGATGTGTAGGTTGTAGAACGACATAACAAGCCAGAGGTGGAAGTTGGGTGCGCCAGGTTGTTTTCCTCCTTGAAATCCAATGATTTGATGTTGCTATCACAGAACTTCAAAAGAGGTGCTACTGAACCCTCTTACGATCTCGCGAAACGAGAATGAGCGTGTTCTCATTGAACCCTCAATCAACTCCATACGTCTTAGCATTAAAATAAAGCAGGCTGACGAAATTGAGCGTATTCTGTGTCACAAATTCACTCGATTCATGATGCAGCGTGCGGAGAGCTTCATCGTGCTGCGGAGGAAAGCTGTCGCCGTGAGTTTGTGTTCTCTTTACCCTTACTTTGCTCTTTCGAATAATCTCGCTATCCGAACTATCGTCTTCGATTGCATGCCTTTTCCGCACACCTATGCTAATACCACTTCAGGGTTACGACATCTCTTTCCTCATCACAAATACGCATTCCGAGACAATGCTGAAACACAAGATTGTGGATTTCATCATACAATTCATGGAGGATGTAGATAAGGAGATCAGCGAAATGAAGCTCAGCCTTAACGCCCGTGCTCGTACTGTTGCAGAATCCTACTTATCCGCGGTGAGTTATCCCCAATTGCCTATATGTTTGCATGCTTATGTATCGCCTGCAGTTTGAATCATAGAAGCGTACTGTATTAATTAGCGGACTTGTAGAGTATTCCATTGTTCATTATGATAAGGTGCTGAGGACTTGCACAGCATACATAGTACTCGGTTGTTTCACACATATGCCAGTGTACCTTTGGGTGATCTGATCATCACGACTGGTTTACGGTTCAAGTGAAAGTACGCTGGGATCCAAACAGTTCAGATACGACACATACCTCGTCCACTGCCCCGATTACAGGGAGTTAGAGAGCCTTCATACGTACCCTAGCTAGGGGGCTGTTCTCCTATGGTAAGGAGACTGAGAGTAGCAGTGCTATTTACTCTTGTTTGGTCCGAGTCAGGCTTGGACTCGACGCGTCCGCAATACGCGTCTGAGCGGAGTTACTTTCTTACCTCCAATCGCAAAGGCGGTCTTGAAGTCGGATGCTCCTTGTTATTCATCGGCGTGTCAGCCATGTCGACGTCGCACATATTTGAGGTGCGTTCGGGACATTCATTTATGAACTACAGTAGTTAACAATGATGAGAGCAGTATAGCAAAAGTTCCAAAGCAAAATGTCATGGGCCTCCGCCTTGCCAGGGCTCTCTCATTGGGCTCGGGGACCTAAGATACGGTCAAGTATCGTATAATGAGAAGTTTGGAGAAGTAGTGCAGTGGAGGCATTGGTGCGTCCAGTCTACAAACAGATTTCGACTATTTTTCACTTAATTCTTGACGCCTGAAGGGGATGCGTGACTCCAGCCATTTTGCAGCAGCTCGCAGTCCTAAATTTCGACCGCATTCCTGGATTCAAGAGGCTCAGGTACGCCGAAGTGACTATTTTCGCCCAATGCGCTTACTAACACGCCAATGAAGACCTGCAGATCAGGCAAAAATACGCCAAGCAGTTGCTCGAAAGCATGTCGATCCTGCGGACGTACCTGCAACTGCTCGTGAACCCCAGACTACTCTGCCTCCCCCGGCTCTCTCTTCCTCAAAGCAAGGGAAGAGGAAGGCCGAAGCACTTGAGGGACCGATCTCTTCGCAAACTCGTGTCCCTTCTTCATCGCAAACAGCAAACTTGAACACTCAGACTCAGGCAGAAATAATTGAAATAGACGAAGATGACGAGGACGAGGGCATCCAGCAAGAGGATGCTGACGAGCTGTACTGTATTTTGCTATCGAAAGTCGTTGGTCTTCAGTATTATCGAGGTATGGAAAACGCTATCGGGTGAAGCTAGTCTATTACTTACGATGATCACAGGTTTAGTTGGTGATGGAGAAGAGGTCAATCTCGTCCGAGAACCCCAGAACAAATACGATAGGTAGCGTATAATCTATTTATCTATTTATCTTTGCTTATATGCGCTTCAGGAACGCTATCCAGGTCAAGAATATCGCGGGCCAACAAGTAGGCCATATACCCCGTGATAATGCCTCAAACCTGGCTCCACTACTTGATCAACGTTTGGTGAACGTAGAAGGTGTTATTTTGGAAGGAAACTGTACGTCCCCTTGATTCATCATCAACAGTGGTTTGACCCTTTCATAGTGATCGGAAAACCCTATTCTATCCCAATGTATGCCGTTTCTAATGTCAGTGTAAGGACGTGATACTCATTACTCGCCACATTTAGCTCAATCAAAATATTCGGCGCTGCAAACCAACGCAGTTTACTAGAACGTCGCTTAATATGGGCTACACCGAGTCAGCGAGGCTTCCCTCCGCCGAGGGCCGATGGCTCACGCATAATACCTGGGGCAGAACAAGGGCCACGTCGGTCTTATAATACAAGTGGTCCAACATCCTCGCAAGCGATGGCAGGACCATCCCGCTCTCAAGCATTATCAAACCTATCAGCTTCTCAAGTAGTAAAAACGAAGGGGATGACACCAGAGCAAATACGAAAGCAGCAGGCAGCTGTAGCTGCTCAACAAGATGCACTTAGGAAGGCAGCGGAGCTGAGGTCGATGCTTAATACATTGGAAAAGGTTGACGACGAAAGCCGCAGAAGCTCGTTGCTTGACAGTTTGTGCTCGGCTGCTGATGTGCTTCAACTTCCTGAACATCCTAACCCCCCTGGCATTGCGTCGGGTGAACTGATTGTTAACCTTCTCAAACATCAGGTATGACTTCGACTACTGCTCGTCTTTTTTTCGCTATTAAACTGAACAACACTCGGACATAGAGCCAAGCTTTACAGTGGTGTATTGATCGCGAGTATCCCAAACTTCCGGAGAAAGAGTCTGACAAACCCGTACAATTTTGGCAATTCAAGAAAAATGGTTATAAGGTAATATCCAATCAACGCCATGGTGAATGTGCTAATTAAGATTTGTATGTAGCCTTACTATTATAATCGTGAGTAAGAAGGGGTTCAGACGGTTTTCTTCACTAAAGAAGCAAATAGTTGCAACCAAAACACCTCAAGAGGCCATTCCTGTTCTTGGACGAGGCGCACTTTGCGCTGATAGTATGGGCCTGGTGAGTATGGGCACAAATATATCTGGTGACACTGTCATTCTGATTAAATTTATAGGGTAAAACCCTAACAATGATAGCTCTAATCCTCGCCACGAAACCTGATGTTCCCGCTGACTTTTCTAATTGTACACTCATAGGTAACTTAATGTTTTGTTACCTACGATACTGCCAAACTGATCTTGTTCATAGTCGTTCCGTTATCTATCCTTTCCAATTGGGAAGGTCAAATCAAGGAGCACTGCAAACGTGATGCTTTGACCATTCATGTTTATTACGGCACGGCGGGTCGATCCATTACCCCAGACCATATGAAGAAATACGACGTGATTCTGACAACGTACCAGGTGGTAACAAAAGAGCACGCAGACTGTGGCGGATTGGCTCGAGAGGAATTCTCGATGACACAGGGCTCCTCGAAGAGGCAGAAGAAAGGATCAAAAGGCTTATTCGGTGTCCATTGGAAGGTTTGTAACATAATCATAATTATATAGTCTTGCTCATATTCTCAAACAGCGTATTATTCTTGACGAAGGTCACACTATCCGCAATCCTCGAACCAAAATGGCGAAGGCTGTTTGTGCGCTTAGTGCACAGCGCCGCTGGGTTGTGTCGGGTACACCGATTGTACGTTCTGCAACCTACTTCATTGTTTTGAAATAATTCATAAACCATTTCCCTTCAGATTAACTCTCCTAAAGTAATTTCTTTCCAAACCACCCTGTTATTAGGGCGTCTTCTGATTTGCATCCACCCGTAGGATTTGGGCTCTATTCTTTCGTTCTTGCAGATTTGCAAACCTCTGGATGACGAAGACTACTACAAAAGACTGTTGCTGCGACCCTTGAAAGACGGAGATCCCTGTGGATATGAATTACTACGAGTAAGCTTAGTGGCACTATCTTGCATGAGGCAAAACTTGAGCTTTACTAGGCCCTAATGAGTCAAGTTTGTATCCGACGTACGAAGGAGGTGAGTTTGTCTTCATTTTACGATATATCTTACCGACTGATTGCTCCCGTAGATGCAAGATAAAGATGGAAACCCTCTCGTACCTCTTCCTGGGGTGAGTACAATAATTACTAAATACATAGTCGTATCTCACGTCCTGAACTCGACTATCAGGTAGAAATGGTTACAATTCCGGTCAAACTCGATTCAAAGGCGCGGGTGGGTCCATAAAGACTGATTGTAATGCAATATAACTCAGGTACCCCTGCATTATTTAGGGGCTTTACGATGCTATTGAGGAGGCATCTCAAAATAAATTCCAGCAAATCATGGACGCGCACGGAGGATTCACTGTGAGTGATAAACTATAATAAAAGGTCGTTTCTAGCCGATCCTTACTAGTTTTGCAGGTGCCTGCAAACGTTTTGAGCATGCTTACTCGCCTGAGACAAATAGCTTTGCATCCCGGCCTAATCCCTTCAAATTATTTGGAACAACTGCAACATGTCGGCGAGGAGAACACTGATCCTATCGCTAAGCTCACTCCGCAGGAAAGAATTCGACT
This sequence comes from Trichaptum abietinum, assembly GCA_910574555.1. Taxonomy (NCBI): domain Eukaryota; kingdom Fungi; phylum Basidiomycota; class Agaricomycetes; order Hymenochaetales; family Trichaptaceae; genus Trichaptum; species Trichaptum abietinum. The sequence continues at coordinate 1,774,344 of CAJTBE010000005.1, read as the reverse complement.
TCAAGCTGTATTGGCACAAGTAATTGAGGACAACGAGGAATGCCCAATTTGCTTCAATATTTTAAATAATCCAAGGATTACACCATGTGCCCATTCTTTCTGCTTACCTTGGTGCGAATGCAAACCACATACATATCATATCGTACAATATTGACTTTAAAACTCGCAGCATAACAGAGGTTATTAACCGTGACCCGAAGTGTCCAATGGACCGCAGACAAATTACCATCGGAGACTTGGTCGAACCTGCCCCTCCGACAGACCTGACTCAGGCTCCTGTGCCGCGCGATGACGAGGATGACGATGACGATGCACTCCGACATGGATCTTCTGCAAAGATTGATCAACTAGTTCACTTGTTACAACTAACGCCTGCGAACGAAAAGTCTCTCGTATTTTCTCAATTTACTTCGTTCCTGGACAAGGTATGTAACCAGCCAGACAGATGAGATTCTACCGTTGAACTTACCTGCGGCGACCAGATTGCTGAAACATTCGATAAAGTCGGGTGAGTCTCGAGTATATCATCGAACGGCATCGATGTGCATAAACTAAAATATTCTTCAGTATCTCATACGTTCGTTTTGATGGGAAACTATCAGCCAAAAGGAGGCAAGAGACTCTCGAGCGTTTTTGCATTCCTCTTGAAGAGAGTGCTTCCCCTACTTCATCCGCTCCTACCCCTAGTCTTACCCCGGCACCCCTCACTCGCCGACGCAGCCAACCTATGAAGATGGTTTTACCCGGAGATAGTGATGAAGACGTTAACGATGCGGATTTTATCGCTGCAGAGGATAGCGACGATTCGTTTCTGGATGACGACGCCGTTTTTAAGCCACTGAAGAAAGGGAAAGGAAAAGGAAAGGCCTCGGCTTCTCGGGAGGTTGTAAATTCTCGTTCATCTTCAAACATGACTTCCAATAGTACCAATCCGAAGGTCATGCTCATCTCTCTCAAGGCCGGTGCACTCGGCTTGAACCTTACTGTGGCCAATAACGTTTACCTGTACGTGATTGTATGACCTCACTACATTAATTGCTAACATTTGTGGGGTAATCCATTAGGATGGATCCGTAAGTATTACCGTTTGCAAAGCTTAAGCTTATTACTGAATGACATGTAGTTGGTGGCAAGAGGGGATAGAGTCACAAGCTATTGATAGATGCAATCGGTATGTTTGAATATGCTCATTGACGTACTGCGATCCTCACTGTCTGTACAACGTTAAGCATTGGGCAGAAGAGGAAGGTCCATGTCTATCAGCTGATAGCTGAGAATACGGTGGAAGCTAAAGTTCTTGACATTCAAGAGAAGAAAAAGAAACTCATAAACGAGGTAGGTTAAAATTTACTCTCTCCTTGGGGGTCTGTTCTTACTTTGCCCATTCATTCAGGCCTTTTCGGGAATCAAAGGTACGGGTGAAACACAGAGGCAAAAGAAGGAAGCACGTTTACAAGGTTGGCTACTTCAGGAGTTATTAGAGAACGAACTAATCGCAGCGTCTGTTAGATCTCATCGAACTATTTGGCGTGCGCCAGCGCGAAGCGACGCAGACTCAGACTCAAACCACTCTTGACCACATGGTCGCTACATGATAAACAATCTAATTTTACGACATCATTAATACTCACTCTCATTTTCGCTTCGTAGATATAATCATATTATCCTAGGATCATTTATTAGTCTCGAATCCTCATCCAAACCAATACAGAACTATAGGCCGCACAAAACGTTTAGGCCGCAACAATGTCTTCTGCATAGGTGCTAATGAATCGAACCCGCCGACTGAGTAGTGGCAGATTGTTACGGAGTTGTTTTGTCAGATGGTCATCACTAGTATTACCGAACATCCGAGAACGAGTTCGCGTTTGCTCACCGAATTATATCCATTTAATATTGGTCGAAGTTCTGGATTCTGTAGTATCATATTCACGCCTCTTAGGATTAACAGTGTCCGGATATTGGCTTGGGCTCTATGCCGGCGGCCGACTGAGTCGTCACAGTCTTGTACAGAGTCAAATTTAATGAGATGAAATTCGGTTCCGCTCATCCCGCACAGAGCGTTCACTCACTGGCATGGTCTTGGCAGCGTCATTATTTGTCGCCAAAAGCAAGGCTGCGGATTGGCCGTACATGCAATGCTGCGGAGCAGGTTTGCCTCATTATCGGGACCCGACAGCAGCTTTTCTTCATTCGAGTCTCGTCGACACCTCATATTCTCCATGTCTGCTGACAATGACGAGCTCTCTGATTCGCTGGATCGTTCAACATTCGATCCGAAAGCGTAGGCAGTGGCGCCCGGTGAACTACGATGCAGCATAGACCTATGCAATTGGCTCATTTGCCATATGTCGGATTTTCAGTCGAAGAGAGTCGGTGTTTCCTTCGTTTTCCAGAAATTCTTCCGCAGAATGACGTTGGTCAAGGCTATGCAGGTCTTGTAACGTTTAAAAGCGAAGTCAAATGCTCTAAAGTTTCACGGAAATACAATCACCGAAAATCCCTACGATGAAGCTCTTGTCGATCTTGCTTCTTGCTTCTGCATTCGTATCCGAAGCTTCTGGTAAGTCTTGTGGCATTTTCTTCAGCAGCAAAGTCTAGCTACTTACGAGGGGCTGTCATTAGCACACTCCGGACATGCACCGACAGGTGCTGCTCTTCACCGACGCCAGGCGCATAATCAATTAGTCCAGCGTTCGATCCAGAAGCGCTGCGGCGCCGTTCTCGCGAAGCGCAGGGCTACCCGCCTTCGCCGCCGTGAGGAGCAAGGTCATCAACCTATCTCAAAGGGCGCACCTAGCGGACCCAACAACAACTTCAACGGAGCTCCGCCTACTGGCTTTGCTAAGGAAGGGAGCCAGTCGGCGGGACATCCCTCTCTAACGAGCGCCCCAGCGACCACGAGTCTCATTGCAGAGACAACCTCGTACAGCTCCAGCGTCATTTCTAGCATCATAGGTAACACGACGCTCAGTACGAACTCCACCGGCGACGACGACTCGGACGGCGTCTGCATACTGACGCCGGAGGTCACCCAGGGTCCGTACCATATCCTCGGGGAGCTCGTGCGTCAGAACATCACGGAAGACGAGCGTAAGCATCCGCCCGCATTGTTGCGTTGCATCAGCCTAATACCCCTTCTCTCCATTAGCTGGAGTTCCATTTGAAGTCGACATTGACTTCATCGACATCGCCACTTGCGAGCCTGTGTCGGTAAGGTTAACCTATCGATATGCATTCTGGTCTTGGCTGATGATTGTCAACAGAAAGTGTGGGTTGATTCCTGGCATTGTAACTCGACCGGCTACTAGTGAGTTTGGTTCCTTGTGCTGATCGCTCATTTGGTAACTCAGACGCACTACAGCTCCGGATACACTGGATCAAGTCTGGCCATTGGAGGAGGCGGAGGGGGTCCAGGAAACGGTACCGGAAATGGTACTGCCAGTGCTCCAAGCGGGATTCCTTCTGGCTCTGGCACAGCCGGCAATGGAACTGGTTCGCCAACGCAAGGAGGCGACACGTCCACCGCTACTGGTGCATATGCAGGAGCAGATAGCGCTGGCAGCACGTTAGGCAATGCACCAACCGACGAAGAGAGCTTCCTGCGAGGTGTTTGGCAAGCAGACGATGACGGCCATATTACAATATACTCTGTCGTGCCTGGGTGGTACAGTGGCCGATCTACTCACTTCCACGTCAAGGTGTACACCGCCGACAATGGATCCATTGCCGATAATGGAACCTTCATCGCAGGAAGCGCACTCCAGTTCGTAGCTTCGAGTTTTTCACTTATAGTTGCCGTCTGACTTCAGTTTCTAAAGCACTGGCCAATTCTTTTTCGCTGATGACTTCATGGAAAAAATCGGAAACCTCACCCCGTATAACACCAACACGGTTGACCGCACCACAAATGATGAAGATACCTGGTACGCTTACGAGAACGTGAGTCAAACTTCCCTCCAATAATTAGACAATGGCTTACGATTAGTGATAGGCCGACGGCTATGATGCGTTGTTGGATATTGCCCAAGTCAGTGACAGTCTTGCTGATGGTGTCATTGGCTCAATCACTGTCGGACTAAACCTGTACGTTCCATGTCCTTGCACTTGACCGCATGGATCTCACTTTTCCCCTCAGGACATACACGAGCCCCGAGATAGCCAGTTTCTGGTGGACCGGCGACGACTCAGACTGAAGGTGATGAGATTTGTATTGGACTGCTCTCGATACCACGCCCTTTTGAAATTTATAACATCAGGGTTGAGTAGTAAAGGCTCATGGACAGAATAGTTTACTTGATCATTGTGTCAGACCAGTTGCATGGAGCCAAACATACCATAGTTCATTAGTTCAATATTATCCTGCACTGACGACAATACGTGTTTGATTCACCGAAGTAAATCTGGCGAAAGTTAAGCAATATTCCACTGTATTAGTACAGAGATGGTCACAGCAAAGGAAAAGCAAGCCTTGAAGAGAGAATGATCCTAACAAGTGTTCCGATTAACATTTAATGACATGCCATACCCTTTCCATCATCGCCACCACTCGCCAAGACGCCGTCTACGTCCATCTTAGCGCTCAGGTAGAACTGCCCCAAGCCCGCACCAAGGACGACAGCTAGAATAAGATATGCCTAGAGAATGTAAATCAATAAGTGACGCTTAGAATGGGGGCTTCAAGTACGTACATTGTAAGTCATAAAGACAAGCATGAGGAAGAACGACAAGAAGACAGTCGCTCCGTACAAGGATGCACGCAGTGCACGAGCCGGGACTGGCACCTTGTACCTACAGGAGAAGGAGAAGACTTTAGCATCCCAATGACCTGAAAGTACCTAGGAGAAAATGCCAAACGCACAGCGAAGACTTAGGGAAACGGCGGCCAGTCAATAAACCCTCGTCTTCTTCGGCGGCTGCAGGACTGAGCCGACCACTCACCCGTCCCTTCCCTTTGCCCTCGGCAATCGTGCGTGCGATACTGCGGTCAACACGCCTCGAGAACGCGCGCAGCCACTCGTAGAAGACGCCGAGCGCGACGATAGCGAAGAATGATATCACGAACGATGTGTTGGACTTGATGTGCCATTGCGGGAACACGATACATGTGTCTATGATTTGGGTATTCCTTGTCAATGCATGTGTATATCAGTAAACCTGAATAAGAGAATAGATGATGGTATGTTGGGTGTACGCACCATAGCATGTTCATAGAGCACTTGCCGCCCATATCCATTCCGTCGTGACCGCCACCCATACCAGGCATACCGTGGTCCATACCTTCATGGCCGCTGTGATCGAAGTGATTCATGGCGTGCAATTTATACGAGCAAGTTGAGTCTACAAGAGTCAAGGTCGTGGTGTAAAGCAGGCAGTTGGTTGCTGAGAGAGACGTCGCAGTGTGCCTATAGATGGATGCTATTCAGGGTCAAGTCGGGTCCGACTGCAACTGGACACGGAAGCAAGACAAGTCAAATAAAATGGATATCCAAGATTTCCGTTTCAATAAATTTTATCATTCCATATCCGAGACGAGGAGATAATGTACATCTTGGGTAGGGTGCATTGATATACAAGGAAAACAACACAAACGGCAAATGCTAGAGCACAGATTGATTTTGGGGAAGCCGACAGCGAATCAAAGCAGGGCAGAGAAGAGATACGGTTAGATTTAAACAGCGAAAAACTCGGAAAGCATAACATAGCATGAAGGAAGAAACGATGTTCAGAGAAAGATAGAGAAGACAGATGAGTAGAGATGTATGTGCAGGTAGTAGGAGGAGGAGGAGGAGGAGAAGGAGGAGGAGGAGGTGGAGGAGGAGAGTGATAAACCAATGGGTATTCACATAAACGCAGGGAAACTCCAAGGAGACGCGAGAGGGCGCTAAGATTCTATAAAATATAAAATTGAATTGTAAGATTCACTAAAAGGTGAGTCAGTTTGCAGGAGAAACGAATAAGGGTCGTAAAATAATGTCCGAGGGGTCGTGGATGAGGCAATGAGCAAAATACAAAACACAGTCAAGGCGGGCCCGCGCCATAGTGAATATATTGACATTCGAGCTGCCAAGTGATCACGACGGCGGCCTCCAGCTGCCCGCTGCTCGTCGGCGCGTGGCATTCGCGGCACCGGACGGAGGCACATAACCGGACGCCGAATGACTGTGCGTGGGTGCGGATGGGCGCGTCTGCGCACCATCGTGAGTCGGGTGGGAAGAAGGCGCGACCGGACCCGCAGATGCAGGCGGCGTCGGATGTGAGGCCTCACCAAACTTCTGGCCCTGGCCTTGGCCCGCAGTCGGACCCTGGGCGTACATCTGCGTGTGATTCATCTGGTATTGGCCCGAACCAGAAGCGCCAAGGTTCGTTGGCTGGACCGTGCTCATGTCGTATGGCGACTGAGCGGCCTGCGATCCCGCCGTTGATGACTCGGGAGGGCTTGGGAGCGCACCCATGAGCGAAGCAGGCGCGATGAAACTGTCTAAGCCAAGTCCGTCGACTCCCCCAAGGCCGGTCTGCACATTCAGTGAGTGGTCAGCGAAGGCCTCCAACATCCCATGTTGTTGTGCTTTTGTATTCATCTCAACGAGTCCGTCAACGATCTGAGCGAGGTTGTTCCTCTGATCCGGGCCTTCGACTTGGACACCGGGAGCATTTTGCTCCGGCGAGAAAATGCCAGACGTGAGGGAATCGAGACCGTATTCGGCGAGGAGGCTTTGTATGTCGAAATTGAGATCATTCCCAAGCCCAGATGAGCCGAAGGCATTTGCAGATTCTGCGTACTGATTAGCAGTTGAGACCTGTATTTCGCCCGGTGGATTATCAAAAGATGCAGTCGGTATCGATAGAGCGAAGATGTCAGGGTTCATTGTCTGTTGGATCATAGCGTGTGTGGCCGTGTCATCGTTGTTGAAAGACAATTCGCCCTCACTCGAGAATGGGGCATTCAGATCCGTGTTTGATAACATATTGAACTGTATGGATCAAAAAGAGTGGTTAACAATAGCACGGACGAGACAATAAGACGAAAGCACATAAATCGAGAGAAAATGAAACAAAGGATAAGATACGCACATCGAACATCCCATCTGACGGGTCCTGCAGGTACGACGGGTCCATCCAGTCCATGAACTGATCCCCTTGGTCGTCTGACTGTCCGGGGTTGAACGAGCCAGACTCATCAGCCAACGGGTTCGGCGGCGTCCAAGGCGAAAGTGCTTTTTGTGGTTGGACGGTGCTCGCCGGCCTTGACGCGTCTTGCGTGGAGGTGCCAGGGAAGTGGAAGGCAGACGCGCTCGGTGGTCGTAGAGGCGCACTTGGTTGAGGTGCTGCGAGGGAAGTTGAAGCAAAAGACGCGTCGTGTGCGCCTGGGGGAGGAGTAGGAGTAGCAGACCCCCGCCCGTTTTGAGGGAGGCTGAGAGATGATGATCGTGAGCTGCCTGAGTCGATTTGGTCTATGAGAGGCATGAGAGGACTGCCATTTGGCGATGGACATTCTGAGACGGGGGGTGAAGGGCCAGTGATGCCATAACGCATCAGCATTAGCTGTTGTACTTGGTTGGTGTTCTGTGGTTGTTGCGCTAAAGGCGCGGCAGTGACTGCAGTCTGTCCCGTTGGCATACTCGGAGGCATAGGTGTTCCAGGAGGAAGCATCACCGGCGTTGCTGGTACTTGCAAATAAGGAGACTGTCGGGGAGCATCGCGTACTTGCTGCTGCAGCTGCTTAGCGCGTTGCTTGGCCTCCTTCTCGCGTTCCTTCTCCTGTCGTTTCTCCTCCCGCTGTCGGTCCTTGTCCGCCTTCTTCATCGGACGAAACTGGTATTCAGGATGGTCTTTCTGATGTTGTTCCTTCGCGATATCCGCCTGCAACTCGTAGTGTTGGCGAACCACAGCAGACTCACTCCTCCACATCGTCGAAATCAACTTCGACAGCTCGGCTTGAGGTAACTTCTTGTGTTCGGGATGCGAGTTCATAAGGTCGACCAGCTTGTCTTTTCGATAGAGAATCCATGGGTTTGGTGGGCGTGGTGTGCGGACTGGTTGCTTTTCGCCAGAATTTGATCCAGAGGGTTGGGCTTGAGGATGCTGTCCCATAGGATTGTAGCCCTCGACGCGTGCATGGGACGTTCGAATCGGCCCAGCCATCGTGAAATTCTCGTCTGGCGGGATCCTAGAGGTCGTAAGACGCGTATACGAGGAATTTCTGATTAAATGACGCGGAAAACGGGCAAGGGAGGGTAGGGACGGTGACGGGAGAGAGTGGGCACGCGAAGGTTGAAAAGAAAGTTGAGTTGAGAGACGTGTGGGAAGCGATGCAAAGCTGGGGGATTGAGAGCGCATATTTGTTCACTGTTTATCATTTGGTGAGCGCCTACTTCGGCCTAATAAATAACACTCAACCACGCACCTGGGCCAAAATGTGGTCAAGCCAAAGAAATCAGGCAGCCACTCTGAGACACTGTCGATTTTGGGTTGAGGCAGAGAATGGGCATGAGCGAGTGTTGGTGGTCGAGCTCGGGCGGGGACAGCGTCGCGTATCGCCTTTGTGCTTGGGCCCCGTCGCCGCTTTGGTCGCTCTTATAGCTTTCTGGGCGGGCCGATGCTGAAACACTCCTCGACGCACGCGTCGGTCTTCCACGCTGTGCTTCCCGACGCTCTGACTCGTGATGGGACGTGCGGAGGACGTGGCTGAATGAAGAAAAGGAGCGGCGGAGGCGCGTCCAACACAAATGTGTCGGTCCCGAATCAGGAAATACGTTCGATCGCGTTCACAATTCAAAAAAGCAAGCTTTCAATTTTTTAATATAATTTCTTTCTTTCAGCATGAGTTCTTCGCTTTCCGTAAATTAATGGAAAGAGTCTACTTCTAGTAGCAGGGAGTAAATATATCCTTTTTAATTAAATATCCTCTCCTCACCTACTCGAAATAAGAACCGCGGTGCTTTTTTTACTATCCCCAATTGATATCTCGATTTATGAGAAAACATATATACAAGCTCCTTATGACATGGTATTTACTGATAGACTGACAGGGTACATATGCTCCTATAAGTGAACTTTCTTCTCTCTCAGAGTCATAATTCCTGCCAAAAACATAGCCTATATGCACCGTCCCGATCAGGCATAAACACGTGGGGGCTCCGAGTCTCCGGCCGAGATTTCACAGCCAATTTGGCCACCCCACGTGTATAGGAGAACAATACCCGTGACCGCATATAGTCAGCATCGACCATCATGCAGGAAGCGCGCCTGTTACGGTTTCCATGCAAAGACTCCGAGAGTGCATGCGCTTTGGCCTCGAGGTGCGCGCAGTCGAAAGGTTATTGTCCGCCAAGGATGTAAGAGCTACAGGATGGGGCGTAAGTAGCACTGCAAAGCGCGAGAATGCGGTGCATAGGCATGGCGATGGACCAAAGCGTTCGATGTCAATGTCGATTTGGGATGTTGTTGTTTTCCAGTCACTTCTTCAAACCCATACTTGGACGGCCAAAGCTCCTAAAGACCAGGTTAGGAATCCAAGGTGTGAGCGCTTTGGTCGTTATGAGCTGCGCGTTTCCCAAGCTTTGCCCCTCCGAAAGCCCGGGCCTGCCAACTTTGCACTTGTTGTTGGCCCAAGAGCAATGAATCCTGAGCTCTGGCAGTCGGATATGATACTGTAAGAGAATTTCATTTATAAAATTTAAATCACGCATACGCAAAATAAATGCACCTCTGAAAGCGCTAGCACCAACTGAAGAAAGACGAAAACGAACTCAGATAAGGCTAATCTCCTACCCAAACCCTTCCACGGTTTGGAAGAGGCGGCCTCAGGGTCCAGGTACTAAAGTTGAGGGGGACCCTTTCCTCCCGTAGGCATCGTAAGCGTTCACCACATACCGTGGGAACAGCGGCTTTTAGGAGCTTTGACACAAGCTCAAAAAACTTCTCACCTATGATTCCCGGCGCCGTGAACCTTACTAGCCGGTAGCCAAGGGTATATGGCTGCAGGCTAGTTAGGTTCTGATGCACCTATATACCTATACTGTCTGCCGTCCCGTGTGTTTTTGGGACTTCACCGTTGGCAGAGCTGCTCACCGGGTATAGCTTGCCCGAGGGCCCTGGGGGCTGGCCTCGGCGACCGCCGTAAGGGTCTGTCCAGTGTGTTGCGCGTGCACGCCGCGCCTCGGACCTTCCCGCCGCGCCTCCCACGCACCCACGACGCGTCGCCGCTGTTACAGCACCCTTGCTCGCCGTCGCCGACAGCGAGCACGGCCGTCTCACTCATTTCTTATCCATTTGGGTCCGTTTTTTTTGCATTATATATAGTTTAGTGTGTAGATTATATTTCAAAAGAATAAATAATAATTATCTACTACAAACTACTCTAGTGACTTAGCAAACTTTGCCATAAGGCCACCAGCTTGGCCATCGCTCCCGTAGTTATCACGGAGTCTTTGGCACACATCTTTGTGTCAAACCATTCCATCTCGCGAGTTGTCGCAGCTTCATACACCTTCTTGCATAGGCGCATGACGTTCCGCTTGCCCGTAGCGATCCAAAGTGCGCTCGTGATACTTCCGAGTGCAATAGCACCGGTAGCAAGAGCAACCAGTTCAATAGCTGCGATGCCAACATCATGGCGGAGCGCAGACTTGTCCTGTGACATGCGTCGGTGAGGGGAAGTCGAGCAAAGGTGTTAAAGACTTGTCCAATGACGTGTGCCATGAAAGGCGCAACACCGCCGGCCACGACAAACGTTCCGACGGTCGGGATAAGGAGCGAGAATACATCTCTTTGCGAGATGAGCGAGAACAGAAGATGGAGAGAGGGTTGGGGACCATGGGACAGTAACGATGGAGAACATGGTTCCGCGTCATGCTGCTGCTTCTCGATGTCGTCTGTGTCCCTTCGGACGGTCGTATGTAAGGACTTGCGGGTCGTTTTGACCGACTGCTTCCTTATTGATGAAGTTGCAGGCGTCTGCGTAATTTCGTAGTTCTTAGTCGTTGATGCATTGATATCTGTTTCAACAGTGAGCTGAGGCCAATTCGGCGACGGCATGGTTGAAATGCTCAGCAGTAAGCTGAAGCAAAAAGGTCAGGGAGAGTGTAAAGGGGGGAGGTGCAAAACGTCGCTGGCGACGCGCAGAGATCGTACAGTCGTGGTGGGGGGGAGGAAGGAAAGGTGTTTGTGTGCATTGTGGGCGGGCTCAATAGCTATTTGTTGTCGCGGGCGTGTGGCTTGCTTGCCAGCAGCGTGGATGGTGAGCTGCTTGGATGCTCGGGTGAGCCTGTCGGCCACCATAACGCCTATTAAATATACATATTAGCACTCACTAGGATAGAAAAAGATACTTAAACATACCTTCAATGACCTTGCTCATACGAAGCTCTTTCATGGGGTGGAGGAGGGGTATAGAACAGTGAGCAAGGCCCAAACAACGACGTCGAGCGGCAACGCGTGCTCGCCAGCCGTGGGAGTGCTGAACCCAATTTAGTATGTTGCGCTTTTTTCACAGTTTTGAACATATCAAAACATATCAATTGATTGCCCCCCTGTCCTGTAATATATCAGGCACAACTCATATACACCTTTAATATACAATGAAGAGTATACATGAAAAACTGTAGGCTAATCGGAGCAGGTTTGAGCTCACAAACAAGCTACGAGTGCTGAAGTGCAGCCTGTATGCATGCATTTTTGCATGTTTTCGATTTGTTTAAATACTGGGAATGCTTTGATTGCTTTGTAACTTCGTGAAGATGTACTATACATACATTCAAGCATGCATAAAATCTTACAGATTGATTGGAGTTCAGTTGCATACTTAAATGCCTGAATACTGTTCAAAACTGGTAGTTTCTGCATGAAAGCATGTTCTTCACTGATTAAATATATGTTATACACTCTCAAAAATTCAAAGAAGTATGTAGACTTCAAGGTGATATACTAAAGAGCTTTTTCTGAAATTTTGAAGAGAATCCACAACCTGAGCATGTTGTTGGTGCTCAAAAGTATCTGAGACCGTAGAGATTGAGGTGAGTTTAGCTTGATTTCATGCATTCGAGTGCATGAAGTCAAGATCACCACATTAGAGAGCAGCTATGACCTTCATTCTTTTTTTATTCGCTTCAGCTATACAGATAATGTTGAATGCAAAAGAGATCATAAATTTACAATATTTATTAAATATTCTATTAAGCAAACAGTAATATGATCACTTGTAGAATCAATGTTTGCTCTGCCATATAATAACAAGCTAATCAATAAATCTTCAAAAACTCAGAATACATACATAAAGTGAGATATGTGCATATAGTACAACATGCCTGACAATTTTGCGAGGTGCTGAACTGTTCCTGGGCACGAAAGGTGCTTGGAGAAGCTTCAGTTGCCACTTCCGGCAACTGCCGGGCAATGGTGGACGCGCTCGGACGTCGTCGTTTCTGCCTTTGATGACGTTCCAGCACGTTGCACACGACCGCAAGGCCGTAAATTGTTATTGTAAGTTTACTCTTTTTTAAATATTGTCATTTTAAATGCTGATAATACAATATCACACCAACAGACACCACAGACACGTCTGCGCCAACAAGCGATGGATGCTACGCCGACGGACACCACGGACACGTCTGCGCTAACGCCAGCCGCCGCACATCATCATAACCCGTCCAAACGGTTATGATACGCACGTTGGGAGCGGCAGTGCGAGTCTGAGTGGTGGACAAAAGCAGAGGTTGCAATTGCAAGAGGATCCTGCAGTACTTGTACTCGGTAAGTTTTTGCATGCATCTCTTAAGCTGACAATGTTACACAGACGAAGCAACATCTGCGCTGGACGCAACATCACGTATCTTCGCTCTCGATTTGCTGAAAGTCACGGTCCGACTTTATACGCGTACTACTCACGGGAGCAAGGGACCACGCGCCGTTCGTCTTCTGTTCACCCATGTTATCATTGAGCGGCACTCAGGACATGTCTATTTATCCTCGTTATCTTCTCAGCGATGCCTCTTATATTTGCATCCGTGTCCTATCTCTCAGCGCTAGGTATCAGCACTGTCTGCATTGCCTCTGTGCAAGCATCACTGGCACTGAGCTCAACAGTAAATGTCACTAGCAGACAGCACATCCGCCTCACCCAACGAACCAATTCACGGCACACCTATCCTCGGTATGACGACCCGCCCGCACGTACAGAACACGACAGAGTTCGGTAACCGGTTGAGTACCCCGACGGTCTCGTCGACCTTACGCGCTCCGCGCACTTGTCAGGCGAAGGGAGCGCGAAGCCACCGCCACTTGTCGAATGCAAACAAGTTGAGATTCCAGTGGACGGGGGGCACACAATAAGGGTTGATGTGATGAAGAGCGCGTTGGTGGTGATTGATATGCAGAAGTGAGCAGATATTAGGAGGTGTTTGAAGTGCAAGGCGGTGTACTTATTCACATTTACCTGGCAGTTTCTTCCTGCACCCGGACTTGCGCAGTCATCCAAAGGGCCTTGCCTGCCCCGACCCTTTGTTGAACGTTGTGCCTCTGCTGAGAGGAATGTCTTGCACCTTTGCAAGAAGGTGTACGAAGCTGTGACGACTCGCAAGATGGAATGGTTTGACACGAAGATGGGCACCGAAGACTCCGTAATCACTACTGAGGGCAATGGCTGAGCTGGTGGCCTTATGGCAAAGTTTGCAAGTTGTAAAGTAGTCTAGTTAATATTTAATATTTATTGTTTTGCAATATAATCTACACAATAAACTATATATAATGCAAAAAAAACGGGCCCAAATGGATAAGAATTGAGCAAGATGGCCGTGCTCGCTGTCGGCAACGGCGAGCAAGGGTGTAGTGGCAGCGACAACGCGTCGTGGGTGCGTGGGAGGCGCGGCGGCAAGGTCTGAGGCGCGGCGTGCACGCGCAACACACTGGACAGACCCTTACGGCGGTCGCCGAGGCCAGCCCCAGGGTCCATGGGCAAGCTATACCCGGTGAGCAGCTCTGCCAACGGTGAAGTCCCAAAAAACACACGGGACGGCAGACAGTATAGGTATATAGGTGCATCAGAACCTAACTAGCCTGCAGCCATATACCCTTGGCTACCGGCTAGTAAGGTTCACGGCGCCGGGAATCATAGGTGAAACTTCTAGTGAATGTTAGAAAGCTACATAGATTCATTTAGCACCATTTAGACAGGTTAGATACATATATACACTATATAGCTGCTACCAATGCCTTTTTTTTGGTTTCAAGGAATTTAATTTCAGACAAGAAAACCGTAAAAGAGAAATGTTCCTACAAAGACAGCTGGCGGGGGGTGGACTGCTCGGGGCTCGGCTAAAATGTTGTCGTCAGACGGGAGGATTAAGGATCCGCAAACTTCCAAGGACCCTGAGGCTTAGGCTAGTCAATCCAACCCGTGAGAGGCTGGGATAAGGCGGCTTTTTCCTACCAATATGTACTGTAGAGTACGTTCGCAAAGCTAAATGGTACATACGTGTCGAGCTTTTATAGCTTGAAGTAAGAGTCGGCGAAGTCTAGAAGTTCGAAATAAAGAGATAGGAGTCAATAGATTTCGTCCGCTCTAAAAGCAATCTGAGACAATATTGTGTGCTGGCAAATCAGAATAATTAGTCGCACAGCCATACGGACTGAGAAATTTTCGCTCAATTCCAGGCCGATTCTTTTAGGTTTGTCCCTCAAAATGAACGAATAAATATATCCCTCCGGATGCATTACGACAGGCGGGATACATAAGCAAATAATACATGAACACAGCAAGGAGGATAGCGCGAGAGTTTCTGATCATTCAGCGTCTGCTGATAATCGGGTGTTTTGAGTGTAGGGTAGAAGGGATGGGATACATCAATTGCAGAACAATTTTGGGAGTGATGCGCATAGAGAGTCAAAGAAAAAGAGGAAATAAGGAGACAGTCTAGTTTAGTTAAGCCCAGAAGCAGTAAGTCGACAGTACATTGAGGTAAGCGGAGGTGGAGGACGAGGTTGTTGATCACCTAGGCCGAAGTCGGAGGTGAGGTTGAAAATTATGATAACGTTTTGCTGGGAAGTCGGGAGAGTCGGGTAGGAGTGAGCCAGGAGAATCATTTTGCCAAATAAAAAGTGTCGGGTTATGTTGTCAGTGAAAAGTTGTTGACTGGCGTACTGATGTGTCGATAACTGGCAACTTGAAAGTTCGAAGTCGAATGTCGTCAGTAAGGTAGCCCTGTGAACCTACAATGTATAAAGCACAGAAAAGGGAAGAACGTTAGTGTCAAAGAAAAGGCGAAACTATGAGGGTGTATCGCCAGATGGAGAATTCGAGTCGAGTCTTCAGTCGTCATCACGCACTGGCGAATTGTCGCCTAAGAGTCGAGCATTTGGACGGCGCCGCACTCCTCGCACATTGACCACATAGAACGCTGACCGTTTGGCCCAGCTTCGCATGAAACACGAAGCTTTGGGATCTGAGCGCAGTCAGGTCTGAGAAATCAGGAGAAGAAGCCGTATCCACCATAGTTTGAAGGGCGACCATGGGAAGGAAGGCAGGAACTTGATCAGCAATCGTTAGACAAAATCACCCAGCTGCCCCTCGGGCGCTTCCTGTGCTCACCTTGTGTGCGAGAAGTTAAGCGTCGACGGAGGATGGCAAAGTGATAATGAGGAATGAGATGGTGACTCGGATGCTGGATAAAGTTCAATGGAAGGGTAGAGAGCTGTAGGGTCGGTGAGGGTGAACTTATATAGATAGAGGAAAAACAAACGTACGTGAATACGAATCTGAGGTACAATAGTCACTCGATGCTGTTGAGACGCTGGAGGACAAGCGGGAATGAAAGGCGAGGAGGTCGGTATTTACGAGGGGTGGTTCGGACATAGTAACGTCCACGTCCATGTCAGGTTCATATGAGGGGAAGGGGATGAGCTTCATTTGCTTCGCTGCCTAGAGGGAGGACGATCTCGGTTAAGCAATACAATTACCGCATATAGGCATACATTGGGACATACAGAGTAGTCGGTCGCGCCGTCGAGCTCGGCTTCGAATTTACGCTTGACTGCCATGGCGATGTTGAGTTATGATAGAGGAGGGGGCTGACGAAAGGGATGTAAGCGAGGGACAAGTAAGAGGATTGTCGAGGATCGAGGTTAAGGAGGGTGAGACAGAACATCTACGAAATCCTTCGATCCTATATAACTAGTTTGATTGTCCTTGTTTGCTCTCGTGTTACCCATCACGTGACCGCATTTCGAGGGTGTTGTCGTAAAGCACGGAAGTCGGCAACCCCGCCAAGACGACCGGCATCAGCGGAGTGTACTGAATGGACTGCAACAAAGGGCAATCGGCTACCACGACCCTTGCTGTCTAAGTTTGCCAAATCGAGACTTATACGCCGACACTCATCAGCGCAGCCGCTTGCGTTCAAGTTTGACCTTGGATCAAACACGTTGTCGACGACATCGCCTTAGACAGCGACATCATCAAAGGCGATGGACAACATTCATCCTCAAGACCTACCCGCCTTTCTTGACCCTCTACTTGACTACCTCGCAGACCATCTCCCCGCACCAATCTATGACACGCTCTTCACTGTCTGCTCGTATGGCCTCCTTTTAGCCTCGGGCGCTTTCTCTCTCCTATCAACCCTGCCGTCATGGAAGCCATGGGAATGGGACGCACAAAAGGTGCTTCCGCCGCTAATCAGCGTACTCGCGGCATACTATACGCTCCTCAGCATCTACCGGACGACGGGCTGGATGGTTCGGACAACTTTCTGGGTCGTCAAATGGACAGTCATTGCCGGCATTCTTGGGGCAAGCTTCGGCTGGCTTAACACAAACGGAACTGGACAGAATGGTCTTAGCAGTATATTTGGCTCGTTGCAGAACCAAGGTGCTCGTGGAACGGGCCGTACAGGAGCACGTTCCCGCAGCGGCCGGCCACGTCCCTGGGAATCCTTCGATGCTCACCAGCAATGGCAATACAACGAACGAGACCAACAACAAGCTCAAGAACAGAACGCTGTATCGAACGTCTTGCAATACGTAGCAGGAATGGCGGGCCGAGCTATGGGCGGTAGAGCTTACGAAGTCATCGATGGAGTCAAACATCTCCTCGACGCGGCGCAGACAGCGTCAGGGGAGGGGAATGGGAACGAAGATAGACAGGGGAGCACAGGTGCACAGCAGCCATCGAGAAAACAGCCAAAGCGGAAAGCGAAAGTAGGAGCACAGCAGCGGGGCACAAGGTCGAGATAATAGTACTGTATTTTAGCGTTTACTCCGGAACCCAGGTGGTTATTGTTTCGCATGTATTTATACAACCCATATTGTTTTATCAGTGATGGACAATTCAGGACAAAGTGAGCAGATCTTTGCATGCATAATGGTTATTGGGAGGTATGATCGAATTACAAGAGCACGTCTTATCTGCGCAGAATGAAGAAGAATCGTCTGTGCTCTATCTAGGAGGCTGTCGCTGTCGCTGCTCCCGGATTTTTCCTTCGGTAGCTGTACATAACATAAGTCTCCGTACGCCACAAATCATAATTGAGTTCACGTACTCCCAAATCCTGTACAGTTGGCTCATACCGGTTGAGCCCACAAAGAAGTTGACCTATGGATAAAGGTAAGTACGAGAGTATCAAAGCGAGGAGAAGTCAACGCACCGCTGCCAAGCTATAGTTCACAGGTGTAATGACGAGAGAATAGCGGACCCAAATGAAGCCCGTCGCCGCAAGAGCTGTGGTTGAGATAGGCTCTTATTAACATACTCCTGCTTAATCGAAGTACTAATACGCACCAACGTTCTGCGACACGCTGAGCTTCTCCGCTGGCCGACTTAGATCCTTCAGTCCAGCAGCGACGAGACACCACTTCATAATCGGCGCCCAGAAGAACACGGTCTTCGGACCTACATACCGAATACACAATCAGCAATCGGCCACACATCCCAGAAAGACTGTGAAAGAAGAGCTGGAAGACCAGAAGCACCAGCATGTGTAACGCACCTGCAGGGTGATTCATAAACTTTTGAAATTTGGAAACACCTGCTGTGGTTGCAGCTCCCGACATTTTCGACTTATTATATAGAAATGACAATAGAAATTGAGTTGGGAGTGTCGCGGATGCTTAAACAAGCTGAGAGTTGGAAGAGAAAGAACGTCGACGGCGAGCTCATCTCTGCCCCAAAGCTTGACACGGACGACAAAGCCGAATTGACCAACTTGTGTGACTAAAATTAAGTTATGTGACAGTGAATATTAATAAACCTGAGCGTTCCTCCGTCAGCGTGACAGCTCGGCGCAATCGGCAACAAAAACCCGAATTTGACCCCGAGCCGGGTACAGGTCGGATACAAAGGCTAAAATGAGTAGACTAGACTGTTGAACGGGAGCCTGAGTGCTGGGGGTCCTGCTGTCCTCAAGTGTCGCATCCTATCCTGATTTCGAATAATCCCAAACTACTGCTATCCTCTGCTCCCTCTACATGTCATCATAAAGACAGACTCGTTGAAATTAAAGTCTACTAGGCTTTAATGGCTGCCAAGTCAAATCTTAAAGTTCGTTCTGGTTTCAAATCCTGTTGTATATCGGCAAAGTGTTGGAACATCGATCGCCTGGCGGAATGTTTTAGGGCTAAGCAGCTATCTGGAAGAGCTCAGTAGGATTGCTGAAAATCAAGGATATGTAAAGATTTACATTCCTTGCCCTCGAAACCAAGCACAGAGAAATACGAAGGAAATTCTTCTCGGCATCTAAACGATACCAGTGACGATGGAAAACTTGCACCTCTATTCAAGGGAAAGAAAGGATGAACCTCAGAGCTTTTGTGCATTATAATGTTTCTGTACGAATGTTAATTTGGTGAGCAGATCTCAGCTGAACCTTGAACGAATGTACTTAATGACGCGATTTTTTTAAAGCATGATGTTTTTGCACTCACCCACTTAAGACCAGCGGAGATGTACATGTTTCCCTAGTTTGACGGTACCGTAGCTCGACATTGGCTCACGCCTTGAGATACGGTGGGATCACACCTGACGCCCACCACCCCCTATAGACGGCCCAAGCAAATGAGGAGGAAGCAAAAGGCAGAAGTGGATGGATTAGCCGCTCCCTCTAGCGGCTAGCCCTGTCACGGCAAAGAATGCGAAACTGAGCGATCTCTCTCTCAGCTCCCGCTCCCTCAGTGCTATGCCGACAACGGGGGAGCATGGTTGACTCCGGCACCTACATCCCATCCGCCAAATCCGATCTCACAGGGAAGCGGGCTGCAGCTCTGCGACTCACCAGGGTGCGACCCCTCCGCCTATGATTCACCCAGGCGCAAGATCACTTCCCTAGGTGTGTCCACATCATGTGTGCAGGAGTTGACCATCACCATCTCACTGCTCACTGACGAGGTCGTGCGCAGGCGTCACCTAGGGAAAAGGAATGCCTCCTCGGCATAGACTTGGAGCTGGTGATGGTACAATCTAAGGAAAGGCAAACGGGCGCGGCCCGTCTTTATGTCTTCAGGATTCTGATTAAGGCGGCTGGCAAGTGGCTGGCTAGTCTCGTAACCAGACCAGGCTACTTATATGGGTCGCTTTTCTCGAAGGCGAGGTAGTAGCCTGGCCTGGTCATGAGACTAGTGGCTGGCACGAACGTGATGGGGCACAGATTTATATAAGGTGCTCTGGGCCAAACGGTTAGTTGGTCTCGAAACCAGACTACCTATGACAATTACAGTGTATCAGGATTCTCCTTCCTCCGCGACACGATTTACTACTAAGAAGCTGAAAGAAGGGAAAGACAGTCTGAACGTTGGTGTCTACTTACTGTCTAGCATCCTTCATTCGCGGAAAGGTGAGCGTGAAATGTCTATTCAGCTCAGTCAAAGCTTGATTGATGGTTTGTACTCACTATCTACGATAAAGATGGCTTTAAGATTGCGTCTCACTACTACCCAATATCGATTGGATATTCATCCGGCATGGGGGAGGGGATTATATAAACACTGTATTCGAGCGATCGTCCGAGCGGGGATATGACGAGTCATCGACATCGTGAGTTAATCGCTGGTACGCCTTGAATTTAGTTAGCGCCTTTAGTTCTTGCATCGGACCTTTCCCAAAACATTGTGCTCAACGACGCAGTTCCCATAGATACCTTCGAAGTTGCGTTCCGAGATCGAGGTACTATAAAATCTTTTTCCCGGTTGCGTCGTGGTGGTCGTAAGCCGCGGGCCAACAAAGCAAAACCCTGTGTCGAATCATGAAGGAAGCATTTAAAGCTAAATTGTGCTTTCTAGAAGGATACCCCGCAAACTCGAATGAATGACTTCACTGGGGTAGACAGGGTTCAATCGACGATTATCACTTGATATTTCATGAACAGATACTCATAGGCTCAGCATAGTCTCGTAACCGGGCCAAGCTACTTCATAAAGGACCCGAATAGCTCTTAATGGCCGCCGGCTTCATCTACAGGCATACTTTCAGAATCAGCGTGGTCGGGTCACGAGGCTACGAATAGCATTTGTTTGTTTACCATCAATTCAATCTCCTGAGTTGTCCTGATACATGTTCCCATCTCCTGCGTGGCGTGGCGTGCATGTGCACAATTTCAGAGCTATCCCAGCCATCGGTCCTCTTTTCTCATGCGTCGAAAGAAGTCTGATGGATCTTCCGTGGGTACTATCGTCGACAGCAGCTTTGTTTCACTTCGCCTCTTTTAGAATTGAAAGTCAAACGCAAAGAGAAAGCAAATAAATTTCTAGGTGTTGGTACTTTTGACTGTCCCCACTTAATTTGATTCACATGTCTAATAGGGTCTTTGCAACAAACTAACTGGGATCTCCCCCGGATCTACCTGGACTACGCTAAACAACGGTCCTGCGTGGTGGACATCGGCAACTTCCCATCAATAGAATTGATGGAGACCTCAATTTCTCTAATTTGAATCTACGAATCCTATTTCGAATGATCGGGGGCAGAAGCCCAGCCCAAGATTCATAAATAGGACAGAGGCTACAAAGTTGCAAAACTTTGTCCTGGCATTTTCCTTCACGACATGGCGAGCCCCATACCAGTCCCGTTTATCCCCTCTGCTGTCACTCAAGCTGTAGGCATCTTCCTCTACAGCGGGATAGTCAACATCTTGTACGGTAATCTTCCGCATTCAGGCTCTCAATCGCTTGTCTAATTCACGATGAAGTGTGTACGGGATTGTATGCTCGGCTAGCTACTGTTTTCTGAGGAAGAAGGAGGCCCCGCGCAGAGTGAAGTACATGGTGAGTACGTCCAAGTGACAACGTCTTGGAGTCTAATAACTTTTGCCTTGCAGATCGGGACAATGCTGTGAGTATACATATACATTCGCAAGCATTGAGACTGCGACTCAACGTACTACCATAGTCTCATGAATACTGTTCATGTTGCTATCGATGTCGTTGCGGTAGATCACTATATAAGGCGCAGCTTTGGAGACGTGTTAGCCTTCTTGACGACCGAATGGTAAGCTTTACGCGCTTTTCTTCCGCGAGAAACGCACTGAGCTTTTCGGCTTAGGGCACTATCTGTAAGACAAGACATTATCACTTCTCTCTAGATCTAAACTAAACCCTGCACAGACTGTATCAATCCTAACAGTGCGTTTACCAGCTGATTCCGTGCCACACATAACTCAAAGTAGATGGTGAACTGGTTCTATGCAATCTTCTCGTCAGATTGTGAGAATTTAAGTTTAAGCTTATTTATACAACGATGTTGAGTATTTTTCGATATAGATTCCTCACAGGCGTAGTCAGCAGAAGTATGCACTCAACTCCCTTAATGGTTCTTCTTGTTTATCAATTTCTTGTCCACAGTGTGCGGCCAGCGCTGGATCTTCAAAGTAACATGTGTACGTCTTACTTCGTTGTCATTTCGCCCTCCCTACTCATGTGGTTATTCCGCAGATGGTGCTCACGTTGTCGAGTTTCGGTGAGCTATGCAATACACCACCATCCCTTAAAAACGTACTAAACGACTGACGATGGTCGATAGGATTTGGCATTGGTGAGTTGTTTTTTTCTGAGTGGGGGTATTCTCTTTGTTCAACCCGTCTTTCCCCACCAGCTGTATCTGTCGTCAGGCTAGTGCCACGAGCTTGCTTATCTTGACAGAATGACCGTATTTACCAATTTATGTTCGAACAGCTTTGAGAACAACAACGCCCAAGCTCTTCACGAAGTTGCAGTAAGTCAGAGATTAGCTCTGGATCCGATAAAAGGGTTTAATCATGGTATAGTGGCTCGTATATACAGTATTCAGCGTCAGCATCGTGGCCGACATAAGCATAGCTGGATCGCTCGCGATCTTGTTAATGGAAAGCCGCACTGGAGTGCCGAGGACCGATTCGATATTGAAGACCCTCACATTGTATTTCGTCAACACCGGAGCTATCATCGTGTGTAGCGATATGGCTTGCATCATTTGTGTAAGCTGCTTCATTGTCATATACTGTGGCCTTATGTTCATCCAAAGGATTAGTTTGCAGCCATGCCGAGCAACTATGTTTTCCTCGGGATCTTCATTGTCTCCCCCAAACGTATGACATCGTTCATCTATATGCTATGGCTGCGATACTCACGAGCGGCTAATCTTAGTGTACTTTTGGTCTCTGCTCGCTTCCCTTGACAACCAGGACACCTTCCGGGCTCGAAAGTCAACTCCAACTTTCAACTATCCACTATCTGACCTAGAACGTCGTCCAGGGCAGTCTACATCAAATTCTGACAAGGTACGAGATCACCTTAAGTTACATGCCAATGGCGATCTGTCTAACAAAGGTACTAAATCTAGCAGCGCAGCTTCCCTGTCATGATATCTGTTGAAACAACTTCGGATAGGGGATACGACCTTCAAAAGAGAGATGATCAAAAGGCACTCTCTGTGGCATATTAAGCCTTTCTCGGCGCACACCGAACAGCGCTTTTATCTTTTGTTCGTGATCTTCCCGTCATTGCTACATTTGCTCTGTTGTATCATTTATAATAGTTTCTCCTCTTTATCCAAGTCCCTCCATTTTATGCAGTGCTGCGCTTTAACGAAGTCGTGTCTTCATAATTTTCTTACTCATTTATGTACTCATGTATTCACTGTAGGTTCGACTTTTCCCCTTCCTGGCATAGTACAGCATATCTATCTCATTCGGAGAGTGCTGTGCTTAAGGCTGATGGAATTATTATTATAAAATGTGTGTGATACAAAGTCATCGATTGGTCGTAGAAAGTGCCGTATTTCTTGGTGATGAGTCGCAATGAGACATACTAAGAGTAGGGAAGGGTTCGAAGACGGCAATAGGTACTCCGAGTCGCTTCCCAGTCCCTTCAGAAACTTGGTCGTTCTCAAGAATGAGGATACACGAAACACTGCAGGGCAATATTCATGTAGCCGGTAAACACGCAGTTAAAAATGTCGTCAACAGGAGAGTCACTTATGGAGTTCAATGCGCCACCCGACCGAACTTAGTATGTCAAATTGTCAAGCTGTATTTGCATTCGCTATCCGAACCTGTAGCGAAGATTTTGTTTGTCATTTGTTCAACAAATCAATTTCGAGGCCGGAATAAGTCAAATGACTTTAACAGTCCAGTCAAGGTACAAAACTCCACTTGAAGCTTTATATATGTGCGACTCAGAGCGCAGTATAACGTTCACTCGCAAGTGATCTCTCACGAATGTCTCTCCTTCTAGATCCGCGAAAACCTTCATCCAGAGTAATGTGAAACTTTCGGGAGAGTGGGCCCAAGGAACCCTTCTCGCTGAGCGTCAGTGCCGTGATATCCATTGTTCTCTTTTTGTCCAGACTCACTTGGAAAATGGAGTGGTGATCTCGCCGGGAATAGCACTTCCGATGTGCGCTCCAAATATAATCGAGCCAGGTCGGCGATCCAAGAGCACAGCGAGTCTCTTCGCGACCCCTATCTGTGCCTGCTCGTCGAAAAGATGGAAGAAAAGGCCACTATGCAAGTGCGTTACGCGACTCCGAAAGTTCTCCAGAGGTGAAATATCGTTATCTTCAAGCAACTTCTGCTTGATTGATAAAGCGAGGGAGAATATATCCGCGGGGAAGAAGTTGATTTCACATGAATCCTTATCGAGGTATAGCTTATGTCCGAGCTCGATAAATCGATCGAGTAAGTCGCAGGCGTAGATATTCCTTGCAGGATATCCGTCAAAAGCTAGTTTTCTCACATCGGTACCCACTGTATACGAGAGGAGCTTGCTATGAGAATGATTGGAAAAGCAGACGAAGGGATACTCACTGTTGCACCCCACATCAAGAAACAGCGTATCACCTTTGTCGCGCCCGACACGTATAACTCCTTGATAGACTGACCGCGAAGCCATGTAGAACTTTATGAAAGTGAACAGGTGTATACATGGATAAGGATATTCCTGGCTAAGCAAGAAGTTAGCTTAGGGACACCGAGGGAGCTTTAGAGGGGAGAACCTACAATGCTCTCGATAATGGTAATGGACACGACAGAAAGTTAAAACAAGCGAAAGCGAAAGGAGCACAGGAGGAACATCTTACTCTCTCTGTATATCAAGAACATGAGCCCTTATTTTCTCAGCATCTGATCCAAGAGTAGCACGGAGGAGGGCGAGTTCGTCAGCGGATGGATTGTAAAGCAACTCGTTAAGTGTAGTTGTTGAGACCACTATCGACTGCCTTGAAGTCGGTGTAGAAGCCTGATTTGTCGTTTTCGAGAGTTCACCTAGCATAGCGGGCTACTCCTTGACAAGTGTAAGGCGCATGTTTAGCATTTTTATACCCGTGGAGGAATGGGAAGGACCTTCACATCGTTGAGACAGCTGACCAAACACATTGGGCGACGGAGCGGCGGCATGGAAGCTGTGACGACTATAGACCGCACTACGAGCTTGTATCGCTACTAATAGTAGCTTGAGAACAGTGCCCGGTACAAGATACAATCGGCGTATTTCTTGCATTTTTCCAGAAGTCCAGGAGGGTAATGCCAGTGATTGCACTCTGTCAAAATTTGCAAGACTTTCAAGACTTTGTCCTAGCTACAGATGATTTACAATCATTCGAGTCGGTATTTGAAGACAAGGTATAAGGCGAAAGTCATGGTTTAAGTTTGAGGGAGGCTTGGCTCAGCGAATTTCTGTATCGTGCGCCGACTCGGAGCGTGGGGTAATATTTCTAATTTACGTGATTGTTCCGCTCACTGGCATTTCGAGTTCCATCGAGGAGTGTACAGTACTTATGTACAATTGATCGCGTCTCCTCATTATGCAAAACTCATCGATATCGACCTTTCACTGGTAACTCCCACCGCTAAAGCTATATACACTCGTTCATGGAGCAACGAATAGCACGGCCTCAAGATACCCTTAACTCGACTCTGCGCAGAGGTAATTTCTGCCAGTGGTTGTGCAGCTGCCTAAGGACTCAGAATTCGGAGGGCATGCGGAAATGCATGCACAAGTTCCTACGAGGCTGGTGCCGACCGATGCTTTCTCCGACATTCTTTGCGCGAACTTGGATGCAACGCGAATTTTCGTGCGCACTTCGGA
Source organism: Trichaptum abietinum (assembly GCA_910574555.1). Lineage (NCBI taxonomy): Eukaryota > Fungi > Basidiomycota > Agaricomycetes > Hymenochaetales > Trichaptaceae > Trichaptum > Trichaptum abietinum. The sequence goes on along the minus strand of CAJTBE010000005.1, from coordinate 1,748,802 downwards.
GTCACTGGCGTTGACGAGCTGGACTGTACTTTCAGGGCCACGACGTCCACGCTGTAACACACCCTTTTTCTTATCAGGTTGACGCCTGCTCTCAACGAACCGTTCTGCGTAATTCTTTGGTCTCGACATTGCAAGACCAGTCATGGTAGGGTGTAGTCCCTCTCCCAGCCTAAAAGCGCATCTTTTTGAATAACGACAATGGTGAACGGCGTTCCAGTTAGTCCGACAAGTATGTACTCTAAGTGCATCTCTTTCTTCACTTCGTTGACGAACAAACATCAATTTTTCAGAAAACGCTATCGGCCTGTTACCCTGAGTTGACACTTGGTTAACTCAAACTAATGTCGCCTTTGAACGCGCGACTTGCGTAAGGCATCAAAGTGGCTTTTTTGCTCAGGAATATTCTCAGATCACACAGGCACACGAGGTATTTGCGGTTTGGTTATCTATTCCCTATCCCCGCAAAAAAAAAAAAAAAAAAAAAAAAAAATCCTTTCCCATTGAAGGGAGGACGGGTACAAAAAAACGCGCCAGCCTTGGAGGGATAACCGGCAGCCAAGTTTCGACCCGTTAGGTCGTGCTGGACGCGAAAACAATACCGAAGCGAGGATCGGACTCGCCCGACGACCGTCCAGGATTCCAATTCCTCTACCAATCCTACTGCCCATTCCTTCGTGGCGATGTCGAAATCGATGCTCCGAGTGGTGGTTCTACTTTCAAGCGCTTTGCCTCAGTGGTGGAACTACTCGAGAGTGAACCTAGCTGGAAGCCGACGTGCTGGTTGCTGGTGTCGGTGACCCATAGTGAAGAGCGTGTGCTGCTTGAGGTCCGAGCATTGGATACTGTGGCACGACTAAGAGGCCATGCTAGTGAAGGCGCGACGGAGCGGCGGTGGAAGCCGTCTACAGTAGAAGGTTGGTTATGGGTGGTGGAAGTCGATGGTGATGGCAGTAGAAGGCCAAGAGACGATGGAGCTTCGTGGCTCTGCTTTCCGCTCTTATATACCCTTGGACTTTGCGTCGAACAAACAAACGCATCCGGCTTGTTGTTTTGTTCTGGACGAGGCTTGGGCCTTGGCCACCTCGGTATAATGCTGCAACCCAATCTGGTCGAAGGAAGGCGGGTGGCTGGCCAATCACCGACGCTCGTCAGCCTCGCTAGGCTGATTGCTTGCAGGGCTCCATTGATGACTTCATCGGAAAGCAAATATAGAGAACATCCTCTATCATCTGGGAGGTGCTCGAGTCGATGTGCAAGATGCTGCCATAATTCGGAGAGTTCTGGATAGTGCTGAGTTCTAAAATATCAAGCTCAGTTCGTGTAAGAAAGAACTCGTATTGTAGAGTATGTACCTAAAATATCAAGCTACTCTACAATCAATAAGAGAATAATATGTGAACAATAATGGTACTCACCTCAGTTCGTGTAAGAAAGAACTGAGGTGGCAGACATGTTTCGAGATGAATAAAAGGGAGAGAAACAGTCTGATACAAAACGATTACATAAACATGAGCTGAAATAGGAAACTGCATAATACACCTCAACACTCCCCCTCAGCGAGTGTTCGAAGAGTTTTAAAAGGAATAATAAATGTGAAATGTAATGACCGTAATGTATAGGAAATGTGGGGGGAAAGTGAATTTAAATGAGACCAAGAAAAGAGACACATTTAGAATGGAGGGAGGGAGGGAGAGGCTTCGTAAAAATGTCGGCCGGGTTTGAAGTGCCAGGTATATGCGTTAGGGATACGCGGTTCGAGTGGCATTCGTCGCGAAGATGATGAGCAGCAATATCGATATGTTTAGTTTTATTTTGATAAACTGGGTTACTGCTCATTTTAATCGCGGCTTGATTGTCACCAAATAATTGCAGAGGATGTTCGTAAGGTCGATTAATTTCTGCAAAAAATTGATGGAACCATATTGCTTCACGTGTGGCAAGAGACGCGGCCAAATATTCGGCTTCAGCAGTTGAGAGAGCTACAACAGTTTGATGTTTTACTTTCCAAGTGATAGCGGCTCCGGCAAAGATGAAGACAAATCCCGAGATCGACTTGCGATCTTGAGGGTCTCTGGCCCAATCAGAATCACAGAAGCCCACGGGTCGTGTAGAGGAGGAGCCAGTCTTGGAATAAGTGAGAGCAAGGGACTTAGAACCAAGAAGGTAACGTATGATACGCTTGACTGCAGACCAGTGAGAGAATTTTGGTGCTTTGAGGAACCGAGTGAGACTTATGACCGCGAAAGCAATGTCAGGTCGAGCGTTCATAGCAAGCCAAAGAAGTTCGCCGACAGCTTGAGCATAAGGGAAGGGAGGATCGTCGAAGGGTTTGGAATCATCATCCTGGAAGGTCGCTAGAGCGTTCTCAGCCATTGGAGTTTGAATAGGGTTAGAATCTTGCAGGCCATACTTTAGAGCAATATTCTCGATCTTAGAAGCCACCGAGATTCTAATTGTGCTCGTAAGAGGGTCGAAAGAGAGATCCCAGCCCAAAACCCGAGCGGTAGTTGACAGATCCTTCTTGGAGAAGTCATAGTGTTTCCCAATGTCCGATTGGAACCGTTGTACTTGGGAGATTGACGCGCTAGATGGAGTGAAGCAAATGGCATTGCAATCATCAACATGTGTGTGAATCAGGCATTCACCCAGAGCGTCCGCTTGTCTGTATGCAGATGGCGCAGATACGAGTGGCTTGTAGCCGGCTTGGCCAAGTGTCGACGAGAACTCGTCTTGCCAGGCTCGAGCACCTTGTCTAAGACCGTAAAGCGCCTTCTTGAGCTCGCAGACTGCATCTGGAGTCGAGGGAGAGAACCCTGTCGGGTACTCGACATAGATGGGCTTGCTGAGGTCTAGAGGACTATGTAAGTACGCTGATTTAATATCAATGGTACATAGCTGAGCTCCTTCGGCTGCGCATATAGCGAAGAAAGTGCGTGCAATGTTGAAATCACCAGTGTTCGCGTGGAGTTCACCGAACTCATCAGGTAATTGAGAGTCTCCTCGAGCAACCCATCGAGCGCGGAACACAAGTGAGTCGCCGTCTTGTTTTATGTTGAATACCCATTTGCCCTTAATGACATGAGTGTCAATCGGTCGAGGAACCTCGTTCCATACGTCATGCTTCTTCAGCATGCCAAGTTCATAGAGACCGGCCTCTTGCCACTTATCGGCGTCTGGTCCTTTGAGTGCCTCGGTCATTGTGAGTGGCACGATGTGCCCAGACACTATACGCCGAGCATTGGCAACGCTCCCCCTGATGGGGTTGTCCATATACTCGTAGGCCGTTTCTTGCCGGATACTCTCGCGTCGATCGGAAGAGGTGTGATCTGCTCGTCGAGGGCGGCGCTGGGCAAGCGATTCGTTTGAAACAGGGACGAGACCTGCGGGTGGCGGAACTTCGGTAGGCTGTTCGATAGTCGGTGGGAGTGATTGAGAGCTGCGTAGTTCATTGAATATGACATCCTTGGATTTGATAATCTCGCGCGAGGGCATAATGATCTTGTATGCTGCATCATTATAAATGCCGACAAAAATCCCTTTTCGTGACTTGGGATCAAGCTTCTTACGAAAATCCGGTGGCACTCGAACGTATGCTGGGCACCCGAATACACGCAGGTGAGATACGTCCGGTTTGTGACCGTATATCATTTGGTGAGGGGTGGACCCAGGTGTGGACGAAGCGTTTGGCATTAGATTGTTGATGTCGACGAAGTAGGTGGCAGCGTGAGCCCAATAAACAGGAGGAAGTTGCGCGTCTTGAAGCATGGACCGTACTCCATCAGCTATCGAACGATTCATGCGTTCTGCCAGACCGTTCATTTCATGTCGGTGTGGAGCAATAAGCCTATGCTCAATGCCACGCGACTTCAGATATTCAGTCAAGGCCAAATTGGTGTATTCACCCCCATTGTCAGAGTGAAGCGCCTTGATTCGACTAGAATGTTGAGTTTCAATCATTGTGTCGAACATCGAAAAAATGTCTAGAACAGCAGCACCAGTCTTTTCCTTGATGGGAAAGAGCCAAGTGTAACGAGTGTGTTCATCGACAAGAGTCAGAGCATATTTGGCGTGACTGAACGACTCAGTGATGAAATATTGAATATCCGAGTGAATGATGTCGAAGGCAGCATTAGCAAATGAGTTGCTTGATGGAGAGGGTGTCGCATGTTGTTTACCCATAATGCATGGTTCGCATAGTCCGACAGGCTTGTGACCTTTCAACCGAATCCCAGTAGCAGCTTCATTATCAACCAACGACTTAATACGACGCTCAGAGATATGAGCTAGACGTCTATGCCACAGCGTGAGATCTTGAGTGATGTCGGTTATTGATGAGCTGATTAGACTCGAATGATCGTGATCGTATACGAATAACGTTGCCTTGTAAAGCGAGCCGTCCTTTTGCGCGGAAGCGAACGTATGATCGCCTGCTGTAAACATGCAGTGATCGGTGGAGAAATTAAGCTTTATCCCCGCGTCAACAAGCTTACTGACAGATAGCAGATTGACGTCCAGATCAGGGACGAGCAATACGTTGATCAGGGTGACGGACGTATTCGCCCCTTGGTATTCAAATTTAGCACGGATCGATCCGTGTCCAATTGCCAAGATAGGCTCGCCGACCTTTGCCGTGGCTATATGCTGCGGAGCTTGAAACTGCATATAGTCGTGCAAGATCGATGCATCGTACACCATATGGGAGCTTGCCCCAGAATCCACAATGAAGATATCCTCCGAAGGAGAATATGAGGCGGTCGAAACGAAGGCATAGTGAGTAGAGCCTTTGAATGCTTCGGATATTGATGCGCTCGTATGAATCTGGGATGCGACGCTGGCTGTATGCGCAGTCGTATTGGTGATCGAGGCTGACGGTTGAGCTTGAACTTGTGCTTGTGCCCGTTGTAGCTTGTCAAAAATCTCTTGACGTGGTTTCCAAGTGGCTGGTGGCGTCCCTCCTCCTCCTGGATAATAACAGCGATCTTTCGTATGACCTTGGACGTTGCAGTTTTCGCAACGAAAGCGGGAACGAGAGCTGGAACGGGAGTTTGAGGAGCTTGTGGCTTGCGACTTAAGTGCCGTCTCTTTTACTTCAGCAATAGTCTTGATACCGCGTTCATCATCTAAACGTACTTCCTCGAGAATCAGAGTGGTGATAATCTGTTCAGGATCTTGAACGTTGACAAATTGAGCTTTATAGGGCGACCATTCGTGAGCTAGAGACATGACAAGAATCATGCGCCACTCCATAGGACTTAGTGTGCCTCCTGAGTTGAGAAATGCGGAGCGCAGTTTGCGCATTTCTGCTATATGCGCACTCATGCGCTCAGTAGGTCCAATGCGTTTATCACGCAATTGTTTGCATGTGATAGCATATCGCATGTCTTGTTGCTGGGAGAACCGGGACTTTAGTTCTGCTAAGATGGAAGCTGAGCTCGTTTTATCGAGTTGGCCGAACAAAGAGATCGGAATATTGCGAGCGAACTGAGCACAAGCCAGAAGGTCTTTATTTATCCATTTAGCTCTAGCAGTTGGGTCCTCCGGAATAGGTTCAGCACCAGAAGCAACGCCAAAGACATGTTGAAACTCCATGAAAACTTGGAGAGTCGACAACCAGTTAATAAAATTAGAGCCATCCTCTTCGAGCATCTGGAGTTCGACCGGGCTTTGCACTTTCTCCCGTGGCTCGTGAGGTTCCTGGAAGAGTGCCATAGGTCTAAAAGGATTCCTAGGCGAGCTTGCAAACGGGGACAAGTGGTTGGCAGGAGTGGCTGGTCGAGGAGGGGTGGCAAATCCGGTGGCACGCAGATCAGAGAGTGCTGTCAAAGGAGACGCTCCAAATAAATCACCGTGCGTGTCTGCGGTGTGAAATGGGTCTCCAATCGGACGTGGCACCGACTGGTTTTGATGAGGGGTTTGCGACATGGATTCTTAATTACGGTTTAATTTCTAGAGTGGCAGGGAGCTATGCGACGACAAGGCTCATAACCTGCTGAGTTCTAAAATATCAAGCTCAGTTCGTGTAAGAAAGAACTCGTATTGTAGAGTATGTACCTAAAATATCAAGCTACTCTACAATCAATAAGAGAATAATATGTGAACAATAATGGTACTCACCTCAGTTCGTGTAAGAAAGAACTGAGGTGGCAGACATGTTTCGAGACGAATAAAAGGGAGAGAAACAGTCTGATACAAAACGATTACATAAACATGAGCTGAAACATCAGGGAAACTACTTTTTGCTTACGGCGACTGACGCGTCCTGACGCTGCCTTAAATGGACTGAAGCGTTGCCATGCCTGTCTGAAATCTGCTGATGTGTTGCTATGCCTGTCTGAAATCAACTGATGGCCTGAACACACTGAAATAAGCAGATTTTCAGGACACACTCAGTATGTCAGTACATCAGGAGGTCAGTCAAGCATAAGTAAAGACTAAGTACAAGCATGTACAATTCAAATGTCATAGTAAGTACAAATCAGTACACCAGTAATTCAGTACGCCAGTATTGTAGGTCGTGCGCTGCTTTCCTCTCGCCATCGCTGATAAGGATGTTCATGCTTTTCGTTGTTGGCTGAGCGACTCAAGCACATTCGCCTTGTGCGCTTCGAGAATTGTCCGACTTCCGCCCAAGTGGCATCTTCTTCCTGGCGCCTGAAACAATTGTCAAACATAAATTCCAGAGTTCTTACTACGGGTTTTCGGAGGACTCGGACATACTATTTCAATCTGTTCCGAAAGCAATTTCTCTCTTGCCCGATTGCGCGCGCTCTGCTCATTTTCCCTCAAGGTCCATGTACTTGAATTACCCTCCACCTTGAATGGTCCGCCGTAGCCGCTCGTGTCAATTCTCGTCACCGCAACCTGTCGATCTAGCTCTGCTTCTACATCCTTGAGAAGCAGATTGCCTCCGGTGGGAAGTGGGGGTAGATCTCGGTCTGGCAGTCGTTTGTTCGATAGGGAATTCTGGTCTGACGCGTGCAGAACGATCGGTATATATCGCAAGTGTTCATACTCCTGGTTTGTTCCTTCTGGACCATCCGAAACGTGTTTGAGTAAGGCTTTATACTGTAGCTCAAATGTACTTTAACAGGATGACTTACGGCCATCAGCGAATCAACAAGTATCGCGCCGATATGTGGGCAACACTCCTTATCTGCAACTTCGCTCACGTCGCTCACGTCGTAAGGCTTCAGAATAAGCTCTGTGATACGCATCACTACACCTGTTCGGTCGTCCAGCGTATTGGCAAGCCGGATTTTCTGCTTTGCGAATGACTGCATCATCGAAAGTACGTTCTCGGTGGACGACTGGCTGATTTAGGAGGTGGTCGTGAACTTCCCTTGCCCAGCTCGCTCTCAACTCACATCGTGTTATTCATCAGCGACACAAGACACTTCGATACTGATTGATCAAGGACAGTACACCACCGTAGTCCTAGATTTAGGTCAGTAAGACCACTACAGGCCGGAACAAATGACTATTCGAAAAGAGCTCACTCGAGTGGTTGATCCATCCCCTCGCACGAACGTACCACAGATCAAGTTTACTGTACCTTTGTAATACCGATACCGTATCCGTGAGACAGAACTCTAACTTCACCATCGAGTCCTTGATGCCAACCAGACGGCACGACAGCGCAACGTGTCCCTTCCGCACGACCTTGCTCGAGGTGAACTTGATAGCGTTGCCGACAAAGTTCGTAATAACCTGGCGCAGACGCAGCGAGTCACCGATGAGCTGATCAGGAATGTCTGGGTAAACGTCATATGTGAGGTCAAGGTTGTTTTGCGATGGTCGTACAACGAGAGTCTTGAGGTTACCGAAAACCGTGTGTCTCAGTGAATACCAAACTTGCTCTCGTCATCCTGCCTGCTTCGAATGTAGTAATTAATCGAAATATTAGCAACTGAATTTGGAAGCATCGGCGGCGGATTTGCTTACTCTTCGAGATATCCAAAATATCGTCATTAATCAATAGCAGACTCCGAGCCAAACTATGCACCAGCAGAAGACTCTCGCGCTGACTCTTATTCAAATCGCTATCCAGCGTAAACTCATTCATACCAATGATACCGTTCATAGGGGTCGAATCTCATGAGACGTGTTCACCAAGAACTCCAACTTGGAGCGATTGGCAAGTTCGGCAGCTTCACGAGCGGCGGTGTTCTTCTAAATCGACTCGCGCAAGTAGTGCAGAATTTAATTGATTTGATGAGTCTCAAAGGATTCCATCTCGCCTGAGCCTTCGACGGTGATGAAACACGTGAAGTCGCCGTTCAAGGCTGCAGTACTGATCTGCGCGAAACCACGCATTTCGGTCGTCAAGTTTCCGGCCATGGTGTTAACAGCCATTCTATTAGGAGTGCGTTCAGTAAAAACCACACTACACAATTCAGCGGAATGCTAGTGAAATAAACATACGTGTTTTTTTGCTGTGACATGAACATTCTCGATTTCAGCTTGAACACCGAGTTTTTCCGTTCTGACTTCCCGCGCGACTTTGGTCACCCCCGCAGTGAAGAGAGCCAGCTGGTCAACCATGACGTTGATGGCCAAGTCCAGAATATTGCCCTGAACGGACACGCCCACGATCTTCTGCGTCAAGTCGCCACGAGCGACGGTCGTAGTTGCGACAACAATGGTACGCACTTGAAAGTTCAACTGCGTCAAGAAAAAGTGAGACAATTCTCTCCAAGACAAAAGCGCAGCATAGGTTGACCGCCCATTTGCTGTACTAGTAGTCGCAGTCTCGAGCTCCATCGCCCCGCGAAGTTGTCCAGATCAATAATTGTCTAACACATTTAGCTTCGGTTAGATCTGTGTTGATATGATATGTTTGAAGAGCAAAGTATCCGAATAGACGCATGTGGTTTCGCTGATGAATAAACCAGTATAAGCCTAGTAATATAATAGCAAGAAGAGAAGTCCGTACTTATAGTTCCAGAGGCTTCAAAGGTTGCGCTTATTCTCTTCCCTCGCATGCCCTCATAGATGTTCGCCACCGTAGTCCGATGCTTGTGAACTAGATGTAGCGCCTAGGTTCACGCTACCTTCCGGCGACTTGCTAGAGATTGGCCGGGAGATGCTGGCAGCTGTTTCATGGAAGGATGTTCGCCTCGCTTCATCGCGTTTTTCTCTATCGGAGGTGTATCACATTCAACTAGAGGTATGAAGGTGTCTCGCGAGACGGTATGAGGTGGTGTTCCGAGGCCGAGGTCGGGGCCGGGGCCGTCAGCCTGCAATTGACGGACGCGAGATTTACTACGTTGCAATGGCGGTTTCGGCGCAGGAAACTGGTATGTGAAGCGAGGGGCATCCAAGGACACATGCGCAAGGCTGGCGCGGGATCGGTCGCGTAGTTCATCCACCTCCGAGTTCATCTGCCGCACTCCCTCATCAATAGCGTCCTCTGCCACCTCTTCCATCGTCAGCGGACGGCCCTTGCCCTTCCTTTCCTATAAAGCGGTGTCGACTCTAGTTGAAGACGAAGGATTGTTACTAATTCTTGATGAAGATTACAACAGTTGGTGATGCAACATGTATCGGCCTATCCTCAGCGGGTGTCGTTCGAAAGGTAGAAGTTGCTCGCTTCAGCGTGCACGTCAGAGCTCCTTTCACTATAACATGGCCGCCCGCCTTCTCCTCTCCAGGTACTGAAGACAAATGTGAGTGATAAGATGAAACAAGAAGCACGTTCTCAGACATACACTATTGTTTTTTGGTTCATTCGGAAATGTTGAAGTCTAGGCAAATTCAATACAAGCTTGAGGGTAGGATAAAACATAACTTGTTCAGGCCAATAAGTGGTCTTAGGGAATGGGTGGGGGATGGCGGAGAAGTGCTCATAACAAGACTGGAGAACGTACACTGTGTTGTTGAGGAGGTGGTAAAAAGTTCAAGTTCAAGCCTGAGTGCAGTCTGAGTCACGGTTGAACTCTTCAACTTGAAGTTCCAATTTTAGATTTAAAGCTTGTTCACCACTGGAAGCATCATCATGGCAAGCAATCCGAACAGCAGACAGACACCATTGGCGACATCTTCCAAACCACTTTGATACCTCAGACTATGGTGATCATTCGAAGAGAAGCAATTCAATAATAAATTCAAATCATGAATCTCCTGGCAACTTTGAAAGACAAGAGCATGCGCACAACAATTTACTCGATAACTCAAGCACATTTGGTCAAACCTGCTACTGGTGGGCCTCAGCCTACTAGATCAAGCCTTGAGTCGTTCTCGAAGTTCTTGATGTCATCCGGTAAGGGTGAGTGGCTTTGGCTCAGGGCCAAAGCTACAGCAAACGTGCTGTGAACGTCGATAGCAGCATCTAGTATTCCAGTACAGCAGATCATGCAAGTGAGAACTTGAAGATGGTTGATCTTGAGCGACAAAATGATAACTTACACTGTATTTGTGCCACTGATAGCTCGTTAGCTGCCCAGTCACTCATCGTGACCTCACTACTCTTCTTGACGTTCAGCCTCAATACTTCTCCCACTATTTTTTCGAGCTTGACAGTCGGAGTCGGATGCTGGAACCAGAGACGAGGGTTTAAGAGCACTTGGGACCAGGTCGGTTTTTTGAGCCAGACTTCCGGGTAGACAACGCGCGCCCAATCTGTCAGATCGACACAGGAGCGCACAGAGGTGCGAAACTTGCGCTTTATACGCACTGCGTCACCTGCCATTTCTTCTGTTAGGCCACCTCGCAGGAGAAAAGATGAGTTATTCATACCGTTAATTCCAGCTGATACTTTCATGACTGTACCATCCCCAAGGAGTTGCGCCAACGTAGGAGGAAGGTCAGTAAGAGTATGCGTCCTGACCAGATAAACCTGGTTTTGAACTGCGAGTTGGATGAGGTCTACGCGATGATTGGACCCTTTTCCGCCACTTGCCCACTCGATGTCGATCGAGATAAATCTCCTAGCTGGTACCTGTGGCAAAGATGCATATATTGCAGTCATTGCATTGTCCACATCCAAGCCCGTGCGACACTGTATCGGAACTATCTTATGGAGCCTATATTCATCTAATTTGGAGAGAGGTGTGGGTGGTACCCTGAGAAAATCAAGAAACGTTTGCAGTTTCTTGTGTATCTAGCAACAAGTCAGTGTTCAGATCTTGATATGAATGAAACAAGTACCTTCGTTTGAGCCCTTGCTGTCCACCGTTGAACGAGCTGGTAGCGGAGGACGGCGCGGAGGTGCAGGCGTGCGTAATCAAGGGAGAGGAGGATGAGAAGGATAGTACGAAGATTTGAGAACATGATTCACGGTGGAATGGCTTGATGATGATCTTGGGGACGATACCCACTCCCACTTCACACTTATACAAAGTAGTTGAAGTTAGTTTTCTGATTTCCCATTCTTCTGGAAAGAGAGAGGGAGCTATTAGTGCTTTGTACTATGACTCGGATAAACCGCAAGTTGAACTGATAGGAGATAACAAATGATTTCTTCCGGATGACTTGATTATACTAAGGCTTCTTTTCATTTTAAGCACAAACGAACAAGAAAATGAGTCATGTTAACTCCGAAGAAGTCGGGAGGATACAACCCACTGCACAAGAAGCTGCTCCATCAGCTCTAGAAGGATTTCGAAGAAAGCCACGAGTAACTCACCATACAACCAGTCATCCCTGTACACAACCCGAAGCCTGAACTAGAACCGTGCCAAAATGGGAAATGAGCCAACTTGAATGCATCCCAACCCGCTTCGGAAGGAGTAATTTGCATGAAGGCGCGTTTCTCGTCCTCGGGGCTGGGGGAATCGCGCTGTCGGCCGACGATCAACTCATACTGCACATTGAAACCGAGCGTTCTCCGTTTAGGCGGCAATAATGGCGGGGCAGAGGTGTTTGGCAAGGAATGGGGACACGACACGTTGGATGATGTCGAAAATGCAGTTATAATTTTTCCCTTCGCTGCATTTGCAAATTGAGTTGTGTGTCGCTTTGTCGACGTCTGGTGGACTTTGTGCATGCAAGCGGAATATTAGGACGCATCAAACTGCCCGGTGATACATAGCCCCGCATATACGAATCCGACCGCGCAACTTCGCAACCTTTTCTCTCCTCACTGTGGTAGGTGGTGAGAGAGCGTCGCTGTCCAGCATCCTTCCGATGTTTTTGGGCTCTTTACGCCGCTCAGGCCAGGCGAACTTAGGCTTAGATGTCGATTGAGCAGGGATCCCTGAAGTGAGTGTAGACGGTAGGGATAGAGACTCGTCCCGACTGACTGCTCAGTGCGAGTCCTGTGGCCGCTTATTGTTGAGCTTGAGATGGTCGAGGAAAAGAGGAACGATGAAACGAGAAGAAGCTGACGCGGCCATCGTTCCTTCCGGTGACCAGAAAGTCGGAGTCGTACTGAAAAGTTGTCACTGACGAGTCGGGGATGAATGAATGTGAAGAAAATCATACCCATTTGCAGATTCCATACGCGAACGGATGTGTCCAATCCCCCACCCCCCAGAAAATAGACAATATAATTTTCGGCGTAAATCTTATGCAGATGTTCTCGGAGAACGTATAGACATTCCCTGTGCCGATGCTCCAAAGCTGAAGAAGCCTGTGAGTATTATTATTCAAAAACTAAAATAACAACTTACTCGAGAAGTACAGTTGTGGCTTTCGCTCACTGATTACCGCACGCACATCCTCTCCTGTGAGCGCCGAAACAGTAACTTGCCTCTTTGCACATTCCAAACGTCGGTGATGCGTCTCGCGATTCAAAACCTGGGAGGAACGGACCTCGGATGCAAGTGCAGCAACCAGTTTTAACGTCCTGCACTCTGAGCTGGTCATCAACCACCACTGATGATGAGCTCTCTGGCGTAGCCCTATCCCTTTGAGAAGGTTCACTCATGATATATGGTGACGGATGTAATCACTCTACCATCACCAATTGCTGAAGGAATTCGTGTTGTCAACTGTGGAGGTGGACGTGTGCGCATGCGCTCCAGTATGCTCGCCATTGCTTTAGTCGGTAAGGGGATACGCGTCGGGATAAATCTGCGAGAGCAACCTGGGTCAAGACTTGGGGCAACCACCTGCTGTGGGCGCAGTAAATTGCGTAGACGGTAGTGGTTTCGTGTCCTCTGCAAAAGCGGTCGAACTCCTACCCCCTGGGTTTCCATACGAGCCGAGCGTGCCGCACGAGCCGAAACATGTCGACCCACAGGGAGCTTACAAAGTATCGTGCAGACGTGCGTGAGCTGCGCAAGGCGTTGAAACCGATAGAACAATTGAGCGTGCCGAGACAGGCAGAGCGAGTGAGTCGGCAGATGCGTGGCGGAAGAAAAAGGAGAGTATACACAGCAAACTCAACAGTGAAACGAAAGGCCTACTACCTCTTGTAGTAGTAACCTCAGTTCTAGTTGGTGGCATTCACAAGTCGGGGCGTAGAGCAGTAGTAACTTGAAGCCTGTGAGACTCCGAGTCCGAGTCGGAGGCTCAGCTTCAACTTGAAGTTCTTGAATTGATGACGACTCGACTCCGAGAGTCCAACTCCGACTCCGACTCCGACTCAGCCTCAGGCTGAGCCTCACTTGAACTTCAAGTTGAACTTTGAACTTGAATTTGAACTTGAAGTACCGCCGTCACACCGGCCGGACAGCCTGAGTACCACTCACTGCTGGGCCAGCCTTCAAGCTCACTCAGATCCGGTGTCCGGCCTTGAACTCAGGCTCGGACTCGGACTCGGACTCGGACTCGGACTCGGACTCGGACTTGGCACCGTGACTACTAGAAGTATAGTACACTGAACACAACTTATTTGAAATTACTGTGCTACTCCGACTACTGATAGTAGTAGTACTACAGTTTTTTAATGAATTGTACTATGTTGAAAGAGAATTAGCATCAGTGCAGCCTGAGGCTAGGGACTCGGATCATGATTATGATAAACATACTCTTGTTGATGTTTATGACTCGGGGCTTGAACTTCAACTTGAAGTTGAAGTCTAACTTAGGTACGATTTATCGATCACTACCAGAATAGCAGTAACAACCCAAGGTTAGTAACAATTCAACTTCAAGTCGATTTTACTAATCACCTTTGTCGAGAAGCTCATCATCCGCGTCGGAGTCATGATGGTCCTCTCGGAGTCGGAGTCTACGCCTCTCAAGCTCGCCGTTTGGGCGAAATGCGATGAATGTTAAGAACCACACGATATAGAGCATTGCAACTCCAACTTGAAGTTGGATGTGTATCATTATAGTAGTGAAAGCTGTTGTGGATAGTACTAGTAGTAATGGTAGGCTGAAGATTTTCGGCAACTTCAAGTTGAAGCGACATCATGATTCTTTCCTCATTTTATATGTAGTAGCTTTTTGAACCCTTCATTCTGGATCGTTCGAAAGATCACTCACCACTAATACTACTAGTACTACGGAGCGCCCTAACTTGAACTCCGAGATGAAGGACAATATATCCTCTTCAGTAATCCTACCAATAGGAACTTGAACCCGAGTCACATTCAACTTGAAGTTGATCTTGAAGTTGACTTCTTGATTTCATTTTCCAAGGAACCACACCAATGATGATTGTGATGACTTGAAGTCTGTGATACTACTATGTTGGGTTTCCGAAGAAGCCGGAAAGGTAGAACTTGAACTTGAACTTGAATTCACAAAATTATCCGAGTCGGCCTGCCACTCAGGCTACTACTACTACTACTACTACTACTAGTACTAGTAGTAGTAGTGGCAGCCTGAGTGAGAACTTGAAGGTCTTATCATGAATGTCCATCAAAGGATCCGCTCATATGCTTTTACCTCCTCCATTGGTAGTAGTGCGGAAGCCGGAGGGAAGCTTCTCAAGTTCAAGTTCAAGTTGTCTCTGGAATGCGCAGTACTAATAGCTGCGCACTGGCAGTGCTCCTCACTGGCAGGCTCAGGCTGCCACTGGCAGTGGTGGCAGTGACTCGCACTCACCAGTGCCAGTGGCAAATGAAGGGACTCGAACTTGAATGCGCAGTACTACTAATACAACTTGAAGTAATACTAGTACTACTAGTACTACTAGTAATACAAGTGCAGTGCTACTGCGCACTGGCATACTATAGTACTAGTACTAGTAACTTCAAGTTGAAGTATGTATTACTAGTACGCATACAACAACAGGTACAGCCTCAGATGATTCAAGTTCCGAGTCAGTACTACTAGTATGCTGGATTCCGACTGTGGCATTGCACAGAGCCTTACTACTACTATAGTATTACTAGGCCGAGGGCATCTTGAATGCCAGCCTGAGCCTGAGCCTGAGTGCGCAAAGCCTTCAAGTGTGGTGCTAGTAGTAGTGTGCACTCCCAGTACCTAGTAGTAGCACTGACATTGACTCGAACTTGGATCATGCCAGTGCTAGTGACTGCGGCGGTTCGTACATCAATGTCATGCAGTGCTGGCGAAGTCTCAAAGTCTCGACATTGGCATCATGATGGTGATGATGGTGCTGTAGTAACTTCAAGTTGATGCCTGATGTGGGTTCTCGACCTGAATTTCTTTAAAAAGTTATTTTCAAGTTGATGACGCACACACTCATTCTACAGCCCGAGCCTGAGGGAGATATACTATGCAACTTGTAGTAGTAATATGGGCAAACGTTCAATACCATTTCTGTTTCATCAAGTCATACATCAACACTGGCTATACAAGTACACAAAGCGCACGCAAAACACCACCAAAGACAGAGCAGAAGACAACATACTAAGACACATGTATGAGATATTGTATAAGAGCAACGAAACTCATACCATTGCTCTCCTACACCTGACTTCCAGTGGCGACAGATTGAGCAAATTTCTTCTTCAAATTGATAATGTTGAAATTGTAACCAGGAAACCAGCGTCTAATATCATCGAGAATCTGCCAGAAGGCTACCGCATAAGCAAAACCATCGCATTCGTTTTGCCCATCCACTACACGGATTCCAACGTGTGTAATGACACCGAATGCTCGTTTGTGCTCGTCGATAATTAAGCTGCCTGAATCCCCACACATTGCAAATATTTCGCCATCCGACGCTCGTTGCATTGGCTTTAGCCCTTTAGCCCACCCAGCCCATATGGGATTTGCACTGCAAGCATTCTATCCTTGCTGTCCGGACCACGAGTAAAGGCAGGGACGTTGTTGGCTGTACCTAACGTATGGCCAGTCGCCCAGCCAAACTTGTACACCTTGTAGGTGCGTTCAGCAATCGTTTCGTTCATGACCCAAAATCCGTCACCGTCCCGATCAAGATCGTCAAACTTAACTCCTGGCGGGAACGTAGGGTAGAAGATGTCTTCTTTCGGTGCAAAGTGTCCAATGTACATGGGTCCGTTTGTGTGACTCCAGTTCATATGGCCTAGAACTTCGTCTTCCGAACGGCCTCTTCTCAGGTAGTTCGGGCTTGCCCTTGTGAGGTCCACGGCAAGTGGAAATTTCTCCCAGTAAGAATCTGGAAAAACCCGGCGCGGATATGTTTCCTCGTCCAATTCGACCATGCACCAATCCTTAGCGTAGGGATCTGTGCCGAGAAGCACGCTACCCGTTCTCAATGCCGGAGAGGTATTAACAATCCCGATACGATTATCGATCCACTGGCGTCCATTTTCACCAAGGTAAGATTGATTAACCACGTCAATCATCCGCTGAGCCACCGCTTTATCCTTTGCATAGACGGGCAGGGTATACAAGCTACTGTCGTCGCTTGCAGTCTTCTTTAAGCAACTTTCCATCACTCCTAAGTATGACTTCAGGGTATCCTCAGTGAAGAGGTTGATAGGATATTCGACGTCGGTAACGCCAGACCACCTCCTATAGTCAGTGGCGTCCAGCACGTCTGGTGGAGAAGGATAAACATGGCCATGGCGAGAACAGAGGAGGAACACCTTGTGCACGCCATTAACCTTTGCGACCGTATAGAGTGTCCCTGTTGACCATTGGTCATTGTTGTCGCTGTCCTTGGAGCCAACACAGCATCCCGAAACAAAGGAGAAAGGACCATAGATTTGATTCGTCACCGAGCCTACAAACGCTGGGCACGCCTGATTCCAAAACTGGAAATGACGAGTCAGAGAGTCAATTTCCATGGGGACGTCACCCTCAAGGCTGCCACTGGCAGTGGCGGGCACACTGGCAGGCTTCGGCTTGGAGGCGTCCTTGTGGACTGCTGGACCGACTTCGATGGAGAATACATTTTCCGCATCGGCGGGGACATCACCACCAGTATCAGGAGTAGTGACGTTGTCGGTGGGGGTATCAGGAGTAGTGACGTTGTCGGTGGGGGTATCAGGAGTAGTGACGTTGTTGCTGTCGTTCGACGAGAAGATGGCGGGCAAGACCTTGCGCTCCCTCATTTCAACCTCAACGTCTTCAATGGCAAATTGCCGCAAAATATTCTTAGCCTTTGCCGAGATGCGGCACGCCTCGCCAGGTTTAAGCGAACCTTCAGCGATTCCGACAAGAACGACAACGGAAGGCTGTTTGTCATCGAATTCATAGCCAATGCGATTGGCTTCCAGACTGTTCCAACGCACATTCTCCTTGTCAAGTAGGTCAAGAATCTTCGGGCCCAAGATGTTCTGCCAGAGAGGGGCGATGGGATGAGATCCAACTACGTCTACGAATTTCCGCTTGTATTGCGGTTTCCAATCGGGACCGGTGCGCCCGACCAGGCGAGGCTTGCAAGGGAGGCCAAGGTAGTAGTCCCGTTGTTCTTCTGGCGAGACAGTAACCCGTCGTTCGTGAACGATGTGCCGACCTAGATTGTCACGACCGAGGACGTCGGTGCCAGTGCCAGTGCCAGCCTGAGGGGGGACAATGGTGCCAGTGGAGTCGATCCCGCGTCCTTTCCTATGTTTAGTATCAACACTGAGAAGCTGTTGTCGAGGATTCCGGCTGATAGCAGGCTCCATGTTTTGCGAGGATGGGTCCAAATCTGAACCTGGACTCGCGCTGTCCGATAGCGATTGGGTACTACCTACCAGTATAGTGGTGAGCAACAATCAGTATTGCCACTGGCAGTATCAGTGAAGGAGAACACAGGACTCACTGATACGGCTCGCAGAGTGTGAGTTACTATAAAAACTATTTGCGCCTATGCCAGTGCCTGACAGATTTCTGGCAATTGGAGGACTCCTCTCAGTAACTGCCATGTAGTAGTAGTACAGGAAGTTGCGGTCAAGATGATTTAGGCAGTAGTCAAGACGAAATACGCCAAGAGGGTTCTGAGAGGGTGGCCTGAGGGGGCATTTCTATCTCTTATACCTTCAACTCTAGTTTCCAGTCACACGCCACCGCCAGTGAGCCAGAGACCTGGCACTCGGAGTCTCAGGTTGGCACTGCCAACTTGAACGGCGCAGCCTGAGTGGGAGTGACTCCGAATCGGAGTCGGAGCACAGCCGGCTGATAGATGTTCCGACGATAGTACTATACCTATGTATAACTTCAAATCTGTTTCAGCTCCGAGTCAGACTCAGCCTGAGGCTCACTGGCAGGCTGAGGTTGGAGAGCCGCCGCCCCGATGCATCATGGTCACTTATAGTAGTAGTACTAGTAGGCTGGCACTAGTAGTACTCCGAAATGATGATGAACCTTAACTCAGCATTTGCCTGCCAATAATCTAAACTTAAGCTCGCCGGGGCCAGACTCTCTCGAAGTCCAACGAAGTTCTGTAGTTTCAACACTGATATTGGGGTGGTTATAATATACCAACCTACTAGAACGAAGTAAAAGCAAGATTTAGTACATATGAAACTCATAGGAAGAGGTAGATGTACTAGTACTACTTGAATACGCACATCTGTTAGTACAGTCTGGCTCAAGGCCCGATATCCCTACGTTTCCCTGCTATGCTAAGTCCAGATGGGCAAATTCAGCGCATCCAAAAATCGATTTCAACTGCTCTTCCCCTGTCCGAGCCCTCGCGCGTGAGATAAACTCCGCAACTTTCAACCGCCCATTATTTGACGGAAGAGGTAAATCTGGTCCCAACAAATCACCGCTGACCTTGTAAACACTCGCGACCACTTCCTGAAACGCGTCCGTATACTTTGCTTTCTCGGTTTCTGAAAGGGGTCTCCCATTGGAACCTTTGGCGTCCGAAGCGAACAGACTTGACAGCCTTGTAGCGGATTCATAAATCTTCTCGACACTCCTCTCTCTCTCATGCGCGATTGCATTCAGTGCTTCACCCATGACAGATTTCCCGGTTACGACGTGCTTAAATATTTCATCGTTGGTGACTACCGCGAGCCATCTTTTCACTGTCGTATATCCGTGAATTAGAACACTCTGCGTTTTTTCCGCCTTCTCTAGAGCCCGAGAAAAAAATTTCGTCGTTTGCGGTTCGGTGGGGATCACTTGATTGTCGGAGTTGCGGGTACGTTTCTTTTGAGGCTCATCCTCATCGTTCGGGGAATCCAAAGAGTCAAGCTTGCGACGTTCACCCGCGTGGCTAGAGGAATGGGTATCAGGTCCTTGTTCCACATTTCGTGGGTTTGCCGAAGCAATACTTTGATTCAATCGTGTACGGTGCCTTTCATATGCAACCATACGTCTATGTCGGAAGGATAATACAGTGGGTTCCAAATCGTTCGCCAGGTCGCTGGACGTAAGCAGACCGCTGCCTTCGAAAATAGCAATTGCGTTTTGAAGTTCATCATCAACAGTCTTGCTGTTCTCCCGCCGTGTCGTTACGTCGTCTTTCACCAATTTCAGTAAACTGTCCAAGCCAATTGCCCCTACAGAGGGCCACCGAGTATACCCATCTGGGTAGATATCCACATTGCTGGTAAGATCAATGCGTGCTTGTTGCGCAGCTGTCTGATAATTGTGTGATCCTCCCAATCCCCTTCGTTCCTTCTCGACGGCATCGGGCAGTTTGTCGCGAAAACGCGTGAATCATCTCCTCCAGAAGTTCGATATGGTTCCTATAGGCAACATAGTGGGCTAGGAACAAGGGAATGAAGAAATAGAATATCCCAAGCTTGTAAACGTCGAACTCGAGTCTGTCTCCAGTATAATACAGATGCGTCTGCACCTGTTGCCTTGGCAGAGGTGATGCTTTTCGACTAGGCGTCTTTCCGTCCCCTGGGTATAAAGCTTCTCCCAACGGAGACCTCTTTTGATACAGTTGGGAGTATCCTTCTATACCTCGAGGTGTACCATGATACTTCAGGAAGATCTCCTTCATTTCTTTATTGAAACTTGACCATTCTAGCTTCCGCTGGCCTCGAAATTGATGGCATTTTTCCCTCTCAGTCTTCGAGAAACGGAGAAGGAAAAATGAGCCGTGAACTACGTAGCGTTGAAGGTCCTCCAGGAAAGACCGTAAAGTCACCGCATCCTTCGCCGCTTGATTCTAAAGAAAGGCAGTCAGATGTAGAACATCAATGTTGATGAGTATGACTGTTACGAACCCCAACGACACTTTCACATAATAGATCGACTGTTTCGAAGAGTTCTTCGACGAGCTCTTCCCGTTTATTGAAAGACTGTTTAAGGCTCGTAATTTCTTCAAACTTCGCAAGGTACGCCTTCTTCATTTCCATCATCTCGCTTTTCAGAGCTGCCACCGCTGCACGAAGATCGACGTCTTCCGACTGCACAATTGATGCATCCTGCCCCTCCTCTTGCTCGACTTGCTCTTCCGTCCTAGCACGATCCGATACGCTTTCATAGTGGTTATTCTGTATTGCCTCGACGTGGTCATTTGTTTCAGAAGATAAAGACCTGAGTGTTTCCTTTTGCCAACATATGTTTTTCGTCAGAGTTTCCCTGGCGATAAAGGCTTATCGTTTGCGTTAATCGATAATCATTTCTACTTATCAATTGAAAATAATGCACACCTGAAGGACTCGAATTTGTCTCGTTGATCTCAGCTTTAACCTCCCAGATAGGTTCCTTCCTTGGGCCCTCCGCATTATTTAGATTGAATTCCACTGGGTCGCGCGACAAGTTCCGCGCTCCTGACACCTTACCCCTCGGGCTGTTCAAGGAACTCGTTGACTGATCTCGCACTCTCGCGACGTTGTCGGATCGCTGACTTGAAGGAGCTGAGTGGGATGACGACAAGCCCTTGTAACTTGAGAAAGTTCGTGGCATTTCCTCGTGCGATAGTGGGTGCAGATGACGATTGTCACGCTGATCCAACGACTTCAAGTTGGGGAGGAAGCTTGAGCGCTTGTTGACTGAACCTTGGCTACCACTGCCAGTGTTGCAAACAGTTTGGCCAAGCCCAAGACTACTATCACGTAGTACACTAGTAGTAGTATAGTGACGACTCTGGCATTCCATGTTCAAGTTGTCGATTGAAACCTCGCGCGACCTGCGTCTCAGACTGCGAGTGCTTTCCGAGTCGGCCCGAGTGGATCTACCACGGAAGTGTGTAGTGTCCTGTGTGTGGTATGAGCGACTTGGGTGGTCTGGGTTTTTTTTCTTCAAGTTCTGAATCCAAATCATGCCAGTCTTCCACTGGCACTGGCAAGCGATGGTACCCGTCTACTTGAGAGCTGGCTGGGGAGTCAACACGGTGAGCGCCGGCCTGCCAGTGCCAGTGAGCGTTAATGCCTAAGTCGGCAGCCGACTCAGGTTTGACACGGCGCCGGCGGGTGCCAACAGCCTGAGTGCCAGTACTGGTAGTAGTACTACCGTGACTCAGGCTGTGTCCACAACTCGAACATTGGCAGCCAGTGGGACTCCGAGTTCCAGACATTCCAGGCAACAGAGTTGCAGATTTAGTAGACTGCTGAACGTGAAGCGAGTACTACTAGTAGTAGTAATCACGATAGTAGTAGTTGCCCTGAGTAGTAGTATTAGAAGAAGCGAACAACAACCGTTTGAACTCAAAGTTGAGATTGTGACAACTTGCCAGTCTGAGTGGACAGAATTGGAGGCTTGAGACTGGATAATTCAGCTGCCAGTGGCTAGTAGTAGTACGGTACCCTGCCAGTGAGTACTAATAGTAGGTAGTAGTCGCCAAACATCACTGACATGCCAGTGGCATTCAAGTTCAATTTGAAACTCGGATCATCATCATGATGTCGGCTCCAAGTCCGAGTCCTCCGAGTCGGAGTCACTGGCAGTAGTACTACCGTACTCAGGCTACGTGGCAGCCTGAGGTGGCGTGAGTTATCACTTGAACTTGAAGTTCCACTCCGAGTCCGACTCAGGCTCCGAGTCGCCGGAGTCGGAGTCGTCGGACTTTCAACTTCAAGAACTTGAAGTTGCAGGATCCTCACTTCGTAGGTTTCAATCTACGTTGTAGTATGTGCTAAATGAAGAGTTTATCTTTATCATTGACAGTGTCTTCTTTCATACAATGTTTCGTGCATGTGCATGTCAGCAAATCGGTTAACATAAAATCTATCATAAAAGTCCAGGGATTCCTCAGGTGTCAATGACTTCGGAGGACATTCATCACCCTTCTGAACCCCAAGGAGGTGAGCTAAACGGAAGATGTCCCCTATATCTATCACAGATAACTTCGGAGCCTTGCAGTCACGGTCATAGTGACGTCTGCCACTGGCATTCACTCCAGGACAACATTCGACACGCTGCCAGGTGGTACTAGAAGTCTCTGACTCATAATCCGGCTCGACAATCCACATACTTGTTTTCGGGTCAGGCGAGTCGCCAACACGTTTGAAACACTGTATGAGAGCGCATTCCTGACGTTCCGCTTTGGCTGTGAAGGAGAAAAGAAGTATAACCCTAGCAACTCTCATTCCTGCGAACCCCTGTTTGCGTGAACTAACTCGGACAAGTACTGCATCTCGTCGAGGTTTTCCGCGCCAAGACGGATTGGACCTGATCACCTCCCTCATTGCTTGTTCTATAGGGATCGATTCACCACGGTAGGCAAAGAAAGCGGTGGCTGAATGGAAAATTGAAAAGTCATTGCTCATGTCTAATTCAAACTGCGCATGTCCTGGTTCAGTTCTGCCAGAATAAGCCCTTGAGTTGTAGGTGTGCTTTTCGTACTTGTTAAGTAAGTATACTTTGATGAGCTGTCGGAGCTGTCGGAACTCAGGATAGCCTTTCATCGCTGCAAGAGCGTTGAGCTGTTTAGGGTACACCTTACTGGACTCTGCAAGGATAACATCAAAGAAGTCAGTTGAGCAGCACCAAAAGCACGGGTTACTACTAGTAATAAGTAATACTCACGTTGCTTCGAAGCCATTAATATCAAGCTCAAAGGGTCATTTCTGCCGCCCACGCGGATCTGGCGTTCAGCATGTCGTATGCCATGAACCGCACCACACTGCGGCCCATCCACTAAGCTTTCGGAATTGTCCAGGTCTGCAATTTCATTGAGTTCATGATTGCCCACAATGTCATCGAAGAAGTCCTCTGTATCATCAGCTGCGCCTGTCAATGGTACGCCACGGAGGTGCCTATGCTCTCCCCGAGTACTAGTAGAAATCTTCTCAGCGTCATCCGTGTCCGACTCTGAGATATTCTTGCGCAGAACATCACGCAAAGCTCTCCACGAAGCCTCCGCCAACGAATCGTCCAGCATTCCACGCCTTTCAAAGTCTGCCCTCGATGCAATAAGTTTACTTAGTCGTTGGTTTGCTGTGATCATTTGACCCAAAGGATCATTTCTGTTTGAGCGTCGCCATGTTTCCTTGACCGCATAAATGTGTTTATTCTCTGTGATCGATGAACACAGCCCGCTCGGTGCGGCGAAGAGAGGGATCATTGTAGGATAGTGGACCATGGCATGCTGTCGTGGCAGTGAGAAGTTATCCCGGATGCCCTTGGCTATGAATATTTGCCGAAATTGATGAAAGTGGTCCAGAGAGGCTTTGATCTGATCAAGAGTTGAGGCTGTAATCGTGTACCGACGTACAAGGTAACAAAAGTCCAGAAATGCACTCATTGTGGTGATTATATCATCGTGCACAATGCCCACAATAGCCGGAAGATACACCTAAGCGGTTTGCATCAAATATCAGCAATCCACCGCCTCGAATTAGGTAGAAAGGCCACATACTTTCATCAGTGCCTTAGAATCATTGCCTGTCCATTGCTTGAAGCCTCGGCCTTCGGGGAATCTGCGAAGTCCAGGAAAAGGAGCAGCGACTCTAATCCTGTAGAGGGTTAGCAATGGTATTTACATTATACGACTTGTGAGAGAATAGCACCTTTTATCCACAATATCCAGCTCTGTCGTGGTCAAGGTCTGGCAAATCCACTCGACAAGATGATCCTTGAACACGCCTTTGATGATTTGGTGTAGTAGGTCCGGAGATATGAGATCGCATATATCCGCTCGCGGAAAGTCATTGGTGAAAGGCTACGGGACAACCTGATTGTAAAATATGCATCCAGGGGAGACTTTGAAGCACATACCACGATTTCCTGATGGAATCCATACTCTTTTCGAATTGTTGCTCTACTTATGACGTTGTCATCCACCTGTTCTATCAATCGTTCGTGCAGCTCTTTTGTTCGAGGATTTATAACAAATTCCGGATTATCCAGGTTCTTGTGAGGTGCTGTACATCTATATCATATAGCCACAGTAAGCCATTTTCACGGGCTTGTATGCGTTGCCTGAGGACAGTACTTACTTGCAGCACCATCCAGTGCATATTGCGCATAGACTCACCTGTTCCGGATAATCGGCTATATACGAGCCGAGTCCGAGAACCGACCTACGCAAGTGACCATCAGGGCACCGGAGAATGGTCTGTTCATTGTTTATGGACATGGCGGTCTTCAGTGAACTCAAGATTCTCGATATAGATGAATGAAAAATTTGATGTCTAAAGCGACGGAAGTCATCTGACTTTTCGTACTGCCGCTCAGCTGCAAAAAAAGCGTTAGACACAATCGAATAGCTCCGTTTTTGACACACACTCTTTGGTATTGCTAAAAATGCTACGAGCTGGACTGTATTCAACTTTTGGGACCGCCGGGCCTTGTTTGATACATTTCCTATTGAGAGATATAACGGATAATATTCGTTGTTGCCAGTTCCAACGGAAACTGTTGTCTTGTCGCTCCCCAAGATCACCGGAACGAACATGGACCCATGGACTGCTTCATCTTCGGCTGAGATTTTGTTCTAAGTCAAGGATAATCAGTACGCTTCCTCCAACTTTGAATGCTGCATTATTCATGACTTACAGCCTGTTCCCAAGCGAAATTTCCGGACATGTAATTTCTGAACACTCGTTCTTTGTCATTGATGTCATCAGATTCCTCCTTTGGCTGATATTCACGAAATGGGACATAGTCAAATTCGCCTTCTAAAGCCGTATTATCCACCAAATTTCGGATCACTTCCAAGGGATCCCGAAACCATACATCATATTCTTTCCTCTTCCATGACTCGGTGTTCTCGTCTGTCGCTTTTTGGCCATTGTCGTCCGTGTAGAAGTTACTAAAGGATTTCCAAGGCACGTCACCAACTCTCGTAGCGTCAATGACATTGTACAACTTTTGTGCGTCTCCATCGAGTAGCGTACTAGTAGGATCCAGATCTGAGTCATCGTTGGGTTCAGTTACGTCCAACTCAGAATATCCGCCAGATTTTGCGTTCTTCACAGACTGAATTCGCTGGTAAGCCTTCATGATTCCGAGAAGCTTTGTTATATTACCAGCAGACATTTGCTCATCGCGATAAAGAAAGTCTGCTAGCTCAAAATCTGCTCGGCACGAATAGGGAGACCAGTCATTTGGTGCAGGTTCATTTCGCGGAACAGGTGGTTCTTCGTTTTTTAAGTTGTTTCCTTCCGCATCACACGGGGTGGCTGCTCGATGTTTTTCATCAGAGTGCTATCAAACCGAGGACAATATACTTGGTGCGCACCATTCATATATCTGTGATACACCTTTAGGTTACCATCACTCTCCTCATGATCTCCAATGTCGAAGTCCAAGTCTTCAGAGGATGCACTACGGCCACTGTCACTTCCGGTGCCAGAATGGGACAGAGAATCAGGTCTGTCTAGGTCTTGAAGCAACTCGTCTCGGCCTATACTGAGCATCGAGATATCCTGTGTAAGCATGGAAATATCGTAATCGTAGGAGTCAGAGCCGCTCTCAAAATGACCCTCTGTTGGAAGTTCGGACGACCTCGGTAGAGGTTGAGGAGTTGGAGCTCGTGTGGGTCGAATAGGTGAAGAATCATAGTCGTGACCACAGGCAGTAGATCTTGCCACGGATGACATCGGATGAGCTGAATATTCATGTCTTGCTCTTCCAGATTGACTCTTGAACGTCCTACTACAGCTGGGCAAGGTACATCGAATAGTTGGTGGAAAATGAAAGGGGTCGTGCTTTTTCCGTGTCGCTGGCATCAATGTAGCCTTCAGTAGTATATGTCGATGATTGGGACTCACAGCTGAGTGCCAGTGCCAGTGCCGTAAGGCTGCCAGTGAACCTGAGTGCCACTGCCACTGGCAGTGCGTGAGTCACACACTCAGGCTGGCAGTGGCAGCCTGAGTGAGTGGGCGTAAATTTTCAACTTGTCTAAGATAGACGCCCTCGCCTCCCTGATCTTGAACTTGCACCTTCGATCCATCTTATTATCACCCAAGTCTCAAAACACTGCACAAAATGTCAACTCGAAGACAGACGAGGGCCAAGAACAGTAACCAGCACCCCGGAGCAGTAGTTGACCAACTCAGAACAAGACGAACAAAGGAGGAGATATTGCGGGAGAAGGAAGAAAAAGACAAAAGGAAAGTACAGCAGGCAGCGAGGCGGGATGAGGCATTGAAGGAGAAGGAGGAGAAGGAAAAACAGAAGGAAGAACGGGCAGCTTTCCGCAGAGCTGCGGCCCAGCAAGTCGCGGTCGCGAAAGAGAGGAAAAAACTCGCTGCGGAGCAGAAACGGGCAGCAAAAGAACAAGAGGCAGCTGACAAGGTACGCAAGAAGGTGACCGCAGCAGAAAACCAAGAAGCAGCGATGCTAGAGACCGTAGAGCTTGAAAACAATTTGTCGAAGGCTCTTGAGACACGCACCCAGATGGGCTCAACAGTGCCTAAACTCGCTGGAAAACGTGGACGTAGGAAGCCAAAGGGCGAAGCTAGTAGTAAGTCTTCAACTTCAGATCAGTAATTACATAGCTTTGAACTGGCGTAAGCAGGCTCGAAGAACGGTGTTAAAGACGTGTCGGGTTGTGAAGTTGAATACGACGAAGACTTAGACATTGGTGAGTTATATTGCCTATACATTTTCAGATGTTTTCAAAGCTTGGAGGTTGACTACTTTGACTCACAATATGAAGCGGCAAGTACGGATGCGTCAAACAGAAAGCCTGCAAAAAAGGCTAGGAAAGAAGATCCCAAAGGTGAACTTCCATTTCGCACCCGTGTGCAGACCGCAAAGACGTCGAGATCTGCCGCCACTCCAAGCAACACTTTCTTTCACGCACCTGCCGGACAGAACGAGAGCCTTTCTGGTGAAGAAACGGATATAATAGACTCGCCCGCTACGTCAAAGCGGGACGACAAGACAAAGCGACTTGCCAGGGCGCTTCGCAACACAGATGAATCCACTTTCATTGGTGAAGAGGATGGAGGACTTGAGGTGGCAGGGATAGACTCGAGAGGGATCAATTTGTGAGTTTAAATCTGAAATCTTGCAATGCGTACGGGATCAATTTCTGGTATGCACGATGTAATGGTAAGTGTGAAGCTTGATTTAGACTCAGCTAAAGCTCATAGTATGATCCAACTAGATTACTAATGTTCATGCTGAGGAAGCGGATCATGGAGAACGGGATCAAATTTCCTTCTACCTACAACATTGACACTCTCGTCTTTGTTACCATATTATGAGCTTCGCTGACGCCAAGCTACACTAGACACAGCATCTCATTGCAAGACAATGAAAACTTAAGTCCTTGGGAGGATGAAGGGGAAACAATAACCCTCGCAAGCTATCATGGTGTAAAGAATAGCTCAATCAGCGTGCAACAGACAGCACATTTTGTCGATTCGGACACAAATATTGTGAGTTGACGGAACATTAGAATGGCAGATGCAGTCTGAATACCTTGCTTGTAGGGCGAAAGCGATCCGAGGAGGCTGACAAGGCCGGCTCAAGCTAGTGTGAGTGCGACTTATTACTGTTCGATTCACGTCAGTTACCCCATGACCGTTTGATCATATCCCTTCGTTATTATTTTTCTGCCAACTGTCGTGCAATGAACAGGATGGAGGTAGCAGCAACTTGAACTCAAAGAAAAGGAAGTTGCTGCGCGACACTCTCTCCGGGTCGCAGGTTTCAACGGTAAGCGACGTCATATCATTCCTACCTTTTCCAATCTACTAACCAATCCCTTTCCGTACTTGAGGATAAGAACAACGAAACAAAACCAGGTGGACAGGTGAGTGCCAGACAGTGAAGCACAGTGATCTTCATGCTACATCCTTCCTTCATTGTTTGCTGAATTGATCTTTGGACAGGGTGCAACCAAGAGAACTGCCAACTCGCAGCTCAGCGCACCGGTAAGTCCTATCTTACTCCAATTTCTCTCGTTTCCCCCTGATTTATGGTTGTAAGGTGCAATCACTAGCCTTGGAACCCCGTATACAGGTATGTGTGAGCGTCGATGCACCGTAGGCTCACCTCCGCTGTAGCAACTATTCGTTCCCTTCCTCACATCGGGTCGATCGCTAATTTGTGCCTATGAATAGGACATCATAGTCACAAAAAACAGAAAGAGAAAGTCGCCACCGGACACCGACTCCCAGGTTAATGTGGTAATTCTTCCACCTTCACGTGTTATGGATTCCTTCATGTTTATGTTTACTTTACACCATCTCAATAGGCTAGCAAGAGTGTCAAGGTCAAGAAGTCATTGTTCACTGGCATGGACACACAGGTCAGTGCCACAGTAAGTGCCAATTCTTTGGTAACCGGCATTTTAAGTTCGTTTCTGACCAGGCGGAAAGGACTTGAGTAAGAAGAGGAAACCCTCTGACATTCCTTATCGGCCTGAGGCCGACACGATGGTAATTGCTTCCTTTCGAGCTGCTCACTTGCCATGGATAACAGCTTTCTGACGTATTGCAGTCTGAGATTGGATCCGCTACCTCTCATCGCAAGAGGCAGTCGCTGGTGGCTGATAATGAAGCAAGTGTGGGTCGATTGATACACTCTAAATGTGAGCATTCACTCACTATTCTTATTAGACTGGTGGTCGAAAGATGCCGTTAGCACCTCTAACACAGTCGCTTGCAATGACGAGAGTATCCTGCACTCCCGGACCCGAAGTATTAGTGATTGGGGCTTATCCTGGTCATCGCAAAGTCTCTCGGACTACTAGCTCAGTGTGTCGAATCAAATTCATTACTATGACATATTTTTGCTGATTCACTTATATGCAGACATCAGTGGGGCTGGAGGACAAGGGTCGAAATGAAGGAAAGGAAGGATCTCGCGTGCCAGGCAGAAAAAGGGCGACGAACCAGTGTCTCCCTCCCGGTACTCAGGCCGGTTGGATTCATATTTTTTTACCTTCACTTTTCCGCGCAGTAGGAAAGTCCCTCACGCCATGGCAAAACCCGGACAATGAGCTCATCAGCACACTGTGGGGGAAAGTGTTTGATTCTGTGGAACTAAGTTACGAAACACAGTTCGCCGACATCTGTTCTCTAGTTGAGTCATTCTTAGTTATCTTCAAGTTACCTTTACCAGATTGAGATGCAATCCTTGTATTTCAGGCGGCCCAGAGATGCTCTGATAGCTGGCGCAAGAAACTGTTTGAGAAAGCTGAGCATTCAGTTGCGAGTTTTATCAGCGGCGAACAATCAAAGTCAATGCAAAACGAAGCAATTGTGAAGACGTTGCAGACGCTAGTTGATAAGAAGAAAGCCGAACCGTTTCTATGGGAAAGCTGGTATAGTATGGAAAGGGTAAGTAAAATAGTACTTGTGGCATTTTGTGTCCATGCATTGACCCTGAATGTACAGAAGCAAGGACTGTTCTGCTCTGACCTCGTGGTCTCAGTGTTGTCCGTACACATCGTCTTAGCCATGGGTCGGCATAAAGTACTGGACAAAAACTCCATAGGAAAGCCTATCGGTGCCCTCGCCCTTGCAGGAACAGCGGTATTTTTTTTCAGAACTTATAGTGGCTTTATTCGCTGATCTCCTCATGGATAGGTCAAGGTCGCCATTGATAAACAGGTGGCTCGGTTGCAAAATATCAAAGAAGAGCTTGGCGGCGCTGAGTGGTATTTCACTAGCGCTCTGTGGCAGCCTCATACGGACGACTATGTTAAATTGCTGTCGAATCCCTCTTTCTTCACTGAATCAAACTGGGAAAAGGTTCGATCCCACCTCCTAGCTTACGATGCCAGTAACGATATCGATGCTGGAAAGAACACCGAACTTTTTGGATCGGGTATCACTGGCAGGGACTTTTCCTTATATTTTGATGTTGCAGGTCCGGGTTCGACCTGCGAGAAAGCGTATGACGAAGGCGCTGGTAATTGGGAAGACGGGAGCGATGATAAGGGCGACGAGCGTGAAGAAGAGCTGAGCATAGAAGCGATGTTGAAGGTGATGCAGAGGACGAGGATGCCGATGCTAAAGGAGATGACGACCTGAGTGAGAGCGGGTACGAGGGCGCTGACAAGATTGAGGGTGAGGGTGAGGACGAGGGCGCGGACGAGGACGAGGACGAGGGCTCGGACGAGGACGAGGACAAGGGCTCGGACGAGGACGAGGACAAGGGCGCGGACGAGGACGAGGACAAGGGCGCGGACGAGGACGAGGACAAGGGCTCGGACGAGGACGAGGACAAGGGCGCGGACGAGGACGAGGACAAGGGCGCGGACGAGGACGAGGACAAGGGCGGCGGACGAGGGCGAGGGCGCGGACGAGGACGAGGACGAGGACGAGGGCGCGGACAAGGACGAGGGCGAGGAGAAGGATCCAGGCGGAGATGGCGATAATGAGGAGGACGACGCTTCAAAATGGGATTCGGCCACGGAATGTGTCGACTTCTAAGAGCAAATCGTTCACTGGTGAGCCTCTCGTTTCGTTTCTGTCCGTGCGCTGTAACACTTTGTTCCGGTTCGTGGTCCGAACGAGCGTCCGTACGACAGTACGGGTCCGGACATAAACCCTCGATATCAGTAGTCGGCCGGACGCAACTCCGAACGGGTCGTACCATTCCGGGTGCAGCATTTGCGATAGTGGCCGGTACAACAACGAACCTAGACATTTCTTCGTACGAGCGGTACGGTCCGGCGAGCGTAGGGGCATCGTTTGGCATTTTACATTGATTTATTGGACATTGGTTCGATGTAGACAGACTCTGTACCTACCTATATAGGACTCACTTGAGAGTCGTGAGAAAATCACTTTATTACCACCCACCACATCATAGTCTAAGGCATCGAGAGCAAATCCTAAGGCACTGGCAAGGCATCGAGGCCAGTAGAGCCATAGGATTGTCAGGCAGAACGTATACGTCGAACCGTACGGTTCGGTTCGGAACGACTATACGTTTATCTCACTTGAGGAGTTCACTCTCACTCACTAAGTCCATTAACTCCCTATTTGTTTTATCCTTCGGGAACAGTCTCTCTGAGACCCTCTTACACCATATACAAACCCCACACTAAAACTCTTCTTTCATCTGGAGCCCACCGCGAGGGGGGTTTTTGGTGCGACTTAGAGAATCCTCTCCCACTGAGAAACAATCGTTCTTTCGAACCGACCTTCGTACCACGCGTACGGCGAGAGAACAACGCGCCCGGACGAACAGAAGCATTAGGGGCAAGTGGGACCACAGGAACAGGGGATTAGAGGGGACACAGAGTGGAATTGGGACGAACCGAGAGCCTGAAAACGAGCCGGAGCGATTCCTTGCCTTTGTTTACCTTGAGTCAGCGAAGAGCAGAGGCAGATATCGTTCGGTTCGGACAAGGGACGAGAGTGCGGCCAGGGTAAAGCAGAACACTTTTCGTACGAACCGGACGCCCGAACGATGACGAACCACAAGCTCATGCCTGCACGAACGTCGCCACATGCACCAGGGTTCGACGGTTCGAAACCGAACGAGATTCAGCTGTTTCTGGACGAGAGTTCAACGAGCAGGCAAGGGAAGCAAGGTTGACAGAGGTCGAAAAGATCAAGAGGTGCTTGAACTACATTGACCAGGACACCCGAGACATATGGGAGGCGCTAGAGTCGTTCGCAGGAACCAGCTGGACCGTATTTGAGAAAGAAGTGCAAGGTCTATACATTGTAGAGGCCAGGACACGGTATTCGCTGGTCCGGTTCGAAGCCTTCGTTCGGAAATCACGCGAACGCGAGGATAGTCAACACATTGGCACCATAGACGGTTTCAAAGCGTACCACCGTACCGCGGCCACTTTTGCAGCACACTGAAGTCGAGTGGGAGGCTTTCAGGACAGGAGGCAGCACAAATTTATGCGTCTGTCTTTGATGGGGTTCGGCCAGAGCAACAGAGGCTTCGACACGAGATTTGGACACACTTACGAGTCACACACCCACTGATACATCCGGGTACACCGTACGAAATCGAGCAGACAAGGGACGCGGCCATATTCTTGCTGGAAGGCCCAATCGAGCAGATTCTTCGTACCGTCCCGTTCGACCTGCGTACGAAAGACAATGGAACGGACGAGGTGGGGACAATGAGAAACATGCTGGCAGACTTTTGTACAGCAACAGAGACAATGAGCAGGCAGGTAGCTACCCTTATGCAAGCAGCAGCCGTCCAGATGTTGCCGGTCCGAACCATGGCCGAGCCGCACGAGCACACAACCCATTTGCAGGCCAACCAACCAATACAGGCTCCAGTATCACAGTCGGTCGCAAGTCCAAACCAGACCTGGCATAACATAGGTCCGTACCGTCGTTCGGCATGCACGTACTGCTGGTGTCCGGACCACTGGAAACGAGACTGTGTTGATTTACATATGGATATAAGCTCAGGATTGTGCACCCAAGACAATCGGTACCGTGTGCTAATGCCGAACGGACTCGAACCAAGATGGCAGCGAGGCCTGAGCGTCCGAGACCGTGTACGAGCAGACTATCAGTCGTACGGACAGTCGTACGTCGTGCAACACGCCATACCAAGCAGGGGGACATCTGTGCAGCCGTCCGTACCGACCGTTCATGGCGTACCACAGGCCGCAGTGTTCTTTGGGCAGGTAGCTGCATTGAAGACAAGTTCGAACCACGTATCTGGTACGGACAAATTGCTTTCTTTAGATGTCAAGGACTTGGGACAGGCCCAGAGAGATGAAGACGCGACCCGGACGAGCCGGACGACTACACAAGCGTACGAACGGACGAAGACCATCGAGGTCAGAAAGGCTAGCGAGCCAGGCGAACCGAGCGCGTCGAACGGAGACCCAGGATCGATTAAGAAGGTAGAGGGACGGAAGGGCAGCGGGTATCGAGGGGCGAGTGTGGAGGAGATAGAGGGCAAAAGGGATGGAAAGCGGACGAGCGGACGGACGGGCGAACGGACGAACGAGGAAAGCGAGCGGTTGACGATGGCCTGGCCGTACGGCGCAGGTGACGACACACAGTGGGAGTGTCCAAAGAAGGGGAAAACGCAGCCAGTGCGTTATACAACAGTATGGTCGAGTCGAACCAGAGTGCTGCCTCGTATGAGGATGATCCGGTTGTGTTTCCCCACTATATTTTTGAGCTGGCATTTGCGGACTCCGAACGAGACGGTTCGGAAACGCAGGTATACACGAACAACAGTGTCCAAAAGAAAGCAAAGTCTCGTGTATCGCTGTCAGACGTCGACTGCTTTGTGTACAAGCCGGTCGCGAAGAAGGTTCGACCCGTACCGACTACATTACCGGAAGACATGCGAATCGAACGGATACCGTACCCGAACCCGCTCGAGCACTTGCCAGTACTACCTACAAACCCGCCAGACTTCGAACCAGGTGTCAGACTGACACAGGAGCGACATGATGCACACGAGTGGAATCCGGACGGGTTTCTGACCGAGACAGAGGTTCGATTGGCAAAATGGCTCGTACGGTCGCACGAACTAGCGATTGCCTGGGACGAAACAGAGAAAGGGGCCTTCGATCCAGAGTACTATCCACCAGTATTGATTCCTACTATTGAGCATGTGCCTTGGGTCTTCAGAAACATCCCAATACCGAACGGAATCCATGACAAGGTCATCCAGATCATCAAGGACAAGATATCGTCCGGAATTTACGAACCGTCGAACTCTTCGTACCGAAGTCGGTGGTTCTGTGTGGTCAAGAAGGATGGAAAGTCATTGAGGCTGGTGCACGACTTACAACCGCTGAATGGGGTGTCGATTAAGGACGCGGCCGTACCGCCGTTCGTGGATCAGCTTGGAGAAACGTATGCCGGACGAGCGTGCTACTCCTCGTACGATCTGTACGTGGCCTTCGACCAAAGGAAGCTGGATGTTCGTTCGAGAGACTTAACGACCTTCCAAACGCCTATGGGGACCTTCCGGCTGACGTCTATACCAATGGGTTACACCAATTCAATGCAGATCCTTCACAATGATGTTCGATTCATGCTTAGGGACTTTATACCGGACGTAACCGAACCGTTCGTGGACGATATCATCACGAAAGGGCCAAAAACACGGTACGAACTTGAAGACGGCTCGTACGAGACGATTCCTGAGAACCCGGACATACGTCGGTTCGTGTGGGAGCACCTAAACGCAGACAACAAGGTCCTACAGACACTGAAGGTCCATGGTGTCACAATATCCGGTTCGAAAATGTCAATTGCAAGTCAGTTTGGTATGATAGTCGGACACAAGTGCACGTACGAAGGGCGGATCCCGGACGAGTCAAAAGTGCAGAAAATCGTTAATTGGCCCGTACCGCGCAACGTTTCTGAGGTCCGGAGCTTCTTGGGGACTGCTAGTGTACTCAGGACATTCATTAAAGACTATGCCTTGATATCTCGACCACTTACCTTGCTAACTCGAAAGGGTGTGGAGTTCAGGTTTGATGAAGACTGCCTTTTAGCCATGCAGGAGATGAAGGATGCCATAGTGAACAGTGATGGACTTCGGCCAATTGACTACGAGACCGAACGGCCGGTCATCTTGGGTGTGGACTCGTCATACATTGGCTTTGGCTATGTCCTTTCGCAGGAAGGCAAAGATGGCAAACGATATCCGAACCGGTTCGGTTCGGGAACGTGGAACGTCCGAGAATCTCATTACTCTCAAGCAAAGATCGAGCTTTATGGCCTGTTTCGAGCACTTCGAGCCGTACGAACATACATTATTGGTGTCTTGAAGCTGATTGTCGAAGTAGATGCCTTGTACATTCGAGGCATGATTAACAATCCGGACATACAGCGAACGCAACAATCAATCGATGGATCGCTGGTATTTTACTGTTTCATTTTCTACTCGTACACGTACCGGGCGCACGACACAAGGGACCGGACGGCATGTCAAGACGCGGAAAAGGAGAGGGGGAAGAGGATGGAGAAGGGGACGATCCAGAGGAATGGCTCGACCGGGCGTACGGGTTTTTCGTAGAAGGCTATGTGAAATGGGAGGATAGGACTGAGGTGGTGTTGATTTTAGCAGCGGAGGTACGGGCGGACGAGGTCGGTACGGACGAGGTCGAATTACCGACAGATCCAAGGAGAGAAAGACAGGAGGCTCGGTTGGTACAGGTTAAAAGACTCTTGGAATCGTTACAACGCGAAGAAGGTATGTCTGATAGTGATTTTAAGATGCTAATTCGACATGCAACAGGGTACTTCGTACGAGACGACAAGCTGTGGCGTAAGAACGCGGACGGCGTGCACAGACTCGTACCGAACCGTACGAAGCGGCTCGGCCTAATCACAGCTGCACACGATGAGCTGGGACACAAGGGGGTCTTTGCTGTGAAGGAAACGCTGAGGCGAAGGTTTTGGTGGCCGGGGCTCGAGGAACACGTCAAGTGGTACATCCGGACATGTCATGCTTGTCAAACTAGGCAATTTCGTTTGCAGCACATTCCCCCAGTGGTATCTACGCCGGCCCCTTTATTCCAGAAGGTCTATATCGACACTATGTTGATGCCGGTTGCCGGAGGGTATAAGTACATCATTCAGGCTCGCGATTCACTGACTTCTTGGCCAGAATGGCGCGCTTTGACGTCCGAGTCGGCCCAAACGGTACGGAAATTTATCTACGAAGAGATCTTCTGTCGCTGGGGACCTATCTTTGAGCTGGTGTCGGACAATGGCAAGCCATTCATTGCTGAAGGTGTCGAGGAGATGTACAAGTCGTACGGAGTCCGCCATATTAAGATTTCGGCTTACAACTCGCAAGCGAACGGTGCAGTCGAACGAAGGCATCGTGATGTCCGAGAAGCAATCATGAAAATGGTACAGGGAGACGAGTCCAAGTGGCCCAGTGTTGTTCATGCAGTATTCTGGGCCGAACGGATCACCATACAGAAGTCGACCGGCATGTCACCGTACGAAATGGCGCACGGAGTCGAACCGATCTTGCCATTCGACTTGGAAGAGGCTACCTTTCTTGTTAATCCGCCAACTACTCAACTATCGACAGCCGAACTGCTGGCGGTACGAGCAAGACAACTTTTGAAGCGTCCGGCAGACTTAAAGCGAGCTCACGAACGAATCCTGAAGGCCCGGAACGCTGGGGCATTACAATTTAAGCAGCGGTTCAAAAATACAATTGTGGACAGAGTCTTCGTACCGGGGGACTTGGTACTCGTACGGAATACGCGTGTCGAGAAGGAATTGAATCGTAAGACAAAGCCACGCTATCTCGGACCGTACGTGGTACTTCGCCGAACGACCGGTGGATCGTATATCTTGTCTGAAATGAATGGAGCGGTTGCAAGGGCACGGTTTGGAGCATTCAGAGTCATTCCATACTTTGCCAGGTCGAACATTGCTATGACAGCCGAGGAATTAACACAAATGACAAAGGCTGAACTGGACGATCTCGCCGAACGGACGCCGGACGACGAGCAGACAGATGCAGATGATTCGGACGGACAAGAAGACGGGGGGAAAGAAGGTCAGAGGGGCAGTGAGGACAGTGAGGCGAGCGAAGATGATACCTGGCAATAGACGCGTCCGGACGAAAATCTTCGAACCGTCCGTACCAAACGACCGTCAAATACGTGGCCTGGTGGACATGTATAAGCCATCCGTAGGCATCCTAGGGCACAGACGCTAAGTGCAATGGGATCTAGTTTCTTTTATCAGTTTCATATCTTTAATTTCTTCGATACCAGGCGTGTCAGCTAACGTTCTCCGAACGACCGTACCATACGGCCGAACCGCCGGTATCTTAATTTCTTTTATCATTTCGCTCTATCCATCGCTCCTTTAATTCTAAGCAAAGTCCACATTTCTTTTACTTACTCTCTATAACAGTTACAGTCAACGTTCAAAACAAAAACAAAAACAAAAATAAAAATAAAATAGAAACAAAGGCAAAAGTAGATACATCGACACCATTCTAATGAGTCCGGGGCACCTATTTCCATTCTCTCTGTCTCCTTTTCCTTTTATGCTATCGCAGGTACTTGCTGATGAGTCTGGGGCACCTGTTTTCATTTTACTTTACATGCACTATCTTCATTTCTCCTCTATTTTGTTTCAGTTTACTTTTCTTCTTCTGCCATAGCCCATACGAGCAACCGCACGCGTAGCCGAACGAAGGCCCGTACCAACAAGCACCACAGTCACAAGCTTTGTCTTCTCGCTTGACTACAGAAACTCGAACAACCGGACGCGTATCCGTACGGCCGAACGGCCCAACGTCACAACAACTGCAATTGCAATACCACTCCGAGCACAAAGCACACAAGTCTATCGACCGCTTTCAGTCAATACATTGCAGCACCAGCAGTTTAGCGGTACCGGTCACGAAATTTTCGTACGGACGGTACGGCGTCGTCCGAAAACGCCAGAGTCACCTTTCAACACCGTGCAGTTGACCCGGCACTTTGCAACGTTCACCATCCAACTGTAGTACCATTCGGTCAGTACAGGCGACCCAAGCTCTTCACAGTACCCAGCAAAACCTCCTTGTGTCCATGGTCACTGGCATAGAGGGGGTGATGGAAGTCAGATGCAAAAAGGGAGACGTTCAATCGATTACGGACGTACTCTTGACCGGCCCAACACGTGTGGAACCAAGTACCTATTATCGGACACACTCTCCACGCCTGGTCTCACCAAATTGGCTTTGAGGTGGTTCGTCCGTACGGTCCGGACGACTAGATCCGAGGAAGTCGGATCTGAACCAATTAGTAAAGCAAAGCCTGACACTTCTGGCAGCTGACCTCTCGATTACCAGTACTGAACGGATTCGGGAGGGGCCCGAGTGACCAGGGGGTCACTTTCTAAAGTCAGGGGGAGGTGTAACACTTTGTTCCGGTTCGTGGTCCGAACGAGCGTCCGTACGACAGTACGGGTCCGGACATAAACCCTCGATATCAGTAGTCGGCCGGACGCAACTCCGAACGGGTCGTACCATTCCGGGTGCAGCATTTGCGATAGTGGCCGGTACAACAACGAACCTAGACATTTCTTCGTACGAGCGGTACGGTCCGGCGAGCGTAGGGGCATCGTTTGGCATTTTACATTGATTTATTGGACATTGGTTCGATGTAGACAGACTCTGTACCTACCTATATAGGACTCACTTGAGAGTCGTGAGAAAATCACTTTATTACCACCCACCACATCATAGTCTAAGGCATCGAGAGCAAATCCTAAGGCACTGGCAAGGCATCGAGGCCAGTAGAGCCATAGGATTGTCAGGCAGAACGTATACGTCGAACCGTACGGTTCGGTTCGGAACGACTATACGTTTATCTCACTTGAGGAGTTCACTCTCACTCACTAAGTCCATTAACTCCCTATTTGTTTTTATCCTTCGGGAACAGTCTCTCTGAGACCCTCTTACACCATATACAAACCCCACACTAAAACTCTTCTTTCAGCGCTCAATAACTTATTACCATCGACTCGCAGAGCAACCTTCGTTTCTACTGGCACGCTAAAGAACATGCAGAATTGAAGGCACGGTAGCGAAATGGGCCTGCCACTGCCCGTGGCAGTGGTTCAGAATCGTGTCGTGGCGGGTTCCACGATAGTGACTGCTATGCTTAGTCTTGTGTAAATGACTGATGTACTTGAACACTGAGGCACTGATAGCTACTTACCGTTGTCTTATATTATTTCTGATGCAATGAAATACTTGGATCATTCTTATGCACTTGAACTCTTGAGCGCTGCAATTTGTCTTACAACACTTGTCTCCTGCTGTAATTAAAGGATGAAGCACTGAAGCACTGGAGCACTGGGGTGCAGATTGCCTGAAACACTTAGAGCACTGTTTCAGGCAACTCGTCCTTATTTCAGGCAACTCGTCCTTATTTCAGGCAACTCGTCCTTATTTCAGGCAACTCGTCCTGAATAATGGGAGGACATGCATGAATAAGGCAAGCTTGCCTTATTCAGACTTCAAGTCACTCAGGACGTTTAAGTAACGCTTAAGTCACTTTCAGCAGAAAGTAGTTTCCCTGATGAATAGGAAACTGCATAATACACCTCAACAGATAGAGCCTTCGTTGTGTCGCAAATGCATTTTCTGGTGATACTGACGGCTTAGAAAATTAGATTTGAAGTCAAATCTACTCAGATCCATGCATTGGACTCGATCGTGGACTTAATAGTCGCCGATTCATACTTCCCAACGATGGCTGCTCGGACGTGGAGTTTATCTACGACGAAGAGATAAATGTAGCGTTCGTCTCGCTAGATTTTACGATTTGACCCACGTGCATATTCGAAACTTATTGACGATGATCTTGAAAATCTGAAGGATGCGATGCTACAGGACCTTTGTGATGGAAACTAGTCATTGATCAGTGCGCAAAATGTATCTAAGCGAGTACGACTACTATATCTTGTGGTATTGATTTTAATCAAAAATATATATGTATAATTAATATGCAAATGATGTTGAAAAGATAACCTTGAAATGATAGATGGAATCGAGGAGGCAAAAAGTTCAATTATCAGT
Source organism: Trichaptum abietinum (assembly GCA_910574555.1). Lineage (NCBI taxonomy): Eukaryota > Fungi > Basidiomycota > Agaricomycetes > Hymenochaetales > Trichaptaceae > Trichaptum > Trichaptum abietinum. Next base: position 1,708,770 of record CAJTBE010000005.1, on the reverse strand, counting down.
AGAAATCAATGAATCGAAGAGCACGATGAGCATTATGCTTGCTTCTCCGAGTTCAATTTCGTAGCATCATGCTCTTTATGCCACTGGCGTTCGGCCTTTCGTCGAATACCGTATTGGAAGAGTGGGATCGTAATGAGTGATATGGCTATCCACGCAAATTGAACACCTGCAAAAAAAATGCGTATGAGGAATATTAAGTTAGCACACCAAGATGGATCTTAAATTAGAATGGGATGAGAAGGCATACCGAAGTTGAGCCCGATCTGATTCCTAGTATTGAACACGACGGCCCGTACAGTACGGGAGACGTTGTAGAACGGCGCAGCATACCCGTATCGGAAGATGCCCGGGAGAAGCTCGATAGGGAAGAAGCAGACTGAGACATTTGAGATGATCCACAACACGAGGAAGAATGGCGCGAATGCAGGTGTGAGGAGCGTGATCATCGCTTCCATGGCGAGACCGCTGGAATTACAAAATATCAGTGAGCAATTGTTGATATCAGAAGAAGCAAGCGAGGTACGCACAGCGAGCACATGCCCATCCAGTTCATCATCCAGAAAATGACGAAGCCCGAATGGCCAAACCTGTACGACAAACATGAGTACACCCGATACAAGCCCAACATGCATTTTCGTAGCTTACACTCGCGTGAACGGTGTTTGGAAAGCCAAGCTCAAGAGGGAGTAGAACAACTGCATGCGATCGCTAATCAGTGGGTGTGAGGCGGATAAAGGGGTTTATACTTACGGAGACAATGAAGTACATGATTAGCGGAGACACCATACGGAGGATTATAAGGGGTCGCATCCGCAGGTGGTGGTTAAGACCCGAGATAACGACCCGGGCATTGAAATTCATCATCTAACAAGGTGTCATAGTCAACACTTGTCTACACGCAGTAGCAATTGTCAGAGCAACATACAGCTATAATGAACTGATTTAAAATTTATTAGTCCAGCATTATGGACGACCCGAGAACTTTGCTCACCGAGAGGATAAGTAGATAGATGAGTCCAACAAAGTCCACAGCTGTTGCTCTGAAAGCTGTGTCAACTTTACCTCAGTATAAGTACAGGGAAAAGAGCTTACACAGGTACATCGAATGGCCGTAGGTTATCTATTTGGAAGGACATTGGCTGAGCAACCACGTTAGGTGCTTGGGAGAGTAGTGTCTGTAGACTTGTCGAAGAGTTGCCCGAGAGCTGACGAATGGTTTGTTCTGCAAAGGTGGTCGAAGCCTTAGTGAGCACTTCTTGTACCTATGTAAAGTCATAAGTTTATAGCGAGCCTACTCCGGCAATTACCCTAGCTTACAGGTGGTAATATGTATATCGGGCTGAATAGAGATGATCAGCAGCCGTAAAAGGGAGTATGAGATAGGATGCGGTTGACGTACTATGCATTTTCGTTCCGTGCCTCGTTCCCGTATGCTGTTACCGCAAGTGTTCCATCATAAGAGCTGTTGGTGCTCGCGATCGCAGCGTTCAGCGCGTCGGATGCCCCGGGATTGACTGTTTGTGTCTGTCAGTCAGCAGAAACGACCACCCGAAAAGCAGAACACAGCATACTGGTTATAGCAACCCAGCACCGTTCTTTCACAACTGCATCCCCTACGTCCTGTGGGCCATTGGGAAACTGAGACGCGTCAACGACTGTCCAAGATAGTTGGTCCTTCGCGCCTGTTGCATTCAGCACCGTTTCGCGAACGGCCTGCCCGATCGCGCCGCCGTCAAAGTCCTGTCAAGGAAGCGAAAGATGATCAGAGGTTAATCCCCGCTTCTATATGCCACATCTAAAAATACTATGACATACCACAACAAAGCCGTGCAGGTTATGGATATGGTCATTTAATTTCCAAAGTGCACCCCAGTATATGGGCAGCACGGTAAAGATGACGATGATGGTGAGGAGGTTCCCCATGAAGAGTACTTTGAAATATGTCTGTCTCGCTTTCGCAGTGCTAGCATCCTTGTCCCAAAACCCGGCACCAAACCGAGGCGGCACAGCATGGGACGACTTCTCCGGATCGTCACCAGGAGTTGCTGACGGCGTCCGTGTTGTGTTTCCGGCCTCCTCCCTTTCAATATCGCTCATGTCTTCATATTCCAATCTGCTGTCTCCGGAATGGGCGAGCTCTGCGCGGGAGAAGGACATGGCGAGTAAAGAGCGCGAAAGGAGGGAGCATTACTCAGAGCTGCGACACTGACAGCTTTTGTAGTGTTTTCAAAGTGAGACCGCTGTGGCTGACGCAGCGGGATATCGGTTAGACAGACAGGTGCAGCACTTTTTGGATCGCGTTCTCCAGTCCGCGAACGTAAAGAGGCTGATAAATTCCCGACCACACGTGACTCAAACATAACTAACTCTGTGCGAGATCTCGGACAATGTTGCATTGAATGTGTTCCAATCCATATTCCGAGTCGGCGTGCGGAAGTAGTACTAATAAAACATGAGATTCGACGAGCATTATAAACTATGCAGAGAAAAATGTTGGTGTTGGCGATTCCATCCGAGATGCGGAAAAGAAAAGAAAAACGGTAGAAATAAAGAAGGTACGGGATTATACCCAACCAGGGGGTGCGGGGGGAGATGTACAGTATGTCGAAGGCCATGTCATAACTTGCAGATGCTGATCGAACTGCGAAGAATAAAATAAACCAATGGGAGAGCCCGAATATAGGATCAAGTTGGACAGAGATTGAACATATGCAGTTATTCGCTGGGGTATGAGCGAGTTTCACGGATGATGTAGAAGGGTCGGAGCGACTAAGAAAGGGAAAGTAACAGAGCAGCAAGGAGGCCGAAAGCAAAGTGCAGAATATATCATCATATAGGCAATATAAAAAGTGAATTAAATCAATCCATGAGAAGTGGGAGGGAAGGTCCATCCAGTATTTCATCTCTTAGAACTAGGTTGGCCGGCTTCGGCGGCTTTAAGGACACTGTTCGCCCAGTCTGCTGTTGCCCCTGATTTATCCTGGTGAAGGTCAAAGTCGAGTAGACTATACGAATCTGTTGAGCTTTGACGAGACATGGATGGTACCTGCGGTAAAGGACGTGACGCCGTCGGGGGAGTGTAGAAAACAGTCGATGTGACCGCCGATGAGTTCGACGACGAGCGACTCATTTCATCGCCATCGGAGTCGCGAGAGGGGCCCGGATCTGCTCGTTGTGGTGCAGGTTGTTCAGGCACCGGATCGATGGTGAGGCCTAACCCCATATCAAACTTTATCGGTGAGGTGCTCATAGGGAGCTCCAGAACGGGACACACGCTGCTCACCACACGACTCTGGGGTGCCGTCTCATAATCCGCTGACGTCGGAGTGGCAGGCTGCCTTTCAGAGCGACCAAGAAGGGATGATAGAGAGCGCTTTGGGAATAGGCCCTGCAGCGAGACCTTGCTTCGTCTTCGCATAAGCGAAGGGGAGGATGGAGATCCGAGGTTCGGGCTAGAAGAATAGGTGGAGAGGCGAAGATGCGACGCGAGCTCAATGGGTGTATTGGGTGCGCTTGAAGAATCATTGGGGAATGGGATAGGGCGGCCAATCATTGACTTGCGTACACTGCCCTTCGAGGGGGACGGCAAGTCCGACTGCACACGAATGGTCGAGCTCTCATGGAAGCTCACACCTTGCTGTGCGAGTTTGATGCTGGCTTTCGCAGGACTAGCAGAAGCAGAGGAAACAGGAGTGCTGAGTGAGTCAGAGGACGCAGTAGGCGCAGTAGGCGAGTATAGTTCAGAGAGCAGCGACTCCGCTTTGGAATGCGCACCTGCAGAGTACGGGCCGTCGTTGGGCGAGGACAACTCGTTGATACCATCACTATCCATGGGTGTAGCAGTTTCCTGTCTACTGGCGTCCTCGCTTAATGTATGCGACGCCCTCTTCGCACGACGAATCGTCCTTTGAGACTTCAGCGCGAGTTCGCTTTCCCCATCCGCATGCTCCGCCTCATCATGATCAACTTCATCCGACATCTTAGGTGCAGGTGCCGAAGTTTCTTCAGAGCCATCGCGTCCAGACTCTAGATTCTCCAGAGATGATGGGCTCGGCTCACGGATATCGATTAATGGCTCTGCTTCTGCCTTCTCATTCTTAATATCCAGCACCGCGGAGTCCACACCGCCTTTCGACAGGCCATCCCAGATCCCTTCGCCTTCGCACAGAACGCGAAGTAGTGCACCACTCATTTGCAGCGTCGGACAAAAAATGAGTATTAAGTTCGTCAAGGGCATTTTTGTTTCCTTCATCCGACGAGCGGTGACTCGCATCAGCTCCGCGAGCGTTCGCAAAAGATCGCGATTCTCCGTTGGGAGTTGAGCGATCAGTGAGGACAGTACGTTCAAGAGACTTCCGGACGGTGCACGAGGTGCGGGAGCAGACGATGAGAACGTCGAGAGCGAAGGTGCTTTGCGAACATGCGCTTTGACGTTCCCCTTAGTCGGACTGGTGGGAAGGCCGGGCCCGCGGGGCCTTTCGGAAGAGTGTGAACTTTCATCTACAGCGATGTTCATACTGTGCTCAGCTGATAAGGCGGCCTCAAAGTAGGGTATAAGGCGGCGAGTGAGAATAGGCTCGGGCACTGACGAATGCAAATAATTTCATTAGAACATCATATATGCGGATATGAAGCAACATCCTGTACTCACATTCACGTAGATACGCCTTAAATATCGACGCAACCGCATGTGGGTCTATTTCACCTGGCCCACACTCAGACATGTCGAAGTCCGCACCAGAGTCAAACTCTACGCGGAGCCTCTGCATATGCGTCGACCGGCCGGATATCCTAAAAAGAGTAAAAGAGCGAGAATGCAATCAGCAAATCAGTAATCGTCGGCAATCGCAATGTCGAAAAGACCAAGACAGTAGTAGCTCCGGAAGAAACAGAGGTACTGGATGGAAGAGTATATCTTGAAAAGATGAGGCCCCGTTGCTACTCACCGGAAAAGACCCTCCTCTTGCACACCCCACTTCTCGATGTGTTGCGCGCACCGTGTCACCAACGCAGGGAGCCTCCTACCCTCTAATGCCTTCGCACCGACAACCTCCATGTCCATTGATAATGTCGAGGTCCTCTCCTTCTTGGCATACGACTCCCATCCAGGTACACCTACACCAACAGCAGTATCGCGAACACAGTCTGCCAGATCCCGCCCGAATACCAATCGCGTTCCAGATCCGCCAAGAGGTGGACGCACGAGCCTGCCCAGATTTGGTCCATGCGTGCGCGGTGCAGCGTCTGAATCAGAGAATGACGGTCGTGAATGCGTGGAGGCGGAAGCATTCGGAGTGTGCTTTCCCTTGCTTTTCTTTGGCAACGGAGGCCCCTGTGCGTTTCCAGGCCCATAGCGACTCTGCCCCATGCCAAAGAACCCTTGGCTCTGACTCTGTGTGTGCACATACTGCTCTACACTCGACTGCGAACGACCGATGATAGTAGACTGACTGTGGCCATGATTGTATGTCTCCTGGTCACTTGTTGGAATGGTACTAACATTCGTTACACTCCCGCCTAACGCGCGTCCAATGCGTTTGCCAAAGCCCTTCGCGAATCCAGCAGCAGGTGCGAGACCACTTGTCAAGCTCACTGCCGTCTGCCGGAAGCCCTTCGAATTGATTGAAGCGAGACGGCTGCGTTGCTGAGCCGGGCGCATCATATTAGGTTGCGACGCATGCGAAACTTGTGAAGGGTGCGACATCGTACTCAGACTTTGACTGTGTACTGATTCTGATTCGGACCCGGCCGCTGTGTCCTGACTTGGTCGGCGACCATGCGACGAGTTGGACGTCGACAGCGAAGTCGACGATCCCATTGCATGATGTTTTGCCCATTCAAACTGCTGTTGCTGCTGCAAACTCTGGGTGATGCCGTGCGAGTAATCACTGCCCGTACTAGTGCTCGAGACGATCGCAACAGTTGGAGTCAAGGCATGATCTTTGCTGAATCCAGAGCCCGGAGACGAAGAGCCGAACGAAACGCTGGTCGTACTCGAACTCGGGGTCCGAGTGTGTGAGTGCGTCGATGCTGAAAGGGAAGACATAGCCTCTGAATCTGAGCCGCTGAGATGGTCCGTAGGTGCTGGGGCAGGTGTGCGGTCCGCAGCTGGGCTAGATGAAAAACGGCTGAGACCAAAGGTGAATGAACCACGTCGACTACTCTTGTTCGACATTGCGGTAGGAGGAGGAGAGGGAGACCGTGAGCGCGCCGCAGTTTGCCATGCCGACGGCGGGACAGTCCCCGAATTCACGCTTTCCGCACTCGCGGTAGCACCATATGCATGGTACGACCCTGGGATGTTGTTGCGCGGAAAGACTACCTCATCCATATCATCATCACTCTCTTCGCTCTCCACTTCCGGCATCCCAAAGTCGGCATCAATTAGCAGGCTATTGCGCTTAGCTGCATTCAGACTTGCGTTTACACCGGGAGAACCTGCACCGGGGAGCACCGTCTGGTTCGAGTTGGTTGACTCCGCCAGCGACAACGGACGTGGCGTACGCTGGCCTGCTCCAACGAGGCGAACTGTGCGCAGCGTAGAGTCACTCTTCCTCCAGTCTTCCACAATATCGCGTGCAGTCTGAACCTCCGTGCTTTCACGCTTTTCCCTCCTTCGGGGAGCCTCTGACCCTTGCCCCTCCACCTGCCCTTGTATCATGCCACTGTGATCTTGAGAATTGACGTCATCATAAAACTGCGCAGAAATAGGAGTATCAGAAACGAGCCTACCAGGAGCTTGATGATGGTCACTGCGAGCTTCTAAATCAGAAGGCTGTGGCTGAGGATGAGCCTGTGCCGCAAGTATTGTAGGTGATTCTGTTTGGGGTAGTGGTTTTTGCACGGAAATGCGTTTCTCGTTTACCACAGCAAATGGGCCTGCGTTCTCAGCGGACGATCGACTCCTACTGGAAATTGAAAACCGAGCGTTCTCCGTTTTGGGCGGTAATGGTGGCGGCGCAGAGGTGTTTGGTGAGAAAGATGGGCTTCTAGGACTCGACAGCGATGTCGACGACGCATTGATTATTTTTCCCTTCAATGCATTCGCAAATTGCATTGTGAGTTGTTTTGCCGACGTCTGGCGGGACTGTGTGCGTCCAAGCGGAAGATCGTGAGAGGTCGAGCTACCCGGTGATTCGTAGTCCGACATAGACGTTTCCGACCGCGCAATCTCGCGACCCTTTCCCTTCCCCAGTGATCCATGTGGCGAGGGAGTGTCGCTGCCCAGCATCCTTCCTATATCCTCAGACTTTTTCCGTCGCCCTGGCCAGGCGAACTTCGATGTCCATTGAGCAGGCGCCTCTGAAGCGGGTGTAGGCGGTAGGGGTGGAGACTGAGGCCGTCCCGATTGAGCGCTCTGGGTGTGCCCCATAGCCGCTTGCTGTTGGGCTTGGGATGGTCGAGGAGAAGAGGAGCGAGGGATAGAGAAGAAGCGAGACTTTGATGGACTGGGGGAAGCCGGAAGCAAAGAGGTCGGGCTCGCTGCGTACGCATGTCGCGCGGGTGGCGTGGCCTGCATCTTTGTCTGACTGATGGCAAATGCGTACTTTGTCAAAGAGTAAAAGGCGAACGGAAGCCTGAAATGGAGGAGGGCTCTCCCTTGACCGCGTCACAGTTGCAGAGTGCACCCGCAAACGCAGTGCTGATGGAGAAGTGCCGCAACCGAATAATGAGCCTAGACGTAGTAGGGCTAAAAAGGAACGAAAGATAGACTGATATAAGTACCGTGCGTCTCGGTCACGAAGTAGTTAATGATGATGGATGGGGCAAAAGGTGTGCGAGGCAGGCCGCGAGGTGGGGAGGGATTGACTTACTTGTAGCAACACCTTATAATATACCCGAGACCCGTTCTCCTCGCTAACGCTTTCTTATCTGTCAACAGCGTCAACAAGCAGCCGGTGCTTGCAGATGGTGTGGATGGTCGTGGTCGTGAAGGAAGGGGGGAGACGAGAAACGAGGTGTGCAAATGATGAGTGAGATATGGCCTGGCCTGCCGGTGCTTTAGTCCGTTCCCGGCGTCAATTGCAAAAAACTGCGCCACAGACACCTTTCTTTCGGCATGTAGAATATACTGTATTCTGAGGCGCAACCGCCCTCAGGCTGCAGTAACGCGACGACGAGGATATGGTCCAAGAACAACAGTGACTTCGCTTCCGAGTTGCCTTAACTGACTCCAATCAGTCGCAATCGAACACACACGCCTCCCAATGTCGCCTTCACTTCTTGGCTTACGAGTAGCTACCAGTTCCTGAAGTTCCTGAAGCCCTGGCGACGGACGATCTACGATCCAACGGAAATCCAATCTTCGTATTCATTCGTCCATCTCATTTGGCGACGTTTAGTAACTACCAGTGGATGCACATCATGTCTTGTCTTGACTGCCAATCGCAGCTGATCGCATCTACTCAATTCATATTTCCCATCAAGATTCAAGCATCATAGAGGCGTTCTTGATTGAAATACTACTACTAGTAGTAAGCCGTTGCTGTCAGTCTATCAATACACGCAACGACGTAGCAGCACACACTTAGCACCAGCATGCAGATGCGAGGCGAACCTCAAAAACTTGCTTCGAAAAGACAGAGCGCTATCATAAGTATGAACGCCCCACGAGCTAGCACATTATCATCAAAGTACCCAATGTGTTCATCTGCTCCCCATCATCAGTGCTCGAAGCTGAGGACAGCGCGTTACCGTCATCACCGGATATCTACCTTAAAGCACGTGACATGACGCTTCAATTTAAGCGTGACTACTATCTCCGTTTTGGGCGAGACGATGGCGTCCCTCACAGAGCACCAGCCCGCCAGCGCTTTCACCGCCATAGCTCTTGCTTGCTCCCCTTTTCCCCTTTTCCATGAACAGCATCTAAGACTCTCGAATGGCCTCTACTTCTGCGTCGTCATCATCCTCGTCGCACTCGCAATCAATCTCTCACCTTAGTTCGCAGCAGCAAGCAATGCTCAATAGCACCTCGAAGCAGGCAGAGCACCACCTGGAAGAAGGTCGCACTTCACAGGCCATTCTTGTCGCTGGACCGCCACAGGCCGACCCAGAGTCAAAACAGCCTATAAAATACAATCTTTTTGCATATGCAACTCCGGAGGTTATCTCGTACTTTGTTGCCGGTGGCGTTGCGGGAGCAGCGTCACGTACCGTTGTTAGTCCTCTTGAGAGATTGAAGATCATTCAGTATGTTTCATATATGTATCAATTAATCATAGCGAGAAGAATTAATATATCCTCGTAGGCAAATTCAGCCACCTTCGACTGATGGTCAATATCGTGGCGTTTGGAGGAGTTTAGTGCGAATGTGGAATGAAGAAGGCGTCAAAGGATTGCTTCGGGGTAATGGGATCAATTGCCTACGCATTGTTCCATACAGTGCTGTTCAGTTTACAACATATGAACAACTCAAGAAGGTGCGCTTGTTCAATCGATTAAAACATAATTTCCCATTAAATTCTTAATTCAGTGGTTTACAAGAGGAGGTAAGAGACAGCTGGACACACCGACTCGATTAGCGAGCGGCGCATTAGCTGGGATTACCTCCGTTTGTGAGTAGCGTTCTTCAAATCCTCACTTTTCCGACTCTGACTGCTACCACAGGCACGACCTACCCGCTCGACCTCGTCCGATCCCGGCTATCCATCGCGACAGCGACTATAGCCCTACCTATTTCCCAAGCGCAATCCACATCCTCCAGAAGCACTATTTCCCAAGCATCTCTTGCCGCATACCACACCTCCGCACCGCACCCCTCCGCATCATCCTCTGCGGGTCCGACTCTCGCGGCGCTCGAGGCCTCCTCGCGGGAACACCTCACCATGGTCGGGATGGCCAAAAAGGTTATGCGCGAAGAGGGCGGGTTTCGTGCTCTCTATCGTGGGCTACCCGCTACCGCGTTCGGCGTTGCGCCGTACGTCGGAATCAATTTTGCCTCGTACGAAGCCCTTCGGGGCTTCTTCACTCCCCCAGGCCAGACGAGCGTGTTCCGGAAGCTCCTTTGCGGAGCCTTAGCAGGAAGCATCTCGCAAACGATCACGTACCCGATGGATGTGCTACGGCGGAAGATGCAGGTAACAGGCATGAGTGCACTGGGGGCGAGGTATGATGGTGCTTTCGACGCGATGAAGAGCATTTTGCGGACAGAGGGTGTGAAGGGCCTGTACAAGGGCCTGTGGCCGAATCTACGTAAGTCGCAATGCTTCTTCGTTGCTGTTTTTGTAAGTGTTATTGACTGACCTGGTTTGGTTTTAGTAAAAGTAGCTCCGAGCATTGCTACATCGTGCGTACTTCACTGCATGTTGATTATTCCCTCTTTTGCTGACCATACTTCGTCTATAGCTTCTTTACGTACGAACTAGTCAAAGAGTATCTTATCCCACCCGCATAGTCACACTCACAAATACACCTGGCATTATCCTTCTTCCCTTCTCCCATCTTCACATCCTCTACGGATCATATTCAACAAACACCGGACTAGACACATCTAGAGCAACTTGTTTTTGTTTCTTGAAAGATGCAGCATCGATATAGTAGCTAGGCATGCAGACAGCTGTATGGGGTTGAATACAGTATGTACATGTTTATTACAACTCACATCCGTTTGGACGCACTGCAACACAGTTTCTCAATTCCTTTCTCTCATTTCTGACATCAAGTTCGCTCGTTTTGCATCATACAATAAATCATAGTTTCTTCACACGGTAGAACACACAATATATTGCGCTAAATATCAGCCATGTCGTGCCTAATAAATTGTATACATAGCTTCAAGTTCATGAATAAACTCAACACTATGTAGCAAAATACTAAGCAGAGTGACTGTTAATCTACATACTACGGTCCAGTGTTCAATTGTTCTAACTGATGTTTCAAGGCACTGTCACACTATGCTTACTCAAATTTCTTAGAGTTCAAGAATAAGAGCTTCAAGAGCAGCCACCACAGGGTGTAAAGGCGATGCTGATCCAAGGCAGATAGCCCACCACCACAACCGAGGCCACCGTTTCGGGCTTTCCGCGCCGCAGCATTGCTTCAGGTCGCCAGGCCTAAGCACCCCTAAAAGGGCGACCCAGGCATTACTCACCACCGTTGTCAAGGCGCTTCATGTGCACAGGCCTCCGCACCCCGCCGTATTCAGTCACCATGGTCTTCAGGAACAATAGGCATTATGCGCTCAGGCCCACGGACCCGACGCCTTCCATAAAAGGAAAATGCCGCCCCAAGCGTAGACGAGTCAAATGGCCTATGCAGACCATCGAGCATGGGCCCGCGCCACACTCCGACGCTTCGGTGCGTTGCATCAAAGAGTGTATTGAGATGATGATAGGGGTGCACAGGGCGAGGAGAATGGGCCGTTTGGTATATGTATGGAGAGAAATGCCCACCCGCTAGGGCCCGTATTCCCCGTCAGAGTATAGATTCTGACTTGGGCCTATGACGGCGCAAAGTGTATATTAGAGTGCGTTGAAAACATGGTGAGAGGTGTCAACTTTACGTCTAAACCTCCCTCTCCCGCATTATCCATCTACCGCTGCTTTCTCGCCACTTCACGATGACGCCCCAGGAAAGTAAAGTCACCATCCTTCGGTCCGCCTCCAAGACTACGAAGAGTACGCTATTGGTGTACCCAGAGACTCCGCGCAGGTCGACCAGAAAGGAGGTGCCGCCAAGCATGGCGAAAACCGTGACGATTTGGGAAAAGGAAAGCTCTGAGTCCCCGACGTTGAAGTCACGGAAAGGACGTGTTGCAGTCTGGCAGGCGTCATTCAGGTAAGCAGGAGCCTTCCAAAGGGATGATTGACTGTGACTGAGGCTAGTTCTTTAAGACTCACGCAAGAGAAGATGACCGCCCCTTCGACGCCAATGTCTACTACCAAGTGCAAGCCTGCGAATAGAAGGATACTCCGTGAAGTACGCGGACTCGCAGCCGGAAGGCTTGCACATAGCCCGCGCTCCCCGGCGCTTGCCTTCGTCGCTAAAGGGCATCGCTATAACCTCCGACCTCGGCCATTATCCACGCTCGTCCATCCAGAGAAGACAGAATCGATAAAGCCGTAAGTTCGCTAGCTCAATGAGTCGAGACGATAGTAACTAACATGCTTCGTTCGCAAGGATGGGATGGCAGCAGTTGTTCAAAGACCAGCTAGACGCTAAGCGGAAGATCGCTTCTTCGAAGGTCGTAGACACCGAGGATCCATTTGCATAAAGCATTGACAACAGTTGAGCCAGGAGCTCCAGTTGCAGTCACGATATTTATTCGTTTGCATCATATGTAGCATAGTCATCGCCTTTGCATTTTCTTGTACATTGCTGTCTTAGCAAACGCCATATAATTTATTGTAATGCCTCGCAGAAATCTTGAGACAGAAGGACGATTTGCCTAGTAACAAAAGCCCAAGAAGGATGTCGTATGTTGTAGTTGAGAACAAGCACGAGAGGAGTGTTGGAAGTTGAAGGTGATTTGTAAGCGCCGGATAAGGCAGGTGTTATAACCACAACCTAAACGCGTTCATCGCGTCCCGAAACGTCCTTGGTTCATTTATATGCGTCCACCTACGAAACACCACATCTACTACACCCCCGCACGCACCTCACCCGTCGTCTGCGAAGGCGATGCCCTCAACACCCACGACCTCCAGAAATAATGGTGCAGGTGCTGGCACCATCAACGACTCCACATCACATTCATGGAATATAGCAAGACAGCCTGGTTCTGTTATTGCTTTTGCAACTTTCGACCCGGGAACTGCTACGGGCGACCATCATGTACATGCATTTCGCAAGCTCTCGTTGAACGAGGAGCTATGCAGGCCGAAGCGAATCGTTATTGAGACAACTCCGGACGGGAAGAGCACGTGGAGATTCGTGCCAAAGGCGTCTTGGGAGGAAGGTGTGGAGAACGAAGGCATCTGGCCTCGACTTGTAGACATCTGCGGGTGAGTCGAATGTAACACTTACTACTCGGTTTATCTTACGTGCAACTAGTGAAAGGCGCGTGCTAAGTCAGGATGACTGGGACATGTTCAAACTAGATCAACGTTATGACTGCACGGTAAGAAAGCTTCCGGCATTGAGCACTGTCCAAATATCTCCCAGGCAGCCGCCTATTTCCCCCTCGGAGCAGGATCCTAATTCAATAGAATCGCCTGCGGATATGGTCAATGCAAAGCTAAAACGTCGACTTTCTGGCAACAGCCCAGCTATTTCACGCCGTCCATCCGGGGGTAGCTCAGACGGACAGAGGAGGAAAACTCGCAAAGTGATGGACGTATTCTCTTCCTCCGAGGAAGACGCAGAGGAAGTTAACGAAATGATCATCGACGACGGTCATCTGCCGAGGGGAAAGGCGCACCTTCAGAGCGAGAGGTTGAAGAAAGCCCGAGAAAACAAGGAGGAAGCTAGGAGGAAACGGCGCGAGTGGACTGCCAAATGGCGAGAGAAGAACGGACTGCTAGCTGTACTAGATGAAGATGAAGATATGATGAGCTGGTCCGAATCGCACCCTTCACCGAAAAGACCACCACATCGTGCTCATACCGTCGGAACCGAAACTCCAATATTTAAACGCAAAGGTTTGTTTGTTTTTTGGTTGTAAATTATTGTTTCTGATCAAATTTTCAGCTACTTTGGAGAGTGAAGACGACCTTGACGACAGTTCCGATGACGGAAGGACACCCATAGGCAGGTTCAAGAGCTATGTGCCCAGCGGGAAGCAAAAACGGACCCGAACCATGTCACCTGGTGCGGCAGCACGCGAGCTCAAACAGAAGAGAGCAGTTCGTGGTAAGAAAAGACAAGAAGAAAAAGCTCTTCGTGCGCAGAAGAGGGCAGACGCGAGACAAAATGCACTTCTGTCAGCGCTTATGGCCGAGCACCCAGGTTCTCGAACTAACGAAGGACACTCCAACGGTCAGAAGGCATTCACTAGTTGCATAAAACGATTTCTGACTAGATCTTAAACAGGAACTTCTGGATCTTCTTCTTCACCTTCATCGGGGCCACAAACGCCTGATCAAGCCATGGGTGATCCCGATGAAGCCGAAAGACAAGCGCGGCTCGAGGAGTCCAGGCGCAAGATTGCGGAACTCGAGAAAGACAGACCTCTATGGGAAGAACAGGCTCGTCGTCGCGCTGCACAGGAAGCTGAGGAGCGGCGTCAAGCAGAGCAGCGTAAATCAAAGCATGCCGAAAACAACGAGGCAGCGAAAGAACGCGAGAAACAGCGCGCCAAGGAGCTTGCAGAGGAGAATGCTCGACGAGAACGCGAAGCTGCCGCTGACCAAACGCGAACGAAGCGCTTGCGAGCGCGAGACGCTTCGAGACGTAATGCGCAGACATGGACGTCGCGGGGCTGGAACGCCGCGATTGCGCTGGAGCGATACAAGCATCTTTCTGAAGCTTTCGACAAGCTGAACTTCTTCAAAGGGGATGTCGTGGTATTCGAGTGTATTCCTTGGCCGGTGCTTCACCGGCCTCTTCAATTCGGCGTCGAAGATATCGACTGGTCTGCAGTCGAGGCGTTCTTCACGCAGGTGAAGCGCTATCTGCCAGCAACTGAATACCGCTCGCTGGTAGAGAAAAGTCATAAGCGTTTCCATCCGGACCGCTGGAGATCACGCAGAGTGCTACAGTGCATCGAGGACGAAGAGGAAAAGGAGTGCCTGGAAGTCGCTGCGAATACAGTTGCACAGGCACTCACTCCTTTGTGGCAGGAGTTGACTGGGCGGTCATGAACAACAACATCATTCATTCATTTATTTTTTACTTCCTATTTCTCACATGTTGTCCGGACACTGCATAACACTCATCGCACACTCGTTTCTAAAAGCTTTATATATATATGTATCACTAACACTATCAATCAGTCACTCATTACTGCAATACATATCTACTCTGTTTTGTTTTGCTTTTGCTTTGTCATTGTTAACTGTACACGGAATAGAACTAATACAACACGCATATGAATGGAGGATCAAGTTAATAGCTACATTAATGAGACGAGAGTCCAATATGGTTTAATGTCAGGGACAGGAGGATGAGTAAGTTTTGGGAGAAAATAGAGAAGCCATTACCGGGTGCGTTTTCTGGGCTGCGCCCGAGGAATTGTCACTGGACGTTGACATGTTGGACAACGACCGGAGACATCTATCAACCACGGGTCAACGCACGTTTTCTACTCAAACGCAGTTAGCCAACCTTTCTATGCAATTGTAAGGTGAATGATACGCACATGGAACACATGTCCGCACTCCAAGAGCCTCAACGGTTGGGCGCCTTCACCAGCATCTTCAAGGCGAAGCGGGTGGCCATGTTCACCTCGGGTTTGAGGAGCAGGTACTTCCTGGACATCTACTACAGTCGCAGTCGCAGCAGCGACGTTCCCGTTGCTTCCACCGCCTGAATTCTCTAAGGATGGTGGCTCTGCGTTGTCGCCAATTTCTTCTTCATCGTTCCCTGTGACAGGGAGCTTTACTGTGTCATTCGGAGCATTAGATGTCTGTGCATCCGTTTGTTTGGGCTGTGCCCAAGACTTGATCACCTCGCTTGCAACACGACGCTTGGGCTCCTCGAAGTCCAACAGGCAGATCGCGCATGACGCCCGATTCTCGTCCAACCGCACAAAAGGCAGGTCGCTGCTTTCCCAGCAATCCTCCCACGTGGGCACGCCTCCATCACCTTTTTCTCCGTCAACGGACTGCTTACCGTCCAGCCCAAATGATTTGCGACTTATGAACGTGAACCGCCGTTTGGGCTGCAGGGCTTTGGGAGGATAGGTATGCTCTGCCGAGCCTGGAGTATAGACTGGTTCGGGTTTCGTGACAACAGAGTTGCTGTTCGCCCCTTTCTCGCCCTCTGGCGGAGATGGGATATACATTACGAGCGGAATGTTGTCCACAACATGCCTTGACAGTTTCCCTATGTCTGGATTGATGAAGTGCGGGTTCTGTAACGGATGACGACCGAGGCACATAAGTACGATATTCCAAAACAACTGTTCAATTTGAAGGTAAGTATTGTAACGACTTATTGGAAGTAAGGAGATATCGCTTACGTAGATCAGAGGCCCGATGATGAAGACTATCAGTGCAATGAGAATAACCTGCGCAATGATAAGGTATTGTATGCACAGTATGCCAAATACGAGCCACCAAAGATGCGGAGCTGCGAAACGGCATGAATTGACTGATGTGTAAAGAAAGATATTTGAGGTAAGAAACCAAGTGATAACAAGTAGTGAGAGAAGTAAGGAGAGTCTGCAAGTTTACTATGTTCAGCAGGTTATTCAAAAGTCAATACAGAAATAGATACTGACCTTGAGTAAAGTTTAGAGTAGGGTAAGCTTCGACGGATCCGTCGTAGATTCTCATCCTCTTCGTCGGTAGCAGAGGCAAGCGCTTCCAGTTCTCGCCAAATGGTATTGTCATCCTGATTGGGTGCATTGGCATTAGGTCGAGTCACAGCTCTCTCAGTATCTTCTGTACGACTCCTGTGCATTTAAAATGTTATAGATTTCTAATAGGGTATGTGTGCAAGGTAACACACCTCTGCTCATTCTGTCGGCCTTTCCACTCTCGGGTCCAACCCCAATAAGTCATACCGCAGTCATAGAAGAGCTTTACAATCCAGACTACCGCCCAAGCTCCCAGAGGCTTGTTGCATGATTTCCATTCAGAGATTGACGGGTCTATGGGACTACGATGTATAGCTGTATATATGATAAAAGCCAGTGTTACGGAAAACTGGAAAGGATCAGCGTGAGAATGACTCGAGACGGATACATTTGGTGAAGATAGATGGAAAATAGTACTGACTTGCACGAAACCGAAACTAAGCGTTCCTATTGTCGATACGAGCTCTCTCCTATATCGATCTCCCGTTCCATATCCAAAGAATCCAAGGACCTTCCAAAACCTTCCTGAACGAACTCGTCGGGGTCGTTGTCCGCTCGGCGCCTGTTCTCGTCGCTCGTTCAACGTAGGAAGATGGACGATTGTAGGTGCTTCAAGAGGTGGTCCTGGCACTGGTGGCACTACTGGAGCTGGTGGATCTTGCGCCAGAAAATCCTGAAAGGAAATAGGGCCAGCCCGCTGTGTTTGATACGTGCCCGCATTTCCCCCTAATGGCGAAGCCAGCCGCAATGTCGATCCTAATGCTATACCAGAGTCTCTCGGACCGTCAACTGACAGGCGAGTCGGGGGTCTAGTACGAGCGGCACGATGCATACGCATGTCTCCTGTCGAACGTCGGCGCTGTGCTGCTTCCTCCAACGAGCGAGAGGCGTGCTCAGACTCCGTGTCCATGCTTCCGTGATCTCTTTATGCTGCACAAGTCCTCTTTATGACTATTTGCGCCTTCCAGTGAGGAGATGAGGGTGTGATACTTGGAAGCAGAGTACCTGCAGCTGCGCCTCGACGGCCGTAGATATTCCTGTGTTGCACAGGCCAGCTGACTTAAGCGCCGTCACGATGGTTCCGTGCCGCGTAATAGCCTGGATGTTGCCTTATCGTTATATGTGAAGCGATTATAGTCTAAGAAGATGGCGCTGTGTGCAGCAAGAATATGGAGGCAGGAGGAAAGGGCATGTCCATGAGTCCGCGCTATGTTCTATCTTACGTCATACTACTGATAAGATTAACAGCACAAAGCAGAGTCAGGCTAGGCTGGCAGTCCATGACTCCACTCAGCCTCTCAACACTATTAGTCCACAGGAGCTCGACTGTCACGAACTCGCCTTTCGGCATATAAAGCACTCTGCAGCAGTAACAATTTCAATTGGCAGTAACATAAGTCGTCTGCATAAGAGCGCATTAGCATCATCTGTCAATGCCTGGTTCACTTGATATTTCGCCTGCTGGACTGCGACGACTCCGTTTCTTGTCTTCTTGTCTTTTGATTAATCGCATCAATAGTGGCGACCAGGCACGTCTTCGAAATTCGAGAGCGATGACTTTGGTGAGCAAGATTCTGAATTTTTTTTGATCATCTCGGACATGACGACAAAGTTTCTGTATCTGTTGCTGCTGCCACTCTTTCAGAGCTTCGTACCCGGGCTCAGGAAGCTATTACCAGCAACCTCACAGTCCCACTTCGGTTGCCTGCAAGTACTGTCTTCAGAAAATAAACAAATGGCGCCCGATACTACAGCTATCACGACACTTCTATTCCGACAAACATCAGAGAGGAGGACGAGAAGTTGATCCAAAACTACTTTCGCTCTAGGAAGACTGGGACGACGATTCAAACTGTCACTTATTCTCATACTTAGTAAGGAGATCTGGAAGGTAGCAACACCTTTTCGGAGCAACAGTAGCAGATATTGCTCCATCTCTGTCAGCTCATCGACAAACACCGTGACTGCATCTTTCTTAAAGCACTTTTCCATGGCCTGCTTGTTAGAGTATGAATGTCAGCTGTCCTCGACCTGCACTTGTTGGTCAATACGACAACACATACCAGGGTTCAGCGATTAACTTTTTTGCTGCAGCAAGCTACATCTCACCTTCCGCGCATTAGTGAGGACTTAGCCGGCGTGATGACTCGGCCGCCTATTGTATTATACTGTGACTTAATAATTTGAAATCCTTCCTCACACTACCCGTGGATTCAACTCGTTTATAACAGACGAGTCAGTGGTGACTCAGGATGTCGGCGAGCTCATCGACCACTATCCGAATCTCTTCGATAAGCTTTGACAGATGCTGAGAAAGCACACCTACGAGTATAAATACATTTGCTACCGGTCCGACTGGGAGTAAAATATAAAGGACACAGTTCCCGGACGTCACCCGACCACTCGGGCTGTCTGTGATTGTCGTCTTCGAACACCCTCAACTCACAAACCACAAGTTCATTGCTTCCACGTTATGTCCCTCCAAGTTCAGGACCTGTTTAGTGTGGAAGGCAAGGTCGTGGTCGTTACAGGAGGCGGTACAGGTAAGACCTTCAATCCTTTTTCTACAATTCCGTAGTATGCGGGCACTTATTTTGATCATCAACAGGCATCGGGCTTATGATTGCTACCACACTGGAGAACAACGGAGCAACGGTCTACATCCTCGGCCGACGTCTTGAAATACTTCAGAATGCCGCGAAGGCGAATGCAGTGAGTCCTGTGTTATCTGCGTGCATATATGCAACTTGAACGTTAATCAGTCCATCGCCTATTTCACAGAAGCACGGCAAGATGATTCCGCTAAAGTGCGATGTCACTTCTCGTGAGGATCTTCTTTCCGTGGTGCAGACAATAAAGGAGCAACAGGGCTATGTCAACGCTGTGTTCGCTAACTCTGGGGTTCTGTACAACACGGCTGAGTCGCCTGAACCGAAGGATGATATCAAGACCTTTCAGAGTAAGCTTTGGAATGCAGGCACGCCGGAGGAGTTCACGAAGACCTTCGAGGTGAATACTACGGCTGTGTACTACACGGCTGTAGCATTTCTAGAGCTGTTGCATGAGGGGAACAAGCGTACTACTGCGCCTGGTGAGCCGACCAGTCAAGTGATCATCACCTCGAGTATAGCTGGGTTCAGGCGCGACAACAAAAGTTTCAGCATCTCGTATGGCTCCAGTAAGGCTGCGGCGACTCATATGGGGAAGACACTCGCAAACACGTTCAAAGATTGGAAAATTCGTGTAAATGTTATAGCTCCGGGTATTTATCCGTCAGGTAAGTCCGACTATTCTATCTGCCTGAAGGATCGTTCAAATATGTGAATAAACAGAGATGACAAAGTCCCTTGTCAACAACGCTCAGGCCATCCCCCCGGCGCAAGTTCCACTGGAGCGGATGGGACAAACAGAAGATATGGGTGGCTTGGCGGTGTTCCTCTGCAGTAAGGCAGGGGCTTATATATCTGGTACAGCGCAGGTCACAGATGGTGGACGCCTTGGTCTGTTCGCCTCGACATATTAAGAGCATAGATTCGGACCTCGACATTAATGACCAGCTCTTGTCGATCATTGCTGTTGATATACAATTAGATGTAATAACTTTAGGATCAGATGTAGATATAGCGATACAAGATCAACCAACACAACCTCTGCAGATCTTGCAGACTTGTGCTAAGTGACTCGAGCTTAAAGCCATCACCAGTGATATCAAATGACGGTCTGATGGATCTAATGTATAAAAATTGTTTGGATGAGAATACAGTCACTTGAGAGGATGCTTACACTGCATTTAATAAGATAATTCCTAAAAGGCGCCTATGTGGTGATAACACATAAGACAAGTGAACAATTATTGAAGATAACGGTTTATTGAGCTTTATTCTGCTGGGTAGTCTGCCCGTAGCCCATTCTCTTCCAGGAGTAGAGTCTAAACTGCGATGATGGTCTGAGTCGAACTTCCGCCTCCGAGTCCCGAGTCGAACTTGAAGGATATGGTTATAGAAATAGCACTTACCATTTTTGGCGACCCAATAAACCCTTTTTTTCTGGCTTGCGTCAACTCCCTCCCAAGTTAAACCAACATCCCATAAACCACCTCGTATTTTCATCAACGCCCCACTCCCATCCTCCCCATACTGTACCACAGAAGAAAAAAGAACTACGAACAATGTCTACTGAAGCAGCGAAGAGGTTCGTGCCCGGCGCGCCCCCTCCCCCGCCCGTGACAAAATCGCAGAAGAAAAAGCGGAGAACAGCGAAGAAGGAGGAGGACGCAAACTCGCCTGAGGTGTCTATCCCCGACACGCATGCGGCTTCGCTGACGGAGAAGGCACCCGCTGAGCAGGATGTGAAGAGCGGTGCGGTTGCAGAGGAGCTGGTGGTGCACGCGGAGCCGGCAAAAGAGGAACAGCAGCTTGAGCCAGGAGTTGCAAAACCAAGCCCTGTGGTTGATCTCTTGAACAAGCGAGCCAAGCAGCTCTCTAAGAAAATCGTATGTCCCACTGCACTCACTGCACTGCGTGAATGTTTGCTGAAAATTCATTTCGAATGTCTGGTACGGGTTGGACGAAACGGATCATTCTTCACTCGAAAAGACGCGCATTCACGCTTATTCGGACAAGCCAGCTTCTCAGCTGAACGATGATCAGAAGAAGACGCTTGCGACACTGCCGTCATTGGAGGCTATCGTAAAGGAACTAGACGAAACGAAGAAGGCCGTTGAGGTAGGCACAGCTCGCTACAGAGGATAATGTTCAAAACATTCAAAGTGTGCATACATTAGACGCTCGAGGCGGAGAACGCGAAGGAGGCTGCTCGCCAACGCGCAGAGGCGGCAGAGGCAGAAAAACAACGCATAGCGGAGGCTCTCACTGCTACGCAGGTACATCGCCTTTTCTCTTGCTACACGAAGTATACTGACATCGGAAACAGAAAGCACACGCAGCCCGAACAGCAAAAATCCTCGACTTCATCCGGTTACATTCGCTTTTATCAAATAACGACCCTTCTGTCCTGGCTCTCAACCTTGTCGACGAAGACGTCAACGCAATATTTGTCGCCGGCAGCGCTCTCCTTGCGCACGAGGCTGAGTCAAAACAGGATGCTGTCTCAGGCTTCTTGCTCGGCGAGGGCGAGGTAGCTGGCGTTTCATGTGAGTTATATTACTTCCTTATTCTCTGTAATTTGTCTAATGGGCCTGTAGATCTACGGCTGTTAGAAATCACAGAGAACTATGTCAACCCTCCTGCCCCCGAGGATGTCCCCGCTGAGACCGAAGAGGTCTTCGAAGAGCCCGAAGCCTCTTCTGAGGCCGAGGTTGAGGCTGTCCCTGTCTCAGAAGATGCTGTCGAAGTTCACCAGACGGTTATTGATGGTCTTCCACAATCAGCAAGCTTCACGGCAGGTACTACTGGCATTAATTTCAGCTTCATGCAGGAAAGCGAGCTCGAGCACGACGCGGTGTCCTTCGAGAATGGTGCAGAGTGGGTCGAAAAGGAGGATGTTGCATTGTCACCCGAGGAGCCCGTTCCTGCCGCTGCGCCTGTGGAGGTGATCGACACGCACCAAGTTCCTGTACCGGTCGAAGTTGCACCGGTAAGCAACACATCATTTGAGTACTTGACAGATCGAAGTTTTAACTAGCGACTTGCATTCCAAGACACAGGTACCGGATAGCGCTATTGACTGGGCTGATGATGAAGGAGGCCTTCCCTCTATCGATGGACTGCATGCGACGTTCGGTACCTCGGGTACAGCAACTCCTGCTGTTAATGAGCCTGCACCGGCGGCGCCTACCCCCACGAGCGCTTGGTCGACTACTCCGTCAGCTGCAACTGAGCCTGTAGCGGCGAAGGTTAACGGCATTCCCAACGGTCACCAAAGCGCGCCAGTCGCTGATGAGGATGGTTTCGTTCCGGCGACTAGGGGCACTCGTGGTCGTGGTCGAGCAAGGGGAGGTTTCCGGGGTAATGAGCGAGGAGGTTTCCGTGGCGGAGATCGAGGCAGTTTCCGTGGTAACTTCCGAGGCGGTAAGTCAATCTTTATTTCTAGCTTTCCATTCAGTAAGTCGGTCTAATCATCACTCCCATTCTTCAAAATTAGGACGTGGAAAACCTTTCACTGGAGGGGAGAACGGAGGCTATCGAGGCAGCCCTGATAGCGAGTATCGCGGTCGAGGCCGGGGGCGCGGTAGAGGTTATGATCGTGGAACTGGTAAGCTCAGGTTTACCGTTTGATCATCTAAAAATGTTTTGATTGATCCTGCTGCGCTCAGGTGTAAGAGGCGGAGCACCAAAACCTGCGCCAAACGAAGCATGACCGTCGGCGTCTTAGGCGCTCTCCCGTTGACGGTTTCATTTCACCAGAAAATTTTCGCGTGAGCTGAATCAGATCTCGCTGCTCATGCGCGGTCATGACTCATCTTATGTATCTTGCTCTATTGCTGTCAAGTGTTTTCTATAGTAATGTTTAATATTACTTTCTCTTTTAAACATCTTGCAATTGGTGCCGAAGCGCTGAGCTCGACCTCTTAGATCCCCTTTCAGTATTTCAACATGCGGCATCATCGTTAATACCATTGTTCTTTCGTGCGACATCAGATTGATGGATCTCATCCCGTCGCCGGAGCAGCGCATCTGATGTGCTCGCACCTAGAAGCATTGCCCCGAAAGGAAAGCAACTGTGGCTATGATTGGTCTCCGTTCGATCCCCATGCCTTCCTACCGCCCTTTATAATTTCCATGGCGTTCTTAATATGCGAGGAATGGCCCTATCTTCTTTTTCAGCGCAAATTTGTCCTCTCTCGTCTCCTCCTTTCTCGCCAGCGCACATCCGCAGAGCGGGCGCAAGACTATGGCTAACCAAGTGGATGACCCTAGCCCGCTCATAACATATAGCACCTCAGATTGGTTCCCCGGCACGGATGGAGTCCAACAGTGAGCTATTCAACTTTAATAACGACCACATTTATGGGACTTAAGTTTGTCTTCCGGTGTACAGGTCCTTTCAGAGCACATACACTTTTTCGAATAGATCCGGTGCTACAGCAAGCTTCACCTTCAATGGAACAGGAATCTCGATATATGGATCGACTGGTCCTTCGAATGCGCCATTCTCTATTCAGATCGATGATGGTGTCCCGGTTCACTTGAATAGTGCAAACACCCCTTCGTCGAGTGAGTTTGATGTAATATTATGCGTGTATTATTATCATGGTCATCTCACTATGTGACCTTGACGATAGATTTTCAGGCACTTCTATACAGCAACGAAACCCTGTCTCTCAACACGCATACGATTAACATAACAAATGAGGCCGCGGACTCTAATGCAAACATATTGAACCTGGACTATGTAGGTAACTTACTCTCAGATTACGAATTGACTTACGCTTTCTGCTGCAGCTACAAGTGCAAATACAACCTAGCTCTATCGACAATCAACTAACAAGCAAAGTATTCGAAGCTCAGTTAACTCCTTCATCGCCGTATAACTTCTCCGGAGCCGGTTGGAACTCGGTAAACAACAATCCATCGCTCCAGATGGGTGCAGGATTGTGAGCCCTATATTTGTTTTCCACGACGACGATATTAACTTGAGAGGTAGATTTACATCTCATCCAGGGGATTCATTCAGTATCCAGTTCGATGTGAGTCTATCTATGTCTGAAGATATGCTTTCAAGGAAGGTGTCACTGACTTGGGGTACATAGGGTAAATATGCTGTATCCTCCCCTTTGTTTTGATTCTGATTTACTTCAGGTATCTCAATATCATTATTTGGAGCAGTCTGCCCTACCTGTGGATCGTACCAGGTTCAGGTTGACGATGGGCCTGCATACACATATAACTCGTCAAACCCGAGCGCCCTGGCATCTCAATTTTTATTCTTTGGAAGCAATTATGAATCAGGCCGGCATACATTGAATGTCAATATAACAGATCCAGACAATGGGAAGGTCTTCATTATCGATCACGTAGAAGTCAAATCGATTCTTGATACATCTGGGACCAACGGTTCAATCGTAACCAGCAGGTTAGTTACAATCACTCGCATATCTATCTTTGTCCCATAGGTATTGAGTTCGACGACTTGCAGTGCCGATCGGGAACCAGCGAATGCACCTGCGCCTTCATCTTCAGAGTCAAGCGGGTGAGTTCATCCAGCTACTTGTAGAGTTTCACCCAAGTTGTGACGCTTCATAAGCCCAAGTCCTGCACTTATCGGCGGATTGTGCGCGGCGCTTGCAATTGCGCTCCTTATTTTTGGAACTTCGTTAATACTATACAGGCGCCGCAAAAATAGCGCTACCCCGTCGCCGGACAAAGACTCACTCGGAAAGATCGAGGCCTTCTATATCGATGTCGACAAAGAAGTCCGTTCTCGATCGCGGCACACACGTTCGAGCACTAGTCTACAAACTAGCAGAGTCCATTCGGCCAGCACGAGCCGCACGGGAGTCCATGATATCAACAGCCCTGTGCAATCCGCACGTTCTCATAGGACACCTCGACAATCAAATGCTTCCACCAACAATAGTAGACGGAGCGATGCAAGTCGAGAAGCGCCACCTCGGAGGAGGCGTACTCTCCGTAACTCTCGTATATTGCGCGCTGGCTACAATCTGTTCTTCGCTTCTCCCGGTTCCAGTGTATCGGGATCCAACCTCGCTCCTACGACTGTGTTTACAACGACCATCTCTGAACGGCCCCCAACAACGCTCTCTCCAGTCTCCGAGGTAAGCCGATGTTTGAACGCATTGAGAGCCACAATATAATGTACCTCGCAGGTTCCTCCGTCTCTTCCGCCTTCAAGCCGGTCATCGGAATCTCCGCGACCAGACAGTGCCCAAAGATTGCATGTCGTTAATTTGTCTGACGATTAGCTATCAGGGCTATCTACTAGTAGGTCATGTCTCTGTAATAAAGTGCATGCATATTTATATATATGCATAACAACAATTCACAATGAAACTATAGTTATTCACACAACATTTAGACACAATTTAGTTTTGGTGCAAGAGCTTTACAATTAGCAATAAGAAAATAAAGACATCTATTTGTTATCATCGTGTGTGTATGTATAACATGCATATATCGTACGTGATCGTATATGTGAGAGCGTTGCGACAAAAGGTTATGTATGTTGGCTATGTGTATCGACGTGAGAGAATTTGTATGAAGGGAAGAATACACGTTCTTTTAAGTCTAACGAAGTCTGAGCGAACTTGGTCTAGTAGGGTACATCGATTATGGTACAAATCGTGATTCGATCTGTCCGAATTCGATCAAAGAGCATCAGGGGATGTGTCGCCTAGGGCGCTGTATGGCGTCTGAGGCATCACAGAATCGTCGCCATACTCTGATCTTGAGTCAATATGTTCCTAGTGGCGGTAGTATAAGAAGATGATAATGATGGCGCAAGCCAAATAGCTTCACTTACATCGAAGTAATGTTTAGCTGTGCTTCGAGGGGCTGCAACAGAATACGCTGTGAGACATTGTTGTAGTGATTCATAGAAAAACAACACTGACTGCGGGGAGTCCTGGGTAGACGGCACGTTACACCGCTTTGCATGACATGGAAGGCGACCAAACCCGTCCACCCCGTTTGATGGGAGGCACCTAGGCCTTGACCATCATCCCCATGGAAGAACTAGCGAGACAGAGATCGGTATCAGAGAACTTGGTTACATGGCCCATTAAACATACCTCATAGAACTGTAAATAGTCCCGGAAGAAAGGATCACGGTTAACTTTATCGGAGTTTCCATTAGCCGCTCTGCGGCCTTCCACGTCTCTTCCGAATATGTGGATGATACGATGCTGAATCTCTTCTGCAACCTCGCCGAGATGCATGTAATCACCACTTCCTGTTGGACATTCTACTTGAAGATCGGTGCCATAGTACTGATAAAATCTTTGTAGCGATTCTATGAGAAGGAAATTCGTTGCAAGCTGTGATTTTGTTACCCTTTAGCCGCAGTCAATGGTCTACAATGAGCGCATCACATACCCATATGGGCCCACGCCAATTCGAGTTGCCGCCGAACATGCCCGAATGCGAATCGCCGGGCCAATAGTTCACTTCATAACGTTGGCCATGAACGTCCATGCCCCATGGATGATCCTTGTGCATCTTCGATAATCTAGATTGACCCTCGGTCATTGACACACAATGTTATCAAGATGCGTGGAACTGACGATCGAATTCCATAATCACTGAGGAACTCCTTCTCGTCAAGCATCTTCTCCAAAATACGCACCAGACGCTCCTTGCTGGCTAAAGCGAGCAAGCGTCGGTCACCCTTTCCACCAACTGTTAGATTTGAAAAAAAAAATCAAATCAGCTTCTTAGAAGATTACCAGAAAACCATTCTTCCTTACGTTTCATGTTTGCGATGTTGCGCTTCGATACCTCAGAACGATTCTCGATGAACCACTCCATCCGCTTCTTGAAACCTGGGAACTTATTCATTACTGATGGCTCGAGCGTGAGAGTAGCATATAGCGGGATCAACCCAACCAAACTTCGAACAGGGAGCTGCATCGAGTTGCCAGGTCCGAATGAGATAGCATCGTAGTAGAAACCGTCTTCTTCGCTCCATAGTGACATGTCCTCGTCGTTAGTGCCCTTAAATGTCATTGCATCTGCAATAAAAATAAAATGCTCGAAAAATTTCGAGGCGATGTCTTCGTAAACCGGGTTGTGCTTTGCCAACTCGAGAGCCATGTTTAACCTGATAAAAATCAGTCAAGGTCAAATCATATATGATGTCAAACGCACATGTTGAGACAATAAAAGGCCATCCAGGCGGTTCCATCTGCCTGCCGAAGAACGCCACCCGTAGGGAGAGGCTCAGAGCGATTGAAAGCTCCGATATTATCAAGGCCCAAGAATCCGCCTTCGAACACGTTGTTGCCGCCGGAATCTTTGCGATTTACCCACCTACATCGCAACGTTCAGATCAGCATCAATTCAAACAAACTTCGGTCCACAAACCAAGTAAAATTCAACAAAAGTTTCTGGAAAACGCTCTCCAAAAATTGTACATCCTCCTTGCCGAACAGCTTTCTTTCGATTTTGAACACACGGAATGTAGCCCAAGCATGTACAGGCGGGTTGACATCACTGAAATTCCATTCATACGCCGGAATCTGACCGTCTGGTTTCATATACCATTCGCGTACCAGCAATTTCAACTGTTGTTTCGCAAACGCGGGATCAACCATCGCCAACGGGATGCAATGGAATGCCGTATCCCATGCAGCGAAGAATGGGTATTCCCACTTGTCTGGCATGGAAAGAATATCAGCGATGTGAAGGTGGCGCCAATCCTAACGAATACACGATCAATTTTTTGTAAATATCAAATAGGTAAAATTTATATACTCTGTTGCGGATGTATTTCCTCTCAGGAGGGGGTGGCGGCTGAGCAGGATCACCTTCAATCCATTGCTTCTGGATGAATTGATAGTACTGCTTAGTCCAGAGCATGCCGCCCAACGCCTGTCGCATAATTTGTTTAAAATCATCAGAGATACCGCTTCCGCCGAGGTTATGATAGAATTCATCGGCCTCTTGACGGCGTTCCTCTATCGTGTCGTCAAAGAGACCTTCATCTTGCAAACTCTCATCCTTGCTGGCCTTGTTGGGAGTTAATTTCAGACGCACGACAGCACAGCCGCCTTTGCCAGGAACGTCCTCGAAAACATAATGGGCTGCACTCTTCGTCCCTTTCTTTTCTGGATTTACAAAATCCTCCACGTCGCAAACATAAGGAGTCCGCGGACCATGCTCTTGTTCTTCGATGTCGTCCGTGGTTTCCCTCGGGGCGGTGCGCGTATGAATTCTTCCGAAGAAACCTTCTCCGTTCGGTTTGGGACGGTGCGCCGGAATAACATAGTCATGAAACGCGTCCTTCGCATACTTGCTGTCATTCTGTCCACCATACAGGCGCTGGAAGTTCGTTTCATTCTCAGTGAATAGCAAAGTCGGATAGATTGAGTCGTCTTCATCCGGTGCCTCGACTTCCACTTCGTCGTCCGGTCCGATTGGAGGGGGTGATGGTAGACAATAAAGATTCGTTTTACCCAGAGTCGGGTGCACGGCGGTGATGGTGGTATCACCTTTGCCAGTAAGAACCGGCTTTTCGGGACGAGGAAGCGGCCAGGACCACGTGTTGACGAACCAGAGATGCGGCAAGATATGAAGAGTAGCGGGTTCGGGTCCACGATTGTATGCAGTAACTCGAATATACACAGAGTTAGGCTCGTCTTCATCTTTGGCGTACTGGGGCCCGCATATAAATTAGCTTGACCTGACGAAGACAAAATTAAGCAAGGCCCTACCTCGACGAAGATATCCCAGTAGCGATCATCATCGAAAATCCCAGTGTCCATAATCTCGAACTCGGGTACATCACGGCTTCGGCTGACGTTTTGATTTACAAGATCTTCATAAGGAAATGGGCGTTGAGGGTACTTGTAAAGGTATTTCATATATGAGTGAGTAGGTGTAGAGTCAAGGTAGTAGTATAACTCCTTGACATCTTCACCATGATTTCCTTGGTGGCCAGTGACACCAAAGAGGCGCTCTTTAAGAATGGGGTCCACGCCGTTCCAGAAAGCGAGCGAAAAGCAGAGGCGCTGATGGTTGTCTGATAGGCCAGCCAACCCATCTTCGCCCCACCTATATGCACGAGACCTTGCATGTGCGTGCGGGAAATGACTCCAAGCATCACCATTGGCAGAGTAGTCCTCTCGCACAGTAGCCTAGGACTCGTCCAATAAGATACGAAATTAATTCAATGCGATATTTACTCACCCATTGCCGTTCGCTAAGGTATGGTCCCCATCGCTTCCAGTGCCTCTCCTTCCTTTCGTCTTGCTCTAGGCGGTGTCGCTCAACACCATCATACTGTGTACCCAGCTGCCGAAGTAGCCTTTCTCGATAAGTAGAGCTTTGCTTTACAAAACCGTTGGAGGCTTTGCGTGGCGGAACAGGTTCATCGCTCTGCGGCTTGGAATCTTTGGACTTATGATTATTAAATTGAAGTGGCGGAGGTTTGGGGATCTGTATCGACAACGACGGTGGGTCTGAGGGTGGCGACACGTTCGGTGCTGGGGACTGCCTGCCGTTGGCGGAATCTTGTCCGCCGCCGAAGACCTTCGCCTGAATATTCTTTGCAGAGCTCATTGAGCAGCTTGAATCTCTGGCGTACAAGACGGCGAGCGGCGATGTTGGGACAGCGTCGCCGATGCCGCGTGCGACGATGAGGGATGTTGAAAGGAGCTGGGCGGTGGAGGGTTCAGGGCCTAACAGTGTTCTCCCTTCGAACTACAGATGGACGCGTCTGCCTGTGTATGCCCGGGCTTCCGAGTTCTATCTTGGATCCACTGGCGTCATATATGACACGTGCCAATGCCACCATTTTACCTCCGCATAACATCCCGATTTAGGATTGTCGGTGTATTACTTAGCTTTATTATGTAAACATAAACCTTATCTGCTATCTACGCCCTGGAAACACTACCCGACGAAATTACGCTTTTCTCTCTACGACCGTGACATTGCTGCACCGTAGAGACAACATAGCCTTCAAGGCGGACTACAATGTCGGCGCCGTTACTTAACATTTCATCGAGGAAAAAGTCGCGGAGAAGGCTAAGGGTTAGTTGTGTGGAGTGCACTCGGCGTCGCCAGGTATGTCGGGGTTCGCAGTTAGGCGTTAGTATGCTCACTACCTATGTCTTGAACGGTAGAGATGCGATAGAAAGCAGCCCTGTGGCCTCTGTGAAAAACGTGGGGTATCCCACTTATGTCGCTGGGAAAATGAGCCTTTTGCTCGACCATCGCCTGCCCGACCACCAAATGGCCAGAGGGCAACAAGCTCCGGAAGTTCAAGTGTAGAGGCGCCTCAGGCTGCAGCTCCGAGACAGCCCGAACAGACTTTAACCAGGCCCGTCGAAATACCTATGGATCATTTACTTCAACCGGACATCACGAGACAACCTGGTTCTTTGAATGGGATAGTGTCTGTAGATCAAGAGGTGAAGGAAGCGGCTATTGCGCTAGCACAGCTGTCTGTTGCGAGACAAGGTGATTTCTTGGGTGCGGGTTCGATCGTCTGCGCTTTGCATAAGGTATGGTTCGCTCTAATCTCAGTCTTTCAATTTCTTATTCGATACCAGATTGATCGCTCTATCACAACGCAAATTCCTATCGATAAGTCAGCTTGTCTTCCTTTCGCAACCAGTGCAGAATATTCCTCAGCGATCTCGGACTCGTTCTCCAACTCTCTGCACGAACTCGTCCATAGCTTTCCAGAGAAAGAAAAATGTGACATGCTCATCACCTCATTTTTTGAGTATGAGAATTGGCGATTTGGCCTTCCGCGTCAGCTCATCATGAATGTATACAACCGCATGTGGGACGCCATTCAAGCGGACTCCACTTCGCTGAATAGGCTGAAGGTCAACTGGCTGACACTTCTGTTCTCTGTATTTGCACTCTCCCCGGAGTGTACTAATGAGGAACAGAGCAGGAAGTACTTCCTGCGTTCCCTTACAGGGAGGAGACTCGCGGAAGACCTGCTCAGTGCCTCGTTTTCTGCGCCAAGGATGCATGTGTCCATCACCGAAGGGTCAGCTTTGGGATGTATCGCGACCGTACTACTCGCGAACTACATGTGCGACAGAGGCCAAGTAAGCGAGGCCTGGAAAATGGTCGGTACAGCAATCCGCAATGCACAGACGGCTGGCCTACACAAAAACCCGTCGTGGCATAGGTGGAAAGATATGACAGAAGACGAGAAAAGTATCAGACTGTCGGCGTGGCATCTACTCTCACACCAAGATATGCAAGTCGCCTCCTTGAATCCTGTGTTTCAGAATTAATTATTCACGTTTTGTCTAGGTTTCTATCATTTATATTAGGAAGGCCAGGAATGATTCGCGCCCGCGATCGTGATGTGCCGCCCCCGAAAATATCGCAAGATTTATTGTTACCTGACGGGAGCTCGGATACGGCTGTCGTTTATCAAGCCTGCCTATGTACACTCATAGACATTGTCGGTGAGGCAAAGAGCAAGGTATGCTTCTCGCAATTTACGCACCGCATAAAATATACTCAAGGAAGAGATGTATTTATACAGTATCTATGTCTGCACCCCGAGCTATATTCCGGAAGTGCGAACATCGATATCGAATTCGAATCGTGGAAGAGTGGATTGCCTTCTTACTTCGACTGCCGCCGTCCAGACACTTCGTTCGACCATATCTACCCCCAGTTGCCTTTGCAAAGGTGCAGCCTCGCAGCGCTCTACTTTGCTTGCACCATGTTGTTTCACCGCTCCCTCCCTTACGCTCAGCCTCCTCCACTACAACAACTACCACAAATGTCTCTTACAGGAATCCAATTCGACCTCGACTGTAGGAAACTTGCCTCTCTTGCAATGGACCTGTTGCGCACGCAACGCACAATGGCGAGCTACGCTCACAATTGGCGGAACAAACAGCCTTACTTCATCCAGTCGTTCCTCGTATTCGAGGCAGCTGTGACACTTTCAATTGCTCTACGCCGCGAGCCGACGAGTTTGTTCGCAGAGGAGTGGCAGAAGGAGCGACAGTCAGCGATAGAGATTCTTGAGTCGATCAAAGATAGGGACACTGGTGACATTGTGCAACAGGCCATACTTGTGTTGCGTGTTTTACAGGGATCCAGGTCTCCCCAAGAACTTACCAGTGATGCACTGGACACAGCGTCGGATTCACGGCAGCAGTTAGATTTGTTCGGACAAATGGAGTATAATACGCTTCACATTCCTCCTCCAGCATCTTCTTCGAGTGCATCGACGATGCCCATATGGTCTACACCTTTCGAACATAGTGTCGCTGGAATTACCGCTTCAGCACAAATTTCGACGTTGCCTAACGATATGCTTCGATCCCTAAGTATGAGCATGGAATGGGCACCAGATAGCGGCACCATAAATAGTTTCGA
The DNA here is from genome assembly GCA_910574555.1 of Trichaptum abietinum. Lineage (NCBI taxonomy): Eukaryota > Fungi > Basidiomycota > Agaricomycetes > Hymenochaetales > Trichaptaceae > Trichaptum > Trichaptum abietinum. The sequence continues at coordinate 1,676,370 of CAJTBE010000005.1, read as the reverse complement.
TTTGCTGCATGGGTTGGATAAGTAAGAAAGCTTGCGGAAAGAGGAAGCTGGACGATCTTTCTTAGATAAAAGCGTAAATATCTTGCATAACTTACTAAAAACAGTCTACTACTAGTACCAGGAATATTTTGATGTGTAAAAGTGATAGGCCATCTTGTTTATTGTTACATGGTAGTGCCCATTTAGTCGGTTCTTGAGTAGAGTGAGTAGACAGGACTTTCAAATTCAAGTATCAAGACGATTTGAGTCACGAATAAGGAAATGTATTTGCTAGCGACAGTGCGAGAAAACTTCAGTGGTGATTGCCTTCGTGCGCTTCATGATGACCATGGTGTTCCCAAGGATGACTCAAGCCCTATGAAATTCGTCAGTCAGGGCACTCCACGCAACAGCCAATCTAACGGGTGACACGTACCAGAAGCTTAGCCCCATCTTGTCTGTGAATAGTGAGGTAGTATAAGATATTGTGTCTACCATGGGAAGCTCAATTACGCACCTTGCACGGTAAAAGATGAAGAACCACATCGTCGCCCCCAATCCCTTCGCAATAATCTGGTATCTCAAGCCAGGCAAGTGGGGGTGGAAACCCGATCCTGTTCCAGAGAGCCCAAGTGTAAGCATTAATATAGTGTAGAGTTAATATGCTGCATACCAGCAGGACCGGCCATTATGTCGCGAAGGGCTATGTGCTGTGGTAAATGTCGTGTCGAACGCCGGGACCCAGGCTGCGACACGGAACGGTGTATATTTGGCTCTATTTGTATCTGAGGGTGCCAGCGTGCGATCGTCCACATCAGGTCAGATCTTCGAGAGCGCTAAACATTTGCCACTGAGTGGTGGCTCTCGACTGACTTTAAGAGGCATTGCCTCAGTCTCACCTTTTCCCTTAACACTCCTTTGATAAACTATACTCTCCCTCGATTGAACTGCGAGCTTCATAGGAAATGGAGGGGGTTTCAAAGAAACGGAAACGAGAGGACGACCCACCGCGCATAACTGTGTTAGCGCCGCACAAAACATTCGAGAGGCTGTTCAAGGGTGCGCATTTATTGTACAGACTGCTCAGAATATAACTAACATCCGCTCTAGAGAGTTCTCTAAGCTCTCTAAGATCTTGCATTGGAAAAAAGCTTGGCTTCGACGAGAAGACACCGTTTGAGCTCGTGCAGAGCCGGAATGGACGTACAATAGATCTTGAGGACGGTACGTTGGGACGTGTTCTACTGATTTCAAACACTACTCTGATGGATGTCGTCTCTGTAGATGATGATTTCGACGCGTTTAGGTCTTTTGCATACTCGAATGGCTCTGCGGAAGTTAGGGTGAGGGTAAATGCACAAGCAAGATCGGTGGCATTTACTTCAGAGCCTGAGGTAAGAACCTTGAACTTCTAGGCCCTTTGACCTGATTATTTACTTTCTATATACTCGGATACTGCTTCAATCTAGATTATACCCTCCTCCAGTGATTTCCCGTCTACTGAAGGGAAGAAAAGAAAAAAGTCTGGTCACAAGCCGACGGATGATTTTCCAGCTGACCCCTCAACCTACTCGACCTCTGGAGCTGCGACGTCTTCAGCTACAAATGAGAGCGAAAATCCGAATCCGAAAGCAAAGAAGAAGAAGAAAGCAAACGCCGATATCCCTGCTGGAAACGAGGCAGAGTCTTCTAAGCCATCTGAACCTTTGGTTGCTGCAGAGGGTGATAAACTTACGACTAAAAAGCAGAGAGCCGCTTCTACCGCATCGTCCATCGCTAGTGAAACAGATGCTGCGCCGAAATCTAAGAAGAACAAAACTACTGATGACGGGGCAGCATCGGATCCGTCTAAGGCTAAAACAAAGTCAAAATCGAAGCAGAACGGGGCAGACGCTTCAGATAAATGTTTGTGATCAAACTTCATATTGTGCGAATGTATACTAATGATGGGTTGGCTTGCTTACTTGTACTTGTCTAGTAATTACTATAGATTCATCAGAGAACGCATCAAATGGACCAACACGTCAACCAGAACCATCTGAACCGCTGCCCAAGAAGAAGGAGAAAAAGAAGCCAGGCGTTGATGCGGGACCATCAGATTCTTCGGTCATTTCCACTACCGATCCTATAGGTCCCTTGACCCAAGCAGGCAGCACACCTGCAGAAGCTACTGCTGCTGCCACCCCTTCTAAGAAAGTCTCGAAGAAGACCAAGAGGGCGGAGAATAACGGTTTGTCGTCCACTGAAAAGGAGCGATCTGTCGAGTCGGCTGCAGGGGATGTCGAGAAAGAGGCCAGCCCAAAGAATCCCCGGAAGGAAATTAAACGAGTACCCAGGGGAGGTAAGAGCCGTATTGTCCATGAACAGACTCCAAGTTCAGTAGACAACCTATCATTAGGTCCCGACTCTGAGGTACAGGAGCCAGCTTCATCATCAGCGGTACAGCCGCAGAATCCTGTGAATAATCAAGAACCAGTGAAGAAGAAGAAGAAACTGAATGAAAAGGTTCCCCAACACCCCCCGATCGTCCCGACATCCACCGCCGAAGAGTCTGTTGGTGGCTCGAAGAAACGCAAGGCTCCTACAGGTGCCCCTCTTACGTCGCAAGTACCCGAAGAGGATGGTGAGTCGCCTGTCCTAGATAATAATGATTTCTTAAAAGTTTGAGCAGCTCCATCTTCTGGACCTGCACGAAAAAAGAAGCGAGTATCTGCAGCTGCCGTGGACGCGCTCGATGACATCATAAACAATATCCTGAAGAACCCATCGCTGCCTTCCACATCTACATCGCAATTGCAATCGGTATCTCGGGCGTCGACGTCTGTTTCCGCGACACCAGCAAAGAACCGACAATTAACTTCAGACGCTCAAGGTGTTGATGAAGGGGAAGAGAAAGAAGTGGCTACGAAGGCAAAGGCAAAGACAAAGGCAAAGGCAGGCAAAAATCGGAAGAAAGATATCGCTGGCACTGATAAATCCGTAGCCTCTTCCTCGTCAGCAAAGGAGGTTGTCCCAGAAGTAATACCTCACAAGGCCGCCAAACCTAGGAAGAGGGGGACAGTAGACAAAGAAGCGGCCGACCAACAAGCTCCAGCTTCAGTGGCAGTAGCTACGGAAGTGAAAGCACAGAGTACTGCAGAACAACCACAGGCATCTAACTTAGCGACAAACAGACAGCAATCGATCTGTGGAAACAACTCTTCTCCAAGACCTTCGAAAAAACAAACTAAAGGAAATGGTCAGGCATCAGCAGCCGCTACTAGATATGAGCAACGATCTACCTCATTGGGTTTGCTGCCTTTTGCTCCTTCTGGTTCTAGCCTGTCGGAAGTCCTCGTAGAAGGCAAAGACGAAGGCAGTAGCTCTGAGTCGGAGGATGAATCGCATGGCAGTGACTCCTCGGATGGCGATGTAATACCTCCTCTCCCGCCACCGACGGCCGGAAGATTTCGGCCTTCGCCTAACATAACCATCCCAGCCTTAACCGAGATGTCACTTTTAGAGAGCCTTTTAAAACCTAGTACACCACGTTCATGGCGAGAAATACTTTCCTCCTCTGATGAGGATAGTGAAGAGGAGAAGGTTTCGTCTGTGCCAGATGAAGACGACGAGGAAGGGGAGAAGCGGGAGAAGAAGAAACGCCGTAGCTCTGCTTTTATAAGGAGATCACCTTCGACTCCTTCTGTTGACAATGATGATGACGACAACGACAACGACGGAGCTGTTGCGTTTGGAGTGGCGAAGGAAACACCTGAGAAAGCAGATGATACGGTAGCTTCCATCGAAGAGGAACGTATCGACGAGGTTGCGATAGTCGAGCCATTACAGGATCGCAATAATGATCAGGATTTCTTGGCACAGAACAACACGGATAGCGGCTACGGCTCTACAAACCTCAAGCAGCCTAACGGGATCGAGGCAGGTCCATTATTCAGTGGCTCTCAACGCTCGACTACGGAGTCTGAACTAGATTTCTCCTTCAAGGCTATAAACGATCGGGGAGAAAGCGTTATCTCTGAAGGTATAGGCGGTCATGCATTTAGTCAAGCCATGGCTGAAGATTATTCCGCGTTCCTTTCTTGCGTAGGTCGTCGGAGTCAGGACGCTGCTTCAATAAAGTCTGATGGTCCGCAAGTATTTACGAGATCGGCGCAAGAAACCGCTTCTCGAACAGCCCAGCGTCATTCAAGCTCTCCGGATCCTATTGGCCTTATGATTGATGATGATCCGATTGAGAATGTGGACTCAGCGAACGACTCTTCTCAGTCACGACGGCTAAGTATCGAAGAACACGAGCGCCACTTGCTGGCCCATGATGCGGCAGCAAGGTCTGTTGAACAGGGTCATCAGAGTAGTGAGGACTTGACGTTCCTTTATCCCGATGTTCAGGAGTCTGTATGGCACGGAGAAGCTACCGACCACGAGCAAACCGCTGCTAAAGAGAAGGAGGCACAGTCTTACGTTAATGGTCTGCCCATTGTGGCCGGGAGATCATTCACTCCCCCTCCTATCGCGACACTTGCTCCTAGTACACCTGGCACCATAAAGAGGATGAGGGACCGTCATGGGAAATTACCTAATTCTCTTGATACCTTGAAGTGTACAATCCTCGTTCCAGCTAGCAGTCAAGTTGATTCTGGCAATGCAGCGGGCTCTGCGTTCGGAGATACAACGGAAGGTGAAGACCGCATTGATCAGCTCCTGAGCAGTTCAGTCCCAAGAAGCCATACTGTAGCGAAGGCAACAACGATCAACACTGTAAAGAGGCCCAGGAAGGTCGTTGAGCAGCGTCCTGAGGGGAAAGGGGAAGATCAACCGATTGGTACGAGGCTGCGGAAACGGGGAATATCTAAACAGGCTGAAATTGCCATTCCCGTGATGCCTCCTCCCGTGAAGGCTCGAAGGTCGGCTCGCGCTCAGAAAGAGCTTCAAGCTTCTGAGCTGCCTGCCCCTGTAGCGACAATTGCTGAGACGGAAGAAACCCGTGAAATACAAGATACCAATACCCCCAAGCTAACCGTGTCAACTCCCTATGCTGCTGTCGTGGGTGAATTGACGTCTAAACCTCCTCCCAGATCTGAAGGTGTCAATACTTCTCTATCCGAAGTTGAGGACGTTTTAGACGCTACCAGTGGCAGAACTAGCGCTTCATCTTTCGACATGCCACCCCCTACTAACTCAAAAGGAAGCCGGCAGGCTAGATCACCAGCATCGGATTCTGATGAAGAGAAATTGGCAGTCATGACTGAGCGTGACTTCGCTCCAAGACCTTCTTTCAGTTCCTCCTTCCGAAGTCTGCAAAACATCCTAAACCAGAAGGACCTCTTTTCACCTGCAACCTCACAACCGTCTTTCCTGCTCACACCAGTAATATCGTTTGAAAGTAAAACGGTTTCGAACTCCAAAGGAGAAGAGGACGATGAGGATGATTCATCTTCTGATTCGGACTCGGATGATGTTAACCAGTCTGTCATTCCTAAGGAGAAGAGGGCAGGGAACAAGCCAACTAAGCCGCGAGGCGCTCTTGCTTCTTTCTCATGATTATTTGGTGTTTCCTAACTCACTTTTCTTTACATACATACCTCAACCGCATTGTAAATTATCTTAACTTCACGTATATACAAATGTAGCTAAGTAGTTCACTAAATCATCAAATAATTCCTTATTTCCTTGAGAGTACTATGTATGTATGAGCCTCTAGGTCCCTGGCCATGACGTAAATAGGACTCACGGGGCAGAAAATTTTCAGTTTTCACTGTTTGTTACCGACCACAACAATCCTTCGCTGACCGTCCTCTGTTGGGCAAATACATATAAAAAGCTCGAGCATCCGCTCAAGTACATGGTTTTTACTCAGAACACACGCGACGAGTAGGCTTTTTGTCCGTCCTTCTTCTACCACCATACTCATTTTCTTCTCCTATAGTTATCTCAGCGACTTAGTCTTTTCTCTTCTCGCCCACTAAACAAATTGGCCCACCATGTTCATACGTTCAGCTACCCGTATCCCTCAAATCCCTCGTATTGCTCGCCTCTATCGCTCTTTTGCGACACACACAAATATGCCGATACCAGCTGCGCTTCATCTGAAGACTGGACAGTCGTTCAAGGGACGTGCTTTTGGTGCTCCTCGCAGTATCTGGGGAGAGACCGTCTTCTCAACTTCTATCACTTCCTGTAAGCCCTTCTTTCATTCTATGAAATGCAATGCTCGTGATATTAACTGGACTAGATACGGAGTCAATGACAGACCCATCGTATCGAGGACAAATCCTCGTTTTCACCACTCCGCTGATTGGAAATTATGGCGTACCTCTCAATTCCGCCCCTAAGGATACGCGTGATGTTGGAATGGTGTTGGAATCGAAGAAAATTCAATGCTCTGGAGTCGTAGTAGCCGATTTGGCTGAGAAGTATTCTCATTATACTGCAGTCGAGTCACTCTCCTCCTGGTGTATGCGTCATGACATACCGGGCATTACTGGGGTTGACACACGAGCCATCACAACTATTCTTCGGAATCAAGGAACTACTCTGGGCCGACTTGCTGTGGGTGATGACATACTTGCCCCTCCGCCGACAGAGAACGAATATTGGGATCCTAGCGCAGAGAACCTTGTCGATCAAATCTCAACAAAGATTCCTTATGTTCTCAATCCGAATGGCGATGTGAAGATTGCGGTTCTGGACTTTGGCGTGAAAGCAAATATTTTGCGCTCACTTGTCCGTCGCAACGCTGCGATTACGGTTCTGCCGTGGAACTTCGACTTCAACCAAGTTCGTGACGAATTTGACGGACTATTCCTTACGAACGGTCCGGGTGACCCGCAAAAGTGCACGGAAGCTGCTCGTCATCTGCGAAAGACTATGGACGAGTGGGACAGACCTATCTTTGGCATCTGCATGGGCCACCAGGTTATCGGCATTGCTGCTGGACTCGATGCCTATCGAATGACGTTCGGTAATCGCGGACACAACCAACCTGTGCTTGCCCTCGCATCGTCAGGTTCTATCAAGGCTGGCCGAGTCTACGTTACAAGCCAGAACCACCAGTACGCTCTCAAATTGCAAGATCCGTTCCCTGCCGGATGGGAGCCGTTCTTTATCAACTGTAATGATTCTTCCGTGGAGGGAATCAAGTCGACGGCAGATTCTGGCAAGAAGATCTGGGGCGTTCAGTTTCATCCTGAGTCTGCCGGAGGTCCTCTAGATACGATCGAGGTCAGTATTCCGAATAATTTATTCTCTGTCCACAAACTGATCTTGTTCTGTCATAGATGTTCACAGATTTCGTCGCTGAATGTCGTGCAGATTTACTCCGCCGCTCGATTGGTGAAGAGGCTGAGTTAGATCATGTAGTAGGTATGGAGACATTAGCAAGCCCACAACCGATTGCAGTCGCAGCATGATTTGTGAGCAAAGGTTGTCAATTTCTTATCCCTTTGTTAGATATATTTGTACTATAGTTTGTCTTATCTGATTCTTTGCAATGCCTATGACAGGATGGGATGACTTTCGGCACCATTCGGCACGTGCTTGAGTGCTGGTGCTTCTCAGCAAGTGACAAAGACCTTCACACCACCCCATGATGATCAAAGTATTTGTCTGTTCACGCGTTTGCAGTCTGGGCTGCATCCATCGCCTTTAACAAACATCTTGGCGTGTGGCTTATCTCTCCTCATCCTATTTTCTAGGCCCGAGATTTACAGCGAACTTCTGGCATACTTTTGCTGGAATCTGAAAGGTTGCAATGGTTTACAATGTTCGGCACCTCTGGTTAATCCAACTAACTTTCAACTAAGCGGATATTGTGCGGATTTTCGCTGTTCAGAAGCTGTGTTTTTTTCTTCTTCCCGCACACTGTTCGTCTCCAATAGCCCATGGGAACTATCACTTCTGGGTACTTAAAGGACTGCGTTACCAGAGGAAGCAAGTTTTCGTGCTGCGGACATCACTTGCTGCATCGCCCTCCTCCAACTATTCCCGCGGGATCTGTCTTCTGAAGCTTGACTATGCCTTGAGGCTGACGAACATCATATAGAAGCTATACCAAAGAGCTGCGGACGCCGTATCAGAGTGCAGTCAAATCGATTCCCGTGGCCAAGTGTTCCCAAGCTCTAACATTAGATTGGCTATATATTCGAGCACTTGGACGTCGGAGTCTAAGCCAGAGTCTTGTGGATACCGATTCATCTACGCCCTCTCAGAGTGACTGAGCGATGATGAGGTTCGCAGTCACGGACGATAGGTTGATATGGATGTTACCTCTTTGGAACATCATTTTGAACTTCCTAGCGATGAAAGCTCAGGCGCAATGTCATTTGTGAGTAGTTATCTTCTTCTTGGATCTAATGCAAGGAAACTGACCACCGCACAGAGCTAGTAATAGTGACGGAGGAACTCATGGCGATAGTGACAGTGATAGTGATAGCGACAGCGACAGTGACAGCGATAGTAGCAGCACAAGTAGCAGAGCCCATCCAAGCTCTTCCGGGTGCAGCACATCAAGGGGTGTTTCTGTTTCAGCAACTGGGTCCACGACGACATCGGGCGCGGGAGCGACTCGCACTGTAGCACTTCTGAACACCCCACACGGAGATAAGCTTAGTGGAGGGTCTATCACGGGCATCGTCATTGGCCTCCGTATGTCCTTTGATCTCAGTGCCGAGATATCTTGAACTGATTTTCAGCAGTTCTGCTGTTGTTGCTGTTGTACTTTATCATTTCCCTCCTTCGAAAGCGGTACAAGAAGCTAAAAAATCTCGATTCGAAGTCGTCCATCCGACGCACCGAAGAACTGAGGGCTGTGTCTGACTCCGCCGCGATTGGCCTCATCGGCGCAGGTGCTGCGGTGGGATCGAGCAAGGAAAACGGACACCACGAGAGAGCAGAAAGCACCGACAGCCACTTAACCCTGCCGAATCCGCATCCTCGAGACCTTCCGCCTCTACCACCATTAGGTAATGACGATGCGACTCCGTCAATGGCTCAGCGTAACTCGGTGGTGCTGAGCTACGTTCCTCCACCCACGTCGCAGGACAACGGCAACGCAACACTCTCTCGATCCTTCTCTCAGCTCTCTCGTTCGTCGAGCTTGCATGAGGACATGATCGTGCATCAGAAGGATTTGGAGGCGAACTACGGAATGGCGGAAAATGGGGAAGAATTAAGTCCGCATGAATCTTCAGGATCAAGACTTGCAGTAATAGCAGAACATCCATTTGAGCCTCCACCACAGTACAGAGAATAGCTTCCTACCTTTCTTGCCTGCTTTGAACGCACGTCTTACAACCTTCTGTTAATTATGTTGTCGGCGACTATGGACAGTTCAAATTGTATCACCTATTTCCTCTACATGGAGATGTGATCATATAAGTGATTCTCTCGCATTCTATGTAGATCCGTCTAAAACACGATTAATGGAGTTCGTAACATATTGGACTAAAGGACTAGAAGACAACGTTCTTTGCCTTTTTTTCCTAAATTCATATTGTTCAATCCCTTCGGTGTTCCTCGGTGAAAGCAACGAAGAGAGGACTTCGATCTCAGCTTTCCTACGCGTATGCAACATATGCATAAGTTCTCGCCTTGCCGGGGAGAATATATATCGGGTTAGTAGTGGAATGGAAGGAAGCGGGTATAAGGGAACCTTACCTCCACTTTCCCGGGATGTACCTGTCTGAGCGAAGCATTGCCAATGCCTGGAAACAAGTATTTGAGTCGATCATTAATTAAAGTAAAGACACCTGGGACTCTTACTTTACGTTGATCGTGCTCTGTAATGGGCAATAAAGCATCTCGGTCGAGGCCCATTCTACGCCGATCTTCTTTAGCTTGAAACTCATGATAACTTTGTGAAAAGACCGACCTTACTACCTCGGCGCAAGAAACGCCGATCCATTCTACTCTATGGGCTGCCAATGTTCCATTCTCGTGTTCCATGGCTAAGCTTCCAAACTTATAGACGGACGCAATGTCAAGCCCATACGCATCTGCGTCGACGAGGACTAAAATGGGGACACTGTATAGAGTTTGGAGGGAGGAAGATTAATCGAGAGAACGTATCAAAAATTGTCAGATGAAGCTTCGTGAGTAATAATTTAATGGAGTACTCTTCTGGCAGATTGTCTGAGAATGTCTTGACGATTTGTCTCGTTGCAACATCAGGATAACCCTTTCCCTAGAAGTAGACACGTTCGTCACTGGCTCATTCAAGGGAACAAAGTTTCTTCACAGTAAGCAGAATACCAGGACCTGGTAAGGAGGGGTGGCAAGTCATTGCAGCCGAGCAAAGAGTTTGGAATACCGCCTAGACTCTAAAGATTAGGTTCCAATAGCATGTGCAAAAGTTGCGCATTCAGACTTCTTTCTCGACAATCAGAATCCAAGAGATGTCTCCACTCAGTTCAAAGCGTGCTATATCTTCTGTGGCTGGGATGAGAGAAGCCTAAAGAGAAATGAATTCCTAGAGTTATGATGTTAGGGCGGATATAGAGACTAAATCACCTCTGTATCAATTCCCCCGACAGAACATCCATCGTGGAAGTGGATAGTCAGTCCAGCGCCGCAGAAAAGTCCTTTCGGAGACGCCCTCTAGTCACGTTTTCATAAGGCTGAGTTAGTACAATCTAAAAGTACGCATATACTCACTATTCCGAGGTCCGACCTACTTAAGGACAAAGTAGCGGCTATGTCGTCGACCAGCTTCAAAAGACACGTCAGTTAGTGGTCCCCGGCAAGAAGGGTAAGCTAAAGTTACATGGTTCACGACACTCTGAGTACCGAATATCGAGACGTCTCTGTAATACAAGTCCCTGTTCACTAGCATTGGTAAATTCTTATGCGAAATAGAAGATTATGCAGTCGCACCGTTTTGTCAAAGCGCAGCGGCTCGCGGATGCGTCATGGGCGATATCGATCACTCGGAAGAACTGAGCTAGGAATCAATTAGAACGTGAGCGAGGGACCAGTCGGCAGGTTTACCCATGGACTTCGCAGATGGATTGACTGAGTTTCGTGGGTATTGAAGGTGTCTGACCGGTTTTCTTCTGGTGCTGTGAACAAAGACCGTGAAAGGCATATAGCTTAAAATGCATACCCTTCACTGCATTTAGCCTTATTCCTATCTGCTAGTTCTAGAACAATCCTTCTCTTAGATAGAGATGACTTTGTGACCAATGTCTTTTGGCTATCATCATCCTGAGTTCCTGGCCTTTTCAGTGAGATGGCTTTTGTGAGCTGGGTTATGAAAGAAAGCGCCAAGTTTTCCATGCCACGGACAGCGAGTTCCCTAGATGTTATACAGGAAAGTCAAAGCTGTCAAAGATAGTAGCGAGCCCAGCACAAACTTCCGAATTGCAGATTCATCCTCGCCGTCGCTATTTATTTCGTCGGAGTCCATGTCTTCTTCCACGTCATCAGTATTTTCATCGACCACGACTTCAGGACTATCTTGCGCTTCAGGATCATCGCAGCCCACTTTGAGAGAAGCTTCTTCGTACACAAAGTTTTTGTCTGTCATCGCCAGAACTGTTTTAGAAAGGCAGAGGAAGGGCGATAGTTAGTTGCAGAGTGACGAGTCTGAGCGAGGTGAAAAGTGTAAGAAGAGTGCGCTGGGACAGTCCAAGTCAATCTGACGGAGCTCGAAATTTCGAGGCATTATCCGAGCCTTCATGTATCAAACTTGAAGATTCAAGTCAAGCAGAGCGATATAATAGAGGTCTCTGCCGTGAAATGTGACTCATAATGACTCTGAAAGGCGATCGCTGCAGGCTATTCAGTGTAGAGGAAAGGAGTAGTATAGCCTAGTGGGAAACTTCTCAAAGCCTGAGGCTGACAATGTGACTCGCTGGTGACGAACTTGGTGACTCAAACGTGTCTGCTTAAATGCCGCATTGGAATGGCTTAACACCTACCATCCTACCACCTCACTTCCTAGCTAAATCCCTGGAGCGTATGACTTAGGAGACAACATGACGAGCTTACGAAACTTTCAGAACGAAATAGACGAAATACACACCAAAGAGGTGGCGAAGCAACGAGCGTACACTTCCGTTCAGGCCGAGAAGGAGAAAGAAAATAAGAATCCAGCTGACGACGTTCTAGCTAACTCGAACAGCAAGGGAAAGGTGATTGCGGAGGATGATCCCGAGGATGAAGGCAACTTACAGGTGAGGACTCCGTGAATCCACCTGACCAGTACGTCTCTACAACACATTCGGAATTGTAGGAATTGCTATTGTCGGAGAAAGAAGCAGACATTGAACACGCCCGTGATATCCTGGCTGGGTTTCTAACACGTCACAAAGGCGAATACATCTTACGTCTAGGTGCACATCCTTCCAATGCTTCGCTCTTCGCTGCAGATGCTTCGACGAGTGCAGATGGATGGATAGGAACGCCTCGGACCGACCAAGAACTGGCGCGAATGTGTGCTGAGGTGACGAGACTGGTAGAGGAGGTCGGCGGGAAGGTGCGCATGTCGTGGCTGTCTTCCAACCTTGTCTAATTGAGTATCGGATTTTAGGTGTCTATGCTGTACCCATTCACAAACTCTCAACTTCGGACTGCTTTGCTTCTTCGGCTTCCTCCGCCGAGTGTAGCTTCTACTCCGGAAGTGCGTTGTGCGGTTGTAGGGAATGTGGACAGTGGAAAGTCAACGACACTAGGCGTCTTGACAAGGGGTGAGGTGGCAACGCGGTTATGCTACTGCCAAGCGACTTAAACTACTTTCCAGGTGGCTTGGACGACGGTAGAGGACGAGCACGAGTAGGTCTATTCCGACACAAGCATGAATTGGAAACCGGAAGGACGTCTAGCGTCGGTATGGAGGTGAGAATCATCTTATTATCAGCTTCAATACGACGTTCAGTCTCTATAAACGGCATAGATATTAGGCTTTGCCCCTACGGGGGATCCAATACTACCGGCTTCGCACGTATCCCAAGATATGGATGTAATACGAAGGGAGAAGCTCAGCTGGGATGAAATCACTGTGAAGGCCGCAAAGGTCGTCTCTTTTATTGGTATGTTTGTATCCGAACATATATTGTTTAACACATCACCTGAATGTTTCCGAACAAGACCTTGCGGGACACGAGAAATATCTAAAGACCACACTGTATGGACTTACGTCTGGAGCTCCTTCCTGTGTGATATTGATGGTTGGAGCCAATGCTGGCCTGATCGGCATGTCCAAAGAACACCTTGCAATTTCTCTCGCACTCAGCGTCCCGGTTGTTGTGTGCATCACTAAGGTTTTGAACCCTTCCCTATAAAATATATCAAATCCTCATCCTATTTCTAGATTGACATGACTCCTCCTAACGTGCTTGCGGAGACCATCAAGCAAGTGGTGAAGATCTTGAAGAGTCCCGGTTGTCGCAAGAACCCTGTATTTGTCAAGTCGATGGAGACCGCAGTCGAGCTTTCGCAGGTGTTTGCGAAGGAGCGGTAAGCCTACACTAGTTACACACTGATTGCGCATTGTTGCAGGAAATTTACGTGTATCATCCAGATTATGCCCGATTTTCCAGGTGTCTAACGTGACTGGCCAGGGCCTTGACCTTGTCCGCACCTTCCTTAACTTGTTGCCCTCAAGCGAAGGTGACAGCGACAAATTCGCTTCTGATCAGCCTCTCGAGGTAAGGCAACACAGATTTAATCTTTCTCCGTTGTTGAACGTTATGCTAGTACTCTATTACCGAAGTATGGTCTGTACCGTACGTGGGGACCGTAGTGAATGGTATAGTGAATTCGGGACATATCAAAGCCGGAGATCCGATCTACCTAGGTCCTGACTCGAATGGAAATTGGCACACTACGGCCGTTAAGAGCATACAACGCAAAAGGTTTGTTGTCCGAAGACCTATTATTCTCTCATCACAACTTGAACTACATTTCTTCCAGAGCATCTGTTACAACCGCCGATGCCGGACAGTGCGTATCGTTTGCTCTCAAGCGTGTCCGTCGATCGGCTGTTCGGAAGGGCATGGTGATTGTTGCCAAGACCGAAACGCCTCCTAAAGGTGCGTGTACTCGGTTCATTCTCTCCCTCTATCTGAATATTATATCCTCCTTAGCAACGAGTAATTTTATTGGACAAGTTCTCATCCTCTAGTAAGTTTCAATTCTAATGTTTGATGTCATCCATGAGCCTCACTCTGTATAGTCATAATACAACGTTACAGAAAGGCTACCAGGTAAGCTAAAATCAATAGATCCAAGTGTAATCATTTCTCACATATTTAATTCAGGCCATGTTGCACTGCGGGGTACGCAAATTATTTTTTCCATGAGAACTTTTCCTCATTATTTTTGTTGCAGGCTGTCCGTCAGACTGTGCGGATTGTTGGAATGGACAACCCGCAAGGTGTACTTCGGACAGGCGATAGGGCTTTGGTCGAGTTTGAATTCATTTCTCACCCTGAGTTCGTCAAAGTAGGCATGAAGCTTCTCTTCCGAGAGGGAAAGACGAAGGTAAATCTCTCACGATTTTGACTTTGCGGCGTGCTAATCTCTGCAATGCGAAATCAGGGTCTGGGTGTGATCACGAAGTTACAGTAAGACATCTGGATCGGTTCTTGTGTTGTATTCATATTGTGTTTGTACAACTCTACGTGTATAGCTCCCTTTCTTACTTTTCACTGTTCTTTGTTCAGTAGTGTCTGTACAAGTAGAAATATACATTTATCTTGTGTACTCCACGATAGTATTATGTAAGCTCTAAAGTTATAAACGCAATTTGGCGTTACGTCATGGCTTCTTGATCATGTCTGCTGCGTACGAACTTGTACCCACTGCGGACGAAGGGGACGTCCATACGAAAACCCTTCCTCCTGACAATACCAAGCATCCTCATCGACAGCGGAAACTAAAGCTATCTCTTTTTGCTGCTTTCTCACTAATCGTTCTCAGTCTGCTCTGCAAATCTTGGTGGGCTAGCTACCCCTCCAATCCTCCCAACCACAACGTCGACAGTGGAATAGAAACTGCGCCAGAGTCACAACCTACGAGAGGAACCGACAAAGACGAAGGAGGCATTATGCATGAGAAACTCAGTGTTGGATAGTACGTATATTGCTTATGGATGAAGCGAATCTAACCTACGGGACTTGTGGATGTCAATAGTTTCGTAAACTGGTGAGTTGAATTACGAAGATCTATAACGAGGTCTTTCCTCATGTGATTTAGGGGAATATACGGAAGAAAGTTTCCCCCATCGCTCATTCCTGTACAGGACTTGACGTGAGCGTTGCATAGAGCCTTCCCTCATTTCACAACTCACAATTGCTTTAACATTTTTAGACACATACTCTATGCATTTGCTAATTTGCGTCCTGATTCGGGAGAAGTCCATCTTTCAGATGTATGGGCAGACAAAGACATACACTACCCAGGCGACTCCTGGAATGATTCTGGGAATAACCTCTATGGCAATTTCAAAGCAATCTACAAGTTGAAGAAGGAACACAGGCATCTGAAAGTTCTCTTGTCTATTGGCGGATGGACATATTCTCCTTCATTTCATCCTGTTGTCGTCTCCCCAGCACTCCGAGCCCGATTCGTTGAAAGCTCCATAAAGCTCCTTGAAGACTACGGATTAGATGGGCTGGATATCGACTATGAATATCCAGGAAACAATGAGCAAGCAAAGGGATATGTTGAACTTCTAAAGGAGCTGAGAGCGGGCCTGGATGCGCATGCAGCGAGGAAGGGTGCTGATTATAAGTTCTTGCTAACGGTTGGTTCCTGAATATTTCTCGGACGAATAGTCAATTGTTCAATCTCTCTTCTAGATCGCAGCACCTTGTGGACCAGATAACTACAAAAAGTTGCACATCGGTGAAATGAACAATTATCTTGACTTCTGGAATCTGATGGCCTATGACTACTGTAAGTTGTCTGTAGTGTAAAATTAGGCAGCTGACACATTGCATTCTGTTCTGCGTTGCAGCGGGATCTTGGGACTCGATCGCAAATCACCAGGCAAATGTCTATGGCCCGCCCATAAATTCGGCTGATGCCGTTGCCTGGTATCACTCGAAGGGCGTAGCAAAACATAAACTCATCTTGGGTATCCCATTATATGGCCGAAGCTTTATGAATACGCAGGGGCCTGGGTCATCGTTCTCCGGGATAGGGCCAGGGTCTTGGGAGGCTGGTGTGTACGACTACCGAGCCTTACCTCTTCCCGGTTCATATGCACTTCGTGACGACCAAGCTTTGGCATCCTGGACATATGATTATCAAAAGAAGGAGATGGTCAGTTTTGATTCCGAAGAAGTAGGAAGGTGGAAGGGCGAATGGATTCGGAAAGAGAGGCTAGGAGGAAGCATGTTCTGGGAGTTGAGCGGCGACAAAGGAACTGACCGTGAGGGGATGGAAGGTGGTGAGGGCAAAGTACCCCAGCCTGGGAGGAGTCTAGTTCAAGTCGTGAAAGAGGCTATGGGCAACTTGGACCAGAAACCCAATTGGCTACGTTACGAGGGAAGTCAGTTTGAAAATATGAAGAAAGGGATGGAACAGTAAACTACTATTGAAGCAGATCCTCTTATTGTATAATAATTAATATCAGTCTTTGACTCGAGGAAACTCCGGAAATTTGAGAGAGCTGTAAATGTCATTCCCCAAGCGGAGCGGAAGACAACTGTGCCGAGATCATGCCGTCGGAAGAAAATATTCGCACGTGCGCTGTCCGACAAAATTTCGCCCACAGCAGCATACACAGGTAGTCTGCATCGTCGTCCGCTCTTGTCCTTCCTTTCTCTACTAGTACTTCTGCTTTCTCTTTTTCATTTCTGCAACTCTTAGACGTCTATTTCATAGAAGACACCTGCATCTTACGATCACGATAATCGACCTCATTAGAAAGGCGTGGGCTACCCTTGACCACCGAAAGCCATCAAGATTCATACCTGTGCCATCTCCACCCTCTGTCCACAACATTCTCTCTTGAAAACATTTTTTTAGCTGTCATAACATTTGTCCGATACCTTTCATGAGCTCCTCATTAACTCAGCATTTCGCTCCGCTTGTAGAAGCCCTAAGGACGGCCCCGACTGCGCCAGGTGCGCTTGGTTTCGATTGTTTCGATTTACGCTGATTTTGACGGATTTAAAGATGCGAAGGCAGCCGCGGACAATTTAGCCAGAGAGGTGGGAAAGGAGGGACTTCAATGCTTGATGTCTGTACAATATGAAGCTCTTGATACACTCAGGAGATGCTAATGTATACTTTATCTAATTAGTGATGCAAACATTATTGCTACCCTCGAGTCGTTTGCGACGAACAAAAAATCGGGATATGAGAGGGAATCAGCTGCCATCGGATTTCAGTATCTGGCTTCAATTCTGGGAACGCCAAGTGGCCCGATCCTACTACCTTCTTTGTCAATAATTATGGACCTGTACATGGATAAGGGTGATGTCGTGAGGATTGCTGCTACAGCGGCAGCGAAAACCATTCTCAAAGTATTTCCACCTGAAGCCACACGGCCTGTTTACCGCCATTTGGAAGACATTCTCGAGAAGGGCAAATGGCGAACGAAGGTCGGAGCTCTGGACGCTATAAGGAGCTTTGTCGACCGCGCAAAGGACGAGGTCGCCGAGGAACTCGGAAATGTTCTTCCGAAAGTTGAGAAGGCTATGCACGACACGAAACCTGAAGTAAATTAGTTCTAATATCTTTTGTACCTACTCTACTCACAAACCTTACCGTAGGTATCCACAGCTGCGAAGAAATGCGCAGCCGCTCTATGTACTGCAGTGGGCAACGCAGACCTTACACATCACACCGCTATTCTAGTGGAATGCATGTCGGATCCATCCTCTGTCGCCGCTTGCATGAAAGCTCTAGCTTCGACCACGTTCGTCGCAGAAGTTACCGCACCCGCTCTCGCCCTCCTCGTCCCGTTGTTGATGCGTGCTCTCAATGATCGCAGTATGGAGGTACAACGGCGTTCTGTCGTAGTTGTTGACAACCTTGTCAAGCTTGTCCGGGACCCGAATGTTGCAGCAGCTTACCTTAGTGGCCTTGTTGATGGGGTGGAGAAGATCATGAAAAGTGCATCGTTCCCTGAAGTAAGCGCTCGATACGAAATTGTTGAATACTTCTGACGTCAGCAGGTCCGAGCTTTTGCAGAGTCAGCGTACAATACGCTCATAAAGGCTGGCGCCTCGTCATCAGCTCCCCCAGTTGTTTCGCGAGACATTGATCTAGAATCTGCTGAAGTGATGACAGTAATGATCAGTTTGCTACCGTCAAATCTCGTCCTGCGCTCAAACTCTCGTGATGAGCCCACATTAAAATATTCCTCACTCAACACATCATTGGAATTCCAAGCAGCGATCGTTGCAGGTCTCGTCCATGCTCGCCGCTTTACGGACAAGAATGCCTGGAATCGATGCATTGGATCATTCATGATTCCTTGGTTATCAGACAAACCCGAGGAAGCCTCTAACTATTCGGAGAACGTTCGGGAGCATTACTATGCCATCGACCAAGCGAAGTATGCAACCGATCAGAAGGACGAAGAGGAAGGCGAACTGCTTTGCAACACGCTCTTTTCGTTGGCGTATGGCACCTTACTGTTGTTATCCCATACAACTCTGCGGCTTATCCGTGGGAGAAGATACGGTATTTTGGGACCGAACGGATCTGGCAAGACGACGCTCATGCGTCAGCTCAAGGATGGGAAGGTCGAGAACTTCCCTCCTCAAAGCGAATTACGCTGTGTCATGGTTGAGCATTCATTGCAAGGGGAAGATACGTCTTTATCAATCGTCGACTTTATCGCTGCCGGTATGTAGGCTCCAGACTTCAGACCGACTTTAGCTGAAGAACTATAGACCCTTCGTTGGCCGATATTCCGAGGGAGAAAATCGTCTCACAGCTCGCTGAGGTTGGCTTTGATGATGAACGCCAAAGCCAGCTCGTAGGAGGCCTTTCTGGGGGCTGGAAGATGAGATTGGAACTTGCTCGAGCGATGCTCTATAACGCAGATCTCCTCTTATTGGATGAGGTATTTAAACCTGTTTAATGATCCACGATGCATTGCTAAATTTGCCCCTGAAGCCGACAAATCACGTATGGAAGCAGATTCATCGCTAATCGTCTGACCATTGACCTCTTTGCAGTTAGACCGAAACTCAGTAAAATGGCTCGAGGACTATCTCATAGCCCACAAGAATGTCACCTGTCTTATTATTAGTCACGACTCCGGGTAAGCCTTTCCTTCCATCTTCTTGCGTTTGATTGATTGACTTCGCTATTTTTAGGTTCCTGGACAATGTAACAACAGATATAATACATTACGAGAGCAAGAAGGTATGATCCCTAATATCCACCTTTCTTTTCACTTAAACCGACTTCGTACAGCTTGTGTATTACCGCGGTAACTTATCAACATTTGTACAACGCCATCCCGAGGCGAAATCGTATTATACGCTAGCTGCCTCGTCTACCAAGTTCGCCTTCCCGCCTCCAGGTTCATTGATGGGAGTTCGGAGCAATACTCGGGCTATCCTAAAAATGACGAACTGTACATATACTTATCCGGGCCGTGATAAGCCAAGTCTGTTCAACGTCAGCTGTGCTCTTTCCCTCTCTAGGTGAGGTGAAAATTTGGTGCGACCGAGAGCCAAATACTAAGTCTGATCTTCCAGTCGTGTGGGGATTGTGGGGCCGAACGGAGCTGGCAAGTCGACTCTGGTAAAACTTCTGACAGTGAGTGCACAGCCTTCCAGATCATTAGATAGTTGCTTCATTGTTGTTCCTAGGGCGAGACTGTTCCACAAGAGGGGTCGGTGTACAAGCATCCGGCGCTCCGAGTAGGCTATGTATCGCAGCATGCAACGCATCACATCGGTATGTTCTTGGATGACATTTTAAATCATTTGTAGACTCACGCGACAACATGCATGTTCAGAACGACACTTAGAAAAGACGCCGATACAATATATTCAATGGCGGTACCAAGATGGACACGATCGTAAGCTGCAGTTAATTCTTTCTTCTTTAGTTTACTGACAGACATGAAGGTGAGGTGCTTGAAAAGGCAACCCGAGTTCTGTCGGAGGAAGAGAAGGCTCAGTTGGAGGTTCCATTTGTGGGCAAAAACGGCACGACGCGCAAGCTGGAGGTAAGTGAACGTCTATTATCCCCTGTATCGTCAGCTTAGCCCCTGTATAGTACATCCTTGGAAGACAAAAACTGAAGAAGTCTCTTCAATACGAGATCAAATGGCGGGGTCTTGATCACAAATTTAACACTTGGATACCACGCGAGCAACTCATCGAAAAGGGCTTTGTAAAGCTTGTCCAGCAGTTCGATGATTTAGAATCGTCCCGTGAAGGCGCTGGACAGCGAGATACATCGCTCCAGAATGTACGGAAGCACCTTGAAGACATTGGACTGGACGGCGACATCGCACAGTACAATGAGATTAGCGGCTTGTCAGGAGGTAATATGCCTTGCGCTTCCATATTCTATACCATGAATGACATTTGAGAATGCAGGTCAGAAAATCAAACTAGTTATTGCGGCTTGCCTTTGGAACAACCCTCAGGTAATTAAATAGTTCATTTCACAAGTTGCTCATCACTGATAGAAATGTAGATCTGTGTTCTTGATGAGCCTAGTAATTTCTTAGATAGGGACGCTCTCGGAGGTCTTGCAGTCGCTATTCGCGATTGGGCTGGTGCTGTGGTACGCATTATAAGTTATTGTGTATCGTCAGCAGAAGTTCACACTTTCACAGGTCATAATCTCGCACAATCACGAGTTCGTATCAGCTTTATGTAGGTTCAGATTTGAAGCGACTAGGATGCAGCTCATCGTGATTTCTTTCAGGTCCAGAAATATGGAATGTCGACAATGGCAGGATGGTACATAAAGGCAAAAGTGCAGTGGTTGAAGACGCATTCGCCGATGCGAAGTCGCCGAAGGGTAGCGGCGCAAACACGCCTCTGAGGTCGCGAAACCAAACGCCAGTGGCGTCGAATAATGCAACCCCCGCTGCTAGCGGTACAGAGGGTGATGCACGATCCGCTCCATTCCCGAAAAAGAAGAAGAAAATGACGAGAAACCAGATAAAGGCACAGGAGGAACGACGTAGAATTCGGAAAGTGAATTGGTTGGCTTTCGGTGGGCCCAAACCTGAGGATACTGACAGTGATTGATCGGGCGCGCCCTCCTTTGTCTTTTCTCTTCTTTCAAGTGTGTTTTGATCTGTGTAAGTTCGGACGCATGCACTGTACTAGAATATATTGGACATTCTCCAACCTTATTCCGCTTTACCTATTTTGGCTTTAAGCCTGTGTGTGGCATCACATGTACAAACAAAGCATACATCACTGGCACCGATTTGGACACTGATATCTCCTTTTCAGGCATTCTGAGCAGCGTGTTCTACATGAGTGCAAGAAACAACGTTCAACGAAACATGGTCGCAACGCCTTCTACGCGATGTAAGGCCTGTAAACGAGGCTACCAAACACGTTCCTCTGGTGTATAGCTCCTATTTATTCCACATACTTTCTCTGTCTCTCAAGCAATCTTCCATCCAAATCGCGACGAACATGGCATGCTCTACTAACTTGTTTCTGAAATTATCGACCCTGGCCTTGGTCCTCCTCACGCAAGGCATCTATGCATCAGCACATGGCTTTGTTCAGAATGTCGTGGCGGGGGGTCAAGTATTCCCTGGATGGAATCCTTTCAACGATCCGTGAGATTTGTCTTGACTCGACCATCAATTGACGGGCACGTTTGATCACGACCCTTCGATCTTTACTTTCGATAGATATGCATCTCCGATTCCACAAAGAGTAGTAAGAAAGATACCAAGCGATGGGCCGAGTACGTTCTCCTATTCTGCTTTTGCGAGAGCGCCGGAACTCATGGTATGCGAAGTCACGGACGATCAAGATCCAAATCTCGCGTGTAACACAGGCGGCGAGCAAGGAGCAGGCCTGGTTGCAAATGCCTCAGCAGGTAGTACTGTCAAATTCGAATGGACGAATGTCAGTATCTTGCATAATCTGCTCTCGGTGATCTTGAAGGTACTGAAGGCTGACTTCAACGCCTCCCTCGGCCGACTCAGTGGCTTTCCGGTATGTCTGTCTCATTGACAGTCTCATACACGTGTATGTACTGACTGAGGGACCTCAGATCACCTGGGACCTGTGTCTACGTACATGACGTCCTGTGGAGGAGACTGTACTAATTTTGATGTCAACGGCGCCAAGTGGTTCAAGATCGATGCCGAGGGCTATGATAATGGGTCATGGGCATCATCCAAACTCATTGCCAGTACGTCGACGATGCATATTTATTTTGGAGTAACTAACACACGATAGACAACAACACATGGACAAGTGTCATCCCACAGGACCTCCAGCCGGGGCAATATGTAAGTCCATATACATCGATCGGATTGCGATCGGGTATAGATGACAATCCACACTCACGCCTAACAGCTGATGAGGAACGAGATGTGAGTGCCCGCTTTCCCTGCACGCTTAACAGCCTGACATGGAGCACAGAGTCGCGCTTCACTCAAACCCTCCTCAATACTATCCAAGTTGCACGTAAGTACCGCCCATCTCCTGTGTCATATTTTCGTCACGACGATCGAGTTACAGCCAGGTCAGGGTGAGCGGAGACGGGAACGCGCAGCCCTCGGCAGACGAAACGGTCGGAATACCGGGCCTGTATGATAACGTACAGTTTCCTGACGTCTGGACGGAGACTTTTACATCCTGGCCTGCCCCAGGCCCGCCGGTTGTGTCGTTCGCATCGGGTTCCGGGTCGGAGAATTCAAGTCCACCGAGCGCATCTGCCGGTATCACTCAGGCTCCGGGTCAAGGCGAGTCTCCGACATCTTTACCTTCCGGATCAGCGACCACAAACGGTCGTGCTGGAAACACTCCCAAGCCTACTTACTCATCACCGAGTGCTTTGACAGGCTCGAAGCAATGTCGGTTGCAATCTCCAAACCAAGAGGCATCAGTTCAGCGCAGATCATGGATTCTTCACTACTTTGAGCTTTAGTGTTAATTAAAGGTTGTCGAAGCTTGTCGGTAATACGTAGTCATATAAAATAACAATTGCAGCGCATGACACATTGTCTAGTATGGAAAAGAAAACAACTAGATGAGTTTATGTAATGAAAACAACATGAAGTTAGTTACATATGTTATAAAATGAGGTATAATAAAAGGTGATAGATACATCGACTACCAGAATCGTAAATATTCAATGATAAAAAAATAATTGAGTTAATGCCAAATGAGTTAATGCAACGTGATTGGGATTGGACTGAAAAATGCAGGGAAGGGTATCGAAACTTGAGCAAAGAGCGTAGATGGGAAAGGCACAATGCATGGGTATTTAATCTGGGTCGTTCACCTCAATACGCAGGGCGCCTCATGCGACTCGCGTCGTCTGGACTTCTACCACGACGATAGGGATCCGGAATCTGGGATGGGCGGGGAGATGATTCCCGGACACCTCCCTGGGAATTACGACCGGGAGAGCGAGATCCATACGAGCCCCCCGCACTGGTGGGACTGACGGCCATCTCACCACCGCGGCCCACCTCGGGCATATGGGTAGCAGCAGAAGATGCTTGATACGGGTGATGCATGATTGGGGGCAAAGCATTGACTTGCGTACGGTTTTGGCGTGTTGATTGACGTTTATTTTGGAACCTAACGAAGGTGGGGTTAGAATTTGGGATTCAGGCGAGTAAGGGAACCGTCTATTCTCACCAGATCTGAACACTCCTCGCGGACATATCCAATTTCTTTGCCAGATCCAGCCTCTCTTCGGTCGTGGGGAACGCAGTGCGGGCATAAACCTCGTTCAGTATCTTCAATTGCGCAGCATCCGCGCGCTTCCTCTTCTTCTTTACCACCGGAAAATCAGGAGGAGTAGATTCCTGTGGCGAGTGACTCATCATGTCTCGTGCGCTACGAGCGTAGGGAGAGACAAGGTGACCGTCACCCCTGGGTGGCGGGGCCCACTCTCCGGGATGGGGATTCCGGTGAGGTGGAGGGTGTGGGTCAGGCTGGTAATGCATCGGATGGGGGTGCGGTAAATGGCGGGATTCCATTGACGAGTTGTAAGGTGCTTGGTACGCTCCAGACGGGTGCATGGAATGAAAAGAAGTGTCGTAATTCATGGGATACGAAGACGATGGGGAATGTATCGTTTCCGGGTCCGAAATAGCATGCAAAGAAAAACTAGCTGGGTAAGGATTTACATGCCCCGGATCCCCTGCCCAAAATTCGGACTCTCGAGGATGTTGTGGGATGGAAATGGGTGGGACTCGACGTAAAGTATCTGGGTTGCCCGGAATTCCTGGTGATGCCCGCATCTGGTACTGCGACTGTGCAGCTTGGGGATTAAATCGTGTATCCGCCGCCATCTCGAATGGAGAAGGGTACGTGTATTGATGGCCAGCCATCGGGTCTATTGGATATTAATGAGCGTGAATGAACAAAGGAGGACAAATACACGTACGGCCAGTTGCAGGCCAGTTGCTCGCATATGAAGAGGAGTAAACTTCATTCCGACTGGGCGACATCCTTGAAGGCGGATGGTCTATGTTCGAATCTATGGCATGATCGTCATGAAGCAAGATTAAGTCCTAATCCGGAGAAATGAACATGGAAAACGGCATACCTTGGTATGCAAATCCTGACGAGAGTGGAGGCAAGACGGTCCGTCCGCTATGGCTTGAAGGGAATGAACTCCCGTGGGTATGATGAGAGCTGAGTTCCGGCGGACTGCGACGACGATTTGAGACTTGTTCGTAACGAGCGTTAGACATTGCAAAGAGAAGAAGAAATAGGAAAGAGAATTTGGAGGGAATTAGAGGACACTTACTATTAAGTACTATAGAGCAAGTCGAGATTTGCGTGGCCATTATGAATGTGGTAGGAGTGGTTGGGTCGCACCTGTGGCAATGCGTACGGCTATGGAGATGAAAGGGCACTTGCAGCGGTGAGGGGGTAGCATGTCCACACGCGTCTGAAGCCAGTTGCCAGTATTATAGGTTTTGTGTTCGGCACAAGGCACGGGACTTGGCGCTCTATCGGCCTTAACAGTGATCGAAAGCAGAACATAAATACTATGAAGACACGGCGAGAAGTCCGGGGTCAATCTGGTAGATGCACAATACAAAAACCCAACACGTCAGTCCGGTCGAATATGAGAGACATCACTTTACCCGTTAAAGCAAGACCAAACCAGACGTCGACCCGATTTTTTTGCGAGAAGCAGAATTCGTAGGCGAGGGAACTCATAGTAGCCGCCCGAGATTCTACACATTACGGCGCGAGTCAACCCAACCCAATCACCTTGCCTCGTGTGGGCCGGGTGTGTGGGCCAAGGGGTGTTTAAGGCATGGTGACGACGTAAGACTGCCTCCTAGTTGCTGCACAGCTTCCACGCAGTTTGTGGCAACTCGAGTGGCAGAGGGTTGCAGCGGTTCTGTGGCGTCTTCTCAACAGCTACCACAGCAGAAACTTGAAATCTCGATTATCTTGAGTTATGGTTCCAAGTTACGATTCCCAGTACGGCAACCAGCTATTAGCCACATGTTCGCCGCACTCAGCTTCAGGTTTCACGCACGGGCCGTCGTATGCCAATTCTCTTTCGGTCGAACTTGAACAGATTCTGTGAAGCAGGAGAGAGCATCAGAAACAGTCTCCAGTGTTCCCTAATCGTTACCGCTCACCCACCGCTGAATGTAGCAAGAAAAGTCTAATGGCAAAACTTACTGTAGTCCGGCCTTCCCCGGATGCTCAGGGTGTCCCCGGCGCTGCACTTGTCCCGGCATACACATTTCCTCCGGCTCCGGAGGCAATCCACAATTGTCCCAACTCCTCCAGAAAGGTGCTCGTGCCTTTGTCTCCTAGTTAAATTCTTAGATAGCGAGACACCTATGTGCATTCTAACCACATGAGGAACCTCTGCCACCGTTTAATAACATCTCTTTGTGGCTCTCGTTTGGGCCTAGAAATGAAGCTGTGAACATATGTCGTCCAGTCGAGGAATAGGCTGCATTCCTTTCATACATTGTTTGCGTTGGCAAGGGGCCGGAGAAGGCTAAATATAATGTATGTGTCTGAGGGATCGACTGGGAACCTCCTTCCTAAAATGGACCACGCCGATTGTGAGATCATCGCGTCGAAGTATAGGGGCTTGACCATGGCCAGTTCAGCCATGTCAGGCGACGTGCTTGGCTTGTTCTCCTACTTGCTCAGCGTTCTATGTACATGAATGCTACAACACTGCTGTGACATCTCAATACCCCTTGGATCTCTGCCATGGCTGCCCAGTACCGTCGACCCTTGCCAGTGACACCAGATCTCGCAGTAGGAAACTATGGGGCACATAACTTCTATGGTGACGTTCCAAGGGCAGACTCTGCGGACTACTACACTCCCTCTTTCCCTTCTTTTCCTGCATTTCCATACCCTAGCTTCTCCGCAAGACAAGAAGCAGAACGGAGTCTAGCTCCCTCAGCTCTGCCCACTGGAACTCTCCTTCACAAGGGTTTCTACGACCTGCTAGCTTTCTCCGCAAACACTGCTTCTCGTTTCTTATGGGGTGCAACGAAGGAAGGAGAACCTCTAGCCGGGCCTCGCTATGAAAGTCTACCGCCTCGTTCGCCTCCACTTCAATCCACTCCATCGGGGCCTGCCACACCGAACGTGTCGCCTCGGAAAGGGAGGCGGATAAGCAAAGACATGGTCTCGAAACCAACAAATTTCATGTAAGCTGTGAACCTGTGATGCATGCATCTTTACGGTAGATTTGGAGGTATTGACTCACCGCTTTCTTGCTGGCTTCAGCCATCTCGTTCATGCATCCGACGCCGACCAAGCGGAGGCGTTGCTGACGCGTTGGGGACCTGACGGTATGGGCAAATTAGGAGGTATAGTAGATCTTCTTTCGGACACCCTTAGCCTCCGTTGTATCCGAATACCGTGTTCTGGCTCTCATTGAATATATCCCCCAGATCCTCGATGGGCAGACCCAATCAAGCTTCGTGTTCGCCACCATGCACAGGCGAAGGCGGTCAACGAGGTCATGAAAGCACTGAATCCATCTTTAGCTAATGATGTGGGGAACATCAAACCGCCATTGAGGGTGATGAATGGCATGAGCACTCCGACAGCTTCGACCGTCACTGCCGCAACGGCAGGAACTTCTGTAAACGCTCGTAACTCGCCTGTCGAGGGACTTCCGAGGAACTCCACCTTACGTGCTATGGGTGGGTTACTTACGCACGCGGAGCATGAGGACGAGGACGATCCAGCCATACAGAATAAGGTCATGCCGGAGATCCCACAGCAGCGGACTCCTCGCCCGATCGTTCCATCTCTACAGACGCTAGAAAAGGCTGTTGCGGCGAAGATTTACTTCGAGAATCTTTATTTCCCCCTTCTCCGGCAACCGCCTAGTCGCGAACAACGGCGGCTTGCTATGGAAAGGGAAATGGAAGAAATGAGTCTGAGTGAAGCGCGGAAGGCAGAGCTGAGGACGCGGTGGCTACGCAATGAGACAGATTACCTGCGTGAACAGCGGCGGAAAGTGGACGTGACTGCCTTTGTGAAGCTGAAAACGATTGGACATGGTTTGTGGCTTCCCATGAATAAGGTCTTAGGCCGCGTGGTACGTCGAACTGATCATTTGCGCATTGCTTCCGATAGGCGCCTTTGGCGTTGTCTCTTTAGTGAAGGAGAAGGCTACAGGCCAACTCTTCGCCATGAAGCAGGTATGTACCTTCCTTCATGACGATCAGAAGTCAAAAGCGCTCGCGATCCTAATTCGATGTCGGACTAGCTCCGGAAAACAGATATGTTGCGTAAAGGTCAAGAGGGCCACGTTAGGGCGGAGAGAGACATTCTCAAATCGGCTGCCCTTGTTACCAATCCCGGCGGTGCTGAATGGATTGTCCGACTGTTTTATAGCTTCCAGGACCGAGACCATCTGTATTTGGTGCGTCGCTTTACAGCCCCCCTCCGTGCTAGACATCTCAAATATGTACTGATTTCATATCGATTTCATTTTCCCACCGAACCCTAGGTTCTTGAATACATGGGTGGAGGCGATCTTCTAAACTTGCTTATCGAAAAGGATGTGTTTGAGGAGAGCTTCGCCCGCTTCTACGTTGCAGAGGTAAACAAAGCACTCTGAAACGCCAGTGAAACGAGGCTCACAACTCACTTACCATTCTTTACATTCGAAAAGATGATTCTTGCGATTGAAAGTTGCCATAAGCTAGGCTTTATCCACAGAGACATCAAACCAGACGTCCGTGCGAAGTACTATTCTTGTGCAGATTTAATTAACGCAGCTATTCTCTGCAGAACTTCTTATTCGATCCACAGGGACATCTTAGGCTGAGCGACTTTGGCCTTGCGTGCGTACCAAGTTCAAGAATGCTATCATTCCTCAACTGATCGGGCCCTCTATCAACAGAACCGACCTACATTGGGCACATGACACGACCTGTAAGTGTACTTTTACCTGCAAAGTAGCGGGTGTTCCGGCGAAAGGGCTCGCTCTATATCATGAGATCACGAAGCGCAGTGTGACTAGTGATTTCCCGCGGGCACTTGCTTATTGGCTCTGCCTTTCTTAGACTACGATCAACAGCGCCGGGACCTTCTCCACAAGTACGGCATTGATCTTGACGATGGTGCCGGAATTCGTGAAGGAGTGAAACATAAGCGCTTAGACCGGAAGGAAGTCGACAAGCTGATGGGCGGCCAGAATGGTGAAGGAGTATTCACTTGGCGTGAAAGGAACCGGAAGAAGGTAGGAACATGTCAAACCCTTCATTGCATAGCTCTTATCCTTTCTTTCGGCGTAGCTGGCTTACTCTGTGTAAGAGTTTTACTGTCATCACAACTCGTTACAGAGCACAAGAACTTACTCCTCCTCGTCGCTTCCACTCAGCTGCGGCACCAATTCGTACAGTATGTCCAATGATATCCGTCGACAGGCTTGTATAATGAATTTTCATTCTGCAGTGTCCCCTGAAGTCATTCGCGGTCATGGTTATACCTTTTCGTGCGACTGGTGGAGCCTTGGTGTCATAATGTTCGAATGTCTCTACGGGTGCGTGCTTATGGTCTCGCTTGATGCGCTCTGCGATAGATTTACAAGTGTGGACCACTTCAGATACCCTCCATTCGTTAGCAATTCGGTAGGATAATTTCGACATACAGAATAACTTGTCTGCTAATTGTTACTGTCTAGAGACACGTCACTCGACAAAAGATCCTGAATTGGAAGCAATCGTTGAAGTTTCCTTCGAGGCCTAAAGTCTCTCATGAAGGGATAAATTTAATGCAACAACTCCTCTGTGAGCCGGAAGATAGACTCGGTTCTCAAGCCTCTTCTTCAGTTTCTAGACCGAACTCTATGATTGTTCAAGCACGACGTAGCGGCTTCGTGCTTCCTGATGGTGGCTCAGGGCGTAGCATAGACGGGGCAGGATTGATAAAGGTATGCTAAAAAAACTATGTTCAAGAAGCTTCTCAACAACTTGATGAAGGCCCATCCTTGGTTCCGAGGCATTGATTGGACAGGTATACACCGATACCCTGCCCCTTTTAAACCAGATCTCCGGAGCGCAGAGGACACACGTCACTTCGACTCGGATATCCCGAACGAGGTTTGTCATTGTTAACCGCTCTTATGAAAAAAATGCTGACATGCCCTTTTCATTAGCCTTTGGCACCGGCTAATGGGGCACCAGCCGACGCAACGAAGGATCCTTTACTCAAGGACAAAGTTTATGGAGCCGAGATCTTGAACATGAGGAAAGCGCTAGCGTTTGCTGGTTTCACGCATAAGAGTCCACGTGCGATCACCTACGCCAGAGCCGATAGGGCGTTCGAAGAAGCTCATTCCCCCGATGATGATGATGATGCGAGAGGCCGTCGAACTGTCCGAGGCTCACCCGACCTTGGGCGTGCGCGCGCAATGTCTATGTAACATCATAAGCTACGCTTTGTGTTTTAGGTTCCCGTGATATCCTTGCCTTGCTTTGCGACGATCTTGATGCCCTTCTCGAGTCTATACCCGTAATCAATACTGAACTGCCAATCTGCTCACGACCGTTTGTAGCCGTTTGAAATGAAACTTCCTGTAAGCTACTGTATGATATATATGTATATAGATCATATATCCTTTTTTCCCGTACATTTTCTTCAACTTCGAATATCTATATGTTGTTCAATAATGCAATACGAGACTTCGCTAAGCATCGAGTTTCGCTGCAAATCAGAAGATACCCAGAAAGCTTAAATAATAGTGTTCGCCCGTACATAAGATATTTAAACAAGAAGACTTCAGTAATAAGTTATCCACGAGCAAATGCACCAGGGACAAACTCGCGGTAAAAGAAATAATTTAGCCATGTGAGAAGAAATGAAATTCAAAGCTAGAAAGGTTGCATTAGATATCTTTGCCACGTTGATGGAACGAGCTGCCGATTCTTCCAGAGCTAGACGCAGCAGATGATGATGATGATGCTGGTTGACCCCTCGCAGCCATTCCCACTCGAGATGCTTGGGGAGTTTTTGGATATGCGGTCCTGGAATGCGACGAATCATCTGTGTCGGATAGGATGACATCAACGTCAAGGGGAGGTAATTTCGGGCGGACTACAGGGCTCGTAGAAGGCGATGGTTTAGAAGCGGAACTATCATCGTCGGCTAGCTCATCCGCTGAGCTTTCATCCGTCTTGCGAGGGTTCTGCTCATGTACTCGCGCATGTCTTCTCATATTACTCTGCACGCTGAAGCGACGGCCACAGCTAGGAAAAGTGCACACAAACGCTGCGAATATACGTTAGTTTGACTGGTTTAAGTGGATGGGCTAGCAATGTTACGTTTGTCTCCTGTATGGCTGTTGATATGGATCTGCAATTTGAGCCAGTGAAGTCAGACTTCAAATTGAAAAAAATAAATAGGGGGGTAAGGTTTTTTACATACCTTCAAACTACTAGGCCTCGTAAACCTCTTCGCGCAGTAAGGGCACTCGTATCTGGCAGTTGGAAGCGGGTTCCTATGGTCATCATAACCGCGGGGGAAACCATCATGGGAAGATGCGTTCCTTAAAGTCCTTAAAATTGCTAACCTCTGCGGATCTGCTGGTGGGACACCAGACATGTCCATGTCAGCGACCAGGACTCCGAAGGGGGAGTGATAGTCGGCTTGAGGGGGCGGGGCGGGGTTGTACGGTCCGTAATGCGCGTGAGAAGCATGTTGAGAGGCTGGTCGAAGGTGTCCATGGGGCAAGGGCTGGAATTGCAAAGCATTCGGCATTTGCATGGAATGAGCAGACATCGACGATCCGCTAGAATCGGAGTGCGATGACTGAGCGGAGTCAGAGGAGCCACGACGCTTGTGCGCCTCCCAGTCTACAGTTGAAACAAGGGTTGGAGCGCCTCCTTCATAGGTGCGCTTCAGACCCCCTTGTGGGTTCCGGACACTTTGCACCGGATCGTACCCAGAATGTGAGTTCGATTTTGGACGGCGTGCATCCATTGCATGCTGGGGGAGAGAATGTGATAGTGGCATTGCGGAAGACGTTCTCCTCATCGGGGCGCTACTTTCTGGAGGCGGCTGCCGATGTGGTGGAAGTTGAGGTGGGTATGGAGGGACGTAACTTGAGGGCATAGATGAGGGTATGCGTGGGGACGCCTGCGTAGCGTAGGGCGCAGAACTACCTGTTCTTACTTGTCTCTACACAAAAAATTAAGCATGACAGCCGTTAGCTTATAGAACCGACATGATTAGTTGTGTGTACCTTGGCTGAATAGCCGAGTTCAGGACTATTAGACGGTAGTCGAGCTCGTGAGCCGCCGGCTCCAGGGCTTGGCCCATCGCTCAAAGCTGAACGCAAGCGCCCCAGCGAGAAGGTTTCATCCAATGGGCGCATCCGTGGACTTGGTGAGGATGTGAGCTCATCTAAACATTCGTTAAGACGGTATGGAATGAAGTTTCGGACAACAGACTCACCTCCCAATATGTCACGGATAGGAGGCAGACTAAACTGCTTCTTCGCCTGCGATTCATGGGATGAGTTGGAGGAAGGCATTGTCAGCTAAGATGAGAGACGATTAGTCTTTGCCTTCACGAAACGGAGCACCTTACATATAGTTCCTGAGATTGAGTGGTTCGGACACTCCGGACACAGGACCCGAAGATCAAAGATTCTACTTGGTCTGATTTACACGGCTGTGAGCACTTGTCGTTGTTGGCAATTTGTACTGACTAAGTCTAGTGAGCGACCAAGAATCATCTGCCAGCGGTTTCCAATGGCCAGCGAAGCGGTACGCTGATGAACGTTTCCACTCGGGCAATTGATTTGCGACGCTTGCAGCGGGAGACCTTTATATATCAGAACTGCTGCGTGCGATAGAATGCGAATGAGTAATAGGTGATTTCGATAGTGTATTCGTGGAAGTTGGGACTGGATTGATCAGAGGTAGGAAGTGGACAGCTCCATGAGATGCGGCAAAGCTTTAAAGTTGCAGATTCGGCAATCAGGGAGCAGCGCTTCGTTTGGCGCGGTCGCCACTAAGCCATCTACGAAAAGAGCTTGGAATAGCAGATCACGACTCGGATTCACTCCTGAAGCTGCATTCCGAGAGGTACCGTGGGGTTTGGCAATATAATCTGCCTGGGGTCCCATCAACCACTTTATTAACGGTAGGCACACTTGATGGTCGAATTTTATTCGAGCTGTCCAGCAAGTAGGCGTTAAGATAGCACAAGGTTGTGAGCAATATGAGCACGATGCCCGGAATAAGCCCAGTGTCGCGTTCGATACACAAGTATCATTATGCAGAGTAATTTTGAACCCGCCACTGGATAATCCATGGGGTTAAGCGCAGACCGGATTTTTCGCATGGGGGAAAAGATTGCTTTCCCCCATACGTGCGAGACTGTAAATTTGAGGTTTGTTTCCGTAGGGACGCAGAGACATTGATATCGAGGTCGCCAAAGCATTGCAGCCATCATGATGCGCAGGGTAGATGAGCTTTGTAAGCAGCTGAAAGCAGGAAAAGGTCCAGGAATGACATACAGCACTATTTCAATCACAATGATCGCCATACGAGACTCTCAACGCTGCTACGGACTGCGTAGGTAGCCCAGAAAACAGAGAGTACCTGTTCCTTGAGAAGTAAGGACTACCGACAGACGACTGATAGACTTTATGGAACCTTTCGAAGGCAACATATTTGCCAACCTATTTTTATTAACCAGGAGCTTGGATTGGTAGTTATTCCTAGTGAACACGCTATTCACTGGCAGTAGATTGATGTTGAACTTTGATCCGCGTTGACAAGCCGGAAGTGTGGAGACACGACACCGCTTGCATACCCATTTGCTGTGATCCGCCCTCTCAAGCTGATCTCGGGCGTCCTCGCGCAAAGCGACGGATCCGTCACGCAATGCTTCTCGGAGAATTGAAAAAAAGCCTCCTAAAAAGTAACCAATCGATCGCTTACCAGGAACTTGAAGAGTTGAAACTCGATGGTGAGGTTTACTACTCGCATCAGAAACAATGTGTATTTGCTGGATGAAGCAGGACAGGATGCGACAGATCCCTGGAATATAGCTAGGCGGCGCAGCATTGCGTGTGGCGCGCCCTTTTGAAGGCGAGTATGTGCACATAATTCAGATCGTTCCGCATCCTCCATATAGGCCCTGGAGAAATAAATGTGTACTCAGTATTATCGCACAGCCGCACTGCGCCACCGGGATTCGGGCACACGTATTTGGCCAATCCATCCCCATGCCGAATAAATGTCGACTGTATAAAGCGTCATTTCGTATGTTTACTGAGCAACTGCGGAAATTAGAACGCTATAGGTCCGATCAAAAACCTTGAACGCTATCGATGTGAGCGCGAGAACACGCACTGATCAAACCCATGAAGGTCAGTAATGGTCCTATCATCGGGATGCTATGCTAAAAAGGCTTACTAAAGCTGATCATGCTGTTGTTGCTGCAACCGCGATCTCCTCCGGTGTCTTTGTCACTAAGGACAATGCATGCAGGCCTGCTTGCAACTCTTCTGACAGTGCTCCATATATCATTCGGTGTCGCTGCATCAAAGACTGCGCGGTGGTCGTGCACGTGGTGAGTCCATGTTATTTAACCTGGAAGTAGCAGAATTGTACCTTCTGCTTAAAGGCGTCCGAGACGATCTTGATTGAGAAGTCTTTAAAGAAGTTAAGGTGAGCGTCACGGTCGTGCTTGCCGAGTCCAAGCCATCCAGGGGAGGTGAAAAGAAGTCAACTTACGAGTTTCGCCATTGCCCCCGCCCTGTTCGCGCATTGCCATATGATGCCGATGTTGCCAAGAATCATTCGTGACTGTCAGTTCGGAGGGTTCGAGTAGGGTTGTCAGCTATCATAAGAAAGCAGGAATTTCTGATGTTGGTATAGAGTGATGGAGCTAGAAACCTGGGAAGATCACCTTTTGTCGGATAGCTGTCTCAACGGGACCAATATCGGCCTCTGCTGCAGATGACATAGCTCGTACTGATCGGCTAAAGCTGAGTGATGGCTTTGATGAGCGAAAAAGGCGCTGCATACGCAAAAGTCGTTAAGCTCTTAGCTGCTGCACAGTATTCGAGTTAAAGTGAGAATGGTACACAGCCGGAGAAATCTCTTACTAGTAGTAGTCGTGGTAAAAAGAGTCCATAAATGATACTACAATAATACTAGTAATACAAGTTAGCCTGAGCCTGAGTGCAGAACGAGTCATGTTTTTCTGGAAGCAGTGCAAGTACAGTACTGAACAATAGCCTACAATATCATTCGTCGTCCGAGTCGTCACTGTCAAGCCCTTCGCTCTCTGAAGAATCTTGCAGAAAAAATTGTTATAGGATTCACGTAGAGTGTGCCCTCCGAGTTCAGGCTCAGTTCACCTGCTTCAAGTTTCCATTTATGGGCCTTTTTACGGGCTGAATTACGCCCACCACCACCTCTGGCAGCGACTATACTTTGTCATCTCTACGCCCGCGACGTTCGAGTCATCGTGCACAACCGAGCACTATTTAAGGGCCCGAGAACGCGTGTACTTTCTCAAGAACACCACACCATCTTGTCCCCTGACCTTCACCATGTCTAATGGCCAACCAAGATTCGTATCGATCAACGGAACGAACATGACCCTCAGTAAATCTGATGGCGACCCCTCGCTGCTACCGGAAGTAGAAGAAGAGGTGGTCGACGCAAAAGGTCATGTTGACTACCTTGGAGAAGCAGAGGAGGAAGTGTTGAAGGCCTGGCTTATGAAGATAGCGTCATATCTAGTGTATGAAGGGGACTGGTACGAACCTGGTGAGTCCGAGTGTAACCAATTTGCCACTCATATACACTATCTCACATGAAGAACCTGATGGCCTCAGCGTACAAGCAACAGTTCACGTTGACACGACTTCCTGAACATTATAAGCTTTACACGCACTATAAAGGAAACAAGCACAACCCAAGGAAGGACACATACCTCTATGGTTAGGTCGTATATCATCACAAGTCTATCTTGGAGCTCACATATGTTCCTATTGGACACAGGCTCTGCAACAGCACGTTGTCAGTGTTTTAGGTCGGCAGAAGAGTTCGCGCTGCACGCGAAATGGCTCGCCTTTGGGTGCCCTAGGAAGAAGTCTGGGAAGGCCGATTGCGGCTGCCGTTACTGCTCAAATCGGAGACAAGGAGAGATATCGGCGGAACTGAAGGCAAGTGTAGGGGATCTTTTCAGAAACAGTGCCGCGACGCCTGCTGCCGCGCCTCGCACTCTTCAACTTGCGGCGAGGACGAGTGGGAGACGACCGCCGCCGCCTCGAGATGATGGCCCTATCCGTGCGAAGGACTACACGAACCTCAACGTCAGTGGAAAAGTAGGTGAATGGGTAGAGAACATGAGCTATTCGAGACCCAAGAAGTGACGTTCTGATGATGCTTCTGATTCTCCCAACCATTGTCGTTCTTTTCTCCTTTGCTCCCGTCATCATGATTTGAATCCGTGTCGTCGTTATGTTTGAAGTTCCTCCGAGTATCTTACTGTATATCTTAACAAATATTTATAATCGTAATACGAAAGAAAAGTTAGTGTTTTGAGCAATGTTATAGCATGCACTATACACAATTCAACGCGTGACATAACGCGACTCGAGTCCGAGTCGGGTCACCGTGGATAGGGCGCGACGCGGCACCAGTACTAGTAGTACTATGAAGCGCCCGTCGCTCCTTGACCATTCCCAGCATCGAAGAAGTCACTCCCATCAGCTGATTCTATCAAAACACTTTCTTTTCTTTGCCATCGCTTGCTTCTAGACACATATCTTGCCCTCGTCGCGCTTATTCTCCCCTCAAGGTTATCTTCCTTTCTTCGACTTCTTTCCTGACATCGGCAACCGGCCAACAACGAGAATGAGCTCAAACAGTGCAACACAGCCTACGCGACAAACTATGCGACAAACCCAAACGCACGAGATGTCCTATCATCAGAGGGACATCGAGAGCTGTTTTGAAGAATCCAATTACGAGCAAGGCATCTCTTTGCTTGATCAGCTCCGAGACCCAAGAGTGCGGCCCCGTCCGTAAGAACATCTCCCATGTCTTCTCGGAACTACGATGCTAAACGACCAACACTCTTGCGCGCTCTGCTCAAACCTCCCGGTCCCTTGGAAAATATTGGTTCTTCCTTTGTTATCCCTCCGAACACCCAGTGCGCACATCAGGCAACTGATATACTTAGCGCTGTGGCCACCAGCTACACCAAGCTCGAGCGCAAAATCAAAGGGGTTAGACAAAGGGAAAGGGAAAGAAGCAGACCCGTTCTCCATTGGAATAAAGTCTCCCAGCAAGACCAAGCGAAGCGGCAAGGACAGACGTCCTGAGGATGAATTTGTTCCGCCATCAGCAGAAGCTATCGAACGGAGTTGGCGCTTATTGCATGCATATGCGCTGACATACCCTCCCGAACTCCTCTTGCGGGCTATCCCTTGCTATCCTTTGAGGGATTCTGAATTAGCAAGTGTCCCCCGTGAGATCGACGCTGGCGTACCGTGGCAAATTAGCACCAGCGAAGACATGGACTCCATTCTTTCCAAGGTAGCTGTCGTCCTAAAGGAACTAAAGGACTGCTGGAGTCTTCTACGGCCGGGCGTTGTTGCCCCTAAAGTCGACAGCTCATCTGCACAAGAGAGACAATCTGTGCACCCACTCTCGAGTGACGATGAAGACGAGTCTTCTGTTCCTGCGTTGATCGGAACGCACTGCTGGCGCCTTCTCGAGTGGCTGATCAAGTTGTTTGAGAAAGATCAAGAGCTGATAGATGCCACTCGTACGGGTATTGAACCAGAAAATATTGCATGAAAGCTGGAGATGCTCATACCCTTTTCTTAGATCGGTTCTCCGTGTTCCTTCTGGCTCAAATCAAGCCTCCGAGCTCAAACCATGAGCCTCGTTTTAACGTCGATGCAGTCCTCGATATTATATTCTTCTGCTATGACCAAAGCAATGAACGACACCAAGATTTGGGCAGACGTCTGATGGGCCTTGTAAGTCACTTAGTTCCATATAAAACGACATGTTAACCTTACCTCCAAAGCGATTTTCTTTAAGCTAATCGACTTGACAAGCAGTCCCAACTTCCTACCGACTCAGCTAATCATTTCAACAACGACGCACCTCTCCCAGCTCCCTGAAGATATAGCGACGCTTTTTCTACGCGATCTTCCTCCGTCAGATCGAGGTGTTGCGTTCAAAGTCACCGTGTGCGACCGCTACCTTTCTGCTTTAGATGGTCGTGTACGTGCCGACCTTCGAGGTGGGGCGAGGCCTCAGGCAAGGAAGGCCCGCCTCCTCCAAGGTCATGCTCACGATGTAGTTGCTCTCTCGAGATCGACGTCTGGGGGATCAACTCTAAGTCAGTCTGGTTATCCGTGGTCTTTACCCGGCACGACACACGTTCTCGAAGCAGTTGAAGTTGCGTCAAGAAAAGTGTCCAGAGTCTCATATATTCATTTACTCGTGCTATACGAACTAATCGCAGCATTTTCTTTGTTCAAAGCCAGTGACCGAGAGAAAACCGGCGAGAGCGACTCGGAATGGAGAAGGGCTTTACACGGTGATCATCTGAGACGTAGTGTACTCGGCGCTTTCTCCGCCGATGGGCTCGAAGAGATGGAAGGACGTAAAGTCTCCGTGCTAAAAGATGTATTGTTCTGTACCCTAGATGTTGAGAAGGATAGATACTGCTAATACTACAATGTGATGAGAATGTTCCTCGTGCCTGCCACGACACTATACAGATACTTTGCTCGTTGGCGAAATTGTAGATGAATATTCCTCGTGCCTTGCGCGTGTGGAATTTGCAGTTTAAGTTGATGCAAATCTATTGATCGGTACCGTGACCTTGCACAATGATTCGCCCTGCAACTGAATGCATCAACTTGCTTGATGTATTCTGATAGAGCTCTACTGGGATGGGGCCAATGTAGTGTTTGCTATAAAGATCTAATGAGTGCCGCGTTTGAGAGATCCAGAGAAGTATAACTTACTCCCCAAATCCTCCCACAAAGTAGATGCTCTGAAGCAAATGTGCCGCCGGTGAGTGATTTTTAAGTTGTTGTGAAAATGAAGCTTACATGAGGATCAAAACGCGCC
Source organism: Trichaptum abietinum (assembly GCA_910574555.1). Classification (NCBI taxonomy): domain Eukaryota; kingdom Fungi; phylum Basidiomycota; class Agaricomycetes; order Hymenochaetales; family Trichaptaceae; genus Trichaptum; species Trichaptum abietinum. The sequence continues at coordinate 1,637,669 of CAJTBE010000005.1, read as the reverse complement.
CAGTATGCCTATTGGAAGAGTAAAGTCATATCAGTCATACGGGTCAATCTAAGCCATAAACAATTTCAGCACCGTGTGAGGGGCGTCAGGATCTTCCGGAAGCCACCACTTAGCATCCCGGTGACTGCAGGAAGCTCAAATCAGCAATTTTAAGAGGTAGAGTCAAGTAGCCCCTATCTCTACCGTTTCACGTAGCAATCTACTACACCGGAATCTCTTGCATGGCGGGAGTCAAGCATCGTCACCGTACCCGTGAGCGACACCCTGGCTCGGCTCGCAGCAGGCGGGGAGCTCCACACTGTCATGGAGGCCGAGTGAGATGGGGAGTGCATGATGTTCTGGCTATGCCGCGATATGGGCATTAAGATCAGACTTAGGGATCCATTACTATGGCAGCTGCACAGCACCATCCTGTTATCGACAGTATCACAAGATACACCAGAATATCGGATTTTTACCTTGCATAATACTCTTGAAGCGCGAATGGTTCCCCTGATAGTACCAAGACAATGTAGATCGCGTCAGAAATCGTATGAGACACCTGATCACAGCGAATTTGACCAGGATGCGTGCGGATTTGGAGGTTACTGACCAGCCAAAGTCGGATGATCAAACGGGTATATCGTAGCCATCGTCCCTATGCCTGACGATGAGTCAACAAGCTCGCGAGCAATCGTAGCTGCGTCAACGAGCACGAGTCAAGATGGAAAATACGAAACCCCGTTAGTAAATAGCAATAATACGGATAGAGACTTGATTATCAACCTGCATCTTGCACAGTCTCCTCGGCGGTTGCAGAACCCGAAAGACAACGCAAGAGCTCGAAGGCGAGCGGCAGCGAGAAGTACAACTTGAACTTCATACTGAATCGGGCCAGATGGTGGTACGAAGACAAGACGCGAATCCGGCAACCTTCGGCAAAGCATACGCGTATGATCGGCTGCCTCCTCATGGCTTTCTTGCCTCTGTTTCCTCTGCTCTCGAGCCCGAAAAACACGGAGAGAATACGGGGATGAGTAATATTTCTCAACTTCATTGAAGGCCTACAGGCTTGCTATGATTAAAAACTAATAAACAAAAACATTGAACACCCGGGAAAGTAGTGTAAATGCCAAAAATGGATAAAGGTAGGTGCTAAGCGCTATCTCCTAAAGCCTCGGACATTCAAGGATCAAAGACATCCACCAGCTGGATATCGAAAAGAAATGAGTATAAATACGAGGGCAGTCCTCGTTAGACGTCTATCTCACACTACTCACATCCCATCTCCATCTCACAACACTTGCACTTCTGATAATTGAAAAAGTATGTCTCTCTGGGTCCCCCCTCCCGAGCCACCGACTCCACTCGGTCGCTATCGTGTCTTGAGCCCCCTTGCTGGCGTACGAGTCTCGCCGCTGCAGCTCGGAGCTATGAGCATTGGCGACAAGTGGGCGGAATATGGTATGGGAGCAATGGACAAGGACGCGTCGTTCAAGCTTCTTGATGCGTTTTATAACGCCGGAGGAAACTTCATCGACACTGCAAACAACTAGTAAGCACAACGAATGTTTAATAGATGTTTTTCTGACACAATATTTAGCCAGGACGAATCTTCGGAAGAGTTTGTGGGCGAATGGATGGATACACGAGGCATCCGAGATCAGATCGTGATTGCTACGAAGGTACTTCAATTCTTCAGTTTCAACTTTATATGTATTGGAAAAAAAAAACTTACTTGGCGTTCTAGTATACGACCAACTTCAAACGGGGTCAAGATGATTTCAAGGTCAAGGTTAACTATGCTGGAAACAACGTCAAAAGCATGCGCATCAGCGTAGATGCCAGGTAAGTTTGATTAAATGGTGCTGCACTTAAGCCAACACTCACCAATATTCGTTCATAGCTTGAAGAAGTTACGCACAAATTACATTGATATCCTTTATGTACATTGGTGGGACTGGAACACTTCGATAGAAGAGGTCATGGACGGCCTCCACAACCTTGTGGTAGCAGGCAAGGTTCTTTACCTTGTAGGTACACTTTTATGTAGTGCTCAAAAGATGGCGCTGATAGTATCGCGGTAAATTTGTAGGGTGTGTCTGACACTCCGGCATGGGTCGTTTCGGCAGCGAACCAATACGCCAGGGACCACGGGAAGTCACCTTTTGTGATTTACCAAGGCGCATGGAATATCCTAGATCGCTCCTTTGAGCGCGAAATTATCCCAATGGCTCGCCAATTAGGTCTGTATCATTTTGTAACATGACCTTTGCCGAGTGCTGATTGTTTTGCAATAGGCCTTGCACTTGCACCCTGGCAGGTCCTTGCGGGCGGTAAATTGCGATCCGACGCCGAGGAGGAGAGGCGTCGAAAGACAGGAGAGAATGGCCGGACAACTTTCGGACCTTGGGAGAGATCAGAGGACGAAAAAAAGGTTTCGCATGCTCTCCAGAAAGTTGCCAAGGAGGTCGGTCTCGACGCAGATCTTGGTATACCAGCCGTTGCCATCGCATATGTCATGCAGAAGACGCCTTATGTTTTCCCGATCATTGGCGGGCGTAAGGTCGAACACTTAACGACCAACATAGAGGCTCTCAAGATCTCGCTCTCGGACGGACAGATCAAGTATCTCGAAAGTATCATCCCATTCAATCCCGGATTCCCTCACTGGATGATTGTGAGTTTCTCGACTTCGTGCATGCAGTCGCACACTTCGAACTGACCTCTTCCCTAGGGTGACGGTTCAACACCAAACCACCTTTTAGCAAGTGTCGCCCACGAGGATTCCGTTCAGAGATCTTCAGCAATCAGGCCAGTCAAACAGTAGTACTAGTAGGAGCTGTGGCTGTCTTGCGCTCAGCTAACCCTTTAATGATAGCAAAGTAATATGCTGTACAAATGAGATCATTGAGATGCATTTTTGAATGTTTTGTGATTCTTCACGACCGAGCCTACATCACGATGTCCGAGTAAAAAAGCAGCAAAAGTGAGATTTGAAAATGTCTGTGCTCACCACAATGGATGCTACCAGTACGTAAATTGAAGTCGCGTACTGTCCTGTCTCGCACCGATGAACTGGTAAAATCGGTGGTTTGATAACCTTCGACTCCGAGTCAGAAATACCGGACAGTTGCGGCGGATGCAAAACGTTATGAAGAAGAAAAGCCTTAGCAAGTGGTTGATGTCGTGGCACTAAAGAGAAGATAAAAGTAGGCCCAACAAGTCGGCCAAGTTCGGGATTGATTTATATTTTTCTCACGGTTCTACTTCAAGTTCTGAGCATATTTCTCGTATGTTTTGTCAATTTCATTAACATTGCATTGGAGTACAACTAGAGTAATTGAGGACGCTAAAGTAATATCTACTGTATAAGCAGGTTATTTAATTGTTATGCGCTATCTAATACCAACTACAGCGATAGTATAATACGTACATACTGTACATGCCTCTGGAACCCTACTAGTAGTAGAGCAAATATAAAGTGAAACAGACAGTGGACGAGTCAAGTTTCAGCTTGTATACTCCTTTCGCCGTCCCTATCGAAGTATCTGGTAGGTATAGATGTGGCGCTGTTCCTCGGTTATAATCCAGTCTGATTCTCTCTCGAGCCTCAGCTCTCATCTCCAGCAGATTGTCAATAACATCACTCTCGCGCCAAATCATGCAGAGAACGTCTCTCTCTGTCCCCCCTCCTGAACCGCCAACGCCCATCGGTCGCTATTAGGTATTAATCCCAGTCGTTAGCATACGATTCACTCAGATGCAGCTGATAGTATTGGTGATAAATGGACGGCACACGGCATATGAGCCATGGTCCATGGACGAGGAGTCATCGTTCAAGCTTCTCGATGCGCATTACAAGACCGGGGGGAGATTTATCGTCACCGCGATCTAATAGTACGTAGGAGTCGCTCAGTGCTTGACAAGTTTCATAGCCAAAGCGGGTCCTCTGAGGAATTTCTAAGTGAGTGGATAGAAACACAAAGTGTTCGGGACCAAATAGTGATCGCAACAAAGGTAAGATCCTCATCATCGATTAAGTGAAGTTCAAGAGCTCACTTAGATCTATTACTATATGAACAACTTCAAGTGAAGTCAGGATACATTCAAGATCCAGGCGGATTATAAGGGAAACAACGTCAAGAGTATGCGCCTCAGTGTATCGGAAGTGAGGCAGGTTCTACTGTGACTTCTCTAATAAGCCTCAGAAATCAATTGAAAGGACACAGCTAAACGAAACTACGCACGAACTAGGTTGATATTCTTTACTTGCACTGGAGCACTTCGGTCCGGGAGGTTGTGGACGGCCTTGACAATCTCGTGGTTTCTGTAAGGTCCTTTACCCGCGAAGCTTTCTCAAGAACGTTCATTAACAAGTTTATGTGCATGGCGTAGGACACCTCTGATTGTCGAGCGAAAGTCGTTTCGGTAGCCAACCAATACGCCAAGGGCCAAGGAAAGTCACCCTTTGTTCAAAGCGCATCGAATGTCCTTGGGGGCTCATTTGAAATAATTCTAATGGCTACCCAACTAGGTCCGTTTCCTCCTTTCTCATAGTAGCCAGTAAGCTGAGCCTTGTGTTACAGGCCTGGTTGTCTGGCCTAGCAGGTCCTCGCGACGCAGAGGTTGCGATCGAACGCCGAGGATGCAAATTGCACAAGATAGGAGAGAAAGGTCGAACATAATTCAGTCCTTGGGAGCGTTCAAAGGACGAGGGAAGATGGCACATGCACTCGAGAAGTTGCAAAAGAAGTTGGGGTCGCCACTGACGTCAGGATACTAGCCGTCGCATTCGCATACGTTATGCAGACGACGCCTTACGATCTCTCGACCATTGAAGGCCACAAGGTCGAGCATTTGACGGCTAAAGTAGAGGCTCTGAAGATCTCTCTTTCCAACGAGTAGATCAAATTCTCGAGATCGTCATTCCGTTCATCTCTGGTTTCCCTCACTGGATGATGGTAAGCGTCTACACTTTTCGATTTTGATTTCAAGTTTAACTTCCCGGCCGAGCTTACAGGGTGATTGATGGTGATTCACCAAACCCGCTCTTGCTCAATTCCGCTCATGAGGATTTCATTTCGTTCGTAAGCCCTCGGCGATCAAGCCAGCTTCGAAATAGAAGCTTGAAATCAATATTGTGAGTTAGCCCAGTGTTAAAGATGGGAATGCAAGAATATATTGAGAGTACTGAGGTGCACGTGGCAGTATATTGCGGACCCCTTCTAGTCTCAGATGAATGTGGGAACAGTTCAGCTCACAGCGTGAAGAAAAGACATACTATTCAATTTCAATCGGACATTACTCGTATGCATCTTCTTCGACCTCGCTGGCCTCAGGGGAGACATCAATAAGCTCCTCGTCGTCAACGCCCTTTCCCCCTGTTCCTTTTCCCTCTTGTTTATTCCATAGTGATGCCAGGAACTCAGGTGTGCTTGCTTCTGTGGTGCCTTTATCCTCTCTCAAGCGAATAAACCGCGGGAATCGCAGGCTTAGACCCCTCGATGGCGATACAAGTCCCATGGCAGCCATGTAAACGGGGCTCAGGGTGATGCTAAGAGCACCATCAGCTTTGTTCGGTTCTCTTTCGATTGTATGATGAAGGGGCACAGATACTTACTCGGCGCCACGAATCTCCCAAACCTCCCGCGGTTTGAAATAGACATTGGGCCTCAAACCTGATTTGAGAGGATATTAGTCTGATTTATTTAAAAGCATGTCGAGTGACAGACATACCTCCGGTGTTCACATTCCATTGGGGCGTATGACTGCAATTCTCAGACCCTTCGGGATAGCGCTCATTAAGGGCCTGGTTTTCACTTAATCGAGGGCCACGGACGAAAACAACTATGGACCTGCCTTATAAAACTCATCTGTAAACCCTGTAACAACAAATGAGGTGATCAGCATCGCTACCACGGCACCAGGTACGTTATTTGGCGCCTACCTGACATGCATTTGCATACCCCCACAAGCTGTCCTGCATGTTCATCCCATATAGCGAGTAGTATGGGGCTCCACCATGCCGCTTTGCGGCCATTACCGTGCCATGCACCAATGGGGACCAGGTCAAGACTATCCCCCAGGCCAGCTACGTAGTCCTTTTTCAATTTGAGCCAAGCAGAAGTGCGCTTGTCTTACGTATAAGTTCGTTAGTCCGACGGTCATATAAATCTGCCTCCGGGTCGAACTTACCTGGTTCGTAGGTCGCCAACATTGGTTTTCGACGACCTTTACCTTTCATGACAGTAGACTCTTCTTCTGTCACCTCCCCGCTGTCCAACAGCTGCGAAGAGATCAGCGATTGGCTTGTAAAGTTGATTATTGCAACCGAGTAATACACTGTGTAATACACACACCTTTATCATGAGGCCTTCGGCACGACTCTCGACCGACTTCTGCCAGAATTCTTCCACTGCTTCTTTTCCGTCAGTGCTTTCACAACATTCCACATGTGCGAACCTCGCAGCGGAAGCTGCATCCGGGGTAACAGGTGAAAATTCTGTCCTCAAGCGCTGTCGGCGAACGCGGAACGGCATTTCAAGAAGACTCTGATGTCGTAACGTGAGCATTTGGTACCCATTCAAAGAATAGCAGACTCACATTGCCATTAAAGAGCATCAGATCGAAGGCGTACACGCAAATGGTGATCCTGATGTCTTCTAACCGTACATCCTTCCGAGCGCGATTCGAGAGCTCTTGGAATGTCTTGATGGTTCCATCCGCGGGGTCGACAGCGACAATTTCTGAGTCCATGACAAAGGATGTCAGATCTGCATTCGCCTCAAATATTGTCCCAACCAATGCTACAACATCAGGATACTGGCTCCGATTTTCAATGATGCCGAAGTTACGGTAAGATAGCGCACTTACTTTATCGGTCATATCTTCTAGATGGCGAGAGAAGATCTTCACCACAGCAGAGCTATCCTCACGCCTCTCAGCGTGGATCTGCGCTCGTTGGCCATCATACTTGAACTCGGCTGTAAATGGAAGATCTTCCAACCTGTCGTAAATCTCCTCTAGAGAGCGCGTCGGTGAGCCAAGTGTAGGGCGTAATGGTATTCCTGTATTGCGTTAGTCAGACCAAATGGGCGTCCCAAACTAGTATGTGATATTACCTATTGATAAAAGGACACGGTCAGGAAGACCCTCTAAGCCAACATCGAGGATAGCCTCTATGATGTGATCATAGTTCGGATGCTGAACATAGACTTGCTTGAGTAAAGCCTCTGCATCAGAGTACTTTTGCAAAACATCAGCCCTAGCAGAATCTTCACTGGATTTTTGCTTCCCTTTTCCAGTCATAGGCTTGACTTGTTGAAGCAGATCTTCTCCGGCGAAATATGTAGATGGGTTGAGATTCGAATGTGTAGGAGGCCGTGTCAGAACCAAAGCCCGGGCAAGAGCTGTGAGGATCGAGGTCCGGACAGCACCAACTCTGATGTGTTGTCCCATTGTCCTGACTAAGAAACGAGTTTCTTCGCCTTTTGCAGCAATGAGCAACTTCTCGACTATGGCAAGCTTTTGCTTCCCCGCACCATCCCCCTTTGTGTTACATATTCTGATGAGGGAAGTGTAAACACCATTCACGGTGAGGGGGGGATGTGGCACTAATGTGCGAAGATTTGACTTGGCTTCGAAAGCTACATCGCCAGGATCGCCAGTCTTGGTGTAGAGACGCTTTAGAGCAGCAGAGGTGAGCCCAGATACGTGTTGAATCGCCTTCGAAATGATCGACGGCCCAAGTCCTAGTTCAATAGGTATGTATGGCGGCGCGAGAGAATTCGAGAGCAGATATAATGCATGAAGGAGGGAGCGCTGATCATGGCGAATGATAGATCGCAGAGAGTTCGTTAGGATATTGGAAATAGCTATCCGAGAACGAGTATCTGAGAGCGAGCAGAACGTGTGAGTCAGGAAAGAGTAGGGAGTTGGAGAGCCACTTCCCCATGGTGGCTCCAAACACGAGAATACAAGTGGGTCAACATCCAATTTTGGATACGAGGATATGTCGATGTGGTCGGCGTGAAGTCTAGGCAAGAATGTCTGGGAAGCAGTCACCCTAGTAGATGCCATCGCAGATAGCGGTGCACGGGGATGGCCGCGGGTAGAGGCTTCCTTCGGAGTTGATGTGTCCATAGACTTGGTGGTCCTATTCACTTTCATTTCAACTTCTTCCGAATAAGAGTCGACATCAATGACTTCATGCATTCGCTGACTGGAAGACGATCCGGTTGTGTGAGATTTCCATACCTGTTCCATCTCGTGCGTAGTTTTAACATCAATACCATCTGAAGCCGCCAATCGTAGGGCTACCGCTTCGTCGGATTCTATCACATCGAGAGTGTGCCGGGACGTCGACGCGAAGTCGCCGGGTGACCTTTCTTTCGACGGAGAAGATTCGGATTTCTGGGGTGAGCGGCCGAAAAATTTGTCTATAGTTCCCTGCGTTTGCTTTGGGCTGTCTAGACTGGAGTGGACTTTTCGTTTCTTTCCAAGGCCAAAAGACGTATTACTATGGGCACGTTTAGGGGCCATGGTAAGGACTTTGAGCGCAGAGTGTCTACGGTGAAGCATGCATTGGCTGTCAGACGTAGGAAAAAGAGAAAGAGAGTAGGTTGTGTTCAAAACAGAAGCCTGTGGTGTTCAGAAATTCTGCGTATTCGACTCCGTGAGAACAATAGTATGCCAGTGGTAAACCCAACCAAATTGTTTCCGTTGGATTTCGTGTACATATCTCATGCCCTCTACGACAGTTTTCCTGCTTTACTGGCCTTTGCTTCTTTGCAATTAGATCTGATTCAGCTTGCAAATATGTGTTCTCTTGACCTCAAGACTATCTACAATTGAAGGATTAAACAACTCCTACTGTTACTCCTATGTCTTTCGCGATCCAGCAAGTCCACGGCCGCAACCTTGAAGGAAGTGCCACGCACAAATGGCTAATCGAACGAGAGAGAACATTCAAAGTATAACCCGCTGTCGAGGAAAGAACTCGGGCGTTGTCTGTCAAGTTGTGTCACTCTGAATCTAGACGTTTGCCTAGTTGGTTCAAGCAAATCTACTCTCCACGACTGCCGAGTTGACGGTCCATACGATACATGCGGATAGGCCAGCCCTCCTGCATCATCCTTGGACCTTTCATGGATGAAAGAACACTAGCGTGCCTGGCTCGAAAATATTCAAATGTGAGCGGCGTAGCCGGAACATCCTGCCGGCGAACTGAAGAGCTTTCGACACCTCGATATGATCTTGATTGGCATAGAGCGCCACCATGAGGGCAGCCTATCCGCATTCGATCAACGTCTGCTTCCCATCGGAATAATCTAGCATGTACGTTTGCCAGATATTCTCTCCGTTGATCATTGGTGTGAACAAATTGAACTCAAGTGCGACATTCCTAGAAAGAATGAACAAGAACACGCAGGACGCAGGACGCTCTCCTGGGCATACCTTCCGGTCTATTCGGAGGCTGAAGCTGGTTGTTCACCGACAAACTATCCAGAGATTAAATGTATACATGTGAGAGTTGTCTGCTCTACCATCACGCCGTATGCCTGGCCATGATGTTAACTTATCAACCCCAAATTATTATTTGTAGCCGAAGATGTAATGGAGGATTCACCTGCTCTGGCCATTCTATGTCGCGATGATAAGAAGTTGGGCTCGACGGGGACTCTGCGTTCGACGATTACGTTCTTTCGCTGTTCCGTTCGTGCCGATAGGTACAGGTGTACGGTGACCATGTGCGAAGGCCTGTCTCGTATTCCATAGCTTCAATACGTACGTCGGCTTTCCATACAGATTTCCGTATACAAAACTCGGAATACGGATCGCTCGTCGGCGTGATCGGGTTACCGGGTACCGTTCCCTATGTTGATAGCTCCGTAAGTCAGGCTTGAATATAATGACTAGCTCTAACAGACTGAACCTAGTAGGGCAGTTAACAAGATCTTACACCCGCACTGGAACTCCGCACTCCGAATCGGAGAGGTTTCATGCTACGAATCATAGCTTCGGGCAGGGCGAGATCAAGCTGACAAAGAGGACATGATTGATCGTTGAAATGAAGATTGTCGCCGGGATTTGCTTGAGCTAAATGGCAAACGGTGAGTAATCTACCTTCTGGAGGGTGAAAACCGGCGATTCCTGTCAGTGTTGCCTGTGGATATTCTGTTGAGTTTCATCGGGGATGTCTTTCAGCATCTGCCGATGTGGTATGCACTAGCCACTTGCAATCGATTGGTGACGTGCACCATTCTATACGGGTAAGTCGTTTGCGTAAGGTGATTCGATTGCTGTGAGCGCTTAGAGCACATAAGATTATGGTGTTGCCTGGAAGTTTGACGGAAAATACTGAGTGGTGACTTGCAGTTTATCTTGAATTTCTTCGCGTAGATTCGGCAGACGGATAGAGAGTTATATGAAGGCACGTCAATATGGTGATCGTGTAAGAAGGAAAGAAGCATCTGAGGGCTTCTTTACTATAGATCGCATAACCTTAGGAGGAAAGGAGAATTGAAACCTTGTCTCCATGCTTGCTGTTACCGACCGGTAGTAGGGGTCTCCCGTTTGATCGTGCACTCAAAATATGCTTGGATATGTGCGTGGGCTTCGGAGGAGAACGATGTCGATACAAATGGCTGCATCATATTAGTAGGCCGGTCCAATCCGCCCGCAGTCTGACGCTAACCTGATACTGCAGTCTCGCTCACACATCAGCCCTCTCATTTTATGTTCGTCCTACCTCTCCATTTGAGCTTCCCTCTTCTATCCATCTTGCTACTCACAACTAGACTTACTGATCTTCAACTTAAACTCTTCCAGCTATATCTTGACCCAATCTTGCTTTTGATGCGCGTTTTCCGGTCCAACCTGCCAAAGACCTTGCAGTCTTCAGTCTCTGGTGAACTTGGTGCTCAGGTTGACATACGACATTTTTTTTTTTCGCGCAGTCAACGCCGTCGACATCCGAGCCAATGCAAACTGCTAGCGTTCCTTTCTGTACGCGAATGTCATCTATCGGTACCTTGACTACCACGCGAAAACGCCACGAGACCTACCCACCATGATCTCCTTAAAACCTAATTTATTTGCTCTGCACAATCTCTGGACTCCCGGCGCTTTGGCCGACACCTTGGTGCCGAAAAATCGTTCTGCCGGTGTCTCTTACAGGCACCCCGCCCGGATTTGTGATGGTCTGCCCAATGACCAAAAGTTATGATGCGTTTTACTTGCAAACCCATCCCTGGTAAAATCTCTTGTCCTTGATATATCTCAGAGAGTGTTGCGGAGATCTGCGAACTGTACTGGACGGACTGACGCTCGGCTCCTTCTCCCTTCCCCAAGTTCTCGGGGGGCGCTATGCCATGTAAAGTATCGATCTCAAAACTGCACTGCGTTATGCTCGACACTGGCCAGTTTGAAATCCTTTATGAGGCCCGCGTCCCGGCAAGAGTTTGTGCAACTCGATCGCCCCAGCACTGCTCGACATGTCAGACAGCCGCTACTCCTCGCACTCACAACCAACCCGCCCACAGTACACCGATAGCTATAGCAGTCAAGCTTATGCCGGGTCGACTACCGGTGGTGGTCTACCTCATTCTCCCCGTCATCCTGCATCCTTTGGGCACCCGAGCGTCGTTCGTCGCGATAGCTATGGTCAGCCAAGCCAACAGTCATCTTACTCGAATGCATATCCAGTCCCACAGCGCTCCGTGACACCGTCTTTATCCGGACATCCCCAAGGAGGGTATTCCCAAGGATCATCGCGGCAGCGCTCGTCGTCTATTTCAATACATCCCAGTTCGACTGGATCTTTTGCAAATAACCAGCTCCCTCCTATACACAGTAATCCGCATAACCGCATGAGCTCTCAAGCGCACCCTGTACCTGTACCGACTACACATTATCCCCCTGTCCCTCACATGCACCCTGCTGCTTATACTCAACGTTCGACTACACCGGCACCGTCTAGCGCCGCAGGACATTATTATGGTCACCCACCGAATATGTTGGAACAAGTCCCGGCTTCGCCTCAGCGACCGTTTCCGTGCGATATGTGCGCTCTGTCGTTCAATCGCCAACATGACCTCAAACGTCATAAGGAAACACACACCGGTGAACGGCCATTCCTGTGCAACGGTGGATGCGGCAAGACGTTCACTCGTAAAGATGCTTTGAAGCGACATCAAGTAAGACTTCTCCAATTGAACGCTACCGTCGAACAATGCTAATTATTGCTGACATCAACAGCTTGTGAAAAATTGTGGCCGCGTCGAAGATTGATCCCGTCGATCTCAAGAATGGAGAATATACACATCGATGTTTATTGAGGACTTGTTACCTTCTCGCCTTTGCACTCGCTGTCATGATATATTTGAGGCCCGAGGCCATTCATTTCTGCATTTGATTGCTTTCGATCTCATCTCATCATCGGTTCGCCACGGAAACCGATGTTATCTGTACCTCTGAACAAAGTTTAATGCATCACTGTATAATATGTCTTATTCTCCTCCGCTCGCGCGATAGCTTACCACTCTATATTTGTAACCTTCATAGTTGTAATGAATTGAGTATCTCGCATAGATGAATGTTATACTTATTCATCCTACTTGCAAGTCCGCTCTGATGTATTTGACTCAAGGTTTATCCGCGTAGGTTTGTGATCTCTCCGCTCGGCGTTTTCGGTGGCTTTCAGCCTGGATCAAGCGTGCTAGCCCTGCACGATATACGATACGCGTTTCATAGCGTTTCATCCAAAAGGCTTTCAAGCTATCTCGACCTCCACGTGGGCGTCACAAAAGTTGCTTCGCCCCATAGTGTTGTTGAGCTGTAGACCAAACCTTTTTGAAGCTTGTAGTTTGAAGGGCCGGTGCTTCTTGGTCAAGTCTACCCGTGATGGCTTCCCGAAAGCCTATATTAGCACCGGTCCGGAGCAGTTTGCGAGATCAGCAAATTTCGTTAGCTCATCGTTATTCATTTGTCAATATCACAAGACATCGATTACGAGGCGACCTATCCTATAAAAATGGTTTGCGCCGTTTATGCCTCCTGGGCCTTAGGCTCGCCATCGACCTGGACGTCATCAGGATGCAGATTGTATTCCAGAATCCACGCATCACGGGGCTCGATCTTTTTGTAATAGTCTTTCGCGAGGTCGAGCTCTTTGAATCCATGGCGCTCGTAAAACCGTTTTGCGTCGTCGTTCGAGGTTTGTACATGGAGATAGATGGTGGAGATCCTCGGCTTTTCGTGCGCTCTAGCCGCCTCGAGAACGAGCTCGAGGGCCTTTGAGCCAATTCTTCGTGAACGGTATGGCTTTAATTGGGTAGCCAAGTCAATGTACAATATCTAATGACGACAAGTGAAAGGCCACTTACACCTAGGACACCCATGGTCATGAGGTAGAGTTTATCCTGTTCATCTTTCTTCTCTATTCGACAGCATATCGTGCCCACAGGGACATCATTCAGATAAACTGCAGCAAGCACTAGTTTAAGACCGGCATGGTTTACACGAAAGTTTCGAACCATACGAACTGAGTTTGCAGAATTCTTCTAATTCCGGAGACAAGATATCTTTGTAAAATTTCTCGCTGTATTTTATGGGGAACAGAGTAGCATTGAGTTTTCTCACTGTGCCCAGATTGTTTAGAGTTAGAGACGAAAAGGAGACGCGTTCAACGGTACGCGCACGGGCTTCAGAGGAAGACATGGTAGCAGGAGGCTAATGTAGGAAAGCCGTAGTCTCAACGCAGTTGCCGGGGGACTCAGGCTTGCATGATCATACTACTATCACGACCCTGACGACCTCAACGCATTTAGCACAAAGGCCTAGCGCCCTGATTATATCGCCTTTTTTCTTTCTACATAAACGTCTAAAGCCGTTTGTCAATCGGTCCCTGGTCGACCAACTCAGTATAACTCGAATTACTATATGCCGGCGAAACATATGATGAAAAAAGATCGTGCCTGCACGCTGCAATGTATCTATGACATGCTCGGTTGCACACATATATTGCCATCCAGCACAGAAAGGGACTTGAATGGGCGCATCGTGCATCCTTTCCCAAGCTCTGATAAATTCAGCGTTCGTTGGGGCTTGATCGAGACCTTCCAACTTCACGGCATGAGCAGACGTCAAGTCCGGGTGAACGGTTGCCCCACAGGACACTCACAGTCTGTCTCGCTGATTGCGAGCATCTCTCCATTGCCAATCGTTGCGTACTAACCGGATCACAGTGAAACCAATCTCCAGATCCAGCGGTCTTCAACTCAGTATCGTGATTGCAGTCGAGTTTATGACTGCACATCTGAGTTGTTGTTGCGTCTACAATCATACAGGCCTAAACTCCTCGGTATTTCTCTTCGCACACCGTCTGATTGGTCGAACACAGCGAGCCTGAGGATCGGAATAGGAGTTGAATTTGTATATCGCTGAGTTTGTTCCACGCGAGGGATGACAGAATCTGTTCTTTGGCCCTTTCTTCAAGTTCTTCCCTGAAAGTCGATCTAGTGGATTGTAGGAACAAAATTGTGTAAAACCAACGACAGAAACTGACAGCTCTGCGCTTGCGCATCCGATCGATGCTATTATCACTGGCGATAATATAAAGGCAAGAAGAACTGACTTCGTTCGGTTGCCTGGCGAGGTCGATCGTTCGATTCATTTCACCGAGCGGCCCGTGACCATTGGCACCTCCGGATCCAACGCCATGATGCTGACGCCCTTGAGGGGCTTTCCGTAAGTGGTCAATCGAACGAGGCACATCGGCGATATTGGAATTGTATCCGTGTTTTTGTATGGCAAAGAGATCGTCCTGAACATAACAAGCCCAGATAACACTAGCGCATTGCTAGAGACAAATACAAGCATCGATACAGCTTTAGGTTGGTTGCTACAAATGTCCTCGGAAACTCTGTTTTCCATTTGAAAATCCTACATGCTCTATAGAAACGAGGAGGTCAGCGTAAGGAAGAGAGATAACATAGAAAAGCTCCCGTACATTCTTCGTCCCGCCTTCCCAAAGCGAGTCAATTCCTCCAATTCTGTAGCCTCCGCGTCTTATTGAATTTACTCTTTCTCGGTGTGTGCGACGATCGGTTGGGAAGGGGCTTGAGATAAACGTCATCGTAGCTTCTGAATATGCATCGGTCCAACTCTGTATCTCTTTCCTCCAATGTCGCCCACACGCAGTGCCACCGCCTCTCCTCTTCAAACTTGAATGCAATTCCGGAATGGCTCTGGTCCCACCGCTGCCCACAACCTTCCATTGCGAACGCCTTATCTGACAGGTTTATAATACAACAGTCCATGATCACAAGGTCCACGTCGATGTGTCCCTCTGGGGGATCGAACAGCCGCCGTAGGAGTTCATCCATCTCCAGGATCTTCGGGATGCCGGGGTGGCGAGGATCGTAGCCATCCACGAGTATCTGATACGATGTCTCGTCAGAGAAACTCAGGGTGATCGCAGGGTGGTTGGGCGACCGGCGGACATGTTTCAGCACCTTTCCTACCAAAAGCCGGGGATCAACACCAGCCGACTGCATACGCAGCGGCGTCGGGCGTCTCCTGGCCTTTGACGGCGAACTTGATGCGTCAACCGCTGATTGAGATGAGCTCACGCTTGTCGATGTTGCGGTATCGTCGGTTGGATATTCGATCAGGTCCTGCTCGCTGCTCGGGGCTTGTTCGTCGTCTCTGTCGTGCACCGATGTGACCCAGCCATCTTCATCAATTACGGGAGCCATGAAGAAGGATAATAGTCAGCTGGAGACAACCTGGTGAGCAGAATTGCGCCAGCGTTGAAGATAAAGGGGGCATGTAACCACACCATGACGAAGAAGTGAAGGTTGCAGCCACAGCAGGGCCACGACCTTTGATGTTTTGCCACATTCCACAAGCGACCGGAAAGCGCCCACAGTGGTAAACAAACACACGCGCCTACTACAACTCAGCATTCTCCAACAATTCTTTTCGATATTCCTTTTAATTCCGATATAGTAGAACGAGTACATTGCAAACAATATGAGTGGTTTCGAAAACGAGAAAGCCATAATCAACTAAATGTGCGGTGAGTCCAGCAGAATGAGTATGTAGTATATGTATCGATAGCAGGTATTAAGAAAACAACACCGCGCAAAGTATGTGGAAAAAATGTGACAAGCAAGAGTACTCCTGAGTACAATGCCCTAGTCCGCGGTAAACATCTTGCAAAGATCCTTGCTCCCTAGCCCTACAGCAAACAGCAACTTCATTAAAAGTACACAACTATCTTTCACGAACCTCTTCATCTTCCCATCATCCCATGGCTGGCTGCTCAATGCGCCGGAGTGCACCACGGATACCGAAGTAGTAGCCTGGTGGCGGGAAGGTTGGGTCGCGGAATGCGTCGATGTTCGTCGGAGAGTGCGTGCTGGGCGACTTCAGCTGTCCGTTCGTGGCGGGGACTCGGTGGCCGGGGAGCCATCGTCGGCGGGCTCGTGGCGGCTCGAACTCGGGCGTCTGCGGAAGTCGAGGGGTGGTTACGGTAAGCGCGACAAAGCAAGAGCCTAGGCGAACATGACTATACCCGTCTCGTCTCGGTGCCTTCTTCTTCCAATCCCACACTTCCCGCATCCAACGCGCCATAGGCACTTCTTTCTTCATATTTTCTGTTAGCCAAGGATGCTGAAGCATCTCTCGAGGCGTTGGGCGGTCAGCGGGTGTGACAGTAAGTCTAGAAACTGTCAGTTACAGCAAGAAATAAATGAAAACAAAATGTGCAAACGTTTGTTTGATGAAATTCTTCATTGAGTCGCTGTATTGAACGTCTTCTTCATCTTCTAAGCTGGGCGGCTTTAGATGTAGAGGTTATAGATCAAATAAATAATTAAGATAAACTGATTAAGGCCACAAAAATGGGACGCAAAAGATGCAACACCTACGTCACTTTGAGTGATATAGAAAATCAAATCGATCGGCCCAATGTCGTGCGGGAAGGGAAACTTGTTTGTCACAAGCTCAAGGAGCGATAGACCAGCAGACCAAACATCCGATCTTATCGAATAGCTTTGTCCGCTTATCCGCTCGGGCTGAATAAACCACAAAAATCAGGCTTAAATAGAGGAATTGACAGAATAAAGCCATACAGCCATATAAAAGCTGGTTCCAGTGAACGTCCGAGCCATCGATTCTACAAGATCGCCGGACACTCCGAAATCACATAGCTTGACTATACCTTCTCTCGTCAGGAGAATGTTTGAGGGTTTGATATCTCGATGGATGATTTTCAACCCATGCAAATAGGCGAGACCGGAGAAGATCTTGTGCACGATATGATGAGTTACAAGAGTACAACTCGTTCGATGGAGCGGCGTCACTTACCCCTTCTGCTATTCGACTCGCTACCCTTTCGCCGACTCTCCCCTGACGCTCTCGAATGCGCTTTCCGATCACCTCCAGACTCCCACCCTCACACGCTTCCATGAGAACTTTCACCTCACTCGATGACGGAGAGATGTAGGCCCCATAGTACTTGCATATATTAGGGTGTTGCGTCTTCTTCATATAAGATAGTTCTCGGAGTAGTTGTCTTGGGGGCGTCTCCCGTGTAGTGATGGTCTTGCGCGCCATTATGATCCCATTGCGCTTGTCCTTGACTTCGTGAACTGCTCCTCCTGCGCCCTCGCCCAGACGTTTGATGACTTCAAACATATCATCAGACCAGTCATCCTGAGCAATTGTAGGAGTTGTTCGAATTTCCTCATTTCCGACATCAGCGATAGTCCGTCGTAGCGAGGAGAGGTCGTCCAAGGGTTCAGCTTGGGTTGACTGGGAGTCTGCGGGTGCCGGAGGGCGAATTGTGGGTTGATCGCCGCTATCGCTGCTCAAGGGGTTTGACAAAGGGGGCGGGCCGCCATAATAGGTATATGTGGGCGACTCGTTGCTGTCATTACTTCGTTTGCCGCTCTGCCCGTTGCCGAGTGCAGCGCCAATGTTGAGCTTAGGAGTCACGGGCCTTACACGACTTCTGTTCTGAGGATAGAGACCTGATGAAGGTGCGGGGGAGGGTGAAGAGTCGGGCACGGTAAGCGAGGCAGAGGATTGAGCAAGTGGTTTGCGAATGTTTAGAGGCGCGGTTTCCGGCAGGTCCAGGGCAAAGGGTGCCGGCGACGGGGAGCGCGGGAGGATGCGAGGCCCGCTCGGACGCGCAGGAGTCGACATCGCCAAAGAGATTAAGGACGTCGTCGCCGTTGTGGACGGTGGCGAAGGAGGCGGGAGAGAGGTGAGGGAGAGGCTTATGACGGTCGCGACAATATTAAGGTCGGTTGTAACCGAGGACGCGGACTCTTACTTATACTCGGACGCTCGAAACTCGAAACGTTGTGACAGCGTGCCGTTCCCGCTTTTCACTCTACCATGTCCTCTTTCTTTTTCTCTCTTCACGACAGCTGCCTGTATCCTGCAAGCTTCGAGGCAGATACCTGAAATTTATCTTACATATCAAGCGCGGCTTCCATATAGAAAACTATCAACTTGTATTGCTGCGCATGTGCCTCATATTCTGCTTCTTGCACACTCCGAAAACCTTCGATTCGTCCTGCATGCGCCGGTAACAACGGTCGAAGAGAAAGAGAAGGCCCGAGTACTGCGACCCATCAGCACAGCTCGCGCGTTTGGGGAGGGCTGTCGACTTTCTGAAGGTCAGTAGCCGCAGTCTGTCTCGTCTTAGTCTTCCCACTAACATACGGGTCTTACTCTGCAAGTTGACGTTTTGTAATGCATATATGCATATGTGTGTATCCGGATTACGAACATGGTGCCGCCGATATAGCACATCCTGGGCAATTGGCGTCTCTAGGCACGCAAACTTGCCCCATTTACAATTGTCGATGGAACGCCCTGGGCGGCCGCGGGCGCTCGATAGCGTCGATTAACTGTTTTTGTCCTCCAAGCATGGCTTTGTATGCCGGGACTGAATGCGTTGAGTTACCGGACGCATTCTCTGGCAGGAGCAGTCCCACGAAAGGCAGCTTTGAGAACTTTCCTGACGGAAAAGGGTAGATTTGTATGTGGAATTCGAAGCTAATACCCAATACCACATAAACGAAATGACCTTTTTCTGTAGTATTAGGGTACACTATATGAATGGCTCATTTCGCTAGAGTGCGGAAGTTCATCTCATCCGGTGAAGTCTTCGGCATTTCTATGCGGTCTGGCAACCACGCTTCTCGTCAAAACTCTCACTCTTTGTCTCTGTGGGCTTACCGAACGCACGCAAAGTCCAGCCGACAAGAGCATCGTATGCGATAGCCGCATCCGATGCACGGAACCAACAGGAAGCTAATCTTGAGCGCCCATATCCTAAACTTCACAAATATTACGAAAGTTCAAGGACCTCCACCGGCACTGGTGCTGGAACAAAACGGCTTACTAGGGAACATCGGACAAGTTCGCAACCCGACTTGACGACTTGTTAGAAATAGCATCCATGTGACATCCCCTCACCTACTTCACGCGGTCCCATCTCAAAAGAACATGGCTAATCTGGAACTCGGATTCAACAGCTGCGCGACACCGGGCCCACTGGTAGAAGTCTCACACTCATCACGCTGGGCGTGGGGTCTTAATATCACAATTATGGGGAAGGCATACATCCTCGAAGAGCCAGGCTGGTGGCCCGAATATGGTCGTCATGACCTGAAACTAGCCCTTTCCAAGGCTATAAAGGACGATCGATGTACGATCATTGACTCGATAGCTTATGTGAGTCGACATGCCGTCTACCGCCGTTAATGTGACAAATGAGACCTTTATCTGAGCCATGCCATTCCTATGTTGCTAGCCTCACAAGGGGTCAGTATACGGAGCTAAAGCTACCAATTGATATAATGAGCGGGCGCCGTCCTCGCGCTAGCAACTCAGGTCAAAATGTTGCAGTACACTTGCTATACCTTGCACGCTGCAGGCATCTCGAGGGTCGTCTACAGGCCGTGCATAACACCTCGGATCGTTGTTATGTTTCAACTAAGTTGACACATAAGAGCTTAATTGTCACCTTGATAGCCTTCCCCCCTCGTCGGAAAACGGGAAATATGGGTAAATCGCTGGATCAAAGAGTTGCAAAGGAATGCATGGGCGTGCAATAAGTCGAGACTGCCAGTAAACCCACGATGCTCTGAGAAGCACTGCCTTGCAGTGATTACAACAAGAGAACCATCTGAAGTTCACAGCAACATACGTCTAGGCGTGATGCAGGTAAGTCGTCTCCTTTTTCAACTCACTTGTGCATTAACTCGAGATGATCCCATTCTCAAGACGATCGCTCCGGTAATTTGTCGCGGAATGTCCGACTATCATTAAGGATCCATGAATGCGAAGAACTGCACACTACATGCAAATCTGCCTAATATCGGATATTAGACACGACCGAGATGCACCGAGAACACCATTATGACGCATAGATAACGCCCAACAAGAGCCAACAATTGCCTCCGCGAAACCTCTGCATTTAAGGCATGGTTCCTAGTGACTCAGTAGAAGCAGTCGAGGGAATCGGCCAGACAACAAGTTACCGCGTCCTAGCTCCTATACCCCAGGCCGGCAGCAAACACTCCCCGTGTATGCGAAGCCCTCGAGGAGGATCGAGGACACCTCGGCGAAACTCCAAGTATAGATAAAAGAAGCAACAGTTACAATTGTTCGCGAACTTCTTCATAATCAGACTACTACACCAAAGCGGAACGAGGAGCATGGTTATCTGTGTAGTGTATCTGCTGCCCACCGGTGAAGTTGACACAATATCTTGCTAATCGCAGCGACCATGGTGTACATTTAGTCATATACTTGCCAATGCTCAATGCCTTATGGCGCAAGTAACCCCCGGCCCTATACTGTAGAATTTGAAAACTTCTTTATTCTGAGAAGCTTCTCTTCGTCATTCCTTCTGGTCCGTTTGGAGAGATATTGCTTCAAGATTGATCTCAAGCAAAACATAGAGGAGACGCTTTAGTGATTATAGACTATAAATGTTCAGCAATAAAGTTTCTCCAAGGTGGAGTGGCCGAGTGGTCTATGGCGTTGCGTTTAGGTATTCTAAACATATCATTCCGCAATGGGAAACCGCGCGAGTTCGAACCTCGTCTCCATCAAAAGTTCTTTTTTCTGATTTATTTGTTTGTATCTTACCTTTTTTCGTTCTACTAATTCGCCCGACACTGGGCGCGCTTTCCCGATCTTTCTCACTATCTTTTTGACGCTGTCTTTCGTGCCGTGTTCTTATTCCCCATCTTTTCTGTGTTCGAAATTTCTGTCCCGTTACTCTTGTAACAACAAGGAGACTCAGAGCTTCAGATTATTCGAACTGTTTTAATCCTGCAATGCCAATCCCGGTGATAAGTGAGCACATCCAGTATAGCTTGCAAAATCCGTTCATCAACTGAGTATATCCCAAGTCGATACAGATCCGGGAGTGGACGATGTCATTGCAATGTGCGTCCCAAGTCTCGGCATTTGGCAAGTGCCTACGTGCGTCGACGGGGCATTTACATATCTTCAGTCTTTTCGCTCTAGCGTCACCTGAAATCGAGATCCTGGGCTTCATTGTGTCCTTCGGTGAGTCAGATAACGCAGCCTATGATCTCAGACTCCTCCCTCATACTGTTGTTTCTTTCTTTGAGGGAACACTGATGTTGAATCATCATAGTGAGCACGTCCCAGGCTCAACGGTGTCCAAAACAAGTTTACGAATGCGCATATAAATTGAATGAAGTGCCAATATACTCAAGCTGTATGATACCCTCGCAAGGCATTTTGAGAAGTATCCGGACGAACGTCAGCGATTCCCGAACTTCGACTCACGTCCATTTCTTGCCCGCGGGCCTGCAGGTCCCCTTGAAGGTGAACTGCACAGTGCTCAGTATTTCCATGGCAGGTGCGTCACCCCAAGTACCACATAAACTATATCAGCGATAGCCCAGCATATCAACGTTCTATTGGTAGGGACGGACTTGGAGACATATCGACCCGACACCCAGAGATAACAACCAGCACGGGTGCGCAATACCTGCAAGTCATAGCAAAGCCGGGCGACGAGCTCGCGCTGGACCTCATCCGTGCACGCCCGCCGCGTGCAGTCACCTACATCGCGCTCGGACCACTGACGAACCTCGCACTCATGGCACGCAAGGACCCGCTCACGTGTCGTGAGCGTCTCGGCCGGGTGGTGTCGATGGGCGGGGCGCTTGATGTACCGGGGAATACTAGTCCGGTCGCTGAGTGTATGCATCCTTTCTGTCTCTTTATGTCCTGCGACATATTTACAAGAAATCTCTCCTCTCTTCTATAGTCAACTATTTCGCTGACCCTTTTGCCGTAAAAGAGCTGCTCATTACATCCGCTACCTCTTCGTTCACGCCAATACCCTTATCCCGGATGCTCATCCTCCCACTCGACATAACGACACCACACGAGCTGCCCTTCCCGTACTATACCTCTCATATCGACCCCTACTTCCAGTCTACTCGAAGCCCGGCCAATGAAGTAGAGGGCAGAAGCCCGCTAGTGCACTTCACAAGCGCCTTCCTCGAGCGTACAAGGGAGGTGATGCTGGAGTTCGGGAAAGATGCGATGGAGCTGCACGATGTCGTCGCCGTATGGTGCGCAATACAGAATCCCCCTATATTGGATGAGGATGAGCAGCCGGGTGCGATACCGAAGTTAACAGAGGGATGGAGTGCTCATCGCAGGTTGTTTCAAGTCGAGAGATATGGCGAGCACACACGAGGTATGCTGGTAGTCGACAGGAGAGATGAGACAACAACGTACGAGCTTGGTGATAACCGCGCAGAGGTACAGGCTGCGCTTGACCGGGTAGTCCACGAACTTCCTGTCCCTGCACAGGTTGAGACCGCAAACAAGGTCGAAACCTTAGAACATACCGGACTTCAAGGTGTTCCGTGTATTACACGGACGCCAGGCCCACAGGCTATTCTCGATTCTATGATGACACGAATTTGGGGTAAATAGATGATAATATTAACAAAGTGGCAGCGATGTGCACTGGTAATGTACGTTCGACAACATGGACAAGATAGCAGTGGTAGATGTATGATATGACTGACTGCAATACAACTGAAAATCGTCACCAAGGGAAAAGAAGCAATAATGAGCCCGACAAAAGAAAGATGTTCAGAACCCAGATCCATATCCGAATCAAGATACCACATGGGATGTACAGAAGATAGTCAATGCAAGAGGCTCACTTCCAAATAATTGACCACCATCCTCGTCTTCGTGTCTTCGTCAGATGCTTGTGCTTCACCACGTAGAATGGCAAGCATGCGCTCTGCGATAGCTACCGTGCAGTCATCTGCGCGTCCAAATCCTGTTAGACAGCCCTCACGGTACTCCGTCTCAGACAAGCCGAGCATCGCTGGGATCACCTGAGGCTCCCCGTGTCCAGACCAACGGAGGAGTACAGGGAGGGCGATGAGCACAGGAAGACCCTCTGTAAGAAGATCGAGATCGAGATCCTCCCGTGTCTCTGCACCAGAGTCGATGGCGCCTAGCAGAGCGGTCAGGGCGGCAAGAGCTTCGAACGCCTCGTCCACTGCCTCTCGCGCAACGCGGTTCGCCTCATCGGTTGGCGCGGGCTTTGGCAGGAGGCTAAGCAAGTCATACAGCACCCGCGCATCCGAGGCCGCATTCGGGATGAAAACGTGCAACGGGGACGGAGGTCGTGAGCCAGGTAGCTTCATTGTAAAGCGGCTAGGTGGCGGTGTCGACGGTGGTGTTGAAGAGAATCCAAGCCGCTTCTTCGAGGTAGCCACTGTCGAAACCGCGGATGCCGCTGATACAGAATTCGAACGAGATCGCGGGCTGGACGGCCTGTGTGAGAGAGCGACGAGCGCGCGCCAGATGACCGAAATAAGGAAGGCTGCAAGTGTTGATTGCATGCACTTTGCTCCCGTGTATCGTCCGAGCGCCTTAGCGTAAATTGGCATCAATGTCTGTAACGATGCAATGGATGGATGCTGATTTGCACCAAGCTTGCTGCCCAATGATTTCGCCGAGACTGAGGTAAGGGAGGCCGGATTCACGATCTCTAATTGCTGAATCAAAGGAAGAAGTTCTCCCTTCAGACCATCAACGAGCGGGTTTACCACTCTGTTGATCAGTGAAACTAGGTTCTCCCTAACAGAACCGAGGCCATCTCCCCTGTGATCATGGATAGAATCCAGATCCAATTCGTCCAGGCAATCCAACAATTCGCCCGCGAAGTTGGCAACCGCTAGTGCATGCGCCTGAGTCGGGCCCGGATTCGGTATCTGGGCGGACGGAGCCGGAGGCGCAAGGAACTGAGGAGATGACAGCAAGGGGAGAAGAAGCGAGGAAAGATTGGTGATCAGAACCGAGAGCGGCCTATGGAGTAGCCTGAGAATAGCACGCTGCAAATGAACTTTGCCTTGACTTGCACGCAGCTCACTAGAAAAAAAGAGTCATGTCAGACATACCCGATACCAAGTTTTTTTCCGTTACGCACGAAGCAATCAGCTCTCCTAGTGCACGCCCTCTTCCTGCGGGGATAGGACGCTTTCCATTCAACACATCACCCGCTCCAACACCGTTCTGCGGCTGAGCAAGTGCTTTCGCTATCGCCTCGCTAAGCTTCAGGCTAAGGGACTCGAGATACGACCCGTCCTGGACAAGTGGGGTAGGCGACGTCTTCGTAGTCGGCACTGGAGATGGCTTCCTACTGAAGTGCGCGAGCGACAGCTTTGTGAGAGGGCGAGACGGTCGGTCTGCGCCACTCTCCCCAATGACGCCGACTGTGAGTGGCGCTGGGGCTGGAGACGAGGGCCTGCTGGCCGGCCGCAGGAATGCAGGGGTCTTCAGAGCGTACATCTTGAATGATACTGGATAGGATACAGGGAAGCGGGAAGAAAATGTGGATTAGTGGGAGAAGTGGCAGCCTTTGTTGTCTAGTAATTTGATTCTTTCTTTCTTTTTTCTAGGTCCTGAACTGTGTTGGAAGTCTATAGGGTATCCGATGCAGACAACCTCTCTAAGTACGAGGCGGATTTATCCCATGAGTTGGCTGTGTAGCTTGTAGCTAGACCTGAGTGCTGGTAGGCGAGGCTGGGTGATCCTAAGGGGGCCTGTCGACGTCGACACGGAAGAGTGCACGCGGTCCGAAATGAATTCTGTTAACCTGTACTCTGATACTGGGGGATTGTAAGCATCGACGACGTCGAGCAAGCAAAGTAAAGAGTACATACACTGGGTGGATGCAGGTCATAGATTGTTGAAGAGATTGTGCAGCAAAGCGGAGGACGGAGGCGTCGAGGTAGAAGAGGAAGGGAAAGGAGCAATTTTTTGGCAGGCGTGATTTTATTCTCACCCGACAATAAACCGTCCCGGATTACACTTACCGATTCCCACGGTTACAATCTAGTACATATATCATTCCGCTTGGTTCCCATCCTATAGAAAAGATGTAATTACTCACATGGTGCTCTTCTTCTATAGCCTACACTGTGCACGCAAATTGCGTTGGAGGCACTGCGCAGAAGCAATGACTCCTGACTCAACAGAGCTATGAAACAACTCATCTCAAGTCATAGTCATTCGCACTTCAATTATCAATCTGAGTGCCCATCTCAGCGCAAACGTGTGTCCATTTCGTGCAATATGTAAACGCGCAGCTACAGCGGTGCAATGTTTCTCGTCAGGGAGTGTACCGAATCTTGCTTCCACCCACTGCCCCTGCGGGAACGCGGAACCCTGTTGATGAAAGTAACAGCCGTGCGGTACGGAACAAGAGAGCTCGGAATTTTTTTTGTATGTGCCTTTGATTTCCGGGTAGGCACATGTGTTCTCCGGGCCCTCTTCTTGCAGACGAATAGAACATTTTCATTTGCAAACGCGTCGGATATCGATGCTTGGGACCGTCGGCGTTACTTAACCTGATACTTAATGATCGACATCTCTTTCCTTCTTGTCTCCGATTTGGCAAGCTAGGCGATAGACTCGCAGTGAATATAGCAAGGATTTGCGGATAGGAGTAGATAGCGATAACAAGGGAAATAGTATGGAAAACTCATCATTTGCGACGATACAATCGATAACCCAATACATAAGTATCGTTATCAATCCGACCCGTAGGCGTCTTCCGAAATCCGCGATCTCCTGCTACACCGCAGTACACCTCGACCCTCCATGTATACTACACTGATAGGTCCGTCTCATGTGCCTCCTGGATCTGCTGATCATGCACATTCGGCAAGCCCACGCTCCTCAGAATAGTCAACACACCTTCCTTCTTCACCGCTTCCAGCTCGCGCTCGCTCTTCACGAGTAGCATCCCGGCGAACCCGAGCGCGTTAACGCTCAGCGAGTCGCCCGTCTCCACGAGCACATGCTCCTCCGCACCCCGGGGTACGACGAACATGTGCTGGAGCGTCAGGATCACGTTGTACGACGGCCGCCCGACCGGTTGCGACGTGTCGTGTCGCACGGTGGAGAACGTGAGGTCGAGCAGCGTCATGAAGGCCTGCCCGAGCGTATCCTCGAGTTCCTCGCGTGAGGTGGATGAGGAGAGCGAGGATGGGAGCCGGCGGACGTGCGTTGCGTAGGGAAGGGAATTGAGCGTGAATGCTTTCACTGATCACACGCTTTAACATCTGCGGAAAGTGAGGAAAAAATGTAAAAAGCACATACAGTCGGACTCGAGCTTAACCGTTCTTGCGACCTTTTCGATCGGTGGACCATCATCTTCTACTGGCATGAATTGAACATGTTTGTGATGTTGGCTTGCACCACTTCGATCACCACCTTTTACACGACTTGTCAGAACGTGGAAGGTGATGAAGGCAAATGTTGTACGCACAATTGTAGAACGCAAAGAAATGCTTGCCAGTCTTACGAGCAGCATCGAGGAGAAGGAATATCTGCACTAGCTCAGATGGATATAGAGGAGTCGATTGCGATCTGTACTCTATCAACATGAGTAACACATTAGCATATAGTCAACCTTCATAACATACACGACCACCTTTTGGTATCAACAAGAAATGGCTCGGCACGACCGAGAACTTGTTGAGCTACATCTCTCATTGCCGTTAGGGTAGTGCTCGACAACATTCGGACCTGACATGAAGACTTACAAGAATGACATATTCCACACCCTCATCCTCATCCTTCAACTCGCCTATCAATAGATTCTGAATGTATGGCGGCGCAAATGGATCGGGTTTGCTTCGTTCGTTCGTTAGATCGCCCTTGCTTGCTGTGCCAGTGCCTGACTGATCATCGAACTGCGGCGTCGGCAGCTTGGGTTTCTTCTGCAGGGCTGGACATAGACGGATTTCAAACTATCGGTGCACCGTCGACATCATCGCCGTCGCCAACGTGTTCGACATTATAAGCACATACGTGTGCACAACCCATCGTTCAGGAAAGGCGGTAGCCGTTTGAGTTGTGAATCATACGGTATACGGCAACCATGTAACATCATATCGCATACAGTCACCGTCCAAAGACATCAAATTGTACGGAGATCAGTTGATTGTCGACGGTTCTGGATGGACACGTACCTCGACGCCCGCCTCCTGATGATGGTGAATCGTCGAGGGAAAGAAGAACAGGTCTCCGGATGTTCGGGCTTGATCAAAGCGATCCCCGACTTCAGAAATGATTGTGGATGCCATTTTGTTGTTTTGCGACCTCCGTTGCAATGCTTTCTGCGTCGTTGACGTCAAGGAATGTGTACGCCGCACGTATGTACAGCTAGCTGGCAAACTTCTGCGCAGAATCGTGATGGCTGTCGGGAAAGCCCAGCCCACCGGGCGGATTGAGCTCGTGTGGTTAAAGACCCAGAAGTGATGAAATCATGATGCAGCGCAGATTGCGCTTTCAGAATTTATTTCCGGCCTCAGAGATTCGCCGCCTCAAATTCGACCGTGGTAGCATCACACCTCTTCCATGACAGCAACGGACAACGATGGGAACAGATCTGGAGACAAGTAATGCATGGAATCTCGTTGATGGGATGCGTGGGTGTGTAAGGGCTACAGCTAAAAGACAACAAACCTGCTAGCCACAATGTGGCTTGATTGCAAGATGCTAAGTATGACACAAGAAAAGAAGGCCGAACTAGTCACGTATACGGAACGGGGACGTGGAGTACAATAATCTCCTCCCTCTCGCAAGAAAAGAGACAATAACAATAACAATGGATTTTGTTTTGCCTGAAAGATATGAGAAGTAAAATGTGGTAAGAGAAATAATGAATGAACTAAACAAGTGCACTTCGCTTGTCGATTGAAAGAAATAAGGCAGAAACCGGTCCGCTGAAGAATCTCCTGATCGACAGGTTTAGACGCACGAAACTAGGCTCGTCCTCCTCTCCCCTTATTCTCTTTCGCCTCTTCCATCACTTCACCCAATGCCAGAGCTCGACTATACGCGAGAGCTGCCACGAACGAGTACAATGCACAGTTCGTGCCCTTTGAGGAAGAGACAATGAGCCACATTTCTAACAGGTTGTGAACCACACGTACCTGATAGAACAGAATCGCAAAGAACGTCTGTATCAAGAGTAGAATAGGACGGAGAACGAGGGCACGGTGTATAGACATCTTCTTGATGATAGGGAGTGGCCATTCCAATGCAAGAAGTGTCAAACCGGTGACCATGACGATGACCTGGACGATAGGAGCCTTGACTATCAGCGTGATGAAGATTGCTGCACTCTTCGGCGCCCTATTCGCGTTTGATGTGATTCCAGTGAGAAAGTAGAATCGGAGGGCCCAAACAATGCGACTTACTGCATTCCTCCGGGGTCACGCAAAGTACCACCAACGAAGTCCCAGAAGAACTTGCGATAGAATATGCCCCAGTAACCAGCCCAGACACCATCTAAACGATACCAGAATATAAGTTAGTATGGTTCGAATTCCATGTAGTCGTCACATACAGATTGAAGCCGCAAGGGAAATAAATCTGGCCAGATCGTGCCAAATGAGGTTTCCCATAGTGATGTTCGAGAGGCGAAGAGATAAGAAGGATATGAAGGAGTAAGCCCGGCTTGAGAGACGACTTGGAACGAGAAAGCTTGAAGAACTAGATGCGTCTGACGAGCGACCGGAGAGAAAGGAACGATGAAGAGCGCAGCTCAACTCGAGTTGGATGTGGTTGAAGGTGAAAATGAAGCAAGCGAGAGAGAAGAGAGAGCGTGGTGGCCTGAGTGCAACTCGAAGGCTGGTTCGTGTGCGGACTAGAAAAGAGAAACGGCGTGGGCAACGAACACAGTTGCCATGAAACGAACATCTTATTCGGAGTTTGAAATTATGTAGTAAAAGGTAAGAAAGTGTACAAAAAGTGTAGCAAAGTACTATAAACGGCGTTGTCGGGTATCCAAACCCGCGCAATTCAAGGTACGGCATCTGTCTATCCTTAGTAGAACCGTCTTTCTGTGACGTTCATAGCAACACCGCCAAGAGCAGACGCCTATCTTTCTGTGCAGATGCCCCTCGTACTGTTGGTTGAGCGACGCTGACGTTCCCGGTGATTGCTATCCTCATTCGACACTACTATCTGGTAAATGTACCGACCCGGACGCGACGCATCAATTAGCGCGCCATCAAGCCAAACACAGCGTATACTGCCATAAACTGCAAGAAGCTTGGACGCTTTGCCAGAGGCCTCATTCAACGATTGTTCTGGACAATACTGGCACGTTGTGAGCTTGCAGTCAACAAGAGCATCTAATAAAGGAGGAAGATCTATGAACGCGGAGTGGGCGTAAAGGTTATTTGCATTTGTTGACGCGACCTGCATAAATTTGAGACAAGCACGCTACTCTTGCTTCTTCGACACTGCAACCCTTGTTGCCTGTGCTAGCATGCCGCCGAAAGCGATCCCGGATACGCGTGCCGTCGCGCGCAAGGGCAATCAGACACTACATGCACGAACGAAGAGTGAGAAGGAGCGGTCTGTTATCTTGCCGTCTACCGCGCGGGCATTACAGCTTCTGAATGCAAAGGGTGGGGGGCAACTCACCAAGATCAGTGGGAGAGAGAAGATGGAGCAGATTGCAGGTAATGTCTTCGGTATAATTCGTGTGCTATGTAACTTACCCGGACGCTCAAGAGGATGAAATGATGAAGGCAAAGGAAGCAAGGAAGCAGGCATTCTCGGATAGTATGATCGGTCCAGTCGGTCGGTGGCTGCATCGCGCTGAAAGTTTACTTAGGTGCCCAAGGCGCAGTACGAGCCCCGTTTAATATGGAGGTAGCGAAGAAAGTGGCACAATCACAGATGGATGGTAATTAATCCATGCATTCTCATTAAACCCGACTAAGACTTGCTCATAATTAGCCTATATCGATACTGTTAATCATCTTCATCAAAGCGATCTCTGCTTTAGCATTGTTAACATGGAGATACAAGCTCAATGTCCTCCTAGGGTAAACCCGAAGGATACTGATCCTCTTAAAAGCCCGGCATTCGTAGCTGAACAGTTCGCCATAGTGTATGCATTGTATATTCATCTGTGTTGTTAACTTTTTGACATTGGATTACATTTACAGAATACACAACTCATACATGCTGGCTTCGGGATGGACTATTGTTTATGAGAGCCTCAAATATCTTGACAGGTTGGGTCTTGAGGATAAGGCTGTGCTCCAACAGCTGAAGAATAACAAGCAAATGCGGACCGTCTATCTTCTCGCATTCAACCTCATCAAGAAACTCGCGAATTCGTCTCAGCAGCGTCTTCGGAGTATAGTCCAGAACACAGGTAGACATGGGATTATATTCACTCTATTACGACTAACTTACCGATTCAGAACACTACCATAAGTACTTTAAGGCTTCGGCCGAAGCAAAGGGCCAGATGAGCTTTGACTCCACAGAACTTCGCGATCTCAACAAGTCTTACCTGGACTCCGCAATAGTTGAACTTTGTCTCCCGGGATCCCAGTATAGCCCTCAGGCGCTGTACCATATTCTGAACACTGTTGAGCAGGAGACGCCAAGGGAACTGAAACGTTGCCCGCAGATTATGTGGGATACGGTTGGAGACTTAGCTGTTTGTTCTTTCTCTTCATAACTCTTGGTATCCTCGAAGATAAAATAACCTTCTTTACAGGAAGCAGTCAGGCTCTTGGATATGGTGGATATGCCTCTCCTTTCTGCAGATGGATTAATATTGAATGAGGACCTTGGAGAATACACTGAATTCATTCAGTGGGATGAAGCACAAGAAAAATCTATCAAGGCCGCGTTAGATATCTCGTCCTTCGTAAATCTCGTTCACCCTCTCACAAACGTGAAAAGCAAGATAACGCTTGATAAGATCTGGGACCGGATCGATGATGTAAGTGCAGTGTTTGCAACAATAGTCATCTGTTGTTTCTCACCCCTTCTTGTCTGGAATAAACAGAATTATGTCAGAGCATCTGGAAAGAAAATAGATAATCTCTGGCAACTAGTTGATGTGCGCGAACGCATTCCGCATTTCTCCGTTCTGTACGTTCCATCCGAGGCGCTCAGCAGTGAGTTAGAACATAGTACTGCTGAGCAGCCGAAGAAAAAGCCTCTTGCAATCACGCAGAATGGCGAAGAAGGGTATGACTCGGATGATTCCATGCCCGGGCTCCTGGAGGTCTCTGACTCAGAGGACGAGGAAGTCGAAGACAACTATTTGACAGATACTGACCAAGACGACGACGACGAGTCCTCTGATGATGGTGATTATGATGATGAGTATCCCGACGACGACGATGAGGAGGAGGAATTGAGGAGGCAGTATAGACAAGCCATGAATATTTTCGCAGAAATGCCAGAAGTCTTCGACCTTCCGCCTGACAGTACTGATAAGTATGCCAAGGAGAGAAAGAGCAATCCGTTGTTAAGTCTTCTGGGCAAGCTTAAAGGTTCAGTGTTTCATGCTCACGCGCTTGAAGTTTAACTTATGGGGTTCTTTGCACAGGACGTATGTTCTCATCGAGTTCGGCATTACGGACGGATGGGAAGACGACGGCGACGACTAAACCTTCTGCACCGAAGGCAAAGAAACCATCAGCTAAACCAAAGCCTGCCACAGAAAGTATGTCATCATAAGACTTCCGCTAAACCAAATACCTCGAAATATCTGATTTTTTAATATTGTATAATTAGAACCGGCCGATACACAGCCAAAGAAAGCGACTGTTGAGGATGCGGATGATGAAAGCGACGACGGTCAGAAGACGGATAAGAAGAAAAAGAAGAAGAAACCGAAGAAGAAGAAAAAGTCTACGACTGAAACAGTTGAAAGCGCTGAGACGCCGACTTCACCCACTCCTTCTCAAACACCGCTCCGCGCTGAGGCGAACACACCTTCTTCACCTCCCAGTCCCAAGGTGGACAAGAAACAAGGTCAAACACAAAAAGCGCCCTCAATTCAATCGGGTTTATCGGGTACGACCGCGTTCGGGTCTACCATCTCTCTGCCTCAGCCACTGCCCGTCGAGCTTAAAGCGGGGTCAGCTCACAAATATCTTAATGAAGAAGGGCTTACTCAGGTTAAGTCTAAAATCAAAACACGTCCGGAGCAATCTGCGGATGACCCGGAGCCTGTGAACGAGGGGAGACGGCTATTCGGGCGTTTTGGCGGTGGTCCAAGTGAGGTTCAGAAGAAAGATTCCAAGGAAAGCTACAATGCAGTCTTTGGGAGACTCAAGAACAAGACGAGTGCCATTGCGAGAAAGGTGTTTGGTGCGTCAGCGCAAGATAAGAAAGGCAATGTGAAGTGGGAGCAGTTCTTGCAGGTGAGTGATTTGTGGCATTGACTATCTGCAACTGAAGGTCTTACATGAGAGCATAGGTCATGCGTGAGCTGGGCTTCTCATACGATCCTAGTACCGCAGGGTCTAGCGTACGGTTCGATCCTCCTAACCCAAATGATAGAGTATGTATCATATTTTGCTGTCTTCGCATATGCATTGATCACTTTGTTTTTGTTTTCCCACTACAGTCCGTGACTTTCCATAAGCGTATGTTTATCGCATTCCCTCTAAAGATATTGAACTCACTGCTACTCTATATCTGTTCTAGCGCATCCTGATCCCACGCTTTACCAGTATAGACTGAGGGACATTCGTGCCAAGTTACGAGACTACTATGGGTTCACCTTCCAGCAATTCGACGATGCAGTGAACCACATCGGCAAGATGGGCGTCGATACAGATGAAAAGTGAAGATGTGCTCTTTTCGTCCATATTCCTTTCTATACCTTCATCGAAACTACTGTACAACGATTGTTTATCTATGTATCAATGTTCCACTGCGTCGCTGTGGGCATAGTTTTGTATCCCTACTTCCACGTGCCAGTAGCGAATGCCTTGTTTGGCTAAAACTTGTAATCTAAATAACCACCAAAAATCTTACGCGTAACTCTTGTTCTTGTAATGTAGCAAGCACGCGTTGTGCGTTCTTGCCTCTCCTCTTCCTTCCCCTAACTATAACCATGTCGCTGAAGCGAGGCGCTGAAAGACAACTTACAAGAGACGGTGCCGATGAGGAAGTTGAGGTTAGTGTTCTAACACCATGAGATGATATACATGTAAGGAACCTTTTGGAAACACAGACAGTTGAAGGCGACAGTGGATTCAAGAAGGCGGATGACAACGTCCTCGCTTCCCGACCGTACGTCTACATGTCTTGCTGAAGCGATGAACCGGATTCTGACGACGCTTCACGTGAAGAATGAGAGGGTTACCGAAAAGAAGTGCGCCATTACCTAGTTCTACTGTGGGAGTTGTGGGCACGTTAGATGTGTGTGTTTTAGTTGTCTTTGACGGCCATTTACTCATCTCATTTCTTAAAGTCAACACCCAAGTTCGGTGGCCCTCTCAAAGGATTTGGCTCAACTTCGAGCTCTCCTTTCACTTTCTCGACACCAACCAACACTTCCTCAACCACTTCTGCTATGCCTCCCACCTCTTCCTCCGATTCACCATTCAAATTCTCGACTCCGAGCGTGGCTGCATCTGCCTCTTCAGCGACAAAACAGTTTGCTTCGATCCTCGGATCATCATCTACTCAAACGAATGGAGTGGCTTCAACACCTTCGACCAGTACCTCCAGCAGTGATCCGCAGGTCAAGTACTATGCCGCACTACGCGGCTTAAACTTGGCGTTGAAGGCCGAGATAGAGAAGGCAGTCTCAAGCGACCCATTCATTGACATATCACTCGTGTTGGAAAACTACAAGCGCTATCGCGAGGACATAGAGAAAGAGCACAATCCTTCCAAGAAATCCACAGGTTTAAATGGCGCGCCCACCATTATACTTGGATCTACGTCAAATGCAAGTCAACCTAAAGCCCCGACAATGCCTGCTATGCCTACCCCACCTGCATCCTTCTCATTCGCGGGCTCGGTGTTTAACACATCTCCGGCCACAAGCACACCAGTTGCAGCGCAGGGAGGTTTCAAGGTGAATGGGACAAGCTCGGGAAGTGCGTCTGGATTTTCGTTCGGCACTCCACCGCCTTCAGATAAATCAACAACCAGTCCCTTTTCTTTACCCTCTTCCTCTACATCCTCGTCTTTTTTCGGACAGTCTAGCGCCACCAAACCTTCACCTTTCGGCATTTCGTCCGGGTCATCGTCAAGTCCATTTGGCACGGCTGGTAATAGTTCTGCCATCAAACCCCCGACATCTGTGTTCGGATCTGGCAGCGTCTTCGGGTCAAAGACGGAGAGCATAAAGACAGAGAGCGCAGATAGTGGCACAAATGCTTCTTCGGCGCCCTCCAATCCCTTCGGCAGCTTTACCTCACCTTCAATACAGCCCAGCTCAGGCGGATTCTCGTTTGCAGCGAAGCCATCAGGCTCTTCCGTTGGGTTTGCATTTGGCAGTCCTACTCCAGAACCTGAGGGTTCCTCAAGCTCTAGTAAGGGTGCTGGAGAATCATCCACTCTTAAACCATCAACCTCTTTGCCAACGGAATCAAGGGATTTAACTCCTGCCTCGACAGATGGAGGGGATGTGGATGACTCTAAAAAACAACTAGGGGTAAATCCGAACGATGTAGAGGGCGAGGGTGAAGAGGAGGAAGAGACCTTGCATACGAGCCGCGTGAAAGTGTACAAGCTAGGGTCGAAAGAAAATAAGCCGAACTGGGCTGAAATGGGCGTCGGTAAGCCTCCATATTATAAACAACACTGATTCTATCATTCACGGTACACTAGGTATGCTACGGCTCAAGAAACACAAAGAACTCGGTTCAAAAAGATTACTTTCTAGGAACAGCGCAACTGGCAAGATCATGATCGTAAGTAAAAGTATCACTATCTGGCTGCTCTTCGTGACTGAAAACGACGTATTTGATCAGAACTTCAAACTATACAAAGGCCTGAGTTGCTCTCTTACGAAGCAATCGCTTGGCTTCGTGGGGCACGAGGATGGCAAAACTGTCACCTATCGAGTAAGATTGAAGGACGAGGCAGACGCTGCTGCTCTCAAAGAAGCCATTGATAAAGAAGTTGCATCATTATAATATTTCCTCCTAATTCTACAGCGCCTTTTCAACGCATTATCTGCCCTTGTGTTTTTTTCTCCTCTTCTGTATCTATTCGTACCATCGACTAACCTCATCGCTTTCTCTGCATCAATAATAAATTACTCGGCATCGCTCACTCCTTCCACCCGGATCGCAACGCTAGCGCTTGGAGGAATGGTCCGCTGCTATCGCGTGCTTGATAAAGAGCATCGTTGATTATATGAAGCAGTTGCATCATGTCCACATTATGTTCCCAGGAAATGACTTGATGCGTTTTGCCATGTCTGACTCAACACGAATGCTTGGCCAACTAATAAAGCTATCTCGTGGTCCCCCCAATTTTGAGTTGGGAGCGATTGCAGAAACATAATAATGCCCTGAACAAAGAGATCTCAGATTCGCCAATGCAAGTGAATTCACACCAAAAAACTCCACCTGAAAGTCCATTTCCTGTAGCTTCTTGCTCCATTGCATGAGGAATGCAGAACAGACGTAAAGATGAAATTGAGAAAAGGCTTCTGGGCCTTCAGCCTAACAAAAATGAAAGCTAAAGTCAATAACCAACAGCACAAGTCGTAAACTGACTGACAAAATACGTATCCCACATGCGTATCGTATTCCTTACGCTCATCTCCCGCATAAGGAGACAATTCATCCATCGAAATGCAAACTGCATGAACTCGACATTCTCAAGTTGCAAATGTGCAGCAAGCGGGGCTACGAAAATGTCAGGGTTAACAATTACTTATCGGAACAATAGAAATCTTACCATCTATTCGAGCTACAAGATCGGCCATGCGTTTCACGCTGCGCTGGATGCCCGGCTGCGCGAAGATATAGTTGTCCTGGATGCCATCGAGCAACCGTGTAAGGCACCAGAATGTATCGGCTTCGATGGCATTCAGAATATCGGGAGGCAGCAGATCCGGATCGAACTCTTCAGGATCTGACGCTTTTCCCTACCTATCAATAGCTTGATCTAGGAGGTCGAAAGAGAGCAACTTACTGATATATGCGGAGAGGAAGACCTGGAAAAAAGGAGTGACAAGATCATTTATGCCTTGCACGTAGCCACTTGCAGGATGTCGAATTGCCCAGACGTAAAGGATTTTCTCTAAACTCTATATAATTCTATCAGAGAAGACCCGAAAAGCCGAAAGTGAACACATACTCTTTGTGTGCTACCATGCATCCATAGTTTTATACCAGGTCGAGTCCTAGGCACATCGATCTCTATTTGATGCCAAATTTGCTGATCTAGTCCTTCTCGACCCTTCTGAAATGTGAGATCGACCAGTGAAGAATATTCCTTGCGTTTGCGAGCCAATGCCTCTTTCCGGGTGTAAGTGGCAAGGGGGAGATAGCCCTAGATTACACAAGTTGGTTTCAAACAGAAGGCTGAGTGAGTAAAGGCATACGTGAAGTAACTGCCATGCCACAGGTCGAAATTCATCGGGGATGCCGTTCCATGCAAGTTTTCGTAGTTCCACTACATACACCGCACAACGCCGCATACATCAGCCTTGGTCAAAGGCTCACTTTGAAGGCAGGTCATACCTATGCTAACATCCTCAGCAAGTAAGCATTCGACGAACTTAATCTTCCTGTTGGTCTTAATGGACAGCTCACGCATGATCTGAGAGGAGCCTGCTCTGTGCCCAGGAGAGCGCGAGCGCTTGCGGTCTAACTGTTGGCGGCGAATACTGTATAGAGGATCTGTAGCAGATCAGAACATTGTTGCAGCATCTATTTCATCCGTGTATACCTTGAGCAATTTCTCCTGCATCATCTCTAATATGTTCGCTTCCCGGACGTAGCCTCGCCTCATTCTCCATATCCCCTAGAACAATCTCTTCTTCCTCAAGGTCCTCCGAGATCTTATGAGCCAGACTTCCATTAGGCTCATCCCCTCTTAGGCTTGATGTACTTGCAACACTTTCCGCAGATCTTCTAACCATAGTCCATGTAGTTTTGGGAGAAGGAAGCTGCTCCGGCCGCGGAGAGTAAGAGCTGGGACTCGGAGCAGATACATGCGTATAGGAAAACGCCAGGCTTGTACTTGATGATTGTCGCTTCGGTCGGTGATTGTTCCGTGCCACAGAAGGCTCCCCAGCGGATCTTCCTACAGGAATAGGTTTTGAAGATGTTGCTGGCTTTTGCACCGCCGATTCAGAGTCTGAGGCACTATCCCAGGCGTCGTCTTCGCCCCATTCAGCAGTCGTCGAATACGAAGAGAAACGCGATGGGGGATTTATTCCGATGTGTGGGCGAGCTGGAGGCGGCCTTGCCATCATGAGAGCAAAAGAGAGTGCTTGTCAAGAATGCCACCAGCAGCGTTGAAGACGAGAGGACACGTTTCTTGAGGATGTATGTATACATCCCGCTAGATCAAGATCAGCGACCGACCGTGAGACTTCTCCCGAACACGCCACGACGCGTCGCGTCTCTCTCTTCTCTCATCCACCACCTTGTATGCGCCTATTTTCAGTACAGCCCGAGCTACCGTAGAAATGGCACAGAAAAACATATTTCTACTCACAAAGTTCTCAAAAGCAAGTTTAGGTCCTCAGAGCTCAATTCTATCAAACGAACTGGACTGGGAACACCACACCCAACCGGTGTTGAGGTTGCTTTTGGAATGGCAAAAATCGCCACACGGTGCTCCGAGTTCGGCGAGATTGCGCATCGTTTGGACTATCGAAAGGCACGGAAACCTTGGTAAAACATCGCAAGAAAACGTGATACTGGTTTGTCAAGATTTCCTTTGATATTATGAACATGGCACTCAAGCTCTAGCTTGTTAGGAGGACTTGGATTTGATGCTCATCAGGCAACATGTGCACCCGTTTCCGATGCAGGGCCTTCCGCTCAAAGCCGTGTACAGAGATAGTCTTGTTGGCATACGTTATCTCCCAATTCAAGCTCGATCCAACTCACCCTCGGTAGTGTTTTTTATGATTATTATTGCCTACTTACTCACGTCTCGCCGCCATTCGGCATGATTGAATCGAATCAGGAATACCGGAGGTTTCAAATGACCTTCCAATCGACAACTGCCGCCGCCGAGTTCGTTGAGAAAATAAGTGCTATCTGCCCTTGCAAGCTTAGCCCTGCCAATGCTGCGGCTCCATGCTCGACGGTGCTGGCACCTCCTTATGCGCATACCAAGGTCCCGACAGCCAATCAAGGATCCCACGAAGCGGCCTCGAGTGATCCTTTCACCGAGTCTCAGTCTTTGCAGTTTCCGTTTGTAGGACAATCGCAAGTATACCAAGCTCCTACGCAACTTCAAATAGACCGTTCTCGCTACGCTACGCCGCAACGCTCGGACGATAACATGTATCAACCCTCCCAAATGACTCCAATAGCTATCAACCTTCCGACTGAGTTTTCAGTCCCTTACCGGCATTCATCTAACACTGCACTCTCGCGCTCGACCTCTCAGGCTAACTTCAGATTACCAACAAACGATATGTCCGCGACTCAGCCACTTACACACAATCTTGATCCATCTCTAGCAATCGGTCCGAATGTTGATAAACAACAAGAGATTCAAATCGCGACTTTCGATCAGAAAGCCAAATCTAGCGCTATCCCTCTTGCGCGCAGCCGCACTATGGCACCTATGTTTGAGACTAATATGGAAGATCTACAGGAGCGTTGCTCCGACGCTAACCTCTATGCTGAACCTGAACCAGACGTGCACTCACAGCGGCCGGTACCATGCTCTACTGGTGAAAACAATGCGTCTCAACCCTCTGTACATTCGGCGCCCGCTAAGACAAAGAAATCAACCGCTGCATCCCGTCAGCGTCGCCCTGAAACTCTAGATAATGCTTCGAAAGATGCAGACCCCCTGATCGAGTCACTCTATGAAGCTTGCAATCTGGACCACCTCCCTGCAGATGAACTGGAGAAGCTTATTGCTCGTGTCATTCGTGAGGATGGCTTCGCTCAACTGGTATGTTTCGTCTGCGATAGTGTTCCGCTTCTACAACCATTTTCCCATCGCACTGCTGATACTTAATTTAGCTCGAAAAACTTGACAGCTCATGGCGACTAAAAGGTTTAATCGCTATCTAAACATGGCCGGCGATCACTGTACCTAATCATCTAGCATTGACATTCAAAGGCAGACTGTTTCCGCACAAGCAAGAGATCATCCATATCCATAGTCATAACGATGTTGACAACTTCGTTTTCTACATTCTAATTTATACAGTTATCCATAAACCCATTATCCACTATATACCTTCGCCGTTCTCAAAAAATCAGTAGTTAATATCAAGTGCGTTAAATAATAGAAAATCTAGAAAAACAAATCGCAAGAGATAAAGAATCAATGAACCTTCTGTGTCAAGTATATGAAGTATATGAAGACTAGTTAGCAATCGAATCAAGAGGTACGTAATGTTTTACGAAGGAAAGAACGATAGGAAATGTAGAATATAGAGCCCAAGCAATAGCCACTGTAAGGAAGAATGAAAATAGTAAGCAAATGTGCCACGTAACTAGTAAGGGAAAAGCAAGAGACTCACCAAGTAGTATAGGTATCCAGAATATAACGAGCATGCGATCTTCTGTGAGGGTGAGAAAAAGGATAATGAGCAACTGATGATGTCCAACTTCATGCCAAACCGAGCTCACCTTTCTTCGCAGCTTTGGCGGCTGCCTTAGTTTTCACAGGCCGGTATGTGTAGGCCTTGACTTCCTTCTCCGATACATGCGTAGGAGTCTGCTTAGAGCGGAAGCGACGAAGAATAGATCGGGAAGACGTCGGCGCGGTAGCAATGGCTAGTTCAGCTGCAGGCAACTCTACGGGGCCGACCGAAGCGCGCATGCAATCTTCCTTCGCTTCTAGATTCTGAGCCTGTAGAGATGCTTTATCGACCACCTCCGACGCAAGCTGACTTTGGCGAGCCATAGCAGCAGCCATCTGGGTCCACATGGCACTCCACTCATACGTCTTAGCAGCGTCTTCGCCATCCAAGATTTTGCCTTTGCCTTCTGCAGTCTCCTCGCGCTTCTCGCTCCTGAACGGCGGCCATGCCTGCATGGGTACAAAGACCGGGAACACCCAGGCCGGTACGCCCGGAAGTTGTGGCATCTGAGGCATCTGAGGCATGAGATGTGGCGCCTGGAACTGTGTCCAAGCCCGCTGCAGGAACGCCGCGAACGACGCCGCCTGCTTTTCGTCCAGCGAAGCTTCCTTGCCGGGACCATCGGGCATAGACAAAGATTCCGGCGAGACAACAGTGGCATTGTCGTCGTCGTCCGCTGCATCATAGTCGAAAGGTTCTTCGACATCGGAAGCGTCGGAGACAACAGACGCTGGCTTGCTTGAACGCCGCGAACGAGAATGGCGTAGACGGCGCCTGACATGTGCCCGTGAATGTGGACGAGAGGGAATTCGGCTCTCCGTCTCGGAGTCTTCCTCAACGTCTCCAAAATTAGACTCTTCATCACTATCAGAGCTCTGACTACCACCGCTCGAGTAAGACATGTGCGTTAGCAAAGGCCCATAGAAGCCTTCTGATACCAATTCAATAGGTGTCCGTCCAAGGTCGTCAGCAATGTTCACGTCTGCACCAGCGTTGATCACCAAGCGTGCGCAACATTGCGACTTGCTGAGAGCAGCAAAGTGCAACGCAGTACATCCATTGATATCACGTGCATCGAGGTCGATCTCGCGATGAATAAGGAACTCGGCCAATGAGGGGAAGTTGAGGAAACAAGCCAGATGTAGTAGTGTCTGGCCTGTCTTCGTTGCATGGGAGATGACTTTGTGTGCGGTCTCGCCGACACCTAAATCAAGAGCCGAAAGCGAGTCCATAATGATCTTCTCAAACTCGGCATCATTGGTCCGGCCAAGGAGCAGACTTCGTGAATCAGGAAGAGCAGAAGTTGCGAGGCTGAGCATCTGGCTGACATCCATGCTTGTTCCTTGAGATGACTGTTCAGACGATGAATTGCCAACAATGCGCATCGCGATGTCCTTCGCATCTTCAATTTTACCGGTCATCTTGAGCCCCACTACCTGGAGTGCCAACTCCATCCTGAATACAAAGTTAGAGTTCGGAAAATAGCGGGTACTAAGTAGAAAAGATACATACAGTGTCCTGTCCGTTTCGTCTGTATACGTGAACAGCACTGGTTCCGTAACAGGGTCATTATCCAGTTTGATGTTTTCGAGAGTTACAGGAACAACACCAGGGGTTACTCTGGGTGGCAGAATGCAGACCAGAGTATTATCGCTCCAGCGCTGAGTTGAACTGGCTATCACGCCGCCGAATACGCAGTTGAAGATAACGGAAGAGTGGAAGTTCGAGCCGAGCACAGTTACTTCGATGCCGCCGTACGTCGGTCCCGTTGATGGTATCAACCGATGGATTTTCGGCCGCGCAGACAGAACTGGATTTGGTGGCTCTTGTTGTGGCTGGAAGAGCGCATACGTAAACGACGCAAGGTCTACACGGGGCTCACCAAGGCCTGATGGCAGAACCTCGTTCACAGGCGGCGAAGACGGAGCGGTATTGGGAGGTGAGAGTGGGAGGAAGGAGCTAGTTTGCGCAAGCGCTTCACGCATGAATGCGTCGTGCTCGAAAAAGCTCGATTGTGGTGAAATTGGTGACCCAAATGAATGTGGTGGAGACGGTAGCGCAGAGATAATATCCCTCTCCATTGTCGCCGGTGATGGTGGAGCTGTACTATTGTACACAGATGTACTTGCAGAGCTGATGTGCTCGAATCCCGATAGGTCGGGATATGGGTTGCATGCCGATGACGGTGAAGGAGCGGGGACGACGTTTGGGTAGGGATTGCCTTCAATGTTCTCAGCGCGCTTGGCCCGGTTACTTGATGGACGACCGGCGTCGTACGGCTTTGCGCGCTTTCTCGCAACCGCACCGTCCTTCGCGCCGGAATGCCGCCTCCGGGAGGTTAGGCTGCTCTCGATGGGCGAGGACACAGGCGCGAGCTCAGCTGCGACAGAGGAAACAGGCAAGCCGATCGGATGACGAGGATTCCATTCAGGCTCGGCTGTGGCGTATGGTGCAACTGAAGCCTGTGGCTTCGGCGCGCCCTTGTCTGTGGACTTATGGTCGTCCGTAATCATAATAGGCGGGCTGATCCCAGAGCCTACGATACGCCCGCTGTCATCCTTCATAGCAAAACGAACGTTGAACCCGACTTTTTCCCGGTGATGTCGGCAGTAGCATGTAATGCGTAGCGGCAACACGACAGAGCCGGACGAGAAGTCCAAAGTGTCCGGGCAATTAAAGTGAATGACGTTTGTCGCTTTGAAGCCTTCGGATGGGCCGTCGTTGGAGTCGGAATCCGAACGAGATGGTCGGACACGAGCTGCAATCTTTCGAGCCACACGTTTCGCCTGGTTATAACACCTCAGTAGAATATTCGAAAGAAAATGCTACGGCGAATCTCACTTCACGTCCTTGACAAGTCGTGCAGCTTGTCACCAGTTTCGAAGGATTTGAGGAGCAGACAACGTCAGCATCAAGATAAAGTGTATCCATCGGCGATGCGTCTTTAAATGCAATTGAGATGACTACGCCGATCACCTCACGAGGGGAATTCACGTACCAATTTTGCCTTCCTTGCGCGAGCGCTTTCGAGTTGCCGTTCCTTTCGGAAGCTTCAACCACTTCCAGCTGCCTATTCTGTCATAATTTAATGGATCACCGGAGGAGCCGCTTGCCAGAGCCAAGTCGAGCGCAACTCTGACTTGCGTTTCGACGCGTGATTTGGTGCCCGACGGTGGGATGCTCGGAGTCAAAATAGCCAAGCTGTTAGAGGCACAATGGATGTGGAAATAGAACGGTTAGCAAAGTGCAGAATTAGGAAAGTTGACACGAGAAGCACGGACTTGTAACACGACTCCTTCGCAGGAAAGATGACGCGGTGCGTGCCCGTCGTGTCCACCTTTCGAGGCTGAGCGGGAGGCGGGGGCTCAACTTTTGTCGCGATAGCTAGTGTGGTTGTTGTCTTTGGGATGAGATCGACCATAGGCGAGCTCTCTGACGAGGAGTTGTCTGACGAAAAATTAGAGAAAAGACTCATCGCAGACGATGGCTTTTT
Organism: Trichaptum abietinum; assembly: GCA_910574555.1. Taxonomy (NCBI): domain Eukaryota; kingdom Fungi; phylum Basidiomycota; class Agaricomycetes; order Hymenochaetales; family Trichaptaceae; genus Trichaptum; species Trichaptum abietinum. The sequence continues at coordinate 1,594,047 of CAJTBE010000005.1, read as the reverse complement.
TTCTCGTTGTGTGTTGGGAAGTTGGAATACAGCTGGATTGATTGCTATGGGTGACTGTGGAGAAATGGGCCTGTAGGTAGAAACGTGTCGTGTTCAATATGACGTTTTACGACAGCTGCGCATAACATTTTTGCACACTTACTCGTAGGCGTGGTCTGGTGCACACTCGTCAAGCATCAGCATGTTGCTGTCGTCGGCCTTTGATTGTAAGGGGTCCTGGACGTCCCAGGAGGTTGCGTCGTCTTCTGGTGAAAACGAATGGCACCACGCGGAGAAGTCCACGGACGGTTGAAAGGCAGACTGTTCGTCTGAGAGAGAGTCGGAGGTGGAGGTCGCAGGCGACGACGAGCGGGAGCTGCTAGCTGCTGTCGTCGACATGTTCGACGGTGAGGACAGAGATGGAAGGAATAGTGGATACGACGAGCGGGGCAGGAATGTTAGTGAACAAGAACGTTGTGGAGGAGAGTTATATGAGACACGGACCGTGGACGCGACTGAAGCAGCTGAGTGCCTAATTGAGACGTAGGGACATCGACCTGGTCACCCTTCCTGTCCTTTGGTCCCTACCACTCTCCTTTAAATATTCCTACTTCCCTGATAGACAACCCTTCCCCGCAGGCCTCGCAACATACTATTGATGAACACCAAACGCTCCGAAATCACTCACTCGGTGTCAGCTCGGCTAGTCTAGACAACCTCATCTCAATGGACCCTACACACACCACCGGAAGCGGATTCAGCATCTGCTAAGTTTCTGCTCCCATTTGGACCTTACGATACCTCCGTAAATGTGCAAGGATGAGGCGAAGACATCTGCTAAACGTATGCTATCTATTACGGGAGGCTACTTGCGTTGGTGAGCTATGTAACTTGTCCCTCGGCCCGACAACAATACTTGCTACGGCAGCCTATTATCTACCCAGCTTTCGCGCTACACCTATTTCTCTACAAAGTCCTCGACACCGAGAATGCCCGGACACTGCGGCGCAGATCAACGCCTCATGCTTATCAAACGTTCGCGCGACTTGGAGACTCTCCAGCTTCTGCAAACGCTGCGACTCACGCCATAGCATCTTTTAATCCACCTCCTATTTCTTTGTTCTATCATGACCGTCTATTACTATTTGCGAAGCCTTGCTGCCCGGGTCGGTGTGCCGGACCATGATACCCTGATTCACTGTGGCTTGATGTAGATGCTCTTTTCGTCGATTGTTAGAGTTCCAAATGGTGCAGGTATCTCGTTACCTCCCTTGGCCGGCGGTCACCTCATATTCTGGTGAGAAATTGCATTCAACACCTCTTATCGTACCAGAGTGTGCCTCATTGTCTCGGCTATAGCGACACCTGTCTCCGCGATGGAAACTTCTGCTTGAGGGAGTTTTCCGGGGACCACGCTACCTTCCTCATATGCGGACTCTTCTTGCTTGTGCGTGCCTATTCTGGGTGCTATCGTCACTTATCATACTGACGAGAAAACGTTAGAATAGCAGCCTCCGAGTAAAATTCTTCGGTGCAAAGCGGGTTCTTTCATAATCTGCATTGTCTTCTAGTCTACAAGCATCACGCTGCCTAACTGGACATCGAAAAGGCCCCTCAATTGCGAACATGGACATTGGTTCCGCTTCCAGTTCAGATGTCTACAAGATTCTCTCTCAACTGAACATTGATTATATGTGTCGACGGACTTGCCTTCGTGTCGCAGTTCGACGGTTATCTATGCCTTAAGTATTAGACTCATTTCTGAACAGATCTTTCTCTCGGAATCTTCCGTCACTGGTGGCAGTTGGTTAGGTCAAGCCTCAAGAAATTTAAACAAACGGGGGTATGTCAGCCCGACGTCATCCAGCCCGTTTATCTAACACGCTCATTTCTGTCATAATCATATAGATTCGAAAATAAAAGCATACGACGCATTCTCTCGTGACTTGCTGCAAACGCCGCTTTTCTCTTTTTCTTGTCTCCGGTCTGTAAGGAGGAAGTAAGAAAGCCACTCGGGTCTTTGGAGTGTCCAAAACTTGTCTGATGTTCGACGCTGCATTCACTCGCCTGCCGAATCTCTCAACATCTAGCCATGAACCGAAATGATGCGTTCCACGAGGCAGCGGCCGTGTGCGCTTACGCTCGGTGGCCTTTGCCAGGCAATCATGGTCATAGCTTTGAAACCCAGCGCATCATCTGGAAAGCAGCGCCACTAACGAAGGATTCTGGCCAGTGATAGCGGTACAGTTGGTATCTCGCCGCCAATTGAAAATGTATAGTGCTTAGTCCATATGCGCTCCAACAGCCCCTAACTCGCGATCATGGAAGTACATTCGTCATAATGGCACCTATGTATGGATTCTAATATATCACGCATATGAACAGTGTTATCGAGCTAATTGTGCGCGCGCTGGCGGCAGGCACCTAGTATACGACGAGCGTTGCAACTGCACTGCTCATCACGGATTGGTCTGTTGACCCTGTGCAGCGGATCCCTGATGACTAGCCAGTCCGGCCAACTGCGTTGCTTTCCTCTCACAGCCAATCCACGATCGTTGATCGCTCGTACTGCGTGGGTTGCCGACGGTGCACTCGGGACATTGTCGAGACAGGGAAAAGCGCCTCCCTGCGCTTGCGCCCTGAGGCCCGAAGGTCTTTCCTTGATTTTTTATTTTGCGTTCAAGGGCCTAGAGATAGCGATCCGGGGTAGATATCTTCGCCATCCAACGACCAGTTTCTATTGAATCAAATAATCCATTTGTATACTATTAGTACTGTGTTGCGTGCCTTTGGCTTTGTACTTGAGCGCGCCATGCGTCATAAGTGTGCCTACTATTAGTAGACGTGACTCCATCCGAGTCCAGTTGTGACACTGGCACAGACCTTTGTTGGGCCCGATTTCCGACTTTAAACTTTCATATGTTCACAGTTCACTCTAAATTGTACAGTGGGCAATGTCGCAGCCATCGTTTGCACTGAAGGGCTTAGCATGATGTAAATAAACCCTTTTATCGGAAGCTAATACTGTTAACTTGACAAAACCAATCTGTACAACAAAATGCCATCCAATCTCGTATGACCGTACGTATGACTACTGCGCGCGAAATGCTTTGAAAGTCATACTCTGTTAATATATCCTTCTAAATCATGATTAGCATCTGATTGCGTGCAGAGAGGGACATTTAATTTACCAATCAGCCACGAAATCAAGTTGCGCGACGCTTTGATATCTGAGAATTTGTTCCATTCCAGTATCGCGGAGGTTCGTAGGATGTAGAGAATGATCGCCACCGCCAATTAGTTCACGACATTCAGGACACCGGGAAACTTCTATTGCTCCACCACACTGTTGCCATTAGAATGTTAGAGAGTTGCTCATGGCAATGCTAAAGATAGTGTAGAGAGGCTACTTACCTCGGTTATCACAAAAGGGTGTCCATTTGGACAAGTAAAGAAGTGGCCCGAATAAGCTGAGGATAGTAAGTATGGAACTTGAGACTTCAACCGTCGTATAAAGACGAGAATCAGCTTACATAATTCGTAGCTATTCATCAAGGCACCTATGATACGTTTCTTTTCTTCATAAGAAACCACGTTGTAGACAGCTCGGGAGCGAAGCTCCTTCTCTAGTTCGTCCCATTCGCTAATGATCATTCTCGCAGGTTGCTCAAATAGCGTTGCGAAATCATCTTGTTGCAAAGCTTGCTCGCCTGCCTCAAGATGTCGTCTGATCTCTACTTCTACAGCATCGTGAAGTTCTACCCTCATCTCCTTCGCCTGATCTGCAAGTTTCTCTTTATCATCCGCAGACGCGCCGATTTCCTTTAACATCCGATACGCGAACTTGAAAATCTCAAGTCTGGACATGTAAATGAATACTCTCGATCGGATCATCTGCCGCTGGCTCCCGGACTGCTCGGCGACGTGTAGGGCCCTGTGCGCATCTCGCTCTGACGACTTAAGGAGGAACAAGATGTAGTCTGCCCATATTCTTCCATGGCTAGATTGGTACTTGGGCATCAGAGGTGTCGGGTTCAACCACGTGGTCGCCAGATCGGCGAGAACCTGACGTATCTCTATTGTCAGCCAGAAGGCTTCCACCAAAAAGCGAGTATCGGCAAGTGGTTTCAATTGACCGACTTTCATTCTTGCGACCCGGATATCAAGCTCTCCTGGTGCTTGAGGTAGCTGTCCGAGGTCTTGCAAGGGTGGTTGACCTTTCTGTCCGAGCAGACATGAGAACGCTGCGTCCCAGGCCTTAGTATGAGCCGACCTCGCTGAAGCCACTTTTAGCGCCTGATCGTACGAACGCTGTAGTGGCCCTATGGCTTCCCACCAAGCTGAGGCTGCTTGCTTCGAGACGCCATAATACTTCAGATTGCCCGGATCCAGCGCATCTGATTTGATAGGTAGATCATTGTCACCCTTCGATTTCATCAACTTCTCCCTCTGCGTATGTCGTTTCCTCATGACTTTAGTAGACACGTCCACGTTGTCGGGTTTCAGTGAGTTCACAGTTTTCCGAAGTAGAGTTTGAGTGCCAACCATGTCGAAAGAGGCGAGCGTACTAGTTGCGCTGTGCAGTGAGCGAGCCATCTCACTGGCGACGTTAATTTCGAGTATGTCCAAGTCTGCGCGTTTAAAGACGCGACCATAACGTGGTGACGTGATCGCGTTGCGACAGGTAGGACACGTAGGAGGCTTCTTGTATCCCAATGGTGGCATTTTCAGACCTCGCCATTCATCTTGACCATCTTTCTCGTAGTAGTCGGCGAGTTTACAGTGTCTGTCCAGTGTATCGACCGTAAATGCATGACCACAGCCCGGCAGCGTGATGATGAGCTCGTCAAGGGTCCCAAGCTCCGGTCTAAGCTCGTGCAAAGGGCGCTGCATTGTGAAGTCGGCAATGTTTTGAAGACGATCATGAGGGCTACATGTAAGGCAGGTTTGCACGTGGCACGGTTCTCCGCAAACTTGTATAAACGGTTGTGAGCACTCGAACAGACACCTCTATGAACAAGAGAATACTCACCTGAAGAACACAGATGTCCACATGATAGTGTGTTCTTACAGGGAATATCACACGGAAGTCGAGCACAGACCTGTAGTTTGCTTAAGCAGTGGGCCAGATATAAATACTTTTAGCACCTACTGAACCACACGGCACTGGGCATGTCTGGTGACTACAAGACCTATGGCAGCGACAACATGTCAGGGATGCTGCGTTAGTCTGATGACGGGAACGCTCACCATGTACACCGCTGTTGACAGGGAGAACAAGCCTTGGAACAGGGCAATGGACAGCGCGAGTGAGAACAGACTTGTCGACAAGCTGATTTGCATGGATCATTGCAAACTGTGTGTTCCGGCCCACAAGTGCCTGAGCACGAATGTTGACAATGCAAAGGCTTGCCACATGAATGAGGTACGTGCTGCATTCGTTGTATTCGCTCGGTTGGAGTATCCAGATTGACTGATGGCTTATCACGACTCATTTCCTGACACTCGGAACACTTAGATCGGCATGGCCGCCCACAGCATGCCATCTTCTCATCACAGAGGGTTTGGCACGCGACTGAATCAATGTCGATACCACATTCAACCTCAGCTGTATGTTCGCAGTTGGGAAGTTGCCGTTTGACTGTGGTATGGCAGAACACGTCCGATAACTCATTTAGTCGCCAACTTCGCAAATGGAAACATCAGTTACATCGATCCATAAAGAAAGCCGGAGATAGGCGACTCACCACTCTACGCTTTTTGCTATGTGCCCACACGGTAGTTTCACGTTTTTGATGCTATGTAAACATTTACCGCAATCATCTGCACAGTATTTGCTGCAAGGATGTTCGCGATGGCAAAGATTTTGACACGGTTGGACACATTTGACGCTGCGATGTTGCTCATCATCAGAATGGCACTTGTGAATGTTATTATTGAGTTTCTTCGATACAAGTTGTTTATGCTCTCACTTTAAATGGACAAGTATGGCCGCAGGGAAGTCGAAAGTCGCATGTTTGCAAGCAGCCACCTGAAGACAAACTAGTTCAGTAAGGTCGAAAGGGGGTGGGATAAAGAGTTTACCATCCGGAGACCAGCGAGGTAATTCACCAGGCTTAGATATAAATCGCACTTCTTCGGGATGTCTGTGGCATGTTATTGGCAGCTGATCACCTATGGCACCTTGTTCTGTTAGCTTATCGACAACAGATGCCCACATGAAGCTCTGTCCTGACAGATCAGAGGCATTTCCGAGGATGTAAAGACCATGCCGAGCTCTAGATAATGCAACTGTTGAAGTACTTGAGTTAACACAAAATCAAAATAACGCAAAAATAAACATACCATTGATACGATTTTCGGACTATGTCAAGAGACAGAATTAATGAGTATAGATCTATCAGAAAGAAGTTTGGTGAACCACCTTGAGAAACCCGATATTTTGGCGTTGGCGCGTTTCAAGAATTGATTGGTCGCGTATTTCACCTCCGGAACCAGAATTGCGAACCAACGATAACACAATGATCTAGGTATAAATTAGAAAAGGTCATATGTATCGCCAGAGATACAACGAACGTCCGCTTCTTCCCCTTGATAATTATCGATGGAGCGAATTTTTACCTTTTGGTTGGCATAAATTGTCAGCATACTATAAGACAGCTTTCTGAACTCACCCTCTGCGAAACACGAACTTGTTCGACCATGGGTTCATCCAGCTCTTGCTCTCCCAGTGCTACTTCATCTCTCTCATCCATAACAACTGTGACTTCGGAGGATAGCGCCAATCGCACTTTAGACAATTGCCCAAGATAAGCACAAAGTACGACTACGCTGCCTTCTTTAGAATACGGTCCTTGTCTATTGAAATCAATGCTTAGTATAAGCCTCATTGCAATCAGAATTAGGTATAAAGTACCGAAGGAGGTACAACACCAGATCCTTGATCATATCAACCTTACCACCAAAAAGATTTAGAAAAGATTAACAAATTGACGCAAAGAAGAAGACTAACCTCGTAGACATTATGCTTTGACTCGGAATCTTCACCTCCTCCCTGTTCCATGTTGGCGTGCGAAAGCAAAAACACGTCTTTCTGCATGCCTCGTACATGTGGATATAGATTGACGTCTTCGTGATTAATCAAACCAGGATAGAGACTCCTTTGGTCAAATATCAGTACAAGTCCGCGCATGCTATCAGCCTTTTTAAATCACCTGACTAGTGAGGATATTTCCGGGCGCATACGCCTCTGAGTATTTAGAGGTGTCATCGCTAGTCCATACGACGATAAGCGCTCCATCAGAGACATATCAAAACGATACAATTTCCGCCCTCGCCGATTATTCATTGATAAAGCTTCAATCAATGTCAATAGCATTACCCTTCTGGACAGAAGCTTCAACACGCACAATAATTATTCAGCGTTGGCCGCAATTGCTTTGGATCACCTATCAATATCAAATGCTCGACTGATTCGACTAGGCTGGCCAAAACATGAGATTCTAGCACTTGACCTGCTTCTTCGACAAGCATAACCTTCGGACTCAAGCCCTTAGGAAACACATAGAATCAGACTAGTCGCGACCTCAGGTCGAGCTTTACTCACCTTGAGCATTGACGTCAGCCTTGCAGCACCTAGATTTATGTTAGATAACTAACATCTACTAAAATTATAAAAATACAACACACCAGTGGTAGTACATCCAACAATATCAGCACCGCGCAGAATTTGGAGCCTGACCTAGTAAACGGTAAGTACGCGAAAGAGGCTCATAGTGCAAAAGTCGTTCTCACTTCTTCATCACTGGACTGCTGCTTCTCCCGGAGGCTAGCATGTTCTTCCAACTTTTGAATGAAGCGACGCTTTCTATTTTCGAACAAAGATTCACGAACTTCAGTATCCCAGCGTCCTGCAAGCATCTTCCTCTCTTGTAGAGACATGCCCCACATGTAGAACGAATCAAGCAATTCTGCTACATTTCTATTGGTTGTCGGGATTCGCGGGATTGATGTCTCTCCCAATTGCCTGAAGAAGCCTTCGACGTCGCTAACATCTGACAGTGAAAAAGATCGGCCTTCGTACGTGGTGCCTGAAACTTCATTGTGAGCGGGCTCAGTATGCGGTGCTATCCGTGGTTTGTCCTGGGGCTCTGCTGTCACACCACTCTCCCGATCGAGATTTTGGCCTACTATAGCGAGGCGTTCTTGCCATTGAAACTCGTACTCCAATTCGCCATCATAAGAATCACTGTCAGAGTCCGCGTTGTCCTCTTCGTTCTGCTTGTAACTCGTGGAAGAGGAAAGGTTTGTTGTGGTATCTATCCTAGGTCCTGCCGTGCGGTCGACTGCTAGATGGCTTCTGTGAGCTTCCATCTTTTCTGGTTGCTGCAAGAAAGCAAGATCCATGCCCCTCAGCCAGAAACCAAATAATGAAGAATCAACTACTTCATTCTTTCCGTTTCGGCCGACCATACTCCATTCCTTTTCGTTATTGGTTGCGTGGGCGTGGAAAAGCAGTCTGATCCATTGTGGGGGATTATTTAAGCTGTCCCATAGCTCCCCATATTGATGCTCAAGTAGCTTGTTCGGCGATTCTGTTTGCACCGTTGAATCAACAAACTCTTTCAAAAGAATCGCCATCTCCTCTTCAACAACCTTCAGCCTCTGTGCAACGCCACGTAGGTAAGACGCAAGTCGGGAACGATTAGAAGTTCTCTCGAGTTCTCCAATAGAGTACGGCGCTACACGCTCATCATTGCCCCTTGACCCTAGACGCACTACTGAACTCGTTATTTTTGAATCCAGGATTGACCCAAGCATATTGTCCAATGAATGATTGGTGAATGAAATCATAAGAATGGGCTTGACGTTGTTTTCAATAAGGACGCGCATCAACTCTATTCCAACAAATGTCTAGAAGAATGAGTGAGAATATATACAATTAATTTGATGAAAACTCGTTACCTTTCCCGTCCCCGGAGGTCTGATCAAACGATGTGGGTGAGCAGAGATGTACTGGTTATTGTGAAAGACACACATACCCTTGAATAAGAGATACCTCCCTTGTGAGAGTGTCTATAACCGCGTCGACCTGGCTAGGATCTAGTCGACTTCTTTCCTTCAAATCTGTGCGGACAGCAGCAACGGATACTTGGTCGTCCGTCTTCAATGTTACATTGTCTACGTCTGTAGGATTTTTCAGGAGATTCTTCAATTGGAAATGATAGTTGGGCATCAAAGAGTATTGTGGAGGGTTGATAACAAGGTCGCTCAGAGAATTAGATATCGGGTGCACTAAGTAGCGCTTGAATGGGAATGTCTCCGGCTCCCGCTTCAGGGACTCTAAGAACGGGCGTATAGTTTCAAACATCACCGCAGATTCTATAAGAAGGCTCCCTTGGTTATTGGCTTTGGTGCGAAGCGATTCAAGTATTTGTACGTTCACGACGGCTTCGAAGAAATGAATCTTCGCTGTAATGCGGTGTCGATCCCGTTCTGCACACTGCACGATGTCTTTGTTCGGACTTGTGACAATCCCCAGGTGGACTGTGTTACCTGACGGCTGGCACCAAACAAGAGCAATCAGCCCTCCTTGCATAAGGCGCTTGCCGCTACGGCCTTCCCAGTAAGAAGTTCTCCTCGAGGCAGATTCCGAACGCGCACTCCCCGGAGGTGTATCAAAGGATATCTCTGCAACAATACTGCGGTATCGGTCGCATTTAATCCCCTCAAAGTGAACCCCTGTATACACGTTGAACAACACAGACTCGTGATGATCTTGATATTGATAACGGCCGCCATTTTTATTTCGAATACCGTGCAAGCGTGTCTGGGAGGGTTGCGGTGAGTTGATATCATCGAGTATCTGTCGAACCGATGTTCGAAGCGGAGCACTGCACGGTGCATTAGCACAAGGTAAAGATTGACAGAGAAGTGACATCTAGAGCTTACGTTAATTCCTCCCTAAGCAGTCGGAATTGAATGTCAAGAAGGCGTTGGATACTGTCTGGTGGGTATGTATGGGGAGCATTCGGGACATTGGCTGGCAAGTATGGAGAAAGATTGCAGACAAGTTCTTCGTTTGTGGGTGCGATCTTGATTTGTGCAATTTCGACAAAGTCATTGTCATGGCGCGGGCCCTTTTGTCGTTCTTCCCCGGGCCCTTCATATTCGTAATCGAGAGCGCCAACTGTATTTTCGGTGTTTGCGCGGGCTACTGCGATTTTTGCATCACGCACGCGTCTCTTCTCGGATGAGCGTTCCAAAGCCGCTCGCTCGCGTTCGATGATATTTGAAACCTTTTGAGAACGATCCTTCAAGTGTTGGATAATGAGATGCCGATGCTCGTGAACCTTAGTCAGAGGATCGTCAAAAGAGGGACCCGAAGAAGAGATGTCCTCTATCCATTCTTCAATCCACACGCCAAGCTGATCCACAAAGGAGCCTATGTTCTTGTGCGTTACAGAAGCGTTCTTGAAGCGGGTCAAATACCTAAACTTTATTCAGCATAAATGAGAAGGGTTATAAATTTGAACATACTCGAAAAGTATATTCAGTATAGGCGCGAAAACTTCGCTGCCCGACAACATTGACGATCTATATTGGAGGCGTAGGTCTCTCCTATCATTAAACGACTTCGTCCGCATGAAATCACCCAGGCAGTCTTTCAAAACATTCGTGACATGTTCGATGTTGTTGTCAAGCAACCCGTATAATTTGCTATGCACATGATCAGCGCAAACTCATCTCAGATTCTCTCAATATACTAACTTGACAAAATGTTTCAGCGTGCTTTTGACAATAAAGCTTGATGAATAATACTGTGAGAGCATCCAATGAGTTGTGTGTAATTAAAGTGTTCGATGCCAATCATACCTGAAGGATCGGAAGGAAACCATGTTGGAATGACAATGTCATCGTATCTGCTCCCGCTGAAGTCAAGACAGGTTGCCAGCTGATGACATCGTTCAGGCGGAGAAGACCGTTTCCCTAATCCGGGGCCATTGAAACGTGAGATGTTTTCATCATACGCAGAATCACACATACCGACGAAATTGCCGTCAGTAGAAGCTAGATCAACGATTACTATGAGAATAGAGCAGGAAACTAATGGAAATCGGAAATTTACCTGACCATCCTCGTCGGTCTAGTACAGCAATAGTTAACAGATGTTGCCAGGGCGAAGAATAACTAAGCTTACCCAGCTTTGGTTTTGAGACGACGCATTGTTTAAAAGTGCCACAAAGGTATATATTTGACCAACGTTGTGAAATCGATAGTCATCGAGGGTGTATCGACGTAGGTAAGCATGGGTTTCCTGGGGAGTTAGTCCTGTGCAAACAGAGGACGAAAAGACATCAGCGCCCGGGCCAGAAATCTTTGCAACGCCGGCATCCGTGAGGAAGGGCGCGAGAGAGTCTATTGATGGTGGCGCTAATGGCACACCTCGCAACACTGAAGTGCCCTCAGATTCAGTGCGTACTTCCGATGGACGTTCATGACGGAAATTGCAACTGAATTCGAGATGGCACAGTCCAGTACTCCAGTAAAATCGACATACACCTCGAGGTGCAGACTTGCTCTCTGAAGCCTGGGACCCGGACTGGCGTTCGTTACCACCATTAGACTGTGGAAAAGGACTCGCAGTTCTTGACGGCGGAATATGAGCGAAGTTACAACGGTTGCCACGACGGCAACCACCTCGTCTAGAAAAGAAATTGCAGGGTTTTCTGCTAGACATGATAGCTGATCTTGTCTGCGCACTTGCAGATGGTAATACAGGAACGGTCAAGCAGGTTTGTAGTAGTAGGCTGAGGTTGCCTCCCAAAAAGCAGAGATACACGAGTACAAGTAAAAGTGCCCCAAAGTCGACATCAACTGAGTCAGTGAGCGTCTATCGATAAGGCCAGAATAGACCTTCGACCGCCGCAAATGAAATCCGCAAGGCCTCCAAGCTGCACGCAGGCGGCGAGGCCGGGGAAGAAAGGGGTGAACGTATCCTGAAGTTGTTCCATTTTACAGCAAAGGAAGTCCCATGGATGAACAACTTTCACCAAGATCCAAGAACGACTTGAACATGTTGCATTTCAGGATGGAGCTCAGGCGCTGATAGCTATCCATCCAAAGGCATGATGGAGTTCGTAGTTGTTCTCCAAAGGAAAATATGCCCAAAGTTCCTTCTGATTCACAGAAGAGGTCTATCTAGGGGGCATTTTTAAGCTTCGAGGCTGTCCTTCGGAGTTAACGTCAACCCTCAGCGTGTATCCTGTACCAATGTAAAGGAGAGAAAAGACGGGAGAAGAGTTGAGGATGAAGATAACCTATCACGTCCGAGTTCAGTGGGCCGATTAACTTGTGTAGTGAACGTTGCATTTAGACGTGACAAGCAGTCTCCTACCCAAACCCTCCCACGGATCGGAAGAGGCCGAGGCCTCAGGGTCCAAGTTGAAGTTGAGGGACCCATTCCTCGGGAGGAATGGTCCCTCAACTTCAACTTGGACCCTGAGGCCTCGGCCTCTTCCGATCCGTGGGAGGGTTTGGGTAGGAGACTGCGTGACAAGGTTGTTACGAATAGTATTAACTACTTAGTATTAGACTATCAGTGACAAGTCTTGACGTTATTACTAGGAACGGTAAGTTGTGACAGATAAAACTATTACTCAGTATCACTTATGTTCTCACACTCTGTGGCAGCCTGAGCTCGACTCAGTTAGTAAAAGACACTGATGCATATTTAGGTTCAAGTCTGAGATTTATTTTACTTGAATTATTTACTTCTGCAGAGTCTTTAACTTTTCTACCAGCTGGGGTACCACTTCAAAAAGGTCTGCGACGAGACCAACGTCGGCCACCTGGAAGATGGGAGCATCGGGATCCTGTAATGAGATTGAAGTATTATATCACTGGATGCAACACACACATAACCTAAGAGGCACATACCTTGTTCACAGCAACAATGAGCTTCGAGTCTTTCATGCCTGCCAAGTGTTGAATTGCACCCGATATACCAAGCGCCATGTATAGCTCTGGCGCGACAACTTTGCCGGTCTGGCCGACCTGCAGAGAGTTGTCCGCATATCCCGAGTCCACCGCTGCACGCGATGCACCGATGGCTGCGCCAAGTACGTCCGCGAGCGGCTCCAACGTCGCTTTGAACGTCTCCGCGTTCTTCAGCGCACGACCACCTGAAACAACACGGCTGGCGACCGCAAGGTCTGGTCGGTCGGATTTAGTGAGCTCTGTGCTAACGTGTTCCGTAGGGGAGTTCGTAACCTCAACGGGTTCGATGGCCTCGACGGACGCGGAGCCACCCTCCTTTGCTGCGTCGAAGGCAGTCGTGCGGATAGTGAAGAACTTCAAAGGGATGGATGATGGTGCTTTGACAGTGGCGATCGCATTTCCGGCATAGATGGGGCGAGTGAACGTCGTGCTATTTTCTGCTGCATCATGCTGTACCGAAGTGACGTCTGAGACGGCTGGAGCATCGAGCTTGCCAGCGACCCGGGGTAAGATTGACTTCGCCAGTGACGAATGGGACGAGACTACATGTGTAAACGGTGACCCTTCGCTGAGTATTCTTTGCAATAACGGAGAAACTGTCTCTGGCAAAGGAGGTGAATAGCTTTTTGAGCTCGCATGTAGAACCTTCGTCAAGCCATGTAGTCTATCTCCGGATCATATTCAGCGTCATTCCCAGATTACGATTCACTTCATCTCACTTTTTCGCAGATTCAACAGCTTTCTCGACTTCTCCTGATTCGCCCACAATTAACCCGGTCACCTCGCCTCCAAGTTGAGTTGCGGCAGTCAACGCCGAAAGCGACCCAGAATCGATGACTCCACCACGCTGCTCAATGAAAACTAATGCATGAGGTGAGGTGGCAGTTGCGTAACTTCGTGAAAGTGAAAGTGTAGGCCTCAAAAGTAGTCGTTGACTTTGTCGCAGCATGGTGGAGGGAGCTGAATGTATCTGAACCCGGTCCTCTGAGAATCCTAAACTGCCGTCCGCTAGCACGTGCAACTATTTCACATGATATGGTAGTGGCAAGGCTCTGTTGTGATTCTACATAAGACATTGCGACATGTTGATGGTGTATTTGACAAATGTTTAATAGTGCACAATATTTTCACGACATAATTATCATTCATTAGAAATCAAAGCCTTCTGTCCGGAAAGCATTCAGGTCACCACCCATCCTTGCCTTTTCGGCCAGGTCATTTCGTCCCTAAACAAAAAGAATACATCAGTAAATAGGCGCGGTATACGAAAAGAGAGCATGATACGAACTAAAGAAAGCAGTGCCCTGCGGAGTGTGAACCATAGTTGCTCACTCTTCTCACCGGAACTCGAATCTTGCAAGGCGAGAGCGCTCAAGAAGTGCTCTGCAGCTTCTTTATCAGCGCCAATGTTCAAACCTACATACTTAACTTAGCAATCTGCATCATCTGCCAGAAGAAAAATACATCACGCACAAGCAACGCCGACATTATAGATAGCTCGTGTGTATGTGGGGCGCATTTCGAGCGCTTCTCTGTACGCGCCCAAAGCCGCTTCGGGTTTGCTGCCATTGCTAAGACAAGAGCCGAGGCGGTTCCATAGGAGATAGTCGCGGGGCTTGACAGCAAGAGCGCTCTCGAAACAGTCTCGCGCACGATCAAAATCACCATTTGTATAGAACAGCACGCCCAGCCCGGTTTGAACATCAGGGTCCACGACGCCGGCTGCATGCTGCTGTCTTGCAATGGTAATGAAGGCATCGGTCACTGCCTCGCGGGAGGCCCAGTGCGTTTCTCTCAGTGATGCTGTAGCTTCTGGAGTAGGCGTGAAATCTGGGAAACGAGCACGAAGCCAGCGCATGAGCATGCTATGCGAGCCGCGTTCGTAGCCTTCATTTGTGAACGAAATGGCTAGAGACTGAATATGATGAATAAGCACGACAATACGACTATGGTGACCAGCTACACATACCAGCATTCCTGCACCCTTTCCACCAGCTTCGTCGGCTCGTCGAACTCCCTCTGTGAGTGCGCGCATTCCGGCTTCCTCTCGTTCGTCCATGCTCCGCGTCTCACCTAGCAATATCCAGGCCTCGTAGCCACCTTCTCCCAGCTCGCCCTTCTGAATAGCAGCCTCCAACAAGAGAGCCGCTTCAGTTAAAGAGCCATTGTTTTCTAGGAGTTTCTTGGCTTCTTCAAGACTTGAACCCGAAGGAGGGTTGTTCAAGTATTTGTTATTCACATCTATCGTGATTCAAATGCCTGGTCAGTAATCTGGAAGATCGTTTTAGTTCAACCGCTTACCGAACTCATAGCGACCTAGTTCCGGGATACCTTCGTCATTAAATTTCAAAGCCGGGGGGCTTGGTATATTCTCTCCATCATAGGAACCCATACCATTCTCCCACATTTCCTTCATTGCATCCCCGTAATCATACTCTGACTCCTCTCTTTGAGACTGCATGAGTTGATGAAATTCCGCCTCCCATTTCTTCAAATCCCCTTCGGGTGGAGGCAATTCCGAGTCACGTAGCTGCTCCCAGACCCTAAATGATGATGTTACGTTTAGAATCTAGTCACAGATACAGATAGTAAACATTCATACTTCTTGAAATCCTCATTAGTCTGAGGTTCGTCAGATTTTTCGTCCAGAGTAGTCTTGTTCAAAGCGCTCTCAATATCCGATAGATCATTGACTTCTTCGATTTTTGCGGACGTCTGCGGTTGGAATTCCGCGAACTGCTCAAACGCTGCCTCGAATGCCTCTTCCCGACTCTTTCCTTTACCCTTTCCTTCTACTTGAATCGGGTTGTAGCTCTGAGGGAAGCTTGTCCCATACATCCCGGAGTTCATTCCAAACGAAGGTTGAAACATAGATTGAGAGTATGGACCTTGCATGTCTTCGTAGGATAGATTAGAGTGGAGTACAGTTAAGAGCTTGCGGATACGTACAGCTCTGCGTAGGACCAGCTTCTGACTGTGAAGATGAGCCCACCTTGTTCGACATGGAGCTGCCAAACTCCGCAGCCCAAGCAGACTCGTTCCCGCGCATTTGTTGAACGGACATGGCTTGAGCATGTTTCTGCATCTCCATGTTCATCCAAATATCGTTTAGATTCGCTTGCGGAGCAGGGCCAGGCATGTTCAACCTCTGCGCCATATCAAGGGATGGGAGCGGTCCGACGCGCATCTGTGCGGCCATACCTGGTTGCGCATTTGCCGGTGCGTTGGGGTCAAAGAATTGGCGTGCCATCGAGATATCACTCGCGCTCGCATGGCTTGTCGACGTCGAAGGCAAATATTGTAGCTTCCCAATGTTCAGTGTTTTTGAAGATCTCGCACAAAGATTTTGCTCACCCTTGACGATGACGAGCCCGCAACTCGGTCCTACAGTGCTAGTTCAGCATACAAGCATCCGGATTATATATCTCACATACCCTCTGAAGACTATGGTCGCTCTCGGTATGTTTGAGAACCTGAGCAAGGGGGTTGTTCGGTAGGGCGCATTCGCTGCCAGACATAAGACCTTGGAGAGACATTATGAAGGTTATGAAGAAAGAGTATTGGAGATCGTCGCGGTAAAAACGGGAAACGCTGAAGCGGACTTTGAGCGAAACTGGAATTCACATGTTCAAGATAATATATTACATAATAAATGCTACTTAGATGTTCAAGTTCGTCAGCTTCGGTGTTCATGCTTCCCTTTACTCTCACTCTTATTATGAAGACCGATGCTGATGTTCCCAGCATCTCCAGTATCCTTTGCGAGCGACTAGCAACAAGTGATGTCGGATAGAAAAGAGCTCAACATCGCAGTCTGTCTGTTTCCGAATGTCACGGCTCTTGACTATCAGGGACCTATCGAACTGCTTGGCTTCCTGAAGACAGAAATGTTGGAGAAGACATCTTTATTCCCCTCTCCGAAGGTTTCTCTTCGTTTCACTTTCCTCTCGCATACTCTGGACCCTGTACCTCTCTCGTCTGGCCCAGATGCCCTTCCGCAAGGAACGTACAGAGAAGTGATCAATAACAACCAACAGTTTGATATATTTCTTGTTCCCGGAGGTATGATGAGGTTGGCCCTAACCTGAATATTGCGCTAGCTGATTGAAAATGATCAGGTCCTGGCGCACGACCTGGTGCAGTCCCTGACGATTTGCTAGAGTTCGTCAAGCACCAAACTCCGGGCGCGAAGTACATTCTGAGCGTGTGCACTGGGTCATGGATCCTCGCAGGAGCTGGGATCCTCGAAGGGAAGAAAGCGACGACGAATAAAGCTGGTTTCAAAGATTGCAAGGTTGAATTCGTTTGTAGTCGTGAAGAAACCTGACTGACTATCAATCAACGATGCATTAGGGTGCAACGAGTAGGAACATTAATTGGGTTGCGAAAGCGCGATGGACGACGGACGGAAATATCTGGACAAGCTCCGGGGTGACTGCAGGTGAGTTCTCGCCAGAATGGCTGAGTGAAACATGAGCTTACTCCATTGTATGTTTTGAGGTATGGACATGGCAAACGCATTCCTTGTTCATCTTGTCGGCGACGAAGTTGCAAGGGTCATACGGGGAATAGTCGAACTGAGCGCTAAAGGTGAAGGTGACGATGAGTTCGCTGAGTTTTACGGACTCGTGTAGTCCTTCCAGCAAAGTGTTTATATTCAGGCTGTCTGTCAAACATGGGAATCTAGAGTGTCATGTGTGTGGCGTTGCTTTACAAGGTCTTCAGATCTCGTTCCCTTGAGCTTGCGTTCTTGACTCTTGACCGATACCAACTGGAAACATCAAACTGTCTTCAATCATGTCTACAGAACTGACTGTCGCTGTCTGCCTCTTCAATTCGGTTGATGCTCAAGATTATCAAGGGCCTGTCGAGCTCTTTGGTTTTGTAAATGCAAAGAACCCCGGAGGCATCGATCCTCCCCCGTGCTACAGCCTCAAAATCAAGTATATCTCGAGCAACTTGGAATACGTGCAGCCTGCGTTCGGACCTCGTATCGTGCCAGACGCCTCGTACAAGGACATAATTACAGGGGACCAGTGGCAGCAATTCGACATCGTCCTCGTTCCTGGAGGTATGCCGCTGCTACTCGCTTCCCAAGGAGAAGCATCGTTGACGAAGTCCCGTGGTTTGATCTTCATAGGTCCAGGCGCTCGGCCAGACCAGTGCCCGAAGGACTTGTTAGAATTCATCAAACTCCAAACGCCAAATGCGAAGTATGTTTTGTCTGTTTGTACGGGATCCTGGATTCTCGCGATGAGTGGGATTCTGGATGGCAAGAAGGCAACAACGAATAAAAAGGCCTTCAAGGACTGTAAGGTCCGTACTATTATTCCTTACAATTTTAACTCCTTATACACGAGACATACAGCGTCAGACGGCACTAGAGCATCCTGATATCACCTGGGTTGCACCTGCGCGATGGGTCCAGGACGGAAATATCTGGACTAGCTCCGGGATCACTGCAGGTGGGTATTAGTTCTTGGATACGGTAGTCCGGTAATAACGCCTTCACACTCCAGGCTTAGACATGGCTGCAGCATTCCTCTGTCATCTTGTGGGCGATGCTTTCACAACCGGCATTCGTAACATTGTCGAGCTAAGCAAGCACGACCAATATGATGATGAGTTCGCTGGGATTTGGGGCGACGTTGAGTAATATCCCTCGGTCTAAATCAATATCAAGAGTCGTTGTATAAGTTCTTGCCTGTGAATTAGCTACGCTGAAATATCTACGGTTAGCTCAGACATGTTGAATGGATGAACACTAGTACATGTAGTGCGCATTGGCATTAAATTAAATTAATGAACGTGTGTAACTACTATCGCACAGCCTGAGGTGCACTTACTATATTCAAATGAGTAAGAACAAAGTGCACTAAACAGTAAACAGACGTCAGCGGGAGCCGCTTTCAGCGCCGTGCCAGTGGCAGGCACAAACCCGCAAGCAAAGTTGTCTGCTCCACACAAGCACCGTCTTCGCTTTCCATGTTCTTCTCATAGTTGTCGACGAGAGGCCACTCAACAGGCGACATGCCGATTCTTGCACGCATAGGTATGTCTCAGTGAAACTAAGTCTATCAGCACTAAACAGTGTCCCGCTTTCTAACACAAATTATTCAGAGGGGCGGCAAGCCACACCGACTGTGAATGTATTTGCCGTATCTTCGAGTGAGGCTGCTGCACTTCCGAATGGGTGAGTCATCTATCGTCTCCTGCAATGCTCAGAAGCTACAACCCGGGTTTCTTATCCCTTAGGCAGAAGGCCTTGACACCTATCATTGCGGGAACAATCTCCGGAACTTGCGTCGTACTTGCTTGGCTCGTCGCTCTTGGTGCAGCGCTTTGGAAGCGCCACAAGCGAAAAAAGAAGTACAAGAAAGTAGGGCGACTTGATTTAGTGGACGAACATCCGAAGGCGGAGGTATTCATTGTTCCTCCCGACCCCGCCGTCCTTCAAGGCCAGTATAAGCCGGGTGAGCGGGTGGTTGTTGGAAAGGAGAAGAGGAAGGAGAGACAGAAAGAAGGGCATGGCAAAGGAAAGGAGAAGGCAAATGGAGTGATTGAGAGAGGCGGCGGGGAAGACTCGAAGGGCCTCAGGGATATTGGTGGCAACGTTAATTTAGAGGAGGGTTCAGGTCCCAATCTGAACGGCGGTTGGAAAGGTCGACCGCCGCGACGGCCAGAAGCCTTTACTCGAATGTCGACAATTTGGTCTTCGAATAACTCGCGCCAAGCTTCCGCAGAGAATGTGGATCGCGGCGACCTCAAAGGTCGCATACAGAGGTCACGCTCCAACAACGTTGGGAGTACAAGCGACAATGCATCCAACCTTGCAAATAAAGCTCCCGAATTAGACGAGGGACAAGCCATCGTAGCTGACGATTACGCCTATCAGGATGCTGATACAGACCGAAATTTGGGTCCTAAGCATCTATATCCTCCCTCATGAACCTCGTACGTGATCAATTTCCTTGATGCACTCAATTTGTGTACGTCTTACGAGTACTTCTCTGTATGCAGTTGCGACTACGACCATGATCATGCTTCCGACAGGCTTTGGCGATATCTTTATTTGGACGAACATATTACACGCTGCTTAATATCACCTAACACGACCATTGACTGCCTTAGACTCAGCAATGATGAGGATTTGTATTTACATATATTCTGTTGTTACATTGATGTTTTATGAGCAAACATATCTGGATAGGATCTCTTGCCTTTCATTCTATTTGTCTCTGTCGAGAACATCAATTCCCACAGAAATCAGGTTAGTCGCAGTACGCCCCTTCGCTCGCCGGCTGGAAGAACATTTTTGTCTATGAAACGCGGAACGCCATGAGGATCGCATGGAAAGACTCACCGCGACATCCCGAGCATATCGGAAAAGCACACCACGCTTCACTCTCAGCGGCGGTCTATTGTTGTCCCATTCTGCTTGACGCTGTGCTTTCGTGTCCTCATCAACAAGCCATTCGATTGTTCGAGATTGTGCGTCAACGATGATCTTGTCGCCATCCTTGACAAGCGCGATAGGACCGCCGACTTGGGCCTCAGGCACAACGTGTCCTAATAAATGCAATTTATTTTGTTCCAATTTCAGTCAGATTCAATCGGTGGTAAGATTTCGCCTCAGCGATCAGTATATTCGCCTAAAGGTAGTAGGGAGACCACTGCTCACCAATAATGAACCCCCGTGAAGCGCCGGAAAACCGACCATCCGTAATCAGGCAAGTAGACGAGCCTAACCCAGCTCCCATCAACGCTCCAGTTGGTCCTACACAATATCGTGAACATTTCAGAACACCATATCTCATTCTCGGATTTAGGATATTAGAAAACATACCCAGCATCTACATGTCCGATCAACCGCTTGGATTTAGCACTTGTAAATAGATTGATTCGGTTTAACTTGCCTCTGGCATTCCCGGCGCGCCTTTTGGACCTTGGTATCTGAAGATGCAGACCGTTCCAGGTTTAATTTCACCTGCAGCGAGGGCCGGATAGAAGCCGTCCAATCTGCAAACCGAATCCTCGTTAACAGCAAGCCGTGTATAGCGTTATCAGCATCCAACGTACGTGTCGAAACACTTCGCTGTTCCCTTTAGAATTTGAACTCAATATCGGAGTTAACACAAAGACGAAGAAACTTTCCCTACTTCGAATCGGAGACCTTCTTTGCCCGTAAGTTTAGCCACCGCGCTTCCAGGACAGAGGCTTCCCCTCAAAATTGTGATATGTCCTGTAGGTTTGATAGGATTGCTTAGCGGCCTAACGACATCCTGATTATCGAATTGCAAGACCACTGCGTCGGCAACATTCTCCGCGAGCGTCTTGCCCGTGACTGTTAACTGGGTACCATCAATAAGGTCCGTGTGCTCCAGTAGATACTTCAACACGGCAGGAATGCCGCCGACTTTATGGAGATCCTCCATATAGTATTTTCCAGATGGTCTGTGAAAGCACGACACTTAGTGCGAAATGACTCCGACATCGTTCCATATTATAGCTGCCTTACTTAAGGTCCGCAAGATACGGAGTCTTGTCTGCAACCAGTTGGAAGTCATCTATGGTTAGAGGTATATCCGCGGTGCGGGCAATGGCCAGAAGATGGAGAACCTAAGGATAGTTCATTCACAGATGTCAGAACGCAATAACATAAAATAACATACAGCATTAGTCGATCCACCAATAACTTGAATCACAGTAATTGCATTAAGAAGGGAGTTGCGCGTTAGGATGTCCCTGAAGCGAAGTAAGTTATGGGAATCTCCGATCCACATACACATATATATTACCTCGGCTTTATGTCTTTCTCGAGCAGGTTCTTCAAGAACTTCGCAGCCCGATGGCATTCCTGGACCTTTGCTATTCCAGAAATCAGTGAGTATTCAACTGCGACCTTTTAAATAGTAAGAACCAGGATAGAGCGCAGGAAGACCCGAGGAGTATGGTAGAGACATCCCAAGGACTTCCAACGCGGAACTCATCGTATTTGCGCTGTTCAATGATGATCATTGGTCATTACCCCAGGGCAAAATACAATTCATCAAGTATACGCACGTATACATGCCGCCACAGCCTCCTGGCCCAGGACAGGCATGGCGGACAACGTCGAATCTCTCTTCATCGTTGATTTTGCCAACGGTATATGCCCCTGATACACACATTCAGACATCAGTACCAAAATCCTAAATATCGTTGATTTGCTTACCGAATGACTCAAAGGCATCTGAGATATTGACTGTATCACCCTTCGCGTAACCCATGGCAGGGCAGTCAACATGCCGAACACCTGCTTGAATAGTACCGCCATAAACAATGATCGTGGGCCTATTGTGTCGTAGAGCTGCGATCAGGCATCCAGGCATGTTCTTATCACATCCTGGAATTGATATGTTTGCGTCGTAATGTTGCGCCTTTATGAGTATAAAATCAGATTTTGCCGTCGAGTAATAGAGGCAGCGATATTACCATAACGACCTATTCAACATCGCATTTAATTATCAGAAATATATACATTGAGCAGGGCTCCCACCGATTCGATTGAGTCTGCTATTAGGTCACGACTTGGAAGCCTGTGAGACATGTCAAGAGATGGGCAACTGACTGTCAAAATTCCCGCTCACGAGTAGCGCATTCCTGGAAAGAAAATGAAAATCTGATAAGTCACAGTGAAATGGATGTAGCGATTGACAGACCATCGGTGCCCATTGTAATGGCATCACTGTGTTCCTGTTTAGCTTGCATGTTCGTTCAAGTTAGCATTAACACTTTACCTGACACCAATGGTATTGAAGATTAAACCGACAAGGTCTTCGTCTGTACAACCTCTCTTCACCTCCTTTGCTAGATCAAGAAGATGCACATTGCATGGGTTACCTGAACGACGATGAAGTTAAGTCGTTGTATGTGGAGTAAGACAGCACAGATGGTACTGACCTTCCCACCAAATCGGTGAGATACCAATCTAACTTGAAGTATTTGAAAAATGGTATCTACAGTCAAAAGATATTGACACTATGCCTGAGGTTTGTTCATATCTGCTTCGGTTAATCCAACGGCATAGACTGTCATTAGGAAAGCTTAGTAGTTATTCCTGCGCATTTTCATAAGACTCACGCATAGCCTGAGCACCACCCCGGGCCTAACATAATAATGCGGTCACCGTCAGCCTCCTTCTCCTAACATAGATCACTTGTCTGCTCCTTGCCTTGTCCTGAGTCAATTGACTCGAGATTTTATTGAGAGCGGGGGCCTCTGAAGATGGCTTTCCGATGGCATGGCTTGAAGGAAAAACATGAGCAGTTATGACGATGGCGTTGACGGAGTGCGTCTAGATTGAATGTGCAACATACATCTGAACACCCTCTGAAGACATTGTGGATGTGGTCTGTTGCAACTACGGTCGCTGTACATTCACACTTAAAGGTTGATGGGCAAGAGTCCCTCGGGTGAAGCAAGACGGGAGCCCGTTGCATGCTTCCTTTTCGTGAAGCCGGTCCGAGGCAGAGAAGGCTAGGGCCTCTGGCAACTGCACGGATGATCATGGGACGTCAAATCCGAGCACTCCTATTAGAACATTTATTTACTCCAGGAATTTGAGTTTTTCGATATTCCATCTTCAAGTGTGGATACTTGGATTTTACGATGTCTATATGAGAAAAGAGCGAGATAAGTTGACGGTCATTGCACAAGTGGTCGCGGGGTAGTATTATTATTTAAAGTTCATTATCACTTGAAACGACGCCGGCGGTCGATCATCTAATTTTAGTTCGAATCGGCCTCGGCATTGTTGGTCTTCTTGTCCTTCTCCCCATGAGCAACAGTAATATGTGTAGATCAAACTCACACAGCGTGCAAGACTAACTCACACGAAATCAGTAATGGAGGAGGAATCCAGCTGTCGTACGCTCTATCAACATTCTGTTGGGGGTTCACTGTTGCCAGTTCCTTGACTAAGTCGGTGCTTTTCTGCAGTCTTGAGCCAGTCGAATTCAGCTTTTCTGTGGCATAATGGATAAGAAATTTAGTGTGGCAATCTGGTGAGCTCTTCGAGCTTCGCAGATATTTATCTGTCTCACATTCAAGTTGGAAGCGGAGGTGGAATTAGTGGACTATGCCTAGCTGTCGCACTTTCACAATATGAAGACATCGATGTTCACGTATACGAGGCTGCGCAGCGCTTCAAAGAAATCGGCGCTGGAGTGATGATATGGACAAAGACGTGGACTATATTGGAGCTCATGGGTCTGGCCGATGAATTCTCGAAGATTGCGCATGCACCTCCGGACGGTTCCATCGGTAGACTCTCATTCCAATCGAACTGCATAGCTGCGTTTTCATAAAATTCAACGGCAGGTGTCGGTTTTGATTACCGGCGATCGGATCAGCCTAATGAAGGCTTTCGATTTCGTTTAGTAGAAATGCCTCGTAAGCCTGTTATTAGACAGCTTTTGATGGATCCTAACAATGTCTACAGACGGCTGTATACGCTTTCACAGGGCCCAATTCCTTGACGTCTTCGTCAATCATCTTCCAGACCATATCGCACATTTTGGAAAGAGATTGTCCTCATATGAGCACGCTGATCACGGCAAAATAGATCTCATCTTTGAGGACGGTTCGAATGCTTCTTGTGACGTATTAGTTGGCTGCGACGGAGTGAAATCTGTTGTTCGCAAGCAGCTCTATGAGTCACTGACCGGAGATCCGGACTTATGCACTTTCATAGAACCATCATGGACAGGCACCATCGCGTATCGGGGACTAATCAAATCTAGTCAGCTTCCTGCTCACGAGGATGGAACTCCTCATAACGCGGTACAGAGACCAATGATGGTAAGTACACCATCTTGCTAGGAACTATTTATTTATCAAGACACACGAACCGATTAGTATTGTGGAAAGGGCAAGGTAAGACGTCTGAACATCATCTAGCTGTTTGTCACTTACTACTCTCCAGCACGTTGTCAGCTACTCCATAGCGCGAGGTGACATCGTGAACGTGATTACGTTTGACTCCCACATCGATAAGGCTGGAACTACGTACGAAGGACCATGGGTATCTGAATGCCCAAAGGATGAACTCCTTGAGTGTTACGCTGGATGGGAGCCTGAAGTTCGAACACTTCTTGAGGTAATTGCATCCCGCTGTCTTATCGCACTATTTTCATGCTTCTTCTTCACAGCTTATCGACAAGCCAACCAAATGGGCCTTGCATGCCTTACATCCATTACCCTTCTATGTGAAGAACAACATAGCACTCGTCGGAGATTCTGTGCGTTACTCATTCTTTCACATTGAAAGCTGCACTCACTGTGCTCGCAAGGCACATGCTATGCTCCCTCATCAAGGTGCTGGAGCGGGCCAGGCGATTGAGGTCCGTTGAAGGAGCTCACCTCCAAGCTAGGATGTGATTCTGACCGTCCCCTGTAGGACGCTTACGTGCTCGCGCAACTTCTGGGAAGCTCCCTCTCTACGAAGGACTCCTTATGCGAGGTGCTGAAAGCTTATGAAGCGGTGCGACTTCCACTTGCGAATCACGTCCTTCGGGGTTCTGCGGAATCTGGGTTGATGTACGAATTCAACCATCCTTTGTTGGGCGATGATTATGCAAATCTAGGTCCGGCAATTGAGCGGCAGTGGGATTGGGTATGGCAAAGCCACCCTACAGAAGATGTACAGAAAGGGTTCGAACTTTTGGAGGAGAGCATGTCACGTCGGTTTATGGGACAGGACTCAAGTTAACTTCGTTCAAGTTCTAGTATTCGTACTATATTCAGAACTTGATGAGACATTGGTCTTCTACATTTGCAGTAAGTCGCTTCTATCTATGCCACTCTTAGAGCATGACGCATACTTTCTTCTAGTCCTTTCGTGGTATTCGTAGTTCGGTGAAGCCACCTACAGTCATGTACAATGCCCTATTGCTCTGTTGCAAGCTTTTCGCAACTTACTACTACTCCGTTGGACCTTATAATGGACATGTGAGATTGCACATTACTGATATATTTATCTCATCCCTGGTAGTATATCGGTTCAGTACACGCGCCTGTCATTCGGTATTCAGAACACCAATCACGACGCGCGAGAGCGGGGTTCGACTCCCCGCCAGGGAGTTTTGTTTTCACTTTTAGTAGCATACATGTACGGACAAGGAACTCGAAGATATTGCTGAGGATTTCCCGAAATCTATTGCTCGAGTACCGTGAAGTTAAAGGTTTTTGTATACATCTGCTTTTCATGCAAGTAACTCACCTTGTTGTACATTGTTCAAGTTTTGTCCCAGCTCTTGGTGTAAACAACCTGCTGATGGTTCTAGAAAATAGCTACTATAAGTTGTATTATCACTATTGTAAATTGCTGTTCAGCATAGTTACTACAGAAATGGCAAGCATTAGTCAGCAACTTGAACTTGGTTTGTTTCAACTCAAATGGCGATCTTCCACTTAAAAACCACACGTTCTTTGCTCACGTTTCATTGAGGACAATGCCCGACTCGGATAAAGAAGAAGCCGATGAGCTAGAATCTGATCTTGATGCCGAAGAATATGAGGACGACGGGCGATTTAAGATTCGGTAGGTTTCAATGTTAATCGAGAAATCGCCGCCGTTTGATATATTATCAATAGCGACCCCCTTCCCCTACCCACTGCATCTGTTTATTCGACATTAGAACTGCATTCTATGATTCATGAAGGTTATATTGACCTGAATCCACCTTATCAAAGAGGTACATCTTTACTCATCTGGCAACTCAAATCATGCTTATACCCTGGTAGATGTTGTTTGGCCACAGGAAAAAAAGATTGCACTCATCGAGTCCATTTTCCGGAATTTCTATATACCACCAGTTCTCTTCCTCGTCACCGAGGATCCTGAATCACACGAGCCAATGCGAATATGCATGGACGGCAAACAAAGACTAACTTCCATTCAGGCATTTTTCGATGGTCAGGTGAGCAATTTAAACGAATGTCCTTTTAGCTTACCAAATGTTGCATACTAGATACCATGTACGTTCAGGTATTCTGAAAATGTGCGACCCGCGATCTGATAAAACTATTAGATCAAGATTCCTGGTCAAAGAGGAAATATTTCTATACGGCTCCGCCTGTCGGAAAGAAGCTAGTCATTCCGGATCACTTCAAGGAAATCTTCGCATCGAAACAAATCACCTGTGGTACGTCGCCTTCGTTGCTAAGTATCTGGGCTGATTCGAAGATAGTGTCTTCAAGTCGAATACCGAGGCATCAATGGAGTCATCGAAAGAGATATCTTTCAAAGAGTGCAAATGGGAGTGACACTCACTGCTGCTGGTATCTACTGGAGTTTTCTTCCATAGGTCGATCTATATCTGATTGTTTCTTGTCAGAGAAGCTCGCTGCAATCTCGTCACCATACGCAGATTGGATCACATCCCTTGATGCAAAACACATCCGGAACGAACAGCACGGCCTTGCGGAATATTTCAGGTGGGACAGCCGGCGAGGGAAGCATTTTCAGAACCTTGCGCAGATGATTCTGTGTATCGAGAATCTGCCGGCCCGCACACAGCCGACTTCTCAAAGACTTGCGACTTGGTTGCGTCGCGTCGATGCTCCAAACCATAGTCTCGTAGAGCAGATTGAGAAAGTACTCAACACGTACTGGGTAATCGCAGCAGATACAGATCTAAAGGCTCCGTTAGACGAATATGCCAAGTTCGTCTCTCCAATCGAGTTCGTTTTTATTGGTGAGATCTAAGCTAGTTTTCCGTTCTTACGTTCAGCGGCTTACTTCAACGACGTAGGTGTTCTTATCGCTGTTTTAGATAACTCCACAAATGAGGCAATATCGAAGGAGATCGGTAACATGCGAAAAGATGTTCGACAGCACCATAAGGATATTCGTGCCAATGGGCAAGTCATATCAACCCTTTGGGACTTTATTGATCGCGCAAAGAGCAGAGCTGGGCGAGAGGGTCCGACAGGAGCATCGAGAAAAAGGCGAAGAGACGATAATCACGATAACGCTGAATATCATCCGACTCCTATAAAAGTAATCGGAATCGCTCCAACTTTGAGAACTAGGAATGGAAAATGATCCCTTTTATTTCCTCATTGTACATGTAATTATTCTTGTTATGTTCTCATAGTATGCTGTGTGCGTGCATGTTTTGCGCTTTTATGGATTGTTACAGTTATATAGTATTGCCTCGGGATGTATACCACACTTGTCCTTCTTTATCCGTCATAGTCCGTGCATACTTCATCAATAATTTATCCCTTTCTTTGCTATCGACGGCAATCTCTCTGAGGAAAGGTGCTATCTCATCAGCCCTCCATCTTGTCTGAGTAAGGAACAAATCCGAAAAGCGGTTTGCAGGTAAAACTGGCAATTCGGATGACGGGAAATAGGCCAGCGTGCGACCTTCCTGAGAAGAGCGACAAATGTAGTTTCCCTGCCAACATGCGATAATTCATTGGTGATCGTCTCCTTTATCAGTGAAGAATTCAGAGGAAGAACGTACCGAAAGAAGCAACAGTTGCGCTCTGGCCTCAAACGCGTCTCCAACAGTTTGTCTCCATTTTTCCGTAAACATTTCTTCCGATATTGGAATGTTCTGTACGCAGTTTGGCTTTTAGCGACAATACTGATTTCGAGACAACGAAAATAAGGGTGAAACTATGAATCTAGCGAAGACGTACTCGGTAACCACTCAGTAGCCCTATACCGAGCTGGCGGACGATGTTTTCGACATCTGCACCCCAGACACTTTCAGTAGACGACGATCTAGTGATCTTGCCGAACCAGGACATCACTTGTTGAGAGACCGCAGAAGAAATATCGTGATCGCTTTCGAGGGTCTCTGTGATATCTGCCACGGGTGCAGCATCTAGGGGTAACGAAGATGCAACCATAGTGTTCAAGATCAGTTCCAGTACCGAGCTGAGGTATGACAGTGTGATAGGTCGGAGTTCTCCCTTTAAGATGAGAATTCGTCTGGCTCGTAGACCGTCCTCAAACTCCTTGTCGCTTGATTGTATAGATGCTCTGATGGTTTCAAGCCTCTGAGGAAGGAGTCACTAGAATATGGGCATTGTTGTATAGATTCAGTGTGAGGAACTCACATATGACTTATTACTTTCGTTTCCTACTTCTTCATCCTCAATGCCGTCATACTCTCGACCTCTCAGGAGACCATTGAGCTTATGTAGCTTGGCTACAGAAGGTGCAAGCTCCAGTATCTGCTGCACACTGCCACGGATTACTGCACAGTCTGCTTCCTCTTGTGATGGTGCGAGGACGAAGTAGGTGTTTGAAAGCGTAACGGCGCGAACAGAGTAAGTCCGATCAGTCGTACATAGGACAGCGTCTTCATCTATTCCGCCGCGTATTGTTAGACTTGGTAAATTTCAGAGGATCGAATGTAGCGATAAGGTGTAAGAAATGTACCTTTGTTCGATTGTCCCTTCGGCAATGGCTACGAGTTCTTTGGGTAGTTCTATTAATCGGAATGCTCCTGTCTGGCATCCGCCGTGGTCTGCGAAGTGCAAAGAATAGTCTGGCATGTGCAAATTAAGATGTTCGTAATACCGTCGATAACAGGAGAACTTGAACGGCGCGTCTCCGCCACTGATCCAACTTCAAGTCACTGTGTCACGCGTTACGGTACGCGACATCAAGTTCTCTTCTCGTTTCACGGTCATGCTGCCTCCCTTTTCACTTTCACTCCTATTCGACGCTATAAAAACTGCCCATAATAATAAGGCTTGCTTAACGCTCCACGCGTGTCAAATAAAAGCCCTTATATTACAATCATGATATGATTTCGTTCTATCAGCTTCGCTCCTTCTATCTGTGTCAGCACCAACTTGAAGGGATGCTTCTACATGATGCACGGTTCTCAACCATACTTGTGCTTTTCTGAGCTTTGAGGCTATGAGAAAAATCAAGTGCTGTGCACTCCGAATGCTAAATGAAACCGTCAGTCGACTGGCACGGCGTCGAATGTTAGGCTTTTAATAGGAGAGGAGTGGCCAATCGGTTATCAACATTGTACAACTTGTCATTCGGTGTGTCTTATTTTCAGAACTGGCGTATTACATCATTTATAGCTCAAGATTCATCAACAGCGAACCCTCCTTATCCTGAGTTGTTCAGAGATGTACACCGCCCATACACGCGCTGCGCTTTACGCTTGTCAGAAAACGAAGTATATTCTATTGATCTCCTCTAGTTATTTCTTAATAGAAACTCCAGAAGATCGGGGACCCCCAGTACTCACTAGTGGACACGAGGAAAAGAACCATGCGGTGATATGGTTATCGTCTAATCCCGAGTTAGGAAGAGGGGTTTATCGGATGATCGAGAGGTAGGTCGCCGCCAAGCTATTCAATTGTCCTCGTTTCTTCATTCACCTCCATATTTTCTTCCTTTCCGGATTACCACATCTCCCTAGATCGTCGTCAGCTCGCCAATAACAATACTCTTCACGTACGACTGGGCGCTTTGCACGTTACAATGTCAATTTGGTGAGGATTTCACTTTCATCCATACGACATGCATGTCACTTTTTTCTCCTATTTATCATGTCCGCCCCTGGTCGTGTGAAGGTCTACTTTCTTCAAGTTAGCGCATCGACCTTCTTCGTCATAAGGACGCCAATGCACTCTTGTATGAACGCAGTGCGGTTCCTGGTTCACGGTCTTACGCGGAATTAGGATGCTTAATTTACCCGAATGAAGGCTAATCCTAGCGCCAGGAATTTCAAGGACGTTCGTACCGGCCGGGCAGAATCTAAGCGATACGTCAGCGGTTTCTATCTACCCGAGCCGCACACCCGATCATCCATATCCTTGTGGCGTTTGCGTTCTAAAGTTTCTTGTGTTTATTCCCGCTTCGCAAGCCGCGGTCCATTCAGGTTCAAGTTGTGGGGTTCTGTTTGCGCCAGGGATCGATTCAAGAAGCTATGGGATTACTATGCTGGCCATCAGGAAGCCCCGCCACCAATATGCACTATCTAGGGAAAATATAATGGGATCCTGTCTCTCGGAGCCATCAACACCGCTGTTGCCGATGTAACGATGATGAGAGAAAGGAATTCATGAAGACTTCCTACCGAGGAGTCCATGGTTTATTTGTCCAAAACATTCAATGTCTTCCCATGCACTTGGGGAGTACGTCGCGGATATAGGTGGGGTGCTCTCCCAGCAGATCATCAATGGGCAGAAGATCTGTAGTGGGCTTGAAGTGTTGTTTCAGCAGCTAATAATGTCTTGACCTTTTCATCTCGAATCCTCGGAGAAACGTGCTGACCGTGCGATAAACATCGACTGAATGAAGCGGAGCTTGTATACCCTCTCCGTTCTGTCGGTCCTGGACTTCCATTTCGATCTCCGCTGGAAAGCTCTCATGGAATCTTCTGATCGGCGGCCTGTCAATCAAACGTGCTTGTTCCTTTCTCCTCCACCATGCTCTTTCCACGTTCTCCCCACTCTCGGACTTTTTGACAAACGAAGCTGTTTGGATACCTTCGACTGCTTGGGCAGGCCTGTATCACTGTGAAATTTGTGAATGCCACCCAGTCTCACATTGGTGTAAAGGCGTGGTTTAGTTGTGTCCAAAATGTGGTGTTTCATTTGAGACCACAGTTGGAGGTGGAATGCACACAATGCGTCGGGCGCGCCGCTGACTCGCGCTACTGGCCTGTCTTAAGCCTGCAGTTGGTTTCCGTGTGGCCGTGTCGAGCATCGAAGTGGAAGCTTTCTGGACGTTGAAAACTCTTCCAGCTACCAGCTTCTACACCTACCTTACCCTGAGCATCATACCGTCTTGACGAAAACGACAGAACGACCTAGTGATTGGGTTTAGCTGGCAGGATGAGTGCTGTAGTGAGTGTAATTTTTTATCACAGCTAATATAGTAGATAACAGATTTTATTATCATCCAGCGCTCAAATAAGCCGGTGCTTGCGAAAGATCAAAAGCGCCCGCGTAACAAGGCTGACTCTGGCATTCCGAGGCCCTTTCCCCGAATCGCTGGACGCGGGGAGACCAGAGATCAAGCTTCAGAGGCGGCTCGAAGACAAGGTGGCAATACGTCTGCTCGATCATTTCGACCAGAGAGCAAGGCGGAAGCTTTCCTTCTTCTCGAGGATACTGACAAGCCAGCCATACCCGTCAAAGCTGCACATGTCGACTCTTCAAAGCTTCCCATGAGCGCTCATCTTGGCCAGTTTAACACGAGTGGCAGTGCGCCCAACTTAGCCGGTCGGTTTAATAACTATAATGACAAGAAGCGACAGCGAGCACGCGGGCCCCCTACACCGGTTAGGAATACACCTGTTAGCCTACCTCCACAGAGCGATGGTCTCAGTTCCGGATCGACCGATCACACCTTTACGCGGCTCCCTCAGACTGTCAATCGCAGAGCTACTGGCTCTGTGCCACGTCGTTCGAAGATCTTGCCGGCGCTTCCTCAGGAGGACGAAACTACGCCTGAATCGCCTGCGTCCCAGGCCACATATCCTCGGCCTCCGCAGAAGGATCTTTTCCAAGCTCATAAACATAAAGTTATTCGTGGCATCGGATCTCCCATTCTTGAGCCGGCGGCCCTCTCTGGTGGGGGTGGGGAAAATGTTAGCGCACCTATCTCGCCAGAGAACAGGGAACGAACGCGGAACGGATTTGAAAAGCTTAAGGCTACGACAGAGAATGGCGAAATCAGACTTGCGCGACTTGCGCTTTGGCGACTCGAGGAAAAGGAGGGAAACGCAGCTACACGTGGCTGGTCCAAACCCACATTCCGGAGGGGTCTTCATGTGGTTGATGATCCAACGAGTGTATCAGAAGATGACGCTCCAATCGAACGCGGTAGACGTAAATCGAGAGATTCATCACTCCAGTCACGACCTCCTGCCCTGGGCATGAGTCGTCGTGTGTCTTCAGCCTCAGTGTATTCAATTGTCATACAGCCCTTGGGCCCTGCACGGGAGCTCAGCCCAGTGTCGGATGCGCCAAGTACGAGTACGGCATCCTCAGGACTGCATGTTCCACAGGAAGACATGCCACATCGCATCAGACACATCTTGCAGACTCGCGGCGATTTTAGCTTCCATGATTCCGACCCCGACTATGGCACCTTTTCCCCACAAGGCGTCTCCTATCATGCAGACTTGTCCCTAACAATCAAAGCATTACGAAACTTAGCAGACGGCGAACTAGATGACATAGACTTCGACATGGAGGATGGCTAGATCAGAAATATTTATGATGTGTACGGCGTTGTATTTATCTTGTGCGGCACGACAAGGTTGAGTTTCAAAGGCGTTGGATATTGCTGCACTCCTTATTGGCAATAGTAGATCAACCAATTCTTCTCACCAGACCCAATCTCCACGGAGCTAGTCTGATTTTGTAGGAGAGGAAGATGATTCTCAACATACAAATAGGACTGAGTTCAATTCTCGAATCAAACTCTATTATAAAGTCGACATCGATTAAGTCCGTGCAGGCGGGTGGCCTACCTTGTTCTGCCAAAGGATTGTTCGAAAGAGGAGCAATAGTGAGCGCTGATCGGTGCGCATGATTGTGGAAGTACTTTTGTCTAAATTATATGTGGTCCTTCCTGGCCGTTAAGCATGCGCAAGTCTGTGCTTCTAATATGTAACTTGTTTCCCTTCAATATGTTACCATCGTCTTTTTTGGATTTAATTCACAAGCCGTAGTAGAGGTATTGTCTATCTGGCCACGAGGCTGGATGCTGCCTCGCAAGGGTTGCTTCTTCTGACCATGACTTACAGGGTGGTAGCATTATACGTTATTCTGCAGCCGCTCGTATGCATGCTCTTACGATCGAGACCCAGTAATAGACAGAGTTCAAGCTGGTCTGTCGACACTTCCGGACATAGACGGTGATCGCTCTGACCTATGTTGGTTGGAGGCTACATCGATCTGTTGAACAGAATCATACGCACGTCAATAGGATCGTGGATGCACTCAGTTAGCTTAAATCCGCCGACAGCAAAGTGACGCTGTACGATTTGCGGAGCCTCCGTCTCATTAGTATTTGCTGGACGCCGACCGACTAGATTCCCATCATGGAGAAGCACAGACTCGGAGTCAAAGAGAGGGACACAGGGGCATCGCACTGGTGACCATATACACTCAACACTGCATGCATATCAGTCATCAATTATATATTGCTTTTTTCCTGGAATTTCAGCCCGCCGGTGCATAGCTTTGGCGACCACTGCATTCCCCACTTCAAGCAAGCAGCATGTTAGCGGAATACGAGAGAATTTGCATTTTATAATTTAATTGCATTTATATTTGAACATAATAAAGGGACGGTTGTGGGCGGACCGAGCCACCCTAGCAGCCGCAGCAATGAAGAGAACCAACGGCATTGTTTACGACAATACGACAGTACGACAAAGAGATTTATAAGGAGACGACAACAAGACAGGACGACCTCAGTTTTGTCTGCCTCCAGGCCCCAACGTGCATTCGAGTTGGGGTAAAAGTCGGATATACGTAGGAGAGCGTTGGGATCCTTCTGACGGAGAAGAGGAGAGTGAAGAGGAGGAGATTGTCAGGGGAGGTGTTGTCCAGGAAGAATTATAGAAAAGAGGTGCGTGTGGCCGGGAAAGATGTTGTTGCCAGATCTAAGCCGAAAAGAGAGGAGGGAAGGGGTGATCCGGTGGGACGGCCGGGTGCGCGTTTCAGAGTTAAAATCCAAATAGATCGTTTTTCAGTAGTATTTTATATTCAGTGTGATTTTTTCTTGTCCGTGCTCGTATCCACATAACATTATTGGAATATTGTAAAAGAACTGCAGAAGCCCAACCCTGACACACACCGCTCTTTGTGGTTACCCCCCGATTACACAGATCTTATCCTCAACATGCAGGCCTTTAAGTACAACCTTCATCACCGCCGTCCGTCCATCTTTGCCCCCCTTCTTCTTCGCCGCCAACATGGCTAGCCAGATGCCTTAGTAGGTCCATGTCCATCCTTGTTCCCTATTCTGCGCTAATTTCATATATTTATTTCGCGTAGCTCGTATGTATCGTCCCAACACCAGGCCCACCAGCAATATCTGCTTGCTCCCCATCCGCAGCACTCGACCAATGTCCCCGGCCATGTACACCTGATCTCGACGCAGATGCGGCCTGAGCAGCCGCAGCGCAAGCGTCCAAAATACACCCGGAGCAAGACGGGCTGTCTGACCTGCAGAGGCAAGAAAATAAAGGTTTGTGCCACAACGCGACCCTGCTAAGGTGGTCATGCGGGAGCCTAACGCGTTTGGCCCAGTGCGACGAGACGAAACCCAAATGCCAGAGGTGCACGCACGGGCAGCGAGAGGTAAGAGTGCTCGTGAAACAGACTGGCCGTGCGAGCCTGCAGGCTCATCCATCTCTCTCCATTCCCCACCACAGTGCACCTGGCCGGAGGCGGTACCGCCCAAGAAGAAGCCCGCCGCGCGCAGAAACTCGGCCCTCCAAGAACGCCCATCGACCGCCGACTCTGCGTCCCGCGTTTCCGACTCCTCGTCGACGTCCCGTGATGTTACCCCTAATAGCCACTCCAACGCGCGCGACTACGAAGCCCAATACGCCAGTGCACCGCCGTCCGGCAGCGATCGCCGGTACAGGTCAGATGCAGGCGCCCCTTTGTCTGAGAAGCTGGTCCTGACTTCTAGTCTATTTGCAGTGAGCCACAAACACACCCATACTCCGTGTCAAGCGCGTCCATGGGTCGCCGACAGACGTGAGTACAAGTCCTTTTTACGGTTCGTCACGTCAGCTTCATTCTACCTGCCAGGCTCCCGCAAATCAGTCACAGTCAACTCTCAAACGTCCCCCTTTCATCGTCGACACTGAACTCAGCAGGTGACTATGGAACTCCACACCCAGCACACTCTCCGGCTATGATGAGCTCGTACGGGAACGCGTACTCTTCCACCGGTTCCACATCCTCCAGAAGCAACTCAAGACCTTCAACTGCAAACTCACTGCCTCCTACGCGTTTCCCGGGATTAGATGCTCACTACAGTCCGCAAACAACCCTTCTACCAAGCGTAGAGTCTAGGGAGCCCTACATCACTCGCTGGGAAACTCTACCCCAGATCCACCGGCAAGAATCAAATCCATACGGCTACCATTCATCTGGGCACGACAACTCGTTGATGTCGAGGGACTACGCGCATGACCACAGCGGAAGGATCTAATGCATTTCTCAATCATGATACACCCCGGCAAACCACCATTTCCATTTACCCACTTTCTCCCTTGTGCCGGCATTGACAAAAGCGCCGACCATACGCTGTTTGTTGTGCGCTTTGTGCCAGCGGCTTCAAGTGAGATGTCCAGCCATTCCCGATCACGCTTCTTTGCTCTCATTTCAGGATTTATTGATGTATACCCATCGCACTATACCGCACGACCGGGTCCCCCGGTCTTGCCCAGGGCTCTCTGTAGACCTCCTCACAGTGATGACCTGTCTGTAAATAGAATTTAACTTGCGGTAATGTAAGAATATGCGGGCGACAAGCTTGTGTGAGGGTCTTTATCGTCACTTCCACATGGATAGCGTTCGTGGCGCTGCGTCTATGTTGATGAAGACGTAATTTCTCTGCAACACAATGACTCCGTCGAATTCAAATTTCATATAGGAGCTGCTGCAAGTCCCCCTCATGCCTGTGCGTCCTAGCTACTGCCTTTAATTTACTCAAACACTGCTTGATCACCGTGATTCATGGTACAGGAACTTGTCGCAGCAAAGCCATCATCTGCATCACTGTTTCCAGCGACTCTCATGGCATAAATGCAAAGATTGACAGGCATGTATCTCCGTGAGTTCTGAGGCCTCTGAAGAGTTCCACTATCAGGCGATCGTGCGTACACCCGTCCTATACGACCGCATCATCCCATCTAAATCTCCGGATCTCAGATTCATGGTACCTACGTACCGATCAATCTAGCCGTCCGTGAAAATATGCACCTGTATAGACATGCAAGTAGCTTGTTCGTATACTAAAGCCCAGCCGTCTGTTGCTCTTCACTCAAGCGCATGGCGCATGGGCGATCTCGCGTCTTTTGATCTGTGATCTGAGCATATAAACTGGACGCCATTTATCACCGATGCAATCAGCTACTAGAAGCTCAATGGGGGAGATCACGCACTGCGATGACCGTCCGTAGTCCTCACATGTGTTTTCTTCGTGTGTAAATCCCATTGTTATACCCCACCATCTATCTCATTTGGGCCTTTCGACAAATGCCATCCCTACATGCGTCAAACAATACAGTAGTCCCTCTGGAAGTATGTACATGCATGGGCAGGGCCACTAGCGTCTTACGCAAATGTAAGAAGTTCGGGGAAAGGGTAGAGCCCTAGAAACTAGAAACATACATACAGTAATATTTCTTCTGATCGATCAGCCACCCCCAATTCCCGCACCTATATGATCCCGTCTCAACAACAAGCTCCTGGATGCTGGCACACAAAAAAGAAAAAAAGTATTTTTTTCCCGGATCACTTGCCGAGATTTGCAATAGATGGATAAATGCCCCCTTAAACAGCATTCATACATATAATTCCAGCTATTCCTCCGTCCCGTCCCACCAAATTTGACCTGGATGCTCAGGCTCTCACTTCCAGGCGGCTGACAGATTTGTTGCGTTGGGGGCGGAAGTTGGAAAAGCCCCCGTGTGTTCTCCATAGACTTGCCCACGAAAAACAGCCGAGATCGCCCTTGGACTTGTTGAAGTGAAGGTGAGAGCGAGAGCGTGCCAGTGGCCGAGTGTCCGACTCAGTGTTCTTCTGTCGGGTAGCAGTAGTCCTAATATAGGCATTTTCCAGTGACGTAACGTCGATCCTCTTACTGTTCTAATGGACGAATCTTCTCGGTAAGAGAACGGTTTCAGGATCCCAGTTTGCACACACATGGTGTTCTCCGTCTCTCGTCGAAAGAAAATGCAATTTATTTCTTCTGCGAGACATATCGAGATTTTCCATGGACGCGGTCCCATGGCAGCCACCTGGCTCGCGGGGAACAGGCCGTCCCTGCAAGGGTTGATACATAAGTATGTGTACTGCTTACTTAAGGTGGACGTAAGTTTAGCACTTTCTTGAGTATCGCAGTCGGGAGTAGCCCTCCGAGATGTCGTCTTAAACGATGTCTATTAGGCTCTATCCTCAGCTTTGCCGTCCTACTCATGAAGTGATTGGCGTCGCTAAGCTTGAACGGAGACGTAGCGGCAGAAACGCCACGAAATATCTGCTTACGCGCTAAGCGATGGCAAAGCACTGCACTCGCAGCTCCAGGCACTTGACCGCAGGCACACCTGGACGGGGGGAAACTCAAGAGTCAGCGCAGATGCTGCTCAATGTATCAAACCGACAACGACCTGTGTTTGATCTGAGCTCCTTCGCAAGATCAGACTACACGCCATAACGAAAGCACCGCGTAAATTCGCTGGTTTAATCATTTACATCGCCGACCAGATCTTCATTGCTTGCGAAGTCTTTATTACCCCGGCAACATAATCAATCATACACAGAGAATTGGTATATTAAATGTACATCGAGATGATCAACCTAACGGTAGTACTCACCGGAGCATGCATGAAAGGATACAATGCTAAACCGATTCGGAGTACTGGCCACATGGTACTGACCATCGCTGTAGTCCGAAAGTTAATCCGTCGTATTGAAGCAAAGCTCCGGATCGTTCGGAGGTCGCGCTCTCGCAGATGGCCAGTCGATAGCGCCCAAAATAGGTAGAGATGCTTCATTGCACGCGTGCTAATATCGCCTTTGGCAAACAAGGTCTCCAAGACGTCCGGCCGTAACCTAACCTGAAGAATAAATAAGATACACAAAAGTATAAAAGGTGATCAAAAAGCGGGGCGATGGACAGAAATGGTAAACCAGAGATTGTCCTACTCTCAACGGAGTAGATTTTGGATCGAAGCACACTACCAGATGCAATGAAACTTGGCACCTGTCCGTATGCATTGGCCGGCCATCTGGAACTGAAACAGACCTCTAGAAAGGATGCAATTGCTCACGAAGTGAGATGTATGTATCTGTAGTCCACGACGTTATTGATCAATTTTTTTCCATCAGCAACTCCTGTAAGATATGAATACGTCGGTTTCCCGGAAAATCCGACAAGCCTTAAGGGAGGCGCTCGGAACGCCAAGGACTGTGAGAGTGGCATATGTTGATCTATTTGCCCGCGGAGTTCTAAGCTCCAGTAAATTGCAATGAAGAGCGCTGGGACTTACTCCGCCGTTCCTGCTATCAAAGGGAACCATCAATCTTAAGGACGAAATGATCGTGAGCATAGCACTTCCCTTGATGTTCTGCGTGTACTATATCGTATGATTGAGGAAAGAGCCAGGACCTCTTTATCCGGCCGAAGGAAATTAGTTCCGCGGCATAGTTGATGGTTTGCGAGGCATCTTCTTGTCGTGAAGAAACCTAGCGACCATACCGGCGTACCCGTCTTCAACCAATATTACGAAAGGCGTCAACCTTTGTCATTTTTCGAACAAAGCTTCCTCAGCGCAAAAACATGAGGCGCCAGACGTTTCAGGGCGGTTAAACTCGAGCCAGCAGAATTTTTCAGTGTCAAGGAATCTCAAACACGCGCCTTCTCTCATTCCACGCCTGCTGTGTACAATCGTACGACGGAGAGGCAATTCGCGAACCAAAGCGTATGTTCCTTTAATAGAAATAGAGCGACGAGATTCCCCTTCTTCCTGACTTGCTAAGCTCGAAGTTGGGTAACACGGCACAGGGTCGGAGATGCGTGTAGCTAAGTTGATCAACGACGAAGGGACCGGCGCCGATGAAAAAGTACCTTGAACGAGATGGTAAACGTATACCTCGAACACTGTGATCGAGGACAAGACTGATTAGCAAAGAGGTGTGCGCTCAAAGCAGTGAGTGGCGCTTACTAGCCCGTATCCCGTTATCTAGCAACGGCGATATTACACCATCTCTTTCTAAACGCTTAAAGTTGAATCCGTCCATTGGAGTGAGCTAAAGAATGCAAGTGTCCGGTGGGCCGGCCATTCTGGTGTGGAGTTTTCCGACCTTCGCAAGAATTTCACGGCTGAAACAAAACCCACTATGGATCAATCCAGGGCACCTTTGTCTTCTTAGACTTCAAAAGGCCAAGATGCCTCCGACCTCCTGAGTCCAACGTGAGGCTCTGGCGTAAGATCCGGCTAGATTACACCTCGAATGGCACTGAGGCCGATCATACTGGGATTTGACAGAAGCCTACGTGCAGTTTTCAAGGAGTAAAGTTGAAATACACGAGTCAACGCTGAAGTTTTTAAAGTTGTGTTCGTTGTCGACGAGACTCGGACGTTGAGGCGTAGTAACTCTTCGGCCAAATCCGGACCGATTAGCATCGTGGGAACAATTAAGCACTCAGTTTCTCCGAGTCTATGTTTAGATCTTGGCACGCCGTCATCGTCAAAGGAGTCGTCGGGCAACTGTCAGGGACTCTTCGCTCATCCACATTGCATCCGTACAGCGAGTTGTCCTTTATTTGAGATACCTATCAACTTGAGACCTACCTACGAGACGTGTCAAAGCGCATATATCCAGGGAGAGACATGGGTGAGCAACGTGAATGTAACCCACCCCACATGCATCTCTAACATCACTTGCAACAGCAACCCGCGACGTAGTTGAACTCAATGAGCCACACACGCCAAAGGAAAACGCGGTGGAGGCGTTCAAGGTCGTCGAGAGCCACATGAAGACCGCGATCGTCAAGTCTCGGCACCATTGGGATCTGCACGAGCCCAAGATGTGGTCGCGCGCCTCGGGCCTGTCAGACAGCGAGCTAGTCGACTTCAGCATCGAGAAGGACCTTGTACAGGTTAGGAGCGGGCCCACCGCATACGGGACGATCATCTTTGGCAAGATCAGGATTCCGAAGATCAACGACGAGGAAGGAGAAGGTTTCGTGCATGTTAGGTGCGTTGCTGCTGTGTCCCTCTTTTTGATTTGGGGGTCTGATTGACCGGCACCATCACTGTTATAATCAGGATTCACGATCCTCCCAATAGGGTATGCATATTCTTCTCTGACTGAGCTACCGGATAAGTGCAGCGATTAACTTTTCTCATATGTAGGGTGAGGCGGACGTTCTTTTCCACTCAATCCTCACCGATGAAGGAGACAAGGATGCAGAAGGACATCCGAAGAGCTGGAGAGCGGTCCAAACCCTGGATAAACCACTGGAGTTCTTTTCTGAGTGAGGTGATCGACCTGAGTGTCATTTGGTTTTCGAGAACTTGAGCGTGCGGATATATGACGGTACAGAATATGGGTGGAGATAAATAGCTGCCGTTAACAATGTGTAATCTACGAACTTATCATAGGATATTTGAATAGCAAATGTGTATCAAGTGTACAATGCAATGCAACAAGAATAAAGAATGCCTTCTACTAGTATACTAGTACGTTCATAATTAGAAATAAATAAACCCTTTACTAGTACACCTTTAGAAGATAAAAGGCGCCCGTAATATCGTCAGTCTTTCAGTTCAAGGGGCAGTTTTCTGTTTAATTTCGGAACTTATCTACTCGTGAAAGTACTAGACTCTACACAACCTACACACTAAGAAGAAAGAGAGGGAAAATCAACTCATATGGCATAGACGGGTTCTCTGGTGTACAAGTGTCCGGGAAAAAAACTAAAACGCAGAATAAGTAAATGCAGGGAGGAAAGAAAAAAATAAAAGAGAACACACGCAAAACAGGCTTAAAGGCGAACCGAAGTTAAAGGGACGCAAAGTAATGTTTCGCAAAGCATTCAGATTCATATAAGAGGAAAAAAGAGAGATTGGTAAAAGAACAGTAATGAGACTAATGATAACAAGAAGTGTTACTCTAAGATGCGATATTATAACCATGTTTAGTAAAGGGCGCCGCAGGCAAAGCGAGCGACAATGCGATGAAGAATCAGCAGAAAGACACTCGAGCTTCGCTGCGGCACACACAGCCTAAAACTGGGCACAAAGTTCGCTGGTCGAGCTGTCCAGCATGGACAGCTGACCTAATTCCTGCGCGGGAACACCTGCCGACAAGACCTGCGCATACCACGACTTGATCGGAGCCACGGTCGTAGATACGTCCGCAGTTCCAACGTCCATGATCTTGCTGAAGTCGCAAATACTATTATCAACGTATGGAAGCCCATAGCCGACGCGGCTGGTGATACACGACGTGAGCATGTTGTTCGGGGGTGTCGCGACAGAGCCGGCACTGGAGCCAGAATCGGATGAGTCGGTGGAGCTAGTGCTTGGTGCAGGAGACCACACGCTCCCGATCTGAGTGCTGGGGGTATCAAGGGCGTTCTCAGGCGAGTAGAACATACGAGGGGTTGGCTCTTCCGTTCCGAAGAAAGAGTTGCTACCAACTCGCGATAGCAAGGCACTGAATGAGGGCAAAGCATGGTCGCCTGCTGTAGGAGGCATGTACGAAGAAGCTGCAGCAGCTTGACCGATGTTGAACGCAAACGGGAGAGCGCCTGGTGCCCTGTACCTTGGAGGAACGCCTCGAAATGCTGCTTCGTCTGGAAGCGTCGCGGCCCGTCTGAGTGATTGCAGCTTTCGCGCTGTAATAGGCATAGGGCACGAGACTGCTAAATGTCGACCAAACTCGGGACTCGCTCCGGAATCTGCCATAGGTGGGCTCGGGAGCTGTGAAATGCTTCTAGACGGAACCGCTCCGCCCAGCATAATCGCACTCTCACTCTTTGAGCGTATAACAGAACGAGAGCTCTCCTCAGAGCCATTGCTTGCACCTTTACCAACCCAAAGACGCCATTCAAGCGCATCACCGAGCGCACGTTCGCAACGGCCGACTTCGCGCGGCGGGAGACCAGATAATTTAGCCCATGCCCGGTTAGAATAGCACCTGTCCTGAAGGAACTTCGAAGCTAAAATTAGAGCAGCTAAAAACGCACGACGTGGGCAAAGAAGAGGGGACGGGAGAGCAGGAAGAGCAGGAAGCGGTTTTGCGGGTGTTTTGCGGCGCTTGAGTGGGTCGATGGATGCATCGACGGTCTGCTGCTGCATGTCCACGAGAGTAGCGTCAGTTTGGAGAACCGTCGGGATGTTGTTCGTATCGAAATTGTCGACCGTTGACATGCATTCTGTTTGGAGACCATCGATGATGATCGTATCCGAAGAAGTCAAAAAATCCAACGAATCTTGCAATTCGTCTTCCAACTTTGTGATTCTCTCACCCAACTCCGGTTCGCCTTTGACTCCTCTGCCCTGTCTCTCTGCCTCCACAAGCTCCGGTACCTTCTTTCTTATCGCCTCGATATAGCATAATGCGGATTGCAGGACACTGCAAGTCGTGCGCGATCGACGAAGTACCTCTTGGACGAAAGTCCGAATCGGTACAAGATCCTTCTCGCTGACGACAGTTGCGTTGCTGAATTGTTCGCCCAGGTATTGCGATGCGATAGACGAAGCTGATGATGATCTCGGCGCTTCCGAAGGTGGCGGAAGGGGTGACATTTGTGTCGTGGGAGAACAAGGCGACGGAAGCTGAAGTGAGTGATGTCGACTGATGGATTGCCTTTGGCATTGAGGTGTTGTTTGTGATGTCGATTGTTTCGCCACAGAAATTCTGGTTGACGTCGAAAAGACAACCGGTATAGTCTCGGGGCGCCATATGTCGGTCAGAGACTTGACGGCTTGATCTATAATAAATATATAGATATAATATATAAATTAGAGGAGTTCAATAAATAATAAGTCGATCAATAAATAGAGAAACAGGGAGACAGATTGAGAGGCAGGGAACCGGCCGGCGGATGCTCTGAAGAAAATTTAGAAAATCTGACATACCGACTAAGGACGCAACGTAGTTCACTTTTGCCGGTTGAGGCTTTGAAACGTGTGGCGGTTGAGTATTGATTGTCTTGGGTGGAAGTTGAGAGCCCGAAGGCGATGGTCGGGAAGGGCTGATTGCAAAGGGGGTTGATGCTGGCGAGATACTGTACACCGATGAAGCTGGAGTGATTAAATATTGGCTGCAGTCTGAGGAAGTGGGGATTTGCTGAGAGGATGAACAGCGAAGGGGGGCATAATTGGGTGTCTGGCCGCCCGACGAACGAGGCGGCGTGTATGGGTGCCATCGAGCGTTCGTCCGGGGCCGGGGCGCACCAGCGCCCCGGTGGGCGACGGTATGTTGGAAGGTTTGCATATTTCGAGGGATCAAAACCGTTTGGACGAGCAGATAAGAGCGAATCGGAATAAAAGCTAGTAAACACGCTTAAAGCATACGTTGAGTGGTGATGGCGTATAATTGATTTCCAG
Organism: Trichaptum abietinum; assembly: GCA_910574555.1. Lineage (NCBI taxonomy): Eukaryota > Fungi > Basidiomycota > Agaricomycetes > Hymenochaetales > Trichaptaceae > Trichaptum > Trichaptum abietinum. The sequence continues at coordinate 1,549,714 of CAJTBE010000005.1, read as the reverse complement.
TTTTGCGGAGAGTAGGGATAGAGATAGAAAGAGTCAATCAGTATGAGGCCTTGCGCTCGCCGCAAGCATCGACAGTAGAGTATGTAATAGGTGAGGCAGAAATGAGGTTGGAAAATCCGAAAATAGGCGAGATGGTGTCGATGCTGGCGGTTTTATGGAGAGCAAGGCGAGGCAAACGATTCAACTGTAACACAAACATTTTGACTCGTAAAGAGTCGAGACGGACGCTCCGAAGTCTACGACCTCGGGAGTCCTGTCTGGAGAGCTCGGCCGCTTTCGCGAATAAGCCCTAGAGTAAGATCCGGGATCCTACGAGCGTGGGTGTAGATGACTAGGTGTATGCAACGGCGAGGGCGGTGTGGGCAACGATGAGCACGGCGGCGGCGAAGGGTCTGTCTGTGTCGAGGTGAGTACTGTTCAGATAGGTGTGAGTTATACAGGAGGCCAGAGGGGGGCAACAAACACGCGTCAACAAGTCGAGTGTGACTCCCTGCGATTGGTCGGCCGTGTGAGTCTGTGACTCCTTTGCATTTTGCGTCTCGGCAGCTCTCGGCACACTGCTCACTTGCCCTATCCTCCCATGGGCGATGCGCATTATTCACTCCCCCAAGCCTGCCCTCATCGCGTTGCTGTCCGCCACGGCCGACTCACCCCAGCCCGACGTATCTTCCAGCACTGCTTACTCTTTCTCTCTGCAAAGCACTCGGAAATTGTTTGTCGCTCGGGCAAACTAAGCTCGGATTCCATGGGCTAGACGCCTGTACTACAGTTCTATCTGGGAAGAGACACCACCTGCGTTGCAGTGGCTAATACTGCCAGCTTCTTCGGAACTGTCCAACAAACCTATCAGCTTGGCTATTTCCAGACAGCTCCTCTTTATGATTCCGGATCTCACACGCATCTCCATTTCAATTGGAGAAAGGCCATGGCCATTATTTCTTCGTCTTCCCCTAGCTTCCTTGTCTCGCTCCCCCAAATTCGAGTCTGATTTAAAGTCGAGCAGGGCAGAAAATGAAAAGTGAACGTATCCATGCGTCGGGGATTGTATCCATAGTCTCGTAACCAGACCAGGCTACTTATAAGGGTCGCTTTGCTCGAAGGCGTAGCCGGTCTGGATTTTAAGGTTTCAATTTAAAGGACTTGTCGCTGACTTTCAAATAAAATACAAATGTAGTAGCACACCCCATTGATGGTATGACTAAGACGCAAATAAAAAGTAATGACCTACTTTCCGCGGCCAACTTTGAAATAACGCAAGTGGGCACAAATGTCAAGTTAGTCTTTTTTACTACATTCACATGATGACATCATAATTTAATTTTGGAATACTAGGGAACCGACCAAATCACTACTACATTTAGATTAATTTGAAAGTCAGCGACAAGTTCTTGTAATCGCAGACCTTGGAAACCAGGCCGGCTACGCCGTGCTTGCACCGCAAGCTTTAAGAAGAGAAGTAGCCTGGCCTGGTCACGAGGCTATTGTATCCAGCCGTCGTATCGACAGTCTTGTTCTTCCTATTTCGAACCATCCATTTCGGGAACGAATTTGTCACAGCGTGACGTGTCATCACTCCGATCACAATCGGAGTCGGCTTCCGGAAGCTACGAGTCAGGTCTCGAGTCGTCCATTCATACGACGCTATGACTCGACTGCTCCCCCTACCCCCCATACAGCCAAGCCGGCTTCCTCCTAAATGCCCTCCTCTCAGAAAAATTGTATGTCACGTTGAGTTGCCTTTGTGGCGCTACAAAGCGTGATTATTGCTTTTCGGCGAATTGGTCCTATCAACGAAATAATCAGCATAACAAAAGAGGAGAACAAGACCAAATTCAAAGGACGCTGCTACGAGGCTATCCTCGCCTGCAATTGTCATGTTACGCAAGGGCCAGCCCCTTCAAACAGGGCAAAGGCGGGAGAATTCTGACTTGCCTTCCTCTATTTGTCTCCTGGACGCGAGGGAAAGACTCATTCATCGACGTACAACAGAAGGCGTTGCTCTGGCATCACTATGGCTGCATCCTTATCTTCTCAGAAGGCGACGTACAATGACTCTTCGAGCATGAGAACTCGAAGAAACAGTCAAATTTTTGTGTTCACGATCGCATCACCTATATCGCGCGCATCGATATCATTTCCGATCCTATCGCCCCCTGGCTGGAATGGATGAAGCACTATCTGCTTAAGTGAAATCACGATGCTATGTGTGCTATACTTTCGGTCGCTACTGATCGTGCGTTTCGACGAGTGTATGCAGTGCGAACGTGTCTTGCCGTAGCAAACCAGTCCTAGTGCTACAGAACGCGTAATGCTTGTGTCCTGTGTTGGGGTTCAAGCTTCATCTGGCACGTTTTCGCATTCGGGAGAAGGTGCAATTTTAATGATCCGCTCGGGTTCTATTGTGATGGCGAGCTGCTTCCCACCTTACACTGACTCACTGCGCACCGCGGCCGGCCACGTCACTCGCGCTACAACCTCAGCCGACTTCGACTTCGACTTCGAATCCCGACAACACCATTCATAAGCACTGTGTGAGTGATACTTGGCTCCAGCTCGTTTACATGAATGAGAACACTGGTCGCAGCTTCACACAGTGCTTCTACGGTTTCACCGTCCCGAGTCGTACATGTACATGTCGCTCGCAGTGTTATCGAACAGTCGTAATAGCCTCGTCTTGAACACGTTTTCTCCTCGTGCAGCTGGAAACTAGAGCCCTGCACATGAGAAGCGTTAGGTGCCATCTTCGAATCAAAGGCTTCCGAGCTCTCCCGTTTAGTCTCCTCGAGGCTGGACAAAGCTCTTCATCGACAGCACTATTACAGTTGATGGCTAGCTTTCATTCCATGACCATGTAAAGTTACCGCGAACAGAGGTTCTTCTTACATCGCACCGGTATCACCGATGTACACGTACTTTCCTAGAAGCTAGGAGGCTTGAGATCTCGTGAATAGTGACTGTACATATGTGCTCGTTCCTCTGTCGCGCTCATCTGCTATGTCAGGCCCAGGTATATACTGTATTCTCTGACTTCGGCGTAATGAGAAGAAGCAACATTCACTCTCGCGATCGGCGCCGGCCTCCGCTTTGGTGAGCAGCTTTCGCTAAATGAATACGGCTCAACACAAGAACGTTAAAACTGCCCTTGGGCTTCGAATTCATTCCGCAGTAAACATTGTCTATTGACCTCAGAGCCACAGCTTCCGCTATCATATTTGTGAGTCTGAGCCCCATTACTCTGATCCTTGTAGTCGCGAGTGATGATTCCATTATACAGTCATGTCTTACTGTGTGCCTTGACATTTTATTTGTAAGACGCCGTGGCTCACCGGATCGAGTCTGAAGCGGAATGAATGAACGATCATACATGTTGAACCATGACTGACTGGGCATGCTCATTCAAAAGGCTAAGGACCGTCCGTGAACGTCGCCTCTGATTTAATGGCTGCTGTTTTAGTGTCCTCTACGTGATGTAGTTCGTAGTACAATCGAACTGCAGCGCTAGCAGGAGGAACGCGCGCTCGGAGACGTGAGTGGTGGAACTGTTCCTTAAGGACTCACATTCGTTTGCAGGGCCCCTTCTCTCGTAGTCTCTCGTCTCCTGTCTCGCCTCCTCCAGCCTGCATTCTTTACAGTAAGACCATGCACACACGTACTTACCGCCCTCACACGCAAGATGCGATCGATGGGAACATCATGGACTCGGAACCTGACGCGCCTGACGTGTATTTTCCACCCGGAGGTCACATGCACGCTGAGCCATCGTGACTGAGACTTTGCCATTGCGAGAGATCGGGTTTATTGGACATACGCGCTTTCGCATTCTCGAAGCCGTCGCTACCGACGCAGGACGCGGTGCCAGTGACTGGTATGAGTCACCGTGTCGTGAGCGCATCGCGATCGATGCCAAGCCCGGCGAGGCGAGTCCCGACTCCACCGAGCTCCGTCCTCCCTTTTGCCCCTTTTGGGAAGTGCCCTGGTGCGAGCCGCGTGTATCGTTCTCCAGCCTTCTCACGTATTCCTCCTTTTCTTCTTTTCTTTTCTTCTCCTTTCTTTCAACTTCCGATCTCTTCGGCTTCTAGATTCCGTTTGATGGAGAGCCTTCGCCTCGCATTTGGAGTATGTTGCTGCGTGTGCACTGCTATCCATATGGACCCCTCTCAAGACTCAGTGACTCTGATTTCTCTTTAACAATCGATCAGTCATGGTGGCTTAAACTGCGACTGATCCACATCTTGCCATGTCAAACAAAAAACACTCATTAATAATCGACACTTGTATCGTCTCGCAGAGCTCTTACTTTACTGACAAATGGCTTTTCAGTACTTGACTCGCTGATGCTGAGTATGTCCAGACATTTCTCGTGCTCAATATCCTGACTATCGACTTCATGAAGTAGCCGACGACTGACTGACTTGTTTTGATGAAATCTAAGACCTAGCCTCGGCCTCAGGCATTCTGCTGCGCAGCACTTCTACGTGCCTAATTCCGCGACGATCGCGACTTTACTTTCATGTAAATGATTGGTGTTTCTTATTCATGTCAACTCGGGGTGGTTGAGCTACGACGTTCGTTCACTGGATGGGTGCTTTCTAGCAATGACATTCTGTAATAACTATGGTGAGTCAGAATCATCCTTGTATATTTTATTTTGGTATAGCTGATTGCAGCAAGTTATTCAGAGTAGAAGGGGTTCGGTAAATTGCAGCTACTTGTCTCAAAAAAGCGTCTCAATCGCCTTCATCGCGGTGATACCAATTCGAAACAGCAATCGCCTTGCGCTCTATAATCAAGAATCCGCATCCATCATCTCAACGCAGGCCAATCAATAGCCCCGTATTTGCGAGGGGCGATGTATAATCGGCATTGGCTGTGCGCTGCCAGTGCTGTGTAGTTGGTGAGATGCTGGCTTCTCATTATTGATCATGATGTTCAAGTCGACTCGTGGAAGACGCATCGCGTGTATAAGGTTCAGTAATACTCGGAAGCATTGTATGATCGGCACTGATTCGTCGAGTCCTTATCAATCAGTCCTCAATCCGATTCGCCTTCCGGGCTATGCAAAGTTAGTCTTCTCAGGCTGGTCCATCAGTACTGCTAGCAACTACACTATCAGAAGTGCGAAACGTGAGGTTAGAAGTCACTAGTATTAGTATCCCTAGGCTGTGCTAAACATTGACGGATGCTTATAGTCAGAAGCCAAGCTACACTGTGTGGTAGAAGGTTACGATTTACAGCTTCGATCACTTTAATCTCGGCTGTGTATCATTTAAGCTCTTAAATTAATTCCGAACGAACGTGAAACGACTTGTCCTCATCGAGCTTCACCCCTCAATCATGTTAAAAATCCATTGACTTCCATTGCGGTAGCGTAAGGTATATATCGAATATACAATGCATAGGCATTATATGGGGTCGATGAAAACTCCTGCTTGTAGACTACGACTATTACCCTGAAATCACACTAAATCCGTCCATAAAGCCATAAGAGAAAGAGGCGTTATGTCTGCAGTACAGCAGAACAAAATCGTACGGGTCAGGTTGATGACAGATGCGGCTCGGCTCATAAAATCAACAATAAGGAAGTGGAGGACGTCTCGAACGTCCAGGGGTATATGTGAGGCGCTCAACCGGGTCATCAATGGCATACATTCAGGTTGAAGTATTTCCCGAGCAAGGGGTTATTTGTGTACGAGTCGACGTTGAGAGCCCAGCCGTTAAGGAATTGGTGAAGGCTAAATGTACCGGGTAGAGGGGCGGTAGCAGACGGATAGGAGGCGACAGAGAGACAACATGAATGAAAACGAGAGATAATCAGATGGTCAGATAAAGCCGTTCGGATAAACTCAAGTTAATGCGAAGACGTACTAATCGAGATTGTTCTGGCAGAGACAGCACGCAGAATTTCTCGCAGCAGTAGCTTGACCCTTGATTAATTGAGCTAGTTTAGTACACACGTACGAGCTTTAGAGTACAGGCTAGAAATATACGCACATATGTCATTCCGCTGAACCAGCCATTGTAAGTGCCAATTGTTAGAAGCAAGTTGCCGCCGTTGTTCTCCAGGGTCTGTGCGAAGAACTTCGCACCCGTTCCAATGTTGAAGTCCTACCCGGAAAGCCCGAACGGCGAGGTCAGTAAGCACGAATATGAGGTTCACGTTGTAATTTCCTACCGGCTCTTTGCAGTTTCCGCCGGGCGCACCACCGCATTTCTCCTTAGTGATCTGCATGAGGCCTTGTTCTCCGCCGCCACCAACAGTTTCTGGGTTGCACGAGCTTTCCTGCATGGCAAACGAAGCGAGCAGAATGGACGGGACTATTACGGAAGGATAGATGGACAATTAATTAGATTGGTCCTACATATACAGGATTTAAGATCAAGGAAAAGACAGATAACTCACTGTTATAAATGTCACCATATTTCTCAAAAATAGAAATATAAGCAGAGCAAGCCTTGAACGGACTGTTGGACTGTTTCACGGCGGTCGGGAGGTCGACAGTGACGATGTCGGTAATCTTGACAAAAGGAGGATTCCATCCGCCGTCGGTAATACCACAGTTAAGCCAATCAATATTGCCATTAGGTCCACTAGTCGCCGTGATGCTCTCTGATGAAAAGAACGTGAAATAGGTCTGATATGAGCTTTTGTAATCAGAGTAAAGGAAAACAAATACGCACTAGTAGCGCCAGTGCTTCCGCAAGAAGATTTTACGTCAATAAGTCCGTTGATCTTGGCGCCTCCGCCGCTCGATGAACTACCCGACGACTGCGAAGCCGTTGGCTTTGGTGCCGATTTGCTCGTGCTCGTGCTCGTCGGGGCCGCCTTCGTTGACGAGGCAGCAGATGAGCTCGTAGAAGCAACAGCCCGGCATCGTTTACCACCCTTCGTCGTCGCACGTCTAACTTTCGCGATGGATTCTGACTGGACCGGTGCTGGTGCCCGTTTATGTATAAGGCGCTTGTGGGCGTCTAGATTGCCAGAGCGCGCATCATGTTGCAGCGATGCGTTGGCGAACAAGTCTGAGTAGCAGGCAAGAGCGAGCAGAACGACAGTGAGAAGGCGAACCATGGCCGACCTGAGAGCTGTAGAAAGTAAGAAAAAGAATGTGGGGGGGCGGTCTGACACGAAAGGAGAAGTATAAAGAGTGTCTGGTCTGGCCTGAAATGTAGGAGAAAGAGAGAGGACTTGACCGCCACCAATGCGGGGGTATCGAAAATGCGCTGGTGGGCGGGCGTTGTCGTCGTCGTAGTCCAAGTCGAAGTTGAGAGACAGAACGTAAAGTGCTCCCCTAGCGTTGATATGCGATCACATGCCTTGGCACGTCAGGTATTGCATCAATTTCGTCCCCGCACAGTCGGCCGTCCGGCGGCATGGTCGCAGTTTCCAAGCGAGCCAAACAGAACACTTCCGTGCTTCGGGTCATCATACCCGTCTTGCGAATTATCTCAAATTCTCCCGTTTCCGGCTCGACAACCAATAATGATTGACAGTCGATCCGTATGCTCTGCCGCTCGGCAGATGGCAACAGACTTTAGTGGTGGATCGATGAGCATGACAAAAATACGAGAGAGAAAATGAATATCACAACCTTTTCTAGCGCAGAATCAGGCTATGTAGACAGTAGTACAAAAGGTCTTTTCGTTAGTTTGTCTTCAAGTTGACGGTGTTACGACCGGGGTCGGCGTTTATAAAGTTTTCGGTGACGTGGTTGCCACAACCATCGATGCTGATTCTCGTTTTATACAGAGGTTGCGAGATAGAGAATATCTATTCTTCTTCTGCAAAATCTTCGGCGAAAAAACTTGGTGTTGACTATCGTCGAGAACCGGAACAGCGCCACATCACTGCCTATTCATGTCCTCAACTGACTTTATTCTAAAGAGATGCGGAGTTCCTTTCTATGCATGTATCATATCGGTTAATTGAGGTCCAGAGAAGCTTGAACCTGCGAGCAATTGTGAGCGACTTATGATGAAAGTGGAAAAATACTCGTTGGCGAAGGCATCGGGCGCTTAAAGGGCGCCAAATTGGTACTAGTAGTCACCTGTAATCATGATGCCACGTGCCACTGGCACTGCACTGGCACCCACGGTTAATCCGAGACCGCGCGCGTCACGGTAAGCTTCGGGCATCGACGTGGAACTCTCACTCAGCTACGCTTTACAAACAGACAACACTCCTTACACTCGCTCCCTTACCATCCCTTCTTTCTCCTATCCCCGTAGACTGGAGAAGGCTTGTAATTGAAGTCTGTCCTTAGCGTCGACTAGACACTACTTGATGCTGTCGAGAAACCTTATTCTGCTACCAACAGTTCTACTTTCTTTCATTTACGAACTCTCATGGGCACAGGCTACAGAGGAGTCTTTCCTCGGTGACACTCTCGTTCGACAAAACCAAGTGAAGAATGTGCTTGAGCACGAACCTGCGAAAGTCCCGGGCTGCTCTCATGTCGTATGTCGCTTCATTTTCGTTGAGCAGAGGAAAGGTTAACGCACATTTCTTGTTGCATATAATTAGCCTACCGGTCCGATCGAGACAACGCAGTGCGACTACGAGACGATCGAGAGTGTAACGGATGACCTCTTTAACAACTTGCACGACCTTGTTAGCACTCCGTTCTTCAAGTATTTCAGGGTGAGCACCTTTCGACGCTGTGACACTTTACCCTCTCATCATAGCCATGCAGGTCGATTTGTATCGTGAATGCCCTTTCTGGGATGAAAGCGGTCTTTGTAGCAATAGGGATTGTGGAATTTCGTCTATAGATGAAGTAAGTGCAACCCCTTTGCTATGATATCATACATCCTTATAATTTTTCATATAGAGCGAAATACCTGAAAGGTGGCGAGCGGCGAATCTGGGTAAACTTCGTTCGCCTTCTGATGACGAAGTAAGCTGTGGCGTATACTTTCGCTTTATTTGCATCTAAGCGATTCGCAGAAAAATGCATTACCTGGTTGTTACTACCGGGACTCGGATTACTGTTTCTTAGATGACCCAAGCGGTACGCGGATTACTGCAGTACTTCATTTAATCAAACTAATATTCTGTTGAAACAGAGGGTGAATTCGTCGACCTCATCGAAAATCCAGAGAAGTTTACGGGTTACGCTGGAACGTCAGCGCACCGCGTTTGGAGCACAATCTATAATGAAAACTGCTTCGGGATTTCAGAAATTAGTCTCTTATCATCTCGGAATCCTGAGAGAATAAGCCTCCCTGATACAATGATGGGTGTGCTGCAGGAGGAGGGTGCAATTCCCGCGTCGAGTGAAGAGTGCTTGGAAAAGCGGGTCTACTATAAGATCGTCTCCGGGCTCCACGCCTCGATCTCAACACATCTTTGTCACGAATTCTTCAACCAGTCTACAGGCGAATGGGTACGCATCGGATCATATCCACACAGATTTTTGTACTCATAATTAAAGTACAGGGTCCGAATCTGCAATGTTTCGTCTCGCGTGTGGCTTCTCATCCTGAACGATTGCAGTATATTTACTTCGACACGGTACTCGTTCTTCGTGCTATTGCTCGTCTCGGCCCTTACCTTTCCGCGTACGACTATTGTTCGACCGGAACACATGAGGAAGATGCCTATACACTGGAGAAACTGGACTCGGTCATTGAGATCGCGAAAAGGGTTGGCCAGTTTGATGAGTCAGTCCTCTTCAGAGGAGAAAACGCGAATGTATGTTGCCATTTGTATCATTGGAAAAGCTCACTGATTTATTTCATCTTTATCGATCAGATACTAAAGGATGAATTCAAGTCGCACTTCAGGAATGTAACTCGCATCATGGATTGTGTCGGATGTGATAAATGCAGGTTATGGGGCAAAATCCAGACCACAGGGATTGCTACCGCACTCAAGGTCCTTTTTGAAATGGACGAAAAAGCGTTAGAGTGAGTCCCCATCATTGATGTGTTATGCTCATCAATTCTAAATCATTGTAAAGCCCTCAAGCAAATCCGAATCTCCTTACTCGTTCCGAAGTTGTGGCTCTAGTCAACACGCTTCATAGACTTACGGAAAGTCTTTACTTCGTCAACAACTTTAGACGCATGTGGGCGGATGCACCTGAGGATGAGTCTCATAGCCTAATTCGCGAGGCAGAGGAGGCTGTGGCTCGGAGTGTGAGTCTAAATTTCAATCTACTCAGCGATCCGAACACTCGTGAATTCCTTTATACAGCGTCAGACAAATTCACCATTAGTAGACCATGACCGAGAGGAGACTCAAGCGCTTGGCCAGAGGCAGATCTACAGGATACTTAAACAAAGACTCTGGGGCCTCATCTCCGTTTGTCGTCGGTGCACAACAGATTGTGTACAGACTTGTAGGCAAATTCTCGACACTGTTGTCGATATTTTCCGTTCTTCCGTGGCTGGTTTCGGAGCAGATAAAAGGCACGGCTTGCACACTGATCTATAGTTGGACTTTTTCTTGTTGTCATACACCAGGGCTAATTTTTTTCTGCTGTTTTGACTAAAGCACGACTCACTGTAACAATATTAGCATATATCTTGTCACAATATACATAATCATTATGGGCAACAAAACGTTTTGTATGTCGTCAAAACGATGTGCGGTTGCGAGCGTGTTTGTGCCTATTTCTGGCAAGCGAGGGATTGACGTGGTCGCACGAAAATCCAGTCGCGGCGAGTGTTTTCAAATCAATCCCGCGTCTCTGAGCGTTACAAGCATCTTTCCCTCCTCCCCCCCCACTTGCGGCTCGCTCTACGCACTCGTTTGCAGTAGAACGGCCCACTAGGTCCCACCCGTCAAGGCAATTCGCTAATCGGACACATATAAATACATTTTGCAACATGGCCTCGTTTTCTGCGGCCGACCTTCAGGTAAATGAATTTCTAACTTTCGACTTGCGCGCAACTTGAACGTGCTCGCCGAAGTATCTTCGAGACACTGAATCTTTATTCTTGCTCTTGGGTGGATCTATTAGAGGAAGCACCTCGAAGGTGCGCCGGACCCCTTCCCGTCGCTGGTCGAGGACTCGCCTGCGAAACCCAGGCGCAACGGAACTGCCCACCAGACATCTTTGGACACCGATCCTGATGCCTTCCCTGCGCTTGCTCCTGCTGCGACTACGCAGGCGCGCCAGACAGCGGCGGCATGGCGTCCAGCAGTCCAGCGTGTCCAGCCCGCAGTGGCCATGCCGAACTTCGTGACGGACAGCTTTACGGAAACGGTCATCGATCTCTCGACCGCGGGCAGGGATGGCAAGCCCACGACGCTCGGCGAGATCATGAAACAGGTCATGGTGAAGCACAGCAAGGTCAAGCTTGAGGCGAGTTCAAACCAGAAGACGCGCCAGACGACATTCCACCTCAAGTCAGAGTCGGCGAAGGAATTGGATAAAGCGAAGAGGATGCTTGTTGCTATGATTAGCCCTCAGGTAAACTACCTTAGTTAATCACTAAGTGATTTTAGTTAATTAAAATTACACAGATCACCGTCATTCTGAACGCCCCGGCATCTACTATCGCTACCATCATCGGACCAAAAGGTGCTACCTTGAAGGAAATTCGCGACAAGACGAATGTCAAGGTCGATATTCCTCGTAAGGAGACCATTGCAGCTCCTGAACTCTCGCACGCTGGACATGACGATGAGGACGACGAAATATGGGTACCGATTACCATTAGCGGTTCTCAACCTCTCGTCCTCGAGGCACAGGCCATGCTCAACGCTATCATTGCCACTAAGACTTCGAAGACGACACAGCGCGTTCGCGACATTCCGGATCACATACTTCCTTTCGTCCTCGCTCGCCGTGCTGAGTTCCTAGCTGAGGCAGAAGGGGCTCAGATTGACCTGAAGCTTAATGCGCCCGATCGTGAAATCACCGCTAGTGGTGACAGAGAGGCCGTCGTCAAGGTTGTCGAGAAGATCAAGGCTACAGTTAAGGCACTGGAAGGCGAGCTCACGACATTTACTATGAGCCTCCCGAAGCGTCAACACAGACTCCTCGCTGGACGTGCTGCTAGCGATGAGATCATGGCGAAGAGCAAGTGCAGTGTCATCGTTCCTCGCCCTGAGGAATCGACCGACCAAATTATTGTCTATGGCAACCCGAACGACCTGCCGAATGGTATGGCGGCTATCATGCAGAAGGCTAACTCGCAGTACATCCACGAGTTCCCGCTCCCTGGTCTGATCGCAGTTTCGAAGCAAATCGTTGTTTACATGACGAAGATTGGATATCCCAAGACGTTGTCGTCTGCACACCAAGGCGTTTCGATCTTCACTCCTCCGACCGCTACCTTGAAGACGTCCCAATCGCTGAACATTGACATTGCTGGTGAAAAGTCCGCTGTTGACGCAGCTGTTGCGCAACTATCCACCTTTGTCGCAAACTTACTTGGTGGTACGAAAGAGGTTGAGATTGATTGGCTGGTCCACCGTGTCTTGACTGGAAAGTACGCTAAAAAGTGCGTATACTTGCTGTAAAATACATTTATCTTCTATGTTTGCTGAGTAGTCTAACAGGATCAAGCAATTCCACGAAAACCACAACGTTCGTTTGTTCTTCCCAGACGAAACAAGCGAAGAATCGTCTGTTCTGCTCGTCTACGATCCAACGACACCTTCGGCTTCACGCAATCCGGCTGACAAGATCAAGCACTTGGAAGAGGTGGAGAAGGACCTCTTGAAGTTGGCTCGCGATGCTGCCGACGTCAAGAGTGAACTTATTCCCGTCGAGGCTAAGTGGCACAGTTACGTTGCTGGAAAAGATGGTACTACTCTCAATGCGTATGTCCTTATCTCCATAAATTTTCTAAAGGCTAATTATAACCATATTCTCTAGGATCATTGGTGAAGACAAGGCCCTCTCGATCAAAATTGGCCAGGAGGCTGGTGCAGAGACGGCTGACTTCATTCTTGTCCGTGGGGCCAGTGCGGACGTTGATCGCGCTGTAAAGGAAATCTTTGAGATCGTTGAGAACGCCAAGAATGACATTATTGACAATAGCTATGTGCGACTATTTCATTTTCAGAGTGTTCATGTTCTGACGGGAGCTTTTAGTCTGTTGAGTTCGAGATCAACAAGGACTTCGTTGGGCGTATTGTTGGTAGTCATGGTGCCGCTGTCAACAAACTCAGGGACTCCTTGGGTGTTAAGATTGACTTCTCTGATGAGCACGAGGAACGGGAGAAGGAAGTGACTAAGAAGAAGAAAGCTACTGCTCAGAAGGCTAAGGTCAAGGTGGGATAATATCCGACGTCCTTCACGAAATTACATTTACTCAGCCAATACCGTCTACAGATCACTGGTCGCAAGGAGAACGTCGAAGAAGCCAAGAAGCGTGTCTTAACACAAGTGGATAGGCTTGTGAGTGAATTTTTGATCGTATGTTAACAAAAAGTAGCTGATAGCTTTGTTCAGGCGGATGAAACTTCTGAAGTGCTCAGAATTCCCACCCAGTATCACTCGTCCCTCATCGGCCAGAGCGGTAAATATGTCATACGTCTCGAGGAAAAGTATGGTGTCAAGATTACGTTCCCTCGCGAGACTGCGGAAAATGGTGAAGGGAAGACCAGGGAGGCTCTGAAGAACGACGAAGTCTTGATCAAGGGTGGCAAGAAGGGCGTTGCAGGCGCGAAATCGGAGATCCTCGATGTATGAATAACCTTCTCGTTCTATCTGTATTTGTACTAACTTTTCCTTATCCTTATCTAGGCTGTTGAATTCGAAAAGGAGTCCAATAATGTCGTTAAGTTCAAAGTTCCTACCAAGTCTGTTGCTCGTATACTAGGCAGGGGCGGAGCAAGCATCAATGAGATAAAGGATGAATCGGGAGCTCAGATTGATGTCGACAAGTCTAGTGAAGACCCGCTGAATACCGACATCACCTGCCGTGGAACGAAAAAGTCCATCGCAACTGCTAAGGCGGCGATCATGGCTATAGTAGACCAGGTTGGGCAAGAGACGACTGTCACGATCAATATTGAAAGAAGGTTCCATCGGTCCATTATTGGCGCCGGTGGACAGGGCCTTCGGGAACTCGTCACTCGATGCGGTGGTCCGTCTGATCCCAAGCAACAGGCCAGCCTTATCCGATTGTCAGTTTTACTTCAGGTTCTATACATAAGGTTCACTCATGATTTGATTCCAGCCCTCACCAGTCTGATCCTTCCGATGAGGTCCGTCTTCGTGGCGAGCCTTCCTTGGTCAAGAAGCTTCAAGCAGAGCTTGAGAAGATTGCAACGGAATATCGTGACCGCGTGGTCTTGATGGTTGAGGTCCCGAATGTGCAACACAAGGCTTTGATCGGACGTAACGGACAGCACCTGAACGATCTACAGAGCCGTACCAATGCCCAGATTCAATTCCCTGGTTCCCGCTCGTACAACCAAATTGGGGAGGCGGAGAATGCATCTGATTTCCAGGATTCTGACCCCAAGGACCTTGTGAAGGTTTCGGGCCCTCGTGCAGCCTGCGAGAAGGCTATCAAGGAGCTCACTGTAAGTTACTGAACTTGTTATATCGGCTCGTGTATTCAAGGTTTTGCAGGCAAGTATCAAGTCTGCGCCTCCTGCAGTAGAGACTATCTCGGACACCGTGACAGTGCCACTCAAGTACCATCACTTTATCGGACAACAGGGCAACTTCTTCCGTAACCTCCGCAGCTTTGGCGTGAACGTAGAACAATCTGGTACTCAGACCAAGTGGACCGTACCGACTCGCCCACAGAGCGATGCCGCCGCTTCTGCCCGCATTGACACAGACGAAGCCGAGGTTAAGGGTGTTGAGTGGCAGGTAGTATCAAACTACCAAGACACGGAAGACGGCAACTCTGTTTGGACTTTGAAGGCGCGCGACGAGGTCGGTTTGGCAAAGGCAAAGGACGCCATCGCCGAGGCCATCAAGCAGGCGGAAGCTTCCTCTTTCGTTGGTTTCCTCACTCTTCCCGACCGCTCGGCCTTCCCTCGTATCGTTGGTTCCAAGGGTGCTAACGTTTCCAGGCTTCGCGCCGAGACTGGTGCTGACATCACTGTCAGCCGTGAGGATAATACAATCACCATCGTTGGTGAGTGATGTTCGCTTTTATTTATGACACTTTTGCTAAGACCACGAACCAGGTTCCGAACAATCAATCGAAGACGCGAAGGAGGCTATCCTCCGCATCGTCAACAACCGTGGCAATCGTAGAGATTAAATCTTGCATAGTTTAGACTCATGTTTATTCAACCGTACTTCGTGGAAGAGTTTGGAAAGTGGAGGAAAATACCCGTATCCATGCCGCAATTCCCTGCATTTTTTTCGCTGTCACTCACTCGCTTTCGTGTCTGCAACTCAAAAGTAAAACCACTATGTACATAACGGAGAATTGCCATTGCGCGCATATGCTATAATCACTCGACTCACAGAAAGTTGCGATATTCATTTGTGCTTAATACGTGTGGAAACTGATAGCAGTCGATAAGTTATCCATAGGCTCTCCATCTACATCGTCCACAGGAACGCCATCCACATCATCGATCGGCTCGCCATCTAAGTCGTCGATCGGTTCGCCATCTAAGTTCTCGACAGGCAAGCCGTCAATATCGTCAGCTAGCTCTCCGTCGACATCATCCACTGGCTCCCCATCGATGTCATCAATTGGTTCTCCATCCAAACCCTCCTCTGCTTTACTTGGTTTCTCATCTTCATCGCTATCAGTTTCCTGTTGATGGGTAAGTAAGTACGTTACGAATGAAAACTACTATTTTGAAGCTGACGCACCATATCGGCTTCACCATCATCATCGATAGGTGCGGGCTCTTTGACTGCTTCAGCAGGCCTGAAAGAACTGGCCTTGAACTTGGAAGAGAATCCTATAGTTTGCTCCTTGTTCTTGTCTTCGGCAGCCGTTTCCTCTGCTGTCTGTTCCGCCTGAGTAACGCCTTCAAGCCGGGATTTAAGAGTCGCTATATAGTCCGGGGTAAAGACGATCCAATCCTCCCATATGTCTAGAACAGCTACAATTTGGTTTTTGAATGTTTCCGCTGTAATTCGACCCGGGAAGGAGTGATAAATACTCGACAAGTGATCGAAAACAATTCCAAGTCTTGATTGAAACTCCTGTCGATACTTCCACGCATTTGGAACCGACGCCGCTGAGTTATGGAGGATATCGCATATGAGATGCAGCCTAGCAACCTTCCGCGGAACTGGAGTGGAGTCAACAAGTAGGGAACCAACGATGATGTCTGTCACTTCTGATGCAGCTTCGGCATGCTCAAGGCTAAATGCCATGCACCGTGCTAATTCACCCCGCTTGCCAGTTACTGCTCGCAGCATTGCCTCGAAGCGTCTCCGCGCCAGTTTGCCAAGTTTCTGCTTACGAACTCGTTCTCGCTCAGATTCTTCGGCAGAGTCAGTAGAGTAAACAGAATTATATCCCTAGAAAAAATCAAATGAGAGTCAAATTCTAAACCGGAGGAAAATGTACTCTACCTCGTCCTCAAAACCCTCTACAAGTGATTCTCCGGATCTAAACGACCGATAGAGTCGGTATTCAGGTGTCTTGACAAAAAAAGTTAATCGGCATTGCTAGGAGAATAGACTCTTATATACGTACAGAAGTATCAAAGAGGAAGGCAAACTTCGGATTTTGTCTTTCCCTTTCTCGCAATAAGTCTTCGAATTTATCGCCATTGTCCTTGACTTTTAGAGCCACAGTTTGTATAAACTTCTCAGTGTCAGGATCCACGCCGGTCCGCCCGCTTTTGCGTGGACCATCGACGCGATGTCTACGAGGAGAGTAGCTCCGACTACGGCTTCGTCGCTCATCCGAAGGGGATCTAGAGTAACGATCGTATCTCCGGCCTGGGCTTCTTGAACGACTCCGAGAGTAACTGTATGATCGTAAACCCTTCGGTGACCGAGAACGAGAACCATAGCGCCCTTGGTGTCTTCCTACAGAAGGGCTCGGACTACGATGCTGAGACCTGCCGCTTCTTTCTCTTGAACGAGAGCGTGACCGTGAGTCCACTTCGTGGTGGTGTGCTATTAGTTGCTCAAAATTAATTACTAGATTGTTGGACAGTGTATGTATAAAACTGACCAACGTAGGCCGCTTTAGAAGCAACCGGGACAGCCTTGCTCCAACCCACTCTTAAAACAGATCCGCCCCAGTCGAAACCATCGATCTCCCTTACTGCAGTTTCGGCATCTTTGCGTTTCATAAAGGACACAAAACCGCTCAACCCAGCGCTTTTCCTCGTTCGAGAGGCGGTCATGTCTGCACCAGGGCCGACCGATGCATCACCACGTGGCCACATAACTTTGACCTTGAAATGACAGAAGGCATAAACACGTTTAAATGGAGAGTGCAGAATGAATCACGCACAGATCCAACTGGACCACAGCGTAATGCGAAGAAGTTCCCCAAAGCTGCTTCATTGACGTTCGCAGGTAGATTTGCGACAAATACGTTCGTTGTCTGACCATGGCAAAGGTTAATGCTTAGTCTATGAGCCTGTAATTCATACTTCCGTACCAAAGGGTCACCACGGTCTTTGCTTCCGCTCTGTCCTTCATAAGCTATTCTGAAAGTTAGCCGTGGAAACAGGCGTAACCGAATGTAGTGGCCTACCAGCTAGAGCTGTAACAGAACGGCCTTGAGCTAGACATACTTGAATTAGACAAGCTACATGGCACGCAGATGTCATTATTACCTCGACTACTCCTAAACAACCTCTCTTCTCTTTCCGCCTGTTCCCTATCAAAAGAGACATTCAGCGAATAACCATACATATAGTTTCCAAATACCCACCTCTTTATTTCTTCCAAAAACGCATCCATGGCGCGCTTCCCCTTCGGTTTAGGATTATTAGAAGGTGGAGAGGGTGCGCGCTAAGATGATCGCAGAATACATGGGTATAGTCCTTAGGTTTCGCATATACAAAGGACGCACAGTAGAGTCCTCCGCATTAAAAGCTTTCGCAATAGAGCTTCTGCCTTCATGGGCAAGGGGATTGTATGAAATATCCTCTCCTCTTGCAGAAGAAGATGCTCTAACAAATCCAGTGCCCTTTCTCTGAGAACTCCCGCCTTCGAATGCATCCAAATACTCCGCGTAAGTCTTCGCTGCTAGTTCTTCCTCCTCTCGTTTCTTCGCCTCTTCTCTCTCCTTCTCCTTCTCCCTCTTCGACTTCCGTAATGTTCCCTGAGTATACTGAGACAGTTTTTGGCTGTCCACGGGTTTCTGATTTAAGAGTTCTGTGAGTTAACATCGACCAGAGGTTACGAAATGTCCGGTCCATCGTACAGAGAACGACTCTTCATCGTCGTCATTATTAAAGAAAGCGGCTAGCTTTGTTTTCGTCTTATCCATATCGCCTGTTGAATATGGCTGCAATGGGGAAGTTGGGGTTGCAAAATAGATTCAGAGAAAAGCAGAGGTCAGTCGGGAACGTGCCAACCTGCATCCTATTATCCGTGAGAATTGATCGCCGCGGCTCCGAATTTGGCTGTTCAGTACACTCGCATAATCCCAAAGAAAATCATATTGCAACAAAATATTCGCCGCGACAGAGCGTCAAGGTCAAAAGGGTGATAATGGATACGTTTACGAATGATACATTCTCGACTTAAAGACAGTCTACCATGACCGCGAATAGCTTTCACGGGCTTCAGTCAATCAAGAGGTTGAATGCTGCAGTTATTATCGAACGACGAGAAATTCTGAACGGGAAGTAATTGTTGAGTACTGTTCTAATGTTATCACGTTGCGGTCTGGATGTCTAGGCGTAGGTCCGTGCTCCACTATGCCAGCTACTTGTCAGCCGCCTGTATTGGAATCCTTAGTGCATAAAACGCGGGGAGCAGCCGCTGCCTCTCCTCAGTTCTTACCACCACCATCTCTCCACTCAATTTCAAGGGGGTGTCCCGCCATTCCCAGGCGACGCCCGCCCGCGACCTCGTCATTGAGCGGGGACTTGGACCTGGTACTCCTGCAGCTATGAGGCGCGCGCACCTAGGCGGCCGCCCATCAGGGCTGCGCCACCCAATGGGCCCGCCGGGGTGTGTTTGAGACGCGGAGCTGCAGCCGAATTCCCTGTCAGCTTGGACTCGGCGGGTGGGATACTGGCGTCGGAGTCCCTAGTGCTCCCCCGGTTCGACGTCGGATGGTGAGTGGGCCCGGGAGCGGAGAGGTACCGCTCTGTCTCTCGGTGCTGCTTGCTTTCCGGCGTGGACTCCGATGCTTTGGGCCCCGCTGTTCGAGCTGACAAGGCCAGTCGTCGGGGGAGCGGCTGGTACTTTGGGTCTATACGATGCTTGGGCCGGTTGGTGGGGGAGCGGGATTTCCTCCGACCGGTCTTTAGCAAACTCCTGCGTTTCTGGATGTCTTCGTTCGCCACCGAGTCTTGCCTTTTTAAGATTTCTGGAATTGGTGAGTACTGTCCTTTAGTCTCTCGTACTCTAGTTCGCTAACGACCGACCTTATCTGATGTAGTGCGTATCATGAGCTGGGTAGCCTTGAAACATACGGTTTTAAGTTGGGTGGAACGAAGGTACGTAGGTTTCTATCGTCACTCGGATCGTTTAGATGCTGAGAAGGGCCTGTTTTGCATGCTTTGCGTCTGGCTTCGAGGGCGAAGAAAGTAAGTCTATGCTTTATCTGATACGTTGAGCAGACGAACTGAAGCCCTTACAGACAGCCGCTTTCCTTTGAGCTATGGAATATTCCGCAGGATGCGGGAGTACAGAACGACTCCCGCCGAAAGACAAAGGTGCGCGCTTTCCTACGTCACTCGGTTCGTCCAGAAGCTGAAGAGGACCGCGCTTTGTTTTTTTTTTTGTTTTATGGGTCGGAGAGCGACCTGTCACTAGATTCCTTTCGCTTCGCCAGGCCATTGTGAACAGAGGTGAGCATTTCTATATTGTCCACAACTCGTCGAGAGGCTGAGAATGAGTACCGAATATGCTTTTGTGCACGGTTCGGGGGCGATGGAGGATCCAGTTTTCCTTGCTCCTAGTATTCGGGTGCATCTTCAGTGCAAGGAGTACCTTGCCAGATAAGGAGTCCGACGAGAACGTATTAGTCTAGATGTCAGTCGTACAAACTTTACGTCCCAGTACGGCTATTTCTTCGATCGACATAGCCCTCAATGTAGGCTGGACGATATGGAGAAGTCCTCTTGTCCAACTGATGTTCTCACATTGACTCAAAAGGTGAATGTAGCTTACCTTATGACGCGTGCATGTAGTCGACGTGCTGGATGGCATGTGTAGACCTGCGAGTAACCAAATAAAGTGCTATAACATCGAAAGCAGTGACAATGCACGAAAGTGGCAAATACTCTATAGCCCTACATGAACATACCCGCCATGCCACTCTGGGCATACGCCATAGGTTTGAGCGGTGGATGGGGTACTGCCTCAAATTGCCGGTAGTCACAATTACCTGCAGCATCCACACGTACCTTGAATTATAACGCAAGGTTTCATTAGCATACAGCGTTAATTTGAGAAAAATAAGACATACAAATGCGCCTTTGTTCCCACTCTGGTCAACATAGTTTGGCGCCGAGAATATCTGTAAAGAAAGGATGCGTTGAATTTATGAGATTCTATGATGCACAGTAGCATACCGTTGTACACAACCCTTCATGCTCGATGGCGTATCCGTCTAGTTTGTTAACTATTTAGTAGACATGAAGAGGGTGAATATGAGTAGACGCACCTTGCCGCACTTCATGGCTGCGGAACACTCCTGTGACCTGGTTCAAGGTACACCATCGGCGAGTAACGTCGGGACCAAAGGAGATACCCACTCCCTGATTAAAGAGAAAGAGCGCCAAGCCATGTTCAGATTCTAAAAAAGGGGGGATTGAAAGTAACCTCACCCGCTTACTGGGTCCCCTTCCCGGCATCTCTTGCGGGTCCGTCCACAGCAGCTCGCACATGATGCCCTCCTGGCCTGGCTGGCGGCCCAGACGGGGCAACTGCCGAATCTCATCGAGCGTGACTTCGTCCTTGCTGAACAGCCCGCCATGCACGACAAAGTACCTCTTGGAGCCATTCGGCCCGAGAATCGGGGGCGAGCTGGATGGAGGTGTGAATACGGCTGAGGGAGGTGTGTTGGGCGGGAGCGTGGCGTTTATCATGGTCGCGAGGGGGACTGCCATATTTCGTGTAAAGTTGATTTTTAATTTAATTTTTGTTCAGTTTAATCGTGAAGGAAAAAGGTTTAATGAATGGGAATGGACTCACGAGCTGTGAAGACATGAGCGAACAACTGTACATTACAAGAATAATCAGTTGGTTTGGAGGACAACACAGTCAATGAGCTGACACCAATATCATGAAAAGTATGATCTCACCTTGTAAGTCTGCTCGCCATGCTTATGCTTTGCCTCGCCCTCGAAGCCATAGGCGCGGTTCATGTCCTTCGTTTCATGGTTCCCGCGGTTGATGTACATCCGAGTCGGGTACAGCCCTATTCAGGTCGAGAGAAAGAGAGTCGGCATTCAGAGCACCGCAGCGTCGAATCGTGCAGGGAGTCATTCATGTCGCGTCGGATCGTGTCAGCGAGATTACATGCGCGAGTATCGGCACAGGGTAGAACAAGTACAGGTATTGGGCAGGCGTACAAATGGAGCAAGCGAATGACGGATCGGGAGGAAGTGCGACCGGAGGAAGGGAGAGTAGATGATGTGATACGCCGCGTCATGAGTAAGATGGACATGGTCGAACGCGTAGACGCGTCGAGACGGCAGGATTAGATTAGAGGCAAGGTAATGTAGGTCAAGCCGCATGACAAATCAAGTTAACGACAGTCCGAGCCGCAAGGAAGAAAGAGTTCCGTTTGTTGGATTTGATAGTGACGAAGATGACGAGGAATCGAAGGGAAACGGATTACGAAGACCGCCGTGATTAGCACCTGACCATATTTTATTTTTCAAAAAAGGGACATACATTTGAAGGCAAACGCGGTGAGGATGACCTCCATAGACCACGATCCACGGTCGACGAGGTCGCCGTTCATCAGCAGGCAGTGCTTGTCCGAGGGGTGACCTGTGAGGGAGAGGAGGTGGAGGTAGTCGTAGAACTGTCCTGAACAAAGAAAAACAAAACAATTGTCACCATTAGATCAATTTACTCGCAGACTGTAGAATGAAAATCTTATAAAGTGAGCGAAGCAGAGAAGTGAATGCATCGTTCCGAACGAATCGGATATAGATTTCGAGCGAGCGAGGACGGAGCACATCATAATGAAGTTGCTCAGTAAGAAAGCAAGCGGAAGTATCGATGATCGGTCAAGGAGCTTCCCAGACTGTAAGCAGACGCATTGGCTCTAATCACCGCGGCTTAGGTACCATACTCGCGTTTTGAGTAGTGCGGGGAAGGGTAGAGGTAGGGGGAAACGGCAGTACCGCATATTTCCGTCGGTCACACGAGCAAACAAAGGCAGAACAGAAAGAAAGAAAGAGAAGTATTCTAGCTCACCATGCACATCGCCGATAACGTCGCACGTTTCGCCTTCAGCAAGGTCAACGTTTACGAGGCTCTCTTCCTTGCAGAAGCGATCGTACGCGCCGAGGACGATCTCCCAGACGAGCCGCCGCGGGAGCGTCTTCCCCGCCTTGAACCACTCGATCATCTCGCCGAGGAAGGACGCGGTGATCGTGTAGGACTTCCCGTCTTCGCCTTTGGGAAGCTGGGGGCCAGCATAACCCGGGTCAAGCGGGCAGCTATCTGTTTCGACATAGAGAGACGGTGTTTTGTGAAAGTTAAGTAAATGAATGCGGATTGGGAGGACGATGGAGACGTACCTTCGGCGATGATTTCTTTACACCGTTCAGCTGCATCTTTCTCTTCTTCTAGTTCGATTGCCTATGCCATGAAATTTCGTTAGCATATCAAATCTGGCCACAAACGATACAGGTAGACAATGCATGTATGCTCTATACACATATGCACAACCAGATCCTGAAGCAGAACACCTGTACGAAGAATCAACACTCACCTTCTCGAACTCAGCCTTCCGAATCATCTTTTGGGTCTCGGTTAGCTGCTGACGAGCAATGTTGTTTTTTGGGTCAAGCTCAAGGACTTTCTTGAAGTCCTTGACCGCAACTTGCGGCTTCAACGTCTGCAGGTTGCACAGGGCGCGTCGGTAGTATGCTTTCACATACTTGGGGTCGAGCTCAAGCGCTTTGGCTACAGGTGTTGAGGAAGTGTGCGTATGCGCAATATGTAAAAGCGTGTATGCAAATATTTCAGACGGAATGAACGTAAAACGTAGATATATTGAAGAGGAATTTGTGAGCTGTGGACGAGAATTTGAATGTACGCACTGCAGTCGTTAATCGCGTACCCGTGCTCCTCTAGCTTCATGCGCGCATACGCACGATTGCAGAAAAACGTCGCATCAAGCGGATTATGTGCGATGGCATTCGTGTACAAGTCCGCCGCCTTTGTAAACTCGTTTTCTAGAGAAGTGCATAACAAGAGACGGTCAGTATTTGTGGATGGACGAGGCGCACACGACCATGAGCGCATAAGCGCAACTCACTCAAAAAAGCCGCATTCGCCTCAGCTTTAAACTTAGCAGCCTCTGCGCGATCTGCATCCGACACATCCTTGATCGACAGCTCGGCGAGCGAAGGTGAGGATGGGGTTGAGGAGTTGGGTGTGAGCGATGTCGTGGTGGTCGTTATTGGCGACGACGGTGCTGACGAGTCGCTGCTGCTGCTGGGACCGGGCTCAGGTGCAATCGAATGAACCATCAGGCAGTAATAGCAAACTCCAGATGCTTGAAATTACACGAAGTTGCTTAGGTACAGACGACAGTTACGAGGTATGGCGAGTAAATCCCCGGCAACGGTCTCGTTTTTCCTTTTTGTCCCAAGAAATTAGGACGCGTGTGTAACTCAACAGGATATTCTAGAGCCTGAGCACTAAAAACAAACCTCCATTTGGAAACTTTCGGTTATCCTGTCTCAAAACTTCATGAAAGCCCGGTCAACACACGAAATGTTCCCTCTCTCATTTTCTCAGATGCTCGCAGAGGTCACCGACTCGGAGCGGTGTCGAGCGGACAGTTGACTGGCAGCAATGGACCTGTTTTCGGAAAAGACATAATGGAGATTATCTAATGCCGTACGCGTAATCTTGGTCTCCCACGGGCCGGGTGGCGACTGGATCGTGGATTGCAAGTTGCGCAACATAAGAGACAGCAGAGAGTGCGCAGCGGACAAATGGGGCGAGCAGTGCTGAAACAAAGCTATGTTTTAGAATGTGCGGGATGTAAGTGGAGGACGCTCGAGGGACGGACTTGTCGGGAAAAGACGGCCGGGATGGGTATTGGCGGAGGACGAAAGGGGAGCCGGATTAGGAGAGCAGGGATGAGTAATCAGGACACAACAAAGAGTCAGCCTTATAAAGTTGCCAGGTTGGGTGGGGGGCGTCGTTGTCAGCAACACCCACCTCTATCTCATAAGCAAGAGCCCTCCCTGTACTTACTCTGCATTCAGGCGGCCCTCTCACCGGTCTCGCCTACCTCGTCTACCAGAACGTATTACCACCGCTGGAGAGTATCCATGTCCGCCGCTGCCACTCAGAACGCTCCCCAACAGCAGCCCTTCCCGAGTGCCCCGCCGGCCATGGACCAAGCCCAAAGTCAACAACAACAACCACAACCATCCCAGCAGCGTAAGCAGCCATCTCGCTCATGTAACCAACGCGTATGACTAATCTCTTCGTCGGTTTTTTGCATTCACGCCTGCGCGAAATATGCCTCTTCGTCATCCACCGTCTTGCCACGCGAATCCTGGTTTACGTTCGTAGAGCCCCAGACGGCCCCAGCGAGCGCAAACCTCTTCTCAGCCCAGCAGAACCAAGACCCGAATGCAGCCCAGCAGTCTACCGCCGAGCAAGTCGCCTCCGGCGCCGTGGCGATAGCCTCTCTTTTGCAGCGCCGCGCAAACATCCCACCTGCGCCTCCAATGCGCCAGACCCGCAAACGTAAATCTCCTGCGACGACTGATGACCAGCAGCAGCAACCTGGCCCCCCTCCCCCACCCCAACCTCTGCCCGCGCAGCAGGATCAGCAGCAGCAGCAGCCGGGTGCGCCCCCACCACCTCCACCGCAGATCCATCCCGGTCTGCCTCCACCAGCGGGCAACGTGTATCCTCCGCCGATACAATACTATGCGCACCCGCCGGCGCCGGGTCAGGAGTACGCTGCGGTTGCTGCCGCTGCGCAGCTCATGCAGCAACAACAACAACAGCAGCAGCAGCAGCAGCAACAACAGGCGCAGCCATTGACTCCTGAGTCTGATCGCCAGAGTCGCCAGCTGAGCACAAGCAAACGTGCTGAACAGAACCGGAAAGCCCAGCGTGCATTCCGCGAGCGAAGGGATCAGTGAGTTTGCCTCTCCTCTCTCACTATTTCTTAATTACTAATATCATTCTACCAGACATGTGAAGGCACTGGAATCGCGTTCTCAGTTGCTCGATGCCGCGTTGGCCTCTGCAGACGAGGCCAACAGGCGGTGGGAAGAATGCCGCGCCCTCGTTGACCAGCTGCGCATCGAGAACACCGCACTCCGGTCCGCGCTACAACAGGCACAACAGCATCTCGCTGCTGCGCCCGGTGCGAATGCCGATGCCAATGCTTCTCAACAACAACAGCAGCAAGAAACCGAAGCTCCGACGGAGTCGACTGCTGCGTCATGAGACCTGCTTCGGATATCGTGCGCGGTCTTTGCTCCTAAAACTGTTGACCTCCTTTTTTCCTCCTCGCTCTCTCGCTTTTCTTGGCGCCTCTTGTGGCTTCTTTCTGGTCCGGTTCATTTCGGCTAAAATATCCAAAGGTCTTTTGTCGACTCTATTCATTCTTCTCTCATCAAAGATCGATTAGTACTTGAAACAGGAAACACTGATATGTTTTATGTGAACCTGTTCTGTAGAATTCTCCCTCGCTTTCCCTTTTCCTCTTCGCTTTCCGCAGTATCGTCTATTACTTATATAGCTTTAGTTGAACGGTTCCGTATGCTGTCGAATACACACGGTGTATAATTGTAGCTAATATTCTTATAGCTTTCTTCCAAATAAATGTTATAATCGATCAAGATTATCTTCCATTCTCAAATGAAAAACTGACTCGATTCTGCATATAGCATGTGCTTCTGAGATTTGATGAGCGCGCGCAAAACGTGAAGGGAAGGCCGATATGAACGGGGAGAAGGGCATCTACCCAGAGCCAGAACATGAGTAGTTGTTTGTTCAAGCTTGCCGAGTCCGAGGGTCCACGTGACCGGCCCATTTGGGTTCAAGGACTTTTTGTCGATCATCCTCTTCGGACAAAAGCCATGAGTGACCAAAGGCTAGAGAAAGCTGCTGGTAAGCAGATCCATATCATAAGTCTATATATCTACTAATGAATCAAAAACAAACTAAAGGTACACCGAAATATGTAAAGTACTACCTCGTCGCGTACAACGCGCTCTCCGCGCTCGGATGGTCATACGTCCTCATCACACTCAGCGCACACCTCCTGGGTCTACCTCTCCCTTTCAACCCTTCCTCCTCAACTGCAGCAGCAAACGCGTCAGGGCATACAGCATCCTCTAAGCTCTCCTCCTTCTTCTCGCAGCTAAACCTCAATATCGAGTACATTCCCTACCTGAAAACGCGTACCCCCGCTCTAGCGTCCTACCTCCCAAAGGCCCTAGTGCCTGTTCTGAGGCGGGCGACGACGGCATATGCGGCTGTGGGCCCGGCGACGGCGTTCGTGCAGACCGCGGCGGTGTTGGAGGTGCTGCATGCGTGGTTGGGATGGGTGCGCAGTCCGGTGCAAACGACGGTCATGCAGGTGTCGAGTCGGCTCTTCCTAGTGTGGGGCGTGACGGAGCAGTTTGAGGTGGTGCGTTTTTTTCCATCTCAATACCTACTCTCCAATCTGTCAAAAGAAATAGAGAAAAAAGATAGTGAAAGTGAAAGCTAACTCAAACTATCCGATAGGCGCGCACGACACCTCTTTACGCCTCCATGGTCTTCGCGTGGTCCCTCACCGAGGTCATCCGGTACACGTTCTACGCGTCCTCGCTCCTCGGGAAGGAACCCTACCCCCTGCTCTGGCTGCGCTACACCACGTTCTTCATCCTTTACCCAGTCGGCGCAGGCTCGGAGGCGTTCGTGAACTACGCGACCCTTCCGCGGTCTTCGCCCATCCCCAGCCTTGGCTCGTGGGCCCTTGGCTCCGTATGGACCCCCCTCGATTATGCGCGTGGCGTGTTGTTCCTGATCTGGTGGCCCGGTGAGTGTCAATCCACAGCTTTGAAGAACAACTGTCATTAATGCTTGTGCTTGTGCTTTTGGAATTTTAGGACTCTATGTGATGTACACGTACATGATTGGTCAGCGTCGCAAAGTACTCGGGAAGAGTTCTGGCCGTAAGTTGGGCAACAAGCCAAAGTCGCTCTGATCAGTCAGACACAATACTTCTACGGCTTTTCCATCGTTATGAGGGCTCTTACTAGGCAAGGGTACTTCACCACGTCTTTTCATCTATCTTATGTTAATCTTGACGACTTGTAATGTTTTTGGATAATATGGAAGCAAACTGTTTTGCAGTAATTTGACTGTAGAGATGAAATATCTTAGCGTGGGATAGCTAGAATGATCGGCGCTTGCTCAGGTTTGCCAGATACGGGGCGACTGGCAAAGGTGGTCATACAGCACCTACCATCACGATGATAGTGGGCAGTGAACCACATCTATTCCTGCTTCCACACCTCTCTCTCCTATACCACCGCCACGTCTGAGCTCTATAAAGCGCCAAAAATTTTACCAAGTGCAAACTGAACAACTCCCGTGCATAGATCCTAGAAGGAAGAACACAGACACCGACACCGGCAACAAAATCGAAGATAAAATTTGAAGAGAAATGACGACCAACCCTTCGCACATCCTCATCGCGCGCAACTCTCGCGGGTCTAACAACCCGAGCGCAGCGCTCAGCTCGCCTACGGAGACACACGCGGCAGCCTCGGGCATATTCCGCTCTGGACCCGTCTCCGGCGTGGGGATGGGGATGTCGGGCTCCGTATCCGTGTCGGGTTCGGGCTCGGTGTCGTTGAGCAGCGCGACGGGCGGGATCGTACAGGCGCAGTGGGCGCTCGAGGAGACGAATGTGGACGAGACGGGCTCGATCATCGACGGCGACGAGCCGTTCGGCGTCGTCGAGCTCGACCCGACGTTCATGCGCCAGGGCAGGTTCCCTGGCACCGTCAAGATTGTGGTTGAGGTGACCACGTTCTGGTGAGTGTCCCTACCCACGCAATAAAAGAAATCACAACGGTGCTGAGAGGAGATGATGTGTCCGTCTTCCAGGGCACATAGAGAGATCCTTGTGTTCGCGTCGCCGTTCTTCGAGGCTGCGCTGAGCGGCGACTGGTCGGAAACACGCCCGGACGCAGCGGCGGCGCGGCGGCAGTCCATCTCCTCCGTCATCACCATCTCACAGCCGCCTTCAAACCCGGCGGACAAGTCCTCACGCGACAACCCGACGGAAATGACGTTCACGCCCACGGACCCGGATATCTGCGCGGACGACCTGGACATCGAGGAGCTGACGCTGGATCTGGACGAGTCGTCGAGCGAAGCCGACACCATGAGCGACGCGGAGAGCAAAGAGGAGAACAGGAAGGAGAGCTTAAAAATCTTAGAAGGTGCGGAGGAGATGACTGCGGGAGGGAAGACTGGGTCAAAGAAATCGAAGAGTAGAAAGCCATCCATCAGTGCCGATGCAGTTATTGTCCTCAAGGAGGAGAAAGCAAGCACATTCCACGACTTCCTTAAATTTGTCTATCCTCAGTACGCTGCTGTTTTCATTTTGCCTCTTTCTGGGGTCCATACTCACATTTATTCGTTCAGTCTTGAATGTTCGATAACATGGAATAACGTTGAGGGCCTGATGAACATTTCATCCAAGTTATGTGTTCCGGCGCTCACGAAGCAGTGCCTCACATTTCTTCTCACCCATGCTGCCGGAAAGCCCATCAAAGCCATGCGCATCGCGGAGCTATTTGAGGAGGAGCACCTCTACCGCGAATCCAGTCGATTCGTCCTCGACAATCCCGGTGGTTGGAGTGACGGCGAGATGAGCACTCTCAGCCAAGAAACACTCCTCAAGCTTGAAAAAAGGTAAGCACATTGCCCCTTATTCGTATGCGTTCGGTTCAACTTGAATGAGAGTGCACTGATTCCCTCATCCCGCATACATCAACAGACGAAACTGGTTCCTCGAGCGCGTACTCAAACTCGGGCTCGTCAACATTGGAAAAGAATATCAATGTGTACGTCCTTCTTCCTCTAGAGTGTTTTTACTCGTCCTTTAGTACACACGGGTTCTAAACCATTCGTCCTATATGATCTGCAGTGCCAAACCTGTCCTGACCCTTCAACATGCGCGCGTCTGCTCGACGAAAAGTGGCGACAGGCGTACAACGCCTGCTTCCGCTTCGGGCCCGCCCAGCCGTCGATGGTCTACCGCTATCTGCGCGGTCTCGAGGGCGTCACGCCGCCGCTCGCGCTGCTGCATCTCAGCTGCCAAAATCATGCAAAGGCTTTCACGACAACCCGTGAGTCCTTGCCTACTGATGCGGGACCGAATCATACTGATTACAATTGCGGTTCTTTTCTTTTTTAAAGTGTTTGATAGGATGTTCTCTCTCGGGGTGCGCGGGAGTGGGAGCGGCGCCGATCCGGTTCCCCTGGGAGGCAGAGTTCCAGGGGTGCAAGGTCCTGTACCGGGACCTAAGAGGCACTTCTTATACTGCAGCCTTAAACCATAGACTTGACTATAGAATGAGCTATGTATTTATTTTTCTGCATTTACCATTCGCTATCGATTTTTTTTTTGGTTTCGGAGCATTTTCCCCCCCTTTCTTTTTATTTCCAATCCACCGGAACATTTATTTCTTCTGCAAATCTGTCTCCGTGTATCTTTTGTAACCTTGTACAATATTAACCAATTTAGTGTATTTCCAGGCTTATAGCACCACATAATTTACATGGTCGACGAGGGTATCCTAATGAACGAATGCGGATAGGTGGAGAAACCAATCAGAAGGAAAGGCAGAAAGGAGAACCAATGCAAGAAGGATAGCACTATAACAATGAATATGGCCGAAGGACGGTGGGAAAATATGCAAAGAATGTGAGGCAGGCAAAACGCAAGAAATGTGGAAGCAAGTCAACGATATATACTTCCATCGAAGCGAACGTCCCTCGTTAGACTCCCAGAAAACAAAACAAATGACATCCAAGATAATACATCCATAGGGAACATATGCGACTGAAGAAGAGTGTGAGCTGTCTGATAGGACGAGTTTAAAGAATAAAATAGGCATGTTAAGATCGTGAGGCGCCGAAGACAATTAGCGCGTTTTCAATCAGCCATTCGATCGCAAGCGACTTTCCAGCCATGTCTGCGAACTCTCGGCTTGCATCACGAGAGCGCATGAGAGTTGCTGAACAAAAGACACATCAGTCTATGCGATAGGAGATTAACTGGACTGCACATACGTCCAAAGATAACGCCGAGGTTTCGTGCGGTCATAAGATTGACATCAGCCTTCTGCTGTACCCTGAAAAACAAAAAGCCCGTTAGACAACATGCAACTCATGCTTGAGCGAGGTGCTTACCGGTGAAGGTGAAGCATGAGATAACTCAAGGTGTGGTAGTGTTCAGAAGGCAATTGTGTCACCAAATCCCTCAAAGACTTAGCCTTGCTTTCTGGATCACGTATAACTGTACAAAAATAATCAGCAGGAAGTTCATAAGAAGGTAAGAAGTACGTACCAGCAGCGGAGACAAACGCCTCGTGTAATGTGTACGTCAACAAAGGGTTTGGCAGGGATCGGAAATAGTTCTTCATCACTGACGTGACACTTGAGATGTCATTGAAAGCATCAGAATCACATAAGTCAAACGCCTCGTAGTTGCCACGTTCGAATAGCGAGGTAATGGCCTTCGACTGCCCAGACCCTCCGGTCTTGCGATATATACCCTCATAATCCATCCCTTTGAGAAAAGAGGGTGAGTTATACATCAGCAATTGAACCGCGACGATAGGTACATACCTGAGTCCTCCACTGCGTTTATACATTTTTCTACTATGACAGGAATGAACCGATCAGAGCCTCTTGCGTCAGCCCTAACCTGTTCAATGAGATCCCTCCCAAACATAGACGGCGCTGTACCCAGAAATCAGCTGAAAAGAATAGCGAACATCAACAAAAATAGCTTACGTGGTGGTCCATCATGCAAATGGTCATCGTGCCCATTAGTTGATCCATCATGCATACAGATCGTTTGAACAAGGTTCACGCAGCGCACGTGAACGGCTAGATTGCAAGCTAATAGCAAATTAACACTACACCAATATTATGAATGATCCGGAAGAACTTACCAGAGCACCGAACCTGCGAACCCCACATCTTATCGCCACAGTGGTCACATCGTGCGAAACGAAGGATGCTGAGCTGTTGGAAAGCATGTTCCAGACCTTTCCTGCTCTTCGTGTTGTCACCAGCTGCTGGTGAAACGATTTCTTTGAGCTTGTTCCCAGGCCATCGAAGCCCGATCCGGGTGCGCTGGGTAGTTGGAGTTTCATCCACCTTAACAACTGTAGGCTTTTGAATGGTAGTGCGGACGTCGGCAGGCTCCTCGTAGAGAGTTGTTGAGCTAGATGTTGAAGTAGTTGAGGTAGTGTTGACAATAGGCGGAGCCGGACGAGCCTTCCAGGTATCAAACGAGTTCTTTGACGGATTAGAAGGCTGAATAGTAGGAAGGGACTTCTCTTTCGCATGGCCGGAAGAGTTTTGAGCATTTGATTCTGTGCGGCGTTCATATTGGGTGTTCAACTGAACAAGCTCCTCGTTGCGCGCGTTAAGCACCGCTGTCTCCTCGAGGAAGATGTCTCTCGCCTCTTTCAACTCGGCGATCTCTCTGAAAAGAGCTTCCCTCTGTTGAGTGAGAGGCACAAGCTCATGCTGATATTGCTTCTTGATATTATCCAGACGCATAGTCAATGAACGGCTAACTGAAGCAACAGGTAGATCTCCCGGAATCGATGAACTGGAATAGAATAGGGAAATGAGTCAGCATACAAGAAGTAATAGTTTAGTACATACCTCTTAGATGCAGAAAGCTCCTCGACCTCAGCAAGCGTCATATCCCTTTCTACCTTCAGCTTGGATAGGTCCTTTTCTAGCCCAGTAAGATTTTTCGATAGTTCTTGGGTGAGCTGTTTTTGGACCTCGCGGCGACGATCGTCCCCTTGCAATGCAGTTAGCCTCGCAGCCTGGCCTGAAAGCTCAATCTTGAGTCGAGAAACTTCGGACTCTGCGTTCCGCCTAGCCTGACATTCTTGGTCATACTCTTCTTGAGCTACTGAAAGACCGTCAAACATCATCTGGCTCGTTCTCTAACGATGAAATGTTAGAACGGATTTAAGAAATGATACGAAGCAGGCACTATACCTTCATGCCGTCCAGCTTGGTCGATATCTCGCTGACTTGCCTACTCTTCTGTTCAAGAGAAGTCAAAATAGCTTCAATGAACGATCGATCAAGCTTGACGTAGTCCGATCCCCTTTCACTCGCATCTGCCAGTGCTTCCTTGAGTCGACGGGACACAAGCTCGGAAGAATCGTGTCTTGATAACGAAGGGCGACGATCCGAGTTTTCCGACGATCTAGGAGTCGCCTGCTCACTCGCCGGTACACCGTTGACCTGCAAAGATACATATGAATCAAGTCTGTTACGGCCCTCAAAGCCGTCCACCATCAGATTCGGAGACGTTGGCTGACTGAATTCGGCATTTGAACGTGGAGAGCCGGGTTCATCGAGAATCTTGACAGCTGTTTCTGACCTCGAGGCTCGGTGTGACATCTTCCTCGGTGTTTCTGGTGCTATGGGCGACGACGGGCTTATAGAAGCAGAACGGGAGAGACCAGGTCTTCCATTCTCATGCGGGCCGACAATTGTATCGGGAGACGTAGACCTAGTCACTTTCAGCGAGTCATTCATCTCTGCATTAACATTCAATGGATCCTGTTGCTGGCGTTTAGGTGTGACAGTGGATGCAATGCTTGTCGGTGTCCTTGCAGCAGATAAATCTTCCGCCTTCTCTTCAACAACGACAGTAATGGTCTGTGACTCTCTCTTTTCGGCCTGCATCGTCTGCGATGAAGTTCCTCCGAGGTTGTTCAGGATGTCTCGGAAGTCAGCACCATTCATCGAGAAGCGCATTGGAGGAAGCGCCGGTGCTATGAAAAAGCCAGATGTTCTGGACTCCATGGAAGACACTGGGTTGGGGCTGTCGGGCGCTTCTTTGCCCAAATGCACAAGATCTGCGTCCTCATTGCCAGACGCCTCGGAAAATGACAAGCTTCGGTTTCGCTGCTCGTCTGCGCGGGAAGACGCAATATCCTTGGGGGGGAGAGTAGGGGGGCGCGAGGAAGCTTGTTCGCGAGGTGGCTCTTCATTGATCCTCTCCATATAAATCTGGGTGATATCGTCCGAATCGTTGCCCAGGTCCGTCTCAGTATCTGTACCACTCTCTATGCTCCTTGGCACATCGGGTGGTTTAGGACTGACAGACCGGCTCCTTCTTCCACTGTCGGCACCAAACTCTGCTTTCCGCGGCGAGAGACGGCCACCTCGCTCGTCGAATGAGCGTTGCGTCCTAAGAGTTGACTTTGGAGCAGTCAAGCTGCCATTCGGAGATGGAGAAGACCGACCAGCAGGAATGAATTGCTCAGGCGCCTGGAAAACTGTATGCTTGGCTCCAGCCGAATCCAACGTGCTATTCAGGCTATCCCCTCGTGGCGGAAGTTTCGACAAGAACTCTTTCGCTGGTGCCCTTGCTGATGTCTGTGCAGAACTTGATCCGCTACGTGGTGAAGAAGGAGAATTCCCTTTGACTAGCTGAGGAGAGGTTGCAGGCGAGTAGAACGAGGTAGACGTCGAACCCGAGCTGTCTGCCTCTACACCAACAAAATAGTCACGGAGAGGAGAGGCTACTCTAGGTGAGTCTCTGCCATTCATGTGTTGCGTAGGCGATTGCGTTCGGGCGTGTGAGCCTGGCGGGGGTGATGCGCTGCCCGGTGCAAGCGGGCTCGAAGGCGCAGAAGACGTTCGGTCAGAATAGAAGTTGAGCATCTTTGATGCTTCTAACTGCAGGCCAGGATTTATAGAGCCGCGTTTTGACCGTTTGTCCTTCGCGACTGTAAGCCCGGTAGAGCTACTTCCCGACGGCTGCAGTAGGATCGACAGTGGTCTGGTGCCATCATCATAACGTTTTGAGCGCTTGTTCTGCTCTCCTTCAGACTGTAGGTGTGTATGTTCCTTAGCGCCTCCATTAAGGTACGAAAGCGACGTCGATGCGGACTGGTCGATGCTAACGCCGCCAGGCGCTGACACAGATCCCTCATGTGAGGTCGGTGCTGTCAGCGATGGTGATACAGGCCCGCTAGTGCTATTGTTATGGCTGTATGACATCGAACTACGGGCAGAATCGACACCAGAATTCGCAGACTTTGGAGGCGGAGTTACAGAGTAGGGCGGAGGTGGCGGCCCATCCAATGACGGACGCGATCTACTCGGAGCACCCTCTGACGCCACGGCTTGTGCCTGCGAATCAGACCGTGAACGATCATAATTAATCTTACTCGAGCCGCCCGCTGTCGGTGAGGTAGAAGTCGGACCAGCGACACTAATAGACACGGATGGAGGAGCAGGCGACGCAGGCCGATGGTCAGAACCCGCTTGAAAAAGTGGCATCACAGTTGCGTTCGCAGCGCTATTTGTTGAGACAAAAGACGCGTCGATCACGCTTTGTTCCCCGGGATTGGACGACTCAGAGGTGCGTGGACGTGCTTGTGAGGTGTTCAGCGGGCGTGTACCGCGCGAATGGTCATCGTTAGACGAGCCTCCAGAAGCATAACCTCGTCGACCCTTACTCGATGAAAGGCTATCTTGTTGATACACCTTTTGTATAAGAAGTGAGCACAGGTCCTTTGGATCGGTCATGAATTCGATTCAAAAACGTACCCCGTTATGATCATCCTCTACTCTGTGCCTGCTATTGGTGCTTCCAGTGCTTCGCCCACTTGAACTTCCCAACGCCGCCCGTTCTCGTTCACGCTGCTTATGTTTCGCCATGTGTCGTCTACTACGCGCCACGCGCTCGTTGTGGCATTTCATACAGTAGAAACCTTGACTGGTCTTCGCGAATACGAGCTCATCGATGCGATTCTTGCAACTCCGACACGTAAAACACGCAGCGTGGTACGAGTCGTCGCCAGTCATGACGGCCTCGTCGAGAATGGGAAGGTTGCATACTTTGCAGTTGTAACAGTTCGCGCAGACAGGCGAACCATCTGAAAGGAGGAGTAGGTTTGTGTCCGCCTTGAATTCGGAGGCAGATAAAGAGATAAGCGTTTCATTACAATCAGACCATTCCGGACGCGGTACTTACATTGACCTGATTTCCGCACTTTGCGCACTTGAAGCTAATAGTGAGGCGCGCTCCAAGATCAGCATGGACGCGGTTTAGATATTCTAGAACACGAAAGTACGCACCAATCGACGTGCCACAATGAATTACCAAACGCCACTACGACCCCGCCCGTCTCGCTGCTCACCGACCGATTGCAACCTGCGCAGAGTCGGTCTTCTTCGGCATTCACGGGCATCCCTTGCGCGACATTGTGAGTCGTGCCACTCGGCATTGTCGCGAGCATATTGTTTTCGTCTCCCTCGAGCCCCTAGAGATCCCAGTGAAGTCAACAGCTCTAGTCGGAAGCAGAGTGGACAATTGCGCGTAGACTGGTAGTCCTTGGTGTAAACCCGTCCGTTCGCCACTCCCAGCCAGCGAGTTCAGTGGTTACGATAGCTGGCAGTAATAGACAGTGGAGCTCCTCGAGATATTAGATGTGTAGTAGCGGTAGTCACGGTTGCATATGACGGCTCGGCTGTTTTCCACAAACAGGCAAGTTCAAGCCCGGAGTGTAGTCGTAAAAATAAAGTCGTAAACCGGGTATTGCACCAGTTATATAGGCTTGTAGTACAGCGGCGTGGCGACTGTAGCTTTTGATGTGAAGGGGAAGGAGGGAAGGCGTGGGGGAGAGCGACGAGCGCGACGTGTAGGTTGAAGAGAACGTATTCTGGCTGAACTGGAATGGGAGGAGGTCACGGTAGGCACATCTGTATCTGTCGTGGGAACTTGACGGGTTACCTCCTTCGCTGGCCGAGAGACTCAATTTCGCAGCACACCTTCGTTTTGGGTTTCTTACGTCCCTCGCAGCGCCTCCTCTATCTCAGATCTATCTCCCGCAACTACTCTGTTTGAATCCCATCAAGTGAAGGCCTCCTGCTATATTCATCTCTCAAGCCATTCCAGCTTCTTGCTTTGGGTATGTGTGAGGAAATGGCGCCGGTTCTTACTTTTAGATACGAACGTCACTCGACCATCTCCGGGAACAAGTCTGATATGACCTCACAAATATCATATCATAAACGAGAAAAACGTTGTGGGGTTGGCAACAACCTACCCCGTCCCGGGATGGCTAATTGATCTCACCGTTCGAGAAATGGACGGGTCGCCAGCGTGCAAATGGGAGACGGCGTAGCGCACATCGGACACCCTCAATCACGACATCAAGCCGTGACCTTAGCCGGCGGACGCGTTATTGCGCAGTTACGAAGGCTCAAGCCCGCCCGCCTTATCAGCTTCTGGTGCTGAACACCATGTGTTCCTGAAGCCCCGTACTGAATTGGATCGCGAAGCAGTAGAAGCACGGCCGGATAAAGATTAAAGATTGACGGTGGACATTACAAATTGTGATCGTCATTCGCCTCGCATTCGTCTCCGACTCTTAGCAGCCCGACGACGGCCAGAACGCATCTATGAAACCATATCCAATAGAGCGCTTATAACCGGCCTATATCTTGTCCCGGCCTGCCCCCCTTTCATGTTCTAGTTGTTGATGTTATTGATGCTCGGCGCAAATCCCACGCGTACGCCATTCGAGTAATCATACACCGTGTACCCTGCGATGGTTTTCCAAACAAACAAAGAACACACGCGTCAGTCAGTACCGCTGTCACATGGTTGGCATGCACGACGCGCCGCATCACTGTACTTACAAGACTTGAGAAACTCGTCGCCTGAGAGATGGTGTGACAAATACAAGCATTAGCGACCTTGCCCCAGCAACAATTCGGGGCCGCATGCATCCACAAGGCCCCACTGCAGGAAGAAATGTTCGAGACTGACCTATGATTGCAATGTCGTCTGGAAACGACGCGCCAAGTGAGATAATGCTACCAACACAGTCTCTAGGGGAAAGTCAAAGCATACGGTGAGCGCAAGGTACTGTCTCATAAACAGGAATGCCGTACGTGGAGTTCGCAGCAGTCTTGCCCATATTGAAGTCGCGCTGGTTGATGGGGAATTCATTCCCTCCAAATTGGAATGCGATGTCGAGCTTTGATGCACACGGAAACGAGTAAAGACCTATCAATCAAACCGAGATTAATACTTTGATACGCTTGACTGAGCGCTGAAGCACAGCATCTCAGTGATGCAGGACTTACCAGGACCAAACTGATTTACCGTTTTCGTCCCGGGAATCTGTGGGAGGGAAAAGGATTGGTTTAGTCACATTCGCTTCTGCCTCCGGTCGATCGTTAATCTCTCGCGGGGTATATCACATACCGTTTGGTAGAACTCCTGTGCGACCTGGTCTGGCACGTATAGGAAGGTTGTGCCCGTATCAATGATCTGGTGACATCGGTGAGGAGAACGCAGGAGATTACCGGCTTAAATTGACACCCACTGCTTTCACATCTGTTTTCACACTGGTCGAGTTCATTCTCATGCCATCCATATGAACAGTCCAGTAGGTCTTCGATACTACGGGAACCCACGAAACCGGGCCTGTCGTCTTGCTAACGTCATAACACCCTAAACAGACCTTAATAAAAGAAAAAGGGCATGATCAGCGTACGTCATAAAGAACGCCGCCCTCGCACTGACAGATCAAGCCGAATGTTATCCGCCATATCAAGAGCGGTATCCTCTCAGCACAGCTGATATCGAGGGAAGCGAGAATCACAACTCACTTCTGAGCCGGTCTTCTGTCTCCTCGACAGATGGACGGAGAAGAATGGCATGAGGACTTGTTGGTTCATCATGAGATTTTCAAATAGCGTTGGCTCTCCAAAGGTCGCAATGGTGCTAAAGGCGAGGCCTAGAATTCCGCTGTTCGGATATCCGTCAAAGTCATGCGACTCCGTGTCGACGAGACCAATTGTTTGGTTTTTGACAGACAGACCCGCCATGGACACGGTTTCATGCCCGATCGTACCAAGCACACTACCAGCACCCTAGTTCGGAATAGTGTTGTGAGTCTCGAGTTGCTCAAGGCCAAGTTGTGCTAACGTACATAAACAATCGAAAACTCCTCTTCAGTATCTGCGTAAGACGAGCTAAACCGTGGATTGTACTGTTTCTGACCACATTCGGGGCAATTCGACACGACCCAAAGGTCAGCTGAGCCAGTGTCAATGTCAACTGAGAGTGTCTGCCACGGCGTTCCCATCTGTAGATTTCCGTAGTACAGCATGTCGATTCCGTTGAGCATCCAGTCAGTAAGAGAAAGGGTAGACTCCGGAAAGGAAAGAGGGGCAAGGTGAGGTAGACTGGGAACAGTGAGGTTGGGGTTCGCTGGAAACATGAAAACTGCGTTGGGATCATCGAAGTCGGGAAATTCGTTAACAAGCGAGATATTTAGTTCAGGTGCCAGGTGCAGTCCTTGAAGCGTCTCGGCAGCAAATTCATATTTTGCGAAGACCCTCTTCAGCTCTTTTTGCTAGATACAAACTTCAGATGAAAGAGTTCAGTGAAGAGCCGTCAGTTGAAGAACTCACCACAAGTCGTGGATTGAAGACAGGAATCTCTGTGAGATTTATGTTCGGTGTTTTCGTATCTTTTTGTAAACCATGGTCTCGAATAGCGAATCGATGCATTCCGACATCATAGTGTAGTTGTTCCGCAGCTACCAGATTGAAGAGAGACGGCAGAGCAAGGAGGACCAAAGAGGACGTTTTGAAAGAGGATGATGACATCCTGTTGGAGCAATTCCAGGGGGGAGAAAAGGAGGGGCCTAAGACCGGCGTAGAAAATTCTAGCTTTTGTTTCGACTCTCGAAATTCTTGTGGGCGGGCATTCCGGTCCAGCCTGCATATGTGGTAGACGAAGGCTACTTGTTATTCGACGTTCAGGGCCACTCAGGTGCCCCAGTCCCTCCTAGAAAATACAAAATTGTTCTTCAGGAGTCAAAGGACCATAGAGCGCGAGTTCTGTGTTGTTTGTCGATTCGTGGTGGTGGTATCATACTAACGTTTGACGCGTCTGACGCGTCTCGGTCTCTGGACGACGCGCTTCAAGCGCCCGCGGCTCCTCGGACTCGGACTGCCACTGGCACTGGCCCGGGGTTGGCGCCGCCCATGCCGCACTCCGTAGGCTGGCACGCACTGCCAGTGTTAACTCTTCATCTTGGCCCTACTAGAATGTGTTTTGTGAGCACCCGCAATTCGACTGTTCAGATTTTCAAGGTCCCATATCTACTGCTGGAAATGACTACTCCGGAAGGGTCTCTCTTAGTATGTCTGTATTCAAGTCGTTTGGCACGGACGTCGTCATCTTGGCAATTCGAATACGACGTACAGACAAACATGGTTCGCTCTCATGCACTAGGCACTGAGCTTTATTATGTCGACAGTGTATCTCGCTTATAGTCCTCAAAGGCCGGGCCGGGTCGGGTCAGGACATATTTGGTCTGACCCCCAACCTGGCCGGGTCAGGGATTATAGTCAATTAGCTGACCCTGGCCCTGACCCTCGTTGGCCCTTCGGGTCGGGCCAAAGCGGGTCGGGTCAAGGTCAGGCCGGGGTCGACCCCGGGTCAGCACGTTAGAGCAAAAAGTAATTTAAATTTAAGTCATGTAGGCAACAGAAATTACATGCTTTTCTATCTAGTCTTCATCACATGAGTGACGTCTTTGCATCTGCAAATGAGATCGAAGGGTCTGAAGAGCCGAAAAAGTATCAGAAACCATTCTATTCCTACGCTTTGTATCTGCAATACCGGCCATTGAGAACAAGCGCTCGCATGGAATTGAAGAAGCCTGAATTGCAAGATAGTCTCTAGCAATTCGGGAAAGGATCGGGTACCTTGTCTCATTGATCTGCAGTCGTATTAGAACAAGGCTTATTAAAAACAGTAAAGGACTAACTTTCCACCATGTTAAGATATCCTTGACATCTTCATTGATAAGATCCTTCTCATACCTCGTAAGCTCCTCACGTGCATCCTTAGGCACACTCTCTTGCTGCTGTCGGCATAGTTCGATGACAGCCCGTAAACGATCTGTCCCATACTCGTTGTCACGTACTATTGCAGAGCTTGACGAGTCAGTTGTAGCTGCTACTGGAGCTACGTGTTTTAAATGCTCGTCATCGTGCTCAGCCTTATACTTGTCAAACTGATGATTGTTAGCGTAGTTAAGGTACAGTAGAAAGTACATACAATCTTATTAACTACTTCGTCTGCATGCTTGAAGCCATCATCCGACCAATACAGACGGAAGTAATCACGTTTTGCCATTGGGTTTAAAACTAGCACGGAGATTAAACACAAATAAGACAGTATGTTATATTCACTTACAAAGGTTCATAATCTGTGCTGATGATCGAGCTGCCTTGCTGAAATATTTTTCCGTTGTCTTGATACCACACTCAATTGCAGTTCGAAGGACCTTGTAATCAGGCTTTAAGGAAAGCTCTTCCCATTGTTGCATGAAGTTTTCGATAGCAGGGAGTACCTTCCAAACAGACGGCACTGTTTCGGAGGAAAACTGCTTGTGAACCTTGCCAGATTCCTTCGAAAGAAGATGAGTACTAGGTCACTTAAAAATGTTATGCATACCTCTAGAACATTATATATCTTGTGAATCAAGACCCATTCTTCTTCAATGAACCGGTATGACGCATAAAGAGGTTGACCGGTTTCAACGCGAGGAACATTTGGTACAAAGTCGGCATTTGAAATGAATAGATCAATGGCCTTCAGATGTGCAATGGTATTAGCTACGATGCATGAAACATTTCAATTGAATCTTACTTTGTCAAGTCGAATAAATCGAGCCAATACGTTCTCCCATGTCTGGAAGCGAGTCTTGCAAAATGCGACAAGCTCTAGTTGCTCCTTCGAGGCATCAAAACAGCACTTATTGAAGTGCTTCCGAGCCTGTGGTGATTTGCGAACCTGTTAAAGAAATTATAAGTAAACCATAGAAATACGAAGCTAAGGAAACAAAGGAAAGAAAAGAAACTAGTTCATATAAGCAAATGTTGGACTCGACCAGATTCGATGGTGTCCAGCACCCGAAGGAACAGCGCATCTTCGTGTCCGTGAACTGGCGCGCTGCACGCAGTGTAAGCAAGTTTCGGACGTGGTGGCTCGACTGCCTGGTCTTAGACTTCCACGAATCACGAAGGAGACCGAGACGTGGCACCCAGAGGTTGTAGCTCCTCTGCCGTCTGGGGCAGAGCACTCTTAACTGAGTTAACGAGGAAGATAACTATATCGTAAGCAACGCCGGCTACAGCGCCTGCAGCCGCGCTCGCCCATGCCTTCAGACCTTGGCTGGATAGCTCGAATCGAGGGACGCCAAGCTTGCGTGCACGCCGGGAGAGTAGAGCAGAGCATATCGCTTCCTTGGAGGTAAACCGTGCAGCACCTCCCCCGGTCTCACGGATGAGTGTCCCCGTTTGACCGAGCAAGAGGTCATGTAGTCAATGATTCTGAACTATTGATCTGAGGGTGACGAAGGGTCCTGGAAGGTAGCTGAAATTGGGCTTTGGTTTCGAAGAGGAGAATGCTATCCCGAAAGCGGCGGTCGGCGTAGAATAGCCTGAAGTCGTCCTGAGGAACTGGATAACCGCACCGTGAGCCAGAGTAGACTCAGTTGTGAGAAGTTGAGCTTGCATTTTGCATTCCACAAGTTCAATGGGAGTTCTTCGAGAAAGACGTTGAGAAATCAATAGGATATTTGAAGAGGATAGTGAATACGCACAGGAGAAAGTTGATGATTGTGCCAGCGCCGGTAGCAGCCAGAGCACCTTGAGGTAGAGACAGCTCAGCGGAAGTAGATCCAGACCACCGCCGGATGACGTTTTTGCAACTGTCCATATACGAGGAAGAGTGTATCATTCTCAGCCATTGCTCCGATTACAGATGGAGGAAGTCCCTAGATGTCCGTTGTATCAGCTATGCTGTAAACCCCGTACGAAAGAAGGCCAAACTCACGCGGTATGCTCCTCGAATGCCCTCATTCTTCCATGTCTGAGTCAAACAGTCGGAACCTTCGAGCACGCAGACACCCACGTAACAGCAAACGTCGTCGCCAAACAGCTCCATACGATGTCCCAGACAGAGCGACCAGGGCAAGAACAGTCGTTGGAGCACTCGTCTCGCGTGACGATTAGTCCATCGTAGGCCAGCGGGTCAGCGAAGGACGGGGCGACGGGCGCAGGAACAGTCGTTGGAGCACTCGTCTCGCGTGACGATTAGTCCATCGTAGGCCAGCGGGTCAGCGAAGGACGGGGCGACGGGCGCAGGAACAGTCGTTGGAGCAATCGTCTCGCGTGACGATTAGTCCATCGTAGGCCAGCGGGTCAGCGAAGGACGGGGCGACGGGCGCAGGAACAGTCGTTGGAGCACTCGTCTCGCGTGACGATTAGTCCATCGTAGGCCAGCGGGTCAGCGAAGGACGGGGCGACGGGCGCAGGAACAGTCGTTGGAGCACTCGTCTCGCGTAACGACGTCGTCGCCATACAGCTCCATACGATGTCCCAGACAGAGCGACCAGGGCAAGAACAGTCGTTGGAGCACTCGTCTCGCGTGACGATTAGTCCATCGTAGGCCAGTGGGTCAGCGAAGGACAGGGCGACGGGTGCAGCTCTCGTGCCGTACCATCTGGCGGGCCCTCGCTCGCCGGAGGGAAGACGTCCCATAAGGTACCTCATACCGTCATACTCAAGGAAATACAGCGCAGTCCCACGCGTATCTCGTACTACACAATATAGCTTCAGTGTTGGAACAAGGAATGAGATCGTTCGGACGTACAAAGGTGTAGAGGAAACCCTGTTACAACCCTCTTAGACCATTGGGTCCCACAATGTCAAGCACCGCCTGCTGAGCAACTGAGCGACTTCTGCGGTAAATATGGGAGAGGCACGGAAAACTGGTGCGGGTTGTGGTTCGCCGGGAGAAGTGAACGGGATTGATGTACGCTCGACCAATGGTGAAGATGAACTTGTAAGAAAGTCGATGTAAGTATCTAAAACTTGAATGGCTGAGCGGATGCAGAATAAACATACCTTTTTTTCACCAGAAAGACACCTGCTCTTCCTCATCCTCGCCGACACCTTAGCACTCCGAGTCTGGTGGGTACCCATTGTAGCCTACTATTGGATAGCCGTAAATCGTCTGCGGGCGCGCACGGCGCTTGTTCGAACTCTACACCCAAACCCAATACAACTGCACATTTGAACTCCTTCTCGTCAAGCGGACGACCCAGCAAGGTCTCAAGATTGGCTTGTTAAAGAGATTGACTGAAGGCTGTTGATTAGCAGATGTAAAAGAGCAAAAAAGGTAAGGACGTACGTTCAAGCGATCAAAAACTTTTCTCCCAGTCCAACGCGTGGCACACGCATGCTTTGACCAAACGTCGACACCCACAAATTTGAGTTCTCCAATGAAAAGCAAACAAAAAGGTCTCGAAGGAACAATAGAAAGTAAACAGAACAGACAAATCACCTTGGCAACGAAGCCCCGAACTTTCAGAAGAAGAGTTGAAAGCAACCTCTTTTCCAGTGATTCCTCCGGCATCGCATCAATAACTTCTTCTAGGTCCTTCATGAGGCTTCGTACATCTTCTTCAAGGTCTTCATTGTTATCTTCATTGCATTGGAACAAGTTAGCATACGAAAAATAGCAAAGCCGTGTATAGCACGTACCATCTGTATCAGCCTGCTCATTGTTTGCCTTTTTTGATGGTGACAACATATTGACAAAAGCCCTTGTCGCAAGGTTGATAGCATGTTCGAAGCAGCTTGAAGTATGCGTAAGAGATGATAGTTAGAAATGGGGTGGATAAACTCTTGTCATGCCAACTTACTGGCCACGCTGATCAAGTGCATCAAAGCTAATCGAGTCTTCCTTCTTGAGAATGTCCGCCAGAACACGCATTGTTTTATCATTGACTGAGACATTGTCTCCTGTGAATGTCCCGAGCTTGTTGTTAATCAGTGGAAGCTAATTTGACAAAGCATCAAAGACAGCATACCTTCTCATGGATTCCAAAGTGTTTCAGAACCTTGTACATGTGCGCAGCCTGGTTCTCGCCTGTATGACTTCCCTCAAGCTCTTCGAATGACAAAAGCTCAGTTCTCAGCTTCCAATCATTGTCGATATAATGCGCAAGCATTCCAAAGTATGCGCGCATGCTTTGCGAAGTCCATCCATCATATGTGATGGAAATGCGCCCAGGAGCAGCCTATGTTACAAGTAAGAGGGAGATGCGGTCACGGTGCACTGGCAGTAACACGCACCTGAAGAGTGATAGCCAATTCTTCATTGATATCTCTTGCACGGCTCTTGATATTGCTAATT
This sequence comes from Trichaptum abietinum, assembly GCA_910574555.1. NCBI lineage: Eukaryota > Fungi > Basidiomycota > Agaricomycetes > Hymenochaetales > Trichaptaceae > Trichaptum > Trichaptum abietinum. Next base: position 1,504,939 of record CAJTBE010000005.1, on the reverse strand, counting down.
GCAGTGTTTGGTGTTTCAATGTCCTTGAGCTTGTGCTTTGAGCCTCTCTGATAGGCAAGCAGCTCCTGAAATGCAGCATTCTTGAGGATCTCCGGGGCCTGAGATTAGCTGTAATTAGTATTATGGATATCTGAGATAGACAAGCTTTACATACCACGTTTGCCTCAGCAACAAAGTTCTCCAATCGAGTGCTAAGTCCTTCCTTAGACCACACTTCCTCCCTAGGTGATGCAACAGTGAACCCATCTAATGTAGTCTGGCGACTGAGAGGACTGGAAGCAAGCACGCAAATTAGTATAATGTATTGTAAATCTAATGAAGCTTACTTTGTCCCTTGCTCTCGGCGATCCTTCTCCTCCTTAGGAATAGCTTGCTCGTGTATCTGTATGTCGGCATCCTTGCACCTCTTCTCATAGACGGAGAAATGGTCCATGCCTTCTCGTGCAACATGACGACGCATAGTTGTGAGATTCCCCGAAAAGATATTTTGAATTTCCCCATGTCGGATTGGGTCTCTTGCTTTCTTCTCGCTATAAAGAACTCATTAATAGCAATTAAAGGACCATAAATCAGAATGGCTTACGCGCAAATTAAACATTCAAACCTGCCACCCTCTGAAATCTCGCGACAAATTGTCAAGACATCTTGCTTCGCTTTGCGCCTGGAGGTAGAAACTGCCACAGAGATTGAAACATTGGGGGCCTCAGTGTCGGTGTCTTGGCCATTGTTGGTAGTTGGATTGGGGTGAAGAGTTGTAGAGGGTGCTGAAGTTGTCGAAGTTGCTGAAGTTGTCGTTGTCTGGGAATCAGATGCCTGACCAGCTGTGACGGTAATAGATGTAGTAGTTGTCACAGCCTGGTTGCCAGCCGGAGACTGAATTGTGATGTCCGAAGACTTCTTCAGGAAATGCTTCGATCCGAGGCTGGTAGCTGAAACCTTGACCTTTTTGATGAGCTGTTTAGGCTTAGACTTCTTCTTTGGGACCAATGTTGCCGGAGTGTCGCTGTCACGGTCACTGTTGACTTGGTTCTGTTTCTTTCGCTTTTTGTTGGTTGCAGTCAGCTTTGGGGCTACAGGCCCATTGTCTTCAGCCTCTTCGTAGTCAGAGTCCTGCCTGTCCGCAGCAAGAGCCTCCCGAAACTTTGCCTGATTTGCGTTGCGTTGAGGCCTCTTAGATACTGGAGTAGGCGAATTGGGTAAATAGCCGGGGCCAGAGATCGGCTTCTCGTCACTAGGAGAATGGAAGAACGTAATATCAGAAGCTTCCTTCAGATTCCCATCCTTGTCCAGTGCACAGCTCTCGGTAGGAGTGCTTGGTCGGTCGAAAGGATCATTCTGAGTAGTGTCAAGCCCCATGTCTGCAGTTCAGCCAGATATATACCGAAGACAAAGATATAGATGTGTGTATGCATAAATGCGCCACCACTACTAGTAGCAAATATGATTATCTAATCAATGGCATAAACTGTACAGTTTATACTTCTGCCAAGCTTGGCATCCGGAGACTTCCATGTATAAAATCTACATTGGGCCAAGGGTCGGGTCAGGCCGACCCGGGTCACAGAGGGTCACAGATTTTGCTACTAAGCCTGACCCCTGACCCGACCTACTCTTAACCCTACGTGACCCGACCTCCTATTGACCCGACCCACAGGGCCGGGCCAGGGCCGACCCCGGGTCATAGAGGGTCGGCCCGACCCTTTGAGGACTATAATCTCGCTGCATCACAGACTTTTCGTTTGGAAGGACACCAACTACAGTGACTTGGTCGATTTTACTCTGCCTCCGGTCTTTTGGAACTTAACGTAATAGACCATGATCTTAAATCCGACACTAAATCTCTCAAAAATCCCAGACTTCTTGCAAAACCAGTACGGACCTCAGGCTGCGATACTCTTCCCTCTCCTATTGGATGCTTACGCTTCTGGACTTTGCTAGGGGTGGCTGGCAAGACTGTCATGGGGCTGGTGGTAGCGAGCTGACAGTGCTGAACAGATAAAACTCCATCGCATACCTTTGGTCGCTCTATCTTCCCACTCTTACTCGAGGAATTACAGCAACTCGCTCTTAGTCTTCGTACCTAGTACAATATTTCCAAAGATGCTTAGCCGACGCTCGAGCCTCACCCAACTCATCTTGGTCTCAATCACAACCCTTCTATCGCTTCCAGCCACCGTCAGTGCAACAACTTTCCACCTGCAGGACAACTTCGTCGGCGACAGTTTCAAGCAAGGCTTTACATGGGAGACCTTCAACGACCCGACGGGAGGACGTGTTAATTACGTCGACCTACCGACAGCCCAAGCGAACAACCTTACATACAGTAAGTAGGGTTCGCCCAACAAACTTCTATTATCGTCTTCCATACAGTGCAGCGAGGCTGACAACTTTTTGACACAGCCGCACCAGGGAAGTTTGTCATTCGCGGGGACGATCAGAACGTTGTCCCCCCGGGTGCGCGAGGACGCGACAGCGTTCGCATTGTGTCCAATAATGCCTACACAGACTCTGTGATTGTGTTCGACGTTCAACACATGCCCTGGGGATGTGCTCAGGTTAGTGTACAATAATTTTCCTCGCGCATCACATTTGAAGAGTTGATATTAATTTTTCCTTGATTCTGCGACATGTAGTGGCCCGCGTTCTGGACTCTTACGAACCAAAATTGGCCGGATGGCGGAGAAGTCGATATCATCGAAGGTATGTACGAGCCTCTATTCCCGATGATACTGTCTAACAAGAAATTTCATGCAAGGTATTAACTTGCAAGGCCAGAACCTTGCTTCACTACACACATCAGCAGGATGTACGATGCCACACAACAGACAACAGTCAGGGTAGGTCCCGCCCACATAATTTTTAAATTCAGACATATCGCCTTTATACGTACGTACATACTAACACTTCCAATAGGACGGCCCATACGGACGATTGCAACACGGCAGTAAACCATAACTCTGGCTGCGGCTCCAGCTTCAACAAAGCGAACAACTACGGGTCCGGGTTTAATAGCGCCGGCGGAGGCTGGTACGTCATCTCGCGCACAAACGCAGACGGCATGGCGATGTACTTTTGGAGTCGCAACGACAACAGCGTACCAGCCGATGTGCGCAATGGCGCACCGAACCTCACGCCCAGCCCATCGTGGGGCAAACCTGAGGCAAGCTTCCCCTCAACGCAGTGCGACTTCAGCTCCCACTTCACGCCGCACAATATCATCATCAACTTGACGTTCTGTGTAAGTTTCATCCCTCAATTTGCGCTTTACATTGCTTCGGTTGGCTGACTACCAGCAGGGAGCATGGGCTGGTCCAAGGTTCAGCTCTGCTGGATGCGGTTCAAATACTTGCGAAGATTGTAGGTACTCAGTCGTATGAAATTGACGTGTGCCTGACGCTTCCATCAGATGTCAACAACAACCCTCAAGCCTTCCAGCAAGCATATTGGGAGATCAATGCTCTTCGTGTATACACGCCTTAGCACTGCGAATCCTGATCATCAACGAACTTGGATTTTGTGACAGAAGCATCCTTTTGTTCCTGTAGGCAGTCATTCTAGGTACAAACATAGCGAGTGTGTTCAAGACAAAGAAATACAACATTATGGAAAGCACATCATGAGTCGTAGATAATATGTTCGTCAGGCGTTAACGAGACTTAAGAATAAACAAGAAAAGGATAGAATGTGTATCGCATATCATCAAGAAAAAAGGAAATAAAGTCAATAAAAAAAAAAAGAAAGGAAATTAAGCATCGGCAGCTACTGAGGGTGCTACCGAAGTATGCCTTTGGCGATCCCATAGTTTCTCCTTCGCCCGAATCTCAATGTTCTCGAAGTGACCGCTCTGCTTGACTTTGACACAATCTCTTGTACTCAATACTAGCAGCTCAAAGAAAAAAGAAGAAGCAGCACGACGAGAGGCTTTATGACTCATCTGCCGGAAGCTTATCACTTTTTCTGAAGCTGACTCGCTCGCTGGGACGGGAGCCAGCTCACGACGAATGACGCTGAGGGCCTTGACGGTATTGCGACTGTAACCTTTACCATCCTGTTCGGCTGCTTCCTGCTGGCTTTGGCTCTGACTAGGCCTGTCGTCAAACATCGCGATCGGGCAATCAACGTCAGCGTATGTCTCATGCGTTTCGTCGAAGAGTTCTCCAGAACCATCTGCGGCAGGTGTCGACATACGGCTCTTCGACCGCTCACGATCCAAACCGTTTGTGAGACCACCGTCGTTCAAATCGACTTCGAACTGATAATCATCTAGAGGTGCGCCAGTGTCTCCAGTGAAGTCCAAGCCTCCACTCTGGTCGAAATCAGGACCAGCGCTTCCACGGCGGAGGACATCACTGCCCATAGCGATGCTGGGGGCGAGACTTGCTGCACGTCTCGCTTGTTCGACATCGTCTTCCTCGGTTTGTCCATCCTTGTCAAGCCGTGCCTTCTTGTTAGGCCTGTCGGGCGACGATTCTTTACGCTTCGAGGAAAGCATGTTAATAATAGGCCTCATGAACATTTCTGCAAGCTCCGGAGCAAGGCCAGGTGGGCCTGCAAAGAAGTATGTGCCGTTGGCTGTCACCCTCGTAGGAAGGAAATGAGCCAGCGGGTCTTGACGGATTTCGAGCAAGCGCATCACACTTCTTGACCGAGGCAAGAAGTTTTGCTTGGCAACAATACCACTGACATCGGGTTGTTGACTGCCAATGATTCCGTTGCGACCACGACCGAGATTAGTCCCCGGGCCATCTTCAAGCTCAGTGACTGCGTCAATGATTTGTCTCTTGTTTAGAAACCTTCTCTTTTTGGCAGTGGCTTCTTCCCCGGCCTCTTCAGCAGCTGCCTTAGGGGTTGCATAAGGATCCTCTGGAGGAGGGGTGGGGGGAGGGGTGGAGAGGCGAGATGCTAAAGAACAGAGATTTAGCACATGGTCGAGTTGAATAGATACTGAGTAACATACAAACTCTTGAGGGCGATCTTGCAAATTCCTCTGGTCGAGATGCATCTAATGTGGTATCAAGAATAGTCTCGTCAAAGGTGATGCCCAAATCAAGGTCTGCTCCACCAAGATCGCCACCAAAGTCTAAATCCATATCATCTCTGAACGGATGCTCAGATGCATCTCGGCTTCTGACAGATAAGACATCGAGCTCTTGTCCATCTTTACCTAGCAGATGTGATCCTAGTGATTCTCTAGCAGATCTGGCATCGGCCGCATCACGACCGACCTCAACGCTCATCGACTCATCCTCAGGTCTCGAGATATCCGCATCCTCAGCAGGCGCGTCGAATGTGAGACCCAAATCCATCATCTCATAGTCTTGTGATCCGATGCCGTCTAGGCCAAAGTCCAAGCCATCAAGGTCAAGTTGCATGTCATCTGCGGTTGCAAGAGTGATGTCGGCAGCCCTGGCCACATGCTGACCACCGGGCTGAAGAGCTCGTTCGTCGAAATCAATGTCACTGAGATCAATGTGTTATTTGTGAAGGATTCGCAACTAGGATGATGACATACAAATTGATGTTCGGAAGCATGAGCTCAAAGTCAATGTTGTTCTCTTGAAGAGTGATAGCATTTCTGGTAACCGTGAGTTGGTCCTCGGTCATATCCACAACACCAGGGCGGAAAGCCTGTTGCATATAGTATCAGAAGTCGTTCGAAAACAGCTCTTTAAGATTTACCATCTTAATCTTAAGTAAGGCCTCGTTGCAGTCATCCAGTAGATATTTGGCCTTCCGACTGTAGATTCGAACCACACCTAGCAGAAGTTGGCCGCTAAGTCGGAGAGCCATAATTTCAACCTCTTGGCCCATGATAGCATCTGTAGAACGTCTTAACCGCCATAGAAATATATAGGAAGTTAGAATACATACCAACGGACTCTTCTATATCGGTCTGAAGGGTCTGCGTCTTCGAAAGTTTGCGCTCCATGTGCGCCGCGAGCCATACTTTGGCTAGAGGCCCGCGACGGGACAAAATAGCTTCGGAAAAGAACTAGAAGAAGGTCAGACAAATTCGACGAGATGTACCAGTAGAACGAACCATGTGTCGCAGTTGTTCGTGAGTGACGAATATACAAGAAATAGGAAGAACGCGAGAAGCGCGAGAATGCCTGACGCGCCTCGCGAGTGTGGCCGAGACACGGTGTGACGGAAGGAGGAGAGAGTGACCGTGCTCCCTCCGAAGCCAAACATGATTGTCGCGAACAAACTGTCACAAATACGATGTGTGACCTGCCCTGAAGTCATTTTCTTTGAATCACCGAGCCGAGCATTTCGTCGAAATAATGCCAATACATACATTTTTATGTTCGCGTCTTCGTCAAAATATGCGCTAAGAGCGCCATTGCGAAGCTCTTTGAGCACGAGTAGCTCTCGACTGCTCTCACCGTCTTGCTTCATATGTGATAACAGTGCGTTCAAGTTATTGTCCTTGTTTTGAATGTAGTTCATCCCTCTCTCTTACGCAGAAGTAGCATCCGTCCGACATGCTACTAGTCAAGCGCATGCAAATAGACGTGACTCGAGGGGTGACGACCGAAGGCCCTTCAATCAGAATCGGTCTCGATCACAGAACTTCGTGTCCACGAACGATAGAGCTGTCCAATTTCATCGGGGCGGCCCACCGACCGCTAGATACAACATGCGCTTACAAGATCGTTCTGTCGCATCAGACGTGATTGCTGTGATGCAAATCATTGCAGAAATGAAGGAAAATAACGTTCCGCCGGACCTTATGACCTATCAGTTCTTGACGATGGCGCTTTCATCAAGACTACTGCACCAAGAGACCTGGGCTGCATTCTATGATATGGTCGCTCTTGGATTACATCCCGACGTTCAAATATTCAACAACCTGATCTCCGTGAGTAATGCGATACTGCTCCTATTTCTCTGACTAAGGGCCATCTTGCCATCTTAGGCGGTGCGACATTGTCCAACCAGCGAACTCTATAATGTTCTTGAGAGAATGGAGTTATTCGGGGTCAAGCCTAATACCAGAACGTATGATCTGATGATCTCTTACTATCTTGAAGGGGGAAACTTTGAAGTCGCACTCTGTCGCTTAGCAGAGATGAACGACCTAGGTTTCACGCCAAGCTTAAAGATAGCAAATATGCTCATCGACTCTGCAATTGAGATGGGCCATGTTCGTTTGGCACTAGATCTTGCAGAGGCATACGAGCAATCGACAGTGCGCAGAATCGACATCGACTCTTGGGTCAAATTGCTAGTGGGGTGTGCTGAACATCTTTACGCGGACGGTGTACAACGTTGTTGGGACAAGGCGGTCACAGAGATGAGAGTTCTTCTAGATGAGGGCCTTTACCTTGCCGTTCTTCATACCGCTGCGCGTCATGGCATGCCTACCCTTGCAGCCAGCGCGATACAGCAGCTCGAACTGCTTGGGGTTAAATTTCGCGAGCACCACCTCACACCCCTCCTCGACGCATTCATCAACAATCAGCAGTTTAAAGAAGCTGTTCGTGTCCTGGATTTAATGCGTACGAGTGGGATCACCCCTTCGATGGATACTGCAAATTCGATGATTCAGGCGCTTCGACGGGATCCAGAGTCAGTCGACGCCGCGTATGAAGCACTGGAGCAATTGCATGAAGAGGGACAACCCGTGGATATTGTGGCTGCAAATGTTATTATCGAAGCCTCACGTGCCTTGAACGACCTGCAAAGAGCTGTTGGGACATATAAAGCTTTGCCAAATCTGGGTGTTAAACCAAATATCGACACGTTCAATTCTCTACTAGCTGCTTGCCAGCAGGCGAAACACCTCGAACTCGGCGAGCGCCTGTTCGCCGAGCTGCAGGCGGAAGGCCTGAAACCGAATGCGAACACCTATTCAACATACATCAATCTAATCCTCACGCAAGCAGACTACGAAAACTCATTTTTCTACCTCGAAGAGATGAAGGCGCAAGGCTACAAACCGCCGTACTCGGTATATGAAGCGATTGTCAAGAAATGTATCTCAGTAGGCGATGCTCGCTACAAGCTTGCTGTGGAGGAGCTGGAGCAATTGGGATACCGCGTATCATCGGGTTTGCGGACCTTCATCAACTCTGGAGGCAAGGAGTGGAGAGAGACTCTTACTGATGAGGAAATGCTGCCAATTGCGACGAGAAAACGCGTGCACGAAGCATATCATAAAGCTGGGAACGAATCGACGCAGTAGAGCATACTTTGATGTAATTTATTTTAATCGATATTCTATGTCACGTGGATGAATTGGACGCGTTCTTTACCTCTATTTGGCCTTTCACGCGTCAAGGTTGAATTCTGAGCGAACTCCAAGTCTGTCTCAGAACACGGCCAAGTACAAATACAAACGATCAGCCCTTTCAATATGGAGAAAGGTGAAGACTATAAATTCAAGCAAGATAAACACGCGCAACTCGTTTACTTAAAACGCCGCTTAGAAGACTTAGAACAAGTACATAAAGAGGGCAAGAAACAGGTCACTCTTTCTTTATCCGGGTAGTTACTTGTCAGCTTACATACCGATTAGCATGCCTCAGACCTCGAACTGCTCAAGGATGAGCTAGATCGCTTGCGAAAGGGCAATAAAGAACAAATGGAGTACATAACAAAAGTGAAGCGACAGCGAGAGGCAAGTGATGCCCAGACCCTGGAGTTGAAGAAGGCCACACAGACCGCACAGCTCGAGGCTAGGGAGCTTCGACAAAAATTGCGGTCAGCAGAGCAGGAGAGAGACAAGCTCATAGCGAAACAAACCGATGCGGCAGACCTTCGTAAAGCGTTGAGTGCGGCTGAATCGAGAAAGAAAGGCGACCTGCAGGAGAAAGAGAGGAAAATAATGGAACTTCAGAAGCTCTTGGCGAACGAACGACAAAGGACAGTGACGGCTGAGGAAAAATCGGCTCGGTTGCAGGCGACATTGGATCAGCAAGTTCAAAAACTTCATGGAAGCGAGGGTGAATTAGAAGAAGCTGTCACTGCTAAGGAGGCCTTTCAGAACCAGATTGTCCAGCTACAGTCATATCTCCGGGCTGCGTTCGAACAATATGCCTATCTGAAGTCTACAACGGTTTCAAAAGAGAGGCACGAAAACCTAGCACTTGAGTCAGCCCAACTTCGAATGCGTCTTGCACGTGTGGAACGGAAACTTGCAAATTCCGACGACCAAGTACTCGAACTCGCCCACTTAATTCGACAGGCTCAGAACACGAACAAATTGTTATCTTATGAGCTCTCGGAAGCTAAATCTGAGATCGAGTGGCGTGTCAAGGAATCACTCATCTCCCCATCACGAGTATACCCGCTTCAAGTTACGGATGGCCAGTCAACTATTGACGAAATCAGTGACTTCCTACTGGAAGAACAGAAGTTCAAGAACGATGTTCAAAGTCAGTATGCCGCCACTTTGCGAGCTCAACTACAGCTATCAGGCAAGTTAGCCGGCGAGCATCTTACGCGATTATACGCCGTCGAAGATATCCTGGCTGACAAAGTGGTGGATGCTGATCAACTTCGGCACTCCCTCACGAGGACAGAAGAAGCTGTCGTTAAGCTATCCAGAGAAAACAAGGCCCAGGCGGAGAAGATTGAACAGTTGACTTATCTCAACGAGGGCCACGTGAAAGGGATGACTAAACTACAAACGAAGCTGGAGGACGCTTCCGTTTCATTGGTAACGACTGAAGCCAGAGCGAAGTCTGATATAGTCAAGCTTAAGGAGGTCTTGAGAAAAGAGAAGGAAGTGACCACTCGTCTTCATTCCACCCTTCAACAAAACAAGATGGCGGAGGAAGCGTTGAAGGCAGAGGTTGATCAGTAGGTCATTCCATCGTAGCGTGAAGCGAGGATGACTCTAACTCGTTTACACAGATTATCAGAGGAGCTTGCCACAGTTGAGTGCTACCGAGAGGCTTATCAGAGCATCGCAGATGAAATGCGTGGGCTCGTAGCACGGAATGTTCTTGCCGAAGAGGAGACAATGCGACTAAGCCAGTTTAATGCAGAGATCCTAAGCCATCGCAATCCTACGCAGAAGATATACTATGTCGATAGGATCAGACGCGAACTTGCAGAGGCGAAACAGGTTTGTATTCGCGACGTAATATCCGAACTTGACAGTCTGATGAACAATTATCCCTCATTTTCACAGAAACTAGCAACCAGCACTCGAGATCATGAAGCCTCCGCACGGGAGAATGATGCACTTCGCGCGGAGTTGGCACTATTCAAATCCGTTGCGGTACCCTTTGCGGGGAAACCGCGCACGAACATGACGAGAGTCAAACGTATGCCTTTTGCACCCGTTAACAAACAAATTGTGACTGTCAACAATAAACGAGAATTAGAGGAAGAAGAAAACGAGAATTGCGATGATCTAGCACGATATCTTCCAGATTCTGATGTTGGCAATATGACAGTCGACGAGCTATCTTGAACATGTTTCAAATTTATCTTTCATGCAGTATTAATGCTCCTTATCACTCTCCTTGTATATAATGTTTTGCTCAACATTTCTTGTATGTATCCTTATCTTTATTACATTAACTCATGTTGTTGTCATTCATGTGCGACTAAGATCTGAAGTGTTCTTAAGCACATAGGAAGATCCACGGTATATTGATGCACTAGTATACGATGGATAAGAAATAAGATATGTAAACAACACAAAGTCCCATGAGAAAGATATTAGTCCTGGATAAAACGAAAGTAAAGCAAGGATCTGATTGCGTCTCGGACTCTCGAGTCTTCAACCTTTGACTGGTACTTGCTCGCGTGCAGGTAATTCAAAAGACCCAAGACGGTCGCTATAGGCTTTCCAAGGCGCGTCGGATTCCTCCGCTTGCATGGTGAGCCTCTTGTACTTACGGTCCCTTCTAATTTTCCACCAACGGCTGCATGAAGGAGATATATGAGTATCTGAAGGCAAATCAAAGACGTAGAATACGCACAGGCCGAACACAGCAGCCACAATAACCAACACAAGCAGCACCAGACCCACAATAAGTGGGACCTTGTGTTCACCCAGGAATCCCTCCACCTTGCTCACACCCTGGGGGTCTGGGTCGACAAACGCGTACTTGCGTCCAACAATCTCGCTTGAACTCGGTGGGTTGTTTGGGTCAAAGCAATATTGTTTGAAGCATGTAGAGCAAACATCCGAGCGGGGAATGACTGGAGACACTTTGAACCGCGCGCGGTCGATCGCCGCACATTGGAGGCACTTGCCAAAGTTGGCATCCGGGGACGTGGAATTGGGTGTGAAACCAGAGATGGTGTTAGCGTGCACTTGGTTGAGGAACAGTGACGTATGCTTGGCGGTATATGAGATCTTGAAAGTTCCCGTACTGTAAACGTGGTCAGTAAATGCTCGATGTGGGAAAAGAAGACAACCAACTTCGATACGGGATCATCACCATTAATAGGCGGTGAGTTTGGAAAGTAGACCACCAAAGGAAATTCGGGTGGATTCTGTGTCGGATCGCAGCCAAAAAACGTCGGTCTCTGGTTCACTCCTGTCGAGATGAATTCAGCCGTCGAGGAAGGGATCGGCGGGAAGGCTTGGTGTGACGAGGTCAGCAGATTCTTCAGTCGCTGAGAGCTGAAGACAGGCGAAGATCCACTAAGCAAAGACAACATCAATAATCCACCCCTTGGGACCATGAAATATAATTCACGACTTACTTCGGCCATTGGAAATTTGGATCGTCTGCGCTGGCATCGACACCGACGATTACATCTAACGCGCGCTCTTTCACAAACAAGTTGCCAAATGGGACATTCTCCAGGTTAGATGACCCGTCAATCAAGTCTAGCCAAGTTGAATTAGAGTCTTCAAACGTGTCGGGCTTTATTGACTGGAAAGGCTATAATCCAGGCAGACAGTAAATGAGATGCTAGATTGTAGACCACCTTTAGAGAACGTACGTTTGGCCAATTGGCGACATCATCTGCTCGAGTACGGACTTGTGACAGCTGGCGACTGAGAACATACAGCAATGAGTTCGAATCACCAGAGCTGAACCCTTGCAGAGTGTTATCTGCAAAGTCCAAAATTTGCTGTAAATTTGTTAAATGAGCTGTATGAAGAAGGGGAATGGTATTTGCCATACGTTGAATAAGCTTGCACTGGTGCCCATCATGAATCCAGCTTGGTCGAAGCCTGTAACACAGCCCGTGCTGTTGGGTGGTGTACCGTTATTGAAGTGAGTGCCAGCGTATGTGATATTGACCATTGCCGAAAGGTTAGGATCCCAAGACCCGAATTCTGCTGGTGTGATCTGCAAAAGGCGTTTTTGATGTTACGGTGAGTGGAGAGAGTTACATTCTAGTGAACGTACCTCATATACAATGGGATCTGGAGGGAGCGCTGAAGTCAGGTTTGAGCCCACAGGTCTAGAGTTCGCTACAACAAGAGGGAAGGGTGTAAGATGTTGCTGGAAGGAGGGAATTTGCGGGATCTTGGACCAGAGCTGGCCCGCTCCGTGCGCTGAGTCGTTCGTGAAAAAATTGCCTCTAGATGTGCCGTTCAGAAAATGATACGAAATCATTCGTGCCCATGGATCCGTCAAGCTCGTATCCCTATTGCGTTTGCATCACAAGATCAGAAAGGTCTCATACACTCGACGTAAGTTGCGCTTACAATCCCTTGTCTGCTTTAGCGTACACACTCCATAGAATACTCCCAAAGAAATACTGGTTATCATTGTCAAACAAATCGAGCCCATCAGGCGACGCTAGATTGAGGTCCAATATCCATCCAGACAAGTTACCGCCATTGCCATACACCAAGTCGGGGATGGTCGGGAAGTCGTTCAAATACAAGGAGCCCGTAAGCCAGCTGCCGCCTGATATGGAGAGATAGATTCATTCTTAGAGTGAGCGCTGATCAGGGTAATGATACGCCACCCACCAGACAATGCAGAGAGGTACGACGCGACTTGCAGTAGCCCACCCGTCCCAGCGTCCTTCGCAGAGCCATTACGCGCGTCAAGCCCGGACAACACGCCTGCACCATACTGCGCAGCGCGATACCCTCCGCCACTGAGCCCTATGCCAACTTTCGAGAAATTGCCACTGAAGTCAGATATGTTGTAGCCCAGCGCGGACCCATCTCCCAGCCAATCCTTCCAGGCGTCAGCGATGACGGTCGCTTGCCGGGTACTGACATAGTCTGACTCAAGTGCATTGAGCGACTGTGTTCCCGGTGTGAACACTCGCACGAGCTCGGTATCTGGACATGCCACGTTCGTTTGCGGCGCATAATCAAGAGGTGAACCCAGTTCGAGTGCGTATGTCGAGGTCGCAATGAATGATATTGCAAGAAGTTGTAAAGGAAGCGGTAGTCGTCGACACATCGTTATCGTGAACATAGTTCGTAAGAAAGGTGAGAAAGGGACGAGAGAGAGAGAGAGATCGCAACGCAAGCGCTCTATTCTAATTATTGCCGCATGGGCTCAGAGAGGCTGAGGCTGGCTATCCGAGTCCTGGAAGCAATGATATGTGATTTGATCCCCGGTTGGCAGGTGTGATGACTTCGCTCTCTCGGTCAACGCGGACAAAGCGGCTGTGGCTTTGAAAATAGGTTTCGAGCGAGATAGATTGCTGCGCATGATGTCTCAGCCGTGGACTTTGTGTATTTTGAAAACAATAGACGTGCAATGTACAGCCTCTTGTATATGAGCGTGGAATGGTGTCTACCCCGACTGGGCACCGCAACTGAGCCAGTTCTCACGGGGTACTAGTATTTCATGATGTACAATAACATGGAAGTCTAGGATACAATTTAGTTACGGTATGAATGATCGAATGCAATGCTATAGTCCGCCATTGAGTTTGTTGAAAACGGAGTTGTGTCGATTAGGGACATTCTGCCGGTGGAGAGCCTCCTGGCGTATACACGCGAAGCGCGTTGACTTCCCAGTATGCATCCTTGAACCCCTCGGGATTCTTATTAACGACTGAAAATAACTCAGAGTCAAACAGATGGATCATATCAATCCGACCTCAAAGCAATGCTTACAATCGGTACAGCTTCCACTGCATCCTGCGGCAGACCCAAAAGCACCGCCCGCCCAATCTCCCTGTTGAACAGTTCAGCTGATGTCAACACTTGAAACCTCAGTACTCACACAGAACGTGAGGTCGAATACAATAGAATGAGCATTAAAATGTTGTCCCCAATTGCACGTATCCGTAGGAAATCTCGCATCGGGCGTACCCCATGAACTGTCCGGCTCAATGGACGATCCACCGTTCTTCACCGCCATAGGAACACTCGGATCGTTTCTCGACCAAAAATACACATACGCGCCATCCGTGCTGGACCTCTTGAGCACGTACCACCCGCCGCCGGCGCTGTTGAACCCAGGTCCGAAGGAATTGGGCTTTGCGAAGCTGTTTCCGCAACCCTGGTTACCATTCGTCGCGGCGTTGCAGTCCAAAGACGTCGGTGTACTGCATTTCGTATAAGTCGTAAGCCTACGCATCGTGTAAAGATACGCGATGTTTCAGAAAAATGCTTACGCGGTCTGGTTTCGCGATTGGGGCATCGTACAACCAGCGTCTGTATGCAGTGACGCTAAGTTAGTCGTTCCCGTATTCACACCTGTGAATGCGAGGTTTTATTTCATCAGCAAAAAAGTATGCCCTAGTGATCTGCCGGAGAAAATGACCTTCGATAATATCAATCTCCCCGCCATTCGGCCATTGCCCAGAAGTAACAGTCCAGAATGCTGGCCACGTCGCGCAGCCAGTTGGCATATGCGAAACATCTAGAACGAGTACAACATCTGTGTATGTACTATGCGATGTAATGCGGACAGAATCGCGTCCTCGAGCGCTTTGCGCGACGGTCGAAGTTGAGTCCGCGCGCATGATGAATTGAGTACCTTGTGCTGTTGTTGATAGTAGATAGCAACGAGAGCCGTGAGAGCTCAGCGCCGCATACAAGGAGATGAATATTCCGGCTTACCGACAGTCAAGTTTTTCTGCAAAGCTGTTGGTTGATCGACATAATTTACACGACCATGTGTGGGGTCATCAAATGTTTCCCACTTGAATCCGGTTAAGAAGTCCTTCCCGACGAATTGGTCCTTCAATTGGAAAGTCTGACAGAGAACAGGGGTATATAGAAGACCAAAGACAACACAGAGACTCATCACTGAAAGATGCATTTTGCTTGGTAGTGAACAGACAGAGCAGAATTTTTTCTTACCAAGAAGCGACCCCATTGCAGGCATCCTTTAAAGCGTTCCCGGTATCGGAGTGTAGGTATTACGACGCAAAGTCAGAAACAAAGACCGCTCACCTTAAAGCAACTTGGACCTCGACGAAGACGCCGAGCCGATAACATCCCTATTAATAGACTGACTTCTTGCATGTAAGGGAGTGATGGTCCTCAAAGAGCAATATCAGAGCAAAGGTAAACAGTCACAGTAAGAAGGTTGGCGCCAGAGTAAAGTGATCCAAAGATAAACTTGAAGTACCGTTGCACCGTTTGCACTGGTCGCAAAGAGCAAAGTGACCAATTTGGCAATTTGGCGGAGGGATAGTGATATTACTTTTTGCCAGAATAAGTACATAGTACCATACTCTCGTGGATAGTACTAGTAGAACGATGATATAGATGGTGAATGAGAGGGCAGCGGATGAATCTGTAGTAAAAGACGTACGAGGATGTCCCAAGCTGTCCATGTTTATTTGCAGGTGTTTATGTCTGGTGTCCTGTGTATGGTCTGGTATTAGTCTGAAGTCTGAGACAATGTCCTCGATATAATCGATTAAGATTTAGGCAGCCATCCGAATGGATTGATAGACGAAAGTCTGAGAGATTCACGAAAGATAGATGATTAAAAAGAGAACAAACAAGGCACACAGATGATGTACATGTGAGTCGTGACTGATAATACAATCGAAATCCTTATTAGTCGTCAAAGCCATTCTCGAATAGATAGTTCGCAGCCATCTCTTCATTTTTGTCGCACGCCAGGTAGGCCTCTATGGCGATTTCTCGAGGGAAGCCTAGAGCTTGTAGCTGACAGATATTTGAGGTCGCATCAGAACAAATGCAGCATAGGTGTAATGTATACGCACTCGCTCAATCGCAGCACTCTCCTCGGGTGTAACATGCACCACATGTGCACCAGGTGGTACGCCACCTTCGCCTTCACCATCATCAAAGCCACCCTCACCACCTAGAGTACCTAGGAGTTGCAGCAATGCCTCCGGGTTCTGACCAAGGTATTCCGCAAGACCTGGATTTGCTTGTGCAATCTGTTGGATCATTGGCTGCAAAAGTGCAGGGTTCTGCATTACTAGATTTCTCAACTCTCCAATCTGAGGGTCGTTGCGCAAACCCTCGAGTGCAGCAGCGTTTGGTAAACCACCCGCCGCCGGAATCCCTCCGCCTCCACCTTGATGCTGATGCTGTTGCTGCTGCTGTTGCGCCAACTGCACGAAGACTAAAGATGCGTTTTCATATTGTTATACTTATTTGCTTACCTGGAAGAGATTCTGTGTACCGGCCGCAGCGGGTTGAGCAGCGGGTGTAGCGGCAGGTTGAGCAGGCGCAGCACCACCTGGTTGAGCTGCGGCCTGAGCCGCCTGCGAAAGCCGCTGAAGCTGGGGCGGTATATTGGCAGGGGGTGCGCGGGGTGCTGCAGGCGTCGCTGCAGCTGCCGGTGCCGGTGCCGGTGCGGCGTTTGCAACACCTTCTAAATGCTCTGGAATTCCCTGTACCAAAATTCAGCATCACAACAGCACTAAAAATCAGACGGCGCAAACGTACACTCATGAGGTACTCGACAGCACGATCCGGATTGTTATAGCTAGCTCGCAGTGCCCGCATGATCTGCTCACGTTCAAAGCCCATCTCCATCATATTCTGAATTGTCTTCTGGAGTTCCTGTCCGGACAAAAAGGAGCTAGTTTCACCAAATGGACGCTCTGATCCAGTCGCAACGGGTGCTGGTTGTGGGTCAGAAGGAGTAGCGGCGGGAGTTGGAGGTTCAGCTGCAATTACGGGTGCTGCTGCTGCTGCTGGTGTCGGGGCCGGGGTTGGCTCAGGCGCCTTTGCCGCTACTGTCGGTGCTGGTTTGGGCTGATGCACATTTATCACGTCATTCACTGATGTTATTATGCGTATTACGAACCTTTGAGACCATCAAGACTATGAAATCACTCTCTTTTATGTTGTAGGTTTCGATGGTATTCGTGTCAACCAAAATCTTTCCTTCAGAATATGTTAGTTACAATGTGGCGCACGGGTTGGCGTTATAAACTACCTGAATGTATAAGCTTTTGGAGCTCGGGCGGATGCCCATGTTCATTCGTTATCTTATTCTTTAAATCCGCTACAGTCTCCGTCGGCTCGACATCGATCTACATAGGGCAAACAAACTGGTAAGATGATATATATGCGCGCTGATCGATGGCATACGCGCCTTGAAGACCTTCTGTTGCAACGTCTTGATTGTTAGCTTCATCTCGTGACAGTCGTAACTCGTAGGAAAGGGCAGAAAGGAAAGCAGGTAAGAAACAGTACCAGTGGTGGACGCAGGAGTAAGGGCAATGGTGACTTACGCGTTCGGTCCCACTATGGTGGATTAGTCAGCGTACGCTATTCAAGTTGCTTGAGTACCAGTGGCGGCCCGAACGCACACACACATCCCTGCTCCTTCGTCGTGCTCGACATGCAGCACGAAGCTGGCGACGACTACATTCGCCGCATCGCAACATTCATCAGAGACAATGAACGCGGACTTGCGGAGGCGGGCGTTGGTCGTCGTCGCAGAGCGCACACAACCCCAAACTATTCGTTGCTCAATCCTTTGGGATGGGTTGGCCTCTCAGACACGTCTGCATCACCAACACCAGTGGTGCTCTCACTTGACACCCATCACTTGTTCTACATTCTAATGAGACTGGAGGCACTCGGAATCGATATTGGTACACTCGACGTGCAGATCGACAACCCAACACGTCCTCTAAGCTACGTTCATATCGAGCTCAATGACAAGTCAGACACTTTGTCTATTGCAGAATCATTTCGTTCCTCGCTGTCTGTGGTCTCCCGATTATCGCTTGGCGGTGGCTGGTGGGGAAGAACAGAGACGAAGTCCATCGACTCTGAGCTCAAGTTCATCTTTAGCGTATTCACGAGGTTGCCTGCTTTATCACTACACGGCCCTGGCCCAAAGATGGTAGCCGAACTGGCTCAGGACCCACCAGGGAATAATGCTATTCCTATGGACTCTTTTAAGAATCTTAACGTGTTGGAATGTTCGGACGTTGACCCTCGGGCTCTTTTGGGTTGGGACAGGCTTTCAGTTTCGCTCAGGAGTCTCACCATAAGGAGAAGCGGACTGGATGACCCAACGAGTATCTTTGTGGATGCGGTGCTAGACGATCAACTGAGACGGGAAGGAGATTTCTCAAGATCGCGAGCTAGGAAACTCGCGCATCGGACCTCTATAGGATTCCACAGCTCGAACTTGCCGGAGACGGTGAAAGAAGAGGCGGAGGAGGATTCGGAACAGGAGGAGCCGGTTGAAGCCCCTACGGTCGGGAAACTCTCGCCATTATATTGGGCAAGGTTAAAGCATCTATCGCTAGCAGACAATGCTCTCACAGCATTACCGACCGCCATGTTCAGTGCCCTAACCTCTCTTTCACACCTCGACTTATCTTCCAACCTCCTTGTCTCCGTGCCTTCTTTGAGCATGCTCTTCAACCTCGTATCACTCAATCTATCCGACAACATGATCGACTCGGTTCTCGGTATTTACAAGAAACTTGGCCAGGTGCTCACTCTTAATCTTTCACATAATCGATTAGATTCATTATGTGGATTGGAGCGCTTAGTGGCATTGGAACGGGTGGATCTTCGGAGCAACTCTGTGGAAGAAAGTGCGGAGGTTGGAAGACTTGCTGTCTTGCCGAACATTTCGGAGGTATGGATTGAAGGAAATCCATTTACAGAGGTAGAGGAGAACTACCGCGTGCAGTGTTTCGATCACTTCTGGAAGGAAGGGAAGAATATAATACTCGATGGCACCCCGGCAGGGTTCTACGAGCGACGAAGCCTCACAACACTGCCTCCTGAGCAGATGTACTCTTCACGATCACCTTCAGTCGCATCCCCCCCTTTCGCCCCTGTCAGTAATGCACAACCGTCTGCAACGTTCATTGGGAGACAAAGTCCTCTGCTTTCGCCAGCACAATCTGCATCTTCGTCGGCTGCACCATCGCCTAGTCTAGCAGCTGTCGTGTCGAAGCCCAAGAAACGGCGAAATAAGCGCATTGTCGCTTTGGATGGCGGAGATAGTGACTACAGGAGTAGTGAAGACAACGGCCGTGCTGGATTGCATTCGAGGGCACCAACCGAACTCCGGCAGGCACGCTCCAAGTCACCCCTTGAGCGATTGGGCGCGAAAGGCGAAACGATTGCTCAGGCGTCTGATTCACTGCCCACTGTCGTGGAACCCCTACCCACACCTCCAATCGATGAGCCCGTCCGTCATTCGAGGCACAGTCGGTTCCACACTGAGTACGCGCCTCCTTCGCCCTCTGCTGAGCTTCCGGCCTCTTCGCTTGGTACAACGCGCAATCTCGGACGCAAATCGGGGACAGTATCGTCGTCAAGCAAGCGACGCCACCGCGTCTCAGCCTCGCTATATGAGCCACCATCTAGCGCTGGTGGTAATAACGACGAAGAGAGTCCGATTGCGAAGCAGATGAACGATGCGGACGCGTTTCGCGCGAGAATAGAGGCTCTACGTGCAGAGATGGGTGATAATTGGTTGCAGGTACTGAGCCAGAGCCAATTCCGGACTGATCAGCCAAAGAGATAGGAATATACCCAACCTTAATGAACGCATTCTCTGACTTTCCATTAAATGTATCATGTTTTTCTTTGCTTTTTAGGGCTATCGTATTTCACGCATCTTATGTATAACAGCATATACCTGAGAGTCTAATATTAGTTGCGGATCTGTATAACAGGGCACTAATTTGCCCGTCCTCCGTATATGAAAAGGTTAAGGACCACTGTACAATCGAGGCTTCTCCATTAACGATATATGTAGGACATGACGTAGAGAAATGGATAGAGGAAAGACAAACGCGACAAGCGTCATCTGCAACATGACACCAGTAGTTCAAAGTATGGGATAGTTATAGAGGAAGCAATGAACGACAGGAAGAAGAGGAGATGACGGCATGTATTGGGTATGGCAAGTAAGAAAGCAAGGGAATAGAAAATATTACGAACATGAAAAGAAGCGCTCCGAGCTAGTGCACATATACAAGACCAGAAATAGGGGGAAATGGAAGTAAGAAGGATTGATCCATCCACATATCATTCATTGACATTAAGGTTGACGTTGCTTCTTCACATTTTGAGAAAGCCATTGTAACCCTTCGAATAGACCTTCTCCCGTCGTCGCGCAGCTAGAAATCATTCACTATGAGGTGACGCCGCAAGAGGTCTCTATGTTTCACATACCTTGGATGAACATACCAAGACCGATCCCTCATTCGGTGCAACCCTAACTTCTCTGTAACCTCGGCAGGCGACATCGCTGTGAAATAAGAGTGGCTTAGACCTATTTTGAATAAAGCTTAATGTCAAGGAGACATACCACCAGGTAGATCCTGCTTGTTCGCAAAGACGAGCAACAAGCAATCCTTCATCTCCCTGTCGCTCAGAATACGATGTAGTTCCTGTCGTGCTTCATCGATGCGCTCCCGGTCTTGACTATCGACAACGAATACGAGACCCTGCGTGCCAGTGTAATAGTGTCGCCAAAGTGGCCGAATCTTGTCCTGTCCTCCGACATCCCAAACATTAAATTTGACATTCTTATACGTGACCGTCTCAACGTTAAACCCGACTAGTGATATGCATATATTAGCAAGTTAATAATTGACATAAGCACGAAAAGTGATTACCTGTCGGTATAGTCGTGACGGATTGGTTCAGTTTTAGCTTGTATAGGATCGCTATCGAGAGAAAGTGTATTAACGACCAAATCGTAGGACGCATTGACAGACAGAACAAACTTGTCTTTCCCGCTGCATCCAGCCCCAGCATCAACAGCCTCATCTCCTTGTTCGAAAAAAGTTTGGCTGAGGAAAACGTGTTTAATCTGCGCGTCAAGCAAACGAACAAGGAGCGAACATACAAAGAGCCTTTGAAAGATTAGCACCCATGATGGATTCGTTTAGAAGAAGGTAAGGAGCGGCGGGGTTCGAGTATTTGCGCTGACTGGCAGGCAGGAGCACAAAGGAAGAAGGGACGAGAGCTGGAGAGGATGAAGGTGGAACGTCGGTGCGGCGAAAGCAGAGGAAGCAGTTACCAGTGGTCACGGCAAGTTCAAGTCACGAAAATGTCACGGTTATTGTCAACCTGAGCAGTCACGTGAACATGGGCGGGTATTTCGTTCGCAACATCCACGCCATCGGCAAGTCCGAGTTAACTGTCGGTTGTATCGGTGAGCAATAACGGCCTGCAGCTCTTTCTCTATCCACTAACATAAATGCTCTCTTTGCTAAGGCAGCGTACTACGTGCAGGGCATTCACGACAAAGGCTGTCAATGGCTTCACAGGTGCTGTGGGAAACACGCCTCTGGTAAGCCTAATCGGCAACATTATCTGTATATGCGAATTCTCACTTTCTGCTGTCTCTAGATTTACCTTCAAGGGCTCTCGGAAAAGACGGGATGCCGAATCCTTGGTAAGGCTGAATTCCAAAATCCAGGTGGTAGCGTGAAGGATAGAGCTGCCCTTGGGGTTGTCCGGGATGCAGAGGAGCAAGGTCGGTACGTGCTCGACTACTGTGACCATTGCCTCTAGATACTTATTTTCTATCAAGCATCAAGCCTGGAGGCACTGTTGTCGAGGGAACGGCCGGAAACACTGGGATTGGTCTCGCACACGTTTGCAGGTCAAAGGGCTATAAATGTGTAATATTCATGCCAAATACTCAGGTAAGCATTTTATTTACGTTTCAGCACGGAACGGATGTTCACGGACTGTTTACAGAGCCAAGAGAAGATCGACCTTCTCCGCATGCTCGGCGCTGAAGTATATCCAGTCCCTGCAGTAGCATACGAGAATCCGGCAAACTACAACCACCAAGCACGGGACTTCGCCAAGAAGCTCGATAATGCTATCTGGACAGACCAGTTTGACAACACGGCTAACGCAAAAGCGCATTACTTGAGCACGGGTCCAGAAATTTGGGAACAGACCGAAGGGAAAGTAGACGGGTTTATATGCGCTACAGGAACAGGTGGTACACTTGCAGGTACTGGGAAGTATCTGAAGGAGGCAAGTGGTGGGAAGACGCAGGTCTGGCTTGCGGACCCACCTGGCAGTGTCTTATATAGCTATATCAACAGCGGAGGCAAGCTGACAGAGCGATCTGGTGGCTCAATAACAGAAGGTCTTTGTCTACCGCTGTGTATGTGGTGGATACTGAATTTTGATTGCAAACAGGTATTGGCCAAGGACGTATCACGAACAACCTGGGTACATTCATCAAAGACATCGACGGTGCACTGAATATTCCAGATGAGAAGTCAATATCGATGGTATATACGATGCTCGACACGGAAGGTATCTACATCGGTGCCAGCTCTGCGCTAAACGTCGTCGCAGCTTATGAGCTTGCACAAAAGCTTGGTCCTGGTACGCCTATTTCGATATACCACTTCACAGATTGTTCGTCCCATACCAACATACTGCAGGCCATACAATTGTTACTATTCTTTGCGATGGCGCGTACCGATATCAAAGCAGGCTGTTCTCCAAGAACTGGCTGAAGACCAAGGGCCTTGAGAACGCGATCCCTGAACACTTGAAGAAGTATGCTGTTCTAGACTAATATTTGTAGTAAATACCACATGCAACTCGTAACTTGGCGTCCTAATCGTATCAAGCTACGTGATGGTCGGTTATATGCAGATCAAAATCTATTAACGGGATACGTATGGTTTAAACTTAGAAATTAGAATGACTCATTCCGACTCATATAGACACCTGAAGTGTGATATAAGAGCACATGTATCAGTCGTATGCTATCAACTTGATCCAACAGACCTTCCCATGGCCTCAGATGGTGCATCCCCACTTGCTCTACAGCTGCATCCCCTTCAGATAAACCCTGAAACTAAAGAGGTTTTCCTTCGTCTTCCCGCGCCTCACGAAAATATCATAATCACACCCCCGCGTCTAAACGATGCGCAAATGGTTGTTGAGTACTTGAACGATCCTCGAATCTACACAAAGCTCGAAAACCCGCCTTATCCATACCTCCCGGAACATGCAGAATGGTGGCTTAACTTGGTGAAGAAAGAGAGTGATTCGCTGCTCAAAGACCTACAGGACGCCGGAGACAACAACCAAGCACCTATTTTTAGCAAAGGATGTCCCGTGCGCTCGTTAAGAGAAGTCAAGGAAGACGGAAGCGACCTCTTTATAGGAGATATCGGTATTGACAGAGCCAAGCGATTTAGCTATCTTCGTGATACAGAACGCGAGGCGCAAAAAGATAAACACAATATGTCTCTGCCAGCTGGCGATCCAGAGATAATTTGGGACATAGGAGGTAAGTCACAGTGCATAATCCTGAATGAATTGAAGTTCAAGAGCTCGTGCACAGACTACTTAGCCCCTAGTCACCATGGAAAGGGGATCATGTCCGCAGCATTGGGCACGCTTTTACGAGAATGGGCTATTCCGAGGATGAACGCAAACACAGTACATGGCATAGCATTTAAAGACAACGTTGCGAGTGTTCGGGTATTCGAGAAGAATGGGTTCAAGATGTTTGACACTGTTGAGGATTGCGTGGAATTGTCCCCGAGCAAGGGGGGCGGAATAGCCGGGTTGCATTTTCTTGAATGGAGATTAGAGCACTAAGTCATGTTGTAATTGTATTCGTGATAATGTACTTAATCTGCGATAGTCAAGCCACTGTAGAAGGCATTTGGGTGAAGGCCCAAGCGATTATTCTGTTCGACCTCCCAAGTCATAGTCCCCGGGCCATCTTCGAGCGGATCGCTATTCGCTGCATAATCTTCTTCACTGAGAATAGTAAATTCTGATTCTGTATGATAACTAGCTTTTTCTTCAGTTGTAGTCAGAAGGAAGTTGACTGGAAGAACTCACTGTCTTAAACTCAGTTGATGGCGACCATCAGTATGTATGTGCTGAGCATCGTACGCTTCGTGTCCTTCGGGTTTAGAGAAGCTAAGGCCGCCTTTCGGCCATTCGAACACGGTTATAGTCTGATATAAATGGTGCTGCCTATCAGGCGTATCTGAGCTGGGCATGTCCGATTTGATTGTATACACATAACAGTGTATGTTTCCGGACACTGAGAACAGAGGGTTCGATTACAGTTATACCATTTGATGACTATGCGACTCTACTTACAAATTGCAATTTGATGAAGCAATAGGCCATGTTCAGCGGCTATTTTCGGTCCCTCTTGTAATAAATAGAGATCATGCATCCGGTAAAGTGGACCTGGACACAGAAGACGCGTATGGTTGTAAAGTTGTAAGTGAACAACTCCTCCTACGGGAACTTGTAGGTTCCATCTACAACGAATGAGCATTAGCGTAATGATAACAAGTACTCTAAAGGATAAGACAAACGAGGCATATTCATTCCCCGAGGAAGAACCTATATCCATGCATTTCTTGAACCTGCCGCCGTCAATTTGACTGTCATCAAGCATAAGGGTAGGAGGCAAACATTCATATCGTGTCATAGTGGGCCCATGTACATTTTCCAGCCCTATAAATCCAAGACCCCGGTTAGGCTTACGCTTGAAGAAGCCCACATCCCCAAGAGTTCCGCAACTGTTTTCGAACCAGCAATTAACGGTAAGCAAAGAGGAGGATGGGGAATGCATGTCTAGATTACTGGTAGGCAAAGCTCGTAGAGAACGCAAGGAGGGTAAAAGTGAGTCTGGAATTGTCGACGGAAGTGCGTTGGCCTGCGAGGAAGGTAGGGCATTAAGAAAAGGATGAAGACGCGCATTTCCGATGAGCGGCATGATATTCCTGAGAATTGTCCGTATATGATGCATTTCCCACTCGAGTCTCTCCGCATCAGCAATCTCCGCACTCGAGAAGATGCTTTCGTTTGTGAGAGTTTCTAAAAATCCCGCCGTAGAGATGTGAACTCGATCGAAAAACAAAGCGCCCTATGTGTAGTCAGTTTCTACATAATTATTCAAAGGATAGATCTGAAAGTACTCACCGGTGAAACTCTGAGAAAGATAATCGTAGACAGTTCGGAGTCAATAGCTCTGTCTAAGCTTGAAGCGCAAAGGCCCGATTCAGGCCCACCGTTCACCGTTAAGATGATATTGTTTCTAGAATTCATCGAAAGTGAGAAATTCTATAAATCATGTTTTAGTTTGTATGTGTGATCCACGTAGGTAATACATACGCAAGCAAATTTGTTCACTTGTTCCTTGCTGAGCATTAGTTGCTGTTGAACATGAATGACTGCAGTCTGAGTCCTGGTGAGAAATACTGTTTATATGTACTAATGTGGTGCCTACATAAACGGTACTGTACTGGATTAAGGGGGCCTCAATAAATCGATCTCGAAGAAAAGTATTTGACACTCACAATATGCAACAGGTCAGTCACGCAGTTAGATAAGCTCCCATTCTTCAGAAGCGATAGCATATGCGACGATAAGCTGCGTAGATCGACTGGACAAGAAAGATTGTTACCGTGACGGGGCGCAGAACGTCCAAAAAAGTACGCACAGTTCGCGAAAACAAGGAATGGAAGGGCACTCTTCTTGTCAGAGATTACAATGAGCTGTAGAAGATGCGGATGACTGTAAATTGTTTAGTTTCAGAAATAGGCGAAGACTATATATTTCCCACTGGATCTGTCTCCACACTTTCAAGTCCTGAAGCCATGCCTAAGGAGTTCTGCTTATCAGAACCTATTGCGTTCTACGAAATAGTATTCTCACCCGAATGGCAGCCTCTTTCGGACCTTCATATCTCCTGACGAGGCCTTTCCTGTTACCAGCAATTTCTGCGCTAGAGACATGCTGCCATGTTATTCCCAAGGGGTAGATATTGGTCATATATATAGACTATTTCGGACTGATGATAAGATCGAAACTGTGAATTGGAGAGTGAGCAGTAGCATCTGTGATGAAGGCAAACACTAACGCCATAATCTTCGATACATTCCAAGCTAGTGCGTACATTCAAGAT
Organism: Trichaptum abietinum; assembly: GCA_910574555.1. NCBI lineage: Eukaryota > Fungi > Basidiomycota > Agaricomycetes > Hymenochaetales > Trichaptaceae > Trichaptum > Trichaptum abietinum. The sequence continues at coordinate 1,478,690 of CAJTBE010000005.1, read as the reverse complement.
TGGTGAGTGACTGCCTTCGGAATGCGAAACGGGTGCGGCACCCCCAGAGGTAGAAACAATTGTTAACGATGGCTTACACGCTGCTATCATTCGCTCATGTGATGCATGAATGCTGATGAGTATCCAGACCTAAGTCACAGCTGTTCAGCATAAGTTTGGTGACAAAGCCTGAGCAGCTAACCTGGAATGATGCGAATGCTGCGTCTAGATCAGTGTTCAACTTTTTGAGATTCTCATCGATTCTTGACTTCTTGAGAAACCGAGCAAGCCACTTTTCATTCGAGAGTGTTTGAACATAGTCATTTATCGAAGCTAGGACACTGGATAAAGAAGACACTAAGCCCCTTCGCTTTGGTGGGACACTTCCATAAGATTACCTTTCAAATGATTGAATACTTGTCATAAGCTGCCCTGGGATGCAGTCCTCATTACTTTCAACGGCCTGTCGAATAGCCGATAGTAGAGAAGCAGCGCGATGTGCGAGACGGATTCGACCATCTTCAATGTAGTCCACATTCTAAGTGTCCTTTCAGAGAGTACAAACGGTAAGCAGCTGAAGAGAGACATACCTCGATCGCTTTGAGAATCGATAAGAGAATTTGAGCTGCACCTTTGACAGGAGGGATTCCCACTATATCACCAACCTGAGCAGTGAGCTCAAGAATAGACGAAGTCGCGCTTAGAGCGACTCTGCGATCCAAGCTAACTTTCTTGAAAGTTATGGACATTCTCATCTTGAAGTCCTGCTACTAACGACAGTTTGCATCTAACGTGCCAGGTCACAAAGGGAGGGAAAGATGTTGGATGGGCAGCAGGAGTAAAGCGGTATGAGTACGTAGAAAGGGGACTCGGATGCTAAATCATAGCCTCGATGGTCCTGGACCGCTTGACTCCATTTGGTGGATACATTGGTCGACTTTTGGTTGACTTAAAGGTGAAGGCAGTACAGGGGTCTTGAAATAGGCTTGTGTTCGACTAATCTGATGAAGCCGCCGCACCCTTTACTTGAGACTCTTTCGTACATTTCCTCGTAGCTGTTACACTACCATTGTCATAAAGCGGAGACGTTATACGTTGGCAAAGTACTACGAGCTGTTGCATAGAAGTGTATAGCAAGTCAATGGCAAAGAACTGAGTCTATAGTCATGACCTCAAGTTACTTGATTAGGGCAAACTTGAAGGACAACTCTGAAGGGTTGCGTATACGTTGACTCGGAGTCGGGACCGTCAGATCGATCAAAACACTGTGCAGCGCTTTCTTTCTAGATATTTTCACATTTTACTGCGCGGCAACCGACATCTATCGTTCTTGCTTCTCTAGTACGGAATATCAGAATGGCCTCGCGAGGGAATAGTAATAGAGGTCGAGGACGTGGCTCACCATTTAGAGGGCAATCACGGGCAGGCCAGAACTCGCCGAGAGGTCGAGGTTCGTCAACACCTAGAGGGGGCAGGGGCAGGGGACGTCCTGGTTACGACAACCTGTCTTTAATTGATGTCGATATTCAGCGATATGCGGATGGTACGTCGGCCTACGAGTACCGCATATGCCCAGCGTTGGGTTGTTATGATTGAACTAGTTGATAGAGAACTCTGGGAACTCTGGATACACCTCGCCCTTCTATGGATGGCGCGGAAGAGGGAGGGGTGGGGTGCGCGGCCGCGGAAGAGGTGCTGCACCTACTGTACAGAACTACAAGGTCTTCGCACCAAACGCTAAACGTGGTACGCTTCCACCGAGACGAGAGGATGACCAGAATGCATACAGTGGTGGGCGGCCCAGAATACCTTCAAGAGGATTAGGAGCGTCCCGGTACACTGGAAGTACTAATGTCCCTCTATCGAAGTTGCTCACCATTGATCGACCATACCTGAGACCAATAACATTCGTTCCCGCTCAGTTGACCCCAGTGCTATTCCGACGCGAGGAAGAAATCATAGAAGTTATCGAAGTCGTAGGTATGTACCTTGACCTACACACTTTACTCATATTCACCATATACTAGAAGAACCAGAGGACCATGTGCCTACAGCAGACCGTGTTGCTCGGGTATTCAGTCATTCAAAGCCTCCCGATCCGTCATTTTTCTATTCTCCAGGAGTTGACGTCTTTGGCAGTGACTCTGAACCCGTTGTTACCATTGACTTCAACTCAATGGGAAAGCTCATGGACGTCGTTTCGCAACATAAGGACGAACAAAATGATGTAGCGAAAGCACGTTCTGAATCTGAACCTGAACCTGCTAAGGAAGCTGTTGGGACGAGTATCTTCAGTGCCATTAAAGATGCACTATCAGTAAACAAGGAGTCAAGCTCCGATTTAAGTGCTAGCAATTTTACGGAGGAGAAAACATTAACGAGCTCTACATGTCTTGCAACAAACAATTCTGGACTGGCAGAGACACAAGTGGCTTCGACAGAACAAATAGAAGTCGTACAGGCTCGATCGCCACAACCAGATACTGTCCAATCGACAGTGCCGTCCCCTCCTCTCTTCGTCGTTGACCCGAACCCTTCCACTGCAGAAGATATTGGTGATGTCACTTTCACAGTCATATCAGATTCATCTCAGCCACTTGGTACCGAAGGTCCTGCGAATCCTGGAGACGACGAAATAATCGTGTACGAAGCTCCGAATCCTCGATCTGGACGAGTTAGCCCTTTCGTAGCCTCTCAGCCCAATGCAATTGAGAAGCCGTCTGGTTCTTCAACAACAGCAGGATCAGTCGCTTCGTCTTTCATAGCACCTGCGCCTTATGCAGTACCTCAATATTTCAACAACTTTTCCTTCTCGTTCGGTGCTATCGCCAAGGCTACCGCATCTAATCGACAGCAAATCCAGAATGACACCCCCCGTGCTCGGAGGATAACCAAGAAACATCGACAACTTGCTCGAAAGTCTGGCAAGCGTAAAGAGAGGGGAGGATTCGGTGCATACGGCGCGATGCTTCAGGAAATTCACCTGCATGATGACGAAAGCGATATGGCCAGCGAACGTCGGCAGGGATCAGACATCGACTGGGGAGATGCTGAATCTGATATAGACAAAGTATCGAGCAGCTTGGGCGCGATGAGTATCGATTCTAACATCGACCAAGAAGCATACAAGTCCTTCGTGACCGGGATGAGTTCGGAAGGCATGTCATACACACGTATTGACGATCTTGAAGATGCAGAAAAGTTGAGACTAGAGGACGAAGAGGATGAAGAAGAGGGTAGCGCCCATAGCGAAGATGATAGTGAATTTGATGAAGCAGTAGAAGTTGAAGAAGCACTGATACTTGCTGAAGAGGAGGATAGGGAAGGGCTGGACGACTCCGATGAGGATGTTTCTTCCGACGAGGACGAGACTCCGCAGCGCAGCTTCCAAGCCCGCCTAGCAAAAGTACGCTCTCAGAATGCGAAAGGCAAGGCAAGAGAGGTAGCCCAAGAACCTGTAGGCGCTGATTTGCTTACTGTCGGACTGCAAAATCGCCTCCAGAATCTACGGACCACCGATTCTGATTCCGACGACATGGACGGCGACGAGGCAGTGGAAGATTCCGATGATGACGACTACGGGGTATATGGGAAACATCTCACTTGGGCAGATCGTGATGAAGAATTCATCGCTGGCATGCACGTATGTAGTATTATGTTCAGAAAGATGATACTTGCCCGATGATTCTGATTTCTCGACTTAGGACATTCTGGATGAGAACCAGCATATACTTTCTGGCCGTGACCGCAAACAGAAACGGGCTGTATTTCAGGCTGTGCACAACGGAAGCTTCAGTACCTCCCCAGCGCCCAAAAGTATGTCGCAATGTCATTTCTTCAACGTATTTCCTCCTAATAAGTCTATCATTCATACAGAACGCGATTATGTCTCTCAACTGCCTCCTGAACTACGAGCACAATGGGAGAAGGACCGTGCCCGAAAAGCCGAGAACAAGGCGAAGCGTGCACTTGCACGCCTCACAGTGGCTGCAGATCCCTTCGCACACCACAAAGGCGGGAAGAAAGGCCTTAAGGCCATGGTGCGCGCCTCTCAACTTGGGCCCCCTACTCCGAACGCAGACTCGGACGGCCCATCTTCATCTCGGATTTTCGACCCCGACTCGCTCGTGCGGCAGATTCGCGCGTTTGTGACCAACCTGGGTGGGCCGACGACGATGGCGCTGCCGCCGATGGACAAGGCGGCGCGGGCGAAGGTGCACGAGATGGCGCTGGCGTTCAAGCTGAAGAGTGTCAGCAAGGGCAAGGGTGATGCCCGGTACACGACTCTGCAAAAGACTTCGCGCACGTTGTCCGTGGGCGGGGTAGATGAACGTAAGGTTGCACGCGTCGTTCGAGGAATGGGCGACTGGAGTGGGTCCGGCCGCAGCGGTGGAGGAGGAGGGGCGCCTCGACACAGAGAAGGTGATGAGATAGGGAAGGAGGCGCCCAAGATTGGTGAAGGTAATATCGGATTCAAGATGTTATCGACGATGGGATGGACAGAAGGCGATAGCATTGGCGTATCTGGTGGTATCGACGCGCCTATCACCGCAATCATTAAGAACTCCAAGCTTGGACTCGGTGCATCGCGTATTCAAGCGAACAGCAAAGTAGAACGCAAAAGCAGGTATTGAGCCCTAACTTCATACGATATTTCGTTTTATGTGAATGAACGTAGTATAAAATGTTTTGCCTTGTATTTGCTACATGTTCGAAAGTCGGAATAATAAAATAAAGTCGACACGAAATAATATAGAAAAAAAACGTTGCAATGGTATGTGCATGTGTAGTCGAAGTGTAGTCCGGACGAAACGATATAAAAGGTTGTAAAGGACACATTACTAACGCTACGATTATTTAATGAAAAGCTTGGAGACTAAAGAGTCAAAGAAATAACTTCATAGTTTCACTTTTTCGTAAGGAAAGGAGCAAAGACCCGGTCAGATCTCGTCCTCCGGGTCCCACCTCGTGATCTTGCTGACCGGCCGGTAATAATACTGTTTGTGCTTTTTTGTCTCATTTCGCTTCTTCGGCATCATCTCCTTCAGAAGCGTCGCGCGTTCAACATCCCAATCTTTCTCTGGAATGTAATACCACTGCGGCTCGAGCGGTTTGTCCGCTGCGTCAAGACCTTGCCGATCTATTCGCCCAAAAACCACATGCGACTGGAGAACGGTATTGATAAGGTCGATCCAAGCCTCGTGGCCACGCCGGCCGGTGAGGTGAGGGTTCTCTCGCAGGAGCTCGCGTATGAGAGACGAGGCAGGCATCGAAGAAGCACGGGCGAGTGCCATTGCCTGGATAAGGAGTCCGCAGAGTTCTTCCTTTACTAGTTTGTCTGGATCTTGGTCAGAGTCCACTACGGAAGACGTGTGGAGAGCGTCCATTGCTTCGTCAAGTTCAGAGGGACAGGCTGACGTAGCGCGACTCGACATAGCTTCAGAAGACGAACGTGAGGCCGTGACAAGAGCATTTTCGTCCACAGTATTTGTCGTCGAATCTTCTGTTTTCCGGCTCCTTTTCCTTTTAGGTTTTGGAGGAGCGACGTCCGAGGAAAGTGAAGGGGAGGAAAGTCTTGAGCGGTTAACGACCTCCCTTTCTTCGCGGGTACGTTTCTTCCGCTCCTTCCGCTCGCCCATAGGCTTCGACTTCCATACGCTCCCGCCATCGCCATTTCTGGATCCTAATACCTCTCCAGTCACCTTGGAATTAGCTTTCACATTCAACCCCTTTCTCTGTTCCTCAAGCTCCCCCCTCGTGTTCAACATCTTCGGCTTACTCTGCTTCGGCTTCACACCCCTTGCCTTCAATAACTTTAGCACTCTCTCATCATCACTAACACCATTCTCGTCATCAAGGCATTCCTCCTTCGCATGTCGGCTTCGTGTACGGGAATCTTTTCCGATAGGCGAGGAGGATGTGCGAGACTTCACATTCGAAGAGGAAGAGGAAGGGCCGGGACTCCGACTTTGCCGAGATAGATAGGGTGTAGGCGCTCGAGAATTATCTGTTGCTCTTGAGATACTTTGTGACCGGGTAGAAGTATCATTCTTGTCTTCGTCTGGCACAGCTGATGACCGCCGTGATTGCGTTATTGCCGCTATCAAATCCGAGCCCGGACTGCCTAGTCTCTCGATATGAAAGTCTGGTTCAAAGACCGAGTCAACCGGTGATGTAAGTGGAGACGATATGGGCGTCAGCGTGCTCGAGAATATCGAAAACGCAGCTAACGAGCATGTGTCATCATCCCTATCGTCTATGACATCGTCCAAAGTATCACTATCCAGGGCCGCGGGGCTACTCGTGGACGCCGCTACTGTCGCCGAGTCCGAATCCAGTTTCCCATCTTCACATTTTGGAGGTTCTGGCAGTAGTTCCTGCCGTATGCACAAAGACTTGTGCGAAGTCTCTACCGCGGGGGGCCTAGCCTCCTCACTAATAACGATAGGACTTAGAGGCTCGAACCTTTCCCGGTGGTGAGAGTCACAGACAACAGCAGCTAAGATATCGCGCTCGTCTGACAGCAGTGATGATGTTATCGGGGAATCGGAACGAGGCTTATCGCAGATGATTATTTCTTCCGTGCTCGATAGCTGCTTGTCATCATAAGGTACCGTAGGTAACTCAATAGTTTCCCGGCTTGGCAGTTCTTCTGCAAAGTCGGAGACCTTCTGATGTAGGAAGGAGCAAATTGCCACATCACAAGCAAAGTTCATTAGAATAAAGGCAAAAATCAGAATATGATAGGAAGAGCTAAGAACAAACGTACAGGGATATCAGCATCTGCAATGTTATTTTCACAATTGGAGGATCGAATATCTTCACGACGCATATATGCATCTTCCTCATCCGGTTTTGTCCCTTTCCTTTCTTGCTCGGGTGATATTGAGGTGGAAGTCGGCGGAACATTCATCGCATGAGGTAAAATCGACGTATCCATTATTTCTGCCACCCGTTGTACCTGAGTAGGGCTTTCCTTGTCGTCCGGGGTTAAGTCGACAATGGGAGTTTCCAATTTGATTGCGATTGGAACGGATTTTCGGTCAGCCTGAACGGAGGCGATGCGTACTTGGCGGCTGAGATCAAGGAGCGCCGCCGCAATGTCGATGTCTACATCCATGTCATTGTCGCTGAAGCAATCTTTGGAATCGGTTAACACATCCATTTGCTCTAACGCGTGAATCCCGCCCCCGAGCCCTAGTCCGTTTTCTCCTCCTGTTGACCCGTCCCGAATTTTGATTTTGGACGGAACCAAGTTGTGCAAAGTAGGAGAGCCTCCGATGCTGAAGGTGTCAAAATCCTCTGAGTATTCTGAAGTGTCCATGTCAGACATGAGAGTTGGTGCGGATTCGCTCGAGCTCCTTCGGTGTGAGATTAGAGAGAGCTCGCGGGCAAATGCCGAGTCAGTCGGTGATGATTGACTGGAATTGACTTTGGCGACCGAAGGAACGGTGCGCGGTTTGTATGGAAACCCAGGTCCATAATTGAATGCAACATCCCAGAAGTGCTTAGACCGTGGACTAGACGCTGTGGAAGAGGATGCGATGAATGGGTCGGACAAGGGTGAGGAAGGTGGTTCGGGGGTGTATAAAGAGCGCGGAGGACTGCTGCTCGATGGTCCGGCTGAGGAGGAGAGGCCGGGCGAGTGGGGTATGGACATGGGATTGAAATGTGTACCGAAATTGGACACGGGAACAGGTCGACAAGTATCACGATGCGCCATGTCGCGTTCGCTGCCCTCGATGTCTACGATGCAGGACGTGTAGTGGACGTCGTCGGCACCCTTGCGTCTGAACTTGAGTGGCAGCTGGGGCGTGCCAACCATGCAGTGCGCGATGGGCGGGGATGGTGGAGGATGGGAGTCAAGAATGAAAGGGATCGTATCCGGGCAGAGAGCGAAGAGGGAAAGAGCCAGCGAGTCCACGTGAACCAACACAACAATCCAGCGTCGCGTATCTCCGGTCCGCACACGCGTCATATCGCGCCCCACGTGACTTTACGCACAGTCCTTCCTTGTCGTCATTCTATCCTCTAGCAGAGCTGCCCGCTCTATAGATGGTTGGTGACAACCGGAGATCTGCCGCAAGCTGCCTCAGATGACATCGTCAGCGATAGGGATGAGAGATGAGACGATGTTTTCATCGCAGCGAAGAGCGGTGCACTGAGGTCAGCAGAGATGTTGTCGGAAGTCTTGTTAGCCAACATGCCCCAGTTGATGACGAGAATGACTCACTAAGAACAACTCCCTAAGCCTTCCAGACTGCAAGAGTATCCCATCGTGATGAGACGGCGTCGGGAAAGACACGCAGGTAGGGCGGATGTGAACCTCATCAACTACAATTACGTAGTGCTATGTAACCTTTGCTATGGGCACCGTGTGCGGCGCATTGAAGTAAACCCTCTTCAAATAGAATACCAGTATAGTTTGTACGAGTCGATGGCCTTAGTTAACGCGAAGGAAGAAGTACACCATGCCTAGAGCTGAAGGCCATGGCTAGGGCTGAGCCATCGTGGAGCAAAGCGCTCGCCATCAGAAGGGCAAAAGTACGATGGCGAACTGAGTACATCTTGTTGCCATCAAGCGAAGTGGTTAATAAGAAAAGTAGTAGATGGTGTTGTAGGGAGTGCTGGACGGGCAGAGGTCGACGACAAGGACAAGAATGAACAGCTGCTGTGAACAGAAAGGATGACGATAAAGTGGTTCGGCAAGACGGACCGTAACAAGGCACAGGTTACAAAAAATAGATGATATTCCCACGGCTATAGTATCGCCATCTTGAGCTTATCTGTCTGTCCTAAATAGGCAGGAAGGGGGGTAGATGAACAGACAGAGTGTACTCAAGCGTCCACGCTGCCTCTTCATACAACGAGCCCCCATCTTTCAGTCCTTGCCACCGCCAGCGTCGACGACGACGACGCCTATTTCATCGTCACCAAAGTCGACTCCGATGAGTGAGCATCTGTCGCCCCCACCCCTGCCTCATTCGCAGTCGCAGCCACCTGCGTCCTCAGCTTCTGGTTTAGGAGCAGGATTAGCCTCGGGTTCGGTCTCGCCAATCCACCCGAATTCAAGTGCTGCGAAACGCAAGCGTGTTACCAAGGCTTGCCTTGTCTGCGCAAAGTCCCGCCGGAAAGTATGTCCATCAACACAACTCATGATATCATAATGCTTACCGGTAATGTTATCACAATCTACTGCGCACAACTTCACTTGCGTCCTGCGCATTGATGATATAGTGCGATGGCATCCAGCCTTTCTGTGGCACATGTCGTACACAAGGCGCGCAGTGTGCATGGTCTGACATCCCTACACGTCGCGGGCCTCCTAAGGGATACCGACGGGGTGCAGCAGACCCGAACTCCCTCATCCCCAAGATCGGCAAGATTCGCGAGCATGTCCAAGCATTGCAGCTCGCTTATGGCGACCGAGTCGTCCTCGATGAGCTACATCGCGCCATATTCGGGGCCGGATGCATTTGTCCCAGCTTTGGCTCAGGTTCCGCTGGTGGCTCAGGGTTGGGTATGGGCGGCCGAGGCGGGAGTGTTGGACTGGGTGGGGGACATAGTCATTCGTCAGTCCCAACTACCCCGAGTACGATGGCGGACATGCGACATGATCCGAGTGGGTCGGTCACGTCGGATAGCAGTGTAAGAGATGGAAAGACGAAAAGCGAGTGGAGCCAAGATGAACATGATGGTACGACATTGGCATCATATTCAAGTATCATGGCAGTTAGCTGATAGCGTTTCTCCTTGTTGCAGAAGACCGCACGAACTCCGATCTTGATGAAGGCTCTTCATCCGGACTTGCTTTCCTCGCTACTTCGATCCGATATATGCACACTGACGCGAGAGGTGGAAGTGGGCCCCTTACACCCGTGTCTGATGGCGAACGACTACCTCTGGAGAAGTACTCGCCATGGGCGGTTCACAATAACAGACTCGAGCAGCATCCTTTGCAACGCCGCAGGTCGAGTGCAGCAGCTGTGAACGCGCATATCCACCCCAGCCCGGCCGAAGTTGAAATTCTTCTGAAAACGTATTGGACATCGATCCATCCGGTAAGCCATCAAAATTTGTGAAAGGAACGGTAATTTGCTCACGAGAATTTCAAATTACAGCATTGGCCAATCCTTTATAAACCCTTCTTCGATGCGATATCAATATTTCACATCTACGATTCAGTCCCGCTCGCTCTTCTCTATGCTATTTACTGCCTATCCTCACGCCTCACGCCTACGCCCGAGCTTAATGCGCAGGTGGCTGAAACCTACCGCCGTCAGGCTGAAGAGGAGCTCACTGCAGAAGGCGCCTTCCGGTCTGACATCAATTCATGCACTACGCTCTTCCTCCTTAGTCTGTACTACCAGGGCGAGGGAAATCAAAGACAGGCTTGGGTCACTTGTGGTATGTATTCTTCTGCTGCATTTATCACGGCCCGCATCGCTTTATTGGATGGTCCTCGGGAAAGAATTTAAAACGTCACTGACCCGTTGTTTTAAAGGCTTTGCCGCGATGATGTCCCTCGACCTCGGGCTTCACAAGTCAACAGGAAATTATTCTTTAGTCGACCATGAGCGCCGCGTTCGAGTATTCTGGAACATCTACGTTTACGAGAAGTCAGTAGCGATACCATTCGTTGAATATTGTTTTCTAAATATCACTTTTATATCGATGGTAGAATTCTTGCGGCCGAAATGGGTCGGCCGGTGATGATACGAATGGTACATTGCGACCCGGTGCGGCTTTCGGAAGAGCAGTCAGACGAATACGAGACAGTGGTACATCCTGCAACCGGCACAGCAGTGCGGCCGTACGTAAGTAGTTCCATTCATCTTGTATTTTCGGTTGGCTTCGAAGAGCGGTATCGCACGTTCAACGAAATCCACCCACTCAGTTTTCTATTGCTGCAAATTTGACTGATGCATGCAACGTTTCTAGACCATTTCGATATTCAATGCTTCAGTTGACCTCTTCAGGATTTTTGAGAGAATTTTGAGCTCGGTGCACACTGTACCTTCTCCGACGACAACCCGCGCTCAGCGAGAACGGCAAGTATCTGACTTGGATCGTGAGCTTGAGGAGTGGCAGCAGTCTCTCGGGCAACGATGCAAATATCCGAAGAAAGACGACCGACAGCCAACACGGTCGCTCTATTTAACACACGCGGTATGTCACAGATTTTATGCGTTTATATATCCTATCATTCTTCAGCATTGGCAAGGTTAGACGTCGGCTCGCTGCTTATATTGATGTTTACTATATCTGCTTCTGGTTCTCCCGTCTGAGAAGCATTATGTTGGCTGACGATTATCCCTTCTCTTCCTTCGCGGTGTTCTCGTATGGATCATGCAGTGGTACCACAATGCAATGATCCTATTGCACCGGCCTTTGATTTCGCGCTTCCGTGCTGGCCAACCCTTCGTCAGCAACCTTCATCATCGCAAGGCAACCGAGCATGCGAATCGTCTTGTAGATCTTATGGCACAATTTGCTGCAGGTCTCAACATTGAAACGGTGAGTTCTTTCACATCCAGTCTTTAAATGTAGATCCCACCCTACCTTCTCGCTTTCGCTTATTCCTCCATATTATCCGTATGGGTCAGTCGATCCTTCGGTTAATCTCTCATCTCGGGTTTGTAAAATAGATTTGTAGCACACACATATTATCATCATAGGAAATGATCAGTAAGATTATAGAGTCGCTTACTGTGTTTCCTGTCTTTGGTTTCGATTTATCCAATCAGCTCCCGCCGAATGACGCATACCTAATATTCTCGGCCGCGATCCTTCACGTCTTCAACCTCACGCTCAGCGACAAGTTGCTCCGGGAGCAGGCGCGTCCGCGTTTGGAGCAATGCATAGAATGGTTGCGGGTAATTACCTACCTGTTCCTGACAATCACAGGATAATCCTCAGCTGATGCCCCAATGTTTACCAATGCATTATAGGACCTAGCGGGAACCTGGTCGGCCGCTTCCCAGCACAAGTCATTACTCGATGCCTGTGTGTACTTCCCCTTTTTGTCGACACGCTGATCATAACTGAACGATAATTTTAGTCTCCCAGGTCGCCGCAAATACGATAAGCCATACTCTCTCGCCAACATCGTCGAATTCGATGAGCGCATCTCCACCGCAGCAGGTGCAACAGCAGCCACTTCCGCATAACCAACCGTACACTGTTGGCCCAACGGTAGCTGCAAGTGGCGTTCACTATGTCTCACAACCAGAATACTCGACAGACCACGTTGCTGCTGGACCTTCGACGGCGGACATGTCTGGTGCACACGTGCATCACCATCACCAGCAGCCACAGCACTATGCCACAGACATGGACCAGAACACCGCGGCACCTCAGTTGTTCTCAATTGAGACTTACTATTGGAACGACTTTCAGGCTGCGTCGACGTATGGCCAGCATGTTGGGGGCTATTATCAACAGCCTCAACAAGACCCGAACACGTATCCTACAGAGGCATCGGGTGGCGTATACAACAGCATAGTCCAGCACCTTCAACAAGAAGATCCGGGTCGGATGCAATAGATATTTATATCGATTTTCGCACTCCGTTTTACTTTTTTTTACTCTTTCTTTTCTGGGGTTCTGTTCATGTCTGTTAGTTTGCAGTAGATCGGTCTTTCCCCCTTCCGTATGCTTGATTATCTGCTTAGCGCTTGCTTTGTTTCTATAACGTCTTATATGCAGCCCATAGACGTAGTGAATACGTTTATACTATACATAAATCCCAACGTCACCTTACCGTACTGTGTATGATTAGAGTCATTTCCTCTTTTCGAAGTCCTTGACTGATAATGTACGATCGCCACGCGCCCATACCTCCTGTAGTTTGTATACCTCGAGCTTCGATGTCGGGCTCCTTGGGAGCGCTTCAACAAATTCGATATATCTGGGTACGTGAAATCGCGACATCGTTGTTTGAGCGAAGAGGTAAACATCGTTTTCCGTCAAAGAGGAGCTGGTACGTTTTACGATCGATACCATTAAGTCTTCTTCTGTAAGATCAGACGGGACTCCGTAAGCGGCACATTCGAGAACATCGGGGTGCAAGAGCAAGCCTTCTTCGACCTCGAACGCTACCATCAAAATTTTCGATAAAGTCTCCGACATGTTTTTATGCGAGGGCGAAACTTACAAGAGATGTTCTCTCCTCGACGTCTAATAACGTGCTTCCTTCGACCGACGAAGAATAGGTTTCCTTCACTGTCGAGACGACAGAGGTCACCGGTATAGAACCAGCCGTTTGGAAGAGATTCGTCGGTAGCAACAGCATTTTTGTAGTACCCTGCGAAGGAGGGTGTGAGAAAAAAAAACAGAGAATATGCCAGCGAACCTACCGGAAAAGCGTTCACCGGAAGTACGGTAGACCAACAGCTCACCCACAACACCCGCTGGGACATCTTCGCCTTTCTCATTAATGACGCGCAGTTTGACCCCCTCTAATGCCACACCGCAGGATCCTTTCACTCTGGGATGTTCGATGGGTTGTACAACGGGCAACCCAGTCTCGGTTGATCCATACACTTCAACGACTTTCAGATCGAATCGACGTTCAAAATCCTCAACCCAAGCGGGAACAGGGACGCCCCACATGATGCGTAACGTATTGTCAGCATCTGTTGGCTTAGGGTCTGCCTTGTTCAGAATACTCAAGGTAGCACCCATGAAGTCTGCTACAGTCGATCGGGATTGACGTATCTCGTCCCACCATCGGCTTGCTGAGAACTTCTGGCTGATAGCTGCAGTAGCGCCCAGTAGCAGGGAGGGGACAACAGTGAGCGACGATGCGTCAGCATGACACAGAGGAAACGGACAGAACAAAACATCCTCGCCACTCAGTTTGAGTGATTTGATTAATGCGCGGCCCACGGATATGAAATATGAATGAGACAATTCGCAGGCCTTTGATGGCCCAGTTGTCCCAGACGTGAAAAGCAAGGCGCACGGAGCAGAAGATGGCACAAAAGCTGCAGCCTGAAGGTCAACAGGTGCAGAGTTTCGGGCTAAAGAAGAGAACGTGTTTATGCCCGGTCGTGGATCACCTCTCATGTAAAGCCGAAGGTGAAGGTTAGACGGAATGTGACCCAGGAAAACATCGTCAATAATCGTCAACATGGGTGAGATTAGCTCGATAGCTCGGTGTAAAACCACGCCTCTGATTTCTGTCTAAAAGTCCGCGCGTATGAGATTAGGGTCTGTCGTAGAAAATGTAGACGTACATGTAGTGGAGCCCAGATAGCACCAATCCACATAGTCGCAAACCAACACCGTACCATGTCCTCACTATTAAGCATCATCGCTCCTACAACGTCACCAGGTTTGATGCCGACTGAGCTAAGTCCTTCTGCCAGACACGCAACATCTCTAGCAAATTGCCTATAAGTAACATCGACTCCCTCAAAGCGGAGAAACGGCTTCTCAGAGTATACAGATGATGCCCTTATCAACAATGAGATCAATGTCTCAGCTGTAGCTATATCAGGAGTTTTGCGTTTTTGGAATTTCGAAAATGCATCCATAGCGTCTTTGGAGGAAAAGCACCAGTTGGCTGCGTCGACTTCGGCGCATAAATTAATCTCGGCATTCGGAAATGCACCAGTCTCGATGCATCTCTTTATTGACGACAGACTACGGCCCGAGCGCTGAATGAGTAGCAGAGCCAATTCATTGCAACGTTGAAGTGGGTCTCTTGACACTTCAGTGACGAGATTAAGGGCAAGAGCTTGAGCAGCACTAAGATCTTCCCCGAACAGCAGGAGCCTCTTGGCCCGCTGAAGTCCGACTAAAAGCGGAAGTCGACCCGCTATAATTGCGACATGTAAGAGCACGTCAATGTGAACGGTGAAAGTACTCCACTGATGCCGCCTGTAGGTGCGTGACCATGAATGATCTCCGGAAATCTAAATATCGCATCTGAACCAGCTAAGACAATGTCTGCAGCAAGGGCAATCTATTGTCCATTGCTCAATAGTCTTAAAAATTTAGGTCGTATTAGAAGAGCTTACCTCTGCGCCTCCTCCAACAGCCCAGCCTCGTACAGCAGCTAGGAAAATAGCGCCACTGCTGGTCATCAACCGAGTGACCTCCTGTAACTGTTCAAACGCTTCTCGCAACTCTTCAGCATCCGTCCCGTGGGTTAAAGGGCCAAGAGTTTCTTTCAGATCTAATCAAGCCACAGTGTGAATGAAGTGCGTTACTTCTATACGAAGTGGGGATACCAACCTTCTCCAGAACAAAAGGATGTCCCAGCGCCAGTAACGATACAGACTTTTGCCTTAGAGGACTGTCCAAAGAAATCAGCAACCCACCAAAAATTGAATACGGAACGAAAGTGAAGGGAGTGACTCTCGCTTACGACTTTCGTAAGCGATAAGATCATAAGTCATAGTATAGTCATAGACTCATCATAATAATAGCAAGCGCGTACCTTCACTTGCCGAAGAGATGAAACAAGACCGTTAAGTAGCGGCACGTTAATTGCATTGAGGCTACGAGGTCGATTGAGCGTGATTGTAGCAACATTGGATGTCTGTTCGAAGCGCAACAAGACAGGGCGGGTTGCAGGATCACAGGTTTCGATGGACATGAATGAAATCGAGAGAGCGATGGTAGGTACTCCCTTTCTGTTTGTACTTGGGGTTGTGTTATCTATCGTTGCAGCGAAAATGAGTGAAGCTGTAGAAAAGAGGAGAAAGATTGTCCGACGAGGGTATTTTACCGGGTAAACACACGTACTCACTGATACCTCTGATCATCCGCGAGTCAGAGCGGTGTGCTATCTATTCGTACTCTAACCTAAAAACGGTGTACGGCACTAGACAAGCAAGATTATGATCAGGAATGTTCCCATTCAAGTAAAGTTTGCCACTGTGACTACACCTGAGGAGACCAACAATAGTAAGACAGTCTTGTTCAAGATAAAGGATCATCCCTGTAAGTTTAGAGGCTAATAAAGCCCGAATAGTCCCTTGGAATCGTTTCCTTTGCGGAAAGGATTGATCATATGGAAAGAATGCGGCTACGTCGTGCCTCATAACAAACGTCGTACGAAAGCAATAGCCTGGCCAGAGTTATGAGACGCTTATTGATGTGCCCAGTGAGGTGAGGAGGGTTGCGCCGCGGGGTCGGAATTACATTATATTTCGAACTTTCATCGGGTTGTGTCCCACTTGAAGAGAAATAGATCTGATCGTGATCAAACCCACGGTTGAATGGTCACTAGCACCATGGAGTTTATCAAAGTTGTTTCTGATCCCTTGCTCGAATTATATGAAATTCCTAAAGAACACGCTTCAATTGTGATTAGAAGAATTATTTACGAAGAAAAGAAACTTTACTTACTCGCTTAAAGAGTTATGCTTGATACAAGCTATCAATAGGGGTAAATAAGGTTAAGCTTCTAGGCCAGGGCAAATAGCGTACTAATAAGCAAGAAGGGAGAACCTAAATTTGCGACTTCTTGAAGAAACATAATTCAACGGATCTCATGTTACTTCCTGGTAGAGTCTTGATAACAGATACGTACTGTTCGGGTCGGCGAGAAAGGTCGAACATTCCCGATGATTCTTGGCATGATTCTTGGCAAGGATTGATTTGACTAGTTCTTGGCTAGACCACGGAAGATTCCCTTCACACATCCACGATTCAGTCAGTAGTCAAAAGCATCCTGAATGCAAGCTGGTATATTAGGTTCCTGTAGAATACTTAAAAGTGTGCATGCTGTGAAGATGTAGGAATAGAGAAAATGCTGCCAATACATTTACTATAATGGCTCCGTTCTGCGCTGCCGCAATCCTCGCGCGTCTTCCTCTTCGTATTCGCTTCGAGATGAAGGGTCGATAGGTCTCATCTCTATTGGTCGAGTCATCTCTGGATTGGAAAACTGTTGTCTTAGCTTCTCTG
Source organism: Trichaptum abietinum (assembly GCA_910574555.1). NCBI lineage: Eukaryota > Fungi > Basidiomycota > Agaricomycetes > Hymenochaetales > Trichaptaceae > Trichaptum > Trichaptum abietinum. The sequence goes on along the minus strand of CAJTBE010000005.1, from coordinate 1,461,788 downwards.
TAGCCTGCCGTTGTACCTGTAGGAAGCACGGAGAGTATGATGTGAGCAAAGCAGGTGTCGAAATAGAATGATAGTGAAGGTGCCTGACCTCGCTCCCAACGGTCCGGGTAACCTGCATTAAAGGACCAACTAAACCGAGTTTTATGATCGCCCAGCTGAAAATAGAGTAAGTAAGTTATGAAAGCAAGAAAAATCTCAAAACGCGTCGTAGAAGAAGAGTACTTACGCAGAAGCCAACGCACACAATAACATAGCGAAGTAAAGCGGATTGAAAAGAACGGCCATGGCCTCGTTCCAGCCCAGAACCACAAGTACTCCGTACATCCAAGTCGGTATCTGCGCGACACTAGAAACCATTGAACGCTTTGCCTCCACGTAATAAGCGTCTGCGTCTTTTCGGAACCGAGTTGATATGTCCAAAACCTTCGTTTCTGAAAGGACTGTCAAAGATGAATCGAAGTCGTAGTCTTCGGAAGATTGCGACTCGTCAAGCGCGGTATCCGATGCATCGGTAGGTAACGTGTATTCCAAAGATGCATCTTGTGGATTGATTCTGGCATACAACGGAATAAGCTCCAGGGTCTGGTCTTTCGCTTTCTTGAATGCACTATCAATATCATCGTCGGGCTTCCATACTCGAGGAACTCCGGCTTCGTCGTATCTAAAGCGCTCTTCGAAATGTGACCTGAGCTTGCCCAGAATAACGGGATCTGCGGTCTGTTCGTCGATTTTAGCACGGAAAGATAACCAAGCGCGTTTGCGCAAAGTAGCAAGAGATAATCGGTTTTCTTCATCTGTACAATTAAGACCTAATACGGAGATTCTATTAAGCGGCTCACATAGTGCGTATTAAGGCAAGGACTCACTAGTAGCTTTGCTCAAATAAGAGTTCTCTGCCTTTTCTAACGTCTGACGGAATGCCGTTAGCACCTTGTCCCACATGTCTGGAGATGCAACATTAAGGTGAAGTTCAACAGGCTCTGAAATCTGCTTCTTGAAGTTGCGCTTTATTTTTAAACAAAACTTAGTCAATCTCCCACTTCGTTTCTTCGCTGCTTGTTACTGACCTCGATTAGATTGACCGTTTTCTTCGTCTCATCGGCACGACACTGGTCCGCGATACTCCTGATCTCTTCACGAAGAAGATCAAGCTCGTCTTCCCATACCCAGTCTGTATCTTCTAACTTTGCCTCTGTTGCACCTTCCGTGAAGCGACTTTCAGCACTCTCTCGAGCTGATGCAACCACTTCAGCAAAGTTGTAACCCTCGATGCGCATGCCTTCCGTTAGTCTTTTCTTGAACGAAACAAGGCATGACTTGTGCAAATTTTTGAGCTGTCCAAGATATAGCGGAGACAGAACCGAATCAATAGTGGCCAAGAGATCTGTTCGCTTCCGTTTATATACAGCCTGATGATAGCGTGATGCATCACGGTCATACCGGGCTAAGATAAAAAAAATTAATGATGTGTTGCACAATAACAGTCAGTTTTTACTCACTAACTGCCATAGTTTTCCACGTCCGCATCATTTCACCCAAACCATCCACGACTTGACCCAGTTCTATCGGCCTACGCTGCGACTTCGATTGTTCATTGAACTCCGCAAAAGCTACACTCGAAATCTCGTCACATCGGAATTGGGCAAGGAGCTCCTGTTGTGTTGGAAGGTCAAGATCTTTGTTAGATTGAACTTGGTCCTATTTCGATGTAACGTGATTAGTGTGTTTCTATTCAGCTCATCACATACACATACCCAGATGCCCTCCATATACATCGCCACGCCATCCGCTGGAATTCGCTTGTGGTACGCAGGTTTAAAAAGATAGTCCTTGCTGTCTTTCTCCGCAAATCGTTTTCTTAGTCCTTTGACTTCGTCTTCGAACTTGTCCGGCACTAAAAGTTTGTGCGGCAGCGTCGTAAAGCTTAGGTCGAAGTAGTCTGAAAGTTTGCGATCCCGAAGTTCCTCAGGCTTCGACAGGCTCTCCCAGATGCGGTTGAGGTCAGTCGTAAGGGTGTCCGCAAGATTGGCTAGAGGTGTCGCCCCAACGTGATCGCGGATAACAAAAAGCAGAAGAGTTTTTTGGCTTGAGCTTTCTTGCGCCTTTCCAAAGAGCCCTAGATTGACCTCGAAAACCGTCTTCAGTAGGCCCATATTTGCGCCCTGGTACAAGCCAACTTGGTGCTCCCATAAATTGATTATGAGAACTTCGGAGGACGCAAGCGAGAATAAGGCAGATTTCCGTTCGAAGTCTTGATCTTCTCCACGCTCTCGTCCATCCGTTCCCTCAACATCCATCACCAGCACGTTCATATCCTTGCCCCTGCACATCCATATTCCTAATGGGCGGTTAGAGATTTTCATGGTTGACAGTCGAATTGAGCAAACTGACCTTTTGTCGTTTGTTGACGTTTGGTATCGTCCATGACATCGAAGTTTGAACCAAAAAGACGGTTAAGAAGGGTGCCTAATACAAGCAGCAACTGTTAACATTTGCTTCCCAAGAGTTACTACGAACACGTACTTTTTCCCGTTGACTGTGAACCAAAGACGGCTACAATATTATAGTCAAAACCTGAGTCTCTTAAACCCCATCGTTCAATTTGAGCCGTTAGTTCCTGCCTAAAGGTCGCTCAATAATATGAACAAAAATGCATCTAAAGTCACGTACGTGAAGCTCTTCTTGTCGTCAATAACTTGCAGTCTGTCTGCAGTCCCTTCTGAGGGATTCGCGTGACCATTTCCGTTGACCATATGAGACTTAGCTTTGTCGCTGAAGTTGTCTACGACTTGAGCCATGGTGGTAGAGGACGGAAAGCTGTAAGTACACGTCCGTGCTGTTACGCTCCTGTTGGACTTGTGGCTTGTGGCCCGGAAACCGTCATCGACGTGTTGGGGTCACCCTGTGTATCCAAATCTAGAATAAGATTCTCAGGCTCACTGGTATCCATGATTGGCAGTGATTAAGCGCTCAGGCTCTTGAGCTTGAACTTGCTCATGACAACTGTTTTTTCTAAAACTTAAGCTAGACGTTGGGCGCACCGCTCGTCAATAGCTACTCTCATGGTCTCTAAAATAAATAATGCGATTCTTGAGCCTGTCTTCTCAGGGGGGTTATCTTGAGCTGGTGGCCTTTACTTAGTAGGATCCATATTGCTCGGACAAGACGTCAATAGATGACGGCCGTGCGGAAGTGTTCATCTTCATGCAGAACAACGACGGGTCTTCCTTCTGTTCTCGGGCCATGCTGCAGCTTTAATTATGGGACCGGCATCGTCGAAAATCAGTTTTTGATGGAGGTGGTCTACCCGCCCAATCATACGGAACATTCCTGAGAACCTCAAACAGATTTGTGTGTCAACCTGTCCTCCATCACTTGTTCCTGGGACGCCCAACGCCTTTTGCAGAAATCGAGCTCTCACTACCTCGGAAAGATACATGCATATGGGCCAGGGCCGAATACTGTCAGTGTTGTTCTCCAACGGCATACTGCCATGAGAAGGGGGATGGACAGATCAGCGCGCCGTAGTTATCCCCCCCTTTCGTGCTATTAAATAGCCCGACGCTTTGCGGCGGCTCACCCTTTCGCTCTACTTACCCTTCCCTCCTCTCTCCTGACCTGAATGCGATGAGGTCTTCGGTCATTTCCGCCTTGCTAGGCTTTGTGCCTACAGTACTAAGTCAGGCAACACACACGGTATGTTCTTATAACAGTATAGTATTTTCATGTTCTGACTCTTTTACGACAGGTTATGGTTGGCGTCAAGGGAAGCTTTTACGATCCACCAACGAATGCTGCGGCCGAGGGTGACGTGATGCAGTTTGTCTTTGGCGGAGTGTGCGTTACTACATAGCCTCCAAGCACACAACACTTACATGTTGCACAGTTTTCATGGCGTTACGCAATCAGCGTTCGATAACCCCTGCATGCCTTTGCCAGGAGGCTTTAGCTCTGGGCTTCAGGGGACTGGTGGAAATGTGACATCTAATTTTCCTGTATGGAATTTGATTGTCACCAATGCTTCTGCTCGTCAGTGATTAGTGCTTCACCCTAACCTATAACAACAACTTAACATTATTTACATAGCTATTTGGTTCTATTGCCAAGCAACTCAACCTGAAAATCATTGTGCTCAGGGCATGGTTGGGTAGGCGTTTTCTTTCCATTCGAAGAAATCCAATTCAAGGTACATAATTTGCAGAGCAATAAATGCTCCCCAAGACATGTTTGCCAACTTCACCAGTGCTGCGAAAGCCTTTGTGCCTGGACCGACTTTGGTGATTAGCATTTCTTTCTACAGCGCAAGACCGTGAATCTGAATCTCATATCTTCGCAGCCGCCGATCGTAACGGCGCTTACGGGTATTGGCGCAAGTGCAACAGCTCCTCCGGCACAGACAGGTGTCACGTCAGCGCCAGCTTCTTCCATTACTCCCCCTCCAAGTAGTTCATCGTTCACTCCGGCTCCAACAGACACAACTCCTGCAAGCCCATCGTCACCAAGCCCCAAAAGCGGTGTGAGCCCTGCTGTGATAGGAGGCGCGGTTGGGGGTGGAGGAGCTGCAGTGATTGCCGTTGGCATACTTGTTTACCTTTTGCTACGGAAGAAGTCGACGCCGTCTGTGGCCTATGTGGAGACATCAGAGCGCATCCATTTCCCTGGTCCAAAGCCCGGTTGGTCGTCCCCAGAACCTGACATACCTTCCTTACGCAATAGACCAAGCGAGAGGGTTTATGATTCAAGCGGAAGGGAGATACATCGGCAGGGGAGCAGGAATGTCTTGGAAGCTTCAGCAATTCGTAGGAATGAGTCCTACGCAGCCTCGGATGGCTCGTCGACAGTGCCGCTAGTAATTGGAGAACGCGATAGGCCTAACAATCAGCTGCACTACGAGACCTCGCGCGGGGACATGCGCTCTTTGACGATGGCTGATGCTTTGTCCTCACACCCTTATTCACACACATTTTCGCCGCCTCCTGTACTTGAGCAACAAGAGCCGCCTCGCGAGCGGGACCCCGTCCTTGATCGCGGACCCGATGTCGACGTTCACGAGCTCGCGAAGGAGGTTGCTGCGCTATTAGGCCCACAACACCCACTGCCAGCACCTCCCAACCAGCCATTGTCAACGATGCCCAGCCTGCGTGCACCACATGCTCGTCCACCGCGGAATCTACCGAATCCGCGGAACTTCAATCTCGGCCAGGGCGTCCGTTCCCCAGAGCCGGACTCATCTTTGCCGCAGTACGAGCGTTAAAGGAGCGTAAAATAGATTGTGCGACGACATCTCAACACGACCTGATGAACTTCCCATCTTGCACTCCTATCACTCCATTCACTCCCACACACAGTCCCGTTGACCGCTCTTTCATCATATTCCACTCCATTTCTTTGATCCATATCTGTTATCTGTTCTACATGTCTGGTACGCATCGCCTAATGTTTGCGGTTCCAACTACTTTGTCGCTCGTTAGTGTCTATCTAAATTAAATTGTTGTTTATGCTAATAACTTATTTCAAGTGTGTAACTTTAACAAAATGCAATTTGATTGGGATTCATTGATGTATGGGCACCCGCAGATCCCCCAAAAGCGTGGTATTTGTGTCGTCCAATGGATTCAACCTATTACTCTGCAGTATCTCAGTTAAGGAAGATGCACTGATGCGTTGATGGTTGTCCGATCGTTGTAGCATTCGCATCTGTTCTGCAGGACGTCGTTGATGTTGTACTGAGAATCTTTGCTGTCTTCAGGCACAATTGCACCCGTAGGAGGCGCCCTTTAATTTCTTCATTTGCGCCATCTACTGTACATTTATTTTAATCTCAATTCAAAAGCACATTGAATATTATATGAAATTACTCTACAACACACTTGAGAGACCATATCATGAAGGAGAGGAGACTCGTAATGTTCAAGAAAATGTCAAAAGATGGTGGGTCAGTACGGGAGACTAAAGGGCTAAATCACTGGTTGTAGCGCTCGTATTGTGGCGGACCGGGGGAGCGCACTTGGGGTATCTCGCTTTCATAAGCCTTGGGGAAAGGATTTGGCAGAGGTCGTTTCTGACTGGCCGGTGACGGGATGTTATCCTGTGCGGATGCACCTGCCCCCTTTCCTGCAGCGCCTTGCAAATGCGGGGCAAGGAGAGAAGCGACTTCTTTTGCTATCTCCTTCACGTCCATGTTAGACGTAGGGGACTTTTCGCCTACGAGTACCGGCGGCGGACTCTGTGGTGGGGCGGGGGCTGCATACTGGCCTAGGGTGACGCTCGCCCCCGCTGCGGAAGAGACGTCTGTTGTGTAGTGTGACGAGCGGTTCATGTCCAACATTGAAGGTGGAATTCCAGTCGAAATCAATGGCGCGAAGCTCTGCCCACTTAAAGGAGGCTCGACATAAGTTGGATCAGAGCTCAAGGCTGAGGTTGCAGTATACGCCGTGTTGCGGTTCATCTCGTCCGGGATGTTGCCCATGCTATACGTCTGGTTGTTGTACTGCATACGCGGAAGGCCTGGCATACTGCCCTGATTTCTTACGTGACCCATGCCCGACTGATCAAAAGGCATTGAAGCCATGGTGCCAGCGGCGAAGGGATTACCCTCGCTACCGCCAGTGCCTTGCGGGGCAATAAACGGCTTGGTATTCATCGTGTCGTATCCACGTTGGCTTGTCTCAGGACCGAAGGCAGTCGGAGGGGGTTGCCTCTGGGTTTTCCCCCGTCGAAGTACCAAGAGTACCACGATCACAAAGATGCCCACAGCAACTATACCACCGACAGCTCCACCAACAATCGCACCCGTGTTTGAGCTGCTTTTTGATACGGGTGCAGCAGAGGTCTGAGACGGAAGCGCAGATGTGCTGCTAGAAGATGCAGAAGTAGAGCTTGAAGTAGAGGACGTGGTGGCTGATGATAGAGCCGCTGAGTTGATTACTGTAGTCGGGAGCGCGCTTGCGGATGCACCAATTCCATTTAATATTACTGTCATCGCTTGCTACGTTGAACCCGTTCTTCATCAGATAAATAGTAAGGTAAGTTTACGAGATTCAACGCACTGTAGGTGTAGATGTCATGGCCTTTGCTGCGGCCGAGAATGAGCTAAACTGATCGGCGGGGGCGTTGATTGCTCTTCATCAATTAACAAGATTAGTATCATAGATCTCATGTCAGGTCATGTCAAGTCACTTACCCGACCATACCACTCGAGCAATGGAAAGCTGGAACCATAGCCTGGCAGTAGAAGTAGATAGCTGAATTGTACCTTAGGTTAGTAGAGCATGATTAGCGATCAAAACACAAAACGAACGCTCTGATTCATTTGTAACAGTCAAGCTCCACGTCGGGGACGAGAACGTATCATTTGCAGCGAAACCGGCGATGAGTCCGCTGTTGAAACCGCCGGTTGTTTGAGAACATGGGTTATCAAATGTCGACTGAGTAACGCCGTGTCGCCTAAGGGCATTGTCAGTTCAGATAACAAGACTGAGAAGCGGTACATCTACCCAAATGTGAAAATGAATTGCACAACATCTCCGTTACGAGCAGCAACGAAGTTTGGCGAATAGAATGACCCTACTTGAACCTAAGGTAAAGTATGATTGAAAGTCAGGCACTTCATTTTTACTGAATACTCACTGATATTGTATTCTGACCTAGCACCAGAGAGTATGTAGATGCCAAGACAAGGAGTACTTTAATGACAAAAGACATCCTCGCAAGTGAAGAAGTAGGAGAGAGCACAAAAAGGGGGATCCCTCCTGGGAGTCGCTGAATATTATAGAGGAGCGGTCCTATGTAGGCTTTGCAATCTAGTTCGGCTTTGGGATCCACATATACCATCATGCATTGAATTTTGTATCAGATCCAGGACCTTGATCAAGGAACGAAAGGGAGACCGCATGTTCACGCCGATTGATGAGCGCTGGTCGGGTATGTATTATGGATGCCTATGCGAGCTAGGGCTATGACGGGAACTGAAAGTTGGTCGACATAAGGCGTGTTCCAATTTCCTCAAGGTACTTATACTCACATGAGGTGCAAGTCATTATCGTAAGACTGAAAGACCGATATTCAGTACGCCAGATTTCGGTGTCCAACTTGAAGTCATGAAAGTAAGAAGAGAAAAGATGCAGTCCTTTTTTGGACAACAGCGTCTGTATTTGGCATATGCCGATCTCTTGTCATGCGTGAGAAAATGATTGGCAAGATCGGCGCCTCGCTCAAGTCAAGTTGCCAGGGTTCAAATTATGTAAGCGCGCCTCCTTTTTTTCCAACAACACTTGCTTTCTTTTCGCTTCCGACGTTTCGACGCATGCTCATTCAAGTTGTTGCGCATATAACTTTCCTAGTCAAGACATGCAGAGTCTTGAGGATTGCAAGGACGGCGGCATAGCAAATATGAAATGCATCTATTCCGAAAAGCTATCAGTTGCAAGCGCCGAGGTGGCATCTGGTACTTGAGCAGGATTACCTCGAGTCGAACAACCTCTGAGCAAGCGCCGCTAAGTCTCGAACTCAATTCATCGGCCACATAGGCCGTACATCCTCTGAAGACATATATACCTCAAATGATGGCCTTCCTGACGTCGAAGGACCTCGTCGATCTTCACCACTGGCTGCCCGTGTTCGGACATGCCATTCGCCACCTCCACCTTACCCTTCAGTATCTCCATCCTCACCTTCATTCTGGCTTCAAGCAGCCAGTCAGTAGTGAAGGTTAGTGTCCCTGATCTCTCTAATCAACGACAAGATATTGACGCCGGCACGCGTGCTGTAAGGTGGAAGTCGGAAATCAAGGGCTTTTCTTCACACCTTTGACGGTGACGGCTGCGCAGGGCGACATTGTAAGCTTTATATTTGTCGGACGGTGAGGCTAATATATTATATGGCACTCGTTTTGATGCGCAGCGGTCTAACATCGATGTACAACAATAGGAATCATAGCGTGACGCAATCAACGTTCGATAACCCATGTACGCCGATCGATGGTGGATTCAGCAGCGGATTGTCGGGCGTCGGCAATGACAGCACAAGCTCACCTCCCGTGTGGAACTTGACTATCACCGACGACTCCCAGCGTGAGTCTCAGGTCTCTTCCGCAGAAATAAGCCATATTCGAAGATGTCTACTTGCCTTACGTTTGCTTAGCAATCTGGTATTTCTGTGAAGTCGAAGAGCCCGCATCCCATTGCATAAACGGGATGGTGGGGTAGGCGTATTACGATCCTTCATTGAGCGGTGCCCGTGTTCTGATCCTTTCTTCATGCTATTCTTGCAGAGCGATTAACCCAGATTCGCAAGATGATTTCGAGGAATTTCTGTCAGCAGCGAAAGCGGTTGATGTTACACCGTCTGTATGTCTCTTACATCCTTCTCGGTTATGCCGTGCAAGTCTTACCTAGTCGTCCGATGTAGCTAACAGACACCATTGCACTGACTGGAATTGGCGCGGAAGCAACAGAAGCGCCTACTGCAACGTCTACCTCCAGGACGTCTTCAGCATCTTCTAGCTCCGGTGCAGGCAATGCGTCTGCGCCATCAACTTCAACATCCGCGTTCTTCTCGAAGCCGACCACGACTAGCGCCGGAACAAACGAATCGATACGAAGCAGTACAACACCGTGTTTACTAGTTTTGATGTTGTTTTACGCTGTGCTCATCGCCCAGGTGGTGTAAACGTACGACCTTGTAAACTTATGGCTCGTCCAATTCTTTCTTCTACGGTCATCAGTTGCGGAGTCCCAACATCCTGGAATGCTTCGACATACATACAGTTCGACCTGATACTGCGATAATGCATGGTTGTTCCTTTGACGTCCCAACTGTTTAGTCTCTCGATAGGGTACAATTAAGTAAATATATAGCTCGTACTGATTTCTTATGTCAAAACTCAAGAGTCTGTGTACCTTTACAATATGTAACGGGTTTCATCAAATACGGGACTTTTGAGCACCCGCGAATCCGTCAAACCGCAATATTAGCAATCCATAAAAGAAGCAAGATGCGTTGGTGAACTGGCGTTTGACAGATCATTAAATCACTAATATCTGTTTTACAAGGCCGTGCTGATCATAGAAGACAATCTTAGCCTTGCAATCAGGGGAAATTGCATCCGTAAGACACTTCGTGATGTGTATTGGCACGGGGTCTGCGTTTAAATCTATCCCATTGATCGAAGCCATAACGAAGGAAAGGAGGTTCGCAGATCCTAGATTAGCACAGTTATAAAACGATGCTGAGGTGAAGTCTCACAAGATCTATATTACTGGTCGTAGCGTTGATACTGCGGCGGACCGGGGGAACGTGGTTGATGTATCTCGCCCTCATAATTCTTGGTGGGGAAAGGATTTGGCAGAGGCCGGGCCTGGCTGGCCGGTGTTGGGATGTCCTGCGGAGGAGCTCCTGATCCTCCTTGTAATTGCGGCGCAAGCAGCGAGGCAACTTCTTTGGCTATTTCCTTCGCGTCTACGTTAGACGCTGGAGACCTATCGCCTACATACGGAAGCGGACTCGGGGATGGAGCGGGGACGGGATATTGACCGGGTACAGTGCTCGATCCTGTTGCGGAGAAGACGTCCGCTGCGAGATGAGTCGCGCGGTAGATATCAGACGCTGAAGAAGGTGTGCCGGGTGAGATGAGCGGTGCGAAACTCTGCCCGCTTGAAGGTGGCTCGGCGTACGCTGGGTCAGAGCTCAAAGCTGACGATGTGGTGTACGACGTGTTGCGGTTCAACTCGTCCGGGAAGTTGCTCATACTATGAGTCTGGCCGGAGTACTGCATGCCCGGAATGCTAGGGGGCGCCATTCCCGACAGACTCCCCTGATTTCTCAGTTGTCCCATGCCCGACTGGTCAATTGGCATCGATGGCATCATACCGGATACGATAGTCTTTCCCTCACTTCCACCAGCTCCTTGTGGAGCGATAAAGGGCTTCGCGTTCATAGTATCGTATCCACTGCGCTGGCTAGTCTCCGGGCCATCAGCGGAACCACGGGCTTGCTTCTGAGTTTTTCCCCGTCGGAGTACTAAGAGTATCACGATCGCAAAGATGCCCACAGCGACTATGCCTCCGACAACTCCACCAACGATCGCCCCCGTATTCGAGCTGCTTTTCGAAACAGAAGCAGCAGATGTCTGAGAAGGAAGGGTAGATGTGCTGCTAGAAATCGCGGATGTGGAAGAGGGAGGTGTGGCTGTTAACAACGCCGATGAATCAATCACGGTAGTCGGGCGTGCACTTGCGGAAGCGCCAATTCCACCGAGTACTACTGTCGACGCTTGCTGTGATGGCGCATTAGCTACACTCGCGGTGCCGAGCGAATAATCACAAACATACGGCAGGAGTAGAAGTCAGAGCCTTCGCAGCAGCTGAGAACGAGCTGAACTGATCAGCAGGGGCGTTGATCGCTCTTGGTTATACAGAAGGTAAGCGTCCGTGAAGTATAATGTTACAAATATCCTGACGCGAAACGTACCCAACCATGCCACTTGAGCAATGAAAGGCCGGAATCATTGCTTGGCAATAGAAATAGATGGCTGCATAGTCCTTTAGGTCAGAAAATGAATATGTAGTGAAATCAAGCGTTGAACGAACGCTCTGATTCATTGGTGACAGTCAAGGCCCATGTCGGTGACGAAAATGTATCATTCGCAGCAAATCCGGCGGTAAGCCCACTGCTAAATCCGCCTTGTGCTTGTGTGCATGGGTTATCAAAAGTCGACTGCGTGACACTATGTGTCCTTTGTACGACATTGTCAAAACCTGATACAACGAGGAGAAGCAATAGATATACCCAAAAGTGAACATAAATTCAACAATATCTCCATTACGAGCAGCAATAAAATTTGGCGTATAGAAGGATCCCACTTGAATCTAGGGTGATTAATCGTAAACGGACCAAACGATGACGTCTGAGTTCTTAGACACTCACAGAGATTGTGTTCTGACCAAGAACCAGAGAGAAAGCGGATGCCAAAACCAAAAGCGCTTCAGTTATTAGCGACATCCTACCAGAGTGCAGAGGAGAAAGCGCGAGAAGGGGGGTTCTCCTTGGTGGGAGTCACCGAATATTATACGGGGGGACGCAAGTAAGAATGCTGTCTTGGCCAGACTTCGGATGGTCCAGAACAGCTCCGAAGGTAGCAAGAACCATATCGTGTTCTCAAGATTTGGTTGGAGAATAGCTCTTTCACTTTCTTCAAAGATCGGATTCAAGTCCGCATGACCGCGCCCTCTGATGAGTGTCGGCCGGGTACTTAAGTTAGATGCCTATGTGAACTAAAGCTATGAAAAGGTCTGAAAAGTAGTCGAGATGAGGCAAGTACAACTTTGAAATTGAGAGTGCTTATAATTACTTACAGGTGTACCTTATCCCGATACCATTCACAGCACTGGAAAGGAGCTCGTCCACGGTCTGAATACTTTCTTGATTGTGCCATGGGAGGAGGAAGGAGGAGCAAATTGCCTGGAAAGCAGTTGGTGTGGGAAAATTGCAACAGAATCTCGACCTCACTGGCACGCAAAAATACTTCCCAACTTCAAGCTTCTATCCTCTCGTATGATCTACATACATATCTCGATATTTGCGATTGCAGTCCAGCGTAACTTGAGAAAAACACCCCTCTTTTAGTACGTAGTACAGTGCATCTTTGCTAATTCTTCTGCTTCGAAACTTATGTCTGGTTTAGAAGGTGTTGTGAGTTGCAGTCTTCCCACCTCGCAATTAATTGTGCCATTGGGAACTATATTGTTCCGTGCTTGACCTGCTTCCGCCAGCCATCTAATCTTTGAAACTGACCTCTGTCGGAAGTTGTTGGATGATAATCCCATTGCGACCTCTGCATTAAATCTGCTCATGTGATGATGGTGGTAACGCACCAACAAGTTGAAGCGAGAAATTCCTTTCCTGACCTTTGTGCCACTGGCAGTGGCACTCCTCGACTGCAGCCACAGCGAACCATGCACCCTTTCTCTATCTTCTGCCATCGCGTCCTGCCTCCCTAGAAAACTTCATTATGATGCCCAATCGTTACTGCAAGGTTCAACTTGAGCGTGCAATTCACTTCAATGACATATCCAACCAGTTGATTGATTCGGGAGATCGCTGGGGCGCACTTGCTGCGATCAAGAAATCATCCGATCTCTTTAGGGAAGTGGCAGCGGTGGCACCAGATGCCGCCAACCGGTGTGTTGGAATGACTTTGAAGAAAATGGCTCGCTATCTTCTTGCTGAAGGGAGGGGCAAAGAGGCGGTCGATGCAATACAGGAAGCGGTGGATGTATACAGGGTGCAGGCCAAGAAAGAACCCGAGGCGATCATTCCTGATCTTGCGGCCGCTTTGTGCGACTTGACTCTTCATGTCTCTGAAGCAGACCCAGAACAAACGGAGCGCGCTTTCGCCGCTGGCCAGGAAGCGGTATCACTCTACAGACAACTGGCTGCGACGAATCCGGATGAATATAAGAAAGATCTCGCTCTGGCTCTGAACAACGTGTCTAACCGTTTCTATTTGATGGGAGATAAGGAGGCGGCGCTCGCTTCAATCACGGAATCCCTGGAAATCTACAACGAACTCGCAGTGACCAAACCACTTGCTTATAATCATAAGGTTGCGGACGGCCTATTCAATATGTCGAGTTATCTTGCGACTTTAGGAAGGAAGGAAGAAGCTCTAGCTACGATGGAGGAAGCGACAGACATGCATCGGGCAATGGCTATCGTAAACCCGGACGGATTCAACGATGACCTCGCATTATCGCTGCGCATGCTCTCTTCTCGCCTGAAAGAAATAGGAAGAAAGGACGACGCGCTCGTTGCGCTCCAGGAAGCGGCAGAAATCAATCGCAACATGGCTGCAAAGAACCCAGCGAAGTATAATCCAAAGCTTGCGGAGTCTTTACAAGCAGTTGCTATTTCGCTCGGTGACACAAGCGGAGGGCAAGATGCCGCGCGAACCACTATTAATGAAGTCGTAGAGATATATAAGCGGTTGTACAAGCAAGACCCAAAAAGGTTTCGACCAGCCTTCGAAGGGGCACTCAATATTCTGAAGCGAATGGGCCCTGAGAAAAAGGAGGACACCACCATGCCAACGGTTCTGTAAATTTCATTATATGCAATGCAATAGTTATTACCCCGCGAACAAAGCTTTTCTATGTACTTGTATCTTGATATTGTACCTCCGCAGCTTATTACCCATCTCGACGACCTGTATATATGTCTTTCTGGCCACTGTATTGAACGCATGTATTTTAACGACAGAGAACTTTATACCAGCCAGTCTCCCGAGTATATAAAGAACATCAGCCACCTTTTAATATCATTATCACGATTTACTCTACAAGAGAGCTTTGCCTCTGCACCCGGAACAGTGTCATAGACAGAACTGGCTGAGTATTCTGTCGCAGTCTGGAGGTCCAGGCGTAGATCCGTACTCCACTTGCCAGCCGCCTGAGTTGGAATCCTTAGTGCATAAAAGGCGGGGAGCAACCGTTTCCTCTCCTCAGTTCTTACCACCACCATCTCTCCACTCGATTTCAAGGGGGCGTCCCGCTATCCCAGGCGACGCCCGCCCGCGACCTCGTCATCGAGCGGGGATTTGGACCTGGTACTCCTGCAGCTATGAGGCGCGCACACCTAGGCGGTCGCCCAATGGGCCCGCCCGGGTGTGTTTGAGACGCGGAGCTGCAGCCGAATCCCTGTCAACTTGGACTCAGCGGGTGGGATACTGGCGTCGGAGTCCCTAGTGCTCCCCCGGCTCGACGTCGGACGGTGAGTGGGCGCGGGAGCTGAGAGGTACCGCTCTGTCTCTCGATGCTGCTCGCTTTCCGGCGTGGACTCCGATGCTTTTGGCCCCGCTGTTCGAGCTGACAAGGCCGGTCGTTGGGGGAGCGGCTGGTGCTTTGGGTTTATACGATGCTTGGGCCGGTTGGTGGGGTGCGTATCTTCCTCCGACCGGTCTGTAGCAGACTCCTGTGTTTCCAATATTCGGCGAGTGTCTTGTCGTCGGTACTGCGTCTGTTTCGTACGGTCTCTGGGATTGGTGAGCACCGTCCTTTATGTCTCTCGCAGTCTAGCTTGCTGACGATCGTCCTTATCCGATGTAGTGCGTATCATGAGCTGGGTGCTGTTGAGACATACGGTTTTACGTTGGGTGGAATGAAGGTACGTAGGTTTCTATCGTCACTCGGATCGTTTAGATGCTGAGAAGGGTCTGCTTTGCATGCTTTGCGTCTGGCTTCGAGGGCGAAGAAAGTAAGTCTATGCTTTATCTGATACGTTGAGCTGTTGAACTGAAGCCCTTCCAGGCAGCCGCTTTCCTTTGAGCTATTGGACATTCCGCCAGATATTGAGGCAGGCGGGAGTTCAGAACGTCTCCCGCCGAAAGACAAAGGTGCGCGCTTTTCTACGTCACTCGGTTCGTCCAGAAGCTGAAGAGGACCACGCTTTGTTTTTTTTTGTGTTTGGGTCGGAGAACGACCTGCCACTAGACTCCTTAGTTTCGTCAGGCCGCTGTGAACAGAGGTGAGTATTTCTACATTGTCCACAACCCGTCTAGAGGCTGAGAAGAAATATGGAATCTGTTTTTTTGTGTTTGGCGCGCGCGAGTGGCGAACGATGTCCCTTCTTTTCCTCGATCCACGCAATCGCACTAGAGCCCTTGCAGTCCGAGGCTTCTTAAGTGCAAAAGACGATGCTTTGGAACGCGTTCGACGAGAGTAGTAGTGGGTGCCACCTGCTATTCAACTTGAGGTGAGAGCGGAATTCGTACAAGACATACATAGTCGATAGTCAGCCCTTCGTCGATATAGTCTCTCGCGCATTGCTGACTGACCAGGATCGCTATCGTCTGGTTAATCCTCTTGTACGGCTGTTGTGTCAATAAAAGTAGAGACTCACATTTACTATGATGGTTTCATGCTGCGCGCAATGCATCTTTACTGAGAGTATATGCCACAGAAATTGCTATAGTATAGAAAGCGATATGATTAGACAACTAAGTACTGTGTCTTAATGCGCATAAAGAAGAGACGTACGGTAGAAAGTCCTCCTGTGACTCTTTCACGTCAGGATACTGACTTCCTCCTGAGTAGACGTCCGTACGCCTTCTCATCTTACAGAGAAGAAGGTCTTTACCCAATCCGAGGCTTTCAAGGTTATCCACCTGCATCCAGAGTCCAGACGTTCCGCTTCGGTCTGTACGTGCTCCTCCTCTATTATCTTCATTTCTTCAGTCCCTTTCCAAATTCTCTTTCTTCTACATCTCCTGTGTGAATTGTGACAATCAATAAGTAACTGGTCGCAAATGTCCAAGAGTCATGAGCTGCCCAGTCCGTCGCACAGAGAGCGATTTCCATCATCACTATGCTGAAGAGCGTTGCTGGTCTTGTGAAGACCCTAGCCAGTCACCGAGAAAGCTAGGCTATACGCGGTGTTGAGAAGTGGTCGCACGTTGACTCCACTCGAATCCGGATTTTTGGAATGCCTGTAGTCTGACTCGGCCAATCCTCAACGTATGAGATGTGGGGAACGTAGAGTATATATGATAAAGTGTAGTCGCGAATGGAGTTGCGAACTGACCGAGACTCATTCCGATGCGTCGACCTCTTGTAAGAGGTCTTGGAGTCAGAAGAATAGCATTTCATTGGGTTTTACGACTTCAGCATGGGCACTTTAGGTGAAAGGAGAATTATAGCGTCAGTGCTCGAAGGTACAACGCAACTAGACATGGCGTGCGAACTTAATGCCTCCGACCGTGACGACTGCACAAACTTGAAGCCGACGGCACTGCTCTTCTTTACCTCTCCTTACCATCATGCAGCAAATGCACCTTGCCATGCAAATGAGTCAACTATGCTTCCTTCGACTTCGGTAGCTTAAGAGCTGATATGCGTGCTATGGCTGCGAACTCACGCAGCAAGGTCAGAGATCCCAGGCTAGTCGATGGATATTCTCTCTGCAGTGTCTATGGCTCACTGAGCAGCGCTGCGAGAAAGGCTTCCTCATTGACGCGTGGCTGTCAACTATATCTACTCCCTAAAAAGTCAGGAAGCACTACAACGAGCTCGTGCTCGAGATCTATCGCGGTCACGGTATGGGAGGAATCAAACCAGCGGATAGCACTTTTACATGCTCTTCCTGGCGCAGGCGATGAAGACATCATGGAGACACCCTAGAACAAGGACTGCCATCCAAGATGGATGGAGGAGGTTCTCGAGACTGCCTCGCTTCCTTCATTATGGAGTCCTGTTGCCCCGAGGACGCATTCTTCGTACCAAACTGACCCGCCAGTTCCAGTTGTCATCTCTCACCGCCCCGACCTTTAGCACTGGCTTTTAGTACTCGATGAACTGCAGTCTCCAGTGCCGGTCTATCGCAATCTGCTAAATAACATTCCCTCCGATCTACTATCTGACGTTCTTTCTTGGTTCTGGAGAATGGGAGCATCGAATGGGGTGCCGGACGGTCTGTACAGGAACGGCGTACAGAGGGAACGACTAGAGTCATTTGTAGTAGAAGCGCTCAAAGTTAGGTGCCCAGCGCTCGTCATGCGTAGAGAGAAAGATTAGCGAAGGAAGAACCGAAATGATGATAAACCTTCCTCATTGTCTACTTTCAGTCGTGAAGATCATCCCGAGCAGGCTGCTGAGTGAGTAACTATCAATAGAATATCTTGAACATATAAAGAGGGGAAAATCTTTAATATACATGCGTGTATAGTGAGTCGTTGGCGCTTGCTACTGGTAGATTCAATGGTTTGTCGGAAACAAATGCGACCGTAGTTCGCAACTCCAAATCCATGTTCAATTGGCAATGATTTCTACTACCTACGACGTATTTGCTGAGAATGCATTTTTGTTTCTATTCACGCTACTCTTAAAGGACGCTTTTCCTGACTTCAAGTTGTTGGTCGGCCTCGTGTCTTCGGCTCGTACGAACTCAAACTCAAACTTCTTACAACTAGCAACTATTCTATCTCTCTTGGTTTCGACTAACTTACACCACAACTCGTTCACAGTCGAAGCTTGATCATGCCACCAATGCCAGACTATCGGAATGCACAAATTGAACTTGCACATTATCTTCATGTCTTATCCGATGACATGGATGACAAGGGCGATCAAGAATCCGCACTCGCTACGATCCAGAAATCGGTAGAGATATATAGAGAAATGTCGACGTATGATCCAGGCGCTGTCAAATTGAAGAGATCTCTTGGGTCGACATTGAAGAAAATGGCTCGTTATCTTCGTGCGGTAGGGAAAAGGAAAGAGGCGGCCGATGTGATACAGGAATCCGTGGACATATTCAGAGCGCAGGCAGAGAAAGAACCGGAGATCTTCATCCCTTGTCTTGCGACCGCTCTGTGCGACTTGACTCTTCATATCTGTGGCACATACACAGATCAGAACGAGCGTGCTCTCGCCTCTGGCCAGGAATCGGTATCACTCTACAGACAACTGGCTGCGGCGAATCCGGATGAATACAAGAAAGACCTGGCTCTGGCTCTGAATAACGTGGCAAACCGTTTCTATCTGGTGGGAGATACGGAGACGGCGCTCGCTTCAATCACGGAATCCCTGGACATCTACAAAGACCTCACAAAGAAAAATCCAACTGCTTACGATCACAAAGTCGCAGATGGGTATTTCAACCTGTCAGTGTTTCTTCATTGTGCAGGGAGGAAGCAGGAATCTATCGAAGCAATCCAGAAAGCGACGGACATGCATCGGGCATTGGCTAATGTAGACCCAGATGTCTTCGACAAAGAACTCGCATTGTCGCTGCGCGTGCTCTCTTCTCGCCTGAAAGAAGCGGGAAGAAAGGACGAGGCGCTCGTTGCGCTGCAGGAAGCGGCGGAAATCAAACTAGATCTGGCTGCGAAGAATCCAATTGTGACCGGTCCAAAACCTGGGCAGCCGGTTTTAAAAGGTGTTCGTTCACTCGAGGGAAACAACACAGCGACTCTGAGTGAAGACCCACTCTCTGCGCTCAAGGAGATGGTACAGACATATACACAGTTGTTCAAACAGGACCCAGATAAGTTCCGACCACACCTCGAAAGGTCACTCAAGGCTCTCAAACAAATGATGCTCTAGGACGAATACATTCAGGGGTGGAGTCTCGCATACTTGTACAGTCTTTGAGTGACTCTTGCCACGTCTTTCCAGCTTTCGCATATATTTGTACTTTTCGTTGTCCCTCCATGCCTGTATTCTGAGCTGCTGTATTACCAATGTATGTATATATCTTATGGTATGAACATCAAACCAATATTCAGATATCTCATTATCGTATGTAACTCTACAAGCTTTGTCGCTACGCTAAGCTACTCAATGGTCAAACAGTATCGAAAGCTCGTTAAATGACTGACTGAGTATTCTGTCGCAGTCTGGAGGTCCAGGCGTAGGTCCGTACTCCACTTGCCAGCCGCCTGAGTTGGAATCCTTAGTGCATAAAAGGCGGGGAGCAACCGTTTCCTCTCCTCAGTTCTTACCACCACCATCTCTCCACTCGATTTCAAGGGGGCGTCCCGCCATCCCAGGCGACGCCCGCCCGCGACCTCGTCATCGAGCGGGGATTTGGACCTGGTACTCCTGCAGCTATGAGGCGCGCACACCTAGGCGGTCGCCCATCAGGGCTGCGCCGCCCAATGGGCCCGCCGGGGTGTGTTTGAGACGCGGAGCTGCAGCCGAATCCCTGTCAGCTTGGACTCAGCGGGTGGGATACTGGCGTCGGAGTCCCTAGTGCTCCCCCGGGTCGACGTCGGACGGTGAGTGGGCGCGGGAGCTGAGAGGTACCGCTCAGTCTCTCGATGCTGCTCGCTTTCCGGCGTGGACTCCGATGCTTTTGGCCCCGCTGTTCGAGCTGACAAGGCCAGTCGTTGGGGGAGCGGCTGGTGCTTTGGGTTTATACGATGCTTGGGCCGGTTGAGGGGGTGCGGGTTTTCCTCCGACCGGTCTGTAGCAGACTCCTGTGTCTTTGGTCGGTACTGCGTTTGTTTCGTACGGTCTCTGGGATTGGTGAGTAGTACCTTCCTTTTATTTCATAGTCTAGCTTGCTGATGATCGTCCTTGTAGTGTGTATCATGAGCTGGGTGGCCTCGAGATATACGGTTCTACGTTCGATGGAATGGAGGTACGTAGGTTTCTATCGTCACTCGGATCGTTTAGATGCTGAGAAGGGTCTGCTTTGCATGCTTTGCGTCTGACTTCGAGGGCGAAGAAAGTAAGTCTACGCTTCTCTGATACGTCGAGCAATTGAGCTGAAGCCCTTCCAGGTAGCCACTTTCCTTTGAGCTATAGGACATTCCGCCAGATATTGAGGCAGGCGGGAGTTCTGAACGTCTCCCGCCGAAAGACAAAGGTGCGCGCTTTTCTACGTCACTCGGTTCGTCCAGAAGCTGAAGAGGACCACGCTTTGTTTTTTTTGTGTTTGGGTCGGAGAACGACCTGCCACTTAACTCCTTTAGCTTCGTCAAGCCGCTGTGAACAGAGGTGAGTATTTCTATGTTGTCCACAACTCGTCTAGAGGCTGAGAAGAAATACGATATCCGATTTTGTGTTTGTGTCGAACGGCGGACAGGAGCGTACTTCGCTGGGCCGTAGCTACTGACAAGAGGTGAGCACTTTTTGTCGACGCTTGCCAGATTGTCTACCCGAAACTGAGAAGGGTCGTTATTTTATTTTTTGTGCGTGCGGAGGACGAAGAAGGACCATAGGTTTTAGTTAATATTTGAAGGTCGTGTACATAGTTACGATACGAGCTGAAGGTTGGCGAACGTGATGGGCGTCCTGCTCCGTTCAGTGAACGAATGAGTATGCCGATGAAATTCCTATTATGTGGAAAACGATAAATTGAGCGAATATTTATATGAGATCGCACCAAGAATAGACGTACAATGAAGTCTTTTGGCTCATTGACACCAGCACCGAGTTAGAATCAACTTTCCTCCAAACGTTCGGGTGTCACAGATGAAAGATTCGAGAACCGTTTCTCTGAGTGCAATCGCCCTCGAATGCATCCAGCTTTTGCATAAGTGTTGCAAGTAGTTCTTCCGATATCTTCGTATCCTCTTCTTTCTCCCCCTTGGCACCCGTAATGTTCCCTACGTATTAAAACAGACTTTCTGGCCAGTATTGACCACAGGTCGCCATTCTTCTCCGACCCATTATTGAAAGCTGGGCAACGGTGGTGAAAAGAAGCAGTCGTACATTAACTGTGTTCGAATCCAGATTTCAGTAGAATGTTTAGGCCGAGATTGTGAAGAAAGGCATGGCGTCGAAAGGAATGGATACTAACCGAAAGCACAAGCGCAATAAAAGGTTCGGATCCGCTCAAATTCCGCATGCAAGGCAACTTGAAGGTCTTGGGGACGCAAAACTAAACATTTCGGTAAGCTTCGCGCCAAAAGATTTCAGCTTAGGACGTCGTCATGTAGGTCTTGAGACAGGCATCGGATTGTGAGTGCTCGTAGGTTAAAGGCAAGGGATGTATACGGGGCCATAACACGTGCGTGCCAAACCTGAATGTGACTTAAATATAGCGCAGCGCCAATACAGTCGACCATCTGAACCGAAGCTGGGCACGCATGCCCGACTCTTGGTGTTGTACAAATACGTCCTGTCGCCCAAATGTTTCCTCAAAGACTGTCGCGCTCGACGACGACGAGCTCGTCAGCAGCAGTGTCCGGGTACGCAACGCCCATTGCACACTCGCAGACGAACGACATGGCGTCTGTGCCGTCTATGCATGTCAAAAAGGTCACCTTGACCTCAAAGAAGAATTGGTGGCTAGGTGCGTGTGCTCGATGATCTGCCTTCATCCCATGTCCTTTGCTGATGTCGGCCAACAGTGGAACTGAACGAGGAGGAGGAGGAGAAGCCGGGCGCGACTGCGAACTCGTTCTCGTCGTCTGAGGAGACGGCTGTTGTGCATGAGTCGCATGCTGTGATCTCTCAACCGTACGCGGACATTGATCCTGGCAGTCGGTCGCCGTCGCCATCACCGAATACGTCGCCACACATATTCCAAGGTACATCGGCGTTGTACTCACTGCTGTCTAGACTTACTTAGCTCTGCACAGTCCCCGATCGACATCCTTCTGCAATATTCTCCTTCCCCACACCAACGACCTACGCCGCACCCCCAAATGCCACCGCTCACCTCGCGCCATTCGCAACCGGGTCGACATCTGAGCTCTTCAAATGCATCGTCAAGAAGCCCGAGGTTGTCTCTCTCGAGATCAACGGCGAGATGCAAACCAATGCGTCGGACGTGACGACGCAGTTCCTCGCCGAGCTACGCGTGTACACCACCGTTTCACGGCACCGCAACATCGTCGGGTTCCTCGGCTGCCTTGAAGGCGTCGGCATGGTCCTCGAATTTGTCGATGGGCACACCCTCCTTGACGTCGTCCGAACCCGCCCTCCCATAGACAGCAAAAGAAAGATCGACATCCACAACCAACTCCTCGACGCGCTCGCGCACCTGCACAGCTTCGGGCTGAGCCACGGCGACTTGAGTCTCCTGAACGTATATGTAACCCGGAACGACACGGTGAAGCTCCTGGACTTCGGACGGTCCGTTGCAGCGGACTCGTACTTCCGCGCGCCACACGCAGAGCCTGAGGACCCGTTCGCCGCTTTCGTGCGCTCGAAGAGCGGCGCATACACGCACGCAATGAAGAGGCGGCGGGTCGAGCAGATCCACGTCGGAACGCGTCCGTTCACCGCTCCGGAGATCCTCCGCGGGGAGTGCACGGACGCGCGTCTCGCGGATGCCTACAGCTTCGGCGTCATCCTCGCGTGCATCGACCAGGACGCGCTCGTCGACTGCGACCCGGACATCCAACGCCGGGACATCATCCCGAAGCACTTCGTGGATGGAAGCTCGTTCTTCCGCGAACGCATCGAGCGGTATCTACAGAGGTGCGACAGGCGACGGCGGGTCGGTAGAGAGGATAGGATCGCAGTGAAGATGTGGTGGGATGATTAACGCAAAAATGCCACCATTGCCGCTAATGATTGAAGCTACTTTGCTCCCGGGTCTGCACATCCCGGCTCATTCGCATACCATACTTTCATACTCGCTGGCATGTGCCCCGGAAAGCCTCGGACCGCTCGCGGAGCACCCCGCTGTCCCCGTTATTGAGGTCGTTCACTGACACCTCTTATTTGGTATACCCATACCCACTCGCATGTTTTATTCTTTCTCTTTATCTCTCTGCAAGTTTGTTTGCGTGCAACCATCACCATCTCTTTTCATCCCGTAGGATTGTGCGTCGGACAACGTCTCACCTGTTCTCTCTGCTTTGTATAACAAGACCTTGATCCCCCCACTCAACACTGTGCAGCAAGTCTCCAAATGTATTTAATCCCGCAATAGTTTGTCGCAGTAGTTCATGATGCATTGCATGAATATATATTTTTAGCTGTCCAACAAAGCAACTTGAATTTGAAGTAATGCATATATTGAACATATAAACTCATGATACGACTATGATCGGCGTACAGCCTGTCTCTGTATACGATCCCGGATAATGAAGAATGAACGGAATAAACAAGAAGATGCGGGCGAGTTGTTGAATAGCGTTTGGTACCTATCGATCCCCCCACAGTATAAGTGAGAATAATCGAGTTACGGTCCAAGCCTTGAATTTGACCATCACTGGGACAAAGTTACTACTTGGCAACTTGAGGCTCCAAGGGTCTCAAGCGAAATCCTACTATGACAAGCTCTGATCATCTTTACAGCTTAACGCTTGCGCAGTGGGTGCGTAGGAAGGGGGCGCCATTAATCACTGTAGATTGCACCTGCTGTCCGATATGTAGTTCTTCAAATATAACGACGTTATACATTTTGAATAAGTACATACAGTGTATCACCACTCCGTTGAACACCTACCCTTCAACTTGAAGTTGATTTATGTCTTAAAATTTTCAACTTCAACTTTTTGCTCACTTTTTGAACCGTTCTACTCTGATAAACTAGGAGAGTAATCAGTCCAGCATATGAGCTGAAATATTGAGGTTATAAAATGTTATAAAGGCAACAAGAAAACAAGGTGTTTGTCACGCTGTACTGCTCCTCTGAACACCTAAATTTGGCTAAGCTTGCGCATAGAGTCACAGGCGTCACATGCCTTTCCCGCGGAAAGAGGTGCGGTTTGTCACACACCCGGCACCTTCAGATCGTTCAACCACTTTACAATTTTATTAGAACAGCAAAACCTCACTAAAACTTATAAGACCTTCTTTATGAGGATGTTACAAGGGTATATAATCCGCCAATGTAATAAAACATGAGCTACAACCTCTTGAAGAATTAATGCAAGCCATATAAAAGTACATTGATGTATATTTTGCCTTAATTTCGCGCATTTCATGAGATAACTTTGCAATCTGCAACTCTAAAAATATGGAAAATTCAGAGACCATGAAAGCATATGTAGGCAAAGGTTCATACAAATTTTGAAGTAAATATGTTAAGTTTTCATAGTGTTGTTGTAGAATGTTCAAAGGGAGGGTCGTGTTCATAGGAATGTACACTGTACTGTACAAGAATTCTTCCTATCCGTGTTTCCCGACAAAAAAATTGTTTTATTTTATGCACCGAGTTCAAGTCGACTATGTAATATGATACTGAAATCAGTCCATTTATCTTACTTACATCAAGAAAGCTGAGGTCGCGGACATCTCGGACGACAAATGGGAGGCTGAGGAGGTTGGCGGCACCAATATTGCCACTAAGTACGTAGAGGGGACTTGTGAAGTACTATATAAGAGACGGTAAGAAGTCCGAAGAAAGGTTTTTATCAAGTACTGCACGTAGCAATCGAATCATATGGTACCAAAGAAGATGATGCTCGGAGGAATCGGTGCATGCAAAGGGCCGGGATCAGTGTGAGTGAGTGAGTGCGAATATGTAAGTGTCTGAAAAAAAATGTTCGAGAACTTGAGTCCGTGCGATGGAGATGAATTATATATGTGGGGGGAAAAGGGAGCCACACAAAAAAAAAAGGAAACAATGTCTGTCCAGGAAAGTTCCTAGAGACCATATCGGACGCAGTCCCTTCGTATCGTATAAAACAAACATGAAAACTCCGAGGTCAGTGTCAATAATCCCTCCAGGAACAGTCCCCGGAACACATAAGATGACGAGAAATAGTAGAGGGGAGAACAACAACAACAGTTAGTTAGTCTGAAGACTGGGGGTAATAAAATATAGTGGGGCGATGGAGGTAAAGGGGAAAGAAAAAACGTTAGTTAAGTCCATGGGGAAGGTTAATCCCTAATTCATTAGAGCAAGAAAATCCGAGGGGTCGGGAGAGGAGCTAGTTTTCAGTCTTTGTCTAAATTATCAATCACCGCAGCAGCAAAAGGCCCGCAAGGAGCACGGGTGCGAGGAGGGCGTATGTTCCGTGAAGTCCGATGGAGGTGGGCAGAGCGCCAGAGCTCTTCGTGTTGCTGTTGCTGTTATCTTCTCCCGAGCTGGTAGTGCTATTCGACACGATCAGCGCCGCTGGGAGGTCTGCGACTGCGTTCATCGTCTGGGTTCCGATTTTGCCGGAGCCGACCATGACCATCACACCGACGGAGGGGACGCCGTTCACAACAACGAACAACACTTGAGGGGGTGAAAAACATGCTAAGCACGAAGAAGGGGACAATGCACAGAAGTGTTTACTTACAGGCTGGTCCAGGAGCGAGGATAGCCGAGTTCGGAGGCATCTGGCTTACATGCAACACCGCACTACCATCCGCGTTTCCGGTGTACGTGTTGTTCAGCTGGACGAACCGCTGGCCCATGCTAATCGCATGCGTCGAGAAGCCCGTGCGGATCACCACGACCGTCGCGCTCGCCGCATTCTGCACGTTCCCGAACAGGTCGTCGCTGCTGAGGGTCACATTGAAGTACGCACCGCCGTAGCTCAGCTGGCTCGGGAGCCCCTGGGGCTGGGGACGCCTCTCGTTGTAGTAGTCCGGGTAGAAGCGCTCGACGCGGTACTCCGTGGGGTAAGTCACGCCTGAGCCGACGGTGTAATCCGCGTTGGGATTCGAGCCGGAGACAATGACCGCACCGTCTGCCAGGAGCATTGCGGAGGAGTGGTACATACGGGGGACGGTGCTCTTGCTGAGACCATCGCGAGACCAGCGCTTGCCCGACGCGGCTGAGGGATCGTAGATCGCCGGAGTCATAACGGGGTTGTCCGCATACGACTGTCCGATGGACCACGATGTGTTGCCATAGCCAGACACGCCCGTGTTTGCGCCATTGAGGCAGAGAACCTTGCCGTTCGGAAGCGCGACAAGCGAAGTCATCGAGCGGCCCTCGAACAACGGATCCTCCTGCTCGTACGACCCAGACTTGTCAGGGGTGATCTTGACGCAAGACGAGGACGCGGGATACGCGGCGACATTCCAATTTTCTACCCACCTGTTATTCATAGTGCCGAAGAGAAAGTTGCACACGAAGGGAGGATAACGCCGTCAGTAAAACACATCCCAGAGTTCATGGTTACCGCCACTAAACAGAGGCGGCGGCGCAACCGATTATCACGATTTGGAGCAAAGCGACTCACTGATCGGGTTGTAAATTTGTGCCACCGCAGAACAGAACGGTCGCTGTCCAGTTATTCGCCGGTGTAAGGGGGAGCATCAAGTTGCCCGCACTCGCAGGGTACGTGCGCACGGCATCCGGAATGTCATCAAGCTGGTACTCCTTGTTGTTTTTGTAATCCAAAATCGCAGTAGCCCAATTGAGTTGAATAAGTAGGTTTCCAGAGGGGAGAAGGAAGGTGAGCGGGAAGAGATTAGCGGGGAGCGTTGTCTCGAGCAAATTCAAACCGATCGGGTCTCCTCGTGTAGGAAAGAATTCGTATGTCGGGTTGTTGTTCCCCGCGCTGTTGACGTAGCCTCCCCATTGATCGCCGCCGATCTGTCAAAAATAACGAATTCTCAGGTGAGCGGGAGAAAGGGAAGAATTAGGCGCAACTTTACTCACGATAAAAACACTCCCGTCTTCTAATGTTTCACTGCCCGACGCCAATGTCCTCAATTAGCATAGAGCGGGAACAGAAGGATAATTATAACGAGATGATCACTTACACGGATGGGTACCATCGCCGCGTTGACATAGCGTTGTCGCTGTGCACTTGCCAGTCGCACGTACTATCATCGCAAGGATCCAGTAACCTAATAACCCGACATGTCTCAGTTTGGCCCATCCAGATTTACAAGCGCACTTAACGTACCGAAGTCTGTAGCGAACAAAGAAAGACGCAGTGTTAGCACGGCATGGAAGGACAAAGCAAGAAGCCAAGGAAGGAAAGAAAAGAGAAGGAACTCACGATTGACCACCGTCGGGATCATCGTAAGGTGCTCCGCCATTTTGACTCGCTGCTTGATTACCACCATACGTGACAGCCTGGTTCCCCCCAACGTTAACCCATGTACCATTCCCTAGCACACCTCCGCCCTTCACGGTAAGTTAGTACAGAGACTGTTAGACATACTTGCGCATACGTACGGCACAGAATGAATTCGTGACCACGTCCATGGGACGGGCAGTATCTGAATCTGTAGAGTATTCTGCAGACGTGCATACATGCACAGTCAATAATCACTCTTGCCAGACGAAGGGTAGTACGGACCGGCTGCCCACGCAGGGTGACCCTTGATCTGCGTCGGGTTGTTTTCCGTCTTGTCCACAATGTAAATGCGATTCGGTCTGCCCAAGAACATCTGGGCATGATGGAAATTGAGTATACGGGGGGCAATGTGGCGAAGACCAGTGAACACACCTGCTGAGCGCTAGCAACGCTGTCGCCAACAATCTGGAAAGCGTTGGGCGTTCCGGAGTGCTCTGGCTGACCCGGGGCGGCTACCGTTGTCTGCGCAAAGGCGCCGCCAGCGGCCAAGAGGCAGCACGCAACGGCGGACCTGCTCCTGCTCTTCACGGCTGCCCTCCTCCTTCGACTCGAGCTCGAGCTCGCGCTCGCTGTGGCGTTGGTAGCACCCATCGCACGTCTAGTTGTCTAGACACAAAAAAAATGCAGCAGTGCTGGCTTCGCAGATAGGTTGAACGCTAGTAGTTGATGAAGGGACCGCGGTGCGGATGTGGGTGAATGCAACTTGAATGACGTGCGAGAGGCTTGAGTGGAGGAGGGTAGGAGGGAGGGAAGGAGTGGACTGTCGAGCGGTCGACGATGGACGGGGAGGGAGGAGGGAGGAAATGAAGGAGAGCGGGCGAGATATTCATGACAGGTATTTGAAGGACGCTTGACTGGAACGAGCGGTGAGGCTAAGGTCGGCAAGCTTACCACAGCCCAAAGGGTCCTCGGCGCTCTTTCTTCATACTCGGCTCGCACCTGCCGAATCTCATCCGGCTGCTCATGTAATCCCCTCTCTCCTCGCTTCACTGATGATAATTATGATAATAATAATATCAAGGCAAGGTATCCCATCAGCTCACTCGCATCTTTGCTTTCTCCATCCAGTTTCTGCCTCAAGGCGAAAGCGGGAAGAAGGCAGAGCAAAAAGAAGAAAAGAAGCCAAAGGTAAAATCCGTCACAGGCGCGTGACACGGCGTCACAGCCCGTCGGATCAAGATTTGCATGCCACCTGACATCATTACATCCTGACAACGTTACAGCGTTGCCCAGCCTGAGCGTACTTTCTTCCTTTCCTTCGATACCACTCAGGCAATGAATTTAGTGCTTTTGATGGCTAATTTCCTTGCTCACAGGCGTGTGGGATCAACGGGATCAACCTCTATTCCGCCCCTCATCGATATCTCCTCGTGCAGTGCTTGCGGTGCCTCGGGCCTGACATCGGATGTGACATATGTCATGATGGATACTTATCTGTGTTGTTGTTTTTACCTTCAGAAAAAATAAAAACATATCATTTATTTTTCTTGGTTTTGCTGTGGAACTGACGACGGTGATCCTTGGCCGATCTTCATTCGCTTCACGAACGAACCGAGTCGGGCTTGATTCACCGTGACTGGGATGCTTCAGAGATGTTCATTGCAGCCTGCAGGCTCGAGCGCTGTTCTGTTCTTCCACAACACGACCGATCGAATCTCCGACCCAC
The DNA here is from genome assembly GCA_910574555.1 of Trichaptum abietinum. NCBI lineage: Eukaryota > Fungi > Basidiomycota > Agaricomycetes > Hymenochaetales > Trichaptaceae > Trichaptum > Trichaptum abietinum. The sequence continues at coordinate 1,432,695 of CAJTBE010000005.1, read as the reverse complement.
CCGATCCGAGTATAATATCCTCGCTAAAACTGGCACTCCACCTTTTTTGTCCCTTTCTTTTTCTCTCTCCAAAAGGTCCCCACACCACGAACGAGCCGTTGACGCCCATTTCCCATCAACTTGTAGTGCTTACAGTTTACGTCGAACAAGATTTCTCGTATCTGGCATATCTGAGTCTGGACCCATTCAGCGCAGTAGCTCTATCTGCACCTCTAAGGGACGCACATACACGAAGAGTGATATCTCACAATACATCAAATACTAAGCGCACTACAGTTAGGATCTAAGCCACGTATGGCATCCCTATCATCATCATTCACTCCGTAGCCCTTTTCTTCTTATGGACTTTTAGCGCGGCGTTTCATTTGATATCGTACGCGAGTTCTGAGTCCAGGAGTAGCGACTCCGGTCGCGAGTCTCCGAGTCTGAGCCCGATAGCGAAGACGCTCGAGCTCGACGCAAGCACAAGAACACCAACTTGTCCTTGACTATGTCAACGTTCAACATTCGCTGTGCACTGAGACGCGGCACTCGGGCTCTGCATCTTCAAGTTCTATTCGACATCGGCTTTCTAAACTTCTATTCTCATAAACAACCCAAGCTCAGATGTTACGTTCGACTTCTGCGCCTTCGACTCGATCGCGTCGACGGCCTCAAACCCTCCTCGCTTCCTCGCACCCTCTCACCTTCTTGTTTCCGCGACTGCAATTCACATGTATACTTATCCGCCTGAGGCTCTGTTCATTCCACAACGAGATCGGGTATCACGAATGCGACAACGAAACGAATAGTAGCCCTTGGGAAACCGAGTTTGTTGTACATACTGCGCAGAAGTCAGGGGACTCCTGGGTGATCCGAGTTTCATGTCCAAGTTGTCGCACAACCTCTTCGCTCCCCGGCCGGGCGCACAACGCCGCGCTGGAAACGGGCTTCTCTTTCCTGCAGCCAGAGTCACATTACGGATGCCTTACGGATCTATTGCCGTTCCCTGATACCGCAGCTCAGCAAACCGGACGGCAACCAACAGCACCGCGGAGACTGTAAGTCTACAAATCTGGTACCCGACCAGAAGTTGAAGTATAACTATGCAGGATCAGCGGTAGGATCTGCATAGACTGGGCAGTGGTGGCGCCCCTTTGCCAGTGTCTGCGTATGGCTCGGAAATTTACGCTGTTCAAGCTCAAGCTCAAGCCCAGACTTAGGCTCGACTCAGGACCGAAAAACCTAGAGTTGACGAGTTTGAGCCTGGTTCTGACTGAAAGATACTAGAGTCACGGCACGAACGATACGCATCAGCAAGATAACGAAGGAGTCACGTATTAATGCATCACATACATAGACTGTTCTTCCATCGCTCTACAGTCCGAACAACATGGCCCAATTTCCCTCTTCTCGTCCTGAGCTCTACTCTCGCCATACTCTGCGCTTCGTGCTTCTCTACCATGTTCTCCTCTGCTGCGAGCATCGTTGACATTTGGCACTGGCACTGACTACGGAAACGCGACGTTTCCGCGAGTGACCGATCTTTTGGATGACTCACCTCGAAAGAGAAGGCGAGCTCGAGAGATGCCTTGAATCCTTACCGGTCGTTGTCGCCCGAGGTTACCAGTAGCCGCTGTTCCTTTGAGCGTTCAAGTTGGAGGTGGTTTCTCAAACCAATCCGAGTCCGTTGGATCTAACTCGTTCCGGCGACTTGACTTGAAAGGAAGCATCCGACAAACCAGGATACTACTTGTGCACTGCCCACCCCGTTTGTATGCGCTTCCTCAGACTGCCAGCGGCCGCTCGCCCCTTGCAGCATTTCTGCACACTGCATGCAACAGCACATGTCGTACATATGGGCACTTTGTAGCAGAGTCGGCTCGCGTCTATCACCGCGTTGCATCACCGCCCATCTCAATGGCCAACTCAATCTGATTTTGTGGCTGAAGTGCGACCTATTCCAGCCCGATCGCCGCGATGGGTTGAGTCACACTGGCAGTCGGGCGCTCCGTCATCAACGTTGTATCTGTCGGCCTTTGAGAGGTGTGTGCGTATAAATATCAGATGTTGATCTGCACAGCCCGCCGAGAACAGCACAGTTCAGATCTCGCATCTATCTAGGCGTCCGCCATCTTACACATCCGTAACAGTAGTCCCCGCAATTCGACCCGAACCTGGGACCGTCTTCGCTCGAATGGTGGTGAGTCTTCCCGTACGTGCATAAACGCGGGCTGGCCTGTTGCGGTTTAATGACCTATGCGTACACTCTCTTCGATTCTGCCTGGCATCCCGCCTCTCCCCTAATAAGCATGTCTAAAATCGCGCTTGAGGCTAGCGAGTAACTAAGCAATGACCTTTCGGCCTCAATGACTCTGCGACAGAAGTCCTCACCAGCTCTAGCGTCACATCCATCGCGTGTCAAACCGGAATATCTCAAACAACTTGAACTTGAACACGCCGGCGCCAATGCACGACTTGAACTGAGTATGCCGAAAAAAGAACGACTCGGATATCACTGTAGTCTCATATGCTTGACCCAGTGACCATTACTCGCTCGACTGTTCGAATCTTCTGCTAGTGATGCCTTTCGTGGCGGACTATTCTGCGAGCCGTAACAGTCACGGTCGACTCGCAGTTCTGATTCTAAAAGCAAACGGACGTATAAATACCTACTAGTAACTAAAGGGATAGTGACTAGCAGTTTCTCCTCTACGTCGACAACCGTTGATAACCATCCGTACTCTGGTCTGGATCTTGCGTCTGTTCGCCTTAAAGCTATGCTCGCACTGCCAGATACTTGACTTTTTTTCTACGAAATCGCAAGCTGGTCCTAGATCAACTTGAAGCCGGTGTGGCACTGCGGTGTATTTCTTCTGAGCTGCTATGCAATACTGCATACACCAGAAGTACTGTATGTCTTTTGAAAAACAACACGATAGGCGCCAGCCAGCCAGTCAAGTTGCTACTGTGATACCCAATCGACTGTCAGACCACTATTCTCGAGGGGACGAAAGCTCGTTAAAGAACTGGCTGAGTATTCTGTCGCAGTCTGGAGGTCCAGGCGCATGTCTGTACTCCACTTGCCAGCCGCCTGTATTGGAATCCTTAGTGCATAAAAGGCGGGGAGCAACCGTTTCCTCTCCTCAGTTCTTACCACCACCATCTCTCCGCTCGATTTCAAGGGGGCGTCCCGCCATCCCAGGCGACGCCCGCCCGCGACCTCGTCATCGAGCGGGGATTTGGACCTGGTACTCCTGCAGCTATGAGGCGCGCACACCTAGGCGGTCGCCCATCAGGGCTGCGCCGCCCAATGGGCCCGCCGGGGTGTGTTTGAGACGTGGAGCTGCAGCCGAATCCCTGTCAGCTTGGACTCAGCGGGTGGGATACTGGCGTCGGAGTCCCTAGTGCTCCCCCGGTTCGACGTCGGATGGTGAGTAGGCGCGGGAGCTGAGAGGTACCGCTCTGTCTCTCGTTGCTGCTCGCTTTCCGGCGTGGACTCCGATGCTTTTGGCCCCGCTGTTCGAGCTGACAAGGCCAGTCGTTGGGGGAGCGGCTGGTGCTCTGGGTTTATACGATGCTTGGACCGGTTGGTGGGGTGTGGGTCTTCCTCCGACCGGTCTGTAGCAGACTCCTGTGTCTCTGCTCTATACTGCGTTTGTTTCGTACGGTCTCTGGGATCGGTGAGCACTGTCCTTTAGTCTCTCATACTCTACCTTGCTGACGCTCGTCCTTATCCGATGTAGTGGGTATCATGAGCTGGGTGGCCTTCATACGGTTTTACGTACGATGGAATGAAGGTACGTTGGTTTCTATCGTCACTCGGATCGTTTAGATGCTGAGAAGGGTCTGCTTTGGATGCTTTGCGTCTGGCTTCGAGGGCGAAGAAGGTAAGTCTATGCTTTATCTTGTACGTTGAGCAGTCGGACTGAAGCCCTTCCAGGCAGCCGCCTTTCCTTTGAGCCATAGGACACTCCGCCAGATATTGAGGCAGGCGGGAGTTCAGAACGTCTCCCGCCGAAAGACAAAGGTGCGCGCTTTTCTACGTCACTCGGTTCGTCCAGAAGCTGAAGAGGACCACGCTTTGTTTTTTTTTGTGTTTGGGTCGGAGAACGACCTGCCACTGTACTCCTTTATCTTCGGCAGGCCGTTGTTAACAGAGGTGAGTAGTTCTATGTTGTCCACAACCCGTCTAGAGGCTGAGAAGAAATACGAACTTGATTTTGTGTGCAAACGGGAGCAATACTTCGCTGTGCCGGGGCTATTGACATGAGACAGAGGTGAGCACTTTTAGTCGACGCTTGCCAGTCTATTTACCAGAAACTGAGAAGGGTCATTATTTTCTTTTTTTGTTGTGTGCGGAGGACGATCTAGTCAATAATTGTGTACATAGTGAGAATTGAACGACAGTTGGTGAATTTGATTGACGAACGTAACAAACATCACCAAACAAATGACACGCGTATAAAATCTGCGTGCATCCTTTTCTTTCTTTTCTTTACGGTGTCTGTCCAACCTTCCGAAGCCCCAGCCCCTTGGGCGCAGTCCTCGTCGGCTGCATGGCGTTAATTTCTGGTTGGCAGAGCGAGGCGTCCCTCTCGAGGTTGATGCTCACTAGAATGATCGCATGATCTCCAAGTTTGCTGCTTTCGTCTGTACTCTGCATTTATGGGCGCAAAGACTGAGTCCGCTTCGTAATAGGGTGTCGATTCGCCTTTGTGTTCTGCGTGTGGAGGAGAAGGTAGCGATTCATGGAGGCGTGCGAGGCGTCATATTCCTGTACCTTCCGTATTTTCTTTGGCTACTATGTGGCCGTGACGGTTGGGTCAAACCATGACGCATACATATATGTTTGCTAGATTCGATGCTGTCTCTGGAGATTACTTCCAGTAGTACTAGTAGTAAACTGACTATTTTGTGCATTGACAATGAGAGTAATCTATTTTATGGTTATGGACCGGACAGCGACAGTCATAAAGCTACAATACGGTTATAAAAAATCAAAAGGCATTACATATGTACCTATCTACAGAGAAGATCGAAGTTCAAAATCGCGCCGGAGAAGAAAGCTTTTAGTAATCCAAACAACATTTGCTAGTGCGTAGAGGAAACAGAAGTGAGGAAAGGAGATGTGGGTGCGATCGATGCACATGACACAAACAATGGGAAAAAAATGAAAAACACATACAACAAAGCAGTTAATCGTCGTGAAGCTGTTCGTCTCGCTCCAGTCGTCCTAGTCGTATTTGTATGGTACCCGATCCAAGATCATATTCGCCCTCAGGTTGTGAAGAAAAGGTGGCAGTAGTGCCCTCTGAGACACGGTGCGGCCGGCTACTGTGCCGGCTGTCTTCGTCGAGCGCCATCACCGGTGGTGCACCGGAGTCCGAAGGTCCGCTTCGAGAGAAATGTGAATTGTAGTCCGTCAACCCAGGAGCGGAACCCGCGCCAACGTTGAAACTGGGCCCATACCCATAGGTGTAGTCGACGTCGTCGAGGGAGTGTACGGACGGGACACGAGAGGACGAGCGCGACGGCGTGGCGATGCGACCCTGTTCGTGAAGTCTCCAACGCGCGTTTTGCCTTCCACGCGCCCCGCTGCCTGTACCCGTACCTGTCGCTGTCGCAGTTGTGCTCAACCCTGCACGGTCGATATGGATCATCGCACCACCCGCTTCCGCGCTGCTCCTTGTGCCCTTTAGGTTCTCCTCTGTATACCGATCATCATCTTCGCCATCCTCGTCGTAATTGCGCGAATCGAAGAGGAGAAGGTTCGGGCGCGTGGTGAGGAGGAGAAGGACGTTCGCAGCGCCGGAAAGGCCAAAGAGAAAGATGACTGCAAACGTGCCCGCACTCTTCACCGCCTTGTCGCCAAACGCGAACGTGATCCAGCGCACAATGCTCAGGGGTAGAATGATGATGGAGTATATCACAGGATATCCCAGGATCGCAAGACTCAGCCTTGGCGGTCGGTCACGCGCGTTCTGCCCTTCCTCTGCGCCGCGGGGGAGAGGACGGGTGCGGACACCAATACGCCACCAGTGCGTGCGGTCAACAGTGAGGTAGCCGCGGCCCCACATGAAGAGCGGAACGTATACAAACACGGAGACGGCGAGCGCAAGCCACATCCAAACGTACTCGCCAGTGATGCGCTCCGCGAGGTAGCCCTGGCCGATCCAGCACCAGTACGGCGTCGGGTCGTAGTAGAGACTCGATTTCTGATTGAGCCCGGAGCCGATGCCGACGTAGAGAATGACGAACAGCCAGACAGTGAATACGCATGCGTAGGCCGCGCGCATGTTGTGCACGAAGCGGCGGAACCAGATCGCGATGAACGTTTGAAGGGCGACCAAGAACGTGCTGAGCGCAACGGTTGTCTCTCCGAGCTGCTGAAGGGCACCTTTGTCATGCGTAAGGAGGAGCTGAATGAATTGATGTTTGGGCTAAACGCACCTTGCGCCGTGCAGAACGCGCCGATCTCTACGAATCCCTTGTTCGCCCAGCGAATATCCATCACCGCACCGAGCGCCTGGATCAAATCCGCAGCGAAGAGGGAAAGCTAGGGGTAAATCGCAATTAGCGTCACACGACTACTTATTGAGGGCCTCTGAACGAAACCGCGCCGAAAGACAAAGGTATGTGAAACGGATGGTAACACATTGGAGACAAAGAGCAGGAAAACTCGTCAAGCTGAGCAGGAGTATCGAATGCGCTCAACGAGTTCAATTGGCCCCCGATAGTTAGCGGTCCTATGAACTCGATTTTCTCGCAGTGCAACTGTCTTCCGGTACGATTTCGCTGGGATAAAGAGGACTTACCATCAGCACGTCCGCTGGCTCCTGCAGCAACTTTCTTCGCTCATCTGCCGGCTGGCGTCGTTCTCGCCATACATTTCGCTGTCAAATCCGGAAGCAATTTAGGGCCTGCAGTCCTTTGAGATCGGCAGACATGACGCACGATAATAAGCAAGAAGAGCACGACGATCGCCCCTAAGGAAATGAGGCCCGACTCTGCAGTCAACTGCACACAGCAGGTCAGTTTATGAAACGCTATGTGATGGAGCGAAACTGACCGCCAAACCGATGCTGTCGCCTCGGGTGAGACAGTACTCGACAGTCACGTTTCTGTTTCCGGAGACGACCCTGTACTGAGTGTCGCCGGGTACGCAGCCCTGGTCGACCATGTCTAACGTCTGAGGGCTACGGGTAGCAGCACGCTGCTCGCCTCGCGCGGCTGAGGATGTCTATATGCGCGTTTGCTGCTGATGAGGAGTTGGGAGATGAGGTTCTGTGGAAAGAGATGGGGGATGGTTTAGAGAGGTAGATGGGCGATAAGGGGCCATTTGAGAGAAAGTGTGTTGCGCTCGACAATTTGGCAGATGGCAGTTTTTGCAAAGAGCTGCCACACCAAACTGCATGTGCAATCACCCCAGGGTCATCGCATCTCCATCTCTCCGTGCGAACAGATGACAAAGCAGACCATTCACCGCTCAATTTTCTGGCTCTTTCTCACTCTGACTACTCTTGTCTACAACTTATTTGTTGAAACAACGGCGTGCAGTGCTCTCAGCTTCTCCTTATACCTACTCTTGGCCCCGAGAAGCTCGGGAATGAACTGCAACCGCGGGAAACTTGAAGACGAGCTTCCTTATCGGCCGGTCGCAGGAATCTATCGCAAATTTGTCTCTCTCTATCTCGAATCTGTTCCTGGAGCCCTCGACTCTAGTCGTTCCTTGCGACATCCCAGTATCCCTTTCTGCCCGTACTTATTGAGTCTAATTTCACGTATGACGACGTTTTCAATGCCTCCTGGGCCTTCTTATACCCCGGCGTCGCCTTGTTGCCTGAATCCCTGAGCGCCCCGAGCGTCCCAAATTCGAAATACATGCTCTCAAGGTTTCCGACTACGACGAATGCGTGTATATGCACTGATTGTTATCGCACACTTACATGAGGTACGTCGACATGCATATATATCTGTGTCGGGATCGCAGCACCCTCTGAAACGTCAACCTTGCCTCTTCAATGAACCTTGGCCTGATTGGCGCCCGCCCACATCATCAGCATCACCATGCCCAGCGACGAGCAATGTAGTGAAATGGAGCGGAAGTGATCGCTCGTATACGTACGTCCTCAAAGTTAAGGGTTGTACAAGTGACGAATGCAATCTCCGAAAAGACATGCCACATGTTCTGGGACCACACGGAGGTACCGGCTCATTCACGAGGCTAAGATCGGATCCCATTAGCGCGCAAGATGACAGTACTAGTAGCGGGCGGCTTTAATTCGTCTTGTGCCGGAGAAACAAACTTCGTCTGAGATTTGTCTAATTCCTCCTCGACTTGTCTTGAATGAGTACGTCTGATACTCGGTATCGAAAGCAACATTTCCAACCCGACACTCCGCAGTTAAAATCCGAGCTTCGCGACTGGGCGTGGGCGTTGGCATTGGTGATCGTTAAGTGATCAATGGGTGCGCATGCAGTCTATCCAACGTAATCCCAGTGATAGTCGCGTTCAAGAACGGCTTAGAGCCGCAAATTACCCACCTTAGGTGCTTTAAAACATCAATGGTAGAAGTCATCTGATCAACATCCTCCGCCTCGAGGCTTCAGCGACACCCTTCTCGAATGTATCCATTGAAGCTTTGGCGCCGGCGTATTGACATTCGGAAGTCACGGTCGCGGTATATTTTTGATGTTGGACATCAATGGATAGCATTGCCAAGAACGTCAACTTCTTATAACACATTGACTCGTACGATATTAGTGGAGTGCCGGTGGGACGTGCTGCGTAGTCAGAGGCAAGAGAAGCTCGCCAGCTCCAAGGTGGGCGAACTAAGCACTTAAAAAGTATTTCATGTTAAATTTCTACTATCACAGGTGCGCAAAGACGTCGCGAACGTCCGTGTAGGCTACTAGTCTTTCTAAGACTTCATATGATATCCGACGACAAGACAAGGCCACAAATGTAGCTGGTCAACGTACTGAGTCTCATTCACCAAATGTACTACGAACACGTATGTCTACAACAACCTATGGTCCTCGTTCGTCCTCCGACCGGTTACATAAAAACAAGATCCAGAGCTCTTCTCAGTTTCTGGAGGATGAACTGGCGAGCGTTGACAAAAATTGCTCACCTCTGTCATATGTCAATAGCCCCGGCACAGCGAAGTATTGCTCCCGTTTGCGCACAAAAACAAAATTCGTATCTCTTCTCAGCCTCTAGACGAGTTGTGGACAACATAGAAATACTCACCTCTGTTAACAACGGCCTGCCGAAGATGAAGGAGTCTAGTGGCAGGTCGTTCTCCGACTCAAACACAAAAAGAACAAAGCGTGGTCCTCTTCAGCTTCTGGACGAACCGAGTGACGTAGAAAAGCGCGCACCTTTGTCTTTCGGCGGGAGACGTTCTGAACTCCCGCCTGCCTCAATATCTGGCGGAATGTCCTATGGCTCAAAGGAAAAGCGGCTGCCTGGAAGGGCTTCAGTTCGACTGCTCAACGTACAAGATAAAGCATAGACTTACTTTCTTCGCCCTCGAAGCCAGACGCAAAGCATACAAAGCAGACCCTTCTCAGCATCTAAACGATCCGAGTGACGATAGAAACCTACGTACCTTCATTCCATCGTACGTAAAACCGTATGAAGGCCACCCAGCTCATGATACCCACTACATCGGATAAGGACGAGCGTCAGCAAGCTAGAGTATGAGAGACTAAGGAAGGTGCTCACCAATCCCAGAGACCGTACGAAACAAACGCAGTAACGACCAGAGACACAGGAGTCTGCTACAGACCGGTCGGAGGAAGACCCGCACCCCACCAACCGGCCCAAGCATCGTATAAACCCAAAGCACCAGCCGCTCCCCCAACGACCGGCCTTGTCAGCTCGAACAGCGGGGCCAAAAGCATCGGAGTCCACGCCGGAAAGCGAGCAGCATCGAGAGACTGAGCGGTACCTCTCAGCTCCCGCGCCCACTCACCATCCGACGTCGACCCGGGGGAGCACTAGGGACTCCGACGCCAGTATCCCACCCGCTGGATCCAAGCTGACAGGGATTCGGCTGCAGCTCCGCGTCTCAAACACACCCCGGCGGGCCCATTGGGCGGCGCAGCCCTGATGGGCGACCGCCTAGGTGTGCGCGCCTCATAGCTGCAGGAGTACCAGGTCCAAATCCCCGCTCGATGACGAGGTCGCGGGCGGGCGTCGCCTGGGATGGCGGGACGCCCCCTTGAAATCGAGTGGAGAGATGGTGGTGGTAAGAACTGAGGAGAGGAAACGGTTGCTCCCCGCCTTTTATGCACTATGGATTCGAATACAGGCGGCTGACAAGTGGAGTACGGACATGCGCCTAGACCTCCAGACTGCGACAGAATACTCAGCCAGTACTTTAACGAGCTTTCGACAGCATACGAAAATTGAATGGCTTATTGTAATGACAAAGCTTGTAGGGTTAAATATGATAATGACATTTCTGCATAGTGGTTTGATGTTCATACGATAAGATTTTTTTCATCAACAAGTACATGGTCGATACAGTAGATCAGAATACAGGCGTGCAGGGATAATATAAGTACAAATACATACAAAAGCTGGAAAGACGCGACAAGGATTTCTGAAAGACTGTACAAGTACGCGAGACTCCTGCAACGCGGTCCTGAAAATGGCTAAAGCATAACTTGCTTGAGAGCCTTGAGTGACATATCAAGGTGTGGTCGAAACCTATCTGGGTCCTGCTTGTACAGCCGCGTATACGTCTGTACCATTTCCTTGATCGCACGGATTGCCTCCTCTCTCCGATTCGCAGTGTCCTTTACGTCGAGTGAAAGAACATCTTCGAGTTGCAAAGACTCCCCAGGCCTCGGATCGAGCACAAATGGGTTCTTAGCAGCCAGCTCTCCGTCGAGTTTCCTTGCTTCCTGCATTGCAGTAAGCGAGTCGAACAACCTTCCCACATCATTCAGCCGAATAGAGAGCATCATGAGCGACAACGCGAGGTCTTCGTTGTATGCGCCTGGATTCACAACAGCCAAAGCGCGATGCAAGTCCGACGCTTCCTGGATCGCATCGAGAGCTTCCAGCTTCCTTCCTGCGTTGTTAAGATACGTAGACAAATTGAAGAGACCATCTGCGACTTTGAGTTGTAAGGCAGTTGACCGCTCGGCGTTTTCGAGCTCTCTGTACAGGTCCAGCGATTCATTGATGGAGTTAATTGCATTTTCTTGGTCATCCATCGCATTGTAGCATTTGGACAGGTAGTTCAGAGCCAGAGCAAGGTCTTGGTTGTATTCACCCGGATAAGCCGTAGCTAGTTGTCTGTAGAGTGACACCGTTTCCTGACCAGATGCGAAAGCGCGCTCCTTCTGATCTGGGTATGTTTCAGCGACATAAAAAGTCAAGTCGCAGAGAGTAGTCGCAAGATAAGGGATGAACATCTCGGGTGCTTTATCTGCCTGCACCCTGTATACATCCACGGATTCCTGTATCGCATCGACGGCCTCTTTCCCTCTCCCTTCCTCCCGAAGTAAGCGAGCCATTTTCTTCAATGCCATCCCAAGAGGTTCGTAGATAGCGTCTGGGTCCACCACAGACAGTTTTCTAAATATATCGACTGATTTCTCCATCTCAGCGAGTGCGGATGGTTGGTCTCCCATCTCATCCATTCGGTTGGATGAAGCATCGAGTTCAAGTGCACGAGCAAGTTGAGTCCTGTGATAATCTGAGTAGCGATGGGGCACCGACGGCATGATCAAGGTTTGGTGCTCAACGACAGTTGGTAACGAAGAAAGAGAGAGCAGCCGCCAGGTGGCGTAAGAAGTTTGAGTTTGAGTCCGACGTGCCACTAGTGACCAACTACTGCCAACATGTTTGACAACAGTAAGAACAGCATGCCAGTGAATAACAATTCAGGTTATTTTGAATTTCAGCACAGACCCTTGTAGCTACTAGTAGTAGGATTTATGGCCAATTGAACTTGAACTTGGATTTGCTAGCCCATACTAGCATTCGTCATTACTATACTATTAACGAAGCAGTATCAACGAAAAAAAAAAACCTTTAGCCTGAGCTTGAGATCTCTACGCTGATTAGTCGCGACCGCTTCAACCTGCACGCTACGTACCTAGTAGGCTACTTATAACCTACGAGACGAAGTGGTGAGTTGTATAATGATATACACATACTAGAAGTCCCAGACAAGGACCTCCGATCAAAGAAGGCGTTCGCCCACTGGCATGCATATAGCCTAAAGTCAGATTGCCGTGTTGCGTCCATCCACTTCTTCACCTTTTAGCGGCTGCGACTGCGCTATGATCGTCGTCCTCCGATCCCCTATCTTTCTGATGTACCTTCGTACCCCGTCCCCACGCACCAGCTTTAGGTCCCCAGTCATCTCGCACGCCCCAGATATGATCCTCTTTGAGGCGAGGGGCACTTGGTCGTTCCTTCAAGTTGTGAACGCGGGCGTCAGATTCGAAGGCAACCTCGGGTGCGAAATCGCCTTCTTGTATTTTTTCGTATCTTTGCCTTGGCTGACTTGTTACGGATGTAGATGTAGATATGGTCGCCGGTACGTCACTTTCCCATTTTCGTATCTTAGGTGCGAGGGGGTTCCAAGTCTCCTTCTCAGCGTAATCTGAACTTGTCATCTCGATGAGACGTGAAAGCGCTCGTCGGTACGCAAATCGCTCCTCCTCGCCTATAACAATATAAGCATCGTTCCGATGTCCAAGGAAACGGCTACATCAAATGCTTACCAGAGAAGATAGAGAGTGAATTAAGGGACAAAGGTGAAGCAGCCGGCAGCTCTGGCATATTCTCGTACGACGAAACGTTGGGTCTGAAGTTTTCACGGGACTCTGAAAAAGCCTCGGCCATAATTTGATCCTCATGCATAGCGCTGACGTCCTGCACTGAACTAGACTGAACCGCGTCCGGGAAAAATAGACCATCTGGCTCAGTCTCGGCAAGAGCAATGACTCGGCATTTCGCCTCATACAAAGCATCGATGAGAGAGATGAAGCGTCGACTTTGGTTTTTGGCTGAGACTGGAAGAATAGGTATATCTGTGATTATAACATTCTTGTAGTTCGAGGCAATTGTCAGATAGTCAGCAGGTCCGAGGGACTAATCGATTCTCATGAGCTATATGCGTTGTCTGGCTTTAAATAAATCCTTACCTCGTCGCATAGTTGGGAAAATGCAAATTTGCATGTGTCTCCGGATGCCCATGGCACCAAGAGTTGACGACCAAAGACTCTGAGGCATTTGGAAGACACTACGTCGAAAATCAGAGCCGATATATCAAAGACAGCATCCAACAAATGACATACTCACATGAGCGATTAATAGTCACTCTCTCAACCGCCCGCTCAAAGTCATCTTCACAACCGAAAGTAAACCAAGAGGAAGGTTTATCATCATTTCGGATCTTCCTTCGCCAATCTTTCTCTCCACGCATGACGAGTACTGGACACCTAACCTTGAGCGCTTCTACAAATGGCTCCAGTCGTTCCCTCTGTACGCCATTTCTGTACAGATCGTCCGGCACCTTATTCGATGTCGCGATTACAACACCTCCCATTCTCCAGAACCAAGAAAGAACGTCAGACAGTAGACCGGCACTAGAGACATCAAGGAGCTGCAGTTCGTCGAGTACTAGAAGCCAGTGTTGAAGAATGAGGCGGTGAGCAATGACAAATGGAATTGGCGGGTCAGTTGGGTACGAAGAATACGTCCTCGGAACAGCGGGACTCCATAATGAAGGAAGCGAGGCAGTCTTGAGCAAGCTCCTCCATCTATCTCGGACAGTCCTTGTCCAGGGTGTCTCCGTGCTGTCTTCATCACTTGCGTCAGGAAGAGCATGTAAAAGTGCCATCCGCTTCTTTGATTCCTCCCATACACCGCGATAGATCTCAAGCACGAGCTCGTTGTAGTGTTTCCTAACTTTGTAGGGTGTAGGTATGGTTGACAACCATTTGTCAATGAGGAAGCTTTTCCCGCAGCCAGGCGGCCCAATGAGAAGCAGACCCTGCAGAGAGAATATCTATCGACTGGGACCTCTATAGGACTGTATAGAACGATTGAAGCACCTTTGGAGTACGTAGTTCAGCTAATTCCTCGGAGAGATTGCGTATCTTCATAATTGCATGTAGATTGTTGATGCTTCCTTCCCCAGCTGTGGATGAGGCGGAATACCAGGGTTCATTGTCTTTTCCGCAACGTTGTTTATCTGAATTGTCCTGCGAAGGCTGTCCTTTCTCTTGAGATAAATAGTACCGTGATGCAAAAGCTGAAGGAGAGTATTCTTGAAGTATTTTATGTAGCCTTCTAAGCTGAGAAAAGTCAATTCACAATCAGTCAGACGGTAAACGGCTTTACCGGACGGACCATCATTACGACGCGAATTTGGTCTTCATCGTATTGAATCCGCCCGGTTGTCACCAAGCCCCGGTAAATGTCCCAGAGATCTGTTTGCTGAGGTAACCGATGTTGTGATCTCGATTGCTCATTGTACTGAGTTGAGAATATATTTTCCTCGGAGGATTTGGTGGAGTATGAATATTGGTGCATGCACATTGAAGCATGTATCAAAGATGGCAGGGTAGAACATTTGCTGCGTGTGGAGGGAACTTGGCGACACGCCCACTTCGTAGCAGCAGTATGCATAGCAGTAAAGTTACCGATGTCGAAGATCGTAGCGTAGACTCATCTATCCTGCAAGGTGCATTTGCAGCGAGCTGATGATGGTAAGAAGCAAGGAAGAACTCAATGCCGGCGTTTTGTGACGACTTTCCCGAAACGGAATGTAGAATAGTTTACAGTTGCCACCTCTGCTTGTTGCAGCAGCACGTAACCAAATTCCTAGTATCTTTCTAGGCGCTGAGATAAGTTATATTCAAAGATACAAAGGGAGGTATATAACAGTCAATCAAGATGCAGGACGGAGCTTACACAGCCAGAGACGAGGAATTGAACTGCAATCCGAAGGCAGAGCGACTAAGTGGGATCCACGAAAAGTAACGAATAACGACTCGAGTAGTAAGTATATGCAGGCAGTATATTCATCACATATGTGGAGAGAAGTTTTAAGAGAAAAGAAGAAAGAGAGGACTTGAAGTTAAGATCATTAGTTGTCTACTTATGGTTGCATTTGAGATATAAATGAAAGGGGAGAGAAAGGAGGCAGAGAGACTGAAAAGAAAGAATGTCCGCTACAGATAGGAGAAAAGAGCAGTGAAGTAAGTGAAAAGGATGAGGGAGCGAAGGACTTGATGGCAGCAGAGGCATAAGCGATGCAAGGACGAGCGAGCGAGTCAAATAAACTGATGATAATACAGTGTTGAGTCGTAATCGTGACAATTCCCGGGTGAACGAGGGCGGGTGATAAACAGCGCAAGATTACGCAAGTTCATCTGAGAGGGGAGAGTCGAGGTAGGAGACTGGATGATGAGTGTAAATTGGGCTTTGCGTAATTTAGTCCTATGCTATGAGATGCGTGGAAGATGGAGGAGGTGCCGGCATGAAATGAGTATGCAAAGTGAGTGTCGACAATAATTAAGCATTATTTGAAGATTCCAAGCAGACACATCATCCGTTAATCGGACGTTGATAATCCGAACCAGCTCGCTGGGAAATGTTTCCGGGGAACAATGACCCGGAGATGATCGCCGTCGAACTCAGCTCGAACATGCGATAGATCGGCATCGTATCCAAAAGATATACGGCGCTCAAAATGTCCTAAATCAAATTGTACGTCAATGATTACTCAAGACACCATAAGGTCAAGTCCTCATACCTCCGCCTGCTTCCCACTTGTCAGCTGCAATATGTAAAACACGTCGGCGACGTGTTGTGAGCATGCTGGAAAGACACGAGTCAATCTCATACACTATGAAATAGCGTTGGGAACACGTACATAGCATCCCTCTTATAACCTGGTAACTTCACGATGAGCCTATATTCTTGATCCGTCGACTCCACATGAATATGTGCATCCGCTGGCGGGGGAGCGTGACTCAAGAACGGCTCGTAGGGGGCACTCTTCCGGTTCTCCTCTTTCGAGTCTGGTGGCCCTTCTTTTTGGAAGTATCCAGCTCCATCAAACTGGGCCGGAGGTGTGTGGACTTGCGGGGGAGTTGGTGGTGATATACACGAACTTGCGGTGCTGCTTCGCGACGAGGTTGAGACGGATGTAGATGTTGTAGAAGTAGATCCGGTCGTAGACGTTGAAAGTCGTGTGTAGCTTCGACTGTTCTTGTCTGTGGATTCGAACAGAGATACTGGGTCATTCAAGCGCGGTGAGGAATATCGTCTGACGTTTGTCATTTCATCAGGCGATATGGGTGGATTAGAGAACGGTGAATCAGAATCTGAGCCCGAACGGGACCCATTTGCTGCTGCACTAAAATCCAATTGCACTTGCTCCACGACCCGTGCTAGACGTGTTCCTTGATGAGAGGTCGCTGGGCTGGAAAGAAGGGTAACCGGAGTTTGTGATGGCAATGGGAGACTCGATGAAGAGGCATTCAATTCGTGAACTTCACCCGCCCCGTGGTTGTCAGTCATGTAGGGTGAGTTGTGAGCCTTCGCTGCCTCAATCCTATCCGCCTGAGGGACCAAGTCCCGACTCTTCCGCCTCGATATCGAGAGCAGTTGGGGCCGAAGGTGTTCGCTATCCCAAGCACCCGAGCTCTGCTGAGAGTAGTTTGACACAGCACCGAATGTGTTCCTACCACCTGACGAAGAGTTGGCTTCTGGGCTAAGGTTGTACGTCATCCCGCCCGTGGAAGAGAATGATCCGTCAACCGTACTCGTTGGTGAAGGAAACGCGCCTACGTCTGCACTGTTCTGACCTAACGTCGCGGCTAGTTTACCATTGTCCTGCTGCAGCGGGCTGGATCCGAAAGGCAGGGTGGCCTGCGTGTTTGCTGGACTCAACTGTAGTCCTGAGAAGGGAGTGACTGTTGAGCCAGAAGAGCTGCGTGAAAACGAAGCACGTCGGGAGTTTGAAGGACTGATGGCTAGTTGCAAATGCGACGACAATGGTTGAGAGGAGAAAGGGACTTCGCGAGGTGTATCAAATGAGGCGTGACGCTTGCTATAACTAGACTGCCGAGGAGGATGAGACGGACGTCCAGTCCGCGAGCCTGCCTCTTGCTCAGAGTGTGATGGGCGATCTGAAGGCACGGAAGGAACAAGGTCAGTATATGGCATCAAAGCGAATCAAAGGTGGGAGGCAAGGTGAAGGAATAACGGAGATCGCCTCTTGATAGAGAGACAACCAAATAGGACGACAACAAAACCGCAAATGATTAAAGAATGAATCAGAACCACAGGCATCCCGTGCCCACCCACTCGTCATCCTGTGCGGCCACAAATAATCCCTTTAGGGTGGAAAGCAAAGCAGGACAATGGCTTGCTCGCGGTGACCAAGAGGCGCTGCAGTAGACGCGCTGTGGCGGTGGTTGTCCGTACCGCAATAGAAATTTGGAAGTGGAGTGCACACCTATGCTTCGCAATGGAGCCGTGGTCGTCGTCAATAATCTATGCGATGGTGTCGGGGATGAGCAGGACGTCGCAGACAGCGAGCAGGGATGTGTTGCGCGATGATGGGGAGAAAAGTGATAAGGACGACGTGGGTGGTGGTTGTGTACGACCCGAATGTTGCAAGACGAAGCCGGCGGTCGTGCCGCGCAGCCGTGCGGGGAAACCAATTTTCGTCACGGCAGCCAATTTTCTCGCGCAAAAAAAGGACATGCAATACATGAAACACGAAACACACACTCACCAGTATGTTCAGACGTTAGAAAGCGATTATTGTGTCGCGGGCTGGAGAATTCAGGCATTGAGAAAGATGGCGAGAGAGTACATCAGACAAAGAGAACAGACGAGGTTTGCTGGGGCCAGAGCTCCAACGCCAACTGTCCAGCAGATGACAAACAATATGATTATGTAAGAAATACACATCTCCTACGACCAAGTCCTAACGCTACACAGTTATGTTTTGCTAGGCCCAGCAGCACCCTTCAACTTATCTTCCACAAGCTCTTTGAACTCTTCGCGCAGGATTGCCTCACGCCGTTCACGCTCCTCCTTTTGCAGCTTGAGAATACCACGCTTCTCCTCGGCACTGATGACTTGGTTTTCTTTCCGCATGCGCACCGCATTCATCCGGCGGTGCCGACTGCCGCTCATGACATACCCCACCTGCTCATACTGGGCGATCTCGTCCGACGTCAAGCCAATTTCACCACGACGAGGAATTCGCGACTGTGTGCCGTCCTGTAAGAAGGCCGCCATAGCGCTACCTTCGCCACGAAGCAAAGCACCACCATAAGAGCGCTCGTCGACCTTCTTGTTCGAAGTATTCTCTCTCTCTGGCGGCTGCGGTCCTACTTCCTCGTCCTCATCGCCATCCTTTGCCGCGCCGGACGAGGTTCGTGACGTTTGATCAGGAGGCTGTGGTGTAGCTCCTGTATGCTCCGCTTTCGCCACGAATGACTCAGCCTGCTTCTCCACCCACTCATCCTCGTCGCCGTTCTGCGAGCGGGGTGGCGTGTGCGCGCGACTCGAATGCCGGCTTTTGGCCCGTCGAAGGCTGTGGCTCCGTTCTTCGTCACTGTCGCCGCTCCTGTGTGATCTTCTCCGGCGGTCCCTGCGCTCCCGGTCATCCGCGCTCTCGTCGTATGATTTTTCTCTTCGCCGCCGCCTCCTGTCTCGGTCACTGTCTTCTTCACTGTCATCATATGACTTATCGCGCCTGTGTTTCTTTCGGTCATCGCGTTCTGTTTCTTTATGTTTCTTGCTCTTCTTTTCCTTTCGTCTTCTCCTTTCTCGGTTGTCGTCAGAATCAGAGGATACTGAAGGAGATCGTCTGCGCTTGCTCTTACGCTTCGAGCTACGTCCATCCTCTCTGTATCATATAAATCAGTCTCTTGAATATGCCAAAGATGTCAGAAGACTCACAGGTCGCGTGTAGGCTCCTTTGGTGAAGGAGGCCAAATAGTTATTTGTTTCTCTGCCCTCTCAATTCGTCGACTGAAACAAATTAGTAACATTATAGAATAGATAAGCCAAGAAGTAGCTCACCTTTCAATAAAATCTGCTCCTCCACTATTGTATACCTCTCCACCACGTCTTCTTCCGTCTCTCGAATGATACATATTTTCCTGTGCTTTCCAAGGCGGCGCTGCAGACTCTCCGTTTCCATTCCCATTCAAATGGGGCGGCTCCTCTCTCCTGTACGCGCTATAGTCTGGACTTTGTCTTCTGTTGGCTGGACGCTCCCGGTCCCTGTTCCTACTGGCGCTCTGGGAGCGTGAGCGGTCTCTTCGTTGCCGGTCATTCTCGTCCCTATTTCCATCCCTTTCTCTTCCTCGATATCTATCCTCGTCTCGGTCTCTGTCATCCCTCCGACGAGAGTAGCTGGACTCTTCACGCCCTCTGTCGTTTCTGTTGTATGAGGAGCTGTTTCCTTGTGGGACAAGCCCAAGACGACTGGGGTGTACGGTAGCCATGTGTGTTTGGTTTGAATGACGCTGAGGAAATGTCGAAATCTAACTGAGATGGAGGTCGTGGGAAATAAACACTATATATACATACTTCGCATGATGGAAGTTGGTTTCTGACGATTCAAGTTCAGAAGAACTTCAGGCTGCCAGTGAGTTCTGTACAGTTGAAATAAACATGCCATAGGTTCTTCGCCATGCCTAACAACCGAAAAATTGTTCTGAACCTCGCTAAATGCAGTGTTTTGAATAGTAAACTCCATCTACAGTATAATATTACAGTTCATCCTTCTTGGCGCCCTTCTTCAGGCTAAGGAGTTCAACATCGAAGACCAAGACCGAGTTGGCTGGAATAACACCACCAACAGCACGGCTGCCTGTATTATTCATAAGAATGCAAGAACAGATTTGTAAACGGAAGGAAAGCAGAACCGGGAAGTCAATGAATTATTAAAAAAATATCATACTAATCAGCACACCCTGGCATATGTAGTTTCAGGACCAGAAAGACGAACCGTATGCCTTGTGCGGTGGGATAGTTAGCTTACGCTTCTCTCCGACACACATGCCCTGAAGTCCCTCGTCCCAGCCTTTGATGACCTGACCAGCACCGACTGTTCCTTGTGTATTAATATACAAGCTTAGACATGAGGCAAAGAGGGTGACATACGCTTTATGGAAAAAGGAGAATGACGGTCATGGCTTCATTGACGAAACGAAACACAGTATCAGAGGAGCTGCTGTATAGCATGAATTGCTCGCACTCTTACCTTGAATCGAACTTCTTGCCGTCCAGCAAGAAGCCGGTCTACGCAGCCATGTCAGCACATACGTAGATATAAAGGCAACATGAAATATGCACGAACATAGTGCACGTCGATAAAGTCGCCGCTTTGCGTGACTTCATCACATTCGCTAGGCTTCTCCACGGTCTCAATTTGAAGTTCCTGTACTTCAGCAGCGACAAAGAGCACGGGAAGCACGAGGAAGAAAGAAAGCCAGGAGAACCACTTCATTTCTTAGGCGTATGCTTAGACTTTGACGTGCAAGAAGTAGGAAAGAGAGAGAAAGAGAGAGAAAGAGAGAGAAAGACGGTCGACAGCAAATGAACTTGAAGCCCACGACGTGTCGATCCAAAGAAATGTCGTCGCGAACCTGAAAGTGCCTGAAAGGGGCTGCGTGTGTAATTATTCAGTCTCCCACGAAAGAAATCTTTGTCAGCTGAACCTTATTCAAAACTATACCATGGGCACATACACAAACCTTATTTTTCCTCCTCCTTCAACGTCGTCGACACTGTACGCTATGGTGAGCAGCGCCTTCCGTTTTTTGTCGCAGATATATTGACCGTGTTATTCTCAACTATATAGCCTTCCCAAAAGACGTTTCGCACAAAGCGTATTCTCGCCAAGGCCGCGCGCCAGAATCGGTGAGTCAACATCAACGATCTGTGTCCTCGAGCAACATTGTCTGAATGGAATGTCTTTCTAGCCCCATTCCCCAATGGTTCCGCTTAAAGAGCGATACTAAAATTCAGGTGCGCAAGGGCAGATAAATCGCAGCGATGTGACTGTAATTGACATACATTTATGCCGCATAGTACAACGCCAAACGCCGTCACTGGAGGCGCACGAAGCTCAACCTCTAAGCAAACCATACACCACTTCTCTGTCACAGGGAAGGACACAGCACGAGGGAGAGAGACAGTCGACGGTTTTCTTTGTGTTTTTTTAATCGCATGACATGCATGTATTTCGCTCTGCACTGCTCGCACCACCTATGACACATGCATTAAGGCCTTATTTCTCTCATGACTGTCTGCCACTGCTGATTGCCTATCGCAACACAGATTCAAGCTCTGTAATGATGATTGTAGCGAGACGGCTATCCGACGTTGGAATAAACGATGTCAAGGAGAGAAATTTACTTGGGTCTGGTCACCATCCTTAGGCATCCTCCTTAGGTATCCGCTACTGTTGTTGTACGAACAGCGTATCGTCTCTATTTCCTATGCGCCTACAGCAACTGCAGTGCGTTACTTCCTTTGTAAATCGGAGAATCTGGCCGGGTCTCGGTGACAACCAGGGTCTGAAGGCTATACAGCGGTAAACCCGCGCCCGTCGATTCGGCACTGCATCACAGGTTCTGGATTACCGCGTACTTTCGAGGCTGTTGCTCGAATTTCGCTACTTGTGTTCTGGATCGCTGCAGTTCTCGGTCGCTGTTTGTCTTGGAGAAGCTCACGATGCTCAGCCCGTCCTCATACTCATAAGCGAGGTCAATCTTCAATCTTTGCGATGCGTTTGATTTGACCAATGGGTACGCTAACTAGCTTGTCAGTTGTTGGTTGTGATCGTCATTAAGGAATTCAAAATCTTCATGCGCTCTCGTATAAATGACCCTGGCAGCATAGCCTTTTGCATTTTGCACAGGTTCGGAGATGACCTGCTTTTGTCCAGGTATTCGATATACTGCCGAATGGTCGTCTGTTCCGGCACTCGAGGACATCCTCGCCGAAGCTGCTGTTATGACGTTATTAGGCATGTACTGAGATGATTCTATCTGTCCATGCAGTATTTATATCTTCACTGCACTAGAAGAGAGCTCTGCTCAACTACGTCAAATCCATAAAGTGAGGACTGGATTCAGCGTATCAGTAACATCAGTTATCTCCTGCTTCTCTCGGCTATCTCAAACCTTGCTCCATTGGCACTTGGGCTTGGGATAATTACCTGATTGTAAGAGCTCTGACATTCTACGATAGTTTTATGCTGATTTTAAATGTTCCCTACAGTGATCTTCGAATCCTTTGGCACCTGCTCCATTGACGACCATTAATCACGAGATAGACGCCAACCACTGGCAGGTTCCTTTGTGAGCCGGTGCACTTGAAGTTAGCTACGGCGCGCTTCAGTGAACGGTGCTTCTTCCGCTTGGGGATGATTCGAACTAAATCCGGACCTGTGTCTTGACTTTCCTTGTGGGGGTGAAATCCAGTCACTTCCCCCGCCGGTCCCGCTTGCTGGTCGCCCTTCCTTGTTAGCACTCCTCTGCTAGCAAAGCATTCCTTAGGTGAGTAGGCACATGCAAGATTGATTAATTCCCAGGCCATTACAACATTCTCATCCTATTTAACAATGTATTGTTTCCTTCGCTCATGCATAAAGCACTCAGGTTCTACCTCATTCCTTTCCGTCCGTCCCCATGGTATAGGCGCACCATGCCTGCGAAACGCGTTCACTGGGCTGATGAGGAAGAAGGCCCGGCCTTCGTCCCGCCCCCTACACCGTGGACACCTCCCCTCATGCTAACGAACACTGACGACTCGCTCACTGAATCCCCCCCTCCTCGCACTCCCCAGTCCGCTTCCGGAAGACTTCATCAACAAGACGTCCTCACAGACTACAGTAACTCATCCACAGCTTGCGCCACCACCTCTCCTCTTGATGCACAGTACATCCCCAGTCACGAAGTTCCAGTGACACCAATTTTCAACCCAGAGACTCAATACCAACAACCGCCTGTGGACATTGACATTCATTCTCTCTTTCCTTCTCCTTCTCTTAGCCGCCGCTCGCCACAGAGACAGCAACTTGCTCTCAATCTCTACCTTGACTATAGCGCGAAAGTACCTTCTTTGATATGGGATATTTGCGAAGATCCCTCAGATTCCACCGTTCTCCTCGCCGGTAATACTCCTGTGCCAGATGCTCTTCTCGAGGCGGCAGCGACCGACCCTCCAACACAAGAAATGCGCATCCAGTGTATCTGGCACGCGGGCTGGCAGCCGCTTACAATCCGTGTTTCTGCCTCTCCCGCCGGTACCTCTCCTCGATCGCCACAATATGTTACTGTACTCATGGTCATCATGGAAATGTACAAGTACTTGCACCGCCGGGTGACCGGAGCCGAATATGCTCGATTCGGTGCCATCGCCGGCGAACAAGATGCTGTCTCCAGGGCATTTTATGCTCGGTGTGAGAGGCATCTGCGTCAAAGTTCTCAGATCTCTCGTGTTGTTAGAGAAAGGGCAGAGCGCGAGACGCAGAGCGGCCTGAGGCGCGTGGATTGCCTTCGAGGGCACACCATGTTCTTGGGGCTGACCAGCTCGGAGGACGAGGAAGGCTTATGGCATGTACATTGTGACCCTGCTACTTGGTTGCCAGACCAGAGATGAATATACAAGATGTTCAATAATTATTGCCTTCCCGATTTCAATGCTGGACGCACAGCGACTCGGATGCGCTGGATTCACTCTAATGACTCTATTCATCCTAAACGGTTCGCACTCTACCTTACAATCCCTTCTCTTACTTCCTCTGCTTCTTTTTAGTACGACTTCCATATTTATTTACTACGCGCTCCATAAAGCCACTGTCAATACCCAATTTGACTCACCGACATACCCCGGAGATTTGGACGAGCTTGTATTTATCGTGTTGTACTCTATATGATGCCGTGTTCATCTGCCTATTGATATCAAAGCGCTGGTTCTCACCATCACTGGCATTGTTATACCGTTCGTGGCTTGAGATTTTTTTTTTCAATTATCAACAGATGTTCAGCGCTTTTGAAGGAGTGAGCGCCAGTTGGGAAAGGCGAACCAGTGTGGTAGACTTAAGTTGGCCGAAATCTAACGGAACAATCACAATGAGGCTCATCGAGGATAGCCGTAGCCAGCAAATGATCGCCCAAACTTTACGAAAGATGCCCATTCATGACGGAAATCACGTCGGTAAATACCATTATAGCCATGTGCCCGCTTTTGTTCGACGTCCAAGGCTGTCGAGTGCCTCTATCCATCCAACCTGCATGCCAGCTACTGCGCTTCGCTTACACGAAGCTCCTTTGATGCATACATGCCAGACATTCCAGGCAGGCTCCGACCGGAATGAAGGAAGTACAGTTAGGTAGTTTCAGGCGCCAATCTCTTGATCGTTTGCTGTTGCGAAATCCAAAAGGCGTGGATGGTTCGGGATCGCATCATGAACACCGGATGATTAATCAGTTGGCGACACAGGTTTGTTCGAAGCCAGCCGACCGCCTGTGGCCTGGCCTTCGCAACGTGCCCGAGACCTACTTAAATCAAGGCCAGCATGCAGTGGTCCTTACACGCCCATAAACCATAAGCCTGAGCTAGCTTTATTCGACCGACGTCCTCTCGGGACGCGGGGTCCTGGAGCAAGAATATGCCAAGCGATGTATTAGAAAAGTACCTTTCCCAGATTACCTTCGAGGTGAGTACGGCATAAGCTCATTATACATAGTTCAACTCGTTGATTTAGATTGCAAGGTTGGGGGAGTACCGTTCGCGGTGGACCGAGATCATTTCGAAGAGTCTGAAGTCTTCCAAGACATGTTCTCTTTGCCGACCGTCAGAGAGGAGGGGACAAGTCTAACAAATCCCGTATACCTCGAGGGGATTCAAGTCTACGACTTCTGCGTGTTTCTAGACGCTCTGACTGCACCGTGAGCCATCGTAGTGACCAATTTTCTTCCTAATGCTCACCCAAGCATTATATCTCGATTTCGGTAAGCGCTAAAGCGAGTGTTTCGCTCAGCGTTGAAGAATGGAAGACGGTACTCAGAATGGCACACATGTGGTGCTTCGATCGAGTCATGGCCCTCGCCTTTCGAGCGCTAGACGGTCAGCTAGATGATGCCTCGAAAGTAGAATTCTCTCTCAGATACGACTACAAACCTTGGTATTACCCGGCTCTTAAGCGTCTGGCAGAACGACACGAGAATTTGACGACCTACGAAATCGAACAAGTCGGTTGGGACATTGCATGTGGCATCCAGGGTGTCCGAGAAATACTCTCAAAGATTCCCCTCGATGATTTGGAGCATTCCGCGCAGGACTTCCACAGGATGACGTGTAGTATTTGATCATGAAGGTTCCGCTCGGGCACCCGGACTCCAGCCGCAGTTTTCCTTCAGCCTATCCTCCGCCGGGCGTCCGCATAACTAACCGAGTTCGTATCTCAGAGTGCGGAAGCCCTTAGGTTGGTCACTACTAGCGCTTGACTTCGTTCAGCCGTAGGTGGAGTTTGTCATAGTTTCAGTGCGTATGTGTACGACGATGAAGTAAAACACATATTTATTCGCATAGAGAATTCCCTTTATGAGTTCTGATTTATCTGTTGTATTTGTATCATGGGTATTATCTACGCACGACTGTATAAATATTTTTGGTCAACCTCTCTCTTCATCATTGTAGCACGACTTCGGTGTAACCATATGGAATTTACGTGGCTTTGCTTTGTTAAAAGACAGTAGTATGGCCTTGTGTCGAGCCTAGGAAAGATGCGTAATGACTTGCAAAGTCACGATGCTACCAGTAGGGAGACGAAGTGGCTCGAACATGATGGAGGGAACAAGGAAGCAACAGCCCTGCTAGTATCCTAATCCGGTTAACTACCTTCCTTTTTAGGTACCTTGCGCATGACACGTCTTCCTCTCTGGGCACTTTGCAGCTGGCTTTCGCTGCGACTCCGTTTTTGCCATCATGTCTTTAGCATTGTCAATATTCTTACTCGTCTTCATCACTGAGCTCATTCAGTGGATCGGGCAATCCGTCATTCTTGAACTCGTAAGTTTTTGCATCTAATTTTATGTATGTCTGTTTGGTGCTAAATTCCTGCGCACGCCCATTCCTCCAGGCCTACTCACTCTATTTGCGCATATTCAACTCCTCAAAAGTCGCAGAGCAGCGTGGCTTGAAGACAGATATACTGGCAACGAAAGCCGAGCTCTTGCAGACTAGCTCACAGGACCAGTTCGCCAAGTGGGCAAAATTGAGGAGAAAGGTCGACAAAGGCCTCGCAGAGTTGGAGAAGCTCAGTACGTACTTCTCCAGCGGAACTATCATGTATATTAAGCACTGTGCTGCACCATAGATGGCGAGCTGGGCTCGACGCGAACCTCGTTTTCCGTGAAGTTCAACTCCTTCATTTGGATCATTACAACAGGTTCCCAGTTCGTGCTTGGATGGTACTACCGTAAGTCTGCCGTGTTCTACCTCCCGCCGGGATGGCTTGGTCCTGCGACGTGGCTTTTGTCGTTCCCCTTCGCTCCCGCTGGTACGTAGAGTTGACCTGTACGGCTCGCTTTGTCTTCCGCTGACTCAGTTGTTGTCTGGACCAGGCTCGGTAAGCTGTGGGGCATGGCAGATGGCATGTCGGAGGGTAATCAAGGTTGGCGAACGCGTTGTGAAGGATCTAGCGAGTACGTCATGCGATTGTTATCTTAGATTTCACCGGGTTGCTCATGATTTGTCTGGTAGGTTCTTCTGTTTCGGAAGAGAAGGACACACCCGCCAAGGCGAAGGTTCAATAGAATGTTCGATAGCAATGTTTCTACGTACTCTAACCGGATCTTGTAAACATGTTATGTCTTGAATACGAGCAAACGGGGCATGTCGGGGCAGGCAGCGAAGAACCGGTGAGCTTCTCTAATTGCTGAACCATAAGGGGCAACACGGAAAGCGAAGAGACAAATAACATGTAAATTGCCTGGATAATGAAGTGCGTCTAGGTCTGCGTCGGTGGGTGCGGAGAAGGGGTTCCAGGAACTCCTTTATTCCTTAGATCCTCTTGTGGCTGTTCTATGAGATAGCTGACTTTATTAGAGACGGAGCGGAGGAGGCGAAGGACCCGCTAAGGCGCAGACTTCCGTCCATAGCAGGATACGGGGTCTGTGACGCGATGTGACACGTGAATATTGGCTTCGGTTTCCGGTGACGATGCGCCTTGCACGCCACTCCGGAATACTACGGGGTGCCGCTGCACCTTCCTCCAGCCTTTAAAAGCCCAACGCGCGTTCAATTTCAACCCACAATCATCCTCTGCTTCTTACTCCCTTCTCCTCACTTACTCTAAACTTTCATCAAACCCGAAGAACACACTCCATACAATGGTGGCAGGAGTGAAGATATGTGCAAAGAGCCAGGGCAAGGCTGTCTCCGAGATTTTGAGTGATGGTGCACTCCAGTTTCTCGCAGCATTACACCGGACATTCGATTCCACCCGCCAGGAGTTGCTGAACGCGCGTGAGACAGCCCAGCAACGTCTCGACTCCGGTATTCCTCTCGACTTCCCCACTGAGACTGCCAACGTTCGTGCTGAGCCTTCATGGCATTGCGTACCACCGGGTCCTGGCCTTGAGGACAGGCGTGTCGAGATCACTGGCCCGCCGGACAGGAAAATGGTTATCAACGCGCTCAATAGTGGCGCGAAGACGTTCATGGCCGACTTCGAAGGTAAGTTTAGCAGCTACTTATTTCCTATTCGGGAAACCATCTCTGACTTACCTTCCTTTGGTAGATTCCTGCGCTCCTACTTTCGCGAACCTCATCAACGGCCAAGTTAATCTACGCGATGCTATCCGTAGGCAGATTGAATTTGAGACAAATGGAAAGACGTACAAGCTTTCAGAGAAGCCCGCGGTACTTATCGTCCGGTATGTTATCATTTAGTCCTTGGTGCACCCGTGAACGAACAATTCTGAATCGTGTCTTTCTAGTCCACGGGGTTGGCACCTGAACGAAGCGCGCGTGACTGTGGATAACAAGCCTATATCTGCCTCACTATTTGATTTTGCGCTCTATTTCTACCACAATGCCAAGGAACTGATCGCGCGGGGTTCCGGTCCCTACTTCTATCTCCCAAAAATGGAGCACTACCTTGAAGCGCGCCTATGGAATGATGTCTTCGTCTTCTCGCAGTCCTACATCGGCATTCCGCACAACACCATTCGTGCGACTGTTCTCATTGAGACCCTCCCAGCTGCTTTCCAGATGGAGGAGATTTTGTTCGAACTCAGGAATCATTCTTCCGGTCTCAATTGTGGACGCTGGGTGAGTCCACATGTCTTGGTTCACAGGAAAACTGACAACTAATATTTTGCTCAGGACTACATTTTCTCTTTCATCAAGAAGAGAAGGGCAGATCCGGGCGCTGTTCTACCTGACAGGAAGGATGTGACCATGGAGGTTGGATTCATGGATGCCTATGTGCGTTTACTCATCAAGACATGCCATAAGTGAGTTGTCGCTTGCGAACTTTCTCAGTGTCATGCTAATAATATTCCTTCTTTCAAGGCGGAAAGTCGCCGCTATGGGTGGCATGTCTGCTCAAATCCCAATCAAGGGTGACGACAACGCGAATGAAATCGCGATGAATAAAGTGAAGGCCGACAAGCTTCGCGAAGTCACCTATGGCCATGACGGTACCTGGATTGCACACCCACTTATCAACCAAATCGCAATGAAGGTTTTCAATGAGAACATGCCAGGACCTAACCAGGTATTTACTTTTCCCATGTTATGTCCCGTAAATGTTAAACATTTTCTTGACTAGTACCACATTCGCCGAGAAGAGTTCCAGGTCGCGGCCGCGGATCTCCTGAACGCAAAAGTGAAGGGCACGATCACGAAAGAGGGTGTCAAGTCGAACGTATCGGCTGCACTTGCATACTGCTCTGGATGGATCGGCGGAAACGGTTGCATACCCCTCAACTTCCTCATGGAGGACGCTGCCACCGCAGAGATCGCACGCGTGCAGCTCTGGCAGTGGGCACACTACAATTCTCGTCTCGACACCGGAGAGCCCATCACTCCCGAGCTCATTGACTCCTTCATAACGGAGGTCTCTCCCACTATCCCGAAACTCGTTCCCGGATCAACGGAAGAGCAGGTCAAGATTACGAGTGATTACCTGAAGAAGCAAGTGCGGAAGGTCTGGCCTAGCGAATTCTTGACTAGCGACTTGATGTACTACCTGGAGGCGGCGGACGGCGTTGAGCCTGCTTATCAGCGTGCCTCACTATGATCGTGCGCGCGAGGATAGGACTCTTGTGTTAATTTGGGACTGAAGCTGTACAATACCATTTTGTTTGATAATTTCTCTATTCATTCACGCCTCAAGATGTTGTAATTTAATATGACCATTAGATAAAAGCAATCTTATGCCTTCGAGACATTCACGAGAACACCCTGAGTGAGAGCTCTGCTGTATGGGCAAAACTTCTCAACAATTAGTAAAGCACATCTTGGATCGAATGAAAAGACACCGTACTTCATGAGCGGCTTTGATGAGAGCCTCGTCTTCGACGCCTTCAACCTTGATATCTACTCCAATTCCAAAGCCCTCGAAGCCCTCTGGTACTCCGAGAGACACGTGTGTGTGGATCTTCGCATTCGCGACCGCATCTTTCTTGCCGGCTTTCCCTGCGACGAACTGCAGCGCACCAAGGAAGCACGCTGTATCGGAGGCGAGTAAGATAGAAATCACATGTATACCATTATGAGTGATAATAACATCGGACGGGCACACGTACATGCATATCCCATGGCAAAAAGCTGCTCCGGATTCTGCCCATCGCCATTTCCACCGAGCGTCTTCGGTGTAGAAAGCTTCAACTCTAGGGCTGCCTCTGCATCGCCGACGGATTTCACGTGTCCGTTGCGTCCAGCGCCTTCAGCAATTGCATGAGCGGTGTACTGCAATAATGTGTACCAAGTTAGTTGTATTTCATTTTCATTCTAGAAGAATCTCGTGAAGACGAGGGGGCGTCGAGTACCTTCTTTTCCGTCAACAGAATGATCGAACGCGCTTGGACGCGATTAACACCCTGCTGTGCTAAGGCCTGTGATGCTCGGGGAAGCAGCTGTCGTGAAATGGCTCTGAATAACATAGCTTTGTTTATGTATGATTCCAAGAGATGGCCACTGGCAGAAGAAAGTCCAAGAAGGATAAGGATATTGAGCTGCAGCAAACGACTGCTGGCGATGCCAGTGGACTCGGAAATGAACACACGAATCTGGCAGTTGAATATGATATCATAACACGTGACCAATGATTTGCATATATTTACTACTTTAAAGTTTGGAAGCTTTTGAAAGTAACGAGCAATCGGAAAGCTCGCATATAGGAGATTCTAATACCCCCATACGCCACATCTTCTCAGTATACAGCTGTATATGTATTTATATGAGTAAGTTTTCTGCACCCACTCCGGAGTAGTCTTGAATGGTCCGGGAAAGTCGTTACCAAGGACATGCTAATGGACTCAGACATTTATATGTACATAGGTTCATTCGAATGCAGGTTCTGACACGCCAGCAAGTAATATATGTTTCTGTAAGCGAGACTACAGAAATCTCGGAATGTGAGAAGGTGTGATTTTCAAACGACGGAGGAAGTACGTACTATACATTCTCCGCGGCGAGTGGCTAATTCATTGATCAGAACAACTCAGTAAATTCGGCTTTCCAACAGAATAACGTCGGTAAGACAGTGCAAATAGAGCCCTCGGGAATAGCGACCACTGTGTGATGGTTACCAATGGGGATGGGTCTTTGTTAGGGAGAAAAACGCCCGATCACGCTAAGATACCCGATCCGGGGAAGATTCATGGTAAATCCTCGATCGAAAGCCTCCGAATCGAAGTACGTCGACCGGGTAGCTAGTTTCTCGTAAGAAAGTCCGTAAGCTTTGCAGACACGGACGCCGGTGAGCATGGTCAAATGTGAAGTATTGAAATCGTACCGCGGGCCCAATGATCCAGATGTCTTATACAACTTGAAACCTATGGTACGAAGAAAAGTGATTAAACGGCACCAGTACAGCAAGAGCCGGGAAAGAACAAGGAGTCAAGGCGAACACCGGAGGGGCCAGTGGGCAGTCGGGTCAAGCGATGACTGCGGTTTGCAGCCGTGAACCAAAGACGCGAGGGGGAAAGTGGAGAACAAGCCAGCGGTAGGTCATGAAAGGCCCTGCCATGGAGCTACGGAAGACTACGGCGGTGGCGGAAGGTGGCGAGTTAGATATCCGTACGGGGATAAGTCCCTCTGAGGGTTAGCCTTTTAAAAATGCGCCCGACGAGCAAAGAGCCCGAACTGCAAGAGGAAGGGATTGTCGTAGAGCGGGCTGCTGCCCTCACGCAGCGATCGGGATTTACAGGAGATGTGGCCACGGTGAAAGAAGCAACACAGTCGCAATGCAGATGGAGTGGAGAAGGTTACGGTGTTCCAAGACCTGAGCAATGAAAAGGAGGAGATGCATATGTCTCAACTATACATATGTAGACGGCGATAACGATGGCTGGGGGTATAACTACCAGATGGCTGGGGGGAGGGGAGGGTAAACGAGAGTAGGCGAGTATCTCCTTGATGTAAGGGAGAGCTAGAAAATAGAACTGATATGCTCACATGCCCCAATGGAATTTGATGCTGGTACCCAAGCATGTGCCCAAACGAATCCGTGAGCGTCCAGGTACCAGGTTTGGTCGGCGTCAGAGCGTCCGGCCTCTGATTTTCTTTCCTGTCGGCAGCCTACGTACACGACAATCAGATGCCGACACGGGGAGGTACACGCAAATCCAGGACAGTCCATCCATCCATCCTCGAGCATCCAGCCTAGAAAAAAAGTTCACAATTCAAGAAAGTATATTATACCTTCGGACGTTGTTATCTGGCGGCCCAAGGCGACGCCCGAGCTTCTAACAGGGAGTGATAGAAGCTCTTCATACGCTGAATTGTAAGTCGTTGCGAATCAAATGCACCGGTCGTCACCAGAGAAACGGGAGGATGTCGGATAGTAGAATGGCAGATAACCTTCGTGCTGCGGAAAGTCGTACGGTTGAATGGGTTGAATGGGTACAGAAGTGCACTGGTTCCATGAGAGTTTCCACATGACGAGAGCCAGCATGTCAAAGCAGCCTTCACAGAAGGGAAGATCTGTCTGAAGGGTGGGATGGAAGGGGCAGTGTACATAGGCCCTCGAGAAAATAGAGCACACGTCCCAAGGCTGGAGATCCAGCCGACAACCTAGACGACTAAAAGTTGCGAGTCGGAAGTTAGGATAGAGTGCCGAGAGTGCGGGGAACAATGAACGAGCGCGACAACACGAGATACGAGAGAAGGGAGGGGAAATGAGGGTTAAGAATAGAAGGGAGAAATGATAGAACGGATCATGATGTGTGGTGAACTGGGGCTTGTCTGGTGAATGAAGCAATCGAAGTTCAGATTGTATGAGGCGGGAGCGACTAGGGTCTCGTTCCCCTCTCATACAAATCCGGGAATAGGCTGAGTGAAGCATTAGAGTTCAATTCCACTCCCTTTCCATTCAGGGAGGGGAGGAAACAGGAATGTATACAGGATCAAGAGATGTGCGGCTGCACGTAGATGTATGTGAGGTGGGGCTGGCATTAATTGATTCATTTACCAGGTTCGTGTAAGGCGCATAGCCCAACAAAGTAACTGTGCAGGTCTGGGGAGGAAAGCGGAGATGGAAGAATATGGTTCAAAGCTTGGGTAGTTAGGTGATCCATGTACCCTCATTCGGATAATGCAAGTATGCGTAAATTTCAGAAAGAGTGCTTCGGAGAATTGTGTGACCAGCGTTCGTCTCATTGGCGACTCTTCCGTGGCATTCAGCCTTTGCTTTACTGAATCTCTGCAACGTTACAAGGGTAGGTAATCCCTAGCTAATTCAAAAGCAATATGAGAAACATTACATCGAAGCCGGTATTAAGACGTACATAATTTGAGAGGGCGACGCCGCCGCCGAGCTGTGATTCATGGTCGCAGTCACGGAAACAGCTGGTATAACCTCGGACCCTGGCCATTGCATCCTTTTGCCGCCGGTGCGTGTCGGATCCATATTACTGGATATCACTGTGCTGATAGTTAGCGAGGGCGGTACACAAATCAGTAAGTGAGCGAATGTGCATAATTGACGATAGCGGTACGAAGATGCAAAAGCTGGTATAGCTGATTGTTGCTTACCAGCGCTTAACTACACAGCAAAGCTTTTGGCTTCAATCTATAGCAGGTCCCGAGTATCCAGACTCGTCTTTATAATCCTCATTTGACTTCAGAAAACAGCGATTATGTCGAAGCCAAAAGCAGGTTTCGGGCACCATCATCCCCGCACCACGGACAAATCACCTGTCCTTGGCATAGGCGAAGAAAAGCCACAGGCAGTATGATTTCAGTTGCTAAATCAGTGGTAGCAAGTTCGAGAGACCGTTCACGAGAGGTGACAACCGCCGATATGTTTTTGGGGACTTCCTGACTGCATTCTGAAGACATCGCCAAGGCTATTCAAGATTATTACATTCTAGCCAAGCTTCGGTCGAGTAGACAGAGTTCCCAGTGCTTCTCCGGCCAGCAAAAGCTCTACAAGAGATGTTGAGTCGAAATTTGTTCGGTGAGTAGATACGAAGGAAAGGGAGTCCATATGAGGCAATATTCTCTATAGAACTTGCTGCAGATATTTGTGCGGGAGCTGCTTTGAATGGTGACCTATTTTGGAGCCTTTGGATGTGATCGACTGCAACAGTCAGGCGAGACAGGGACGTGGTGTGGGGGTCGATAGGGTTTCGATATAGGGCTGCCCTGAGGACGAAAAATGCGGTGCGATGGACGGAGTTTCCTTAGACGTACATTCCGCTGGAGATTTACGAGAAACTGCTTCCCCAGCGAGTGTGAAGATCTTTCGGGTGCCCGTTGAGACCGGTACACCCGAGGCGTTGAATGTAAGAAGTCGTACGAATCCCAGATGTATGTCATATCCAGGCGCGTGTCCACTGTAAATTGGCGTGCCGCTAGGTTTGCATGTGGAAAAGAAGGAACAAGGACAAGCTTAGCGACCTACATCCAAATACACGATTCCTAAAGTTCAACGTCGTTGCCTTTCGTCGCAAGCATCCTGGTCCCAGCTCTGCACCTGTCGGGTAATGTCCTGTGCAAACGTCATTGAAATCTGAGATGTGAGCGAAAGCAAGGCGATGTATAGCAGGAGGAAAATCGGTACAAGAGGATGTATGTCAGTGTTATTGTGAGGGAGTGCAGCGTGTGTGTTGTGTTGCAGTCAAATGACCGGTGCCTGGCACTTCTGCTTCTTTCTGCACTGCTGATGATTGCGTAATCAAGTGCAGACAAATAAATGCAAATTGACCGCGCATATTCTTTCGCTGAGCTCGGTGAAGAAGGCCCGCAACTCGACTCCCCGCTTCCGCACCCCCTCCTTCGGCAGCGGCGCCCTCGATGTCCCTCTCCCCGTCCTCGCTGTCCAACTCCTCCGAGCTCCCTGCAAAACGACAACGCACGCTGTCTGAAAGTACCAACGGAACGTTCGCAAATAACAACATGGTCCACTCCCCGACAAGTCCATCCCAGGCACAGCACCAGTTGCCGCCAGGACATATTCCAAAGCGCGGCGCGCGTGCTTGTACCGCGTGTCGAAAGGGCAAGAACAGATGTGAGGGCGAGGTGAGTGCAGTGGACAATATATATCGCGTGTGCCGCCCCGCCATCCCGCCATGGTTGAGGTCCGCCCAATCCGCCCGGCCCGGTCTCACTTACCTCTCTCCAGGCTCCTTGCCGTCGTTGCACTCTTGCGGGCACACCATGTATCTTCGAAAAGCCGGAGAAGAAAAACAGTCAACAGATGTTGAATGGCTCGCTCGAGTGCGTCATTTGCTTTCTGACATGTCCAAGATCATCGTAATTAATGCAGCCCTTCTTACTCTATTAGACGTGTGTCCCGACTCGAGGGCCAGTACTTGGTGTGTTATTACCGATGATATGGTCTACATCTCCATCTTATCTTGATTACCCTCATTGGAATAGGTTATGCAAAGCCAGATGATAGGCTTGCAGAACTCTCTTGACCGGATTCTAAACGTCATTCAAGGCGGACAGAGCGCTCCGGGCAACGGCTCATTCCCCTCTCCACCGTACGACCAAAACATGCCACCTCCCCAGCAGAACCGCGACATGCAGGGCGTCTATTTACCTGCGAACGGCCCGCCTCGCACCAACGTTGACATCTTCAATCCGCAGACGTCTGGTTCCCCTCGGTCGAGCTCAGGGAAGTCCTTCCCGCCGCTTCCTGGCTTTGCCCCTCCGGTGAGCTGTTGTTCGTGTAAATGGAACTAGTCCTCTCCTAACGGGCTGTGTATTAGCCACATAAATACGCGACGTACGGCATTGTGCCCAGTACCGCCCCTTCGTCCGATGATGAATCGGAAGACACATTACCCCGATCGACGATGAACGCACCAATTGAGGCACTTCAAGGCCTTGCAAATGCAGCCGCTGAG
Source organism: Trichaptum abietinum (assembly GCA_910574555.1). Classification (NCBI taxonomy): domain Eukaryota; kingdom Fungi; phylum Basidiomycota; class Agaricomycetes; order Hymenochaetales; family Trichaptaceae; genus Trichaptum; species Trichaptum abietinum. Next base: position 1,397,097 of record CAJTBE010000005.1, on the reverse strand, counting down.
GCGGCAGCAGCCCCATCAACATCCCACCCAAGGTTTGTCATGATCCATGATCCTTAGTAACACTGATGATGAAATGTTTGATATAACACAGGGTAAAAAAGAGAAAGAAAGCGGAACCAATTCCAAGGAATGCTTTCCCCCATGTCGTCGAGAAGGTTTGCAAACTACCGTATATGTTTCACGTATAACTTAGTAATCGTTACTCTTCTGATAGGGCCTAGTCTCCGATCAAGAGGCTAGGGAATTGTATCATATGTAAGTTTTATATTCCAACTGTCTGTGCGGAAATTTGACTTTCTGCTATTAGCTTCTTTTCAGGCTGCCATCTCTTCATTCCGCTCTTTGATCCAGCATATGATACGTATGAAGGGCTCAAGGAACGAACGCCGTGGACGTTTGACGCAATCCTCGCAATCGCGAGCAAGATCCGCTCTGGCAATAGTGCACTTTCACCGACATTCTACAAGTGCCTCGAGGAAGCTCAGGGTATTGCACGGTCATCACTCTTTGGACCGGTTGTGCGGAAGGAAGCCGTGCAAGGTCAGTTCTCGTGATAAGTTAGTGAGGCTTGAAATCGATATACGCATGCTAAGCTCGGATTTATTCCAGGGATGCTCCTGCTGGCAGCTTGGAGTACAAATGGATGGCTTCCATCTGGGCACGCGATGCGCATGGCTCTTGACCTTGGCTTGCACCGTGCGTTGGAGAAGCTGGCAGACGGGGGTGTCAAACGGCGCTCTGAAGAAGAAGAGCGTGATCTTGGTGGGTACATTCTTACCCCATTCTCGACGACGTCATCTTCGTGCATCCTAGCCACACTTAACCCCGCTTGGCACATACTGATTATCTTCTTCGCGGCCGGGTACAGTCGTCTCTGCGCGCATCTGGCTATGTCTATATTGGTTCGATCATCAGTGAGTATTGCGTTGACCTCCATTCATCTCCGTTACTCCGAAGGGTACGATAAGATTCGAACCAATGTGCTCCTCGCACGTTCGTGTATCCTTGATCTTCAAATCGGGAAACTCGCCTATTTTATGGGACAGTGTCTAACGATATTCTTTTTCTAGGATGAGTCTGGGTACAGGACGACCTATTGTCCTGCGTGATGAAAGCTCTATTCGGCATTGTAGGCTGCTGTTGTCGCACCCAATGGCGTCGCCGACGGACGTCCGCCTCATTTCTCTGATTGAGCTTATCGCGCAGAAGAGTGAGAAAACCATCATTTTATTTGATTATTGGAGCCTAAACTGAGAATCTCATCAGCGCAAATTTACGAAACATTGTCTCCACTCAATGGGCAGGTGAACCACAACACTCTGGCATTCATACGTCGGGCGAATGTTGCCCTTGACAAATGGTGGCAGGACTGTGATGAGCTGCATGGTATTCCTACCGATGTCTCAGGCGATGCTAGATACTCAGCCCCCGTTTCTGCAGCCCGATCGCTGGAAGACGATTCTCTTCTCCGGAAGATACTTACTGGCGATCTACACTACGCGAAGCTCTGGCTTGTCTGTGTTGCTCTTCGTGGTGTATCCTGGGATAAGATGCCGTTCGAACAGCGCGAGCTTGCCTTCCAGGCAAAGGACGCAGCATCGGCTTGTCTATCTATTTTCCTTAATTCACCATCGTATCGCGCAGCTCTGCGCTACGCAGTACATGATTGCCTTGTTACCGCCGCGTTTTCAGGCCTATTCCTGCTTAAGATGGCGAATCTCTTCCCCTCGGAACTTGACCTATCGGCTATCACGGCGCAGGTCGAGCAGCTTGCACAGCTACTATCGGACGTTGCGGCAGAGCGGTGAGTACATACCCCTTCCCCATTCATTCCTTTCATGGATGACTGGATGATCCGCGGTCTCTCGCTGTTATTGACGCATTTATCTGACGATTTGTATTGTATCTTGTGTCTCCTAGGTACGCGTTGACTTTGCGAATCATGCTTGCCAACCTCCGGCGGAAGGTCGGGCTAAGCCTCGCACCTCCCCCACCGCCCCCGACGATGCCCTTGCCCGCAGGGGCCGAAAATATGCTCGTGCCACCATCTTATGTCGACCCATCCGTGGTGCCAGCGCCAATGACAATGGAGGAGCTTGGATTCGCTTGGCCAAGCGAAAGGGGCATATTCAGTCCCTCTGCCATCCCAGCGTGGCTGCAAGAGGGCGTAAGTTACCTTCGCTATTCCTAATAGTATAATATAAACCTGAATGCTTTTTTCTTCTCACCTTCCTTACGTTTTTGTGCAATCCGCAAATTCGTGATTTTTTCCTCCGCGCAGAGCTTAACCGATCTGGGGATACCGATAAACGGCTCCGACGGAATATTCCTCCAGCTCTCCGGACCAACCGGCTGGATGGGCGACTTCGCGCCTATGCCAGAAGCCTGGTGAGGCGATTAGGAAGGCGAAAATTAGCGTGTAAGAAAAGTTCACAGTGAATGTGAAAATTATATCGGGAAAGCAAGGTATGCTAGGGATAGGGGCAGAGAAGGTGATCGAAGAAAGAGCGAAGGCTATTTTTTAGGGAACATTCTTAGCGTAATAATTGTAACAATCACGTTTATAGCCTTGCGCCTGTGTTTTATATCAAAACAGATTGTCGCGAACGGTAATTGGATAGGCTTGATTCTTTCTATAACCCAGGATGTACATGTATGGCTTAGAAACAGAGCTGATAATAACACCGAATGGGCATAAGGATGTCCGTTGTCTTCGACAGGAATTGCATAGATAGTAGTACATCAATGATTTATACCCCGTCTTCTTCGCTTTCTTCTTCTTCCTGGGCCTCGAGGAACTGGAGCGAAGGGGGAGTAAGTGTAGTTCAATTGACGTAATTGTATTTGCTTGCCTTAACAAGGGCCTCGGTGGCTTTAAGGAAGCTCTGCTTGCCCTGAGGCTTCGCACCCTTCTGGTGCCAATAGATAATAGCCTGGGCTGAAACACAGTCCTTGTTGTACAATATCTGAAGATGTCCGAGGATGTGAGATAGGCTTAACCGGAGGCCAGAGTTTTTTTTACCTTTAATAATTGAGGGAATGACTTCGTTGCCCTCTGCTCCTCGTAACAGTACACTTGAACAGCATTAATCAGTGCTACCTGCGTCTTTCCGCTGTCGCAGAACGGCTCGAGCACAGATGCATATTTCTGGGGAACCATCGTTAGTCAATACAGAAGTCGCCTGACAGGTTGCACGTTTCCTCACATCCACTTCACGAACTATAACCTGCTCGACTTGATTCGCATTGGAGTTAAAGTCAAAAACAGACGTAAGGCCCAGCCAAATGCAGCCAACAAAGTCAGAAGGCGGGATTGATTGTTCTTCCTGGCTCGTCTTGAGTGCGTCGATGATCTGATAAAGAAACGAATGATTAGGAATGCGATTAGGATGAAAATGACTGGCATGTCAAAGGGAATAAACATTCAATAGAGTCTTGACGTACCTCATCATTGGTCCTAGCCTCATCTTCACACAATTCCTTCAGCGTCTTGACAATAGAATCCTTCGCAACTGCATATTGTCTCTTCGCAAACCATTCAGCAACCTGAGGTAACCCTTCTTTCTTGAAGTGTTCTTCGAGGGCCTTGGGATCCCGCTTATTAGCTGGGAGAAATACAAGAAGGTCTTTGATACCGCCGCGACGGAGTGCACCACCTAGCTGATCCATCGACTGATCAACGAGATACGCACGGAAGACAGTCGTGGCGACACTCAACGAGAGGCCTGAGCATCATCAATTTATCGATAAAGTCAGATCGGTAAGAAACACACACCATCCTTAGTGAGATGGTCCTTCGATAGATTCTGTAAGACTGCAGCCGTCACGATGCCTTGCGACATGAGTAAACCAGTCGTCAAAGCGAACCTGTCCCTTTGCTCAACTGGCCACCGATTGACATATTGTATGAGATTCGGAAGACAATTTTCCTCAAGAGGTTTTTGAAGATACTTATATCTGGACAAGAAAATCAGCATAATACCAGATGCGACATATATGCCACGTGCCTCCTGATGAGCTTGTTCAGAACATCAACATATTTCTTCAAGTCATCCGCCTGCGCCGGCTCCTTGGCATTGGCGACCGAGAACGGTGAAGTGGGTGCCCCGTCCTGGATATTGGTTCCACCTGGCTGGAGCAAACCTCCCGTGAAGAAGAGGTCGTAGAAGGCATCGACATATTTGAGGAACTCGAGTGTAGATCCAGCTTGAACTAGTTTGTTGTAGTAGCCGTCAAAGTCTCCTTCTGGAACTGTTTCGAGATGTTTGTAGAGTGAATCTCTAAAGACTACCACATGTACATTGTCAGCAGAGCCTTGATAATATAGCATTACAACGAGATAGTACCGGTCGGTTCGTGCTTTGCGTGGGCCTTTACCGCACCTTTCCTGGCTTTGATTTTGACCCCCGTCAGCGAAGGCTTTTGCGCTGAGGATTGCTGAGACATGCACTAAGTCGCCTGGACCTTTCTGAACGCGACTAGTTGGAGAATAAAACGAAGGGTGTAGGTAGATGGAAAGGAAGAAACGAAACAAACGGAGCTTCAAATTGACGCCAGCTTTCAACAGCCAAAATAGGAAATTTCGAGCAGCGTTATCTTTGGGACTCGGAGGGGATCAGCTTGAACCATGAAGTTAATTTCGTTTACTCTCAACCATTTGAATCGTGTAGGGTGATTTCTCATTCTTCAGAGCTTGTGCGATTGGGAATAAAGAAAGCATCAAAATATGTCTTCTCTTATGCGCATATTTTCAGTCTTTGTCACTCAGACTCGTGTGACAGCTACGTGACAACCCGTGTTTGTCGTTGGCACGCCCAAACGACGACTCGGAAGGTTCAAGTTGTCTCTTACCACAACATCTCTCTGCCAATTATATTCTCTGGTGTCTCTTAACCTGATTCTTTAGCTATAGCATTATCGTCTTTGCCGTTTATAAATCTTCGTGATGGTCTGGGCTCTCCTTCTCGATTACATTTAACCCTTATTTATCGTTTAATTTCTTGCGGCATCCTTCTTCAGGCACCTAGAGGACTTTCCGCGAATGAGAAGCGCGTTAAGCTTTTGGAAATATTCCACGAAAGTGTATGTACTCTACTGCCATGAACTTGATCTTGAGCTGAAGCCTATACCAATAATCGCGGTGAGTAGAAGGACTTTTTCCAGGTATATGCACTTCCTTTAGTTACTCCAAGTCTCGACTCATGTCTACTGCGGCGTAGCTGAAGGAGTTAGAGAAGTTGGGACCCAAACTTAAGGGAATTGGTCAGTGTACTTTACTCTACTGTGAAGACTTTTTTTAACGGAACTTCATAATAGTTTCTCAATCTGTGAAGGAAGTTCTGCAAGGACTTGTGGATGATGGACTCGTCCAAGGCGATAAAATTGGCTCCTCTAACTGTAGGTCTCACCCATTTGAGTGTCGTCCTGTTCTAATTCACTATCAAGTTTTCTGGAGCTTCCCATCGGAACGTGGTGCAATGGTGCGGTCGAATATCGATTCTGACCTGAGACTTTCGCCAACGGCTAAACGGCTAAATTGCTTTGGTAGATGAGCAATCGCTTGAATACTGGGAAAGAACTTCGTCAGAGCCTACAAAATCAGTTGCAAGAAATAAACGATAATCTTGAATTAGAAAAAGACATGCGAGAGGAGACGGTAAGCGGGATCACACATTCCTCCAGTCGTTCTGTTCTACCTCGCTTACAATGCCTACTTTTGCTTTTCGAAACTCTGTCTTGCACTCTACAACAACAGGAGGAGCGTTCTGCTGCATTGTCACGATTGTCAACCGCTCGTACAAAACTTTTGGATCTAGAAAAGGAGTTGTCAAAATACGGCTCGTGTGATCCAGCAAAGATCGATGCAAAACGTCGCGCGTCTACTCTAGCTCACGAAGCGGCGATTCGATGGACAGGTACGCATTTACTGAATTATGTAGTCCTGCAGCTGACGTATTTTGCCGATCACTCCCCTCAAATGCACCTGACCGGAAACCTGTCTCATTATCTTGTCATCCATTCCTATGCATATGTTCGTTCCCCTCGGACATGGTCCCGCGAACAATCAACAGATAATGTGGCTCTGCTTCTGTCTTATTTCACTCGCCAGAACAACCTAGACTCAAGAGAAATCCGGGAATATCTCGGGATTGGCGAGGAATTTGAAGACATCTGTTGAATATCCTCTATTACTCGCGCTATCTCAGCTATGCTCTATCCGTCGTTCTCCTCGACCTGCTCGTTGTCTCTGTGATCTAGACGCATGACCACCTGTTTCATTGACCTCTCGTCAATTTTTGCGCTCTTTTATACTCCTACGACAAATGTAGTACCTGATCTGCTGTCTGTCTGTGTCTGGAAGGGGAATCCCGGTTTCTTATGTTAAAATACTCTCAAGTATCGAGCGCTATGCTCCTCCACCCCTTAGCATTTCTCTGCTGTTCAATTTGTGATCACTCTGTCTCTTGATAGTCTTATTAGCACTTGTGAATGGTGAGAAATTTCTACCTGTACATATGACTCTAAACTCACACATTGTTTTCCTAGATTGTCAATATAATTCAATTCATCCTGCCTTGGCAACGACGCCTTTCTTTCGCGCGTGCTTGCATGTGCTGGCAAATTTGCTTGGCTATGTCGTAGCCATGTCTGTTCGGCTGTTTCGTGGTCTTCTTGCATATGTGGAAGAAGCCCTTGCCCACAATTCATTCTCACCGTTGATCGCATTGCGAAAAAAGAAGACAGAAGAGCGAGCAAGTTGTAAAGTGATATGTAAATTAGGACGTTGACAATGCACTAATGGGTCCGAGACGTTCTTCAAACCAGCGTACGAACTGGGATTCCGTGCACGTCAAAACCGTACTGTATGCTCTTCAGTGTGGGGCTACGAGTGCTAACGGATAGCGGTCCGCCAGGATTGTTCGGGAAGAATAGTGAGTATTCATTGATTCGGAAAATTTATTAGGGAGGTTGAAAGTGTTCATGTTCCAGAGATTTCCTTCGGTAGGATGAGGAAAAATTCACATATATATATGAAAACACTTCAGCGTACAATTGCGACCTCGTGGGGTATTATATATTGACGCGAGAAGATCTAGATTCCCGAGTTAGGACCTGTACTTTCGAAGGAAACGGAGTCGATTAGACTTGGGTTTGTGACAGCGCTTTCCGAACCCCTCTGCAAAGCATCATGGGGTTCGCGGCTGTCGCTGAGTGCTATTCATCGCAAGTGCCTCGGATGCCACCGACTCCTAATATTCGGAGGAAATATCTTTCGTTGAATTATACCTCTGACCTTGTTCGTATAGGTGCGACAACTTGAACAACAACCGGACCGCCCGGACCTTCGGGAGACGTGCTATGAACAGCACTCACGACAATGCAGCGATGCGACAGCGATCTATGGAGCTCATCCAATGTCTGCAGCGCATCAGGGGCACTAGCAAATGAGTACAGAAGGAACGTTGTCGAAGGACCTATAGATGGAAAAAGATTGCGTATACGAAGACCGGACAGTCAAGTGTATTATCGGAGCTGCTTCGATTTGTCGGGCTAATTTTGTACAGCTCCCGTACAAACTTTACATCCATGGCAGTAAACAAAAGCCAAGACCACAGATCAATATCGAATAGGGCGAAAGAAAATCAGGAGATAAGATGAGCTCTATTTCTTTCCACCCTGTAAACGATTTTATTGAAAGTCTATAAGTCTGATAGACTATTGTTTCTACTACTAGTATACCATCGGAAGCCTAACTGCTCTATTTTTAGCTTCGCACCGTCGCGTTAAATTTAGGTGATCTACACTTGGTCTCACTTAGCCATCCCATCCCATGAACTCTAGCGTGGATACCAGCCAGCGGTCGGAGAAACGACGACATCCTTGGTTATTTTTACTGCGAAACAAGAGGCGGCCCGGCAGCAACATGTCCTCTTCATCTCACCGTTTTCCGTCACGAGTACCCAGTGCTTCCGCCAATGATATATAATGATCGTCAATCTCCACGTATTGATACTCCCCAAGACATAACCCAGGTCTAAAGCCTCTCATCAGAATGCTCGCCCTCCTCGCTGCTCTTTCTCTGCTTCCCGGTGCGCTCTCTGCCGCCACCGCCTGCACAGCGACAATCAACTCTCTCAGTGATGTTTCTGCTGCTGCATCCTGCACAACTGTCAACATCAACGGCTTCACCGTCCCCGCAGGGGAAGGGTTTACTTTGTCGTTAGCCACTGGAACTACTGTGAACTTGAGTGAGGAGTGCTTCTGTTGAACTGAGTGGAAGTTTACTAACATGATGCACGCAGACGGTGACATTCTCTTCGGTAACAAGAGTTGGGCAGGACCACTCTTCACCATTAGTGAGTGCCTTATAATATTATTTGCCTACTCGTATTAATCAAACATAATAGGCGGAGACAACATTGTCTGTGGGTAGCTTAACATTCCCATCGTTATATTGGCTATATATTCTTTCTAGTTAACGGAAATGGCCATAAATTCGATGGTGGAGGACCCTTCTACTGGGTAAGAAAGTGCGGACCCGTCCGCGCGTTCTCCGTTACTCAACTATTATCGCTCCATAGGACGGCCTAGGTTCAAACGGCGGTACAACAAAGCCCCGCCCCATGATGAAGTTAGTATATCACTTGATAAAATGCTTTGAAAAGTTGCTAATAATGCCAATCTAGGATCAAGATTTCTGGCACATTCGAGAATGTTAAAGTTGTCAACTCTCCTGCTCAGACTTTCAGTGTCTCCAACCCTGGCCCCCTGGTTATATCTGGCATGACCATCGACAACTGTACGTATGATAAAAGCATAGAAATATTTTTACTTTTCTCTGATATGATTAACAGCCCAAGGCGATCTCGCAAACTCCCAGAGCAACGGACTTCCTGCTGGCCACAACACTGACGGCTTCGATGCTTCTACCACTGACCTTGTGAGTCTACTGTAAACACTACTAATAATTTGACTAAAGCTTAATAACCCCACAGACAATTGAAAATAGTTCGATCAGGAACCAAGATGACTGCCTCGCCATCAACAAGGGTTCCAACATCGTCTTTACCGGAAACACATGCAATGGCGGACATGGTATCTCTATCGGCTCTATCTCCTCGGACGTCACTGTTTCTGGAATTGTCATCTCGAACAACAATATCATCAACAGGTAAGTATGCACGATTGAAATTTACACTGTCGCTTATCCGATGCCATTCATTCAGCGATCAAGCACTTCGTATCAAGATGGATTCCGACGCGAGCGGCTCATCGGTCTCAAACATTACTTACTCCGTATGTCTTTTCTTATACGTTTCGAGAGGAGGTTTTGAAAAAAGATTTTAACATATATAATAGGGTAACACTGGTACTGGTCTCCGCGAGTTCGGTGTCTTGATTGACCAGAGCTACCCTGATACTCTCGGTACTCCTGGCACGGGTGTGAAGCTTTCTGGTGTCAGTTTTACGGGTTCGACTACCTCTTTGACCGTTAACAGTGGCGCTGACCGTGTCGCTGTCAACTGTGGGTCGGGCGCTTGCACTGGTACATGGAACTGGAGTGCCCTGAAGGTATCGGGTGGCAAGGCTGGCCCGATCACCAACTTCGCCGGAATCTCCGGGTACACCCAGTAAAGCATTTGCTACGCGTGGATTCTCCTGTCTCCGCGATGGTCTCTGTTTGACGACGATGAATTTAATTACGTGTTTCGTTTACCGAAATTTCAATGGTGTTCCCTCTCCTCGATCATCTATTCATAGTGAGTGATGTGTCTCATGAGGCGTTACTTTCAGCACCAGCATCCAACCCCAAAGTTAGCTTGTAGCTCCATGGTAAAGGCTGATCTATGGAGATTTGAGTGCAACCTCTTCAAAACCGCTACGGACCGGCAGTCCCGCCATACATCGAATAATGGAATATGTGCGGATCCTCGTTGAGAGGAGCACTATGTATGCAGGCGCTGCTAAGGAAACCGTGTATTGGCTATCAAGTACAAAGCCCGGAGTCACACTCGAGCGAGCGGCCCGCGAGGGCGTCAATACCATGATATACAGTTGGTTTCAAGAGTCATCATTGTTTATGTACCCACTTGAAAAGAACCGGCGGCTCCACCTTCATAACAGAGGTGCGCTGGCAGTCATAGTGCGGACCGCCGGCACTTTCAGTCTCGAAGTGCAGGCTATTTGCAAAAGATCAGGTCTCGCCAATGCATGAGCAGCTTCAGCGACGATATGGAAACTGGGAAAGCAGAGTCCATGGAAGTTGTGAGCAACCTAATGACCAGTGAACTCTTTCTTTTTCTGAACACTTACTACTATGCGCTTGTTCTCTACAAAGGGAATAACGTCTACGTTGGATAGTAATTAGAGTGAGGACAACGGCCGTTGCCGACTTCGTCTTAGCGATGATCATCGACTTTTTGGGAATTGTATAGCAATGTCCAATACCAACCAGCGGAAAAATACTCGACACCCAACGCACTCGACCTTGCATCTCGTGCCCTTCGTCGACGAGCCAAACAGCTGCTGAGGCGGCCCGGAAGCTAATATCTTGTATCCATTACCAACCTAGCCACGAAGCTCATATCCATATAAAATGCTTGGCTTCCATCTACTACTACCTCTATCTCAAACTGTGGATCTACGTTTCCGAGCACAGAATGTTGTCTCTTCTCCTGTCTGCCCTTCTTGCGACCGGCGCAAAGGCCGCTTGCACTGCGACCATCAACTCCCTCAGCGATGTTTCTGCAGCATCGTCCTGCACAACTGTCAATATTAACGGTTTCACGGTGCCGGCTGGCGAAGGTTTTACCCTTTCTCTGGCCTCGGGAACCACCGTGAACCTTAGTGAGTTCCAAAACAATCCATAACCTGACTGCAATGTTCGAATGCATACAGATGGTGATATTTACTTCGGAAACAAGAGCTGGGCCGGACCTCTCTTCACCATCAGTAAGTTTGTTTTTTAAACTAATTTGAAAACCCACAACTTATCTTATAAATCATCTTTAGGTGGCACTGGCATTACCTGTTCGTCGATCTTTGAGACCCTAATTATGGTGCCCTTATTGATAGAATATTTCCTACAGTCAACGGAAACGGCCACAAGTTTGATGGTGGAGGTCCGTTCTACTGGGTATTATTTCCCGTTGATTCGGAGCTCTCGTCGCTTTCTTACAGGTACTATTTCTGCAGGACGGTCAAGGCACTAACGGCGGTGTCACCAAGCCGCACCCTATGATGAAGTTCGTTTCCGTCAAACCCCTCTTACAGTATTTAGGATACTTTCCATTACACTGCTAACTCCAATGCGTAGGATTAAAATCTCGGGCACATTTGAAAATGTGAAGGTCGTAAACTCCCCAGCGCATACATTTAGCGTCTCCAACCCCGCTCCTCTTGTCATTTCGAACATTAACATCGACAACTGTATGTATGAAAAGAAAAGAGAGCGGGATCTTCGATCTGACCATTTTTTTAATTGTTGTTAGCTCAAGGTGACCAAGCCAATTCAGCCAGTGGCTCCAGTGCTGCGGGGCACAACACGGATGGTTTCGACGTCTCAACCACTGACCTCGTAAATTCTTGCTTTCTATTGGCGGAAATAATACCGTGCTAATAATTCTTCTGTGATACAGACCATCCAAAACAGTGTCATCAAGAACCAGGATGATTGTATCGCCATTAACAAGGGCTCTAACATTGTCTTCACTGGAAATACCTGCTCTGGAGGGCATGGCATCTCCGTCGGCTCAGTTTCTTCCGATGTCACTGTCTCCGGGATCGTCATCACGAACAATAACATCATTAACAAGTATGTAAATGCATGTCTTTGGCATATGAATTCTCCTAATCATGATTTTGTTGCAGTGATCAGGCCCTCCGCATTAAAACGAAGTCAGATGCGACTGGTTCCACTGTATCGAACATCACCTATTCCGTAAGTTCCAGCAGTGTTCTTCCAGTGAGTTATTTTCTGATTGGCCCGTATCGCACACAGGGAAATACTGCCTCTGGAATTAAGAAGTACGGTGTTATCATTGATGAGAGCTACCCATCCACCCTAAGTACTCCCGGAACCGGTGTGATTATCTCGGGCGTCAACTTCGTTGGCTCGACCACCACAATCGCTGTCAACAGTGGTGCAAAGCGCGTTGAAGTGAACTGCGGATCCGGCGCTTGCACTGGCACTTGGGACTGGTCTAAGCTTGTTGTCACTGGAGGTTCCGCTGGCGCGGTTACCGGCTTCAGCGGTATCTCAGGCGGCAGCTACTAAAACACCTTCTACATATGCATGTGTAGTCGATAGGCAATAAGTCTTTACAGCGTATAACAAATCTTTGACTCGTTACACGTTAGAGAAGTGAAGTTTAAGCGAATACATCGACGTCGGGAAAGAAAAGGTACAAATTGAATGCGAGGTTCAGAGTGTAGATAGAGTATACAAGGAATATCGGGCATCTGCCACACAATCGTAATAGTCGTTAATCGTCCTCTTCACCTACTTCGATCGTTTCCCCGCCGTGAATCCTTTGTATCAGATGGTCAATCTTTGCTTTGTGAATACGATGGTGTTCCTGCCATCCCTTCCATGGATGGTGAGGATGCTGCAGAGCGTAATGTGAGCATTATAGCTACCGAGCAGGATGCAGTAGGCCACTCACGATTTTGGCGAACTCCTGAAATATTTTATCAGAGGTACCCTCCGGCTTATTGGCAAAGTACCTCGCAAGGAGAACATCATCGTTCTTGCCATAGCGCATCTTCTTCGCAGGCGGAGCCGGTAGCGGCTCGTCCCCTTCCACTCGGTTCAGCTCGTGCTTATGCCGACGATAGTATTTCATCCAGGAAGCACGGGAGTGATGTTGGGCTTTTCCAGCGACATCCTTCCAGAACGTCACCATATCCAACCTTCCTTGCAATCTGAAACCCACAACAAATAAGAAAAGGTGCGTGAGCTATCTGTATCAAGACGCACTTCCTGTAAGCAAGCATCTTGCAGAGAAACGCAACATCTTCATCTGTGAATGCCACTCCCTTGCCCGTCGTACTTCTAAAGAGTGCTCGAGGAGGCGTCGGTGAGCGATTTCGCATACCTTGCTCTGAAATGTGACGCATCGCAGAGTTAACAGTGAATGGTCCGTTGCCTTTCGGAGCCGCTGAGGTTTGGTTTGAACCAGGAATTGGACCGAGACCTATGGTTTGCATTCCTTGTACTGCAGTCTGAAGAGGCCCATGTACCTGTCCTAATCCCATGACCGGAGGAAGGGGTTCGTTCTGTTCACCAGGTGACGATGATCGATTATTTCCCTCAACATCCATAGCGTATCCGCCCAGTCTGATCTGGTGTTTATTGCAATAACGACGCCAGCTATAGAAGCTAGAAAAAAGAAGTGAGCCACGTGTTTCGAAATACTTCAGAATACATACGTATGATGGGGAGCCTAACATTAACATTCTGTCAGTTCATGATGTTCGATGCATAGCAAGCTGATAGCCTACCTTGACTGCAATACGTTCACATATTTCACGAAGACTGTGGCACATTAAAACAGAAGCTGAGATTAGTGACGCAAGTGCTTACCTCAACACAAGTCCTTGTTCTTGACAATAATCAATGTATTTCTTGAGATATAATACGTCATCAGCAGTGAAGAGATTTCCGCCATAAGTACTCTTTATGACACGAGTAGGAGGAGTCGGAGACCGAGCTGGAGGATGGCGCCTATTCAGCACCAGAGTAGACGCCGGAGGAGCTGGTGGGGGCTGATAATGTATCTGATTAGGCGAAGTTCGAATAATTTTTTCGTGATCAAAGCTCACTTGTGTTCTTGTCCTCTTTCTTCCTCTCTGTTGCCTTTCAGGACCAGTGTTCGAAGGTACTGAAGGCTCCTGCGGCTGTGTAGACGGTCCAGGAATCGGAGGCAAGAACGCCTCCGGTTGTTGCTGTTGGTGCTGCTGCTCCTGCTGATACGGAGGTACGTAGGGCTTTGAACATGCGAAGTCAGTTGTGATAGATTCGATATTATGGCACGGCTTACTGGTTGTTCATAGAAATTCGGAGTGCTTTCAGGCCATCCGTTCTGATCTCTATACCTCTGGTCATAATAGCCATCCGCTGGACCCCCATTGATAGCTGGTAAGGTATTACTCGCATCGGTTGGGTCGAGATGTGCAAAGCTCGGTTCATTCCATTGATCATCTCTTCCATAGGGGTTCTGAGGTCTAGGCGCAATTATCTGCGGATGAGGTACGTGCGCAGTTAATCCATTTGTCTGCCAAGTCTGTGGTGGTCCACTAGTAGGTGGATGTAATGTAGGCCTCCCAGCTGGGTGTTGAGCAGTCTGTCCCGGGTATACCGGAAATTGGAAGTTAGTGGGAGGAAGAGATGAGCCGGGATGCATGACTGAGGGAGGGCCTTGTGCTTGAGGGGCTTGTAAACTTTGAGGATGAGTGAAACTTGGCAGAGAAGCTTGAGCTTGGTGAGTTTGATGAGGCTGATGCGCTTGGTGAGGTTGTGCCTGCGGTTGCGGTTGCGATTGTGGTGGAGGAGGTGGGGCGGGTGCATGAGAGCGATTCGTGCTGCCCGGTGGCCTATTTCTCCTAGGTGCGACTGGTGAGCGGTTGGTCGTCGGGGGCGCAGTTGGCGCAGCGGGAGCAACTTGAGCACCAATCCTAAGAAACATTCATTGAATAAGACGTTAGACATATTAGTTACATTGAACATACTGTTCCTTCCCGGTCACTTTGCATCCTGCCCAGTTTGTGTGGAATGTCTGCAACTCTCCGGCACGGACGCACTCGTGAATCCATCGTGCATCGAGGACTATCTTGCCCTTCTTTCCAGCATACTGACGATACAGACTCTGTCCAGACTCCTTATACGGGTCAACTATAGAACCCAGGGTGAGTGTTGACTCACACCCGGCACACAATCTGCAAACTTCATCGCGTACCAAGAATGTATGGAACACCACTGTATCCTGGAGAGACTGAGCCTCCGTTTTTCTGTAGGCCGTTCAGCGCTCAGTCAATGTCAAGACAACTATATGCAACACACCGTAATAATCTCGACAAGCTGGTCTCGGTCAACAACGTCCTTCTCGATGTATATCGCGAGCGGGGTGCCGAGCATGGGGTCGAGGAACAGCTCGTCCTCGACGGCGCCATCTTCCGACGCGTCGGGCGCGACGTTCGCGCTGCGTCCTGCATTCTGGGTCGCGCCGGTGTGTCGAGCTTGAGGCCTGTTCTGCGGTGCCATGGCCCGGGGTCTTGTCGAGGTTGATATCGGTGGTTGGGGGGCGACGAGAAACAACGAACACTCTCTCACCCTGAACTTGAGCATACTCTCCCACGGTTCCTTCATTCTAGTATAGTACTGGCTACGGAGCTTGAACCTTATTTAGGTTGGCGTCTTCTCCCTTCTATGGAGCCTTTCTCTTAGAGGCCGCTACTTTTGTGCACCCGCCAATCTGGCCGGCCGGCAAAAAAAAAATTCAGATAATTCTGTAAGAATTCTTCGAAGTCTAGAACAGTGTAAGGTGTACAAAAAGAGGCTTTAAAAAGGATTTCTGACGTTTCAAAGGAAGAAACTGCAATAGTACCTGTAAAATATTTTGTTTATTAAGTAATGAAATGACAAGAAAGGCAAAAGATAAATTTAAATCCTTCCATATATGGTATATTTTTAATACACTCGACCCTGCCGCCAAATTGGTACTAATGCAATTTCTTAACTCAGTCAGTTTTTTAGTTATGAGAAAATCCTTTAGAGGGATTGTTCCTCTTGCGAAAAGGCGCATTTCTACTAAAGGAAAATAAATTATGATTTTTTTTGACTGACCAAATATGGTTGCACAAAAGTAGCGGCCTCTAAGTGAAAGGCTCCATACTTAATTCTCCTTGCGCAGTTGCGAATCGATAACTCACTTCGTAGGCTTTCTCCCCATTCGTTGCACTGCGAGTCGTCAGAGTTCTGAGTATAATATCTTTTACTACATGGTATAATTCAGTTCTTGGGTAGCTACCACGGTCGGCCGTTTTCTGCTTCCCTTCCAAAGCTGACTACTGTACTAGCGTCGTCTGACTTTCGTAGAGTTTGTATGATCTGGCACGCTGAATACTTATTTGTCCATAACCCAAATCCATCTCCTTGAAACAAATCTCCCATTAGCAATCTGCTATCTCGGAATGGTACGTCATCTCTTAATAGTAGCACAATCAGCACACTTACAATGCTTGGTCCCAGATAGCAATTTGTCAAGATGTCCTCGATGTTTGACACGCTGTTTCATCCAAAATGCATCTTTATCCTCTAGTAGCAAAGCCAGCCCGATCGTGTTATCCCTGACGATTGCATCATCTACGCCTGCCCCGCCTCAAACGACTGCATCATATACGCCTGCCCCGCCTCAAACGACTGCCAGAAGATACCGCCCACTCATATGCTGCGGACAACAACGTTAACATCGACCCGATGCACCATACTACGTAGCCTAGGACTCAGAGTGGGAGTGCATTCGGACCAAAGCGAAAATCCGATATAATCGGTTTGTTATTCTCGGACTGGCATCATGATGACAGACTTAGAACAAAGTTGCCAGGCGATTCCAGTTGTCCATTAAATGCACTAAATAAATTAACGTAGTCTTTATTTTCTTCTCATTGGCTTGCTTTCAATCTACAATCCGTCTCGACAAGTGTTCCATAAAATCCGAATTTGAAGCATACTCGGAACATTTGCAAGAGGCAGCTGGTGGCATAATTACCAAATAAGGCAGTGCATTGTTTGTGCGCCTCGGGAGGCTTGTTTGTCCCAAGTTGAACTTGAATGAACACGCCTGGTCCTCGTTGTATAAGTGAGGTTGATTTACCGTGCCGGCCTGACCACCACACACAGCGCTACATCCTCATACCCTGCTCGCCATTTAACACATTCCTATCTTTGCACGCACTTGCCTTCCTTCTATTCCTTGCATACGTCGTTGCCTCGTTTCTTGATTCGCCATCTTTTTATCAAGCCTTAAAGCATTTAACTTTCTAATTCTCTTGGTCCGACAACTCGAACCGAAGCTGCGACGCCAGCAACTTTACCTGGTACAATGAGCAATTCGGAAGTTCTTACCCCAATTCTCCTCCGCTCAAGTACTCCAGGTACGCACTTCTACTTGTTGTCATGGGTGATAAGTTGCTGATAACCTTTTCCCTGCTCTTGCAGCTCCGAGCGAAAAGGGTAAGTCAAGTACTTGGTGATCTGCAGCGCAGCATTGACGTAGTGTTTGTTAGTTCTCCTCTATCTCGAAGGCATCGAAAGGAGCGGAGGTGCAAGTCCCGTAAGGGATAGCTTCATCACAGACGAGACACCTTTCGACCGAGCAAACTGGGATACATTGCCTCCTGCTTCCAAGTCTCGCGCTGGCTCCCGTCCTCCCTCGCATGCAGGCTCTCGGGCTCCTTCTCGTCGGCCACAATCTCACCGCGAACCTTCCGTTCGCGCACCCTCCCGCCTTTCCA
Organism: Trichaptum abietinum; assembly: GCA_910574555.1. Taxonomy (NCBI): domain Eukaryota; kingdom Fungi; phylum Basidiomycota; class Agaricomycetes; order Hymenochaetales; family Trichaptaceae; genus Trichaptum; species Trichaptum abietinum. The sequence goes on along the minus strand of CAJTBE010000005.1, from coordinate 1,379,583 downwards.
GAGTTGAGCTTATTCCTAATGATGACCTTGTTGAGCTGGGTAACGAGGAACTGGAGTACGATGGAATTGGGAATGCAGCAGAAATTGCGTCTAACGAACAAGATGGTCTGAGGTCAGAATTGGGCTCTCATCATGGGGACGCAGTGCATGCCGCAGTACGTTCTCTTGTTCTAGGTTTCTTTAGTTTGACTGAACTATTGCCACGCAGGCTCACGATTTCCATGAACCTGGCCCTGAAGATGGACCAGGACCCAAATATGAGTCGTATGGTTCGTCATTCGGCAACCTCGGACCTCCTAGAGAGAGCTTCTTCGGGCCGTCGCCGTCAAATCAACCCTCGGTTAGCATATACTCCTCAGTATTCCTATTTTTGTCGCTGACTATATGTTTTCGATTGTAGTGGCTGCCTGCAGCCACACCCTCACGTGCAGCTCAAGTGGCCCTTCCCCCAGAATCAGAATGGATGTCGCCTCGCAGCGCAGCAAGAGCTGTGAGTTATCTTTCTATCACTTCGCAGCTAGCCGAGATTTGACCGAAACTATATAAGTTTGGTAACTCCAACTTCGGCCAAAACTCGAGGCCACTTGCGATGTCTCCTCCTCGTACAGCAGATGTTCACATTGACATTGAAGCCCCTTCGGATCCGAGCAAAGCAGCAAGCGGATACTCTCGTGTGCCCTCTCGTCAGTCGCATAGATCAAACGGAACTGCACGCCCATCTGAAGCCCCATCGTCACCTCCCACTCCCGTTCCTCCACCGGGTACACATTCACATTCCAATATAAACGTCGCCCCTGCTGCTGGAATTACTATCAGCATTGGTCCTGATGGGTCGACAACCATCAATGTTGTGCGTCTTCTAAACCTTCAACTGTTGGTTGTAGTTCTGTCTGATGTTTTGCATTATTCCAGCCTTCTCCGGTTCAACCTCCTCCGCAGTCGAGGGTAGATAAAGCTCCTACAGAGAAAGCACCCACAGATATTATAGAGAACGGTTTATTCTCCCCTGGTGGACGATCCCAAGCTCGTTCTCGGCTCGGAGGATCAGTTGCTGGTGCTCGTTATCCGCCTTTGCCTTCAACTCGTGGGGGAGAAACAGATTCAGATCCTGCGTCTCTACTGGGCCAAGATATAAAGGCAAAATCAGCCAGGGCTCCTTCGAAAGCTCCCAGTAAGTCGCCATCGAAAGCCGGGAGCAAAGCGGCCATGAGTCCTAAAATTCCGCATGCGCCCTGGGGAGAGGGCGGATTCCAGTCCTTCGATTTTGGTGCTCCTCCGATGCAGAGGTCATCAGCATCTCACAAAGAACCCTCTGAAGTCGGAACGATTCCCGGCAATGGTGATGCTAGCCGAGGGCTCAGTGGATTTGGAGATGGGTATAGCCACGGACCCAATGGTAATGGATTTGGAGGACAGAACGGCAATCAGAGTGGTCCTAGCGCGTTTGGTGGTGATCGCTCTGAGCGTGGGGGCGCTAGTGCATATGGTGGCGGTGGTCTTTTGGGCGCCGCAGGGATTAACAGTAGACGCTCAGCTGCAGCGCCCTCTGAGGCAGGTACAGCCAGGACGGGTGCATCACAACGTCCTTCAGCTGTCGGCCATGCTCGCGGACCGAGCGATGGTACCGCGCGTTCTGCACGTAATCGAGCCCTTTCTCCTTCAGCACAGTCAGGTCGTCGCAGTGTTGTTGCTGATGGAAAGACTGATCCGCTTACGACTCCTACGCATTCACGCGCACATTCCCCGGACGGGTTGACCGAGTATGAAACGGGACTGGTCAACAGCATCTTGAATTCACGCACACCTAGGACCTCAATTGCTCCGTCAGCTCTGGAAGCAGAGCTTAAGAAATCCCACTTCCATGACCAAGATTTATGTATCTTACTTCATGCTGCTGAAGATGAGATGCAGCACGAAGTCGTGAAGAAGGCGGTCAGAAAAGCTGTCGCTGCTAGGATCAAGAAATTAGGAATGAAGCATGACCGGGAGGTAGGGTTAATGTTAATACCCTCTGTGGGTGATACTGACTGAGGGATATTTTGATTCAGAGCATAAAGCAATACCGGAAGAACTTCCATGACCATGATCCTAGTTGGCACGATAACAATGGTCCAGGCTTCAACGCGGATGTAAGCATACCTAACTCACTTATGTGCACAAATCTCATGATTATCTAGGATCCTCCTGCATGGGCTAGAGAGATGATGGAACAGCTCTCTATGATGGAGCAAAAACTGGGTGCCCTTGGTCCTCAAATCGAACGTCTTAAGTCAAGTGAAAGCTCACGCCCTCGGACGCACAGTCATCAAGGCAGACTTCGACAACAGCCTTACTCAGACATACCTGACGACTTCGAACGCACACCTCGAACGCAGACCATTGGTCTCGAGACTCAACCGACGGGCACAATGGCGGACTCGATGTTCCGAGGGCCAGAAACAATCCCTGGTGAATCCATGGGCGGGTATGGTACGATACCCGGCTCCATGCATCATCATGATGGATCAACTCACGACATCACAGATCATCACGACGAATTCGAAGACGATGAAACCCACCGCAATGGTGCTTATACAGAAACACAGGACGGAGACTACCGATACAAGGGTCATGATATGCGTGGTGAGTCTCCTGGTCGACAGGTGTTGGAGGAAGAACTATACAGGCTTCGTGTTCGTGAGCCTAGTCAATCAGCACCCACACATCGTAGCTGGGAAATTGCCCGCGAGGACATTGACCATGATTCGCGCGCTGACCCAGATGCAGAAATGCCTGATATTGATGACCAGAGACCGGAGTCACCTCCTCTTCCCCCTATTCCTTCTGAGAATCGTGAGGTTGTTGAGACACAGTCACACAATAACCAAGCATGGCAGCCCGATTTCCAGGATACGCCGACTATTCCGCCTTGGCAGAAAATCCATCAGCGTTTGCTGAATTGGGCTATTGTTTGGCCAATATCTGAACTCGATGGAGCTCTCAACAGCACATTGCGTGGTCAACAGGTCGACGAGGTTGCTTTGAGTATCTGGTCAACACAGATGTACAAGCGATATGTCCGCCAGCAATTGACGGAGGTTCCGCCTGGTCGTGTGGACAGACTGTTCGTCCCTCCAAACATGGCAGACGCCATTAACAATGCTGTCTTCCATGGGCGGCACGGAGATGCTTGTGGTATGCTTCGTGATCTCTGGACACCTTTCGGTTTAGAAGGTATTCCTCGTATCATTGTTGTCCTTTGCAAGCATCGAAGTGATCCCAACCACTGGGTTGCCCATAAGTATGTGTAAATCCTAGAATCTAGATTTGTTGAAACTGAATATTTGGATAGATTCTCTCTTCCCGAAGGTACCCTTACTACCTACGATACGTACCCGGAGAAATGCTTGCCAGATGGCAGGGTATGTTCAAGTGATTATGGCAATAGAGAAAGACTAGCTGACTCTATATGGTACCAGCCGCTCGGATGGTGGTTCGCTATTCGTATCGCATGGCCCGGTGCGATGTACCCAAGCCCTGATCATCTCATGCAAAAGATGGTGCGCCTCCACAGGCCCTTACAACTCCCGATCGACAACTCTGTCGCAGCGGCAGGTATATGGCGAAACCTTCTCATGGGCTCAAGGGCAGAACGCCCCGTAGATCTCGAGCGCCTTCGCGATTTAATCAACACCGAAGTGAAAAATCTACGCCAACGAAAGGAGCAAGGCAAACTTTCAGTGGCGGCAGCTATGCGTCAAAACTGGAACTGGGAGGAAATGGGTGGTTAAAATCACGAATCTTTATCGACGACTTTTACGGAACTCTTTATTCCATCCCATTCGAACCCTAGACTGTATTCTGATGATGACATTTTGTTTGAGAAGTAAAGACTTTGTGATGGAGGATGTAGTAACTCTCATTTGTACTTCTTGGATGAACTGTTCGATGCTTTGCGAAACCTGTATTCTACTTCTACTAATCTTTGTACGTACTGAGTTACTTCTATAAGATTAGAAATTCGATGTTATTATTATTTCAAGTTCTGTATGGGTTGAGTTGAACACGATGACGCCATCGATCTAGTACCCAGACCTTTTCATGCAAGTTGCAACACTAGACTACCAGAAGTGAAATCTAGAAGTACACACCTCTTTTTGCTTATGCCTTCAGCTGTTGACTATTCTGTTTATCTTGTGACAGGAAGAGAGTTGGTTCCTCCTGATCTAGTGAGTGTAGTCAACTTTTCTGTGGCAACGAAAGTTGAGTAGACTGTAAATTATTGTGAAAATAGGATTACTACATCACCTTAGAAGAGGTTCAGCATTTGCTATCAATCTCAATATCGTTTCCTAAATCGTACCTTAAAAGTCATTGAAAGGAGGCGTAACAATCGTCCAGATCCGCGAAAAAAACTGCGAAACACGAGAGGCGAGTCAACTCAGATTGTCCCTGCGTATGCGCTTTCTAACTAACCCATCTGTTTGTAAAGTTCCTCGAAATCGCAACCAAAAGCAAAGAAATATGTAGACGATACAACGTCCCAATCCTCATCAATGACCGGATAGACATTGCTCTAGCTATGGGAGCCGACGGGGTTCATGTCGGGCAGTCCGACATGCCTCTCTCCGTTGCTCGAAAGCTCTTGCCCAACGGCACAATCATTGGCGTGTCCTGCAACTCACCCGAAGAGGCCGATGCGGCTGTCTCTGGAGGTGCTGACTATATAGGCATTGGCCCAGTGTGGACGACCCAGACGAAAGCAGACATCAAGACAATCGTTGGAGTCAGAGGGGTGGGCGAAATCCTCGACCGTCTTCAAGGAAGCAATGTTAAATCTGTTGGGATAGGTGAACGGTCTTTTCACTCTATTTATGTGGTCAGACATTGTTCTAATGAGATCTCATCAGCCGGCATAAACGCAAGGAATGTCTTGCGTACACTCCACGGTGCCACTTCACCGGCCGGGCGAACGCTTGATGGAGTTGCTGTTGTTAGCGCTATCATGGCATCGCGTACACCGAAAGAAGCTGCACTTGGCCTCTCAAAGGTGGTAACGTCCTTCCTGTCATCACCATCTTTACTATCTACGCCATCTTCAGTTCCCATACAGAAGAAGGCATTGATTGAAAGTGCAGCCAGATTACTGGACAATGTTCGCGAACTAGGACCTCTGATTCATCAGGTAAATCCATCTGATACTCGCTTTCCATAGGACATTGATTCTTCCTCGCTCTTCTATCAAAAGATCACAAATAATGTGGTCATGACTCAATCAGCAAACGTTACTCTAGCTCTTGGCGCAAGCCCCATCATGGCAACTGCAGCTCGAGAGATGGAAGATCTCAGTAAAGTAAGCGGTGCGTTGCTTGTGAACTTCGGTACTATCGCAGACAAGGCCGGAATGCTGGAAGCAGGTGATCGTCTCAATCAATTCATATTGGTTTTCATCTAAGCGTCTTAATGGTCATCAGGTCGCTGGGCAAACATAACCCGAAAGCCTGTTGTCTTTGATCCCGTCGCTGTGGGAGCTACGGAGTTCCGTCGCACAGCTGCAGACGGTATGAATCACGAGCTTTCATATATATCACAGTTCTGACTCGCTTGAGATAGAGCTCATGAATACATGGCAAGCCTCTGTGATCAAGGGGAACCCAGCAGAGATCGGTGCACTAGCAAAATCCGCCGAGGTCCGTTAAAATTGGGGGCTCACCTGCCGATGATCGGCTCACGTCGATCGAATTCTTAGGTGCAATCGAAGGGCGTTGACAGTGTGGGCAAAGGCTTCACGGACCCGGCAACGATTGTGAAGCAATTGGCTCGCAAAGAACGTGAGCTTCTTCTACCAGATGCCTAAATTACGTGAATTAACATACATACGCATATACATAGGCTGTATAATTGCGATGACAGGAGAGACAGATTGGATATCAGACGGCAACACCACGATCAGTTCGACCAATGGCGATAAACTCCTTGCGCATATCACTGGCTCTGGATGCATTGTCGGTACTAGCGTTGCGACGTTCTGTGCAGCGGCAAATTTGACAGCTACGAGAACCTCGGCTGAACTCGACCGACTATTAGTCCGAGGAGATATGCTTCTTGGAACTATTGCGGGGTATGTCTTTCTCGTCGGGTTTATGTGCAATTCTGCTAATGCATATATGCAATTTTTTTTTCAAAGTATTCTCGCCATCACCGTTGCATCCGAATTGGCAGCATGTAGAGATGATGTTAGGGGCACAGGGACCTTCCTCCCAGCATTAATCGACGAGCTATACAACTTGACACCTGAGAAGATCATAGATAAAGCACGCATAGAGATACACTCGTAGATACGCCGGACAACCGGACAGCTTTGTTACATTGGCACTATGCCCATACAAGTGTCCTTTAAATATTGTCTACGAAATTAGCAATATATACGTTAGTGGTCTGTTTGTCGAGATAGCGCGCTGCACATACATTCGTTAACCGCCTACGCAACTTCTAGGATCTTTGAGAAAGGCATGTCTCTCGTGGGTTGGAGCCAGTTTTTCTCGTCATACTTGGCATGCGGTTCGGTTTCAATCATATGGAATGTATATGCGAAACGGGTATTCGGGCTCGTATTCTTCGATGATTTATGAAGCACGCTGCCGTGAATCAACATCAAGTCACCTAGCGATGTACAAATGTCAACAACTCTCGCATGCCAATCGGCGCAGACTTAGTATTATTCTTACCCGGTTCGCATGTTTGCAGGACATAGTTTCCTTCAGGCTTCGAGGGGGCGTTTGACTCGGGTATCAGTTCTTCGAACCCTGTTCCACCTCCTGGGAGACGAACAAAGCGTTTCCGGATGGGATTTGATAATTGGGAGCCAGGCAGGAAGGAAAGTGCGCCGTTTTCTGAAGTGCACTTTTCCAGAGCGAACCAGAATCCAAGGGCACTCGGGGGGTCAGTGTACTGCAGTAAGAACGAGAGTCAAGTACCAATCGAGTACACACGAAATGCCCAAACGCACCAGGAAGGTTCTGGAAAGCACGAAGCAGATATAGAAGGCATTTTGATGTACAGGTTGAAACTTCCACTCACGAGTCGTCATGCTCAGGCACTGCGTGGTCCTTTATATTAGCCAAATGATTCGAAGAGAGGTAGTGAGACAAGATGACAGCAGTACGGACCTTCGCCGCCAATCTGCATTTGTTTACATATGACCATGGACTGTAAGGCTGAATAAAATGAGTTTGTATTTGAGACTGTCTGTAGCTTATCTAGAACCTACCAGCTGGATCTTTGTGAAAGCGTAAGTCTCGGACAAGAGACTTCAATTTATCATTCTGAAGAGTCACCTTCCGGAACGCTGGGTCTAGCTCATGCAATGCTAATCCCGTAGTCAACTCCACTGCACTGTATGCGCTCGGCGGAGTAAGAGATCGATGCCTTACCATGTCCAATCTTGTTGACAGCCTTGGTCTTGTCTCGTGTCAGACGGCCATCCTTATCAACAGCGTCTTCCTCCAAGAAAAATCGGATTTTATCGCCCGAATTCAAGAAGTAGTCGTCGCCAATATGATTATCATCGCCGGTAGTGAATTTAGTCTGTCGATAAGGAACGTCAATGCAATGTGATCTTCTATACAACCCAACGAATGTCGGTAATTCATTGCAGGTGAATTGAGTAACAAACCTTTGGGTGTTCATTGATGTCAAAATCCTCAAGGAGCTGCTTTGCTCTGTCAAGAAGGCCGACGGTTTCCTCGGGACTGAGAAATCCCGGAATACACAAATACCTAGATAATGAACGATATATCCTTGGAAGTAAGCCCTTCGATTGAAAATGCAAGTCTTTCAAATTGGAGTTACTGACCCATCACTGTAAAACTGAGAGATAACGAGCATGCGTGCGTCGTGTAGTACATCAAACTCAGAATAGCATGAAGATTGCTAGAATGGTTCCTGAAACGCACTTGATCAACCTGCGCTTGGGTCAGGTACTCCAACTGACGGTTTGACATGGCTACCAATCTAACGTTTCAATAGCTTTGAAGGGTATGGAGGGTATGTGATAGTCTGAGTCTGAGTTAAACTTAGCTATAGCCTGTATCGCCGGCAATATTCTTGTACCTTCTTGTTATGGATAAGTAGCTTATACTGTAGGTCGCTCTGAGATACTTTACTGTAAACACTTCCTTATTAATTAATGAAATGAAATGCACTCAGTACGGGCAGGCTTTAATTTCCGGATCCATTATCCATACGTCTATTTGAGTTGCTAGTACATAATCGTACGCTTTCTTATAAAAAGTTTCAGCGAAACGATAGATCCACAATACCAGAATAAGAGTAGCGAGAAAGAAAACGAATGAAAGGAATGATGAAATATTCATGGAGTTATAGGGGCAGAGATCAGACATCTTCCCTTCGGAGACCAGATGCATGGCAAAACGAGGAAAACATAACATAGTACAATGAGACCGAAAGTAATGTACGCGACGATGTGGAAGCACCGTCCGAATGGTGTGTAGGGGAAAGCTCGTGATGGTGCCGTGATGAGTAGGAAAATGCTTTTAGGTCGTGGTTAGGCAAGGCAAATGATGTGAACGGAGATGAATAAAAGATCCACAGAGTGCAGAGACGATCACAGACAAAAAGAAGAACCAGCTTATGACACATAAAGTGTTACTTGGTTACCAGGGCGCATGGTCTCGAATGCCATTTGCACGTCTTCGGTAGAACCTAACGAAACCATGTCACCATCCTCGTCAATATATTTGACTTTCAGCGGTCCATCTTCTCGACGAGGTCCACAAAGTCTTATTTTCTTGCCGACCTTTTCGACGAGCTCCTCGTATTCCGTTGATCTGGGTACCTGGATGACGAAGATGTCTTCCAGAAAGTGCACCTTCACTTTCACCATCGGTGAAATACCGATCTGTGGAACACCGGTACCAGTCTTAGTTAAGACCTGAGACCGAGAGGTGCGAAGGGTCGCTCCGGCTAGTGACGAATCGCTGGAGCCAAAAGGCGTAATGGGAGATGTGCTGTGCGGCGAGTATTCCGAGCTATCGCCGGTAGATTCGCTTGACCCGCTTCCCCGTTTGCTGCTCTCAGCAGAACTGGTCACTGAACCTGTCACTGAACCTGCCGTCGACTCAGCCCAAAGTGACTTCGGCAATGGTGGTGGTACCTCTGTCTGAGGCGGTGGGTGATACGCACTCGGTTGGCTCTGACTGCGAGAGCGCATTGGCGGCCGAGATGGGGCTCGAGTTAACGGCGACCCTGCTCGGTCGCTTTCATTGTCGTAAGCCGAGTTCAGCCTATTCGAGCTGAACTTGCTCCGTAGTGATGGCTGCGTCCTTATTGTGCCAGCGGATCCGAAGCTAGCCTCTGATGCATCGGAAGCCACTCGAGGCGGGCCTTGCGGTCGGTTCATGTTCGCCATGGGATTGGGTAGGGCACCCATAGGAGGGGGAGGCGGCGCAGGCATGGATTGTCCGTTCTTCCGCCACTGACGCATTAAGGGACCATTCTGATCCTCAGTTCGTGCCCGAGGACGATCGTAGGCAGCTACTGCATCGCGCTCCTGTAGCATGCTTTGTGAGACGTTTCCGCGACGGGAGCCTAGCGGGGTTCCCCTCCCGGAAGATGAAGCATACTGGGCCGCGGGAGGGTATTCCTCGTAATTCTCTTCCGATTCAACGTCGTCGTCTTGAGGGTAGCCGCTGGGTCCAGCACCGTTACCGAAATAGATGCCACTAGCCACGCTACCGGCTCGAGATCGTTGATCATCGTATTCGTACGGAGGGGGGTTGTATCTCCGGCCCATGGAGGAAGACGCAGCGCTCATAGGCATGCCTGAAGAGTACGCAGAATAGCCCGAAGCTGTTGAGAATTTCCGCGACGCATCATAGAGTACACGCGACTGCGAGGGGTTGGTACTATTCGCCTGATGCATATTAGGGTTGGAGTTTTTGCGAGCCTGGGTTTTTTCGATCAGTCGCTTGATTGCTGAGTCCCATTGCTTTAGCTGTTCCTCCGTTCGACAGCGCAGAGTGAAGTACTCATTGTCATCGTCACCTCGCCACCAAACTTGCAGAGAGTAAGAAGGAGTCGGTTGACCCGCTAAAGATAGTATTAGATAGGATGCCATTAGAAAGTGAAGAAGGAAACTCACTTGCTATGACCTGAGCCTTCGTGTGGGTAACGTTATTCAAGAAGATACGGCCTTTAAGTAATAGGGGGGTATTCTTCTTTCGCGGCGGACCAACGCCTCCCGGCAGACTTGCAGGGTGCTTCTTGAGAATAGAATTGCTTTTACTCCCCTTCCGCGTACTGCCTCCAGCAACTTGCTGAACCACTTCCTTACAACAGAGGATGATCTTATCAAACAGAAAGACGTGATATTCTCGGTCAATTTCCATCTTCATGACCATGAAGATATCGTCCAGGATAAGTTCGCCGAAGTTTGACAAATGGTGGCCCTTCCAATCTTCCACTCGCTGTTCAAGGCTAGCGACTGTTTGCAGGTTCTCAGATCTCCGTTGCGCCTCATTAATCCTGTCTGTGACACGCTTGGCTGCTTCAAGTCCTAACTTTAACTCGCTGTAGTACGGGTAGTCGGACTCGCCTGTCGCTTTTAGCAGGGACTAATATTGCATGACAATCAGCTTTCCCGAGTTCCATAGAAAAGCGAGTAATAAAATTACCGACCTCGAATAAAAGAGGGTACTTGCAGATCCGCTGAATGGGCTTGATGAGGAACGCAGTCAATTCCGTTTTCGCATCAATGAGGGTTACGACCTGATATGGAACATTAGTCAGCAACAAGTTATCACAACAAAGTTTCAAGTCGTGGGAATTTCGCAAAATAAATTAGGGGCTAGGCCCAATTTGATCGGGTCGTCAGGGATAAGAACGTGGAAATTTCCCAGCAGCAAGTGAAGCGAGGGTTGCGGCTTCATGGAAGGCAAACGAGGAATGGAGAATTACTCACCTGTAAGTTTGCCTCCACCAAGACCTTAATGTCAACTGCCTTCGAGTAGTTAGCGCAGTATGGTTCGTAGACTGCGAATTCCTCCTCCTATTGTTTCGGAGCCAAAATGGACCGAAAAGTACAATGCAAACCATGTTCGAAGCGGTGTCGGCCACGGGATAAAAGCGGAATAAAGCAAGGCCGAGAAACAGAAGTGCGAGAATGAAGCGCACAAGGTATTGATAGAGAATGAATAAGTTCCCTTAAGTAACATCGCCACGGTCACAATAGAAGAGACGTACATTCTCAATGAAAGGCAATCCCCAACGTTGTTCTTTCCATGACAACTCCGCGCAACCTTCAAGTTTTATGAGGAATCGGCGTTGGAAATCTAGCAGTTTGCTGAGTCCTGGGAAGAGAAGATGGATCGTGTCTTGGTCGATAGCGCTGCTTGCGGCAAGAGCATTTGCATATTTCTGCAGCAAAGACGTAAGCGGGCGCTAAAGTGACGCTTATGATTGGACTACAAACCTGCATATGTTCAAGGTCTTGAACATATTTGCGTTCTGTTTCCACGATTTCCTGTATAATCCTGTTACGAGTCGTCTCCTGTGCATTCACAGGACCAGATAGCGAAGGTGAATCGGGGTGGAATAAAGAATCGGAAGTTTCATGGGAAGGGAAGGCTGAGGGCGGTGACATAGGCGGTGCCTCTTGGAAGCAGTCCTCTGGTAGTCTGTCGACTAAGCGGGTAACGCAAGAGACGACCTGCATAAAATATGAATACCGAATAGGCTGGTGTCGTCATAAAAAGAGCATACCTTGACAAAACCTTCTGTCGACTTTCGGTCCAGTAATTGCGTAGCACGGAACTGTTCTGACTGATCAAATAGATCCGTCGAGTTCGCTATCGCCATCGCGAAATGAACGATGGCCTTCTTGATGGACTTTTCATCGGTAGGGTCTATGGTTTCTGGGTTGGTGTCAATACTGGAGATGGGGGAGACGTTCGGGAGTAAATTAAAGAGAAAACATAGGGGAACACCGAGCGCGAAGCAGTCCCATAGCTGCGTGACGGGATCGGTGGATGTGCGCGTCTCGGACGGCGCATTGATGGCAAAGTAAGGAGAGAAGTCGTATATGCGCATTAAGCGGGCGCGAAGCTGGGTACATTGTTGATAGAGCGAGGTGGACTGAGCGGCAGATTTGTTAAGGAACGTGTTGTTCGCGACGGGGGTCTCGATCTGGAGGCCAGCGGTGCTCAGGACCGACTTTTTGCGGCCTGCGGCGGAGGACATTGCGGGCGGGGCGGGCGCGAAGGCTGTCGAGCAGCGGACTCGCGAGCTTGAGGAGGGAGGAGGAGGAGACGTGAGATGGCAGCAGTTGAGTGACAATGGCGACCGCGGCGGAGAACACCAACCAGGCATGTATGGCCACAAACAGAGACAAACAAGCACATTTCTATTTTCGATTTCTTTCCATCAACATTTCTCTTATTCCCTATTTCCATTCAGTTGGCCGCTTGCCACCAACTCAACTTGCAATTTTATGCACCCTTCCTGCAATCTTTCGCAATATTATCTCCCTCGCCACCGCCTACTTTGCTTATTTGGCCAGTCTGCGGCACCTAAAACACAGTGTAGCGCGCGCTCAGTAGTCTCTTTAGACTTGCATCTATGATCACTACGTTGCCATATACCCGAATGGAAGTGCCCCCGCCGCTTCACTGCGCCCGCCTACAGGCTTCGATTTCTCATTCGAAAACCGCTTATGTTCACAAGAAAATGATACAGTGCGTCCAGCATCAGACTGTGACTGGAAGATCTTGATCGTTCCTATGTATTTTACGATTCATCCGTTTAATTTTGAGAGAGCCAGCTGCGACAGCAGAGTACGTCAATGCCTGCAGCCAATCTCGATGCCTCAACCAAGCTTGTATTTCTATTCGCCCAGCTCGTCCTTATCCAGCCGACAGCTGCCCTGACGACCTCTGAGTTTGTGATACACTTTCAGGACGACACGAGCGCATGGTTGCTTTCCCGCACCCAGACGTCTCCTTTCCCTCCATATGCATAACATCCTGGGCAAGAAGCGGCCATCTAAGGGCCTGTGAAGACGACTGCCGGATGGATGATCCAACCGCGTACGGACCATCGAAAGATCCCAACTTTCGGGATGACGCATGCAGCTGCAGCCCCTGCGCAATTTTCAAAACAGACTGCTGTGCAGCTATCGATGGCATCAGGGCCGCCACCATTCCCAGTGTGTCTCATCGTCTCAGAATTGCATATTCGCATTTGAGACAGACTCGCACACTTACCGCCGAGGGAATCATGCAAATTTATGCTGGTTACCAAGGTGACGCTGAGGATACCGGTTAAGGAGGCTAAGAAGACTTGCCTGTGGCGATGGTGTGCCCTCTGAGCACGCCTCGTGTACATGACCTGCTCGGTGAGGAAGTGCAAACTCGACTTCGTCTGCGCTTTATGGTCGGCTTCCCTTTTGAAGCTCACTGGCTCTGCTTCGATTCATCTTCATTCCTTTCCGTCATAATCGAACTTCTTGGGCGTCAAATGGCGGCGCTCAGCTTGCGCCATTTTGCAACAGTGCTCGTCCTCTGGGAGCCGGAGGTGCGGCAGGATTCTCCTCGGATGGTACATCTATACGCTTGGGAAAACTCTCGGAACGTCTTCTGCGAAAGTGGATTTCGCTTTGATCTGCTATGATATGGTATGCGTGTTCCCGCATCCACCACTCCGGTACCGTACGTGCTTCGAATTCCTGCGTACGTGGTGAACGTCCGCCCGGAATCGTCCATTCTCTGGGATTCCTTGACAGGCCCCACTAAATTCCAAAAGACGAAACATCCCTTCAAGTCGCATGCTCCTTATCTTCTCTGTCTGTCGCAGCACTGATGTCGACGACGACTGACAAATTAAGCAAATACATCTTATCAAGACTGCCGCTGTAGATGGGAATAAGCAAGGTGCCTGTACTGAGCTTCTTCCTTCTCTCTTCCGCGATGTCGCAGTTAGAAGTTTACCAACCTCGAGTAAGCATTACAACGATCAGTCTACTTCTGGCCGCCCTATACTCATGATGCTTGCGCTTCTTTGCTCCCGGCCTGCCTTATGTAGCTTTTCTGATCGGCAGAACTTGTAGCGTCTACCACGAACTCTAAATCTGTATGTGCTCATCGGCCAATAATTGACTAGAAGCTGGTTCGTGCAGCGCAAATCCTAGAACAGCTAAGTATTCGCAGACCAAGGAGAACAATTCATTTGCGATTATACAGAAGGTGCGTGACCATCTCACTCGCATGAAACGCCTCCAATAATGAATAATTGCCAAACGCTAATAGCGAAAATCATCTGTGGCGTATCCGGGAGTGCCACAGCTCCGAGCCACCGGAGAGGAAGTAATTGAGCTTGGTACACCGGTCTTTACAGAGGAATTGCATAAAAGAGGCAGGCCGCACGTCGCAGGCGCAGATGCGATCTCGACGCGCGAGAGTCTGTACACCGACGCCTCAATAAGTATAAGTCTTAGCGCCTTGCTGCTTCCGTATTTCGTAAAACGTTGAAGAATGGAGAACAGGACCATCGATCACGATCTATGTACAGACCAGTACAGACCAGCAAGAACAGATCGAACGAAGAGAATCCGTGTTTCGACAAATGAGATAGCATATCTGCGTAATCACTACTTTAAGTTTGTCTTCAATCTATCTCGTGAAGACTGATCATCGTCCTTGGCAATGTAAGAAGTCCATGCGAGTACTCCGACCAAGTACCCCAGATTCAACGCAATTCTTTCTCCCGCCACTTCGATTGCATATTCCCTGAGCATCGCGATTGATCAACAGAAACTCATTTCTAAAGTGAAGATTCGGAGTCCATCATCTTTGCATGATGACCCCTTTGCTCGGAAAACTGCAGTCAAAGCGAAGCGCTGGAAATCAATGTGCACTTTTTCTGTGGAGGAATCATTCGACAACAGAAATCGGATAGGGCGCTATATTTTGACGCCTAATAATGCTCAGATGCCGTCGTTCGTTGCGCTTGAGATACTACTGATTTGATTGAAGTATGAGAATACGGTTATAAATAACCTACCACTCAACAAAGTGGGGTTGACGATCATTTCGTAACAAATTTATTTCGGATGATGAACTTACCATAACATACATTCTAATGGGGCTGTGTTACTGAGGTTTAGCACAGACATAGGGTAGTTCAAAGAGAAAGGACATATCGGCTCAGCATACGAAATCACCATAGTCATCCCAAGAGTTCGGTGGCCAGTGTACTGTAGATCGTCGTAGGCACAGACGAGTGATGATCATATCGAGAAGCCGAGAACGGAAGCATCCCGATCTTCCGAGAGATGTGTTGACGGGAAAAGGTCGTCCAGCGACACGATGCACGAACCCAGACCGTACGGAAAAGATATCGTCGGGACTGGTTTCTGATTTAGACGACAAGCGGAAGCCGGTGGGCGGTTCAAGCTTGATCGGAGTGCTATCAATCTTTTCCTGATAGATCAGATATCCTTCGAGAGTCTAGAGCACGAAGACTGAGCAAGAATACGTGGAAGGTTGTGGTGGACGAGATCATGTACACGCCAGGCCAGTCGCTGATGAGACGACTGAGGGAGGATACTACGTATGTGACAGCTGCCTGGCAGTATCACACGGCGCGTCGCGTCGCGTCACGCGTCAGTTTACCAGTGGCTCGAGATGCAGCAAATTACTTCTGCTTCCCTCCTTTCGACGAGTTACACCATTTCCTCCAAAAATGCCTGACTCAATCTCGCTGAATACAGCCCATCCTGCCGGAAGAACCTATCTTGCTTTCTCTAGAGACGGATCGTATGTCTACATATCTTCATTGGATGGAGCCGCAAACCATAAAGCTCGGCTAATTTCTATACAGTTACGCGTATACGGGAGGATGCGACTCTCTTGTTCGCATTTGGAGAACAGAAAGTGGGGTAGATGAGGAACCAGACACGGCTTTAGACGCGGAAGATCCAATCTCAGCATTGGCAGCGGATGTGCGTAGTCCGCAACCAATCCATAACTCTTGCCTAACTAAAGCATCTTCAGAATGATGGTTGGCTATCTGGAAGTGATGACTCGCATGTTCGAAGATACAAGAAAGCGAGTACAGACCTGGAGAGTCTTGTAACTCGCGCTAGTGGCATACCAATACGAAGCATAGCAGTGGATCCGAAGGGAAGGAGAGTGGCCGTCGCTTCAGAGTACGTTTTCTACGTCTCCAAGTGCTTCATGAGCTTGCAATAATATCGAACTCAGTGAATTGGTTATCAAAATTATCGACCTCGACGAAACTACCAATATCATGCTGCTAGATGGTGGTCATAAGCGAGGGATTCGAAGCCTGTCATGGCATCCCTCTGGCACGATGCTGGTGAGCATGTCGGGTGTATATGGTTACACAGATAACAAACAAATACTGTAGACATCTTGCGGCGCTGATGGTAGAATTGTAGTGTGGGACATTAGTGATGAGGAGCCAAAGATTTTAAAGACTCTGGAAGGCATCATTCCTGCCGTGGCGGATACAGAGTGAGTTGATATCATACGCTGCTAATATGCTGCACTCATTATCCTTCAGGTCCACTGAGTTTGGGTACGATTGCTCGGCTGTATGGCATAACTCAGGCCAATACTTTATTATCGCCAATAAAGCTCATGGTATGCATAATTGTATATTGTGCAAAACCGAGCCATGAATTGCTGAGTTTTGAATGTTAGATATAATCACCATCTCTCGCAAGGATTGGTCCCAAGTTTCGACATTCTCGGATCCAGATTGCGTAGGCGCTGTAACCGCTTTAGCACTCTCGGTTAACGGCGTGTATCTCGCATCGGCCTGCACTTCGAACATATTCGTGTGGTCCACAGCTACTAGACGCATTATCTCCCGGTCCGCGACTGCTTTTCTATCTTTAACCCTGTTCCGTTCTCTGACCATGTACTCTTAGACATGCCATTGAACAGGGCACATTCATTCACCGACTTGCCTTTTCACCTGCTCATAACCTTCTCGCATGGACAGACAGTACTGGTATCTTCACGCGATGGCAAGATGTCATACCACCAACTGCACCCAGTCCTATAAAACCAGCACCCTCGGCGGGCATGTCTGCACCTGTCCGGCGTCAAGTCACGCCTTTGTTTGGCCAGGAGGACGTCACTATATCCACGAAGGACGATGTGGATGTTGACCCTGACGTTGACGTTGACTTAGAAGAGCGAGATGATGATTGGATTATTGATGACCTCGGAGATGGACTACAGGAGAAAGGAGAAAAGGAATATGGGGCGAGCGGACTACGTGAAATGGGTATAAGAAATGCATGTTCCGAGGTGCTTTGATCTGATCATTTTCTTAGTGAACGTCACAAAGGCCCAGGCTGTATTCCAACCTGGCTCGACACCGTTCCAGAACAAGCGCCGTTACCTTTGTTAGTGAAATTTCTATGAGCTCGATCGCATTGCCAACATTTTCTTCCAGCATTCAACAATATTGGTGTTGTAGAGGTCGTCGATCAGGACGTACAGCAGATCGTGAACGTCGAATTCCATGACCAATCAACACGCAAAAACTACCACTTCTCAGATCATTATAAGTTTGACTTGGCGGCTGTTGGTAAGTGTAGAGTAGAATGAATTAAGATGTGAGAATTCTGACAATGTGTTTAAAATTGCAGGTGAACGTGGAGTCATATACGCTTGTCCACCTGCGGCAGATCACCCGTCTCAGATAACCTATAAACCATTTTCCACTTGGGCGTCGCACGGCGAATGGTCTTACTCGCTCCCGAAGGGCGAGAAAGCGATCGCAGTCGCGGCCGGAGGTACAACTCCAACGAAATCTCTGCGGACCCTTCAGGAGGCAGACCTAGAGGGAAACGGGTATGTAGTAATCGCTACCGATAAAAATATAGTACGTTTCTTCTCTGGGGGCGGAGTGCAGAGAGGTCCCATCTGGGCTGTGGATGGAGATATCGTTTCGATGGTGGCAGGAAGGGATTATGTGTTTGTTGTTCATCGAGAAGGAGGGACGAGTCTTGATGGTAACCAGAACCTGAAGTATACACTTCGAACGTCGGATACGTACAGAGTCATGCATACCGGCCGTCTACCTGTCAATAAGGGCCATACCCTGAAATGGATTGGCATCACTGACGAAGGGGTAAGCTTATATCCTTGTACTAAAACCTTCAGCTAATCCTGTATCAGGCACCGGTAGTGTACGACTCGGAAGAGCGAGTTATGATGCTTGAGCACTTCAGGTATACAGCACAAGGTTCTTGGGTTGTCTTACTCGATGCATCGACCCTTGCAAGGCGTACTGGGAAGGACGAGTCTTACTGGCCGATTGGCGTAACCAAGAGTACACTACTGTGTCTTATTTTAAAGGTGGGCAAGTTGCGTTAGTACGAGAGGGGATTGAGAGCTTACAATCAACAAGGGACGAGAAGATTACCCAGGATTCCCTCGGCCACTCGCCCAAGAAATTGAGATGACGATGCCTTATCTAGACATGGACGCCCCAGAGTCCCAGAAAGAAGAGCGGTAACAGTTTCTTAAGCTGATGAGTGTATAAGATTCTGATATTTCCCAAAAGGTTGGCGCGTGAATCACTGATACTTGACGCCGTCCGTGACACGCTAGACGAAGATGCTCTGGCAACGGAGGAAGTCTCAAAAAGTGAACTTGACCTTGACAAAGAAATCATCCAACTCATCCAACTAGCGTGCAAGCACGACAAACTACAAAGAGCCATCGACCTAGTGAAGCTCTTGCACAATACCGCAGCCCTTGATTTGGCGATCAAGGTCGCAGAATTCTATCACTTACCCGGTCTGCGCGAAAAGATCAGCGTGCTGAAGTCGATTCGGCAAGAGACAGACAGGCTGCGTGATGAGCGGGACAGGAGACGAGACTGGCGAAGAGCAGCTGGACCTGTCCCCCCTGCGCACGATATCTACACGGGCTATGGACAGCGCGCGCTTAGGACGTTACAAGATGCGACACCTGCACCTGCTATACATCGACCCGGTCTTGTGGCAGCTACGCCCTCAGCAGAACCTTCGCCGTTTTCGCGGAAATCTGCGCAACAGAATGGCGCGGCTAGTTCTTCGAGGGTTTACGTTGAAGACTCGCCGCCTCCAGAGAAACGAAAGAGGGACCTTGTCGAGGAGAGCCAGGAATCCCATGCTTCATCTACAGAGTCAAATGTGAAGCGGAGAGCAATAGACGAGAGCAACACGGCTAGCAAACCGAGTACGCTGAACGTGTTCAAATATACCTCAATCTATACTCATTTTCGAACAGAAGCCAATCCATTCGCAAAGAAAGCAGTGAACGGCGAAGAATCTTCCACGAACGGAAAACCAAATCCATTTGCACGGAAACTCGCACCTAACAAATCCCTCCACAAAAGCGATACTTTCTTCGACAAGGTCAATGCAGCAGAAACCGAGGCTGAGAAAGGCAAACGTGAGTGATTCCTCACAGTGGTTGCTTGGAGTTTGTGATAATGAAATCCATTCAGGGAGCACGAAATCCAAGAAGCTTGCAACAAAGCAAACGACGCTGTTCGGTCTACCGGTTGGCAATGCGGCGAAGAAATCGGGTTCCAAGGAGAACACCCAGGTTGAAAGTACTACACAAGAAACACAGGAAACCTTGACCAATGAAGAGTCGCAAGAGTCTACCCATGACGTGAGTATGGTAGACGAAGAAAGCACCCTATCGGCGTCGGTCGCTGTCTCACAATCACAGGAAGAGACGCAGATCGTCAACGCCGAAGAGGTGAGTTGAATTGGCATGCGCTTATACCGTGCATTAAATTGTTTCCCATCAGACTCAGCCTCTGGATGACGAGGACGGAGGTATAATCAGCTGGCCAGCGTCACCCGTACAGGAAGCAAAGTCCCTCGTCGCAGAAGCATGAGTGGAATGAGTTCGCTGGAAGTTTAATTATGATAGTTAAATCTGCATAGTGTATAGTTCACAGACAAGATTGCAATGTTGTAATATCTCTTCAATCTCGCTCGATATCCTTGTAAAGAGTATCAGATATTGATAGGTCCTGTATCATAAGAGTTAATGGTGGGCTGTTGGTTGATCAGATTTCAGTCACCTCTGGTGCAAATGGCCATTCGTCAAATGCCTTTACGACCAACGCCCATTCAACAGCGGTCAGTTCCCTTGGTGCTTTCGCACAATCAACTCTCTGATCTACAGGAAGCTCTGGGTTTGATAGAGCTTCGGCTAGGTTCGCGGCCCCAGGTCCTAGTGCACTAATTAAAAAAAATAGGTATGATGAAGAATTACCATATGCGCGTAAGGTGAGAGATCAACGTAGCATACCTTAAAGATTTCTTAAGAGGAGTGGATTTGAGGACAAACATGCGACGAAGAATATAATCCCATTTCTCTAGTAGCCCCGTTTGAATGGCCTGCAATAAGTCCGCGTGAGATAACAACAATAATTATCTTTAAAGGGAACTACGAGTACTCACAGACTCCTTCGTAGGATAGAGATTGACAGCTACGACTGGACCACCTATTACGTGTCCTTTCACTTTTCTTGCCACACCGCCATTCGGAGGAAGAGGGTGGAAATGGTTCTTGAAAGGAGCTAGCTGGTCACGGGGAAGGGCGTCTTTCACTTC
The DNA here is from genome assembly GCA_910574555.1 of Trichaptum abietinum. Classification (NCBI taxonomy): domain Eukaryota; kingdom Fungi; phylum Basidiomycota; class Agaricomycetes; order Hymenochaetales; family Trichaptaceae; genus Trichaptum; species Trichaptum abietinum. The sequence goes on along the minus strand of CAJTBE010000005.1, from coordinate 1,358,930 downwards.
AGATACGGCCTCCGTGATCACACCCACTTTACTTCGAGTCTTCGACCCTGCTGCTGCTACCATTCTCTTTGGATGGTGAGCTTGACCCTAGTTCAAGGAAGGAAACCAATAATATGAATGCGTACCTGATGCTGGGCCTCGCTGAGTATCATGCTAAGTGGTACGCGCCCGTACTTGAATAGCCAGGCGCGTTCTGGAATCAGACGAAGGAACTGTGCTACAAGCTGATCGCCGAAGACATTGCTTGGGATATGTGCAACAAAGTGTAAATTCGTTTCTGTGAAGGATTGGCGTGAGCACACTGCAGTATTTTTTCTTGTAGAACATACGCATTGGATCCTCCCAGTTGGTCTTAGTGATATCGTCAAGAATACCTCTCGCCTCAATATCCCTGTACGTTGACCAATGGAAGCCAGACAAGGGTACCACTTGCACTCGAGGGTCAAAAGCTTCTAATGGCTGAACAGAGCATTGTGTCATTTACACAAAATCAAGAAAAGACAAGAAGGTATGCACCTTGAGGTACTCCAGAAATTCAGGGGAATCCTCCAGGACTATAAGTTTTTTTATCTTCGACTTTGGCAAAGAGAGAAAACTGCGAGTCAGAACCCCCGGTCCTAAGAAATACTAAATGAAAATCTGCTTTTAAAGACTGCGTAAGAAACATACCCGGGAACGCCTCGATGACAACCTTTCCTTCCGTAGGGTAGTCCTTCGGTCTATCCTTCAAGAATGCATGCGCAATAACATCAGCAGTAGAGCTCTCCTTCACGAATATTCGACCACTTTGAGCGTGAAAGGGGAATAATGTCTTCCATTCTTCTAGTGCTGGCAGTGGTGCTAGAGTTGAGTTGAGTCTACGCCTTTTTAGACAGGAAAGATACGCTTTGGGCGCAGAGAAAGTACGGTTGAGCATAGAGATTTGCTGGACCGCAGTGACCTCGACGCGTTCAGTTTTCCTTGCGACACGCTCACACGTGCACATTCGCAACTTGAACAAATACACCCACAACGCATTGCGTGGCGTACTAATTTCTCTACCCCGTAGCATCTCTGGCATCTGATCTGCTGTCTAGTAGCTCTCAAATGAACGAGGAGAGCTTACGGACACGTAGCAGCTTAAAACCTGATGAACGTTCCACCACCAATAGTACTCTGCGACTTCGCAAGGCCCATTCTATTGTCGGAATGACTTCTACTCAAGTGCCACGTCGGTCACGCCCAAGTAGACGATCATCTACGTCTGCGAACATCCATGGTCGCTCGGAAGGAAAGCTCTCAGGCTTACACCTCTTTCCTGGCTCGACCATGGCATCTCGTCGTCTATCTACGCTAGCCTCAGAGAGGCAGCCAGGTGCCAGTGGATTGACAACTCCAGACTCGTCACCCTATAGTGGCGAATCGGATGAGGACTACGGCGAAGAGCAGTATGGGATTAAGCAGGAGGAGTTCGATGTTAAGCAGGAAAGAAGGTCACCCTCTCCTGACTGCCTATCCGCGGCTCTGCATTCTACAAGTCCTCACGGACGGCAGGTGAAGACAGAGACATACGCATACGCCTCACTTCCGACCTCACCAGTCTCCCTTTCACCTCCGCCATTATCGCCCCCAGCTACGGCTACGTTCTCCCAGGACTCTAGAATTCAACAACATTACGTGCCATTCTCCCTCTGGGACTATCTGAGGGAGGAGTTACTCGCCACAGACTTCGATTCACACCAAGAATTGAAATGGGAAAGGGTTAGCAACTTCCTCAGTGTACCGCTAGCTATCGAAAAGGTACGTGCTCAAGTATATACGTCCAATCTTGCAATTCACAATCATTGTCAGATATTGGCGTTTGGCTTCATCCTGTGTTTCGATTCATTCCTCTACACTTTTACCATCCTCCCGATTCGCTTTGCCTTGGCCGTGTACGGCTTCTTCGCCTTGTTCTTTCGTAGGAATTGCAAACCATTTCCGCCCTCACAGAAAGCCGACATACTCCGGACACTTCTACTGACTATATCTATCCTTATCCTGATTCCATTGACGGACGCGAGCAAAATATATCACTTTATTCGTGGACAGGAAACTATAAAGCTCTATGTAATATTCAACGCGCTGGAGGTAAGTAACGTGCACAAGGACTCTTATTTTGTTTCTCATGATTGTTCAGATAGCGGATAGGTTGTGTGCATCCTTCGGCCAGGACATATTGGATTGCGTATTCTCTCGCTCGACGTTGCTTATGCTTTCTCGTCGGACAATATTCTCTTCGAAAACCCTCAGACCGCTCATGTTCTTCTGTATAGCGACGGCCTACGTCGGTACGTGTGCAGAATTATACGCTCTCAGTGGGACTCAACTCTTACCCGACCCCCAGTATCGCATACGCTTGTACTTGTATACCAGCTGATTGCACTAAACGTCGCAATTAACTCCTACGACCATGCACTACTAACTCTCTTGGTATCCAATCAATTTGTGGAGATCAAAGGCAGTGTCTTCAAGAAGTTTGAGAAAGATAACCTATTTCAGATTACTTGTGCAGGTCAGCTTATTTTCTGTTTAGGGGAAGAGCTACTATGCTGATGTCTAATTAGATATTGTGGAAAGGTTCACTCTTTCCCTCATGTTGTCTGCGGTTGCATTCCGGAATTTGATCGAATTGAGCGGATCGGAATTCGACTTTACAGAAGCTATCATCCTTCCTAAGAGTTTTGGGTGGTTCAAGGATGGAGGAAGTATTCTCTGGACGATTTTCTACGTAAGCTTGACCGCACCTAACTCATGGAATCAATTTACTGAAATTGGATCCAGCCTGTCCTTACTGTCTTGGTGTCTGAGGCCATCGTTGACTGGTTGAAGCATGCGTTCATCACAAAATTTAATCACATTCGTCCGTCGGTGTATGAGAGGTACACGGATGTCCTCTGTCTGGACCTTGCAAACGGAAGTGCGATAGGTCGCAGGAGTGCTCGAAAAGTGAGATGCGCGGTGTAATCCCTTATACGTACTTATTAATAACCGTATGCGCTCTTTAAGCACACATACGTTGATCAATCCCCTATCGTCGCTCGGCGTCTGGGCTTCCCCGCATTGCCGCTTGCTGTTTTAGCTGCACTAATAGGTTCTCAATCTGTCGGCATAGTTATTTCGACACACTATCTGTTCCCAACAACTATGTACGGGGCTCTGGTCGAAAGAGGCCAATGGATAGTCTTGGGATTGATCACATGGGTTTGGTGGGTCTTCTCATTCAGTATCCCAGATTATTGTTGACTTTTTGATCAGCCTTGTCGTAATCAAGGTCATGATTGGTGTGAACTTGGTCAGCTACGCTGCTCGTCGAAGAGCTGGTATGGAGGCTCGAGAAGAAGCAGATAAAATCAACGACTTCGGTCGAGATCCGATAGGCGAAGGCAAAGAAGAAAGGGTTAGTCAATCTCTCATTCTGACAAGTCAGGGCAATAAAGTTGTCATCATTTAAAATCCTAGGAGTACAACCGAGATTTAAAATCTTTGCTCGACGACACTGAAGATGATGCTGCCCGAGTTCCGGACATTGGGGAGAAGACGGCGACGAATAATAATGATAAAAAAAAGCGACTGAAACTAGAAGAGTTGACTCGATTTACGATGGTGAAGCGGATCTGGTGATGCAAGGTATGGATGAAGAGTCAGCATGTGTGTATCATAAGCAGCATAATTTCATAAAGGGGCGTAATTGGATGTTCGTCAATTGGCATGAAGAAAGGAAGATTTCGCAGGAGAGTGGTATCGCAGGGTATCTCGGTAGGTCGCGCTAATGTCGGGGGCGTTAGTTCATCTTTTCGGTGCATATTCAATATCGGGGCAAAGAAGGTAGAGACGCCTTTGAAGCCAGACGAGGGCCCTGTTGACGTATTGTTTCTTGTTCAACAGGTTCGTCGGCCCACTTGATGTTCGACGGCTTGTGCTTTCCATATCCACTCATCCCGGGGCGAGGCTTTGAGATTGGCGCTGAGAGGGAGGCATCAGAGCTGCATCTCAACCTTGGACTCGTCGTGTTGACCCCTTGCTCCGGTGGACTGACAGTGATGCGGGGGATATCGACTGTGTTCGGTGGTTTCGGGAATTTCTTGATGAGGTCCTCAAGATAAAAGGGTTCCGATGCAGAGTCTCTCTTCCCAGCAGCGGCAGCAGCAAGTAAATTGGGGGTTGATCCCGAACGCCTGCACGAAGTCCTGAGGTCTGGGGCTGAATCCGATCGAAGACGGGAGCCCTTGGATCCTGGCTGCGGACGACGATTACCCAACCGCTGGATCTTGCGGTCGTGAGCCGAAACCATCTTTGGCTGGGGGAAATCCGGAAGCAAGTCCAGCTCCTCTTCCTTCTCGAGTAGTGCTTCCTTCGTGGCGGCTACTAATTCCTCACTGATGTCGAGGACTGGAATGTCTGGGAAGTCGTCCAGATCTTCTCGACCAAGGATACGGATATCCTCTTTGCATATCGAGGGGCGCCTCCCGCCTGGAAACTCCTTACTCTTCTTAAACATCGGCGTCCCTTTGACCTTGATGCCAAGCTCCTTTAGTGCTTTAATAGCCCAAGGCTTCTTCGGAGCCTTCGGAGGGTCGATATAGGGCCAGTTGTAAAGGCTCGAGGTAACTGTGCTTGTACTCGAGTAGGACATTGTGGAATGCTCAGACCCTTTCGACCTATGCTGAGACCTGGGGTAGTCACTAGGATTAACTTTAACGTATTGTGTTCTGTTACAAGGTTCTAACCTTTTCTCGACCTTCCCGGAGCCCGACATGAAGAACTGTTAATAAGTTAGATGATATATGCAAGCGCGGGGACTGGTGTAATAGCTGAGTTGGAGAGTAATTTGACTTAGCGATGTACTAGACTTTATATACCCTCTCCCTAACCACATTGTTGACAAGATAATAGAGGGCGAATACATGGCCTTTGAACCGCAGTGTGTGGTTGTGGTGGAAGTGGAATGTAAACCACCCACTGGCAGCGCTATATTAGGTATTGGTACTAATACGTTACGTAATGGCTCACCTGGCGGCTTGAGTGGTCCAGTGGCAGTGATTTTTGTCAGTATCTACTTTCTTTCGCGGTGCCAACCTCTATTGTGCTTCCCCTTCATTAAAACAAAGAGAATCATAACCGTTGTGGAAGACTGCGGCGGAAAGCATGTCGGACTATCCGACGCTGAGTATAACGATGTTGGGTGCGGGGCAGGAGGTCGGACGATCATGTTGTGTTTTACAATACCGGGGCAAAACCATCGTCTGCGATGCAGGTGTCCATCCAGCGTACAGTGGCATGGCTTCGCTACCCTTCGTCGATGAATTAGACTGGAGTACAGTTGATGCTGTCCTTGTCACTCAGTGAGCGAAACGTAAATATACTAAGTCAGTCTGCTGATGTTTGGTATGCAATAGTTTTCATCTCGACCATGCTGCCTCTCTCACGTACATTATGGAGAAGACAAACTTCAAGGATGGTAAAGGGAAGGTCTACATGACTCATCCGACAAAGGCTGTCTTCAAGTTCATGATGCAAGACTTCGTTAGAATGGGGTGAAGTACTTTCGCATAAGTCTACAACCAAATACTGACATCACTACAGCACAGCTAGCTCCGACCTCTTATTCTCAGCTTTGGACTTGACAATGTCCTTACCTTCTATCACTCCCGTCTCTGCTCACCAACTCATCACTATCAGTCCTGGCTTATCCTTCACGCCATATCATGCAGGTCATGTTCTTGGAGCATGTATGTTCATGATTGATATTGCAGGTCTGAAAATCTTATACACTGGCGACTACTCTCGCGAAGAAGACAGACATCTTGTCAAGGCTGAGATACCACCGGTCAGACCAGATGTACTCATCGTCGAAAGTACCTACGGCGTTCAAGGACACGAGGAGCGGGAGGGTAAAGAACAGCGTTTCACAAACTTAGTGCATTCAATTATTCGCCGTGGTGGACATGTTCTCATGCCGGTCTTTGCACTCGGTCGCGCTCAAGAGCTGCTGCTAATTCTGGAAGAATACTGGGAAAGACATCCTGACCTACACAGCGTGCCCATATACTATGCTTCAAATCTAGCACGAAAATGTATGGCCATATACCAGACGTACATCCATACAATGAACTCGAATATCCGATCTCGATTTGCAAAGAGGGACAATCCCTTTGTCTTCAAGTACGCACCGTTTTTATCATGCTTTGAGAAATAAAATTGATATTCTTCAGACACATATCCAATCTACCTCAAACCCGTGGTTGGGAAAAGAAAATCAGTGAAGGCTCACCATGCGTTGTCCTCGCAACTCCCGGTATGCTTCAGTCAGGCTCAAGCCGAGAACTTCTTGAATTATGGGCTCCGGATCCTCGTAACGGTCTCATCGTGACAGGTTATTCAGTAGAAGGAACACTGGCGAGGGTGAGTTTGGGGTTCATTCTTGGGACAGTCCGGATTCGATCTCCATGTATTTTCTTTCGGTACTCCAATATACTGTTTTTTTCATCCGAAGTTTATGTGTGAGAATGGGACATCAGTCTGAGTACTTTGCTCATATTCCACTTAGGACATCCTCACAGAACCTGAAGAGATAACATCGATGAAGGGATCAACTATCCCCCGAAGATTATCTGTGGATTACATGTCCTTCAGTGCCCATGTCGACGGTCCCCAGAATCAAGACTTTATCGAGCAAGTGAAGCCTCAGCATATCGTAGGTGGCTTCTATCTTAACGAAGAAAACGTAACTGACTTCCGTTATCAGGTCCTAGTACATGGAGAACAAACCGCAATGGGTCGTCTTCGTGGCTCATTGCAACAACGGTACAAAGATCGGGAAGAGGAAATCAAAATCCATACACCTCGTAACCTTGAGACCTTGAACTTGACTTTCAGGGGCGAGCGTGTTGCTAAGGTGTGCTATTTTGTTCTTCATGTCACAAATCGTTATTTACACTGACATTTGCAGGCTATCGGAACGTTAGCGGCAGCTCCACCAAAACCGAACAGCATCCTGTCAGGTCTTCTCGTATCTAAAGATTACTCATACACGCTGTTAGATCCGCGAGATTTACGTGACTTTGCTGGACTGTCGACCTGTGTTGTAACTCAAAGACAAAAGATCGCCCTCGGAGTGGGTTGGGAACTCGTTCGTTGGCACCTGGAGGGCATGTATGGGAAGGTTGAAGAGGGCCTTGACCGGAACGGTGTGTCTACAATGAGGGTAAGTTGGATTGATCTTATTTTCATATCTTTGTCTGATTGTTTGTGAAGGTCATGGGAGCTATTGATGTGAAACAAATTCAAGAGCATGAACTGATGCTAGAATGGGATTCGAGTGCGACTAATGACATGATTGCCGATTCTTGCTTGGCTTTGATTCTCGGCATTGACAAAAGCCCCGCCTCCGTCAAAGGTGAGCAGCACACTGGCATTCATGGAGTAACCTGTACTCATCTACGTCACAGTTACCACCCATAGCCACAGTCACACACATCCTCATCCGCACTCAGATATCTATCAGGATGATTATATGGTGCGGGTACAGAGACTGGCTATGTTCCTCGATGCCCATTTTGGCGACATTGAGTTGTACATACCTGAAGAACCAGAATCCAAGCCAGTCGATGAAGTTGAAGGCCAAGATATTCCAGGCATAGTTATTCGTCTCGACGATGCAGATGCATTCATTAATCTAAGCACGATGGTAAGTTTCCATACTCCTTTTCACTTTTTTCCAACATTCTGATCGGTCTTGTTGCAGAATGTGGAAAGCTCGAGCGAATCGTTACGAAAGAGAGTCGAGGCCGTTCTTGACATGGCACTCACGTCAGTGACCTCACTGTCAGAGGCATATCTTTCAGAGGCACCTTTGATTGAGAAGGAGGCGGCGAAGGCGAAAGACACGCCAGACATGTCGATAGAAAAGGAAAAGGTCCCTGAAATCAAGCCTGATACTGATATTCCATCGAAAGAGCTGGAGATGGAAGAGGGCACGGACAAGGTAAGGCTTCAAAATGGATAATCTACTGCCATATTAATGTCATTCTTTACAGAAGGCTGGCGATTTAGACGATGAAAAGCCGGGACAGGAAGCTGGATCTCAGACAGGTGATGAGGAATCCGATGACTCCGACGACGAGGTTCTTGAAATACATGGATGAAGTTATCATCTGTAGAATCTGTTGTAGTAATTGTATATTGTATGCTAGTAGAACTTAACAAAACTTGAAATTGTCACCAAAGTAATACTTCGTGTTCGAGCAGATTGTAATCAAGTTTGCCGCCGGCGGAGCTTGAAATTACTTCACTCACTGGCAGCTGAGTTGGCAACTGGAGTCACAGTTTCACTTCAAAGTATCTACCATAACTCGACTTGAAGAGTCTACAGTTCCTTCGGTCTAATCCTTTGCTTCTGACTTCCACTGATTGTGGACCTCTGCATAGAACGAAATCAGACAATTCCTATCTATGCTGACCGCTCGACTTCATACAATTGTCGGCAACGGCAGAAATCAGCAGGCGACTCGGCGAATTGGAAGCGTCTCAAACCAACGGTACCATTAACTTAGTAGATGAACTACTCCAACTGAGCCTCTCGCCGACGCCTTCTGTTTAGTTGATCTCTTTCGTCAGACACACCGTCGTATTGCGACTACCTTTACGAGCTACATGTGCTCGGAGAAGTCTAGCAAAACAGGGCTCAGACTCGAGGTCGTCATTTTATGTCAAGGCCAAATGGATCATCCGCAACGTTTTCTTAGCAAGTCATTTTTCCTTCTACCCGAGCTTGTCCCAAGAAGTGGAGGGCCCCCCGAGTATCCTCCCTTTTTGCCCTTCTTTTCGACGCCCCTCCAGAATACTGCAGAACTATGCCTCTTGGGGTATCATACGCCCTCCGAGGCGCGACCGTGCCTCTTGGCTTGCTTCTACATAAAACTGACGTTAAGTACTTTGTGGACTCAGCTTTCTGATTTTTTCGTGCTCGATACAAATCCCGGCTTAGCTGCGATGAAGATTTTATGCCTGAGCGCACTCGTCGCAACCCTCGCTGCAGTGCCAGCCAACGCCCACACATTCGTGTGGAGCGTCTGGGTCAATGGAATTGATCAGGGATCCGGGAATGGCATTCGCCACCCTGCTTACAATGGACCACCGTCTCCGATCGACCCGGCTTTCAGTGGCACCAGCGGGTGAGTGGCTCGCGTAATTTCTCAACAATTGTCTATTCATCGTACCCACTTTGTAGTTACGCGAACAGCCCTGTTCGCGATTTAACGAAACCAGAGATGAAATGCAATGTGATGGGCGAGGTCCCGAACAATGCTACGATTCAAGTGCAACCCGGGGACGTTGTAACGTTTGTGCTGTTCTCCGATCCCGTCTCGTATAAAGTGCTTATTGTTGCAATTCATCTTCATCCACAGGCTCGAATGGCACCATAACAATCGAACTTCAGCGGACGACATTATTGCCACATCTCACGTGGGCTCCGGCCTCGTGTACATGTCGCCGGACCCTCCTCAGACCGATTCATGGACCAAGATTCAGGAAGAGGGTGAAATAACCCCTGGTTATTGGTACTCTGGGGGTAAGCTGAATGATCGAGATGGAAAGTATGTTATCTAGGCAAATCATTTTCAAGAGCGGGAACTCATGAGAGGACAGACAGGATGTCCAGATCCCGGATGACTTGGCTCCTGGTTTCTATCTTCTTCGCTCAGAGCTGCTTGCTCTTCACGAGGCCGACGTTGCTCATGATGCAAACCTAAACCGAGGTATACAAATTTATATTTCTTGCGTCCAACTTGAGGTGGTCGGGAACGGCACTACTCCATTGCCTACTGGTGTCTCCTTCCCGGGTGCATACGAGTGAGCGATTCTATACTTCCTCGTGTGACTTAAGAAGCCTAATTTTTGCTAAGCTACGACTCCCCTGGCATCGTGTACAACGTTAGTATCCGTTTTTACACGTTTGAAGGAATTAATGGGTCATTGGAATAGATATATGTCACGACTGAGGGGCAATCCTACACTATTCCAGGCCCGGCTGTCTGGAGCGGTGCTGCTTCATCGCCCACTCCTCCTGCATACGGAGAACCGACAGGATATACGACTAACGAGCGCTGGTCTACATGGATCGGGGACGGTTTCTTCACCGCGTGAGCACCGGCTTCTTTTTCTCTTCTCGCTGTTAATTCGACTGCCTACGTTCCTTAAAGGATTCATTTTGAACTAACATATAATTTCATATCGCAGCACTGAAGCGACCAGCGTTACAGTCGGTGCCGGCACGGCAACCGCTGTCTACCCGTACACAGCAGTGTGGCCGACGACCTATGTTTCTCCGGAGGAGGCGATTGGAAGCATAGATGCTAAGTACTCATACGATGTATCCCCAGTGCAGACGACGCTCCCTCCTAGGCCGTTCTGATTCTGCGGAGACGGTGTGGAGAGCTTCATCCGCTGGACATGATCTATCATGTAGCCCTTATAAAGGACGGCACTCTTGCTGAAGTCCTCTGTTGCTGCAAGCGTGCTTGAGGTTCTATTCATTTGTAACCCATTTCGAGAGAAATGCATTTCATTCCAACATCCGTTCTATTACCTGATATAATGCATTTGCAGTGTCCACCAGTGAGCTTTAGCACGAGACGGAGATAGTGAAACGCATTTCTGTCGCCGCTTACTTTCAAAAACATTTCGTCGACTTGCGCTCTTACGGACATGCAGATCAGGGCAACTCGGTGGTCGGTTAAAATATCCGAAGTTCGCTGCCACGTTTTTTGGAAGCTTAAATGTCCTGCTTGGCATTAAATGCACGATAGCCAGGCCTGAAAGCATCATCGCTACCTCAAGTCGCACAGGCTTTTCTAATTGCCCACTGTTTTCATTACAAACTTGCATCCACTTCCTATGGCATATGTCCATGTGTCTTGAAATTGCATTCGGAATAAGTTCTGAGGCAGCGGCTCTGCAACGCCGCAACTTGCGCTTATCTCCCCTTCAGCCCCTAAATACATTTCAATTTGTGCACCTATATGATGACCTCGATAGTTGAGCAAGGCTTTCCGCAGGATTGGTCGCAACCAGACATTCTAGTTCTGTTCCATTCCAGTCGCCACACGCCACGGTATATTTTGAGCGCTGCTGAAAATTTCAGTTCCAATCATCCATCCATCAGTCTTCGACATTTAGTAATCCCCGAGTTCAAGCAGGGTCTCTTGCAGTCGGTAGGTTGCGAGAAAATAAAAGATATAATATGAAGCAGACATTGAGCTTTAGTAAGTATTTAGTTAAGTTGCAGAGTGGGTTGAAAGGATCGCGGAGTTGAAACTTACCTTCAAAGTAAAGTATACTTACGCAAATTCTATTTTAGGATACTACCGTTCCTGGCTTTCCGCCGCCCGGTGCTCTCTTATTCTCTCATCCTCTACTTCCTTCGCTCCCCCTCCCTCATTCCCTCCTCGTTCCTCCCAACAACGCCCTCCTTGAATTTTCTTAAAGACACCCAGCACGGATTATATTCACCTTCTTTCAAGCATCACACTCTCTGCAATGTCTTCCACTCTCTTTACGATTGCATTCGCGTTCTCCTTCGTGCTCACCGCCTCAGCGGAGTCCCATACTGTTCGCTTCGTCAATAAGTACGTGGCTTGATCCTCTTGTAAATCAACTGAATCAAGGTGCTGACTATGCTGTGCTTTAGCTGTGGACGGGGGACCGTATGTTCACCCGATCAAGTCGAAAATGGCTTATCTGACTATTGTACCGCATAGCCGCAACTCATTCAAGGGGGGACTGTTTTATCAAGTGGAGAGGACTACGTTTCTAACGGGCCCATCAACTCTGCCATCGCGTGAGTAAACAACCCAGTGTGTTGTAGCCTCGAATGCTACTTACAGAATTCTACATAAGGTATCTTCAGGATGGTTAGTGAACACGTCTTGGAGCGGAATCAAACACGGGCTTAACGTTAATATGCCTTCTCTATAGGTGATTGTCTCTTCAACGGTGAGCATTGCTCGCTTTTAGAAACGAACATGAACAACCCCACCTGCGCTGGTTGTGGCTCAAGCTCCGATATCTCCCTTATCACACCGTGCGTATCCCATCTTGGTCGAACTGAGCCAGGTTGACCGATAGTACTCAAATTAGTCATGCTTTCAACGTCGGGGTTGCTTTCGAGTACTTTGGCGGAACCGGTAATACGTGCGATGGTCTGGGCGCTGTCTGTCAGTAACCCGCTCCGATTCTCTTGTCTTATGTGATGCTCAATATTTACCCCCATCGGGATGTAGGCAACACCGCCAACTGTAACACCGCGTTCTTCCAACCGGACGATACTTTCGTCCAACGTGCCTGTCAAAGCAACAACGTTGGCCTCCTCATCACCTTCTGCCCGAGTGGTACAACTGGCTTCACCGAAGCCGTCACAGGTTCCCTCTCTGGCCAATCCTCGGGAGGTTCTGGCTCTTCGGGCTCAAGCTCGAAGGTGCCTTCCGCATCGAGCTCTAAGCCAGCTGTTGTCGTGTCGTCAACCCCGGCCGCTAGCAAGGCCTCCTCCACGTCCAGCGCTTCCAAGCCATCGTCTTCTGCAGCTGTCCCGGTGAACGTCGGCGCTGCTCCGCCTTCGTCCAGCCAGACTGTAGCGACCACTTCTGCTGCAGCATCTCCGGCCTCCACGAAGACATGTAGCCGCAGGAAACTTTCACGACGTTCCCCGTCTCCCGAGTCCAAGCGTGCTCACAAGCGCTCTCAGGCGATGGCGCGCGGCTTTGTTCACAAGAAGCTTTGAGCTTTTTCGCTTGATTTGGGATGTTTTGTGTTCATCTTGTCCATCTATTCTCTCTCTTTTGTAGTCTCGCTCATTTCCGGTTTGTCCTCGCAAGCGAGGTCCCCTGTCTCTGTCTAATCCTTTCTTACTCTTGATAGATATACCGGGAGGGCCTTGCTAGCGAGGCTTCTCCCCCGCGCCGGATGTGCGAACCTGCACTGGATGCGAGTCACGCAATCTACGCGCTTGTCCTGATCCTGTTTACTCATTACCCTTGCTATAGTTAGCCATTTATCCTTATATGCACTCTACACTGTGTTCGTAGAAGATTTATTGTCGTTGTCATTCGTTCTGTGAAGTTGACAATACATACATATAAGAATGCCATCATTTCTACAAGAGAACAAAGGAAACATGACGAGATATTATGCAATGTGAGGTGCAATCCGCGCTTGTGATTATAAAAAGAGGGATATATATTCTGGAAAGAAAGGAAGGGTTGGGGAGGCAACAGTATTCCGAAACCATATACAGTATAACAAAAGAGATTGGGGAAACAATGAGGGGGAAACAATATTAATAAATAATACTCCACAGAGAAAGAATGTCAGTAGTTTAGATATTTTATTCACGCGTGGAAGTCGCTCCTGCCGATTCCCTGCGGTGCTGAGAAGAACCTTGTCCTGAAACTCCAGGAGTCGGAGGAGGCTCATCGCCTTCTGGTATAGTTTCTTCTTCGGGGTAGCCTTTCCAGCGCTTTGCCGAAGATCCCCCTTCTTCCGGACTGGCGACGACCAGCGCCTTTTCTAACGCCTTCTCGCCCCGTTTCTTCAGGCGTAGCGATGTCGCTGCTTTGAGAGATTCAACATAGGAATCATATTTCACTATCTCAGTCAAGAGATACTGCGATTTCTTCTCCCAATTCGCGTTTGCTCTGTTTGCGTTTGTAGAGCGTGGTTGATACTGAGTGAGGAATATTTAGTATGCAGACTAGCCAATATACCAATTCATACACGCACCAGTTGCTGCATGGGGACACGAAGGGCATTATGCTCATCCAACTCTTGTTTCAATCCTGCAGCATGACGCTGTAAGGCTTCTAGCTGCGCCTCCTCATCGTGTGAACTAGGAACAGTAGACGGCATTGGAGGTTTCCATTCGTTTATGAAGGCACGATCCGCAAAAGGGGACCCGTTGGATCGCGAGGAGAAAGGATCCTTCTTGCTCATCCGGCTGCGACCACTACGGCCACTCCGCATACTGACAGTATCCGAAGGATCAGGGTCTCTAGCAGGCGTTGGGTCCCCAGATGCCGAGGGCCGCCCCTCTGCAATATCCACAACTTTGTTCCAGCCATATTCCATGTTTGAGACACCGCCCGCTAAGGGCTCTTTACTGAGTCGTGCCGCCCAATAATTGCATGTTGAGACCCATTCATTGACAAGTTCCTCCGTTCCTGCTTGGAAGAAATAAACGCCACCAGAAGCAAGGGTCAAAACAAGACAATGGGGACGTTGTCGGCTGTAACCCGGCGGAGGTAGAACATGAGCCAACGAGTGGATCAAAGACACCGTGCCAACAGAATTCGCATTCGTCTATTAATTCGCCGTTTGATATCAGTAACAATATCCGAGGAAAGTGTGGTTAAACACACCAGCCAGTTGCCACCGCCCACGCCCATCGTTCCTCCATTGCCCCCTTGTCCACCAAATGTGAACATGTTAAGTTCACCCTTCTGTATTACCACGAACACATCTAACCACTGCTTGGACTTCGCGCGTTTACCGGTTGACTCCCAGTATTGCTTACGACAGAGAATTCCCTCCTTAGCCCAAGGAGCTCCCAGAAGTGCAAGCTCTTCGTCTGTGATACTTACGCTAGAGGTATCAGAGTCGTCACTGTTAATGCTGCGTTCGTCGTCTTCGCGAGTTTCTCGGATAATTGTGTGCGAAAGGTTCGACGCGAAACCCAGGGTAGGCTGAAGGAATTGACTACTAGAACCAGCAAAGCTCTGATGTAAAGGATCAGATATCAAACCTTAAGCGATTGAAAAGCAGACAGTACCTCATGCGTCGAAGTAGCAAAGCTGGGTGAAGGGCTAATACGGCCATCCAAGCCATACGGGCTATTACCTTGAGCACTGAAGAGTGTCTGAATGCCGCGCATGCTACCTCTTTTGAGATTCGCGACGCGGTCATTCTGTCCCCTCAAACTACGCTTACGCAATAATGAATGGTGAGGACCAGGACTGAGAGAAGACGTAGAAGCCCGCTCATTAACAGACAAATGGGTCATAGGCTGCAGGATTTGATGTTGTTTGATAGCAGAGTACATTTCCTAGTGAATAGTGATAGCGTTAATACAGCATCTGGCAGGAATTGTATGCCCAATATACCTTCAGCAGATTCTCCATCTCGTCCTCAAATTTACGATTGTAAACAACGGAAGTCGAGCTTACGTTCTGGATACGAGGTTGTGGTTGCGCTATAGCTTCGTGAACTGAAGTGTTGCTTTCGTTCAATTGCATTTGTGACGCGCCACTATTGGGTGTTGTCGCAGGTGTGTTGATCAAGTCTCGTGAAATGCTATTCCAACTCGTAACGCTCCCACTGCGGTAACCTCGACTACGCAAGGTACTTCCGCCAGTTTCGCTTCCATCCGAACCCAATCCTCGAACACTACTTCCATCATCGCGAGTAAGATCAGGTGTTGAAGCTCGTGCCATCGCATTCGCACTAGGCCTCAGTTGCATCTGGATGGCAGAAAGCGTATTACGCACAAACTGGCTTCGCGACATTCGCGATACTAGTTCTGCGACGTGCAAGTCTGTGTTGAGGAGGAGAAGGGAATAGGATACAGCATGAACGACACCTAGTCAAGACGAGTCAGAAGTCAAAATTGGGAGTTTTATTAAGGCGATCTTACTTGCACTCCCATAGACAGTCCCAGAATTAGTTTCCCAGTACCGACGACTGAATTCTTCGAGGATACGGTCAACCTGCTGAGTCTCAGCTTTCAAATACAACTTCGCGCAAAGTCGCCGGAAAGCAACATCCAAACGCAGCCCAGAGAAGTCGAAGTAATCCATGTAGTACCGTAAAGCCGTTTTGTTTACGACACCACTGTAAACGGTTAAGTACACACAATCGGGAGAGGTAAAGGTGACTCACATTCCACCCAACCATTCTGCAATCTTCTCTTTTGCCAAAAAATCCTCCTCCTCCCTCCAGCACTTAGTTGCAGCATCTTTCCCTCTTGATTGTAGATCCAGAGAGTCCTCCCGAGATGCAGTGGACGAAGGTACGCGACTGTTTCCAGTTTCCTCAGTAAGGTCGGTCTGAGAGCTCATGCAAACTGACAATGCAGGAGATGTCGCCTCAGGCCAAGCCACAGATGGTGACGAAGGGACGAGTCGGATAGTTCGATTCGGGTCACGAGTTTTGTCCTCGTCTCGTACGGGAATGAGAGAGGGTTCAGAGCTAGAAGCTGTTGAACGATGTTGCACCCGCAAGCGTGAAGAATCACGACTGAGCGTCGAGCTCGCTGAAAGACTATTGGTTGCACTGGGTCGAGGATGACGAGGACCGTATTTCACGGGGTTCGTTCGCATCGACCCTAAGGAACCGATATTGTTAGGTTTTTTAAGCGGGGTGTTTAAAGAGGACGAACGAGGAGGTACTATAGGATCCTCTATTGGGGCATCAGCATTAAGAGATAAAGTAGGTGATGCTTTAGACGTGGAAGGAGATGTCATTGCAAGTTGGAATTTTGGGCGTATGAGTTGTTCCGCTCTTGCGTCATTGGCAGGAGATCCATCATAACTAGTTCTGCGAGCCTTTAATGGAGTCGAAGGGTCTTTGAGGTCAAGCGGTGAGTTCGAGATAGAGTCTAGCTGCGATGACAATTGGCCTTTGAAGTCTTTCATCACACCCTCCAGTGCAGAACCTGAGTCCCACTCCCTTTGTGTTCCAATCGGTATTCGGTCTTGTGCGGAAGCGAGCATAACCTTTTTAAGGTCCGCCTCGTTGACGCTCATACTTCTACGTCTCGGATTCTGAGAACCCAATGTTCGAGGCGATTTGCCTTTGATTGTACGATCTGGGGAGGAGGAACGAGGGAACGATGGTGTTTTTTCGATAACAACGATTGACTGGTCGTCGTCAGAATCAGGCTCTTGTACCTTGAGCTTTTGCGGAGAGGGTTGAATGGGTGGTAATGGCTTGCTCAAGTTTGGCATATTAGGAGGGCAGCTGAAGATGTCGCTAGCGGCCATTGGGGTTTGGTGGTTGCGAGGGATAGGTGGTACTGGCGGAGCGTCAGACTCGTAAAAGCTTGAGCTAGAATATGAAGGTGTGATTGGTGTGGACGGAGAAAAGATTTCGGTTCGCTACAGCATCCAGTCAGAGAAACTGCATGCATCACAAACATTTGCAAATTACTCACAGTTCTCAAAGAGCTTTGGCCAATAATCTTTCCTAGGAAAGCGCTCGTTTTCGATCGCATCGATGACTTGCCCTATGATCGTTCAGTTGAAGACACATTTCTTTCGACGTAGAGTACTGCACCTTATTCGCAACGGTTCCTAGACGATTGCTAGGACCTGGAACAACCCAATCTGAGCTTACAGGTGACCCCATTGTACCATCGCCATCACCGTTCCTGTGACCCTTTGTAAGCTTTCCTCTCTGCGTCGACATTGGTGGCCCAGCGTGATTAACCGTCGTCGAGGAGCGTTGTCTAGTGCGCTGAAAGCTGTCGCGAGGAGGGTTAGGGGAGAGGTTATTCGGCGTGGCACCAGTGTTATTATTCGCCCGTTCTTCGTCCCTCATGTCAGTCTGAGCTGCAGCACTCCTCTCCTTCGCCTTTCTGATCAATGTTGTTAAATCTGGACTACTCGCAGTGCCGGCAGAACGAAACATAGATCGCCTCTTCGTCTGCACGTCGCCATCGTCTGCGTCAAAGAAGTGTTCGTGGGAGGATGATGATGCTCCCGAAGGGGACCTCGAACGCGTCGGACCAATCTTCGGAGCTACGTTTGATGGAGAAGGTGTCGGTGGCACTATGGTTGGTGTCGAAGGCTGGCCTTCGCGCGTTGTACGTCGAGATGGCTGGGGCATTGAGGATGGTGTAGAGAATTTCCTGGGGCTTGGTGAAGGGCTAGTCTCAACTCCAAGGCTATGAAGATCTGGTCCCTCGGTCAATACCATAGTCCCTCCTCCGAGCAGCGCCTGTTCGAAATCCATGTCTGTTCTCGAAACTCTTCGCGTCAAGTCGCGCGCACCCTCGCTAGGCCCTACTGGTCTCAGGCCGCCTGAACGAAATGCAGAGGGTGGCGGCACAGTTGTGCGCGGGGAAGGCCCAGAAGGCGTAGCATTTTGTCGAAATAGTGAAGCCAGGATGGGCAGTTAAAACGGTAATACCAGCGCAAATCAATCAAGAACGACAGGAATGGCGAGGAAGAAGCCGCGTAAATAGTTTAAGTATCGCTAACACCGCGTGGAAGGTGTTTCGTGGACGTCGTGCGCAACAACGAGCTCGTTGTGCTCGTAAGAAAGAAACGTTTAGAGCGACTAGTTTGGTGTTTTCCGATGCGTGACTGCCAGAGTCGGTGCTCAACGTTGAACACAGTAGTTGCACGACTTGAAACGTATTCAAGTTACCGAATCGGGGCATTCAAGTTACACTTAACCCAAATAATGCGCGATTTTTTTTATATTGATTCTCGGACATAATTTCCTACACTCGTCCAATGAAAGGGGTAGCTGCTTCAATGGGAGTCATCCCGTCTTTCTTTCTTATACAGGACGCAGTAATAATTGCTCAACAGAGTATTCTAGAGGAGACGGGATAGTAATGTCTAATACGTATAAAATGCATGTGGAAAATCTTACAAACGCAATGAAGTTAAATATAAGAAATCAAACATATCAGCCTCCATAAAGCTCAGGATCACCAAGAAACTAATGGCAGATTACAACCTAAGAGGTAGCAATAGAGAGGAAGGTGGCACGAAATCCACAGGTATCATTATCGGGTCTGGGTCGGAGAATCAACCGATGTCCGACGTTGGCGCTTCATGGCCAACGATGTTTGGGGTACCGATCCCATCCCTGACCGACTGCCTGTAGGTGACAGGCGCGGTGCGGATGCAACTACTTGCGGTCCACTGTTGGTTGACGATCGTGGTCGACTCGATGAGGAGGCGATCTTTGGTAACGTCGGCGCGCTTTTACGAGTGGAACTACTAGGTGTGCCAGATGCTCGGTTCCTGGAAAATGATGGTGGGTGGAAGTGAATGGCGAAGAAGTCGGAAATCAGCACAAGGACAAACATAAACGTGGGGCTCATAATAGCTTACCTCTTCTTTATGACGTCCGTTTTCAGAGAAAGAGGTCGAGTGACACCATGAAGTTTCTATCAAGCGAGGTTAGAGCGGAAGAATGGAGAGGCGGAATGAATCTTACATAGAATAGACCACAAGCGTTGCCTAGTAAGCAGTTCATTAGAATATCACCGAAGGAAAGAAGCTAAAGAACTTACACAAAGGCTGACCCTCGGGATCACGTCTCCAGAGAGGCGTGTTCGTCGTCTGGCAATTTGTGCACACAGTCGGCACCGAATCAGCATCGTCCGTTGATGCACCTGCATTGGAAGGATCGTTCGTTCCGCTTTGCCCCTGATCCGGACTCGCAGATGACCGCGGTGCTGCTTGACGGGCGGCATTGACCACCGCAGAGTTACTGAGTGAGGACTTCTTCTTCTGTTGAATCGGCGTAAGAGGGGAAAGAACTCCGCCTGCCCTACCGGTACCTGTTGAGTCTTGTGAGAGGCGTTTAGGGCCACTGATCTTACGACCAGTTACATTCCGGCCCGGAATGGCTGAACTCCCACTCTCGGCAGCAGAAGGTGGGGTGGACGAGCTTGACGCAGCGAGCGGCTCTGGCGATGCCGTTGAACTCGAATTGAAGCCCCAACCATCGCTTGAGGGGCTTGGATGGGCGTAGCTCTGGCCATGACCGCCAAGTATTGTAGGGTCGACAGTTTGGAACGGTTGAGATGCGAATCCTCCACTCGGGTCGAACGACGGATACATGTAGTTCATTATCTGGTTGTATGGAATGCCAGTCTCGTCGATACCGCCACCAAGACCACGCTGAGCTGAGTTCGCAAAGTTATCCGCAGTGGCATTCGGAGTTACCTGAGATGAAGACAGACCATCAGGGGTACTAGCGCTTGGCGAGTCAGGCGAATACGGTACACTGATTGAGGATCGCGAAGACGGAGGGAAAGGTACGGAGTCTTGGCCTTGCAGATCCTTCTCGTCACCGGAGTAAGCGGAAGCGTACTCTGCCGCAGAGACATTCGCGTTAGCCATGTCGAAGATACTTTCATATCCGGAGAACGAGAAGTTGAAAGCACCACTAGGGAACGGACTCGTATGCCTGGTTGCCGGTTTCTGTTCCGCATGTCTTCGCGGTAGTCCCATCAAACCTACGGCTGGTGGGTCGGCGCGTAACATACTCTCCATATGAGGTGTATCAGCACGGCGCTTGCCCTATGAATGTGAGAAAATACGTCAAAAGCTCATCCTTTACCCCACGTTGTTCGGAAGACATACCAATATGGGGTCGAAGGCGTCTGCCTGTCCATTTGAGGTGTCCTGAGACCTTCTGTTCGATCGCGTAACGGAATGATCGAAGCTCTGCTTTCGCAGCTGGCGAGAAAGATTGCCCTGCTGATTATCCGAGGACGATGATGCGTCCGCACGATGCCGAGTAGGACCTTGCAGACCAAAGGAAGATGGCAGTGAGCTGGGCTGGAACGCCGAGGGACTCTCGAACGTCGACAGCGGTTGCCGGAAGGGGACTGCGTGGGACAGACGCGAGGGACCACTCTGTGCACCGCCAGCGTTTGCATAAGACATCAGCTGGGGACCGGCAAGCTCCGCAGATTCTTCGTGAACTGCCGCAAGGTGAGCCGAGTGGGTATGAAGCGAAGACGACAGAGGCGGACTGCCGTAACGGAGTGGGTTTGCTATTCCAGGGATTGGGATCGAAGACGAGGAAGCGTGCTCGTTAGGCGGAATAAACGAGGTGTCAAGCGACCTGGATATCCCAGCGACGTTCCCCTGCAGAGGCGTCAGGTCTCCAAATGAGGGGAATGCGAACTTGCCTTCCGACCAGCTGTTCGACAGATTGCCTTGGTCGAACGGCTGCCCGGGCGGTGGAGGTCGTGATCGTGATCGGCTTGCGGGCCTCCAGTCCATGGAAATCCGAGACCGCGAGCGGCTAATTGCTCTCCAGTCCATGGCGTTGTCACTGTTACGGAGGATTAACAATATTGAAATAAATCTGAAGTGAAAGAAAAGCCTACTCTTCTTCATCGTCTTGGTTTTTCCCTTCAAACCCAACGACCCGAACACGGGCTGCAGTTTTGTCGGGGCGTCTACCTCGCGTTTCCTGCTCTGCTTTGATTTCAACGCCACCCGAAGGTCCGTCAATTTCTTTCGAGAAAGACGGTCTTTGCAGTGCTCCAGAGTACCTGGAGGGGAAGTCGGCCATTGATGGAAAGTCCCTTTCCTTTTGTGAACCAGTTTTCAACTCTTCCTTCCCCGCCTTCTTGAGTGCCAACGTCATCATCCGCCAAGTAAGGTTCTCCATCCGTTGAGCGTGAGGTAAAGATGCCTTTGTTCGCGCATACATCCTCCAAATCTGAGCGGCCAAGGGGTCATTTTCAGCCATCTTCGTCGGATCCGCCAATGCATTGTCCAATGCGATTGACGAAAGGTCTGGTGAGCCCTTCGAAGCCGACGGATTCGGCGAAGGATAGCACGATTGGTCTGCATCAGCTATTGGAAGTTTCTTAGGAAACAGATCATCCGCCAAAATATCCGTGTAGGTCGAAGGCGATTTTAATTCTGTCGTTACGCTTGTTATTGTTGAGGCCGACCCACTAACAAATGGGGAGGTAGATGGCCGCGATGACGAAGCACTAGATGGTGCTGTATCCATGCTCGGAACGGACGCAACGTTCGGCATCGACAATTGTGTCAAAGCAGGGTATGCTGACGACGTCGGATTCGCTGAGGACATCACTGGATTGGGATTCAGAGGGGACATCCACAAAGACGGGGGAAGGTTAAAATGAGCTCGTTCGGACGATGTGTTAATACGATTAGATGGACGATTCGCACCGAGATGGGGTGGGAATGGCGGCGGGGGCATGCCAAGCCTCATTTCCAGTGGCCCGTTGACCTCGCCCGCTGCGCTAAAGTGTCCGCTCCTCCGACTCAAAAGGTTCGGACGGTTGATTACATTCGCGAGGTTCACGAACCCCTTCGGTTCCGACCCGTGCCGCTCACTATGTCGCGTCGCGCCGTTTCCTACAGCACCTTCGGAATGACGAGTTTGGATGGATCCGTATGGATGACCACCGCCCTTCGTCGCTGCCGATGCTTTCCCCTTAGCGTGGGATAGACCGCTCGAGGACTGAGGAGACTGAGAGGGGGAGGCATGTTGGGAATTCGGATTATAGTTCGGAGAGTAGGGAGGGGTCGATGAATTAGTCCAGGAGTCGCGAAGAGATACTCCAACTCCTGCATGAGAGTGTGAATTGATGTTCGACACATTATTCGATGACATGGGATGACTGATATATTGGGATGAATTCAATTGCGAGAATGGTTGTTTTGCCAGCACAGGCGCAATGGCGCCGTTTGCTTCGAGCGCAGCGAACATCGCAGGGTCGAGGGGGCTGGACAGAAGGGCATTCCAGTCTGCAGAGGAGTTGAGCTGGTTGTTCGGGTGTGGAGACTGGGAGGGATGCGACGAGGCATGTGCACCATCAGCGAAGTATGCGAAAGGCAACGGCTGGCTAGCACCAAGGGATTGACTCCAGGGAGACGACGGGTAGGACGAACTGGGAGTAGAGACGGCTGAAGACGACAGATGTGGGCTGGGAGCAGTTATTGAGGACGACGCGACGTTGTTGGAGAGGATGGTGTTAACGGTCGGCCTGTCTGCCTGCGGCCACGGTCTCTTCTGGGGCTGGTCGTTGTACGCCCTCACAGCGGTAGAAGTGGGCTCCATGAATGGCAACCTAGCCATCGGGGAGCAGTTGAAAGTAGGAATGAAGGGCACGTTGAGGTCAACGCGTATATAGAGTGAGGTGTGATTTTACATACTCAGGTTGGGAACCTCCGCACGGTACGATACAGCTATAGTATCGAGATGGGCTGGGAGGGGCAGACAGCAACGCCGGATGGATGTATGCTCGCTGCTCGCTGCGTGTACGACGGAGGGAGGGGAGTCGGCGCCGCTGTGGACGACGGGCAGCAGCGGCAGGGCGCTGAGAGTGTCTTGCTGAGCCCGAGCTATAGAGAGAGAGCAGTCGACGGTCGGATCCCATCTCCTGTCCCTGGATTTGCTGTAGTTCACGATCCTCGGCCCGACAGACAGCCCGGCGCTATTCACGTAACCCTAGGATATTAATAAATAAACTTGGCTGTTCTGTTTCCTTTCCCACACAGCATCCCGTGACCATTTCTGCGGAGAAACACCGTCTGCTTTAGGCAAGCCCGACCCGGCAAAGCAGATATTCAGTACTGCCTCCGCTTTGGGAGCGTTTGCCCTTCTGTGGCTTCAGCACACAACACGCTTCGGGTACCCAACGTGCCATCTCATCATTCATTCACTTCAATTCAAAATTCCACCATGGCCATCAACGCCTCTTGCGTGTCGAAACAAATTCAAATATCCTTTCTTTCTAGTCGAAACCCCCACTCTACAGCTCATGGCCAGATTTCTGGACTGTGCTGCGGAACAAATATCTCGTCGATAGCCGTCAACCTTCTTTCTGCCCATGTAATGATCTTCACGATCTTCAGCTTCTTGAAAATAAGCACTAAAGGTACATTTCGTGTTTTCTGCAATCTTTTATCCGGCGCAGAAAAATCTTGGTGCAAAATATGAAGGAGCTAGCGATCTTGCAAGATCTTGCAGTAAGTACACCATGGACAAACCGTCAAAATTTCGGTATGCACAGATCCGTATCGGTGCCAATAGTTGCCATCGGATATCGTGGCGCAACTGCAGTAATCAAGCCTACGTCTGTTTCTTCGTACGCTTTATACAACAGTATTGTTGAAGGTTTTACATCAGTCATACAATACAGTTTCATTAACGTTCATTCTACGGTGATGTCTACTCTACGGGCGTATGAAATCGGAGAAATAGACCATCAGGCCAATACCATATATGCGGTGTCACTATGCTAGGGGTTAACAGGGTCTGTGTGCAATGCGAAACCAGGTCTTCCTGCGCCCGCGTGCATCGGGAAAGAACGGGTAGTCTGGAACAGACAAAGAGACGCATCCGAGGGTCGGAAGAGGGGGAAGAGGAACATCGACATTCCACATGCTCGATCACTTTTTTTCTTTTTCTGCGCTCCGAGTCCTCGATCGCATCCAGGAGCGAACGACCGGCTTGCGTCACCCCGGAGCGTCCGGTGGCGGATACGGCTAATTATTCCCGTTCCTTGAGGACTACTGACTTGGCGCACCCATGAACGCGCTGCCATTGCTAGCTCCTCGCATCCGGCCGCCCCCTCGAGCACTTAGCTCATACGCAGCATGGTAGTCATCGTGTACACTATTGAAATGCGGATGTCCGGTGCTGAGGCCGACATCCTCTTCCAAAGGCTCCAGGGTGTTCGTTTGTGCATCGGCATCGCGAATCTCGTCCACCGTCCTAATTGAAGACGCTCTAGAAGGACTCACTTCCGGAGCGCGGCCCATTTCCGTTGCGCGATGCTGCGCTCGAGCCTCCCTCGGGTCCTTGAAGAGAAGCAGCTCTTGCCTTGTGGTGAGTAATAAAAAAACGTTTACTGCACCGAAGGTGTCGTGAAGGAAGATTGAGAAAAATGTTGCAGCATCCGGTACAGTGTGTTTTGTGAACGTCGCCCAACGAGCAATACTGACAGGAAGGACAACAATCGTGTATGCAACAGGGTACCTGTTGAAAAAAAAAACATATGTCAAAAGGAACAATTTGGCAGAAGAAATCCGAATGATAGGAGTGGTTCGGATAATTATCGGAGAAATGACTACGTACGCTAACAGCGCCAGGGACGGAGTGTCTGTTTTTCGCTTCAATCCTTCTTGTCCTCTTACCTCTTCGTAATCTTCCTCTCCCGGCCCTCCTTTTCCCCGCCTCGAGTTGTTGATTTCGATGTAGCCCATACTCCAGAGGAAAAGGGGTATATAAACCAAAAATGACACGAGAAGCGCGGCCCACAGCCACACATATTCACCTGCAAGTTTGTCTTTCAACAAATTTGACTGTCCTCCAATCCAACACCAGAACTAAATCCAAATAATTTGGTGACGCAAGAACAACTTCCAGAAAGCGCAAGACTCACGGTATCGGGATTAAAGTAATTCTTGGTCGTTGTAGCCGTAATTATGACAAATAAGACGACGAATAGCCAACTTGCGGTGATGGCACAGATTGCGACCTTGAGATTATATTTTCCTTTGCGAAACCACACCACGACAAAGGTGTGAAGGGCGATTGCCTATTCTTAGCGTAAGCGTACGTCCGGACGTTTTAACAGATGAGTCGGAGCGCGCTGACGTATAGCCTCTCTTACGTACCATTGTCGCGAATGCAACGGCAGTCTCACCCGTCTGCTGGATCGCACCTGACGAACAAAGACCAGGATCGTCAGACATTGACTACCATACTAGAAGAAGATAGAGAGAATGCCGCTGACCTTGTGCTCGACAGTAACTTCCAACTTCCACACTGCCTTCATGTACCCACCGCACATCCATAAACGCACCAGCGGCTTGCAGTGCATCTGCGCAGAATAAGGACAGCTTCGATTGATCAGATTGATCATATGCAAACTTGTCGTCACTTTACATACCACGTATGCATCTGCGGGTGTTTGTATAAGACTCCATTTGCCCGCAGGAGGATGTCGACGATATCGGATAATGTTACGCTGATTAACGTAAACGACGGGCGAAGCCATTCGATAAAGTCAATGTACGTACCACAATCAGACCAGCAAGAACCACTAATGCTGAGAAAGATATGAAACCGGCCTCTGCAACTAGCTATATCTCCTGATTGGTGGCCGACAATGGCAGAGAGGCAGTTATCGAACTCACGGTCAACCCAACCCGCTCCAGTGGCTTGAGGCATGTCGTATGGCTGTCTTCTGGGAAGCAATTTACGTCTGGAGAATCGAACATCGCAAAAACCCAGAGACCGTTGACAGGGAGAGAGAGAGACGTAGAAAATCTACGACGGTGAGATATACATGAGTCCTAGGCGCCATGAAGCTGTGCCGCAGTGGGCGGCGATCACAGTGGTCTTGGTTAAGGTTGCTGATGAGGATGAGCTGTATATATCGAGCTTATTGGAGGAAACAGCGCTGCGGCGCCATAGACAACGCATCAAACTCGGGTGCACCAGGTTATTACAGACACATTTTGCAGTGCCTCGCTGTCAATAGTGACTTTGCACTGCTCGGGAAGAGATAAGTCACCAAGTATAGCAGCGCAGTCAAAAGAAGTCCATCGTCGTGGTCAAAAGGTCGGAGAGAACTGAAGGAGTCGGACAGAATTCTTTTTTCTCCCGTTCACGTGTTTAGGGTTCAACTGAACAATCTCGATCGGGAAGTACTATTTATGGAGATTCGCCTTTGTCCGCCGGACGACTCGGTAAGCGCGCAGAGGCACGCATCTGATGAATCGTTATAAAACGCCTGCAGGCGTTTGGTATACCCATCATCCTAGCTGGGAGGGCAATATAAATGAATGAATAAAGACCCTACATGCGTAACAGCCATCTTTGACATCTCATCAAAGGTACGCCACACATACAACTTGAGTGTTTCGCAAGTGCTACCCTTCACAGGCAACATAGTTCATTGCCTTCAACAGACTCTCACAGCCATAATTCTACTGTAGGATGTTGAACCGCAATTCACCTACTATCGTCCCATCATCATCGTGCCTGCATGCCAAAGACGCAAGGGGTTGCTGGGTCGAAGGAGCGGATATTGAGCGAGGCCCAGGGAACAACCAAGGGCTACTTCAAGTTCCATAAGAAATCATCCTATTCTGCGTCGACTTTTCATTTCTTCAAACAACCCTCCACGCTTGCAACGTGTGTCTATTTTACATTTCCTGCGCCATCTTTGGTCTGCTGTGCTACGCCGTCCGCGTAATCTGTTGAAGCTGGTTCGGGTTGTTTAGAAGTGTCCTTGCCGGGTGCCATTTCCAGAACCTGAGCATTGACTTCGGCTTGTTTAATGCCTTCTCTGCCTTCTGATGGCTCGGGTTCATCGGTCCATTCCCAGGCTTCTTTGAATTCCCCACGCGCCAAACTTGTGATGAAGAAGGATAGAATACAAGCCGGACTATCAACATAGATGAGTATGAAGGCTGCAATGCAGACCGAAATGAATACAGAAATAGGGGAAATAGCATACCTGAGATACAACAGAGCTGGTTGTGCTGCACCAAATGTGTGCATCACCGCCATGGTAGTAGCAAGCCCTAGCGCATATGCAGCTGCTGCTGCGGTAAAATAGGGTTGGCTAAATGGTTTCTTGGGGTCTTTATGCTCAGACCGACTCAGATCATAACGTAGAGCAGTAGAAACGAACATCCCCGGAATTACGATGTCGCCAAGTCCGAGCATAGTAAACCCTCTCTCAGTAGAGAACAATAAAGATTTGGGCCAGAGAATCTTGATAGGAACGTCAAGTGACGTTGCAACTTTAACCATCTAATATGATTCAGTGAGTTTCTACTGCTCTAAAGTCGGATAAAAGTGTCACGCACCACGTCCGTTCCGAAGACCCACCAAATATCATATAAAAATAGACCAGACAAAAGAATAACGCCGGTCTTGAATTGGTCCAATTTCATGATTGAGAGCGCGCTGTGTGAGAAGGATAGTGCTAATATGTCCGTTAATAGCGCAGACCTCTTGGATCCAGGTAGCACGTAGTAGAGAACCGAGGGTACAAGAGAGGGGATGAGGAGGATGAGCGAAGGGGTCCGAAATGCAAGGTACACAACCTCTATAAAATATGATCATAACGATAGTAAATAAATTGACACAATTAGCGAGCAGTGATCCTACCTTCTGACCCTTTGGAGAGACGGAGTTTCCATCTACTAAATGTCTTCCAGCGTTCTTGACCATAAGCCCATTTAGCTAAAGACGTAGAACACTACAGATATCATAGTATAAGACTATAGCGAAAATATAGGACAGCGGCGTCTTACCTTCCATACACTTCCTATTCCTGCAAAGGTAAAATACCACCCGAGAATTTTGTTGATCCATTCCTTTCCTAAGAATTTCACAATAAGGTACATGCCAAAAAGTACTATTGATCCGAGCTACACAAATTATTTAGACTCAGTTAGTTGATTCATATAGAAATATAGCACATACAACGGGAAATAAATATGCATCAGCTGCTGATAGTCTGTCTGGAATATCCTCTTCTTCCTCGTCCTCATCGTCCTCCGTGGTATCCTTGTCTTCCTTCACTTTCTTTAGCAACTGTAACAATAGGTCACGATCAGGAAAGTGTTGGGGACTCTTGCGGTGTTTTGCACCAACTTTCAGCGATCCATGGGCTCCTGCATAGATAGAGAAGGTTGCTAGAGTCAAAAGACCAGCATATGAGGATATTAGGTCCCAATCTTGGACAGCTTCACTGGCCATATTCTGGTCGCAGTTGAAGAAACACAAGGCGGATGACGTGTCGTGCCAGTTGTACTACATTATATACCGTGTGAAAGACGCGTTATTTGTGTCTTTTGCAGTTTCGCGTGTTCCAACTTACAACTCTGACTTCCTCAGGTTATCCACTGGCAGGCATGAACAACAACAAATATGCGAATTTGCCTGATATTGTAAGTCTGATGCTCTGAAATCTTATGATATTTGCTGAAGAGCTATAGGATACAGCACCTGATATCTATGAAACTGAAGATACATTTCCAACACATAGTGGTGTAAGGTATATTTTGTTCGATTGAATACACATCTAAACTGCATTCGCTAGAAAGGAGACTCGAGTGATGAAGAATCAGGTGGCCCTTCAAGACATGCAAACGGTACACGTGGTGGAAAAGGTGTCGACGCAGATGGCTTGGACGGAAGCAATCTCATGAGCGCAGAAGAAGCAGGGAAACGGTTCAGAAAGGCGGAAAGACGAAGAGGTGGGTCTAACAAAATCTCCATGGCTGTTGATTATAATTCTTCATGTAGAACATCGGCCGCGTTCCATCTTTACCTACCCTCTATCTTCGCCCCCCTCTCCGACCTCGCCGACTCAGACTCGCCCACTCGCGAATCGCCTGCGCACATTACAGGCTGAATTGGACTCCTTAGAAGCGGAGCTCTCCGATCCATCGAACCCTCTCTTGCAAAGCGACTCCCAGGGCGATGGCTCGCATATTGATCCGGGAGAGCTCATGAGAGGATTAGTTGACGTTCGGGGTAGGTTGGAGAAAGTGAAGAAGGGCAAAGAGGGTCGCGAGAGGCTTGTCGGAGTTGTTCTAGGTCGATCGGAGAAGGAGAGTATCAAAACAGACCAGAATGAACCTCAAGGAAAAGACATTAAGGACGTGGAGGGGAAAAGCAAACCGGAGGGCACGAAAGATGAAGAGGAGATGACAGCCCTGTCAGAGCTGGATCATAGAGTCGGTGAACTTGAGGACTTAATTGGCTCGTCCAGTGTTGCATTGGATGAGGTGAGTTGCAGAGAACTTGAATTCTTGATGTCTTTATACTGATCGATTGTTGCAAGACTTCGCCGTTACCTGCACCACTATTACCCATGCTCACAAAGCTCAATACACAACTGACACTCCTGACCCAGCCGCGTCATCTAGATGCCATTTCTCGACGTCTCAAACTTCTCATCTCCGACTTGGATCGGCTTTCGGCGAACCAACATCAGGGGAACAGAAGACAACAACAATTGCAAACCCAACCCCAGTCTGCGGCGTCCTCCACTCTGCAGGAACAGCTTCTCCCCCTTCTGGCACGCCTCGCTCCTCATCTTCCACATCTACCTCACATGCTAACGCGCATGCGAACGCTCTCGACTTTGCATGCCGCCGCTGCTGATTTCCAGGGCTCCCTCGGCACGTTGGAAGAGGAGCAGGTGCGTGTGCGCGGAAGACTCGACGTCTTGTCCAAAGCCGTGGAGGGCGTAGAGAAGAGCTTGGAGGATAACGCAAACGTCATGAAGGGGAACGTGAGTGGGCTGGAAGAACGCATAGATTTGCTCTTGAAACGCCTCGATGCACTCAGTTGAGACGGATGCTTCCGCGAGAGTCCTTCCTCTACTCAATACCCAACGCCGTTTCGATACATCCATTCTTACCTTATTACATGTGTTCCCCCCTTTTATTCTGCACATGGGTGCATGTTTTTTACGTTTCATGCAGGACAACTTTGTCACCGGAGTCTCGACCTGGGACCAGATACTTGTTATGGTGGCATGGTAAGGTCTGCGGCGAAATCTATTTCACGGGACGCCGTCGGTCGACATCGGCGAGGCCGATATTTCTTAGACCTAAGAAAACGAAATTAGGAATGCATCGATTGGATCTCTGTAGATGATGCCCTTGGGAAGAAACTGTATGAAATCCGCCAATTACTTGGGCCACTGTCCTATTTGCAGATCGTTCCGCCGATTCAAGGTAGGCCGGAGCGGCAGGGCCTTTGCTGTTGTATAGGCACCATCTCGATCCATGCGTGTCCTGGTCTTCTACCTTCGTCCCGGACGCGATGCTGGGAAACTGCGATGACCGTGTCTGCTGTTACACGCGGCTCACTGTGTTCACATACTAAAGTTCTTGCGTTGCTCCTTTACTTTGTTGCATTCAACTGCATGGTGACTAGACCTGAACGAGACACCTCATCCTTGGCTTAAGAATTATATACATGTCATCTGAGGCCATGTCTGAAAAACTGCCTCTATTGACCCAATCTTTTGGCAACACCAAAACGAATGGCTATCGAGATCGAAAGCATGGCAGGTCCGAACCGGTACTAGTCATCCATGGAGGGGCTGGAACAATGTCTCGCGAGAGATCGACAATCGAACAACGTGAACTATACAAGCTTGCACTACGAGCAGCTTTGGCGAAGGGCCATGAGGTGCTAAGTAATGGTGGCGAGGCGATGGATGCGGCTGTTGCTGCAGTGGGGGTGATGGAAGGTTGGTTCTATCATGCCCTGAATAAACCACAAACGCTCAAACGTCAGCATACAACGAATCAGACTGCCCACTGTTCAATTGCGCAAAAGGCGCTGTATTCAATGTGGCAGGAAAGGTGCGGATGCTATTCTCTGGTCTCTATTCGCGCGGCGATTGATGGGTGGGTTGGTAGAATGAACTCGAGGCGTCGATCATGTTGTCAAAGCCTCCTGTATCCCATCCAGATATTCCACCAAATAGAAGGGGCTTCGGACTCACACTACTAACCAAAACGCGAAACCCTGCGCATGCTGCGCGAGCCTTCTACCTCTCACCAGCCGAGGCACCCCATACGTTCCTCTCGGGTTGTGAAGCCGACAAGCTTGCGGAAACTTTGGGAGAGAAGCTTGTCGACCCTTCCTATTTCTTCACCGAGAACCGATGGAGAGAGCATCGGCGTGGACTCGGCTTACCAGAAGAACCTCTCCCGTTTCCTAGCGACCGAGGCGAGGCGGATGAGCCTCTCGACCTAATGCCGACGGGAACCGTGGGTGCGGTCGCGTTGGATACGAATGGGTGCATCGCGTCAGTTACCTCGACAGGAGGACGAACTAATAAGCTCGTAGGGAGGATTGGGGATACCCCGCACATGGGTGCCGGGTTTTGGGCGGAGCAGTGGGTGATCAAGGGCTGGCTGAGGAGGAAATGGCGGAAGGTGACGCGGCGACCGATAACCAAGGCTGTCGGAATTTCTGGCACCGGAGATGGCGATGTGAGTGCAGTAATATGCGTTCAAGGGTTGTAGATCTCTGACTGGTTGAAATCAGTACTTTATTCGATACAACGCTGCAGCGTCTATCGCGGATAGAATGAAGTTTCTAGGAGAAAGCGTGGGCAAGGCAGCCAGCCATGTAGTCAAGGAACTTTGGGTCAATGAAGGTATTGGAGGAGTCATTGCATTGGATAACGAGGGAAACTGTGAGTGACAAGCAGGATTCTTGGATCTAATAACTCAGCTAACGATTCGGCAGTCGCTCTTCCACTGAATAGTAGCGGGATGTATAGAGGAGTGATTAAAGCAAACGGCTCTCCCAGGGTTGCAATTTTTGACGACGAAGAACTTGAGTAGATCACTTTGGACTGGAGGTTTGATCTAATTGTATATATATATATGTATATGTATTAGTACGAGTAATTCAACAACAATACTTCAAGTTGAATTCTTGCCAGTTCTATAAATTGCGAATTTCCTCCTTGGGTAACTTTCTAATGGACCACCATGTTGCTGTGATAGTTCTCGTACTCCTTCTTCGCGCTTTCGTCTTCGCATTGCTGTGGGCTGCATCACTGTTACCAGCCTTTGACTCTTCTGCTTCGCTACTACTTAAGGATACATGGAAAACGACCTTGCTTCGCTGGGATCTTTTCCACTTTTTGCAC
The DNA here is from genome assembly GCA_910574555.1 of Trichaptum abietinum. NCBI lineage: Eukaryota > Fungi > Basidiomycota > Agaricomycetes > Hymenochaetales > Trichaptaceae > Trichaptum > Trichaptum abietinum. The sequence goes on along the minus strand of CAJTBE010000005.1, from coordinate 1,326,466 downwards.
ATCGCGGAGACAGGATATGTGTATGAATATGAATACGCATTCTTCCCCGGAGCACCAACCGCAATGCGCCTTGGTTCACAACTCCTGAAATTCATTGGACTGGACCTATCTACTGGAACAACCCATGGATCTCTGCTCGTTGGTGGTGCGGTTTTGGGACTAGTCGCGAACGTCATTGCAGCCGTTGCCCTCTATGACCTTACGTTGAGCTATTTTCCTCGGAGCCCTACTTTTGCGTACCTCACCGTACTACTTTCCCTCCTTTCATCGAGCCCGGCGACGCTCCATCATGCCGCGTATACGGAGCCCTTCTTTACTTGCCTATCATACTTAGGTGAGCACACTCAGGTTTTGCTTGTGATGGAATTCATTTAACATTACTTCGTCAGGCATGCTGTGCTGCGCAAAGAAGAGATTCACCACGGCCGCACTGGCTTTTGCCCTAGCAGGGTACTTCAGGTCAAACGGAACATCGCTCGCAGGCTTCATCATCTGGGGCGCAATAGTCGAGCCCATCTCAAGAAAATCTTGGGCGTCACTCTCAAGTGCGTTCCTTTTGAAAAGGATACTTCATGGAGCCTTCCTTGCAGCGGTGGTTTTGGCGCCATTCGTATGGCACCAGCGCAATGCTTATACTTCTTTTTGCTCGAGTTTGGAAAATAGCCGACCATGGTGTTCAGAACAACTTCCTTTAATCTACACCTTCGTTCAATCAGAATACTGGAACGTAGGTTTCCTCAAGTATTGGACGCTTCAACAAATTCCAAACATAGTCCTTGCAGTTCCAGTGCTGCTCCTGCTCATTCATGCATCTATTCGAAATATTAAGCTCACGCTTCCCCGACTTCTCGCTACTGTGCTGGCTCTTCCGTACAACAGCACTGAAGATGACCGTCAAGCGATCGATCCAATCATCTCTCCCTTATTACTGCCCCATGCTATTCATGCTCTTGTCATAGGCCTGACACTGCTGTTCGCAGCACATACACAGATCGCTCTACGTTTTGCGAGTACAATGCCCTTCACCTACTGGGCAGCGGCAAGTCTCTTCGTAAAGGGGCACACGGAAGCGGGGTACAAGCCACCGCAAAAGCCAGGAAGAGATGCTTCGAACATTAGGCAGGAACGTTCTGCTCGATGGACAGCAAGTTATGCTTGGACTACTTGGTCATTACTTTGGGGTGCAATATCCGTTGTCGCTTGGGGTGTATTTCTGCCACCAGCATAGTGTCTAATACATTGTAGAGCTAGAGAACTCTACTACAAATTTGCCTAAATGGAACGTCGTCAGAATCTATGACACAATATTATCTTCGTTAGATTGTACTGTCAAGTAAAAGCTACGTTAATAGTTAGCTAAGTAGGTCTACCTGCTCCGCTTTTGTGTGTCTGTGGACTCTCCATTTTTTCAGTTATTATTCTTTAGACTCGTAACCAGCGCTTCATGGTTGAGTAGATGAAGCGACTGGTCGGACTCAATCAGGACTTAGCATCAGGGAAACTACTTTTTGCTTACGGCGACTGACGCGTCCTGACGCTGCCTTAAATGGACTGAAGCGTTGCCATGCCTGTCTGAAATCTGCTGATGTGTTGCTATGCCTGTCTGAAATCAACTGATGGCCTGAACACACTGAAATAAGCAGATTTCCAGGACACACTCAGTACGTCAGTACATCAGGAGGTCAGTCAAGCATAAGTAAAGACTAAGTACAAGCATGTACAATTCAAATGTCATAGTAAGTACAAATCAGTACACCAGTACGTCAGTACGTCAGTACTGTAAATTGCGTGCTGTTTTCCTCTCGCCTTCGCTGATAAGGATGTTCGTGCCTTTTGCTATCACCTGAGCGAAGTAAGCACATTTGCCTTGTGCGTTTCGTATAACTGTCCATCCTTATTATTCCAGTGACTTCAAAAGTCGCACTTATTTCTTTCCCTCGCATGCTCATTGAAGTTCACCACCTGCGGCCCGATGCTTGTTAACTCGGGACTAGGTTTGGCAAAGAGGGTGCTACTGGAGGCACGGGTGGAGGAGGTGCAGATGCGGGTGCGGGTGCGGGTGCGGGAGGGGTAGGGGTTACTGCACTGGATGGTGCACTTGCAGCGGGACTTCTTGCGGCTGCCAACCTTTCCTCCTGAAGTCTTTCAAAATCTTCATCCTGGCGACGTGCCTCTTCTTCCTCACGCTCAAGTTGGCGAAGCCGCTCTGCCCGAGCTTCACGCTGCTTCCGCAGCCGCTCCTCACGCTCCCTCAGCATGCGTTCCTCATTTCTTCTTCGGGCTCTGCTGGAGGAGCTGGAGGAGAAGGGGGAGGTGCCGGTGTGACAACAGGTGGCGCTGGAGGCGGGACAGGCGCACGAATAGTCGCGACTGACGAGGCTGAGGACACCGGTGGTGTAGCAGCCCCACGTGTCTTTGGAGGCGGCGGTGCTGGCGCTCTCTTCGGCGCAGGAGGCGGAGGCGGCCTCACAGCACTAGCAGTGGGTGTTGGTGCTGGAGGTGCAGCTGAGGAGGTGGTTGTCGGGGTGGGAGGTGCCGGTGTAACAGATCTACCATCCTTTAGCGCACGCTCGCTTTCCAATATCGCCCTCCTCAGCCGTTCGCGCTCTTCCGCATCCTTTTCGCCGGTGCGCATTTTCTTCCGCCTCCTTATATTGTGCCAGTCACGTTTCCACAGAAGTATCCACCGCGGGCGACTTTGGCGAAGGTGTAATGACACCTAACGCGCGCATACGTTCTTGCAGTTGAGCCTGCTCCCTGATATACGCTTAACGCTCCGGGCTTGGGTACAGCAGGTGCCGGAGAAGCCACAAGGGTTGGTGGTGGAGGCGGCGGAGAACGAGCTGCGGCAGGCGGGCTGCGAGGGCGGTCGCGGTCGCGTTCACGTTCACGTTCGTGCTCACGATCTTTCTCCCTGTCCCAAGAACGGCCGCGTTCGCGATTGCGCGAATAAGGCCAATCCCTGTCATAATCCCTGTCTCTGTCGTAGTCCCTATCCCTATCACGACTCCGCTCTCTCTCGCGGTCCCTGTCGCAATCATGCCGCCCATAGTCACGTTCCCTGTCGTAGCTTCTCTCGTCGTACCGCCCGAAGCGCTCATTCCGCCTATCCCGGTCTTTCGTCCACTCCCTCTTCTCCCGTTCGCGCCTACGCTCCCGATCTTCCATCTTCTTCTGTACTTCCGGGATCCTCTCGTGCATGAGGTGCAATAAGTCACGCTCTAGTTTCCGCCTCTCCTCATCCTTCTCGGTGCTCCTTGGTCCACGGCTGACGTACTTAAGGCCTTCCTGGATTCGCTTCGCTCTGTATCTGAGGTCTTCCATCTCACGCTCAAGCTCCTCGTCTTCCCTTGTTCTCTGAGAGCTTTCGTCTGTAGCACGCTCCAAAGCCTGAGCAGCTCCTTCAAGCTGGCGTTTCATGCTCTCAAGATCCTGCGAAGAGGACTCATTTCCAACACGCACATCACGTCGGTCAACAAGCCTTCGGCGACTCTTGTAATATGAATCGTCATCGTCATTCTCGGTGTACTTGTAGACTGTTGCATCTTTTCTTCCACCTACACTCAGCACCGAAGCGTCATTGAAAGATCGGACCTTTGAACGCGAAATCGCAACACCGCTTCCCGCAGAGCTCGGCCGCGAGTTGTCGTGCTTCGGGATGTCCTTGAGGAAGCTGACGGATGTGTCACGATCACGAGCTGAAGGAGGCACTAGTTCTTGAGGAAGTTCATCCGGAATCTCCATGACAGTCAATTCTTGAAAAGGTCGTTAATATCAATTCACCTGGGGTACCTACCGAAGTGACTCTAATTAGCAAGGGATAGGGGACCCTTGTACCCTTCTAATTAGGGTCACTAAGCAAGCCTCCCCTATACTGCGGTTAGTACCGCTGATACCGGGGAGGTCTTAGTTACCTAGACCTGGCTCTTACCATAGCCAGGCCCGATGACCATAACCGGCATCGGCGATGGCCGCGAGACCCTGTCGCCTTCACCGCGTGGCGTGAGGGTCACACGGCGTCGCGCGTCGACCACAGACAGCGAGCTCGACGTCGCCGACAGCGAGCTCAACTAACTCACTCATTTTATATCCGTTCGACCCCGTTTTTTTTGTTTCATATGTTATTTACTATGTAGAGTCCAATAGAATACAATTAATTGTCGTGCATTATTTAAAGAGTTTCTATCAAGCTATGCTTCCACAGCACGTGACTATTGTGTGCCAAAGTGAACCGAGTCCGGGGCGTCTATATTTACCACTTATACTCTCTGTGCTGCGTACTATTGTACATTGATTTCTTTCTATCTATCATTAGCTATGGGCAACAAGAAAGCAAGACTCGGTGTGTCTCGTGTAGTTAAAGGGACGTTCTCCGACCGGGGCCCGCTAGGGGAATCGCAAACGACCCGGAGGAAACATACAATCGGCCAGGTTGAGAAGGACCAAGCTGAAATGAGACAGCGCAGGGCTGTCAAGTTGAAAGGTACGTATCAGATTAAAAAAAACCCCTCAATATGTTAATGACTTAAGCCCACTAGCTATGAAGCAATCACTCGAGAATCGGATGAAGGAGATAGCGCAGCAAGCTGATGCGCCGGGAGGCGGAACCTCGGGCCTGCCAATGGCTCTCGACGATGAAGATGTAATGCTTGCGGACTTCCTCGAGGAAGATGCATGGCAGGACGATGACGATGACGATGATGATGATGATGTCCTGAGAGAGGAGGAGGTGGAGATTATGAACATAATCTCGGATGAAAATGGGGGAAAGGGTGCGTTAGGGACATTTTTTGCTTGACTATAGCTAACACGGACTTTAATTTATCTCTGAAGGAAGCAACATGACACGCGAACGAGGCGCAATAGAATTCTGCTGCAAAACGAAGCTTGGGAAGGTGCCATGCCTTCATTGAAGGCTTCATTCGAGGAATTCGATCGTACGGGTGCCCCGGAGGTTGAAGCAGGTGCACAGATGCACCCAGGCATTTGGGTAGTTGAAATTTGGGGTGCGTCTCTATTAAATTACTATATCTCATAAATGCTTAGTTCAAGGCAACAGGACGCCGTGAAATCCAGATTCCGGTCAACGAACTCAGCTTTTCGGCTGCTCTAGTTCGGAATGGCTTCATAGGCACGTCTCCGGAGCATCCGAACACAGCAATTGCAATAAATGTGCTTGAGCTGTTTCGGAATCTCAGTGTCCGGTGTCCAACTCTCAGCATTCAAGCCTTTGTACGGTCACTCTCAGAAATGCATAAGGTACGATACTGGCTATTCATTGATATCAACATCTGACAAAAAAAAAGGCCCCGTACCGAACCGATCACCCTAAGGCTTTCTCTCGCGCATTCGATGCATACCTTGAAATTTTGCACTGTATCGACACGGACATCGACAATCTTGTTTTCGATAATACTGCTGCAAGAATGCAGTTTGCGTGCCCGGCCTGTGCAAACCGGCAGCCTAACGAAGACCCATTGGAAGGGTCGGCTTTATTTTGCATGGACGGGAACAACTCGCTCAAACGCATGCAAAATTTCCGGCGACACGAGGGTCAAATTGTCAATGTTGAGCGTGCGGACGGAAGGCTGCGTGCGTCGGAGTTTTTTTTGGAAGCATCGTACGTGGACACATTTAAGGATGAAGTGAAGGCAAAGGATTCAGTGAAGGCAAAGGATTCAGGGAAGGCAAAAGGAAAAGGGAAGGCAAAAGCAAAGGTACATTTATTATCTCTAATTCGGTTCCCTCATTCTAACATATCAAAGGCTGTCGAAACAGAAGGTGGATCTCCAGTCGATGGCATGGAAGGTCCAGATGGCTGTTCCGAGCGATGGTCGAATCTTGCAGACGATAGCAAGAAGACTATGTGGGGGATTTTTGTGGAGACTGGAATATTTATTGCGGCGTGCCGCCATGGAGTTATTGTGGCCGCATGCGACATGCTTAGAAGCGGCGAGCTGTAAGCGCTCGCAACACTTGATTACGACAATTTATGCTGATTTTTTTTTGCTAGCGCGAAATACCCCTTAGCCATCGTCAACAGACTAATAGATGTCTTCGGGGAGGACATTCTAATTGGTTACGACATAGGCTGCGGATTTTCCGCGACAATCAAGAGTAGCAAGTTACTCGGCCCAAAGGCTCGAGAAAAAAAATGCAGAGTGTGCGTTAATGCCTTTCATGGCTACGCACACAAACCGTGCCTGCCAGCTTCAATGGCACCCGTTGCACACTCGTGGTGCAGGTATCGAAGATTTTGAGGGATGCGAAAGAATCTTCTCAGATTCAAATAGGGTCGCATCCTGCACTCGACATGCGACCACTTTCCACCGTCGTCAAGCAATCCTCCGTTTTATATCAAGATGGAACTCAGACAAATACATTGAGCTCAGTAAGTCCTACAACTACTTGCAATAGTATCTACTGACGACGTACATAGGTCGATTTATTCTGAAAAACTACGAAGAGGCTATCGACAATGTTAAAAACATGGAAAAGGCCCTTCAAACGGCCAAAAAAACATTAGGGATACCCTCAGATGCAACGTTCGAGCAATGGAAAGCAGAAGAGGCTGCTTTCCTTGTGCTTCCATCGAAGAACCGGTCTCCCTACGAGGAGATGGCCTTGCAGTATGTACTGCGTATTCAAGAACTCGCCAGAGCAACGTAAGTGGAGTGGTTCCTCAAGTGTAATTTTCGTATGACTCATTCTGCAATTAAATGATAGGAATGAATATGAGGAATCAGTCAAAAAAAAACGCCAACGCACCTCTCTTGACCGTCTCTGAGACGGTCAACTCATCATCATATGGCTCTTTTTATCAGAATTCCATCGCATCAACAAACAGTATCGAGGCTGCCATGGCCAATGGCCTCGATACTGTTATCCTTCTTCAAAAAACGGTTCGCGACCTTGAGACGAAGCTTGGAGTGACCGAACGATGGAACGCAGATATGGACGAGTGGAGGCGTGCGATGCGTTCAAAAGCCGAAGAGGATTACGATAAGGCAATTGATATGCTTGAAGTTCAGGTTGTATCACGGTTATTTGAGCTTTCAAAGATGAACCAGGCTAGAACTGGTAAGTTCCTTCATTATCATCTTCATTACAATACATTGACAATGACTCTACAGGCTACAAAATGCGTGATCATATAGCAAAGGGCTTGAAGCGACGTTCTGTCACCGTTGAAGCGGCGGTGAAGAGGTACAATGATGCGGCCAAAAAACTGAATCCGCCACGTCCACGAATCAACTTCAAGCAGGTTCTGGACATTGCGGCAGTCGGGGAGTTTGATTTGCTTCGCCAAAACCGTCAAGACATATACGACAAGCCTTGGAGTCGACCAGCCGAACGAGAAGCAATGTCAATGTTCTTCAAACTCAAACGCTCCCGCGAGGAGATTCGACGCTTGAACATCGAGACTCATAGACTCTCACAGTATATGGAGAGCTATGACAAACGCATATCTGGTTTGCTAGCGCGCCTTGTTGCTACGGATATTTCAATGGCCCATCAAGTACGCAAGCGGCACATCTTACGGAGTTCGGCAGATAGGATACACCGTTCTCGCATTCAACAGATAGAGAATCTTAGTGGGTTTACAGGTAAGCATTATATTAGTGCTTTTACTCAAAGTAGTTGCGTGCCTAGCATCATAGACGTGAACTCGGGTATCGAAGAGAACACCAATGCTGCTGGGCATGCAATTTACGAAGAAGTCGATAGTGAGGAAGAGTATGCTATGTTTGATGATGTTGTGGCAGCAATATCAAGCATTAGTATACACTAGATACTTTCTGTTTGTAAATTATGCGCTTTTATAATAGTTAATATGTGTTCATGCATGGGTAGGCATGTTAACATGCTCTAACCATGGAACTGAACCACTCGAACTTTGGCCAAAGTTGTAAGTCATTGCATAAATACCAGAAAATCAGTAATGGTTGGTTAAGTCAAATAAATGAGATCCCTTTGAGTTTTGCATACGAAAGTTGAACGTACATGTGTATAAGTGTCTCGCGAGCTCGCGAAATATAGTGGTGAAATGCTCATTTTTAGTTGATCAATTACTGACACTTTGACATTATATTAGAGGATAATTGTACTCTACATGGGTAGATATAGTACTGGAATTGTCAAAAAAAAATTACGAAGCTCTCAAAGTGAGTGAATGGCTCACAATTGCATCTCGAAGATTTACTCAATTATACGAAGATTCAAAGTCGTTACCTTATATGGCATATTGTGGTGTTGTAGAAGCAATCAGATACCAAATTTGGATCTTGCCACGATTGCATTTGGTACCTACCGTGCTATTTTGAGTGTCGTGGCTTCCGAACACTGAGCGACCACCATGCGAACAGTATGTTGTCGTGCTCGTCGCTCATCAGCGATCTTCTCTTCCTCTATCGTCTACTATGCCTATCAACCGTAATCCAAAGCTCCCATGGCCGCGCGGATTGGATCGAGAACGCAATCTGGGCACCCATCCCAATAACCTCCTCGATGTCCTCATGTTCATGGACAAGCCGGGTGAACGAGGTCTCCAAGCCCCGCATCAACTATCGGTCGAGCAGAAGGCCGCGGCATTCGACCTTCTGATGCACTACTATCAACGTAGTCGCGATGGCGAGTCCCTCAACGACATCCATAACCGGTTCGTGGACATTCTGTCCAACAAACAGGTGCGACAAAATCACGCCCTGTTTTCGGACGCGATTCTCGATGGCGCAATCGCTCTGAAGGAGAGGGTGGAGGACCGGCTGATTTGTACGATTGAGGTTGACTTCGACAAGGTCAACAAGCAGCGACCAGGCCAGACTCATGTGGACCTCATCCCAGCAATCACCTGGCGCTTGCCGCAATTGCTCCGCGATAACTTACAGGTGGAGAAGACATCACGACCATGGAGAAGGGATTGAGCAAGGCAATAGTTCGTCTGACAAACGAGCTTCCGATCAGGCGTAACTACGGGCCTGAACTACTACGAAAGGTGCGTTTACTGACTCAATTGGCTTCAAACTTTTACTCATATATTCTTAGTGTGAAATTTACAGGCTGGACTCTAACGTCGGAGACGGCGATGATGATGACGGCGAGGTGACTCGTGTCACTCGACCTCTTTCCTCCGATAGCACAAGCACCCCAACTTCAGTGTCAAGTGTCTCAAGCCGGACACTGAATCAAGATGACGACGACGACGCTCTTTGGGCCGGCATGGCTTCGCTCGACCCCAACGCAGTCGATGAAGTTCTTTCGAGGTACGGTGATGGAAAGGGCAGGGCTGAGGTTGAAGAGGAAGAGGAAGAGGCAGAAGACGTTTACGAGGGGGATAGACCTGCGTACTTTGCGTCCGGTAACTCGCCGAGCGCAGTGCCTGCGAGTGTTCCGCAGCCGTACATCATGTTTGTGCCGATGCAAACAATGTACTCAGCTCCTGTCGGCTATCCGACTCAGCCGCAGGCTGTCTTGACACCCCATCGCTCGACTCCCGGAACTCCTCGAGTGGCACGCAGAGCCACTCCTCAACAACGGTCGCCTGTGTCCCTCCAGCAGCAGCAACAACAGCAACAGCAACAACAGCAAAGGATCAAGCCCCACTCTACCTATCGCATGTCGCATGCGCAGTCGGCAAGAGATGGCGAAGCACATCCAGCTGGGGTCACTGGCCAGAATCGCCAGTCGTTTGCTGTCTACCCTTCTGACGACACTGAGGCCATTGGCGTGTCATCACCTCGCAAGGTCAAGTTCAAGCCTGCTCGTAGCAGCCACGGAAGCACGTCTACAGGTGGACATGGGTTTCGATGAGTTGAAGGCACGAAATTGAGGACCACCAATTGCTCGCGACGTCTCATGTGAGGACTCGGCTTGGTTTATGGTTCAGGTACGCTGCTTGTCGACCTTGCCTGTTTTTTTATGTTCGTTTATTCTTCATCCACTCTCTCTTTCTTTTCAACCTTGCTCGTTTTCCTTGTTTCCGCTTTGCACCACTCATTAGTTAATGTTTTGGTGCATATCTTGTTACTCGGCCCTCTATGTTCTTTTCGCTTCATATTATCTGAAATAGAAACTTTCTTGACAATTTTGTTGGGCCTGTCAACTGCTCATTGACCCGATTAATGGAGACACGCATACCAGGTCAGTACTCGGTTTACATTTTCATGCCCACAACGACTGTCTCTTCTGTACGCGCAGTATCACAGTATGGCCATCCGTTTTGCAGACTCACTCATCGACCCGGCTCTTCTCGCTCTCGAACTTCCTCCAGAACCTCATGGTATTCCAGACTCACTCATTGACCCGGCCATTCTCGCTCTCACACTTCCTCCAGAACCTCATGGTCATTCAGCTCAGTCAACATCCCCAGAACAGAGCCTCCCTGCTGCCGAGCAGCTTACGATTTCTCTTCAAGAAGAAGCATCATCTCGTGACAGTACGCCGGAGCTTTATGACCCAGGAGAAGTCGCGAAGGCATACGTGGCCCGGGTGCCTTTGGATGGCAGGCCTCAGGTTCGAAGCCGAGCACTCAACAAGACGGCGGAAGAGCGTTCGGCCGCTGCAAAAAAGGCGGCGGAAAAGAAACGACTATTGAATGTCGAAGTTCGTGCGCAATGGGAGCAGCAGACCGCAGCAAGTGCAGAGCTAGCTGCGAAGCACGGTATCGGCTTGAAGACAATGTTGAGCCTAACCCAGCACCAGCCTGGCTATGGTCAACACCGGAAGCCGAACCTTTACAATGCATGGGTGCGTGCAAATGCATTGAAGATCAATGAAGGTGAGTATCTCATTAAATTTGTATACTCAGACTAATGACTGATGGCTTTTTATGTTTTAGATCTTCCCGAAGGCGAGAAGATGAAGTTGAAAGAAATACAAGAAGTCGCGAAGACTGGCTATGAAGCCTTCAAGGCTATGGACATGAAATCCCAGCAAGATGTTATCACCACACTTGAACGAGAGCGTTCCGTGGCAGGAAAGGGGGTTAGGTCTCAGCCTAAAGCTCGTAGCCAAGATGTTCGGCGGACCACGGAACATGTTCATAAAGAGGTATGTCTTTCTAACTTATATTCATTTCAATCTTATTTCTAACTCATGACATCAAGCTTGATAACCTAGGTCATCGCAGTATGACTTCGTCTTTAACATTTACAGTTCGAACGCATTCCTCGCATAGGAATGCGCCCTCCTACCAATGCGACAACATCAGCGAGCGTTTCCTGCGCGATTCATTCAAGGTTACCGTCCAAGACTTCGCAACAAGGTTTGAAGCCTATGCCCTCAGCGGTGTAAAGGGCCTTGCAGACGCGAACAATAATAAGCGACGTGTCGATAAGAAGATAGAGGTTAGGCAGATGATCACAAGCCGGCTTAGTACGTACTTTTTGTCTTCTTGCATGATTCTCGAGCTGATGTTTCTCTACTAGGTGACAAAGTTGGAAATGAGAAGGTCTTAATGAAATGGGCCAACTATGAGACCGATGTCGTTTGCAAGTATGGATACGAAATTATCGGTTGGCCTGCCGACAACCCCATCACAAACTCCGTCGACAACCTCGCAATCCCTGTGCTCGATCGTATCATCAATGGTTTCAATGATGGTACGATCTACTGGGAGGAAGTACCTCGAGAGGAGCTGGCCATCCGCCGACGGAATGCGCCTCGGAAGACCAGGGCCTCTCGCTCAGACAAAGGCAAGCGTAAGCGTGCGCCATCTGACAGCGGCGCTGAGAATGAGCGGCCTCGCGCGAAGAAGGTCCGCTCTGTCTCAGTTGTCAACACCTCTGATGAGGAAGAGGTTTCATCTTAACTGTGTTCTTGTTGTTTGCTTGTAGCTCTTACTGGCTCATAGTGTAGATTCTAATAATGTCGTCTTGATGCAATTAAATAAAGTTTTCAAACTATCTCTCTCATTGCATTAGCTTCTATACAAAGAACTAAATACAAAGCAAAAAAAACGAGCCTAAACGAGTAAGAAATGAGTGAGCCAGTCGAGCTCGACGTTGGCGAACGTCGAGCTCGCTGTCTGTGACGACGCGGGTGACGACGCGGGGGCCGTGTGACCCTGGTGGTGGCGCGCGCCAGGGTTTATCGGCCATCGCCGAGGCCGGCACGCGTCGTCTAGACCTGGCTACGGTAAGCCAGGTCTAGGTGACGAAGACCTCCCCGGTACCAGCGGTACTAACCGCAGTATAGGGGAGGCCTGCTTAGTGACCCTAATTAGAGGGGTACAAGGGTCCCCTATCCCTTGCTAATTAGGGTCACTCCGATGGGTATCCCAGGTGTATCAATTGTATACATATATAATTATCAAGGAGACTTGCTGCGATAAATGAAACCCATAGCAACATGAAACTCAGCTAGATTCAGTTTACCCTTGTTATCCCGATCAGCAAGGGCCCTAAAAACAAATATTCAGTGAAAGATCAGGTTTGCGAGAACATTAACATACCAATCTTTTGCAAGATCATTCTTCTCAAGGCCACTCTGAACAAAAACCCCCGATAACCTCCAACGAACTGCAGTGTTCTACCTTGCATCGGTACCGAAGGATTGGCTGGCATGGATGAGCTCGACATCATCGCCAGTGCATGTCAATGTAACCAGTCTTCTGCGGCACCAATGGCGCAAGTGATGGACCGGGATAACCGGTTTGCTGCGGTACGAGCCCGACTCCGAAGGCAGGGGACGAATTCAAGTAGTTCCGCTGCGCAGGTGGAGGAAGTGCGCACAGTTGATTCTTTTGCTGCGCTCCTTTACGTTACTACCGGTGGGATTAGGTCTGAATCTTGAGCCGCCTAACTAGATTCACGCTACCTTCTGACGACTTGCTAGAGGTTGGCCAAGAGAAGCTGGCAGCTTGTCTCATGGATGGATGTTCGCCTTGCGTCATCTTGTTTTTCACTGTCTGAGGTGTCTCACATTCAACTAGGGGTATGAGGGTGTCTCGCGAGTCAATATGAGGTGGCAGCCTGCAGTGAGTGGCAGTGAGGCTGTCCTTCAACTTGAAGCATCTCAGGTCCGGTGTCCGGCCTTGAACTCAGGCTTTGGCATCATGGTGATGATGGTGCTGTAGTAACTTGAAGCCTGATCATGATGTGGGTTCTCGACCTGAATTTCTTTGAAAAGTTATTTTCAAGTTGATGACGCACACATTCATTTTACAGGGAGATATACTACTAGTATGTACTACTAAGAAGTAGTATGGGCAAACGATCGTTATCATTTTCATAAAGTCATACATCAACACCGGCTGTAAAAGTACACAAAGCGCACGCAAACCACCATCAAAGACAGAGCAGAAGACAATATACTAATTCACATGTATGAGATATTGTAAAAGAGTAACAACACTCCACTGGCAGACTCTCCTACGCTGTGACTTGGGCTGCCACTGACGCCGGAGAAGGTTGAACGCTGTGCTCCTCCATGCCGAACATCAACACTGTATCGAAAAAAGAGTTTTCAACATCTTCCTTAACCTGCCAGAAGGCTATTGCATAAGTAAAATTATCACATTCCCGGTAAGGGCGTTCCACCGATACAGCAGACCCGATGTGAGAGACGATACCGAGAGCTCGTTTGTGCTCGTCAATAATTAAACTGCCTGAATCCCCACGTCTCGCAAACGCTTCACAAGACGGAATTGGATGTGGCTCCTCCTGCGGATGCTGCGGTAGCCCACCCGGCCCGGGAGGAATTTGCAGTGCAAGTAGTCTGTTCTTGCGATCCTCTGCAGAAAGAAAGGCAGGGACGTTGTTGGCTGTGCCTATCGTATGGCCAGTTGCCCAGCCATACTTATACACTTTAAACCTTCGTCCTTCTATATCGGCGTTAATTGGCCAATACCCGTGCAGAGCGTATTGTTCCTGGGAAATCGACCTGGGGAAGATGTCTCGTTGTGGTGCGAATCTGGAAATGGGCATAAGTCCGAAGTGTGTATCGTTGTAATAATCCCAGTTAAGATGTTGACAGATAGCATTCACTGATAATTCAGACCTAGGCTGACCCCCCGGACTTGCCCTATCTAAGTCCACGTAATTGACAGGTACGGCTGGTTTGGCAAAAGGTTTAAAAGCGCCATCGAGGTCAAAACGTTCCTCGTACGTTTCCTTTTCCAAAAGGATCATGCTCCAATCCCTCATGTAAGGTTCTCCAGACTCAATGTTCCCCGAGCGTAATCCCGGAGAGTGCTGGATGTATCCGATACGATTGGCCATCCACTGCGTATCCGTCCTACTAGCAGGAGCGTCTTTATAATAAGCAAGTGAAACATCATGGAGCAACGTCTCAGCCTTTTTCACGTCGCCAATGACGCTAGCATCCTGAAGATTCGCAATCCTGGCAGCTCTCAAGTCATATTCGAGCGAATCCAAGTACGATGTCAAACTGCGGCAGGTGAAGAGGTGAATAGGATAGTCCGGATCGCGTCCTTCGTCGTCACCTTTGAAGGAGTACATAGTGGAGTCTACAAACGCGCGTTCGAAAACAGGATAGATGTGGCCATGGCGGCAAGCGAGCATGTACGCCCTGACAGAGCCTCCAGACCGTGACTTTCCGAGCACAATGAGTGACCCCGTTGACCATACGTCACGCTGATCTTTGCCCTTGGAGGCAATCATACTTCCCGGAGCCATGCAGAAAGACGACACGTATCGATTCAGCAAGGAATGATCACGATGCAGACGAGTGCGATTTTCAAGTTGGTTCCAAAATCGGAAATAGCGTTTCGCAGGGCAAATATCCATGCGTTCCTCCTCTGGCACGTCATCCGCAGGCTGCTTTGGTGGTGTCTTCAAGGCCGGTTGCCAGATCAAACGTATTGGCGGAGATATCGCCACTAGTAGTGGTAGGAGCCTGAGTAGGGCCGGTTGCCAGATCAAACGTATTGGCGGAGATATCGCCACTAGTAGTGGTAGGAGCCTGAGTAGGGTCATCGACGTTGTTGCCGTTAGAGGCATCGTTCATGTTGTCCGAGTGCAACGTAGGACCGCTGCCAGTGTGAACCAATACATTTTTGTCAGCTTTGGAGGCGACGTCGCCCGGGGAGCCGGTGGCGGGCTCGACATATCGCTCCCTCATCTCGACCTGAACATCGCGAATGTCATATGCCAACAAAATTCCCTTAGCGCTTGCCGAGATGCGGCACCCCTCTTCAGGTTCAAGCGAATCTTTATCGACCCCGACAAGAACGACAACGTGGATCTGATCTTCTTTATCGTCTTCATAGCCAACGCGGTTGACTTCCAAACTGTTCCAACGCACTTTCTCCTTGTCAAGTACGTCAAGAATCTTCGGGCCCAAGATCTTCTCCCAGAGAGGGACGATGGGGTGAGCTCCAACTGTGAATGCGAATTTCCGCGCATTTCGCTGTTTCCAGTCGGGACCGGTGCGCCCAACCAGGCGAGGCTTGCCAGCAAAGCCAGTGTAGTAGTTCTCTTGTTCTTCTGGTGACAAGCTTGTCCTTCGTTCAAGAACGGTGCTCTGAGACTCGCCAGGAAGGACACCTCCCGACTTCTGAACAGTCTTCTGAGACTCGCTAGTTACACCTCCTGGCTTCCGACCAATTTCCGAGTTGTTAGGAGGGACAGCTCCCGTCTGCCAGCTTTTGTTTGATGGCGGTTCCTGATGTGGCGCGGTGGTGCTGCCAACAGAAGGCCCTTGACCGATCTTTATCACTATCGTGCCCACATTAGAACCGGCGTTGACGGTCTGCGTTTTGCTGCTGGTGCGCGTTTTGTTGACGGTCTGCGTTCTGCTGCTGGCAGGAGTCATATTGTATACAACCGGATGGTCACTGGGGTCATTATTGGACTCCGATCCCGAGATTGAGCCAGGTGAGCTGGTGTCTGATCTGGTGCCCAACGGTGAAGATTCTGTTATAGTGGTGGTGAGCAACAATCAGTATTGCCACTGGCATTGTCAGTGGAAAAGAACGCAGGACTCACGTCCACTGGGAGCCTGTTGGTAAGAACTCATTGACATCATAGTTGTGGTCGAGACAATTTAGGCAGTAGTCAAGACGAAATATGCAAGAGGGTTCTGAGTGAGCGCCCCAAGGGGGCATTTCTGTCTCTTATACCATTGCTCTAGTTTCCAGTCACACGCCACCGGCGCTGGCACTGCCGGCCTCAGGCTCCTGAGTGCTCCGGCGAGTCACTGCACTCCGAGTCACTGAGTCAGCTTCAACTTGAAGTTGGCACTGCCACTGCCAGTGCCAGCCTCAGCCTGAGGCTGAGTGGAGCTTGCCGGGGCCAGACTCTACTATCAACTAGTCCAACGAAGTTCCGTAGTTTCAACACTGATATTGGGGTGGTTATAATTTAAAACCTAGTACTAGAACAAAGTAGAAGAAAATGTAGTACTAGTTAAATTATAGGAAGAGGTAGAGGTACTAGTACTCCTAGTAGGTACTATGGGTACTAGTAGTAGATACAGCTAGAATACGCACATCTGAATAGTAGTACAGTCTGGCTCAAGACCCGATATCCCTACGTTTCCCTGCTATGCCAAATCCAGATGGGCAAATTCAGCGCATCCAAATATCGGTTTCAACTGCTCTTCCCCTGTCCGAGCCCTCGCGCGTGAGATGAACTCCGCAACTTTCAACCGCCCATTATTTGACGGAAGAGGTAAATCTGGTCCCAACAAATCACCGCTGACCTCGTAAACACTCGCGACCACTTCCTGAAACGCGTCCGTATACTTTGCTTTCTCGGTTTCTGAAAGGGGTCTCCCATTGGAACCTTCGGCGTCCGAAGCGAACAGACTTGACAGCCTTGTAGCGGATTCGTAAATCTTCTCGACACTCCTCTCTCTCTCATGCGCGATTGCATTCAGTGCTTCACCCATGACAGATTTCCCGGTTACGACGTGCTTAAATATTTCATCGTTGGTGACTACCGCGAGCCATCTTTTCACTGTCGTATATCCGTGAATTAGAACACTCTGCGTTTTTTCCGCCTTCTCTAGAGCCCGAGAAAAAAATTTCGTCGTTTGCGGTTCGGTGGGGATCACTTGATTGTCGGAGTTGCGGGTACGTTTCTTTTGAGGCTCATCCTCATCGTTCGGGGAATCCAAAGAGTCAAGCTTGCGACGTTCACCCGCGTGGCTAGAGGAATGGGTATCAGGTCCTTGTTCTACATTTCGTGGGTTTGCCGAAGCAATACTTTGATTCAATCGTGTACGGTGCCTTTCATATGCAACCATACGTCTATGTCGGAAGGGTAATACAGTGGGTTCCAAATCGTTCGCCAGGTCGCTGGACGTAAGCAGACCGCTGCCTTCGAAAATAGCAATTGCGTTTTGAAGTTCATCATCAACAGTCTTGCTGTTCTCCCGCCGTGCCGTTACGTCGTCTTTCACCAATTTCAGTAAACTGTCCAAGCCAATTGCCCCTACAGAGGGCCACCGAGTATACCCATCTGGGTAGATATCCACATTGCTGGTAAGATCAATGCGTGCTTGTTGCGCAGCTGTCTGATAATTGTGTGATCCTCCCAATCCCCTTCGTTCCTTCTCGACGGCATCGGGCAGTTTGTCGCGAAACGCGTGAATCATCTCCTCCAGAAGTTCGATATGGTTCCTATAGGCAACATAGTGGGCTAGGAACAAGGGAATGAAGAAATAGAATATCCCAAGCTTGTAAACGTCGAACTCGAGTCTGTCTCCAGTATAATACAGATGCGTCTGCACCTGTTGCCTTGGCAGAGGTGATGCTTTTCGACTAGGCGTCTTTCCGTCCCCTGGGTATAAAGCTTCTCCCAACGGAGACCTCTTTTGATACAGTTGGGAGTATCCTTCTATACCTCGAGGTGTACCATGATACTTCAGGAAGATCTCCTTCATTTCTTTATTGAAACTTGACCATTCTAGCTTCCGCTGGCCTCGAAATTGATGGCATTTTTCCCTCTCAGTCTTCGAGAAACGGAGAAGGAAAAATGAGCCGTGAACTACGTAGCGTTGAAGGTCCTCCAGGAAAGACCGTAAAGTCACCGCATCCTTCGCCGCTTGATTCTAAAGAAAGGCAGTCAGATGTAGAACATCAATGTTGATGAGTATGACTGTTACGAACCCCAACGACACTTTCACATAATAGATCGACTGTTTCGAAGAGTTGTTCGACGAGCTCTTCCTGTTTATTGAAAGACTGTTTAAGGCTCGTAATTTCTTCAAACTTCGCAAGGTACCCTTCTTCATTTCCATCATCTCGCTTTTCAGAGCTGCCACCGCTGCACGAAGATCGACGTCTTCCGACTGCACAATTGATGCATCCTGCCCCTCCTCTTGCTCGACTTTCTCTTCCGTCCTAGCACGATCCGATACGCTTTCATAGTGGTTATTCTGTATTGCCTCGACGTGGTCATTTGTTTCAGAAGATAAAGACCTGAGTGTTTCCTTTTGCCGACATATGTTTTTCGTCAGAGTTTCCCTGGCGATAAAGGCTTATCGTTTGCGTTAATCGATAATCATTTCTACTTATCAATTGAAAATAATGCACACCTGAAGGACTCGAATTTGTCTCGTTGATCTCAGCTTTAACCTCCCAGATAGGTTCCTTCCTTGGGCCCTCCGCATTATTTAGATTGAATTCCACTGGGTCGCGCGACAAGTTCCGCGCTCCTGACACCTTACCCCTCGGGCTGTTCAAGGAACTCGTTGACTGATCTCGCACTCTCGCGACGTTGTCGGATCGCTGACTTGAAGGAGCTGAGTGGGATGACGACAAGCCCTTGTAACTTGAGAAAGTTCGTGGCATTTCCTCGTGCGATAGTGGGTGCAGATGACGATTGTCACGCTGATCCAACGACTTCAAGTTGGGGAGGAAGCTTGAGCGCTTGTTGACTGAACCTTGGCTACCACTGCCAGTGTTGCGAACAGTTTGGCCAAGCCCAATACTACTATCACGTAGTACACTAGTAGTAGTATAGTGACGACTCTGGCATTCCATGTTCAAGTTGTCGATTGAAACCTCGCGCGACCTGCGTCTCAGACTGCGAGTGCTTTCCGAGTCGGCCCGAGTGGATCTACCACGGAAGTGTGTAGTGTCCTGTGTGTGGTATGAGCGACTTGGGTGGTCTGGGTTTTTTTCTTCAAGTTCTGATCCAAATCATGCCAGTCTTCCACTGGCACTGGCAAGCGATGGTACCCGTCTACTTGAGAGCTGGCTGGGGAGTGAACACGGTGAGCGCCGGCCTGCCAGTGCCAGTGAGTGTTAATGCCTAAGTCGGCAGCCGACTCAGGTTTGACACGGCGCCGGCGGGTGTCAACAGTGCCAGTACTGGTAGTAGTACTACTAGTACCGTGACTCAGGCTGTGTCCACAACTCGAACATTGGCAGCCAGTGGGACTCCGAGTTCCAGACATTCCAGGCAACAGAGTTGCAGATTTAGTAGACTGCTGAACGTGAAGCGAGTACTACTAGTAGTAGTAATCACGATAGTAGTTGCCCTGAGTAGTAGTATTAGAAGAAGCGAACAACAACCGTTTGAACTCAAAGTTGAGATTGTGACAACTTGCCAGTCTGAGTGGACAGAATTGGAGGCTTGAGACTGGATAATTCAGCTGCCAGTGGCTAGTAGTAGTACGGTACCCTGCCAGTGAGTACTAATAGTAGGTAGTAGTCGCCAAACATCACTGACATGCCAGTGGCATTCAAGTTCAATTTGAAACTCGGATCATCATCATGATGTCGGCTCCAAGTCCGAGTCCTCCGAGTCGGAGTCACTGGCAGTAGTACTACCGTACTCAGGCTACGTGGCAGCCTGAGGTGGCGTGAGTTATCACTTGAACTTGAAGTTCCACTCCGAGTCCGACTCAGGCTCCGAGTCGCCGGAGTCGGAGTCGTCGGACTTTCAACTTCAAGAACTTGAAGTTGCAGGATCCTCACTTCGTAGGTTTCAATCTACTTTGTAGTATGTGCTAAATGAAGAGTTTATCTTTATCATTGACAGTGTCTTCTTTCATACAATGTTTCGTGCATGTGCATGTCAGCAAATCGGTTAACATAAAATCTATCATAAAAGTCCAGGGATTCCTCAGGTGTCAATGACTTCGGAGGACATTCATCACCCTTCTGAACCCCAAGGAGGTGAGCTAAACGGAAGATGTCCCCTATATCTATCACAGATAACTTCGGAGCCTTGCAGTCACGGTCATAGTGACGTCTGCCACTGGCATTCACTCCAGGACAACATTCGACACGCTGCCAGGTGGTACTAGAAGTCTCTGACTCATAATCCGGCTCGACAATCCACATACTTGTTTTCGGGTCAGGCGAGTCGCCAACACGTTTGAAACACTGTATGAGAGCGCATTCCTGACGTTCCGCTTTGGCTGTGAAGGAGAAAAGAAGTATAACCCTAGCAACTCTCATTCCTGCGAACCCCTGTTTGCGTGAACTAACTCGGACAAGTACTGCATCTCGTCGAGGTTTTCCGCGCCAAGACGGATTGGACCTGATCACCTCCCTCATTGCTTGTTCTATAGGGATCGATTCACCACGGTAGGCAAAGAAAGCGGTGGCTGAATGGAAAATTGAAAAGTCATTGCTCATGTCTAATTCAAACTGCGCATGTCCTGGTTCAGTTCTGCCAGAATAAGCCCTTGAGTTGTAGGTGTGCTTTTCGTACTTGTTAAGTAAGTATACTTTGATGAGCTGTCGGAGCTGTCGGAACTCAGGATAGCCTTTCATCGCTGCAAGAGCGTTGAGCTGTTTAGGGTACACCTTACTGGACTCTGCAAGGATAACATCAAAGAAGTCAGTTGAGCAGCACCAAAAGCACGGGTTACTACTAGTAATAAGTAATACTCACGTTGCTTCGAAGCCATTAATATCAAGCTCAAAGGGTCATTTCTGCCGCCCACGCGGATCTGGCGTTCAGCATGTCGTATGCCATGAACCGCACCACACTGCGGCCCATCCACTAAGCTTTCGGAATTGTCCAGGTCTGCAATTTCATTGAGTTCATGATTGCCCACAATGTCATCGAAGAAGTCCTCTGTATCATCAGCTGCGCCTGTCAATAGTACGCCACGGAGGTGCCTATGCTCTCCCCGAGTACTAGTAGAAATCTTCTCAGCGTCATCCGTGTCCGACTCTGAGATATTCTTGCGCAGAACATCACGCAAAGCTCTCCACGAAGCCTCCGCCAACGAATCGTCCAGCATTCCACGCCTTTCAAAGTCTGCCCTCGATGCAATAAGTTTACTTAGTCGTTGGTTTGCTGTGATCATTTGACCCAAAGGATCATTTCTGTTTGAGCGTCGCCATGTTTCCTTGACCGCGTAAATGTGTTTATTCTCTGTGATCGATGAACACAGCCCGCTCGGTGCGGCGAAGAGAGGGATCATTGTAGGATAGTGGACCATGGCATGCTGTCGTGGCAGTGAGAAGTTATCCCGGATGCCCTTGGCTATGAATATTTGCCGAAATTGATGAAAGTGGTCCAGAGAGGCTTTGATCTGATCAAGAGTTGAGGCTGTAATCGTGTACCGACGTACAAGGTAACAAAAGTCCAGAAATGCACTCATTGTGGTGATTATATCATCGTGCACAATGCCCACAATAGCCGGAAGATACACCTAAGCGGTTTGCATCAAATATCAGCAATCCACCGCCTCGAATTAGGTAGAAAGGCCACATACTTTCATCAGTGCCTTAGAATCATTGCCTGTCCATTGCTTGAAGCCTCGGCCTTCGGGGAATCTGCGAAGTCCAGGAAAAGGAGCAGCGACTCTAATCCTGTAGAGGGTTAGCAATGGTATTTACATTATACGACTTGTGAGAGAATAGCACCTTTTATCCACAATATCCAGCTCTGTCGTGGTCAAGGTCTGGCAAATCCACTCGACAAGATGATCCTTGAACACGCCTTTGATGATTTGGTGTAGTAGGTCCGGAGATATGAGATCGCATATATCCGCTCGCGGAAAGTCATTGGTGAAAGGCTACGGGACAACCTGATTGTAAAATATGCATCCAGGGGAGACTTTGAAGCACATACCACGATTTCCTGATGGAATCCATACTCTTTTCGAATTGTTGCTCTACTTATGACGTTGTCATCCACCTGTTCTATCAATCGTTCATGCAGCTCTTTTGTTCGAGGGTTTGTAACAAATTCCGGATTATCTAGGTTCTTGTGAGGTGCTGTACATCTATATCATATAGCCACAGTAAGCCATTCTCACGGACTTGTATGCGTTGCCTGAGGACAGTACTTACTTGCAGCACCATCCAGTGCATATTGCGCATAGACTCACCTGTTCCGGATAATCGGCTATATACGAGCCGAGTCCGAGAACCGACCTACGCAAGTGACCATCAGGGCACCGGAGAATGGTCTGTTCATTGTTTATGGACATGGCGGTCTTCAATGAACTCAAGATTCTCGATATAGATGAATGAAAAATTTGATGTCTAAAGCGACGGAAGTCATCTGACTTTTCGTACTGCCGCTCAGCTGCAAAAAAAGCGTCAAAACACAATTGAATGGCTCAGTTTTTGACACACACTCTTTGGTATTGCTAAAAATGCTACGAGCTGGACTGTATTCAACTTTTGGGACCGCCGGGCCTTGTTTGATACATTTCCTATTGAGAGATATAACGGATAATATTCGTTGTTGCCAGTTCCAACGGAAACTGTTGTCTTGTCGCTCCCCAAGATCACCGGAACGAACATGGACCCATGGACTGCTTCATCTTCGGCTGAGATTTTGTTCTAAGTCAAGGATAATCAGTACGCTTCCTCCAACTTTGAATGCTGCATTATTCATGACTTACAGCCTGTTCCCAAGCGAAATTTCCGGACATGTAATTTCTGAACACTCGTTCTTTGTCATTGATGTCATCAGATTCCTCCTTTGGCTGATATTCACGAAATGGGACATAGTCAAATTCGCCTTCTAAAGCCGTATTATCCACCAAATTTCGGATCACTTCCAAGGGATCCCGAAACCATACATCATATTCTTTCCTCTTCCATGACTCGGTGTTCTCGTCTGTCGCTTTTTGGCCATTGTCGTCCGTGTAGAAGTTACTAAAGGATTTCCAAGGCACGTCACCAACTCTCGTAGCGTCAATGACATTGTACAACTTTTGTGCGTCTCCATCGAGTAGCGTACTAGTAGGATCCAGATCTGAGTCATCGTCGGGTTCAGTTACGTCCAACTCAGAATATCCGCCAGATTTTGCGTTCTTCACAGACTGAATTCGCTGGTAAGCCTTCATGATTCCGAGAAGCTTTGTTATATTACCAGCAGACATTTGCTCATCGCGATAAAGAAAGTCTGCTAGCTCAAAATCTGCTCGGCACGAATAGGGAGACCAGTCATTTGGTGCAGGTTCATTTCGCGGAACAGGTGGTTCTTCGTTTTTTAAGTTGTTTCCTTCCGCATCACACGGGGTGGCTGCTCGATGTTTTTCATCAGAGTGCTATCAAACCGAGGACAATATACTTGGTGCGCACCATTCATATATCTGTGATACACCTTTAGGTTACCATCACTCTCCTCATGATCTCCAATGTCGAAGTCCAAGTCTTCAGAGGATGCACTACGGCCACTGTCACTTCCGGTGCCAGAATGGGACAGAGAATCAGGTCTGTCTAGGTCTTGAAGCAACTCGTCTCGGCCTATACTGAGCATCGAGATATCCTGTGTAAGCATGGAAATATCGTAATCGTAGGAGTCAGAGCCGCTCTCAAAATGACCCTCTGTTGGAAGTTCGGACGACCTCGGTAGAGGTTGGGAGTTGGAGCTCGTGTGGGTCGAATAGGTGAAGAATCATAGTCGTGACCACAGGCAGTAGATCTTGCCACGGATGACATCGGATGAGCTGAATATTCATGTCTTGCTCTTCCAGATTGACTCTTGAACGTCCTACTACAGCTGGGCAAGGTACATCGAATAGTTGGTGGAAAATGAAAGGGGTCGTGCTTTTTCCGTGTCGCTGGCATCAATGTAGCCTTCAGTAGTATATGTCGATGATTGGGACTCACAGCTGAGTGCCACAGTGCCAGTGCCGTAAGGCTGCCAGTGAACCTGAGTGCCACTGCCACTGGCAGTGCGTGAGTCACACACTCAGGCTGGCAGTGGCAGCCTGAGTGAGTGGGCGTAAATTTTCAACTTGTCTAAGATAGACGCCCTCGCCTCCCTGATCTTGAACTTGCACCTTCGATCCATCTTATTATCACCCAAATCTCAAAACACTGCACAAAATGTCAACTCGAAGACAGACGAGGGCCAAGAACAGTAACCAGCACCCCGGAGCAGTAGTTGACCAACTCAGAACAAGACGAACAAAGGAGGAGATATTGCGGGAGAAGGAAGAAAAAGACAAAAGGAAAGTACAGCAGGCAGCGAGGCGGGATGAGGCATTGAAGGAGAAGGAGGAGAAGGAAAAACAGAAGGAAGAACGGGCAGCTTTCCGCAGAGCTGCGGCCCAGCAAGTCGCGGTCGCGAAAGAGAGGAAAAAACTCGCTGCGGAGCAGAAACGGGCAGCAAAAGAACAAGAGGCAGCTGACAAGGTACGCAAGAAGGTGACCGCAGCAGAAAACCAAGAAGCAGCGATGCTAGAGACCGTAGAGCTTGAAAACAATTTGTCGAAGGCTCTTGAGACACGCACCCAGATGGGCTCAACAGTGCCTAAACTCGCTGGAAAACGTGGACGTAGGAAGCCAAAGGGCGAAGCTAGTAGTAAGTCTTCAACTTCAGATCAGTAATTACATAGCTTTGAACTGGCGTAAGCAGGCTCGAAGAACGGTTTAAAGACGTGTCGGGTTGTGAAGTTGAATACGACGAAGACTTAGACATTGGTGAGTTATATTGCCTATACATTTTCAGATGTTTTCAAAGCTTGGAGGTTGACTACTTTGACTCACAATATGAAGCGGCAAGTACGGATGCGTCAAACAGAAAGCCTGCAAAAAAGGCTAGGAAAGAAGATCCCAAAGGTGAACTTCCATTTCGCACCCGTGTGCAGACCGCAAAGACGTCGAGATCTGCCGCCACTCCAAGCAACACTTTCTTTCACGCACCTGCCGGACAGAACGAGAGCCTTTCTGGTGAAGAAACGGATATAATAGACTCGCCCGCTACGTCAAAGCGGGACGACAAGACAAAGCGACTTGCCAGGGCGCTTCGCAACACAGATGAATCCACTTTCATTGGTGAAGAGGATGGAGGACTTGAGGTGGCAGGGATAGACTCGAGAGGGATCAATTTGTGAGTTTAAATCTGAAATCTTGCAATGCGTACGGGATCAATTTCTGGTATGCACGATGTAATGGTAAGTGTGAAGCTTGATTTAGACTCAGCTAAAGCTCATAGTATGATCCAACTAGATTACTAATGTTTCATGCTGAGGAAGCGGATCATGGAGAACGGGATCAAATTTCCTTCTACGTACAACATTGACACTCTCGTCTTTGTTACCATATTATGAGCTTCGCTGACGCCAAGCTACACTAGACACAGCATCTCATTGCAAGACAATGAAAACTTAAGTCCTTGGGAGGATGAAGGGGAAACAATAACCCTCGCAAGCTATCATGGTGTAAAGAATAGCTCAATCAGCGTGCAACAGACAGCACATTTTGTCGATTCGGACACAAATATTGTGAGTTGACGGAACATTAGAATGGCAGATGCAGTCTGAATACCTTGCTTGTAGAGCGAAAGCGATCCGAGGAGGCTGACAAGGCCGGCTCAAGCTAGTGTGAGTGCGACTTATTACTGTTCGATTCACGTCAGTTACCCCATGACCGTTTGATCATATCCCTTCGTTATTATTTTTCTGCCAACTGTCGTGTAATGAACAGGATGGAGGTAGCAGCAACTTGAACTCAAAGAAAAGGAAGTTGCTGCGCGACACTCTCTCCGGGTCGCAGGTTTCAACGGTAAGCGACGTCATATCATTCCTACCTTTTCCAATCTACTAACCAATCCCTTTCCGTACTTGAGGATAAGAACAACGAAACAAAACCAGGTGGACAGGTGAGTGCCAGACAGTGAAGCACAGTGATCTTCATGCTACATCCTTCCTTCATTGTTTGCTGAATTGATCTTTGGACAGGGTGCAACCAAGAGAACTGCCAACTCGCAGCTCAGCGCACTGGTAAGTCCTATCTTACTCCAATTTCTCTCGTTTCCCCCTGATTTATGGTTGTAAGGTGCAATCACTAGCCTTGGAACCCCGTATACAGGTATGTGTGAGCGTCGATGCACCGTAGGCTCACCTCCGCTGTAGCAACTATTCGTTCCCTTCCTCACATCGGGTCGATCGATAATTTGTGCCTATGAATAGGACATTATAGCACAAAAAACAGAAAGAGAAAGTCGCCACCGGACACCGACTCCCAGGTTGATGTGGTAATTCTTCCACCTTCACGTGTTATGGATTCCTTCATGTTTATGTTTACTTTACACCATCTCAATAGGCTAGCAAGAGTGTCAAGGTCAAGAAGTCATTGTTCACTGGCATGGACACACAGGTCGGTGCCACAGTAAGTGCCAATTCTTTGGTAACCGGCATTTTAAGTTCGTTTCTGACCAGGCGGAAAGGACTTGAGTAAGAAGAGGAAACCCTCTGACATTCCTTATCGGCCTGAGGCCGACACGATGGTAATTGCTTCCTTTCGAGCTGCTCACTTGCCATGGATAACAGCTTTCTGACGTATTGCAGTCTGAGATTGGATCCGCTACCTCTCATCGCAAGAGGCAGTCGCTGGTGGCTGATAATGAAGCAAGTGTGGGTCGATTGATACACTCTAAATGTGAGCATTCACTCACTATTCTTATTAGACTGGTGGTCGAAAGATGCCGTTAGCACCTCTAACACAGTCGCTTGCAATGACGAGAGTATCCTGCACTCCCGGACCCGAAGTATTAGTGATTGGGGCTTATCCTGGTCATCGCAAAGTCTCTCGGACTACTAGCTCAGTGTGTCGAATCAAATTCATTACTATGACATATTTTTGCTGATTCACTTATATGCAGACATCAGTGGGGCTGGAGGACAAGGGTCGAAATGAAGGAAAGGAAGGATCTCGCGTGCCAGGCAGAAAAAGGGCGACGAACCAGTGTCTCCCTCCCGGTACTCAGGCCGGTTGGATTCATATTTTTTTACCTTCACTTTTCCGCGCAGTAGGAAAGTCCCTCACGCCATGGCAAAACCCGGACAATGAGCTCATCAGCACACTGTGGGGGAAAGTGTTTGATTCTGTGGAACTAAGTTACGAAACACAGTTCGCCGACATCTGTTCTCTAGTTGAGTCATTCTTAGTTATCTTCAAGTTACCTTTACCAGATTGAGATGCAATCCTTGTATTTCAGGCGGCCCAGAGATGCTCTGATAGCTGGCGCAAGAAACTGTTTGAGAAAGCTGAGCATTCAGTTGCGAGTTTTATCAGCGGCGAACAATCAAAGTCAATGCAAAACGAAGCAATTGTGAAGACGTTGCAGACGCTAGTTGATAAGAAGAAAGCCGAACCGTTTCTATGGGAAAGCTGGTATAGTATGGAAAGGGTAAGTAAAATAGTACTTGTGGCATTTTGTGTCCATGCATTGACCCTGAATGTACAGAAGCAAGGACTGTTCTGCTCTGACCTCGTGGTCTCAGTGTTGTCCGTACACATCGTCTTAGCCATGGGTCGGCATAAAGTACTGGACAAAAACTCCATAGGAAAGCCTATCGGTGCCCTCGCCCTTGCGGCAACAGCGGTATTTTTTTTCAGAACTTATAGTGGCTTTATTCGCTGATCTCCTCATGGATAGGTCAAGGTCGCCATTGATAAACAGGTGGCTCGGTTGCAAAATATCAAAGAAGAGCTTGGCGGCGCTGAGTGGTATTTCACTAGCGCTCTGTGGCAGCCTCATACGGACGACTATGTTAAATTGCTGTCGAATCCCTCTTTCTTCACTGAATCAAACTGGGAAAAGGTTCGATCCCACCTCCTAGCTTACGATGCCAGTAACGATATCGATGCTGGAAAGAACACCGAACTTTTTGGATCGGGTATCACTGGCAGGGACTTTTCCTTATATTTTGATGTTGCAGGTCCGGGTTCGACCTGCGAGAAAGCGTATGACGAAGGCGCTGGTAATTGGGAAGACGGGAGCGATGATAAGGGCGACGAGCGTGAAGGAGCTGAGCATAGAAGCGATGTTGAAGGTGATGCAGAGGACGAGGATGCCGATGCTAAAGGAGATGACGACCTGAGTGAGAGCGGGTACGAGGGCGCTGACAAGATTGAGGGTGAGGGTGAGGACGAGGGCGCGGACGAGGACAAGGGCTCGGACGAGGACGAGGACAAGGGCGCGGACGAGGACGAGGACAAGGGCGCGGACGAGGACGAGGACAAGGGCTCGGACGAGGACGAGGACAAGGGCGCGGACGAGGGCGAGGGCGCGGACGAGGACGAGGACGAGGACGAGGACGAGGGCGCGGACAAGGACGAGGGCGAGGAGAAGGATCCAGGCGGAGATGGCGATAATGAGGAGGACGACGCTTCAAAATGGGATTCGGCCACGGAATGCGTCGACTTCTAAGAGCAAATCGTTCACTGGTGAGCCTCTCGTTTCGTTTCTGTCCGTGCGCTCAATAACTTATTACCATCGACTCGCAGAGCAACCTTCGTTTCTACTGGCACGCTAAAGAACATGCAGAATTGAAGGCACGGTAGCGAAATGGGCCTGCCACTGCCCGTGGCAGTGGTTCAGAATCGTGTCGTGGCGGGTTCCACGATAGTGTCTGCTATGCTTAGTCTTGTGTAAATGACTGATGTACTTGAACACTGAGGCACTGATAGCTACTTACCGTTGTCTTATATTATTTCTGATGCAATGAAATACTTGGATCATTCTTATGCACTTGAACTCTTGAGCGCTGCAATTTGTCTTACAACACTTGTCTCCTGCTGTAATTAAAGGATGAAGCACTGAAGCACTGGAGCACTGGGGTGCAGATTGCCTGAAAACACTTAGAGCACTGTTTCAGGCAACTCGTCCTTATTTCAGGCAACTCGTCCTTATTTCAGGCAACTCGTCCTTATTTCAGGCAACTCGTCCTGAATAATGGGAGGACATGCATGAATAAGGCAAGCTTGCCTTATTCAGACTTCAAGTCACTCAGGACGTTTAAGTAACGCTTAAGTCACTTTCAGCAGAAAGTAGTTTCCCTGATGAGGTCAGTCACCTCATTGTGACCTGTAAGTCACAGTGTGCCTGATTATTAAGCCTAGCGGCGCAGATTTTCGCCGGGTTCTTAAGTAGCCGGAAGCTTTCCGAGGGCCGGGACTTTTTTGTTTTTGAAATAACTTGTGTATTAGAATCAGATAGCGAATACATGAAGATTTTTCTGTTTTAAACAATACTATCTATCGAAGTCCTATGAGCCCAGAGAGATCGACAGAGAAGCTCTGAGGTCATTGGGCCGTCAGACTTTTGGTTCCGAGCCTTTCGACTGGCAATTAGATACAGCCGAAGCTGTATTGTCGGGCTAGGATGTTGTCCTTGACGTAGGGACAGGGAGCGGAAAGACGCTTGCATTTACTTACCCCTAATGGGCGCTTTAAAGATGTGCTATAGTTCATAATTTTATCTACATAAATACGATGCGAATAGTAGGAAAGGAGAAGACGCGCTTCGCGCGTCGCCACTATAACCGGCACAAATTGCGTGTGACTTTGGCGGGCAATTGCCGCGTTCTACTTATTTGGCCTTGCATACTCATTTTGGCTTGAGACTCACACGAACTTAGGGTCCTTCCTCTAAAGCAGAATGCAAAAAAGGAGATTGAAGAGAGCTTGAGGTGACTCTCCTATTTCCTGATTGAGTCCTTCCAGTCGCTTAATTTATCTAACTACCAACCATCCGATAAATTCACGACTGGCTGTCGAGTCTAATTATTCTTCGGCAAACAATTTGAAGTCGGTACCGACTCGGAGGTAAAGATATTTAAGCTCTCAGGGTCCATCCTGTGGGGGGAAGTCCCATGTGAATGTGCAGTTCGTCATACGTGCGTAGTGAACGCGGTCGGAAGCGCTATTTCTTGCCTTTCTTCCTCTTCACCGTGAAAGAAAGCTGAAGCACCCACAACTGTCGGAAGAGCTGAAGGGCTGACCGACATGAGCTCGTCTGCTGTCCCGTCGCCTTCGAAATCCAGTTTCGAATCCACGGAGTCTCTACCAACGATAATCACATTCCTCAACAATGTACCCCCCCAACTAACCGCAGTTCTCGTGGAGTTGGGCCCACTTGTCGCGAAGACTCGATGGCTGTTGGAGACGTTGAGTTGGAAAGTCGGGTATTCGAATAGTTGGCTTCTATTGGGAGCGTGGTGGGCATTATGCCTTCTCTCTGACTTTACTTTCCGGTGAGTCGCCACATTTTTGCGTTTCGCGAGCTATACTCATTTATAATTGAAAGATATCTGCTGGTAGCCTTTTCAGCTGTATCATATTTGTGGCTATCAACATACACTCCATCTCCTCTTATCCCAGCAACAGAGCAGAGTCTGCAAGCAACTGTGATTGATTTGTCTACGATCCGAGCTCTGGTGCCTTCCTTGCCTAAACCGCCTCCTCTACCTCCTAAGAAGCTCGCTCGAGTCGCAGCGATAGTTTACGTCCCCTTCCTCCTGTCGACGGTTTTCATTCGCCTAAGGGTGATCATCGCTGCTTGCGGGACCTTACTGATTATATACAGAGCGCCTTGGGCCAGGACAGTCAGGGCAGCTCTTTGGCGTAGTGCTTGGTTCAGGCGTGGAATTTTCAAGGCATGGGTTCTACTTTCAGGAGAAAAGTCTTCTGCCGAAGTCCTCTATTCTTCTGCTTATCCCAAAGGCGACGAATTCGGACAAAGCGTCCGCTTTCTAATCACTGTGTACGAAAACCAACGATGGTGGGTCGGATTGGACTGGACTGCTGCATTATTACCTGGCGAAAGACCATCATGGAGTTCGGCAACACAAGAACCTTTATCTCCACCAAGCGCATTCAATCTTCCGCATACCTCTTGTGTTTACATGGACGACGGGAAGGGTAGTATTATGAAGCGTATCGCTACTTGGGGCTGGGATGAAGACGAATGGAAAGTCATGGTGAAGAAAGAATTGAGAGGTGTAAAGAGGGTGGAGAAAGAACTACCAGCTCTGAAGGAAGACACGACCACAAACGCGAATAGGGTGGGCCGGATGAAGCAGAAGATTCAGGAGGCAGGCACGAAGCTAATGACACCGTCAGAAGGGAGTAATGGAGAAATCGAGGCAGTGGACACATCACATAATGAGGCTGGACAAGCAAATAAATCCTTCGACGACGGAGCACTCGACATTGGCACGGACGAGCTACTGACGGACAATGATGGATGGGTTTATGGAGATAACAAATGGAAAATGACTGGAGGTAGCGGAGGATTGGGAAAGGTGAGATTTATATTTTTGCAAGAAGCAACGTCACGACTGAACCAATCTAATCTCGTGAATACAGTATACACGATATCGGAGATGGACTCGTATAGCCGTACTGAATATTGTGGAAGAGCCTGCGAGCTCTGAAGAAGCCCGGGCACATGCAAAACGTCAGCAAGAAGCACTTGCAGCAGCGAGAGAGGCTGAAGCCAAGGACCAGAGTGGTTCGGCTAGGCGCTCTATGAGTCCTTTGTCACGACGATTGTCTAGTAGCAGTGGTGCTAGCGCAGAAGACGATGGAGAAAAGGACGGGTTACGAAAGCGACTGAAAGCTGCTATACGGAAATCTACGACATGATAATGGCGCACTGTATTCCTGTTGGCATATTATTGTACTTCTCAACCAGTGTCTTTGGCATCTCACTCTACTCTACACAGTCATAAAATCTTTGTTATTTTTTTGGTATTTGATAAGGCTCTTGGATCATGATAATGCGCTTCGACGCGCTTTGGCGCTTGTGGGCGTTTTTGAGGGCCGGTGTGACGCGACGTGTTGTAACTCTTTATAGTACTGCAATGAAGTCAGAAGGCCACAACTTCAAGTTTCCCGCACGCGCTGATACTACTAGCTCTACTACTCACTGGTAGCAGGAAGATGGGCGTATCAGGTCTTTGGGATGTGCGTTTCGCTTTACCGGTATTATTTCACACATTTGAACTTATTACATTCTACCAGGTTCTTGCTCCTGCTGGTCGGTCGCGCTCACTTGCAAATATAGCGGTCGTAGATGGATACGAGGCGAACACTTCTGGGTGTCGCGCCTTTCGCATTGGTATCGATGCAAGCATCTGGTTCAAACACGCGCAGTTCAGCAAGAACGGCGACAATCCGGCACTGCGGCTCCTCTTTTTCCGGCTGAAAGAGCTGGCAAAACTACCGTTGGCAGTGCTCTTCGTATTCGACGGACGTAAGTGCGCAAACTTACGATGACTCTATATTCTCCCGGTTGAACGGAACGTAAATCCGCAGGTCAGCGGCCAAAAGTCAAGAGAGGGAGTAAGATGGGGAAATCTGGTTCTCATGGGCTTTCATTGAACTTCAAGAAGTTTATTGATGCGTTCGGTATGGAGTGGAGGGAGGTGAGAACGATCACACTTATGCGCATAAAACCAACTTGGGGCTGACATCCGTTCCCATGTCTGATTCAGGCTCATGGAGAAGCAGAGGCTGAACTAGCATATCTCAATAACATAGGTCAGCTTACCTCAAACTAACCACACGCCCACCGAGAGAAGCTGATCCGTCAATTTATTGTAAGGGGTGATCGACGCGGTAATGACCGATGATGCAGACGCATTTGTCTTCGGCGCTAAACGAATCATCAGAAAGTGAGTGTCTATACATTCCTTCTAGTGTGGCGCTTTCTGATGGTCAGGGACCAGTGCAAGTGTGAATCTGACCGGTAACAAAGCGAATCCTGCTCTGAATAAGGATGGGAAAGCAAGCAAATTCCATGTTATGGTTTTCGATGCTGAAACCATCAAGAAGCACCGGGATATCGGACTGACCAGGGGCGGTATGGTCCTCTTTGCCTTGCTAACGGGAGGAGACTATGATAAGGTGCGCAATATACGTTCCTCTTGGTCAGTCGAAAGTTTATCGCTAAACTCTGATTAGGGCATCGATAAATTCGGGAAAGTCGTTGCCCACGCTTTAGCGAGATGTGGATTTGGAGACGAATTACTTGACGCAGTTCGTCATCGAGAAGAACGCTCTCTGAGTGTCTTTTTCCCTGGCTGGAGGTTCCGAATGAACGAGGAGCTGCGCACGAATTCCCGCGGATTTCTCAGGCGTCCCTCCTCAAGCTTGGTTATACCTGACAACTTCCCGAGGTTGGAGTTCTTGGACGATTATGCTTGTCCGGTCAGCAGCGAGTCACTAGGTACCCAAGGAGGGGGACCTATGCGGGGTAGAAACGAACTGAACTTGAAGAAGGTTGCCGCACTATGCGAAGAATTCTTCGAATGGGGCACGAGGACAAAAATTATACAACGCTTTAGGTCCCTCATGTGGGAAGCCTGTGTCATTCGGGTACTTCGTCGCGCTGCTCTTGAACAAGACCGGAGAGAACAGGACGCCCCCCGCGAAGCTATCGGCACACCGTTTTCTATCATATCAAAGTATTTGGATATGAATAGACTCGATCTACTCTCAGAAGCATTTGCGAACCGAGAACCGGCTCCGCGCCAACTCGGGCCAGAGGCTAAACCTTTCTTGACAAAGATCTCCAAGACTAGACAACACGTCTCTACGGACAATGTGCTAGAGTATAGGGTGAAAGTCGACCCCAAGAAGTTTGTTGAGCTGACGAAAGCTGGCATCAAAGGCAATCGACTCGATACTGACCTCAATGCTCCCATGTCGGATGGCGACGATGATGACGACGAAGAACCATCCGCTTCAAACAGGAGACAGAGTAAAGCAACGAAGGCACCTGTTGATCCCCTCGCTCCTTTCCTGATGTGGATACCTGCTTCTATTGTCCAAGATGTCGACCCACAACTAGTTGATGAACTCACGCAAGAAATGGAAGCGAAGAAACAGAAGAAAGGAAGGAGGACAACGACTGGCACGACAAGGGGGAAGCGGAAACCCGCATCATCCGATAATGAAGATAGGCTTAGCGCTGAGGACGATATTCCCATTCAACCCTCGCCGCCGAAAAGGAGGAAAAATGCACCAGCAGAAGCAAGTAGCGTGTCATCTCGCAGGTCCTCTCTATTGCCTGCGACGATATCGCGCGAAGATGCGACCCTTGAAGTGGTAGAGGACCTCCATACCTATCCTAGTATTTCAAGAACGTCAACTCAATCGCGTATCTCCAGCGAAACGAGCAGACCTGGATCACATCCCGGGCCCTCTCAATCTGATGACTCTGGTTTAGGTACTACACTCAATCGTAGATTGACTCGAGCTACGTCCTCGTTCATTTCAGGTGCAAGCACTGCAGGCGATGATGGATTTCCCTTCTTGTACAAGATTGCCGATCCGGATGATCCAGACTTAATTGATCGGGAGGACTTGAACGCAGCTTTGATGAAACAAGATCTTATTTGGAGGTGGGCGGACCTGTCCTCGGACACTGTAGGACTGGGCGATGAGGAAGAGGATGACTTAGATTTCAATGACGAAGAAAGAGATAAGCAACACGAAAGAGATTTTCGTAAGAAGATTTTCTCTTCGTCATCTAAGGATTCCGCACCAAGTAGACGAGAAGGCCACACCCACTTCAACCTTTCTGCAGGAGGACGAACAAAGAAACCAAGTACATCATCACAGACAACAGATAAAACTACTACATCAAAGAGGTTGACGAAAGTCGCATCCTTGTCCAAGTACGCAAGCCAGGCAGGAAGATCTTCTGCATCGGCTGTCTGTGGAAGCTCCTCACAGCCTGTAATCCCGTCCCGTCCCACACCTGATCTACCGCTTTTCCTGTCTTCCCCTCCTCCTCCTCGACGTAGGGTCTCATTGTCATCAGTTATGGACATCGACAACTTTTGAGAGTCTAACTAGCTCACAATGCCCCCGCCTAGAGCGCTGGTCCATCTTCTTCGGTAATGTCGTGGTTTTTATCCTTTCTTCCTTCTTACATAGAATGACTTTGCGAAGTACAAGACCACAATTTATACCTGACAATTAATTGCTATTTCCTATCTATTACAAGTTTTCTTGCTTCTTGATAAGTCAGTATCATTACTATCAATACTTGAATAAATATCCACATAATAAGTACTAGTAGCATATGTATTAAGTAACGCAAAAAATGTCAATGATATTGGTCCCAAGGAAGAGGACTGTCGAAAATCGAGGTATAGCTCTTTTCACCCGCGTTAACAGGGTCTGATTTAAGTCCGTCAGCCAGAAAGTTGTCCAGTTCGTGTTCCGTCTTGGAATTTGCTGCAGCCTTCGCATGCACGTTTTCAACGTGCCAGTGACCTTTCTCATCTACTTCCGGACACCAATCCAAGAGAGAAGCGATTTCTGGCGCAGAGCTAAAATAAGGATGCGCTCGATGATGCACATTCCGGGTACGACGCTTGTCGAGGAGAGCACCATGGCAGCCGTAAAGGTCACGGAGATACGGAATGAAGCCGTTCTTGACCTATGCAAAGGCATGATTATTAAAAACTGAGAGGCACAGATTAAAGTATACTTACCTCTCCCTGAACGGCAATTCTTCTTTCTCTCTCGTCCTCAATGTCGATTCCGACATAACTCCAATGCGATTTTTGCACAGGCCACCTCAAAGCTGCCCGATGTAACTCTTCGAAACGCCGACGCTTCATAGCGTACCCTACAACAGTCACACGTGAGGGGTAGTGGCCTGTGACTTCGCGAAATCGCGCAATGGAGAAGAGGAGGTTCTGGAAGGAGTCAAGCGCATACTCTTCGGTTGCACTCCGAGCGTAGGTGCTGAGGGTCTGGTGTGATGTATATGGTACAGACATTGGTGAGATCAGAGATAATGCAACAGCAAGAGAAAGATAAGAGGTAGCCTCAGTGGTTGTCGTCGATGGTCGAGTTGCACCACTACAACGATGCTGTTTAAGTATGTCTAATGCCTAAGCACGGATGGATTAGGTGCGTACCCACTAAAGACGAGAAGGCTTGTTCTATCGGCATCTGCAAGCTCTACTCTAGAAAGCGGTAGCGTGTCAGACATCGCGAGGACAAAAAATAGATTGCTATGTACCCCTTGCGAATGTGCCCAACAAATGCGTCAATTCGTGTCCTGGCGCCATCTCCCTGTTGATAGTGTTCCAAAGCCCAGGCGCTCTCATTGTAGATAGTTTCAGCGGTATACCCTTGCCAAACACCATGCCCTGGAACAATAATCAGGTGTTGAAGTGCTTGTAGCTCCTTTGTCCGAATTATGGTATCCTCGATTGAATGAATATTGCCTGACCCTGCACACTCCGATGGACTTCCATGAGCATCGGGGCTGCAGATGCCATCATCATGGGGAGTGAAGCTGGGGTCGAAGTGCCGTGAATAATGCCCTAGTTCTGTCCAATACCGAAGGTTTATAAGTAGAGAAAAGACGAGACTGGCGGTAAGCAGGAGGACAGCAAGGTTCGTTACGCGCGAACGAGCGAATAGCACTCGAAGTCGATGCCGCCATACATTATCTGGAGGCCCAGAGATACTAGGCTTTCTGTATGGGCGACGTTTGAAGGAGACCGGGGTAGGGAGCATCAAAGCCCTGCACCGTTGAGTATGAGTCGCCAACTATGCGGACGCGCTTTCTTAGAATTTTGAAAGACATGGTGTTCTCCGGCCATGACATGATGCCAGCCTTTGTTTGTCCTTGTTACCCAAGTCATAGAGTTAAAAGAATTGTAAATCGAACGAAATTATCATTTTGAGTTCAGATCTGATTCTATCTCTGTCTTCTGTATGTCTACTCAGGAATTGCGCCCAGTATCTCGACTATTTTGCAGTAGCCAAAACAACCACTGCTTACGTTTATATAGTAGTACAGTGTCAACCCCTAGACGTACAACTAAGAAATGTAGGAGTTTGTAAGTCAAAAGTATTGTACAGAGATATACTAACACATATTTCGTTCCGTCTTCATCGCAGTCTCCGCGGTTGTATACCGTGTCTTGATAAGTGTTGTCCATGACCACGCTCAGACTCTGGCTTTGCACCTGCTATAGAGGTACATTGTAATGAGTATGACTCGGAATCAGAACATGATAGTGTCCCTTAGGACGAAGCGCTCAAGGTTCCGGTAGTCGCGCCTGTCCTTTGCCACAGACCACAACCACATATCGAGGTCTGGCAGGGTCATTTCCTTCATCCAAGTAGGAGCCTCGGCGTTCTCCTCAAGAGAATGCGCTATTTCCACAATCATCTCGCTTGCATCGACAGCAGATGCTCTTAGAATATATGCCTGCTCTGGAGTTAAAGTCGGGCCGTCCACCGGAGGCTTTTTTGGCAACGAAGCAACTACAGTGCCTTCGCTCTCAGCCTTGGCAAGCAAATTTTCCAGACTGGATGAGTGGTCTGGAAAAACAGCCCGAAGACCCGATGATGCTTCCGAAAGGTCCAGCACACCAAGGTGGATGAGCAGGGATGGTAATACATTGTCCGTGAATACCGGCAACGACGATGTGTCTGGGACTGGAATTGGCGATTTCGAAGAGCCGAATCGTATGTTAATTGCGTGCAGGAGAAACAGCGCCTTTTTGAAACAGTAAACCGCTGTATCGAGAAATAAATATGAGATTTGAAACATTAAGAAAAGATGCTCTCACGTTGACCGTCAACTACGGTCATATCCCTAAAGCCAGGGATTGCCCGTATGATATGATCAAGAACAACATCGATATCCGGTCCGTCTCCCTTTGTTTCCATTTCCCCTTTTTTAAGCGCTTCGAGGATAAATGTTCCTAAGTCCGGATAGCCAGATGATACAAGAATGTTGCCTGTCTCATTCAGAGTGCGTGTAATTTGCTGAACCAACGTATGCATTGGGCCTCCCAGCTCTCCTACGGTGACGCCGGGAATACTTTCATGTGGGCGCTCGACGTGCACATTTACCCGTAAATGTTCAGCGATGGTATGTTCTCCAATCTCTTGCAAACCCTTTGCAGAAAGCCAATTGGACTCCGAGGAAGACGTAATGTAAAGCGAGAATGCCAAGGCTCTGATGTTGTCCCAAGCTCCGCGGCCAGTCTGTTCATGCAGAGGCACTCGGTATCCCGACGCGAAGTTAAGAAGAGAGAGGATTGACAGAAAGTTCAGCTCCGATGCAGCTGACGGGAAGTTGAGAGGAAATGCCAATCCATGCACTTTCGAAACTCTTTGAAAAGATTCAGTGAATGCCTGGGAGAACAAAAGGCGTTGTATCGAAGACCTCTCAATCTGGATAGACACAGGAAGGGTCAGCTTGGCTTCTGTTCGTTGACTATTCTAACTAACCTTCACGCCAGAATTGGTTCTCAAAGATCGACAGGATTCCCTGATTGCCCGGATATACTGCCCATTTGAAGGATATGGAGGATCGGAGGACATAGAAAAGACTGCAAGGTCACAACGAGCTGGTGAGATTTGATGTGAGCGTCTAGGGTTATTAGCAAAGGTACAGTTGCCCAAGTTCTATGACAAGCTGTCGGTGACTCGAGTTCAAAGAAGTTGAAGCTCCGCAAAGCCTTAAGTTGCATGAAGTTGAGTCAGACAACACCATTCGTTACATATCATGTTTTCAGACTTGCTTGTGAGATGACCGTGGTCACCGTCTTCTTTATGCTGGAGATTGGGATTGCTGTCAGTCGGAGGAGGCAAGATGGTCACCGTGGTCCGTGTTCGGGTTTGGTGAAATTTGTTCAGCTTGAAGATGATACAGGGTCGATGCCTATAAATAGATTCAACGAACACCAAGTTGAGTTGCATTTCATTCTGAAGCCCCTCTCTGTTGCTTTTTCACGAGAATTTTGCATCCAGGATAAACATGAGGCCCATACTTCTGAAAAACTTTCTTAGGTCAAATGCACTAAGAGGAAGATACGTATTCGAATCTAGGGCGGTCCCGACCATGCTGGGAATAGCACATCCTGCCAGTCCAACTCTCTTGAGCAATCAAAGTTTCCGTACTTTTACTACTGCTAGTGGTAGTACAGCGTCAGCTACAGCGCCCGATAGTAAGCGTTCTAGTGCCCTGAAAGTGTGGAGTGTTAAAAATTCCTTTGCTAAAGGATGGGATTCTTGTTTACAGGCCCGGGTCTACGATCCCGATTATCCTCCGAGCTAAAATCTGCAATGAAGGTTTGTCTCAAAATCAAGAAATCTTCATGTAGTTACTAGTATCTGACTTGTCTGAACGACGAAATAGTCACGAGATACCTTTACTTCGACGGTTTTGCGAGTGAGCCCTGCTCCTATCTCTGTCTCAAGTTTTCAGCTTATCCCCGGGGTAGTCAGTATTAGCGGAGGTCTACGCTGCCGATAAATCATCAGGAAAAGTTGTAATGGACGCCCAAATAGCTTCCATACTCAAGAAAGCGATAGCTCGGAGAGTAAGTGGCATATCTAAAATTTCAGGACATCGTTTTATGTATGGTACATCTGACATTCAGCATCTTGAACTGTCTCAGACGGATTCTGCATCCCAGTATAACGCCGCTTCTCGAATAGAGCTTGCAGCTGCAGAAGAACGCGAGGCGAAGCTAATCGCAGCCTTTCTTCCCCCTTCAATGCCTGACGAACAGATCGAGGTTATATTAAAGAACGTTCTCCAAGAGTTGAAATCGGGTAGCGATACCTCAGAGGTCCCGAAACGCTCATTAGGTTTATTGCTAAAAGCATTCTACCAGCAGGTTGATAAATCGACTGTGGATGGCCAAATTGTCAAACAAAAGGCTGAGAGTTTACTAGCAAGTAGCTAGTCTTAAAAATTCAAAACAATCCTCGGGTTGGCATTATTCCGTACTACATATACATATTGCGTTTTGGATTCAAGCGAGACAGTTGTGGTTAAGCCGTCGTCTCAGCGAGTGTAGGGGTAGGAATTTCCTGGGCATCAGCTGAAACTTCATCATTGACAGGAGTTCCTGACGGATCATGCTGGGAAGAACTTGCACCTTGCTCGCCATTCGGCCGACTAGCGGGTTGCACAGTTTGCGGCGACGCAGGACTTGAACGAGGTAACACGCTTCTACACCTTAGAAGCTCTGTAATGCACCTCGCGGCTGCAGCTTCAACGTTTTCCAGAACGCGTAGACGCTCGTCGATTGACTCCCTAGTCAATTGATCCAAGCTCGTCAGCTGCTCGACGCTTAGCTGCTGCGGCAGATCGCGAAGATTTTGCATGGCCAAGCGCCTACTCTGTGAGGTAGGTTCCGTCTGTGGGTTTGGTTGGACTTGGGTTTGTGAAGTTGTTGTTGAAGCAGACGCTGACGAGTGACGTCCCGCTTGTTGGCTGCCACGGTTGGCTAGATCAGGAGCTGTGGCTGGGCTCGACGCATGTTGTGATGACGGAGTAAGTGGGTATGCAACTCTGGGGTCATAGAGTGGAATCAAGTCCGGAGCTACAGAAAATCCTTGGTTTGTCCTAGTTGGGGCAACATTGGCCTCTGTTTGAATTTCTGTGCGAGGCGTCTCTGGACTATTTTCATTAGCGCTCGCAGTTGATATATTGTTAAGCGCCTGCGCAGTGGGCTTTGGCGCCGGCCTGGAGGCACCAGATCCTGAAGAGCCAAAGCGTCGGAGAGCAGCTGCCCTTGCGGCCTCTCGGGCGCCTGTTGAAGAACTATCCTGAGAATTGGAAGCCGGGGAGGTAGGTGAAGAACCATCTGTCGGAGGTGCTATCGGTGTCCCCCGAGCAGGGTCAGACTGGCCAGGTGCAGCAGCTGATGATCCTGAAGGTCTTCCATCTGCAATATTAGATGCGTTCTCACTACTTGAAGGGACGGCGTCTGATGCATTTCTGGGAACTTCATTTTGCACAATTCTGTCGTCATTTAAGCGAGGCCAGGGTACCCAGTTGCCGTTGGGCAACACAAAACCTTCGAATCTCTCCGGAGGCGCAACGAACAACTGATGTCTCGGTAGATACGGGGCTCCTTGTTGAGGGATACCATTTTGACCTGGCGCTGGACCGAATTGCGCCTGTTGAGGGGGTTGCGCTTGCCCAGGTCCTTGAGCAAATTGTCCGGGAACAATGGGTGGTGCACCAGCAGCACCAACAATCCTTCCAAAGATACCCCCGCCATTCCCTTGTTGCGGAACTTGTTGACCCTGGCCATCGGCGAAGAGATTTGGCGGTGGCAGGTTTGCATTTGCGTTTGCGTTTGCATTTACCCGAGGTTGCTCAAAGACAGAATGTCGGCTAATGTTACGGAAAACTTAATTAGAAGTGTTTCATGACAAAACCATGTGTATGATAGCCACTCACCAAGTAGGACAATTCTGCTGTCTTTCCAACCAGGCTCGCAAGCATTGGAAGTGGAAGATATGACCGCAAGGTAGTCGCTTAGGAACTGTATTGGGACCTTCAGGGACGGCGTCAGGTGGACGAGCATTGTTAAGAGTTCGTTCGCCTCGCTCAGCCGCTGCTGCGGGCTGTCCGTCTTGTCCAGACTCATTTCCACTCTGATCCGGAAGGGGCGGAGAAACAGGCCCTACCATCTCTTCTCGGCAGATTATGCACGTTTTATCACTCAGTGCGTTGAGTTCTGCATCTGTCGCACTTGGATATCGCTCATCCATATTCCGCGTTGCCGTTCGGTAGTTCACCAGATCACGACATCGCATGATAAAGGAGCGCCCGGTAATGTAAACATCTCTAACGATGTTCAATGGTAGTCCATAAACCGATAGGACGAGCGTGAAGAAGATAAGGTATGTGACGAGTTTCAAGAAGTCTTGTTCCAATAAAGATTATTAAACCGAGGCATACAACGGAAAATCAATTCATACGCACCGGTGCACAATTCCACGTAGAACACCCACATACTCTTGTCGTCCCAAGGAGGGGCATTCTCGCCACCCCGTGCTGATGCACGGCGAAGGTCGACGATGCATATTAAGTATTTTGCAAAGGAATTAAAGAGGCTTGCCAGAAGTACAAAAAGCTAACAGCACGAGCACAACTTTAGCTTTGCCAATATAAACTAGTCGATGGGGCGAAGCTTACCTCGCTTGCAAACAGTATTTTTCCATCAAGTCCATGAGCTAGCATGTTCTCTGACAGTAGGAGAAGAGCCAGCCAATCGGTAACCCAAAGGAGCGTGAAGAGGATGTTCACTCTCAGATAAAATGACAAGGGTGGACCGGGATACGGCCTTTGATCCATCTGTAAGCATTAGATTATTTCGCAGCGTAAACCGCAAGGCTGTTGTTCTTACCCATTCGATACGGTCAGAGAGCAGCCAATGGAAGCATTTTGTAAAGAGCAGGAGTCCAAACATCGAGGCAAAAGGTACGTCGAAATCATCACGGAATATAGTGAAAGCGAGTAGCGATTCGGTTATGAAGAACCAAGTTCTATCGTATAAGCGCTATAATAGGTACGATGAGCGAGCGTGTCGTATGCATTACGCAGCAGAGTAACAGACGTACTTCAACTTCAAGTGCCCTCAACGGCCCAAAGAACACCTGCTGAAATAGACGCCCGCATAACAAGGCAATGAGGACTCCAAAGTTTCCCAACACCTATGAAGGTTCTCATTAACACCGCTGCATTGAAAGGGACACGGATTGTGCATACCACTACAGACCCATTGCTCCTCGATAGAAATACTGCAACAGAATAGAAGTTGCTCTGGCCTTTCAAGGCGTTTGCTATTACTGCAGCAACTGCTCCCAGCGAGAACACAACATATAGGAGCACGCGATGAGCAGCAAGGGAGGTTGCATAGGACTGTAGGGTCTGGACAGGCATATTGCAACGCCTCCACTACAAAGTCGAGAGACAATGTTGGCGAAAGCACTGGCATGTAAGTTACTGATTGTACGTGGCAACATCATGTGATGCCACTTGAGAAACTTGAAGTGTGGGAATTTGAGATTAATTGTTGGACTCACGTTCCACCGAGTCCCGAAGAGAAAGTCCGAACGACAAAACTTGCTTTCCTCCTTTTTTCCAGTTGAGATTTTGCAACTGGAAGGTATGAATTCTCGGCCTTCTCGGGTCTCGTTCTTAGTACCACGATTAAACCGACCCGGAATACCGGATTCAAGTTCCGATGAGAAAAATGAAGCGCTAGAGCGGGCGCTTAAATCCCCGACACTCCTTCTGAGCATCTCCCTTCCCTCAACAACAGTAGCCTAATTTTTATGCGGATGGATAACATGAGGCGGGCGGATAGAAAATTGCAGACTCCGATCCGCGGTATGTATATAAAGCCAAGTACCCTAACTGGAACTGCTGTGCTTGCCTCCGCGACCATTCACTCACTTCCCTAACTTCATGTCTGGAGACTCTGCTCTCAGGGTTCGTTCGAGGAACTCCTCCGTAGTACCTAACTCTGGAGACAAAGGCCGACCCCATGGAAATGCCGCCCCAGCGGCAATCTATGAGCTGGACAAAAATATTAAGAAAGCCTCTATTCAAGCTGACTCTGGATCTTTTCGATTTTCTAATAGCGCAGGACTGGCAAAGGCACTGGCTGTCTCAGTCGTCCTTGCTCTTTGTCTTTGGCTGTATAACTGCAGAAGGACCGACGTACTAGCCGTGCTTCCTGAAGCCTATGCACTCTGTTCTCCTAATGGCCCAGGCATCTATACTGTCAATGCCAAGAATGAGAAAGTGCAGTGTATAGTTGTCGAAGGCTCGAAAGTCATAGACACGGGATCTCTTGGTAA
The DNA here is from genome assembly GCA_910574555.1 of Trichaptum abietinum. Taxonomy (NCBI): domain Eukaryota; kingdom Fungi; phylum Basidiomycota; class Agaricomycetes; order Hymenochaetales; family Trichaptaceae; genus Trichaptum; species Trichaptum abietinum. The sequence continues at coordinate 1,282,683 of CAJTBE010000005.1, read as the reverse complement.
GTACAGTCACGTTGGGGGTTATTCCGGGACCGTTCTCAAATTCCTCTCAAATTTCAGGCGGTATACAAAGTAGATGGAGACAGAAGCATCAAACTGTGGAGGGAAAGGGCTCAGAGATGCCTCTCGATACATCTCACTTGGCAATAAGCTTCATCCCCGCAGGGGCCATCATTGTCCCGGGGCTAAGTGGTAAGTAGTAGATGCTTTAGGTTGCAGTGCAAGGGTTCAATCGCTTTTACAGACTCTCACGGCCATATTCTTGAATATGGAGCTAGTAGACAGCTCCCTCTCGAAGGAGCCGAAGACAGCAAAGGTCCGTATTAATCGGCTAATTGCTCTGACCTCGCATCACGATTTATTTGCGCTTTATTAGCCGTGGTTGCACGAGTCAAGGACTTTATTCTCAGTCATCACGACGTTTTGAATGACCGTACCCGTTTCGTTGAGGGATGGGGATGGGACCACACTGCCTGGCCTACAGAGGTTTTTCCTCATTTTGTACGTCACAATCATACCATACGAACTGCCGCGATTTTACGCTTACTGTGACAACACGTAGGCTGAACTAGAAGCGGACCCGATCGTTCGAGGTCGCCCTATTATTTTACAGAGTAAAGATGGTCATGCACTTTGGGTCTCCGAGTCGATAATAAACTCCAGTGCTCCCTTCCCCGACGAAGTGGACGGTGGAGTCATAGTCCGGGACTCTAAGCGACAGCCAACGGGTAAAAAGGCATCGTCAAGCGTATGTCAGATTACTTACGGGCAGCATTTAGGTGTTTTCCTTGACAATGCGCAAGACTTGCTAAAGAAACCGCCTCTCACAGAAGCGGACAGACTTCAGAGGTTCATGTTTGCCGTCAACGATGCACATGCCAGGGGCCTTACGTCACTCCATGACGCTGGCTTCAACCCAGCCTCTCTTGCATTCTTCCGCAGGTTATTATTTTCAGTTTGTTTGAAAGGTCCCTGAACCTTGCTCACATATACCGGAAATTTCTAGCCAAGCTCAGCTGTCCAACCTCCCAGTAAGGCCCCTCCCTCGTCTGCCTCCTAATCTGACCTTGAATCTGGTGGTAGATCCGAGTATACGGAATGACATTCTTCGACGAGAACGCGAGGTATTGGGGAGACAAGCAGGACAAGATTCACAATCTCAATAGATTAACAGCGCGGAGCGTGAAGATCTTTGCGGATGGTTCGTACCATTCAATTCCCCTGGAGATTATGTTGATATGAGGTTTTCGCCGTGACGTTAGGTGCTTTGAGGTCTGGTGGCGCAGCTGTACGTCTTGTCCGATAATTTTGGTCGCTGCATGCATATAGTAACACTGGGATCTTGTGCAGCTTTATGAACCCTACACCGACAATCCGGAAACGAACGGCTTCATGCGTATAGACCCCCAGACGTTGTACAAATTTGTCCCGAAGTTCCTCGAGGATGGATGGCAAGTGGTGAGTCGCTCCGCGCAATTTGGAGTATCATCACTAATTATCCTCGAAGAACATCCATGCTATCGGCGACCGCGCGAATGCCATCGTGCTGGACGTCCTTGAATCAGCGCTTAAGGATATAAATGTCACTCAAGCCCGGCCCAGGATAGAGCATGCCCAGATCATGTTGCCTAAAGACATGAAACGTCTCGCTAAGCTTGGTGGTACGCTAATATTGATCTTCTCACTCCGCAGTAGCAGCTTATCGTCCTACCAACGCCGTAGTAATTGCAAGTGTCCAACCTACCCATGTGTAAGTGTATAGTTCCAGTGTAAAGATGAAATGAATATCTAATGTTCTGATGATGGCAGAGTCAGCGACATGTGGTATGCTCAGGAACGTCTTGTAGGTGGCGTTCAGTTCATGCATCACGTTCTATCTCCCTGAAATTGGCGTTGTTACAGGGACCAGAACGCGTGAAGAACTTATATGCATTCCGATCCATCGTTGATGCTGGTGCAAGAATAACTCTTGGATCAGATTTCCCAGTCGAGGACATTAATCCACTCGCAGGATTCCATGCTGCAGTTACACGCCTTTCTCCGGACAACCGGTCACCACATGGAGTCGGAGGATGGTAATATCCGTCTCTCATGTCATTCACTTCATTTTCGTTTACTGATGTATCCCTGTCCAACCCCACAGGTTTCCCAAAGAACGCCTGACACGGATAGAAGCACTTCGAGGTAAGAAGCCTTTATTCTCCCCGCATAAGATCCGAAACGCCCTGACCCCCGCTTCATATCCATCGCCACTCTGCAACTTATACTTAGGGATGACTATTGACCCTGCATATGCGTCATTCTCGGAAGAGTACCTAGGATCGCTGGAAGTGGGCAAAATCGCAGACTACGCGGTGTTCTCGCAAGATTTTATGTCCGCACCGGATGTCGACATTTTGAAGACGAAAGTTTTGGCTACCGTGATGGATGGCCGTATAGTTTACGGAAGCTTCTGAAAGTTGGTAAATCCTATGAGCATTTAGTCGAGAAATTTCCTTACGTTCAGTTTTCCAAATGTTTCAACAGATAAATTATCCATAACTAAGGAGCCTAGCTAAAGTCACCATTGGTTATTTGTAATGTTCATAGGATACACCATTGATATCTTACAATAGTACGAGCGTCAAAGTAGTCTGGGAGACCCCTCAAGGCCATGCACAGAGCGAAAACAAGGAAACACAAGCCAGCACAAAAGCCACTGGAAGAAGCCAGATCGAAAGCTTCTGTTGATCAGCGGAGTTCTATGAAGTGATCGACGGCGTGCCACGTTAGCGCTCAATAGAAGCGCCCGTGAGTTCGGCCAGAACACCTGTAATATGGACGGACGCAAGCGATCCAACCAGCATCTAGATAATTGACCATCAGTCATGCACCTTCATTGGTCAATCCATTAAACAAGTTGCAAAATAGACATTTCAGAGCACATCACGTACCGTTTTTCATTATGCCCCAATGTGTTTATAATCCTACCCGGAAGGTTGGAGAGTCACACTGCACCCTAGAGCCTCTCAAAGGATGAAAGATGAAAAGCCCAGCTAAAGCCGGAGATAACCTCAATGAGCTAGATTCTGCATGGTTGAGGATAATGAAGCTGCCAGACTCCAGTGGAAGAAAAAAAAACTGAGACTCGGAGATGATGACAAATCAAATGATCACGTGTGACTTTTGACGCGTCCGACGCTGAGTCCGAGTCGCGTCGCGTCTAGTGGCTTCTCACCAACCTGCATCCGAATGCATTCATTGTTCAAGCACTAACATCTTTATGCTTCATGCTCTTACGACAAAGCCAATATGCCAGCATTCAGAAGTCTGGTTGGGAGCAAGCGGCCTGCGCCAGACAGCGGACCCGAGAGCAGAAAGAGACAATCTCTAGGGTCTGCCATTGGGGACGGTGCCAGTGATATGGCCAATGATCCAACGAAGGTGGGCGAACAGTTCTGGATGGTTCAATGGTGGGTCGAAAAGTGCAGTTGTCGCATATCATATATGAATGCCCTCGTTGTTACTTAGGAGGGCCCCACAAACCAGGAAGCACAAGACGTGGGATGGTGATGGTGTCCTTGTTTTGTCGGGAGGGAAGGGCGTCTTGCATGATATGGGTGGCCAAGTGTGCGTCTGAGAAATCATACTTCTATACTACAGCTAAATCTAATGACATGTGAAATAGCATCGCGTCAGGAAAGCCATCTCCTGACGGCGCTTGCATCGGTGTTCAGATATTTCTGGGAGGCAAAGAAATGGAAGTGGATAGCGCCTTATCAAGGAATGACTTCATGTCAGGGAAGGTATTTGGGAGAGGGGGGACGGGCATTGATGCTTCTGAGGACGAGCCCAAACCAAAGTTCGCTAGCGCGTCATCTTTAAAGAAGAAATTCGTCCCTCTTCGACCAGTTTATTTGAATGCATCGGCGCCAGTCAAGAATACATCGGATGATACAAGTCATGCGAAGAGAAGCATCGCCTCTCTAAAGTCTGTCGACTTGGTTCAGAATACCGAAAACGATAGTCAATCAAAAGATCCAGGTGTAGCAACGTATTGGTTTGCTAATTGGTTCGGCGTGTTTTTTCGCTATGCCATCATATTGAATTTAACCCATGTATTCACCCTTTATAGGCGAAAACCTCAAACAAAGAAGCACAAGACTTGGGATGGAGACGCATATGTGATTCACTCGGAAAAGAAGCTCACTGTGATTACAGAAGATGGAAAACTGTACGTTGTCCTCTGCATACTAATATAGTATGCTAATTATTGCTTTCAATCGTAGTATGGGATCAGCCACTTGGGACGGCGTGCCTCTTCACCCCGGATCTCATGTTAAATTCTCTGGGAAAGTTGCAGAGCTTCAAAACCAGGTTTCCGGCAGCGTTGTTCCACGTATAATAGGAGTTTTGCCTTCAGACATTCCGCCTAACGAGGAATTGGATGATTTGGAAGCACCTATTTTGAATGAGGAATTATCAGGGATGGGGAAAATACCTCAGCTTTCAATATCGTTTGCAAGAAAAGAGGAAGTCGATGGACATATCAGTGCCGGACTTCACTCTGATACACATGCTGCTTCAAAGAGGTTCGTTGGCCCAACGAGCTTTTATGGAAAGCCCGTAGCACCATCTCGCAAGGAAGCAAAACCTCTGTGGGTGTTACTTTCCAGTTCTATCGAAACTCACTAACTTCTCTACCAGTCATGACCCTGATGCAGAGGATGCAGTAGTAATGAAGGAGCCCACTAAGGAACATCAAAAGAAATTTAACATAAAGCATGTAAACATCTGCTACTCAACACATGCTAAGACTAATAAGAATTATATAGAGATAGGCCAGTCGTGCCAGTCGTAATAGACCCGATGCTGAGAAGACGCCTACGCCCACATCAGATAGAAGGTATGTGATTGTTTTTACTAAGAATTCATCATAAATTGAATTACACTTAATTCTAAGGCGTTAAGTTCTTGTATGAGTGCGTCATGGGCATGCGAAAACACGAGGGTCAAGGTTGTATCTTGGCGGATGAAATGTAAGAAGCTATCCTTCTACTGATTTATGCATAGCTCCGTGAATCTGACAGTCACATCTACTATCAGGGGCATGGGCAAAACACTACAGGTATTTATCATGGATTAATAGTGACAGCCGTCTTACTCCTACTTGCATTTAGACGATTACCTTAGTTTGGACCCTTCTCAGTAAGCCTGGTTGTGCTATTCACTCTGTATCTGTCCTGACAAAACGAAAGAACAAAATCCGTATGCTGGAGGAGGCTCTGCGGTAGGAAAGGTTCTCATTGTTTGTCCGGTTTCCTTGGTCACCGTGAGTAACTGGACGATGCAGCCAATTACGGTTCATATTCTTATTTTTGTCAACATAGAACTGGAAGAAAGAGTTTAATAAGTGGTGTGTCTCATTTACAGCCTTGCGTATATATCTTTCTAATCGAACTACTCAAGGCTCGGGAAGGATCGAGTGGGTGTATTCACAGGTGACAAGGATAAGACATCTGTAAAACAGTTCATCAATTCGTAAGTAACAATAACCAGGCCCTCCTCGTCCTCAATGTCTAACTACTAAAGCTAAAATTTAGAAAAATACATCAAGTTCTTGTCATAGGCTATGAAAAACTTCGGACGGTCATGTTAGTCTGAGCTTTCACTGATGATGAAGAGGCTTCTGACTTGACTTACAACAGATCAGAACTGGCTTATTGCATGTAAGCAACAGCGTCAGTAGTCATAGTATCAGTCTTTGCTGAGCAGAGGTCAAAGGCCTCCGATTGGTCTCATCATTTGTGATGAAGGGCATCGACTCAAGTCAGCGAACAATAAGACCTCGACGATGTTCGACGCTCTCCGTACCCCAAGAAGAATCATCCTTTCCGGTACACCAATTCAGAATGACCTGTCTGAGTTTCATGCTATGGTGCGTATCCGGGTTCGAACACGCTCATAGAAGAAGATCATGTCTGAGCTTTCCTCTAGGCTGACTTTTGCAATCCGGGCCTCCTCGGTATGCTACCTATACATATTGCTTTTCTACAAGGACAACTACTGACTTCGATACTAGATGATTATTCGACATTTAGAAAGGTGTTTGAGAACCCGATTTTAAAGAGTAGAGCTCCAGGTTGCTCTGAAAAGGAGCGCGAACTAGGGGAAGCTCGCCAAGCGCAGGTACATTATAATTTAATTACAAGTGCATACCGATGCCTGTTGATGTGACTATACTCCCACATAGCTCCAGGCCGTAGCGAGAAGCTTCGTTCTTCGGAGAGACGCTAGCATCCTCAACAACTACTTGCCTCCCAAACGTGAGTCTTTGCTTTGTTATCTATGATGTACTAACATACCCTCACCTTAAGATGAATACGTTGTCTTTGTCACACCCAGCAATATTCAAAAAGCCATGATTACGAAGATTCTTCAACCAGACACCCTATCTTCTTTACTCAGCGGTTCCATGGCCCGATCTCTTGCGATGATACAACTCCTTACGAAGCTTAGCACGAGTCCTATTTTGCTGAAGGCTGCTCTGGAAAAACAGGCGTCTAAAACTTCCAATGATGGCGATGACATTTCAGACACGCGAAACTCTGTCGCAGACGCCTTGCAGCTGCTGCCGAGTACCACACGCGTTGAAGATGTCTCGCTCAGTGGTAAGATTCAGCTGTGCTTTGATTTTATGCATTCGCTTGATGTTTCAAATATGTATACGATAGGCAAACTTCTTGCGTTATCCAAACTACTCCGGTATATTCGAAAGGTAATCAGCTTCAATCTTACCTTATGATAGGATACCTCATTTACTTGTTTATAGGAAACAGAAGAAAAATGCATTTTGGTCTCACACTACACAACAACTCTGAACGTCATCGAAGCATTTTGCCAGAAAAATAAGTACAACTTCCTCCGGTTAGATGGGTATGTCTGGAAAGTAAATCTAGCGGAAGTAATACTGACTTTGGCGCCAGCCAAACCCCTGTAGCAAAGCGCCAAGAATATGTTGATACGTTTAACAGGGCTCCTCAGTCCCGCGTTTGTGAGTGTCCTGCTTGCCTTTACGTTCAAAATAATGAGAATGAGATATATGTAGTCCTTTTCTTGCTGAGCGCAAAAGCTGGAGGCGTCGGTCTCAATCTTATTGGGGCTTCCCGGTTATGTTTAATAGATTCTGACTGGAATCCAAGGTATCTCTGAAAACTGTGTTCCCATGAAGTAAATGACAAAGCCTTTGCAGCCATGACCTACAATCGATGGCTCGCATTCATAGGTCAGTAGATTAACTGCAAGAAACTCCCTTTATTCTTATATTTTACGATAGGGACGGACAAAAACATCCAGTCTTCATTTACCGTCTCCTCACTGCTGGAACAATCGACGGTGATTCATCCTGTGTCTCCGAAGACCTGCTGTTGAACTAAACTACGCTTACAGAGAAGATATATCAGCGGCAAGTGACGAAATTGGGTCTCAGTGATTGTAAGTGGTTATGAAAGCCTGTGTGCCTTCTACCTAATAACCTTCCGGGTGTCTACCAACAGCTTTGATGGGCAAAGTAAGCACACACACACTCGACTTTCTTTCTGAATCTTGAGCTTATATAAATTACAGGGATCATCTGAAGGCGATGGCAAATCCAAATCAGACTCATTTACGTCCAAAGATGTGCGCTTAATGGACCAATCATAGACTATAGCCATGCAAACTGACGCATTCAAACAGCTTCGTGATCTTTTCACGTTCCATAGTCATACCGCTTGCCATACCCATGAGCTTTTGGGATGCTCTTGCGCCATGAGACAGCCGTCGGGAGATACGACTGACCTTCTAGTTGGTGAAGATGAAGATATGCTTGACGATGAGGAAACGCGAACTCCGGAGAAGAAAGAAATGGGATTCATATCTGCTTCTCAGTGCAATCCGGAGGCATTAACAAAGATGGATAAGGCGGTTAGTACTCTTCCATTACTTTGTGCTTGATGAGTATTCATACGAGTTTTCTATCCGACGTCGCTGCAGTATGCGAAGAAAAAGAAAGCCGAGCTAGCATCGCTGGGAGAATGGACGCACATCAATTGCTGCAATGCCTCGGCGGGCGTCGGTGTGATAGACAACGCTCTGCAGACTATCATCGCAGAATCATCCGCTTCTTCTCCGACTGTCCAAGAGGATATTGATGGATACCAAACAGGTCAAGATGTTATACCTAACAACATACCTGGAGGAACTATTAGCTTTTTATTCGAGAAGGTCTCGAAGTCACCGATCTAGATTTCTTTTAAATTAAGCAAAAGCAACCTACCCTTCATATCACTGCATCCACTCAATCTACTCACTCTATCTGCTGTATCATGCACAAGATCTCGGGCCACTCTCTAATATGTATCACCTGCCACGATCTCTATACAAACACTTCATGTCCTCTCGTATGCATCCAGTTACATGTATTATCATCATAGATATAAATATTTAAATACATGCGATAATGTGTAGATTTTATGGCAGAATCTATTCTGCACGGCACGGAGAGTGGCATCTTTCTAAGTCTCGAATTCCCTTACTCCCAACGGGAGAAAAGGGCACTGTAGCACGACAATGAATCGTGCCAATTTCCGGCGTGAGAAAAATATGCCAGTGGTCCGAGGTTGCTCCGGCACACTTTGCTTACTTTATCTTCTCTACCAGTGCCCACTTTCGTACAGGAGAGGGAAGGGAGTAAGGGATCTGCCGGCGAAGCTCGGCCCGCTATCTAGTGGGAACCAGGAGAGTCTCAATTCCCACGGTTACTGACCGCTCTCGTATCGTAACCGCTCAGGGAATGACTTCTCATTCAATTTCTGCTAGAGTCGTATTTCAAGAAGTTCTAGCAAGAGCTTCGATGGCGAAGAAGGGCAAAGAACCGACTCCGAATCCCAGTAGTGCTCCCAACAGGGATATCATACAGCGTCTCAACTTTCTCTACCAAGCAAGCGCCTACCTGAATGGACTGGCACCGCCGATTCATCCTGCACCAGAAATCTCGATAACTTCTGCCGAAGATGAAGGGGAAAAGAAGGACGTAGTAATGGAGGGTAGTGCAGAAGTTGACAATGACGAAATGTCTGGGATCATTAGAAACAAGAGGAAGGCGACGACAGGCGACCTTGCCCGAAGCTACGTGAAGTCTATGAAGATAATAGGCCAGAAAACGAACGTGAAGATGTGAGTGACTGGGCAGTATCAAAGGAACGGATTTTGTTGATATTGGTCTAGGGATCCGTCAGTAAAGCGTACTCTCTGCAAGGGGTGCAACGCTCTTCTTATACCTGGTATAACCGCTAGGGTTCGAATCAAACGTATGAGCGCGAAGTCACATTTTCTTGTCCCTGATACAATGCCAATACAACATGACTATAGAACTATCGTCTCATGGACACGCTGTCAACTACACATGCCTACATTGCTTAAACACCCGACGTATTCCCGCCCCGCCTGTCCTACTCGACTCCTCTCCTGAATTTCCGGAGGCTATTCATCAAGCATCGAAAGGCAACGAGACCAAGGATAAGCAGACGAACGGTCAACCGATGGAAACCGAGGTCAACGAGAAGCATGGTATGGCTGTGACTGAAACCATCATACAGTCGACAACGAAAAAGGCCCGACGGAAGCGCGCGAATAGAAAGCATATCAAGCCACGTCCTGTCCCTTTCTTTGAGCGTGCAGGCCATGTCCTATTTGTCGGCAATGAAGTTGCAGGTCCCGCGACCGAAGCCAACTGAATTGTAGGCAGATCGTAACATCGCGCGAAAGCCTGTAGTTCGTGCTCGTCGACTCCATGAACGTTTCCTTGCTCAAACGATGTCAACAATTTCCTTGAGGATATCTCGTACAGTCCTCCTGCCAGTCTCCCACTCTGCGTCATCGCCGGTATTGTCGACAGCGCCGAAAATTAGGCTCGACAAAATCTCTTGGCGAGGCCCGTCGAGAACCCTCAATCGATGTTGCACAGCACGTTGAAACATCGTTTGCACGTCCTCGATGCGGACATCAAAGATCACTTTACGATGTGACGTCGCTGGCGCAGGCCCAAAAAGCATACGGGATGCTCGAATCAACTGCTCAGTGTCGTTGCGACAGCGAACAGTGAGGAGGATTCCATCGAAGTGAGGATAATGCCGTGCTGCGCTAAAGAGGTCCGAGAGGTAGAGATCAAGTCTATCTGCGATACGAATGGTTGATGGGCTAGCGAGGAGTCGCAGCTCCGTTAGCTCCTATGGATGACGTTAGCATTTTCCAAGACATGACTGGTGAAGGCTTACTGGTACCGATAGGATTGGCTGAGAGACGTCGTCCTCGGGCATTCGACTTCCTAATGTTTTTTCCGTAGAAGGATATACCTCTACGCTCATCGCAAACCTGTCGTTCTGCATAAACACGGTCTATGAGTTCGTATACTCGCGATATACTCTGCTTCCGACTTACAAGGCTGTTGTGTATAAGAGGGCGCTCGCACCCATTGCCAATAGGACATACATAAATGACAAGAAAGTGACTTGGAAGAGGCCATATACCCTTGCTGTGGTGTCCTGTGGCAATCCGACCTTGAGCTAAGGTTGTCCATAGCGCCAATTGGACTTGCTCAGAAGTATGTTCTAAGCCAGAGATAACAAGGGCGTGTGGCAATAGATCAGCATCCTGTTTGTGGGACTCTGCTGAATGGAAGAGAGATGGCGATGGGTCTGTCTGTGTCCGCATTATGCTCAGCCTATGGTGATTCATTTCATTCTGCTCGTGGAATGGGATTGCAGCCTCTCCTCCGGGCGCATAGAGTGATTCGTCCAATAAACCGTGCGCAGCTGGATACGAGCTTGTTCGCCTGAACGGCATGCCTTGGGAGCCACTGAGCACTCTCCGGGAGCTGGTGCGGGATGTATGTCCGACCGGAGTTTGTAGGAAAAGAAGGCGTAGAAATTCATCCGCAGTCAGTTTGTCCGACGGTCGAAGCCTTAGTTTTACTACTGAAAGCGCGAATAGTGTGTGCAGAATCTGTAATTCACTCTCAGTACTTGAATATAAGTAGATTAAATGCGAAGGCGAGCTTGAGAAGAAGACAGATAAAGAGACCTTTACAGCATCCGCTCACTGGCTTGCTTTCAAGTGGAATTGTCGTCTTCCCATCATTCCTCCTCGTGTTTCTTTACGGGCCACTCACTGCCCACAACACTACATACATTAATGCCAACATCATAACTTCTCACCATCCGTCTCTCGCAGTCACTCGCTGGTCCGCAACAATGGAAAGCAGCATTGCCAGTGCGTATCTCACAGAACTTCAGATATCCAACTTTTTTTCAGCAAAAGGCCGACCATCGCAGCAGCAATGCAACAAAACGGCTGAACGCATCACCGGAGTGTCTCCCGTACCATCGGGTAAAGGATTCTTCGCCAATTGCAAAGAGTCTAATGTGACCAAAAGGAAGACCTCGTATGCAAGCACCTTCCATCATGTCCCGCATATCAAAAACACCGAGCCTCTGGTCGTCCACCTTCGCATCAACCCACAAAAGACTTTCTGATACTCACATTGACTGCAAGCTTAGATATACGTGAGATGTCGTCGTCCAGCGCCCGCACGATGACATGCTTCTGTTTCGACACGAGCGCGAGCAACAGCGTCTGGAAGAGGTTTTGTTCGAGTTCGCCCACTAAGTCCGGAGACACAGCATGAGCCTTAGCGAGTAGGGTGTGGTAGTAAGATGAAGGATCTGCGTTCATAGCCCCTCAAGCTGTATGGCCAATCACTACGCTCGTACGTAGACAGACCTTGACCAACGACGACGACGACGACGACCTGAAGCAGTGGCACGTGACAGCAACGCCCAACGTTAAAATGGCGGGGCACGACGATGGAAGTCGTGGCACACGTCGGGCTCTAACTCAAACTTCTTACTACTAGTAGTACGCCACCTGGCGCCGGCTACTTTCTCTTTCTTCGTTACCACCTTTCGTTGAGCGCCAAACCTTGATCATGCCATCGGTACTCAATCGCCACTCAGATTATCACAGGACTCAACTTGCTCGTGCACTTGAACTCAATGTTTCATCCAACCGACTGGATGAGATGGGAGACCGACCACTCGCTGAAATCGAGAAATTGGATGATATAATTAGAGAACTATCTGCGGTGGATCCAGACGCTATCAATGAACCTCTTGGGGTGGCATTGAAGAACCGTGACATGGCTCGCTTACTTCGTGAGGAAGGGAGAGGGAAAGAGGCAGTCGACGCGATACAGGAATCCGTGGACGTATACAGGGTGCAGGCAGATAAAGAACCCGAGATGTTCATCCCTTATCTTGCGACTACACTGTGTGACTTGACTTTTCATGTCGCTGAAACATACCGAGATCAGAAGGAGCGCGCTTTCGCCGCTGGTCAGGAAACGGTGTCACTCTACAGACAACTAGCTACGGCTTACCCGGGTGAATACAACCAAGACCTTGCTCTGGCTCTGAACTACCTGTCCAAATGATGGATGATCAAGAAAATACAATTAACTCCATCAGTGAATCGCTGGACCTGTACAGAGTGCTCAAAAATGCCGAGAGGTCAAATGCCTTACTACTCAAAGTCGCAGATGGTCTCTTCAATGTGTCTACGTATCTTAACAACGCAGGAAGGAAGCTGGAAGCTCTCGATGCGATCCAGGAAGTGACGGCCTTGCACTAGTCGCGCATTGGCTGTTGTGAATCCAGGCGCATTCATCGAAGACCTCGCATTTTGTTGCTGATGATGCTCTCTATTCGGCTGAACTTGAAGGAAGGTTGTTCGACTCGCTTACTGCAATGCAGGAAGCAAGGAAACTCGACGGAGAGCTGGCTACTAAGAACCCATTTGTGCTTGATCCGAGGCCTGGGGAGTCTTTGCAAGAGTCGAAATGTTCTTTCGCTCGACGTGAACGACATAGCGAATCGGAGAGAGGAGGCACTCCGTGCGATCAAGGAGATGGTATAGACATATACGCGGCTGTACAAGCAGGACCCAGATAGGTCACCCTCGACCATACCTTCATATGTCACTCAAGGCTCTCAAACAAGTGATGCTCAGGCATTTTGAGGACCGCGTTGCAGGAGTCTCGCGTACTTGTACAGTCTTTCAGTAACTCTTGTCCCGTCTTTCCAGCTTTTGCATGTATTTGTACTTTCGTTGTCCCTCCATGCCTGTGTTCCTGAGCTGCTGTATTAACAATGCGTATATTTTGACGAAGAAAATCTTATGGAATGGACACCAAACCCTACGAGCTTTGTCGTTACGCTAAGCCACTCAACGGTCGAACAGTATCGAAAGCTTGTTAAAGAACTGACTGAGTATTCTGTCGCAGTCTGGAGGTCTAGGCGCATGTCCGTACTCCACTTGTCAGCCGCCTGTATTCGAATCCTTAGTGCATAAAAGGCGGGGAGCAGCCGCTGCCTCTCCTCAGATCCTACTACCACCATCTCTCCACTCGATTTCAAGGGGGCGTCCCTCCATCCCAGGCGACGCCCGCCCGCGACCTCGTCGTTGAGTGGTGAGTTGGACGTGGTACTCCTGCAGCTATGAGGCGCGCGCACCTGGCGGCCTCCCATCAGGGCTGCGCCACCCAATGGGCCCGCCGGGTGTGTTTGAGACGCGGAGCTGCAGCCCGCTACCTGTCAGCTTGGATTCAGCGGGTGGGATACATACGTCGGAGTCCCTAGTGCTCCCCCGGTTCGACGTCGGACGGTGAGTGGGCCCGGGAGCTGAGAGGTACCGCTCTGTCTCTCGTTGCTGCTCGCTTTCCGGCGTGGACTCCGACGCTTTTGGACCCGCTGTTCGAGCTGACAAGGCCAGTCGTTGGGTGAGCGGCTGGTCCTTTGGGTTTATACGATGCTTGGGCCAGTCGTGGGGGTGCGAGTTTTCCTCCGACCGGTCTTTAGCAGCCTCCTGTGATTCCAATATTATGTGAGTATGTTCGTTCGTCACCGAGTCTTGTCTCCTGTGGTTACTGGAATTGGTGAGCACCTTTATGTCTCTCATACTCTAGCTTGCTGACATCCACTGTAGCGCGTATCATGAGCTGGGTGGCCTTGAGACTCACGGTTTTACGTTCGGTGGAATGAAGGTACGTAGACGTCTATCGTCACTCGGATCGTTTAGACGCCGAGAAGGGTCTGCTTTCGATGCTTTGCGTCTGGCTTCGAGAGGGCGAAGAAAGTAAATTTATGCTTTCTCTGATACGTTGAACAATCGAGCTTATAGGCAGCCGCTTTCCTTTGAGCTATAGGACATTCCGCAAGATATACATAATGACAAGAAAGTGACTTGGAAGAGGCCATATACCCTTGCTGTGTTGTCCTGTGGCAATCCGACCTTGAGCTAAGGTTGTCCATAGCGCCAATTGGACTTACTCAGAAGTATGTTCTAAGCCAGAGATAACAAGGGCGTGTGGCAATAGATCAGCATCCTGTTTGCGGGACTCTGCTGAATGGAAGAGAGATGGCGATGGGTCTGTCTGTGTCCGCATTATGCTCAGCCTATGGTGATTCATTTCATTCTGCTCGTGGAATGGGATTGCAGCCTCTCCTCCGGGCGCATAGAGTGATTCGTCCACTAAACCGTGCGCAGTTGGATACGAGCTTGTTCGCCTGAACGGCATGCCTTGGAAGCCATTGAGCACTCTCCGGGAGCTGGTGCGGGATGTATGTCTGACCGGAGTTTGTAGGAAAAGAGGGCGAAGAAATTCATCCGCAGTCAGTTCGAAGAGTGTGTGCAAAATCTGTAATTGACTCTCAGTACGTGAATTAAATGCTGAGAACTATCGGCTAAAGGATTTTTTCGCCAATTGTACAGAGTCTAATGTAACCAAAAGGAAAACGTCGTATCCAAGCACCTTCCATCCTGTCCCGCGTACCACAAACACCGAGCCTCTGGTACCTCCGTCACGTCGTCCACCATTGCATAAACCCACAAAAGACTTTCTGATACTCACAATGCCGCAAGCTTGGAAATACGTGAGATATCGTCGTCCAGCATCCGTACGATGACATGCTTCTGTTTCGCCACGAGCGCGAGCAACATCGTCTGGAAAAGGTTTTGTTCGAGTTCGTCCACTAAGTCCGGAGACACAGCATGTGCCTTAGCGAACAGGGTGTGGCTAGTAGTAAGATGAAGGATCTACCAGTGCGTTCATAGCCCCTCAAGCTTTATGGCCAATCACCACGCTCTCACGTAGACGGAGTGAACTCCTCGTTGACCGACGACGACGACGAACTGAAGCAGTGGCACGTGACAGCAACGGCCAACGTTAAGATGGCGAGGCCGGGCAAGCACGACGATGGAACGATACGACGACAAGCGGAATGTAATTACGACGAGCAACGATTGGACGCTAAATCTACTTGACTGTATTGTCTCTGATCTAAGATTGCACAATCGTCAGAACGTGTTCCTGTCGAGCGCGCACTGTCGGCTGACCCGCCTTCCCTGTTCTTTCTTTCCCCGTACCTGGCGCTACATATGTTATCTCACAAGGCCTTCGCCAGATTTCGCTAGACGCCTCGCTGCTCCTTGTCTCCTTCTCTCATGTCCAGCTCTTGTCTCTTGTCACTAAGCCGACCTCGGAGCTGTACATGGCTAAACTTGAACCGACATCCTTCAACATCACAATCGACGACACCGCTCTTCAGATAGTCTACTCCCCGCTGATCACATCGAGCGTCACACCCAGCGCAGATTTGGAGACGGGCTGGATCCCTTTCTTCAAAGGCTCCGGTTTCGACGCCTTTCCAGGAGAAATCGCTATCGGAGAGAGCTTGCACTACACGGCGAGGAACAACGCGAGCCTCTCAATCGGATTCACTGGTGGGTCGTCGTCTTGCCTCTCATTGTGCTCTGGGGAAGAGAGGTCGTGGGGCGATAATTTTGCTTCTGGCATGTATTCGACTGATTGCGTCCACCTGCAAGTGCCATCTAAGCGCCTGTCAGTGCCCGGGTGCACACACTGGCATGACCTATGATGCTGCTGTCTTATGAAATGACCGGCGACGGTGGAATCGATCGAGATCGCTGTTCCGCATGACGAGAGCTGATGTGCATATTTGATGAAGAGTACACTTGCTGACTGCGTATGGTCAACTATAGGCACAGCAATCTATCTTTATGGCCTCGCTAGCGATGCCAGCTTCTCCATCGCGCTCGATGATAATGATATGCAAACGCGCTTGTCTGCCGCACGGGCAGTGAATGCGTCGTCGGATCCGAGTGCCCAGCTCCTTGCCTCTTTCATTGGTCTTCCTCAAGCAGATCACGTCCTGTCCCTAACCGTTCGAATAACAAATGCGACATCAAATACCTCGGGTTCTGGAGGCCTCGTTATTTTCGATCGGGCCGTCACCACCGTGTCCACTGATCTTGAAGGGTAAGATCTTACCATGCACCCGACTTAGCTCCGTCATTGACGGAAATCTCAATTTATCAATTTCATGCTTTCGGCGGACCAGGGCCTCGGTTATCAGGGAGACGATCAACGACACAGAAATACAGTTCACTGGCTCCTGGACATTTGTAAACGACCCAGCGCTCTTACCTCCAAGTGTCCATAGCTGTCACATCACGAACAGGAGCGGAGACCAGGCCCAATATACTTTTCAAGGTAGATTTCCTTACTTTATCCCAGTGATCCCACCATCTGCCCGTCGTGCCAAAACTTCCATAATTCTTGAAACAAAGATGTTCTGATTCGTTAATTACTTGCAGGCTCATCTGTGGAACTTGGGGGATTGACGAACGCCTCAGCCGGCCTGTTCAATGTAACACTGACATCGGATAGCGAGCCAGAAATACTCGATCAACAGACACTCTCGGGATTTTCTTCGTTTCTCACCTACACGACGTTATTTTATGCCTCCGGCCTCGACGACAGTGCGAATTACACACTGACCGTCACGAATCTTGAGAACAAGACGCTCGCACTCGACGGCATGAACGTCACCGTCGTAAGCGGTGGAAGTCCGTACGTCAATGTTTCTTCCGTTCGCCTCGAGTTACACATTTCTGCTTCTTAATCTCGCACGCTCCTATATACTTGGCTTCTTGGATTCCACCGTCCGCCTCCTTTCCTGATCCTCTGATTTCTCATTGGAAACCTACCCCTTGATGGGTCTTAATCTGGTAGTTCCCATCCCTTTATGGATGCGCATTAAGCCCGGCGCCTACAGAATGCGCAGAGCTTTGTATTTTATAGTTCGAGGACTCGGCGACCTAGGCGTGGGCCTCTACATCGTTTGAGGGGTATCTAAATAGCTTCTGTGCTTCCCCCCTAAACCTTTTTCTGTTAGGCCTTTGCTACTCTGTTGAGCCTACCGTTCCGGAGCTCAGGAGCGCGGTTTTAGAGAACTTATATGCGCTTCTACCGCTGGAGAGCGTTTCATCTCTTCATGCTTCTGTCCTTGACTTGCTGGCACATTTGTCGGACAGTTTATTAACTTCATCCCACCTAGCGTCTCGTCAGTGACATCCTCGATGCAGACGATCACTTCCACCGGTCTTCCAAGGAGCACGATAGCTGCAATCTCCACAGCCTGTGTGCTTGCCTTTATCTTTTTGGTCGCTGCCATTGCATACGTATTGTGGACCCGAAGGCGGAAGAGGCAATGGTGGGAGGGATCTGATGAAATGAGGTACAGCTCTGGAAGGGTTACCTCGACTGGTCCTCGACACCGAAGAGTACGGTCTGCGGGTACTGTGGATGTCCTACATGTCCATCCAGGTCAGGGGTTAACAGTCACTCCCGTCGGGGTTGGATACGACTACCGGACGATTACCGGAGATGAGAACATAATGGAGATAGGACCTGTAGCAGACGGGGACAGTGATTCTGGACACGGGCACGACCAAGGTCACAAGAAAAGCAGCAGCATGCCCTCCTTTGACAACTTGCCGCGCGATCGTCCAATGAGTGCCAGCCCGACTGGAAGGCCAAGTCGCAATCGTCGTAGCTTGAATCTCGGAAGGTGGTCTGGATGGTTTGGCAGTCAACATCGCTCGAGCTTTCATAGCGCTGCAAATCGGGAATCGTTCATTCCAGAGATATCGATCGTGGCTCCGAAACCTACACATGCGCCACGGCCAGTAAGTCTCTTGACCAGGCCACATGTTAGGGATAGTCCGAGTCGAAGAAGTAGTAGCCTTGCGAACCTTGCATCTGGAGATGCATTCTTGGACCTGAGGCGAACCTCTCCATTCGAAGTGGACTTCGCCAAAGAAGGGAGCTTAGGTACGAACCCGCCGGTGAGTTCTCTACGCAACTATAGCTGTATTCGCTTTCTATCATATTGACATCACGCGGAAGGCATCGGTCGCGAATGCATCACCACGTTCTCAGCCTCGAGATTTGCTAGTCTCCTTTCTGGACGTGGCTTCATCAGCTGCGTCTTCCATACGAGGATCATCACGTTCACGAAGGCAGCGATCTACTTCAAACAAGTCATCTTCGCAAAATGGGAATGGAAAACGAGCTTCTCGTCGGTCTCAGAACTCGAGTGGATACAGCCAGTCCACATCTACGGGAATGTGGTCACTTTCTCTTTCCGTTGATCCCCAGCCGCGACGGCAGCGACATTCGGAAGAACCTGTCCCTGTAACTGCAATTGAAACAGACGCGTCCTTCCGTCACCCTTTTTCCCTGAGCTCCGGAGATGCGCTCGCTGCTCCTCAAGACTCTCCTACTGATTCTATCCCTATGTCCGTGTCCGACATCAACTTTCGAGTTGACGAGGAAGAGGAAGACGCCGCGGAAGCAAGCGGTCGGCTGCGCCTTCCGAGGCACCCACCTTTGCCAAACACCCCTCTCTCCTTCACGTTCTCCTCTGACATTCACGGGCCGGAAACCATGGGCCATGGACATTCGCGGCAAATGAGCAACGCTTCCGCTGCATCAGGAGAAGGAGACTTGTATGTTGCCCAAACACCGTTGGGAAGGCGCCTAGCAGAGGCTCGTGCACAGGCTCACAACGCGCAGGGCAACCGCAGCTATGCCACCTTACCTCCGGTGCCCGCACCTTCCACGCCCACGGGCTCTGAGCGGCGAGTGCGTCTCGGAGGAAATCGGGCGCGGAGCTTGCCGTTCCTGAATTTAAGTAACAAAAGTCAGAACGGAACACCTTGAACTGTCTTGTCTTGTTGATTTCTTGGATACGTATGTTGTACAACTACACACAGAGCCGAGGTCTCTGCCCCGAACCTTTCTTGTCATTTTCTTCGAACCTTATCTCGTTCGCTTGCTCTAGTCTTCTTTCACACGTGAAGAACACTTTGATGTCTTCGTTGTAACAACAGCGCATTCCTTCCCGCTCATCTTCTATACGAGTCTTTATAATGTATCTAGACAGTATTCTAATGGCATTTCGTGAAAGCTGATGTGAACTCAAACATTTGATGCCATCTAGGATTGTGCGGTATCCCTACGCAAACCGAAGGACACAAGGCGGCGAACATCCGAAAAAACATCTCGCTTCTGGGCCCCATCTGTATTCCTTGTGTCGGATCCAGTCGATGGACCACTAGGCAGTGGAGATGATAGCGCCCCTGTGATACCTTCAGCAGCACTTGATGTGCTACTGGCTCCACTGAGCATTGATGGTAGATGAACTCGACTACCGGCAGGGCTTGACAGATTTCCCAATCTATGCGTTGTCTGAGGCTCCATGTCTAGCGTGGAAAGGAACGATGTGCCTTCCAGCTCAGGCTTAGTGCTTGTAACTGTCACAAAAGTATCTAGCAATGTATTCTGCTCGGCTCGAGGCGTGCCTTTGAGATCCAAAACCTTGCCCAGAGACATAAGTCAAGTTGTTGAGCACATGAACAAGATGCCCTAACCTTTTGGAAATTTGAGAATGAAGCATCTCCGATAAGGAGCGTGTAGTTCAACACAAAACCTTCTGGGGGATCCTGTATAAGGGCAAGTTAGCGGCCTCTATATACCCTTTCAGAACACGACACTCACCGCTGGCGGTATTATTGTTTTCAAGAGAGTTTCGAGCCTTGTAGTCGTTTTCGTGATACCTTTATTATAACTGCACAAATCCTTTAGCGCCCTTAGCAAATAAATGAAAACCATGCAATACCTGGCAGTTACGGTTGAGTCACCCGGCAGTTTCAGTAAAGCAGCTCTGATTTCTTGTAAATCCAAGAGTAGCTAGTGCGCCATCAGTAGCGCACTTCATTCGATTAGGTACCACAAACCTGTTCTGCACCAGTTTCACGAAGCGGCCTACTTTTCACCAGTGCATTCGTGAAGCGGGTCAAGATCAATCTGGCGCTGAAGTCAGAAAATTTGCATAATTAACTCTTTTGAACTAACGTGGCAGCCTTATCATGAAAGTTGCGAAGGTATTTCTTTTGTTCGACCGTGCTATTCACAGCATCGACGACTTGCTCAATGGACCTAACTAGGTCGGTAACATATGGTGAAGGCCCTGAAACATCGGACATTGATCCCCAATTAATCCTCGTCATAGTATCGAAGGCCAGCTCGCAAGCTGACTCGAGCTCTCTCAAAAGATTGAGGATAGCTGTGGCGATGACACTGTTTCATTGTTAGTATTCGGTGACGCAAGTGTATAATTTACTGTTACCTAAGGAAAAGGTTTTGTTCTGCCTCGAATGAGATTTTGTCTTTATATTCATCTGCGATCTTGTCCTTGATTTTTTCTTCAAGCTGTACGAGTGATCATATCATTAGTGGAGATATAAGCTGAGCACTGAAAAGATATGATACCTGTGACGCAGTAACCTGACAATAGTCCGACGTATTAATGAGAAGACAAGCATTCCTTAGTTCATTCGCATCATAACGAGTATCCATTGATCGCCTCTGTTGCACTGCAGATCTGGCGTCACAGTTAGCATTCGTATGACTAGACGGCACAAAGCCTGACTCACTTCTTCAAGCTTTGTAACAGGACATCCTCTGATATTCATTAGTCAAAAAAACCCATGAAAAACAAAATCATCCGCACCTGCATATATCTTAAGCCATTTTTTCTGTAAATTACTCAGATCAAGCAAAGGCTTTCCGTTAAATAGTTTGGAACATTGTTCGAGTATTTGAGCATAAAAGTAGAATAGCTCTGTGGACGACGGAAGTACAACCACTGGGCCGCTAGAGGATTCTTCTCCAGAAGATCGCGTGATCTCTAACGATGTTCGTGACTTCTTTCCCCGGTGCGGAGCGAGCATGTCCGAAAGTGCCCTTTCAATGGCCCGTAAGTTGGGAACGCTAGCGTAGGCAAAAGGATGCAAATATGTTACTCACTTGTCTTGAGCATTCGTGAAGACGGTCATGTGTGGCTCAAACGCAGAAGCCAAAGACTTCACTGGTTTCGACCCAAAGGTTGTAAGTCTTAGTATGTCAACCAACTGCTAGTGAAACTTGAGATGGGCACGGAAAGCTACTGTATAAGAATCCGCACCGGTGTCGAGTACTTGCGACTCAAGAATGTCTCAAATTCAAGAGCTTGTTGTAAGGATTGCAGAAGCACAGAGACTGTCAAGGTCTGCGCAGACTTTTCAAGCAAGTTTGACAGGTCATCCCTGTAAACAATCACTTTTTTCTATGCTGGCGATTTAAAACAGGAAGACGATTGTCGTACCGTGTGATATCGACAAACTTTGCAGAAAGAAATTGGCCAACTTTCCACTCCGAGGGAAAGACTTGCGAATGTTCCGTGTCATGATTTTGTAGAACACGCTTGAAGAAGGCAAAGCGCCTAGATAGATTATCGAGTTGACCCGCCTCGTCTGATGTACGGAATATTCGACGATACTCCTTGAGTTCGATGGCACAGTAACGATCAATGAGATGTGCGCGGAAGTCTTCACCAATGACATCTACGACGAGGCATGCATTACTAATCAGTGAGTGCTTGACAGGATTGGACGGGTCTGGAAGGAAACTTGAGGCCCAGAAGTTAACATGGCTACGATGGAATCATGATAAACGAAACATACAACGCATCGAAATCTTTGTCTAGTTTTGTTCGAACTTCCCCTTGCATCGTTTGAATACGGGCCCACAGAAGAGCTACACTGGGTATTGAAAGGAACGACTTGAACGGTGCTGATAGCTCTTTCACAGCCTGACCATATATGCTCAGAATATGGAAGATCTGTCTTCAAATATCCACTCACGGCAAGTGTCTGTGAGATCTCCGCATATCTCTTGTCTAGGACAAGCTCTTCCAGTTGACTCAAAGCATTGGCTATGACGAAGTTGATCATCATATTCTCCTGACGAGGCCACAACGAACTCACCGAGCATTTGAAAACGCTTCAATGAGGTCATGCTTGACATGAGGTTCTTTTTTGCCAGGTCCAGGAGTTGTATGTCTTTCGTGATGCTGCGAACGACAGCCTCAGACTCGCTAGCTTGTTCTCGTATGCGGGACATCTGACTCATGAGATCCTAGATAGCGGGGCGCATCTATGTGAGCATGTTCCAACAATCCGCTCAGTTTTGATGCGTACATACGGATATCATCTCTTGAATAAGTTGCATCTTGTTCGGGTCGTGATCCTTATGAAGTTCGTCGCGAAGGAGCTGTATTTCCATCTGCACATCCTGCGCATCTTTGGTTAACTGTGCTTGAACTTCCTCAATTCGACTCAGAGACGTTTCTAACCCCGAACGTTGAGCTCCAGCAGAGGATTCCCGAGACCATGAAACGCACCGTCAGGGAACAAGTTATTCAAAGTGCTCGTGGGATCAAATGACGACAGGCTGTCCAAAGAGTCGCCAGTAGACGCTTCGTCCTGCAATTCTAGGACTCGCTGAATTGACAAGACGACTTCGTGTGGCAACTGGTTGCTCATTGAGGATATACAGTCCAGATCAATGGAATTTATTAATGTGCTCCGTATAGATGCGTTCTACGAACTAGTGGTCGTGAGGATAAACGAAATTATGAAGTCTAGTAGTTGAGGTTGAAGTCGAACCGCTTTGCCTCTCGCACTGCCAGTGGCGGACTCAGGCTTGCAGTGACTGCCAGGGTCCGGAAGACGCCGATCTCGGGCGCTAATTCCGATGCAACTACAGATGAAAGTGGCTTCAAGTTGGCCGAAGAGACGAAATAGAGATTAACGAAAGATATTACACAACTTTTCAAGGTTTCTAGAAGGCTGATATAGAATAATATATACATGTACAGTATATACAGTACTAGTAGTACAGTAACTAAGTATAATATCGCGCCCGTCCGAGTACATATAATCATTACTTGAACGAGGTACAATGAGTTAGAGAAACAAGAACAGGTAGGCCCACACTCATCTCGACAACCCTTCCGTGCCGATGCTAGTGCTGGGAGCACATGTGAGATCGTCCTGGGAAGAACATGTCACAAAATAAGTCTTGAACTGCGGAAGAGAGCATCCAACATTGGAGTTCTGGGATGAAGAATACTGGGACTCCCGCATACCACGCAGCTGCAGCAGCAAGCGAGTACATAGAATGTTGTGAAGACCACCTTGAGTTCTGATCGACGACATCAGCAGAACACAGGCTTGCGAGTAAAGCATGACTCACGTCAGGAGGAAATAGCGGACTGATTCCTGCATACATATTATAACGATTATAAGAGACGCCTCCATCTAGACGGCCAATTGACTCACTGAGGTCCGTAATATAATCAGGACGTTGGCAACACTGAGGACTGTTTTGAAATTTCGCTCAGCTATTCTACTCAAAGAAATAGTGTGGTGAACATCAATACCTAGTACTGATATATAGAACATAAACCCTACAAAGTACGTGCGCATTAAGGTGAGGAAATTATGAACAGGAGCAAGGCTTTTAAACTTACCATCTCTGTATAGTTGATGGACGAGTTTGGAGCCAGCTAGTCGATACGCTAAAAGGAAGCCAAAATGTAGTCTCGAAACCGTAGCTCAAGATGGAACCCACAAGAAAGAAGCAGCCTCGCTAGCATAAGGCAAAGCATACCTAGGAATATGTTGTTTTCAGCGTTCAAAGAAAGGATGCAAAAATAAGTAAAAAGACCCACAGCTTTCCATAAAGATCAGTGACATCAAGGAGATCCATGCCTTCTCACTACCGAAAATAAGTATACAGCCGCCTCCAGGGAGTCGATCCAATACTAATCCAACGAAGAATATTGGAAAGTAAACCACCTGGTTATAGTTGTCTTGATCCCTCACTCACCTGTGTGAGATGACTGCACAAATAATATAGTGTAGTAATATGCGACCATGCTTGAGCCCTGTTCAAAACATAAAGATGGGCATTCAGTCCTCCTTGTTTGCATACGACCGACTAACAATATAGGCAACCAAGAGGATGAGAAGTATGGAAAGTCTTCTCTCCCAGAGAGCGTAAACTCGCGTCAAGAGGATACCTGCACAGTGTTAGTATGTGAGTTTCCGGCTTCAAATCACATCTTTGACGGACCTTCCGCAATGACGTAGCCAGTACAATACAATACTGGATTTTATGAGAAAGAAGATCCTTCAAAATCTAATAATTATGACCACTCACGCCCCTGGGCAAGTATTTCCGCCCCACAACGCTTTATAAAGCAATCAGACGAATGTCTTCTTCGTAGGATCTTTGCCTGTGACCTGTATGGAAACTCACAGAACTATCCCTTTCTATCATCAGCACTGAGATAAAAAGGCAAGTTAGACCATCAATGGAACAAATATTTGTATGAAATACGGACCATAAAATATAACGGATGCAATGACGAAAGGAAGATATCGGTTTAGGAGAAATATGAGTTTGGCTAATGATAGTCGGGATTGCCAGACTAATGAGATCTTATCCAAATCAGAATCATACTGGCCACCAAGGGGAAAAGCTCACCTCTCGATCCAGTGTGACAAGATATTCGTAAACCTGTTGGATTCTATATTTTCAACACAATAACTTTAGAATGCGTAAAAACTGACCAAGAACGTGCAGGTGGCAACTATGAGAGGTCAATCGTCTTGCGGTGATGCAGGGAGTATATGAGTTCACCTACCCAAAGTGTACTGGAGACATATGTTATTCAAAACTTTAAGGAAGTGTAATGCGTAATAAGTGCACTCACCCGAACAACCGTATTGTTACTGACAATCAGCTCCGCTTCTGTATAATCCATTTTCTTTTTTTCGAAAACCTGCAGATATGGAGGAGGGACAGAGAGGGGCTGCGAAGTTAGCCAGCACTGTCACTGCGTGGCATATAAAGAGACGAGTTGGAAACAGAGACCGGTGATTCTCCCAATCAGGCTCACCAGAAACTTCTATCTGAGATGCAGTTGCGATCACGGAAAATATGAGAAAGATGGATGGCGATGTAAGTATCTCAACAAACTTGTGCGTGGGGCATAAATTAAACCGTAAGCTCAGATAGACCGTCCGATTCACATATATTGTTGCGTTACGACTACACGAGAGACAAAAGCACCGAGTGATTGAGAACGTGCCAAGCATGAGTTAGAGATTGCTTAAGGTTGCACAAAGCTTCAGGCGAGAGCATTTAATGTAGATCGAGGACTTTTCCCCGAGATTGATGATAAGTAGATTCCAGGAAGCTATGCAGTGTCGCTACGCCGACTGTCGTGCAGATGATCATCGGAAGAGGCAGATAGTGGTGGTTGCACTCAACAACTAGTTGGACTGTGGGAGTTCGATGAGGCTGAGTCGATTAATACTATTTGGAGCCTGGAAGCACCATTTGCTGCCTCCAACATCATTCCACGTCTATGTTACATTAACAGAAACATACATGTACTCTATCATCAAAATGTCTCCACCTTATTCTGCCGTCTGGGCACTTTTACAGACTGCCAACCTACGCGACGTGTAATTGGATGTGTACTTTTTGTCGGATACGCCGGAAGGTGAACCGTGTCTACCCGCTGCAGTGTATATGATGGCGCCATTGAACCGAACGTCCTCTCGAGCCTCACCTCTGTCATCGACTCCGGTTTGTTATAGTGGTCGCAGTCTGCAGATAGTAGGCCGTTTAACGCAGAATGAGCCGCTCTCATGATCAGTCGGAATCCCTCGAACTTACCACAGTGCATGTTACCCCTTCGGAGAACGATGTACAAGAATCTGATCTGACACAACAATGGCTGGATGCCAACGAAGCTCAGGCTGTCCCCGAAGGCGCCGTATCAGACGCGAGGCCGACGCGTCGGTATCAAGTTGCTCTCCTCGTTGCTGGATTCTCAATGATATTTCAGATTATTGGCATTAACTCAGTCTATGGAATATTTCAGGTACATACAAATCTCGATATGACTGAATCGTTTAGTCTTATGAAACTGCTGGATTTGCCTATAGGAATTTTATACATCCTCTGAGTCAAACATCAAAGATGCACAAGGTCAAGATGCGCTCGTCTCTCTAGTGGGTACTATAGGGTATGGTCTCACCTGGGGTGGTGCCGGTGGGTTGGACATTCATGGTTGTCGTGACGCAGACTAATGCTTCCTTCGTAGTCTTCGTTAACCCACTGATCATGAGAATCGAGAATCTGAAGATTGTCACCCTTTCGGGTACCTTCATCATGAGTCTCGGCTTGTTCCTTGCAAGCTTCAGCAGTAGAGTAAGTGACATTCAATATTCTACAAACTGAAATGGTGATGAATCCTTTTCTTTGTACCACAGCTATGGCACCTCTACCTCACTCAGGCTCTCTTGTACGGCATAGGAGCTGCGCTGCTATATTTTCCCATAATGTCCTTCGCACCGCAATTCTTTGACCGTCACCGTGGATTCGCTCTGGGATTCATTCTCTCGGGAAACGGGTTTGGGGGTCTCGTACTAGCCCCCGTCATCCATTCTCTGATCCATCGCTACGGCATTCAATGGACTCTGAGGATTCTTGGAATCTGGAGTCTCGTGGCAATGATCCCGGTCGCCTGTGTGGTAAAGCAGCCGCCAGGGTTCGAAGCCAGAAGACGCAGAGGTCCTGCATCGTCAAGACTCGATATGGCTCTACTTAAGAGAGGCGTCTTCTCTGCTCAGGCGAGGGACATTCTCCGGGAGTAATTCTAATCATTTACTAACATTTCTCCTTCGACAGGCTTTGGGTTCATTCTTGCAAGCGGCTGGTAACATAGTGCCTCTTTTCTACTTGCCGACTTATTCGACTTCCGTTCTGGCATATTCATCGTCAACTGGATCTCTGTTGCTCGCTCTTAATAATGCAGTGAACAGCGTCGCGCGCATCATTATGGGAATTGTTGCGGATAGAGTTGGTCGTCAGAATACAATGATCATCAGCGTAGCTTCAAGCCTTTTTTTTCTCTGCTTGTACGTGAATGCTGACAAGCTGTTTGCTAGGTCATATTATCAGCGGTCTCGGTTTTCGCTCTCTGGTTTGATGCCTCTCGACCTCGCTTCATCGCATTCGTTGTTCTCTATGGTATCCTAGCAGGAGGATACAATGCACTATTCCCCACCACCATAACCGAAGTATATGGTATGAAGAATTACAACGCTGTAAATGGCTTCATATACTTCGTACGAGGCGCAGGTGCGATCGCTGGGCCGCCTATTGCGGGTGTCATTTTAGGCAATCATCAGCGGGGCACTACGGTACCAGGCAGTTCTTCCTCAATGGATGCCGGAACTAGTCTGAGTATCTTGAAGAAACGCTACAATGACTTGGTCGTTTATGATGGCATGCTTCTCCTAGGAGCAAGCCTATGTGTGGCGTGTGTGCGATGGTGCGATGCGAGAGACAAGGGAGCATGGAAATGGAAGGCGTGATTAAGGCATAATAGACAGCAATCCTACATAAAGAAACCAAGAAGTACACATTGCGATTATCTGACTGTACCGTACATCTAGCGACCAGTGTAGCGGATCTCGAGCCATCGTAAAGGCAGGAATGCAACGGTAGCGAAGGCAGCTGCGAGCTAAAATATTTGTGATATTGAGCAATAGCAGATAATGCTAATTATGAGACGAACCTCAAAGCCAAGGTCGGCTCCAAATACTCCGATAGTCTTGCCTATAGGCCCGGTATACCATACCTTGTGAAGAAATCAGATTGATGATTATCTTATTAGTTCTGCGTAAGTAACTCACCTGAGCCATACCAAGGACTGCACCAGCAACCCCAAAGCACCCCGCTAAGATGCCCGCGAATCCTATCGGTAGCCTGATAATAAACGGTCAGCAAAGCTTGCTTGACGAGTCAGAAAGCCAACATACTTGCGAATTTCGTCATATTCATCAAGATTGTACCCACCCAAAGGGCCCCCCTTTCTGCGGAAAACGAAGTGCTCTAGGGCGACAATCACTGCGAAGAAGGCAGTCCAGTATGATAGGATGGAGAGGAAGTTTGAAAGAATTTCCGAGAAATGCTCCCGTCCAGCTACTCCGGCAACCGTGTAGATGACAAAGGCAAGGAATGTCCAAAGGAAACGGGGTACCATAGCGAAAGGACGACCCAGCGCTTGAATTGAGAGACCCGCAGAGTAAGTATTCGGGATATTATTTGCACTTATTAAATGCGTATGTTAGCAATCCTACGCAAAGTATTATTTCCTGTCGGATATACGCACATCACCGACAAAGCAAGGAGAACCAGGATAAACTTCCCCCCGCCTCCCCATGGCGATAGGACTTGGCTCAAAAGACCACCGGTGCCACCACTTGCGAAGGCATCGGTGTATGCAGGATTCGTGATCGTCATCAATGCCGCTCCGAGGATCTCCACGAACGTGATCGGAATAAATAGGCCAAAGAAGGTCAGAATGAACACTTTCGTTGCTGAGTAGTCTGCAGGAAGCCGGCAATTGTAGTCAGCCGCCACCGGTGCCCACTACGATCAGGAGCGGAGAGAATGAATCAGCGCCGAGGAATAAATAGACGTACAAGCACGTATGGAGCACTCACACCTGAGAATGAACCGAACACAATCCCGCCGAAACTCAAGATATCTGCGGCGAGGTCCCGACCAGTGTCTTCAAGCGGTTTCTGCGCATTTATGTCATAACCAGCTTTGCCACCAAGGCCCCAGAGCATGAGCATGATGATGGTGACCAGCATCCACGCATAGCGTTCATATACGTGTACGAAGTCATAGCCAATAAAGCAGGGAATCAAGCTGCAGATAGAAACTATGATGATTCCGACGACGAGTGGTAAAGTTCCTGGGTTGATCGACGCAAGCGTCTGACCTCCTAGGATAACACAGGTTGTAGAGAACCCGAGTCTTCACCATGATCAGTCCGGAGTTTGGACACGGTCAAGCTATGGACTCACTGGGTAAGAATATTAAGGATCGAGTATATCGTTCCACCTATGTACCCCGAACTGTAACGCGTTATAACCATAGTGCGAAGACCGGTTTTCGGGCCTAAAGTGGCTATGAACGCCGTGGTCAAGGCTCCGAG
Organism: Trichaptum abietinum; assembly: GCA_910574555.1. NCBI lineage: Eukaryota > Fungi > Basidiomycota > Agaricomycetes > Hymenochaetales > Trichaptaceae > Trichaptum > Trichaptum abietinum. The sequence goes on along the minus strand of CAJTBE010000005.1, from coordinate 1,253,275 downwards.
TGCTCCAAAGCAAAAGATAGTTGCTATAACATGCCTTCAAACGGGTGCATCAACAACAGTCAGCGTCTCACTTTCATGTGTGTACTGACGGAAGTGTAAGGGTGAAGATCTCCTGGCCCAATACTCCGATAGGAATTGTGGTCAACACAGTGTTGACAGACCTATTACCGACTAAGTTTAATTCCGAACGCAAGATAAGACACAAGTACTCACCACCACATCAGAAGACTACATGATACTGCCGATTAGCACGCGATGTATAACACAGACCAATATGAGAAAAACATTACTTGTTCCAGGAGTTTTTGGGATTGCGTTGATCCTCCGGGACACGCTCGACACCTCTAGCCTCAACACCATGTTTGAACAACTTTTGCATGAAAGGGCCCAAAGCTCCATATCTGTTGACATAGAAAGTCTCAGGCGCCTCTTCCTTGACTTCGTACCGAGCTGCATCGGCATGTTGCCCATCGAGAGACTTCTTCTCTACGTCCTCTGAGGAAAGCGAGTGGGCGGGGGAGGCCATGGTGAAGGTCGACGTCCGAGAAGAGGAGCGTGAGGTTGAGGATTTAGCTCCTCAAGCTCTTTATGCTATAGCCTATCGTCCACTAGACTGCACGCATCAGATCAGTGGACACGCATGCTCAGCGCTATTTTCCGGATGTCGTCGAGTAAAAATAGGTCACGAAGTGCCTGCGGCAAACGAGAAACCATAGTTCATTTGATGGTCAGAGCATTCTATTGGTATCTCCATATGCCTTAAAGCTCAAACCTGACGTACGAAAGCTAGGCAAGAAACAGATTGAAGAGGAACGTAGAGTCTAGACAGGAAATGAAAGGGTATCCGTTTTAGACGAATATGCCACCGGCAGTGTAAGCGGAATCCTAGGAACTGCCACGATGCTGAAGAGAAAATCTTGTAAGTACCGAAAGAAATTCAGACTGCAAGAAGTCGTCTCAGACACAATGATAAGTACCGTAGATGATGGCCAGAGTATGAGACTTAGTTGTTTGTAATGGGCTTCATGACATTGGCCGTGTGGCTGAGGCTGTTACTCGATGTCGCCTAAACCGGCAACGTCACAAGCCAACCTCATCTTTCGTCCACCAACCATGTCAGCACTGCGGGCGGTTGTTCGACCAGTTCGAACGGCCACTGCGCCTGTTATCGCCCAGCGTCGACTGGCATCGCACGATGCGCATGATTCGCATCACCACGACCACCATGAGTCCCATGGTACCTCAGAGTACCCCAAAGAGGGTGCGTTGTTTACTCTCATTCTACCTAGAGGACAGTTTGATTGATTATTTTTTTATATTAATGGTACGCAGGATTCGGCGGACCATTATGGAGGAACTTCGCTCTGTTTACTATTGGCTTCGTTGGCCTAGTGAAGTTCATGCCCGAAAATGCTTTGTCTGGCTCGGCATGGAAGGACATCGACGATGCGCCTTGGCTCACGCGCGTCTTAGCCTATTATGCGCCATCGCAAGAGGAATGGACGAAAACCAATGACAATATCATTGAGACGGCGGAGAGATTCTCTGAGGGAATGCGATTACAGCAAGGCGCGAAGAGGGAAGCCACCATTCGCTACAAATACCCATTGTATGTCCCGCCCATCCCTTTCGATTAAACCATAGCTCTTACGCGTCTTTTTACCAGGAAATTCGAACAGGTGTCGGCGCATCGTGTGCCAGTTGGAGGCATGACAGACCTCTCAGACCTTGTCATTAAACCTTGATGATGTTTTCCTTAGACCTGTTACAAACTTTCAACTGTTTACATTATCGGTCCCAAATTGCCCGCGCCGATGTCCCCGAACCCAAGCTTCATGAGCAACTTCTTGACTTATTGGACCCAATACTTCAGAGAATGACCTAGATCTTGAGGCCTGAATCTGCCTTCCATCGCTTTGGTCGACTGACTAGATCGATACATCGGAACTGTGCCCGATTTCGTACCTCAACGCCATCCTCGAATATTCTCGAACCCTAAATAGTGGTGTTACTGAAGCTATTGATTGTGGCACTGATCTCGACTAGGGTGGAATCATAACTAGGATGAGGTCAACTTCAGTTCTTGGGCAGTAATGACCCTCAAACATTCGGCTAATATGGCGTTCGCGTGATGCAGGAGTAGGAGGGCTCTAGATTTGACTGGTTGAATTGTCTCAAGCTCTCAAGTTTTCATCTCCGTATAGTCCGTGAGGTTTCCGAGCAGGCATCAATACTTGTGTTTCCCATTCGTCACTCAGATACAACTTAACATAAGCTTTTACCTCTAAGGTCAAGTCAATAGCTTGTTTGGCTGGTGCAGAATAAAATATTTGAAGTAAGTCTTTCAAGAGCTTGAAGGTAAAGTCAGCGAGACAGTTGAAGATCACTGGCAGTAGCGCCGATCAAACGTGAGAGCGAACTGCCATAGACGCGTGGTTGAGTTTGAAGTCAGCCGCTGTTGATGCAGGTTCTTTTCCGAGCTGCACGCTCTGTTGTACTTGCTTCTGTTCGTCCACGACCTATCCACGCGACGCTCATCGTCGCCCTCGTCGTCAGCGGCCAGGCTCTGCTCGAAAAGGCTCTTAATCTCTCTCTGGCTCTCATCTCGCATGTCTTAGAGCTCTTGCAACATGAAGAAATCATCAAGATGTCCCCGAAGAGCCTTAGCTCTTGCAACTTTTTTCTTTCTCGCACAGTCCCCTAACCTCGCGTTCGCTTCGCTGCCCAAGGTCGATTTCAGTCGTATGGGTCACGTTGGCCTAGCAGGCACGTTTGCAGGACTTGATTTGTTTGATAACTCTACATCCCTCTCGTTTGACCCGACCACGTCCACCCTTTTATCTCGAGCCTCAGATGGCTCCCTAACCCGCCTGGGCTCAACCGAGGCTGGCGGGAAGATCAACACGGCTTGCGCAATTGGAGACATCGTATTCTTCGCCGGCTCGTTTTCGTCGATTAATGGCACCTCAGCAAGCAACATTGCTTCGTTTTCACCATCTGCGGGATCATTCAGTGCGGTTGGGAGTGGCGGCCCTGATGGCGAAGTGAAGGCCATTTTCTGCGATGACTCGCATAGCAAGGTCTGGGTTGGGGGCTCGTTTACGAACCCAGGAAAGGCTGTGGCGGTTTGGGACACGAATGCGAATACATGGTCTGCTCCGCCATTCGGTGGGCTGTCGGGTGCCTCTTCGGAAGTCCTATCCATCACCACGAATTCTTCATCGGAGAGTCTTTTCTTCGCTGGATCCTTTATCACTGAATTCGGCAGCAACACCACTACCGTCGTCAACAATACGAACAACCCGAACGTACCTTTCTCCTCCGGCGCCACGCCCTTTTCTTCCTCCTTGGTACCGATACCCTTGGAAGGCGCAGACATAGATCCATCGCCTTCCACATCAGATCCTCAATTCTCTAATATTAATAATATCTTATGCCCGGCTGGTTCGGATGGACCTGGTTCGACTTGGTTAGCCGCAGATGGATTCAAAGCTGTCATCACTGTGCGCAAATTTGTGCAACTCAACGCTGTTGGTATTCGCCTCGGAAATACTTTCCTCAGCAATCATGGAACCACTGTCTTCAGGTTTGTCCTCCATAATCTTATCATAAATTACATCAATTCACTCTGAGATAGTTTGACGTCACTACCGGATAACACTGTTCAAACATTGACGTTTCTTGATCCCACATCGGGAACGAACAAAACTTGCTCAGATAGCTGCCCTCTCCTCACAGATCCGTCTATTCCGTACCAGGACTTCTTATTTGCTCAAGATGTCCAACTGACTGGGTTTCAGTTGACGCTATCGGAGTGGACAGGAGCCAGTCCAGGTCTTCACTTACTCCAGTTATTGTCGTCTGGTGCCTTCGCCTCTGCTGTCGATGGGCAGAACAATATTTCATGTTTCGCACCAAACCCGTCGAACGTAACCCTTGTCGGCCAGTGGACAGAGAGGCAAGTCACAACGGACATCGCAGGCACCACCCAGGATGTCCTCACGGCTTCTGTGAACGTTGGCACGTCGGCTTCTGATGCCCCTAGTATCACTTGGATGCCCTACGTTTCAGCCTCTGGCAATTACAACGTGAACCTTCTCATACCAGGATGCACGAATTTCCAAGACTGCGATGCTCGGACGTCTGTGAAAGTCACCTTTTTCCCTGGCGGTGGTTTGGATCCGAAGGTCACGATTGTTTCTCAACAAGTCCAGCAAGACGCTTCCCAGCAGATCTATAGTGGACCTGTTTTCCCTACCACTACCAACTTCGTTGCCACAGTAACGATGGAACTTGCCGACCAACCGGCAGGTCAAGGCCAGAACGGCAAATATGAGCTCGTTGCAGATAGGATCGAACTTCAGCTACTCTCCGCGAGTATCAATTCGAATAACAACGGCACAAACGTCACAACAACAAACAGCACAAACGCACGTCAAGGGTTTGGCTTCTTCGAGTGGCCGTTTAGCGAAACATCCACTGTGAACGCGGAGACGGCTCTCCCAAACACAACTGAAACAGGTCTTGATGAGGTTGGATTCCAGCTGTTCAACCTCATTGGCAACAGTGCTGCGTCAACGACGTCAGATGTCATTGTTGCAGTTGCCCACCACTCATCAGGAGCTATATTCCTTGGCGGTAATTTTACATTCACCTCAGGGACAAATATCGTTGCGTTCAAGAACGGCGCACTTACGGGGCTCTCAGGAGGAGGCCTAAATGGACCGGTGACGTCCCTCGTGGTAGATGGAGATAGCCTGTTCGTCGGTGGGGCCTTTACCGACACCAAGACATCCACGACAGGAGGCAAGGCTAGGGGCGTCGTTGTGTATGACGTGAATGGCGACTCGTGGTCGTCACTACAAGCAGGTCTCAATGGCGCAGTCTCAAGTCTCAACCTTGCGAATGGGCAACTTGAAGTCACCGGCAACTTCTCGAGTATCCTACCAGCCTCTGGAAATGGTGCAGGTATCTCTGCCGGAGGACTTGCTGTTTGGAGTCCCAGCAACAAGACTTGGTTAAATCCGGGAGGATTCCTTGTCGGCAGTATGGCCTTTATCAGTAACAGCACAGCCCCAGGAAAAGGGCAACAGCAATCGCAGATACTCGCAGGAAATGTCCAATCATCTCGTCAATTCGGTGCCACAGGATTTGTCATGCTGCAAAATGGTAATGATGGTACGCCATCTGTTAGCACCCTCAGTATTCAGCTAGAGGATGACAGTGGTGCAACTTCGACTACACCCTCGACGAAGAGGCGCCGTTCTTCAAATACTTCCAGTTGGTTATCTAGGCTAACTTTAAAGAGCTTATTCTCCCGCGCGTCAGTGACGCTGCCGCCCCTACCTACCGACCCTCCTGCAATTGCGCCTTCTGTACTTGCGGGTGCGTTCTGGACCAATACTTCTGACAGTCGCGACAACGTTATTCTTGGGGGCAATTTCTCGTTCGCCGAGAATACGTCCGAGTCTTCAGCTGTAATCATCTACAACTTGAAGACCGGAGAGATCAATGCGCTGAGCGGTAACCCGATTAATGGCACCGTAAGGACTTTACTAGTCGCAGGCGACGAGCTTTACATCGGCGGAGAGTTCACAGTCAGCGGCAGTACTGTTGTCGGCATTGCAGTTTATGATTTGACCAAGCAAGCTCTTGATATGTCTGGTCTACAGCCTTTGCAGGCCTCATCTGGTTCGACGGTCGTTGTACGGTCCCTTACTGCTTCTGCATCGAAGTCAAACACAATCATTGTCGCCGGTTCATTTTCGACTGCGGGAGGTGCCGCTTGTGCGGGCATATGCGAGCTTGATACTACTACGAAGTCGTGGAATTCTCTGGGTAGTGGGATTAACGGCGAAGTGGCTAGTGTAGCATACGGCGGTGTAAGTTGGCATGCATTCAGGACTATGTAGTGAACTAACATTTTTTCAGAACAACCAAGATCTGTTGTTTGCGTCGGGTTCCATCGCGTTATCAGATGGCACATCAGCTAACGTCGCAATGTTTTCCTTCGAAAACACAACCTGGACCGCCGTCGGTAGTGGACTTCTAGGACCGGTCACTGCGGTGACACTTGACAACGGCAATTCTAGCAGCATTTTTGCGGCCGGCAGGTAAGCTATCTAAAATTGGACGTTAATGATTCTCTAATGCAAGAATTGTTAGATCTACTGATGGATCGTCACCCTTCCTTGCGTTTTGGAATGGCGCCTCCTGGACCACCTTGAGTGAGTTGTTCTAATTAGAAATTGATGCTACCTGTTGTTGACGGGATTCATTGCATCAAGACTCTGGGTTCGAGGATGCGACGAACATCTCTCAGCTGGCTTTCGTACCTTTGCAGGATCAGCATTCTGCGAACTCCATCATCGAGCAGGACCGCATGTTACTCGTTTCAGGATCACTGATATCATCGTCTTTCAACGCATCCTCTGCCTTGTTTGATGGTCAAACCTTCACTCCGTTTATATCAACATCAACAGAATCAGGTGGTGCAGGATTTGTCTCGTCGTTGTTTTCTTCTATTCAGAATTTCAGTTTCGTTCAGCGTCGTAAGTATTGGTGTATCTCTTATACGTTTCGTTCTATGCTAATAAGTATGTTTAGACTTTTTGGCCGTTGGCGTCGTGATCTTAATCTCCATCGCGATTGCAGCTGGTGTTGTTTTCCTACTCGTCCTCCTCGGTATTCTGTGGGCACTCTTCGCCAGGCGCGACAATAACAAAATCGATTACATTGCGTACGAAGACGAGGAAGAATCAGAACATCATCGGCCGTCGTCCTTACTTGAACACATCAACGCTGCGACACGTGACACAATTCTTGGTACCTCGCCTTTCGAAAACTCGAAGCTGAAGGCTGAGGAAGCCGGTGGTCTAGGTGTCAGCGGAGACCCATTCCTTGCGAACGATCAAGATGATGACAATTTCCGACGAGCGGAGACTCCATCAGATATCAATGGTGGTGCGGGAATGTCTCAAGGCCGCGTTGCTCATGCAAGATACTCCTTTGAGGCGGCAGCGGAGGGCGAACTTCAGATAAGTGAAGGGACGAGCCTCGAGATCCTAGATGATCATGATCCAAAGTACTTTATATTGTTCTTATATATCGGTAAATCATCTTGCTGACAATTTGCCCTATAGTTGGTGGTATGCTCGCGATATGAGCACAGGTCGCGAAGGCGTGGTTCCTAAATCATACGTCATCTGATCGTGGCCGTCTTTTCGTTCATTTATTATGTTCTTATCAATGTCATGACCTTTATGCCATTTATGCTCTGCCCCTTGCTTTGCTGAACAATCCATTTTCTTGCTTCCCTTTGTCGTTTATTGCATTAATGCTACCTCGCTTCGTGCTTTATATATACTTAACGCTCTTATGTATTACTGCATGTTACATTGTTCTCAGCTCCCATAGTATTGTGGGACACAAACCTTCCTTCACTATTTTACAAGTTAGAGGTTTGCTTGTCTTACACCATTCACATTCTAGCTATCATTGTGCATTTTCTTTCCGTTGCTGGCATGACCAGAAATTCTGGGTATTAATAGTATACCCATTGAGCACACTTTTTTATTCATTCGACAATGTAACAGATATAATGGAGTATGCATCGTACACAAAGATGAAGAGCAAAAGGATCACTAAAAGAGCAAGGGAGAATATTAACATTATGAGATCATATCATAATGAGAAAAATAATACTGACCTGCAGTAAGGGATCGCGGAAGTGCTTCTGGTGATTCGAAATGAACCCAACCTTCGTCTTGAAATCCTCCCTCCGCTTCTGATCGCGGAATTCACGAACATGCCGCCCGGCTTCGCGCGCTTCACCACGGTTCCGAGCTTTCACGACCTCCGTGCCGATACCGTACGCGCCAAACCCACCCTTGCGTGGGATCAAGGCTGAATTCTTGTCGGCTAGTAGCCGACGGACGAGGGCAGCTCCAGAGTTAGCGTCCTCGCTACCGTCTTTCGCGACTAGGGCAGATTTAGGGAAGGACTGTTGATAGTAACGCTTCATTGTACGGTGTCCGATGCGTGCACCTGAAGGAAGGACTAGCTCATAAGGTGTATCACCGTATGTGAGCTCCTCTTCGGATACTGATTCATCGCTGTCACTGGTATCTTCATCGTCTTCATCATCGTCCTCCGATGATGGTACACCGTCTACAACCTCGTCGGCCTCTTCTCCGTCGTCCTCCACGTCTTCCCACTCCTCTACCTCTTCCCCGACAGGTAGCTTCGGCGTATTTTTCTTCGATTTCCTCTTCCTCGAGGCCTGATCTGGATAACTCGAAGAGAAATCATAGTATTCCGACAGCTCGAGCCGGTCATTTTGTGAGTCATACGCAATCTTGCAATGACTTTTGTCCACCATATGTTTCCGGACCGCTTCCATCGTTCTGAATTCCCGGCTCCGGGTATTACAGAACAAGCACACGTTTCCGATGGCAATCTTTTCGCCGAGATATGTGATTAGGCCTTCCAGGTCGGTGAGGTAGTCAGCATCGGGGATGAAGAATGAATGTGCAGTTGACATGTGTGTAAGATTCGCTTCCAGCGACAACGAAACGTTAGAGCAAAACAGACAATGCTTGGGAGAGAGCCGGGATCGTGCCGCGGCAATCTTCTCATCGATTGTTTGTGTGACTTCTTCCTCTGTCGCGTCCGCGTCGACTATAAGAGAAACACCCTGCGAAGAAGTCGCAACAATTTTTTGAAGTGGTTCGGCCTTAGAAGAGGAGTCCGGTACTGTGGATTGGATAATGTCTGCTGAAGGGACCTCGTCATCCGAGGAAGAATCAGAGGCAACAGGAGCGTCCTTCAGTTTCTGTGTTGCCTTTGCTTCGTTTTCTTTATGCTTCTTCGAAATAATATGCGACCGATATGCGTTCTCCGTTGTGTAAGTTTTGCTGAAGAAGTAGATTAGTGAACCGGTTAGTCACCAAAGTCTCTCTGAACCCACTTGCAAACTTCACAAACGGAACCTCTCGGAGATGCCATGATTGATGTCTCTTGTCTGCGATCGAGCACCTTTTGGTTGAAAATTGTGGCAGATACAGGAGGTAGGTTTGCAACACGACGCTTCATGTTGTATCTATGATGGTCGGACCTGTAGTGCATTCCTATAGCATAATATCAGTAGTTCCCTGGAACATAGACAATCGAGGAGCCATACTCTGGTCCTCTGCGGACGGAAATGCTATTGAGCATGACAAGCATGTGTATAGCGCCTGCTGCTCAGATGCTGGAGGAGTAACAGCGTCCATAATTGTTATTGTAAAGACTTGGTTTGAGTTGATTGTAAAGGGAGTTGTGCAAGGGGCTTCAAGCCAGTCTCGGTTCCGTGTCAGTCAGATTTCGTCCTGACACAGCTTACTTCGCCTGCTGACAAACTTGAATGACTTGAATTACCAGACCCAAGTTTCGTCTTTCGGCTCTTTCATCACACGAATGCAATTATCGATGCTGCAGCTTTCAAGTTGTGTATCTCTCCAATTAATTGTGAGAGATAAGTTGTGTGACGAAGTTCAAAGTTTTATTCCTCTTTATTCCTCTAGTACCCAAGACGCCCCGTCCCAAAACCGTGAGCGCTCCGGGATATATCTTCCCAAGCAAACTCAGGCTGAAGGAAAGAGGGATTTACATCAAGTTTATCTAGGTCTACAGTATGATCCTCCGCCTTAAGTTCCACGAGTATGTGAAGATACAATCTGATGTTCCATTCCGGCGACCCGCCGTCCCATGATCACAGATGGCATACGATGATGTCCGCAAATATGCACGCTAAATGGTTTCTCCAAAGAGTAGGTCTTTCTTTGTCTATATGTATGCAGTAGCTTGTCGCCCCGGCAGTGCATATATAATGAATGACGACTTGAACCCAGCTGCCGATACGCCCTCATTGTAATCAGCCATGGCATCCATAAGCCAAATGAAAGACCCGCTTCTCGTGGGCAAGGCCATACGGGCGCAATTGGAACACGAGATTCCTCAAGACTTGCCGCTAGACAAGGACTTCCGGGAGGGAACAGACTACACGATCACCGACCAGTAAGCGCTATATGTCTCGGGTTCGAGTGGATGGTGAACGCCTGTGCTGCCCCTCCAGTGTCAATGAACTGCATTCAAAGCTTTGTCCTGACCCTCGCACACTCGAGATCTTTACTTCCCTTATAAACCACCTACATGCGTTCGCTCGCGAGACAAACCTCACGCACAAAGAGTGGACGAAGGCCGTGGTATACCTGACTCGAGCGGGAAAGGAGAGCACGGAGTTCAAGAACGAGTTGGTACTCTTAAGTGACTGTATGGGGTTCAGCGCGCTTGTGGATGAGATTAATCACCCAAAGCCTCCGGTCAGTCTTTATGTAGTCAGCTAACTGTGAAGATAGTGATTGTTAGCATAGGGGTGCACAGAGAGCTGTGAACCTGGTCCTTTCTTCACAAATGACGCTCCTGAGTTGCCTTCGGGATCTACGCTTGCTAAGAGTGGCACCCATGGCGAACCAATGTTTTTCACGGCAACTGTGAGGAATACAAAGGGACAGGGCATTCCTGGAGCTAAAGCAGAGGTCGTGAGTGCACAAGCCAGAAATGGAACATGACCTCTTTGCGCTGAAGGTAACTTCGTAGTGGCAAGCAGACGGTGACGGTATATACGACGTGCAGTATCCTGGTCGCACAGAAGCTAACGACCGAGGACGTATCGTGGCCGAACCGAGCGGTACTTTTTGCTACCGCGGGATCCTCCCCACCGCTTACCCGATTGTATGTTTGTTGTTTTCTACTCGGATTCGGGCGCTGATTGAACCTCGCAGCCAAACGATGGGCCGATCGGAGATGTTCTGCGTGCACTCGGTCGCCATCCTCATCGATCCTCGCACTTGCACTTTACAATTACTGCACCTGGATATGACGAGTAAGCTTATTTCCTCGTCCCAGATCTCACCGATGATCAACGCCTGAATCCCCTTCCTTAAAGCCTCACAACGGCGCTGTACCCCTCGCATTCGCCTTTCCTAGGTACGGATCCCGTGTTTGCGACCAAGAAGTCGCTTGTAACAGACCTCGTCGAAGAGAAGGATCCAGAAAAGTGGATTGAGATGGGCTTTAAGGAAGATGAGGTCCAGTCTGGACGTGTGTGGATATGGTCGTACAATTTTGTCCTGCCGTCTGTGGTCGAAGTGCATGAACTAAAGAAGTCACATCTTCAATCGATGCTCCCACATTTAGATAGTATTTAGGGCTCATGTTGTACAGAGAACAAAGGATAGGAACTTCAGCGGCAGCTTTCAGTGTCAGTTGAACTTGAAGACGCGGCGGTGCGCGTATGTATACTAAACCACAGTGGCACGTGCATCATCATGATGTATCTAATCATAATTTGATGGCATTCTAAGTTATTCCTAACCACCATGTACACTCAGCACAGTAACTTTTCAGCACCTTCTACTCGCGCATAAAGGCAAGGTGAAGAAATTAATAGACTTCCAAGGGGCAATCAAGCCTCAAGGAAAGATCGGAACCGAGACATGACCCACGTTGTAGTACCTGTAGCGGTCTTGGTCGACTCATCGGCAGCGTTAGCGGGACAATGGCCTCTGGTATTGCGCGATTATATCTATCCCATATTCTCTAGACTGGTCGAGAACCAGTCGCAGCTACAAATCGCGTTCGTAACATATGCACTTGCCAGCACTATACCTTCACCAGTGGTGGCGAGGCGCTACTTTAGTTTGCCATCACAGGCCTCCAAGGAGCTCAAGGAGGAACCAGGGAGACTTGGGCTAGGAAGCACAAGTACAGGGGGCTCAACAGGCATGGCTGTGATTGAGGGATACGCAGCTGCATTAGAGGTACGCAAGTTACACGGGGGCACTATCTTAAGTGAATATATCACATAAGTGGCTTACTCCAATGCATTTCCAGATGTTTGATCTATTCAACAGAAATGTTGTCACCAACAATAAGGAAAACGTAGCAGATAAGACGAGTGCGGAAGGCCAACCTCAGAATCAGCACAGTTATCACCTCATTCATGTCTGCGCGGGTTCCCCAGATGGAGCGATTCACCCATGTCATAATCAACTAACTGACCTTGATGGACTGACGTGGAAGACATTGCCGGAGGAATTGAGAAAGGTTGGTCGGACTTCGAAGCTTTGCCTGGCCGAGATGAGTCTCTGATACATTCTAGAGAAATATCAACCTCAGCATCGTTATGCTTAAACAAATCCAGCCGCTTATTGAGCTTCACAGTTTGGTATGGTGGTTGTTTTGTTTATACTATTTGATAATGTCTTATACGTCTGTTGTTATAGGTTGTCCCAGAACCTTGCAAGCCCTGGTATAAAGTTCGACAAGACCACACAGTCCTCCTCTCAGCTCAATCCGCCTGGGCCTCGTCTCACGGTACGTTAACTCCTTATTCTATTAAAGAGTAGCAGCGCCAATATACCTAAATAGCTAAAAGGAAAGACGATCAACCTCCCGAAAATTCTGAGGCCAAACGTGCTCGTATTTCCTCTCCCAAAGTATCTCAGTCATCTCCAATTCCGGCTCCACAAACCAAACCTCCCCAGCCCCTTGAAACGAAACCTCTACAGAACGTCGCAGGACCTTCACCTCGACCTCACCCTCAACATCGACCTCAACCTCAATCTCAACATCAGCCTCAGCCTCAACCTCAACCTCAGGCACAATCTCAGCCTCAACCGCAATCTCAGCCTACCCAGACTTCTAATACTGCCCCCTCCTCAGGCACATTGCAGCCAAATATCCAATTAGGGCAGCAGTCTCTACGAGTCTTCGAAGAGCAACTCAGAAAACAGTTGATCTTAATAAACAACTTGGTCCAACATGGCCACACGGCACAAGCTGAACTCCTGAAAAAACAGCTTCAGCCAAAGGTTGAGATGTTTAAGAAACTCAAGGAGAAATTGTTCAACCCCGCGAATGCTAACCCAGGAGCTTCTGTGCAGCCCAAAATAGAGGCTACATCCTCGTCAGCTGCTGCGACCTCAGCTGCATCTCCTAATCTCCAATCCGCGGCCGCTCCTTCTGATAATCAGAGTTCAGCGCAGTTCGTACAAGCGCGTCAGCAAGTTCAACAGACTTCCCCGGTGTCTAATGCTGAAGGACTTGTATCCAATGCCAATCCGTCGACAAACGCCGGTCCTCGTCCAGGCCCTGCTGCCTTTCCTTCGCAACTTCCCGTTAATCTTGCAGCACAGATGCAGAAACTTACGAGCAAAGAAGGTATAGCGGGACAAAATCAGATGCCCTCATTAAAGACACCGACACAAGCGACTGGCCTCACGGGTGGTCAGCAGTCTGGGCAGGTTGCTGCACCTCATCATCTACAACAACGTCAGCGTTGGGAAGGAACGATAACTTGGAATGGACGGGAAAATAATGGTTCACAGCCGGTCAAGATGGAAGCTCGCGTTTTTGCATTGGGCGCACCAGCTGCTCAACAGGGTAATATGGGTAATATGTGAGTATTCTCCGGAGTTTCTTGTTCATCGTTTCTGACCTTTATGATATAGTCGGCCTGAACTGTGGCCTTCAGTATTGGACTTGAGGCCGTCCAACGAACAGGTGGTTTCTACACCGGAATTGAAAGCCTGGATAAATCAGCACAAGCCAGCTATCTGCTCTTTCCAGCGTTCTGCCCAAGACAACGAAGACAATGCAAACCGCTTTCGCTCGTTTTGTAGACTTCTCAACGAGAAGCATATTGTATGAATCTGAATCTTTTCTGAGACTCATCATTCTCACATTTGCTTCTGACTAGTACGCTATTGGATCGTGGCCGCTTCCCGGAACCACTACCGCACAACCAACCATCCTGATCTTCTCCGCAGGGACTGCTGAAACCGTAGCTGGTTTAGTGTTCCCCGAGACGGGTCTTCCGAATATACCCAAACCGGCATCTGCACCTCAGATTCAGTCACAGATTCAGCCCATACCCCAAGCTCAACCCGCGCCAGGCCCGTCCACCCGACCGATCATGAGCAACAACATAGCAGGTCTAGCTAATGCGCCAGCCTTCTTGCAGAAGCTCTTGAGCAGCCCTGGGCTCGCGGACCAAGCGCGGCACTTGGTGTCGTTGCCACCAGATCAACAGCGTGTAGCACTTCAGAAACTGCATACTCTCACGATGGAAAGGCATAAGCAACAGGCATTATTGCTGCAACGTCAACAGCAACAGCAACAATTACAGCAGCTAGCGCAAAGCGGCAGTCCAGCTCTGGCTGCAATGGGGACCAATCCTATGGGCGCAAATTTCCCCGGTGGGGCTTGGGGTCAAGCAAATCAGCCAGCGGCGAATACTGGGCAGGGCTTCAACTTTGGCCTGAACGGTAACTTGGGAGGTACACAGATGCCGAACCCTGGGTACGGTGGAATCAACATGAGCCAGAGCGCCCAGATGCAGCCAGGTGGTATGAATATGAATGCGCCGAACATGAATCTCATGAATATGAATAACATGAACGCGAGCGCGGGCATGCAACTCAGCACACTGGGCGGGATGGGTGCCAGAAATGCGGCTATGCAACAACAACCTGGACAAGCGGGCAGTGGCCCACAAATACTTAATGATAGTGTTCAGGCATTCTTGCAACGAAATGGCTTATCAGGCGGAGGGTAGTTTCCTGGTAGGATCTTTAACTGTCAATATAGTTTATTCCTTTCTCTCTGCATCTTTATCAATCTGTTTCTGATGGGCTCACGGATAGTTATCGAACTGTAATGATTTTATTCTCACACACAAACGATGTAATGACACAGAATTCCAATGCTTGCTACAATCGACGGCATTTTCATTGTTACAAAGATAACACGGATAACAATAAATAAAAGAGATAACGAGAGCGAGTAGCAGTTCTACAATCACTATGAACCATAGACAGTTTTGGCATTCTTCCAAAATACAGCATCGATGTCTTCTTGTTCAAGGCCGAGCTCCGCAATGGACTCACGGGCAAGCTCGTACCAATCTGAGGGATTCGAGGTGGTGTCCGCTGTCAATGCCGGTGACGAACCAAAGATGATTCGTTGATATCCGAATGCTTCCACAGCGGGTCCAACTATCAAATAGACATATAAGGGTTAGATAGGTACGATCACTGGTGAACTGATAGATCCTGCAGTTGAAGGAAAGTCCAGACTTACGGTACATCTTGATCCGTCGTTTCCACTCTTTGGCTTCTTTGCTGAATTCCTTTGGCGTGGCTTGTGGTGTGGGTTCATCCCATGCGGGGGGCAGGAATTTGACGTAGACGTTAGGGAAGAGCGACAAAACTGCAATATGTTTTTGATACGCGAGATATGTTGGGTGGGTTAGGAGTTTGACGATCGGGAGGGAGAGTGTATGCGCCGGTGGGAGAACATTCGCTGGACGAAAGTGTTAGAACTACATGCAATATGAGATAACTGAAATATAATTACAAATAACGACCCTCCCGTTGAGCTCGTTCTTAAGATTGGGATCCATTGCTTTTCCGACAACACCCTCAAGATCGTCCCAAGGTTCGTCAAGCTCATTAACATTAGCGTGTATGTCAACAACAAAGCCCTCCTTGACAGCCCACGCAATGCCAGCAGCATGAGCTTCGGAGTTGCTGGTGATCGTCGTGCTTATGTGTATGGGTGGAGACGACGAAGGCGAGAAACCGGGAGCAGAAGCGGGAGGCCCATCTTCGAGTACAAACGGCACCGATATCGCCAGAACTGGCACGCTAGTCGCATTTGAGCGGAATCTATGCGCGTTCCCCGTAAGAACACTCGCACTGCAAGACGTTGATTTGGAGCCTGAAGCTTACCCGTCAACGATCTTCTGCACATCGGCAGGTTCGCCCTTCAAGGAGATAACAACTCCATCTACCTTCTTGCCAAACGAGCTGTCTGTCTCTGTCGTCCACTTGTCGAGGCTCGGAGCGTCTACGACGACATGCGCGTCGGTAACCTGCTGTGGATGAAGGGCGCTTGGGCTTGGAGGAAGAGGAAACTTGTCCGAAGACGCGCTCATAGGGCTGAACGCAGAGAAGTCGAGCTTTGGGATGCTCTTGGGGCCTTTGCGGCGCGCACCAACACCGGGAGAGGGCAGAGGCTGAGAATCGGTCATGGTGGGCGGGATAGAGAGTAGCGCGAAGACAATAGGACGAGGAGGAGGGCTTTTATAGTGCTAGAAACAAAGAGAGAAGTTGAAAAACTAGAAGATAGTCAAGAGTGATGCGATCTTATTCCTGCCATCCTGATCATCTAAACACAATTAGATCTATACCTATCCGGCTATGCACTATCCATGCACGTGAGCTCCTTTTCCTCACTCCATTACATCTTTCTCCTCACCGACGACGACAACGACAACGACGACGTTCAAATATGCATGCGACTGGCTAGTCTTGACGCAAGCTGATGTCCGATTTTTACCGTAGCCTATGATGGGTGTTGTGCACAGGTTCGATATCAACGGCTGAGTGTCAATCAATGCGCTACAGCAACATCTACTTGTCCTGCGCAAGCGGACTTTAGTCTTGTACTACCATCAACCTTCATGCAATAGTTCGGCGAAAATCAGGGAACATACTGTCTTTGTTGGCAAAATTGGTTGACGAATCCCGACTCGGAGACGTAGCAGACTACGCGCTGAACTGCCGACGCTTCAATATAGACTCCAGAGTCCAAACCATTGGTATCAAATTTAACCTACGACATTCAGATACATACTACATTGGATACATATGCCAAACCACCGCTCTGGCACCGGATAGCCCTCTCATGGTCAAGGAAGCGCTCGTGACTCTGATGATGGCGAGCTCAGCTCTACCGGGATGGGTTCTTGAAATCCAGGGCTCACGACCGGCGACCAGTCGTCCTCTGCCTCCTGTCTTCTCTGATATGGCTGATGCGTAGACAATCAGCCCATGTCCTGAAAAGTAGACAAGAAACTATGTCAGCTTACATTCACATATCTATCTCTGAGGTCGAGGCCGCTCGCCTTTGCAAACCGATCGAATTCTTGCAATGCTCTCTGTCGTTCGAAGGCCCTCCCATCTTGTTCTCCAGCAGCTCTGCCTTCTCTTACACCAGCATGACGTCCTTGTTCAAATCCTCGGTGGCGCCCGTCTCGGACACCGTCTAGGTGACCATCGCTGTAACCTCGGACCATGCCTGCACGGCGGCCCTCCTCTCTTCCTTCCTCGCGGGCTTTCCACTCGACGAGTGTTTGTTTGTACTGTCTAGCAGTCTCACGAGCCCTGGAGGCCGATTTCTCCGCCTCGTCTCTCTGCTGTTCGAGGGTCTTAGCGTCTTCATCCGCTTTATGCAACTGAGCTTGCATCATCTCGATCTGCATCTGGTATCTCTTGATTTCCTCCTGTTGACGAGAGATCTCATGCGCAGCCCGCTGCCTTGCCTGCTCAGATTGGATGGCTTTCACGAGGATTTCCTGTTCGCGTTTATGCATCTGTGCGACTCTTTCCTCCGCCTCATTCGCCCTGCGGTTCTCGCCTTGAAGCTTGTCGCTCGCGGAGCGGAGCATTGCCTTCAGGTACTGGACCTGCCGTTCTTCCTCGGCGAGAACAACGCTGAAGACTGTGCTTGACGAGTCGCTATCTTTGCTCTTCCGTTTTCCGTCTAAGCGTCGCCCATGTGAGCGAGAACTCGAATTACTTCTCTTTTTTGTAAGAGATTGCCATAGAATTGGGTCAGAGACCAGCTCTGCAAGTGGTGATGGGGATGATGCAGCGAGACGAAGCTGTTCAAGGGCGTCCAGTCTATGAAAATTCCGTGAAGACTGGTAAGCGAACGCCAATATGGTTTAAATGAACTTAATACTCACTCCATTCTTTTAGCTATTAGGTCTGGCGGTCTATATCGCTAGTGGCGGGGCTCGACGTTATGGACAGGAATCACTATCGACAGTGCATCTAGTACGCCCGCAAGCTCGCCGCTCGTCACTCTGATATAAGCTTGATAAACGTGCTTCTGTGGCCTACTACAGGCGTCCCTTGAACCGCGCAAGTGACCATGAACCATGGTAATGGATGGTTTACGCCTGCCGTAACAGGCTTTGCTCTCGATGTATCAGCGTGCCGGGGCCAGATTCTGGTGAATCTACGACCGTTCTAGTACCGAATGACGATGAAGTGTTTCATTTCTGCGATAAAACGCCCGTGAGTGAGCTATCTTAAGCAAGACAGCATTGCGCAGAAGCCTCAGGGATCAGAGAATCGAATACACGTGTTATAGACACGTCAGTACTTGCTCCTGTCTGATGAGCGTAGGATCCTTGACTTGCTCTTGTGAATTATATTTTGGTTGATATTGTTCAATACGCCCGTGCAAGTATGTATGTATATCTATATTCTATCTCAGTGCTCAAGCTACGCCATCGCTATCGCGAATGAAACCTCCGAGCAATCGACTATAACTCTCAAGCACACAATACATGACTTCTCAATGCGTTGCTGCAAGTTAAATATCGATTTTTCCCTTTTCAAAGCTTCCCTGACTCCACACCGCAGATTGAATGGCCGGGACCTATTTGTCTGTATGGAATAAGCAAGCGATCGGGAAGATAGGGGACTGCCAGTGTTTTGGCGGACGGTAGATTTCCGAGTTTCTGCTTCTGACTAGTCGAGTTCATTATACGATAGTGCAGATCAGCCTGAGGATGCCTCCTTCACATAGCAAGGGCGTATGAGTGTCTCCAGGTGTCTCCCTCTGCATCCAAGCACACACGTATGAGAAAGTGCGGGACGAAGTGACACGAGTCTGATTTGAGACTCGAGGCAACACGCTTATTTTCTTTTCGATTTTCGGAAAATATCCTCGTGTACCCTGAAGTGCCCGAGAGGCCAGAACAAGGGATGATTTTGCGTACTAGTGACGTACGGTACTGCGACACGACACGAAAATCAGGGACAATTCGCAAATATGCTGGTGAAAGCGAATTAGAATGCGAGAATGTTGTAAAACGCCATGCACGCTCACATTACCGGAGTAGAAGCCCATGAACGAGGCTACCATCCTCCTTTCAAGCGTAGACTCCGGGTGATCCGACCCTGGGGCGTGTTAGTAGAAATACGCTGGACGTGCTGCAGCACTTGTTCTCGCGCGAAGGACATCCCGTTGCCTCCCCTCTGCTCCTTGCTGCCAGCTAGTTGCCAAAACGCACCAGTACAAGGTGCATAAAGAAGTGCTGCTTAACGGACAGCACACATTCACGACTCTCACTACAACTATCTATACTATCTGCTCTCCCAAGGATCGGCATCTACGCTGGACGAGATCTCCCATTTCCCGACCCTCATTATATTCATCGGAAACATATTATTTGATCCATGCCGACCTCGAGTTTCCGCAGTTCACCATCTATGCACAGGACCGCGAGCCATGCGCATATGCCAAAGTCAGCGAGATTCTCGCCTCCAACACACGAGCATCCCGACCTTCCGCGACGTTCAAGGTCACCTTCGCCGTTCTCGGATGACGGCGGGCCGTGGAAGCAGACTGTCAATTCCTACATCTGGGTCGAGAAGCAGTCCGAAGCGCAGCGACAGTACGTGCGCGAGCATGGCTTCTCGGTGCAAACGCGTGTCGTGGAGTCCGGATGGGCATCTGACAGTAGTTCGTACGCAGGCGCAAAGTCACCTAGGAAAGATAAGGCGAGCTTCATCGACATCCAGGCGCGTGCGTGGATGTTACAGGAGGAGGCGCGTCGGGTAAGGGCGCTTCGCGAAGCCGAGCGAAACAAGGCCATTCAAGAGGAGATCCGTCGCACGAAGGATCGTATCCGGATGGTACGAGAGATGGAAAGACAACGAATTGCTGAAGAACGGCGCAGAGCGTATAACAACTGGAAGGCATACGATAGGAGAGTGAGGGAGGAAACAGACGTTTCATCTGCATGGGATAGATACGAAAGTCGTTGGACCAGTATCACTTCGAGTACCGAACCATTGTCCTTCCGTACAATCCCTTGGCCAATGCTCAAGACACCTGCATCGCCTGAGTCGGTAACAGTTGACTCTGTTTCCGCCTTCCTACTATCCCCTACGCATTCCTCAACACAGACACCAAAGGAACGCATCAAAGCAGCTTTGCGGAGGTGGCATCCTGACAGGTTCAGTCGTCTGCTGAAAAGAGTTTCCGAGATAGACAGGCAGAATGTCGAGGAAGCAGCCGGCATCGTAACCAGATGTTTGAATGAGCTCCTTAGCCGCCAGAATAGCCAGACAGGTCCTGTGAGTGGCACTATCAGTTTTTTAAAAATCCAATCCTGGAGCTTACGTTCTGTAGATGCAGCATAACCATTCCTCTCTATAGCCAGTTGTCGACGCACTTTGGGTTATATCATCCCAACATATTCATCAGCGCTGAGCGTGTATAGCATATGCTCTTCCCTCTAGTCTTGTTTGAGTATATGAGGTTTCTTCGATGCATCCTAGTCAATGTTTGCGCATGATTATGCGCAAAACCTTTGTCTATATTATTGTTCGTTGCTTTCGTATTGCTTTCCTGTTGCCTCATTTCGGATAACAGACACCTTTCGTAGCGTTTGCACATATTAAACGTGCAGCATTAACAGTAGATAGTTTTTTTATGTCTTTACTATGTGCATATCAGTATATGCTTTGAATATGATCTCTGATGAACGAACCAAAATACCCTGTTATCGCCGATCTTCTACAACTCCCAATCGCTTTTGTTCTCTGGGGGTTTTCGGGAACCGACTGCACGGTCTTCTCTGTGCAGTGCGCTTTCTCGAACATGCGATGATACATCTTTAATCGAAGTGTGCCTCATCGCTATATATTGAGCAGAAACTGTTATTAAGGTCTTCATAAAGGAGGGAATGTGAATGATCTCGAAATTAAGATTACAACGAGGACACTCACAAAGCACAAGCCAGCCCAAATCAATTTCTCCTTCCAGCGGTCATCTATGAATGTTTCTTTATGGTAAACACGTCGATTCACATGAGGTGCTCTTCTCCACGGGTTCGGACCAGCGTTTTCATCCGACAGGACTTCGCCATTAGCCGGGCGCTTTTGCATAGTTTCGTATGCCTTTGTGATTGCGCTGAACTGTGCGTGCCGCAATGCAGGATCGGGTTGGGATTTTTTGGATTCGGCAGAATCGGGATGATAAAGTCTGACAAGCTCATAGTCTACATAGGCGTATTCAGTACATGTTGCGATAGCTTTGCTGCCGGATACTCACATCGCTGCTTCACCTCTGCCGGCGAAGCATCAGGTAAAAGATGAAATATCTGGTACGGTGTTGGATTCGAGGTGATTGGGTATGGGTATGGATTTGACCTAGCAATGGTAGTGCGGCTGAATCGCCGACAAGAGGTTCTCCTTAACAAAGCTTGAAGAGCCAAAGAAGATGTATTGTATATTCTTCTTGACATTATCGTTGGTGCTGCAAGCATTCAGTAGTGACAGTTGGTAGTAAGTACAAACTTGTTGAAGTGGTACGGTTCTTCCCGAGAGCCGAATGCAGGCTCATTATTCGGCACGTACTTCCGTTCACCCACAACCTCACTGCATTTTTCCTCCTGGCGGGTCAGTCGATACAATTGCGCGAGCTTCGTCGCGCCGTACAACCTCACGAAGAAATGCCGGAGGACGAGCACAATGATTATACCGAGGGCGCGTCGGCGATTGACATTCAAAACGCGATGTCAGAGTCGCGCGGGCGGCCACGACGCCTCTCGGAATCACAGATAGGCTTTTCCTACGGCGAAGGCGCTGAGCAAGGAAGTGTCTTCGATGGACCTGGCCATGTCGCAATACCTAGTAGTGTTAGCCGCATGAGTCATCGGGAGATGAGCCATGGACGTTCAAAGGAGCTTAGGCGTATGAGCAGTGACTACGGTGCGGGAAATAGTCATGTTCGACATTTCCGGCGGCAAAGCGAAGATAATGGTCAACGGTCACCGATATCGAGGCATAGCACAGATAACCTCTCTATCGGAAGTGTTGAGGCTGAAGAAGAAGAAAGTGGAGAGGACGGCGATCTTGGACTACCTGCAAGGCGAAGGCGTCGACGACGCTCCCCATCCCCGCCAGAGGCAATGCGTTCCTCTGTGTTTGAAAATATCGCCAATTTATTTAGCTCAAAAGCACACGCACATGCAGACTCGTCAAGCCGAAGGCCATCCTTCTCTCATAGGTCTTCGATATCGAGACGGTCGCGTAGGTCTCGTTCAGGTTCACGAGCATCCATGATCGGTTCAGAGCATGCTGTCGAGTCTGAAGACGAAGAAGAAAGGTGGGGATACTCGTCCGGGGAAGAAGATGATAACTCGTCTACGGACGATCTAATAAGCCATAGGCACGGCGAGGGTGACCTAGGGGATTCCAGCGACATGGACTATGGTTCTCTACCACCTTCACCGAGAGGTTCTCTGCCTAATATGGCCCTCGATCCTATCTTCGGAGACACGCGCATTGAGATGGATGCTCCTCTAGAACCTCCTGGTCCCCCGCCTCCTGGTCCCCCGAGTCGCCAGACTATATTTCTCCCAGACGAAGAAATCACAATTCGGTTTATTGGCTATGAAACCATTCACTGGAGGCAAACGCTATGGCGGGTCGGCTGTATCTTTACTTTTGGCTTATTAGGCCTGCTTGGGCATTGGTTTCCTCGGCTCTGGCTTCGCTGGGTTGCCAGAGAGAAGGCATTCAAGGACAGCGAAGACGGGTTCATTGTAGTAGAGGTATATACGCATGCTTTATCTCGATATAATTTTTTCCTCACTCTACACGTAAGACACCATACAGGGATATATCCTTGTTTCCCGTCAAAACCATCGACTATCCTTACGCACTTTCTACAGCGCTCCCGGCAAAAGCAAGCAATGAGAGCACAACTAACGGAAAGGCTTCAGACGTGCTCAAGACCTTGAAAGTTGTGGACTACCGGTATTCAAGATTTATTCTCGACCCTAGAAATGGTCTCTTCAGTGCTCTCAGGCAAGGAACAACGTATATTACATCAAATCATAAGTTATCTGACGCGCTGATAGTGAATGGAAGGATGATTCATGGACATCAATCGCATTCGTCCAGAAAGGCCTTGAAAGCTATGTTCAACAACAAAGGCTGTCACTTTTTGGACCAAATATGATTGACATTGAGGGGAAATCCGCAATTTCGTTGCTGATCGAAGAGGTATGATTCATTCTACTCTATGGAATATCACCCCTATCTATTGACACTGTTTCTCAGGTTATCCACCCGTTTTATGTCTTTCAAATTGCAAGTATCGTGCTGTGGTCACTGGATGACTACTACTATTATGCGTTTTGCATCGCTCTTATTTCTGTCGCCAGTGCAACTAGCACATTGATTGAAACTAAAAAGGTGAGAACTCTAGGAAAATGGTTTGTACATAAGCTTAACAATTTCTCAATTAGACCATTGCACGCATGCGAGAAATGTCTAGATTTTCCTGCCTGATTAATGTATATAGAGATGGAATATGTGAGCTTGGCGCATCCTATCTTAACCAATGATGCTGACAAGATCTTAGGGCAGCAGCGCGATTCTTCCTCATTGATACCCGGAGATATTGTATCTCTGGTAGAGCCGACGTTGCACGTTTTCCCGGCTGATATGTTCTTATTATCTGGAGACGCGATCGTGAATGAGAGTATGCTGACCGGAGAAAGTGTTCCTGTGGGCAAGGCGCCTATTAAGGATGCGGAGCTTGCAAAGTGGAAGGACAAGTCTGTAATCACTTCTGAGAACGCAAAGGGATTTTTGTACGCTGGGACGAGAGTTGTTCGTGTAAGGGGCGCATTGCTTCCGGATGGAAGTACTGGAGGGCCTGCCCTTGCCATTGTCGCTCGCACAGGTAACACGGCTCTAACACGGGTGTTCTTGCTGTACTGATGCTTTATACTCTAGCATTCAATACGACGAAGGGTTCTCTGGTCAGGTCTATGCTTTTTCCAAAGCCACTCGGATTTGCCTTCTATAGAGATTCTATGCGTTTTATTGGGGTGCTTGCTGGCATTGCAGGGATTGGCTTCTTAGCCTCGGCGGTGCAGTTTGTACGCCTCGGGGTAAGTCTTCGATCTCATTGACATGGTTTATATTACTAACACGTCACAGGTGAAATGGCATACAATCATGCTGCGAGCTCTAGACCTCATTACGGTGGTGGTACCACCAGCTTTGCCCGCGACACTCTCCATCGGTACAAGTTTTGCTCTCAGTCGGCTGCGCAAATCGGGCATATTTTGTATATCGCCTAACAGAGTGAATGTCAGCGGAAAGGTCAATGTTTGTTGTTTCGACAAGACTGGTACTCTTACAGAAGATGGTCTTGACATACTTGGCGTTCGTGCAATGGAGCGAAACGCGCATCGCTTCGGTGAACTGATCGAAGATATTTACGATCTGCCGTCAGACTCGGGATCGGGCAAGTCACTCTTCCTGCACGCACTTTCAACCTGCCATATGCTACAAGTGGTAGACGGAGAAGTCATTGGAGATCCACTTGATGTGAAGATGTTTAATTTCACACAATGGAAGCTTGAAGAAGGGCAGGTTGCGGGAACAGGGATGATAAAGGACAAAGCAAGCGGAAGCCGTTCGGCTGCTGCTCTCGTGCAGACTATAGTTCGTCCTCCAGGAACCGGAAGCTTCAGACTTGAAGATGCCCTGAAAGGCGATGCAAAGGTCAGCCGTCAGTTTATGCATGATTTCCAATATGCTGAGAGTATCCGTTGCAACATAGCGTGCTCATTTTCTGGAGCTGGGAGTTATCCGCACATTTGAGTTCGCCTCTGCATTGCGCCGTATGAGCGTCATTGTCAAGCGGCTGAAGAGCTCGAGTATGGAAGTGTATGTTAAGGGTGCGCCGGAGGTCATGGCAGAAATCTGTGCCAAAGATTCCTGTAAGTGCCTTGACATTCTTCAATTATAAAGCCATACGCTGATCTCGGATGAAGTCCCTGATGACTATGAGGACCTCTTGTCATACTATACAAAGCGCGGTTACCGAGTCATCGCAATGGCTGGGAAGAGCATCGAGGGTCTTTCGTGGCTGAGAGCTCAGCGCCTTAAGCGCGAACAGGCAGAATCGGATCTCCAGTTCCTTGGGCTCATCATTTTCGAAAACAAAGTCAAATCTGGAACGACGCCCGCCATACAGGCACTACGCGCGGCGCATATGGCATGCAGGATGATTACTGGTGATAATGCGTTAACGGCAGTGAGTGTGGCGCGCGAGTGCGGACTTATAAACCAAGCAGCGAATGTTTTTGCGCCAGTATTTGTTGAGGGGAACGCGCTGACACCCGCGTCAAGGCTAAGCTGGTTATGTATGGATGACCCACTCTGGACACTAGATGACTACAGTCTGAACCCGCTTGAACCGCCCCGTCATCATACGATTGAGTCAGTGGAAGAGACTTCATACCATGACTATACTCTTGTTATCACTGGAGATGTTTTCAGGTGGATGATCAACCATGCTCCGCTCGAAACATTGCAGAGGGTGCGTCTTGCATCTGGCTTTTTATCTGAGCAATCATTAAATTCTGCATCATTTAGATGCTCGTTAAAGCACAGGTATTCGCTCGCATGTCACCCGACGAAAAGAACGAAGTGGTAGAGCGCCTTCAAAACCTTGGATACACTGTTCTCATGTGCGGAGATGGCGCAAACGATTGTGCAGCGCTGAAGGCGGCTGATGTCGGGATTTCCCTATCAGAAGCAGAAGCTTCGGTTGCTGCTCCTTTTACGAGCCGGACACCCGATATTAACTGCGTCCTAGAGGTCATCAAGGAAGGTCGTGCTGCCCTGGTGACTAGCTTTAGCTGCTTCAAGTATATGTGAGTATCCCATCTGTCGTGGTTCCCCTTTCACATACTGGATTGACTGACTCCTGTCTACAGGGCCCTTTATTCGCTCATTCAGTTCACAACTATCACGTTGTTGTATTCTTTTGCCTCTTCGCTCGGGGATTTCCAGGTATGCAGTCCCAATCGGTTTTTAAACAGGGTTTTCTATCTGAAACAAAATATAGTTTCTTTACATCGATCTCTTCATCATCATCCCGATTGCCGTGACCAGTGAGCCCTCTTTTCTTGCTAATTTCTATATGGAGCTATTTCTGATGAAGCCGTACCGTCTTTACAGTGGGAAGATCTCTGCCTTACCCGCAAATTCACCCAAAGCGGCCAACGGCAAGCCTAGTATCAAAGAAGGTGCTGGCGAGCATAACAGGTCAAATAATTATAACAAGCGCGGTACAATTTTGGATATTCTTCTGGGTTCGCTCTCAAGAATGGTTCGTGCATTTGTCGAGTGTTGCTACAACGGCTAATAGAGCGTTAGGTATGCCCCTCCGGGAGACACGAAGCCGGTTGGAGACAGTGACAAGCTTCAAGCAACAAACTACGAAAACACGACTTTGTTCCTTGTGTCATGCTTTCAGTACATCCTCGTGGCTGCGGTGTTCAGCATAGGGCCACCGTATCGGAAGCCGATGTGGACGAACGGTACGTGAATTACGAATTTAAACTTCAGGCGTAGCAGCTAATTTAGGTTACATCGTTGTGCACTAGGCCTATTCATGGTAGCAATGGTTGTGATTTCAATTATAAACGCGTGGCTCATCCTCGCACCTGCACGGCCATTCATCGTGCTGCTCGAGTTGATGTCGATTCCGTTCTCTGCACGACTGACGCTCGTTGCTGCGATTGTCGTGAATGTGGCGCTGTCGACCGTCTTTGAGCACTGGGGCACCACGTTTGTTGCAGGAATAATTGGCTTTGTGCAGGCGTGCTTCCCTTTCCGCAGCAGGCGGCGTTACCGGGACGGCAAGGCATACAAGACCGTTGAGAATGGCATGCGGTAAACCACAGATACCACATGTATATTCCTGAGTATCTGTTCCGATATCTCTGGTGACTAGAATGAGGCAGCTATTACGGGGACGCTTGGGAGGGGACAAGTTGATGTCTTGATATCAAGTGGGGAGGGCATCAAAACCATCAAGGACAGTTAGACAGCTCAGAACGGCACAAGACAGCCGGCGATGGCGCACACAGGCAAACCCCTCAAGGCACAGGTTCCTGATCAAGTGTTCATTAATTTCTTCGGCAGTTCGAAGGGGATGTAGTGGTATATGTGAATCGTAATGTACAGTCGAATTCTTGCGAACTTGAATGCTGAAGCAAGAAGCAAATGGAGCCTGAGCAGCGATGAGCATGAGGATATGAGTATGGGAGAATCACACCATGTCGGATATCTGTACGTCGCCATTGATACGGGACAAATTGCTCACATCGCCTCTCATCTTGACGATTGATGCGTGTCGACTTCTGTTGTGGTTGCCATCGGCGGCCGGTAGTCCTAATATGAAGCCAGTTCCCACGGCTACAATAAAGTTCGCACGATTAGACTGTGTTTGGGCGAAAGGAAGGCAATCTCATTTGGAAGGCAACCTCATCGACCACCTCCATTGTTTGTTCAGCCATTGCCCAGGTGGCCTCTTCCAATCCTTTTTCTTCACCACATCTCGCCGTCGTCGCCCTCGACGTGCACAGCGGGAGCAGGCCTCCACTCTTTAATCTTCCTTCAACTTGCTCGTATACCATCTCCTGCAGCATTTCGTGATACGCTTTCCCGCTCAAGAAACTAGTCTAAATGCTCCGCCCACTCCAGAGAACAGCTCTTTTCCTCCTTTTCCTTTTCATTTCATCTGCACCGGTGCAGTCAATTCCGCATGGCGCGAACGTTGGGGATGCGAGTCTTGCACGCAGGGATAATGGGTTTAATGGACCACAGACCGTACAGACCGTGACAACCACGAATTCGTGCGTATCTTTTAGCTTCCGCTCTTTCGTTCATCGTGGCTTACCTCGAATTATCTACCTAGCGCGCAGGGAGTAATCACCGAGACGTGTACAATCACATTGACACCGACGACGGATGGCAAAGTTGTTGAGGTGAAGCAATGTACGGTGACAGTGTCAAATGGAAGCAGCAGCTCGGGATCGACTTCGACAGCTACTTCGAGTAGCTCCTCCTCGACTGACTCTGTCTCTACTTCAACCACCTCTGTGTCTTCCTCGACGACGGATTCGTCGACTTCGACTTCGACAACTTCGAGTGCTGCCTCTACGACTACCGCGTCGTCAAGCGGATCCACATTGACGGTGTCCACATCTGCATCTGCATCCTCATCTACTGCTACTAGCAGTGGTGCCATTTCTGTCAATGTGAGCTTGCTCGAAAAATTAAATGTGACTCACTACTGACTTCGTCCTCTCCAGCCCGTAACTTCTGTATCTGCATCTGCGTCTGTAACATCGTCGGCAGGTAGTTCATCCAGTACTTCGGTTACTTCTTCAGCTGGAGTTACGACGTCTGCTGTATCTACTTCATCAACGATCACTAGCGCGGCCGATTCGGCTAGTAGCACAACGGCCTCTACTGTATCTGCTGCAGCCGAGAACTCGTCTGCGAGCGCCACGCCCTTCACGATTCCTGGGAAGAAGCTGCAGGTGCTTCCCATCGGTCTGGGCGTGTTCGCGGGTATTTCTGTAATTGCTCTCATCGTTGTGGCCTTGGTCACGTATGAGCGCACAAAATATCGCAAGGTGCGTTTTCTCTTCGCGTTTTCCTTTCTCCAAATTGGTCGACCAATACTGATTTTACATTTGCAAATAGGCTTTCAGGCAAAGGAAGTTGGCAGAGTCTGGAGCAGGTATGGGTTACGGTGGCATGGCGTGAGTAACTCATTGTTGCTGCATAGCGACGGCGATAGTAACACATCGTTCTTCAGCCAACGGGGCGTGTAAATGCCTGAAGTTATCTGAATCCTCTCATTTCCTTCGTTTTCATGTCTATCTTTTAATTCTTTTATAATCTTCTGCTAAATGGCTTTGGCAACCGGTTGCTGCGATGATGACTGCGCTCACATACTTGCATTTCTCTTTCTCCCCTCCCTCCCTCTCCTCATCCGTTTCACCTTTGTCTGGTTTGTTTTGTTCCAAAACGTGTTTTTACCAGACTTCTCGCTTCCTACTGAATGGGACTGTAAGTAGATATTCTTCTTCACTGCACACCCGCCCATTTTTTCTTATTTACTCGACTTGGAGGTACTTATGACAGCAATACAAAGTTGCCTGTGTAACGCCTACGTGTATGCTCTTATAGAAGGACTTTTACTGAAGGGACTAGGGGTTTGTTCGATTAACATTAAAGCATATATATTATAAGATATCGTGTTTAAAGGCCTTGCTGTCATTCATTTTCGACTGATCTGTGAAATCTGTGACATATTACTGACTTCGGGGGTCAGAAGATATTGGTGTCAATGTAAATAGACCGTGTCGGACTCCCGTTTGATACACCTTAAGAGTTCAACACCTTCCAGAGTAAACATGAAACTGAACAAAATCAAGCGCTTGAAAATCACTTTCTTGGTGGACAATAGCGTTGAATGGTCAGTGCAATGAATGTATAATCATATATCAGAGTCTCCTGCTCATTGCCAATGCATATTCGAGGTTTACAAAGATGCCTAGTGGCTTCTCATTGGAGTTAACTCAACACCTCGCCCAAGACCCTCCAATCGACGACCGGACTGGTGTTCCTCTACTGGACCTAGAGAACTATTGTTGTGGTATGTACTCGCGTTAGCAGAGATTCGGTGAATGCAAAGGAAGCTGCATTTTTGGCACTTAGGCGCCCATGGGTTTTCTGCGCTCATCGTGAGGTAGTCCGAAATCCGAATGTGAATAGCATATTGATCATGATGATGCGTCGATTGAAACGCAGGAAACTCAAGTCGATGAGGAATCAGAGCCGCATACCATCCTATTCGACACTGGGCCAGACTCGAAATCTATCCTACGCAACATCGCATCTATGAAAGTCCCCGCTCTTTCCGTCGAGCGAATTATCTTATCCCACTGGCACGCAGACCACAGTGGGGGAATACTGTCGTTCCTGAAACTCCGCAGAGAATCCGAAGGAGATGCGTCCGAGGGGCAAAAGGTTCCTACCTGTGTCGCAGATCTGCATCCAGACAGGCCAATTGCAAGAGGCTTTGCGCCGCCGCCGAAGGTGAAACCAATATGCAGATTGCCAGAAGATCCTTCGTTCGATGCCATTGAAAGGAGTGGTGCTAAAGTTGAGCGCCATGCAGAGCCGCATACTGTGTCGGACGGTGCTGTGTATGTCAGTGGCGGAATTCCCCGAGTAACTCATTTTGAGCGTGGTCTCATCGGAAACATGAGATGGGTCGAAGATAATGACAGCGAAGGTAACTGGGTAGCGGACAATGTAAAATTTTGAAAGCTTCTAACCTATGAGAAGGCTGAAATGTCCTGATACATACTTCGTAGATGATCATGGAAGAACGCTATGCAGCGATCGATGTCCTTGGTAAAGGCCTTGTTATCTTCAGCGCGTGAGTGAGCATCAGGGATATTCATTACTTTGCCTGCTACTCATATGCTCTTGCTCTAGATGTTCGCATGCTGGGATAGTGAATGTTGTCACAGATGCTGTCAATGTCTTCAAAAGGCCGGTTCATATGGCAAGTTGGGATCCGATACTACTGCAGTCCACAAATCTGATATGTATCTCCTTAGATCATCGGAGGACTTCATCTTGGTGGGTCCGATTTAGCCGACCGCATCGAACCAACAGTCAAGTTCCTGTCGGAGCAGCTTCGGCCTGCTCCAACATATGTCTTACCAATGCATTGCTCGGGCTTTGCTGCGAAGGTAGCATTGGAGCATTCTTTCGGAGAGGGCTGCGTCCCTTGCGGAGTCGGTATGTCCATCGATTTGCACGGCGATGAAGCTTCAGAGAAGACGATGTTCCCGCCAGTCATAACTTGATCTTGTTTTGCAAGAGGATATCGTTGCTTCGTTGTTTCGATTCTGAGAAAATCGTGGAAAATTGACTTGTAAGTAGCACAGAGTTGTAACGATAGCTAAGAGACAGCAGAATCAAAGCACATGCACCGGAACTAATCGGATACACCATCAAAGCAAAGCAGACAGCAAAGTAGAAAGAAGATGTTAAATAAACGCACAGTCAAAGTGACATCAACATATTTCCATACTCAAGAGCTGAAACTGATGTTAGCTTCCTGACTGGTCCATCCCATGAGGATCCGTGCTACCAAATCTTGGCCGTTTGCTTGACATGCCCGGTGGTTGCCAAGCTCCCGGAAGATTTGCTGGCACACCGTCGTAATGCGTTACTGGCTGCTCAAAGGGTCGCTTCGGTGGTTGAGACGATCTCCCGCCGTACATAGAGGTAGACGGAGGTAGATTATCTGACTGTGCCTGATGATTCATGGGTGCTGTAGACTGCATAGGTCCAGGATCGACATAAATACGGAGAACTCGTTTAGCAGAAACAGCTAAGTTTGCAGATGCGAAGACGTCTGTGTCATCCGCCGAGACACGAAGGAAAAACTGTCGATATCGTCCACGGTATGTATAAACCTTTGCGGGACCTAAGCCAAACGAAATTGTCAGTCAACACCTCCAGCGGTCCATGCCACGAACAGAGAGCCCACCATCAATCCTAGATGGCCCTTGCTGCAGATTATTGCATACGTCTACTGCGTCAGCCCAGAAAGTATCATCCTTAGCGGGCTTTAATGGGAGCCTCATCTCCACCAACTGCTCATCTGACTCCCCAAACCTATTATCCTCTATTACGACAGAGACGAGGCGAATGGTAGGCGCCTGTGGAATTTGCGGCGCTTGACTTCTGCTGTTGCTTGTCGAAGCAACGTTGTCATCCTGAAATGGCAACTGGAGATCACTGGTTGCATGATTAGACGGGACCGAATTAAATGATCCCCGAGAAACTAAAGTCTCGCTGAAGCTTTCCTCTAGTAGGACAGCTGGGGAGGAAGGTAGAGTCCTCGGTTGCATCTCCTCGACATGATTCGACGCATAGAGCTCTGCAGTATCCGTTGCTTGAGCTTGAAGCTGGTAGAGCTCTACGGATGGGGGCTCGACATCGACCGCATTATCGATATCATCTATTCTTTCTTCGGCCATGTTCAGATTTACTGGCTCCGCGAAAAATGTCGGAGGAGCGACAGCAACCTCTGGTTGAACCTCAAAACCTCTTTGGTAGCCATACGCCTTGAACGCTGACTTATGTCGTCCAATATTCTGGACTTGATCTGCAGCAGGTTCAGGGGCAGGGGAAGCTGCCGGATCATCTCTGTAACCTTGCACCCTCCAGTCTCCTCTCTTTTTGCGTTGTGTGACCGTCGTGTCGCCTTTGGCTTGTGCTGCCTTCTTGCCTTTCCGCCCTTTCGTGGACTTAGTCGAGGTGCTAGTAGTCGGCTCTACCTGACTGAAAGGCGTATCTGGAACGACAATCGGACCGCTAGGTGATCCGCCGGATTCTCTGTTCTGGTAGTTGGAGCCCCCTGGAGTTTTATCTCTATAATAGGATCGTTCAGAGAAACTTGTCGAGTCATCTGGAGAGGCGATGTTTTGTCTGTAATAGTTTTGGACAGGAGGAACGACCTTCGTTGGCAAGATTGGTTGCGGGGCCACGGTTCCGACAGATTGTTGAGTTATAGAAGAAGGGAGTCTTACTTTTGTTGGCAATATACTGGTCGGTGGTAGACTAGAACCAGGTGTCAATGCCTCGAGAGCCTTTGTTGGTAATATTGGCTGATTTTGAGGAGTTATTTTCACTTTTGTTGGCAGTGTCGGCATAGGCGTTGGTACTGCATTGTTGTTTGTTGGTATTCGCGGGTTTATGAAATCGTGAAAAGACAGAGGAACAGGGATAGCGGGGACGCTTGTACCTCTTGAAGAAGAAGCAGGTCCAACTGCACTAGCTTCCGAAGATGCATCCGATACCGATCGTTGATTATTGCGGGCTTGTCCAACAGACCCGGACGGCTGCGCTAAAGACGTTGGCGAACCAGACACCGGACTGAAGCCTTCACCGAGATGATTCAAGGTCTCTGACATCTGATTGGTCTGCGGTTTGAAGAAGTTTGATGAGGTATTGATAGGGCCAAAGGCCGTAGCAGCAAGACTGGTTCCCCACCTCGATATCGCGGGGCGCACGATAGGAATACCAGCATTTGCTACTTCGACGGCTTCGGTATCTTTCGGTACATCAGCGGGTGCTGCTACAGCTCGCTCATCACCAGAATCCGGACTAGGAGGTCTTCTGAGTAGCGGCTAGATCATTTGAGACATTCCTGCACAATTTAGAGTCTCAAGTTGACTTACACATGGTGTTGATGAACTTCGGCTGCTTGATCTTCTGTTAAAACATTAGAACGCATCTCAACTGAAATCACAGTGATACGCACGAGCTTGTCCTACGCCCTTCACCAATCTTGCTCGCTCGACCTCTTTCAGCTTCCGACATGGTGGATGAGTGCTAGCAAGTCGTCGTGTCTGTTACAGCTCGGAGTCAAAACCAGTTCGGAATATTGGTAATCCTGTGATCTTAGCTTACTGGAAGGTAGGCACACAGGTATAGTACTAGTAGGAAAGTACAGGGGATTCTGTGGTTAGGCGTCCATCATGGCGGATGTCCTAAATGGCCTGTCGCCGATGACGCGAGCTCAAGAGTGAATTTTGGCCGGAACGCGAACTTGAACGCAACGCGCGCCCGGAGGCTCACCCGAAACTTCTTCAACCGGGTACATCATCACGTGATGGTAACTTGACGCGAGAAATGGCGATCTTCAGCCTTTCAAGCTTCGAAGGTCCCTCGAAACGCTGAGCAAGATACTAGTAGGCCATTCATTTACCTGCGCTCCTGATGAGATACACACCGACGGACTGAATAAGTCCAATTGTCTCACTTTCCAGTGCATACAGGGTGCTTGACAGATTTACGAGCCATAGGCTGGATTTCTAGAGTAAACTGGGCTAAGCCAGGGAATAACTTGTAGGAGGAAGGAAAGCAGATTGAATCGATTCTGAGCTTGCAAGATTATATACATATTATAACGTTACACTTGTTGACCAAATCAGGTGCTGATATGATTTTACTTGTCAAGAACAAAAGCACCCTCCATTTTAAAACCAACGAAGAGGGAAGTTGCAAGAATGTCTTTCTTTGACTCGGCCGTAAATCTGAATTGATCGACGCGAGGAGGGTCGGTCCGGAGAACGCCGAGGGTCTCGATGTTAGTTGTTCCGAGCGTCTCCATGGCCAGATGGCCAGATATATGCACATCTGCGAGACCATGACTCTCATCTATCTACTACCATCATTGTCATTGAGTACACCCCCCAGATAGCCCTTGTTCAACTTCAGCCTCATTCACTACCAAGTTTCAACACATGTGTACGGTACAAACCTTACGGACTCATTCCATAGATAATCTGACAAGCCTCCTTTAACTAGCGTCCACAACAACAACTTCTCAGACACAGCCTCCAACCAAGCGACGTCAATCCTCGTTCGATGAGGAAGCAGTCAAGAAGCTGGAGAAGCAGCTCCAACAACGGCCGGAGAAGAGCGAGCTTGTTGACCGTAACATACTGAAGGGTGTGTTCTGACATCTTCGAATCCTGACAAAAGAGTGGTAACCGGTATAAATATGTTAGATGGTAAGGTTGCTCCTGCCTTGCATGCTGCAAGGGAACAGCTCGAGAGATCCCAGTTACAGGTGAAGAAACAATTCGACATCTTTCGCGCACACGGCGTTTACTTAGTGACATTAAAGGACAAATTAGAGCAAGCGCTCCAGCACCGCCCCGCCCCCGAGGAGCTGGTCAATGAAGGCATTTTGAAGTGTTCGTGCCCCATCCTTTACCTATACAGTGGCTCATGTTTGACCGAACGCAGCCGATGAAGCGCCTCAAATTGCATAACGGTGTGGTCCTTGTTCGACAGTAAGGGCTTTTAGCCTAGAGAGTGGTGTGTTTGTAGGAGCCATGAATGTAAGAATACGATGCAAAATGTCGGTCGCATTTCCTCTCGCTGTGTATTCTAGTTGAAGCTGTAGTCAGTGAACATGTACTATTAAACGAAAGGGGAATAGCGCATACAAATAATCATTATATGTCTGATATCGTAAACCTCAAATGCAGTACTTGGATCAATCGCGCTCCCCGCTGCTCCCTCGGCGAACGCGCTCACGCATCTCCCTTGCTGCCCTCATTGTCCCTGCACCTCCAGCCCATCCTCTCGCTCTCAACCAGCTTACAAGCCTGGGGGTTAAGGCCGCCGTCAGCCCCACCCGAAGGGGGAGGAACAATGTCTTGTGCACGGTATACGCAAGGACTATCATTGCGTACAGACTCTCCCGACCCCCAGTCGCAGTAGGCGCATCTGACGGACGATCAAAGTCTTCCCGACCAGGCTCGGTAGGTGTCGAATGAAGAATGGTGGAGATGTGGTGTTTCACAGCGGAGGTGACCCGGGATACTTGCTCTGCACCGAGAATGTTGATTCCCACAAACGCGATAGTGAAATCAAGTGTGGAGAAGACCAGGTATACGCCTAGGGCGTACCATCCATATGATTTGATGAGGTGCTTTAATCGCTGTGAGAGGGTGGCGTTCGGGCCTGGCGCATGGTCGTCCGGAGGCGGTGACGAGGAAGGAGAAGATGGGGAGTTAGAGCGCAAAGGCGTATAAGAGAACATTCGCAATTGCGGTCGCCATCGTGCCCTAGGAGCTGAGGATGTAGACGATGCAAACGCAAGACGAGTTATTGGGAGGAGTGGTCTGGACAAAACTGAAGCCCGGGGAATTAAAGCACGAAGGCCAGGTAGCAATATTCGACGCATCGCATGCGTTGGTTATGAGGAAACAAAGCAGGCCAGAAGACTGAGAGGTGAGGAAATAGAGGTTATAAGACAGCCGTTGGTCAGGCTCGCTCATACGCAACAGCTCGGCGCCCTCAACTTTTTCGTGTCGGCGGTAGTAGACCCTTGATGACGTGATACTACGGGTGCCAGTG
The DNA here is from genome assembly GCA_910574555.1 of Trichaptum abietinum. NCBI lineage: Eukaryota > Fungi > Basidiomycota > Agaricomycetes > Hymenochaetales > Trichaptaceae > Trichaptum > Trichaptum abietinum. Next base: position 1,217,297 of record CAJTBE010000005.1, on the reverse strand, counting down.
CCAGTGCCAGTGACACGGAAACCTTCAAGTAACAACGACGTGACAGCCTTCTCTTTCTCTTCATCTTCCTTGTCGTCCCCGTAGCCGCTGCGGAGTGGACGCCGCTCAAACTACCGCCTTTACCGCCATGCTCCCCCTCACACTCCTTACTATTTTGTCGTCATTATTGTCTGCCACTCTGGTGTCGGCGGGCTCGAACTCAGAGGGTCAATCATGCACGCAAGGGAACAACCATTTGCAGGTCGGGACGTATCAATTTGACAGCGACTGTGACTCGCAAACCTACTGCGCTGCAAACAACACTTGTGTTGCTCGAGGGTGTCGAAGGGATGTGTTTCCTCTCGGCTACGCGCAAGGCGACGACAAGCTCCCACCACTATGTCCGGATGGCCAGTTTTGCCCTGATGAAATGGACGCTTGCCAGCCTCTACTTGCCGTCGGAAGTCAATGCCAGTTAAATCGTGACGATGAATGTGAACCTCCGTCTAATTTCAAGGATCTTGAAGACAAGACGAACTTCGGATTGAATAACAATGGGAGCGTCTGCCTAAACTATCAATGTATGTGGGCGAACGTGACGGTTGGCTTGACTTGTGTAGTCGAGAACACCGCTTACACTGTGTATGGTTCGAACAACCAGGAGACGATCTTGATCGTATCACGGTGTGTAATCAAGTTTCCTTCCTGTATGAGCTACTCTAATTGGTACACTACGACAGTGACAATTGTGCCCCTAATCTCTACTGCGATGGAACTCAACTCGTATGCATGCAGAAGAAGGCCATCGACGAATCCTGTGGAGCGGATAAAGAGTATGCTAATCATTTGTTCACTTTTTGTATCCTGTGCTCACTGTACTTTAAGATGTTCTTCGATGAACTGCTTGGCGTCACAAAAATGCGGCACGCCGACAAATCAAGCGCAGCACCTTGGTGTCTGGGTTTATGTCGTCGTCGGAATTTGCATTTTCGGCGGCATGTTCGGCACGCTCATTGGTCTGTTTTTCCTGCATTCCAACCAGCGCGAGAAGGAACGCGAGAAGCGTAATCAGTACTGGCGTGAACAAGTAAGTTTCCAGTTCATCTGATTTTACGTACCGTTTAATAGCTGATTGCATCGCCTCTCTATCTCCTCTGTCACACAGAATGCCTTCCGTCAAAATATTCTTCAAATGCGAGACACCGCAAGAGCTTCTCTTCTTTCACTTCCATTGGGCGCGAACACGAATGGGACGAATAGCGCACGGAGCACGCTTTACAGCCGCGAGGGTGTGTCATCGGAAGAATCCAATTTACCGATGCTACAGAATGCCGGTCCGAAAGGGAGCGGATTGCGCCATCAGCAGTATAGTGAAGAAGAGTACGATGGTGTAGAGCCCGTGCGGGAGCGGGACGACGACAGTCCACGATACCGCAGTGGCAGGGCGTTCTAACACACCACATAGCTGGGATAGCTTTCTCGCATTTTATGAAAATTAAAGACATTCCCATTGGTTTGTTCGGCTTCTTACTGATATAAGAAGGCGAATATGAACTTGGACAGTACGAATTCGCCTAGATATCGTCGTTTCCGATCTTTTTACTGCACTACATCACATACTAAACTCGGACTTTGGTAGTATGACTTGTACATATATACCCGCCAGTCCTCCCTGCGTATTCTGTGTTCTCTACCTCCTAATTCTAACAAAGAATATCTGCTGTACCTGTGGAGTTTGTGCTGGACTGGTATCTGCGCCATCTGCGCTGGACCTCACGCAAATGAAGCGACTAAATGAAGAGCCTGTGAGGTTCACATCGGATGTCGGGCAGTGACCCTTTGTGTTGCTATTTTTACCCGACATGGAGAGTAAAAGTCTTGAGCAGTTCGTCAGCCTCTTACTGTTTCTCCTTCGACCACTACTACCTCTGCCAAACTGTGCAAGACAATTGCGCGCACTCACTCCTATACTTTTTCCACGACACAGCGGTCTTGAAGATGCTGCACGTTACAGAAGTCTGTCTTGCATCTCTGTTGTTTCTCAGGTGACAAACTTTTTACTGCAGGTAACCCCCATAAGTCTTGGGTATCTCACCCTGGGCGGCTTTGTCGTCGCAGTGAGTAGTGCAATGACCACTGCCTTGTCCTTAGTCGCTGATTTGATGTGTAGTTCAGTATGATATCGCTACTCGTCAAGGAGAAGGTATAATGGTCTTGTGGCCTTGGATTGTCTCATATCGCTCAATCATATCTCGCAGCTATATATTGGTGAAGTCGTTCTAGGGACGGCCTTCGGAGTGATCATAGGTCCGCATTGTGCGGGGTGGTTTGATCCACGGGCGTGGGGATCGACGCTGGGGGTACAGAATACCATCACGCTCGAAGTTATGCGTGTGGTGCTTGCGACCGGTTTGTTCGCTATCGGCGTTGAGCTACCTAAAGCATATCTGGCCGAACATTGGAAGAGTTTGGTCATCATGGTCGTACCAACTATGGCATTTGGGTGGGTCATATGTGCGGGTGAGTCATGGTGATATGCATATATGCCATTCTAATAATGTTGGATTCATTTACATTTGAAGGTCTCATTTACGGTCTCTTTCCTCAACTATCCTTTATCTCGGCCTTGGTCATATCTGCCTGTCTCACGCCAACGGATCCCATCCTTGCGGCCGCCATCATTGGCGGCAAGTTCGCTATCAAGAATGTGCCTGGGCATATTCGTCGACTGCTCAGCGCTGAATCCGCTGCGAATGATGGTCTAGCATATCCGTTCCTCTCTATTTCTCTGTACCTGACGCTAGAAAGCAGCAGTCGTGTAGCCGTCGGTAAATGGTTTCTTGTGGGTTGGCTGTGTAAGTTTTAATGCCTATGTCATTCCTGACGTCCATAATTGACAAGAGCATGAATATTCAGACCAAGTGATTCTTGGATCTGTTCTAGGATCTGTCATGGGTGAGGGACGCAAGAATGTTTTTCCAACGAAGCCTGATCATAGTATTTACCAACAGGTCTTGGTTTTTCATATCTTATGAGAATCTCGCATCGCAGAGGCATAATTGACCGTGAATCCTTCGTCGCACAATACCTCGCACTTGCAATCTTCACTATTGGGATCGCAAGTACTCTAGGGACAGATGACTTGTTGGCTGCATTCGCTGCCGGAAGCGCTGTTTCATGGGATGGCCACTTCAACACACATACCGAAGATGAGGTGTTCTCTAGTGTCATCGATCTAGTCCTCAACTGCGCATGCTTCATTTACATTGGAGCTTGGCTTCCCTTCGACATGTTCAACTCGACAGACTTGGGCATCGTTCCCTGGAAACTCGTCGTCTTGTTCTTAGCCATTTTAGTTTTGAGAAGGATCCCGGGCATGCTTTTTTTGTATAAGTTTATCCCGGATGTCAAGGACTGGAGAGAGGCTCTGTTCTGTGGACATTTTGGTTAGTAAACGACATTGGTTGTTGCCGATGTATGCTGACTCTTCTCTTACAAAGGTCCTATGGGTGTCGGTGCGATTTTTATTTCCACCCTTGCTCTCACTCGTCTCCCGGAGCCTAGCAACCCCCCGGCGGATCAAACTGAGATACTAGCAGCTTCTCTCCATCCCATCGTTTCGTTCGTTGTCCTTTGCTCGATTCTCATTCGTAAGCCACTTCGAAGCGAAAGCTCGATACTAAATCTCAATTATCGTTCATTCTATAGATGGGTTATCAATCCCGGTGTTCTGGTTTGGCCGTAAGGTGCATACGAGAACGCTTTCCCTCACTCGTACCTGGACTTCTCGATCCGTGAAGGAGAGACAACCAGACTGGGCGGCGTCTATTTCACGGGCTCCGGGACTCGCTCAGACTCCTGGTGTGAGATCTTCGACTTCAGGGACGCGTATCCCTGACGAGCGCTCTCTGGGAGATCTTGAGGGCGGAGATCTACCCATTGTCCTCGAAGACAAAGTGAATGCCATAAGCCTGCGTCATCTAGAGCACCGCAAGAGTCGTCCTGGAACGCCCCGCGTTGAGTTTGGGGTCGGGAGCCAGGTTACGTTCGCCTTAGACAGTACACAAAGCCCGGGTACACCAAAGATGGATCATGAGAGTGTGGATGCGGAGGTCGCAGCCGATAGAGATGCTCTTGACGAAGAGCAGCACGTGCGTATTAAGGACGAAGAAGGCAAAGAGGAAATCGTTGGATACGGCTACGCATCTCTACATGATGAACAAGAGAACGACGCGAGCTTGGCATTTGAGACAGACAAGCGCGAGAGCGCCGGCGCTAGTAAAGAAGTTGACAATGGTCTGAAGCAAATCAAGTTTGCTCAATAACACTGGCCGATGCAGCCCCTTCAGTTAGTATGAAAGGCTGCCTGTGCCCGAATGTCATTGTCCGCATTTGTGTTGCAATTTATTTCAGTAACCTTGTAACATGGAGATAGATGTTTGTAGATTAGCAATAGAAAGGGACTGTAGCGGACAGTTTTTTCCAAAGCGTCTGCCCTCCAGGATTCCTGCCGTGGGTTAGACTCGCAAGCCAGGGGTGGTTTGTAGTTTAGCTTCACCTACATGAAGCGGGTTTACGAGTCTAGCCGTGGGTACTATCATGAATTAGTAGGTGCGCTGACGTCACGTGGGATAGGCGGGCCAAGCGCCGAATTGTGTTTTTGCCGCGCCGCACAGCGTCCTCGTCACCTCAACATTCCACAACGCGCTCTCACAACCAACGGCCCCCTGTTCGCTAGACTATTCACTTAGAAGTCCTTATCAGACTTTTTGACTCGTACGTCAAACACTTTGCAGTCGATAAGGGGCAAGTGAGTGCGTCACCACTGGCTTAGAATCAGCAGAAAGCAAAGTGCAGCACGATGGAGCTGCTCGCACCGTCAAGTTCGCACCTCCGCAGCAGCCGCGGCGAACACGAACCTTTGCCATCCCTGCCACCATCGCCGTCGCCGTCGCCGACCGAGGAGGAGGATCTTGCGAATGGGTCCGCATCATGGAAAGGGGTAAAGGACGAAGACCGGTTAATGGTCAAGACGGATACGAAGGGCAAGGGCAAGGCGCGTGAGGTGGTCGATTTGAACCAAGAGGACGATGGTGCAGATAGTTATGGGACGTTAACACCTGTCCGGGAGAGCAGTGAGGGGATGAGCTCATATCCACCAATTACTGAAGAGGAGGAAGAAGCAAAACGGATCGAAGAAGTCAGTACTTGGATTTTTCAAACCCTGTGAATGACACTGATTTTTGCCCCGTTTCCTCACCTTGGCTGACGATCAACAGAACTTACGACGATGGGAGCAAGCCGAACGTCAAAGACGAAAAGCTGCTCGTGAAAAAGCTGCTGGGGCGACCGCCGCACCAAGCGTTGTCGGTGAAGTTTCACGACGTGCATCCTTACTTTGGCCTGGAAAACGCGCAAGCCGTGCATCGAGTAGGGCCAATGGCAGTCTCGGTGCGGTAGGCAGCGGCGCGCATTCAGTGCTCCACGCACGAAACTCAGAAGACGCTGTTGCGATGAGCGACCTCGAGACGCGGTCTGCGCAGTCTCCCGGTTCAAGCAATCCGAGCTCCCCTGTCCCTCCTTCATTACGATTGATGGCCGAGAATCCGTTCGAGCCTCCCGACTCAGCGACGCCTTTGCGAGGCTTCGAAGGAGGCAGTAACAGTGGCAGCGCAGTGATGAATCCGTCCAGTTCACCGCCACCGTGCACACCCGCCGCAGTAGACCTGGGCGAATCGCCATTCGACGATCCCAAGTCCGGGTTGACCCCCTCAATGGAGAAGCGTCCGACTTTACAAGCTGGTTTTGCGTCGACTTCCGCACCTCCGCCTCCTCAGCCTCTAAATCTCCCTCCGCCGAAGACACCACCGCCTCGGATGATGACTCCGGGTATAACAAGTCCGCCAGGTCCTACTCCGAATCCGTCAATGATGAATCCGGGAGTTGAGGATGCGAATGAGCCTCATTGGAAGAAGCGCTGGTGGACGGACTGGTTATGTGGCTGTAGAGAGGGACCGGATAGGGGCGGAGATGATCAGGTGAGTTTTTCCCATTTTCCAATTCATCCATGTTCTATTGACCGAATGCCGGTTTTTCTTCTTCTCTTCTCTCTAGGCTGGCAGGACAAACCCCTTCGAATGAATGTCTTCTTTCCGATTGACAGCCCCTTTCCTATTACTCGACCTTCACCATCTGCACGCCACATTGCTCGATTCATTACAATTCCGGTGTTGTCACCGATCGACTACATGACTATTCTGGACAACGGATTGTTCAAAGATGTAACATACCCTAGCATTGGCAGTACCATCCACTTGTCTCACAAATGCATTATGTGTACAAATTTTCTATACATTTATCTCCCTCAAACTATTTCTTGGCGCAAATATGTTCCAATGATCTAAACAACGCTTCGAGAAAATCAGCGCGGAACAGCATGTAAAGAGGTGAGATGGATACCCGTGAGGCAGCTGGATCGTCGGATGCGCGTACTAGTTCGGTTGCATTTCCTCCCACAGAGTGCCAAGGACTGAATTACGCGAATAAACAACTATCATTGTCTTCAACTGGATTCCTGATGTGCACATCTTTCCCTCCTAAACAACGCTCGATCCGAAAGAACGAAAGTGAATTTCCAGTGTAAAATGATAGTTAGTTCTCGACATCGTGAGCCCAGCAACCGAGGCAGGAAAGATCCTTCAAAAAATACGAGTATTCCGAATATATCGAGGCAATGACGATTAATGATGCGCTCATACTAAAGTTTTATCAGGGTCGTTGAATTGGCGCTTTCTTATCGACCAATATACGGTCGCGGATGCCGCACCAGGGCAATTTAGTTCAGACTATAACTTTCTGACATGTACGGCAAATCATTATGTGCTTTATTAACCCATCGTTTTCCTCCCCACCATCGACGTTGTTCGGAGGCCAATGCCAGTGAACTTATCCCCTGTGTAAAATACAAAAAAAAAACACCATGAGTTTATGGATGAAAAGGTCGCTCTTTACCACTGTAACCGCCGCTCTTTGTTTCTTCCTGTACTTCTTGTCCTACGATGGCCAGCCGAGCGCCTTGACCGACTCGTCCTCGTGGATATCCACCTCGTCGGCCAGACCCTCAACAGACGTCGCTATCGCTGACGAGCCTCAAGCCAACTTCTCGTACACCCCGGACAGGCCGCCGAAGATCACCGTAATTGCTATATGGGCGATCAAGTCGAATAACACCCCGGCCTACATGCCTCTTTTCTTCCAATCCGTGGAAGCGAACCCTCATGTCAATCTGCTCTTTGTGCAAGTCGATGTACTTGGGTACGGATGCCCAACCTACTCCGACGCTCCGAATGTTAAGGTACGCTATGAAGATCCCGTCGAAAACATTTCTACAATCTAATAGCTCGATCTAGTCCCTATGTTTTTCTGAGAGAGAATGTAAGCAAGAAAGATAGTAAATTCATGTTATATGCGTTGACTGGCCTCTTTTCAATATAGATTGGGAACTGCACGTCGACTTCATGTGCAGACGCTGGAATTGCACTCAAGCCGACCGGTCGATCTTACTGCACAGAATGATGGAAAAGGGCAAGAAAGATCGAGTATGTCAAGCATCTTCGTATAGCAAATCCATCTGAATATTTACGAAATGGATTTTCCTAGAATAACTCTCATTTCAGGATTCTTCGAAATGGGATCTTCAGGGAATGGATTGATCCGGCTACAACTATTTGGGTATGCTTAGTTTGCTTGATTGGGGTTGTTATTGGTTTCTGATTGCTTCGCGGTGTGAAGGGTTGGTGCGACATTGATACGTACTGGGGGAAGTGAGTTGTGTTCTAAAATCCTTACCAGCACGTTGCTTATACTTCGAGTGTACAGTTTTAAAAGAACATTTCCTTGGGAGATTGCCCACCAATTTGACGTCATCGCCATTTCCTCGCAGCCGTCCTTTCAGGACCAACGCCTGCTGTTCCTCAGGTATGACCGATTTAGCTGTCTTGACAGGCGAATGCTAATGTCTATGCAGAGGCCATATGTCGTTCTTCAGGCATTCCCCCGAGGTTTTAGAAATGATGCACTCCTACCCTAAGTTTGACTCCCTCGCCGCCTACCTCACGCTCCCGGACACCTCAAAGGACGCTGAGGAATCTGAGTTCAGCCACTATGTCTTCTCAGACGAGAAAGCTCTGACCTTTGCCGTTGTCGAAGGTATGGTCGAATCTTACGATACCATCCTCGTCTCCGTCCAGGGCACCTTCTACTTGAACCAGCACAAGCAGAAGGATATGACACCGGAGATTCGTAAACGTCTTGTGCCTCTCGTCCAGCCATCAAGCGACAAGGCAGCCGTGACACCGATCTTCACCGCAGACGTCACAGAAAAGGACGCAAGAGTGTACGAAGACTGTACGGATTACACAGGTTTTCGGTGGTTCCCAAAGGAAAATTGTACGTATGTCGAGACGGGCTGGTCGCCGAAGGAGCGTATAGACAAGGCGTATTTCATGCGTCACGAGCCGTATGGGCAGATTGTGCAGCGGTTGGAGTCGAGAGAACGCTACCTCAGTCGGGACGGGAAACTTGTCGTGGATGAATGTTTGTATAAACATTGGCAGGATGAGAAGAATAAAGGTGGGCCACTTATAGGATAGAAAAAGTTATCTTGGGCTAATTTTGTACTCTATAGATTGGTTCAAAGGTCTACCATCAAGCGACCTTCGACCAGGGCAGCTTCTTGTCTCCTACGATCACTCGCAAGTAGAGATCTGGGATCAAACGGGCGATGTCATATACAAAGCAGCCAGCTGATTTCGCATACATTTACTACCGCATACACGCGAACGCACTCATTACTACCACTTGTACAGTCTACCGCCATTCATTTATGTATGTTACTATTTGTTATCCGGTTGCTCGATACCCCGTATATACTTGTTCGTTGTGTAAATTCTGTGTCTGTCAACTTCTTGGTTTTCTTGACTGATTGCGATATCTTGTGTATAAAATATGATCGTAGTATAGGCATCTATCGATCGTGATCGCCGCTTGTCTTCACGAGAAACTCCAGTGAAAGACGCTTTGGTAACTTCGTCGAAAGCGAGCTCATACAGGCATGAATTTTACGTGTAAAGAAAACATAGAGCCAGCCTAGCCCATGGATGTAGATACGAAAATAGAATGAGAAAAGAGACAGAAATGTTCAGTACACGCCAGCCTTCTTCGCCGCAAGTTGCAGATGGGCTGAGTGTTCGTCGTAAGGGAACTTGGATGGAGGGATCTCGCGCCATAGGTCGGGAGTAAGGAAAGAATAAGTTTTTGTAATCTGAAGATACTTTCAATACCAAGTTAAAATCAAATATAGAAGTACGCACAGCAGCGAAGGTAGCCTTCAAGAAGTTGCCCATAGTTGCAGTCGAACCCTTCGCTTGTGTGTACACATCCTGCACACCAGCGAGTTGGAGGAGACGCTTGGACGCCGGCGCCGCGACGATACCGGTACCACGTGGTGCAGGGATGAGACGGCACATTACAGACCCAACCTTTCCGCTGACCTTGCTCGGTACAGTGTGGGGCTCACCGAGGGCAGCACCCCAGTAACCTCTACGGACGGGGATGACGGAGAGCTTGGCGAGGATGATAGCGCCACGAATGGCAGTTGCGACTTCCTTCGCGCACTTCACACCGAGACCGACGTGTCCGTCGAAGTCACCAATGGCGACGAACGCCTTGAAGCGTGTGCGCTGACCAGCACGGGTCTGCTTCTGCACAGGCATGATCTTCATGACCTCATCCTTGAGCTTGGGCAGGAAGAAGTCGACGATTTGGTACTCCTTGACTGGGAGAGAGAAGAGGTAAATCTCCTCCATGGACTTAATCTTGCCATCCTTTACGAGACGGCCGAGCTTGGTGACTGGGACCCTACACATTGCATGCGATTTAGCATACACACTAAGGTCATAAACTAAATATTATGCTCACCATTCCTTCTCCTCGTCCTTACGTCCTCCACGGCGAGGCCCCCTACGTCCACGCCTATCACCTCCGCGCCCGCGACCAAAGCCGCCACGACCACGACCAGCATCAGCCATTTTGAAGTTTAAAAGTTCTGAATTTATGAAGTCAGCGTCCTTGTCACATCCAAATCTTGCAAAGCCAATCCATCATCTCCTGCATCTCCGTATCCATCCAAATCTCTCCATCATGGCTCCCAGTGTCAAAACAGTAGTGTCAGACACTCACGAGACGGCAAGGACACTTACAAGGGACGGGAAAGGTCTTGAGGTCGTCGTTTGCTGAATAGTATACCAAAGAATCAGTACAGCCGAGGCGGATCGATGTCAAGACCGGCCCTGAAGTGGACCCCGAGAGCATGTATTTGGGACCGTTACTCCCAAATGGGGATGAAGAACCTCGCAAACTCTACGTACTCGATTCGGATTCGATACCTCCCAACCCCCTCTCCTTCGCACTGCATCATTACTATGCTGGAGATTAATCGTCTTATTTTTGAAGCATTTTTGTCGTCGTTTTAGACGATGACAAGGATTACAGCTGGCACCTAACGCACATGCGCCGGGCCGCCGGGGTCTTTGCTGATTCAGCCCGGAGTGAAGAATGGAAACGTGGGGTGGGTCGGACGAAGGGCTTTCTCCTTATCCATCACCACACGACCTGAGCGATAGCTGACCCTCGACGACAAACTCACTGCACACCTCCTCATCGTTTCTCATATCTACAACACATTTATCTCGTACACCACACAGTGACCAAGTTGGAAGGACCTCATGTCGAATTTAACTATGAATTGTTTCACCAAACAGCAATTTAGTATTTGCCCCGCGTGAGTCTTGCTTGTTCTCTTCCACATCTCACTTTCCGTGTACATAAAGCTCACATCCTCCTTAAGCAACGGCCGTCAAACCGTTGGAGATGGGGCTTACACTGCTGACGCTGCGCACTCAGATGTCCTCGCCGTATGCAACATGCAAGGCGCCGACGACATATACTACTATTCTACTACGTTCTCTGGCGGCCCTGGGTGGTGCTTTTGACGTTCCTCAGCAGAAATGCCCTCCTGATAGGCCACACGGCCGAGGAGGGTCGTTGGGTTGTGTGACAGGCAACCTGGCGTCCAAATTTCCCGCTTCCCATTTCCTTCCCTCTCCAGTATCCGCCGCCAGCACACCGGACTCGTCTCCGGAGCTCAGGCCTAGCAGAAATGTAGTATATTCACAAAACGCCTTCTATCCTACGACACCACCGCATTCAAGTTCAACGTTGGACACCGATTTTGATGCTGGAATTCTGGGGTGCTCTTCCGCCACCAACTTCAGCTCTCAATCCCCTTTACCGCCTAATGCGTCAGCACCGAGAATTATCCCAAACGGTCATGGCCACCAAAAGGCCAGCCACAGCATGTTCCATGGCCTCAATACACCTCCGCTTACACCAGACTCGGCCCCTTCGTCAGCGTCTTCCACTTCATCTAGCTCTTCTGGAAATGGACCCCGCATTGGTGGAAGCATGTCGAAGATCAGCGCTCGCCAGCGTCAGGATGCACTCGATTTTCTCACCACGCTCTTCCCTCGCTCCGGGATCTCCGCTCTACCTCATGCGAAAAGCGTCAGAATTACCAGTGCGGAAATGGGCGTTGACCCAGGAAACGGCTTTGTTTTCGAGGGTGTTGTGTTGGAGCTTCCCGGGCGTCCCAAGACACTGTTTGTTGACGGCAAGGGCGCGGAGAACATTAAGTTACGCGAGAGGTACGTCCATCAACTTTGTTTACCATACCTATGGATGTTGTGGGGCTTGGTAAATTTAGCTTGCATCGTGGTACTGATACATCTTCTAATGGGAACAGCATCGTTGCTCTCCTTGACCTCGCGGATGAACACCTGCAGTGTACCGGCCTCGTGATCGCGCTAGAGCGCACTTCTCCCGCTCTGGGTGATCTGTTGCACGCGCTCATGTATGTCGGCGGTGCGGTTGTGACGAAACCGCCATTCCCAGTCGATGAAGCCTATGTCCTCGTTGGTATCGAAATATAAAGGATAGAGGTGTTGGACCGGTAAACGTGCTATACTGTATTGTACGGAAATTTCTGATCCTAGTTTGTCTGGTAGTACGATTTCTTCTCTTTCGTATTCTGTTCTGTTTTCTTTGTATGCGAACTCCTGTTCCCCCTCTCATGCTAATACTATTCTTCGTTCAACCTATCGACAAGCTCTTTATTTAAAGTACATTTCGTGTGAAAAGAATGTTCATATGTACTAGCGAAGTGTGGGGTAAGTTGCTATGCGAATTCCAGAACGTCCGGCGGCTTCTAAGTACTACCGTCAATCGTAACCTTGTTAGAGTTCATTCAATGCTTGAGTCTTTTTGACGCAGTCCGAAACAGAAATGTACGTGACATATAGCATGGTAATGCGTGAGCTCGGACGCGAGGAATGATGAGCCGTCGGTCCCCTTTGTTTGTCTCTTACTCTCAAGTGCACGAGGCTTACCTGCAAAACCGCACTGACTCTCGTTCGAACTCCTCTTCATCACAGTTTCGACACTCTTTGTTGTATTTTACATCCATTCTCAAGATCTTCAAGCACTCGGTCTCTTGTACGAAAGGATAACACGATTGCTGTTAGCGCTCGGGTTTAGAAAACAGTTCTCAACCATGTCGTTCCTCGGATCGATATTTCGTTTTATTTGGAAGACGCTCTGCGCTCCTGAACAACAGCAGCAGGGTCAACAGCAACAGCAGCAGCAGCAATGGCAGAAACCTCCTGTCCACGAACAACCGGGATCTTACCCGCCTCCGAGCCGACCGCCTCATCATGAGCAGCCTGAACAAAAGCCACATCGGAAACCATTCGTGAGTAACTACCGTTCGACGAGTCTGTCACGTAGAGCCTTTACTTTTAGTCCTCATGACTTCTGTTTGGTACCTTGCTTAATGAACGAAATGATAGCAAAATGATTATCTAGCAAACGCTCAGAATCCAGAGTATCTCGCGCTTCGTCAACGCGCAGACAAAGCCTATGACGAGATGCGGGAGAGCTTCGCTGCGAGCCAGAGAGCATATGACTCCGGTGATGGTGCTCGAGCGAAGGAGCTGAGCAACGAAGGAAAGGCACATCGGGCTGAGGGAGAACGTGCGGAGAAGGTTGCAGCGGACTGGTTGTTCCAAGGTTCGTTCGATAATTCATGGACTCGCCTAAAATTTCAGACGGACTGATTTTACTTGCATCGGCATCTCAGAGAACAACAAGGGCAGAGACCAGGACGAAATTGACCTTCATGGTCTCCGAGTGAAAGAGGCTATCGATCGGACGGACAATGCCATCGTTAACGCCCGGCAGAACGGCCACACTGAACTACGCCTCATCGTTGGTAGGTCTTTCGCGTAGTCTGTGAAGAAATATTTTTATTAATGAGACGCCAAAAGGCAAAGGCCTTCATTCAGAGAACCATGTCGCGAAGATTAAACCTGCTATCGAGGAATTAATGCAAAAGTATACATCTATTCTTCTCAATGACGTTGGATCCTCACCCATCCGTACAACAGGCATAATATTGTTGCAGAAATTGACCCCGACAATGCGGGTGTGCTGATTGTTTACCTCGGCGGACACCGGCAATCCACTGGAAGGGAAGTTAATCCAGATGAGATTACAAGAAGATTAGCCGAGGACGAGAAGAGCTGTACAATCATGTAAAGCATGCACGCGAGGGTCGACAAGTTTGTTAGAGAGCAGTCTAAAGATTTTCGTATCTGTTCAATGTCACTGTGCAATAACATGGGAAGAAAAAAAGAACATAAGGTCCATAAATCACAGGTGAATAAACAAGTAAGTAGAATGGGGCATTATAGGAGGATATCATAACAGACGGCGGTATATATGAAACGAATGTTCAGCCAAAGTATTTCCAGATGAGGAAAAAACATATGAAGGTGAATATCGCACCACCGAAGAAAATGTACATGTCTTGAGTACTTGGAGATGAAAGCTCATTAGTTGAAATGAAAAGTAACATGAACGATGAAACATACCTTCGCCTTTCAATCCACCCAATCACATCTCTGCTAAGGCCAAGAGTGTTCGCTGCATCAAGGAGCCGCCGCTGCGTGCCTTTGAGCATGTTCCGCTGATCCACGAGATTGTCAAGAACCGCACGGCCTTGTGCGAGGAAGTCGTCTAGCTGTGCGTTGGCATCCTGCGCGAAGGTGTGTTCGCGCAGTGCGAATGCCTCGCGGTCCATGCTAGTCATGGGCATGCCGTTATCAGACGCGCCGCGGAAGGGCGATTCACCGATGAGTTCTGCAGGTGCCGTTGACCGAGAGGGAGTGTTGGAGAAACGCTGTCGCGCAGCGGTAGCTGAGGAGGATGTTGCACTGGCGAACAGCTCGACCTTTTCAGATTCTTCTCTCTTCGAAGAGTTAGACATAAATACGACTTGTCCTTCAATTTGATGGTAATGTAGCTCACCTCTTTTTTTATTCTCTCAAGTTGCGACTTGAGCTCCGCGTAATCGCCACGAAATTTATGCAGTCGCCTTCAGAGTATTGGAACGAGTATTAGTAGCGATACTACGTCACTAAAACAGAAGAACTTACATCTGAGCTTTCTCCTGCTTCGCCTTCAACATCTCTCTCTTGGCCATTGAATCATAGTCCTCGATTGTTCGGTGGAATGCAGACAAAGACGCTGTAATCTGCCCTGGCATAGGTTACAACATAGATTGGAATAGACGAAGAGCAAAACAACATGTCTTAGCTTATGTTGAATTTTGGAAGAAAGCAAACAGAAACAGACCTTGGAGAGAAGCGCTGCTCTCCCCTGACCTTATCCTCTCGAGGTCAGCTTGAATTGAGGAGGTTTGACGAACACCAAGGGTGTACAAGGAATTCATGGTTCGTGAAGAGCAGGATAGTGAAAGCTAGAGGCCTTGTTCGGGGCTTCCTTACACCCGAGCAGCCGAGAGAGTAGTTTGTTGCTATCTCGTGCCAGAACGCCCACCCGAAAGAAAGAACTCTGGTTCTACCAAGTAATTGGTTGTCGAAAGATGACCTCCAAGGAGTTGCAGAAGTGTAGCTACAAGGAATGTTTTGAGAGAGTATAAGAGACCTAGACACTAAGAAGCGCAGTAATTCTGTGCGAATGGCAGGATATCCTCTGCCAGTAGATCGGACTTCAGCTTGACGTCACAACGGTAGTCAATATTTGGTCACGTGTAACTCATGCCACGCGACTCTCACGCGATCGCATACAGGCATCGTCGAGTTCACGCAGGTGCCAATGAGTTACTTCGACAAATATCTTACGTCTGACGCCTTCTCTCGGTAGTATTTTGAGATCTGCCTCGAGGTGTTCTTTTTTCAGTCAGTTTAACAGGACAGTTCGCGGACAACTCGGTGGATAAATATCGGGGCAATGATCGGTG
This sequence comes from Trichaptum abietinum, assembly GCA_910574555.1. Taxonomy (NCBI): domain Eukaryota; kingdom Fungi; phylum Basidiomycota; class Agaricomycetes; order Hymenochaetales; family Trichaptaceae; genus Trichaptum; species Trichaptum abietinum. The sequence continues at coordinate 1,201,882 of CAJTBE010000005.1, read as the reverse complement.
GGTCCAAAAGCTAAAGGCAGAATACACGTTACATTAGATATAATGGGACAACAGGTATGCAAACTTTTTACAGGGGAAACGAGAAGTGAACAGGGTAGATCGATTGTTATAATTGCCCGAAGAAGCCATGCGAAGCGGAGGAATGTTGGAAGAATAGTAAAGTATATTGGGACACTGGCAGGAACTCGAACTTGAATTGGTTGGGCAAAGTGGAAATGTACAAGGTATGAGATCTCGAAAGCATATATAGCAGAGAGAGAAAACGAGAGGTAGAAACGTTCAAGAAAGGGCATACACATAACAAGTATATTTTGTACATAAGAGGGGCAGCAAAAAGACGAAATGAAGACTAACACCCAGCCTGTAGTCTCTCATGAACCAGTCATGGAAAAGTTCTACCTTCAGAAAAGCGCCAGTGCATTGGTATATCTCCGAGTGCGCGTCAAGAAATCTCGATCTAGCGGCCACAAACAATTGCTCCTGCCACACCTGGTAGACGACCCTTGTCATCATCTTCATAGCTAGAAGATTTCCCTCCGTTTGTAGAGCGTGAACGCTCGTCATCATACACGCCGGGTAATTCGCCGCGATGTGACAAGTGGTGCCAAAAGAGAACGTCGCCTCCTCGGATCTTTGGTGCCTTGGGAGGGGATGGTGGAGGAGTAGCTTGCATTGATGGCGACCCTGGATATTGATGGATCGGCGGGATCGGCTGCGGCGGCGGAAATGCCGCGTATGATGGTCCTCGGTCTGTATGCGCACCGTTGCGCGAAGGCGGAGGGGATCGTACTGGGGATGTGACACTAGACCTTCTCGAGCTTGAGCGAGAATGCGCTGACATGTTGCTTCCGGTAGTATCTCCGGAGAAATGAGGGGGGCGCTCCAAGGAGAATGTCTGGGGCAAACGCTGCCACTCGGACGTGTTTGACATGGGTGAAGACTGCAGAGGGGGCATCATCAAGTAGCTGTTCGCCACTTGTGCGGCGTAGGCCCGCGAGTTTGAGATGTTGTTTCCGGAGGTAGATACTGGGGCGCGAGCGCCTCCATACGGATCGTACTGTGCGACAGGAGTAGAGAATGTGTTATCCTGTTCCGCATTTTCGTAGGGATCTGCATCAGGTATTACACCTGGCTCGCCGGAGACATAAAGACGCTCTTCTCCAACGACCTCGGAGGAATGAAAGACAAAGCGATGACCATTGGTAGCGCGGTTGCGAGAGGGCATGAGGGGAGGCATGAAAGGAACATTGTTGCTAGAGTGTGGTGGTCGACCAAAGTGCATAGACGGCGAGAATGTAGATGAGGTGCACTTGGCGCACGGAGAGACAATCATATAGCCTACTTGCGCGCCACATCCGTGACAGGAGAGCGTCTGTGTTAGACATTCGCAGGTACGTGGAGCATCCTCGCGCTCTCTTGCCCCCGAGCCAGAGCCAGAGCTACGTGCGCGAGACGAATGCGCAGAACTACGACTCGAGTGCCTTGGCGCTGGTGCATTATATACCGAGCAGTTGACTGGCATAGCATCCGTAGAGTACAGGGGTAAGTGAGGGCGTAGGAGAAGGACGGCCTAAAAGATAAAGAATTACAATTAAAATTTTGTGCGTGAAAAGAGTGGTCTTTTCATCAATTAGATGCTCACCTTCATGCCGCGGTTGGTCAGGAATTTTCCGCACGACTTGCAGTCAAGAATCCAGACTTTATGCAGGACCGGAGGCTCAGGCATAGAGGGCGGCATCGGATAAAAAAGAACAGACAGCGGGGGAATGTATGCGAGTTGGAGCGGGGGTGGGGGCGCTTGCGGGAGCTCGGGTAAAGGATAGACGTAATTATTAGGGGGCGGTAGGACCTGGTCGAGCTCGCTGGGGGAAAAGTCACGAAATGTACTTCGTTGCAGGTCGCCGGGGCTGTTGGCGATGGCAAAATCTGGGACAGGCATTCTGTACTTATACCTGGCGGTGGGGGGAGGAGGATAAGTGGGAAAGAGAGGGGGCAGGTAATGAATCGGCCAGCTGCAGACGCATGAAATGGCGGCCTCTGCTTCCTCTCGGACATCCTCGAAAGGTGCTTTGCCCTCCGCCAGCCAATCCCGCTTCGAGAAGCGCTGACTCAGTATCCAGGTAAGGCAATTTCTCCCCGACGATCTGGCATGCGCAACTTGCCGATCGCTCCTAGTCGCGTCTGTCTCTCACGCATTAACCTCCACTACGACTGCTACCCTGTCCTACTAGGCCTTCGCCGACATGGCCTCCAACGTTGAGATCCTGACACGCTCGCATACGATAATCAAGGCCAAAGCACGTGCGAAGAAAAATCAAATTGATCAGATCGTCTTTGACGAGGATGCTAGACGGTCCGTATCCCCCTTTTTTCATCCGAATGGCCCAAGCGTGAGCACTCACCATGCCCGCCACATAGTGAATTCCTTACTGGCTTTCGAAAGAGAAACATCGTGAAGAAGGAGGCGAAAAAGGCAAAGGCCATAGAGCGAGAGCGTCAAGAAAGATTGGAGGCGCGCAGAGAACATCGCAAGGCACTGCAGGAGCAGGCAGCACAGAATGTGAAGCTCGTCGAAAGTGCTTACCGTGAAAGTGAGCTAAATGCAGTGCATCAATCACAGCTAATTGTTCTCTGTGCTCATTTGCATTGAAACCCTATCCTACTACCAGATGTCAACGAGGGTAGCGATGACGACGACTCCGAGGAGGAGTTCACGGGGTTTTCTTCTGCAGAGAAGGGCAAGGCCAAGGCGACTCAGGAGTACGAGGATGAAGAACAGCTAGCGACTGTGACTGTAGTCGAGGAGTTCGATCCGGACTCCCTAAAGCACATGCCATCATCATTTCGGCGGAGTTCTCCAGATCTTTCTGACGCAGAAGGGAGGAATGACGGTCAGGATCGTACTTCAGGCGATCCGAGAAAATCACGATCAAAACTTAATCGTGCAGCAGAAGATCGGCTGACTTCGTCTTCTGTGCGGCATGATAACACAGCTTCAGCGAAGAAGAAGACTAAGGTGAAGCCGAAGAAGATTGCGTATGAGTCGAAGGCCGCTCGGAAAGCTACACGAGTAAAACAGCGTGCTCGGAAGGCAGAAAAAGCGGAGTTGGCGGGTGGTAAGGCAAAAAGGAAAGATAAGGGCAGGTTGGGGAAGAAATCTCGGAGGTAAATGCGTGACGTGGACCTGAAGTTAGTGGCAGATAGGTACGGTGTTGCTCGTTCATCTTTTACTGAAAGGACAATCCACAATATGAGTAGTCTTGAGCGATTTCACCAATCATATGTATTCCTAATTTCTAAAATCTAGTGAAAATCCTACGAGGCTCTTCGCTACTTTCGTAGGAATAAGAAATATAACAGTGACTTGAACGAGCTAAGTGTCTGCCTGGGACGGTCATATGTTTTCAAAATTCTTGGAGACTTTCCCGAATCGGTAATCAGATCTTATATTAGACTTTACACAGCTTGCCACTGGCAGTGAGACGAGCAACCTGCATGTCTACTCATGACTCTTCCTATATCTTTCATCTTCAGCGCCTTTTCATAAAGAAACTTGTGGTATATCTCGGAAGCTGTTCACACCGAAGCTTAGTTCACTGTCACGTAGGGGACCTCAACAACCACTGTCGACCATATTCGGGCTGCTTTACTAGTCTGTCATCAACTACCGATAGTCCCTTAACTCCATAATCTCGCGAGCGCCTCATCTTGAAGCGAGACACATAGGCCCCTCTTCAAGACTCTGGAGATGGCGAGTGTTGTGAATGGCGAGGCAGCGGCTAATACCAACTCGGCGGGAAGTACACGAGATAGGGAAGATGAGGAGATCGCTCGGCGGAACCGTCGAAAGGCCCTGAAAGCTCTGAATGTTGAACATACCGGTGAAGGTGTGTGGCCCTTTGTTACCTCATGAATCACACTAACAACGGCCTATTCACGACAAATTACTGGCCCGAACATATCTTGATGTACAATTGCTTCCGTTTCGGGCCTGAACGTATAGAACCGACGAAAGCATTGGACTCATCGCTGAAGCGACATACGGCGCTTATTAAACGTATGCGACAGTCGATGGGTATGGACAACAATGAGCAGATCATGAAGGACATTGCATCACTGTCCTTGGAGAAGTATGTTGACGAACTCGCCAGTGCCACGCTGGAAGGGATTTCACGCTGCAAGACTGAACGGGACGTATGGAGCGCTGTTGAGGTGCGTACGGGTATCTGTGCGCTAAACCAACTATGCCAAGCGACTCAATCTTGCAGATTATCTCCGCGCTGCATCGCAGATTCCCTAAGCAATTTACGCCATCTATCTTGAATCTCTTGGCTTCTGCTTTGGCCCCTCCGCATCGCGCACCTGGGTTTGCTCCTTCCCTTGCCGCCCAAGGCTCCACTGCCTTAGGCTCCGGTCAGGCAGGCACATCTGCTGTAGGGATAGGGCCTACTGCGGCACAGACATCTGCGGAACAGAAGGAGAAGGAAGATTCTGCTCGAGTGACGCGTCAGCGGCCTGTGCTTCGTGTATGCGCCGAACTTGCACTGGTTGGCATCGTTAGGGATGCGCCAGGAAGAAGTGGTGGAGAATGGGTGATGAAGACTCTGAAAGACCTAGTAAGTAGAATCCTCTCTATCATTTGCACTTGAAACTATGTTCGTCCTTACCTTTATCTTTAGCTGTCGAATGACCCATCACTGTCGTCTTTGCCGCTGCTCTCCACTTTCCTGAAAGCATATGCAAGGCCTTACCTTGGTATCACTCCAACAACTGCGACGAAGTCTCAAGTGTCGGAAGATTTAGAGCCTGGTTCACTTGCGCCGAACACACAGGGAAACGCAGAAGCCTTTCCTCTTCTGAATAAGGACAATGAAGAAGATGAACTCGTTGAGAAGGAAATTCGTGCTCGGTTCAAGAGGATGTGCGAAGGATACTTCGATAGTGTATCAAAGAAGCTAATTATCGAACATAAGGTATGCAAGGAGTACGCAATATATCATTTACATCAAAAGCATAATACGTATTGCTTGTAGCGCTTGCAAGAGCAAGACCGGCGAAACCACGAAGCATACATCAGATCGGGTGAAATATTTGAAGATCGCCAACAAGCATACGAGAAGATGGCTAAAGCCTACGAGAAGCTGCTAACAAGTTGCCAAACGTGCTTTCATTTCACGTTTATTTTCAACCGGCACTAATATATTTTACAGTCTTTCCGAACTTCTCTTTGTTCCAATGCCGCCACTGCCAACTTCGACTCAGAAAAGCGAATCAATTGCAATCTCTTCTGCTGGGCAACATGATGCTCAGGAAGATCTATATACTTCAGGAGGAAAGTGGGAAGATGAAGAAGAACGTCGCTTCTTTGAAGATATTCAAGACCTTCGAGACTTTGTACCCAAGACCCTATTGGGTATCGATGAAAAAGGTGCAGAAGGTGAACCAGATAAGACTGACGAAGACCTTCAGAGTGAAAAGGAACGGAGAGAAAAGGAAGAGACTGAAGTCCTGGAATTGGAAAAAGAATTGAAACGGCTTGAACTTGAAGACGCGAATCAGAATGGTGATGCCATCACAACCAACGGGTATGCTGAAGAAGAAAGTCTGGAAAAGAACGATGGGTAAGTCTTGCGATCTCCGTCACATGCGACAAACCTGAACACTTCCTTAGTAGTGCTGCGACGCCGCTTGCTTCCCCGCCGAAAACCCCAACACCACCGCATACGCCGACCCTCGCCCCGCAGGGACCCTCACAACTCTTGACGACACTGCTTGCTCGCTTGCCCGATTGCACGAATCGTTCATTAATTGACTCGGCTGCGGTCGAGTTTGCTTTCTTGAACTCGAAGGCAGCGCGGAAGCGTCTCGTGAAGGTGAATTTTATTCCAACACTATAGTTCAATCATCACAACTGACATCTCGATGAAGTTCCTAACACAGGTTCCGAAAAATAGAACCGACTTGTTGCCGCATTACTCAAGACTAGTTGCGACTCTAAATAAGTATATGCCAGACATCGGCTCTGACCTCGTTGCGTTCGTAAGTTGAAAAATTACAACTGTTACATAGATACTAACGCAGCAACATCATGCGTCAGCTTGAGGACGAGTTTCGTTACCTGCAGAGAAAGAAAAATGTAGTTAAAGAACTTTCAGAAGTACGGCAGAAGGTAGGACAATTTCTAAACCTTTGTGCGAATGGTTTTTTTGAACCCTCGACAGAATTTAGCATTCTTTTCAAATCTGACGAAGTTCAAAGTGGTTCCAACGCATGTTATCTTACACACCTTCAAAGTCTGCTTGGATGACTTCTCAGGCGTCAATGTGGATAGTCTGGCCTTGCTTCTGGAGGGATGTGGCCGTTTCTTACTGCGCAGCGAAGAGACTAGGGAGCGATTTGGTACCATGGTGTGATATTTAATCTTTCTTTACAAGTGTGATCTAATTAACTCTTGACGATGTGTAGGTTGAGTTAATGAGACGCAAACAGAGTCTTCAACATTTAGACCAAAGACAGATTCTCCTTTTAGAGAATGCATATTACCAGGTGTTTATCCTTTCTCCTGGTATCGATGATTCAGAACTAAACATATCGCAGTGCAACCCCCCGGAACGTGCTCCTATAAAAGAAAAGGAGCGTACGCCGATGGAACAGTTTATCAGACATCTGATTTACGATGTACTTTCGAAGAAAACCATCGACAAAGTTCTGAAACTAATCAGAAAATTGGACTGGGAAGACCAGTCTGTCGTTCGCAGTCTTCACAAGGTATTTACGAAGTCTTGGAAATTGAAGTATAGCAACATCAGCCTTTTGGCTATGCTTGCCTATGATCTACAGCGCTATCATCCGGATTTTTCGGTCGCGATTGTTGATCAAGTCCTCGAAGATGTCCGCTGGGGACTGGAAACAAACGTATATAAACAGAATCAACAGCGAGTTGCGACCATAAAATATCTCGGAGAACTTTATATATACCGGCTCATCAGCTCCAGTATTATTTTCGACACTTTATGGAGCCTAGTCACGTTCGGTCACCGTAAGTGCTATATCTAATTTTCAATACTGTAGATGATCTTACTGATTCTCAAATAGCGGAGGGAAAGCCGCTACCTGGCCAGCCATGTCCTGTCGATATGCCTGATGATTTCTTCAGAGTTAGACTTGTTTGCGTCTTGCTTGACACATGTGGGATGTGCTTTGATAAAGGTTCCCAGAGAAAGAAGCTAGACAACTTCTTAACTTTTTTCCAGGTCAGTTTGACTACGAACGAGGTCGAGAATATCACCTAACAGGTGTCTCATTTAGCTGTACCTGTTGACGAAGGAAACTACACCCATGGATGTCGAATTTATGCTTGAAGATTCGTTTGAGGTAAGATTTAAATTTCATTCCATATTCTTAAATTGATATCGTCCGCAGGCATTGAAACCGAAGATGGATAGGTATAAAACCTTCGACGAAGCAGCTAAGGCCGTCGACGAACTGTTCAACCAGGCTCTCCAAACCACCGGAGGTAGGGCGCTCTTCAGTTTCTCATGACTGTTCAGTATTTGACTATCATAAATTTAGTTAAAGACTCCGAAGCTGAAGCTGAGGATAGTGGTGATGATAGCGACGGAGACAGGGAAAATGATGCTCGCCAAGAGTCCGAAGATGAAGACGATGAAACGCAGACAGTGTCCGATTCCCTCGTGCGTTGAGCCCGCATATCTAATACCATATTCGCGCAATCCCTAACCCTGTCTATAGACGAACGACAGGGCACCATCACCAGATACTCTCGTTGTACTCAACTCTTCCGAACATCAAGGCCCTACAGAAGAGGATGAAAGCGAATTTGCGAGAGAACTTGCTAAAATGGTCACGGAGTCTTCCGCGGAATCTAGGAAGGTCGATAAACGGACGGCACAGGCTTTGTGGGACTCGGCCGTTTTACCCACTGGAATTAGAAAAAAGAAGCAAGAGGACAGTGACGACGAGGGTGCTCCTTCTGATGGCGCGGTCTCTGATGTACAAGGGCAGATGAAATTCACACTTCTTACCAAGAAGGGGAACAGACAGCAGGCCAAGACAATTGCGATACCCAAGGATACAGCTCTAGCTACACACACTCGCACTGCCCAAATACAAGACAAGGTTGAACAGCAGCATCTTAAGCAACTGGTGCTTAACTATGAACATCGCGAAGAAGCTGAAGAACTGAAAGGTTAGTTCTCAGTTTCAGCAGACGTGTTGAGTCTGAAAGCTGATGCAACTGCTTTAAACAGCTTTAGAATCTCGCAACCGCAACGGAGCAGTCAAGATACGTTTTGTTGGGTGATGCAGCGTTGAGTTTCTCAAGACTTAAACCGTTCCCGGCTTCCCTTTATGCCCCTCTGTCTGGCATATATGGCTACTTGCATGCCGCCCGCCCTTGGTTTTGACATTACTGAAGTTCAGATCTTTGATCTAAGAACTGCAGACCGCTGAAGAACGTTCGAAACACTACCAGTGCTTACTTGACCGGACTTCCGGGTACCCCCCTTTGTGATGCTTACAAGGCCGTTGGAGCCTTACCTTGGTTCGAGTTGACAACGAGCGCCGTGTAGATTGCCTCATTCAAGTTGCGCCGATCCCTATCGTCAGACGTCGGGGTAGATATGCTTATGTAGCAGCTTCTCCTTAATTATGCCAGTCATGTAGTAAATGCATCATATATTTTAATTATTTTCCCTTCTCTGCTCTTTCAAGTTATGATAGCTCACGCCGGTGATATTGTAACGCGACGCGTCTTGTCACTGGCACGCGTTGAAGTACTTCCAGATTCCATCGTCGACTCGTATGGTTTCTACTAGTATTGCTGTCTCTATCATTCCGTCATACCTTGTCTTCGCTATGTCTCCTCGAATCGCACTCTGAATTATCCATGTAGCCTCAGGAGCTGCGGTACCTTTTTTCCGTTTGAGTCGAGCATCTGAACTCGACGCCAGGATGGCAGATCCGAGTTCTGACGACTACTTCCAAGATTCATTTGACTTGAACGAAGATGATTTGGCACTATTGGATGAGACGGAAGCGAAGTTTAGCTCAACTGTAGCTCATCCATCGGCGAGAGTAGAGAGAAGCGTTTCTCCTCCCCCGGCGAAGAAGTTTAAAGGATGGATATCGCCAACCAATCCAATTTCACCGACCTTCTCTCCTCCAAGAACTCCAGCAGCTACTATAGAAGACTCCATATCTCACACTCCAGTTGATAATGACGGTTCCATGGACATCACTTTGGAAGGAAATGGCAGTCACTGGTTTAACGGGACACAGGGTACGGGGAAGAGCGTACAAAAGCTATCGTATAGTGGAGGGGCCCTGAATTCAATTTCACAGCAAAGCAGTGAGTGTATTATGTCAAGCCAAGGGGGTATAACTCTGAAATAGAGCTAGATAAACCTGCGACAAAGTCGGCTCTCAGCTCTAATTCGACAGGGAACGTCGCAGTAGCCGTCGCGCCTTCAAGGGCTCTAAGACCTCTGCCTCCATCAAACAGATCCGCGATAGCAAGCCCATCTACTCGTCCTTCGAATGCATCGTCTCAAACGCTACCAGTGGCTGCTCGTCCGACTGAAAAGAACGCGGTAACAGCAGTAGTAACAGAGACTGAAAATACAGATATCAAGAAGGAGCTCGCCTCTCTTAAAGCGCAGCTTGAAAAGGTTAGTTATTTATTAGATCTTATAGGCGGTATATAATCGTTTTGTCTAGGTCAATCGCGAGTACAGGCTTGCTCAAGAAGCTTTGAAAAGGGCAGAAGTTGCACGCTACGCGAAGGACGGTGAGGTTAGCATTTTGAGGAAAACCCTCGAGAAGGTAACTATCTCTTTGCCTATTCACGCTTTTCTGTGTGCCATTTCAATCTAATCAATCTCTCAGGCATCCGAACAGCATGCTGTAGATCTTGCGAAAGTTAGGGAGGCAAAAGAAAAGGCGGATGCGGAACAATCACGTCTTAAAAAAGAGATGAAAGAACAAATAGAACGTCTACGCACGGAGTTTTCCTTCAAACAGCATGAAATCGAGACATCAGTCCGTAAGCCAACGTGGTCCTCAAAATCTAAGAGGACGTCGTTTGGCCCTTCACCTTCGCCGATTCCAGTGCACCCGGATATGCGAAATTGGTCGTCTGGCACGCAAAGCGGCCCTAGTGGATGGAATTCTCAATCTCATACACCTTCGAAACGGCGCACGAGTACGGAGAGAGGAAAATCCCCGAAGCCGTCAGCAAAACACCGTCAAGCAGTGCCCGAGCTCAGGTTTCCCGGATTCGACAACTCTTTCGTACCTACTTCACCAGTGAAATCTCCGACCCGGATACGTAGTATGCCTTCAGGCTTAGAAACATCTCCACTCAAAGGGAAGGGTAAAGCGCCAGCGAGAAGCCAGGAACCTAGCAGTGCTCTTTTCTCTCCGGTCAAAGCTGCTTCACAAATATTCAACAGGAGCCAAAGGCCTGGAGAGGATGCATTTCCGACAGATGATAATATTCAAGACTTTGATCTCGATATGGATGTATCTAACAATCGACAACGCAGATCTGGCAAAGACCCGGGACGTGGAAGTAGCCCTGGACATGATGTTCCTGATTCAAGCTCAATTATGGGATCGGAGTTCCTTGAGGAATCCGAACATGAACACATAGAGATTGACCAAACATTTGAAGCCATAGACTGGCGTGATGAAGTGATAATTCTCAGACTCGCTCTTTCAATATTCATAACTAACAGCATTTTTAGTTGCATTTTCTCCTGTTCACCCACAATTCCAAGACGTCTAAGACAATATCCTTTCACTACCTACTGTCAGCCTCCCTTGACCAGCACTTTGAATATGTCGAGCAGTATCACAATGCATGTTCATCAATATTAGAAACGCTTGGGTCAAAAGGCAAATATTCCATGGAAAAACTCATGCACCTTGTCTCGAATGGGCTAGTACGAATGGGAACCATACTCTGGAAAATAAAATATGTACGTTTTCAATCATCGCTGAGTATATCTACATTCTAAAAGTCAGCTCAAACAGTTCACTCATTTGACAGTGTTGTGGGACCTTATGCGATCAGTCATTATCTACATTCCACCCTTCACACCTCAAGTTCTCCTTTCTGTGATTGATTTTGAGGATCAGCGTTGGTCTGCGATGGCTATAGCTTGCGATATTGCGAGAGAAAACATTCAATTCAGGCAGGGCAGTGAAGGCAAAGACGAAATCTTACGGGCGCTCCTACACTCGACTTTGTCGCTCATGGAAGCTATAGCCTGGACAGTTCCTGAAACATTATCTGCGAAGTTCGTTGACAATATTGGAATTGATGATATACATACTTATCATGTGTCTTTCAATATAGCCTGGCCCTCCTCCCGAGAACAGACCGCTCTCTGATGTCCCTCCTCGATCAGAAACAGTTTCCGGATGTGCTCTCTCACACTTTCCGTGTGCTCGTCGTGTTTGTTACCCGTAAGTCATGTACCTCAATTAGTTTATTGGGTTTGGCGAGGCTGATTTCCTTCTTGTAGATAGATCTCTGTTTCGGTACTTTGTTGCAGTCCCAGATCTTGATCAGTTCGAAAACCCCCTTCCTACACCGAGATGCGAACCAGGGAAGATACCTTTGGTTGAGAGACTTTCCAGTTTCCTGGTGGATTCAAGCACTCTCCCCAGAGATGTATGCGCTTATGTTTGACTGCTTTTTCTGCGTTTCTAATATTTAGTACCACGCCAGACAGTAAACCGGGACCTGGTGGCGATCCTGAACTTTTTTACTCTCATCAATCAGGCTAATCCGGAAGGCAGGGCAGCACTCCACAAGTCCATTACACTAGTCCCGAGCCTTGTGTATCATCTCTTTAACCTCTCTTCTTTGATCTGGGAGGATGACGAACAGACGATGCACAGTAATGATGTTGCCAAAAGGTGAATTGCTTGTTCTCTCATTCTTTTAATCACTCTTGACTCTTTTCTCATAGGGTAGTCTCGCAGATGAGGCATACTTTGGATCTTCTACATCAGCTTGTCTTTCCTAGCGTGCCAGCTTCAAAAGATTCGGACGAACTCAACACTGACTTTGACCTACGTTACAAATTGCACACTGCACCCCACGCGGTTTTCAATGGCCTAGCTCATATGTTCACTGTGATGATAGGCCGTTTGAGCTATGCTGACCCTCCTGATTGGCTTTCCGTAGATTTACAAAGTGACATAGAGAAGATGACAGGTCAGGTTATCACAGTGTTTTTTATAACAGCATCCTTACCTTCTTGCAGAGCCTGCAAGGGACCTTATGGACCTAATCATTGAAGGCCCGGAAGGCGACAGTGTCTGGGCAGCTTACCAAGATGCGGAAGCGGAGAGTATAACGGAAGAAGGTGTTGAGGAAATGGAAGCGCATATGCTAGACGAAGACGAGCTGATTGAATGAAGGATCTCTCAAGTTTTCCCGCATTCTACACACAATCTGCTACATTATGTTTATTCTATTCTATTTCCCATGACAAAGCCATGTATCTATAGACGCATCATCTTGATCTCGTAGTCACGAAGAGTCCTTGTTCCAGTTATTCATAATCTAGTATGGAGTCCACTGAATATTAATCGCCTTTTGTATCGTGATGATTTACTCAACTGGCCTGCATATCTTCCGCAGCCACTGGACTTTCCGCGCGTCCAGTCTGCCACCTTCCGCATTTTCCTTGAGTTTCCTAGCAGCAAGAACACAAGTCTCGTGCCGAAATCGACTGCTAAGTCGTTGATGAATGTGTCTCTGGAGAACTATGAGTGCGAACAAGATTAGATGAATAAGAAACATAGCAAACTCACATTTACAGATGCACCTTTCAAAGGGGCCTTCAAGGGTAGTTGGTTTTTCCAGTTTGGAATAATGAACGACCGAAGCGATCCATGAGAGTGTAGCCAGAACTGCCAAAGACATTCTTCCCAGTCTTCTTCTCTAGATGGAGCAGCAAAGAATCTCTCTGTGCACCAGATTGGGTGAGATTGTTTCAGTAGCAAGGGAGGGGAGAAGCGAAAGGGAAACGAGGAATGTGATGTTATCTTTTCTGGCACTACAAGATGTGGATGTTTCATCGCAGTTTTGTTCGAAGAAGTCTTGGAGATAGTGTGATTGTACATTATCTCTAGAAGGTGCAGTGGGGGTGAAGAAGGAAATAATAGAACATATTGAGTGTGAGCGAGCATTCTGGCGATGTTCAGGTACGAGTTCGGGGGGATTGTGCTTTCCGGAATTTTCTGAACAATATGTACTACCACATTGCCAGTAGACCATATTGAATATTGAAACCCCTTGAGCTTTGCTAAGACTGTCTCAGGAGTGTTGTTTGTTGAAACAACAACAGAAATGGGTCCTAGAAGACATTTATATCGAAAGACATTCATACAATTGATGACTTACCTTTCCAATGTTCAGACCATCTTTCCAAATCCTGAATCTGCTCATCCGTTGTCCACAAACATAATGTAACGTCAGAGACATTCGCGCTGGTGAGGGACTTAGTCATGAAGGGCCTGAGAGATATAGGATCTGGTTTTAAAGGCAGAAGTTTGGACAGTCGGTAAGATACCGAGAAGTCGTTTATTGGTGATATGAGGGACACTGAGGAGACATCAAAGCTGCTATGTTGAAATAAACGAGAGATATCAAATAGGCGCGCAGTGAAGAAACACATAGAAAGTATTCCGTAGCTGAGGATTATCCAATAAGAGATATTTTGCTTCTGGTGCGAGACACTCCTTGAGGCATCATATAATGGTAACGTTGGAGAGCTGAGGTTTGGGGAAGAGGCACAAGAAGCTTTGGTGTTCACCGATTCCACAGCTAGCTTTTCGTCGTCAGATTCAACCACAGATAGAGCTCGCAACCGACGTGCCGATGATGAGTTAGATATCACTAGACGGTTGTGAATTGATCCTGATGCAGATGTGCTAACCAGAGCAGGAGTCCGTGCCACTGACGAACTCGAAGGTAAGGCTTCCATGAGTGTATCATGTCAAGCGTCAACGCGCAAACCGTGACATACGCGCCTGAGGCTGAGTCGCGTTTTTAACTCCGACTCAAATTTTGCTACTTTTCAAAGGGCACTTCCAACTTGAATTTCATGGTGGCTCTAACAAGCCTCACAGTATGCACAATTCCCTATCTTACAATCATATCCCGGTCTACCAACCTCTCTCTCGTCCTTCTCAGTGTATCTGATGACAAGAGCACCGTACAAACATCAATCGAACTTGATGGTCTAGACTGGCAAAGTTGCCGTACCCGATACAAAACGGGCAATTAACAGCTATTGTTACCAGCTTTATTGTGAACATCAACTTGACGCGTTTTCAAACATGCTGTACCTCCCACCTTCTTTCTCTTACTACCATGTTCACCGCGTTCGACAGTACGCTTCTCCTTGGTATTCCAGTAGCTGTCATCTGCTATGTCGGATATCATTTGCTAGTCGACCCGCTCTTCTCTCCCTTGCGTGACCTGCCCGGTCCGGAGGCGAAAGGCTGGCTAGGTTTTCAAGGACACCTCACCAAAGTGCTGCAGTAAGTCAATGAATGAAACATATGTACTACTTCTAAAACTCAACTTGTAGCGTATCGTCGTCAAAACACGCTCATGAAGAATTCACGGCCAAGTTTGGTCGGAATGTCCGGATAAAGGGATTGGGGAATGTGAGTTCTTGTGTTCTTTGCAGAAGTAAACGATTTTAATGAAGCATCAAAGTGGGAAGATCGTCTGCTCACTACTGATCATGCTGCTCTGGCTCATGTTATGAACCACACTGGCGATTACCAGAAACCATGGCAGTCACGTCGAGTAATAACAAGGCTCATTGGCGAAGGTACGACAATGTCTTCAGCCAATGTTGGACTCTAATGAAGTCAAAACGCATAGGTATGCTGGCAGCTGAAGGACAAGTACACAAGCGGATGCGCCGAGTTGGAAACCCCGCCTTCTCTGTACAGAATATGCGAGCACTCGTTCCTGTCGTGTTCCGGAAGGCCCAGGAACTAAAAGACAAATGGGACGACATGCTAAACACTCAGAAGCCCTTGCGGAGGAATGCGGAAGACGACTCTGGTAATAGCAGCTTAGAGGAAGAGAAGAAGTCTGGAATGAAGATAGATGTTTGTCACTGGGTCAGCCGTGCAACGTTCGATGTCATTGGTCTTGCAGGTTCGGTTCTTTGCTAAATCAGAGTCTCTCATAACTAATAGGGGAAAAAAAGGATTCGATTACAACTTCTCTGCAATTCAACATGAACGGAACGATCTCTTCTTGGCGTACAAGGACATGTTCGAAGTCGCTGTTTCTCGAGGTGGTGGCTTCTGGGATATTGCAATTATTTACATGCCCTGGCTTGAGTCTATTTTTGTGGGAATCAATTTCTTCATCAATTACGGACATAATCCTGATCGAAGCTTCAGCCAAACGAAAAGACTCGAATTGTGCGGAAGTCACAAAAAATAATTTATGGTATCGGAAGGCAAATCGTACAGGAGAAGACAAAGAGAATCATTGAAGGGGAGAAAAACGGGTCTGGTTATGAAGGAATTGACTTCCTCAGTCTTCTCAGTAAGTTGAGTCCCCTTGAGATTGAAGGCAGTACTGACCCTTTCTCTAGTCAAGTCTAATCTGTCCACGGATATCTCTCCGGAGCAACGCATATCTGAAGACGATCTCCTGCACAATGTCAACACATTTTTCTTCGCTGGTTCAGATACAACCTCTCTCGCTCTCACCTGGACACTCCTTCTCCTTGCGCTCAACCCAGCCACGCAAGACCGTCTCCGGACGGAACTCAGATCGCTGTCCGCGTTGTTTCCATCTTTGCCTTCAACTGAAGATCAAGAAGCCTGGCAAACCCTATGGTCAGAACTAGATGCCCTTCCCTTCTTAAATAACGTCATACGCGAAAGCCTGCGCGTCATCCCACCTGTGCATTCCTCAATTCGTGTCGCGATGCGAGACGACGAGATTCCGACGAGTGAGGCCGTGAATATGCGGGATGGATCGGTAAAGTGGGGTGTAAAGATTCGGAAAGGGCAGTTCGTGCATATTCCAGTGGAGAGTATGAACTGTGATAAGGAAGTGTGGGGAGATGATGCCTGGGCATTCAAGTAAGTCACTTCCATGTAAACTGTTCTGTGGGAGGTTGCGTCTAATGTGGAAGTTCTGTAGGCCCGATAGATGGGATAATCTACCTGCGGCTGTTCTCGAACAACCCGGGTTATACAATCATCTCTTGTCATTCTCAGCTGGACCCCGAGTAGGTGCATTAGTTTTGACGATTGATAATTACTTACGAGTTTGATGCTTAGTCTTGTATTGGAATGCGGTTCTCTGTCATAGAGATGAAGACGTTCCTTTACACACTTGTCAGCAACTTCACGTTCAGAACCTCCCCAGACGACAAAGTGTACCCGGCGAATGTGTAAGTGCTCTTAAGCTGATGATGTTTACTGTGGACCACCACTGATGTGTTTTAATAGAGTACTAACTCGTCCGTACGTGGTAGGCAAATTCAAAGAAGGGAGCCAATGTCCGCTCATTGTTTCCCGAGTCGAGTAATGGTATTGTGTTACCTGTAACCTTATCCCAAAAATTCGGAAAGTATGATACTTGTACTAACTGATTGCATATCACATTTCGTTCCTTTGTATTATACAAACCGTTTGTCTACAATGCACTACTTCCCAACTTATTGTCGGTTCTAGCTGGTTCTCCAGCCCAAGCCCTTCTTATCAGTTCTCGGATCGGTTCCCTTTCAATGGGCCTCGGGTTCCAGTATGGATTTTTCACTGCTAGGTCTGCCGCCCTGTCTATTCCGTCCTCAGGCATACCCACCTCTTTCAAACCCCTCTTCACCTTCAGCTTTGTCAACAACACGTTTAGACCTTCCACAGCATCATCGTGGCCCAATGCACGAGCCAACTTGGCCATCGCGTCCGGCACATTTGGCGCGTTATATGCAAGTGCATGCGGTAGGACGATCGTGTGCGTGTCCGCGTGCGGGAGGTTGAATGTACCGCCGAGGACATGACACAGTTTGTGATGTACACTCATCCCGACAAGTCCGAGACACGACGCGCAAAGCCACGCACCATAGAGCGCGTCGCTTCGAGCTTCTTTGTTCGATGGGTCCTCGACAATGATAGGCAGGGATTTCGCAAGAGCGCGGACGCCCTCTTCAGCCATCAGGTCAATGACAGGGTTCCCGTTCTGCGCATAGAGTGCCTCAACTGCGTGTGCAAGAGCATTGACTCCGGATGTAGCGCTAAGAGACGTCGGTAGCGTAAGTGTGAAGTCAATGTCGTATATAACGACCTCAGGAAGGACTTTGGGTGTGTTTTGAGTGGTCTTGACGCCATTCTCCGTCTGCCCAATGATTGGGGTCATTTCCGATCCGGCATCTACAATCTGCATATAGTTGGGTTGTGCACTGATTGGTAGAGAACACTCACAGGTAGTTGGTATAACGATCTGAGGCATATCTGTACGCAAAGCGATGGCTTTGCCGAGTCCGATTGTTGAGCCACCTCCGATGGCTATGACGCCGTCAACTTTGCGTTCACTGGCGAATGCGAGTGCTTTCTCCGTCACGTCCAAGGGTGTGTGCATCGTCGCACCATTGAACTGACCGGCAGACTCGATACCAGCATCTCTAAGTAGCGATTCGACGTTCGACGCATGGCCTGTCTGCTCCGGGGTACTCAGTACGAGAGGCCGCTTGAGACCTAGTCGCTTGACCTCCTCCGGGAGCTGTTTGATGGTGCCCGATCCAAATACGACCCTCGCAGGGTTCGCAGTATAGACGAAAGGCCTCATACTGTATGTTTGATGCTCGCCGTTGACAGATGTGGTGACTGGAAGACGAGGTCCGGCTGGGTCTCTGTCATGCTCATATATACAGTCGGACCTGGTCTGGTGTAAACCGTTTTCCCTTCATTGGCCTCAGCTCAGTGGAAGTCCACGTGTTCTCCTCATAAATATTAGCGCTCAGGACGTGACCAATAAGCGCCCGTTAAGTCCGGGTAACGGACATAGCCGAGAATTGCGCGTCCGGCTACTATAATAGCCTTTCTATGATAATACGGGGGATCACCTTCCCCACCTTTCCCCAGACCTCCAGCACAGGTTGATATTCGACCGCCATCTGAACTATGCGTGCCTTCGTGATCAGCAAATATGCGCACCCCTCTCAGATCCCTCTCTCTACGGACGTTCCTGAGCCGAAACCCAACGGTGATGAAGTCCTGGTCGATGTCTACAGCGCAGGCTTGAACTTTTATGATGTGAGTGTATCCTTGATACACGCGACTTGTCCATTTGCTCCGTTTCATTTCACTAATGAATGCGCAAACTAGATACTCCAAGCGCAAGGGAAATATCAAGTTAGTGGTCAATGAACGTCGTGTTGAAGTGCGCTCACTGACTAGAATGTCCCGATGTCTGCAGAACCAACCTCCCTTTCCCTTCGTCCTAGGCTCTGAATTCTCTGGACAAGTAAATGCGAACTCGCCCATTCCAAAAGGGTGCCCGTTTAAACCTGGAGACCGTATTTTTGGCTATGTACAAGGTGCATATGCTGAACGTGTCGCAGTGAACTGGAAGAACTTGAGTGCTCTTCCTTCTAACCTTTCATATGACGAAGGCGCTGGTAAGTCTGCCCCTATGCTCACAAATGCTGTCTGATGCCTTATTTCAAACAAGGTCTTCATGTAACATGGCCAACCAGCTATGAAGCCCTTGTGGGTCGTGCGGAATTGAAACCAGGTCTGTCACTAAGTTAGAGTATACACAAGCTTTCCTGACTTTGCTCTGTTAAGGTGAATGGGTGCTTGTCACGGCTGCAGCCGGTGGTGTCGGTCTTGCGGCAGTGCAATTGGCGAAAGGTAAACTTGATGATCATCAAGCGCAGTCGCCTCAGCTTACTCATTGTCTCTTAGCGCTGGGCGCGAAAGTAATTGCAGCGGCCGGTTCGCCGTCTAAACTTGAAGTTTGCAAGCGTTATGGTGGTGCAGACTATGTCATCGACTACACAGCGCCAAACTGGCAGAAGGAAGTAATGTCAATCACGAAAGGACATGGCGCTGATGTCATATACGATCCAGTCGGGCGGATTCGAGGTGAATCTTACTGCAAAGATTATGAGATAAACGGAGAGTAATTGTTTTTGCTAGACTGCCTAAAATGCATAGCATGGAAAGGGCGTGCTCTCGTTGTTGGCTTCGCTGGAGGCGAAATCGAAAAGGTGCGCGTTTTCAGTCCTCTTGGTTTTCTCCCTACATTTAATCTCATACGTACAATGCAGCTTGCTACGAACCTGATTTTGTTGAAAAACATTTCCATAGTCGGAATCCACTGGGGTGCCTACGCTAGTATGTGTTCGAATGATTATTGACGAAATTTACCCAGCTTACGAGCTGTGAATTAGAAATGGAACCGCAGCACATGCCTGTCGTTTGGAAGGATTTACTTGAGTAATAACTTTTCGCCCTGCATCGAGTGTTATCTTGCTAATAAACTCCTCAGACTCTTATCTTCCGGTCGCGTTACTCCGATAAACTACTCCGAGATATTCACTTTGGACAACTTAGCCGAGGGCTTGAATGCCATTGAGCAGCGTCGGACCTGGGGAAAGGCCATCGTGAAGATCCAGGAACCTCCGGCGAAGGGTGCAGTGCAAGCGAAGCTATAGAGGGTGCATTGAATTTTTCCTCGCAGGTCGTATGTAACATTTTACATCCTGTCTTAGCGTTCTTCGGATGTCTCCTGGTATTCTGAAGGCTGCAATTAGCTGTACATGAAAATGAAGCATTGGAAACCAACTCGATTGGCTAGTATGAGGAGTTACTTGATACAGGACTATGCTACTGAAGTAAAGAAAAATTCATCTATATAAGGATGCTCCGAATGTGAATAGGTTGAGGATAGTCTAGGATGTGCGTGATTCATGAGTGTCTTGGGAAGGGGTAGATAATGGGCAGAGATGATCGATAGCGACAGAATTGAGTATGAAATGGCAGTGTAGTGACAGTGCAGTTGCACATATGAATGAAAGTCGAGTAGTATGAATACACACTGTCGCTCAAATTTTAGAAAATCGAATAGACGTGCGAGAATCTTCATTTTGATGCATAGCCTCAGCATAACTAAACAGTTCCCTTCAGTTCTTTCTCAGAGGATACGAAATACGGAAGAAAACGTACAGAAGCTTATATCGCACAAGCTCGTTCTCCGTTTCTTCATTTCTTATTCTCTGCATGACGAGCTCCTTCTGTTGAGTTCGAGCTTCATCGATACCCGGGAATTTGCAAGATACTTTGAAGTTCCACTTACAATCATCTCACAATGCTCCGTATTTAATTGCGCCAGCGAGTCCTCCAGGTCTTTCCTACACGGTTGATCGATCAATTAATTAATTCTGTTATCCATTACAGAAAAGTAGATGAGAAAGTATACGCACACTTTTGCCGACAGAGACCGATTCGCATTCCTCAGGTTATCCATCTCGATCATATGGGCCTCACGGGTTCGCACAAGCTCCTCGTATTCATGCGCATACGAATCAAGCATGAACGGCGTGATCTTCAGTGATAGCGCATCCTGCACGAAATCATCTACGCGGTAAACTACCGTGCTCGATGCGTCACCGTTCATCGAGCGGATACTTTTTGCGTCGTTCAAGCCTATCTTCTTCGAGACATCATCGCTCTACCGAGGTATAGTATCAGCGAATAAGGTTGGCAATTGTAAGAGAATATATGCACGTACAATATATTGTTCGAAAAGACGTGTCTTCAGAAACGCAAGAATGTCGTCGAATCGAAGCTTAAGTAAGGCTTCTTCGTTTTTCTGAAGAAGCACTATACTGAATCCAAATATGGATTCGATACCAGATGCCACTACGTTATCGTATATTCTGAAGACGATTTCCAATGGAAACCTATGCAGATTTAAACGTTTAGCCTTCAAAGTCAAACCAGAACTAATACTATGATGAGCCTACCGATAGCTAAACATTGTTAGAAACCACTGTGAGCAAAACATGCTAGATTTCACTCCTTGACGAAGGAAGTGCACATGTAGAACTGGTAGCAATTCCTCTACTAAACGATCGAACTGAATACGAATAATTATCATTCGGATGCCCAACGCGAGGAATATACAGAAGCCTACCTGGTACATACGTAACTGCAACCCTGGCATCTCTGGGAGGAAGTGACCACGTAGACCGTAAGAGTGCATGAGCCGCACCAGGACACCGAATGCTTCCTCGTCCGGCATCTAACGTACTTTAAGTCTTGAACGACCCTGGTGAATGAAGCACTCACGTTGAGAAGTAATATCGCCACAACAAATGGTAGACCCTGGCAGTATCCTACTTCTGGGTCATATAATGAATACGCCTTGAGCACGTTGAATAAATTCTCCTGCCCAATGCCTTGACCATCTGTGAAGTATTCATGGTGGGGGAATGTCCTATTATTCTACCGTCAAAATCAGATAAAAACCGTTGAGAAATATTCGCACCGCCCAAGGTCACGTAATATAGCCTTCTCATGTGGACTTGTCTCCTTGAGAAATCGAATATATGCCGCTTCAAGCTCAGGGTCTTTCGACGCACACCTTCATGAACGATTAGACACAGGTAGATACTAGAGGCATGGAGATATACTTACATCAGCTGCCACATCATTCCCCGAAGTGATTTCGGTATTCCTTTTTCGATGGCCTTCGCCAACTTATCCGGGTTTTCCGATGCGAACTGCTGATAATCTATGTCATTTAAGTAAACATACAATTCTCGATGGTAAACGGTGCGCAGGAGCTGACCTGACATAACACTTCCCCAGAAGTCTAATATATATGAATGAGCCCAAGAACTCGGAAGTAACAGAAGATGCTTACCCCAGTCAATGGCATTCTCCTCACTGACCTCCGCGTCGATCGTGGTGAGACCGCTCTGCAGACGCGATAGCTCCTCCTGTATGCGCTGTTGCCCATCTAAGCTCCTCCTCTGTCCATTCGTATTCTCTTGGACCTTTTGTAGGTCCAGTCGATGCAACAGAAACGGTAGATTGCCTGCTGATTCCCGGCCTGAGCTCCCGACGGTGTAACTTGACGCAGACTTCTTATGCATATTCTTCCTGACTATTGAAGAAGGCGACCCTACTCTATCGAATGACATTGTGCTTCGCCGCTCAGAGATCGAAGACGTAGAGGTGGATTCGCGAGTGTGTGTGCCATTAGTATGCGTGCCGTTCGCGTCTGCACTGAGAGGCACGTTGGAGAAGCGCGCGTCGTCGTCAACAGCCTCCAGTTCTGCTACCTCGCCTTCTTGCTTGTCTACCTCTGACATTTCTTTCGTAGTCGGCGACAGCAGCTCTTCCAACTTGAATACTGCTGGTGCAGCTGAGTCCGTTTCCACTTCCGTGTTTGACATATCGAGGTCGACCACGCCTGCTGTCGAATCCGACCGCTTCCGCGAGGGTGAGTACATATCGATGCTTCGGTAAGCCACTCTGCTCGTTGTTGCACGCGTTGTCGAGAATGGTTGTTCGCGTCCGCTCACCTTGAGTGGGCCATCGAAGCCGACGTGGAGAGTAAGCCGGATTATATATTTTCTCTGTTCCGCGAAAGCTGGGCGCCTGCTGTGATATTTATATTTAGTCGTGAGAAATTTGCCTCGTGGAGGTTGCATCACATCGGTAAAGCAACGGCAAACACACGCCCATCGCTGGCAGCAAGTTCAAGTTATTCTAAGTCGCTCCCTTCATCATGGGTGGGAGATCTATAGTGTCACCCAAGACGACATGAAAAGTACGAACAAATATTTGCACGGAAAATGAGTTCGATTTCGAGACACAATGGATACATGGGTAAAAGCCACTATCATATTCCGAGGCTGAAGTGAGCGCGTCAATAACCCATAATCTGCATGCATCGAAGGGTCATTCTCTAACCCATTGATTCTCTTAAGATGGGGGTCTGTCAATTTTTTAATCAGCGCCGACGGCTAAGAGTTTCGCATGAACAAGGAACTTACACAGGGGGGATGACGGTAGCCGGGCCTGGAAGAGTGGAGAGCGTCGGGAACGCAGCTGTTGCACACTAAGAAATACCAGTGATAAGCATGCCTCTCAGCATTATAAGATAAATACTGACAGCCTGTTCGATGTCGTTGTGGGTCAGGCTTGGTGGAAGTACAGCAGGTCCGTTGAACGGTTGGGGTACAGGGATAACTTCTGAGCAGTCGATCATCTCCGAAGTGTCATGGCCTACGACAGCTAGCTTAGCCATTGCGGCCTGAAATTCGCTCTGCATCTTTGCCTGGTTGTCTGCGTGATATCGTTATGACAATAAAGACACGGCAGAGTAAATAAGTAGCTTACTGACGAACGACTGCCATATGCAAGCAGTGCGAGAGTCTCGAGCAAGGTCATGGTCGGACTGGAGTCGCATCTCACCGCGGATGGGAGACTCATCCTCGCCCTGGTTTCCACCGGTTCCCGGGAAAAGAGTGCCACGCAGCTGAACTTCGACAAAGACCTGGGTATCAAAAGTAAACGGCGTCGAGTCGAATGGAGTTCCTGGAATAGACGAGTCCACATGGTCGGCTGCAGCGACGGTGTGGGAGGCAAGGAGTGCAATGACTTCTTCAGGTGAGAATCCGGCATCGGCAAAGCGAGCGAGGATGCTGGTAACGGTATCTAAATGACAGAGCTTTTGTAATTACGTAGTAAGAATGCGAACAAGTTGTTTACCGAAAGGTTCGGGCACCAGCAGATCTGGAGACGGTGCAACGGCTGCGGGACGTCCGAGCAAGAACTGCAAGCGAGGCGCGCCTGGGCAGTTACTGACGCCGACCGCACCTGCAAACTGGATGAAGTCACCAGCAGTCATGTTGTGCTTCGCAACGAATGGTCGTTGTTCCTCAACAATTTCATCGACACCATTGTTCGCATGGAAATTTGTTTCGATTTCCGAGAAAGTCATGATAGAGCCGTCGGCTCCTCCGCCTCCAAACTTTCCCTGAGATATCAGAGCTGAAGAGAAGCCGATAGCGTCGTGGAACGTCAGACGAAGGGACTCATGAACCTCCTCTCCACATTCACCGCCGTCGAATAGGTTTTCCTATGAATGATTGTTAATTCTACGGAGCGAGAGTGAGAGTTGAACTTCTTCGCCTACCTGAATGTCATCGCGAACAGCGAAAAGTGCACAGCACGCCGCATTGGTAGCAGTGTTAACGCCATCGGGGCACGTCACCCTCTTCGTGATAGCACCTTTTGCGTCGCAGAGTAATGGATATCAGGCGGGGAAAGAATAAGAGACCTAGGCTCACCATGGACAACCTGGAAGGCCGTAAGGACAGAGACGAAGGATACGAGGGTTTTGAAAGCCATTGCAACCGTGTA
Organism: Trichaptum abietinum; assembly: GCA_910574555.1. NCBI lineage: Eukaryota > Fungi > Basidiomycota > Agaricomycetes > Hymenochaetales > Trichaptaceae > Trichaptum > Trichaptum abietinum. The sequence continues at coordinate 1,177,417 of CAJTBE010000005.1, read as the reverse complement.
AAAGACAAGTCTGCCTTGCTCCTTCCTCTAAGTTGATAGAGTCCTTTTATACGATCGCTCATTCCCCAAAAAATAAAACAAGAAAGGTGAAGATAGAGCGCATTGGCCACCAGTTCTAAAATCTAGAGAAGATGCAACGCATTGTACAATTCGTCTGAAGACCAATAGGAGTGTATCGATTGCCGGTCTGTGAACGAATGTTAGAGCAAAGATGTGCATAACTCGAAGTGTAGATGGATCAGATAGTTTCAGTCCGACAGATCAGGCGTCGGAAGCGCTCACTCGCTCCCAGAGGTGCCACGAGATATCTCAGGAGAGGCGGTACTTTTGAACGATGTCGGCGTCGCAGTAAGGTCCTTGTGTGAAACCCGAGCTGGACGTCCGTGGTTCATGGGCGATCACCGTCACAACGATGACCAGCGCCCCGTTATTTCGGAGTGAGAACGAGCTATTCTCGTGTGGGTCGAACCCTTTCAAGTTGAGCTAGTTGAGAGTCTCAACTAGCTCGGCTTCAACCTGCGTTCTCAACTGTGTTCTAGGCACTTTCATAGAGTAGAAAGAGGAGCATAGATGGGTCGCATTACTGGAAGAGTTTATCTTGAACTCGTTCAAAAGACAGTTGAGGGACGCAAGTGCTGTGCTGAGACTCGAAGGAGTAGACTATCGGGGTGGTCAAGAGGGTGCCTTCTTCAGGGGACCTCTGTATAAATTAGACAATTTACGCCAAACAAATACCGTGGACTTACATGGCCTCCGGAAACCTCTAGCCGAGTTCATTTGCGGATGCCAAGACTACCAAAAAGAGTTAGTCCGGTGTGGTAGGCTTCCAGTATCAGAAGACTGTATGATTGTCTTTTCTTCTTTGTCTAGATCTACTTTCGTCGTACGGATATCCTTTAATCCGATAGTACTGGATGAGTTAAGTATCATTATTTTAGAACGACATAAAGGCGACTACTTACCAAAGACTCGAAAATCTACACAAGTGCCGCGCTATGTCGTAGCGAAACATAAGGAGTCTACTTTCGCCTCGTGATAAACAAGAGAAAGTCTCAACATACATCGCATCGCACATTACGTTTGGTCTTGGCAACCCAGGTACCGGTATGAAAACTCTCTACTTACCTTACTTTCGTCGGAAGTCTCCACGATGCGACTTGATGGATCCCCGAATGAACGGTAGCTTACCGTAATGTAACATACTTTCACATCTATATCCCACCGAGTATCTTTGCGCAGAACCCACGATGAGAGCAATATCTCACGAAAATGACAAGTGAAGACGCTGATATGGACTCCGAAATAGAAACCGAAGTGTCGGCATCAATATTGACCCTACACATCTTCGATCATAGCCTGCTAGACCTATCATCTAGATCCTTGAAGTATGATCTTCTCGAATACTGCAGCTGTTTGTCAAGCTGTTCCAGTGCGCACGGTCAGCAGCTTCGTCGGAAAATAGCCCTCTTTTGGCTATAATCCCGGCACCAATAGCGTAGAGAATGAAAGTGAGCCTTAAAAAGTCATGCCCTGAAGCCGCATCTCACTCGCATCATCAAGTTGTTTTTGCGATACAAGCCGACGTGTGGAAACCCAAGGGTCTAGACAGATCTGATTCCATTTGCAAAGAAAGCAATCCAGGAACCTAGTTTCTTATATCCACCGGTGCCGGAAAGATCTCTTTCAAAGGCTTAAGTTCCGAGCGTGAACTAGCCCATATAACAGCTTCCTTTCTATGCCTTTGATTGTTGTATGTTACAATGCTGGCCAGAAGAGAGAGCCAAGACATAGCGTTAAATAGATCGCTAGTAACTTCAGCTATACCGGGATTGGGAATCAGGCGCTCCCTGCGATAAAGGAACGAAGACAACAGATTTTTCTATCGTGGGCGAGATCCAGTGTGATTAGCGGGCTGCATTTTCTTGATGCCTGTCATTGGTAATGCCCCAGTTCCTTCGATGATTAGGTCGCATCGGGAGCTCTTCACACAAGGTGGTGAGAAATGTGTTGTGCGTTCTGTGAACGCGCATGTTGTTGAGCTCCGGACTCTGTGCATGTACATCATATACTAGGATTCAGGGGGAAGGGACAGTGCGCCTTCCCTCGTCAGAGCAATGGCGATAACGCTATTGGACCTCACCCTCAGGCGTCATCTTCCTCAACATCGCCGAACTCGAACATGCCAAGGCGGTCCGTTTTCGCACCGACGAGTGCGTCCTGTAGCTTCTTCATTACGGAAGGGTAGGCGGTGAGGTATCTGCAACCCTTCTTGTCAATGGACGCGAGGCCTTCCCGTACAAGGTCGGCATTGATACATGTAAGTGGATCTTGAGCAGCATTGGGATCTGACGGGTCAATGAGACGTAGGTGAAGCACTTGTCCCTCCCGGAAGTCGACGTTTGCGATGAGTTTACGACCCTCACACAAACTACGGAAGCGGTCGACTGCTTCTTGGAAGTATTCGCTGTTAGGGTCTACGAGCTTCACGAAGCTGTCGAAGCATTAAAATCAGGACTAACAAGCATATATGATTCTGCATACCTTAAACGAGCATCCTGAGCCTGGCCAGGTAAAGTCCGGAACTTAGGATCAAGAGGACGGAGGTCCTTGAAGGCCAAAGTGTCTTGATTTCCGTAGTCGATGAAGGTAACCTCTGCCTCTTTCTTCAACGGCGATGACCGACGGACTTTTGCACGATACCAAGCACCATCAGAGAACTTTGCCGACACGAGCTCTCCGGCTTTTGGGATAAAATTACTTGAAGCTGTAACAGCTCCCCGATGGTGGAGGGAAAAGTCATGCATAAGTTTCTCCAGAGCAGCAATACCTAGACAATATTTCATGTCAATTGCAGTGCTTCTGATTTGGAAAAATTGTTGACCGACCTTCAGTATTAAGAATCTGCACAGAGAACGATAAGCCATTGCGAGGTCGAACGTCGCTAATGATGACATCAAGGTATTCAGTCTTCAGCGGCTGAATATCCTGTGCCCTCTTTTCCTCTTCTTCTGCCGCAGCTTCTGAAGCAGGGTCATAGTCACTCCATATCTGCGGTCATCACTGTGAATCATGTCTTCTGACTGCACGTCAAATATTTCCTCACATTACGCTTGGCTTCCTTAGCTTCCGCCTGTGTACAAGCAGTTTAGGTTAGTTTGGGCTTGCGAATTCCATGAAATGCTTACCTCAGCATCAAATAAGTGTTGTGCCCAAGATAGGTTTTCCGCGGAGTAGGTGTGTACTGTCGCAAGGCCTTCCTTTACGAGACTGACTGCTGCATTCTCTGTTTTGTTGAGATACAAAGCTCCAATGAAGCCGCCGCTCTTGTCTACGGTATCGAATTCAACTTCAACATCACGCTGTAAGTATCGTCGGGTCGCAAAGTCGGCTGCTTCCGCTCCGTAAGGTTCGCCTTTTTCACTAGCATTCCGAGCTGTACGGGGTGCCCGAATACCTAATAATGTCCCAGTGAGGTACTATTAGCTTTGGGCAGGTTTATTCCTCAAATAAGGATTAAACTCACCACCAAGGACAAGTGTAAGGCTTTGGTTATCTTTCGGTAAGAGTATTCTGTTTCACCTCCTTCTGAGTACCCAATGTTAACACAAGATTTAAACCAACACACTTGAATCGTGATCCGGCTGCGACATAGTCGACAATTGCAGGAATGCGACCCAAGCGCTTGAAGCCGGATAGATATGAGTTCGCCCGAATAGCTGACTACCATCTGAACTTAGTTACGAGATAATAAATAGACTAATTTAACAAGGGCATTACCTCTGAGACATTCGTCGGTGCTTTGGGCGCTGGGATATCCTTCCCTGAATGGATGCCACGAAGCTCAGCTGCTGCTCTGTTCGATAGGTTAGAATAATAGCAAGGGATCTTTCCAGTTTAAGGTACATACGCTTGCTCCGCCGCCATGAGTTTGTCATAATCAGATGAACGGTCCTCGTCGTCCCGCTTATGTCGAAGTGCGGTTGCAAGACCTTTTTCAATGAGCTGCTCTGCGATATTTCTATATCGAAAAGCAAGAGTTGAGGGACATCTTCATGAGATTCGGACATCGACTTACGCGTTACCGCCACCATATCGGACAGTAGCACATTCTCGCTCTTCAAATTCGCCTTCTTTTGGACGGACGAAGTCAACATGCACTTTCACGGTCTTTCCAATGAGCTTCTTGCGCAGGAACTGTATCTCAAAGTCAGCTTCCCCAATCACGCCTATCAGTACAAGAAGCACATGCCTCTTTCGCCTCGGCAGCGTAATGCGCCTGCTTAGGATCTGTCGCTCTGAAAACATATCGTGAGGAGCGAACAGAAATAGTAATGCTGAAAGGACATACTTTGGCGCTCGGGTTGAACTCAGCTGTATCCTGCGCTCTTTACCACCATCCTTAGGAACAACGGAGATCTGGTCACCGCTCCACACACGAACAACGACAGCGTCGAAGGACTTCGGGAGTCCGCTGGCTGTTGCACCATTAGACTTTCCCGATGCAGAGGCTCCGGGTTGGTTAGCATAGAGGCAAAGTCTTTTCTCTTTCGCATTCCGCTCGGCAGCACGTAAGCGCTCCATCCCCCCGTTAGCTGAAAGCATACCCGCATGCCAGTCTACGACACGAGCTAGGCCATTCGCGACGAGGTGCTCCGCAACATTTCCAGCAGGATGTAAGACTACATGGATCAAAACAGTATATTCAGTTGATGGTAAGACCTGAGTATTAGATATTACCGCACCATTTCCAATAAAAATACTTGCAGAGGCGGGAGCGGCGTTCGATGCAATCGATTGGAACGGGGTGGCAGTAGGAGCAGGTAGAGACAATAGTACAACCCGGACGGCTCGCTGTAATAGTCTGGACTCAGTGAAGAATCTTGCCTGAGATTTTAGCATAGGTCGTCAGCGTCGTTTGTTTCCATCTTCGTACAAAATGCAACTAATACCTCGTCACCCCACTGTTCAGATGCTTCTCCTAGTTTACCAGATGTCTTCGGGCTCCGGACTCCAGCTAGCGCAATGTTGACGAATTGATGTTCACCTTCTGGCATCAGGAGACGGACCCGTACAGTAGACCCATCTCGGACCTGCTCCACAATTGCTGTTAGATGAACGCCGACAGTTAGTCTAGCTCATAGGACTGTGTAACAAGCTCACCATCCAGGGATTTCCCTTTCCACTCAGTTAAGAAGGCTTGCGAATCGACAGGCATGTTGTAGTGCACTTCTCTCGTCTATACACAAGACCAGTCACGTGATCCCATTAAATATAGAAAAGCTTTGAGAGGTGGTATGGTACGCACTTTGGGTCCTTGAGGATTCCACATTCCCTTGCCGCCCGTTCTCGCCTCGTTTTCCAAGTCCCGACGCTTGTTGTCATCCTCATTTGGTTCGCGCTTGATGTCTTTGGTCTTGACCCACCCGGCGCGGAGTAATTCGGTCGCGAGGTCGACGCCGCCTAGTAGTTCTGCACTGCCGAGGTCGCGAGGGATGTCGTCCGTACCCAGAGGAAGCGAGTGAATGGACGTGAAGCTTACTTCCTTTCCGACACAGAGGGAGCGCAGATACTCGCGAGATTCAAAAGCCCAGGGCTAATAAATAGTACATAAAACTCAGATGGACGTGCACCTGTTCATGGGATTGTGGGACGTACCTCATCTTCGCGAGACGACGTTCCGAGACGGGGTGCGCTAACGTCAGATAGGTGCAGTACGCTGTGAATGTTAACGACCACACCGGTCAGTTCTGAAGCGTTTCGGAGTGCACGTGCATGCATGCCACTAGTGCTCACCGTTCTTTCGGAGGTTGGCCCTGCGGTCCTGGTCGCCCACGGAGGACAAGAGAGTCACCAGAGATGACGGCTATAGCATGCTAGATGAGACACGAGGACTTGACGAGCAAAATAGATGATCTACATTTTACGATCTATACGTACAAATCGAAAAGCAAACATCAGTTTACACGGACAGGCAATTGAAGCAGAAATATCTTACAGCTTTCATCGACATTTTATTTATTCGGACGTCTCCTTTTTGACTGGCTACGTAGATGCTGCTGCGCGAGGGAAAGCAAGAAAGTGGATGATAGTAGGGTTTTCTGTACGTCAAGAAGCTGATGTCGTGTGCTGTGATCAAATGCCAGCACTTTCAAGCAAGTTACTCGTTGTTATCGATATGGTTGTCAAATCACACACTCAAGCGCCCACTGGCAATGAAGGGTCCGGGCGCTTATTTCTACAGAACATGAATTTCCACAGTCCGACCGTTGTCTGTTCCTCGACCATCCCTTTGTCCAAAAATGCCGTTCTACAAACTCTTTTGCATCGCGGCACATTATCCTGAATATGTGCGCAATCGAACTCAGCTTCTAGCAGAGATATATAGTATTAACACGGGGAACTGAATGCTACTAGAAACACATCAAGGACCTCGTCTCCCAATCGGCGAAGCTCTTACTTGACAATGGCGCTGCAGTGCGTCAAATCGAATTCCATGGCACACGCACCCTCCCGCAACGCATGAAACGGCATAAAGCAATACACGACGCCGGCGAGTACGTATGCCCAAAAACGTCCACTCATCTTTTTGGCTTGTAGAACTGATTAAATTGCAACCAACCTTCGCTCCGCGCGCTCGGGCACACAGCTACTGGTCGATGCACTTTGACACTTCGCCGCGCATCCTGGCGACGCTCAACGAACGGCTGCGGACCGACCCGCGCGTGGTGCGCTGGACGATGCTCAAGCTCGGCGAGCGCCTTGAGGACGTCGTGCGGGCTCCGGGGACGACCATCGGCGTCGACGAGTCCGCCGCTCTTAGTGCAGTTGTGAACAACAGCAGGGACGCGGGTAAACCGAACGACGCGTTTGCAGGCATCGTGGGATTGGACCAGAGTGCAGCGTTTTCGAAGATGTCGTACGAGGTATATAGCGGAAAGACGACGAGGAGATAGGCTGGTGGCTTCCGGCCTGTTCTGTTTTTTTTTCTTCATTTTCTGTTACGACAAAGTAATGTATGCTCGAAGTTAGTCAATTATCTATTACTCCTTCACCTCAGTGAGTATCCTGATAACTCTCTCTCTCTTTATTCTCTTTAACGATAAGTCTCCTACAGATTATCCAATTCATTGCGTATTCACGATGTCCAGAACTTTGCTCAAACTCTCAATCGTCTGTGCACCTGTCAGATCCTCCCCCTCCTCCTTATGGGCGTCTTCGCCGTCAGGGCCAGGTCGCCGCAGAAGTAGAGCACGCAGACCTGCGTTACTCGCTCCATTGTAGTCACTACAGATTAAACATTGAACATCAAATACGACTATAGTCAGATCTCTCCAGGCGTCAGCGTACAAACCCTGGAGGGAAAGCTCACCACACTAGTTCATCACCAATATGTAATGCTTGCCCGGGCTGCACGCCTGCACGCTCGCAGGCCTTGAGGAAAATCTCTGCTGCCGGCTTTTCGATACCTTCGTTTCCGCTGATTAGAACTGGGTCTAGCTGCGGCAACGCCTCGAGGTCGTCAAGTGCCTGTACTATACGCCACAATAACATCGATCTCTTTCAGCGGACTTTTCTCGTCGAACGCTAATTCAATGCGTACGGATACGGGAGTCCGTGTTGCTCACGAGTGCAGTTTTCACGCCTAGCTCGTGTAGTCTTTTTACTGGCAGGGACGGCAAGCAAAGCTAACATCAAAATCTGACGCTAAAGCGTAAAACAGAGAAGTCACCGACAGGTTGGCATCGCATCGTCGTACAACCGATAGCCCTCTCGCGAGCTAAAGCGCTTCAAGAGGACAGGCACGATCTCCGGGAGGTGTCTCTCTACGTCTATTGCCGTGGTGACGAAAGACAGTAGAGAATCAGCATCCGGAGACAATACATGACATTGTGCACTGACCCTCGGAGGAGGCACCGGCGCCAAGGGCAGTGCGCCGGATAACCTCGCCCCACCAGGCTTCGTGCCCTTTTGCGTATGACGGCCGTTCGATCTGGACTTGTTTGAGAGCTTGAAGATGTGGGTCAGTGCATTATTCCTGAATCTCGGGAGCCTCCCTGAAGCAAATCGAGATCAACGACAAGAGGTGAAAAGGGTTGTTATTGGCTCTAGCGCATCCCGCGCAACAACACCATGACCGGTCGTCGACTGTCTACGTGCAGAATGCTGAAATGCTCGCGTTAACGGACTTGAGCGTTGGCACATTGTGTCAAGAAAAAGTAGATGCCGGAGATATGATGTGTTCCACCGGGGGCGTCGGATGTTCAGATATCCGACTGTCCGGGAACAATTGTCAAAAAGCGAGAAAGAAGAGAGAGAAAGAAAAAAGGAGAAAAAGGAGGGTTTCTCCGAGCGATTGAGGCAAAGAGGTTGGAAATGCGAAAGAAAAGGTGCAGTCCGACAGGGTAGAGCTTGAGAGCAGATAGCAGGAGACAAAGTATCAATAAAAAGATACTTTGACCGGTTCCGAGTGGTACATGCAAGCTCTGCCACTGCTGTACAGCCCGAAGATCGACATCGGGAAATTAAAAACAGGGGTCGAGAACTTGAACGGAGCGGCGTTTGCGGGGGCACGCAGTACTATGCAGGTGTGTCACATTTTATGTAGCAGTATGATTATCTTTTACCCCAATGAGAACCCAGATTGAGGAAATTATTGTAATTGTCGAGCAGCGATATAATTGGGGCTTCAGCCGGTTCCTTTGCAAGATACTTCGGGTACTCGGTACTCTGACCGCGATCGTCCGCTATTGATCAAGAGTGGTCGATCGGTAACGAGACACCTGTAAACTTTGGAGAAGAGTATTCGGCTCTGTGGAGAAATTTGCATTAAGGATGAACAACAGATTGTTTGCAACTCCAATGTCCCGGAGACAAGAAAAGGAACTATATTCATAGCCACTTGCGAGCACCTCACCTTTCTTGAAAGAGGCCTTAATGTCCGCAGGCTGGAGGGCGCCGAGATAGGGCTCGAACGTCTGTGCGTACTGGACGTAGACGGGGAGGCGGGGAGTGATGAGGGTGTATAGGGCGTCGAAACATACGAGGCGGATACGGGTAGGGGACTTGGCGGAGGACATTATCGTCGGTAGTGTGCGCGACCAGGATGGCATATATGATGGCTGGTGAAGAAGCAACTGTGAACGTCATACCAGAAGCCGATGTCTCCGAGGGAGCCAATCCGCAAAGGGGTCTGGTGTTCCGGGTCTGAGTAGCTGCCAATCCGCAACGGAGTCTGGTATCCCGGGTCCCGGGTCCGAGCAGCACACGCGCCCAACTTGGACCTGCACCGATTTTCTCCGTTGTTCTTCACCCTGACTCTCAAAAAGTCGCATTAATCTTGTCTTGTGCCTGCTCACTCTTCACTTTCTTCAGGAGCTAGCTGTGTCTATGTTGAAAGGCTTGAAATACTGGTATGAACGTGAGAAATGACATGGCTTTGGATGGTATCATGAGAGGGGTGGAACGCCACAACGTTGATGCCCGACGCCTTGTGCTGAAGTGTGATAGCCTCTGGGCCAATCAGGTTCTCAATAGAGCTCGCGGGTCATAAACACAGTGGTTCTATATGGACATATTCCTGCCCCGTTCAATGTGCGTGGGCGGTGATAATAAACTACATAAGTGAGTGCACTAGAGACTCTTTGGCTTTCAATCTCATTTTGAAGTTAATTATGTTAAAAACTTATCACGCTAGGTAGATAATAATGATGTCAAATTTAAAGAGACATCGCGCTGCACATAAGGCGCAGTGACCTTTATGGGGATAAGAGCGATAAATTGCAAGTGATTACGGCACGTATCGAGCCCCGATGGACAGACCAACTTCGGGTGCCAGTCTAGTTGACGCCCGAGCCTGAGTTTCCATAGGATGCACAGCAATTTGCGGTCTACTTAGCACTGGGTACTGAACTTTGGCGTGGGCCCGAGCTCGCTTGCGACCGTTCTCCGTTGTCGCCGTCGACATTGCACTTGATAGCTCCAATGGAGGAGCTCGGGCGCGGATGGTTATCAGCGACAACGCAATTCCGGTTTTTCTCACCCGTGGTGACGTTGATAACATGCTGGCTAACAGACTAATATAGTGCTTGACCTGGAAGCACCGCCGGATGGCCGAATAATGAAAGAAGAAGGGCGGGACAGCAGAGCGGCCGGACAGAAACTGGGTTGCCAATTCTGCTTTCGGACGTCATGTACACGCCATGAACCCAAGGCCGACGATCTCTGCATGGTGCCCTTTAACATATTGTAAAACACGGAAAGCGGAAATATCAACAACTCAAGGTTTTGCTCTGGGTAAGCTTCATTTGACGGCTGTCGCTATAGTTGCTCTCTTGCACCTCTCTGCGGATCGGATTGCGGTGCGCGCTTTGTATCTACACAGCGAGCGCGCAACGCCCGCTGTTCGCACTCGCCATCTAACTCGCCTCGACGCACGTCCACCTAATAGCAGAGGGAGGACACGCGGACGCACCTGGTCAAGCATCTCCTTTGCTGATCCCCCTACCTTCTCATCCTCTTGACGCCAAACACACGCGTGCGGATTATCCTTGCACCATTTAGCTCGCATTCGTATCTTTATTATTACACCACCCGGCCTTTTTTTGTATATAATCCAGGCGTCTCTTCATACCCCGGGAGCTCCTTTTCTTCCCTTAGCTGTCCATTTTGCTCCGCTCTCCCTCTCTTGCTGCTTGTTCTCCCTTGCTTGTTCTCTAGCTTTCTCCTCCCATCACCTCCATTCTTGCCGCCTCTTCTTGTCTGCATCTTTGCTCGCTTGTGACGGTAGAAGGAGACGTTTAGGGAGCAGTGCTTTCTTACGACCACGGACCCGCCATGGCTCACTCCCAATCCCACTCGCACTCGGCCGTCCCATTTCCCCACTCGGGCACGGCACACCCTGCTCACGGACAGAACAGAGAGGTGAATTTATATGATTGCTTCTTGCAAACCAAGCACAGCTGACACGCCGTGCTTTGATGCAGGAGACTTCGCCAACTCGACCAGTTCATGGACTTAACTCTGTTCCCAGTTCGCCTGGTATCCAGAGCTTGTGGTACGCCTATCACTTCTCGTCTGTCCGAGCAGGAGAGCTTAACGACACACCCTTGATTTTTTGTTGGAATTGCTGTTCGCAGGGCCGGTGCGAACGCCACTGCATACAACCGCGACGAGACGGATTATGACTATGATTACCGTACGTTTCCTTCCTTGCCCTCCCCCCTCACATTGTCCCCCCTCACTGCACATTGTTCACATTTATTTCTATTCATTCGTAAACAACTGTTTTCCATGCCTTACCAGCTTATGTCTATTAACTAACACTCAACTTTGCAAAGAAGTCTTCGGCTCTCCGACGCCCACACAGATACAATCACCGCAGCAGGCTCCTAAGCCAACCCTCCCTCTGACTGGCCCCGCATCCAATGCGGCGCAGCACCCTCAGAACCAGCACAACATTCCTTCACAGCAACAATCGCCGAATCCGAATTCGACTGCACACCCGCACCCGCACTCGCACTCGCAATCGACGCCGGAGAGGGAACAGCAGCGCCCCTCGCAGCCACACACCCCTCTCACGCCCCCGCTCACGCCGGCATCTTCCGCGAACAACGACGCGTCGGGCTCCGCCTCGAGCGTGTCGAGCGTGTCGGCGAGCAGTACCCCGATGAGTACAAGCGCGAGCTTGAGCACGGGCACGCCGACGACGTCCCCCTTTACCTTGGCTGTCCCGCCGTGCACCCCCGCCTCGCCCCTCGTTTACCGGGAACGCAACGTCGGCGACTCTGCCTCTGTTGTTAGCCCGGGTAGCGGAGGAGCGGCGGATGCGTCCCACCGCTGGCCCCAACGCCTCGCTCTGGATTTCGGCTCTGACATGGACTTTGGCGCCAAGCTCTCCGCCGCCGCGGTCGCTGCATCTGACAGTCATGACTTGTCGATCGGCTCTGGATATGGTGGGGATGAGAGCAGCGGTTCCTTCAGTATGCGGCAGCTGGCTGTCGAGTTGGACGAGGTTGAGGGCTCCGGCCGAATCGTTGGCGGCCCAGCCTCGCCTAACAGGAGGGGCTCGTCCATGGAAAGAAGTGGGCGTATCGACTGTGCGGACGACGGGGCTCGATTCCTACTTGTATGTTTTGCATTCTGTATTAAAGCGTGTACTAGAATTAATTTACGTACATCTAAACCTACAGACCGGCGGTGTACCAAATGATACGCCTTCTTCTGTGCTCAAGGATACGATCAAAGTACGCCCCCGTTCCTCTTATTTCTCTAGATTAATTAATAATCGTCTTCGGAAAACAGAAAGTATGCGGCGAGCTGCGAGGCATGTGCACGAAATTCCAGGGATCGCACGGTGTGCTCATTCTGGCGTTCTACGATCCGAGGCATCTCGCTCAAGCAGAGGCGCGTTTACGCGCTCCCGGGGCGTGTCAGACGCTTTTCGGAAATGCTGCTTCCTCGGGGCTCTCAGTCCAAAAAGTGGGGATGCGGGATTTGAATAAGGTTCGTTATTCTCCCCCTTCCCCCCCCTCCTCTTATTATCCCCTTTGGAGCCTTAGAGCAGCGATCAATACCTTTTATGAACCCAACGAATATGCAGGCATTGAATGGAAGATGTGTGGAGGCTGACTTATCTTTTTTTTTGTTCGTGCTTTCATTTGGTTCTAGCTCCTCGGTGATTCGCCATTCATCAATGAGACGGAAGGTGTGTTGCTCGTCTTGGCCGACGGTAATCTCGGTGGGGAGGCCATACAGAACATTCTCAGCGGAGGGGGAGAGCTGCGGTCATGCAGCCATGCGAACCTCCCCAATAAGCAGGTGGGTGAAAAGTTACACGTACTCATGTCGTTAGTACTTCGATCGCTCAAGAACGACATTTTACTTTGCATGCAGGCTTACGTTGTCGAGTTTTTTGATTCTCGAAAGGCAAAGCATGCCCGCGAGGCGCTTGATAATCGCAGTATCTTTGGAACGAGTCTGCGTGTTATTTCTAAACATGCAGCGGATGAGATTCTCGCTTCAGCGTTCGCAGACGCCCCCTCGATGGCTTCTGCTCAGTCCCAATCCACGACCATGAGTCCTATACCTGGACGTTCCTCGCAGCCCTCTTCCCCCCTCAGCGCATTTTCGCTCTCGCAGTACGTTGCGGACCATCAGCAACAGCAGCAGCAGCAGCATCGCGACCTGTATGATGAAGAATTCGTTGAGATCGACACGACGAACTCGTCCCCCTTTCACGGGCCACGCGCGCTTCCGCTCCCTATATCCCCTGTACACGCGCACATGCACCACCCACACCAGCTGCAGTCCAGCGGCAGCGGCGGAGGGGGAGGGAGCGGCGGAGCGCACCACTCGCTACACGCCGGAGGGGCGAGGCGGATCTCGACGGGCTCGGTGAAGCTCGCTCTGCACCAGTCGACGAGTGAGCAGGACCTAAGGCGCCGCGCCGCGGCTGGTGCGGCGGCGGCCTCCTCCTCTGCGACGTCGCCGTCGTATGGGACGCTTCTCGAGGCGCTAGGCTTGGATCGGGGCGGCAGCGTCGGGAGCGCTGGTGCGGGCGGGAGGTACGACCCGCACATGCGCCGGACGAGCGATACGTTTGACTTTGAATCGCTCAGGCGGGCGGAGGCGCTGCGCAGCAGTGCGGAGTCCGGCATAGGTATGGGATTGGGACTGGGCTTGGCTCTGCCTGCTGGGATCGGCCTGGGTCATGGCCGTGGCGGGGACTTCGACCGTGGTAGGGAGGATGGACGGAGCCATGTTGGCGTCCGCCCCCTGCGCGCGCGCGCGATTAGCGAGTCATCTGCCTCGCCGCGCGTGGTTTCTCCGGGCGAGGATGCGTCCTCGCATTCTATCTCCCGGGACCGGATAGTTGGGATTCAGCCGATTGATTTGCAGGATGCGTTTGAAGATTTTTCCAGTGAGGCATCTGGCGGACAGCAGCACCAGCCGCAGTATAACAACGGGCCATCCACCCCGGACAACTCCGGCAGCTCCTCTGCGCACCCGAGCGCAGGAGTGGAGTTGTTTGACTCGTCGGAGGAGATTGACCTTTCGCGGATACATCTCCGGTATGCCAGTGCGGCGGACTCGTCGCCTGTGACGGGACCGCAGAGTCCGCACACCCCACACACGCCCAGCGACGCATTGGCCGTCAACTCGATCTTTGGGAACCTGCATTCGCCGTACTCGGGATGGCAGAACGATCATCACGATCATCACGACCTCCGCCACCACCACCAGCAAGCCTACTCTCCGCACTCACACTCTTTGGGCGGGCACCACGCGAGCATGCACGGGTACTCGCCGCAGACGGACGCGCACACGCAGGCGCTGCTCCAGGCGCACCTGATGGGCATGCCGCTCGGCGTCGTGTCGCCACCCCACCACTCGCAGCAGCACTACTACGGCGTATCCCCCGCGTCAGACGGCGACCCGTACGCCTCGCCCGTCGGCCTGCCCCGGCTGGCGGACGCGTATGTGCACCACGGATACGGCGACGGGATGTCGGGCGGCGCGTTCAGTCCGACGTCGACGGCGAGCTCGGGGGGACGCTCGGCGACGCTGCACCGGCACGGACAGCTGACGCACCGCGCGAACCTGGGTATGTCCTCCAGCGGCGGCGGCGCAGGCGCGGGTGCCGGCTCCGACGGCCAGTTGGCCGAGCGGAATCAGATCGACTTGGAACGCATCTCGCAGGGCTTGGATACGCGCACGACGGTCATGATCAAAAACATCCCTAACAAGTTGACCGATAAAGACTTGATCGAGTACATCAGTAAGGTGTGCCCCCGTAAGATTGACTTTCTCTATCTTCGTATGGACTTCCAGAACGGTGAGTCCGTTGCTGCTTGGATGTGTTATCCCTGACTGACGTGCGGGTTGTCACAGGTTGCAACGTTGGCTATGGTAAATAACGACTACATGATTAAGTATCTACATGTTCTGATAGGGTTGTTCTCCAGCTTTCGTTAACTTCATCCACGTCGAAGACCTCCTTCATTTTGCTAGCACAAAACTTGGCGTAAAGTGGTAAGACTTTCTAATCTCTATCTCCGGAACGTTCTGACAGGTATGTATTTGTAGGAATATGTTCTCTTCGGAGAAGGTTCTGCAGATGAGCTACGCCAATTACCAGTAAGTTATCTTCCCTTCCTGCGTTAGCAAAGAAAACTGACGGAGCGCTCATCGTATCTCCGTCACCTCTCTTTCCTCATCCAGGGGGAAAGAGGCACTTGTGGAGAAGTTCAAGAACTCGTGTGTGATGGACGAGCGTGAGGCCTGGCGACCGAAGATCTTTTATAGCTCTGGCGCGCGGAAGGGTCTCCCCGAACCATTCCCCGCCCCGACGCACCTCAGGCGCAAGGAACGGTCCTCGCAGAATCGCGGTGCGCTGTTCGTCCCGGGGTCTCCTGGGGGCTCGGGCTCTTCGTCGGCGAGCGCGAGGGAGGCGTCGGGAGCGGGCTCGAGCTTGATGGAGGGCGGGATGCTGCCGCGTGGCCCGCCGTTCCGGAGACCGAACCAGCACCCGCCGAACTTGGCGAGGCACGACCGCTATTGATATTCCCTTCTTCTGCTCACGCACCACGAGTTGCTGCAACTTAAAGTTCGAATTCGCTCGGGGGGGGAGGCGAATGGAGAGCTGGGGGGCGTGCCTTACTTTCCCCTTCCCTTCCTATCCGTCCCCCACCTTCCTACATTTGCATTAGCTTTTTTACCTCAGCCTTTACTCACCGTCCTGCACTTCCGATCTTCTGCACTTCTCCATCTCAGCATGCTTTTCTCCGACGCGTTTCGATTCCAGGCTGGGCGAGTGAGAGGGAGGGGGGGGGGAGCGAAGCCGGCCGGGCTTAGATTAAACCACCCTCAAACGCCAGCTATCCGTTGCTTCGCTGCGCTCTCAAGTTCTCCCTCGACAAAAATAGACGGGCTGGTTCCATATGCCATCTCTTAACAGTTTTATCTGATCACCTCTTTAACTTGATGAGGACGCGATTGTCCGATGCCATGCCATGCATCCATCCCCTGAGTCTCACTTATTGTCTCATCCACATCGGACTGATTTTGCGAAATTTCCCCCCCAAAACATCATTAGTGTTTCGCTTTCGCCTTCTGCACGTATGACTAAAACATTTGCTGTCCCGTTGTCTGTTGTCACGCTCATATTCAGCCATCACCTGCATGTATACTCATTGTTTAATGCTCTTTGTCTGTCTCTACTCTGATCTGATACTTATGTCTTACGTATATGCACTACTACGTCTGATAGAATACCTCTGTATGATATTTATCTCCTTTGCGTCCCGGGTATACATATTGTACCTTCCCTTCTTTCGAGCTTTACCCGGGATTTTCCGATAGTGAACTTCTTTTAATTTCGCCAGTTAGACCCCCCCATCAATTATCCTCTGTGCAATCAAGATTCGCAGTCAGCAAACCTCCTGGACCTTTCACCGCAGCATACTCCGTGCTCCAGGCCTGTTTAAAATAATGGTTTTATTTTTATCACTTGTAATATTGGTTCTCGATGCGCATGTATGACATCTTGTAGGATAGTAGATATTGACTTTGTTTGATGATGGGTAGAAATGTATGAATAATGACGACCAACAGACTGAGCTGAAATACGAACGCCCTTGGACTTCTCGCAAAGTATACAACACCGGACGCATCCGCCCCCAGACCTTCTCTGTTACCCACTGGCATGCCAACCATCCTCTCTCCGGCCTCTATATTCACCTGCTGTTATTCGCGTTGCGTTCGACAGGCCCATCGACATATTCGGCCATGTTTCTGACCGAATTCTACGTCGTGTGCTTCAACTTCTGCTTCTTGAGCTGAGCTGGTTCTGTCCTCCGAGTCTCGGGTTGGTATTGACAGGTGGTTGCCTTATCCTGGCATGCTTACTACTTAGTACGCTCATAGCGTCTTTCGACGTATTGATCTCAAAGATCACCGCCGCCCACTGGCATGCAGCTTGTATATCATCATCATCATTAAGATAAGATGACTCAAATACATACTAGCATACGAGGTGAGTAATGAATCAGTCGCCCACTAAAGAGTAACTGGCTGTGTTGATATTTGACTGAGTTCTGGCGACTAATGATGTACATGGATCAGTGGTTAATCCAACCGGGACCGAAGACCATCCCGGAGGCGGTATTGTGGTGGTTCTAGCTGTTATTTATCTGATACCGATGCTGATCCTCAACAGGAGTCGGCACCTAGCACCTCATCGAGTGTCAGTCTGAGGTGCGTTAGCACCGCTCCGAGGCCGTTGAGCGGCTCACTGAAGACCACAGATTACAAGTACATGCAGAACGTGCCCGAGTTGACCGCATTGGATTTTGACACATTTGAAAGACGGCCAATACGAGATTACGTCGAGAGGTCCAGGAAGAAAGTATGAGTGTCGCTTCTGTCTATGAACGCGTGTAATCATCGTGGCGACGACGTTGTATTACTTATACAATATGAGCCTTGTTACGGGTTATGTCCTTTCGTGCTATGCAGGCTACGTCTCCCCAGCACCACATGCATTATAGGCATGCGGATCTCGTGTTGTTTGCCATCCTTATCTGCGAAGAATCCGAATAAGAACAAGACGCAGGAAGAGAGAGCGCCCCACGAGATGCGCCACAATAACGTTAGCGCGACTTGGTGGCGCGCGAGTTTCCGGGCACCCGGTGTAGCAGTGTTCAACAGCTAAGTTGTAGATGAGATGGACAAGATGAAGCCCCGGCATTGCAGCCCTGTCTATCTTACCTCTTTGCCTCTCTAGAAAAGATCTCTACTAGTGTCTCTCGCTAATCAGATGTGTGATTTGCATTGCCTGAACTCGGTGTGGGGAAGTACTGCAAATGCCCGGAGACTACCGGCGTACGTTTCCGAGAGTGGGCAGATTCAAGAGCCAGAGCCTTCTCACAAAGGTCAATCAAGCCACCTAGAGGAGTCGATGCATTCGTTGTTGGTGAAGGTAAAGTGACGACGTGAGTGCGATGGCGGACCTGAAGTCCGAAAGTCGGTCCGGTAATCTGCGAGGCACTGTGTGAACACTACTATTTTTGAGACTAAAGCGTCAACGTCCAGCTGCGGCGTAGAGGCGACGCCAAGGCATTGAGCCTCGAGGCTCGTATGAGAGGCTTCCCGCATCTGTCCTATGTCGCACATGTACAATGGAAATCTTCGTTAACGGACGCGACTCCTCTTGCTTTGCTGCAGATTCTATTATCTTACCCGTTGGTCAAAATGGGTGGTGCGAGCCGCATGGAGCGTTGTATGACACGAATGGTAACGATAAATTTCAAAGGCTTCTCAAGAAGCCAGAAAATCGAAGCAGTACCCATTCCGACGGCATCTGGGTCAGTGATGCTTCTTCGTAGAATGGATATGAGGAACGTACATAGCGATAGCGCATGAGACATGCTCGGGGACGCGGGTGTCAATCTGATGCACGACGAAGCACCTTGTCAGGGTGGATAAGGAGGTGAGCCGGGTAAATTGGGCCAAAGAAGCAAATGCTAATAATGCCGGCAGCGTGACATTACTTAGGCTTTGTGCCAGAGACTGACTGTTCTTCTCGAAGCCACCGTAAGTTCGCAGATACATTGCAAACAAAAAGATGTTGACACAATGGCACAGCGGGCAAGAATACGTCCCAGACCGCGTTGGGCGACTGATTGCCCTGTCATAGTCATGGTCATGGAAGAAGGTCAAGAAGCGCGGCGCTGACGGATCCGCACTGACAGTCGTGTCGTCTCCGCTACAAACTCCGACGCCAAGCGTCCATATTTGGATATGGACCTACTGGCGTGGGAAGATGCGCGCTTACGGGCTTAGCGGGATTCGCGAGGATCGTCACCGTCACCCAGCCGTCACGGTGTTCAACGCGTTCAAGTTGCGTTCTCTACGTCGAGCTCGCTAAACGCCAACCATCGTCACCGGTGCACATTGTCTGATTCATAAATGAAAAAGATGAGTAGACACTTCTCTGTCGCCCGGAGACGAGCAAGAGAGATGGCTGCAAGCGAACAACTGAGGCCTGAGGGCGGGATAATGCCTGCAGGAAGACAATGGATCCTAATTATAGGCTAAATGGGATTAGACTCGGGCAGCGCAACGTGCGGAGGATTCTCAATCACCAAGCACATGTCCAAACCTGTAATTTATCTCAATCCTATTTATCTCCAGCCTGGCTCCCGTCCACTTCTCGACTCACATCTTCTCCTCATCCCTCACACTCCTTTCCTCCACATCCTCCCCCTACCTCCCCAACGACGCATACGAGTAGCCATGGCGCGTCGCACACACGACAGAGCACAGAGCTCGGACAAGCTCGTCAGGGGCGCTCAGCCCCGTCCGCGCGGGCTCTGGCAGGTGGCAGTCAACAAAACAAAAGGGCTTTTTGGCCAGGCGAGTCCGAGGGTTCAAGTGCAGGAGGAATCGTATGTTCTACTTCTACTTCTTCCCTTTGAGTGAACAGTAGTGCTAAGATATGATACAGCTCATCGCAAGTGTTAGAGCCACCTCGGTCTTGCCGTAGATCCATCTCAAGTCCGTCACTCAACCCGTTTAGGGGCTATGATCAAACCGACTACGCACCAGCACCTACACACTTTGCCACCCAATCTCTGTCTGCAAACTTGAGAAAGAACAAGCCTTCTGCGCTTGGGCGGCCCATCATATCATCCCCCTCATTGCCCCAGCACTTGGACAGCTACGACTTATCGAACCCCAAGCTCTCATACCCCCTGTCTCCTATCCCTTCTCCATCCGGCTCGTCCTTCAGTATAAATTCTACACCTTTCCCCCCCAACTCCGTCCCGTAGGTCTACCGATGAAACCATACGCATGACAGAGATCCTAACGTTAGCAGATTTAATTCTAGATCCGCTTCCGACGATGATACAGCCGTTCGATCCGTTGACATTGTGATTGACCGACCAGCGCGGAGGTTAGTGCATTCTCGTTATACTATCTGCCAAGTTTTGATTTTTTACATATTTGATAGGAGAACCAGGAGCGCGCCAGACGTCAAACCAATAAGTCGCTTAGCTTTCTCTCCTGCTCTGTCAACGGCGTACGAGGTTGAATCTTTCCACTCCTCCTCCTCAACCAACTTTGTCAGGTATGTTGTCTAGAATTACTTGGGAGATTCGCCGTACTAACTCTACTCTAAAACGAAAAGCACCGGCACTCCGCACGTCGGTACACCTCCTTCTCCGTCTCCCGAAACTCCCGAAGCCTCCTCTGATTACTTCTCCCGTACTCTGCCCGCCGATCAATTTACTTCCCCTCGCAGCATCAATTCCGTGAAGCGTAAACCAGTTCCACGATATCTATTTGCTGAACCACCAAATCATGATCCTTCAACTCCTACTACACCCTTAATATCGCTTCCGCCAACACCTCAGATGTCAGCCATGGCGCCATCAACAAGTACAACCTCTCTTCATGCGCCTCTTCTCTCGGAATCCGAACTCTGGAGTTCACGCATGTGCAGAAAGGATTTCGCTTTACTTCCAATCGGTCAAGGCCACCCGCAATCTAGGCCTGGCAGCTCCGGGCGTACGCACCATCGTCGGAGCATCAGTGATTATGCTTTGGACTCGACTCGCCATCCAGCGGCCAAACGAACGTCGCCGGTCATTTCCAACATCACAGGTTCTGCTGCCAATCAATTGGACACACCCGAGGAAGAGCAGGAGATAGTTCTGCCTCCGAAAGGACTGTAAGTGACAATAGTTTTCTCGCAACTTCCCGCAATGCTTATTTAGCCTTCTTGGGTAGCTCTCCGCCTCCCCCTCGCTCACAATGTCTGCCGAGTAGAACGCCCCCACAGTCACCTGATAGCCGTATCGCACCATCTCATGACAGTCCCGAGGATCGCGGTTGCTCTAGAGACGGTGCCCTCTCCCCCTTAACAGACGAGGAACTGCAGGCGATGCGTTCATTCGTGCACCACGTTGATACTGGTTATCGCGCCCGTCAACGGCGCAAGGCAAGCCGAGATATTCGTACGCATACCTACAGGAGACACTCAAGACGGTCTGGCTCGTACGAAATGCATGTGAAGATCTTTGACTCATACCGTGATGATGGCGAGCGTCTGCCTACCCAGGCGTCTGGCAACGAGGAGAGCCATCTTCCCCTGTCAAGTCCTGTGTCCACAGTGTGGACTGCGAATTCGGATAGAGCTGAAGGGTTAGAAGGGCCAGAGGAAAGGTTGTTTGACTTTGGCGCCGCCGGGCAAAACGAGGCCCAGTCGCCGGTCGAGATGGCCAATCGCGGTACTTTCGGTTATTACGATGCCCCCATGGTTCGTGATTGCCGCTCCAAACGTGGCTGCAATGCAGTTTATGCGTATGCATATATCCCGGAGAGCGAAGTCGACCTTCAGCATTGGCGGAACAACTGTGAAGACTACGACGAAGACGTTCCGGAAGCTCAGGATTCATTTGATCTGAGCGACGTTTTGGCATGCTCCGATTCTGCCCCCTTCACGAAAGATCTGTTGGTCGCCGAAGAACTGCCCTGCGTCAGTGCTGATTCGTCTTCGCTCTACGGCAGGCCGTCATCGGACTTTATGGTATATGGCGATGACGACGATGAGATGGATGGGAAGGCATTCTTAGCACCCCGAATTGTAGCCTCTGACTCGGAAAGCGACAGACCAATCTCTTGCTACTCCTCATCTCTCTCTGAGCCTGGTTCATCATCTGCTTCTGAAGTTTCTGTGTCATCAATTGCAATCGGCGTAGCGATCATCCCTCCCGAACAGCTCGCTCAACTCGACATTTACAATGAACGCTCGGCTTTTTCGATCTCCTCCTGTGAACTTGAGGACGATGTGGACGGTACACCGACGACTGTGGCATGCTCCTCCCCACTGCAAACTCGCCTGCAGCATGACTTTGAGATTGGAGACCTTTCGACTTCATTCGACCGATTGCAGACGGGTCTTGCAAGGTCGGAGGAGCTTGGTGACCTCCCCGACCACACTGCACTCGCTAGGCCTTCCGTTGTCCCTTGTGTTCTGAAGCCCGCTTTACATATCGAGTCCGACGCGAGCATCTCCTCTACCGAGTTCCCCTCACCAACCGAGACATGCGTCGCGTCACCCTACCAGCCATTTTCGCCGAAGTCGCGCGTTGGGATGACGACTCCGGATTGGAAGTACTCGCACTTAGAAACGTATGTGGGACCTTTCTGTCACATTGGTGGCGGTGGCGTGTCCGAGTCGACAGACGACTCGGACGTGCAAGGCAGCATCAGTTCGTTTATGCATATGACACCGAACGAACCGCCGCCGAAGAAACGCTCTCGTGTCCGTCTGCGGCAGCTTTTATCACGCACAAACTTGAGGTTGGGGGCCAGCAGAAAGGGCTCTTCTGCTGCCTTGAAAGTCTGAACTGCCTCACCCCCCCGCACTCCCCGCTCATTTCCCGTTCTCCTTTCTTTCGTTCTCGCCAAACCCATATTTTTATTACTTCCCACGTTTTCACCTCTGTATACTCTCCTGTAACTCACTCTCCTTTGTAATTCTTTCGCGCTCTTCATCGTATCGTTCAATTTGTATTTGTTCTTTCCTACATAGCAACTGTCCTTTTTCGTTCGCATACGTAACTGCGACCAGCATACTCGCATACTCTCCTTTTCCGACGCATCACTACTGTAGAGCATTTCTAGAGTACCACCATTCATTCATTCGTTCATTCCTTTCGTTTTGTTCTCGCTCAGCATGTGTCTTCTCCACTTCGAAATCATCAATCATTGATAGATAGTACCCCTTATAATCACTTTTGGTTTACCTTACATCCTTTATTTCTTTGTTCTTTACCATTCAGAATTACTATTACCATCATCTGGACGCTTCGCCGCCGCTGCCTTCTTCTCGATAATTGTGCGAGTGTCAATCTTAGTCGTGTACTTTCTGCCTTTTGTACACCTCGAGCTCCCTGCTCTTGCTCCTGCTCGATGATAAAAAATCACTGATAAAAAAGAACAGTCTGTCTTGTTCATTTTGCTGCTCGCGTATAGAAGTGATTATCAAGCACAAAAGAAATCATTATTATTCGTGTCTGAATGACTTTAGACTGGCAGTGTCAGCACAGTAGTGAGTAGGCTAAGGCTAAAGAAATCTATGTGCTGATCAGGGCAGAACCGGCATTTACCGGGACGTCAACGAAGTTAATTACAAGGCTGGTCTAAACGCGTATTGGAAATTATCGTAGCGTATCATTAGCTTAAAATTATTCATATTGAAAGCAGATTCTACGTACGAGAGCTCGCGGGGCTGCGCGCCATGCAGGGAGGTGTGGCTGGGAACACCCTCGATACGGTGGTAAGCGTTGAGGTTTTTGTGGAGGGTGATTTGGAAGACGGAAGCGCCTCCTTGTCTGGATAGGGATGAGTATAGATGTTACGGGTTACATCGGCTGATGAGAGTTGCTTACCGGGATGTGATGGTAGAATAAGCAAGGAAGAAAACCCAGATGCGGTACCAACTAAATTAAAAAAAACGGTTAGACAATAAATACCAGGAAAAAATCAAGTGAATATGACGCACCGCTCGCCGTATTTCGCGATGACCTTGTCCTTGTTGGAAACCCAGTTCTGATACCAGCGGTAAATCGTGGCGGAGTAATGCACACCAAGAACGTCAACCTGCTTGACCTCGAAGCCGGCAGCCTCGACCTGGTTAATAACCCACCCGAGCGAGCAGGACGCGTCGGCGCCGGGGAAGATATATTTGTTCATGAATAGACCCCTAGGTAGATATAATTGAAATTAGGAGTTCGGGTGCGAGGGGGAGCGGACGAACCAGATGAGGTCTTCGTACTGCCAAGCGGGGCGAATCCCGGCGACTTGGAGGACAAAAGTGCCGTTGTCGTCGAGGAGGTCGTATACCTGCCTGAGGAACGCACCATAGCGGCGGATACCAACATGCTAACAATTAAACATTTCAACTCGGGCGAATATGCAGGATAAGAATGAGTGTATCGTACCTCAGCCATCTCGAGCGAAACAATCTTGGTGTAATGACCAGGTCCGCCCGGAATCTCGCGGTAGTCCATGCATAGAATACGAGCCTTGTCGTGGCTTACTCCATTGTCCTTGATGCGCTGGTTACCGAACGCGGTCTGGTTCTTGCCCAGAGTAATGCCCGTGACGTCGCAGCCATAGTTCTTCGCAGCGAATGCGCTGAGCGTACCCCAGCCACAACCGATATCAAGCAGGCGGTCCTCAGGTTTGAGGTCCAGTTTCGAGCAGACCAGGGCGAGTTTGTTGTCCTGCAACTCCTCGAGCGTCTCCGTGCGCGTAATGTCCTTGACAACACCCGAGGTGTAGATCATACGCGGACCCAAGAACCTATAAGAATAGCGTTTGATTGGTCACGTAGACAACGATAAATTAGTTCGGACTAGAAGCGAAATGAGAGAAGGAAGGAATGGAAGTACCATTCGTAGAAGTCATCACCGCCTAAATTGCGGAGGAAGAAAGAAGGTTAGTTTTGGGTAGAATGGAAAAGAGAGATAACACGTACGATCATAGTGCCCACGAACCTGCTCCTCATCCTGACTTTGAGAGTGAACGATGACCTCAGGTATGAAACGAATGAAGACATATTTGAAGAGCTCGGGAGTGAAATTGAAGGAAGCCCAGTCGTGTCTCTGTTCCATAATTTCCAGAACGTCACCTGAAGAATAATGCTCAGTGGACATTCAGCGCGAATGAATAAATGAAAGCACCCTTGAAGTCAACCTTGCCATCAAAGTAAGCGTCGTGGAATACTTGCATAGGGATCTTCTCCTTTCCGCCATAATGAATCTTCAGCGCTGTGTCCTTAATGGAGATGTATTCCTCAATGTCCTTGCCCGGGAGTTCAACCTTTTCGTTCTTGCGCTTGCCGTATGTACTCATGACTGTCCAGTATGCAACTGTAACAGGCGCGCCGAGGAGAAGGACAAGAAACCAGTAGGTGTAGAAGCCACCATACCTGATGATGGGTAGCCATTTCTTGACGAAGTAGGGCACGCCGAGAACGAGCGCGGCAAGCACGTAGTTGCTGAAAGAACCATTCCCCTCCGCGAGACCGATGAGGGGAGCATTCTTTATGGCCGGGCTGTTCGACACGCGAACGGGGGACGACATGGCGCGCAACAAGGACGAACGACGGAGACGACGACGAACCTTGGTGGAATTGTTGAAGAAAAGTAGAAAGTCGCGCGAGCTATTTGAGTTTTTTCTGTACGCGACTTTCGGCAGTTTCCGCCCCGCCGTGTTCTTTGCAAGTATTTGTTCCATAGCCACGTCGACTTCGAGCAGGCTGCTCGTTGCGCATACCGCACTCACCACCGCCGTCATGTCTGGTCCTTATTCAACAAACTCTCGTTCGCCACCCCCGCTGCGGCATCCAGTGCCAACGCACCCAGCTGTCATTCCAGACCCGCCGTCAACGCCGGTCTCTCCCCAGGGCTACATGAGGTTCACCAGCTCTCCTCCAATTGCCGGTGCTCAGCACCCAGCTGGCTACTATCAGCAGGGACAACATGCGCAGCCTCATCCGACACAGCAAGCGAACTATAATCCAGCTTTCCAGCAACCATTTCCCCCTTCTCAGCCTGGTCGAGCACAGGTGCCTCCAATCCACCCGCAAGGCATCGACTTTGCGCAGTGGGGTGTGAACCCGACGACGGCTCAGTTTGGCATGCAGTTGGGACAAAGTGCCGTTGCTGCTGGACAGGATTATGTACAAAAGAACGTATGTGCTTGAGACAATATCGTGCTGTAACTTCTCTTTACATTTCTTGGATTCATACAGTTTGGAGGTTCTATTCCCGTACCCCTCCTGAAGCACCATTTCAATGTGTCCAACTCATATGTCATGCACAAACTGCGAATGATACTATTTCCATGGCGGCATAAGAGATGGACGCGAGCCAACAGACCATCAGAACAAGGACAAATGCAATGGCTTCCTCCACGGGACGACCTGAATAGTCCAGACCTATACATTCCTGGTATGCCTTTCTCTTCTCGCTTCGTGGCACTTCTTTCTTATCTGGCCTCCTTCTAGTCATGGCCCTAGTGACCTACATTCTGCTTGCGGCTTTATATTCTGGACTCCAAGAAAGATTCCACCCGAGGATTCTTGGACAGATCGCTTCTAGAGCGCTGGCGGTAGTCATCGTTGAGTTTGGGTTCATTAAGCTCGGATGCTATCTACTAAATATCACTGGGTCGAGTCAAGTAACAGACCTAGTTGCGTATGGAGGATATAAGTTTGTGGGGTAAGCAGCAGGTGCTAGTCAATCTGGAAGTTTAATCAACTTGTCTTGCAGGGTTATTGCGACCCTTCTCGTAGGTCTGCTGAAGGCAAGCAGGACCGTGTACCTCGTGACATTCCTATATTGCTTTTCCGCGAATGGCTTCTTCCTGGTAGGTGAAGATGTTACTATCTTACCGGACCCGGTTAACCTCAACTGTCCTCCCCGATGTAGCTCCGGGCATTGAAATACGTCGTGCTGCCAGATCCTCGAGATTCTCAGACCGTTGGGACCCTTTCTCCCGCTCAACGAAGTCGAAGGATCTGGTTCTTGTTTGCAGTTGCTCTTACTCAGTTCATTTACATGAGCATTCTTGTGAGAGTATAACGATACGTCTGTTCTTACCCTTTTCACTAGATTCATTATATGACCTATCATAAACTTTACGAGATAATACGACAGATGAAATGAAGCTATTTGAACACTATTAGAGTAAAAGTACAGATCAAAGACTAACGACAGAAGAGGATCCCAATACGTTACTTCAGTTTTGCGATAAGATTGTCGATGTTTCTCATGTTCCTCTTGAGGTCTTCCCACTATAGCAGATAATTAGTATCTCTGAATGAGTGAAGGCATATCCGGTGAAACAAACCTGGTCTGGAGATAGCGAGATACCCTTTTTACCAGGAAACTCATCACCGTCCTTTTCGTAGAACTCCCGAATATCAATCAGAGCGGCGCCTTGAAGATAGTACACTTAATAAAGAGGTTAGATAGAGCGATGAAGGAGGACATGCCTTTGAATGAACGGACAGTGGCTCTCCGTTTCTTGCCTAGCTCAACATACTTTTCTCCCTCTGTATTGGTTAAAATCCCTGAACCAACGTTGCCCTTTCCTGAAGAACCCTCAGAAGGAGATTTGGACTTTTCGGCAGCCTTTTTCGTTGTTTTCTTTGGTTTAGCCTTGGTTGTTGTTTTCTTTCGTAGACAGACAGCGTCAATCCTAAGCAGCAGTGATTCAATGCGAAGTGAATGTTACCTCTGTGGTTTTAGCCTTCTTCAGAGGACGATCAGACGAATCGCTGTCGTTGTTCTCCTGCTCGGCAGCAGAATGGGCAGAATCAGCGTCCTCTTCGTGCTTCGTACGTTTGACCATGATGGTTGCGGTCAACTCTCAGGTTCGGACGCGTCGCGTCAAGTCGCGTCTGAGACGCCGTGTGGCACTGTCATGATGCCAATGAGAATTTACTTCCTTATTAGTAAGTCCGGAACGCGTCAGCGAACCTGGGACCGCTGTGACTGGGACGCGCCTAGCAGCGTAGCTTCCGAAGGCGTAGGGTTCACTTTACTCTTTACTTTGTGTATTGCACCTCGCCACCACTGTTCTTCACCCGTCTATAGAGCCCACGACCGCTCAGTGTCGTCATACGGGAGTATGAAGATCTCCCACAAATCCAGGAGGTTCATTGCACCTGTGAGTACAGTTTTCGAGTAAGAGTAGCAGAGCAGTGGAACAAGATTCTAAATTAAAATTATTTTCTTCTATCAGCACCCACAAGTTGCTGCACTTATAGCAGACATTATAGGAACTTCGACAGAGGACATTCCAAAGTTTCTGGGTGCCATAATTAGCTGGAGGTGGCCGCGGTCAGACCTGAATGCATGGATCAAGGTCTTGAACAAGTTTGACACAGTGTTGGAGGACGTCATTCGCGAGTACGACGTGGATGGATTACAAGTGAGGCCGTTTAGCCCACAGACGAAGGAGACGATATGCGCGATTCTGAATTTCGAACGTCTTCTATTGGAGAACTCGACGAACAGGAAGATGTACAATTCTTATGACGTGAGTTGAGCTCACTTCTCCTTGACACTGGCTAGTCTCACGTATTCTATAGCGTTTAAATAGCCTCCTATCTACCTCCGACTTGGACGTTTTGGTGGCGACATTGATGCTGTTGCTTCGCCCTTCCCAACAATACTCGTCTCAGCCAGCACTTTCACACTCACTGCATATTTCAACACAGCGTCTCGAGTCGCTAGCTAAGGTCCCGCCAAGCTTTCGAGAGCAAGGAATTGAGATGTTGGATCTTGTAAGCGACAAATGGGACAAGAGTATTGGAGAACTTCCCCAAGAAATAAGTGAAGTGAACTTTTCATTTTATAGGAAAGGAGATGAGGTTGTCCAGAAGGAGTGGAAAACGGACGTTGCAGACGCCAGTGTTTTCGACGCCAAACCCTCGCACCATCACACGCAGTCATTAGTGCCACCATCATCAGCACCGCATGTAGTGCATCTCGGACCCCTAGCTCAAACATCGCGCTCAACGATGGAAATCCTTGCAGACGCAGTTAAATCGCATCAGGTGCCCGAAAACGAGAAATTCGAGCTTCTGTGCAGGATTCGTAATGCTTGGGCACTTGGTCCAGATCGTCAAGAAGATAGAAAAAAGCTAGTTATTTCTCGTCTACTTTCAATCGCCGTATATGCGCATACTCATCCGGAGAACCAAGCACAATCGTCTCTATTTGTATTTGACAGTGATCTGGTCAGCCGCATAGCGGACCTACTCCAACTGGATCGTGGCGTTCCTGAAGAGGTTCAGACAGCAGCCCTCTTCGCTCTTGATGGACTCGCCAGGTATCGCAGCAAGATTCATGAAGTCCTGGCTGCAGTGAACGCTGGAGTAAATCATGGCCTCCTAATGTCTATAGTGCGCAAGACTGTCACGGATATCTCGCGTCCCGAATCCGAGCTATCCAATAGCTTCGTTGATGCATTGCTATCGTTTGTCATTCTCCTTGCGTCTCAGCCGATGGGCGGAAACATGGTCGTTGGCGCTGGTTTGGTACCTCTCCTGATTCAGGTTATTGGAATAAACCAACCTCAACGATTGCCTATCGTCTCGAAAACCATGCAACTCGTGGACAACGTGCTGTATACGTTCGTGAATGCATTTTCTATCTTCTGCAATTGTCGGGGCGTGGATGCCTTGACCGAACGCATCCGGGTATGTCTCGGACCCTTGGCATGGTATCTGCAATTGCTAACATTATGCTAGCATGAGGTGGACGTCGCTATCGAGACTTACGGTTCAGACGAGAATGCACATTGTGCATCTAGCTCTTATGGTCGGTTCCATTTTTCTTCACTGGAATGAGCTGGAAACTTAATACAATCTCATTCCAATCCAGGGTTGTTGCAACTCCAGCGTGCTGGTGTTCTAAAACACATTTTACGCTCAATGCATCGCATGATGCAGTCGTCCGGTACAACGGAAGGCATGCGGGGGCTAATAGACTCCTCCCTTTTGAAGTCAGTAGACAAAATTATTCAATATAGGGGTGTTTTTGGCCCTACTGCCCTTCCCACAGGTAGGCTGAGGATAATTTATCCATTTAGAAACATGCTCATTACCTACATGTAGCCATCAACATTGTTGCTACGTTTGTGCACAATGAGCCCACCTCACTGACGGCCATCCAAGAGGCGAAACTTCCGGAAACGATCTACAGTGCGCTTGAAGCTGGGATTGAACCATCCTTCGAGGTCTGTGGTAATACTCGATATTAGATGAAAGGCTTCTGATTGTATCTTATAGGTTATTCAAGCAATTCCGAACGTCATCGGAGCTTTATGTCTCAATCAGACCGGTCAGGATCAGCTGGCGTCTCATCCCTCTGTCATCCCTGCTCTGTTCTCTATTCTCACCTCCGAACGGCACTTGAAAGTCCTATTGGACAAAGAGAATGCAGTTTCGATCGGGAGCGCTATGGATGAGCTTGTTCGTCATCATCCGTCTCTCAAAACTATTGTTTTCAGCGCTTTAGTTGCAACTCTTAAACAAATTGAGGACCTTGGGAATAACTATGTTCCTCCTGAGGAAATTCGTCAATGGTACTCGTTGTCTTTAACAACAACACAAGTGCCAAGGGCAGAACCTGACACCGTTATGGAAGACGTCCCCGCATCGGTGGAGGCTGGGAATGCGATTGCGTCAGGAACGGATGATGGATCAACGGAGGATCAGACAGCCAAGAACCACGACAACCTCGTTGTAAATTTCATTGATGCTCTAGGAAGGGTTTGTTTTCCGTGTTTTAAACCTTTTTGTTATCTGACAACGTTCATTGTGGTAGTTTTTGGAAGGGTTATTCCAGCATCCTCCTCATTGCAAAGACTTTATTACAGAGACAGAAGGCATGGATTGCTTTGGACGTCTTCTAGCCTTGCCTTGTCTGCCGTACGATTATGCCAACTCAGTATATACGGATTCTATCGTCCAAGTCGTACGAACAATGGCCGAGATCGCTCCGACAGAAACCCTCGGTCATCTATCAAAACAAGTCAATGAGTCGCTTGATGAGACAAATAAGTTCTGGCAAGCTCCTCTAAGCCGATCGATGTTCCTCTCCAATGTGGAGATTACTGGTATGTACTAAGTCATTTCTCATCTATAATATTTGTTGCTCAACTTTCGCAGATGAGTTTTCCCTTGTCAAGGCCAATGATTTCTTCAGGAGAATGGTGACGCTTCACATTCGCCTCACTTTGCTATCGGATGTATACGCAACTGCTGGATATACTCACGGAAGGAATGCTGTCGCATTGCTCCAGAATATACCTGGCCTAAGTACTCTTGATATCATACCTAACTTGGGGGCTCTACATAGAGTATGTATCTGGGAGAACATTGCCTTGAAGAGTAGTCTGGCGTCGAAGAATGGATCAGTACCTTCAACGTCAGTCGAGTCGTCATCATCAGACGGCCCGTCCATGAGCATGGATGGTTTGCCCGAGTCTAGTGCAGTGCAGCCAATATCTACTTCTGGTGAAACGGCTATGAAAGTCGATACGCAGAAAATTCCCGAGACTCCAACGAATCTGAATGCACTTGCTCTGAAGCATCTCGCCAGCCAGATTCCCAATTCACTCAGTCCTTTCTTCCAAGGTTGAAACTATCTATCTTCTTACGAAATGTACTCTGACCATTATTTATCAGCTATTGCGAAGATGCTTATGTACGGCAGGCGCAATCCTGACGAGTCTCAGAAACAGCAGGCAGCTGCTGTATCGGCGGTTTTGGCGGAGACCATCTTCAAGCATATAACCGAGTTCACAGATGGTATGCTTTCGTACTTTCGACGTCATAGACTTAACCCTCATTTAACTGCAGGTGATCTGTCAACTTCGTACGCATACCACACTGTTATGCTTGGGCTCATCACCGTCTTGCTGTTTGATGGTGCGTTAATAGTTTTATCTTGTACAGAACGAGGTCTCTTACGAGTTTATGCAGATCGGACGTCGCAGAACAGTCACCATGCGGTGCTTCTAGTGCACTTCGTGAGGCTTGGCGGCCTAAACGCGGTGTTGGAAATTACTCGGCGGTTCACTGAAGCAATTGCTCGTATATCTGCTATCAAACCCAGTGATCGCACCGACTCAGAGAAGCAAGAATTAGTTCACGTCTTTGGCGGTCTGAAGATGGCATTGCACTTGCTTTATTCTTTGATCTCACACAAGCCATCCGCCGACGCAGCTCAAATTGCTCTATTCGTTTCCCGCGACAAGCCTGAGTCGCACCCGGAGTACTATGAGCCGCATGATTTCCTGGTGAAAATGAGGCTGGCGGTTGCGCCATTGATAAAGGAAATCTGGCAATCATCATGGTTAACGTCTGCCCCTCCTGCCGTAAACAAATATGTTATCCAGAGCGTACAGGAGATCATCGTTGGTGATAATGAAATGCCTAAAAACGACCTCATGGCGGAAGCCTCGTCTACTCTTGCAGCTAACATCGGTCTTCTTAGACCATCTAATCCAACAGCGAACCCTGACGAAAACAGTATCAGACAGCTCACCGATATGGGCTTCCCGAGAGCATCAGCAATCAGAGCTCTCCAGCGATCACATAACAACGTCAGTTTTGCAACGGAATACTTACTAACGCACCCTTTCGAACCTGTTCCGGAGGACCCAACCCCACAAGCAGATGCAAACACAGAACCTCCAGCAGAACCTGTGGATGTAGCTCATGATGTGGCTGAGGTAGAGGAGCCTACAGCTGAACCCGCCACTGCGAATGGTGACGAAACTGTTGAGATGGACGCAGATGTTGCTCCTGTTGCGGGAACAACGGAGCCACAGGAAACATTTGTACCAGAGAAGACTGCAGAAGAGCGTAGGCAAGAGCTTAGCACGTTGAGGGAGACATTTACGACCGACCTTGGGCCAATAATGCTGAGGCTAGTAGACGCTCACCCTTCCTTAATCTTCGATGTTCGACAAGCATTCACTGGACCATCCGACAGCTACCAGGCTGAAGCAGTTCGTTGCATCGTCACAGACATCGAAAAGTTCTCTCCTATGGCTTTTGATGTACAAGAAGAACCTCTGTCGGTGAGATGCCGCCTCCTTGCCCTAGTCGTTACAGAGTCTCCTCGTACGGTGCTAGACGTCTCCAGTGGGAAGGATAGGGGTCTGATGGACTTACTCCATGCTCTACTCCTTTCTCAGCCAATTGGTAAAGAGGCAGACCAGCCTCTACCTAAATGGCTTGCCGCACTTCTTCTTGCTATGGAAATATTTCTAACATGCGCGGAGGAACCACGTCCAGTACCTCTCGTTAAAGCTGAAGAGCCGGTTGAAATCCCCGAGCTACTCACGGGACCACCTTACACCGAAGCTCGAGCTACACTTTTCGACCTCAGTCTCCGTCTCTTACGAATTCCTTCGCTCCCGCGCGACGAGCTATTGGCCATCCTAAGGGTGTTAGTGGTATTGACGAGGGAGAGAGACTATGCGGACAAGCTAATCGGCCAAGGCGGTGTCCCCCTTTTACTGCAAAGGCTCCAAGCACCGTCAGCAGATGTGGCGACTACTGGAATACAGTCTCATGTTGCCATTATCTTCCGTCACCTCGTCGAAGATCGAATCCTCTTGGAGAGCGTAATAGGACAGGAAATTAAACGGATTATGACCGGATCTCGAACCCGCACTATCGATGTCCTTTCCTACGTTCGCAGCTCCCAGGCCTTAGCGGCGCGTGATCCGCGTATATTCATCGACGTTACCCAAAAATGCTTTACTCTCGTTCGTCCTGATGTCCCCAATCCCCAGATTGTAGTTCGACCTGGAGTCTTCGAGAGTGGACAGCCCCAAGCTGCCTTGGGTACCGAAGGAACTGAGAAAGCTGAGTCAATGCAAGTTGACGATGTTGTCTCTATTGCATCAGATCAGTCGAACTCGTTTGATATCGTCATCCACCATTTGCTAGGAGAGCTTTTGCGCGTGGGCAAATCCGCTTCCGATGCACTCAGGACAGAAGCGGCGGGCGGCGGGAAAGTTGACGACCCTTCTGCTAGCGTTACGGCTACAGCACCTTTCTCTTCTGAAGGTGCCGTGGAAACAGACACACCAACCGGTAATACCACCAACGAAAGTAGCTCCTCCGCAAAGCCAAACGACGATTACTTCTACGCATGCTTTCTTATGCAGTGTTTGTCGGAGTTGCTTTTCTCCTATGACCAATGCAAGCTTGCATTTCTGTCATATCCGAAAACACAATCGCAGACACCATCAAAGAGTATACTATCTCGTTCAAAGTCAACAGCTCTTAATTTCATCCTTTCTGAACTAGTCTCTTTCGGGGCTTTTAACGTAGAACCAAAGTTTGACGCGAGAAAGAGAATCATCCTATGCAACTGGGCCATGTCGGTCATTGTCGCGCTCTGTGTTGATGGTGGTAGCCTCGCTGACAGTTCGAATGGCTCAGTTGACCTGCCTTCCGTCCGCAAGTTGGTTTTGGAGTCCATCAGCAAATCCCTCAAGGAGTCACCACCTCATGAAACGATTGATGCGCGTTATGGGAGAACGCTAGCTCTAGCAGATCTCTGCCATAGGCTCCTGACTGTCCGTTTTAATAGTGGTTCAAGCAAATCACTCGACGAAACACCAATGCAGTTGGCCAAAATCATGCTAGAGAAGAACTTCGTAGCAACTTTGACAAATGTTCTAACCGATATAGACCTGAACTATCCGAATATGCGGAGTCTTGTGGCAGCAATCTTGAGGCCGCTAGACTTTTTGTAAGTGCAGGTCATGTATACGTGTAAGCCATACTCACTGTCTCCCAGGACCAAAATAGCAATCAAAATGGGCCGCACTTCGGATAAGAGTAAAGATGCTCCCGGAAAAATGGACACCCCCAGTTCGCCCTCGTCTGATAGTGAAGAAGATGAAGACATTGATGTAGATACTGACCGTGAAGAGACACCTGATTTATATCGGAATTCTTCGCTTGGAATGTAAGTTTATCTTCAATAAATATGTTTTGTTTACAAAGAATTTACTACCATGTCTACAGGTTTGCAGGTGTAAGCAAGCTTCATCTGCTCTTTTGGGTTGTTCTCACTCTTTATTTTAGGGCATGGAGGATGCAAACTACGAAGATGATGCCATGGGTGACGATGATGATGAAGAGGAGGGGGACATCGATGTTGACTACGATGAAGATACCGGAAGCGATGATTCATCGAACACTGACGAGGATGTAGACGATGAAATCATTGATCGGGAAGTTTCTGGTGCGAACGAATGGCACGATGTTGATGAAGAAATGGATGATGACGCGGATGATGAAAACACTGAAGGCGAGTTAGAGGATGAAGAGGATGCTGAGGGAGAAATCATGTGGGAGGTATGTTGCTATGTACCGTCTGTCTTATTATTTATTGCTATATCTTTGATATTCTTCGTTGCAGGATGGCGAAGGAGCCGATGTGGATGGCGCAGACGAACTTGGAGACGATGGCGAAGACGAAGACGATATGGCTGAAGCCATGGTAGATGGTGATGATCGAGCTGCCGAAGATGACGGTGAAGATTCATTTTCTGCCGTCGACGAGTAAGTTCAGTCTTATATGGTAAATGTACATGTCTAATAATAATTCAGCCTGGCGGACGAACTGGGTGAGCTTGAAGAGGCCGGTAGAATGGCGGAGGATGGTCATGATCCGTTCAACTTGATGCAACCCGCGATACGTAGCTTCTCTAACAGAAGCCGATTGTTCTTTGGAGGCGTCAGTGCACAAGGCAGAGGTAAGAACGATCAAACACTAAATGCTTTCGGTTTGCTGAATTTTCCTTAAGATATAGATGCGGATATGCAAATATTTGGAAGACCGAGATATCCAGGAGGTAGCACAGAGTCTATGGCACATCCTCTGCTCATAGATGCAACTAGTACAAATGCAGCACCAGGGATCGCTCGTGCTCAATATCGACGATCTCACGCAGGTGTTCCTCCAAATCCTTTCAACGGCATGCTTCAGACGATCGAGGAGCTTGTGGGAGGTGGCGCAATGCAATTAGTAGAGGAACTAATGCATCGCACCGGTGGAGCACTCGGCGCTGATATTCGCGTTGAAGTGCCCGGGACATCCGCTCTTCTTGGAAGTTTGGAACGTGGTCAAGTTCATCGACACGGCCGGGGACTGACTACTTCTGTGAGACTACGGGATCCGCGATCAGGAGAGAACAGGTCAGAAACTACTGAGTTTGGACCTCAGCCAACTTCTCAGCGCTGGCTGGAAGAGGCAAAAATACTTCACGGGAAACATCTGCAAGAGCGCATGCAGAGGTTATGTAACCATCTTGTCCTGGCCTTGCTGACCGAAGCTCGTGAGAATGCAAGGATGGAGAAAGAACGGGAGGAAAAGGAGAGGGAAGAGAGAGAGAAGGAAGAAAAGTTGAAAGAGGAGAAAGAAAGGGAAGAGGAGGAAAGGTTGCAAAAAGAGGCGGCTGAGCCTGACGCAGTCCCATTGGAGACGCAATCGGCGCAAGAGGGTTCCGGTCTACTAGCGTCAGTGCACGTCGAGCTGACCCCTGAACCTCATGGGGAGGATAGGGCATCTGAACAAAATCAAGATGGTACAGACGCTTCGCTTTCAGAAATTCGAGCGCCTGAGGTAGCCATGGATGTAGATGCCGAAATGCTGGATGCTCCGAACGCGGTAGCGACCGAGGAACATCTTCCGATGGAAGTTACAGAGCTTGTTGAGACCGAGGGACAACCTGCAAGTGAGGACCCTGTTGCAACTGGATCATTGGGTACAGAGGGCGATGCACAGCCGTCTACCTCAGTGACTAGGGAGCGAATCACAATCACCATTCATGGGAACGAAGTGGACATCACGGACACTGGCATCGATCCAACCTTCCTTGAAGCTCTTCCGGACGAAATGCGTGAGGAGGTTCTTAATCAACATTTCAGAGAGCAGCGCGCGGCTCGTGCCGATCAGCGTGCCGATTCGCAAATCAGCCCAGAATTCCTTGATGCTTTACCTGCAGAAATCCGCGCAGAGATCCTACAGCAAGAGCGGGTGGAGAGAGCGAGGCATGCCCCACAGGATGTTGAGGGGGCCCAATCAAATGCGGGTCCTGCAGAGATAAACGCTGCCGACTTCATCGCAAGCCTTGATCCACAGCTTCGGCATGTTGTCCTTCTAGATTCTGATGATGCAATCCTTCAGTCACTCCCGCCACATATGATTGCGGAAGCAGGCATCATTCGAGACGGTGCTCACATTCATCACATCAGGAGAGAACCTCCAGCGGCCAGGCCACCCGCGGCGACCTCTCCTCGCAAAGCTACCCAAATTAGGGATGCGATCCAACTCTTGGATCGTACGGGGATTGCAGCGCTACTGAGGTTGCTTTTCTTCCCTCAATTGTCGAAGAAGAATACCCTCCACAAGGTTCTTCTGAATCTTTGTGAAAACTCTAAATCTCGAACCGATGTGTTCAATCTATTGCTCGGTATCTTGCAAGATGGAAGCGGTGATGTTGCATTGGTTGACAAGAATTTTGCTCAGCTATCCTTCCGTAATGCAAAAGGAACTCTGCAATCCTCGACCAAAAGCTCGGGAAAACAGAAGGAAGTGTCATTGTCAGCACATTCGGCGATTGTACCACCAGAAATTCCGGGAGATGTGGTTGTTCAGCGCTGCTTGGATGCGCTGAGCTTTATTGTCGAAACAAACGAGCTTTCGTCTCTCTTTTTCTTGACCGAACACGAACTGCCAGCTAGTCTGAAGAGGAGTGCATCGAAGAAGGGCAAGGGCAAGGAAAAGGCGACTCCCCAATCCCATTATCCAATCGTTCTCTTGCTTGGCCTTCTTGACCGGCAGACTCTTGTGAAGACTCCTTCGATTCTCGATTCAATAGCGGCTCTGTTAGACGCAGTTACTCGACCCTTGACAAGTCTTAAGGAGGAGGCGAAGGAAAAGGATGAAACTGTGCCACAGCCATCAGGTTCGGATGCTACTCCAGGACCAGACGGAAGTACATCAATAACTGCCAATACTGCACCAGAATCTGGCCAGCCTCCTGCAGGTATGTAGAATGTTACATCTTTCCTGATATACATACTAACTAAAGTCTAGAAACGTCCGGAGATGCTCCGCAAATTCCCACAACATCCGTACAGGCCGTTGAAGAAAAAATCCTCCTGTTAAATCCCCCGCAGATTCCTCACCCGGCCCTCCGTTTGATCGTCAACATCCTGACAGTTGGCGAATGTTCGAGCAGAACGTTCCAACGAACCCTTGCCTTAATTCAACATCTAGCTTACCTTCCCGACGCTCGGGAAGTGATAGCACAAGAGTTGAAAGTCCGAGCGCAAGAATTTGGTCAGAATCTGTTGGTCGACTTGGATGCCTTGATAAGTGCCTTGCAGCAAAGCAATTCTGAGGATGATTTACCCCCAGCAGTCGCGTCTAAGTTCTCACCAGCGTCATCTGACCAGGCGAAACTGCTACGAGTGCTGAAGACCATTGACTACATGTATTCCAAGCCTGCGTCAGTGTCTCCGGCAACAACAAACAAGGAGGCACCCGTTGAGCACGAGAACGTTCGTCTGATCTATGAAAGTTTCCGCTTCACTCCTCTGTGGCGTAAACTCGGCGATTGCCTTTCTGTTGTTGAGAGCAAGGCAAATGTGGAACATGTATCGACGATTTTGTTGCCTTTGATCGAGACTCTTATGGTCGTCTGTAAGAACGTGGGATTGAAAAACAGTGCTCAACCCCCTCCACCTTCCTCTTCAATGAGCCCGTCATCCCCTCGCTCCCCGTTACCGAATGAGGAACCATCTGTCGATGATCTCTTTGTGTCCTTCACGAACGATCATCGGAAGATCCTGAATTTGATGGTTAGGAACAACCCGTCTCTAATGTCCGGATCGTTCTCCCTGCTTGTTCAGAATTCCCGGGTCCTCGATTTCGATAACAAGCGCAACTACTTCAACCAGCAATTACACAAGCGCCCTTACCCGAGGGAACATTATCCGACGTTGCAGATCAACGTTCGTCGGGCTCGTGTGTTCGAGGATAGCTATCACACATTGCAAGGAAGATCTGGGGATCAGATCAAGTACGGCAAGCTCAGCGTTCGCTTTTACGGAGAGGAGGGTGTGGACGCGGGTGGCGTGACTCGCGAGTGGTTCCAGATTCTTGCCCGGCAGATGTTCGATCCCAACTATGCACTCTTTGAACCTTGTGCCGCGGATAAGCAAACGTACCAGCCAAATCAGGCGTCATCGATTAACCCCGACCATTTGTTGTACTTCAAGTTCGTAGGCAGGATCATCGGCAAGGCTATCTATGACGGACGATTGATGGATGCCCACT
Source organism: Trichaptum abietinum (assembly GCA_910574555.1). Classification (NCBI taxonomy): domain Eukaryota; kingdom Fungi; phylum Basidiomycota; class Agaricomycetes; order Hymenochaetales; family Trichaptaceae; genus Trichaptum; species Trichaptum abietinum. The sequence goes on along the minus strand of CAJTBE010000005.1, from coordinate 1,138,451 downwards.
TCGCCAGGAGCTTGTATCGACAGCTCCTAGGCAAGCCTGTGGACTACAGGGATGTAGAATGGGTCGATCCGGAGTATTACAAGTCGCTGTGCTGGATACTCGAGAATGACCCATCGATACTTGATTTAACCTTCATTACTGAGGTCGAAGAGGTGAATACTACCTCACTTCCTGACTAACAAATTTGCTAACAGAACATCACAGTTTGGACAGCACAAGATCATTCCTCTGAAGGAGAATGGTGCATCAATTCCAGTGACGTTGGAGAATCGGAAAGAATACGTACAACTTTCTGCGCAGTATCGGCTGCACTCGTCGATCAAGGATCAAATCGAAAGTCTCCTTTCTGGATTCTACGAGATCATTCCGAAGGAACTCATCTCTATAGTAAGCATACTCAAACCCGACACCCTGGATTGTACTGATCACGGTCTTCCTGCAGTTTAACGAGCAAGAGGTCGAGCTTCTTATCTCAGGTACGCCAGACATCGACGTCGACGAATGGCGCGCAGCTACGGAGTACAATGGCTATACGAGCTCTGATCCTGTGATCGTCTGGTGGTGGCGCGCTATGAAGTCGTTCAACCGGGACGAGCGGGCTAAGGTGCTGAGTTTCGCTACGGGCACATCAAGGGTACCACTCGGCGGATTCGTTGAGTTGCAAGGCGTGCAAGGCGTGCAGCGCTTCTCGATCCATAAGGCATACGGAGACCCTGACCGGTTACCTCAGGCCCACACATGTGAGTTCTTGACCAGATTGATCTAACATGACGAGATTGTATGCTAACATTGTATGCATATATAGGCTTCAACCAAATTGACCTTCCGCAGTACTCCTCGTACGAAAAACTTAGGCAGCAACTGTTGATGGCCATTAATGAGGGCGGAGAGGGCTTCGGTTTCGCGTAGATAAAATGGACTTGTATCGAATTTCTTCTTTCCCGCGCATTGTATCATCTACTTCAATCCATTCATCCATCCATCCATTTACAACATACATGCCTTTCGTTCTTCGTTTCAAGTGAACCAAGCTTTTTGTTATCTACTTCCAGTCTAATCAATAATGAAAATTGTCTTGTTAAACAAATCGAAGGGGGTAACACAATGCAGAAAGTGAAATATGACCGCATTGAGTTACTTTCCTCTGTGTTTCTTAAAGCTGGCCTGCACGCCTAATCCTGCCTTGATATCCTGCATACACCGCTCGTCCACTTCTCTGCCCTTGGCAGCGAGGTCGAGCACCTGCTCTACGATGCCCTTCGGGACCACGACGACGCCATCATCGTCCGCAACGACATAGTCGCCTGGCTCAACGGTGAGTGCGGGGAAGGCGCTATCTCTGTCAGCTGACTCCGGAAGGGACGGGAGTGTGAGCGGGACTTGGACGGCAGACGGGCGCGTGAAGGGCGACTGGCCGAGCGTCGAGTGGCCGCGCGAGAAGACAGGGAAGCGCGCCGCGCCGTGCTCTGCGAGGTCTCTGCAGCGCCCGGAGATGACGACCCCGCGCACCCCGCGTGCTTGGGCGCCGGCAGTCATGAGCCCGCCCCACACCGCGTTCTTGCACTCTTTAAGGGGGGTTCTGTTATTTCTTCATTCGAACATAAGAGGGATGAGGTCGGCGGCGATACTCACGAGACGGCGCGCCGACGACCATGACGCTCCCTGCGTCTGCGGTGTCCACGAAGTGCTCCTTGAGGCGCGGGGCGGCGTCGTCGCTCGCGAGGACCATTTGGACGGTATATGCGGGCCCGCAGAGGCGGTGGTCGGACGCACCGGGGTAGGACGATGCGCGGTGCACGTCGGGGAGGTGCCCGCCGTGCGGGAGTCCGAGTTTGATGAGCGCGTCGGAGAGCTCGCAGGTGGAAAAGGACGCGAGCGCGGTGGTGAACGACGAAGAGGACATACTGCGTATGTGGTTTATGATGGATTGTGTGCGTGGTAGAGATATAGCGCGGTGCATGCGATGCTCGTCGCTGTGAAAGAGTCTCCGACGATGGGTACGATGAGTACTAGTTTGAACGCATAGAGGCAGGCGGAACTTGAAGTTCGGAGGCGCGTCGATCCCGCACTTACTAACCGATCTTCCTCCGCAGGAATGACCTCATACTTCTCGACAATTTCACATGCCGCTTCCAAACTTTTGTCTTCAACACCAGATGCACAAATTCTCATAAAATAAAATGGTGAATAGATGACTAGCACTACCAGTCTCTTCTTGATGAATGGATCGTACTTGACTGGCACGCAAGGAGCATCACCCGGGCCTACCAGTGCTTTCGCTACTACAATACTGGAAAATGCGATGGCAGACGCATTTCAATCTAGGTACTTATCTCAGGCGAGAACGGCTACAGAAGGACACTCTGAACTTGAAGTTTACGGACTGGCCCCTCGTCCAGTTGTGGAGTGATCTCGGTAGCAATACTCAAAGTATGTCCGCTAATTGCGAGATCTATGATTTCGCGCACTGTACTCACTTGACCATCCACAATGAACAGCACTAAGAACATTTCATCCTCTTTGCGCTGCTTCTGGCTCAAGTGACCTCCGGCGCGCGGTACGGAGGCTCAACGGCGATGTAATGGGTGCATGTACCATTGCAAGCTATGATGTAGCTCAGTTCTTCACAGAGTTTTCCGCGCATGGGATAGGGGCGTCACAAGAGACGTTTGTTGACCGACATGGACATCGGGATGACTTCACCAGACACTTCCTCAGAGGTAGATAGGCTTACAGCTTGATCACGATCACTCGCGTTGTCCTCGCCGGTGCTTCGCACAGCCCCACCCAAGCCCCATAAAACCTTTTTTTTCTCGCCCCGAACCATCATCAGTTACTGCGGAGACAAGTCATCTGAGATCTCACTCGCAACTTAGTGCAGTCGGGGGAACATTGTTGATTCTTGCGACGTAAGTTGCCACCGTGTATGCTATTACTACCCCGCATGACCGGAGTGTAATGGGCGCTACATCGACGAGTCAGTCACTTCATTTTTTCTCCTATTCAATTGTAACATCGCTCTGCCAGTAAAGTAGGTGGATTGCCCAAGTCATCTGTATCGTCTCGGCTGGAATCACGACCATGAGGCATTAGCAAGGCCACAGAAAAGCACATGAGTACCGGGGCCATGTTGTTAGGGAGCTCCGAACGTCGTAGAAGAGCGAAACTCGACGCACATGATTCTCAGAAGAGAGAGAGAAAAAGAAAGACAGAAGATATCAAATACGGAAACGAAGGCAAACTTGGCGACATCTGAAGACCTCATGTTTTCACCGTTTTGTTGCCTTCTGGGCGATGCCGACATACATATGAATGTACGAAGCGTTCCTAGCCCCACAGCGCCCCCTTAATTCTTAATTATTGCAACGAAAAAGCCAAAATTACAAATGCACACTGCTGACGTTTTCCGACATACGCGATTGATATCCAACTATCGGTCCGTCTTCGGGTTGATATTATTGCAGAGACGGTACCTTTCCCGGATCTCCGAGACAAAAAACATATCCATCATGATGAAGCGTCGGGTATTCCGTATTCCATGTTCCGTCCCCATGAACTGACGTCGTCATCACTGCCACTCAGCGGAAGATGGAACGCGTCTCATTGGTCGTCATTACATTTCCGGCCTTCGACAAATCATCATTTCATCAGATTGAATATTACACACTTCGCCAATCTTGATATGACGGCGAGTGACGTCATGGATAATCTCTACTTACTACCCTAGCGAGGGTCGCTTGCTCGAACGCATGGAATGGATCTTCAAAATTTCTTGACAAACAAAGTTTTAAAAAAAATGCAGCGCTCGAATTACTCCATCAATTGACTGGATAGTACATGTATAGATGCTCTACTGGCCGTCGTCTACGCGTGCTCTTGCTATCTTCAACCATCAGCGTGGGAGAAGGATAGTTCTCGAGCAATATCCTGTCGGCGAAACCTCCATCTCTGGCTGAATCTCCACGAACACCTCTTTTCCGAGAACTAGATCTGACGGCCGAGCGCAGTCTTGGACCTGAACCGAAGCCCGAGCCGAGGTCGATGGACAGAATTGGTAAGGGCGGTAACTGCGAGGGATCCGGGTCGGCGGACGCTTCGGCCTGGCTCGGCGCGGAGGAAACAGCAGAGACCGGCGCCGTGCTGCCTACCGTGGTGCTGGCATCCCTCCGCGGCTTGAAGATCAGAACGACGATGAGGCCAAAGATGATGAGCAGAAGGAGCAGGATGCATTTCCGACGCCCCGTATTGCGTTGATACCTGTGCACATGCAACCAATGTGGAGAAGGCAAAAGACATCAGATCTTCTGTGATGTGGTGGAGAGAATGATGTGTGGTACAGAAGAGAAGAGAAGAAAAAAGGAAGGTACAGGCAAATCAGGAGGATGAAAGTCGAATCGTCAACGGTCAAGCTTTCCTCCAATTAGAGAAACTGGGACGCGAAGTAAGGCAGCGCCAATCGATAAATGAGCCCAGGCAAACCTTCGCCGCGAATGCAGATCAGGATCGAAGGGATGAGAGTAAAAGAAGGTCTAAGAAATCGACCCAATCGTCCATATGCATCCAATGCATCGAAGAACAGATCCTCCGAACCCCTTCGAACATCGAACGCACAAGGACAATGCAGAAGCTCAGAATTTGCAAAAGAAAAGCAAACAAACAAAGGAAGAAAGAAACGAACAAACAGACCGAAGACACGTACCCTTCCGCAATCTTGAGCTCCGTGACGGCTTCCTGCATCTCCACCGCGGTCTGCTCGATGTTGTATTCGACGCTGTCCAGCAGCGTGCCTTGGTCGATCACAAGCGCGGATAAATCCTTGAATAGCTCCGCGAGCTGCGCGATGGACCGCGCGATCTCCGTGATCTCCCTGTCGCGCTGCTGCAGATCGACTGCGGGTGCCAGGTCTTCTTCCTGCTGGAGCATTAATGTGGTCGCTTGTCGTTCTCCGTGTGCCTATTCGTCGAATTCCGCCCATATAATTCAAGGGCGTGCGCGAAAGGCCGGAGCGCATCATGACAAGACCATATATTGTTGTTAAGCCCGCAGTATCGGGTTTTGCCGCAGTGAGGTAAGAGGCGCGGGGAAATAGACGCGTGAACACCGCCGCAAAGAAGCCCACAGTGTCAAACAAGCAAGTCGAGAGGCGAGGTCAAAAGAAAACGCAACGTCAGCAACCAGCACGAAGAACTCTCCCAGGCGCCTCGCTGTCTGGGAACAACGAATACACCAGAGGGAGCTAGAGACATAGGTAAGCGGTGCACGTACCGCGATCTGCATGTCGTCGGCCAAATCGGACATGCCCTCGGCGCCCTTGAGCGTCACCGCACCCGAGGCGACGAGCAGGTCCTGATTCTTGATCGCATGGCCCTGGAGCGCTAGAGTAGAAGCAAAAAAAAATATAAGAGAAAACCTCGGTAAATCCTCTGCACGTCGACGTCAAAGCAAAACACGGGGAGTGAACGGGGATCAAAACATCCAATAGAAGTTGACTTGCAGACAAAACCGAACGGGGGAAAGCCCAGCAGAGAAGGAGCAGAAGTGCTTACTTTCCATGTATACGCGCTGTTTCTTCCGGAAAGTTGCGCTCAGCTCCTGTACCTTGGCCGCAAGCCCACGTTGAACGTTCTGCGCCGCGAGCTGTTCATGCTTCGTGGGCTTTGTCGGAGGGAATGACCCATTCGAAGACGCAGAGATGCTCTGGATCAAAGACTGACACCGTCGGAAGTCCTGTTGAATCGGCACAGAAAACACATGAAAATCAGTATCAGCATCAGAACTTCATTACGATATAGATTGAAACAAAGGTTTTCGGCATGGAAGTCACATTGTGATAGCGTCATATGAAAGAAGGCGCAGAAAGAAATAGACGGTATTAAAAGACCAGCAAGCGCACGAACGTACTGAGAAAAACGAAATGAAAACGTTTGAGCGAAAGCATGATCGCTTTGAAGCCCATTCAAGAGATATAATGGAGACCTGTTACTATCCGGAATCCTGGCCGGTTTCGGTTCGGGTTCGGCATGCGGGACACGAGAACTCGTAACGGAATCGCGTACTAAGCCGTGTGGGGTAGATCGGAAACACAGTGCAACAGATGAATGAAAAGATATGAAAAGAGACAAATAGACACACAAGGTGCACGGTGCGTGTCTCGGCACCAATACCCAGACCCAAAAATGAAAGGAAAGGAAAGGAAGCGAAGCGGAAACAAAAAGAGAGAGAACCTCTTTCAGTCGGTCGGTAAAACGGGCGAGCCGGAAAGTAAGGAAAAGAAACGCGGAAAGCAAGAAATGTAACGGGAAGAGATGAAATGGGCACAAGAATGGGAAGTGGGCACGTACGCGGGTGATATCCGTCGTGAGCGATTCAATCTCGCGCTCCTCGCTGCTCCGGTCCGCAAAACCGGGAAGTACGTGTTTGGCGTGGAGTTTCTCAAGCGCGGAGACTGCGTCGTTTTGTTTTGATTTTATGCGACACAAAGGATCGAGCGAGCGAGCAGATAATATATCATGTGGAGAAGTCCGGCGAGTTGATTGATGTTCACGTTCGTACATAACAGGTGTATTTTTGTTTTGTTTTCGGGTTAGGCACCATTTCACGATTTTGATATAAAGTTACGCGATGTGCGTGATGTGCATGGTGCAGGCGAGGTGGGTGAAACGCAAGGGATGGGAGAAGATAGGACAAAATTTGTCGGGTCGTTAATTCGTTGGGTTGTTTGTTTTCGTATTCAGGCATGGGTTGGATCGAGAGGTGAGAAATGTGGTGTACGTATCGTATCGCATTGTTTCGATTGACGAAGTCAGCGGGTGGGCGGGTAAAAGGTGAAAATGAGAACCCGAAGACCGCAGTAGACGCGCACAGACGCAGAGAACGCCAAGTTCAAGTTCAAGCCCAAGTTCCAGATGAAGATACGTGTATAAATACGTTGTTTTTTTTTCGTGTTCGTGTCCGCGTTCGTGAGACCAGGAAAGGTCGGGATCATTGATACGCGTTCGTGATCAACGCGAGTGCAATTTAGGCGGTCGACGAAAACGGGAAAGCGGAGTGCACACGAAGTTTGGAATGGTGCATGAAAGACAGAGAGAGAGAGAGAGAGATTGTGCGTCAGTAGCGAAATGAAATGAATTGTGAAGAAAGAGAAAGAGAAAAAGAAAAAAGAGACAAAAACAGGCCTTGGTCCTTTCAGTGACGTTGATTGAAGATGAAAAGTGTAAAGAAAAAAGCACCGGGGAACGGACATTAAAGGATAGACGGGACGGACGTGTTACTCACTTTTGGACTGCGTGCCCGCGAGGATGTCGTGCACCTGGTCGGAGGCGTCGACCCTGTATCAATAAGTCATTAGAACCATCAGCGTGCTTTCCTTTTAGCTTGTCGTTCTTGAACAATAGGCGCAGGGTGGAGATGTAAATGCGAAGGCAAAGGAAGGCATGGGAGTTGCTTCGAGTATGAGAAGAAAGAGAAAAAGGAATCCGCGGTTCGTGTTACTGAGATGCGTTTCGGTGGAATGTGAGGGGTGTAGGAAAGAAGCTCGGGAGGGAGGTCAGGCGGGTCGTTTTCGGATGGGCGAGATGGGCGTTAGGATGCGAGAAGGGTACGTTATGATGAAGTGTGTTTCGCGAAGCCATGAGACGGCCGAGTCCACATCCCAAGAGGAACGCAAAACACAGTTCATTTCTCGATGGGCAGTTGACCCCGTGAGCTGACGACCGACATGCTTCCCAAAACCCGTAAGGAAAGCGCAGTAAACAAGAAACAGGATACAGAAAATGAGGCAAAGACACTTCGGAAGCAAGGACGCAAAAAGAAGCTGTGAGAGAGAGAGAGAGCAAGAAAGCAATACGCACCATCTCGGAGGAAGCTTCACGTCCATGTCGATCGACACATGGCCCTCGTCGCGGTCGTCCGCACCCATGAGCCGCTGCTGCTCGTCGTCCGCGCTGAACAGCAGCGTGTCCGTGTCCGCGTCCCCGCCATGCTCGGCGTAGTGGGCGTCTGGGAGGAAAGGGCTGTGGCGCGGCCTCCGGCGCTGCTTGGACGCGGCGGAGCGGACGAGGGAGTCGCGGTACGAGATGAAGAGGAGCGTGCGCGAGCGCGTTGTGGGCTGCGCGCCCGAGGAGGAGGAGGAGGCGGGGTCGGACGTGTAGTAGGAGGCGGTAGGGTACGCTGCGGAGGAACCTGACGCGAAGTTGGGGCTGCTGGGTCCTGCGCCCGACGCTGCTGAGCGGAAGGGCGAGGAGGACGAGGATGCGTATGCAGACATGTCCTTCGTAAAAATTCGTAAAAATGAATTCCCTTACTCCCATCGGGAGGATAGGGCACTGTATCCCCTAAATGCAGACTATGTCAATTTCACCGATGTTTTCCCGGCTTATTCTTACGTAGCTTTTTTCAAACTTTTGTCCCTGCCAGTAGCAGGACTCGGAGTGCGGAGTAAGGGATCTGCCGGCGAAGCTCGGCCCGTTCTCTAGTATCCTGATGGACCTAGCCAGTGTTCGGATGACGGTTCGGACGACACGACTGTCAAGCTGCGGACCTGGTGGCCGTGGGAACAACATGGAAAATGAAAAAAAGTTTCAGACTCGGAGGCGAATGATGTCAGAATCGGCGGCAACGAACGGCACCACGGCACCTAGCAACCGTTTCTCGGGAGTCAGGGAGGGGCTCACTCGAGAGCGAGCCTGAGCGAGCGCCCGTGGAGCGCCCGAGAATTCACGCTGAAGTCGGAAACCTCGGATCTCGGGACGAACATGCCACGTCATTTCATTTCATTCTTTTTGTTCTTTCAACCCGGGCCCGACTCGGCCGGCTCTCTCTCTAACAACGTTATACAAGTTTCGGAATGGATGGAACGTTTTTTTGTGCGGTAAATGAAGTGACATTACATACTACTCTAGTGTATGTATGATGCACGCTATACTCGCGTGCTGCTAGTCGACGCGGAGTTTATTTTGCATTTTGATCTTTGTCTGTTGCAGGGCCGTCGCAGTACACGGTGCATTAGGACCATTCCAACGCTTCGCTAGATCGAACCCGAGCGCCTTTGCAATGCCTTTGTTCGCTCTGGATGGGTAAACGCGAGTGAGGCTGCAGTGCCGCGGTCTGAGGCAGCGCATAATCATTACATACGTTATCAAAGGATCGTATGTGTTCTCATTACTCTCACACATCGATACGAGTTGATTTGGGAGCTCCCGGCCGGAGTGTTATGTATTGCACACAACCCGGCCAAAGGAGGCCTTTCTCACTCTGAGATTCGAGAGCAAACCTTGTATGTTGAGACTTGTGACCTCCGACCGGGGCACGAGTCAGGGTTCGACCTCAGCGGGGTGGATGTAGCGTGTCGAATCGAGCCCTGCATGGACATGGCCTCGGGCATTTGCGATATGTATCATCGGGTTCTTGACGCTCTGGCCGTCTAGCTGATCAGCGATGGAGATATGAGCTTTTGGGAGTGCCACGGGATCGATGAGGCGCAGACAAGTCTTGTGATTGTGATTCAAGTTAGTCGGTGGATTCGAACTGAATGGGTAGACATTACATATTGCATATAGCACAGATATGTATGAGGTCGACGCGTTTTTCTTTCCTGATACTGATTCCGATGATAGTGAGATAAAATGACGTTTTGGGAGAGATGTGATGGAGATGGGCACGATTAGCCAATTGGCGGCGGGCACCGGACAGACGGCGACGGGGCAGAGCTTTGTTTGAGGGGAAGGCGACGACCGTCTGGGGGTGAGACTGAGCCGGCGCCGAGATGGGGAGGATGCCGGGACAGGGGAAGGAGGAGTGTAAGAGTTAGACAGTACCGGGCCAGCACAGCCCACAGCTCGGACTCGGAACTTGCTATAAAGCTGGCCTGAGTCGACTCCGAGTCCGATCCCCCACTCCACCTCATTCCAGTGCTTATTGCTCCACCCCCACACTGCCTGTCTCTCCGTCGACACCGTCTATACAGCAGCTATGTGCAACCTAATCACGTCAGTACCATCCGCCACCGAGCATCATTCCTCCTGTTCCCACTCACTAACCTAAACGTCTATCGGAATCTCCAGCGAGGGCACCAAGTACGGATGCGGGGTACGTCTTCTTCCGCGTCGAACGTTCCGCGCAGATTAGGCTCACCCGCTTCCCTTTGTTCCCTACTTCATCCAGCACTACGTTATGGTCCGTCTCTCTTTCTCTCTTTCGCTCCGTATATGCATGCTCATCAGCTGTGACCCGGAACAGACACGCGAGCTGAAGAAAATCGACTGTGGGTCGCGTCGGTGCGTGCATAGCCATAACCACCGTCGACCGTGCCCGGACTGCTCGTGCGAGAAGGTGCGGTGACTGTTTCTTTGATGTCGATCCCATGCTTACGTTGTGCCCTCTCTTATTCTATGCACCGCCTTTCCCCATCAAATCCGGACTTGCATCCTCTGATCCTTGCTCCGGTCATGGATGTCGGATGTTGCGTTGGTATGGAATCGAATTTCAGTTCTACGGACCGGACCGCGAGGAGCATATCACGGCGACGATCCCGAACAAGTACTGCGACCACTGTGCGTACTGGTATCAGCAGAAGGGCAGGCGTCAATAGCCTCCTCTCGCAGTCTCACTCACCCACTCACCTCGCTTGCTTCTATGGAGCCCCACCATCTGCTGCACGGAGGCCAGTCCCTTCAACCGCTTTTCGCCCTCATCCACAACCATCCACAGCCCTTTGCTCTGCTTTCCAAATCCTCCATCGCACCGTCTCTCGTCTGCACACTCCGGCTTTCAATTCTGCAATGCATCCCATGACTGAACCGACCCAATGCAGCCACCGCCTGCGCTGGCGCAAGCTCAGTCAGAGACTTCGCGCTGCCGCGCAATCAGCGGAGTGCGGCCTGCATCTCAGCAAACAGTAAACCCCATGTATCTGTATCAAATCGCCCCCACCATCGCAAACCATGTTGTACTACCACCACCCGATACCAACCAGCCTCGTTAGCCTTGTTAGCATCGTCAGCTCGATCGGAATATCAGCGCACATATTATACCAAACACCAATACCATCCAACGTCCACGTCCATCGGTCCCAGTGCTTTCTTCGCATCATCGTCAATGCTTTTTTCGTCGGCAGTCTCCAGCGTACTGCCTCGCTATCCGCTACCGTAACACCAGTAATCGCCAACCTTCTCGAATCTGAATACCCACCCCACCGGCACCGACTGCCAGTGGCAAACAAGTACCTACTACCTCTTTACTAGTGTTTAAATCTACGTCACTACCCGCCGCAGGTTATATTTTATCTTTCCATCCTTTCGATATATCGACTTCGATCTTCGATTTCCTTTTTGTCAAGACGCAACAGGAATAAATCGCAGGTGCAAAGCTTGAGTTCAATCTCGCTTTCCCTTTGCTTCCTTCCGTCCCCCCTCTTTTTTTTGTCCTTTTCGATTTTCTCTTTCGTCCTTTGATTTCATTTCCATAATCATAATCATGATGTGCGCTACGCTTGGTTGTACGCGCCATTCTCTTCTTCCCTTCTTTGTCTTCAACGTTATTGACGACTCAGCCCGACGTCGAACCGTCCTCGCCCTTCCACGTCAAGTAATGTTTTCGACCCAATCCTATTTTACCCCCCTTACGTATTCTCTTTCCTCCTCGATTCCAAGCCATATCGATGCATCACATGAACCGCGGTTTTTCTTTACAAAAAAAACTTTGATTAATCATGATTGTTCCATTGTTGTATCATCCATCCATTATACTCTCCTATGCATTATCTTTATTTTCAACCGTTCCCCAGGCGAACAAACGGAGCCGGAAACAATGGAAAGAAACTGTATCAATTTACTTTCTGTCGTGTGTACATCGTAATACAAGCAGTTCTACTGGCATTTTACCATCTACACATCTACTTATCGGTCCATCGATCGTTTATTGATTTCAGAGCTGATTTTCCGTCGGTCTATGATTAAAAACACAGTTAGAAACCTAAAACACTTGCAAAGGGTCTGGACATACTACATAGTGCACTCTATGTACAATACTGTATATACATACATGTAACGTCGACTCGAAGCTGGCCACATTAATTAATTCATGTGCACTTCATTCGTGTTTGAATCGCTTCTTCTTCACGCTCTTCCTCTTTGCCGCACATCCCATTTTCAGACTCACTGTGCCTGAGACTCGAGAACTCGAAGCCCCGGCGTCGTCGGGCATACAGACAGGCAGGTAGGTGTTGGCTCCTCTCCCGCGAAAAGGACTGAATTGTGTTTGGTTATGCCGTACATATATGTACCAAACACGGTGCTGGATGTCGGAACGTATCATATATTGATGGACAGGACGTCAAGCAGAGTCTAGAGTGTGTGCGTAAACAGAGATAGAAGATACATGTCGTAAATCGAAGGCCGGGAGGGAAGGGGGGAAGCACGTACGTACGATAGTCCGCTGCGATCCCCAAGCCCTCGCAAGAGAAAAAAAAGGAGGGGGGGAGAAGGAACGGAGGGAGGAGGGAGGAGGAAGGCTCGAACCCGCTTTACCACTTGACCTGAATCCCAGAGACCTCGCTCTCGACCGCGTGGTACTCCGTGCGGAAGAAGCGGCGGCGAGAAGCTTCGGCGCGTGCGTCGAGGGGGGCGTCCCATGTCGTCAGCGTCAGTGCAGGATTGGGTTCAGGATCGGGATGGGCTTCGGACTCGGACTCGGACTGAGAGTGAGAGTGAGAGTGAGGGTGAGATTGTGGGCAGCAGAGCTCGGAGAGGACGCGGAGGGCGAGGGAGTTTGCGATCTCCATGGTAGAGACAGAACCGGGCGTAAACCCGGGAAGAGATGCTGAAGGGAGCGGCGGGGGCGACGCAGGCGGGGTGGGGAGGTCGTGCCAGTACGCCGCCTCGACTTTCTTGACCCACGCCTTATCGCCCCACCGAGCGGCGTTCTGCACCATCGCCCCCTCGCCACCGGTGGCATCAAGTCCATTTTCGTCGACGTCTGCTTGAACGATCGGCTCGGGTGGGTTTAGCGTGGCGGGCGGACGCAACTGGCCGCCGCCGTTCACGCACCCGCCCGGGCAGGCCATGACCTCGACGTAGTCGTAGCCGCGCTCCTCCGCGACTTCTGGGCTTGAAGTCGGATTGCCTGCACCCGCGTCCACCGCGCCGTCCTTCGCTCCCAGATTCATCTTCCGCGCCCTCAGCGCCCTCGCCGCGCCGCGCCCCTTCGCTGCCCCGCCTGCGAGCCTCCCCGCCGCGCCCCTCCCGACCTGGACGCCCGCCTCGCGCCCGACCCTGCGCACCAGGTTCTGCAGGTTGCGGAACCCGTAGCACCGCGCGCCGCGGAAGACGGCGCGGCCCGTCGCGGCGTCCGTGAGGGTGTACTCCTCGTAGTCCGCCGAGCGCACCGTGCGCGATGTGAGCTGCAGGCGCGGGTCCGAGGCCGTGTAGGATGCGAGGAGGGAGTGGAGGTACGACCCGGAGGATGTGCCGGGGTGTGTAAGGAGGGAGGGGATTTCTGGCTCGGGCTCGGGCTCGTCGGACATCTGTGCGTGCTTCGCACTGTCTGGGGGGACAGGACGCGAGATGTCCCAGCCACGCTCCCGCATCATGCGCTCGAGCTCGCCTGTCGTGATCACACAATCGACATCGCGCGTCGCGTGCACATCATCGTAAAAGTCCGGGCGCGACGCTTCGAGTTTCTTGTCGTAGCACGGCATGACCGTCACATGGTAGACTTCATTTGGCCTGCGTATCGATATCGTTAGTTTCAAGTCGCACACCAGAGGTATAACGAAAAGAGGGGGGGAGAAGAGACAAATATGACGGAGCGATACGCGGGAAGTGTGACATGCATCAGGGGTTTAGGTAAATAGATAGAGGCGTCAAGATCGAGGGCAACAAGTCGACATGCGCAGATTGTCGAAAGTTTAGGTTGTGGAGGTCGAGTGGTCCATGCGAGATCGACGGATGATTGACGCTCTGTCCAGATCAGAGGTCGAATAAGAAGCAGACATTGAAGCACGGGGACAACCATCATCGGAGAGCGTACGTAAACCGACGGGAAGGCTGAGGAACTCGAAATGAAGGAAAGGCCCCCCGCGGGGGGAAAGTGACTGAAGTTTGTACTTTTGGAAAAAAAAAAGAACTCACTTTTTACCCCACTTCGGGGCAAGCCACTGTTTCACGAGCGTACCCATCACCTGTTGAGGACTCTTCGTTCGACTCAAGAAAGGCAGCATCTCGGCGTGTGTTTTCTCAGCGTAGCAGACCCAGCCCGGACATGCGCCTGCAAGCATCGGCAGCTTGCCTAGACCATCTGGTTTATCGTGCGCATCAGTCTCCTGTGGCGGCTCTTCACCCTTCAACGACTTCCGCCGGCTGTCCGTCGGGTTTACGTGCCCGTTGACCCCCTCCTTGGACCCACACCCGCTACAAGGCGCCTTCACACCCGATGGCCCAGACAGGCACCCTGCAGATCGAGTGTCCGCCGCAGCCTGGCGCTCGCGAAACTCGCGCGCATGTTCTAGCAGAGCGACGTGCCGAGCGAACGTCGTGTCGTAGACACGGTCGAAACCGAGCTCCCGGGCGAAAGCTTGAACGCGATGTAAGATCTCCCGGGGTGTGACCGGGGTGCTTGAGGAAGACGAGACCGATGCAACTAGTGATGCGAGCGATTGGGGCGCTATTGAGAGTACAGCCGCTCGGTGATGCGGCGATGGGGCGGGAGGATTAGCTTCCAAGACATTGAGGACCTCTTCATGCGATTGGAGGGTAATAAGCACCGATTCGGCTGAGGTGATGCACCCGCTACAAGTCACATAGCGAATTTTAATATACAGCAAACGGCAGTAGAAGATGTTGCCTGGGCGCACCTGCATGCTAGACAATCGTTCAAGCTGATCTGTGCGGTTTCCAATTTGCGAGCCGTGTTTGTGGGAGCTATAACCTGGTCGTTGTAGGTTGCGACTTCGTAATACGAACCCGCTGAGTCAATGTGTATCTGGGTCTAGTTTATGTTGTTGAGTACACAATGGTCGGGAAGGATATAAAGATATATCAGAACATGAGATGTCGATAAGAAATCGCTTAACTTACAGACGCAGCTCCCTGAACTGGGAAATCCTGTGGTGCCTTGACCTCCTCGACCGGTTTTATGCAGGCTTGCGAGGGCGTAATGAAATCGTTCAAGTCCGTAAGTGTCTATGAGCAATCCTTAAGTACTTTATTACCATATGATACGATTGAAGACATACTAATGCTCCTGAAAATGCCATCGTAAGCTCAAGCAGAGAAAGTGGTGGAGGAAAGGAGTCAAAACTTGTCGAGCTCGGTCAGCAGCCATTTCAATCCGATGCAATTATACTGACTTGAACCTCGATTAACCTTTGTATTGATCGTGGTAAGGCAAGTCACAGAATAGTAATCGTGGGAAACAACCACTCAATAGCGCCCTGCCCAGCGGCCCCAGCCATCGTCGGAGTGGACGGCGGCTTGTATTGGGCTCACAACGAGCACGGACAGGTTCCTGCTTCATATCGTCGACGGTAACGAATTACCCTATCGGCCCCGTCTCAGGCCGTTGAACGCTCATAAAAGTCTTTATCACTGCTGCTCTCAAATATTGTTACTCTATTCTCTCTCAAGTTTCAACGCAACCATGTCTCCCTCTCGCGCGATTCCTGCGCTTTACACTCTTTGCTTGGCTACACTCCTTCAACTCTCGCCTGTCCGGGCTGATACTGTCGTGGCGCCCTCAATTGCCTCCCAGTTCTCTCTCACAACCTCCACTGTGCTCGCATTCCCCACCGCAACGCTTCCCGTGGACCAAAGTGTGGACTTCATCGTAGCTGACTGGTCGCTCGCCAAAGGCCACGTTCAGAATGGCAACGACTCTCTCCAATTCGTGCAGGACCCGTTTCCCAACAAGGGTGTGCCTGTCACGGGCGACAGCAGTCCATCGGGACCTGTGCTGAAAGTCACCTACCCCGCCGGCTCCTTCAATAACAAGACCGGCGGTGGCCAGTTCGTCAACCTGTGGAACTCATCGACGCCTTTCCAATCGATGCTTGTATCATATGAACTCGCGTTCGATGAAGGATTCAACTGGGTAAAGGGTGGCAAGCTTCCCGGTATCAAGGGCGGGCCCGACGTTACTGGATGTTCTGGTGGGAAAGTACCTAATGGTACAGATTGCTTTAGTGCGCGATTGATGTGGAGGAAAAATGGGGAAGGCGAAGGTGCGTTGTTGAAAATTTAAAGTCTCACCGTTGGCGTCTAATTCGCGTTTGGCAGTCTATGCCTATGTGCCAACTTCAAATGGCATCTGCAGCCAGTCTGGTATCATATGTAATAGTGACTTCGGCACTAGCATCCAGAGAGGCTCGTTTACTTTCCCATCTGGACAGTGAGTCTGTTTCTTGTCAGAGCCTCGACATTTTCACTTATGTGTTGATTCTCTGAAGATGGAGCCGTGTATCACTCCTTGTGCAACTAAATGACCCATCCAAGTCAAATGGCTATGTCGCACTATAGTATGTTTCGAAATCTCCGTTTCGTAATTGGCTGCAGCTCATATAACACTCTCTAGCTTCAATGATATCCTCACCATTTCGCAGAATAATATTCAGTTCCGAAAGAGTTCTGATGTCAATGCAATTGGCTTGTTCTTCTCGTACGTCTTTCTCGTATCTAACCCCTGTTTAGTAAATCCTATACTAACTGTCTCACAATAACTAGAACATTCTTCGGTGGGAACGATGATTCTTGGGCAACTCCTGTGGACACAAATACGTACTTCCGTAACTTCCGTATGTGGGCTTCTGGACAGGCTTCCACTCAAAGCAGCGCAGCTACACCCGGTCGGACAGGTCTGGCGCAATGGGGCTGGGTTGTGTTTTTGGCCGTGATCGTATTCTTCTGTGGCATCGAACTTGTATAATTAGGCTGTCAATCCATCTCCGCGACCGCCTGTCCTTTATGTTTTTGTGCGCCCCATGTTGTTGACGACCAATGACGATCATCCCCAGTGACTTGCTTGCCATCTCTGTATCCATACCCGTACGTACGAATAGTGCATATTTCGCTGTGCTATGAGTTTCTTGCCCCTACATGTAATATTTTCTCCATTTCTTGACGGACTTCCGACTGTTGGATAAGGATTTTGTTTGGATTTCTTGCTGGTTGCCGTGCCTTTGGACCGCCGTCCATTATTATTATAATTGTAGACTCTAGAGTACATAATAAACATTCTATCTCCATGTATAGACTCGCAAGCTAGTCGTGAATTTATTGGGTGGTATCTTCATGATAAGAAGCGACTGGTTTGCGTGTCTACTCCGCAGACCTACGGAAAGTCATTAGCAATTGTATTGTATGATATACCGATCAATCAACTATCCTGCCACCAAGCAGTGGCTTCTGACTGCGGTAGCCATGCGATCAAATAGCTCGTTATTTGTTATAATTATGAACACTGTCCAGATGATTAAACAAGCTTTCTGATGTCCAGTCAGCTGAAGATCCAGTCTCCACAACTCTGAAGTCTATGTTGTCAATTTGCTCAGCGCTGACGTGTCCGTTTGACCTCAAAATTTTGTAAAGTTGGAAAGTCTTTCCAATCTCCCATTTGATATATCTGAGACACAGTGCAACCGCTTGCCCCAGGTTCTCAATGGCGGGAGAGGGTAGCGGATATGCGCCTTCGTCTGAGAATCGAAGACCAAGTAGACAAGGCGATTCCTTCGTTTTCTCGAGCACACATATCTTCGGCCATAACATCAGAAATGAGCGATTAAACCGAGAAACTGGTAGCTCACAAGATCGTTAACACTCAGCCATTCATGCCATGGTTGTCTTCGTGAGTGTAAGACGAAACCTAACTCTTTCAGGCACGGCAGTGACTGCATTACAGTTCCTAATTGGCGTAACGACCACCGAAAATGTGCCCTGTCCAACACAAGTTCTAGACACCGAAGCGACTGTCCGATTGCTGGTGAGAGATCCACAAGTGCACTATGCTCGACCTCTGTGTCAACATTCGTGCGAAAATGCAAGATCTCGCGCTCCAGTTGCTCCTCCGATGCGAGACGCGATTTCTGGAACCACGGGCTAATGGAAGCGTAATCCCAACGCTGTGTGTGGTCTAACCAAAGGGCCCTGACGTTTGGTACATCCGTGTTCGTAATTGGTAACGTGCGAGCTTGGTTTTGAAGGCTCACGCGAACAAGTGAAGGATGTCGGCGGAGGAAGGTGGATGACTTAACGTCTACATCGCTGTCGAGCTGAAACGATTGGAGAGATGTATAAGTACCGTTCAAGCCAAGCGCTTGCAAGTGAGTCTGACTGGGTAGCTTTAAGCGAAGGTCGACAAGTTGACTTTGTCGGGTGATAAAGGACCCAAGAGCCTCGGTTTCGTTGAATGGGAGGGCGACATTTTGGTTAAGAACAAAGAGATGAAGGCTCTTGAGACCTCTGCAAGTTTCGTTTGAGAACAGAGGCGTCTGCGCATACCATCAAGTCAGTCCTGAAGTACTATCACACGATGTAGAAGATCCTTACCCAGAACGAAAACTCCCAACTTTGTATTGTGAGATGAAGAGTGTCGAGGTTGGCTGTGAGTTTCGAGAGAGCTTCAGCAATGCCGGTAAACTGAAGCATGGGTTCATCCTTGCGGCCGGCCCAGCTAAACTTCCTTAGTTGAGGTCTTCCATTGCTCGTCAACTTCAATGGTAGCGGTGGTTCAGCGAAAAACCCGAGTATGGACAGGAGATCTTGGTGCAGAATGTCCCTAAATGCACGATCTTGAAGGAAATCTTGCAGGTGTTGAGAGGTCCCAAGCTCCTGCTTTAAGTACTCGTATGTGAGCTCGATAAATTGGGGGTTGCACATTTCTTCGAGTAGCTTCGCCCCTTTTAGCCATTTCCCCGCGAAGTTGCCTATTTCCAGAGATCGACAAGTAACAAAAACGTTGGGAGCCCTCTTGATGTGCAGAGCAAGGGGATGGATACGAGTGAGGTCCTTCAGGCGTATATCCCTCGTTACTATGGGCATGACAGCATTATGGTATGCTTTGGATGTATAAGCTAGAGAGCAGAGATCCTGTACAGTCAGAATATACGGAGATAAGAGCAGGAGCAGCTCCGGTATCGCGAAACACCTATCAAAAGGTGAAATACTGCTTGAGGATGACATATTCTTCTTGAAGAGATATACTCTCTTCGGGATAGAGGCAACGATGGCTGGAAGAGGTGAACAGACACATCGTGGTACTAACGAAGCTCGAGCTTGCAGACAACCACCGGCATCATCATGGATAGTAGTCTATTTTTAGCCATATAGACTTACAGCTTCAAGTAGTACCAAAACCCTTTCACGATGTTCGCTTCCACCATAATGTCAGCGGCGAAGAGACTGCTGCATACTTCTCGGGTTGTATATCATGATAATCCGTTGGTAAGTAATCTATGTTAATCAGCGGAATGCCACTCGGTATGCCTGTAACATAATATGAACAGGGCCTTCCTCGTCAAAGTACATTTGCGCCTACCATCCCTCGGCGTACTGGACCTCTAGTGAAACGGAGCATACCAAATGTTAAAAAGGTCGTTATAGTTGCAAGTGGGAAAGGTGGGGTTGGAAAGAGCACTATAGCAAGTATGCTATCCATCATTCGCTTCGATATATACCAACCAATAATTCTCTCTTTCAGCAAACTTAGCTGTTGCACTTGCTCTTAATGACAACAAACTTCGCCGTAGACTACGCGTTGGCTTATTGGACCTCGACATATTTGGCCCATCAGTCCCTAAATTGATGGGGCTCGAAAAGAACGACGAGCCAGAACTAACTTCAGGTCCGTGTTCGTCATCAGGTGTTCTGGAGACGAACTTCTGAGTTTTGATTCAGCTAGTTGGTGCACTAATCCCCCTCACGAACCACGGCATTCCGTGCATGTCTATGGGCTTTCTGCTGCCGCGGACACAAGCGACGGATTCATCTGAACCGTCTCGAGACGATACTCCAGTGGTATGGCGAGGGCTCATGGTCCAAAAGGCAGTTCAGCAGCTACTCTTTGACGTCGACTGGCGTGATCAGACTGGGAGTGGTGCCGGTTTAGACGTACTCGTTGTGGATATGCCGCCGGGCACGGGCGATGTTCCCCTGACTGTCGGGCAGCTCGTCAATATAGATAGTGAGTCTGAAACTGTGCCTCCGTTGCGCCTTCTTACATGCCCTTCTCGTAACAGGCGCCGTGATTGTTTCAACGCCTCAAGACGTCTCCATGTCTGATGTCCGGAAAGGAATGGCTATGTTCCGAAAGGTGTCAATACCTGTATGTATACTTTATAATGCCGGCGTCAGCTCATGACGTTGATGTCTTGCTCTTACTTATAGATCACGGGCATTGTATTGAATACAACATACTTTAAATGTCCGACATGTTCTTCGCCGCATCATCTATTCGGTGACTTACAATCATTCCATCGCGCTACTATGGAACTTGGTGTTTCTGTACTAGGCGAGCTGCCTTTAGTACCTGAAGTTAGCAAGGACGGTGATGAGGGGATCCCTTTTATGCTAGATTCTTTGGAGCAGGACGTCGCGAAAGAGTGGCGGGATACCATGGTGGGGATTTCGTCCTCTGTCTTGTCAGCGTTAGCACTGCAAAAGTAGAATAAACTCTAAATCGAAGTAGTATATGACATTCTAAATGTCCAACAATTACAACATTACTTATGATATGTTAATCCCGATGCTGCTAAATGTGCACCTCGGAAGCCTTCTGTATATAAACCACATATCCATGCTCTACTTTTAATCCAGAAAGCAGCTGTGTCCATGGCAAACTCAAGAGCACGTATCGGTTGATAAGTCTTTTGGAATGACCTGGAGAAATGGTTGATTACCGCCTTAGCATGTTTCACATTAAGACTAGTTTCTTACCACCATTGTTTGATGTAAGTCCAGAGTCCGTTTATCTTGATGCCAGATAGGTGTATCTGCTCTCGCAAACGCAATTTGTTGTCTTCGTAGACCGCTAGGTTGCAGTATTGTGCAGTGATGAGAAATATCCGTTTCTACCGATACCTCCACGTCAGTACACCGAAAAGTACCATCATATTGCGTAAAAACCTACACTGGAGTGTGTCGTCGCAAGCGAACGGTCTAAGTTTCTAACAAGGTCATTCAATTTCAATAGCATGAGAAGTCTTCTTGGGACACGTCTGAGAAGATCGAAGACCGATAGAAGAAGACCTTCCTTCCGAATGACGGCGGTTCTAATGACTTCCATCTCTTCCTCCGTCTGGGGCGTTAACTCAAACATGCTTGATGCTCGATTTCCATTAGGATTTGCTTCCGAATCCCAAGCACCTTCCAGACCAGCTCGACCTAACGGATTCATAAGGTTGTCAGCACTTCCAGTCGTGATGCTATATGAAGTAAACCTACCCGTAATGGCTGTTTCAAATACAGGATACTGCAGTTATCATCAGTATAAGGAATATACTGCAAGTTCCAGTCAAACATACTAGATCGGGTCCAATATTTCCTACGAGCTCTGCATACTTCCGCCTTTCTATGTTAGCTTGAGGAGAGCCCTGCGAAATAAGTGCCAGCCAGAATTTACTGTAGTTGATTCGAAGCTCTCGATCAATATCAAAGTAGAGTCCGTGATCCAAAAGGACAACTTCGAAATTATACGGAGACTTGCTTTTCGGTGGGGCAGGGCGGACAAGCAGATTACCTACCGCACTTCATTAACCGATGTTCGAACAAGAGTCTACTATGACCGACATACCAAGATGAGGATCCTAGGATGCGAATTAACACTCGAACTTCATTCGCAATATAGCACTTACTGCATGGAACCAGCCATTCATATGGACCATCCTACAGAAAATCCGCTGTACCTCCAATGCAACGGTATTCCTGTCTATACTGTGGTCGGCCAGGTATTCCAGATCATCGATCCTGCCGCCTTTTATAAATTCCATGATGAGAATCCGTTTTGATGCCGAGACGACCTGTGGTACGTAGAGGGAGGTGCGGACGTTCCTAAAATCCTTGACAGTCCGTGCTGCATTTGCTGCTTCATGTACGAAGTCCATTTCCTTGGGTAAGTTCTCCCGCATCTCTTCTCCAAGCCACGTGAATTCGAAGTCAGGAAACCATCGTTTTATCCATCCTTATGCAAATGTTAGTACTCGTTTCATGGGAACATCAACCATTGCGTACTCAATGACACATTAACAGTCTTCATGTCTATATCACAGAACTCTACCAGATGAGGGTGTTGAATTTTCACAGCAACCTGCTGTCCTGATTCCTTCAGTATCGCCGAGTGTACTTGTGCCAGACTGGCAACTCCCAGGGGTGTCATGTCGAAATCATCGAAAAGTTCATCTATTGACTTTCCAACGTCTGCGACAAATAGCTTGTCCAGATCCTCGTAAGGCGTCGGTACGCACCGATCCTGTAAGGGTCGCATGGTTCGAGTCCATTCAATCGGGAGTACAATTCTAAGGGTGATTTGTCAAATTTGGGACAGTATCGATAGTACAATACTCTCACAAAGAAGACATGTGTTGGCCAAGCTTAATAAATATACCTTTAAGGAGAGCTTCAGTAGGTTTTTCAAGTCGTACGCAGTATTGATTAGTCTCACCGCCGTTAGCAAGCAACGCCCTTAGCACCCTATGCGCACTTCTTGTATGGCATTCTGAGTATGCTTGCTGTCGCTTCTCCTCGCTGTCGTATCCCTTCGCGAATGTGAGCTTGTAGTCAATTGCACCTAGTGGATTTAAGTTGCATGATCCTATCGTAAGAGAATAAGCAGACCTAGGACAACAGACTCTAGAACACGACCATAAATCTAAGGATGACCTTTCAGCACGAACAAGATCACACACCAGCAATACGCGAGCATCTGACTACAGCCAGACATGTATGTCTAAAAGGCTCGTTGAGCTTGTACGTCGCATAGAAGGCTCCTCCCAGTACGATTAGGGTGCCTGAGTATGTGAGTAACTCCGAACGTTGTCGTAGTGGTAGGTGAGCCTTAGATGTGAATTGACGCTGAGATTGGGTGCGAGCGAGGTCATGACGAGTTCTACAAATATCAAGAAGACGAGTGTAGTGGAAGGGTCTTGCGTTGCCCCTTCTGAGGGAAACATGGAGGAGTGAGTACATAGAACATGAAATGCCACTGTTCGTGTCTAGAAGCGCGAGTCCATTGAGCATCG
This sequence comes from Trichaptum abietinum, assembly GCA_910574555.1. Classification (NCBI taxonomy): domain Eukaryota; kingdom Fungi; phylum Basidiomycota; class Agaricomycetes; order Hymenochaetales; family Trichaptaceae; genus Trichaptum; species Trichaptum abietinum. Next base: position 1,115,233 of record CAJTBE010000005.1, on the reverse strand, counting down.
AAATTTACTGAGGTCATAGCCCGGACATTCCCGAACCCGCTCGTGTCGGCCCATACTGGTACAAAAATAATGATAATTCACAGTGCACACTGACAGCACAAAGACAACATATAAAGTGGACGGCAACATAAGCGAACGACTACACCGTCCAGCCACTCGCGGTTCTGTTGGGTGACTGCGAGCCCCAGCCTGCTCGCCCAGGCGAAGCTCCCCCCTCTCCCCATCCACCACCACTGTCCGGTGAACTCCAGGTACCTGTAGGTGTAGGTCCTGAACCAGCAGACGAACCAGAACCTGCCCAACGTGGACTGGCGCTCCCTCCCCATGCTCCATTCGATGAAGGTGAGCCACCCCATTGGCCTCCCGCTACGGCGGCGGCGGCGGCAGCAGCGTGACCGTTTACCTCGGGAAGCATTTCTTCTCCGGCTACTTCTGGCATCTGATCGTTTTTGATTCCAAGATTTAGCGTTGCAAGTTTCTCCTGCAATAACGATATGCCCTGATAGGTGGTGACTCAGCCTTTTCATCTTGCACTCCTATGAGGAAATACCCACCTTCATTACTACCTCCTGCGGAGTCATGCTCCCAACTGTTTCTACCTCAAAGTAGAATTTTTCTGGCTTTGCATTGAAGTCAAATGGCTCATCATCCTTCGGCGGTTCTTCCTCCTTCGCATTTTCGCTTAGCGGCCATTCGTCCTTTTCATTGATCTCGTACCAGTACGACGTATGCCGAAGTTTGTTGTACGGGTCATATTCCATACCAACAGCAGAACAAGGAGACCATTTAGCATGCTCCTTTGCAATGGACTGCATATGGAGTAGTCATCTATGAACAAGGAAAAAGGATAGCTTATAGGAGAGGCATACCTTCTTTGCAATACATCGAACCTTTAACTCCTGCCCTTTTCGAATCTTTGCGATTATTATAGGCTCTACGCCAGGTACACCTTGAGCGATAGTTGTTAAGAAGGGACGAGAAGTTATACATGCAGAACTATACCTTGACCAACTGGTTTGCCAAAATTCACATCTCGCTTTGGAATAATACCTTCGGCGTGTTGCATGTCAAACTGTTCTTCTACATTTGTAGCCACTTCGAGATGGTCACTCGTGATCGTAATGTTGGGACCGTCTTCGCATTTGACATGTAAAGTCAGGATGACGGTGCAAATATCGCACATCATGATACAAGAGCAGTCCTATGAAGCAAAATTGTGTTGTGTGCACACTCGCCAATACTTATGAATAGCAAAACTCACTCTATTGTATTTCATAACTTCATCACAGCCTGTGCTCACTAGAGGAATCATCCCGAGACGGTGTGCGATATACTCATCCGGAAGGACCGTCGAATTTCTTTCTATGTCGACCAAGTCGATTGCTAGTTTTGAAATACATTCAGAAGGACCATATTCTCCACGATATGTAGAACATACCAAGCGTCGGTATATCCGCCATCATTACTCGCCTGAGCGAGTTCGCAAACCTACAGACAGATATCTAAGATATGCATCTTCGCAAGTGAGGCAGGCCATGATACGTACGCAAGGTCCACATTGTCGAGAACGAAGTTAACTCGGTCTTTCTTCAGCTCGCGAATGCGAACATTAGGCTCTCTTAAGGCCATAACAGTATGGTATATGTAGTCTGTCTTCAGGGATGGGTGTATTCAAGCTTTAGCTGATGATCCGATGGATAGGAAGCTATGTTTGTCAAGTAGACATTTAGGTTATTGGTCGCGGCGACGCAGCCAAATCAACGCGACGCGCTCATCATGCTGCTCTGAGTTTCTTTTCGTTACGTAAAAATGGTTGTTAATTTGGCGATGCCAGTGGGCATGCCACAAGTGCATTCTTCAATTTGAAGTGCATGCACCTTGAGTCTTGACTGCTGTGGTCATGCGATATGGAATACAAAATTTGAAGACACAGTAGGTAGGGAAATTTTCATGATTCCCCCTCCTTAATAAGGATTAGTTTAAAGATTTGGTTTGAGAGCTTGAGCGTGCCAGTGGACATTCGAGATTAGTCTGGAAATCAACAGTTGCATATACATCTTTATTGCTTTCAGGGACAACATTCTATACGGTATACACGGCGCGTAGACCGTTCAGCGGGGAGTTGAGTGAAGGTCAGTTACTTCAAGTTATTGACACGTAGAAGATTAATTAAAGATCATACTTCAGTAATACGAAATACTTTGCTATGGGAAGCATTCATACATAGTTGCTAGAGTCACCAGGATGTCTCTGCGATAAGCTGGGAGGTGTCGACATCTCGTATGCTTCTGGTCTTGATGGGACGGGAGGAACAGCGGCTGGAGAAGGGACGGGCATGCCGGGAGGTCTGGTCATCGAGTGCGAAGTCCCAGGTCGAGACGGCGTTTCTCCGCGAGGCGTAGTAAGTGGCTTCATATATATATGTTTGAGACAGAAAGTCTGATGATATAGCAAAATGGATCACCAACCTGACTGGACTCATTATATAAGTCTGTATCCTCGTCCACTAAAGAAAATACAATTTCGTTTTCAGATGACACATAGCTATCAAGATTTATCTGACACGCCACTTACCCAAAGCCGCAGCAGCACTCTTGTCCGTAAGGCTATACTCCCTCTTCTGCACCCGAGGCCTTGCCACAGCTTCCGCAGCCTTCTTTCGTTTGTCCGCCTCTTTCATAGCCTGTACTTCTTCCCATGGAATCTGGGTGAACAACGTTGGCCCAGGTTCTGCATCTGGATTTCCCTTCGGTCCAAAGATCTTCAGTTCCGACAAAGCCGTCTTTAGAGCACATATCCATTTATTTCGGCGCTTTACTAAAACATGGTTAGCATGTAGTAAGTGAATGGTCGACCATACATCTGCCAATACCTTTAATAGAACCTTGCTGCCAATTGCTCTTATACTTGATGTCAGCACTGAGGACGAGCTTCTCCTGATCAGGGATATCCTTCACAACGACGTCGAAACTAGGTTGGTAGTCTCTGCGTTCTGCTTGGACAAACGCAAGCATCTTTGCACGCAATTGCTCGATCTGCTCAAATGAAGTAGAGTATGCAACATCGAATTCAAAGCTTTCAGACATTTGGGGACTTCGCCTGATGTTTTGGATGAACTTGAGCGTATGTTAAACGAGCGGTTAGAAGCAGTACAGTAAACCACTAGTATGCCTCACCTTTGTAGTTAAGAGTGTATTGGGTGCCGTTACTGTGCAGTTGTTGCTATCCAAAAAGACCGTACTCAGTAAACGGATTTCCTTCACTGTATAGCTCGCTTTCTCTATGTCGACACGGTCTCCAACATCGTATGGGTGTTTAACAAACAGAAAGATGATGCTAGTAAGGATCTCTTGGCAACTAGCACCAATGAGCCAAGAAAGTCCGAGGACAAATGTGCCGGCACCAGTAATAAGTGTAGCAAATTGAGTCTCGACTGCCACAGCGAAGATTAAGAATGCGATAACGGTGTAAAGCGACATAAAGATATTGTCCAGTCGACCGACAGCCGAATCAAGATCACGCATTGAATGTTCGATTGATAGTTGTTCACGGTGAATTTCGCTAAATAGATTCCATCAGCGACAGCTTAACATTATCCATTTCAGCGGGGCACTCACAGGCAAGCTACCTCCAGTTCGTCCCGAGACACATCGCCATTACCATCCTTGTCTAGTAAAGCGAACGCTACATCCGCTTCTTCGCGGGTTGTGAAGACCGAAACGAGGTCATCCACAATGATATGGTCACGGCCGGGTTTACGGAAGGAGTAGAAAAGGCGACGAGCGAGCTTAACCGACCGATGTATTATCAGAATGATAGTGAAAGTTAATATGAGATTAGAGATGTACCAGTCGAGTTTTGTTCGCTGAGTGGATGGCGACCTGCACCATAGCCTGAGGAGAGTTCGGCTGGAGAACCGAGCTGATTGTATCGATTGTGAGATTCATGGTATACAAAAGGTGAATATAGATCTCACCTCCCAGCAATCTCCGACGCAACATTGCCTAGTGCAGTTGTTGTCGATCTAACGGCAACTCTCGCGCTCTTCAGCGCACGTTTGAACAACTTCCTTGGGTCAACGATCGATTTGTCACCTTTCGCATGATGATCCTTGAGCGTGTCGGAACGACCCGGGATATCCGATGAGTGAGCGTATAGCGTGACGAGTACTTTTGTCGCCAATTTTTGATCTGTAATCCGATCTGGATTTGGAAATGTTAGCCAAGAGCTTTAGAAAAGGAGAGGGGGCAGGGGGGGAGGCTGTATATAATATCTTACCTGCGTACGACCTTTCGTGAAATTTACCAGCGATCCACTGGATTGAAAACTTCTCAAACAGCAAGATACCAGTGCATATGAAGAAGGCGAACAGTATGCGAACCAACAGAGAGACTTCAGAAGCAACTTCTCCCGTCGCGGAGCGATGGTCGATGAGTGGATTGAAGGAGATCCAATTTGCTGCCGACCAGCCTACGAGGGCAACGTACCTGTAACCGAGCATATAGTTAGCCGTACGACGCGAAGGTGGTCCATGTAGAAAATGTTTGAAAAATAATTGAACTTACCGATGTAAAGCACCGATCCAATCGATGTACTTACGGCTACCAACAGCGACGAGGCCAATGGTGCTTTGAAGGATCGGAGACAGGATACGACTGTAAAATAGAACAATGTGTGTGTCAATAGAGGCTGCTCGCGTGGGAGGATAACCGGGTGTTAACTCACGCGACGGCGAGACTAACCCACCAGCCTGTCAAAACATCGAATTAGCACTGCTTAGTAGGGGAAAGAAGGGATATAAGAACATACCGCCCCAGACCACGGAGAACCAGATTGACCACCACAAAAGCTTAACATTCCAGATCTAAACAATATCATCAATATCACAAGGTTGAATGGGTTTCGTATGTGAGACATACTGTAGTGTTAGGAAAGGCAGTAAATCCAAGAATTCCCGGAATCCAAAGGAGAGCTAAGACCGGTACAATGAATAGTATCCAACGAGTAACGACCGAGACATTCAAGATGTAGTAGTAGAATTTGGTGAACTAGAGCTGTTTAGCGTTGCGAATTCAGAGAAGAAAGTGATAAGCAAGACATACTTTGTTGTTTGGTACATCTCCTTGCGCGAAGCGTAGATATCCCTCTGATGCATTACGCGTGTCAAACTCCTCATATTCATGCTCTAACTTCCTGATATTGCCTAACAAATCCCAGCTTGAGTTTCCCGCGTTATGCGTTTTCGAGCCTGAGGATGATTGCGAGTTCGGAGGGCGCACAGCGCCCGAGAAGTAGTCGTTTCGCAACGGGAGGCCGTCATTGGGCATCGTGTTCGCTGCAGTACTCGGTGTAGGCATGGACGCCATACCAGGATTGACCGCGCGCGGCGCGAGAGGAGCAGTTGAGTGAAGGGAGAACGAGTCCGCACCGCGGTGCTCGCCGTGGTCAACTGAGGGAGAGATAGGTAAGTTAGGAGGGGGGCTTCCATGGCTGCCATGATATGCAATATCATGTTCATCGCTCGTGCTTGGTCTTCCTGTGTTTGCTTGCAGTTGCCAACCTACGCGTTGGTAGTCGCTCGAGGTATAGCCTCGACTGCCTGTGCTTCCCCCCGGCATCGCCATCGTTATATGCACTCAAGAAGGAGAGGAAGTGCCTTGAGATGGAAGATATAGAAGAAGTAGGAAGGAGAAATAGGGGGATTCATACGTTAGCGTATACTAGTAGTACTGCCCCTCAAACAAATTTAATTTATGAAAGAGGGCGCTTAGATCTTATTTCATCATCTAAGTGCGACCCTGAAGAGCATCTTCTCCGTACGCCACAGGTAGCTAGCAACACTGGTACTACACAAACAAAATACTTAAACATCCAAAGAATAACTTATTACAAATAAAATAAAAATACGTAGTCCAGTAAGAATTTGAAAGAATTGCTATTGTGCTTTCTCTGTGGCCTCCAAAATCGTTCCCTTGCTCAGACAATAATCGATGTGCTGATTTAATCGCACATTGTCCATCTGCATCTCCCTCAAGCATACAGGGCAGGTTGAAAGTTCCATAGGTCCTCGGGGAACAGCATTTGCAGATGAAGTGGGTGCCTTCGGCTTGTCGCCTTGACTTGAAGAGCCAGGTTGTCTTGGTTTCTTGACCACGGGGAAGGAAAGCGTCCCATTGCCTTTCGTACCCGCTTTCGGCTTACTCGATGAAGAATTGCTACTCGTTCTCCCGGTTGGATTGCTGCGGGGCTGCTCACTCTTACTTCGCGGCGGAAGTGGAGGAGGCGGAGTCTGCCGCTGCAAGAGGCCAATGGGCTTCAAATGTTTATTGACCTTTGCCTTTGTAATGGCCGCTCTATCGTTCCCAACTTTGATGAGGTTCGAGGGACAGTGAGGGGGTCGACGGGCATGGAACATGGGAATATCGTGTTCTTTCTTCGTCAATTCTACATCGCTGGCCTTGAAAGGATCTGGTATGTCAGCTAGCTTTGTAGGTCTAACTGGACCTGCAGAGTTTCCCTTTCCTTCAGCCTCTGTAGCATTACCTTCGAGCTCCTCCTCATCGTCCATATCTACCCCACCTCCATCGTTGTCGTCGTCCACCTCTTCTCCTACAAAGGAGGTCTCTTCCTCACCTACCTCCTCTTTTATCACATTCTCGTCATCAATGACAAACGGTTGCTCGAGTGTACCTGTCCCAGGAGCTTCGGTTCCTCCTCTACCGCTGTGGGATAGCTTTTGCTTCTTGGAAGGGGAGTTTCCCGTTGACTCAAAATACTGGTTGTTCAATGAGTTTCAGAGAAACGAATGAGTTAGTTAAGCGTACCCTCTTAATACCATGATCTCTGGGAGCCCGAAGATCGATCAAATCCCCCACCCGTAGCCCAAGAAGCCTAACTGTTAGAGGTAAAACAGGCTTAATAAGCTCCTTTCCAAGCTACGTTCACATAAATGATGAGTGAGCAATATAGCTTCGTGAACAAAAAGTAATAGTTACTTGAAAAAGATCCTCCTTCTTTGAGACCCAGCGTTCGAGCTTTACTTGTCGTGTATGGACTATGCCACGAAGTCGTCAGCTTTATAGCAAAGATTCCAGCGCGCAAAAACAGACCTTTAAAGGTGTGCTCCTTATAAGTCAAAGTGAAAAGCTTTCCTTCGTATCCCCCAACCCGAAGGTCATGCTCTAGCAATGAAGCAATATATTCGAGTTTCTTGAATATTTCCTCTTTAGTGCCCACTGCCTTAAATGTTCTTTAGTAGAGAGCACATCAGGGTTCCTACTCATCTGCATCGGCAAATTTTGATTGAAAGGCACATTACCTCGATGCTCCTACGCTTTTCCGTTCTTCTCGTTGAGCAGGCCGAACGTTATTTATGGAGATGCCTAGGTGTGTCTTAAAGAGAAAGTCGACATCAAATCGACGCGGCATCAGCCAGATGAAGGCACGCTCTTTGTGTATATCGCCACACGTCTAAACGAAGTCAATGAGAGGAATACCGGGGTAAAACTAAGTGACGCACCTTGACGCCCAAACATTCGAGGACTCGTTCGCCAACGCGTCCAATTCCAGGTACCTTCCTGACGGGAAGGTCGCGAATGAATTCCATGACCGCGTCTGGAGTAAAGGGAAGGTGATATTGACCATTTGGTTTGTTCTGGGTCGGATTAAAAGATTGCAAATTTATGATGTGCGATGGAATAGGCATACCTTGTCTGAGCAGATCTTGTTAGTAGAAAGCGGGTTAGTAGAGGTCTACTAACCGAAGGACGATACATACCTTGGCTAGCATCTACAATGAATTAAAGAGGAGTTAGAAGCTTGAACAATTTTGAAACAAAATGTCTCACCATATTCGGAGCAATGCCAGCACTAGCTGTGAGCTTCGTTTCATCGAATATCCGCTTCCGGAGCTGTTCAACACAGCTATCCGCATCGATATCATGATCTCTGAGGTATCGCGTTATACTTCGAAAAGCCAGTAAATCATCAACAAATGGGTTTTAGAAAACGGAGCCAACAAACTTGAGGTATCCTTCGTCACATCCAGCTATATACATGTCCGGATGGTATTCTTTACAAACACCCATGATTTTCTGCGAGAACTCGTTGACCCGATGGTAATCGACCGGTACGATTAAGAGTTCAGGACAAAGCTTCTTTCCGATATGCTCTGTATGTATGAGCATTCTAGTCATCCAGATTGAGAGAGGAGCTACCTGCTTGCCCAGACCTAACGCCAAATTTCCGAGCTTCATAAGATGCTGTTGTGATGATTCCAAGTCCACACTGACAGACTTACGATGAGATCTTAGTTGGTTGAAGTAAAAGGGTGACTCACAACTGCGAATGGTTTGTCCTTGAGCTCCGGTCTCCGTAGTAATTCAACATTAGCATAAAATGCATCCATATCGATATGTACAATCGTCTGGCTTAAGTCTCGGTTGGCCTCAAGGTCCGCGAGCTGATGATGAAGGCATAAGAAATCTAATTCGCATGGGCGCCAACGCATAATGTGACTTACTATCCGATCAACTTTCGCTTCAACTCGACCTTTTTAGAACAGACTATGAATATATGAAATATCGGTTAGAAACTCTACGTTCTAACCTATATCTGCTTGTCTAAGTAGTTCTTCTCGCTTGGCTAACAGCGCATTAATTCGCTCCGTCCAGTCAGCTTCACGTCGTTTCTCATTCTGTCGGGTCCTTCGAGTCAGCTTTCACCTTCATAACTTCAAACTCAATAGCGCACTTCGTAGAACTTGGAGCCCTTCGACGCTTCTGCAATGCGGCGGTTAATCTCTGATTGATCTTGGCCGAGTCTGAGTAGAAGCGGAGGAAGAATCTGAGTGATCTTGATGTTCAACGGTTGATGGTTCAGATGTCTCTCACCCAGCTTTATGAGCTGAAGCACCAGCGAGTCTTCTTAAAAAGCTTGGATCTTGAGATTGGGGAGTTGGTATATTGTCGTCAGCGTCGTCTTCGTCTTTTATCATCATGAAGCTATGTACAACGGGTGATGGTAGTAAACGAAAGGAGACGAGCGCTTGGAAGGCTGGCCACTCATGATAGCCTTACGCGCTTGCGTGACACCGTGCTAGTGACCACTTTGTCACGTGGTGAAGTAACGTCACGGAGTTCCATCATGGTTACTTGAAACGGCGTGATAGACCTCTCCCTCACTCTCTCACAGAATCTGAGGCTCTAAAATCTTATTCTACTCGGTTTACATATGGCCAGTCATGCATGTCGAAAGTGCAGACAGCCCCTGGAACTCGATGCATCGCTAACAGACCTAACACCGTCGTCGTATGACTTGCTCGCATCCTCTATCCAACACCCTCCCATCCGCATTCGCCTGACGGAGAAGGATAAGCTTGACCAAGTCCCTGCGCCTCCTGGTGTCAAGGACGCATGGAAGCGTGCATCCGGCTCACAGCTAAGCCCTTCGGCGACCTCCTCGTATCTGTCTGCAAGAGCGCAGGGAAAGCAACCACAACGCTCCTTAGCTGGTGCTCCGAATGAGTCTTTCGTTTTCCTGCAGGACAGTGTTGTGCAGAGGATTCCTTCCTCTGCAACTTCGCCTAATGCTGTTGGACGTGCCTCGTTTGCGAAAGGACGCGACTCGAGTGGAGTGAGGTCGACGCCTCATCCTGCGGAAAACACCCATCGTAGTTCTTCACCCCTTTCCTCAAAAGTGAAGTCTACGACAAAGCTTTTCTCTTTATTGTCAACCAAGACAGATATAGACCATCCTCTATGCACAGAATGTACGGATAACCTACTCAAGAGCTTGAGTGAGCAACTGAAAGATACCATGCGGGAACGAGATGGCTATATCGCTTTCGAAAAGGAACTAAAGAAGGAAAGGGCCAGGGAAGAAGAACCGATCGAAGATATTGAGAGACGAATAGAACGATTGAAAGAAGAGGAAAAACTTGCCATTGAAGACCTTCGAGAAGCGCAACGAGAAAAGGACCAACTGGATGAGGAGCTGAAGGCATTGGAGCTCGAAGAGAAAGAGCTAGAGGAAGAGGAAGCAGAGTATGTGTTATTATTTCGTTTCTCCCACTGATATTCATAATTCGCAAGGTTCTGGATAGCGCATAATATGCACCTTCTTACATCGGCGGAGCAAGCGTCTCGGCTTGCGTCACTACGCGCCGCATATACACAGGACTCGCTTATTCTTGAGAAACTGGAGCATACGAACGTCTACAATGACGCCTTTTGCATCGGCCATGACGGTGTGTTTGGGACCATTAATGGTCTTCGCCTCGGCCGAGTCAGTGGTGTTCACGTGCGGAAACTTTGTTCCTCACTCTCCTCCTAGCCATATTGAATGTGATTTTTACCAGGTTGAATGGGCTGAGATCAACGCGGCGTGGGGACAGGCACTGCTCTTACTGTACACCATCGCTCGGAAGCTAGAATTTACTTTCGACAAGTAAGCTCGGATCATATTGTTTCCCTGGCATGCGTGTCTGACAGCTGAACTTCGGTCTAGCTATCGCCTAGTGCCAATGGGATCTTTCTCTCGCATAGAGAAGACGAGCGATAAGTCGTCGTATGAACTGCACGGTTCCGGTGACTTGCACATCGGTCGGTTGTTACATAATCGTCGGTTTGACTTCGCGATGGTCGCGTTTCTTGATTGCTTAAGACAAATCATCGAATATGTGAAGACTCAGGACCCGAGTGCGGACTTTCCTCACCAGTGAGTATTCATCATTTCGTCCCTGTCCCTGACAAGCCAGGCGTTCTGGCGGAAGCAAATTGCTAGAGCTCCTATCACTGCCACAGAAGCTCATCAGATCTAACGATGTATTGCACCCACCAGGATCGTTAAAGATAAAATCGGCGACGTTTCAATCAAGCTTCAGTTTGGTGTGGACGAGGCATGGACACGTGCCCTTAGGCACGTTCTACTGGCGCTGAAGCTGCTATTGAAATGGACGACGAGCGCAGCTGCCTAATGTTGTAACGTGTGCCGAATTGCTTACCCCGAGCCAACTAAGGCTTCGGGTGACCATGAGGTGTCATACGCCAGAACTCAAGATTTCCTGCCGCAACAAGACACGTACTTCACATGCTATGGATCCCTGGACATTCCCGATGTTGTAGGAGATGATCCGAGTCAATTGTATAGGCATCGATTTAGATTTATGATCAGCAACACACTTGTAAAAATAGCAAAAACTGGATACTTTGTATTTTGTACAATGTTTATCTAATGGACATATGTAAATGCTGGGGTCAAGCTTGATGAATGCTTCGGACGTGTCGATCTCGTTGGCTTTTCATTTCGTTTTTGCAGGGCCGGGATTGCGGGTTGGCCGAGGGATGGGATCAGGGCCGGGCTGCCGACTCTGGGCCAAAACGGTGGTCTGTGTAAACTTCGCGCGAGCAGACTTATAAATCAGCATAGACCTCTACTGCTCATTCACCTCGGCCTGTGTCCAGCTTAGCTGAGCGAAGTCCGCATCTTAATCTCCCCCCACCTCCTACCCACAATGGGTTTACTCTCCTTGGGCACACCCCTCTCTTGGGACGAAACGAAGAAATATGCCGATCACGTCAGAAACCATGGCATCACGCAATTCCTCCACACCTGGGACAAGCTCAAAGATAGGCAGGGAGACGAGCTCTTGTGGGGGGATGAGGTGCGTAGACCTCCAATGCCTGTGCTGCATCAGAGAGGAGTAAATGGCCGACGGATGACCATGGCCGTTTTATCTCCTAGATTGAGTATATGGTCGTAGCCTTCGATAATGCGGAGAAGAATGCGAAGCTCTCTCTCAGGCAGTCGGAGATTTTGGAGAAGCTAAGCAACATCTGCAACGACTTATCAGACGAGACAGACGATAGGCAAGTATCTCTGCCCCCTTCCGCTTCTGTGCCACTGAACATCTTTCCTCGCAGTATCGTCATTCCGACATTTCATCCAGAGTATGGGCGTTATATGCTTGAGTCCACACCTGGGCGCCCCTATACAGGATGTCTGTCGGACTTGCTATCTGTCGAGAGCAATATGCGTTATCGGTGAGTATTTGTATAACCTCTATTCCATCAGAGGATCTTACCACACCATAGGCGCTCCTTGGCAAGAAAGCATTTGAAGGATAATGAAATCCCACTGTCCTTCACTTCCTTTCCACGTCTTGGGACTTCGGGTGTCTTTTCAGAACCTCACTATGATCCTTCAAACGCCGTTTCTAGCCATAGTCTCTTCTTACCGCAAGAAATCTCTAATCCTCACGCACGTTTCCCGTAAGCGCAGGCTATATGCAGTATAAACATCACATTCATCCCTTTTTTCCGTAGAACGTTAACCGCCAACATTAGGTCAAGACGAGGATCGAAGGTAGCAATCAATCTCCCACTCTTTTTCGATGAAAAGACCCCTCGACCGTTCGTTGACCCAACTATACCATTTGACCGTAATTTATACCCTGAAGATTCGGGTATGGAAAATGGCAGACTTTCTATCACGTACTACAATCTAACAAGTCTTTCGCAGAGGCAAAAAACGGAGCAGCTCTTCGAGACCACGTTTACATGGACGCAATGGGCTTTGGCATGGGTTGCTGTTGTCTACAATTAACATTTCAAAGTTGCAATGTGACCGAAGCGCGTCGCCTATACGACGCTTTTGTCCCACTTGGTCCCGTCATGGTGCGCCATATGATTTGCTTCCGAGTCCATGAGGCTGAGTGTAAAGAGTGTTTTAACAGCTTGCGTTGACTGCAGCTAGCCCCCTATGGCGTGGCTTTATCGCTGATGTCGATTGCAGGTGGAGTGTAATTGCTGGTAGCGTGGATGATAGAACGGAAGAGGAGCGTGGACTCAAGGTGACATTTCCTCTGTATCTTGTATTAAATGTATTGACATCCGATATACGCAGCCATTGAAGGATAATAAATTTGTAATCCCCAAATCTCGCTATGATAGCGTTGATCTCTACATCTCACAAGATTGGATTAATCGGCCTGAATATAATGATACGGTAGCGCCCTATGATATTCCCATTTATAATCGGTTACGAGATCAGGGTGAGCAAATACTCTTTTGCTTATTGATCAACGCCAAATCGTATTCTCCATTCGTTAGGAATCGATGATATACTTTCGAAGCATATTGCACATCTGTTCATTCGGGACCCTTTGGTAATCTTCTCTGAGCTCATCAATCAAGATGATGCTGTTAGCATGGATCACTTCGAGGTCAGTAATCGTAACTTCTTTGAGAGAATTACTGGAAGATAGCTTTTGCCTGCTCTAGAACATACAATCCACCAATTGGCAGACAGTCCGTTTCAAACCCCCGCCTGCGAATACCGATATTGGCTGGCGCGTCGAATTCAGAAGCATGGAAGTGCAGCTGACCGATTTCGAAAATACAGCATTCTCGATCTTCATCGTTCTTCTATCAAGGGCCATCATGAGCTTTGGCCTCAACCTGTATATGCCGATATCCAAGGTAGACCAAAATATGCACGTAGCGCAGAAACGAAACGCGGCTCGGACAGAGAAGTTCTACTTCCGGAAGAACTTGTACACTTCGGAGAGTCGGCCGGGAACGAGGACGAATAGCGCTGCTTCTTCGGCAAGAAGTTCTGTGCATGAGGATCAGATGAATGGCGTGAACGGCGAAGTGAAACGGAAGGTGAAGAAGCTGGGCAACTGCTTTCCGGCCCCGCCTCGTCCCGTGAATGGAGTACATCTTGGTCCAGTCGAAGACGAATATGAGCTAATGACTTTAGAAGAGATCATGCTCGGAAAGGTACGGTCGAGTACAGTACATGTCTTTTTCTAAATACATACTGACCATGAATTGAAGGGCGATGACTTCCCGGGATTGATGGGGCTCGTGAATGCGTATCTGGAAACACTTGACATGGATGAAGAAGAAAGCAGGAGGATCAATAAGTATCTCGACCTCATTAGACGGAGAGCAGACGGAACCTTGACAACAACCGCCACTTGGATTCGAGATTTCGTGCGTTCTCATCCTGCATATAAGCTCGATTCCGTCGTTAGCCAGGAAATCAACTATGATCTGCTCGTTGCCGTGGATGCGATGTACGTCCACTGTCACCAACTGCTAACTCTACCCTTACTATTTTGCACACAGAGAAAGGGGCACCCGTAGAGAGCCTACATTGTTGCCAGAAGATTACTGTGGGAGTGTCAAAGATCAAGGTTGTCTATAAATTAAGTCTCTTGCCTAGCAAGCAGTGACTAACAAGATTAAAGGGCATGTAAAGGGAGCCAATGGTTCAATCAGCGGTAAAGATACATACCTATCTGCTTCTCTCCTTGGTAGGCTTTGGTGTTTCGTCTCGTCAGCGATTGGCTGGGCATTTCAATATATCGAGTAACAGGCGTTGAACACGAAATAGACGTACGAGAATCCGTGGCCATTGTATTATAGTTTTGCAATATATATGAGATGTGGACTTTTTGGTTTCTTACTTATCATACGTAGCGAGAGGGAAAAGACAGTGATGGTTTCAAAACTTCGTTGCACCGGTGTGACCCGGCATCACCCGATACAGTCAAACTCCGACTACGATTGCTCACAACACTTCTTCGACTGTGTCGGCGACAGCGACGAATAGACTTACCAGCCATGTCGGCCCTTCGCCTTGTCTCAACAGCTGCGCGCCGTGCGCCGCGAGCTACTATTGCTCTGCAACGTAGAGGATATGCTGAGGCTGTCTCAGACAAAATCAAACTCTCGCTCGTGCTTCCTCACCAGGTGCGCCTGACATCCGTGTTCTTTTGCAACTGTAGCTCAACTTTATTTTCATTATCTATCCTGTTGGTCCTGCTATTGGAACGAATGTGGTATTACAGACACTCTTTGCTTCGCAAGATGTTGTTCAGGTGAATATTGCTGCGGCAACTGGTGACATGGGTATCCTCGCCAACCACGTTCCGTCAATCGAGCCGCTGCGCCCTGGTGTCGTGGAGGTCATCGACTCAACGAGCAACATCCAGAAGTGGTTTGGTGCGTACTGTATCTCTTTCGTTTAATACTTTTCTCCGCTAACACCTGTTTCATGGATGGATAGTGAGCGGCGGCTTCGCAACCGTGCACCCAAGCAACAAGCTTACCATCAACGCCGTTGAAGCTGCACCCCTAGAGGACTTTTCGATTGAGGTAAACTTCATTTGTGAATGACTTGTACTCGAGGATTGTAGTCACTAACAACTGAGATTACCAGGCAATCCGCGCGAACCTTGCCGAGGCCCAAAAAGTTGCTGCAGGCAACGGATCGGAGGAGGACAAGTTGGAGGCTCAGATTGAGATTGGTGTTTATGAGGCTCTCCAGCACGCCGTTTCATCCAAGTAATGAACTGCAAAATGTCTATCTATTAGAAGCCATATCCACGAGTCTTTCCCTTTTCCTGGACGACTATGTAGAAGCCAGCGAGGACAACTGGCGTGCATGCCCTGCATTATCTGGTGGAATGCTCGTAAATTATCTCAGGACCTTTCCTTCGAAGATCTTTCGTGTGCTTTGACATTGTGTGCTTTGAGCCAAACCGTCTGCTAGTGTACTTGCAGCAAATATGGATTGAACTCCTCTTGGAGGGCGTGCAAGAGGAACTCGCTCTACCGCCTCCGACGACCGTGACACGGTTTGACTGGATAGAAACTGAGAGCCATTACAATAGGTGGTAAAATTAGTGGCAGGTGAAGCTACAACCAGTGCAAGTGGCTGTGTTGTCGGCCCGGAATAGTATTGGTAGCATACTTGAATCAAGGGATAGGGGATCCACAGAATTAACCACACCTTGGACATGACTCCGCGGGAAGCATTATCATGTCGGCGTCTTTCTCATCAATACTCGGTTCGTGCCAGTGGAATAACCCTCGTATCGATTTCACAAGCACTGTTCTCTGGCGCTATACATCTCAAGTATTGCCATGGGGGAAGTGGCGCTAGCAACTCAAGATTCAATTCCTCTAAGTGATCTTCCGGTTTTCTGGGATGATACGCGCCTGCTACATTATGAACCATTCTTATCACATTTCGCTCTGAGGAAAGTGATCGAAGAGGAGTCCTACGGAACTCGCAGACCGAAGAAGAAAAATGGTCAAGTTGACTTCTACATTACGATGTGGGACGAGAGGAAAGAAATGGTGAACAACTATTATCGATTTCGAGACATGAGTCTAATGGATGATTGTTGTTTCTGACCTATAGGAGAAAGCCTACGAGTATTGGGTATTACTTTGTTTCGGGATCAAGTGTTCGTCAAGTAAGAAGATAGAGAACGCGAAAGCGGATGCAAAGGCGAAAGAGAAAGTGAAGGGGCTTAGACGATCTGATGTCTATAGTGGCCGCGGAAGGATTTGGAAGACCTTCATCGACATATTTTGGTTTCTTCATCAAAAACAGACTAAAAGTGCGGAGCTGCTCATGGCAAATGTTCTTGCCAAGTCAGGATACAAACATACCTTTCCTCTGATATATTCAGACAAGCTTCACAAAAACCATCGGAGGATTGCAAATTCGGAACTATCGCTGACGTTAATCTGGGACGATTCTGAGGCGTTTAGTGGAGGAAAGACTAAAGGGGAGACAACCTCAGCCGCAGTAATAAGCAAACCACCAAGCTACCGCGAATCTGTTTCCAACATATCAATCGACGATGATGCCTTCTCGAATCGCCCTACGAAGAAAAGGAAGAAAGAAAAGAGTCGCCGTAGTATGATGCTGATCGAAGTAGAAGAAAGGGCGAATCAGGTCAAGGTCAAGCAGACACAACTTCTCGAGCCTACGACAATGCCCGACACCATCAAAGATACGAGTACATCGAAGAAGCCTACGAAGCCGGAGAAAGTAAAGAAGGGAGAGAAGAAGAGGAGAAAATCGAGAACAAGATTTGAAAATGACAAAGGTACTTCAGCGGTTCGTATCATAGTTAATCCATTATAATCATTGGTAAAGGTACCTAACCACTTCTTTTGTAGGATTCTGTTGACAAACCAAATCTATCTGAGGCTTGGGTTGGTCAAGAAACCGAGTCTGCTTTAACCACGAAGAAGCTTGGATGCCCGAAACGTCAGTCTCCTGTAGGGGGGGACTCGGTAACCGTCATTTTCCCTTGTTAAATTCTTCCTCTGATGAGTTATCCGTTTAGACTATTGTAGTAGACAACACAAAGTGGATCGCTAGCTCCCAGCCTGAGGCTAAGGATACTCAAACTTCGTTGGTGAAAGGAAAAGGAATGGAGCCAAATCATGGGGAAAGAGGGATCGGGCAGCCAATTAATGAACTTAAAGGGGCAAATTCATCGTCTAGCAGGAAAAAACGCAGCCGGAACGATGACGAGACTACGTCGCAAGTTCCACCGTCTTCGATTATCCCGTTGCCGAGAAACCGGATGACGCAGCAAACGAATAAAAGAAAGCGAGCATTAGAACAGTGCGACGTGGACATAGGTACTGACCCTAAAACTGGAGTGCGGTGCAATTAAATGACTTTGTCAAAGTATCGCAGGGAACTTATCGAAACAGAGCTACGCCAAATGCGCTCATAAGGACCACTTCTTCGATGCCTTCAAATTTTCACTGCAGACCAATGAACAAGGGAGTTCTGAACGGGGTTTCTATTATACCGACGGACGGCCCTGCTAGCATTCTGGGTTTCCCTTTATTGCAGTGTGTTTCTCCTCGAGTTCTGAGGTATTTCTGCTGAAATTTGTTCTTTCGCTTACTAGAACGACCTCTCCAATCGTGGCCCCGAAACCGGCTCTCCCGGTCAATATCCGACCGAGGATATGGGCTGCTGTAAGTTTCCTGCCTCCCTTCTAAAAGAATGAGGCCCCCCTCTTAAAAGGCATGTCAGTCTCGACAGGCTCTCTGCGAAACGGCAACTTGGTTCCGTGCATACCAGGGCGGCGTCTACTTCACGAAGGGGATGGCATATGGCTATCTTTTAGGATCGTTCTCTTCACAGTCAGTTCAACCCCATTATATGTGTGTCTAGTAGAGGTTGCTCAATCTAGCTGTAGACGAGACGTCTGGCGGCATGACGGCAAGCTTATAATTTCTCATGGGTAAGTGATCAAATGTCCCTCTGCCTCTTTCTGATATCCTGTACTTAGTGGAGGAGGCGCCAAAGTTTATAAGGAAAACTCAAGTACCTCAAGTAACAAGATCGTTGTCGCATCTGATCAGGATGATCGTGATTACTCTGTACAATCACTGATAAAGAGATTTGAGGATGGGATGCCTATTGTTCTAATTGTTGACGACACGTATAAGGGGTTTCCGTTTGACCTAGGCAAGTATACTTACGCAGTACTGGGCTACTACAAAATAATCAATGTTTGGGGTAAGCTGCGCTCTCATTAATTTTGGGAAAAGTAAGATATGCTTACGACGTCCCACAGCGGAAATGGAGCAATCCTTAAATGATCAAGGGCGTTGCATTAAATACAAATTTGAATTCCAGTGGTGTGAAGGTCAGGAACCTCCGTGGTGGAATGTCAAACCTGAGGGGAACACTCTGAATGATATGGATATCGACACCAATCCTATCTATCACGGGGAACCAAAAGAAGGTATTTTACCTGTCTATCATTGTCATATCCTTGATATCTGATATATACAATGGAAGAACGAGGGTTCAAACAGGATGAAGCGTCGCTTGTATGCACTCCGCTTTCTCAACCACCATGCTTCTTGCTAATGTCAACTCGTAGAGTGCAAACGCTGATGCTTCATGTTCCTTATGCAAAGAGACTAGTCCTACGGTATACCTAGAAGGGTGGGTATGTCTACAACCAGGGTGTAAAAGGTTCTGGAGATCAGATAACATCGCCTTCGATTCCCTGCACGTGAATTATCGACCAGACTTCCTTTCGCTTCGCTTGGCTGTGTCAGTTGCCCCCAAGCTCGCAGAAGTGCGTCCGTATTCGCCTGAACAGCATCAGAGTGTTCAAACCCGGTTAGGCCCCAGTATTCGGGGCTGGTGGTGCAATCTATGCGGTCAGTTATGCTGTCGGTGAGTGAATGAGTCTTGTACTCGTACTTGGGGCTGAGGTGACTTCAGAGAAAAATGGGAGTTATGGGAATGTACAAATTGCAATGTGAGTGCACAAGGGTCTGTATATATTAATACATATTATACATATTCACACAGCTTCAGAATTCAGAAGCTGACCCAGGCGTGAGCCACAGTCGTGTGCTGAGCCCCAAAGAATTCTGGTCTCAAAATCGAGGAATCGCCTCGCGTAATTACATTTTGGCCAAGGGCTCTGGTAAATGATGGTCTTCAATCGCGCTGCTTTGAAAGCAAACCAGTAACTTTTTGGTGCTAGGGATCGAGCATAAATCTGCATCATGGACCGTTGAAAAGATTAGTGCTCCACTCGATACATTCATACTTCCTGAAAATCGGCAAGTATTAGAGCTATTATTCAACCTCCAGACTTTATTGACTGCTTTACAGCGGACGTATCTACTTGATCGGTGGTCAGCAGCGTGGGAAAATCAATGAGAGGGCGGATAAGATATTTGAGGATTACCAACGGGTTGCGGCTGATGGAGACTTCTTCAGACGTTATCCTCTCCGAGTGGTAAGTTGCGTCGGATATTCCTTGGCGCTCCTAGACTAACTTGAGTTTTAGCATAAATGTATGTCTGGTGCATACGACTGCGATACATTCAATTGAGGATTGCTGTCATCTAGGTCGTGGTCGTCTACTAGCAAATTATTTCTCTCAGAATTGCAAGTTCTTCTTTCTTTTCCGTCAGTACGAAATCTGACTCTTTGCCCTCTAGCTGGCGCCCCTTACAAGGTTAGTATAGAATCAGTGGATAAAGCAATTGTTATTGAGAAATGCAGTATGTTGCTGGAACTGGAAAAACTGTCTCTTTTGATGAAGCACCCGAGGTTGTCAGAAACGCCCTGCAACTCATAAAGGACCGAGTCTCATACGTCCACGAAGCGGATGTAGATTTTAACGAGGTTTTGACTGCTGCTTACATGGAAGAGCAGTCGATGTCGGTAGGTCACCCCCTTGGATTGAAGACACTCGGTCATACTCAGGATATCCTTTTAGTACCATACTGATAGCGAGGAAGGACTGGGTCCCGTGGTTTCTTCTCTCTCCCTGGGTTCCGCTGCCTGGATGCATTTTCGCCTTCGACATGTTAAAGTCTCATCAAGATCAAAGCCGCGTCAGCGGGAACTTTCTATATTACTTCACCATGTAAGCTAGCCAATGTATTCTTCATGAGTACGGTCCTGATGTGCTCGACAGGGCGATGTCTTAGTCATGGATGGAGCCCAGATTCAGAACGTTTATGAGGTACGTGCGCATTGACGGGCTTCTACATATATTTTCTCATGTATATTCGTAGCATACCGTCGAACCGCAAGGTGTCCGCATCGCTGCGACAGCTCGAGTCATCGGTGAAAGCAACTTTAATACATGCGCCACTCCTGTAAGGGGAGAACGCAGGTGATATTACTGCGTTTTATACCTGAATCATATTTATTCTCCATGGCATTAGATGACTACATATCGGTGATCATGCACCTGGAACAGGAAGAGGCCTTGTGCGACTGTTAGACAGACCATGCTGTGCTGGCGGAGGCTGGGTGTTCTGTTGTGCACTACCTCTCTGAATCGCCTCCTGTCTATAATTTAGCACTTCAGCACTTTCTATGTGAAGAGAGTCTCACCATTTCTGCGCGTTGTTTGGAGAAGAAGGCAAACAGATCGGCTATCTGCTGTTCCAGCATCTGCCTTTCTCTTTGAAGCCGTCCTACTTCACAAGTCATCATCATGACCTCTCTGCTAAGTTCTTTCTTGAATTCTTCAACGTGAACTATGGCGATTGTTAGGCGAGAGATGAATATCATAAACGCTGAACACAACGAACCTTGCACATTTATTGCTGTAGCTTCTTTCATGGCTTCTACGAATCGGAGTCTCTCGCCGCGAATATCATTTGATAAATCTGACATCTATGATTAATTTGGGTGTCGATAAAGACGGACGAAACGTACCCGACGCGATCGCTCGAAGCGTGGCTTCTTGTTCCTGCCTTTGTCGTTCAATCATACTTGCAACAAATTCCATGTCTGTATCGTTCACACATTCAGCCTCTGATTGAGGAAATTAAGGCGAGCACTGGAAAACAAACCTATGGAGCTCCTTTCCGCACTACTAGCTTTCGACACTTCAAGAGCCTCTATTAAAGAAGACTGAAGGCCATCGGCCTTATGTTCGTTCACTTTCATGATGGCTATCATCTCAACTAGTTTGGACTTCAGAGAAGAAGGATTTTCGTTGGTCGCATGTTCGGATCCAGTATCTGTATCGAGCGGACAACCTAATTCCTCGCAAAGACGTTGTATGCCATGAGCAACGCCCTTTATCTGAGACGTTCCATTGTTTACGAACGATTCAAGCCACTGGTAAAGTGCATGCTATAAGTTATGGAAGTAGCTAATATGCTCTATTAGTCGTACTTACGTTATTTAGTTCCTGAAGATACCGAACACTCTCATTCTGCTGTTCCGATAAGGTCTTCTTCTGCTCGATGTCATTCCGAAGAAGCGACAGAACTTCCTCTATCTAGTGACTTCTCAGTATATCAGAATCATCATAGGACATATAATTACCTTTCTGCCCATCTCCTCTTTTAAAGGGTCGATTTCATCCTCAGAATATTTCTCTGTGCTCTGAGCAGAATGTCGATCAGCGAATTGAGCGGAGTTTCGATCAGAGATCGGCGCACTCACGGAAGTTTCCGGTGGTTTAGGGATATCGCTCAACAATGACTTCACCGGACTACTACTCTCTGTGGATTTCTCGGCTTTCGCGAGTAGTAGAAGCTCTTCAATCTTCGCCTGGATGTTCTGCATGAGTTCACTTGTGTCGGATATCTGAAGTGAGTCCAAGCGGTCTAAAATCGCAGGGAGGTCCTTGGCGACCCTTTCCTCCACTCGGTCCAAGGTCCCTGCCACAAGCCCGGAAGAAGTTGTACTTTCTTGTGCCTCTGCTAATTTTATGGCGGGAAAGCAATTGTCTCCATTTTCATCGGTGTGGCACTTGCTTGTGTCCGACTCCCTCGGCAACTGTAATTGGCTTCCGATGATGTCTATCTTGACGCAAAGCTCTTCCAATACACGGCGCACCTCCGACTCAGGAACCTGGTTAGACAAAACACCTCGAAGATCTGTAGACATCGATGTGATATCATTCTTCAAAGAGATGACATGATGAGTTAAATCTGAGGTTTGACTAAATTGCTGGACAGCATGGTCTTGGATGAGAGCAACGAGCGACGGGGAATTGACGACATGTCCGTCCTTGGAAGTAGATATTGTTCGTGTTGCGCTCTCAGGCTGGCCGGATTTGCACGCTGTTTGAGTCTCTTCTTCGCAGACTCCAGAGCTTACTAAAGGAGACTGTGAGTTTCGTGCTTCGCATTCATCAAGAATAGGTGGCAAAGGCTTGCTAGTTGGAATCCTTGAGTTATCCGTGTACAAGTCAAAGATAGACTGGTCGTCACCATGCACAGATTTATGCTCGCGCTGTTGGTCGTCGTTGCGGCGAGCAGCCATATCATCTAGTGCATTCAAATGAGAAGCCTCCAGTTGGAACGGCCGGTTCAATTGCTCTTCAGATATATCAGAGTATTGTGAAGCAATGGAGCCTTGTCTGCCTATAGAGATTTGGGTGGGCTTGTGAGATAGATCGACGATGCTGTTTCTGCCATCAGAGGACAGGGATAACCGACATTGGACAACAGACAGATTTTCTAGATTCTGTACGGATGAGCTAGGTGCCTTCGATTTGTAAAGCTGCAAGCCTGGACTGGTATTTGTGGGTGTCGTTGGGGAGTTTGGTATCGAATGCGTCGGTATAGAATTTTGCTGAAGCGCAGAAGACCTTCGGGAAAGGGGCAGCAACACCACTTCATCCACTTCATCAGGCAAGACTGGCAAACACTCTCGGAGATCGGAAGCTGAAGTCAGAAGAGGCGGCGGCTGGAGATAATTGCCGGATTTCGTTCCATTACCAAGAAGTAGAGAGGCTTCATCTTTCACTTCATCATAGTGCTCTCGGACCTTTTCAGAGGATTTTACTTCTATATCTTCACATCGACTTCCGAGTTGAAGGAGAGCATCCCAGATTGCGCTTACCCACGCACTCCTCTCCGCGACAGAGTTCATAGCAAATCTCTCTGGCTCAGAACTGTCATACGTGACCTCGAAGACATAGGCGTCTCTGCTTGTGTCAGGAAGCAGACTTTTCTCCGTTGGATCAACTTCAGGCTTGGATAGAGAGCGAACATTATTGGATCCCTTAAGAAATATTATACGAGAGCACGGGTTGCCATAGGAAGTATTCCATTCCAGGAGGATCTGAGCTGAGCTGAGAGAAGCATTGCAGTTCGTCCAGACAGGTAAAGCGCCACCTGAAATGGGACGAGACAGATATAAGAGAGGTCCTGAACGTACGACAGCAGGCTTGTTTGGTACTGAAGGAGGACTGGGTTGCAAGCGAGGAGTGGATATAACTACTGGGCTTGGGTGACCTTGACTGGATTCTTCATATCGAGTGCCAAGCAGCAACTCATCAGCTTGTTTTCCTTTCCCCTTCTTTCCGAAGATAGAAATGATGCTCCTGAATGATGCGCGAAGAGTGTTCCTTGACTTAGATCTCAGTTCAGACAAAGGTGGAGGAATATCTGGGAGAGGAGTTTCACGCCTGACAATTGAGGCAGCCGATGATCCCACAGTTTGGCGAACTTTGGCGTGGGGGCTAGAGGTGATATTCTCATATCGGCTAATTAGGTCTTTGGTAGTATTCCTTCGAGTGGATGTGGATGGAGGACGAGGGGTGAGAGCAAAATACGAGTCTGTCGCGTCCACTGGTGCAGCACTCGATCCGAACCCGTCATTATCTTGCGAAGGTGTATGCACACGAGCAGTATCGATTTGAAGACAGTGGTTTCTCGAATTTTCAGTCAGTTTCGGTCCGCGTGGCTTCAAGCGAGGTCCCAGAGAAGTTTCATCGAGTGGTGTTGGAAGTGTTGATTCTGTACCGTAGGCAGTGCTTTCCCTAGTCAACGCTGGCCGAGAGTCTGTCTCAGAATTGCGAGATGATAAGAAGGACATTGTGGGGCGTTTCGTTCGCTCGACAAAGACGTCTTGGAGGTGAAGAACATGGGTAGCTATGAGAGTGGTTGGCCCGGGGCTGACTTGGACACCAGGTTGGGTTACGTGAAAACGCGTAAAGTCACCCCGCGTCACGCCGGCGGTCGCGTCTGCCCAGTGGCGTAACTTACGGTCTGGCGCTTCGTTCACTCAGGCTGCGCTTGATCCGCCTCCCCCCCTAAATACGAATCCCTTTTATCACCTGCGAAGTGGGGACTTACAGGTATTGACACATTGGAGAATGCACTTTCTTTGCATCGGGTTTGCGGTCAGCTCTCTCTTTTTCTCATCTAAGCGTGCTTCTCCTGAACCGTCGATAACTGCAATAGCAAACGCTAGTTCTCGGTCTTCTCTTAGATAGTGGTCAAGCACTGGAACATGTACAATATGAAGAGACGCAAATTTCGTTTTCTCCATCTGTCCCGGATCTCTGGACTCTTTTAGACTCTACCGACACCGAGCCGAGTGCGTCTGTTGGGAGACTCCCTGCGTTGGGATGGAATACATGGAATGCGTATAGGTGTGGTAAGTACATATTCTGCGCTCTCAAGGCTCATAAAATATTAACGTGTGCCCTTTGATGTAATAGATATTAGCGAGGACAAGGTCATCGCTGCAGCAGAAAAGGTTTTATCATCGGGCCTGAGAGAAGCCGGATATCAGTACATTAACATTGATGTGTGTTTTGATATTGTCTATTTTTGTGCTACACCTAATTTTTTCTGTAGGATTGCTGGTCTCAGAAGGAGCGCAATTCCTCTGGGCATCTCGTCCCAGACTACGAAAAGTTCCCTGAAGGGATAGCTGGCGTTGCAAAGAAAGTTCACGAACTTGGGCTAAAAATTGGCATCTACAGGTAAAGATATATGACATATCGTTGCAAGTTCTCATTTTCAATACAAACACATAGTGATGCTGGCCTGAAAATCTGCGCCGGGTACCCTGGATCGCTAGGATATGAGGAAATTGATGCAGAAACATTCGCTGCCTGGGGAATCGACTGTACGAAGATCTGTTGCTATTCCTCTCAGAGCTTGCACTTATCCAATTCTGAAACAGATCTTAAATATGGTCCGTACTGTATCTTTAATATCATAGAGGCAGCAAATCGATATCACCCTCTCAATCGAAGATAACTGTAATGTTCCGGACAATTGGACAGACATTGGGGTAGGCTTTCGTCTGCATCAAGTTATTCAGCTACATTAACGAAGTATATGATAGACTCCGCCGAACAATGACTGGTTGTGAGTCTAGCTCTCGAGTGGTATAATGGATCACGATATGCTCAAGCTGCATGTATGAAGCGAGTCGAATTCTGCACTCCGTTTTAGACGGATGGGGTGAGCAAATGATACTTTTCGGCATTACTTACGGAGAGCTCAACCTGATGACCACTGAAAGAGATGCTCTTAAAAAGCAATCGCGCCCCATTGAATACAGCTTATGCATTTGGGGCAGAGCTAATGTTTGGACCTGGGGTCCGCAAGTGGTAAGCATTGGCCTGATTCCGTACTACTGCATTGCATAGACAGCCTACTTTTTTAATTTTCCGCAGGGTCACTCATGGCGCATTTTCGACGACTCTCTGTATGTTCTCTAAATCACAAACACGCAAATGCATCGTTAACCTATCATTGTTATTCAAGTCCTACATGGTTTTTCATTACGACCGTCATGCTCGCAAACGCTGAAATTCTCGACTACGTCGATTTCTCTTCTCACAATGACATGGACATGATGGAAATTGGGAATGGCGAACTTTCCATTTATGAGCAGCGCACCCACTTCGCAGTCTGGGCGTTCATGAAGAGTCCTATTCTTCTTGGCACCGATGTGAGCCTTTCAAGTTTATATAGCAGCTCTGAGTACACTAGCTAACCTACTCTTCATCAAAGCTCGATAAACTTACAGATGAGCAGATCAAAATCATAACAAATCCACATTTGCTATCGTTCCACCAAGATGAAGAATTCGGAGCACCAGCTAAACCATTTTACAACCTCGGTGGTGAGACCAAATACCCTCACGAATACTATGCCGGGAACTCGTCGGCCGGGATCCATGTATTTGTGGTGAACACAAACGCCCCACAAAATAAGACTATCGACTTCAAAAGCGTTCCGGGCCTCTCGGGTGATAAATTCGCGATATTCGATTTGTGGGACTCTGACGATTGGGGTGTTTACGAGCATAATTTCACAGTGTATCTTGAAAATCATGATACGGCAGCTCTTTTGATAACGCCAGTGTAGAAATATGATAATTTTGTAGGTTTCTTGATAAAAAGTCGAATACTGAAGCAATAACGAGGGTTGCCGACTTGAAACATATTTAGTAAGGCCTGACGTAGGCGGCTAATGCGGATAAATATGCATACTACTAGACCACGACCACCATGATGGAGCTCAACTAACCAACCTCCGAGTCATTCATTAGCACCTCGTTTCCTCCCACTTCTACGACGGTAGACCAAAATGTTGAAAAGGCTACCTTTCGCATATCCTTTGGTATGTGCAATGTCCCCAAACCGAGTGCTAAAGTCTAAACTATTATATTTTATCTACAGGGTAACACGGGCCGATACGCACTGTACGTCAAGTTCGTCCGACCACGCTCCGCAGAGAATACCAAAACTTATATAAGTTAGCCGGTCTGGAGCTTGCTCGCACCTGGGCTCCTTCAGAACCATGGCCTCCACCACAAACTCTGCAGGCCTGCTTCAGATTGGCGAGAAACATGTCACCAAGGGCCTTGGGCGGCTAACAGAGGCGATCATCACGCAAGGCGAAGGCTCGTATGTTACGCTACATGACGGTCGGCGTATGTTAGACTTTACATGCGGCATTGGTGTGACAAGCTTGGGTGAGTAATATACTTTAGGGGTGCATACGAACAATGCCTGAAACGCTTATCAAGGTCATTGCCATCCACGGATCAGCAAAGCAGCTGCGGACCAATGTATGTCACTCGTACACGGTCAAGTATGTGTTTGGTTTATTGAATAAAGTCTCTACGAGATTGTTGAACGTGTAATCACAGGTCAGCATAGCGTACCATGCGCCTTATCTTCAGCTTATTGAGAAGCTGCTGCCTGTCATGCCGGATCCTTCCCTCGACTCGTTCTTCTTCTGGAACTCTGGCTCCGAGGCAGTTGAGGCTGCTGTCAAGATGGCTAGGATATTGACTGGAAGACAAAATGTGATCACGATGCAAGGTGCATACCATGGGAGGACCTTCGGTGCAATGGCGCTTACACGAAGCAAGACAATATATTTTGACGGCTGCGAGCCGTTGATGGTAAATTACTACTCTTTTTACTGTAAGCATCAGCTAATAATCCTTGTCTCCTAGCCTGGCGTCTTTCCGATTCCTTTCCCTTACTGGCACCAGCTTGGCCTTCCGCCTAACACGAGTGAAGAGGAGCTAGTGGAGCGATCTTTATACCAACTGGAACTACTATTAAAACAACAGACAGCCCCGGACAAGGTAGCTGCCATCCTCATTGAGCCTGTGATTGGTGAAGGAGGCTATGTCCCTGCACCCGCGTCATTCCTCAAAGGCCTTCGCGAAGTAGCCGATAAGCATGACATCTTGCTCATATTTGATGAAGTGCAGTGCGGCTTCGGACGGACTGGAAAATACTTTGCTACAGAATATACCGGAGTCAGGCCTGATATGATGATTATTGCGAAGGTCAGTGCAATGATCAACCTGTAAGAGATATTTTGACTAATTCAAAGGTTATGACAGGGCATTGCGAACGGCTTCCCACTGAGCGGAGTTGTAAGCCGAAGAGATCTGACAGATCGCTTGAAGCCGGGATCAATGGTGAGTGTCTCATGAGCTCATTGGAGTGAAACACGACTTACTCTAATCATAGGGTGGAACATATGCTGGAAACGCGGTGGCCTGCGCAGCAGGCGTCGCGTGCGCTGAGGTCATGAAAGACGAGAATGTGTTATCCAACGTCGAACAGAGGTACGTAACTTTTATGATCCATGAAAACTCGAAGATTCAATTTGCGGTGATTAGGTCGAAAGAGCTCTTCTCAGCGTTAGGCAAGATACGTGAGAACCCATCAATTGGGAAGCATATCCTAGATGTCCGCGGATTGGGCCTCATGGTAGGCGTCGAGTTCGCCTCGCCCTCTACCTCTACACACGATGTTGGCTACAGTGCAGACACGCCAAAGAATATTGCAAGTAGGGTGACGAAGAAATGCATCGAGAAAGGAATGTACCTTCTCACGACATCGATCTATGAGGTTGTTCGGTTCATTCCTCCCTTGAATATCTCACAGGAGGATATGGCGAAAGGATGCGCAATATTTACAGAAGCAGTGGAAGAAGTGGTTAAGGAAGGATAGAGTATTCTTGAGCTACTGCCGGAGAGCCGGTAATATCCAACAGTGTACTATTAAACAAATGTGGGGATACTGTAAAATAACTAGCTCGATGTCGATGTATGGTACTCCGTAGGTTGTTTTCCTGGATTATAACGGGGAATGGGGAGATGCAGCATACTACAGCCGAGGAGAAGGATATGCCGCTTTTAGACCTTGTGCCGAACTGCCGCCACGGCTTGCTATTCTGCCGCGCTCCATGTCATGGGAGATGAGCGCAGCTTGTCTGTCCGTTGTGTGTGAGACGACGAAGGCCTACAACAGAAGCGTCGTCTCTTTCTTTCCCCTACCGCCACCACCGTTCTCTACGGCGACGACGCGCTGCGCTCTTCCATCGCCGGCTGCGTCGAACCTGGTCGTCCAACATCATTCAACTCGCTAGTGTTCTCATCACGGCAGATCATGGAAGTCTCCTCAAATAGACGCTCTCAGGCGCTCCTGTTGTTACTATGCCTAGTACAACTTGCAGGGCTCGCTCGTGCATATGTTCCGGCTCAACCGTCGAACCAGAGCGATCCGACGCAGTCCGGGATGAACGACACTCAGCAGATGTCGATGTTGCAGATGCAGTGGTTTCCTAACTCGTTAGTCTGCGTTTATGGCCTATT
Source organism: Trichaptum abietinum (assembly GCA_910574555.1). Classification (NCBI taxonomy): domain Eukaryota; kingdom Fungi; phylum Basidiomycota; class Agaricomycetes; order Hymenochaetales; family Trichaptaceae; genus Trichaptum; species Trichaptum abietinum. Next base: position 1,086,022 of record CAJTBE010000005.1, on the reverse strand, counting down.
GTCTGTGGTCCTGTAATTTGAAGATACTTGTAAAGGTCTTTCATGCAAGAGGTTTCCTATCAGCTGGCAGGGGCAGACAGTACAGGGGTTAATAAGGTGTGTCATATGGGTGCAGTATTTGGAGGAAGACTAACGTTTGACTTAGGGTGCTTTGGTCCATTTTTCGGAAGAAATGAATGCTACAAACGTATCTAGTATGTCTCTATCCGTGCCCCGAGTGTCGTGAAAGCCATTATTCATTCTGTTCTAATTCAGCTATAACGCCATGGATTGCATTCGTATCCTGTGATACAAATGTAACTAATGATTCGACAACCGATGACATATTTACGATAGCCAGAGACAGTGGTGCAGTCGCAGCGGTACGTCTGTTCAACTTACATACATCCCTTCATCTTTCTAAGGAACCTATAGCTGCTGTACTCGCAATGGTCAGATTCATGTTTGATCAATGCTAACTATGCAGATCCGGAAAACTTTGATCAAGTGTTCGACATCTTCTCGACCTTGTCACTAGCATCGGCCAGGTAAGAATACTCAGCTATGTCGTACAACAAAGTTCAAGCTTACATGTACATATTCTAGGACTATCCTCAGTGCGTTTACCAATGTGAACCAGACATTATACAGAGATTTCAACGCGACAACGCTGAATGCTACCGCGAGCATCATCAATCAGACCATTAACACAGGCATAATACCATCACAAAACTATCTCTTTGCGACATTGACAACCGATTCATCGGTAACTAGCAGTGGTGGAGGTACAGACTCTGGAACTTCTGACCCGAGCACAGCCACCAAGAAGAATACAAATCTTGCTATGTAGGTCATGTTCATGTTTTACGTTCATTAAGTTCTTACATTGCACTAGGATCGTATTATATGTCATCACCGGTGCTGTTTCGATTCTTTTCTGTATTGTCATCTTGTCTGGAGTGAGTTTCTTCTGCTTATAGAATAATAATAGAGCACACTAATGAGTTTTGTCTAAAGGCGATCCGAGCAATGCGGCATCCGGAACGCTATGGTCCTAGGCGAGCCGATCCGACGATGGGTGAATATGGTCAAGCACGAAGTCGAGCACGGGGTCTTGCCCATGCAATCTTGGATACATTCCCTGTCGTTAAATATAGTCGGCCGCAGATGGATCCTGTTCCAACCAATCTCCCTAAACCTTCGGACGCTGACTCAGCTGAATCGAGGGAAGGGGCGATGGAAATGGGTGCAATTGCGCCTACGGTTGAAGCGGCTACACCACGTTCTCCCGTGAATGTCAATACCACATCAGCAGCTAATGCTCAAAGAGCTTCGGGCGAAATGAGCTCACCCGGGGCCGGACCCTCGCGCTCCTCTTCAGAAATAATGGAAGTGTCTGCTGCTACGCCTCGTCCTCAGGGCACCACGAATGCAAGTGCTGCTGTCGCACAGGTTATGCCTGATCAGATTGGCCGCGAGACTTGTCCCATATGCATAGTCGATTTCGAAGAGGGGGACGATCTTCGTGTGCTTCCATGTGAAGGCAAACACGTCTTCCACCAGCAGTGTGTCGACCAATGGCTTCTTGAGCTTTCGAGCAGCTGTCCAATTTGTCGGCAAGGTGCGTCTTTCCTCTTTTCCCCTCACATGCCTAATGAATCACGCTAATGACCTTATCCAAATCCAACAGACTTCCATGCATTGGAAGAAATGATTGCCAGTTCATCGGGGCAAGAAATAGAACACGACGAGGAACGTGACCACCGGGCATCGCACGGCGCATCTCGCTTCTCGCGTTACCTCCGTTTCGCTCGTGGACGACACGGACACGGACGCCAGCGGCAGTTCGGGAACAGAGACAGTATAATCGAGGATCCGACTGATCCACCGATGCCGCTCGCCCGTGACACAAGTCTGTGAAAGTCTTAAATTCGTCTGTATTATATTTATACTTGGACCGTATTCTCTTGGAGCGAGCCACTTGCATTGGTGTGTACGAGATTCAAGCAGGGGGCACATAGTAATTTCTTAATACTGACCATAATATATATGTATCGTTCTAACACATGCAATACATTACAGTCAACACACTGTCCTTTCGAGTACGGGAAGAACTTACAATCCCCACTACATCAGAAAGATTGCCAAACACAACACTGAGACTGCAAATTTTATGCGTCAACTGGATTGTATGTTTTACATGACATGTAAGTGCACGATATTAATGCGATGGTAAAATACATGTGTTAGGCATAAGACTTCTTCACTACGTATTTATTTAATGCTTGTCGCCGAAGCCCAAAGCATTCTTAGCCTTATCCGTGAATGATTGCTATTAAACCGTGAATAAGGGTGTTCATATATGTACGACGTGTTCCTAAGTCCTACTCACATCGTTGCTATTATTCGAGTTCGAGGAGAACTTGTCGCCCATCTTCTGTGTGGTTGATTTTTCACTCTGAGGTTGGACCGAAGAAGCAGCAGAGTCAGCGTTGCCCTTGAATTTATCCTGGAAGTGCTGGGTGTTCGACTTCTCAGAATCAGGCTAACGGGGGTGGAAGACGAGTATCAGTAAGCTATGCAATCGAAAGGGTAGGCAAAGTTGAAAGAGGTCGAACCTTCACCGCAGCCTTGGTCTTGTTGGTGAAAGATTCGCGACCAGTGTCGGACATGATGGATAGGATTTAAGAAGGTGAATGAAGAATAGACGGTTACTAGTAGATGAGAGTTGATCGGTTTGAGACTAATGGCTGAGTTGATGTCGAGATTCATCCAATTCGCCCTCATATTTATACTATTCGTTGGAAAGGCTCTCCAAAGATTTGCAGTGCGAGAGCGGATCCTAAGCATATGCGTTTACTGCTATGACGCCAGTCTAAGTGTCATAGGCTCCAGGATGCTGTGACTGGGCTGATATGCTCGGCGGGTGCAAATTTGGTAGCCTGCCTGGAACTGCTATAGAAAGGTTGGAGCTGGTCGTTCATATGGCTACAGCGCTGTGGGGCTAGTATAGATTGGCAGATAGGTGTTGCGACAATGTAGCGATATTGTTTGCAATATATCGCACAATCATCTCACAGTTTCAGGTTGAATGGCTTTGAAAAGGCGAGATTAGTGTTGTGTTTCAAAGTTGTCCAAGATCAGGTCAAATTTGCACATATCAGAGGTAACTCCGGATGTAGAAAAGGTTGGTTGCATTCTCAAGAGTTGCCAGTGGGTGGAGCTATCATGTCGTAGTATCAGGACTAGCATGGGAGCGCGAAGTGCGCGTATTGCAATAGGAGGATGGGGAGGAGTGAGCGTTAATTCCTGTTTCGGTTTAGAGAGCACCACGGAAGTTTTGTGCAGTCAAGATAGCCTCGTGACCAAAGCCAGGCTACTGTATTATAGGGCAAGCGAAGCTTAAGTTTGCCTTGCCTGCAAAAACTAAAGTAGCCCGGCCTAGTTATGAGATTATAGTCAAGATATCTAGGGAGTCGAGTCGATTGCGTAGTTTCCAATCCATTTCGGACGACTTCTGGTCTTTCTTTCGCACATACAGTAGAACTAAGTCAGAGAATAGCACTTCGGCGGGAAAAAAATATGAATGCATTACATGAAACGGCTAAGAAACACAGCGCTCACAAAGACGACCAAGATCGACGATATACGACAGCCGCCAAACCACCATCGCACGCCTTAATTTTACAACGAGAACATTTGTATAACAATCTTCCTTATGTCGGTCTTACCGCCGAATACCACGCGCAGCTGGCTGTCCGCGGCCACGACGAGCTGAACGAACAGGTACAATGAGACTAATGAAAGATTGCTGAATGCTATCGACATACCGTTTGCCCGCATAATCGTTGCACGTCCACGCGCTGTACCAATACCTCTACCCTTCATTGCGTTGGGTCCTACCCGCTTGAACCTGGGAGGAGGAGTGAGGTCAGGCATCGTTAGATAGATAGAACAAAAGGTGAATTGGATCCAAAAACCTACATAGGAGCATTCTGCAACATATCCGGGACGATGAAAAAGCGAATCATACTTCCCCGAATGTACACTTGATCTAACTGCGACACACGTCCATCACGACCGGTGACTGTAATATCTCTCAACGAGATATTTAGTGAGTCTTCCGCTGTTCATTATGAAATAGGATCGCTCGTGAGATTAAGATCGTAGCACTGATTATTGCAGTTAACACACCCTCGGCAAGTTTTCCGCGGTATAGTTGACCAGTCTTCAATTCGACAGTGATAATGTGCCCAAGCGATTCGTGCAGAAGCTTGACGGGGACACCGAGACTGCTCGCCATCTCTTAGATTCGATTATGTACGTGTACCGAGTCGACGATGGAGGTGAAGTTGCTGGAAGACGCGTGCCTTCAACGTTCACCGTGTTCTTGCAGATCGCTCAAGCGTGAGAATTACAGCGCCTAGTACGTTTCAAAGTTCAACAATCAAGACTTGGTACCATTCTTTAGTACGCTTGCAGCGTTTCTTCAATACGTTGTAGCTGCAAGGTGGGAACGAGATAACTTCTTCTCGTAATGCCTCCACGAACAAGAGTACCGTCGACGCGCAGAAGCAAATTCGTTGCAGAGCCTGCAGTGGAAGTGCTGGAAGAAGAAGAGAGTGGTGAAGGTAAGAGCTTCAAGTTTCTCCACTAACATGAGTTCTAATAAAAAAAGATATGGAGGTCTCCGAAGATGATGTGCCAATAGGCGGGGTCTCATCCGATCAGGGTGAAGATGAAGGGGAGGAGGACCAGGTAGATGAGGTTGAGGATGAGGAAGAAGAGGTAGAAGTCGATGATGCAGAGGAAGAAGGGGAGGAGGAGAAAGAGGAGGAAGAAGAACAAGAGGACGAGGTATGTGATACACTTGTAATATCAGCCTATCGTTTCGCCTCTAATGTATGCTATCTGGGATTATAGCTTTCATCTTCGAGTCCTTCTCCTGCGCCCACCAAACCGAAGTCTAAGTCGACCCCAACAAAACCTCGACTCAAGATTAAGCTTAAGTTCTCGGGCGTGTCTAACACAAACGCTACCCCGACACCAAGCGACGAGATGCCACTTCGCCCAACGCGGAGAGGACCTGCAAAGCGTATGCTCGGTCTATTCCCTCTGTGTTAAAATGACCTGATTCTGGTTTCATATAAGACATTGAATCGTCTTCGGAATCAGAAGAGTCCTCGCGCTCTGCATCCTTCGCAGGCCCGTCAAGGATGACCCACCGGCAAGCAGCCTTGGCCGGAATGGTAGAAGCGACCGAGCTAGTTTCTCTCGGTATGTATTCAATAATATGTTTTGTGATCGATATCTAACATACGTGGTCCTTCAAGAGGAGACAGCTTCGAAGAAGAAGAAATATCTAAACGAGGCCGAGCTTGCGTTGAAGCGAGAGGAGACTGCGAGAAAGCGTAAGAACCTCTCAGTCAAGAAGTTAGAAGATGAGAAGGTATATTTGGTTCTCAATATTCTAGTTGAAGCTGATTTTTTTTTCGCAATCAGGCCGAGACTATCAATCGACTGTTAAAGAAGCAATCTCGACCCAGGGGCAAAAAGTCTGCACTTGCGGCTGTGGAAGATGAGGAAGCTGACCCAGAGGCAGAAGACAGTTCAGTACCCGCTCCCGTTTCCATTATTCCAACGACGTTCCGTTGGATATCCTCTAGTAAGCCGGATACACCAGCCTTCACCTTCTCGGTTCCCGTAGGTCTCCTTCCCGAAGGAACAGACAAAGGATCATCCCGGATACTGTCGCCTACGCCTCCAGCTCTCAAAGCCCCACCTGCTTGCGATGTATCGGGGTGTACTCGCCCAAGAAAATACAAGTTAGTGAAGGACCCGACAAGAGGCGGTTGTGGGATGGAACACTTGAAAGCTCTGCAAGTACAGTAATTTATAGGGACTATTGTATTTTAATGTATCGCTATCGTGCTTTTTGTATTTGACTATTGTCTCTTCATACCATCCGCTTGAAGCTCTTTGACTTTTTTTTTTTTTACCTCAGTGTCCCTCGGCATTTATTTGCCGAATACTAGTACATGGTAGCGCGTCGATCCCAATTGCCGTTTCTGGTGCAACTGGCATCGCCAGTGTGGGCCACAGGTGTTGAACCGTGACGGCGTTCACTACAGACTGTAATTGACTAGCTACTCTCTTCGGTCTACTTGTGCTTTCTACCTGAACATCCTGCACATCTATACTCTATATCAAACACTCCCGAGAAGGATATTGCAAATGCTTCTATGAGTCCCAGAAGAAAGTCATCTGGTGGAGGCCCTGGGCATGATCCATTCCAATTAGACAGGCTCGCAGAAGAGCTTGCATCACGAGAAGGGCAGCAGACCGTGCCCCGCAAGTCCACGACTAAGGACAACGATGCATATCCCTTTGACCTAACCCAACTTCAACTGCAACCACTCTCTCATGACAACCCCTACCTCACTGCGCCAGAGTGGAATGTCGAAGAGTTCCTGCTTTCGCGCGCGTACACATCTCTACCCGATCTGCGCACAGAGCTGCGCGAGTACCTTGCTACGCTGAAGGAGGAGCTCGTTAGGCTCATCAATGACGACTATGAAGCTTTCATAAGTCTGAGCACAGACCTGAGGGGAGAAGGAGCCCGTTTAGAACGTATGAAGTGGCCATTGGATGCAGTGCGCTCAAATATTAATGTAAGTCCGTGCACTCAGAAGACACAGGAGGAAGCTATTCACATGACGCTAACTGTTAGTCATAACATGGTTAGAATTCAAGAGGGCAACTTCAAGAGATACAATCCTCTGTGAAGGAGAAGCTGGAAAGGCGAGCAGTCCTGCGAGATGAGAAGGTGCGTCAGGTGAAATCTACAGACTTCGTGCTACTACTTATTGTCTATCTTGTAGGCCCTTTTGCAGTTGCTACTGAAAATATCAGACTCTATAACTCGCCTCGAATCTTTCCTTCTTATATCTGCACCTTCAGAAGCCAGTTCGTCTTCGTTGGCTAAAAAGAGTAACGATGTTTACGGGGAACCGATTGACGAAAGGTAAGTCATTCTGTTGAATGGCGCGCTCCTAGGCCGTGAGCTCATTCCGCTTTGTATAGAACGAAAGGCAACCGAGCAAAACACCTTCTACGGACAGCAACTGAATATGTCCAGCTTCTGTATCATTCAGATAAGGCTCTTGCAGAACATTGTACATTTGTCGCTGAGATGCAGTGGGTGTGTGGTCGTGCATTATCTTACATGCAAGAATGTGCTCATAGTTTTGGTCTAGAGAATCGAACGAATAAAGTCTACCCTGACATCCGACCTCGAATCGCATTTTGCGACTACTCTCAGTACACTAGCATCTACTGACAAGACGAAAATGGAGAAGGCGAAGCAGCCAGAAGCTGAGCGTGCCAAATTGATGTCTGACCTGAGTGATTGCTTGCGAGCTTACGATATGCTTGGTCTTTGGCGGGATGCGGAGGACGTCATAAGACGAGAGCTTGTCCGAGAGTTTGCAAAAAAGGTGAAGGTCTATTGCAGCGTACATTGCTTCAGTGTACTTATTAATGCTTTCGACAGACGATCTATCCAGGCTGTCTTTCCGGTCCTCAGTCACCATTGATGCCACATACACCGTTCCCATCTTCATTCAAAGGCGTACCTCAGACTGCTTCCCTCCATCCACGAACCCCGTACACACCATTTACTGCATTTCCCTCCAAACAAGGTTCTTTCTTCCCACTAGCGGCTGATGTGGATGCGGGCATCTATCTGCTTGATGATTCTGACAGTACGCTTGCGAGCCTGTATAACGTGATTCTGCGCTTCGTCGCCAGGGATATAAGACCCATCATGGAGACTGCGGACCGAGTGGGCGTGAAACGATCACTTGCCGAACCCTCAACCAATTATGTAGCCAAGGTCGTGAAGGCAACCACTGACGAGGCTTTTGGCGAGCATGGCTTCGACATTCTTGCGAATGTGGTTTGGGCGGAGGTATCTCGCGCAATCATGGATGATCTTGGATCAGTCGTGTTTGCGGTCGGAAAGCCCGAGGACTTTCGAAAGGTCTGTAAACGTGCAAGTTCTCTTTCCTCATATTTATCTGATTGGCTACCCAGAATTTCGAAACCACCCAAGCATTCATACGGTCGCTGGAGTATTTGGCTCCATCTTTGCAATCAGTCAGCAAAATGCGAGCGCATGCCAGCTTCGGAGCCTTCGAGAGAAGATGGCAGCTTCCTGTATACTTCCAGCTAAGATGGAAAGAGATAGTTAGCAAGGTGGAAGAAGGCTTGCAGTCAACATCTTTAACACCATCTGTGACCATGAAACCAGTTCAGAAAGCTAACTTCGTGCTTGGACAATCAGTGGCTATTTGGCATGCCATCTGCGAATGTTGGAACTCAGACATATATATTCGCGATCTAGGGCATAGGTTCTGGAGACTCACGCTTCAGGTAACTCTCAATCGAAAAGTGATCCACTGACATCGCTAATATGTATCGACTGACTAGTTGATAAAACGTTACCGCACTTGGTTAGACAAGAACCTCCCTGCATTAGACCAGAGTGAGAAGCTGATGGGACCGGCCGCAGATAAGGTTAGTTATTGTGCTTTGTCGTGCGCTGAGAGGCTCATCAAGGAAAATGAACCTATCAGGTCAACGGAATCCCACTAGGTACACCGCGAGCTGCCACCCCCTCAGCCGGTCAGGGTGGTCAAACCACAGACAACTCAGCAGACGAAGAAAATGTACTCTATCAGGACTCAATATTGATTCGCGACATTCGAGAAATGAATGGTAGGGTAATGGATCTATGGAAAGAGGAAATAAGCGCCATGCTTCCCTTTGAAGCTTCCGAAGGAGAAGAATCAGAACGACCCGAAAGTATGTCTTATAACCTTGCTTAAGTTCGCTGTCTTTTGCTTACAATTAGCCAGATGTCTTGAAGGATTCTTTATCTTCTTTGGCCGTCTTAGTGCCGACATTGATATCCCAGACAGAGTCCATACTTATCCGACGATGTTGTGACACTCTTACACCTGTCAAAACCATTGCAGGCCAATTTCGTGCCACATCTCAAAAGAATATGCCTACTAAACCAAGTTCATTCGTCCCATTGATTTTACGACCTGTCAAATTGTTCTTTGGCACAGACAGCGGCGAAGGACCGGCCAAAGCATTGAAGGAAGAATACTGTGCGCGGATAAGCACCAGTGTCGTAGATGCGGTGTCAAATAGGTGAGTAACCTTCGCCCTTTTGTTTTTAGACACAAAATTCAAGTCTGCCAAGATATATGGTGCACGTGACAGCTCTTCGCAAGAATGAGGAGTCCTTGCGTCGCTTACGCATGGGAAAGAGGTCGGGTTTCTCTTTCTTTGGGAGCACCAGCTCCAACACCGACGAAGACAGTCGAGACGAGGAGAGAATTCGCACACAGCTTATACTGGATGTTGAAGCATTTGGGAAGGACGCTGAGTCCCTTGGGGTCGACACAAGCCAGAGTGTCGCTTTCAAGTCCCTAAATTACATGGTCCATACATCTGATGTATCAAATCCCTGAATATAATCGAGGTGCTTTCTCCGTAATTTTCCACGGCGTATGAATGCATTGTTACCCGAGAGGAAGTACATTGCTCCTGTTTCAAACGAAAGACTCAGGGGAGGATTGAACACTGTATCGAGAGAATCAACATTAGATCTATGCTAGCGAATGAGTATAATTAATATGTAGCGATAACTAAGCAAAACAGGGATGGTGTTATACATCATGCTTGGATTGAAGTGGAAGGAAAGCAAGTAGAATGATAGATTTGACCGGTCCGCGAAACGGTGAAAGACTGCGGAGAGTCAGGGTTCTGTGTAGGTCCTGGTAAAGTCGATGAGATCAGGGCAATTTGTTTTCTGCAAACAGCACACTTGTTCGACGTAGATGTCCAGCCTCTACGCTTTCCCTTCTCCAGTTGCTCAAAGGTATCAAAGAAATCACCCTCGATGATACGCTTGCTCATGTACAGCAGGTCGCTTTCGGAGCGATAGGAATCCAGCATGCCGGTCAGAATGTTTCGGAACTCTGAATATGGAGTGACCGCCTGACCACGCGGTCGAGCAGCGGAATCAACCAAGCGTTTGAACAATCGCGGGAATGACACGGCTTTGGTCGAGCTAACCGTAACTAGGCTAGTGAATGAATCATGGACAAGAGTTCGTAAGGTCATGATGACATTTTCGTTCAAGTTTTCGGATGCATTATCGTTACTGACGAGTGAAAGCATCTGGACAGCATCTATCTGGCTCCGCAAAAGAGTGAACCAAAGATCCTCCAGGGGCACGTCAGCCTCTGCGGTCTGCCGTGAGCGATCTAAGCAGATGGAAATACCCATCCGGGTCAATGATTCATAGCTAAGCACCATTGATCGAAGTTCCTCTGGTAGATCTGTTAGGCCCTCCAACCGTAATAGTGTTTCTCCCATATCCGCAATCAGGATGCGATTGAATGACTCCAGTTTTGAGAGAGACTGCGCGGGATTAATTTTGTTTAGGAGCCAGACGACAGCACTGTACGCTTTTGCTTCTTCGCATATGTGCACCATATCATTCGTTTCCAGGGATCCTTCGGGTAGATATTCAATGCCTGCCAAAACACCCGATGGCTCTAACTGGCATAACAATTTGACGTAGAGTTTCCGGAGTGAGGGCTCAATTGTAGTCGAAGGTCCTTCTGGTCTCGTATATGTTTTGCCCTCTTCGGTGGCCATGGGGGGTCCAAGCAGACATCGAAGATACGCAAATTGCTTAAGTTCGGACTGGCCATCAAGGTTAGCCACAACTCTGATATGGCTTTCAGGACTATATTTGTCGATGAGGAGAGCTGTCCTTGGTATGCTACCTTGCAAAAGTTGAGGGAGTGACTCCATAATTGTGTCCAAAATTTCTTGCGGAAGTGCATTTTTGTTCGCCTTGGCTGCAAGATGCATGGTCACCTCAGCATTAGTGAACAGTTCATCAGCATCCATATCCGGATCATGGAGGTACGTTTGTAGAAGTGGTACCCATTGCCGATCTCGTTTATACCAGGACCGCAGGATTCGGTAAAAGCCTGCCTCCTCAAATAAGCGAAGAATGTCTTCACTGTCATGAGGGGTATACAGCGACAGCAAGAACTCTGCTGCGAGTTGTCTGTCTTCTCTGGTGCTCAAGTCCTGGTCCGTAGCGAGACCAACTAGTAAATCTTGAAGGGCGCTGGGAGCTATGAGAATATCATGAGGGTATTTCGGGACATTGCGAGCGACGAATATGTTGACGAACGTGATGTCAGTGGGCGATAAGGTGGTGAAGGAAGACGCGACGATTTCCAAGAGAATTTTGATGATTATCTGGCGACTCATCCCTTTAGATTCGTCGTTAAAGTAACTATGCTCAAATGCTATATCCAATACGTGCAGAAATGCTTCTGCGTCGAAGCAAAGCAGAAGCCTTGCATATGGATATGTCGGTTCCGCGCCGCCCTCCTCGACGGCAGTCAATATTAACTTCCCGCCCGATTCTTTTGGCCACAGTTTCGATCGCCCATCAAATACAAAATCGTATATCTCGTTTTGCGCTCGAAATGCATCCTCCGGGTCCATGGCGCCTTTTCCAGGATATGAGAGGCCAGAAAGCACATCCTCGAGGTATGGGAACAACTTGTAGGCATTGACAACCAGATGTTCTTCGGAGATAAGCGAAGGATCCTGTCGACCCTGCTGAACCTTCCGAATGAGTTGTATCAATTCAACGACGGGAGTGACAAAGTCACGAAGGGCGGAGTTATACACGTAAATCAAGGCATCATATAGATGATGTCCTTGACATAACGAAATGGCCTGTTCGATGTCCAAACATTCCGGATCGATGTGCCATATTATCCTTTCAGCGTCCTCGAGGTTGTTGTCACCTTCGTGCAGCGCTACAAGCCGCTGAGTAATTCTGGGAGGGACGTAGTGGATTGTACTATCCAAGATGAATGGTTCCAGCTGTCGTAAGAATATAGAAGATATTCCAGCATTGTCGTAGTACTGAAATAGGTCCTCAAACAAAAAGTCGTAATCGCCAAGAGTAACGCATGCACGAGCGCATGTCGAGACCAAGCCCTCAAACAATGAAGTTCGATCCACGCCTCGATTATCCGGGGTAACGTGCGTAGAGTCCGTAAATCGGTCCTCGGAAAATGCATATCTTGCAGAGGCGACCATGAGCTCTCTCATCTTCTCGCCTACTACGTTACGCATAGCTTCGCCATCTTCTGGAAGCCCATTCTTATTGCCCTTCGCTTGGCCCAAATAGTAATCTCGAGTCAAATTTATGGCACTCAGGAAATCACCCTCCTGAACGAAGGAAAGTATTCGGTCGGCCCATGTTAACAATGTCGCGACTCTGACCTCTTTGTATTCCTAATATCCCATAAGAAAATTTGCCTTCACACAGAGAGAAAATTCGTACCAAAAGAAAGATCTTGCCTTTGTATGTTCTCACACTATGTTGAACATCTCGGATCGAGTCTTGATACGCGACAGCACCAGATATTGTGTAACTTAACGTCGGGGAAATGAGATTTCTTGAATCAAACGATTCGTTTTCGATAGTCTGAAAAGTTCGAATGTCTAGCACGTCCACGGCGCCATCTGTGAAGAGAACGAGTTGCTACAGCGCACCGATATGAGCTAGCTTTGAGAACAAATTAGATAAAGGCAACGTACATTCAAATTCAGCCATTGTAGGGCAAGAATATCGGATCGATGTGTATAAATCCCATGATCATCAAAGTTGACTTTGCCCACTTCGATCTTTTCAACTTTCCCGGTCTTCTTGTTTTGAACCCTTTGTGAAGTCCGAGTCTCGGTGATGCGTACTATTGAGAGAGTTTGCCCCCAAGAGAAGGCTAAAAGAGGATCTGAAAGCAAAGCTGCATCCTTTCTTTGCCCGTTCTTCTTAGTGTCCTTGGGTTTCTCGATTCCTGAAGGGTCGGCAACAGAAACACTAGGAAACCAAGCGAGACAGCCTCGCCATTTAGATTTCTTGCTTCCTCCATCGTCACCCTCTCGATGACGCCGGAACCACGTTTTGGGAGACGGCTTCAGACCAATAATTACCAGTTTAATTGGTGTTAGCATTGCAACCAGTTGATAACTATCGGTGGGGTGAGGTGAAGTTCCTAGAGGTAACGGGCCCATGGACAGGATCGTTCCCGCTTTGCGTGGTAAATACTGGGATGAAGCTCGAGGCGTAACTGTTCCATTTGTGGACGTAGAAGAAGTTCGTGAGATAGACATCCCGGATGGAATGACATCTTCTTCGGGGTATTTGCCTAGTATGCGGAGGCAATCGTTGGCGTCCATGAATAAGACCTTGCCTAAACTGTTATAAAATGCCAAGCCCTGGTCGTCCGCCGATACGAATGCTGTATGACGTCCAGCAATGAAACCAAGTGCAACAATCCTGGAACCAAAAATGTGACCTTCTTTTCGTCCGGTTCCTACTGAAGCCAGAGTTGCTGGGGGTACACTACGAGCAGGCGTGTGGGGGTGATTGAAGTCGAACAGTTGAATGTGACCAAATGCATATCCTACTGCAACAAATGTATGATCATGGGACAAAGCCAGAGCTGTGACAGGACCGAAGGACCTGGCTAGCAGGAGACATCAATATACCTTCTCGTATGTTATAATGTAGTCGTACCTGAGTTCTCATCTCCGCAAATGCATTTTAGTTGTTGCTTGAAATCGAATACGAATACTCGACCCGCGTCTGTACCAATGCAGATCATTCCATTTGCTGCTAGCACAGTGGGTGACCCTAGCATTGGCGTGCCAAGGACTGAGTTGGCCTTCTCCGGCCCTTTGGAGAAAATATGATCAGCAACAGTCCGTGGGTTTGTCCATTTGAAAGAGTCCCGCCTTGTTTCATGCTTTGATGTCGATGAGTACAACCCGTTTATGTTGGACATAGAAGAGTTCCGCGAGACTGACGATAAATGGGAGGAAAATGGGGACTGCAGCTCAAGAGTAGGAGATGCGCCAAAGGATGAATAAACATCTTGGTGCTGTGGTGAAGAAGGAAAGCTTGATCGTAAACGGGAAATGCTTGGGTGCAAGAACGGCCGGAGGTCCCTCTTCTGAGTTCCTGGCGGTAGAGGAGACCCCATCCTTACAGGAGAAGCAGAAGATAAAGGCGCAGAAGATGTAGACGGAGTATGGTCGGATGGGGGCGTTATAAACTACGGTCATCGCGTTCACAACGTGCTAGAAACACAGGTAAATAGAGCCTGAACTCACCTGCGATTTGAATCCGTTGAGTGACTGGTCGAAGCTATGTGTAGACTTTTCCGTGTTGAAGGATTGGTTGAATGCTTCGTCAACGCTGTCCCCATCTGAACCCCCGTCCAACACATCCTTGAGCTGCTCCTGATATCCACCAGTCGAAACCTCTGCGTCTTTTCCATCATAAATGAAGTCTTCCTCCTCCTCTTCTTCGCCAAGTCCATTCCCACCTTCGCTTCCTCCTTCGTCACTGAATATCTCCTCCATATGTGACGAGTATGAGAAATCACCCTCCTCTGCCAAGTCCTCTTCGCTGCCTTCATTTCCGTCTGCGCCCCAAGTTGAACCAGACTCGCTTCGCCTTGGGTCTCGAATGGTGCTCAAATCATCCTCGTCAAGGGACTTCAAGTCATTTGCAGTCGCCGATCCAGTTCCTTGTCCCTTGAGCGTCGACATAGTTTCGGACGCGTGCGTATACAGGCGCGTTTAGCGCACAAGGACGTATTCAAGCTACAGCTTCAGTTTTGTGGATTGCCAATCGTACTTTGAAGTTTGACTAAACTGGTCGAGTACTACAAAGTAGCAGTATTATGGTTGTGCCCAGGCCCCCTCAAGTTGTCAACCTGGTGCCTGACTGCCAGTGTCTGTTTACTCTTGTTTATATCATAATTGTGGACTTGACCATGATCAAGCATCGGAGGAAGGTTAAGTAGACAAGTGCTTTGATAAAAGAGGTTCTTTACAGAGGTAGATGATATGATAAAACGAACTAATCTAAGGGGAAAGCTACAGTACACCTTGGTAGTTAGCAACAGAGCAGGGAACATACATCATCACAGAAACTGAAATATAGACAAAAATAAAGAAACGTCAGAGAGAATGACTAGGCAAGAGCAACGATGCGATTGGATCGTTCCTTTAGTTGACTCTTCGCACCGGGCCCAAAGCGCTCTTGGAAACTAATCAGCTCCTCCATCAACTCCTCCATCATTTTCGTTGTCGAAGAACGTGAATGCGCGTCTCCTCCAAAGAAAAACTTGTCGTCGGTTAAAAAGCCAGGCGCTCCTCGCTCTATAGTCTGTTCCGGAGAGGCGCTCAAAGGTTGCTTCTCCTCAACAGGGGACTCTACAACCGGCAAATTGTCGACAACCATCGGAACAGGTGCGTCCACATTACTGGATTCACTGGTCCTGAGCTCGGCGTTCTCATTCGTCCTAGAAACGTCTGCTGAGATTTGGTCAAGAGTTCTTGTCTTCTCAGCCAGGATATGCTGAGCTTGAGCTTGATAGTTCGTTTGTAAAGCAGCCTCTAGGGCGGCCTTTCGCCTTTCCCTATCTGACGCATGAGCTTGTTCGCGTCCAACCCATTCTACAAGTGCACGGACGCGTTTGTTCATGTCAGCGACACTCATGCGCTTCGCAGGCCACTTGACTTTGACACCGCGCTCCGTAAGGGAATCAGTCGCGTTCGACATCGCGTTTGCCAGACGGTTTGCTGCTGCGTTGCTCGCCCTTTGCGCCTCGGTTTCGGTTTCCCCAATGACTGTGATAGCGCCGGCTCCTGTAACAACCTCCCCGGTCTCCGGTGAGCTACCCGTCACAGAGATACCAGCAGTCATACTCGAGCCTACATCATCGCGAAAGAAACTGGTAGCGCCGCGAATCTGAAGAGGAGGTGGAGTTTCATTCGGCAATATTGACTGTAGATGTGCAAGGTAATCCGGCAAATTCCATGACGTGAACATTGGCTGCTGAATATTATTGTAATACGCATTGTGAGCGTTGCGAGAGCCAGCGCCGGGAATCCCATTCACTGCGATGATGGCATTTCGACGTGTACCGTGGTCGTGAGTGGCACTCGTCTGGCTAGTGCCGGAGATGGAGGGTGGTGCGCGCCGCATCTGAATATTACCACCTGGTTTACCCCGGTACGTGTACTGGTTCGGATGCTTTCGAGTTGGGGCTGGAGCTGACCGGTGCAAATAACCGAACATGATGAGAAGGTAGAGGATAGTCAATAAGAAACCTTTGTACATACCGTCTTCGCCATCAATACTGGGTGGAGCCTCCGCAGCTGTTGCAGCCTTACGACCACCTCCCCTTCTTACACGGGATTTACCTCCAGGTGGAGGTGTGGGTGGAGGTAGGAGCGCTGCGAGATCAGTCGTAATCGTAAGCGGTGGCTCTCCAAATTTTTCAGTCTGAACCGTCGTGGTCAGACGGTCGGATATAATCGACGCCGACCTTTTCCTCTTCGAGGACACTCTACAGCCCAAAGCAGAATATTAGGAGAGCTCGTAGTTTGAGTTAACGAGATACACACAATTCTTCATCAGCTCTCTTCCGCTTCTTTCTTCCACCTAGACCAACTTCCATGGTTTCCTCCACAATTTCCTCTGTGATACTCACAGCCCTGTTACTTGCAGTGTCTCCATTAAGCGCAGCAGCTTCGGCTGCGGTGGTTTCGAGAAGCTGCTGAACGCGCTCTTCATATGCAGCGTCTCTACTATTCATAGTATTTCTGCGTTTCGATTTCTGCTGGAAATGGGACGGCGAGTGTGATCGAGATGTGCGCGAGGGATGTGCCGTATGCTGAGACTTTTCGGAACTCTGGCGTTGTCGCCTTAGCTTCCTGCATGATGACAGTGAGCTCAGCCAAAATAGTTCGAAAAGGTAATATGAGACAAACTTCAAAAGCTCAATATGTTCCTCCGGTTTGCACTCCTCGCAGTAATAGTCTTGAGGGAGTTCACCCTCATTGGCAAAGCCCATGCATGGACCATGCTGCCAGACTTTGCACATCTCGCACTGCATCATGAAGTCTTCGCCATCTTCGTCGGCTGAAAGGAAAGTCAAATTTAGTATAAGTAGGATTGATACGCTTTGTGCTGGGACGTACTTGGCGGTCCCAGGCCGTCGCAGACGCAGCGGGTGATGCCTGCATCCTCTTCTTCATCACCGCCTTCCCCTGCGGGGGCTAATTCAGCCTCGTGATGCTCTTCAGAGCCGGCTTGGACCACTCCCTCTGGCTGGGGTGGGTTTTCCTTTCCCTTGCGCTTCGTACGCTTCCCGGCTGTGGATGGAGCGGGTGCAGCATGAGAAGAGGACACAGATGTTGTTCTACGATGTCCAGCATTCAGGATGCTATGAGAGTCATCTTGTTCCTCCTTGGCACGCTTCGAACGGACGTTGGTGGAGTTGGACGACGACGACGCGCCGGAGCGCCCAGAGTGGGCGTCGGAGTCCTTCGTAGGCGGGGGCGGGGGCAGCGAAGTGGTGTCCGGCGAGGGCGAGCCCGATGATTTAGATGTTGAGGTCGACGAATGTGCTGAGCGACGGTTTGAACGGCGGGGTTCTTTAGGAGACAGTGGCGGGGCCATGGTGGACGTCGACAAAGCCATCGGCCGCAACGTTGAAGGACTTTCCCTCTATGTCTAACCGTGACCGGATTGAAAGCACCAAGAATATCCAGCGCGCCAATTTCCGAGAAACTTGAACGCGACTTGAGTTCTTCTCACGGATCTCAGGGTCCGGCGGAGAGGGTCTGCCACTTCAAGAACGTATCTTGCTCTCGAACCACCATCTCCAAATTACTTGTCTTATTCTATGATATGACCATCCGCGTTGAACTTGAATCGAAATGCTGCGTAGCCTGCTAATTATTCAATGGAGTGCCTTCCAGGGTGAACACTGCCCGCACTCGACATGCATGTATCCGAGCCAGGGATTAACTGTCGACCCTGCCCGTTCAACTCTACTGGGGAATCTCAGAGGATTTGGGTGTCATCACCCTGATATCACTTACACTGTATATCGCTTGAAGTCTACTAGCAGATACGCTGTGCGGCCGCTAATGGCTATATATCATGCTCAGCTTCTACTTTGTCTTGTTCTTCAGAACACATAAATTCCACCTTCTCTACTTCGGTTCGAGAGCTGAGACAGTATGGATTCCACACAGCTCTACGTGGCCATTCCGGTCGCTCTTGCAACGATTGCACTAGCTGGATATGTTATCAGCAAGAAAAGCTCTCTTCCTCGCCCTCCTGGTCCGAAGGGTCTACCGATCTTAGGCAACATCTTCGACTTCCCTAAAGAAAAAGAATGGCTCACATACGCTAAGTGGGGTGATGAGTATGGTGAGTAATTTTATCTTCTCTATCAAGGGTAGATACCTGACATTCGATTTATTCCAGGAGGAATCATGTCTTTGGAAGCTATGGGCAAAACCATCGTTGTAATAAATGACTACGATACCGCCGTCGACCTTTTGGACAAGCGTAGCACAATTTACTCTGACAGACCAGTCCTCCCCATGCTTACTGAACACATGGGCTGGAAGAATACTCTTGGTCTAAGCCCCTACGGAGACGTTTTCCGTGAATACCGCCGTCTTCTCCACCGATTCATGGGTACACGCACAGCCATCGAGCGTTTCGCGCCATTGGAAGAGAAGGAGGCCCATAACTTCCTGAAGCATGTATTGGATGATCCTTCTCACATCCAAGATCATATTCGTCGGTACGTACTAAGACAACTCGCGCAACAGTATTGTTGATTGGATGATTGCATTGCAAAGGAATGCTGGCGCTGTAATTCTTATGATGACTTACGGCTACCCGATTCAGGACAACAATGATCCGTTCATCGATATTGTGGATAAGGCTACCGAACAATTCGCTGTGGCTTCTATGCCTGGTGCTTTCCTTGTCGACACCTTCCCTTGGCGTAAGTACACCATCCATTCATGAGTTATATGCCACTTGCTGATTCTGAAGACTACAGTGTCGTACGTACCTGACTGGTTTCCGGGAACTGAATGGAAGAAAAAGGCTACCGCATGGCGCAAAACTCTCTTCGACATGGCTAATCTTCCGTACAATTATTCGCGACAGACCTTGGTATGTAGCACTTACTTTGATGCTTAGACATTTACTCATGCGAGGTGTGTGTTTAAAAAGACGTCTGGCACTGCTGTCTCCTCGTATACTACAGATCTTATCGCAGCAAAGACAGACATGACACCGCAAGAAGAACATGCAATTAAATGGTCGGCTGCTTCTCTTTACGGTGGGGGAGCGGATACTGTGAGTTTTTTTATGTGTACGTCCATATAATCAACTCACCTTGATTGTCCCAGTCGGTGTCGGCGGTTTACTCTTTCTTCCTCGCCATGACTTTGCATCCGGAGATTCAGAAGAAGGCTCAAGCTGAGATTGATTCTGTCGTTGGCAATGATCGTCTCCCTGCCCTGTCTGATCGCGGTTCCCTCCCATACACCGAAGCGATTGTTTTAGAGCTTCTTCGGTGGAATCCAGTTACCCCTCTTGGTGTGTCCTTTGTAGAGTTCCACGTTACCTCTGCGGCCCCTAACAACGGAATTTAGGCGTTCCTCACCGTGTTGCAGAGGACAACGAATACAAAGGTTACCTCATCCCCAAGCACTCCGTAGTCATTCCTAATGCATGGTATGCATTTCCCTTCCTTTATGTGATTTGAACACACTCTCACCCGTTCTCAGGCGCATCATGCACGATCCCAAGACATACTCGGACCCCCTTGTGTTCAAGCCTGAGCGTTTCATCGCCACAGAAAACAAGCCCGCCGAACAGGACCCGCACACAATTGCATTCGGCTTCGGTCGCCGTACCTGCCCCGGCATGCACATTGCAGACGCGTCCATCTTCCTGTCGGTCTCGAATATTCTAGCCGCACTTGATATCTCGAAGGCCCTCGGTGGCAATGGCAAGGAGATCGAGCCTATTGTCGACTACTCGAGCGGTGGCATTAGCCACCCGAAGCCCTTCCAGTGCAAGGTCGTCCCTCGCTCTGCCAGGGCAGAAGCGCTGATCCGTTCGTGAGCGATGAGCGCGAGCAAGATTCTTTTCATGTCCTATTACACAATATTCGCACATTTTTATGAAGTTATTTTCTAGTCCTAGCAAACATAGTCTTGAATGTGTATTCTTCTGGCTAAAAAAAAGTCAGCTAGACCTAAAGCTTTAACATTTTTATATATTATACATTATCATGTAGTAATAATGGTCACCAGGATGAAGGGGATGATCAGAAATCTGTACAGAACACGTCAATAACATTATATATATCAAACAAAGCGCCAAAAATGAGCCTAAGGCACATTGTATCGAGAAAGGTAAGAAACAGATCATGGAAGAAGAAAGGTCATACATATTCTCAATTCCTTTTCTTCTTTTTGCCCATTTTCTGAGACACCCGCATATCAGCATCCACAACATCGTCATCGCGATCACGATCGTCGCCCTTCCAGCCATCATCATTCCGCTTTCGCTTGTGTCTCTTGTCCTTCTGCTGGTCCCTCGACTCAGCAGCTGCGAGTCGGCCAGCCTCGTCCACGCGCTCCCGCATCAGGAGCATATCCTCTTTGTTTGTCGGCCAGAGCTCTAGTTTCTTGCCGATGACGGACTCAATGCGTTGTACGAGCTCGACGTCGTACTGAGTAGCGATGGTGATCGCCTTGCCTGCTCGTCCGGCACGGGCTGTACGTCCTACGCGATGAATGTAGTCTTTGGAATGTGTCGGCACGTCGTAGTTAACGACGAGGTCAACAGAAGGGATATCAAGACCTCTACAGACCCAATATCAGTTCACAGAAACATAAATTGCGGCGGGCATCGCTGAACTAACCTGCTCGCGACATCTGTGGCTATCAAGATATTTCGACCTCCACTTTTGAACTTCGAAAGGGCACCCAGCCTATCGCTCTGGCTTAGCTGACCGTGCAGAGCTACAGCAGAAAACCCGAGAGTTTTTAGTATTGAACCTAGTCTGAAGGACAAATTAGCAAGTGTTGGCGTAATATGGAAGTTCGAAGCTTGCCGTTGTGTATTTACGATAGTCCGAGTGAATATGATCATGGAATTCGACATGAGTTCGTTGACGAGGTATACTAATAATACCTCCTTGTACATCAGTGGGTAGAACACATAATATTGCAATAATGTTGAGACTGTTGAGTATCTGCAAGAACTTCAACAACGGATTATACGCCGAGTACAAAATTTTGCTCACTTTGATGAGACCTCTACCTTCACTGGATTCGTCAGACTTGCTCTTTGCAGCTTGGAGACTTTAGTCGTCATCGTGGCAGAGAACAAGTACGTAGTCCGTTCCTTCGGGATAGCTTTCAAAATTTGGTCGATCGTTGGCCCAAAGTCCATATCCAAAAGCCTATCTGCTTCATCCATAACCTAGAAGGGCGCAAGTAAGGTACATAAAATGCAAGACCAATAGATAACGCACCAAGAACTTCAAAGTGCGCAGGCTAAACCCCTTTGTAGAGTTGATGTGGTCAAGAAGTCGACCGGGAGTAGCGACAATAATATGGGGTCTTTTCGCAAGCTTTACCGCCTGTGTAACTCGATCCTCCGCTCCACCCACAATCACGGCACACCGAACACCCATAGCAGCACCTAAGGCCTCGAACTGTTGAGATATCTGGAATGCCAACTCGTGAGTCGGTGCAAGCACGCAAGCAAAAAGGCCTTGAGGTTCCTCCCATAGCTTTTGAAGAATAGGTAGGGCGAAAGCGGCTGTTTTCCCTGAGCCTGTTGAGGCTACTCCGATAATATCACGACCTTGAAGAGCTGGAGGAACACATTCCGTTTGAATGTCAGTGGGAGAGGTGAAATGCAGTTGTTCCAGAGCCTCAAGGAGAGGCTTTATGAGACCTAGGCTCTCGAAGCTCTTCGTAGGTTCCGCTACTTCTTCTTCGTCTGCCATAGTGTGTCCGAAACGAAAGAACAGGTGTCAACCGGCAACTTTGAAGAGCTCAGTACATTCAGTAAATTTCTCCTGAATCAGTTTCCAGTGAAGCTAAAATTAGACCTCTGGTATCCTAAAATAGCAATTTGGTACTTGAACTTTAAATTATGATCATGATGACTAAACTAGTACTATTTTAAGCGCCCTCAGGCTTGCACAAGTCGCAGCCGTCACAGGCCGTCACTTTGCTCGAGCTTACCTTCTACCACATCATTACACTTGGCTTGTCGTTCACTGTTCACCGTCTGTAATGACTACCGCTTCGCCATTTGCGCGCAGCCCCAGCCTCGAAGGCGGGGCGTTTGATAGCGGTCGTCTTGCCTACAGGGACCAGACAGTCAGTATCCTCATTACCTATGTTTCTCGAGCTATTTATGACCCCTCCAACGTTGCGGTGATACGATGGCTCTTTCAGATTGAGGAAATGTACTCGGTGCCAGAAAGCTTTCTTGAGATTGAAGTAAGGAATCCGCAGACACATGGTAAGTCATTCAGGTGGCGTGCTTTATATCTCTGATAAAGTAGTTGACCCCTTTCAGGCTTCGGGCGCAAGATGTTCACGGACTACGAAATCGTTTGCAAGGTAGTTTATTTCTTGTCGATACTACACACAATGGTTGACTATCGGTGACCTTGTCAAGACAAACATCCCAGCCTTTAAACTCCGTCACTCCGTAGTCCGTCGTCGTTACTCGGACTTCGAAGCATTTAGGGACATCCTTGAACGGGAGTCCACCCGTGTCAATATTCCGCCTCTGCCAGGAAAGGTCTTTACCAATCGTTTCTCAGATGAAGTTATCGAAGCTAGGCGAGAGGGACTTGAACGTTTCCTGACTATCGTTGCCGGCCACCCACTTCTTCAGGTGAGTATTGTGTGGCTGTCCGCTAGGTTCTTCTGACTAACCGTACTGCATTCTAGACTGGAAGTAAAGTTCTTTGTGCATTTTTGCAAGACCCTGCTTGGGAGAAAGCTCAATGGGTTTAATCTGCATTCTGTATGATGGTTCCATGAATGGCCCATGTCCTAACACGACCTCCTTGCGTTATCGATATCGCTACCCTTCTTCACGACCACTCTCTTCAAGTCACTTATATGTCTCGAGTTCTTTTGTATTATAGGTTTATGCTCTGACGTGTCCCTCCTGTGTTAACACCAGTAGCTTCGCTTATTTACGTAGTTACCTCTGCCCAGCAATTTTTACATTATGCATATATTCATCCGCGTGAATTGGTACCCATTTTCAGATGATGAAATCAAGGATGATAACGAAGGTAGAGGTAAACTAATGGAGATGCTAACTAGGGTTTTGTGAAGTCAATGTATTAAAAGTAGTCCGTACACCTTCCGGAGACGATGCGAACGATCGACCTTCCGGCACAGGTAAACGCTCGGCCGCCTTCCGGAACGTGATGTACTCGCTAACAACTTTGTCCTGTATATGAGACAGCAAGACGGAGACCGTCCCGCTATCGTCAAGATACAGTCTCAAACGGGAAGCAAGAGCTGGGATTTCTCTCTCTAATGACCGATAAAACTCGTTTTCAGTCACGAACGCTCCCTCCGCCGATAACGTATCTTGACTGGGTGTCTTCGCTTTGGATGAAGTAATGCCTTGGGAGGCAACAAGAGTTTCCATGAACGCATGAAGGGGAAGGGACACGACCGAAGAACAGAGTTCTATTACGGTTTCACATGCTCGTTTGAGGTCATCGTCTATATTCTAAATGAAATGAGATCTGTGTTAGATGGATTCACCCTGATTTAGAGCAATATAAGGGCGGGCACAAAACCAACCTCCTTTGTTCCAGACTCTCCACGGATCGGCGCATAAGAACTAGCGAGTGCAGATGGCATGAACCTCGATGTTCTCAAGATGTCAGTAAGTGTCTCTAACATACCAAAGTAAGCAAGACATCTAAAACAATTGAATATTTTCTAGAGCGAACCTGCAACATGCCGAAATTCAAGTGGACCATCGTTGCCTTTCAGTCCCAGATTGAGGTTGTTTGCTAGTTCCTTCAGTACGAGCAAATGTCGAATGAGAAAGAGCTGGCTGTCAAGCCTCATCGTAGGTTCCTTGGTAGCGATCACATTTGCGGCAGATGCTAAGCTTGTCCTGCAGAAATCTACAGCCTCTTGTGCTATGTCATCGAAGATAGACGGCTGCAAGGTATTCATGACTATGGAGGAGTACTGAACAGTGTAAAGTACTCACTTGTACAAAGTCGTGAAGCTGAGCTAAGACAGACAGTGTGGACCTCAACGTTGGATACCACGTATCCCGTTTCGCATAAGTGGACAGCCGGAAGAATGAGTTCTCCTCTTCATAGTCCTGGAGGACAGCGCTCGGTTGGCTATTCGCGTCTAATCATATGTAAGTACTCACTGAAGCCTCGAAATGAAAAAAGTACCAACCAGAGCTCGCCAGTTTGTTCGGATAATCAAGATCCTCAGGCTTCGGTGCATAATACCGAATGTCCGACTGTACCACCGCTTGCGCTTTGAAGAAAAGCCGCGTCTGTGCATCCTGTAGTACGCTCTGCAGCATATGGCTGATGTGTAATCGACCAAGTCCTTGTCCGTTTGAAAGGCTGGTACCAATGGCACCTGGGCCGTCAAGCAACTCCTCATCGTCTGACGAGGCTTCCGCTTCAGGTACATCAAGGACCATTAAGGCTTGCAGCACACGACAGACACCACATAGAACAGAAAGACGCGGTTCATGCAGAATTCGTGGTCTGAGATCATCGTAAAGGTAGTCGCATAGACTTTCTAAGTACTGACTATGAAAGTACCGTAAGTATCTGTCATTGAATCATTTTTTCGATAACGTACTAGAGTTGATCCTTCCCCGAATTGAAGAAACATCGGTATATGGCAAATTCATCTATGCATAGCTGTTTTAAGTAGCTGCAACCCGATCTAGTCTACGTCCGATGAGAAATCGCGACTTTTCAAACACTGAAGGAGGCCTTACCAGTTCGATGAGATCCGCACCACCAGGATTAAGGCCCTTGATTTCTACCATTACTCTTCCCACGACAAGCGACCTACGTGCAGTAAAATACGCTGCATGGCACTCAGCCAATAGGGAAGATAGCTCATCTGGATGCACCAATGTTCTCCTTTCCAATTCGTTGATGAGTGGAGTGATTTGAGTGGCCACGGATTGAAAGCGAGTATATAACAAATGCATTTGAGCGGTCTGCGAAACTTCCTTGTCCGCCATTCTCCTCGAAATGTCGGTCGACAGAGCCTTTAGGGATGCAATGAAGTACATCTTTATCAAAGTCATGGCTCTTGTGAGACATTGTTGAAAACGGAGAAGATAAATGTCCGATTCACGATATTGACGCTTCGAAGGACAATCAATCAATTAGCTATGGACAATCATCTGGGCCAACTTACATGGTGCTGTAAGAATTCGATACAGATATCGACTCGTTCAACCATATCCAAGAAGTCTGCTTGGAGTACGAGAGACTCTCCGGGATGATTGAGCATGCGCGTAGCATGCTCTAGCTCTTGGAAATATTCTAACCGGGCGCTGATATCGTCTGCTAGACTGATCAGCCTGTCCTACATACACCTCTTAGAATGTTTTTGAGCACGAAAAGAGAAAGATACAACACATACGCGTTCGTTCAGCAACTCCTCGCAGTCATCCTGCAGCTTCTTCCCACCAACCTCTATACTTTGCCAACCTGCGAGCATACCATCCACTTCGCGTTCTACATCATCAACATTTTGAACTAAGCCGTCGCAGGTCTGAAGGTACTTTTCCACCTCCGTTAGGTGATCACGAAAGTGCGACTCTTGACTAAGAGCGACAAAGCGCTCTATAGCCGAGAACCAGTCGTAGAATTGCTGAGTGGTCTGGACAGGATGTTTGGGGTGCATGCGGAGGGCTTGCGATACTAGTTTACCAGAGCCCAAGGCTGGAGTGCCAGGTCGGGATGAGCTCTGGGCATCTGATTTCTGCTTTACAGCGGGCGTCGAAGGACGAGAGTGTGTAAGTTCATCTGTAGCCTGACTTGTATAAACCATCAGAAAGAGACCACCTGTTGCAAGCACATTCATACCTTTGAGGGTAGAGGTTTCTCTTCGCATGCCCTTTGTATGACGGAAATACTTCGGATTTCGACTTCAGATAAAGGAGCGTTTGCTTCCCATTCCTCGAGCGAAACGACCACGGGCTTCAGTTGAGGTGACGGCAAGACAGGTAAACCTGCTCGCTTAACAGGAGGCACCTTCAGGCTAGGTGTCGTAGACATTTAGAAATTCCTTTGCTTGCAGTAGATCTTCTATCGTGAGTTAAGCATCAGAGCCAGAGCAACTGAAAATTATTGAGACACAAGTGATGGCAAAGAACAGGTTCCGTACGGAATACTGGCAATGCAAGAAGCCTGAGGCAGGGACGCCGGAAAAGTCTAAATTCTAATATGGAAATATTTTCCGAAAATTATCTCGAGTTCAATGTTGGTGGACCGCCGTGTCTTCGTTCTCTCTCTGCCACCTTTGCTTTGCCTCCCGTCTGCATTCCCATACTCTTAAAATCGCCTCTTTATTGCAGAACTACTTTATGGATGGTCTATTCAGCGCCTTACTATGCTGCTGCTCAAGAAGTAAAACGATAGTAGAGGTGCGGTAGCTACTTATCTCAGAAGTTCCTTGTCTGACTCGGTATTCGATTGCAGGAGGACGAAGAACAAAATAGACAACTCATTCAGGCTCCAGAAGATCCTCAGTACGATTGCTTCATGCTTGATGTTCTCGCATAGCCTTATATTGCACTCAGAATATCTAATTATGGCTCTGTGACGATTGACGACCACACAGCCAAGGAAAGGCTGAATGTGATTGTACGAGCCAAGCAGGGGTACGTTCAGCGCACTACATATCGTATAAGCAAATTGACATCGGAATTGTCTGCTAAAGTAAAATGGTAAACGTCCTCGCGCGTGTACCGTTCAATCTTCGGGATGATGCAAACTCAAAGCAAGGCAACACATCGTCCCCTTCACGCTCGACACGCAGCTTTTCAGCTAACCTCAACCGACCCACTATTATGCACGATGGTTCAAGTCGCGCTTCCTCACCAAAACCATCACCTTCCATCAGCCGCTCCGAATCAGTCTCATCCTTACACCACGCATCCACATCACATACACTCCTGGAGGACGACCTTGAGCCCGTGCTAAATGCAAGACTTATTTCTACGAACAAGAGTAAGCAGCGCATCCTCGGAAGACGGGGGAGAAGCACGACTCGCCAGGGCCGTTTCGGAATAGGAGATGTCGATGCCGGAGACAATGCTACCCCTGTTTTGGAGGGTATCCAGAGTGTGGGCAGTGTCACCGGAGAAACCAGCGAACCTGATGACGCTGTTAGAAATGATGCCCAAGAAGCCAGGATAACAGAGGGACCGAATGTCAAGCCATTGGGTCAAGAGGACGAAGCGATTGTAAGTGTTACAGCCACCTGAAACGGTCTACTTGTTTGACGTTTATGTTCTCAGATAAGGACGTTGTCGAATAATATCTCTTCAACTCTCAAAGATGGCTTCAAAATTCAGGATGTTGGTACCCTTGCTTTGAGCTGGGGAGAATGAGGCTACTTTCAGTTACTTGATATTCCGGCAGGACATTTTCCTCACATATCCGCATGATTACTATCTCTTGATTATTGCACACGTAGACTCTTGGTTATTTGTCTGTGTCGCTGACATTGCTGTCTTCGCTGTCTTCATAACATAATTCCTATCTTTATCATTACACAATTTTACATAGCCAAAACACTCGTTCAGATTATCTACATATTCACCTATAGGCTCGACAGACATCTGACATCTTCCGAAGTCCGTTATCTCTATGTTTAATTACTTGTTTCATTCGTGACATCAACTTCCGGTTCCGGCGGGGGTGGTGAAGGCGAAGGTGAGGATTTGGGTGATTCTCCACGAAGGTATCTCTTGTAAGTGGCGTTCTCCGTCTCTTCAACATAATCATAGCCAAGCTCATCAAGATATTTTTGAAATTCTTCGTTATCCCCGGGCGGGACTTGAATTCCTGCAAGGACCTTACTCAGGTCTGGAGGAGTGTGTCAGAAACGCCACAGGATCTGAGATGAAATAGTATTCAATGACTCACCAGCTCCGTGGTTTCGATAGTGGAAGAGCGAGATGTTCCAGCCTCGGTGTAAGCCGAGAAGGAACTTTCTCAAGGCTCCGGGTCTTTCAGGGAACGCTACGAGACGTATTTGTTCATTAGCTCGACGTCTTAAAAGCACTGAATTGTTGGTCCCCATCAAAGAAAAGAGTCAATTACTCACCAAATCGGAAGATTCGTTCGTGTGGCACATCCTTAGCCCCGCCAATCATATACCTAGCATGACTCTTGGCAAATTCATCCTCACTTATGTCCCATCCTTTCATGCCATGCGTCTTCAGCTCAGCGAGCACACCAGTAATTTCCTTGGTGCGAGAGGTTGATTCAAGAATGAAGGAGAGGAATACGTGAGCAACAGTGGGGGAGTTGTATCGATAAATAAACTCTGTCACCGCGCGCGGATGAATTACGGAGTGCAAGGCCACGAAACTGATTTGTGAGGCCAGTCAGGCCTGCTGAAACTCGTACAAGAAATAACAAAAGGGCTTACCTGCCTGGCTGTTCGGGGATTTCAACACTGAAAAGGGCTTCTCGTCCTTCACCAATTTCAGCGCGTTCAGCAACAAAGCGCAATCGCCCGAAGTTCATGTTCGCGCCGCTGACGACCGCTACAAATCGTTTGTTCGCTCCAATAAGGTCATTATTCGCGATATATCGTTTTAGCCCAGCCACAGCCAGAGCACCAGCTGGCTCTGTTATAGATCGAGTTTCTACGATGAAATGATATGTCATTTAGTTCACTGAGACTTGATAAATCAACACACCTTCAAAGATATCTTTAATGGCGGCGCAGATCTCATCATTGTTAGCCTTCACGACACCATCCAAAAGGTTTTTGCATATGCGAAACGGTTCTTCGCCGACGATTTTAACCGCCGTGCCGTCGCTGAATGGGCCAACCTCTTTAAGTGTTGTCCTCTCGCCCATCGCTAAGCTCTTTTCCATTGCATCGCCGTCAAACGTTTCCACCCCAAAAACCTTCGTGTTTGGTGATCCGATACGCTTCACATACTCACATATACCAGCAACAAGACCACCTCCACCGATACTAGCGAATATTCCATCTAACGTTTCTGCGTCACGAAGTTGTTTCAGAATTTCCATTCCGACCGTGCCCTGCCCTGCAATGACAAGTGGGTGGTCATACGGAGGAACGAAAATGAGTCCCTGAGATTGTGCTAGACGAACGCATTCTGCTTTCGCCTCGTCGAAGTCGTCGCCGTGTAGCAAGACCTTTGCACCTAATCGCGCAACATTTTTGACTTTGATGGAAGGGGTGCCCTTCGGCATGACAATGGTACATGGAACCCCTAAACGGTTCCCGGAAAACGCAACGCCTTGAGCATGGTTTCCTAAAGACAGCACAGCGATTAATTAGCATCCGTACGTTTCTGAATTAACCTGTACGTACACTGACCGGCGCTGCATGTAATGACACCCTTCCAACGTTCCTCCTTCGTCAGGCCCGCCATAAAGTTATACGCCCCTCTAATTTTGAAGCTGAAAACTTCTTGCAAGTCCTCTCTCTTGAGCCATATTTCATTCCCGAGTTTTGCACTGAGGTTTGGAGCATAGACCAGAGGTGTTTCCTTTAGTATGTCGTAGACTTTTGAAGTGATAATAAGTCGTAGGTAATCAGGTGTGTTGGACGGTAAAAGTGAGTGTTTCGGTACTCTGGAGTAATGCAGAGGTTCAGGAGCATGTGAGGAATATTCAATGGTTGCAGAGACAGACATTTTTCGCTCAGAGGACGTCTGCGGACAGAACGTCGATTTGACTCATACTTTATAGCTGGACCCTGAATGCGACCCGACGCAATTTCGGCACGTGGCCATCCAATTCCGGATATATCGGCCGAGCGTGACTGTCACGCATAGATCGCGTGATGTGATGTCCGCGTAATTCAGTAACGCGCGGCTTTTGTCACGGTGCTCTTGGTTTACTATAGTACGCGTCCTCCGCAAGCTTGCGCGTTCTGCTGACAACCATGGATCATTGAATGTTCGAGAAAGACACCATGGTAAATTGAATATATACGCAGGCCTCACTCTTTCGTTATTCTTGCCTTTCCTCTGAACACTCATCATGTCCGAAACATTCGTCGAGGCATTCACGCATTTGAAAGATAGGCCCAAGTCAGATCGGGCTCTACCTCTACTCCAACGC
This sequence comes from Trichaptum abietinum, assembly GCA_910574555.1. Lineage (NCBI taxonomy): Eukaryota > Fungi > Basidiomycota > Agaricomycetes > Hymenochaetales > Trichaptaceae > Trichaptum > Trichaptum abietinum. Next base: position 1,055,630 of record CAJTBE010000005.1, on the reverse strand, counting down.
ATAGCATCTTTGGTGAAGCCCATCATGCGAAAGCATAAGTGGAAGCTACCAATGCTATCCGAGTTCTTTCCTGATAATCCTAGTCTTCTCGGTATGTTCGACAAATCACTCTTGTGCGAACGAGAAAGCTTCTAACTATTGTGAATGAAGGAATGAGTACGTAGGCACATTATGCAGCTACGTGCATCTCCTGACTCCTGAAAAGATGTTGGTGGAGGTTTGAAGATCCTCATAAGACTTCGTCCACCCCACTCTCCAGATACATTCTACGACGATGAAGATCTAGTCGGTACAATGCTTCACGAGGTATGCGGAATATTCACAAATCGCAGCATTCACTGACCTTAATCAAGCTGACTCACAATGTCCACGGACCTCATGATGCAAAATTCTACAAGCTACTTGGGGAGCTGGAGGAGGAATATGACAAGCTTAGAGACTCAGGCTACTCCGGTGAAGGCTTCCACTCTGCGGGCAAGAAAGTTGGCGTGGGTGTCTCGCACAATCTGCCTCCTCACCTTGCTAGGGTGAAAGCGGTGGAAGCTGCGGAGAGACGACAGAAGATGCAAGCGATAATGGGTGGCAGTGGTCGAAGACTGGGGGGTCCGCCGAGAGGAACCGTGAAGGAATTAAGTCCTAGGGAGCTCGCCGCACAGGTATGATGTCTCACATACAACCAAGAATTTTGTCTCTGATGGCCGATGCCGTTCGCTTACAGGCTGCAGAACGAAGGGCCAGGGATGATAAAGCTTGTGGCTTCAGTCATGACGAAGAGGTGCGAATGGAAACTGATAAGGCAGCGAAAGACAGCATCGAAGATAAGTCAATTGATATCATCGATCTTACGGGTGATGCCCCTGAAGCATTAGAGGCTGGAAAACGCAAAGCACCACAAATACAATCGACATCTGGAAGAAACACGTATTCGGAAGCAGTTACCGGGTCTTCGTCTGATGGTATGTAACTTCGGAAGATTTAGGCATACGAGAGTATCAACCATTTTTTTGTATAGTAGGCCGCAGTGGCCAGCAACCTGTTCTCATCAGCTCCACTCCAACAACCCCAGGCCCTTCATCTTTGCATACATCAGGCACATCAAAGCGTCAATTAGAGTCACCACCATCCACCAAATTAACGAAACGTTCGAGACAATCGCCGTTTTGGAGTTGTGCCATCTGCACGTTACACAACGAGATGAATGCGGAATTTTGTGCTGCATGTTCTACAGCACGTCCGGTGAATGTATGGTCGTGTCCAGTGTGTGTCGAAAAGGATATACCGAGTTCCTTTTGGACCTGTCCCTTTTGTGGTACGGTTAAGTCAAAGAGCTAATGACACCCCGCCTTTTTATTTTTTGCTGGGCTTCTATGTTATGTATATCTTGTATATTTGAAGCGTACAATACTAAAAGACATAATTTAAGACACTTCAATACTAACGCTATAGGCCCCGAGAGTAGTTAAGCTAGGGTGACAAGCGTCTGCCAGAAACGCAACAACGTTTGTAATTGGGATCTACCCTGCACTGTATCCACTTTCTCGGCCTTCCAAGATTGGTTCGGTGCCAGATCCATTGCCATCCGCAGCTCTCGTGCTTTGTTCCATACGCTAGACTGCCCTGATGATGCGGATTTAAAGAGCGGTAAAACCTCCTCTTCAACGGCCATAAATTCGACGAGACCGACAGCAATGGGGCAAACGTAAACACGTTCATCGACTTTACGTAAATGAGTTGCTAAGTCGTATATTCTGCCAATTTCCTTTCCGCTCCTCGGAGCATGGTCAACGGCAATAACGAGCATCTGGAGGGAAGGAATGTTCTCCAGCAGGTCTCTTGAAATGCTACCTGCGATCTCCCTGTCAACAATTTGCCCACGCGGAGCATCAAGTTTGACAACAAGATGGGTCAAACGGGAGAGGCAGGGAAGAATATGTCTGTATCGAATTCTGGTGAAGAGCTGGGAAGAACGTGTAAGCCAGAGGTGGGTTATGTGTTGGAGGCATGCGACTGTGAATGGATCCGATGCCTTTAGTTCGGACCAGTCGCACGGATAACAGAGGAGGACAATTTCGCGAGCAGGAAGGATGGGCAAAGTTTCATCGGGATCGTCACCTGTACTAGGAACGTGACGTAGTCGATGGCGCGCGTTCTCCTGCCAATTGGATGAGCAGTAATTGATGAATGACTGCGGTTCAATAGCGAGGCTCTGCAAGTTTGGGCACTGTGCTAGGAGTGCTGGAGGCGCATAGTGGTTGCCAACCCATAAGTGTTGAATGTATTTGAGAACATGGGGTTTTGTCGAGACAAAGCGCAGAAATCCAGGCAAATTCGCTCCCCAGCTGAATGCGACGGTCCGGTACACGTATGGGAGAGCAATCCGATGCGATCGGCGACAGACGAGCATCACGGAGCGCGCAGCGGCCTGACATTGGTCGGCTGCGAGCTCCATGATTATGAGCACAAGCTCGAATGGCAGCCTCTGTGAATCTTCCATACGGAGAGGGAGGCTCTTTGAAAGGGGCGAAGTCCGGCGTTTGGGAAGTAAGCCGGAAAGGAAGTACGAAGCGTGCTTTCTAGAGGTTGAGCCCGAGAACGAATGGCCGCGGATGAAGGAGGAGCTCGGATGGTGGCCTGAGCTAGGAACGTATGAACCGTTCCAATGGCTTGTTAGAACTATATTCATAGCAATCTACTTTTTCCCGTGTACTAGTTAGCTTTCGACCGTGGTCTAGACAACAGGACTAGAAGAGGGTGGGGTGGGCTGGGGTGTATGTATATGTGAGAGAAACTCACTTGAGAGTACAGTAATAAGATAGTTTTAGTGATACGAGAGGTCTTTCGCAATCCCATCGTACTGGCAGCTTTTCTTATATACTAACCAGAGCATGATGCGGCCGCGCTCAATCCACAGCATAAATGAAGCTCATAAGTTTGAGTCTCTGGGTGTCGATCTGCAGGGTCCCGAAGCTAACCCTGGTACGGGACTTCTGTGCGATAAATGAAAACTCGTCAATTTCTTCGCTACCTATCTCGCCGATTTCAAGAGCTTGATGAGTTGTATGAGATATGAGTGCCCTAATGTATAGTATAGTTGGAAAGACATTCTCGACGATGGTGTACTGGTTAGTACATACTTGAAAAAACAGGATGTACTCAGGCTTGAACTGTGACAAACACGAGCAAACAACTCGAACGGCGCCGTGATTCCGAGTCCCCGCTCATCCTCCTTCCCAGGGTCTCCATTGACCTCTGAGTCTCACGTTTGTACTTAATATATCTGGCGCCACATGTAATTACTAAATTAGTTAAAGAACAAATAAACCAAACTTTAAATAAACAAAGTACAAAGTGAGACTTCAGAGGTCAATGGGACCCTGGTAGAAAACTCTTTGTAAGCTGCGTCGGTCACCGCAGGCGATCGCCGTTGATCGTCCGCAATGGCGGGGGGCGTGGGATAATAGTGAAAAAAATATATCGGGGAACAATATACGTATTGCACCACACGTTCAGCGCTCACCTTGCTTCTTCTCCCGCATGAGTGACCGCAGTTATGCCGTTATCAAACGGCAGCTGCGGTCCGTAGACATTAATAGCCTAGATTCCCATTCCCCATGGGTCAAACTGGCCCGAGAACGTTCGCAAGAGGTTTTTGGCCGCAATGTGCGGCCATGTCTGTGGCAAGTCAAAGTTGCACTGGCCACTCTCAAGGGAGAGAAGCATGTGTTGTCCATTGCTCGAACAGGTTCCGGAAAGACACTGACATTCTGGATTCCGGTCCTTTTAACCAATGATGGAATTATAATAGTTGTTGTTCCTCTTAATATACTGGCAGAGCAAAATGTCGACCAGTTAACCCTGGCCGGCATTAATTCTTCAATAATCACGGCCGAGACTGCTACACCTGCTAACTTTGATGTAAGTGCTTCCCTTCTATAGCAATTCACTAATTGATCAAACCTACGATAGGCAATTGAGAATGGAAGTGTCCGGGTCATTGTCACGAACCCGGAGCTTCTAATGAAATCAAATCCTAATTCCGGATTTGCAAAGCTGTTCCAGAACAGTAGCTTTACATCTAAAATAATGGGTGTCGTGATTGACGAAGCACATTGCGTTTCTCAATGGGGCACCTTCCGGCCGGAGTACAAGGAAATCAGCCGGCTGCACTCTGTACTCCCCGGTATCAGATTCCATATCACTTCGGCCACCCTCCCTCGATTTGTCTTGACTGACGTACTCGGTATCTTACATGTCACACCGGACCAGCTTTTTACCATACATAGGAGCAATGACCGGCCAAACGTAGCAATTGTAGTGCGGGAAATCCAGCACTCCTTGGCTTCGTTCGCCGACTTGGATTTTCTTGTAACTGGTTGGGCCGCAGGTGGACCACCCCCTCCCAAATTTCTTATATTATTCGATGACAAGAATGACTGTGTCAAGGCAGCTTTAAGGCTTCGATCTCGACTTCCAGCCAAGGATCGCGAGAAAATAAAATGGCATCACTCGGACATGACTCCGGAGTTTCGAGCAGAAGAGCTCGAAGCACTTAAACAGGGTGAAATATGGGGTTTTTGTGCCACAGATACACTTGGAATGGTAAGAAGCTTTTCTTGTCTTATTCTTGCTTTGGTAATTTATTGATTAATTTATTGTCAGGGAATGGACATTTCTGACTTTCTACTTGTTGGGCAATGGAAAGTCGAGCATTTAACCATTTGCTCGTTCGGTCAACGTTTGGGCAGAGCCGCTCGTCTCCTTTCGTTACGGGCAACATTCATTTTATTTGTTGAGCCTAAGTACTTCGACTACAGGAAGCAGACTATACCTCGCAAACGCACATTCGAAACTCCGGGGGTTCCTATACAACATCCTTGTATCCCCAGCCAACCATCCGAGGCTCCCGTTAGGTCCAACAGCCGCCGCATTGCATCTGACCAGTCTCGAGACTCCAGTAGCTATTCTCAATCGAGAATCATGCATGCGCAAGCGCGGTCTCTCGACGAATTGAAAGCTGAACGGAATGCCGTGTATGCTGAATTCTTTCGCACAAGACAGACTCTATTAAATGGAAACACAGTAAAGTCGAAGCCTTCTAATGAGCTAGAGCCACCAATAGACGACATAGTGAACGCAGAAGAAAGGGCACTTGATTGTCGCAGGATTCCTGCCGACATATCATTCGAAAATAGTAAACTGCGTACGTAGTTAAGAAATTATACTTTTGTTAATCAAGCGCTGATCATTATCTAATCATAACGTTACAGCCAGCGATCACCTTCTGTGTGATGATCGCACTCCCACAGGCTGTCCACGTTGTTCGCCACAGTTTCCCGACCCCTGTTGTGACTTGTGTAACCCGCAAGCATTTGACGAACTTCTCTTTGCTCTCGATCCACCACCCCCCGCCCCATCAAGGCCTCCGAAGAGCTCCCTCAGGAGCTACAAGCAAGACGAAAGCGACATGGCCCTCAGCCAGGCATTAAATGCCTGGCGACAGAAGACCACAGTCGATAGGTATGGCCTGGCTGTCTTCAGGGACGTAGGCTCGGCACTCGTACTTAACGACCGACTACTGGAACGCTTGGTGGACTGTGCGCACTACGGGAAGATCAGGACATTGGAGGACCTCCGCAGAGAGGTAGACTGGAGTCTGGTAGATGAGCTAGGGCCCGAGGTCGTGAGGATCATTACAGATGTAAATCCGCCGCGACCCCGAGCCCGAGCTACTCGAACGGCTTGTCGAACACGTCAACCTCGCCTCCCCCCGTCTGAGGATGGACGTCGCCCTTTGGCGACAAACACCCGCCTCCTTAATGCACCTGCAACCATCGTGAGTAATCCTCATGTTCTTTCATTAGACGGATTTTCCAACCTCATTTCTTTCTTTTAGCCCGCATCCTCGTTTTATGCGAACCCCCTTTTACTCCCTTCCATCACCGACAGCCTCTTGCGGCGCGAGCCTGTTCCTGTTGCGCCTAACACGTCAGCTTCCGGTTCCTCTGCCTCTGGACCTTCGACGAAGAGGATGCGCTGTGGTGTATGTGGGGAAATGGGGCATAATAGTATGTCCCTATACTTTTTTATGGTACAAATAGTGATACTGACGAGTATTTAGGGCGACGACATGATACAAATGTATCCTGAAGCATATTCTCTCCGGAAGCTGCTGTTCACGTCAAACGTCGCTCATTGTCACTTCGATGAAAGGTGCATTGCATATTCTCTCCGGAATCTGCTGTGGACGTCAAGCGTCGCCCGCCGCTCGTTATCGCCCAGTGCGAGGTGTATCATATATTCTCTCCGGAAGCTGCTGACAGGATGGATATAGTATGTTCCTCTTTGTATATAATGGTAATTCTACTTTAATAAAGATGCAAGTAACATCGACCGGTATATCCTGTGTGACGGCTAAGAGTAAATAAGAATCAGTACAAGAGATTTATCAACCAACGGTGAGATTTATACCTATCATTCTTCACTCTCTTCGACCGCAAGATCCTCGTGGGTCACCTCCTCCTCGTCCGCCTCTTCTAGCAACGATAAGGCATCTGTTCCAGCCTTGGAAGATTCTGTTTCGAACTTATGTATACCGATTGAAAAATGATTCGGTATATGATAATTCGATTTGCGTCCTTCAGGGGAGAACTTGAGAAGCTCAAGTTCTTGAGCCAGACGGGTCAATGCTGCAAACGTTGATGTAAGGTCGGCTTCTCCATGTTTAGTTGTCTTGGGAGTGAGGGAATATTGATCCTCGACAACCTTCTTGCAATCACGGTACAGTTGGATAAGTGGTGATTCACTGATGATTCTGTTGATAGTATAATTAGAGCTGGATCCACCATAGATAACTTTTGTGTATAGATTATTGAGCTCTAATAGCCAGTCAACACCTCGGAAACCCATTGGCTTCCCCGACGGATTGCAAAGCCAATTGCTCCGAACGGCCTTTTTTAGGCTGTCCGGATACACAAAATTGAGGTCGGTAATGAATTCTAGCAAGTTATTAGCATACTTGGGCTTTCCGGCTCCTTTGAAAATTGGAATCCATCTGTGTAGGCAAGTTTCGATCCTCCCTACATCACCACACCGGATTGAATGAGCCAGTTCCTCGTAGAGTAAGATGTAATCAATACGAGTCAGAATATTCTCGTACTGATAGTCTCGGCTTGAATGATTTCGGAATCGAAGATCTTCAAGGATTTGAGTAGGCGATGCATATTTCAATGCAAGCTTTTCCGACATTGATAGGATCTCCGTAAGAGTCGGCTCCCTTTGCGCAAATTTTTCCAGAGTATCACAGGTCGGCCATAATTCTTGAATATATGCGCGCCAGCACTCCAATCTATCTGCGACACCAACACGAACAATACAATCGTTCATAACATGAAACCCGGCTTTATTTGTTGAAATCTTCGTAGTTAATGTTGGATAAAAGAGTCGAATGAATGCTAGCATTGATGTCTTCTCAGTTCGCAGCTGGACTGGTGAAATAAATATGCGCCATATAGCATCTGCGCATGCCATCTTGATGTGAAATAGGCCAGGAATAAATACAATAAATTGCAGGCGGCGACGTGATGTGCGTTCAATTGATCTCCGGATCCGTGCTGATTGTATGCGTTCCCAAGTACCAAGATCTCCGTGCATCAGCATTACAACCTCTTCTAAATCTGCAATGTCCAGATTGTCCTTGAGAGCTTCTTTTAATTCTTCAATATCCCATACACCTGTCTGTTGCAAGGCACCAACAATTGCCTTTATGTTTCCATCAACAGTCGAGTTCGCATATTCCATTGACCTCAATGGCACGGTTTCTGTCTTGAAAACCGGTACAATATCGACCCCCTTTGGCTTTGGAATCTGGTCACGATACTGAGAAAAAAATGCCGGCCCATGTGTGCATAGATCGATTGCAAATTTCCAACGGCAGAAGTCCTCCTTGCGATTGAGCGAACCCGGATTAATCCTTTCCGGACGTAAGGTGAACAGTTGAGTTGGGGAGTATACAGGCAATGCATACTTTCGTTTGTCATTGTATCGTGACCGTTCCCAAAGAAATGTTGAATGCTTTAAATCGGAAAGCGATGTGTGTGCAAGGTTGAGGATAAGCCCGGAAGTTAAATGAACCAGAGACGATGAAAGTAAGAAAGGTAGTTAGGGAGGGGAGTGTAGCAAATAACCCAATAAGAAAGAAGAAAGAAGACAAAGACAATCGAAAGTGTGAAACCCAAGTAATGTCTGTCGAGCGTCCGCGCCCGTACGCCGAACAACTCTCGAGACCAACAGTCCAACCAGACACAACCAGAAACCCCTTTCCAACTATCAGGCTAACGAGCCCCTGTCCGTTCGCCGAACGAAAACCACAAAATATGCTAGGAGCAGACTACCGAGTCCGATGCTACCAAGCGTCCGTACGCCGAACCAGTCGTTCGACTGTCGCAAACTCAGTGAAAACCACAAAATAAGAAGCCCCGCGGCCCCTGCTGTACCGCAGCAACGAAGACAGTGTGCAGCTCGAACCTATGCTCAAGCTCACTCAGTCCCGTAGTCGTCGTTCCGTCGAAAGAACTATGCTGGCCGCCGCACTACCGCGCAGACGTCAGACTCGTCCTCGCTCTTGCTCTCGCACAAGCACGTAGTGGTAGGGGAAAAAAAGGTAAATTCTCCCACGGTGTACATGGGGTGATTAACACAAGTTAATATCGCGTGTGAACCCGGCTACTCCGGGTGTCACTTCTACCGCCGAGCCCCGCCATCATTCTCCCGCGCCACTTCCTTCCCTGCTTCCCACGCCACTTCCTCTCGCGCGCACACGCACAAGTCCGTGTTTGTTGTCTCCGAACGGCCGTTCGCTCGTCCGTTCGTACGTCGGACACTGGCTTTGTTCGTTCGTTCATTGGCCGTGAACACCGGACTGGTCGTATGTTCGTTCGCTCGAACCAATTGTTCGTACGATCGTCATCCGATCACTCATCTGTTCGAGGCCGGACCGTCCGAACACTGTCTGTCGTCCGCTCGTCCGCCGGATGATGTTCTTCTCCTTTTTGCGCGGCCGGTACAGTTTTCCCTGGCTCGCTCGTTGGCGGACTTGCTTCTTGTGTCTTTGGACTGTGTTCTCTGGCTTTCCCGGACGTGTTCTGCCTGGCTTTGCTGCTCCGGACTCGTACGGACTCGTTCGGTCTTGTACTTGTGCACCGGACCTTGCTGCTCGGACTTCTCTGGGCTTCGGACTCGCTGTGCTGTTGCTGTTGCTGCTGCTGGGCCTGTCGCGAACACTGGATGGAATCCAGGTGTTACACCTCCTCCCCACTTTGAATAGTGACCTCCCGGTCACTCGACTCCTCTGCCTGCCTCAAGCTTGTGTCCTGCTCGCGCTCGCGCTGGTAAGTTGTACGCGTCGTCGTCTGCTGAGCGGACTCTTGCTTATCTTGGTCTGGGCAATTCGTCGTGCTGGCTTCTTGTCTGCCGCTGGTCGTGATATCACTCAATTGCTGGGTGCTTGCGGAAACGTGAAAATTTCTGGTGCTGAGCGACTGGCTTTGTCCTGGTCGTCCGTAGCAGTCTCTTCCTTCTCCATCCGTCCTTCTCTCCCTCTCGACTCCTCTTGGCCCCTTGCTCTCGCAGGTCGACCCTCCTCTCTTCCTTCCTTTCGCTTCCCCCCTCAACTCGTCCTCCTCGATCTCCCCCTTCCTCTCCGCCGCTCGTCTTCTCCTTCTCCTTCTTCTCGCTGTCTGTTCCCCTTTATTACTATATACTCGCTAGTCTACTGTGTCCGTGTGTGTCGATCCTGATTTTTTTTTTTTTTTTTTTTTTTTTTTTTTTTTTTGGAGAAACTTGAAACTTGTCAATGAACGTGAATATGATACGAATAATATTATGCTTTTTAAAAGAAAGAAAAGAAAAAAAAGGAGAGATTAATTGCTTCCGTCCATAATTCCATAGTGAACGCGTGTCCTAGCTCGAAACGCCGTGAATATAAAAGATTGAGATTAAATTTATAGAAATAAAGAGAGATAAAAAAATTCAACCCTTAAAACACCTCCGCGCCCTTGTTCTCAAAGAAAAAAAATGACCGCCAGCCCTGCTCGTGTGCCCCGAGGTCCTTAGCTGTTGCTGTTGCTGTTGCTGTTGCTGAGTCTGGTCGTCCGTATGCTGGTTCGCTCTCGGTTCGGTCGACACTGGTTGTCGATTGACTTCTCTTCTCAGCTTCTCGTTTGACCTCCGTAATGTGTGCCTTGTCCTCTCTGCTCGAGGTTACGGTCGCCGTATCAGACCCAGACTCTTCGTTGTCCTCTTCCTCCTCGGGTACGCTGACCGCTCCGGCTCCTCGCCGATTCTGCTCTGCTAGCTCTCTTCGCAACTGGTCGATGATTTCTTCCAGCTTCTGCACGCGAAGGCGAAGTGCCTGCAGCTCCGAATCTCCTTTCTCTTCCTCCTTCTCGTCTTCCTTGGCCCCTCTCGCTGATAGCTTGTAAGCGCTGTTCTGGACCGGTGCTTTGCTCGACTTTGCTTCTGGTGCGCCCTGTCGGCCTACTGCAGTCCATACAGACACTATTTCAGCTCCTTGCCACTGTCTGGCTCGATGCTGGTCGCCGCGGCCAAAGTTTCTGCCTTGCGACCGCGCTCGCTCGCACAGACTCTTGCCCCGCATGTACGGCAGTTCCGAACCGTCCAGCCGGACCACCCGGTACCCCGCACCCAGCCTGCACAACCCGCGCTCGATGTCCGTGCGCAGGGCCCAACAGTCCTGCTTCCGGTGCCCCTGTTGCCAGCAGTAGAAGCACCCGAGTCCAACGCGACTCGTTCTTGCTCTATGTGCTGCCACTACCCCTCGAAATTGCGCTTCTTGAGGAGGGTCTGCCAGTTTCCGCGCAGTCATCTCCCTTGCGACCAGCAGCGCCATCACTAGTGCTTGCACTTCTTGAGGAGAGTCTGCCGGTTTCTTTGCAGATGCTTCCCGCACGACCTCCTGCACCATCACCGGTGCTTGCGCTTCTTGAGGAGAGACTGCCGGTTTCTTCGCAATCATCTCGCACTCGCTCAGCGGTGGCATATCATCCAGCGCTTGCGCTTCTTGAGGAGGGTCTGCCGGTTTCATCACCGACGGCATGAATAGCAGTGATATATTCCCTTCCGCTTTTCGCGGAGGGTCTACCCGTCTCATCCCTCGAAACTTATCCAACCCGAAAGGTGATTGTTTCCATCTTGCCCGGCCCAATTCTGCCACTAACTCTTCCTCTCCCAATTTCTCCAGCATCGCTTGTCCCTCTGCTCCAAAAAAAAACGCTCTCGCTTCATCCCTAGGTTCATCACCCCTGGTCAACCTAATCATCCTTCGTAGCGACTCAAGCTTCCCCGCCTTTTTCGCGGCCTTCCGATCCTTCGAGGTCATGTTCCTCACATCCTGACCCCATGGCCACTCCATCTCCTGACCCAGACAAGTCTTTCCTCGTTGTCTTTCCCTTTTCTCTTTTTAGTCCTTCAGACAATCAATTCTATCTCTTTTCCTGCCGGTTCTTTGGCTGGCCAAAAGGTCCTACTAATCTTCTTTCTTTTTACTAAAAATTTGTACTACTTAGGCCCAAATGGGCGACAAATATAAAATTTTGGGTGCTACACAAAATTTCCCTGCCCTGCGGTGGTCACCAGATGAAAGTAAGAAAGGTAGTTAGGGAGGGGAGTGTAGCAAATAACCCAATAAGAAAGAAGAAAGAAGACAAAGACAATCGAAAGTGTGAAACCCAAGTAATGTCTGTCGAGCGTCCGCGCCCGTACGCCGAACAACTCTCGAGACCAACAGTCCAACCAGACACAACCAGAAACCCCTTTCCAACTATCAGGCTAACGAGCCCCTGTCCGTTCGCCGAACGAAAACCACAAAATATGCTAGGAGCAGACTACCGAGTCCGATGCTACCAAGCGTCCGTACGCCGAACCAGTCGTTCGACTGTCGCAAACTCAGTGAAAACCACAAAATAAGAAGCCCCGCGGCCCCTGCTGTACCGCAGCAACGAAGACAGTGTGCAGCTCGAACCTATGCTCAAGCTCACTCAGTCCCGTAGTCGTCGTTCCGTCGAAAGAACTATGCTGGCCGCCGCACTACCGCGCAGACGTCAGACTCGTCCTCGCTCTTGCTCTCGCACAAGCACGTAGTGGTAGGGGAAAAAAAGGTAAATTCTCCCACGGTGTACATGGGGTGATTAACACAAGTTAATATCGCGTGTGAACCCGGCTACTCCGGGTGTCACTTCTACCGCCGAGCCCCGCCATCATTCTCCCGCGCCACTTCCTTCCCTGCTTCCCACGCCACTTCCTCTCGCGCGCACACGCACAAGTCCGTGTTTGTTGTCTCCGAACGGCCGTTCGCTCGTCCGTTCGTACGTCGGACACTGGCTTTGTTCGTTCGTTCATTGGCCGTGAACACCGGACTGGTCGTATGTTCGTTCGCTCGAACCAATTGTTCGTACGATCGTCATCCGATCACTCATCTGTTCGAGGCCGGACCGTCCGAACACTGTCTGTCGTCCGCTCGTCCGCCGGATGATGTTCTTCTCCTTTTTGCGCGGCCGGTACAGTTTTCCCTGGCTCGCTCGTTGGCGGACTTGCTTCTTGTGTCTTTGGACTGTGTTCTCTGGCTTTCCCGGACGTGTTCTGCCTGGCTTTGCTGCTCCGGACTCGTACGGACTCGTTCGGTCTTGTACTTGTGCACCGGACCTTGCTGCTCGGACTTCTCTGGGCTTCGGACTCGCTGTGCTGTTGCTGTTGCTGCTGCTGGGCCTGTCGCGAACACTGGATGGAATCCAGGTGTTACAACGAGAATGGCACATCTACTGTTCCGGTTGAATGTTTCAAAGCAACATCATAATTATCAAGTGTATAGCCAACCAATAATGTTCGTCCCATCTCATGCAGGCGATTTTTTGATTCAACTGACAGTGAGGTTATAGCCCTGTTGATCGAAGACACAGAGACACTAGCATCCAACTGCCAGATGGCATCGATAACTCGATCTGAAGCGTTGCAAGTGTGTAGAAAAATCCCGTTTATTGCTGCAAGAAGATTACACTTCTGGTTATTTGCAAACAGCAAGGACCCAACGTGCATTGATGTTTTCTGTTAGAGCATTTAGCCAGTAATATAATAAGAGGTCACATATTTTACATACCAAATTGAGGACCCGGGATTTTTTTCCATCTTCATTGATCGATCCAGATACACCATCTGATAGGAGAAGACTCTGTACAAGTCTCCATAAATGAGGTGCAAGTGTAGACATTGTCGATATCAGTTCTCCGGATGCAAACCGGCTTATTTGCTGAGCCTGTGCATTCGAGACATTGAAATGCAATCCGGATGACTTGTCCGTAAGTCTTCGGACCTCTCCTTTATAGATTTCAGTTGTAAGCGATGTTGACCACTGTAAGGAAAGACCAGAGGTTCGAGGATGTTGCACAAATGCCATAAAGATCGATCCAGCATGTTCGAACACATCATTGACAAGATACCTGTGTTCAGACATAAACTCCTGATCAAACTTGATCAAGTTTACCATGAATTCTGTTATTGACAGATCCAAGGACTCGAACGTAGATAGAACTGTCTTATATTTTTGCCAGACATCAAAGCTTTGTGAATTGATCATTGATCAAAGGTAAGAGGTTATAGTGTACTGTAATTAGGATTGCCCGATATATTTATTTGACTTTATCCCACGCTCCCGCTCATCGCGGACGATCACTGATGATCTCCTACGATGAGCGGGCTTGCTTACAAAGAGTTTTCAGCCAGGGTCCCATTGACGTCCGTAAGTTCCAAGTTTCAAAGTTTGGTTTATTTGTTCATTTACTAATTTAGTAATTACATGTGGCGTGGACGTCAATGGGACCCTGGGAAGGAGGATGGTCCCCGCTCAACAGTGGTGGGGAAGAGTCACTCACTTGTCGGGGTTCTTTACGATTAATCTATATACCTTACAAAAACTACTTCTGTACTATTGTAGTACAAGTTCTGTAAGACATAAATGTGCTCTATGTGTTTACAAAGCACTTCGTCTGGCATAAACTGGGTAATTCAAGTATCGGATTGTCTGCTCCGGCATGATCTCCGAGACGGCTAATTTACTAACAGTAAGTAACCACCCAGGCTGCCAGAGGGCGCTCCAACTGCACTTATGTAGCTGAATCTTCAACTCCATACAACAGTTCCTTCTTTCGTTGTTGTCACCTCAGGTCCAAATAACTTCCGCTTCATATGTCGATAAAGCGGCAAAGACAATTCGGAATTCGACCCGGTCCAACATCATTACTCCGAGTCGACAAAAGCCGAACCATTCCGAGTCATTCACCGAGTCATGGGCGGAAGGGCGGATAATAACTTATTCTACAGTGCACCCACGATCCGCTTGACATCGATTGCGACAGCTTGCGTCAGAGAAGAGAGTGAAGGCTACATCAACATGGGTAGCTGTGGACGTCAGAGTCAAAAGCCGCTGAGAGAAAGAATAAGGTATGTTCACTGTTGCAAAAGTTTTCCTGAGGTGATACATTCGCTTTACTAATTTGCTATTATTGCTTATTCCTATCCATGAAGGCATTTTACTCCAGCTTGGCATGCTGTTAACATGGGTATGTTGGAGTACTACCTGGTCTCACTGGGTTACTCTAATTTTCATGCATTTCATTCAGGAACTGGTGCCATTTCGGCACTCTTCCATACTTTCCCGTATGGAACCAATACGAAGGCGATGCAAAGCATAGCACTCTTTTTCCTCCTGCTCAATGTCGTGCTCTTCGTCGTCCTCACTACGTGCGGTATTGCACGATACACGCTTTTCCGAGGTGTATGGCGCACCATGCTACGTCACCCAGTACAGAGCCTGTACCTCGGCTGTTTCCCTATGGGGTTCGCCACCATCATAATCGCTGCAGTCAATGTGCTCCACAACTATTTTGAATTTGGAGGGCCGACTTTCTTGTACGTCTTTTGGGCACTATGGTGGTTAGACGTAGCAGTCTCCATTGCTGTCTGCTTTGGGCAGCTACATATCATGTAAGCTCTTACTTTCTACCAATCTTCTCTTCTCATAATACGAGATATTAGGTTCACTCGCCAGAATCATCAAATTGACGCGATGACGATGGTCTGGCTCCTGCCAATCGTCACTTTGATTGTCGCTTCCTCTTCAGGTGCGGTCGTAGCTCAGGCAATGATACCCTTGGACAAGTCGCGCGTATGCCTTACGCTGGCTGTCTGCATGGCGCTCGTTTCTGTCGGACTTATCCTAGCCATTATGGTGTTCGCAATCTACCTTCACCGGCTTATTGTTCATGGCCTTCCTCAGGGAATCTCCATTTTTTCAGCATACTTGCCCCTTGGCCCTCTGGGTCAGGCCGGGTATGCCTTCCTGCTGATGGGAGAAATCTGCAAAACACTTTCCCCAATCCAAGGATCAGATACAAACATCTTTTCCGATTCGATGACGCCGCATATTTTGTATGTTGTCGCATGGGTCATGAGCTTCGCATTATGGAGCTTGGCGACAGCATGGCTCCTGCTTGGGGTGATGGCTCTCGGTGATACTTTAGTAAAGGTTAACCTACCTTTCAAAGTCACTTTTTGGGGCATGATTTTCCCAAACGTAAGTTTTCTGCCTGCTTCCCTGTTCAAATAAACGCTCGCTGAATCCATCTTTAAGGGTGTATACGCTAATTTGACCATTCAATTAGCTGGTACGATTGACTCGACAATCCTGCGCGTATGGGGCTCAATTTACGCCATCTTCACGCTCTGTCTATGGACATTTGCGATTGTGCGGACAATGCCGTCCATTTGGGACGGATCAATATTCGAAGCACCTTGCCTGGAAGGCGCACAAGGGACGGGTCAAAACCAAGCTGCGTGTACCAACGAGGGGTACGATGCGAATACAATCGAGGCATCGCCAAGGACAAGAGATTCTGTTCAGGGATTGCACATGGATAACGTATCGGTAGTACAAGGGAAGAGTAGGGCAGCATAGATCGGCTGCCACATGTTTTTTACGCTTTCATCGCTGTGGATCCGTATTGATCTGGTACAGTATACGTCTTTGCAAGAAGATTAATTTACATATATATTGCATAATGCATACACTTCGTTTACTACAGCTCAACACACAGTACATTATGCAAGACAAAGCATTGCTCTGAGTCATCTAAGGAGCGATATGACATCAGTTAATGGAGACGACTTGATCAGGTTCTACAATCGGAATCGGATAAGCAATGTTGTTTAATGAAAATGAAGAGTACTGTACCGATGTAGTCAATGACGCCGCCTTGCAAACTTTGGAAGGATGTGAGGACGTTCTCTGGGAGTGTCGCAGAGAACCCGTTTAAGAGCGAGTCATAACGATGTTTCACTTCTCCGCCTGAAGGCCAAATCCAAGGGTAATAGTGAACGGTGTTAGCAAGACGCACATTTACTGGGATCATATGAAAAAGCGCACCATTTGCGTTCACTTCCGCCACATACTTGTCAATCTGGTCCGACGAAACATCATCCTTGAATACGACGATGTAATCTAGATGTATGCGCGATGATGTCAGAGTCAGCAAGCGCTTAGAGAAGCGAAGAACACAAGTTACTCACTTCCAGACATTTTGATTGTTTTCGATGAGATTCCTCGAGATTTCAGAGATATTAACCGAGGTTGTGGTGATAGATGAAAGGCAAGGAGTGGGCGACTGCGGCGCAGAGCGACAGGTTTCATATAGGAGAGGCTGAAAGCGGAAAGCTTAGTTCGCGAGCCCGTGCCGCTGTCTATGGAGGTCATCGTCATCAGCCAGCATCTTCCAGTAAATTTCACAGTAAATGCAGGTGCACCTCTCTGTTATTTTATGCTTTTAACAACTAGTAACAATCTTCTGCAAATTTTTGGGTTTTAACGAGAGTAAAGAGAGGAGTTGATCCTGAGGCTCAGTTTATGTAAGACACACGGAGCCGAAAAAGGAAATACTACTATGGCGGCACAGCCGCCTTCCAACCCGATTCAGTCCTCAAAGGCGCCGTGTTGCATTTTCACTAGACTCGTAAACCAGTGCTTCATATCATGTTGATGAAGCGACTGGACGAACTCATCAGACCTTAGGGCAGTCACTTTTCTGTGACCCATAAGTCACAATGTGCCTGATTATTAAGCTTAGTGGTGGCAAATTTGCCGGGTTCTTAAGTTGCCGGATGCTTTCCGAGTGCCGGGTCTTTTTTTTTGAAATTAACTTGTATTAGAATCAGATAGCGAATACATGCAGATTTTTTGGTTTAAACATTACTATCTATCTACTATGATAGATTATAAGTCTAGAGGGGTCAACAGAGAAGCCCTGAAGTCAATGGGCCATCAAACTTTTGGTTCCGAGCCCTTCGACTGGCAATTAGACACAGCCGAAGCTGTATTGCTGGGCCGGGATGTTGTCCTTGACGTAGGCACAGGGAGTGGAAAGACTCTTGCATTTACGTTGGCATTGGTTTTGGATAAAGAAGATATTGCTATAGTTGTTTCTCCGTTAACAAGCCTCATGATTGAACAAATGGAAAACGCACCGATTTCAACATTGGCTGTATGCAGCGAGACGTTCCAACGAACGTCAAAAGAACAAGTGTATCAGGTGAGGACGTACAATTAATCTGAGTTAAAGAGCCTAATGGAGAGATTAGGACGTTTGCACTGGTAAATTCCGAAGAGTTATAGTCTCACCGGAGATTGCGATCTCGCAAGATTTTGGCCGATCTGTCTTATCAAAAAAAAACCTTCAAAAACGACTTCGGTGCTTCATCGTTGATGAAGCACATTGTGTAGCAGAATGGGGGTTGATAACAATACGTTCGAGCCGTTCGGAGTCGCGCAAGCATCGTCAGCAGCTTCCGTGCCCAGGTCGAGCGTGCTCTCATGTTTCGAGCCCTTTCTTGCGTACTTTCTTTTCGGAATTAATTCCCCTGCAATATTCGGCGTAAATTTTATGTTTTGATTACTGTCCCCTAAAGGGCGCTTTAATGGTGTACTATAGTTCATAGTTTTAACTACATAAATACGATGCGATGGTAGGAAAAGAGAAGGCGCGTCTCGCGCGTCACCACTATAACCGGCACAAATCGCGTGAGACTTTTGCGGGCAATTGCCGCGCTCTACTTATTTTGGCCTTGCGTACTCATTTTGGCTTGAGACTCACACGGCCTTAGGGTCCTTCCTCTAAAGCAGAATGCAAAAAAGGAGATTGAAGAGAGCTTGAGGTGACTCGCCTATTTCCTGATTGAGTTCTTCCAGTCGCTTAATTTATCTAACAACCAACCACCGATAAATTCACGACTGGCTTGCGAGTCTACATTTTCACCTCTTCCTTCCACCTGCCACACTCTCTCAAAGTGTCGAACGCAGGTGAAGTATCTGCAACTACATAGCCCTCCGCGACACCCTTCTGGCCCATTCAACATCCTCATAAATGGTTGTGTGCGCAACCCGCAAGTGAAATGGACATTGACTTTTGCTTGTCTTCGCCTCAAGAGTTTCTCAGTATGACTTCTGGTGCTGGTGGCTCTGGTGGCACAGGCTTTCATGAGCCTCCGACTCTGTATATATCAAGCTCAACCTCTACAGACTTCAATGATGCCTCCTCAGACGACGGAGAGCAGCTGCAGACGCCCGTGAACGCAATCGACCCTCAACAGCTCATACACATTGCTTATCCTCCTGGCTTGGGTGGACCGCTTGTAGTTGCCTCTGACTCGAAGCCGGATGCCACCGGTCCTGAAATCCAGCATGTGTCGAAGGCTCAGACTTGCTCTTTTGCCACTCCTCCGAAAAATCTTCCGTCTCCCTATAAAGACTTCCTTGGCCTGCCAGACCCCTCGTTGCGCTCTTCTCCTTTGTCCGAACCCGATATGCTTTACACTAAGACCCTATTCGATTCTAAGAACTCTTTTAATAGCTCCATTAATGATACTAGTTTAGAGCTCTACTCTAATTACGCATCCACCATCGACGTGCCACCGATATCTCACACCAAAAATCCTGGGGCTATAACATCCCGCTATCGCGTCTTTGAATTTGACTCTCCCTCCTCTTTGTCTAAATCACGTAAACGCGCTCCGAGCAGTCAAAGTCCTCTGTCAGAAGGGCACTCGGATCGAAGGCCAAAGTACAGTCGTGCCCACGCTTCAGAGTATCTTCCCTCTACACTTGGCTCTTCCTATTCTACAAGGTTTCCTACTGGTCACCGTCTCCGCTCCGACTTTGTTCGCCAATTCAGACTCGAAGCAGAGCTCGGTGCTGGTGGATATGGATTTGTTATGGCTGCACAACATCGCTATGACGGCCAGGAAGTGGCTGTCAAATTCATCCTGAAGGACAAGATTCCGAAGCATGGCTGGAGCAGAGACGATACCGGACGGCGTGTGCCAAAGGAAGCGATGCTGCTGTCGATTGTGAGCCATTCTGGAATAGTCAAGTTCTATGATTTGTTCGAGGATAACGAATATTTCTACCTCGTGAGTCATTCCCTCAATACAGAAATATGAATACACCTAAGGCTTAGAACAGGTTCAGGAGCTACACGGAACGCCTTGGCAGTCAAAGAAGAAGATTGATAGTCAGACTCTTCAGCCTACGAAGCTCTTTTCAGCGAAGAAGTCAGATGAGAATCAGCACCCGGTCGACGCCACACCTAACAAATTTCCTCCTGCGTATACACCAGCAAATACACCTTTGAAAGGACCGCATCAGTATAATAGCCTTAATATTCATACTCCTGATGACCCGTTCGCCATCGGTGCTCCATCCCTACTTCCACAACCAATTAAACCGAAAGCTGTACGCCCAAATTTTGCACGCAGAGCATCGCATGATCTCTTTGAATGTATTGAACAATCAAAGCACAAACGATTTGACGAGAAGGATGCAAAGTATGTGTTCGCCCAACTCGTGGAGGTTGTCGAGTACTTGGACTCCCTGGGTATTTCCCATTGCGATCTGAAGGACGAGAATGTAGTCATTGATAAAGATCTAAAGGTCAGAAACTCGTTTTGCTTTGCCGCCGTTTTCGCTGAAATTTTGGATTTTCAGATAAAAATAATAGACTTCGGCAGTGTCGTTTTTGCCGATCCAAAGGAACCACGGCCCTTTTATCGTCGATTCTTTGGAACTGCAGCGTACGCTTCGCCAGAAATCATCGATGAAAAGCCATATCAAGCAGCACCTGCAGAGATATGGGCACTTGGTGTTCTCCTTTCTTACCTTGTCACTGGGCTATCCCCCTTCCGCAGTGAGGAGGACAAGCGAAAAGGGCGGATAGTCCTTGAAGAAGCTCACGGCAAACGCATGTCCCCCAGCTGCTACAATCTGCTTCAGAAATGTCTAGAGGTGGATCCAGAGAAACGTGCCACCATCAGGGAGGTGAAAGCCCATTCTTGGTTTGCGGAAGCCTTCAACGGGGAATACTCGAGACAGTGATAACTTGAAGTTGTCTTCATATCTTGCGGAGCCATCTATTCATACGGCCGCAAGGCTTTTAAACATTATCTCTATTGCGGGTCGTAATCAATGCTGCGCCATTTCACCCTTTGATATGGTGCACCACCCTCCCCCTTTACCAACACGATTTTCACTCTCCTTTTTCCTCCAGTGTAATTATAAGACGCATTTGCGATTTCTTTTCGTTGGATTCCTATTATTGTAATGTAGAATAGATAGCACTGTGTACACCAGGATGTGATTGATGATAGCATAACAGACAAACATAGCAAATCGACGATGGGCATCTATAAGACAAAAAGCAATGTGATAAGCAAAATTGTGGATAGAAATATGGGGCTAGAGCATAGCATAAAATATAGCACAGAATGAAAAAAAGGGTTGCGCGAAGCAAGCTTATGATGAGCGTCTTTTACAACTGATGGTGCGACGATGAAACCTTCATGGTCATTGCATCACGATCTAAACTCATCAGTCTTGCGTATTCTAGAAACAGTCTGCAACGGAGTATTATCAGTACGAAGCCCGAGATGACATGATGTATGAATTCTCACCTGAACATATACGCAGTTGCGTCTTCCTCCCTCCAGAAAGAGTCGGCCCACTTAGCGCCGGCGTATGCAATCTTCTTCGCGAGGGCATCATGGTTGCCCTCGCCATTAATATCACCACGGAAGAAAACAAAAGTGTCAAAGAGGTCGGAGTAATCGAGCGAGATAGGCACATAGTGTACCCATGGCTGGATGCGGTCGCTGAACCACTCTGGGTAGACAGTAGACTTGAAGACGAGAGAGTTGCTGTTCATGAGCCGCTTGAACCGGGAGGACCAGCCGTTTCCGTCGACGTCTATCACGTACTTGTATCTGCTTGACTCTTCGATGGGCATGTGTCGCCGCCAGTCGTAGTCGCGCCGAAGCTCCTCGCAGGATATCTCGTCGCATTGCACAGGGCCACCTGCGAATGAAATGTCCAACATTGCTGGGAAGACACGCACTTTCGGCCAGGACTCGCCCTCACCCGCCGGGCGTATTTCTTCACCCTCCCTTGGCGGAGTCAATACTTGGACAAACCCACGCACGTCGTTCGCCCATTCGACGAGGCGGACGCGCTGGCTCTGCTGCCAATGATTCCCGGCATGGAAGAGCATGCCTGTGTTGGTCCCGCGCCACAGGAGCCGCTCGTCGTACTTCTCCTCCCATGGGATATCCCTCCGCTCTTCGCCCCAGCCTCGCGGAGGGATCGGAAGGATATCATAATGGAGCGTCGTTGCGGAGGACGAGAACTGCGGGACAATAACCCGATGTGGGGAAGGCCCTTCGTAATGGGAGAGAAATTGCCCAGAGAGAAAGAGATGTGAAGGATGTTGACATGGGTCCATTGCTGCGTGGTGATCGTAGATGAAAGATTTCCTTTTCTTTTCAAGAAGAGAGGGGTTAATGGGTGAGTAGAAGTCAAGCTTTTTCTTGTGTACCGGTGCCGAAGGCGGGCAGGCGGAGAGCCAGCCGTGCTTTGATGGGGGAGGTCCTTCGATATCAATA
Source organism: Trichaptum abietinum (assembly GCA_910574555.1). Classification (NCBI taxonomy): domain Eukaryota; kingdom Fungi; phylum Basidiomycota; class Agaricomycetes; order Hymenochaetales; family Trichaptaceae; genus Trichaptum; species Trichaptum abietinum. The sequence continues at coordinate 1,033,586 of CAJTBE010000005.1, read as the reverse complement.
TCTAATGTAACGTCAGATCCTGAGCCCACACAAAGCATAATGTCCATATGAACGTACATCTCTTCTTGCGAGCTGCTTTAAGAGCTTCGTCCCTCAACTCCCAGTCGGTAAGCAGATTCGGCGTATCCGCAGGAGAGATTACGGCTCTGAAGTCGGGAATATCATCTTCAACGTCCACCAGAAGATCAATCCTTTCCTTTAGCATCTGCGCAAACATCTCTTGGTCACTCTCGGGCATTCCATTCTTCAAGATTCGCATTGGCTTATTGTCACTCTTCCCGAACACTATCACAGGCACATCCGAGTGGTCCTCCCAATCCGCAAGGATGCGTCGTAAGTCAAGCGGCGCGATGCCCCAGAACGGCTCCAGACGTTCGTTGATCGAGTCGTATTCATCTGGCAACTGCACATTATTCTCCTGCGCGTACTCCCACCACTTGTCGAAACCGAGAGGCGGTGCACGACCGTAACGTTTGATATATTCATCAACAGCATCTTGCAGCGTCACGCTTGCCCGACGAATCTTCGACGCCCAAGCAGCCTCGGCCTTTTTAATGAGGTCAAAGACTGGATGTGTCCCGTTCGGATGTACATCCAGAAGTCCATCAGAACGATACGTATGGGGCAGGGGGCGGAAGTCGGGATCTACACCTTTCGGAGCCTTTGGTCGTCTTTCGTGAGTTCGTCCTTGACGGGACAACCCGTTTAATGCACTTTTCGTGGGCGCGTCTGGTGGAGGTCTTGCTGTACGCCAACCCCATGGTCCGTAAAGATAGACTGCACAAGCACAGAAAAGCAAAAGCGCCCCGCGATATATGGTCGTTCGTCGGGATGACGATCCCCAATTCAGTGCTTTCACCCTCAACACGGTTGCGAAACTCTTGGAACCCTTCTCATCATCAATGTCGCCCGCATGCGACGGCAGCCTTATGTGTGTCTTTCCGCGAATCTTAGACATCTGTGAATGGAACCATCAAATAAATTAATGTCGATCTTTTCCTCTTCGCCCAAAATAACTCTCACCTCACTGCAAGTCCCTCGGAAGCCAGGAGGACACGCTGCTCATGAACGTCTTGGTAGATGGTGGATGAGAAGAGACATGAAAGCTAGTATGTTTGCCTGTGCCTAGTGTTGGAGGCTAGGTAGGCGCCTAGTATTCAAAGGCCCTGTTGAGAGTCGAGAACATGCGGCAGCGCCGGGCTTTTGTTTGGCGGAGGGGGGCGGAGACATCTGGCTTGAATATGGGCGCTGGCGTCTGTTAAGCGTATCTTTAACTGCTCTATTTTTAGACCGGTTGATGTATTAGCACTACGGTGGTATCGGCCATGCTTTTGGCAGCCACCGTCATGTCGAGTCTCCTACGCATTTCGCATTTCACCCATGCTCAATGCTGCAGACAACAGCTGAGTGTCTTGTATCGATGGCGAAGTAACTCTAACCTGGCTGGTATCTCCAGAGGTAGTATATAACTATTTGGGCCGTCGCACTTCTCTAACACTATCGAAATCAGGACAGCTTCAGCATAGACCACCGTTGGCATTCGCGTTCGATATAGTGAGCAAGTTTTGCTATGTCTAGGTGACCTCTGACTGAAAGTCTTCTAGGACGGCGTCCTCCTTCGTGGAGATGATGTTATTCCACAGGCCAAAAAGGCATTGAATATGTTGAATGGCGAGAACGCGCTAGGTATGTAAGTAGTTGGTTTATTCGGGCGCGAGCTATGATTTATCTACTGAATAGTCATTATTCATTAGAAAGATACCATTCATTCTGGCGAGTCGATACACGACTTAACCATAAGCAATCTCTGGCTAAGAGTGCCGTTGGATAGATCACGAATGGCGGAGGTTCCTCTGAAAGACTTCGCTGCAAAATGCTGACGGAAAAGCTCGGTGTTGAAGTATGTTTGTCTTCTACCTCTGTCTCATTTTCACTTCGATCTCAACATTGAATTGCAACAGATTAAACTGCAACAGTTCATGCAAGCGCATACTGTTCTCAAATCCATTGTTAATGAGTACGCCGACAAGACAGTGCTGGTCCTCGGTGGTAAGCCAGGCGCTGTCCCTGCCGTGGCGAAAGAGTATGATGTTTTCTTTCAGATCATACTTACAAGGTTTCTGACATGTTGATAGATATGGTTTCCAGAAAGTAGTCACAACACTTGATATTTTGGCTTGGAACAAATCGTTAGTCTGAGCCTGCTCGGGGCCGTTACAGCGATATTGACATTTCCATGTTACAGTGTCTGGCCATTGCATGACCTTGACCCTGCTGAACGTGCATTCGTCGAGGTATGATCTAGCTTATACTTATTAACCCTAACTCTCCTCATATGCTCTGTTAGTCTCGTCCACCGTTCGACCCATCGACCCGCATATCGGCCGTCTTCGTGTTCCATGACCCACGAAATTGGGCATTGGACGTTCAAGTAGTAAGCGACATCATCCGCTTCGGTGGCTATGTCCTTCCTGCAAATGCTTTGCCATCTACTGCCTCGAGGCCTCTGTCCCCCAATGAGCCCGTAAAGCTAGTGTTTTGTAACCCAGATTTATTATGGGGCTCTGACTACCCCGCATCCCGCATCGGGCAGGGTGCGTTCCGTATCGCGTTCCAGGCGGTATTCAAGGCGCTTACTGGGCACGAGTACCCTCACTCACAATACGGGAAGCCGACTATTGCGACTTACAACTTCGCAGAAAACTTGCTGCGAGAACAACTGAAACTTCTCCGAGAGTATGATAGCAGGGATGGATACACGCCTAACGTGTAAGCTGAATTGTTGTAAATGTATATGATGAGGCGAGTCTAAAGAATTTTCTTTTTTAACAGATACATGGTTGGAGGTAAAGTAGATACTGTACAGTTCCTTCATCCCTTATCATAACACACAATATTGTAGATAACCCCGAGTCAGATATCGCCGGAGCGAACGCCAACGGCTGGTCTTCTGTACTCGTCGAGACCGGTGTCTACGACCCGAATGAAGGTCCTCCAGCACATACGCCTACTCACGTAGCGACCGACGTTGAGGGTGCTGTTAAGTGGGCAATTGACCGTGAAGTAGAAAAATTGAAAACAGAAGGTGCTTATGCTAAGAAGTAAAAACATCTTACTCTCCGTTTCTCGTAGAGCCATCTGATCGACTGAATATCTGCAGCTTCGTCTAATAGATCTATGCTATCTTGAGCGACTCGCCTGGAAACAATGGTCCTTCCGATGTATTCGGAGATTTGCAGATGGGGTTTACCTTACCTTCGGCACTCCGATATTCGTTGAAAACATTACGCAGGCGCCCACTAGAATAATCATCGGTAAGATAGTTTTTAGAAATTCGATGCGCATCTCGGTACTTTACCAAAGCTATTACTATAACAAAGAACGACTTCTATTGCGTGGCTTCATGCGAGAACTCCTACCTATTCTCCTTCTCATCCCAAAGAGGCGGAGACAACACTGGCATGTATTCTACAAACATAAGATTGATGTGATGATTTCGTCGCGCGCCGCTCAGCGCCAAAAACAAAATGCGGCAGCGGCAGTGTATCCAGCCCTCCGGTTGAAATTGACGCAACTTGCAAGCACTGCGCTTCTTTGATACAAATTCATATGTGCGCCGCTCTGATCGCTTCATGTCTGAAAGGAGAGTAGCAAATCTACCTATCGCCGATCACACCACTAATGACGATCAATCCCAGTATACTAAACATGCACATCCACAGTCTTCTTGGAAATAAATTGACAATCTATCAGCCTCCCTTCTGTATGATTAACGTGCTCTTTTCCACCTGATTGATTATTGATTTAGACTGGTTGAGGATTGGGTTCAAGACTCTGAATGTCACAGTACTTTGAGGCGGCGCTAATCTGAAATCGTATTCTTGCCATTTAGGCTCTGCAGGCGATCATCGCATCGCATCATATTATAAACACTGCCTTGTGTCTGACTGGAAAAGATGACTTGGAAGAGAGACGGCGCGGCACAGGCTTAATCCGAGGCGTCCGCAAGGTATGCCAGTCAGCGGGCGTCAGCTCTTCTTCGTCTTTTCCTTCGGCAACTAGTAGCTCCCTTTACCCCCCTTCCCGTCGGTTCAGACATAATAGTGAACAATATCTGACTCAGTGAGTGACGAGGAAGATCTGATTCAACATTTAGTCACATAGGTAAATGAAAATGTATAGAGCGTTTGCATTCAATTATGAGCTACAGTAAACTATATCTATACTCAACGAAACGGGATCTAAGCAGACAGCACTGGTAATGAACAAGATACAGAACTAACTAGAACTAACATAACTGAACAATGAAAGCAACGAAAGCAGGGCGAATACACGAGGGACAAGATTGTATGAGACAGGATTGATTACATGCAAGTGGGTGAAGGGAGTACTGGGTTTGTTGTACATATCAGCATCGTCTGGAGTGTGGGGGAACGATCCAGGAGGAAACATCGAGGACGGTTCCTCAGGCTTCTAGATAAATCACAGTGTTAGATTGTTTACCTGCACGAGAATAGAGGACATACACTTCGAGCCGGAGTTGAAGGGGCAGTTGGCAGCATGGGAGTTTCTATATCCACAATGGCAACACTGTGCAGTACTATGGTCAACAGAATCCTCGGACGGCTTGGAGTCGTTGGAGGAAGTCATTGGTGGCAACGCGAAGACGACGAAGGAGTCCATTGAGCAGAGCGTATGCAAGAGCTTGTGTAGAACGGAGCGTTGGAGAGCTTGTGTAGTTGATAGTAGCGAATATCGATGGGTTGGTGAAGATTGAAAACCATAAGACGACCCGGTTTTATAGCCTTAGAGAACAAAGGCTTCTGGCTTCCCTAAAGAGCAGTAGCACTGCAGAGTTGACGCTACAGACGGCATATAGCTGTATGTGTATGGTGGCTGTGTATCATATAAGTTACAGATTAGACACGCAGAGGCCAGGAGGCGGGCCAGACAAAGGACAGCGGAGAGCAGTGAGAATGATGTTGTGATTTTGAGCTCGCCGAGGATATGATGACTCGCCACAAACCACTAGGAGAGGGCAACCATTGATGATCCTATGAGATGCGCGGTCAGCTGTGCTGTGGACGGCGAACAAGAGGCGAAGGATGACGTATTCCCCATTATTTCTTGTGATGATAGCTCGCCACTTATTGTGATGTGCAGCATTGACGACACGAGGCGATGAAAGGCGTCGGGAGCGTCAAAGGCAACGACATCGTCGAAGAGCACCATCGCGTGCAGCGCAAGTTGAACAGAGATAAAAGGCAGAGCGCTTATTAGCGAACTTTAGGTCGGCCCTTTGTCAGTATACCATGTCTTTTCCAGCAGAGCAAGATAACCTCAGTTGAAACAAATGCCCCAGCATCGATTGACATGCCTTCGTACTTTTTTCCATTACCACTTGAATAGAAAATATGTGAGGTAGATGAAAAGCTGGAGTAGCAGCCCGGGCCTTTGACTCTGGTGCGGCCTTTCAATTTTCGACAAATTTGAAAGCTTGTTACATAAACACTTGAGCAGTTATAATACAGCTTGCTTATCTACTGATATAGTCGGATATGGTGTAACGGCTAACATTATCGCCTCTCACGCGATAGCTCGGGGTTCGACTCCCCGTATCCGAACTCCTCTGAGTCAACTGTTTTTTTCTTGGATATTTCTCTGAAGCCAGTTGTCCGTGCAGTTACCTCTGTCAGAATGCACCACAGGGATAGATGCATTTTAACACTGTTTTAATACGAGAACGGAAAATTATGATTTAGGCAACACAGTAAATATTTCTAGTAGTATATTGCTATGGTGCAAGACAAACTTCAATTTGCAGGAGACAGATTGTAGTATACGATAGATGTTCTTCAGAAAGAACTTGCTCACAGAGAGGGAAGTCCCTCGACCATTGTTGTTGTATATTGTGGCGAAAGCGCCAGGAAAGTGCCAAGGTTTCCCATCTATCTACGATATGACTCCACCGGAAACAGCATCAGAACTTATAATATCAGGCAACATTCGTAAACCGCAGTAGCTCGTATGCTGTGACAAGAACTGAGGACTGACACGTTGGCGCCATCCGAATAATTTGTTTACTCGGTACGATAAGTTAAAATAACCAAGATCGAAGCATTTAAAAAGGAGGTGAATGGTATGTCATCTATAGACACATCCCTCGCACAACCTTTGGATCTGAAGCAAGTAGCTAGAAGCCATGGTAGCCGCTCCCACCGGCAACCGAATCTACGCACTGCTCTTCTACATCACCTATGCAACTGCTAGTATTCCATCAACAGACGCTCCAACAACAGCTCCTAGGGAGATAACCGTGTACAATCACTCTGAGGTCGGCCTGGAAAGCGGAACGATGATGAAGCGATTTGACAGTGCGCGCATGACTTGGTATGATGTTGGCCTGTAAGTTTATTATCATCGTTGAACAGATGTCATATTTAATGATGTGTCCATCTACTAAAGTGGCGCTTGCGGCCACAATAACTACGACACAGAATGGGTGAGCAAAGTGACAAAAGATACATGAAAGGAGGCTGAGTCATACCTGCTACCCAGGTCGTTGCATTGAATGCAGAGGCAAGTCACTCCGTGACTAAAATATGGCTGCGTAAACCTGACGAATGACGGTTTCAGCAATGGGACGGGGGTTCACATTGCGATACGCAGCTTACCATCTATTACGGGAACAAAGTCGCAGTCGCAGGGATAGTTGATATGGTAAATTTGGCATTCTCGAGTCATCCTTTACTAAAATTTTCTATGTATGCGCAGTGCCCAGGCTGTCCATATGGAGGGCTAGACCTTTCGCCGTCCCTTTTCTCCCACCTTTCTAGCCTAGATGACGGTGTTTTCTATGCGTCATGGACCTTCAAGGAGTCAACCCGGAGAAGTTACGAAGACACCGCATGACTACACCGTGTCTGCTGGGAATAAAAGTGCTCGTCGCAGTAGGAGGAAATTTAAGACACTTCGGTAGAGTGTATGAGTCAAGCAGTAGTTTGATTGATAGATTAGGTGCAGCCCTTTTAGATGATGACTGTCGAAGAAAGAATATAACTTGAGTCGCGGTAGTTTGAGATGGTCTTCAGGGCCGGCGGTGAACTTGAAGATCTTAATTACATAATATGACATCACTGGCAGTTGCCAGTGACATCATTGGAACAATCGAATAATGAAAAGCATGAGCATAGCGTGCGTCTGCCAACAGTCTCTCGCATCCTAACATCCAACAGCCATGTACAGAACCCAACTCGCACGCGCAACTGCAAAGAGGACCGTCCTCGTCAGAGTTCGTGCTCATCACTTTCATTCCAGAAATAATGACCCATTAGATCTTACAGACAACAAGGAAATATGCAACTGCGCCTCCTCCTCCGTCACCTCCGCCGCCGCCAGAACCCACATCATCAAATACACCCTTGATCCTGGGTATATTGACTGCCCTGGGAGGTGCAGGCGGTTGGTACTACTTCTCCCAAAACAAGGCAAAAGAGGAGGACGTAAAACAGAAAGCGCGGGAGCTAGATCATGCGGCTCGCATTCAGGCGCAGAAGAAGGTTGATGAAGGGAAGGCGAAGGTTGAAGAGCTAAAGGTGCAACACACGTTCCATTTCTGCGATCTCAGAGCTTAACCCCATCTTCTATTCTACAGGCCAACGGAAATGCGAAGGTCGAGTCCGTGCAGAACAGTGCGAAGCAAACCTACAACGACGCCGCAGCGCGCGCGCAGGCAGCCGCTCAATCGGCCGAGGCTCGCCTCGCGTCCTATAAAGATACCGCAGAGGCTCAGCTCGCAGCCGCCAAGGGCTCTGTATCGCGCACGATCGGAAACGCACGATCGGAAACAGAAAAGTCCGCAGACGCTGCGCGTGCATATGTCGACGAAAAAGGCCAGGAAGCGAAGAGTACATGGTGGAGCTGGTTCGGTTGGGGCAAGGGCAAAGCCGAGGATGCGAAGAAGGATGCGGCAGCCACTGCGGCGAAGGGAGCTAGGGATGTTAAAGAGGGTGCAGCGGAAGCCGAGAAGAGTGCTGCAAAACGTTCATAATCTGTCGTACTATATTCTTCACATCCATTTCTTCACACGGACCACCTTTGAACCTATGTCTGTAAAGTTAACAATGCAACATTGAAAAATACTGTCTTACAGTGCTACTTCTGCAGATCACAGACACACATAGGAATCTGGCTAGCAAGACGTATAGCCAGTAAGTCAAAAATAATGATAATTAGCGGTCATTAGCATATACCAGATGTGCAATTATTGTTAGTGGCCCTAATATGATCCAAACAGAATACTGGAATAAATGAGAAAGAAAACATAACGTACAACACAGCGATTCACTATAAGACCCGCGCAAACAGCGTACGGATTCGGGTCACCTCTGCCGCATCTCGATAGTATCCCACATCCTTTCTCCCACTTCGATCCCACCGTCCTCCATAAGCTCATTTAAGTCCACTGGCGGAGGCTCGATGCCAAAGGGGGATTCGCTCCGCGAGGAGCTGGCAGGGCGGATGACAAGTCCCGTCACAGCCCCTGCCACCCGCATCTCCTCTATAGTATGTGCAACCGAAGAGTCCTTGCTGGTGATGGCGCTCAAGCCATGGCTATGCGTCCGTAGGGATTCGGTTGCTGTTGCGACGCGTGTTGTAGCCGCGCGCTGAATGTTGAGCAGTGAGCGATTGAGGATGAGGGTTGTCATGGCCCAGACAAAGCTATAGTGAACAGTCAATTTAGTCCGGATAGAATTGATTCATCGTTTTTGGAACACACAAAACGCAAACGAGCACCATCGTCGGCTATTCGTGTCAATCAAGATAGATTAGGTGCATATATCATAACTTTGAATCGAGAGAACTCACCCGAGCTACAACCGCGAGCACGAGGTTGCATGTGCGAAGTACTAAGATCCGGTGTCACAAATAGCATCGACGGGCGCATCAAATATGTACTGCACTTACAGGAAAGTGACTAGATAGATAAATAAAACACGGTGTCAGTCGATGAAAGATGCGATCAGTCAGAGGTGGAGACCTACAGCAAAGAATGTAATGCCATCTCTTTGCAGCACGCGCGAAAGCGCGGTGTCGCGAGATCGCGGCCGGTCAATGGCATTCCAGCATACACATAATAAAACAAGAATCTCGAAAAACATCTGAAATCATGATAAGATAACAAAAGGCTTGGGTCTAGAAGAAGGTACAAACTGGAGAAGCCCAAACACCCGGTAGCTCCTTGACCTTGACAACAGTGACGCACATATGCACAAATGACTGGTAATATACATTTGCTGATAAATAAGTGAGCTTGCTGCACAGAAGTCTTAGTGAACGAAGCCTGCTTACGTAGGGTTTTCACTAATACAACAACCATGAGGCTAAATGTTGCACAAAAAGATATGAGAAGTCCAAGCATGAGCAAGATAACGATTCGCTGTTGTGTCAAAATAAGCCACAATTTTACAAAAAAAGACTTGTTGAGGACATACCCTGCTTCGGTCCCAAAGCATGACAACTCGAAGTAGCACGAGCATATTGCCGAATGAAATAGAAGCTACACCAGCCAGAGAAGAGAAGGCGTAAAACCGTCGACAAGACTGACACCCGTGAGTCAATAAACGCATAAATTAACGAATACTTGGCACATACGGCATCCGGTATGCTAGAGCTATCGGTGAAGTGATTCATGACTATAATCTTGATCAGTATTAAGCACCACCAGACACTCAATGACGACTTACAAAATGCGACACCGATGAGCACACCCGCCACTAGATAGCGGTTGATCAGAAAGGCGTTCTTTGCAAAGGATGGCTTCGCACGCCATACTAATCGCACTTCGTCGTCCAAAGTCAAGAGATGGTCGAACAGTAGAAGAACCAAACCGATACCTACCAAAAAAAAAATTGAAAGGAGGGGATGTCAGTGTTTACGGCCGGGTGTGAGTGCGAATGCGCGTGAGAGGTGGCCTTACCGCTTAGATACCGTGTTGCATTTGCGTCATGTAGGCCCTGCGCCGCATAGTCGATCAAAGCTTGCTGGGCTTCACTGGGCGAATAGGTTGACATTTCCACACAACTGAACTATCATCCAGGACGTATCCACTCGTCTCCGCCGTGAAAGTCGTTAGGATAAAGGATAGCGGGGTCCGGTGGGGCAATTACTCTTCTCGGCGGGATATAGCAGAAGGGGGTAATTCAAAATCGTCGCAAATCCGCCAGGAACTCTGCTAGTGGCCCTTGAGTTGCCAAACGGGGCATGTGCTTCTTCACAGCGATCAAAATGCCCAGACACGAAGAAAGGCTTCTGCAGCCGTACTTCTGCAACAACAGATTGAATGTTGTTACAAACCAGGTCTTTCGAGGGAACTTCTAGCGGTGAGTCGTCTAGGTAGCAAGAGTGTGGAATATGCAATCCCGAATAATTTCAAAGATCGGAATATACAGCGGATAATAAATGGCGATGGTGTATATGTGGGGTCGCCGAAGCCGCGACAAGAGTAGATAGGAGTATGATGAAGACCACTACTATCCTATAACGGGGCGACTTCGGAATCCTGGGATAGCCTAGTGCAGTGATGGAAGACAGGCGCTCACTGCGATTGCGACAGCTAGTTACGAGAGATTTGATGGCGTTGAGCGTCGAAGTTTTGACTACCTGCTGTGCGGCATCGATTGCGGTGACTGACCCGCTGTCTTGCTGAAGGTAATTTATAAACGACCGATCAGCGACAGCGATAAGAGTTAATTTGTGAGTTCAATTGAATATATTGGCTTTGATGGGAATGGGGCCGTGCGGGAACAAAGAAGGGTAGGAGGTGCGGCCCTGCGGAGGACTCGGGGAAGCTGCCTTCGATGCTCAGACAGATGATGAGAGAAGGAAAGGACGTCGTGAAAGGGCATAGTTGTATATATGTACGTGTTGACGCGCAAGATGATTCCGGCCGATGCGGAAAAGCAGGAGGCAGCCGTCACGCTTGTCGATAGTTGACGATATAGCCTTCAAAGATCCAGATTCGACAACGTGCGTCAAATCAGCGTTGTCCTAACCTTCTTCAAGATGGGAAACTGCCCGACTCTCGACCACGATGTTCAAAGGTGCAAGACGAGCAGCCCTGACGGTTGCTCGTTGCTCGGCCCTGTCTAGGATCGGCGCTCACATTCACGATGTACACCTCGTGCTCAGTGAGCCAAAGTGTTTTCGATATCCTCGGTATTCCAAATTCTTAAAGTATACCTCACAGATTCGAGCAAGATAGCAAGCCCCTCCTTCCAATGCTCAGTTTTTGTGTGAAAAGTCATCACACGAAGACGGTACCAGCGACTTGATCCCTGATAATCCTGCGATCATCTACATCATGTGGGTGTCAGTATGTCAATACTAGCGCAACATTTGATGGACATTTGAAAACGCCAGCTCTCGTACCTGATCTTGTGGTGAAGATTCGTCCGACACAAAGATGGGTCTGTGTCTGAAACACGATGTATTTGCAAATAGAATTGCCTCCGTAGCAAGCTCAGCCAGCAAGTTGAGGGCCTCATAGTAATGATAGTAGAAAGAAAGCAGCAAACGAATGGTGCGCTGTGTATGCAGTCACAGTGGATGTTGCCAGTGCTCAACCGTGGCTACATCCACTACTGCAAACTTGAAAGTAACCGAACACCGACAAGTTGGTCGCTCAAGAAGCCTGAACATCTCGGCATCTCGGCAAATTGTTCTTCAACAATGATAATAATCAAAGAATTGCAAAAGTAGCCATGGCCCATCACACTTACTCACAATTGCAAGATAGATGGTGTAGGCCCGACAAGAGTCGGTATGCTTCCACTTCCATTGCATATTCAGATGATCGGCACGGACTTATGTATCAGTATACGAAATTATGTACTATATTGCGTGATGATTAGCTGTAAAAATACTATGAAATCAATAAAATAACAATGCGTTGTATAGGACGAGATTCGAAGACTGTAGGTTGTGCAATGAAATGATAATGCGAAAAGACGATTGTATACGCAATGAAGTCAATGCTACCATCCATCATGATCATCATGCTGCATCAGTCCTATGCCCTCTTCTCCATGTGCAATTCCCGCAAGCCCCCTCTTCTGCACCGTCCCTTCCCCACTCTCCTTCCCGTCCTTTACCTCCCCGTGGTCTCCATGTACCGTCGCGTCATCCTCATCGTCACTTGCCTCTCCAACCTCCCACATCACCTCACCCTGCTCGAGGTCATCCTGACCAGGTTGGCGCGCCCGCAACGCCTCCCCTTCATGCTGTGATCCGGTCGCCACGTCGTCTCCCTTCGGCCCTTTTGACTTCGCCTTGCGTGCGGCGGGTATCGATGACAGGGCAAGAGCTGCACCCTGCAAGGTCTTTGGCTTTGTTTCGGGTTTCTTGTGTGTTAATAGCACGACGCCGGATATTAAGACCATGATTGATACGAAAATCAAGAAGAGGACCCATGACTTGTACTTGTCAACTTCGTTATTGAAGATAAGTGAATTGAGGAAGCCAGTTCCTGTATAGACGCCATAGAAAACTGGCACTACAAGTGTTGAATCGTACGCTTTCAGACCGCGATTCAAGCAGATGATTTGAAAGATAGCCGTTAGCGCAAGGAAGAGGAATGTCGCGAATGACGCCACATGGACAAACTGGTTGCCGGTGTTCTCATGTGAAAGAGAGCCAGATATCATTTTCACGCTGCAGAATAAATGAGATCTTCAATTTATAAAAGCGAAAGGAAGAGAAACTCACGTTGCTTTCGCAAACACCAAGCAGCCCCCAGCTAAACCTCCGCCACAACATGCCCAACCAATTCCCAAAGTCCACGCAATAGTCTTGTCATCCTTCGCAGCTGTCCAAGCTTCAAGCTTCTCTTTCACCCAGTCCATCAGATTTCCATACGAGTTAGCTACTCGTCTCCTCCAGCTCTTACCGACGGCCGGTAAGACACCCCGTCCTGACTGTCCAGAAAACGGCTCCGCAGAAATATCCGCACGCGAACTGAGGATCGACTCAAGCTGGGACGTGAAGATGTAAACTAGTATGAGGGTGATGGACATGACAATGAAGTAAAGCAGCCAGTTAGCTCTTCCCCAGAGGCCTTTGAGACGCGCCAAGTCCATCTCGGACTCTATCCCGGAATTAATGGACCCAAATAGAACGATGCCGACCACTCCAACAATGACGATGATCGTACCCTACGGAAAAGTCAGAGCCGTACATCGTGATATCTGAGAGAAAGACCCACATAAATATCGGTGCTGGTAACAGGAGTTCCCACCAGAAGAGAGGCGAAGAGGAAGTTGAAGATCAAAGACGTCGACCCGAGTGGCGCGACATATTCTGCACGGAGGTACTGCAGCGCGAGAGTGCTGCCAATTAATTGTGACAAGCTAAGAGCGGCTGTCAGCTATGGCTCTCGAGCAGAGATATCAACATACATATATAATATCATTCCTAGTAGCCATAAGGGTCGCAACCAGTCTTTCCGGCGCGATGCCTTGGGTATAGCGCTCGTTCGTACCTAAGCACCAGACAGTCAAACTTGAGGTCTTCCAGACATACAACATATGACATACATGATCAAGTTTCGTGATGTTGAGTCCTCCTGCGTTCAAAATGGATGCGAGCAGGATAATGGACAAGCCAATGATGAACGCAACAACGGGGCTCGCGTGATGAGCGGGTACATCGTCAGGAATAGGGGTGATGGTCGATGTCGAATCAACACTCGACGCCGTTGCAGTCGGCGTCTCAGACATTAGTTCGTGATTTCGAGCAGGTCGTTGAAAATGCCAAGGAGTAAAAGGACATGAAAGTATATGTAGGCCGCAAAGCCTCAACTGGAACACAGGTTAGGCTGCGGGAGCTGAGTAACCGCTGATGACTACTTCGAGTTACTGACCATCCATTACGTAGTTCTATTTTGAGAAGCGTGAATTCCGCTGAGTTCCTCGGTCAAAAACTGTACAGAAATTATAAAAAACCCTAAGGAAATAGACCGCGAATGATACATATATGTTGGTAGTAAAGACAAACATATACCGTTCTTTTAAGACACAGAAGGACATTACACTGAATCCGCGAAAAATAATGCTTCAACAGGCGAAGGAACCGGAAACATCTAAGTTTTCATATCGCGTAGGTCCTCTAGCTTCGAAGATCACTCAAGAAGAAAGGCTTTGGGGATGAGAACCGAGAGAATTTTGTGCCTTACGGATATCTAACCCCTTGAACGACCTGAGGATATGCTTCTCGGATGAGCTTAAAGTGTGATTGTAAGCGATGGATTTATCATTTTCGGAGACAATAAATCTCTTACTTCAAAGAGAGCAGGTGCGCGATAAGCTAGGATTTGTGGATCTTCCCCTAGCCCAACGAAGCTAGAATATCATCGTTAGAAGCAATTCCCGGGTGATAAGTACCAGGTTACATACATCGTAGAAACGCCGGCCTCGATGGCGGATGATAGCGTGATAGCTGGTAGTTCAACTTAGGTGCATGTATCTCATATCATAGTTCCTCGAACGCCACTCACAACATTGCAATCCGATCAGGAACGCAAAGAGGAGGACGGGTGCGGTATACTGCCCATCGGTATTATAACCCGGATGCGTGACTGATATGGATGGTTATTGGGGAATACGGGATAGGCAAAAGGATAAGGGCTCACATCGCAGATATAGATATGCAAATAAGGAGGATAGCATTCCGACAACGTAGGCGCCCCACAGAAGTGCTAGAAAAACATCAACCATGTCGAATTACGCGAGGCCTTTTATGTAACTTACTTGTGCCGACAAGAGAATCGTTGACCAGCGCGTTAATTCCTATAAATTCACAAATGATATGAGAGATTATGTATGACATAACGGTGAGATTTACCGCGATCCTTGAAAAGCCTCCAAGTGTCCTTCGCAGCCTGTATGTACGGCTTTCCGTATAATGCTTTTAGATAGAAGTTAAACCCGATGTGCGAGGCGTGTGAGCTGGAGTTTTTCGTACCAATCTCAATATATGCGTATCTAACTCATTCAGTTAGTGGGCCTGGCACAAGTATACCAAGTGCAACATTACCTGTTGAAGTATTGAATCATGTTCTCAATGCAACCAATAAAGCATTCTGCACAACACGCTAGTACAGCTTCGACAGCTACCGGGATCATTCGTTAGTTTGTACAAAGGCGCATCCTGAATCTCTCCTTTGCACTCACGATGACCCTCTGAATTTGCATTCTGTCTTGCGGCGTTGAGTAGAATTCGCAATAGTTCAAGAATCGTGACGATGAGTGAGCCAAATGCAATTGATCCAAGCGAAAACGTAGATGCTCGGAGGAAGGATGATAATGTGGGGTAGCTGGGCTAAGTAAGGGTTTCAATTTCAAAAATCTCTGACCCCTCGTTGATACGCACCATGCCTTCGCCCCTTGGTCCGAAGTAATACCAAGCTGTCATATGGTTAGGTACAAACATATTAACTCAACGGTATAGCTCACCTCCGAATGGACCACCCGCCAATGTTGCTAATGCTACATTACCGACAACTTGCGATGTCCACAAATAACAAAACGTTTCATAGAAAATGAGTCCGGCCACTTTGCTCGACGAACATGCCGTTCCAGTCGAACAAGCTGTATTTAAAAACAATGTAAGCTTTCGATAAGTCGTTTTGTCATTGATTCTGACTTACAGGGATTTCCTGGAGTGTATTTTGCGTACCTATCTCAAAGACCATGTTAAGACAGAATTCTTAGTATATACAGTAGATAGTCATCGACGTACGTCGCAATTGTAACAAATGAGTACCAGCTATAGCCCAAATGTCAGTCAGTACGCAGAGTTCACAAAGGCAACAAGCTTACACGCTCAGAGCGGCTTGTAGAAGCAGGGAAACAAATGCAACAGCATATACACTCATGTGGTGTTTCGAGACATCTATCACAACTTGGAGTAAGAGTGATGCGAGGGGGATACGCGAACGGAACCCAAAGTAAGAGAGAATAGAGACTAGAGCAATGACCGTAAATATAATCGCCCCAGCTGCGAAAGGCATATGTTAGCGTCACTCCATAGCTATATAAATCGTAGTAGACATACAATAATACTTGGTTATCCAGTAGTAAACGCAAACTCCACTTATGTTCAACGTAGAGTTAGCTTCATAGAGTTTACTCAAATCCACAACAGGACGCACATATTAAGACAGATGGAGAGAATGAGCGTGATATGCATAATCATTCTCGTAAAAGTTCGCGTTAGGATTAGTTGCAGTGCCGAAATAGTCAGTGTCGCTCCTGTAACGAGAAGCAGCAAGTATGCGGTATGCCTAAAGAGTACGTTGAAGGCTATAAGTCCCGCTATAGCCATATGAACAACGAAACTGACTGGTCCAAGGTAACTGAAGTCCCGGTGTTTGACCCTCCTGAATTGCCACCAACTCCACCGCCGAGGCCACCGCTTGAAATCCATGAAGAGAGCACTATCCCAGAGACAACACAGTATCCCACAAGCTTTGAACGTGGGATTAATTTGTCGAGAAAGTAGGAATTTGACGAATGCATCCAGTACTATGATGTACGTATGGGCCACTTACCTGAGCTATAAACAGGATCAGGAATATGGGATCATTGAACCTTTTCTTGGGCTTGAACCTGTCACCGTCGTAAGGCGACTTATCAAGACCAGACCCGAAGCCGCCTTCCCCGCCATATGGTACTGGTGGTCCCGAGGGAGCGTATGGCTGAGACGTGCCGGGATTGTACTTCGGTGGAGGAGCGGATGAATTGTACAGTGGCTGCTCTTGGAATCTCGACATGGTCGTGGTCGGCGGTCAAGATGTGGGACGGACGAGAAGCACATGGAGGGGCAGTGTAGAACGTGCCAATGTCGAGGCGAACAAGGCGGCTAACATGAACACAAACGAAGATGCTTCCGCCAGTTTTGCCTTTACGCGGAAAGTGCGCTTCAGTTAGTAATGACGTAATTGTGGGCGCTTGTCGCATGTAGTATTCGTTGTTTATTATACATAGCCGCGCCTTGCTCAATACATAATATGTTCTACTACTTTCTGCCGAGTCCAAGAAACATACGAGTCTGTAAAGCAGTACCCGAATTATTAGGATTTGCGCAAAGTTACTCATTTGATAACAAACGCATCTATGCATCAGCATGTCTGCCACATTTTCACGTAGTCGCTAAAAGCTCAAGCATTAGCTTTACTTCTATCAATGTGCATGATGAAAGCAATCACATAGCCATTCCACGTTTAGTGACGTCCTCTGCCCAGGTAGGGAGCCATTGGTTCTTAGCCTTTGCAAAGTCGTACATTGCAGCTACGAAAGAGCACCATTGTGAGTAGGTGTCATCACTATATGCGTCACATAGTTCTTACTGTCAGAACCATCGAACCACATCTTGCCTCCCAGCGTGTCTGGGAACCAGCCGTTCCTCCCACCAACAGCGACATTCATGATCAAATAGAAGTCCTTGTCGAACGGCGCAGAGTTTGCTCCACTGATGGCCCAAGGATCTTTGAGGATGACTTGGTGGGTACCATTTTGCGCTGTCCCTGCATAATTGCCACGCTCAAAAAAAGGCTTGTCGAATTTGAGACCGAGCATCGAGTTACGGGGAGAGTCGACATAGCAATTCAAGAACTCCGGAGTCCATTCCAAAACGAATGTATGGAAGTCGTCGGAGAAGTCCTGACGTCGCCTTGTCCACCAACCGGATGTCAACCCTGCAGAGTTGATGAAATCCACAGGT
Organism: Trichaptum abietinum; assembly: GCA_910574555.1. Classification (NCBI taxonomy): domain Eukaryota; kingdom Fungi; phylum Basidiomycota; class Agaricomycetes; order Hymenochaetales; family Trichaptaceae; genus Trichaptum; species Trichaptum abietinum. Next base: position 1,015,808 of record CAJTBE010000005.1, on the reverse strand, counting down.
CCCCAGTTGAGGGTTGATCGCACGAAGCGGCGCCCCCTACGCATTTTGGTCAGTGTCAAGGCAAATGAAGGTACGAATGTCCTGATCGTCACTCACTGGAACGGGTATTCCGGGCCATTGCCGCGAGATTCCATGATATCAATCTCACCGCTCATGGGCCACGGGCCATATTCATAGTCGGTAGGTAGCATCCACACAGCCGGCCACAACCAGTCTCCCCTTGGCAGACGGGCACGGATCTCCACCTTGCCATATCGGATGGCATGACTATATCTTGTCGTAAGACGAGCACTCTGAATTGGAGGTATTACAGATTTCGTGGTTGCATTTGAGACAGCTGAACAAGCAGTAAGGTTCGTGTTCGTGCACCCTGTAATGTTGTACGTGTATCCGTCAAAGACCGCCAGCTCGCCAATAACGTCCTCCGTGAGTGTCGGCACGATATACAATATGCCATCCCGGACGAAGCTGTTATTCTCAGAATTGGTTGTCATTTCAAATTCCTTGTTACTGTGAAGATGTTAGAGTCGCATAATTCAGATGCATAGTCTACTCACCCGAAGCCACCCATATCTACTTCATGGGTCCACACATTATGATCCAGCCCATTGTCAAAGTGGTCTTCCAAGACCATGCACAGCTTTCCCATTGTCTGTACATTCCTCATTTTCGCAAGACCGATCAGAATTGAAGCGGCACCACACAGGAGGATCATAGACCAGGTCAACCAGTAACTCAAGTGCTGTCTGAAGGCTGGCTTTTCTAACCAAGGTTTCTCGATTGTGCTAGAATCCAATAGTGCAGTTGATTTGGTACGCCTAGTGCTCAACTTGCGCTTGATCAACGAGCTCTGGGAGCCATTTGGAGACCCGACTACTGTCTCCGTCGGTGAGCTCGGAGAAAGCATAGCTGTGTAGACTGATGGAGAAGCCAAAGCTGAGCGCGAGCGAGTCAGAGACAGGCCCCCTCCATAGGGTGTACCTGTTGGAGAAGAGGAGACAGAGGAGTCTGGGCTGAGAATGCGGTGTCTCTGTGCTAAGGTATGCGAGTCGGTGTTGATGCTGTAGAACACTTCTCTACCAGAGTTGGGCAACGACAGATTGTAGCCACGAGAGTTCCTCGAGAACGACCGAACACTAGAAGGCACTTCAGGTGTAGCCAGGGTATTATGCTCGACTGTGCCACCCAGCGAGGCGTCATTGCCACTGAAATCAACATCGTCGTCAACTACATGGCTATCTTCATGGTTATCCTGAACTTCAGCCAGGTCTTCAGCTGAGTAATATGCAAAGCCTCCCTCATCGTACATGCCATGATGCGAATCTGAGAGAAGTCATTCATTGTCCATGCTCTTTTAAGTCTCTTGCTCACTCACCAATGTACAAAGTAGGAGGTCGAGGGGGTCGAGGAGGAGCTGCTCCCCTTGGACGCTCTCCTTCATATGACATGCTGGCTGTTTTCTCGGAAGTAAGAAAGAGTTAATATAAGGGTTACGAGTGAGTGGCAGATGAAGTTATAGTCAAAGAGCCAGAGGCCAAACTTAACGTGGCTTTCATCCATATATACACCGTCTGGTCTTGATTCAAACCCAGGTTCGACGACCAACCATGAAGTAGGGAAAGCCTGCTGTCAAGCCGCAGGCGTATGGAGCGGTTTCTTCGACTTTCTTCAATTTTATGACGCTGATAATGAAGCATACTAAGTCCTTGATTTCTAGCTACAGACCATAGCGGTATGAGACTTGGACATTGGTGATGTGGAATTGAAGCTGTACCGTCAGGCTCCGGGCCCGTCTATGGTAACCTGATTCGAAGTGAGCGATCCACGCGAATTACAAGATAAATGACCGAGGCCAAAGGAGTGCTTCTGTATTCTTGAGAGTAAACCATATTGATAATCGAAGGTCATCTTGACTCCAATCTTTGAGAGGTTTGATAGTTTTCTCTGGGTCAATTGGCGACCCGGACTTGGAGCGGAGTTCAAACAGACGCGTCAACTCCTGAAGACGCGCCAGAGTTTCATGAACAGTCAAGTCTTACATTTACCTCAATTTCACTCTATTAGCTATGCCACCTCGGAAGCACAACGACATGGATATCGACTCGGCAGATGATGCCTATTTGAGCGACGGGGATGATGATGACTATTCCACTGGTAAAACGAAGAAAGGCAAGGGCAAAGCATCGGACAAGAGGGCGTCTGGGAAGGGGAAAGGAAAAGGAGTTTCGGGGGATGTGAGTTCTCTGTCGAGGCCTTTGCTAGAAGAGAGTATGCTTAAGTGTCGAGTAGCAAGGATATGCCTGGGAAGCTTCTTACACTCGATCATGGGATACTGTGCAGGAAGATGAGGCCGGCAGCTTGCAGGGTGCTGTAAATGGTATTCTCGCTCGGGGGCGCCGGAGGCGGTATGTACTTCATATTTGCAGTTGACTTGATGTCGGATTTCATGCTCTGTGCAGACTGCTTTTCCCATCTACAGCAATTAGACGTACAATCATTCGTCATCTCATATTGGTTCTCGACCTTTCGCAATCTATGCTTGACAGAGACATGCGTCCCACGCGCTTTGATCTCATGCTCGAATATTCAAGGGCGTTCATTATCGAATGGTTTGACCAGAACCCCCTCGGACAGATTGGTGTTGTGGGCATGCGGGCAGGAATCGCAGAACGGGTCGGCGAGATGTCGGGTGAGATATTCACTTGTGTGGTCCTAACAAATTACTTATAATATACAGGGAACCCTCAGGAGGTACTAAAGTCAATCCAAGATCGTCATAGGATCGAGCCGACCGGTGAGCCAAGTTTGCAAAATGCTATCGAATTGGCGCGAAGTAACATGAGGTATGTTCTTATTTTCTAATGTATTACCTCCTTGACAATTCCAAGTCCCAAACCAGTCATCTCCCATCACACTCTTCTCGAGAAATTATCGTAATATTTGGATCTTTGACCACCGTCGACCCTGGGAACATTCACGACACTCTAGACGCTTGCATAAAAGATCGAATACGAATTGCTGTAGTCGCACTTGCGGCTGAGATGAAGATATGCAGAGATATGTGCGACAAGACAGGAGGTTCGTCTATTACTATGTCTATTACAGTGTTAATTTGCGGCTAAACTTCTTCCCATCAGGGCAATTTGGAGTTGCAATGAACGAAGGGCATTTCAAAGACCTGCTTTTCGAATTGATTCCACCCCCAGCCCAGCGTGCTGCGTCGCGTGCGGCCGGGGCCGGTGCATCCAACCCCAGCGCGGACCTTATGATGATGGGCTTCCCTACGCGATTACCAGACACGTCCGCTCCTGCGCTCTGTGTATGCCATTCTGAGCTGAAGAGCGAGGGCTTCCTTTGTCCACGTTGCTCGGCAAAAGTCTGTGACGTCCCAACAGATTGCGATATCTGTGGCCTTATGATTGTTAGTTCACCACACTTGGCACGTAGTTATCATCATTTGTTCCCAGTGAAACCGTACCTCGCTGTGTAAGTCTTGTTTTTGCCTTCTTCTATGCAAGCGTTATTATTACTCCCTCTTCCTGAGTCGTCCAATCTCCACCCCATCTGTATTCAATCCGCTTCTTCTGTCCACTTCTATTTCTACTTGGCAATGCCTTCTGATGTTCTGTCAACCATCTAGATTACAGATAAACGACGTTTCCTCTTTTCCGAACTGCACCGGCTGCGCAGCACCATTCGTTGCATCGCCGGTGACAAGTGCTACAGGCGAAGGGATGAGCCCACTTGGACGATACAAGTGTCCAGAGTGCAAGAACGACTTCTGCTCCGATTGTGACGTCTTCGTACATGAAGTTGTGCACTGCTGTCCTGGATGTGGGCGGTAACTTACGTCTATCTCAGTTTAATGGTGCGTCTATATTTGAGTGGGTATCAAGATACATTAAACCTTCCACATTTTGATAGGAGTCTGCTTCTTTCAACGGCTATCTGGCTTAACAATGAACACTCCCCCTCCCTCTTCTCTCCCAACACGTCTTCAAACTCACGGGCACCTGCTTTCGACTCCGTTTACATACAAAGCATGTACTATTCCTGTCATCAAGATTCGGAGCTTTCGGAGTGCCCCTCCATGGCCATGGGCACACCTTGCACTCTGTTCGTTTGACTCACCAACTTGTGACCAGCGAACTTGGTACGGAATCTGTTCGGAAGCAAATAAGGCTGGTGTGCTGGTGGATGCGATACGTAGAGGAGAGCACAAAAAACTGAGAGAAAGCAACTACGTCAGTATTTCGAAGCAGTAACGGATATACTAGTAGCCGATACCCGATTAGGCAGTGCATGCAAAATTTATGACTCAATATATAATCCATCGATACAGCGTCGGCCAACGCCTGAGTTCCCCCTGGCGTGTTCCACGTCTCTCGCTTTCGTCTACCATCTTCGCAACCAGCATTTCATGCATCCAGGACGTGCCCCTCGCGGCGTACTCGAAGCTCCCTTCCGATAGCATCGCTACTCCCAAACGTCGACAACACACAATCAAGTCTTTTCGCTCTTAGTCGCTCGCCTTGGGACCGCGTGTGCGCTCAAATTTTCACGTTCCCCCTTCCTTAAAACCATCACCAGACCAGCGTTCATCCTGCCCTGCAGTCTGAACTGAGCTCCCGAAACCGATCAAGCTCACCTTCGGCGATCACTGTGTCGGTGACCGCTCATCTATGGCATGTGATGTAGAGGCCCCCCTTGCTCTTTGCCCTTTCGAAGGGCCCGAAAAACTCCTCGAGATATGGTTCGCCCCATCTCCGGCATGCGTTCCTGACGCGGAAATAGCAGAGAACGGGCGTAGCGGCTTGCGCGCTGTGGAGAAGAAGGTTTGGGAGGAGATGCTTGATATCGTGAAGTGTAAAATTCTGAGCGTGGTGTACGGATCAGAGATGGACGCTTACCTCTTGAGGTGTGTATTAATGATCTCGTCTGCATTCTGATCAGGTTCTGATCTTGCTATCAGCGAGTCTTCGCTTTTTGTTTCTCCTCACCGTCTTATCTTAAAGACATGCGGCACTACGCTCAACCTACTCGGTCTGCCGCGCATCCTCGCTATAGCCAAACAATACGCAAAACTTACGAAAGTATACCAATGCTTCTATTCTCGCAAGGCCTTCATGTTCCCGGACAGACAGCTTGGGCCCCATCGCGACTGGGGCATGGAGGTGGAATTCCTTGATAGGATTTTCGATCATGGCTCGGCATACACTGTCGGCAAAGTCAATGGAGACCACTGGCTCCTGTACATGACCACCCCAGAAGATCTGAGCTCTGGTTCAGGCACCGAATTCAGCTCTCTTGCCTCGTCCATGGTCTCTCTCCAAGAGGAGCGCTGGGCAATCGTCGGTCAGGGTGGGCTTTATACACTGCCTATTTTGCCACCGGCGCAGGACTATACAATCGAGATTTTGATGACGCATCTTTCCGCCCGTGCGCGAGCTGCATTCTTCACGCCGGAAAGTGTCGATCCGTGTGGGAATGGGACCGTGACACCGGCGGCTCATGCTCAACAGTTGTCCTCCTCGATCGGGATCAGCGATATCTTCCCGCGGAGCATGACGACGCTTGACGCATATGCCTTCACGCCGTGCGGCTATTCTTCAAATGCACTGATCAAGTATAAAGACGCGAAGACGGCTGGGGAAGAATCCGATACGTCGGCCGAAGATAACAAAGGCGGCGAAGGATACTATACGATTCATGTCACGCCAGAGGAAGGGTGGTCGTACGCGAGTTTCGAATGCAACATCCCTCTTCCCGCGAAGAAAAGCTCAGACGCGAATGCGAACGCCGAGGATGATCTCCCTGACTTGCGCACACTCATCCAGCGTGTTGTGCGCATCTTCGAGCCCGGCAAATTGACAATGACGCTCTTCATATCGTCTGCCGAGAACGTGTCTGCGTCCGAGGACGACGGAGGCGAGACGGCGATTGAGGCTGCCCAGCGTGCCTTCAAATCAGCGTTGACGCGTGTCCCCGGACGTGGGGCTGCTGCGAAACAGCAAAAATCCTTGGCGAATGGGGATTCTTCGCTGATGGGGTCCAAAGGCTGCTGCGGATTTGACAAAACGTACAAAAGGACGGACAAGATCAATTACGAGTTTGGCGGATACGACCTCGCTTTTGCGAGCTTCGAAATGGTCTGATAGATGTTGCGGGAGTTTTTTGAGCATCGTGTTCTTAATTTCATCTTTTGCTCTAAGCTGTATAGAGTGTTGTATTATGTTAATCACGGAATCACTGGCTGCTAGTTGTGGCTGATACACTATTGAATTCCTTGAGAGTCGAGACGTCTATTGAAGAGTCCCTGTCTCCTTTCTCTACTTGGGGTTTGATATGCGACTGTGAAATCATCAGAGCTTCGCCTGACCGTTCTGACAGTGACTCTGACCGCAGTGATACGAGCTGACCTCAACATCATTCACCGCGGGATGCAAATTGGCACGTTAGTCCCAGGAGACTACTAGCAAATAAGAATTTAGTCTTCCCGCCAACACTCCCATTGGCATGTCTTTGTACTTGAACATCTACATCCAGTGACGTTCGGTGTGTTTGAAATAAACCGAAGTGTACGATCATCACAGGCCTGAAGAAGCGTCGCCAAGGCACGACCCAAGGCCTAGGAACTTGTGAAGCTTTAGTAAATAGCGCAGAGATGTTGGCCCTGATACTATGTCCGCCGCAGGTATGACGTTGTCCATATTCTCATGTAACATTGCCCGATGCACAGATCCATAGGGACGACGATGAAAAAAGATGTGCAGGAAGGCGAGTCTCCAGCTGTCCGGGTGCTTTCAAGTTGGAGACTAGGTTGAGGACCATATGCATGGTTTCAAGTTTCGCCTAGGACGATATCATGATGTGAACCTGAGACTGTGTTTGGCCAGCGTCGAGCGGGTTACACGAACAGATGGAGTCCAATGCCCATTCTCGGCGTGCAGACGAGCAGGGTGTAGGACTCTGAGGCCCACATCGAGCAGAGCGCAACGAGGGTGTATTAGAGAAGACGACGGGTGTTGCCCACGAACATAATTTCGTGAGCCTCGCATTCACATCTCTGTCACCATCCACCATGTATAACATCTCAACTGGCAGCCACTCGAACACGCCCGCTCGCAACAAATACCGGTGTTCTGGCTGTCCTTGGAATACAATAAGAAAACGAATAAATAAAATAGAGACAAAAAGCAAGTCCTCGGGCGACCGGGCGAGCCCATCTGCCGGGGAGGGGAATGCTAAGCTGGGCTGATTGACAACTATGCAGGTCTAAGTCCGCGCAAATGCTGTGAACGCTTGCACCAAACTTACTTCCATCATGCGTTCTCCCGTCCGGGCGGTGTTCACCAAACCGGGTCTCCCTTTGCCGTATTGATGTCGCCCTCCTCCCGTCCCTCTAGCCGCCGGAACTCTATTCACTTGCTTTTGGCTCTTTACGAGGAATCGCTGCGTTTCTACTCGCCCTTTCTGTCTTCAGCCTCGGGGCGGTTCTCCCGAAAATATGGATGGCCCATAATTGACATGCGCCCCTCCCCCCCTCACCCACATTTTGGTTCCGTTCTATTTTCCTGCTGTCTCGCCCTGTCGCGTACCCTGCCTGCGCTGCTACAGGTCTGCACTATGAATGTCGTACATCTGTCGCCCGCCAGCCCGACCGCCGACCTCCGAGCCCTCGAAGAGGTCGAGGACTTTGCCTCGACCGACATGGGCTGGGGAGGGGAAGACACTTGGACTTATCGCATCCTCCCAGAGGAGCAGATAACCCCTGAGCTGCTTCGCAAGTCCCACAATGAGATACGCGGCCGAGTAGACTGCGTCACTTTCCAGCCATGTTCTTCGTATGAAGCACGCTCGCAAGACCGATATGTCTTGCAAAATTGGGACATGCCTGGAGGCCAGTGGTCCTTTTCCGGAATTTTTGACGGTAAGGCACTGAGCATGCTTTCCCCCCCTTTCGCGCATCTGTTCACATACTCTCTTTTAACCCAACAAAGGCCACGGCGGGCATGACACAGTCAATTTCGTGTCTGAAAGATTGCCTGCGAAGGTCAGGACTTCGCTACATAACGTCTTGGCAAATAACTCTCTGTCCTCGACCCGGATCTCTCAGCTGCTTAGCGATGCTATCACTGAGATCGACAACGTCATCACACAGGAGTTTATTCGTCTGTTCCCTGATGGACGAGACGGGCTCTCTAAACTTGGCGACTCAGAACTAACGTCTATCATGAGTCGCGCGCAGGCGGGACCTCACGCCCAGAATATCTCCCGCTGCCTACAGGGCTCCACAGCTCTGGTCACTTTAGTCGACCCTTCTGGTGCTCATTTATGGGTCGCTAATCTCGGTGACTGTCGTGCTGGTGAGTCTGCTATTTTTCGCCAGCGGGGCGTGCGTGTCTGGGCTACAAAAGCGTTGGCTGACCCACAAGTCTTCCAGTGCTCGTGTCGAGGAACTCGAGCGGTGTTTATAGAGCACGCCGTATCACTGACGTGCACAATGGCGGGAATCCCAGAGAGGTCCGCCGGATCCAAGACGAACACGTCCGAGAATCCGAGTGCGTGGTCGACAATCGAGTCTTAGGCTTCTTGGCCCCCACAAGAGGTTAGCGCACAAGCCAGTAAACCGAGCAATCAATCTAACAACCACTAACTGTATTTTTAAAATCTTTAAAGCACTAGGCGATACGTGGATGAAGCTCGATGCCATCTATTCACGTCGAATCCTCATGAAGTCAAAGCAATTTTGGCGCGTTGGCTTGCACCAAGATCATGTGGACCGGATCATTACGCCCCCGTACCTATCGAATCGGCCAGACGTCCGACACATAAGGCTGCGCAGGCATAACGGCCGATCTCAAGCGTCATATGCAGGTGCTCTGGCGAGCAGCACAGCAGCGGACGTCGATGTTGCCCTCATCCTATGCTCTGATGGATTGACAGACTTGTACGAAGACCAGGACCTCGACGAAGAGTATTACATCAAGCGGTGGGCTGCTAAAGTAGGCGAGGTGCTTGGGTCGTCCACGTCAACTCTACCTCCTCCATCGCATCGCTCAGTTGCGCTCCATCAACTTGCACGCTCGCAAGGGTACTCGCGAGCCGAGGGCCATAGGAACGGATCGCGGACGAACTTGGCGGTGCACCTGCTGCGGGATGCGATCGGCGGAAATGACATTCATCGAGCGTCAGCGAACTTGACAGTCGAGATGGATGAACGGTGGATGGACGACACGACAATCCTCGTGCATCGGCTGCTCTGAACGCCAAAAACGACACCACTCCGTACTTTCGGCCTCGAGTATGTCAGCAATTTCTCGCTTCAGGCTTCTCCTTTACGAATCGATTTGATACTATTTTTTTCCGCTGACGATCTGTCAGTCAGACGCGCGTTCATTCCCGCAAGTCGTGTAATGTATGACTCACATAGATTTCTACACCGTACGTATTCATCTCGAGCTTCTGATGATGGAAGTGCTGCTAAGAACACGAAGGGCGAGAAGCAAGACAAGCGTAGTGGGGAGCAGCCCCCCTCGTGGACAGCTGTGTGCAACTCATCAATTGTTCTCGATTTCAACAAAATTAAGGCGCTGTTCCCGCAGTCAACGTCCGATAGAGGCATCGATTAATAGTATTTTGTCGTTGCTGTGTTTCAGCTCACCTCATAACCACTAATTGTTAACATGATGAACCTCAGAAAACCGCCAAGCGTTGCAAGTCGTCGCAAAGTGTCAATTTTATAAACCTACACTATGATGATGGAGACAGGATGTGAATTGCTATGCTGGTAAGATAATACAAGATTTTGGAAAATGGGAAAAGTCAATTCATACCTCGATAAGCTACCGCCTTCCCCGGCTGCCGACAGGTATCTTACGCTTCCTGAATAGACCGGATGAGAGTACAGATGTTCCTGAAGGGGGATCCTCCTCCTTAATCTTGGACCTATCATCGTCAGGTGAAGGCGCCAAGCTTTGGTCGGGCGGCTCCATTGCCACGGAAACATCATTCCCATCCTTTATTGGTTGATCCTCCGCGACGAAAGACAATGTCTTCTTCACATTGAGATCGTCGTCTTCTACTTTCACCGCTGAAGAATGGTCCTCCGGTTCAGTCGCCCGTTTCCACCCCATTGGCTTCCACTTCGGCTTTTCCCCACCTGCGTCCGGAGCCCCGCCAGTCGCCCCGGCCGGTACGCTCGAGTGCGCACCGTCGTCAATGCCCCCGGTCGACAGTGTAGCTGCTCCCGGACGATCCGCGGTCGCCGCCGGAGACTCATGTTTCACTTTCACCTTGAGTTTGATGGGCATGTCACCAGGATCCCAGATATCGTCGAGCCCTGCATTCAACTTCCGCTTGCGCAGCTTGAACTGTCGTCCATCATCCTCGTCTACCACACTTATCTCCGCCTCTCGGTTTTGCGGCTGCCCGCCAGAAAGTATCCCTTCTTTTGACTCTTCGACTTTCACCTGGGGCTCATGGCCGGGCAACGGCGGAGGGGGTGGCGCGACAACTTCCCAGTCGCCTACCAATCCCTGTGTCTTTCGACGTTCGAGCTCAGCTATTCTTCGTTCCTCGTCTGGGTCTGTAATCCCGAGAGATTGCGCAGTGGAATAGTTCGCCCAGGGTGACGTAGGTTTCTCGGGCTTTTTCGAAGAAGACGATGGTGGAGGTGCAGGTTGAGATAGCTTCGAAGACGAAGCCGCAGACGTGTGACCAGCAGAGATATCGCGGGCATATGCTAGGCCGGCTGCCTATCATGGTACATGTTAGCTACAGCTCCTAGGATTGTGATTCACATTTACTCGCCTTCTCTATCCGCTCCATTTCGCGTTTCTCTTCATCGAGATCCTTCTTCCTTCGTTCCCCTTCCTTGTACAGATTTCGTACATATCTGTCCCTGTTTCCTTTATGTCGTAAACCGTTTTCATGCTGTCTTTTGGAAGGCGCATCATCTGCAATATATATATCACAGTATTTGCAGAAGTACTTCTTATGAGAAACCCAGTACTCGGACATGGAGGTTGTGTTGTAGTCGTAGAAGCTTCAAGCGTGTCAGGGTCCCAACTAACGCGACCAGCGTGGGACAATATTATTCGTTTCGAGTCAATGACAAACTTCGACTCAACAGTGTCCTCATACACCCATTACTTATCTCGTTTACCCTTTCTTTCCTGATTTTTTCATCCCATACCTGTGTCGGAGAGGCTGACTAGGATGCAATTCGAGGTCATAGCAAGATGTCAGACTACTAAAGCTCGCGTATCCAGGATGACACTCGCTCGTATGGATTCGGATCTCGAAGATATCATGCAATTCAGTTGACCACAAATAAGCTAGATGGAGCAACGATGCTGCCCACTTTTATGCCAGTGGCAACACAGGCAGCCATCAAGGGCCTCACACCGCAGCAAATGGAGGCTTTAGGAATCACTCTGATACTCAACAACACATATCATCTAAATCTACGACCGGGAATTAAAGTACTAAACGAAGCTGGCGGCGCTCACAAGTTTCAAGGATGGAAACGGAATTTGCTCACCGTATGATTATGTGGAAAATCCTTACTATAACTTCTTGGCTTACTTACGGCTAGGATAGCGGAGGATTTCAATTAGTCTCGCTGAGCAGTTTCACTAAGATCACAGAAGAAGGGGCCCTCTTCGCTAGCCCGTTCACAGGAGAGCCTACTATGCTGACGGTTCGTGAACTAATTTCCATTTTGATGGAAGTTGTCAGTAACCCAGGCTCACAATGACCTAGCCCGAGGAGAGTATGTCAATACAGCACTCAATTGGAGCCGACATAATGATGCAATTAGACGATGTCGGTAATGAAACTACGCTTTATCCGGACGTCTAATCTGTATCTTACCCTTTCTTAAATGCAGTGCCGAGTCTTCTTACGGGTCCCCGTGTCGAGGAAGCTATGTGGCGTTCAATTCGATGGCTAGATAGATGTATAGCCTTCCACGAAAAGAGCGGACGAGACACTACGCAAAATTTGTTTGCAATCATTCAAGGCGGCTTACAGCCCAAACTCCGGGATATATGTTTGGACGAAATGATAAAGCGAAAAGATCATGTTCCGGGATACGCAGTAGGAGGTCTCAGCGGTGGAGAGGCTAAAGGTGATTTGAAATTAAATAACAAAAGACTGTTCGGCTAACTGAGTGCCTCTTAGATGTTTTCTGGAGAATGTCAGATTGTACTGGTCTCTTGCACGGAATGTGACTGATTGCTCCCTTAGAGTTAAGCAGTGTGCAGATAAACTGCCCGAAGACAGTGAGTCATTGTTCCTCATCCGGACCGCGAACAAATATTTCAATTACGCAAAAAAAAAATTAGGACCTCGATATTGTATGGGGATCGGCTTTGCAGAGGGTAAGCTTAGGATTACTTGCTATTATTTTAACACTAATCTCGGACTCACTTCGCTTATAAGATCTTCTAGTATGTGTTGCCCTGGGAATTGACATGGTATATCTTTTTTACGATTTCCCTTCACTTGATTCCCAACATTCAGTTTTTATCAAGGCCGATTGTGTCTTCCCGACACGCACTGCCAGGTTTGGTGTCGCTCTCACATATTCAGGACCTATGAACCTCCGTAAGATCTCCGCCGATTCTCCCTGGTACATTTGATAAATATTCCCAAAATGTCCAGGATTAGCAAAACATGCTAAGGACCTCACTCCTATCGACACTGGCTGTCCGTGTCCAACATGTAAAAGCGGCACGTCTCGAGCGTTCTTACACCACCTGATCACAGAAGAGACTGCAGCTGCTCACGGTTAGTCGGAGAACATCACTGTTATTCATTCCACAGCCCTTCGATGTTCCCGCATGCTCATGTATCAAACTGACGCTTCTCGCTCCAGCGATAACGCAACATAATGTGGTCTTCCAAGCCTCAGTTATGGGCAAGGCCCGTGATGCAATTATGAGCGGCACGTTCCCGGAATTCTTGCGTTCATTCTTTGCTACTTACTTCGGGGGCGAGTCGGGACCAGGCTATCCGCGATGGTGCATCGATGCATTGCGAAGCGTTGGGGTGGACATTCTAGAGGGCATCCAGAATCCAAAGATTATAGAAGGCGATGGCGCAAAATGGGAATATGCGGATTGACAGGGGCCGATACAATCTGATACCGATGTACACGCAAACTTCATACTGGAGAAGTGAACTTTCTTCTCTCCTTTTACTCACTTTGAATGACAGGAACATGATTTTTCCATATACAAAATGATGTGTTTGAACCCCCCTAATCTGCGTTAATTATCGGCAGGACAGCTTTCCGCCCTTTCTTCGGCCACTCTTCAGTCATTGTTGAGGCATCCCACATCCTCCCACCTCGAACAACATATTTGAGACTTCTCGTAGACTTGATGCCATCTGTTAGGAGGTTTACCCCTGGAGGGTATATCAGGAAGTCTGCCAGTTTTCCCTTCGAAAGAGAACCGACGGAGTCATAAATGCCAAGTGTGATAGCAGCATCGCTGGTCGCTGCACGTATTACCTCGAAAGTATCCAGGCCACCTGCAGCAGTAAACTCCATTTCGGCGTGATAGATAACGCCCAGTGGCGGTTCGCCATGTGCACCTATGTGCGCTCTGAGCCCTTTCTTCACCATCTTCGCGACAGACGCGGATGTATTAAAGAATGCAAAGGCTGGGAAGTCCATTCAAAATTAGCTTTAGCCATTCAAGTTCGGTAACAATACTCACAATCCTTCGGTCGGCTCGTTGTTTCGGTTAGTGATTCGAGGATATCATGTCTCGTGAGACGGCGGAGTCTAAGCTTCCAAGCTCAGTGTTTAAGTTTAAAATAACGCCGTGCAATTCACTGACTTTGAGTCGAATGGTATATTCTCATGTGCCCAAACGTGCTGTTCGCCCATAACGCCGCCGTAGTTGACGATGTGAGTTGGTGTAGCCCCAGTGCCACTGAGGGCATAGAGTGTTAGGACGTCTTCATAGAGTGTCGGAATTGGCAGAGCATGCTCCACAGTTGTCATACCTTAACAGATGCTTATATCAAATTGTAATCAATAAATATATACTATTCACACTCACCATCGACGATATACGTGATGTCCCAATCTTGGTTCATTCCCTACAATGACAGATAAATCTCTACATGATAAAAGCTGGGCGGGAGAAAACTCACCCCTTCCGGAACGCACAGCATGGATAGATTGCGAGCTGCCAGCAAAAGTCTCTGACGTGAAGCACTAAACAAAAAAATTAATGGTTGTCAATATTTAGCTTCTTCCGTCACTTACCGTGAATATTGATTGTAGTTCTTGTAAGAGAAGCTCGCCGGGCCGCCCTCGACTTTGATGCGGAGAAGAGCAGAATATGCGTCTTGTTCATCGGCAACATCGTTATGAATTTGTGGTGCCTGGGCACCGTAGATGACATCGCCGGTATGGAATATTCGGGGTCCGACCATTCCTCCATTTTCTACTCGCCCACGTTCAACAAAACCGAGCACGTTGTCAGAACTTGGACTAGAATAGACGTTTATCTTGAATAATCAATAGACCTTCGTAAAGACCGAAGACTTACTTATGGAGGGTAGTTACGCCATACGCAAGGAAGGTTTCCAACTCCCATGACTTAGCTGGAAAAGTATTACCAAAGCCACCCCAATGCGCATGGACATCAATGAAGCCAGGAATAATAAATCCACCAAAGGCATTTAGAACACTAGCTCCTGCTGGGATGGCTACATTGCTTGAATGTCCAACACGCTCAATGACGCCCCCTCGAATGACGATAGTCGCATCATTGACCAGATCATGTGGAAGCTCGCCTTGTGCCATAGTTAAGAGTGTTGCATTAGTTATCGCATACACGTCCGCATTTTGCGTCTGCAAACCGTGAGCACGGGCCTCGTCGAAAGCGTCTTCGGATAGTCGAGCAATGTCAGTTGTATAGCTGACGTCAATTTCCTGTACGTCCAACAAATCCTTGATGCAATCGACACCAAAGCGTGTTTTGTCGTTGTCGATTTCACTTGAGCATTTAGATAGCTTAGAAACCTCCAGTGAGTGTAGATATGGACCTGCAAAAAGTCAGTTCCATCACGAATAAAACCTCTTCCGTATAACTCACCGAGTAACCAGAAGACCCTCGTGCCTTCGCCGTTCCATTGCACATGATGACCGCCGTCAAGGCTGACTCTCGCCAAACCCATTGTTGCATTGCCAGGTTTGCTCCACACCGGTAAACTACCCGTATTCTTCGCATCAACTACGAACACATTGAAGAAATCAACGAATGCGATTTTGTCTAGCTTTTGGGGAGCTGCGACCTCTGCAGCCATAAGGCCTGTGGCTACAGTGGTTTGCCCGTAATTACCATAAACATCAGTCCCATTCGCGAGGTCGATGATGTATGTGCGCGAATATTGATTGACGAGCAGCTTCTTATTCCCTTCCAAGAACTTCAGCGAGCCATCGGTCCGGAATTGAGGTTGAATCAAACGGATGTTCTTAATTGATATCGTATCAATCGTGTTTTCGTTGAAGTCAGGAAGGGTGAGCTCGCCGACGTAAAGTCCTGGAGCAGCTGTTGCCACTACATTGCCCGAAAGTAGATCTCCCCCAGACTTCACAAATGCTATTTGCCTGTTACTTCCAGTGCAGCTGCACAGTGTCGGAAGAGCGTAACGACCTAAGGGAAGGCCGGACAGCTCGATGGCCTTTCCAGATGAAACATCGGCGATCTCAAATGTAGAAAGATTTCTATCTGACCATCGAGAGTGTATAACAAGATCGCTATTACCCGGTACGAAGGACGGAGAATGGTAAGCTGAGTCCGGGTGCAGAACGGGGACCTTTGTAGCTGCCTTTGCCTTTCTAAAAGTAGGGAAATCGAGATTAAGGTAGTAGCTGACGCCCGCGCCCTGGAACACGACTCTGCTACCGTCATCATTCACCGCCAGGTCTACAAATGCATGTAGGCGTTGCGTCTCTGCTGATTCCAGCTTCAAGAGGTCGATTTTCGAAGACCTAGTCTCTGCTAAGCGTTTCTCGATGTGAGCTGTGAACGGTATGATTTGCGGTTCACCGAAACCAACTTTTTCCCCCAGTCCGTTGACGCCAAGGGGGACGCGCCATATCTTTCCTGCAGCCCATATGATAATAGCCGAGTCATCCGGAGTAAATGCGAAAGACGGATATGTGCCCATAGGAGAATAGATGGTGCTCAAATCGTAGGTCAGTCCATACCAGATGTTATGTAAAGTCCCAGAGCGGAGATCTCTACATATGGTGTCAACAGGTTGTATCTCCACGCATCAGGAGCAGAAAAACAACGTTACTGACTTCAAGACGAGTGCTTCTTTGTCCCTCACGCGCCGAACAAAGGCGAGTGTTGCCTTATCTCTCGACAGTTCTGGGCGACTAGCCCCACCAGGAGACGATGGAACAAGAGTAGTAGTAAGGCCCGATGTTAAATTGCGCTGGAAAATCGCATAAATTCCACTATGGGCGTCCTTGCTATATTGGAACGCTCCCTCAACATCCTTCACATTTTTGGAGAAAATCACGGTGTCCTCGCTTGCCCAAATGAATTGCTCCGGTCCGATCTGCTGCTCGCCATAGTCCTCAACGTCCCAGCCAAATGGAAGGCTACGACCGACCAGGCGTTTACCGCTTCCAACCGGAATTTGTAAATCTTTGGCAGCTGCTAAATCGTACTCCCAACCCTCACCCGCCCCAAGGCTACGCTGAGAGAAGTACCATTTTGTCGCAATAATCTTTGTGCCAGTGGGGTCGAAGCGAGGATCGCTAAGCCAGCGGAACGTTTCGTTGGTGACGCGTCGGGCTATGTTGAGTAAGTTAGCATTGCCTCGTATAATATGAATTGGACATTAGCATACCGGACAACCTGCCCTCTCTAAGCAAGCGCCGCTGATGTCTAACGCGTGTTTCCTTGACTCCATTAGCTAGCATTTCATCTTCAGCATCCTTCAATGCCAGCGCTACGACCAATGCCTCATCTGTGGTCCCTTTCCTGGTTATCTCTGGCCTCACGTCCATGTTGTCGCAGCCCTTCCATTCCGTGGTCCATATGTTCTCAACGCCCAACTCTGCGTCGGACCTGAAAGCGAGTAATTTGCCATCCGGAGAAAAGTGCGGGTCCGAATCGTGTGGAATGCCCGTCAAGATAGGGCGAGCGCGTGTAGCCAGAGAGCGCGAGAGGTCCGAGTAGGCTTCGGAGGGGAGGCAATAGATATCTCCAAGCATGTCGAAGACAATTTCACCGCTTTCCGGGTGGACATCAAGACGCAACCACGTTCCTTCGTCAACATCGAACTCCAGTTTGCGAGGATAAAAGAAGTCTGTTGAAATGTCCCAAGGTGCAGGTTGGCGAATAGGCCACACATTGTCGTCCCACTCATCTGCAGCTTGCAGAGTGGTATGAACGGGCCTCCTTAAAGAGCTTGAACCTGACGCGTCGTGATTGATCACAACATCTCGATAGAATCCATGTAAGAGTGATGTTGTCTGCAACACTACACAAACTATCAGCACGGCGCGACCGAGTTGTGCGAGTCGCGTGCGTTGCTTCCTCCGACGAGTGTTGTTATTCACCTCGACCGTCGGTAGCGACCAGCCCACGCTTTGCTTGTCCATAACGTCTCTTCAAGTAGTCGTTGACGACTACGACGACTATGGCGGTTGGGTTCAAGACGTGAGACCGTTACAATGGTTGGCTTCCACGAAGGCGAACTTAACCATGGTAGCCATATGCTCAACTGCGCGTTCTCAGCGATAACTGAAGGCCCATATGATGCAATTAGGGTCAACTTTAGGGTCAGTCTGGTTGTGGCTGCAAGTTCACCGTCGACCACCGTCTTGTCCACTGTCATATGCTTCATACTCAACTCAAAACAATGCTACATTAACAAGAAGAGAAGGCATACACTGCATTGATCGCACGGTGTCAATTCTACAAGTTTGTCTCATACACGTCAAAATCTTTTGACAATCAAATCCAAATCAGTTCGGTCTTGACTCTTGACAACTTCTGATGCGTATACTTTGTTCGTGTTCGCGGTTTCTGAATACCTTGACTGAAAAAGTATGAGTTAGATGGTAACGAAGTTACCTTACAAGAAGCCATCGACAAGAACCATTAACTTACAGAAGGGCTCATCAATTCTTATGAATTCAAGCTATTGCTGCCTGTGCAGGGGCAGCTTGAAGCCTTGTTGTCTACTTGTTGGGTTGGCCATCAACATCGAATTGATGCCAGCGGTGAGCTCCTAATTTGCAATACGAATTGATCCTTGCTACCGTATCATTTATGTACTCGTTCTCCCAGGTCCCGAACAACGTCATGGGCAAGGAAGACCGCCCACTATCATGATAACCATGTTATGGTCGAAGACAATCGCGGGTCTGAATCGGAACTCCTTTTCTATGATCGCTGCCATGTACTTCCGAGTCCGTTGTACTCCAATATGGCTTTTGCACAGTAAAATAACAATCGTTATGACGTTTGCACTGGTCTACTAGCTGCAATGGAAGTTTACAATTCCGGCCTCGAAATTCAAATCTGGTTTAAAACTTTAGGCTATGGCTCTCTTCTCAGCTCTATTTTGGATATAGGTAGCGATGATCATCGCACCAAGAAGCAGCTGGTCGTCTCCATGCGCCGCAAAGGAGGATTGGCAATCCATAAAAACAAACTCCTTCCTATGCCAATCTTTTGGCATCCCTTCTGGCTGTTCTCCTCTCCCCCCTTTCCCTTTCTCTACAACCGCCAATGCTCTCCACTCTACTGTCTTTTCTCCGGCCCTGGATGCAGGTTCTCGTCCTTCTGTCATTCGTTTTTGCCTCTGGCGCAACACTCGTTAATGTCACGGTGGATGACACATTTGGAGATGTTCAAACCGGGAGAAAGCCAGATTATTTTGGAACGTGGTTTTCATCCTCGAATTGCTCTGTGACAAAGCTCGGCAACCCTTTCTGTGGACTGGACTTAGACCCCTCCAGTCTATTGAACGGTACATGGATGGGCTCCACGGCCGCTTCTTCTAACGTATCTATTCTTTTCAATGGTGCGCCTCTATGCAGGATGTCGCAATGATACCTCAGTTCACCTCCTTCTTCCAGGCTCAGCGGTATATGCATTTTTCGTAATACCCAGTAATATTTTTGCGACGGACATCGGCTTCGTTCTAGATGACAGGATTGAAGGAATGGTAAACAGGAGCATTACGACAGAGTCGATCATTTTTCGATATAATACACCCTTGATATCCCTGCCGGATTTGCCAGATGGCCAGCACAAATTGACTATCTTCATCGGTGGAACTGGGGGTGGTCTATTGCGTCCGAGGCAGCCATTATTTGGAGCAATCTTTGATTATGCCCTGTATACGTGAGTCTATAATTCACCCTTCCCATTTGTTCAAAACCCTAAGCCCCTAATTTCGACAAAAGGACAAATGCAACCACATCCCATGATATGCAAATAAAATCGAATGCCATCTCTATCCCTCATCTTTCATCTCAGATTAGCTCCGTAAGTAGGAGTCAGACAATGCCTACCGCAATTGTAAGCGACACATCGACTACTACAACCGGGATCCTTCATTTCGATACGGAGGCTATCACCTCGTCATCAACTTCTACATCCACCTCTAATCTACCAAGCGCTGCGCTGTCATCGCTGCCCTCAGAATCGACTACAGCGAATCCCTTTCCCGTTCCAGTCGACCACGTACAATCCTCCTCCCCGCCTTCAAACAACCCTAGCTCATCGTCAACCTCGAGCTCACTCTCGGATCCTAACAAGTCCATATTCTCTTCGGATACTTCTATTTTGACAGCGTCCGCTGGGAGCACCGACGAATCGGAGATTCCCGCAGTCGCTTCGAAGCCAATTCCAGACATAGGCTCATCGAAACCCTCCCCCGAGCCTCAACTTCAAACTCCAACAAACGCTGTAAATCCATTACAAGGAACGACAACTATTACTCACCCTGAGTCAGGCTCTATCGAGACAAGAACCTTTTCTCTCCTCCCTTCTCAGACTATGTCCGCTTCACCACCTCCGTCAGCTCGCAGTGACCATGGCCATGCTGGAATCATTGCCGGTGTCGTTATCGGCAGTTTGGTGCTCCTCCTCATCTTCCTCTGGGGCTTAGTCTGCCTCCGGGGATCAAATTTTCTCAAGATACTAATACCAAGGCGACTCCAAAGAGCACGGTCCATTGACACCATAAACTCTTTCGTAACTCGGGAATTCCCTCCGCTCCCCCGCGAGGCACCTCTCAAGCACCTGTACCTAGCCCAGAACCTGGCGCGTCGAAGTTCGTCTGGCGAAAGATTGATCCCACCCAGGATTGATACAGGTGCTAAAGGATCTCGTTATGACACAACTGATCCTGCCCGTGAACGTTTGCTCTCAAGAGGATCCTCCGACCGTCGTCCGATCTTACCGTCCCCGGTCCGATTTAGACCGCTCACACTATTTTCCTCGGCTACCACCACAAGCTCTGTGAGCGCCATGGATTTTCGTCAGAACTCTCACCTAGAGGCCGATTACCAGCGGCGCATTAGTATGTTGGAAACTGAAGTACAACGACTTCAGTCAGAGAGAGATTACTTGGTGCATTTGACATGGAGCGAGGAGCTACCAGATTATAGCGATTTGAACTCACCTCGGAATTCTCCAAGAAACAGCGCTTGATCTTCACTGTCGTCAATCCAAGTAAGATCTGCGAGGTTACGGTTATGTCCTGTATACGTTAGTAGTGTTATCGGCTCTGTCTTGATCTCATATTCTCCCCCATTTTGTATTATAAACATAACATCTACTCTTTTTCTTTAGCTTGTGCCAGAGTCAGACGCACCGACCACAAAAAAACGGCCCACCAGAAACATATAGTAAAATACAATCTTCTATGATTATAGATTTGAATCTAGTCTATGTTATACAGGTTGCACAGAACAACGAATTTATTAACGACACGACTTCATCCTCGTCTCCCTTTCTGGACAGGATTTGTTCTCTTTTTCGACCAGGTCAGCAACGGAGTCGTCGCGTGATCGGATATATTTCTTTCCTTCGTTGCTTCCTTGATCACATCTTTGCTTAGGCAGAAGTCGATGTGCGTATTGAGCCCGTGATTGTCTGTTTCCAGTTCCTTCCCGCACACTGGACATTGTAAAGTATTGGGTTCGAGAGAAGCAGTGACGACGAGATCTTTCTTTTGCGTTATGTTAGATGAGCAATTTGAAGTACTCGAATCGGTTCGATTGTTTGACGTGACTGGGGACGCAAAGGTGCTTTCAGAGCTGGGTCGATTGTGTTCAGCAATAGTCAGATCTATAACTGCCTCTAGACCATCATCTCGTTGATCCGTTTCGTGTTCGTGAAAACCCGGCATAGCATCGTCGTCAACGATTTCTTCATCCACATCTACGATCACGGTCGCATTCGTAGAAGAAGTTTGATTCAGATCCCCGACTCGTCTCTTCTTAGTTGGTGTCTGATCTTTAGCAGAAGAAGAGAAAAACTGCATGGAGTGGAAATCAGGAATCAGTACAGTACAGTTTCAGCTCTCTTCTCACCCGTTTGATACCCTGACCGGTAGATTCTCGTAAGTCTCTCAATTTCGTAACACGTAAGCCAATGAGGCGAATACATAAGGGCAGTTCCAGCTTCAATAGCTCTGTGCCAATCTACAATGTTGTCAATGATATGAATGAAGGAGGAAGGAGATGGCTTGAAGTCCAACGCACACGATAAAGATCTTCTTTCTTCGTTATCCAATGATTGAATGACTTAGCCCTAGTGAAGACTAAAAGAATAAACAACAGGAAATAAAATCACAAAAGAAGATGTGTTGCCACCTTGGTACGTATCGAGTTTGTACTTGAGCGTAATAGTTTTACCAGCCCATCCCGTCTCTTCCATGTCTTTTTCAAGTTCCTCGGAAACTTCTTTGAGTTCAGAAAGTATTTTCTGCTCGTTGCTTAGAGGATTGAAAGTACTAGGAGAGAAATATAAGTATGAAATTCAGTTGACCATATACGCTAATTGAAGGCAAGCTATTGCTTACCGTTCAGCACCAATACTCTTTCGCTCTTCTCGACTATATGGCTGCACGACATTTGAAGCGATACCTAAATACGCCTTATACAGAAACATCTTTCCAACACAGTTGTCCATCAACCAAATTTCCGCCCGGTGATTGTAAATGTCTCCGCAGGTCTTTTTGAGTACCAATGAGTTTTATTGACATTTAAATCGAGAAGTATAAAATCCACCTTGACTCCGAAAGACTCAAGAAGGCGTTCGTTTACACGACCAACGCCGGGCAATTTCCTTATCGAAAGATCCTTCATGAAGACCTTAATTGCGTTTTTCTCGAATGGTAAGTGGAATTGGCCGTTTGGCTTAT
Organism: Trichaptum abietinum; assembly: GCA_910574555.1. Taxonomy (NCBI): domain Eukaryota; kingdom Fungi; phylum Basidiomycota; class Agaricomycetes; order Hymenochaetales; family Trichaptaceae; genus Trichaptum; species Trichaptum abietinum. Next base: position 993,374 of record CAJTBE010000005.1, on the reverse strand, counting down.
TCTAAATTGGATTTAGTGATGATAATAGGATCAGTTGATAAGCTGTCGAACCTTGTCTGAGCAGATCTGCGCATCGTTAGAGATAGGATACTACATGATGGAGTAATTATGCACCTTTGCTAGCATCTGTACAATTAGGTACATGTTAATGAAAGGACGGCAATAGAGTGCACAATTCATACCTTGTTAGGGGCGATACCTGCGCTGACCGTCAAGCATGTTTCCTCCTTTACTCTCTCACGCATCTGACGGACACATTCGTCCGGGGACAAGTTATGATCTGCGCAATAAGATGTAATGCTAGATACCAAAGAATTAAAATTGACAGACGACATTTTAGAGAATGGCAACGATACCGACTTCAAGTAGCCCTCGTCACATCCAGCAACAATCATATTTGGGTCATATTGCCTAAAGATGTCCATGACCTTGGTCGACATTTCAGAGTACCAGTCGAAACGCAATGGCACTGTAATGAGCTCTGGGCAGAGTTTCTTGGCTACGAATTCTACATTCGCATAGCGTGAGCCAATGCTCTCATGCATGATATCACCAACGACACATACCTGCCATCCCGGACCTGACACCATATTTTCGAGCCTCATATGAAGCGGTGCATAGCAAACCTTTACCAACCTGCAGGCAATTAACATACGGTACTGATCAAGGAGTTGATAGACCTACACCAAAAGGCTTCCCTGCTAAGTCGGGATTGTGAAGGAGCTCGACGCTTGCGTAGAATGCATCCATGTCGACGTGAACAATCAGTTGGCCAAGGTCCCTTTCAGACTCTAGTTCAGCAAGCTATGACCCCAGGAATATGATTAGCAGCGAGTTCGAGATAATTGTCTCGTGCATACCAGACGGTCCGCATCTGCTTGCACTCTTCCTGGTTGTCTAAGATTAAGCTTCGAATTGGACGTTTCTCAAGAAATCGGTAGCTCACGAATATCTGCTTTCCTCAATAGATCATCCTTGATTCTCAAAATCTTGTTGATGCGTTCCGTATGTTGAGGGACGGTCATTTCCTTTTATTTCATTATTTCCTTATTTAGTATGTCAGCTCGAAATCATGTAATAGTCTCATCCGGCACATTCCGGATGAGGCTGGTCAGAGTATATTATGCTCGTTTCATCCTGTATGCCACCTCAGTTCTTCTACCACGAACTGAGGTGAGCACATTAGTATTTCTCTATCTTTCTATTCTCTTATTCACATAAAACTAGTGTCTTTATTTTAGGTATTTACATTGCAAATACACAGTTCTTCTACCACGAACTGAGTGTCTTTATTTTAGATCTCAATAGGTTATGAGCCTATCTGCGTCTTAATTCCTGCCACTTAGCCTTCACACGTCAACACGAACTCCTTGTCCACGTTCTATGACCCAGCGCTCCTTGCGATCACGTCCAAATCTATTTGTTTTACCTGAAACACAAGTCAGCCTCCCTGATTCCACTGGCAACACTCCTTTTGGTTCGCCACTCACGGAATTATCTGAGCACGATCTTCCACCTACTCCTCCAATTCCTGAACATAATACAATCACATTTCATCATTATTCCACCCACGGGACGAGCAAGATGTCATCTTCTGACAGTGCCACCGCTGGATCTAAAGACAGTCCTGTTAAAGTCGGCGAGCTTCTCTCTGAAGATGGCTCGAATTATGATAATTGGCTTAAGGCCAATAAAATTCAACTGAGGCTCAAAGGTGCCTGGAACATATTAGACGGGACAGAGAAACGTCCCCCGCCGGGCTCATCTGCTTCAGATCTTGATTCTTGGGATCGACGTGCCAATGTGGCGGTGGCGCAATTGGCCCTGAATATGCCATTGTCCCTGATCGGCCAACTCAATATAGATGCACCACACGCTCTATACGTCGATCTAAACGAACGCTTTGCCAAGTCCGCTGATATTCGGATTGTTCTCGCTTCATGTGCGTTACGAGAGAAACGGATTGGACCCACACAAACGATGGCCGATCACATCAAGGAACTGCGTCAGGCACGCGTCGATTATCTTAATGCCGGTGGCTCTCTCGACAACAAAGAATGGAAGATAATAATTCTCATTTCTCTGGGCCACGGCTACTGGGGTCGATATGCTGCTAATTTCACTGGCGTGGACGCTCCTGAAGATATCATCACGACTCTTATCTTTGAAGAGCGTCGAATTGGAGCCGATAAAATTCTTGAATTGGCTCAAGCTGAAGCCACTGTATCCGCTCTTGTCGCAAGTCGGACAACTTCCCGTATCAGTTCGTCTAATAATGCCGGTGGTAATCGATCCTCTTCTTCCAGTCCTCAGAAGTTGAATCGCACTCAATGTTACAACTGCGGAGGTCGAGGACACGTCAAAGCTAACTGCTTTGCACCCGGGGGTGGGAAACAAGACAACCCTCCACCGTGGTATCGAGTGCCACCGCATATGGCACATCTGGTTAACCAATCCCAGACTCCTCCTCCGGCTAGCGCGACTCTTCAAGAGACAGCCAAAACAGTCCGTGAATTCTGTCTCATGGCCACTATCGAGTGCGATCATAATGATATCTGGGTTCTCGACTCAGGTGCTTCATCTTCTATGTGTAACGACCGTCTGTCCTTTCACTCGCTTGTCCTCTTCGATCAACCACAATTCATAACTACGGCAAAAGCTGGGGACTCCTTACGCGCCATTGGCAAAGGTTCAATTCGAGCGACTTTCAAGTACGACTCTGATATATCAATCGTCACCCTGAACGATGTCTTATATGTGCCAGACCTGGATTCCAACCTACTATCAGTCACTAAGTTAATGGACTCCCACGTCTCCGTCTCATTCACAAAAGATCGGTGCACTTTAACTAAAGATGGTCGTCCCTTTGGCCTAGCACTGCGCGTCGGGTCGTTAAACGCCAAACTGTCGTGGCGTTGTCTACTGCAGAAGCCGAATATATTGCGGCATCATATGCCACCCGAGAGGCTACATGGATCAGGCATTTTTTCAATGAAATTGGTCGCTCTTTCGCATCCTTCAGCTCTTCAAATCTTCGTTGACAATCAAGCAGCTATCAAGATGACAGCCAATCCCGTATACCAATCGAAGACGAAACACATTGATTTAGCGGTTCACCATATACGCGATCAATTTAAGTCAGGAAATGTCAACTTCGCATATACTCCAGGATCAGAGAACATTGCGGATATCTTTACAAAGCCTTTGCCTCCCGCATTGCACATTAAATGTGTGAAGGCCCTTGGTCTCTGTTAATTTCTTCATTCTTCATGACATTCTCGCTGAGGGGGGGTGTTGAGGGACGGTCATTTCCTTTTATTTCATTATTTCCTTATTTAGTATGTCAGCTCGAAATCATGTAATAGTCTCATCCGGCACATTCCGGATGAGGCTGGTCAGAGTATATTATGCTCGTTTCATCCTGTATGCCACCTCAGTTCTTCTACCACGAACTGAGGTGAGCACATTAGTATTTCTCTATCTTTCTATTCTCTTATTCACATAAAACTAGTGTCTTTATTTTAGGTATTTACATTGCAAATACACAGTTCTTCTACCACGAACTGAGTGTCTTTATTTTAGATCTCAATACCGTAAGCTCTGTATCCTTTCTCCTTTCATTCTATCCATGGTAGAGCATAAGTGCTTGCTAATGCGGCTTGTACATGAATACCAACCTCGTAGAACTTTGAGCCCTTCGAAACCTCCGCAATTATTCGATTTATTTCTGTTTGGTCTTTCGCAAGTCTTGAATGTGCAGGCTACGCATCAGCCCATACTTCTTGAAAATGCAGCTCCAGCTTACCCAGCTTTCGTTACAGATGGCCCAGCAAGGCGTTTGACTAAACTCGCTGAGTCCGGTGACGGATTAAATTGCTTCGAAGGAAGTTCAGCCATGCTCGTCAGCTTATTGAAGGTCGCTCTGAGGTGGTGTATAGAGTTCGCATGGTTCGAGAGTGACAGGCTCGAAGTTCGAGAGACCTGAGATTTGACTTGGAGACTTTGTATCGTGACAGTAATCGCGAAATACATACAACTGTGACATTGAGTGACAGACGCGCCTTCACGTGACTCAGAGGGGTGTGACATGTCTGTGGCTTGGCAGCCTTGGCTGCAATTTGATGACGTATGTGACAAACCAGTCTTTCCGCAGCTGGCTGCATTTGCTTCCGACCGCCGCGACGCCTCGTGCTGGTTACTTTCACTCTGCATAAATTTATGTAATAAATTTGCAGCAGCCTGAGCACACATCAATTCAAACTCTCACAGTAACAAACACCGTCTTCGACGTACAGTAATTATGCGGAAGACGTCGTACTTCATAACGTTCTTGGCCGTGTCAGTCACTTTGTTCTTGGTGCGTCTGAGAGCATAGCTCTGTTGATGGTTTGCGGAATATTGAGCCTTTATCAGAATATATTATCTATCATCCGACCAGACTGGTGAGCAGTCAAGAAAAACACTATAAAGTCTGGCGCAGTCAAACATTCATCATTATTCTCAATTTCATCAGGTTGTATGTTCATACCCCGGATATCTTCCATACTAAGACGATCATTCGCTACGGACTCCTCGAACGTTGTGAGCGGACGGTAATATCCATACCTTCGCCCAATGGCGGAGGACAGATCAGCTATACAGACTACTCGTGCAGGCCGTTTCCGAGGCGTCAAGAGGACATGTGTGAGAAAGGATACGAGAAGTTCTGCACATTGTGGTGGACCGCAGGCTACAGCGCCGAGTTGAGCGTGGTCTTCGGTGCAGCTACTCTCTTGGGAATTTTGGTAGGAGTGAGTGCCAGGTCGAGGCGGAGGAGAGTTTGGAGGGCATGCGCGGGTCTTGAATCGTTGCACTGTGAGACAGCACGGTTATTATCCTCATGAGCAAATAACATAACCTTATTGTTCTTTAGGTGCATTCAAGATCATCACATTTGCTATCATAACCGATGTTTATCGCACAGCACAGCACCCTTATTTTGAGTATGCTCGACCAAGTAAGCCCGATCAACTATTTATCACATCATACTGATAGCAAAGTTGTAGGCACCGCATACGTCTTGAACGCACTTTCTTGGTCTTTGGATGTCTTCATTATATTCGGTGTTCTTGTCACTGGAATATCTGCTGAGGCCGGTCATGCCTGGGCAGCAGGAAACAGGGCGTACAGGCCTATCGAAAACAACTGACCAATTGATTTGACCACGAACTGCGGACCGTCTCCAAAGCACGATATTCTCTTGGAACTTCATTACATTCTGACGATTGCCCTTCCTTTCCGACCAGTTCCGTTTCTTTCTCCCTTGTAATATTGATGTATGTGTATGTTTATGCCATAGACAATGTAAACCGCCACTCTCAGAAAAATAACGAGTCATCTGGGTAGTCAACCTTATCGTACAACCTAAGCGTCTCATTCCAGTCTCTCTTCCGCCTCCTTCGAACTGAAAAATACTTCACGCTGCTTTCCCAGTTGCCCCTTACTCTACCCTTCTCCTTCCCGCCACTCTGCACAAAATATTTCTCTGGATCCTCCGGCAGTCGAAGATACTGCACGGCGAGCAGCATCACGCGTTTATGTAGTTCATCTCTTGTCCTTAGAAGTTCGCGCAACCTCGATTTGCCCGTCCACAGTAACCTTGCAAGCGCCACGAAAGCCCGTGCAGCAGACACCACATCTTCCATCCACCGTAAGCTCATCCACATCACAACAGGCACAACTACAGCTGTTATCGGTGCAACAGGCAATGTAAGAATCATGCAACCAACCCAAACGCTAAGGCCAGACGCAAGCCCATAAACGAGTTTCGTCTGCGCAATTTCGTCCCAAGTATCCCACACGGGACCTGAACGCAAAATATGGCGTTTAACAGCATATCTCGTAGTGGCGAAAATTGGCAGCCAGAGGACTAGGCCCGGAAAACAAAGCGGAAGGAGGATACCAATCCATAAGAGACGAACGAGCATGCGAAAGAATGCTTTGCGTCTCGGAATAGGCCTCCTAATACGATCATCTTTTATACCAAGTCTGACCAACTTATCTTGATAGTCCTAGAGAAGACATATTAGTAAAGAAGTAATCTTGAGGGAAAACAATTTCGGACCTTCAGATCGCGCCGAAAATCATTCACAAGTGCACAGCGATGTTTCACAACAAATTCGTCTTCCTCTTCTGAACCGCTTGTCGTAAATCCTTGGTTATCTGTACGGTTGCCTTCGAGTTCGGCCCACTTGAATACCTCCACGAAAGCTCTACAGACACGGACATAATCTCCGAGAGACATGTTGGTTCCTAATGGGGCGTAAATCCTCGTCGCGAGCTTCGCCGAGCGAACGATGTCAAAGGTCGGAGAATCGAAGGTCCCGGAGCTAATTTGTTGCTGCATTTGTGATGTGAGTGTTCGGATATTGGCAAAATCCACAGGAGCAATTAGTTCTGGATTGCCTTGAGGCGTGAAAGGGAGAGGTGGGTGGAAAGTAATCAGAACATCCGACCGAAAATGCTGTCTATGCCTGCACCAGAATTGTCAAAGCCGATTGAACGCCGTAATTCCTTTAACCTTTACTCACGTATATGTGATAGAGCAAGTTTGCACATAGATCTTGAAATCCGGATCATCCTTGTTTCGAGTCAGCACATCAGAGACCAGACGTGCCACTATTACATCAAGTTTCAGATGATCTGCATGCATTCCGGACCAGGCTACCTACCTCCGGTCTTGAGAGGCGCAATCTGCGGATGAAAGCGGCTCATGCCCTCGGGAAAGAGACAAACTGCATCTCCCTTCTCAAGGGCCTTCGAATTGCTGCATGAGCATACAGCGCAACGCGAAAAAAGGCCCAAGTACCTGCTGAAGTGCCTCCATAGTATTGCTATTATCCACTTGAATGTCAGGCGAGTCCTTCCGACGCTTAAGCGGGACTGCGCCCGCAGCTTCGATTAGCCAGCTGGTAAAGGTTCCTTTGCCGAATTGTGTCGCTTTCGCAGTGAGCCGGATGAGATTACGCCTCTGGCCGTAGTTTAGCATGCTTTTCAAGTAGTTGTTTGTACGGGTAATAACCCACGTTTGAAGGCACCGCGCCCACGAGAAGCCTGAGCCAAATAACGTGTCAGTTCTCGGCAGTTGATACCAAATGCTTGTACATACACCGGGTCTGTTAAGGAATTACAATGATTAGAGCATATTATGCTTAGGATGGACAAGCTTCAGCGACATAGATTTCCAAGTCGAGGCTGTGCGCACCATGGCTGGCCGTTCTGGGGAATTAAATGGGCATTCTCCACAACAATCGTGCCGTAGAATATCTTCAAAACGAACTTGAAGAGAAGTCTGCAATCATGTGTAAGAAAGGGAGAGAAGACGATGATTAGAGTCAGAGTACCGGATGAGATAGTATGCCCAAGGTGTCGCAGTATAGCTACGAGCCATGCATGAAGCGTATAAAGAGAAGGAATAGTGACGTGCGCTAAACTGGCAGTAGCAAACATAGGTGTCCATAAGCGCCCACGGCACTGAGTGAGTCACGTGGATGTGACTGAGAGCCAGGGTCCAATCGAAAATTTGGCCTCGCACTCGACACAAGTCCTGTCCGAATTGCATTGAGGTCAAGGTCACTCCCCTTCGTCCCCGGCGCCATGGAGGCCGCACTCTCGAAAATTAGGCCTCATACCTCTTCATCTTTGGCACATCAAAAAGCTCCTGCAAACCTTCTTGTTGCACTCGAGGCAACATTCAAGGAGCAAAATGCTGAACGGACACCTGCTGCTTATTTTGCCGGTCTTATGACGGCCATCGAGAGTACAGTGCAGAAGGAACGCGAATCCGGATTTGCTCTTGGCGACAGCGACTTGCTACCTGCGGAACTCTACCTTTTGGCTTTGATAGGGCCATTTGTACCAGCACCCATCATTCGCGCAAACCTGAATACATTGCTCTCATTAACTGCAACCCTATGGCCCTCACTGACCCCTCACCCCCCGGCTCTCCGCTCCCAGTTGACATTGTATAATGCCATCTTTCGAGCTCTTGACCGATCTCAACTTGAAACTCAAAATACCAGACAATCCTTTGCCACTATCCTGCAGCTTTGCGTGGACCCAAGACCAAAGGTCCGGAAGCGCGCCGCTGATCTAGTCCGCGACGTTCTTTCGTCCCCTCCGAGTCCTCTTATACGACATCCGTACTCCGAGAGGGTTGGAGAATGGTGTGTGAATGCGTTATCAGAAGTCAATGCTCTTGGTTCTAGCAAGCAGAAGGGGAAGAAAAATGCGGATGATGTAGTGAGTGCAGCCATCCATCTCCTGACGTTTCTTCGTCCTGTCCTACCATATCTTCCTCCAGAGGTGAGCTAATTTCTTTACTGTCTATAAGTTAAGCACTGATCTATCTTTCACTTGAAGATACTCCCTACTATCACCACCTCTCTCCTTTCCCTTCCTCGCTTCGGCAACCCCTACCTTTCTCAATCTGCCTATGGCGTTCTCTCCGATCTACTCTCGGTCCCAGAAGACCCAGTGGTTCCGCGAAACATCGATACTTCTACCTCCGAATTATTAAAGGCCGTGTTGAGTTCGCCCCCACTCAAAACGGATATCACTCTTCTTCCATCGTGGTTGCAAGTGATCGGAAAGATCATGCTTGTATACTCGAAAAGCGACCCCGATGCATGTACGGAAGAACTTCTTAAAGTTTGGAAGATAGTCTTCTCGTTTCTCGAATCTTCAGATACTGCTACGAGAAAAGAGGCTACCGAGACCCTTGCGCGTCTAACTCAATGTATCTCTCCCCCTCTTGTTGCTTCCGCTATAGCAGGTGGGAGCACAAAGAATGTGCTAATACAGCTAATTACGCAAACGACGAAAGCTCTTGACTCAATTGCATACGCTCGGTGCATCCCGGAGCTTCTTTTCGTTGTATCCGCCCTCATCTCCAGCTTGCGCTACCGGCCAGAGGGACCAAGGACACCTACGGCTACTGAGATATTGCTATTGCCACTTATTCAAAAAGTAGGAGAAATGAGAATTGCAAAGGGCTTTGAATACAAGGAGGCCGCCGACGGAGTGCTCAGCATGGCGATGTCCGTTCTAGGACCCGAGGTGCTCCTAAAAGCGTTACCACTTAACCTGGAGCCTGAGGATCGGTGAGGAACAAGTTGATATCAGTAGATCGTCACTAATGGTACTTATCCAGAGCTGCTGGGCGTGAACCACGAGCGTTCCTCCTTCCCCTCTTAAGCAATCCCCATCCATCCCCCCTGGGGCACTTCATCTCCTACTTTATTCCCCTCACGGAGCGCATGTTCGATCTACAACAGAAAGCAGACGCTGAGGGCCGTGGTTCGGAAGCAAAAGTATGGAATGTGCTTGTGTCGCAAATCTGGACTAGTCTTCCGGCCTACTGTTATAAAACTCCCGACCTACGAGAGGTATGTTAACGTACAATCCAGCCTGCTGCCACTAACTCTCTGCTCTAGTCCTTGACTCCTCAGTTCTCACAAATGCTGTCTCAGTTATTGTACAATCAACCAGACCTCCGACCCCCAGTTCTCCGTGCCCTCAAAATAGTGGTTGAGAGCAACGCAAAGCCCACTGATGTTAATATAGCGGACGGGGAAGACCCGCGTATCAGCGAACTACTCTCAGAAGAGGAACTAGCAAAAAACGCGACCTTTCTCCAGTCTCAATCGGAAAGCTGGTTCGCAGTGTTGTTCAATGTCTTTGGGAGCGTAGGGCGAGACCAACAGGGCATGGTCGGGGACGTCATCAATACCTGGGCGTCGATTGCCGATGAAAAGGTAAACTATTGAACAACACTAAGTTATACTCTACTAAAGCATGCTGCTAGGAAATGGCAAAGACATGTCATAAAGTGGTTGGCATGTTCAAGACTAATCTTGGGAAAATGAGCACGTCGACGAGCTCCGCGGCCAATGAAGGGGATGAACAGCGTAGCACAGTAGCAACTATGCAGGATATCCTTGGTCTTCTGGTTCCGTACATCTCTAAGAAGGATGCTCAGACGGTCTTCGACCTTTGTCTCCTCCCGGACGTCATTAAAAACAAGGATAATGGTGTTCAAAAGCGCGCGTACAAACTGCTGAGCAAGATTGTCGCAACAGGGAAAGTTACCGTGGATGCGGAAGCTCTTTTCGCAAAAATGGACGAGGTTGCAGAGGATGCGCTCCCGGCAGCGAAGAAGGACAGACTAAACTTCCTTAAGCAGCTTCTCTCAAATCTTCCACCAACTTCTCTTCATGTTATACCGTCACTCATCCCTGAGGCGGTTCTTGGCACAAAGGAACCCTCCGAGAAGGCGAGGCAAGCTGCCTATGAGCTAGTTGTGGCCCTAGGCTCCAAGATGAAGGAAGGCGGTGTAGTTAAGCGACAGAAGCTGAATGAGATGGAGGAAGATGACATGATGGAAGGTAAAAAATCCTACTTAGTGTTGCTCCCGGTATACTGATCGGGCCTGGCAATCTAGCGACTGGGTCTCTCCAAGAGTTCCTCATGATGATGGCGGGAGGATTGGCAGGAGCCACTCCCCACATGATCAGCGCGACAATCACTGCATTATCGAAGCTAGTCTTTGAATTCAGAGGTAAGTAACTTTGCCGCCTCTCAAATTCTTGGTCGCACAATCTAATGAAATTAAGATGATATCTCTCCCGAAATGCATAAGGAAATGTTCCAAACACTCATTGTCTTCTTGACCTCTGCGAATCGTGAAATTGTGAAATCCGCTCTTGGGTTTGTCAAGCTCTCCATCCATACGCTCCCTCCCGACCTTCTCCGTCCATACTTGAAAGATCTCGTCCCGGCACTACTTGGGTGGTCGCACGATCACAAAAACCACTTTAAGGAAAAGGTGCGACATATATTTGAACGCATGATCAGGCGTTATGGATGGGACGACGTGTACTCCTGTGCAGGCGAAGAGGAAGCCGCAAAGATGCTCGTCAACATAAAGAAACGAAAGGATCGTGCAAAGAGGAAGAAGTCTCAAAGGGAGATGGAGGACGAGGAGGAAGATGATGAGCCTGCCCCGAAGGCCACTGCCGGTGATGCATTTGAAGATATTCTTTATGGTAGCGAAAGTGAGCTTGATGAAAGCGATGAGGAACATAAGGTGGGCCAGCAGAAAGCAACGAAAAAGAAGGGCAAGGATACAGGAGCTCGACTTCGAGTGGATGACGACGATCCAATGGATCTTTTGCATGGGGCAAACACTCGTGTCACAAGTGAGTCCAGAGTTTTTTCTGACCTTTAGTTTGTCTGTGTCTTAACTTCCGCTTTTTTTACGCACAGGTGCTCGTAAACAAACAAAGAAGCCTGGAGCTGATGCTTCTAAGTTCAAGACGGATGAAGAAAGCGGAAAGATTTTGATCGAATCCGATGCTGATACGGAAATCGAAGAAGACGAAAACACTCGTCTCGGCGGCGCAGCATACCGGGAAAGCATCATGTCAATTGACGGGTTTACGCGGGATACTAAAGGACATGTCAAATTCAACAAAGACACAAAGAAACGGCGGAGGGAAACCGAGGAAGCCGGCCTAGACGAAGATGTGGCCATGGGCGACGTCTCGTCAGAGAAGCTCAAGAAGCTCAAACGCAAGAACTCCGTTAAAATCGGACAAGAGTTCAAAGCCAAGGTGGGTTTAGACGTTTGTTCTTAATTTTACTGAAACTGATTTTCCATCCAGAAAGCTGGTGGTGATATCAAAAAGGGAGGTGTCGACCCCTACGCGTACCTTTCTCTCGCTCAAGCTGCGAAGGGTATTAAAGGGAAGGGTGGTCCAAGAATCTCCGTTACTGGGAAGCGTTAAAATTCACATGCTCTTCCACTGTTTCACCCTCGTTCAAGCTTTTATTGCTTTGTACTCTTCGTCTCAGTTTATTCTCCTCACTTCGGATAAGATTAGATAAGAAGTTCATCACTAGCAATAATGTATCTCAGATGCAATGCATTAGTAAGATTATATACATGGTAGAGAAGGCAGATAACAAGCTATTGGCATATAATCGACGAATGCCCCAGATAGAGACAGTACGGGCATTGAATGAGAGTTATTTTATTATTCGCTTATGCTCCAAGAGGATGGGCCAGACTTCGCACAAGAATATTGCGTGAGATGCGGAGTGCCTTGCGGAAGCGAATCGACTCGGAGGAAGCGAGTGAGGGAAAGCAGGGCTTAGTTCGTGAAGAAAAACCACCGCCATGAGCTGAGAAACAAAAAATGCATAAAGAATGCAACCTCGTCTAATAATGATATGAATATGGCCCCTCAATAGGTAAAAAGAAGTCAAAAATGATTTGTTCACGACATCTTGACTTCGATGTGCGGACGGGAGTCACGACGCATTCGTTCTACAAGAAGGTAACTCACTGAAGCAAAAATTAATCAAAACGTTCTCATACGGAAGATGAAAGGCACTCACTGATAAGCTCCTCGATTGATTCTGCGAGCTCGGGCTTTATCTCCAGATATGCGTGCTTGGACATACGGAAAACCACAAAATGACGTTGATGAGGATATCGGACTGCCAACGGTTCCTTAGAGTCACTGTCTACACGGACCAACTACATAACAGAAATGAGTAAGATGTTTGTGAGAGTACTAAAGCTGTGGAAAACTTACTTGCAAATGATGCCGCCTGTGTGTCTTCCAACGATATTTGATACCATTCTTAGCAGTAAAGATCCCGCCCCTGCTTATGAACGAATCTATGTGAGCTGCGTGAACTGTATCAGCTGACGGTCTCCACTAACACTTTGTTTGCATCTTTTTCAAACCACTTCGACGCTGATACCCACTCGGCGTCAGAGTTCTCCGCCCCGAATCGTATCCGAGGCTGTTTGCCAGGCTCGCGCTCCAGCTCTGCAATCGTCACTAGCTCCCCTGAGTCTTGATCAAGTTTCCTAAGCTTGGTAAGGTTTGGGTGCCAAAAGCGAGTGACAACCTCGTAGTAGAACTTGTCATCTTCCACAGCGAATGTTGTATTCCTCAACGAATTTGTGGTGATGTTGAGGATGATAGGTGGGTCGACCTTCTTCGGCGGAGGCATTGTGCAATACGATCAAGACAACTTGAGAGTGCGAGTGTGATTGAAAATGGACTTTAAGGTCGAGAGAGCAGGGTGGATATCGTTATTTCGGTGAGTACAAGGGGTGCTCCGAGCCTCTACCGAGTTCCTCGCGAGTGTCCCAGCATATTCGACCTTTATATGTGGAGTGAACAGTAGAGCATACCCACACTCGGCCGCAAAGGAAAACTCTCCCATGGACGCAGATAGGCAGAAGGGGTTCGGTCTGAGATCTGAGAATGTATGGGCCTATCATCGCGTTTCAACTGCGCCTCCGACACGTCCCTGCTCCGGATTCGGTCATGGAGGAGCGTATTAGGTAGCGCGGGCACAGCTCGACATGAGCGGTGGGTAAGATGTGGGTCTGTTATAGTCGAGCTGTGGGTAGGGTGGAACCGAGGACGATGGGAACGAGAAAAGCCGGATTGGCTGCGCTGTTAATCTCGTGTCGGAATACTGACAATAGTGAGATCACTTTGATGCGGCTCGAGTTCGGCAATCAAGCATGCTATGAGCAATAGCTATGACGAGAGCCAAGCCCACACCTTCGAAATATAACTGCAACGGTAGGCAATCGCGATAAAGCGGGAAGGGGAGAAGCGGTCAGAATCACTCCCAGGACATGATCGACATCCAGCCCTCCCACGTAGTCCGAGCCCTTCAAGTTGTAACACGTCAGCTTTGTATTCTGTATGTCGTTCTGAAGCCAAACAAAACCATGCGTGCCGTAGAAGGTAAACCGAAGAACAAAGGCCCAGAGCAATGATGCTTCGTGATTACTTGGAGGCGGACGGGGTACTAGAATACAAACTTCGCAATGAGAGGGCTCACCTTTGAACCCAGTATGCGTGGTTAGCACTTGCTTTAATAGATGAGTGTTCAAATTGTTTCAAGAGCGGACAAACTCAGTTTGTAAGGCCCGTCTCAAGTAATATCGTATAGATACTTCAGAGTTCAGGTTGGGTCCTCCAGTGCTAGTGACAGGCCGCATATTCCAAAGCTACCATCCCGATATTTGCGGCGAGAGCCAGCCTTCTGTAGCCTGGTTGACGCTTATACAATCTGTACGCGAGCTTTGCGATAGTTATGAGGAAAGTTTCTGTGTGTATATCAAGATCGCCCGTCAATGTGGTTCGGAGGAAAAAAGATAGATTTCCTCTCCGAAGCTATTTTGAACAACTTGAAAGTCACGGTTACCTTTTCTGGCAATGGGAGCAAGAACAACACCCATGTTCGTTGAAAACAAAAAAATGATTTTCTCCTCTGCTTTCTTTCTTCTCATTTATTGCATGCGACACCACTTCAACCTCTGGGGCAGGTCATAACATAGACAAACTCTACAGACACTATCACAGCAAAGCTTACCAGCGAGCCCTTTGCATGTGTATTGCACGTGCATAATACAGGCCTTCAAAGGGGCCTCTCAGTCTCGATCTGCACCGTGCGGTCTACAGACCTATACGCTTTACGAACGCTCGCGCTACGATACACTCTAGTACTCTACAACCGCTCTCGTTGTATTGATACCAGAAAGTATAGTAGCAGGGTCGAACGCTATAAGTCGATCATCGATCACCATCAAGCGTTTCTATCAGCCGCCTCTTGACTTTCCCGAGGCACAGCAGATCTAAGAGGTGTTGCAGCTTGCTCAGGTTTATTGCGAGACTTCACTCTCCCCTCCCGTGCTTGCTGGTCTCAACATGCTTTCGTTTCCCTCACATATGCCGTCAAACGGGAAGTCGTTGCCGAAGCGCACGGATAGTCTACAACGGGCCGCATCCACAGCGGACAATGCTATGCTAAACTCGCTGCAAGATGAAATACATGATGTGCGACGCGTTCAGGCTTATGGGCAAGAGGAGGATCTTAAAGAGGCTCTAGGGAAGATGATAGGAAGGGTAGAAGAGCTAGTACGTCCTACGTTCTTTCGCGATTACTATCTGTGGACTTACGAACAGTTGATACTGTTAGAGCTCCTTGCTCTCACAGACCTACAAATCTCAGAACGAGCTGGAAACAAACCTAAAGCTTGCGAGGTCCAATCTACAACTTGCAATCGCAAACAATGAGATGCTCGAAGAGGCTTTGAAGCGGGAAAGTGCCAGTGGCTCAAAGGATGTTGGCTGGAGACGGTGGAGTGAGAATCCGAATGCACGTGCGCAGAGGGTAGTCAGTGAGCAGGTCATGGAACGCGAGAAGAGGAGAAGTGGGGACTCTGGAAGATCAACACCCGTCCGACGAGAATCCGGAGACCAATCTTCCATGTCGACGCCAACTACTGAGACTTCTGCATCTACACCTGGATCTCCCACCCCTGCTGCTGCGCAACCTTCTACTTCACCGCCGCCTCAAGATAATCGATTTTTCCGTTTCCGCTTCGGGTCTTCGCCAGGCAATGCGTCAAATGCTAGACTATCGGCCTCTGCATCGAGTTCGCGCCCCCAGACTCCCCCACCTCGATCACGAGCTGATGAGCTCCGCGAACGCGATGCAGGTCACCTCACGAGCGTATCACTACCTAGCCTTGTTGCTCGCACGGACAAGAGAGAGGAAGAGTTATTAGCAGAGCTGGAGGCCGAGAAAGAAAAGTACGCGAAAGTTGTCAAGGAGAAAGCATCTCTTGAGCAGGAACTCGAAGGGCTAAGTCAGGCGTTGTTCGAAGAGGTAACCACCATATATTCTTTCTGCTTGTACCTATCTCATATTCTGTGCAGGCGAACAAGATGGTCGCCCATGAAAGAATTAAATGCGCCGATATCGAGGAAGAGCTGCGCCAGATTCGGCAGGAAAAAGAAGCCATGAAGAGCGCCATGGTTATTATCGAGCAAGAAAACGCTCTTCTCAAGACATCTACACTGGGTTCTCAATCTCCGCAATCCGCTCGATCAGTCACCTCAAACCTCGATCTGACGCCACGGTCCTCTCGTCCAAACTCTCGAGCAGGACCGACCTTAGTCTCCTCGCCCTTTCTTGTTCCTGAAAGCCCAGACCAACATGACACCGCATCCACTGCCTCGTCGGCGTATTCGCCTCCTACCTCCGAACCTCCGTCCTCTTCGCCTGCGTCCCCGGAAATACTGTCACAACCTTCGGTCCCGGTGCGCAAGGACTCCGTTCCCCGAGAGCAAGCGTGGTCGCCCCCGGATCGATATGCGTTACCCAGATCTCCTGTACCTGAGCTACCTGCGGAAGACTCGCCGTGGGCAGGATGATCTGGCACGCGTGTGCAAGTGTCCGCGGCGCAGTGTGTGAAGACACTTCATGAGCATGTGAGAGATTCTCAAGCTCTTGCGAATATGTAGTACAGGTTGACTACTACCTAATAGCATATCCCAGGAGCTGATGAGATTACTGTGTTCTTTTGCATCTCTGCATAGCCCGCACTGGCAGCCGTACAGCTTGACGGGGATTCCCGGTTTTGTACATTTTATCTTCTTTACTATTCTCTTTATTTCGTGCTAAATTATCATATTGGAACTGTCCACTTCACGCTTCTACAATATATACTTCAGGACCATCCATTCTCCGTGTGTGGTGCTGAGGTCTTTCATTCTCGAATGAATAGTAATCTGTAAGTCAGTGCACAAATGTCAGAGCAATCTGGCAACTTTGAAGGCTACCGAATTTTGACGAGCTCGCAGTCCACTCCCTGCCAGTGTGCTTTTTTAAATGCATGGGTGGTGATGATTGAAGAAAATGAAGTTCTAAGAAGTGCCACAGAATTTATCATACGAGTTGTAGGTTCCCACGGCTCGTGAATTATGGTGAGCGCGCGTCCAGCTTGGGTTCACTGACGGACATGTTGATCGTAAACCACATCCTCGACACGCTTGGTGCAACGAAAAATCACTTTCTTTCGTCTTCCCGTCGTATCTTGTCGATGATGGAAGCTTCAAGGCGCATATTAAGAGATGGTCTAGTTCCCCAGTTTGGATGATCGAATGTCAGAGACGCTGGGACGTTGTTTAAGCAAATGTTAGTTGTAACCTTACTACCATCATCCTCATGTATCATAATTGACCAAGACGCACTTCATAAGTCAGATGCCTAGACCTAAGTTTACCTAGGGCTTTAATCGCCTACTAGGAGAAGCAGGCATCTGTATTGGCAGGGTCTTATTGGCAGGTTCTTATGCGGTTTCCTACTACTTCTCTGGCCTCTCTAGTTGCATGCAGGTAGCCACACAACGTGCGGTGCTAGAGTCAAGCAAATAGTGGATACACCTGCCTCTCTACGTATAACAGGGACGACGACGCCCATCGCTGGATCTTTTCATCAAATTTCGTTGGTCTAGAGCCTTGGCGCTGCTCGCCTGCTACACTTAGCGCTCGGATTTATGAAAGGCATGCTAGCTGGCTTTGATGGGTCGCAAAAATATAACCAGTCCGTCAATCGCGTGCACTGTAGGCACATGCAGGACGCGTTTAGAAGGGCTCTCTGTCTATCGCATATATGCACAACTTGTTGGCTTCTGTTGAACTTGCTGGGAAGAGCGTATTCCATTGAATCCGAGCACGCCTTAACTACACGGTCATAACGTGACTCTTCTCCGAATTCGGATTGTGGCATCACACCAACTATGGTCGACTCTATGTGGGGTTGACTTCGGCGCTCTGCCTTTATCCGCGTGCAAATTATCTATGAACAGGCTCAGGCTAGTGCTGCTAGTGCGTGACCTAGACTTGGATTATTATTATGCGCGGCGGTGCGTCAAGTGCCTCACTGCATCTTATTGGCAACTACCGGTGCTTTATACTGCGATCAGTTGCAATTTCCTTACGTTTCCATCGGATTTTCTGATAACTCCGGCTCGGGCTTCTCCATCTGCAAGCTTTTGTGACTCCGGTATTTCACTTGTTAGTGCTATGCGGGTGATTTATGGCTTGCACGATGTAAAATTCTTGGCTTCTATGTTGATTGAAGGAAGGGAAGGTACGAGATCCAAATATCTTCAGTTCTCTTTACGGTTTTCTTTACTGACTCATCTCCGACCCCGCTTACAGGTACGGTACTTGCTTAGCAACCTCATATTGGCCTTCGGACTCAATCATGGCCTGGACCTCTGGCAAATACGAAGATAGTGGAAATAGTCCTGATTGGCGCTTCAGAAACCCTCACGAAGATGTGTAGCTGTTGCGGTTTTTGTTATCAAGTTCAAATCAAACGAGGACCTTTGCAATGCGAAGAAAAGAAAAGTGAATTTTATTACTTCTCGGACATCAGCTCCAGCTCACAGTATTACAGTAGGAGACCGAAAAGCCGTTCAGCACCTCCGTTTCGTTTTCCCTTTCGTAAGATCAAGAACAGACTTTATAAAATGCCGACTGTAAGCCTGAGTTACCGCGGCCTATCTCGGCGATTAAGTGCTGGCACATCTCAACCGCAAATTCGCAGCGTATCGGAGCTAAGCCTTGACTGGACGAGGGTCGACGAGTCTAGACTCTTGAGACCGGAGAAGACCCGAAACGGTTACCTGACGGATCGGACTGCCAGTGAAGTTAGCTAGAAGATCTAAAACTCCGCCTCCGCCATCTGCGTTGACTTTTCTGGTTATGGGCGATCGCACGAACTCTAAAATAAGCAAACCCATAGTCTATGGCCCGAGGTTGTCATAGCGGGTGCTGCCTCTTCCGCAAAGGACGTGTATACTGTAAAGAGCTTTACGGTACATTCAACTCGCGATCGGGCACGGCGTTCTGTTCGCCCTCCATTCCGACATCTCCCGCGCCAGGATACAGGGCAGATACAGGGCAGACCCAATAGGAAACCAAGTAGATTCTCGTATATCGCAAGGCAGATCCGGAATTGCTGTCAGCACGGGCTTCAGCGAGGAGACATCCCTCCAATGAGATTATCCTGGAGAAGGCAAGCCTATGTCCGTTGCCGCCGACTACCGACTACAATATCTGAATGAGTTGGACAAAGTCCGAGACCAACGCGCTTCGAGAGAAAGAGGACGAGAAACGCCGCAGTATTTGTAAGGAGGCCATCACGTGTACAGGGATGTAACTCGTCGGTCCAGGTTGCGCAAACCACAGCATGACTGGGACTGCGTCCGTGATTGATGTACGTACTATTATGTCTTTGTGATGTTGCACTGATGATTGTAAAAGGCCGCCGAGTTGTTGACCTTGCTTTCTACCAATAGATCAATCTATTATCTGCACTACCGTGGATGGTAACCGGCCCATTATGTTTCGGATAGAGTCTCGGCCCAAGCGCATCTCACATCTCACACAGCTAACCCCTCCGGCGTCCATGTCAATCCAGGCCCTTGCCCACCTGCAGCGAATATACATGCGCTAGAACCGAAAAGCGAGCTTGCGAACCAGTCACCGTGCAAGCCGTTTCCTCCGAATCATGAGCCCAGCCTTGGTCTGTCCGTTTTGACACGGATTACTTGGTCATCGCCCAGCAGACAGCTGAATCGGGTCCCTGTGGGTTTTAGGCCTTGTCTGAATGGGCAGTTGCCAGTTCTTTTTGCGCGATACACGATGCGGGCTGGGACTCGGCCCTCCTCTCACCCTGTTGTGTCTCTTTGAGTCCGCTTTAAGATCCCCTTGCGCAGGAATGTTGCGAGCTCTTCCCCCCCACCTCCCTCCGTTCCTGTCAGGACCCTGGCTGGCATACCTTACTTCTCTCATTTAACTGAGACGCTTCTGACTTTAGCCTAAGGTTCTGTGCAAGGTATATTTGGTATCGCGGACACTAGAAGTGTGCTGCCTTCGGGCAATCCTTTCGTATCTTATGGTCCGCCGTCAAGTGCATCTTTGTCTAACGGACCTCGATGCAACACGTTTAATGCCTGGCCTCCTCGATGTGCTCATCCCTGGCTGTCCTCTGGTGTGGCTTGACGACTCGACGGGCAAAGCGGACGAGACTCGCGCAAACTTCAAGCGCATGTACAAAATCCCTGAGCGTCCTGGGGGTAGAGAAGGCTCGAGGATCATGCCAGAAGAAGTTGACCTACAAGACGAACCGTTACAAAGAACCCAGGAGGAAATGGAGCGCGACAAGAAACAAAGGACGTTTATTTTCTCTGCAGATTACCGACCGCCGACGTCAGTGCGTACACCCGCCCGACACCGGGCGTCACTGACACAAGAGGAGCTCGCTGCGCATGCGTTTGGACCACCTGCAAAAGGCTTTGACTTTGCTGACCGCGTCTCCGCGCCGTTTTACGCAAAACCGTTCTACGACGCGGTCTCAAGCTGTAGCTCAAGCGCGTGCAGCAGTGAACCGATGCTGTCGACCTCGTCACTGTCCGTTGGGAGTTGTACTTCGTCCAGCTATTCGAGCCCAAACTTGCCTTTGTCACCGGCATTTACATCGACGTCCGCAACGTCCGTAACATCCATATCCTCGCACTCCACGAACAACGCTGGTTTAGGTTACGATCCCAAGGGTACAGAAGCTGGATCGTATTTCCCTCCGCAACCCTCTCCACAACCTAAGTGCTCCTCCCCCACTACCGCTCCCTCGCCGCTGTCGTCTACAACAGTGTCGACAGTGTTTCCTTCATCGCCCTCGACGTTTCACCCGCTCCTGCAATCGAACAACGCTCCGATATACAGAATCGCATCCGGCCCTGGCCCTGCACTATCAAATTCTAGCGTGCCGAAGAGGCTAGACCGCGCTCTCGAACGCCTGGGTAAAGAACGCGTGACGACAGCCAATTGGGACGAGACGGAATCGGCACTTCCAGGTCCTTCCATGCCGCTCGAAGCTGATTCCTTAAGACCCTCGTCGTTGTCGCGGTTGTCGAGCGAGCAGGTCAACCAACGCTCTCACCGTCTCAGGTATCGGGCTTCTTCCCCATTGCTACTCGCGGAAAGCAGCACACCGAGAAGACGACAGACACAGGCCGCGATGTCGGCGACCGAGACTTTACTGCATCCGGCGACCAATGTCACACTGGAAAGTGACGACCCCGTTTTCGCTTCCATTTCCGGTCACACGGGCGCCAATACAACTTCAAGCTCACATCCATCGAGCAGCAGCAGCAGCAGCAAGACGGGCGCGAAGGGACTTGCTTCACTACCGGCGATGGTGACGGTGTCTAACAATCGACTTACGGAGTCTGCGCTGACAACGAGGGCGAAGAGATATGTTCCTCCTCCGAAAGGCACATTTCGGTCTTCATATGCGCGTATGCTTCGCTCTGAAATGGCTAGCATAGGCGATATCAGCATTCTCAGGCAAATGGCGGAATTGCCATCATCAGGTATGTCTTTTGCTCATTGCTATCTTGTCGTTGCTCACTCAACTCTTTGCTGTTGGTAGGTTCGAACCCAACCGGAAGCGGCGCCCGCGCAGCACTCCCAGTTCACCCTGAAATTACTCTCTCGCTTCGGCCAGGTCTACCGCTAGTGACTACATCCGATGAGACCGTTCGACACTCTAGACGTGATGGACGTGAAGTCGTGTGCGTTGCCGAGCAAGTGATGACAGATCATAATGTTGTACTCTCCGTCTCGGAGTTCGATGTTTTCGGCGCGAAGCAGCTTATCGCCTCTACGGAGCGTGAAATGAGCATACCCTGGGTGCGCAGCCCCGCCGCACCTCCCCCACCAAAGATTCGTCGATGGCTACGTCGTGTACGACAAGGCAAGGGTCCAGAGGAGGACTGGCCGACAGCTGAAATAAAGGAGGTTGTGGACGTCACGTCTGTGTCTGTGTATGAAGAGGCACCGCTGGCTGCACCGAGCGCAGGACGCGAGAGCAGGTCGCGGGTGACAACCGTAGAGCCGTTGAGAATGGAGAATGTGATGAGGGGTGGCGGGGCGGCGCAGAACAGCGACCGGTTTGTCGAAATGTTAGGGGACAATGCGGAGAACTCGATGGATTTTGCGTCTCCCATGGGTGCTGGCCGATGTACTGGAAATTCAGAGAAAGAAGACGAGTGCGTCCCGCTATGATGTCTTCGACACCGGCATGGATTCGCAAACAACACACATGACACACTTTTGATTTTGACCCTCACTTTCACACTTCTATCCAAAGGTTAAGTCTTAGACTCGGAATGCCTTTCTAAACTTGTACTTTCATATTCACGACACACGATGTTCTTCATGGCTATTTGGGCTCCTTATCATTATTGTTTTGCATCTCATTTGCTTCATCTTCATCTTCATCTCTATTCCATCACACACACTTGCATCGGGTTACATCAGGCATCTCATCTCTTTCATCTTCTTTCCTTAGCTTTTTAACACCTCGGCCTCTTGGATTTGAATAGAATAGTATCTCAATGGTTGTTGTCGGCCCTCGAAATTGTGGAATGCTTTCCAATTGTTAAAGATGATTAATTCTGTATATCCTCTGAATGAGAACTCGGACTGAGCAAAAAACATTTCACACGCAGGCAAGTAGGGAACTGTGATGATATTCGTGATTAGTATTCGTCAATGATTAGACATGAGCAATGTGTTCGACAAGGATCATTTGGAGTATTGTAAATCGACAGAAAAGTGTGTGTTGTAGGAATTATTGTTTTTGTTTTCACCAACTATTTCACGTTTTGAATTCCATCATACGGAAACGCCCCTACCCTCGAGGTATCGCTTGAAATCTCCCATGAGCTCGAGCTGCTCATCAAGAGACAATCCTGAAACAATGAGCTGCAAAACATAACCGACGGTGACGTGATGTTCCTTAATGAGGCTGCTGTAATACACGCAGGTGAATACACCCATGAGGAATCTAGACCGAATTGTCAGACATAGGTTAATGATGCGCTGGCTGTATCAATACTTACTGGCAATCCATCCGATCCGTCATGCCTCCATGCCCCGGAATGCTGTGCCCGAAGTCCTTGATATCAAATGCACGCTTGAAGCCGGAAGCAAAGAACCCTCCAAAGGGTGCCACGAGGCTCGCGAAGAAGCTCATCACAACCAGGTGGAACTGGTACGGCACGTACGGGATCGTAGACACCGGCCGGCCGAGCAGCGTCGAGAGCGCGACGCGCAGGGGTGGCCAGATCGCCCACTCGCGCCAGATGAAGACATCATTGGGTGTGCATGTCATTTGTGAGAACGCGTTTTGACCGAGATCGTGGACCGGGCAGATCATGTAGTTGAACCGCATGAAGAATGTGCCCCAAACAAGGCCGAAGATAATCGTGGAGAAAAAAGCTCCGACAAACCCTTCCACGGTCTTCTTGGGCGAGAGCTCGATGAGTGGTGTCCGGCCAATCGTGATTCCTGTTCAATTACTATAAGGACACGGGGACGTGTGGCGACCAGAAAAGGGACTTACCCCAGATGTATGCAAAGATGTCATTGCAGATGACGAGTGAAGCGGGTACCCAGAACCAAATGAGACCCTCAAGAATATTGTTAACGATGAAATGGCTAGACAGGAGTAAGTAAGTCGCCAAGTTAGTGGTACAAAAATAAAACTAACCTTGACATCACGATGACAAGTAGCGACATGTGTACCCAGCAGAATAAACCAAATTGGGACTTCAGGTATTGCCTCTGGAGAGATGCGACGAAACCAACAAAACCAATCATATACAGCATAAAGCTGATGAAGCGGTGATTTGTCGCGAAAGGGAGAAAGTTTGAATCGGCGAAGACGACATGCTGAAGACAGGTAAGCTAACTGGTGCATGATGGCCTTCATTAACGAACCTTAAAGTAATAGATGATGCTCTCTCCATAAAGAAAGTAATTGGTCACAGCGAAAAAGTACCAGTTCAAAGTTTTGCTCCACGGATCCTTCCCTTCTGTCTTCGGCGCACCCAAAACGAAAAGGGCAGTCACTTCGCGGTATACCAGTGTTTGGCAACCCATGACTAGCACGATCATGTATGCATGCCCTGCAAGCAAACAGACTGCGAAAGGATAATATCAGTTTGTTGTTCTCGAATAAGTTACTGTACGACTTACGCAAGAATCCACCGATCATTATGAGTGACCATAAAGTCCGAACTAGGAAACTTTGCCTCTTCTTAACATTTTCAGCATCTTGAGCGCTCTTTTCCGCATCGTTGAGTAAAGGTTGCTGAGGCATTCGCGGCGACTCCGGCGCATCTACTTTCTTTCCGACAGGACCAACTGTAAAGCTCTGGGATGCTCGTCGCATCGCCATGTCGACTGGTGATGTAGGGAAGGCAGGCGGCTTGATGTGAGATGCAGGCGTAGAAGGTCTTGCTGACGTATTTGAATGCGATGCATGCTGCGCATGTCCATTGGAGACAGGAAGAGGCATAGGTGGTGCCGCAGGCGTAGGAGAAGTCATAGGAGCAGGCGCAATTTTAGGAGGCGGCGCAGCTTCCAGGACGAACGAGGGGTCTTGCTGTTGAGGTTGAACAGCTGTTTGGGAGTCGGCCTCAGGTTCCGGCGGTATCTCCACAGGATTCGCTTTCGAGCCAGGGGGTGAAGAGTCTCTGTCTGTTATCTGAGGAGAGCGCTCTGAGCCGACGCTTGATGATGCGTTTCTCTGCTTTTTCGCTTCCTTGGCTTGAGCTCGAGCAAGTCGGGCTGCCTTTTTTTGCGCGGTCTTCGTCAGTTTAGAAGGTTGGGCGGGCTGTTCTGACTGTTCACTATAAACCATCGAGTCGTAAATATATTCAGACGAATCATGGAGGGTAATTCAAAACATACGCATCCGTTGACTTCGATTCCTCAGTCTGCGTGGTCGGTTGCTCGACAGTCTCTTCTTCCTCAGACTCTTCCCCTGATTCGATGGCCAGGGCTTCAAACGCCGTTTTAGATGCGAAAAAAGAGCGGACTTGTGGTGCCTTCTTGCTCATGATTGATTTAAGAGAAAAAAGGCCGGGGTATGAGGAGAAGTGACGACAAGGTGCGCGCAGCCGAAAGCAGACGCGTTCAAGCAGTTTTGAATTCCACGTGAAAAAACGTTCAAGTTTTACGTCATCAATAACATCTCCACATACTCAGTGCCAACTTGAACTGAGATGGACCGTGACAACTTTTCTAATCTAACCACCTTCACTGTCGATTTAATAGCAAGCAGAGACACTCGCTGCATAATACTCTTCAATTAACTGGAACTTGGTACTGCGTCTCGCTTATCCGAACTCATGAACTGTGAACTTGTTGCTCATTCCGGGTCCGCTAGTGACGAACACGACTTGGATGTTATAAGATGGCGCGGTTGCAACGAAGCCGCATTCAGAGTACTTAAACAAGAATACGAAGCTCCTACACTATCTACGAGTCCACCGATATAGCCTCTGACAAGCCTGCCGCGCGCTGCATTGCTACACTCTACGGCGGTTGCAAACTACAGATGTAGACTGTAATTCTATAATGAGGAAGGTTGGAAAAGATGGTCGTGCGTATACACATTGCATACCTATCCTACCGTAGTGTGCTCCGTTAATCATGTGTCTTTAGGTACAGTCTTCCATGCTGTATGCAAAAGGTAGAAACATGGCTGAACTCATAGCCAGCTCATTGACGCTGCCAACGATGCGATACGACGTACTGCAGAGCACTGGCATGAATTAGACAATTGAATTAGTGAGATTTTGTTCCGTTTCTAAGTACACCTCCTTTATCCCTCGTGGTGATGAACTGAGCTGGTTCATCAAACGAACATTTAGCAACGTAGTAGCCTTCTGGGATATAGCAAACACAGTAGGTGCAACGTGTGTCTTTTGTATTCATTATCTCTTGGCAACGGTCTTGCTCAGATATCGATCTTCCTATACTCTCACACGTGCTACCTTACTGGGATCTTCTCCGCTATAAAGGCGTTAATCTTCGGGTAGCACAACCAGCGCCCAAGATCTAATGAACACATTTCAAGGAGGTATACACATATCTATCGACTGGGTCTCACGTCTGTCAGGTACACTTTGGTCAATCGCTTGACTCACTTGATCACATATATGTGCGCTATTCCACAAGTACGTTCAACGACTTGATATTCAACCGAAAGCCATACACTGACTCATCCTGCAATAATCATGTGGTCCTATTCTCTGAGGGACTCCGAAATTATGTTACCGTGCGATAGACCAGCACCCTTCTACCGATCTACCTGAGTACGGTTTCCAGAGTGATTTGGAAGTGCATTTCTGACAGCTCTAAATTTGGTATATAGGAACTTCTACTTGAAAAGCTTAATTCAATACAATTCCTCACATCGGTTTCTGCTGCGTATTCTGATATCTCCTGAGATCAGATTGCCTGCCTTACCTATTGATAGTGAAAATACATAAAAGCAAAAGAGGTTTCCTCTCTGATCTAGCTATTATCCCCGACAACCTCTGCTCCGGCGTTCCCCTGACCAGGGCTTACGCTCTTTACTACCTCCAGCTCACTCGTAGCCTGTCTCTCATATCGAGGCTGCAATGCATACCCTTTCGAGCTTACTTGGCTATGTCTCGGCGCTCGTTCTGGTGACCAATGCTATAATAACAAATATTACGATCGATGACACATGGGGAGACGAGATGACGAAGGCTCTGCCCGTCTACACTGGCCCTTGGGCAACAGCGGAGTCGTGCGCAAAGGACAGGTCTCCACCAGAGTGTAGCTCTGTCACTGTTGATGCATCGAAGGCCTTCAACAATACCTACCACAACGTCTTTAGGGATGTTAGTATCTTTGCTAATGTCACTTTCTCTTTCAACGGTTCGTGCATTTTATTAAGTCTGAGCTGCATTTGTTAATTTCCACCACCTAGGCACTGATCTCTACGTCTTTTTTATTCTCCCTGATTTCGCTGGATATACCACCAACCTGCCTGGCACAGACGTGACCATGCTCTTAGATGGCGGTGTACATGTTGCTGGAATTGTTCCATCGATGGGTTCCCAGTTTACGGCGACCGGTTTTGCTATACACGGCTTGGCCCCGAAAACGCATACCGTGAAGATGTACCGCTCTTCAATTGCCCCCAACAGCACGTATTCCATAGTATTTGATTATGCTATCTACACGTACGTGCTAAATATCAGTCGCATATTCTCAGTGACTTACTTTAACTCTATGTGTACATTTGCCCTCTCATCAGATCTGATGTCAATAATGCTTCCTTCAAGCAGAACGAGCCCCCGTTTCCTCCCGTTGACGGTTTCGGTAGCTCGGCGCAAAAGACGTCGAAGGCTGCTATTATCGGAGGTACCATTGCTGCAGTCTTCTCTTGCACGGTGGCTGTCCTCTTCTGCCGCAGATTCTGCTGTTATAGACGCTTCCCGGTCATCTCCAATGAAATTACCATCATCAACCGAGGATAAGGACACCGCATGTTAACTCCTCCGCTCTAAATATACCTACATATGCCAGTGTTCATTGTCAGAGATTCTTGACTTGATTGTTCTGTAATGTCGTTTGTGTAAAAATATTGTATTGCGTTGCGAACTTATAAAATTGCTTCTCCGATAAACTAACAGTGTACCTCGCTTTTTCACCTGGAAACTATTTGTTCTGACGATGATTATATCACTTCCTACGCTACAGTATCCATAATAGATACTACGTTCAACTTTATTCAGCTATATGAGCTGGCGTTATTCCATACTACTTAGAGAACCCATTTTGACTTCGAGGACGGAAAAGTCTGCCAGTGGATCCACGCCAATCACATTGAGCGGCAATTCCCGATAATAGTGATCGCCGGATCGTCGATCGCCTTCAAGTTGGGACATTCTTCTTAGAACCTCATAACATATTTGTGCATGTCTCTTCCGCTTAGGTCTTAACCGTGTCAGTCTGCCGGAAACCTCACGAGGTCATATGTACTCAAAAACATAGCTAACGTTCTGACTGACGACGGAAGCCGACTGAGAACGATGTGCAGACACGGTGAAGAAGGAACTGTCGGGTTTATTTCTGGCTTTGTATTTCGGAGAGAATTCCACGCGTTCACTCGGCAAGCTAGCAAAATAACCATATGTAGAGCTTCTGATTCGTTCAATCATACGACGAACAGAAGATATCTTACATGATGCTGCGACATATACCATTAAACCCAAATACACACATATATGACCCAAACAAGAAGAAAAAACCTCAGAGCGATATTCATCTTATGAAGGGCAGTCGGACAAGTCGAGATCGCCGTTGGGGCAAGCCGGAATTTGAGTAGCTTGACCAGCTGTAAAAATTGGGATCAACATTATCATAACAGCCGTGATCAAAGCAAAGCAGCCACTTACGAGCGGTGCGGAGGACGGGGAAGGGGAGAGGACACGCTTGTTCTAAGTCCTTGCGAGACGTACCAGCCGGGAAGCTTTGAGTCAGAAGTTCAGTTGGTCAGTTGAGATTATATTCATTGACAAACGGTAGAGTTTACTTACGTGGCGGGTTTCGCGACGGGTGGTTTCGGGGTGGGAATAATCTCAGAGCAGTCGACAAGCTTCCTCGTGTTCTGCCCAACGACAGCAAGCTTAGCCATAGCGCTCTTGAAGTTAGCCATCATCAAAAACTGGTTGTCAACCATGCTCTGCCACTCGCAAGCCGTGCGGCGGTCACGAGCGAGTGCGAAGTCAGATTGGAGACGCATTTCTCCAGATTCAGGAATCGGAGAGTTGACCTCAGCACCATCGGTGTTGTTGATACCAAATGGAACGCCAACACCTTTGAGTAGGACTTCGAGGAAGACTTGAGTGTCGAAGGTAAAAGGTGTAGAGTCGAAGGGAACTGCCTGATGGCCTTCTACGAGCGTGTCTGAGCGAGCTATTGTATGCGAAGCAAGCAAGTGGATGAGCTCTGCAGGCGTAAAACCACCGTCTTCCATTCGGGCGAGGATCTTATCAACGGAATCTTGGGGCTCCGGAACGGTACCATCATCTGCAGGGAAGGTCGCGTTCGGGCGGCCGGCAAGGAACTCCAGCCGGGGTGCGCCAGGGCAGTTGGTTATACCAACAGCGCCTGCGAACTGGATGAGATCTCCAGCTGTAACAGCGTGACGTGTCAGGAATGGCGAGAGTGCATCGACAGAGTCGTCAATGCCATTGTTGGCAGCGAAATTGGTCTCAATCTCGTCGAAGATGATCATGGATCCGTCCGCTCCAGTACCCTTGAGGGCACCGGACTTTGAGAAACCGATGGCGTCATGGAAAGTCAAACGAAGGGACTCATGAACGTCCTCTCCGCATACGCCGTCGAAAAGGTTCTCTTGCAGATCATCACGCAGAGCAAAGAAGGGGCAGCACTAGAAGAAATATCGGGCTTGCTCAGCCTTTATTGTATTCAACGAGAAAAAGCTGACAACTTACAGCTTCGCTACTTGCAAAGTTCTTTCCATCGGGGCAAGCAACGCGCTTGACAGTGGCTGCACCAACAAAGGCGGCGAGAGCAACGGTTGAGATTGCAAGCTTGAAGACCATTATGTAGCAAAGCAGATGATTTCCTGAGACTCGGAGAGTAGAGAATCAGGCTCTTGATAGTTAGCTTTTATACTGTTTTATGGCATATAAAGCGCGGACGTTCATGCATCTCTGATCAGGGCACGACTGTCTAGCGTCGGTGAGGCGGCAGCGACAGATGCGGATCAAGGTACCACAGGTGAGATCGATTTCACAGGTGCTATCAAGCTACGTCAGCCAGTGAAGCAACGTCTAAAGAGTAATATGGGTGATGCTGTGAAATTCGCTATAGCGAAATGACACGATTGTGCGACGGTTGGTCGGGCTGGACAGGTCTGAAGTGTAGTCCGGAGTGCCCGCAAAGAAGCAGCGGCAGGTTTCTCGGTCCCAGAATACTGGTCGTCTAGGTGGCAATATGCCAAACGGCAAATTCCCGCGTCCCGAAATACAACGAAAACAAGAGTTATACCAAATGCTTCAAGGGTCGTATGGTTTCGTTTGGCAAGTCCAGTGACGTCGTGTCAAACTTGAGGTGAAGCGTAAGAAACAGGAAAAACTTGCAATGGCAATATTGGTCTTTTATACACCCATTCCATCTAGATTGGTCAATACCGACGCAGTAATGAAGGGGGGTAGAGCTTCCATCAACGCCACTGAACAGTCCGATTTTCCAGTAACTGCCTCCTAGTCCGCACCTTCGCACCGCCTTTGCCAAGACAAGAAGAGAATGTTAGTTAGACCAGAAGTAAGTAATTTATATCCGACTTGCCGTAAATAACGAATCCATCCAGTGAGAGAATGCTAGCGGAACAGTCTGCGAAAGTAAAACCGGCAGTTACAACATCCATAGCGTATTGATTGGGCTGGAAGACATGAAAGAGAGAGCACGGATTGGTTCCATTGCAGAGGAACGAATTTCGCAGGTCCTGAGGACTGTTCCTTCGGTACGAGAGATTGTGGCCAATTATGCATTGTTGTAGCGCACGGAAGCGAAAGCAGTTCAGCTTTCTGTGAGTCCGAGCATCAAAGTAATGAACAAAACGACAGCCTCAGCCATCATAGTTTTATATTTAGAGCCTGAGCCCCTAAAGAAGTGTCACGCGAGAAACAGAAGTGCGTGCCATTAATAAGGCATCACCACTACGTTTGAAGGTATGCAGTGTCGGAAACCGGAAAACGAGCCATACGCACTTCAGCACATACAAAGCCGCCGCATTTGCTACATAGAAGGTCAGAAATAATGAGAATCAATAGTTGCTGTAAGTAATAAACTTACAAATCTATCTTTGTCGCTCCATTTTGAGGCATCTGGTGGGAGCTTGATAATGTAGCACACGCTGCATTCCCCACTCTCGGGGCCCACAGTATCGGACT
Organism: Trichaptum abietinum; assembly: GCA_910574555.1. NCBI lineage: Eukaryota > Fungi > Basidiomycota > Agaricomycetes > Hymenochaetales > Trichaptaceae > Trichaptum > Trichaptum abietinum. Next base: position 962,626 of record CAJTBE010000005.1, on the reverse strand, counting down.
CCCATAATGAGCGGGAAGTAGTCGACGGAAGTGTACTCTGCAGTTCCAAGTGTACCGACAGCGTGAGTTAACGAATGCATGTACGTCGAATCTGTCGGTGTGTATCTACAACCGTAGATATTCGAGGTCCAGTCTTCCACAAGCTGCACACGCTTGGGCGTGAAACACAAAGTGAGATAGATCCATATAGCAGACCCGATAGAGCGGGTGATTGGACAAATTGAGGTCCGCAATAATTCCCACTCAGGCTGCTTTGCAAGGCAATTTCAGCCTTGAAATGAAAGGATAAGTTGATCTCCATTGTCAGATAGTGGTATCATCGTATCGCAGAGTGTAGGGGGTAGGTATCTGATGATGCTATATTGCAGCAAACTTGAAATTAGCAAAAATACGCACCGCCCGAGAGCAAGAACTGATGTTCGACTGAAGGCGATATACTTCGATCTTACTGCACATTCGTAGCCTCAAGAAGGTCGTTATAGTTTACCCCACATTTTCATAAGAGCATTAAGAAAATCTGGCGAGTGCTGAAAAGTATTTCATTTATGACACCACTGTACTAAAAGCCAACACTCACCACCGGACCCGCAGGTCGGTAGCTCAATCAAATGATCAGTTATCCTAAGACGAGGGTAAGTTCTGTTCCATTGCATCGGATGGGCCTCCCACAGCATAAAGTGTGACATGTGTTTGCTTGCAACGATAATGAAAACACCTCGTTTGGCGGACCTCGATGAGATACTGGCCCAAATCTATTACGCGTGGTCTTTCGTAAAGACTGAAAGATAATTTAGAATAATCGTAGAAACGTGAATGACTTCAACATGAACGTGATAAGAAATCTTACTACAGTCGTACCTCTCGAAATGAAACCCCTCGAAATGAATAACCTCCCAGAATGAATAGGCTAGGGCTTCCACCAACTTGGTAGAAGGGAAATTATACACCATAATGAATAACTTCTAATAATGAATAATGAATAGCATATTTAGGAAATTTAAACCGGATATGCATTTTGAGAGGGAGCTTTCAATGAGTGAAAATAAATAATTATCATCAGAAATACTTGAATTCACTACTTTAAGTGATAAGCTACAAATATATGGTGCCAAGACCAGCTGATTTACGTACCTTAACTAGGTTGTATACCGGAGAACTTCCATTTATGGGTAACAAAATGCTATATAATAAGTAAATTACATTTCTCATAATGCATACCCTCTCATAATGCATATAATTTCTTTCCACCGACCCCTATTCATTTCGAGAGGTACGACTGTAGTAAAAGCGTGACATATGTGACATACTAGTAGTAATGTGACAATAGTATCTCTGTGACAAGCTCGTGATGTGGAACTGTATAGTTCCAAAATAAGGTTCACAAGTGTAGTGCGCACTAATTGGTACTACTCACTGTCATCGCCGTCAACATCGTCAAGAATGGGATGTAAGTCGTTGGTGTTACTACCTAGCTTTCGCCATATCATACTGATTGCTTCTCTATGTAGCCAACAAACCCCGTGGATTGCAAGCAGCGCGTAAGCTTCGTACTACCCGTCGTGAAAATCGCTGGGTGCGTACCGGTCTTGTCATAATACGATGTGGATGTTTAATATTCTTTGGCGATATTGTGCAGGCGGACAAAGCATACAAGAAGCGTGCGCTCGGTAACATCTACAAAACCTCGCCTACGGGTGGATCCTCGCACGCAAAGGGCATTGTACTCGAGAAGGTCGGCGTTGAGGCGAAGCAGCCAAACTCTGCCATCCGTAAATGCGTTCGAGTACAACTTATTAAGAACGGAAAGAAGGTGACTGCATTCGTGCCGGTATGTCCTACCTTTTCTTTCCAAAACCCAGCTCTATCGTTGACCAATTTTATCTCAGAACGATGGCTGCTTGAACTTCGTCGATGAGAACGACGAGGTCCTCATCTCCGGTTTCGGTCGCCGTGGTAAGGCCAAGGGTGATATTCCTGGTGTTCGTTTCAAGGTTGTGAAGGTGTCGGGTGTCGGGTTGCTTGCTCTCTGGAAGGAGAAGAAGGTACGCCTAAGATATCTCTATATCTTGTGCTTTTCCGCTTATTAACCATCTGAATTTCCATACAGGAAAAGCCCCGTTCATAAATACTCCAACTGGACTCCCATTTTCTTCATTTTTCCATGCATTTTTTTTGACTGGTCTACATATGATTGACATGCCTGTACCGCAGTCTATGCTCCTCCAAAATGCTATCATTGCAAAGACTAGACACCGTGTTTTCTGTGTGTGACATGAGGATGGAAGTAAACTGTTTCTATCTCCTATGTTTTCCGAGTTTCAGACTCGAGGATGATGGGGGCTAGGCTTCGCTCTGGAGGTGACAATCGATACTTCTTCTACCTATAGAGCTCTTTACTCCTCAAGAAACTCTTTAATCCTCGCTGACGTGAAGGCGACGTCTACAGGATTGGCTCCTCCTCCGGCTAGCGGGCACCGATTAGCGCTATACGTTCAATACGAAACCGAAGAATACAACATACCGACATGCCCCCAGACGCTCGGGATTACCACAAGTTTCGCATCTTTGAGATGGGAAACTTCGCTTTCACTATCTTCAGGCTGTACGGTACCTCTTCAGCTTCCGGCTCAAACTACATCATTGTGGAAACGTACAGGGAAGTACAAGTCAGTTTTGCTTGGCATGATCAACCCTTTCGCCTTTATCGACTTCAGCGCTTTCTCCAAGTCGCCATTGTCTCGGGCAAGTGAGATGTCTCCGGTTTGCCAGGTGTTCAACAAAGCTAGCATATCATTCGCGTCCCAGAATGTGACATAACGTCCTTCCCAAGCCTCCATAAGCCAGGAGTTTAGGTCGGGATACCTGCAAATACAATTATTAAAATAATTTATGCAAGCCGATTATACTTACAAGCCGTTCGCGAGGTAGTTGTGCTCTCGGAACCACTGTCCACAGGTGAGTATTAACACCTTTCATAGAATTGTTTTGGAACATACTGCTTGTCCATATGCCCACGCACTATACACTCTTGCGAAGGCTCGTATTCCATGCTGTGGCGGAGAAGAATAGTGACCATCGTTGAAATCCTTAGAGGCCAAAAGGGCTGCTTTCGGTCCTTCCAGGAAGCTTGAAATACCAAAAAATCAATCTTAGTATAACTCACGGGCCAAGGGAGAAACACACCATTTGTTGTGCGGACTCGTACGAGCTGACGAACAGACCACTATGAATCGCTTGACGAAATCCGGATACATTGTCGCCCAGTGATATGCCTATGCAACGCAAGGTCACGACTTTCGATGCCGCATTGAAGGGTTTTTTTTACCTGCTGTCCACCCATGGAGAACCCTACGACACAGTACAGCGAGTCAACACCAAGTTTATTCGTCAAGACAGCATACTGCGCTCGTCTTCAGATCAATTGTGAGAATACTTTTTTTTTTCCTTATCAGCACTGCGACTTACATGTTGTCTTGATAAGAGATGGCCGGAAAATATGGTCCATTGTAAGGAGCAGGCTAGACTGATTTTCAGCCTTCGCTAGAATCAGGCATTTTGTGTCCTTACAGTATTCGAGGGGGACGAAGACTGAATTTCAATCGACTTAGCAAATGCTTTATTTGCAGGTCAATTCTGGAAATTACCTCTCCGTTGCAAAAGAGCGCAAAGGTAACAATGTAATATTTGCTGGGGTCTAACGGCTGATAAGGGACTTAATTAATGCTGGTCATACTCGAGCATTCGTTTCCTGCAGACTCACTTTGTCCTCCCCTACCCAATAATCCTGGCCTAGTAAATTGATGGATTCAACCAATAGCCCTTTTATCAGAGGAGCCACTCACTTCCGAGGGCCATCTTTGCACCATAGCATGTCGGAAAGACTATGCATGGATTAGATGGATCACCATAAGTCCGATAAGCAGTTATGGCATTAGGTAGTACACCTCCTGCCACTTTGAATCGGCCGTGCTCGTAGTATTGTGTTTGATTCTCTGCCATAATCAGTGAAGATAAGTCAACCAAATGTTGAGCCTTCAAAGCGCTGCGTAGGAGAATTGAGCTTCAGTTCTTAAGCTTGGATAGCAATCGAGATACGCTTGTGTGTTCGAGATTGGTTCTTCCGTATGCCTTTCAAGTCCCCATATGCTCTCCCTGAGTTCTGAGAATAACCTTGGGAATAGGAACAGCGGCTCCTGCGAACTCCGCGGTCTACAGAAGCAGATATGACGAGAGGGAAGAGCGAAGCCGGCACTGCACCGGAACGGATAGATATATATATATATATGTATAGCCATAGCATATAGACTCATGTTAATACGACTTACAAAACATAGGTTTTACAAGCAAAGACCATTCGAAAAACAGAGAAATACACTCTCATGCCGAATGTTCTTGGACTCTTTCACTCCTGAAGAAATTTCAATACTGCCTTCTTGATGAATTCGTCGTCAACGTCATTAGACCCCCCTCCAGCTGAAAATATGTCAGTTCTGAGTTTGAAGTCCTATTATTTTGGTTCCGTACCCATATGACCCCAAACAGAGTCAATGACAACCAATTTAGCATTTGGAAGGAGGGAAACTTCATGCTCGGAATCTTCAGGCTAGTTAGCAATTAAATCATTGTCAAACCTCAGTCAAAATGTTTAAGAAGTTAAAGTTGCTTACAGGGAAGTACAAATCCGTCTTCGATGGCATAATAAGGCCCTTTGCCTTGACTTCACTCAAGCATTTCTCGTAGTCCCCTCCATGGTGAACAAGGGAACAATCGCCGTCCTGCCAGGTCTTGAGTAGACACAGTAGGTCGTTTGCGTCCCAGCTATTCAGAAACCCTGCCTCCCACTCTTCACGTAAGAAGGAATCCAGGTCACAATATCTAAAGTGGTTGCTCAGTAATCCACTCAAGCCTGCGAAGTGTGCTTTGTGATCACCTTCCATCATGGAGATAACCATGTTGTCGGAACCACTTGAATGTCCATTAGTCCCAACGTCTTCACCATAAAGCAGGAGACGTACTGTTTGTCCGTATGCCCACGCACTATAAGCCCGGCCGAAAGCACGGACACCCATTTGAGGGACTGATTTGTAGTGGCCGTTATCAAAATCCTTTGAAGCCGTCAGCGCAGCTTTTGGCCCTTCTAGGAAGCTAGAATCTACGTCATTTGAATTCACCCACAAAAGTGACATTACCAACCACTTATTATGAGGACTTGTCCTCGCTGATCCACAGAGACAGATGAATCTAAAATCCATTCAATCTATATACTGGCAGAAATGTAAGACACAGGGCCGCACCTGTCCACAAAATCCGGGTAGACAACAGGCCAATAGTAAGCCTATAACCAACTCAAAAATCAGTCTTGCTTGATCTATGATTGAAAATCGAGCTGACCTGCTGTCCTCCCATAGAAAACCCGATGACAGCATAAATGTTTTTCACGCCCAAAACCTTGGTTAAAACAATATGCTGTGCACGACTTCCAATCCCGATAACCATATGAACGTCAGTAGATTAATTAAAGAAATAAAGCTAATACTCACATGTTGTCAAAATAGGTTACAGCAGGGAAATATGGACCGTTGTGTGGAGCGGGCTGAGAGAGAAAGCTTGTCAGTCAGTCAATCAGTCAGAAATCGGAGAATTGCCAGGCCTACCGTATTTGACGGAGAAGACGACTTTCAACTAATTAGTACTTGACATGGGTACAATACAGTTGAAGATTTACTTCTCCGTTCGAGAAAAGAGCAAATGTTACTATGTAATATTTGCTTGGTTGCAAGGCCTTAAATTACGGGTTATATAACGTCAAAATTGTTGTTATAGTTCTCCTGCCTACCTTGTCTTCTCCAATCATGTACGTCTGGCCTAAGAGGCCAGTGTCTTAAGAACCATTCGTTTCACCCTTGGCTAAGATACACAAGAAATCCTCACTGTCAAGCTTTCCACCGTAACATGTCGGGAACACGATGCATGGATTTTTAGGATCCCCGTAGGTCTGAAAAGCTGTTATTGCATCCGGCAATATGCCTCCAGCGACACGGAAGCGCCCATGGTGATAGTACTGGATTTCAGGTTCGTTTGCTGTCGACATTTTGCACGTAGACGTCGTAGTGTGCGAGAGACAGCAGATGGGAACGGTAGACGCAAGCCCGTCAAAGCCTCCTGGGTTATATATATGATACACCTCGCACCCAACATGATAGTAGCTTGGTGTTCCAATACAATTGATAAGTCATGAGGAAAAGGAGGTGGGAAAGGAGAGGTCCGGATGGGTTCTTCTGCCATATGCCTATGTCTCCACGGTTTTGAATTTTTGATTAACAAGGTTTATAGCCAGCCATCGGATAGGTTCAGTTCCAGAGCGAGTAAGAACAGCTATTTGCGTAGAGATAAGAGCAAGAAGGATAAGTTCAAGTTGCACGACGTTCCAAATGTCGGAGCGCTGGGTGACGTCTGAACCAGTTTTATATCCAGAAGCAAAAGCATATTCGTCTTTCAGAATAAAGGAATGGTTCCCATGCTTATATCAAAAAGAAAGAAAGTATGGCAGGGGGTGGTACACGATCATGATGTAGTGTTATAAGTTAGTAAAAGCTTTAGCTTCACACTGACGCGTTCAATCAGCTTTCCCACGGAAACTATGGTAGACGTGGTACACAGCGCGCAGGCCGTCCATTTCCATCGTGACCTTGCGCTCTTCCTCCCCTCATCACTGACGGCGACAAACTCTAGCTGCTAGACGACAATGCGGCGGATAGCGCTTCATCTTGCATTATCTGTACTTCTGACGACAGACGTGCAAGCGTTCTATCTACCCGGGGCGGCACCACATAACTTTCAAGATGGTGAACGCGTAGAAGTGTTCGTTAACGCGCTCACTCCGATGATTGGGGCGACGGAAAACGGAAAATTAGTGTGTAGTAATGGACAATCACTTCTTCATATACTTATGTACTTCTTTCCGACTAGAAATCCATGATAAACTGTAATGTCAAGCATCACTTTTAACTTCTGGACGGACTTACTGAACGAGCTATTAGATGATTATTACCATCCATCATTCCATTTTTGCGAGCCAGAAGGAGGTGCCAAGAAGCAGCCCGAGTCATTAGGTTCAATTCTTTTTGGGGACAGGATCTTCAGCTCACCATACAATGTGCGTCAACTAGTCCTTCTTCGCTTCTCAGCCGATGCTCACTAGCTCTGTTTTGTAGATTGATATGCTGAAGAACAATGGAACATGTACAACACTTTGTACAGCAAACGTGCCTCCAGAAGATGCAAAGTTTATAAATGATCGAATAAAGGAAGACTACGCGCTAAACTGGCTGATCGACGGTCTACCAGCTGCGGAAATGAAGAGGGACATGAAGTCCGGGGAGACCTTCTATGATATCGGGTTTAACTTGGGTAACGACGAGGATGAGTTTGCGGAGAGGCCAGCACTTAACAATCATTACGATATTTATATACAGTAAGTTCTCATCAATTATTCTGGGTTGATGCATTGAATCTTCATCAGATACCACGAGCCCACACCTGGTAATTACAGAGTTGTGGGTGTATTAGTTTGGCCCTCAAGTATAGGCGGAAATCAGGATGTGGAGAGCTGCTCTCTTACCAGTCCACCTCTTTTCCTGAATGAAGAGCAGGCGAACGAAATACGTTATACCTATCGTGTCTTCTGGAATGTGAGCCCAGGTCTTACTGATGTTTACATTCCAATTAAACTGTGTTCTTTTGTAGGAATCAAGCACACCATGGGCAACGCGTTGGGATAATTACCTCCATATCTTCGACCCTCGCATCCATTGGTTTAGCTTAATCAACTCGCTCGCTATTGTCGTTTTCTTGTGTATCATGGTTGGCATGATTTTGTACCGAAGCGTTTCTAGAGATGTATGTCCTCTTCGGCAGGTACCATAAAGCTACTAATAAGTAACGGCAGATCACACGCTACAATGCGATTGACCTTAGCGTAAGCTCTGATTTGTTGTCAAATTCTAGGTGAACGCTACTGATTGTCTCTTAGGAAGATGTCCAAGAAGACTTCGGCTGGAAGCTTGTTCATGGCGAGGTTTTCAGATCTCCGCAGGCTCCTATGATGCTCTCTGTCCTCGTTGGAAATGGTGCTCAGCTTTGCGCAATGGTCGGAGTTACGCTTGGTAAGTTGCAGTCAGGCTAAGATAGATATTGCTGTATTAACAAGAACTTAACAGTTTTTGCTCTTCTCGGATTTTTATCTCCATCGAATCGTGGAGCGTTGGCGACAGTTATGATAGTTTGCTGGTCCTTCTTTGGAATGTTCGTACTTTTTTGTTAAATGTTTTGTCTATCAGCGAAGTAACGCTTGTCCTACAGTGTCAGCGGTTACTTCTCAAGTCGTATCTATGCCTCTCTCGGTGGAATTAATCGCAAAAAGAACGCGCTCATTACTGCAACTGCTCTGCCTACGGTTGTCTTCACTATCATTTTCTTGCTAAATCTCTTCCTCCTAATGGCTGGTTCGTCGGGCGCCGTCCCCTTCGGTACTATGCTCTTTATCGCGGTTCTCTGGTTTGGAATATCCGCGCCTCTGTCAAGTGTGGGGGCATGGTTCGGACAAAAGCACGGTGTATGTGAAGAGTGCTTTTTCTCTAATCTCTTTAATTTACATTATTTTCACAGGCTGTATCGCATCCCGTTCGTGTCAACCCCATTCCACGACAGATCCCTCCTGCACCGAAATATCTTCGTCCATATGTGGGTCATTACGGTGTTAAATCTAAAATGTTCAGTTTATTGAACGATTTTCTTAGTGGGCTGCGATCCTTAGTGGCATTCTTCCTTTTGGTAAGTCAAATTCTTTGTTTTGAACGTCACTGACGCTGACTTCGTCCAGGTGCCGCCTTTGTCGAGCTCTACTTCCTTCTTTCCAGCCTATTTGCCTCGCGAGCATACTACGCGTTTGGATTCCTTGCGCTTACCGCGGGAGTTGTCGCGCTTACGACAGCGACGGTCACAATACTTTTCACTTACTTCAATCTCTGTGCCGAGGAATACCGCTGGCATTGGCGAGCGTTCCTCACCGGTGGTGGAAGCGCATTCTGGCTGCTCGTGTATGGACTGTACTACTGGCTCTCCCGACTTTCACTCGATTCCTTTTCGAGCGTCGTGCTTTATATGGGTTACTTATTGTTGCTTGTGCTGCTGGATTTCCTGGTAACAGGCACGATTGGGTTCGTCGCGAGCTACTGGGCAGTGCGGAAGCTGTACAGTTCGATCCGTATTGACTAGAGTGGAGGACAGTTCTCATATTACATATTTGGACAATTATTATATCGTAGAGTATATTTATGTTTGGAGGGTATCCTTCCTCAATTAAAAGCCGTCTTGGCAATGCAGGAGATTGCGTTTTGTTTATGACCTTCTTCAGTGGATAGCCAAAGCAAGGTGATTATCCTTGCCAGCACGGAGAATGATGACTCCATCATCAATGAGATCGTTTGGCCGAAGTGTTCGTTGCAGATCAACCACAAAATTATTCAGATACAGCCCATTTGCCTTTGCCAACCTCCTCGCCTCACCTAGATATTTGTCGCTTATTAGTACAAGTAATTTCGGTCATGTTTCTGATACATACTCGCTGACTTGACCAGACCATGATCCGCGGCTAATCTCCATATCGGTTGATCCATTGCCTGTTCTCTAAAACAAAAGGCAAGTCGAGGATCACCAGTGAGGGCAAAGACGATGTCTTTGGCTCTAAGATCTTGAATATTCTTCTCGAAGAGGACTCGAGTTGCTACGAGTGCTTGAAGCACTGCATCCTCTAAATGTGAAAATTGAGTTCTCGATGAAACTAAGCATCCCTATAGAGGTCACATACTGCCGTGGACAAGTTCCACCACTTCATTGGCCAAGACACGTTGAGCCTTCCGTTTCTCGGGTGCTTGCTGGGGCAGGAATTAGCATATGGCTCAGAAGCTGTGAGGAGGGAATCCGCACTTGGTGCTCATAGACAATTCCAGAAATCATCTCCAATGGAAGTAAAGTAAACATTTTGAGATACTTTTCAACGTCCGCATCTTGAGTGCGGATAAAGAACTACAAGGTGTGTTCCGCGTTTTATTAGAGTCGACGCCACGGATAAACTGGAAGGGTTGCATACCTGATAAAAGTCTAAGACGCTTGTTAGTTTACGATCCAGCCATACAGCATTCCCTTCACTCTTCCCGAACTTCTGACCTGAAGCTGTTGTAAGCAAGGGCGTCGTAATTCCATGTGCGATCGGTCTATCCGAGGGGCGTGTCCTGTCTATCAAATCCACACCAGCCAGTATGTTTCCCCATTGATCTGAACCGCCGATTTGCAGGGTACATCCGCATTCGTTGTAGAGATGGTAGAAGTCATAAGCCTGGAGGAGCTGATAGGTAAATTCCGTAAAAGAAAGCCCCTGCTGCGACTGCATTCGAATCTTCACACTGGTTAAACGATAGCATTAGAAAGTCCGCAGACTCCACGAATGATTAGCTCACCTGTCCCTACCCAACATGGTCGGTATCCTAGCATGTCTCCCAGCCTTTGACAAGAATTCCAGTAGATTCAATTCCCCCAGCCATTCCACATTGTTTCTGACCCTCGGTCGTCGCATATTGCTCTCAGATAGCCCGAGCCGTTCTCTCGCATAAGAGCTCGCACTTTCGAAAAGTCTATCGATGGCGACCGTCAAATTTGAGGCATTCTCTATAACGCACTGTTTGGCCATTGGAACCCTCTCTTCTGACTTGCCAGATGGGTCGCCAACGAGGCCTGTCGCTCCTCCAATCTATAGTGTGCATGAGTGAGGAGCTTGTAGAAGTGCTTTGAATGAACACACCACTGGTATCACATCATGTCCTCTCAAGTAAAAATGTATCAAAGACATTAAAGGGAACAAATGTCCTACGTGCAATGAGCTAGCTGTAGGATCAACACCCATATAGATGGATATCGGTTTCTTGAGTCGTTCTGTGATTGCAGCATGACTTCCTTGAACCTATCAGATTCCTTCTCTAAGTTTTGACGTGACCTTACTTTGTGGATTGAGAGAACATTCCTCTAGCATCCAGCTCCGCGATCACATCTCTTGAAGAGTGATATCCCCTTCTGAGTACCTGATGAGTGCGTGGACGGGCTACGTTGAGGCCCCGACATCTGAGTAACTGCATCTATGATGTACATAGAAAAGGACTGGGTTGTCACTGCAGTCTGTAATCAAAGTCCGAATATAGTGGTAGCACGTGATACCAGACGCGATTTATTCGCGTAAACTAGAACTGTTATTCACTATATTTTATTTGACTGTATTCGATTTTGCATGAGATATATTGTGGTATAGCACAGACGCGCTTTGAGAGTACAAAAGCTGCTATTTTAGAGATTTTCTCGGTCCTCCTCGTCAATAATCAAATCTGCATCTATGTTCCCCATAACACGAGATGTAAATACTATACTTGGATAGCTTGTAGTCGATATTGGACGTAGAGCTATGTCATCGCTAACAAGCTCCTTTTTCTGTCTTAGGTTGAGAAGGAGTCTGGACATCATAGTCACAAAGATTCTACACATGTCGAATATTGTCAGTGGTCACTCAAGCGATCTCATGAGAGAAGATGGTACACTCACGCATGACATAGGATTAGAGTAGAGCCTGAGTCCCTGAAGAACAGAAATGGCGGGTGTATGCTAGCAGACAGTATGCTGATATTGATGACGCTCATTATCGACGCATTTCTGGACGAAGAAGCGAAGACAACATCAGCGGACTTTCTGCATGCAACAATATTGAATCATACAGGAAGTACACGCTACCTGTATAAAGCACATGCGATTAGTCTACGATGTTAAGCAATGAACATTTTCCACTTCACCATCTCGCAGAAATCGATAAGAAATGGAGTTCTGTAACGGGAGTATCTTCTGATCTTTTATGAGGTCGTGTGTGTGCGTGGTGGTAAGTAAAAAGACCGATAATTCAAGTGACAGTGCCACCGCCCATGCGCAGACCACCCTGTGTATCAATTGTAAAGACAAAGACATCAAGCTGAGGTCTTATTATGGTTATCCTTACGAAGAGGGCTGCGAAGAACAGATACATTGGTCAGTGTTCAGCAGTAACAAGCTAGAGAAGAAACACTTACTATTGAATGCTAACGATACATCCAGAATTGGTAGCACCATGATCATAGAATTCGCATTTCAGGAACGAAGAGGTCCACTGATACATCAAAAATCAGTTTGAAAGAGAAGTCCTAATAGGTACGTTGGTATACGAACACAAGCAAGGCCCGAAGAAATTAAAGCCAAGGGCCCCACAGTTGCTAGCACCCGACGGCTTCTCCCAAACAAAGCATACATTCGGATCACCATGATGCCTGACATTTATTTAAACGCCTGAAGTTACATGTGTATTACTACTCACCATTTATGACAGAATAGTTCACTGAAGTCATAGTGCTGAATAAAACCCCAATACTTCGACATCTACAAGCCTTGTCAGGTGTCATGTACGATCAGTATGATGAGTTTGCTCACAGCTACGAGAAAGTAAGAAAGGATAGCCGTGTCGAGATTTAGAAGCTCACTATGTTGCTCTTCGAAGAGCTAAATGTAATCGCCAGTACAGCTATGTACCCGCACAGCGAAATATATCGGTTCAAACAGAAAAGAACGGTAACGAGAGTAGTTCGAGTGCGCCAGATCCTCTGCAGCTCCGCAGGACAGGTGGCGAAGTAGTCGTAGAAGACGATAGCTGAGGTGGAAGTAAGTAGTGTCTACTAGTAAATAGGAGCCTAGAGAGACTTGCAAGCTGCGGCTACAAGAGAGTAGCAGGTGTACGAACTGCCATTGCCTGGGGTAAGTAGGCTGTGTAAAGTTGTAGGTCAGGGATGTGTTTCCGTTTACCTTCTCTTGATGTCGCCGAAAGCTTCATTGTCCATCGACAATGACACCGAAAAAGGCATCGAACCGCTGGTACAGCTGTTGACAAGGAGAAAGAGTCACGAAGTATGAGAAGAAATATCATGAGAAAAATGGAGCGGTCACCTTGTCAGTGGGATGCAAGAGTATAATTGTAGTTTTACTACTCTCTGTATACCAGCTCCGGGAGACAAGGCATTTATGTCTCCATACTCAAGGGACTCGAGTAACGGCCATCATAAACTTCATACCATGCTAATGGAGGTAAGCTCTACATGACAAGCCCGATTATGCCCATTCCATTGCAACCGAGTTCGATTTCTGCAGAGAGCATCAAAGTAAATTGGCCATCTCCAAGCTGATTCAGGTACGACGCCGCGTGAGACCGTCGTAGATAAAGAGAAAAGATGAAGGCGAAGGTTGATGCGTACGCAAGTTGAGCGTGTAGATGAAAAGCCTTTATCCGCGAGCTCTCCGGAGAATGCAGGACTGTAGTCGTTGTATTGATCGCAGAGATATGAGCGAGACCTGGCCGTAGTTGAAACCTGTACGGGCGTTCATTCCTAACAGAGCTTGTGACAGGCACAGCAAACTCGTTGTCCCCACAGCGGCACAGAAAACTGGAATATGAAGACCGGAGCTGTATCAGATCGCAGCTTCAGATAGTCAAGAATCATAGACCATTGGAGAGCGTCTTCAAGTTTCCCTTCTCTCAATCGTATTCCGTTTCAGAATCAGATATCCAGAAGTCAGACGAAATCTGGTGGGAGCCTTTGAAGTGGGATAAAGGTATAAAGCAAACTTCAGAGTTACAACATAATTACTAGTAGGCCTCTTGCCAGGCTGCCGTGGGAACTTCAAGTTGAACTTGTTTCGCAATTCGCAAGAGTCGAACAATTTGAACGCGTCGCGACGCGACTTGACCAAATATTTCTTTGGCACTGACGTCGTGATGGAGAATCCTCACGCTGAAAGGCAAGCCGTTCTACTAGAGAGAGTCGGGAAGAACGTTGTGAGTCAATTTCCCAATGACAAATGATCTGCACTCTCATCTATCTTTATCTAGGGCAAGTGTGTAGAAGTCATTGAAGAGCTCAATAAGTGCTTGGAGGTTAGCATGTCCAAGTCCTGTTAGACTGCACTCTCACTTTCTCTGAAGGAGATCATTCGAGCGGACAGAGATGTCTGTACGGCAGCGAGTCTTGCAACAAAGTACCGCAAGAACGTTCAGTACAATCTTGAGATGACACACGCTCAGCAGGCTACTACTGGTCAATCATGAGCATTGACCGTTGAGGTATGTGTGTTGAATCGTTATATCTCTTGCCAGGCAATGGCTGACGACCGTCGACCTTTACTGTGACAAACCATACGGGTTTTTCAATAGAACGTTTTCAATAGAACGTTGTCCTTAGCATAGCGATTAGAATCCAGGAGCCAAAGGTCAACTTTCCCTGTGGAAGTTCCAACGGCAACTAGGTCATCGAGTGCAGGATCGGGAGACCAAGCAAAGCACTATGAGCAGCCATGAGATTGATAATAAGAAACGTTTGGAATGCTTATTTTCATAAGCTGCAGGTCAGCTAAGCCTGAACTCCGGTACATCTGGTGCCCGCTCAAAGAGCCGAATTTGTGATCCCCCGCCGACAACGAATTTACTCTCCTTACGAGGATGCCAAACGACCCTTTTCTCCACCCTTGTAGACATTGTGAGCAATCCTTAGTGCGGCGACCGTACACCAACCGGGGAGTACGACGGGTGTTCACTGTCACGGTCGGCTATAAACCACTACTAGACCTGTTCAATAATTTGTACCGCCTGGAGGCGTCTGTAACTATAAGCATCGTTAATGTGGCCAGCATTCCTTGCATATAATCTGCGAGTCCTCAGTAGTAGTTTCGCACAACTTTCCCGCAACGACATCGTGAAATATGAACTTCCGTGCGGCCCGGCGGGAGCGTAAAGTCTAGTACTTACAGACAATCGTTCTTTGCTCCTGCCGTCTGTGGCACACTCCCTAGACTCTCAATAGTTACTGGCAACATCTTTGTCTCTCATGCGAGACCTTCGATGCTTCCTTGATCCTCTCACATGAACAACTAATCTGAAGATATTAAGGCCAACATCCGTTATAGTGCCACCATCGCTGGGTGATGTTCTAAGCCAACACCCTTGCTATCGTCGTACTCCCCGGTCGGTGTACGGTCGCCGCACTAAGGATTGCTCACAATGTCTACAAGGGTGGAGAAAAGGGTCGTTTGGCATCCTCGTAAGGAGAATAAATTCGTTGTTGGCGGGGGATCACAAATTCGGCTCTTTGAGTGGGCACCAGATGTACCGGAGTTCAGGCTAGTCACCTCCTTAGCTGACCTACAGCTTATGAAAGTAAGTATTCCAATCGTTTCTTATTATCAATCTCATGGCTGCTCATAGTGCTTTGCTTGGTCTCCCGATCCTGCACTCGATGACCTAGTTGCCGTTGGAACTTCCACAGGGAAAGTTGACCTTTGGCTCCTGGATTCTAACCGTTATGCTAAGGACAACGTTCTATTGGGAAACCCGGCTGTATCTCTGCCGATCCGAAGCTCAAGAAGCTGCAATGCACTCGCATTCAGCCCCGAACGACCAAATCTCCTGGCCACAGGATTTGATAAAGTTCGTGGCGAACCGAGTCTAGTTGTGTGGGACATAAGCGTAGCTTTAGCGTCCATGAAATCTGATAGCAAATTGCATAACCTTCCACATGACTCCACTTTGACAATCAAGCCCGACCGCACCAACTACCATGGATATGCTGCAGCGGAGATCGTCACTTCGGTTTCATTTCTACCTTCATCACCAGATACGATTGTAGCTGGAGTGTCAAATCTTTGGCTGCGCATGTTCGACCTTCGGAAGAGCAGTGTACACGTTGCTCAAGCCTCTGCTAAAGTGCACGGCATCGTCACCGATCCGTTTAATCCGCATCGCCTTGCAACGTACGGAGATGGCACAGTTTGCATATGGGACTCCAGGAGATTTGTACTCCCTTTATTGACCTTTACGCTCAAAGATGCCGCTGCCGATGGCGCAATATGCCACTCTAACGATGCTTTCACTTGCGTTGAATTCTCGTCTGTACGACCGGGAACCCTAGCGACGCTCACACGAGATACCAATCATGTCAGGTTCTGGGATCTACAAAACGCCCCATCGCCAGATTCAAAGACTATATCTGAGAGTTCGAGGCCTCGTGAGGGGTCAAAGGAAAGCTCTCGGGCGTCTAATAAACTCTCGCGCCTTTCCTGGACCGTTCCTTCTGCGTCCGCTATATTACCTTCAAGTTGGACTGGCTCGATAGACCAACCAGGATCGGTCAGCGAAGCGTTCTCTGGTGTAGGCAATGTGGTATTATCAGATACCAGACGAAGTATGCTTTGTTTTGATAATGTTACATGTACCCTTCTAAATTATCCTATCTGCAGCCAAGGCATTCAGCAAGCCCATTGCATCATTTGCCCTTGTTCCTAGTGCTATCGAGCACCCCGTCTCAACTAATATTTTGGTTGTCAACAAAGAGGGAGATATCGAGATGCACGCTATGGACGAAGTGCCCAAGCATACCGCATGGAGTCCGAGAGGTGATCTTACGATTGGAGCTGGCAATCGTTATCGCACATACCCTGGATTTCAGGACTCTAATCCGATTCTTGAGCCATGGGAAATCGATCTCGACAATTCGAAAGAGAATGCGAGGGAGGAAAGAAGCGTAGACAGACACAGCAGGGGAAAGGCCAGTAGACCCCAGTCACGTATGGACGAGCGCCCGGGAGCTGGGAGAGACGAGGGGGGTCATCGCGCTGCGCATCGGCGACTAAGCGCGCGTGAATCTTCGTTGACAGGTGGCCGAAGTACAGAAGGGCGGACTTTCAGTCCTTTATCGGCGCGTCGTTTCCCGTCAGATAACTTGGGTTTGCGAGAGGCTACCTCAATCAACCACGGCACAAGCTCACCCTTAGGTGAGGGGTCACAGACACCTAGGAGAGAGCATTCACTTCCCCTACCTGATGTGACCTTGCAGTTGGCAAGTAAAGGAAAAAAGGATTATAGCCGGAGCGTATCCCATGGTCGTAAGCGCCAACTCGACGCAGATGCGGTTCCGCCACCCGCTATCGAAGGAGATGTTTCTATGCTTATGAGGTCTCGGGCTATTCAGGGCTATGGTCTTGCCAGTGTATGAATGCGTCTAATTTGCTGGGGATTGAGCTGACCTCTTTCGTTAGGCACAACACAATTCCAAAATTGTCAGCGCGAATCATGCAGAAGATCCTATTATGTCCGAAATCTGGGGTTGGATAAATCGTGAGTTGGAGTCCTGTTCCTGGTAGCCAATGCTTATGTCCCTATGAATCAGACTCAAGACAACTTCTATCCTTTGGGTCATCGAAAGTACATGGCATAGATTTCTCCTTTCAAGGAATCCTTGGTATCTGGGAGGGCTTGGAACCATCCACCTCCAGGGAAATGAACAGTTTACTGGACAGCCTTGATTTGGCGGCACCGCCCGAGGCTGCGGTGCTATCCTCAGATTCCACACTTACAATAGATGTGAATGCCTCCCTTCGACCGCGTTTGTCAAACCACCGTAGCCGCACTCGGGAAGACGGCTTTCATGGAAACTATACGGCTGCACTGAACACTCTGACAACTCGAGGCGACTTAGATAAATCTCTGTGGAAGCCTACCGTGAATACAGGAAAGGGGCCTCAAAGAAGACTAGCGCTAGCTCTTTGTAATTGGAAAGCTGGGGACGAGGAAATTGCAAGGTAATGCAATTCCATTATTGTACCGATTGCGAGGGTTGAAACTCGTCCATTTAGATGGGAGAAGGAAGGCAAGAGCTCACAGGCTGCTTGTTGGCTGCTCTTCCAAAACCATGGTGCAAAAGCGATTGAGGTTCTGATGAGGAGTAAAGGTGAATTATTTCATTAGAACCCCACATCTCTTTTTCTTTGACTAGGCTTAATTATTGTCTATGAAGTTGAGTCACATCAAATGATGGCAGGGACAGTCGCCGCACTCCTACAATCTGGATCCTCTTCGAAAGAGAGCGAGCTCAGATCATATTGCGAGCGTCTCATTGTCAAGCTGCAAGATCCCCATTTCCGTATAATGTTATCCTACATAGTGTTTAATGACTGGAACGAAGTCCTAGAAGAAGAAGCATTGCCTCTCCGCGAACGAATAGCCATTGCTCTGCGGTTCTTGGATGACAAACAGCTTTCTTCCTATTTACGCCGCGTAAGCGATGCATGTCGCACGAAAGGCAGTATTGAAGGGCTTGCCTTGACCGGGCTGACGCCTCGAGGCCTAGACATTCTTCAGAGCTATGTGGACAACACAGGTGATATTCAGACAGCCGCGCTTCTCGCCGGCTATGTTTGTCCCGGAAGATACCAGGATATTCGTGCGGAGAGATGGATGGACGCCTATCGGGATCTCCTGAACGGATGGAAACTGTTCCATCATCGTTGCCAATTCGACATCGACAGAGGAAGGATACTTAAAGAAGGCATACAGAACGGCGACTTTGCCCCGAGGGAGTGGGTGAAGATGCAGTTCCTCATCCGATGTAACTTCTGCAATAAGATCGTGAATTCACCGAAAACGCAACAGCCACAAGAGTCTATTGCGATGCAAAGGAGGAAGGTAAGGCTGCCAAGATCGATCTCCTTCCATTAAATGTCTCAATAGTATCATAGGCAGCCTCGTGTCCGTGGTGCGGCAGGTCATTGCCTCGTTGCGCTGTTTGCTTGATGAGTATCACTATCATACCGGACTCTGGACGTCCAGCAGATATACTCCATTCATCTTTCCGAGGCGAGTGAATATGTTGATCGATGTTAATTTGATTGTCATTTACCATCGATTCAGATACCATCGATGATGCTTTCATCTTCTGTCAGACTTGCAGGCATGGTGGTCACGCGTCGCATATTATCGAATGGTTCTTCGACCAAGGTGATGATGAAGGTGATACACGTTCTCGTCGTACTTGCCCAGTCGCAGATTGTGATTGTTATTGCAATGAAGAATACGGTGCAAACACCTCGTAGTATTATACACATATGTAATGATGTATTCGTTGGCTGTACTTTATTTCTTAGATGCTGTACTTGACTCTCCTGTACGATCCGGCGGTGAGACTCGAGAAAAATCTGTAATAGAAGGCGCGAGAAGGTTATCGAATGCCGCCTTCCATTTCGAGCGCGTATGAAAACGCGTACTCCTGCCCTCTTGCCCAGCACCGCATCTACACGCCTTTTAACTCTGCCATTCCCTCCTTCAATCCTACTCTTCCAGACTACTTCAACATACAACTATAATTCTGAATAGTCCGTAATGTCAGTCGTCGGCATTGATTTTGGATCGTTAGCGAGCAAGGTGAGGCGCAACCTGAGTGCATATATTAAGCATATGCGGCCGAGCTGACCATCTTGCAATTCAGATTGGTGTTGCAAGGAAGCGAGGCATAGATATCATCACCAATGAAGTATCTAACCGTGCAACTCCGTGAGTGTCTTCAGGCAACAATGTTGCTTGGCGCTAAAGCGATTCTGCAGGTCGTTAGTAGCATTTGGGCCTAAGCAGCGTGCCCTTGGCGAACCGGCAAAGACACAGGAGATATCAAACTTCAAAAATACCGTCGGATCCCTCAAACGCCTTATCGGCCGCACTCTGAATGACCCGGAAATCCAGGAGGTAGAGTCAAAATTCATCACCAGCACGCTAGTGGATGTTCAGGGAACTGTTGGCGTCAAAGTGAGTAATAAATTTTACCTGAGTGGATAGGAACGTTTGTTGATTACTGTCGAAGGTCAATTATGTCGGCGAGTCGCAGACATTCTCCGCCACACAACTAGTCGCGATGTACTTGGGGAAATTGCGCGATATTGCAGCCAATGAACTCAAGCAGGCCGTTAGTGACGTAGTCATCGCCGTACCGGGATGGTACACCGAAGTCCAGAGAAGGGCGACGATCGATGCTGCTCAAATAGCGGGCTTGAACGTCTTGCGTTTAATCAATGACAGCACTGCTGTCGCTCTCGGTTACGGTATCACGAAGTCTGATCTTCCCGAAGCCGACAACCCTCGTCATGTCGTATTCGTAGACGTTGGGCATTCCAACCTGACCGCGTCTGTTGTAGCATTCTCCAAGGGACAGCTCACAGTCAAGAGCACTGCGTATGAACGTAATCTCGGTGGTCGCGATGTCGACTATGCTCTTGTGCGCCACTTCGCAGAGGAATTCAAGACAAAATACAAGATCGACGTGCTATCGAACCAGAAGGCTACCTTCCGTCTTGCCGCTGGCTGCGAGAAACTCAAGAAGGTCTTGTCGGCTAATGCAGAATCCGCTCTCAATGTTGAATCCATCATGAACGACGTGGATGCGTCGTCCAAGCTACACCGCGATGAGTTTGAAAAGCTCATTTCGCATGTCCTTGATCGCGTTGCTGCTCCGATTGAATCTGCCCTGAAGGAATCGGGTCTCTCGCTAGATCAGATTGACGCTGTCGAGCTTGTTGGTGGTTCAACTCGCGTTCCAGCTATCCGCCACCGCATCCAGTCTGTCTTCCCCGGCAAAGTCCTATCATCGACTCTTAA
The DNA here is from genome assembly GCA_910574555.1 of Trichaptum abietinum. Classification (NCBI taxonomy): domain Eukaryota; kingdom Fungi; phylum Basidiomycota; class Agaricomycetes; order Hymenochaetales; family Trichaptaceae; genus Trichaptum; species Trichaptum abietinum. The sequence continues at coordinate 942,039 of CAJTBE010000005.1, read as the reverse complement.
CCAGGATGAAGCAGTGGCTCGAGGGGCTACATTCGCCTGTGCCAGTCTGTCTCCAGTCTTCCGTGTTCGCGATTTCAGTATTCACGACATTAATCACTATCCCATCAAAGTGCAGTGGGAGCGTATGCCAGATGACGAGGAAAATGAGCTGCTTGTCTTCCCTCGTGGCAATAGCGTTCCATCGACAAAGGTCCTCACGTTTTATCGCAATGGTCCATTCGACGTCGAGGCTGTTTATGCAGAGCCGCAGGGCTTACCTGGCTCAATCAACCCATGGATCGGAAAGTTCACTGCGAAGCAGGTTGGCCCACCGGACGCACAGGGGGCCCTTTCGCCTGTTAAAGTGAAAGTACGTCTTGGCACCCATGGCACAATCTCATTCGAACAGGCCTACTACGAGGAAATCGAAGAGAAGGAAGAAGCGCCGATGGAGGTAGACGGTGAGCAACAGGCACAGCCAAAGAAGAAGAAGATCGTTCGCAAGAAGGATCTACCCTTTGTTTCTGGTACATCATCGCTGGATGCATCTATCATCAACGCTCTCAGGGAAACGGAGAACCAGATGCATGCTTCCGACAAGCTGGTCATGGACACTGAGGTAAGCTTGTGCTCTTAATTATGCGTATATCGTTTCTGACTATTGATAACGACAGGATCGCAAAAATGCCCTCGAAGAATACATCTATGACACCCGCAGCAAGCTTGATGATCGCTATGCTGCGTTCGTTCAGCCAAACGAGAAGCAAACTCTTCTTGCAGCTCTCCAGGAATCAGAAGATTGGCTCTACAGTGAAGATGGTGAGGACGCTACGAAGTCTGCCTACGTATCCCGGCTCGATGCTTTGAAGAAAATTGGAGATCCCATCTCTGAACGTTGGCGCGAGTCTGAAAACCGTTCAGCGGCAGTTGCTCAGCTACGCGAGACTATTAATGCCTACGCACAGCAAGCGCAATCGGAGGACGAGAAGTACTCGCATATTGATGCAGGCGAGAAGCAATCAATCATCGAGAAATGTGCCAAAGTCCAGAAGTGGCTGGACGACAACCTAGCTCGCCAGGCGGAAAAACCGAAGAATGTCGATCCTGTTATTACTTGTGCAGACGTGTTGAAGAAAAAGGACGACATTATCTACTTCGCATCACCGATACTTAACAAGCCCAAGCCGAAGGCAGCTGGAACACCGAACGTGCCTGAATCAAAGAGCCGAACGGATACACCGAATCCAGAGGGTGAACAGGCGAAGAACGAGAAGGACCCGAAGGTGCCCTCAGAGATGGACGTGGACTAAAATGTGATCTGATGATCTGTAGCAATGTCTACGTTAGATGTGGGTTATGTGAGGTATTAGAAGTCTTGTAGATGTATCGTATTTCAAGTCTAACACGAGCAATATTTGGTTTCTTCCTTGATGTTGGAGCGGAGATTAAACTTCTGCCAGTGCACATCGACTCGGAGGCGTTTACTTTACTACACTGAGAAGTAGCCTAGTGGCCATTAGTATTACATACTATACCAGCATCACATTGTGCATGCTTGACACGTTCACCACGTCCGCACACGACCACGACAAGCCTTAGCTCTACTCGCACAAACCACAATGGCGGCCTTCACGCGAGAACAAGTAAGACATAAAGTCATCAACTTGTCGAAGACTCTTAAAGTACTCGAGCATTCAGTCGACGAGGAGGATTGGACGAAATATGCAAGCACGGGTGACCGCACGAAGAAGTGGCTAAAGGCACAGTCCGTGCTTGCCGTGCGTTCATCTGTATTCTACCATGCTTTACATTCTGCTCATGCCTCTTTTCTTGTAGGGAGTAAAACAATGCCGTTCCTTGCTATTTGAAGTTGCGCCAAGTGACTTCGATTTGGGACTCGGGGATCGCAGATCGTGAGCTCTGTCTTAAGTACTTAAATACACCTTTTCTAACACATCATGCAGGATATCGGGTGAACAATTTCACGACAATGCGAAAGAGGTACTAGATAGGCTCGAGCGATCTATGATGGAGGCGAATCAGGTGCGCGCTCGAGAGTCTCCCATCGTATTAAGAGGTAAACTAATCTCGTATTCAATTAGGAATTGAAGCCGCGAGCGAAACGTCGGAATCCGATTCTTCCTACCTTACCACTTCCCGGGCCTCCGAAAAAGCTAGCGAAGGAAGGGGGAAACGATAAATCTGAGCATGGTCAGGGAATGGACTCCACGCTCATCCCAGTAGACGAGTCTGAATTAAAAGGCCAATCCATCATCCTACCTACGGAAAAGCTCCTCGACACTTCCCTACCCGACACACCAATCATCGACATCTCACCTCAATCACTCAGCAACCCGGCTAAGACACTCATTCCTCCTACATTACCCTCCACGTCCGAGCTTACTGCACCTCGAATAGCTACGTCTTCTAGCAACAGCACTGATGGTGGAACGGGTGGGATGCCGGGCTTCCTCAAAACTTCTACCACAGTGCAAGATAATCTAGCGGACCAGCTCGCACAGATGGCGCGTCAGCTGAAGCTGAATGCACAACACTTCTCCGAGGCGCTCGCGAAGGACAAGGGTGTTGTAGAGGGAACCGAGGAAAAGCTAGATAGAAATTACGATGTGCTCACGAAAGAGAGGGTACGTTTACGAGACCATCGAGGCAAAAGCAGAGGAACAACCTGGCTTGTCCTTCTAAGCATCCTTGTTGTCTTTATTGGTTTCTTCTTGACGTTCTTTGTGATTCGCATTACTTGACTCTTTTTTATGACCTCACTTTCGCTAGACGCTATGTTTCTATCAATGCCATGACCTACCTGCACTATCGCAAGTCAAGAAAAGCTCACATCTAGATGGATGCGTATTGAAGTTGATTTACATGCCAGTCGCAACTACCACGATCAAATCTGATGCATGCGCATCAAGTGCACAAGAGAGTGTCCAAACAAATTTAGGAAAACAGAAAAACCTAAGGTAGATAATAATGCACTGAAAAATCCAAAGTTCGTTACACTCAACGGCCCCATCTTAGTCAGGGGTAATGAGGGAAGAAAGAGTGGCAGGACACAGTGGGTCGGTCCAAGGAAAGTATGGTGGTGTGAATAGTGGGGAACGGGTCTGGCTTTGGCTGGAGAGATTGGTGTAGTCGACGCGTGATAGTACAACTCGTCGGATTGACGGTGCGACAGCAATTAGATTTGTAAACTTGTCGACGAAGGTATACGTTGGACATTCGGGGTCGTGGAAGGTATCTATTGATTGCGATAATGTGGCGGGAAAAATCGATTTTCAGATCAACCAGAGATGAAGATTGGCGATGGGCGCAGCTACTCCAGCTATTGTGCGAAGCCTACGCCTGGCATTTCCTGCTGTCTTGAATACACTGGCGTGGGCTGATATGGAGCTCGTGAGGGTGGAACGTCATTGTCAGCTTGAAGCTTTTCGTTCGAAGGATTGTTGCCCGATGAGGCGGCCGCAGTAGCAGCAGCGGGGTCGCCGATACCCGCACGAGTTCCCCAACCAGTCTGTAACAGAGTAGTCAGTAGTGAACTCCCGATAGGCTGGACGATAGATATCTTACCTCGTGAAGAGTTAACAATGCGTAAACTTTCATAATAGCAAAGTAATAACCAAACAAAATGAATGCAGGCACATGTATAATGTGACTGGGCGTATTCCATAAGTGCGGAAGCAATTTTGCCGTACGAGTCGCCGTAAGCCAGACGATATAAGAAAGAATAATATTCCTGTATAAAACGTTTCAATGACAGACAAGATGCGTTTTTCCGAAACATTACATACCACCAAGGTAGATGATAGCCACCATCCTCAACAGGCTTGGTACTCTTGGCAACCAACGTCGCGACGAGAATTGGGCCAACCAGTAGCGTAAAAGGATTGAAAAGCTTGTCAACCTTAAGACAAACGCACCGTCAGCAAGAAGCAAATCTTAATGCAATCATTGAGCTTACCATAGTATACGCGACGTAGGGGTGCGCCGTCCAGATGTGCCTCTCCATGAATAATGAGCGCAGATCACTACGCCAAGTATTACGAGTCCACCGCAAAACTTGCTTCAAGAAACGCCAGTTTGGCTTCATCGTACTCAAGATTTCCGCCTCCTTGCAGCACTGAATGTAAGTTGTCCAACCGTGGCTGACCATCCATCTTGTCAAGAATTTGTCGTCTCCCGAGTTCAGCTGGTATTTGTTTAGCCAGTAATCGTGCGTGAAACCGTGCAAAAACTCTGGGTCCTTCAAGATGATCGTTCGGTAGGCAGCAGTACGGCCTGAAAGACAACACACCCCTCCATCGATGTGGGTTGAAGAAGATATCTCGATGTTACGGATTGTCAATCGGAAGGCAGCAAGGACTTCCCAGACAGTCATTTTCTGACCACAGGCCTGCACTCTCTGAGAAGTTCCAACTCCTCCGACCTTTTGATCCTCGAAACAAGCAAGGACGTAAGGGAGTAGTGTTGGGGGCCAGATGGCGTCATCGTCGGCAAACACGATAATGTCGGTGGTTGTATTCTTGATTCCATGGGACATTTGCAAACGTTTGTTTGCGTATGGCACAGTAAGAACGCGTATACGTTCAGGATCAACCTCGTTGGCCAATTCCTGCAAAGGACCCTTCATTTTTTCCTCTGTGATGATAATGATTTCCTTCGGCTTCCCAATCAGCCATGAATGTGCAGCCTCCTTGAATTCCTCTCCCGCATCAATAGTCGGCACGATGATCGTCACATCCTCTGATGCGATGTATGTCGGGTTTTCCGGAAGGGGTACGGGCTTGTATGCAAGCGATGCGCTTATTCGAATTATGTACCAAAGGTAACGGTAGAAGCTATTTGAAAGGGGGATACGTTAGTTCGATGTGTCAGACAGAAGAAGCAGAAGGGAGGCGACGGCATTGACTAAGGAGAAAAAAGAAAAAAGGACATTGCTTGGCATTTCGCTTCACGTCAGCCTTAGTGCGCCAGAGTCTCTATCCCCGCAGAGCACATTCCACCTCAATGGAGAGCCCCCCTCCCCCTCGAACGTCGTTGAAGGAGTAATGAGCTCGACGTACCCAATAACCCCAAAGGGAATGACTACAGGCCGAGAAAAATAAGAGTTAGCTACGGTGTAAGGTACTTGATGGAAAGGTAAAAGATACTAACAGACGGCGAACTTGTCAGATGTTAGGTATAACATCTGACCAAGACCTCGTGGTTGTCGTCAGTACTTGGTCGAAGATGAAGAAAGAAGGGAAGAAAGAGTGACGGGCGTCGACGCAGGCGACGGTGCAAAGGCGAGGAGGTGGTGGTGGTAGAAGAGGGGATACACGGACAAGACGACGGGGCTGGCGGGGTAAATCGAATTTCACACACTGGCAGGCTGGCTGTCACTGGTAGCCTCAGTGGCAGGCGGAGTTATAAGAAATTCCAAATGCGGCTTCCGGCAAGGAAATAGAACGCCGCCGCAGCATTCTGTTATCCAGCGTCTCTTAATGATCTGCAATCACCGAGTATAATCAGTCCATGAACTAAACTCTACGTTTCATCATTTATCAAACAAATATCTATTGCTACTCGAAAAGCGAAGTAATAATTTGCTAGGCGTCAACGAAGCCTTTGGAAAAAAAAAACCAAGAACAAGCTTGTTTATTACAACTGCCCTGACGGACCCACCGCGGCCGAAGTTCCCGGCGCGTTTTCGATCGGCTTCATGGCCGGGAAAAGTAACACCTCTTTGATATCTAAATGGTTACCAAGGTCAGTCTTTGGCCGCCGGAAATTTTCGTTCAGCCAGACGTACTTGTAGAGTTCGTCAGGAACATTACAAGGCGGTCGATGCCCATTCCCCAGCCTCCTGTAGGCGGCAGACCATGTTCAAGCCTGAAAGTTGTCAACGGTCAGCCTATTAGCTATGACGCAATTGGTGCACATACGCATCAATAAACGTCTCGTCAATTCCTTGAGCTTCGTCGTCACCAGCCTCCTTTTGCCGCGCCTACAACACTAAAGTTAGTATCCAATATCAACGCGGAATTTGACAAAATAGATAGCAACGCACTTGCTCCTCGAAACGAGCACGTTGTTCGAAGGGGTCGTTCAATTCGGTGTACGCATTACAGAACTCCTTTCCACACATAAAGCCTTCGAATCGCTCGCATAGGCCTGGTCGTGACCTGTGCCACTTCGCCAAAGGCGACATCACCTGAGGATGTCCAACTGCAAGGTCTTCATTAACAAGCAATCGGTGTTAGACTATTGAACAAACACACCAATGAAAGCGGGGGAAATGCAAAGAGGTTCGATAAACTCTCCAACAAGCTAACCATCAATCTGTCAGAAACTGTATTTTAAATGTTTTATACCCATACAAACCTTATCGAGCAGTCGCGGATTTGTCCGAGGTTCTGAACAGTCGACGTTGTGCTACCGAAGCATTCAGTTTTTCATAACATTTACTCCGCTGACGACAAACCTTCTTGCATAGGTCCTTCAAAAATTGATTTGCCTCAGCCGTGTGCAATTGGTCGCCAGGCGGGAACTTGACGCCTAGCTTCTCTTCCAATGTTTCAATCATATCCCATCTCTTCCACGGCCGTTGGAACTCGAGTTCTTGGGTTTTTCCATTCTTTCCATCCGGTTGATACGTAACCGTGGTCTTTCCTCCAGTCAAGTACCTGACGAGTCCTTCAACCATAGCCTCTGTGATGTCCATGATATCATACATGTCGGCGTACGCCATATAAAACTCGCATATGGTGAATTCTGGGTTGTGGGTAAGATCGATACCCTCGTTGCGGAATACACGACCGATCTCATAGACGCGATCAAGGCCACCGACGACGAGTTCCTTCAAATATAACTCTGGCGCAATACGAAGGTAAAGGTCGAGGTTTAGATCGTTATGATGTGTGACAAATGGTTTCGCGGTAGCTCCTCCAGCAATCATGCTAGTCATCGGCGTCTCAACTTCTAAAAAGCCGAGGCCATCCAAGAATCGGCGAATGTAGTTTATGATGCGGCTTCGAGTGATGAAAATCTTGCGAGTTTCCTCGTTGAGGATCAGATCCAGATAGCGCTTTCTGTACCGCGTTTCCTGATCCTTCAAGCCGAAGTGAGCTGAAGGAAGCTGGTGGAGGTTGGGTGCAAGAAGAATCATCTCGGAAGGTGATATCGATAGCTCGCCCTTCTTGGTACGAGAAGGAGTACCAGTGACACCAACGATGTCGCCACGCTTGAACAGCTCATGGGTCGCAACGAAAGACTCTGGATTCTTGGAGTCTCTAACGTGAACAGATCAACACAGAAGATAATGAATATAATGAAGAATGTACTCACTGTGCAGTCGCCATTATTTGCACCTTTTTACCTTCCGCATGAAGGTCGTAAAATCGCAACTTTTGACCGGATGCTCGGATGTTATGTATTCTACCAGACAAAGACTCAGAGCTTCCCTCTAGCTTATTTCCCGCGGCGATGATGCCATCTGGGCCATATTCATCGATATAGTTAGAGATGGACTTGGTGACATGAAACTTGTGCGGGAAGGGGTTCGGATTTTGTGTTTCGCGCAACTTGAGTATTTGGCGCGAGCGCATTTCAAAGTATTGCTATGATTATGACGACGTCAGAAGAGGTGTTTATAAGCAATGTAGGCGCGAGCTAGGATTAGACCTGCGCATCGATCAAGGACTTACATTTGGTGTGAGCTCCTCCTCCGCGACCGCAGTTTGCTTCTCGGCAGACTTTGCTGTTGGAGCTTTGCCCTCGGCGGCTAATTTCTGTGCATTTGCTGCAGCCTTTTCGGCCTTCCTTGCCTCTTTAGCCCGAGCGTCATTGCGTCGCTTGAGCTCGCTAGACCAAAGCCATGTCAGACAACACATCGGAATGAATCGAGTCGAGCACGCACGACTTGGAGATCATCTCCCCTGTGACCGGGTCCTTATGCAGATTGGGCGTTTCAGAGGACATTGCACGGCGGACGTATGGGTGTATGCAAGAGGGTTTGGTGAGGTGGAGGCGTGTGTGGTGGCTTCTAAGAGTGATTCGAAGCAGGGCCTGCATGCAAATGACTTGCCCTGCAACTTTTTCCGGACAAGTCATGCCCAGCTTCCCAATCCGTACAGTGGTGGCATATTTCGCTTTCCCACGCATCTGCTATAAACGACCTACCGTCCACTTCCACTTCCGCCCGACCCTTCACCATCTCCGAAACTCACCTACCCCCGCCATTGTCCACGGCGCACACGACTCTGGCTTCCGCATTAGACTCGTCTAGATATGTCCTCTGACTATGAATACAGCGATGATGATGATTACAACTACGACGACGTGGACATGGAGGAAGAGGAGAACGATGTTGGTGAGTATCCCTATCATATGTGCTAGCTCCTGGCGGCGTGTTTACCGTGATGTAGACACAGACTCGGCCATCTCAGAAGATGAGATGGAGATGGACCCTATAACGGCAGTGCGCGCGTCGGCAACAAGGACGAAGGTCTCTGAGGTAGAAAGCTCGTCCATGCCTCAGGAGATCATCGAAGGCAGCATTAGCAAAGACATCGAGCATATCAGCAGTATCTTTGGCGTCTCAGTATGTTTTCACTTTATTTCACGCGCTGCCAGTGCAATTCTCATGCAACATATCTTGCAGAATGATGTAGCGTCACTGCTCTTACGACATATGAACTGGAATAAGGAGCGCCTGATTGAGAAGTACATGGACAACCCAAACGTGCTGAATGTAAAGGCAGGCGTTTCCCTCGCGCCACCACCTCCAGTTGCTTCCTCTTCATCAGGACGCATCTCCAACTTCCGAAACAAGTCTCTAACTAAACGGACCACCCGCCGTTCTGTCGCTGCTGAGTCAGCTGGGAGGTCAAAGGCCTCTGTTACGCCCGAGCCTGAGCCATTTGTTTGCCAGATTTGCTTCGATGAGTCGCAAACCGAAAGTCTATCCCTCTCGTGTGGCCACAAATTCTGCAAAGATTGCTGGGTCGCATTCCTAACGAGCAAGATTCGGGAGGAGGGAGAGGCTTCAATTGGCTGTATGGCACCCGATTGCACGTTGATTGCACCAGACACGTTTGTTCAGAATGCTCTGGCTGGAGATACCGTGACCCTCAAACGACATCGCGAGCTTATTGTACGCCACTACGTCAGCTGCAATCAGAACCTGAAATTCTGTCCCTACCCAAGTTGTACATTCACCATCTCATGCCCATCTGCAGCGAGCAAGGCAGCTCTAGCGACCATCGTCCCTACCGTACATTGTGGTGCTTCTGATAAGCATGTGTTCTGCTTTGGCTGTTCGATAGATAGCGACCATAGACCCGTTGTCTGCAGTGTCGCTAAACTGTGGCTGAAGAAGTGCCAAGACGATAGCGAGACCGCTAATTGGATCAAGAGCAACACGAAGGAGTGCAGCAAGTGTCAAAGCACCATCGAGAAGAATGGAGGGTGCAAGTGAGTGCGCATATATATACGCGTGCAAGGCATTCTGACAAGTGTTTAGCCACATGACCTGCAAGAAGTGCAAGTATGAGTTCTGCTGGGTTTGTATGGGTATGCAATCGCTTTCTTCTCGTCCTTCCAATAAAAGCTGACTGTACCTTAGGTCCATGGTCAGAACATGGGACTTCGTGGTACACTTGCAATCGATTCGATGAAAGTGGAGGAGTCGAGGCGCGGGATGCGCAATCGCGTAGTCGCGCATCCTTAGAGAGATACCTTCATGTGAGTACAATCTAGATCGGCTCCACCGTTGTATTGTTCTAAGGAATTACAATTCAGTACTACAACCGTTGGGCAAATCATGAACAGTCAGCGAAACTTTCTGTCGATCTTTACGCGAAGACGGAAAAGAAAATGGAGGAGATGCAGATCACATCGAATCTCACCTGGATTGAAGTGCAGTTCGCGAAGAAGGCTGTTGATGAGGTTTTCAACTGTCGAATGACGCTGAAGTGGACGTACGCCATGGCTTATTACCTTGAAAAAAGTAACCAGAAGGAACTTTTCGAGGATAACCAAAGGTATGTCTGTTTGCTTTCGTATCATGAGCTATGTATAGATCATTGTTCCACTCCTCAGGGATCTTGAGAAAGCCGTTGAGGATCTGTCTGAGCTTCTTGAGCAACCTATCGAAGCTGAAAACATTCCCCTCTTACGACAGAAGATGACCGATAAGACGGTAAATTACTAAAGCTTAGCAAGCCGTCATCCGATGTCTGACGCAAATTCTCCGTCTAGGTCTATGTTCACAAACGCAATGAAATCATGCTCGAAGATACCGCTCAAGGCTTTTTAGATGGGAGATGGAAGTGGAACGTTACTGTTGAAGGATTTGATACGGATTAAAGTTTAATGGACACCCTGCATTGGTTTCTCGGATTTATTGCTTGTATTCTGCTGTGCATATTTAAACTGTTATAGTACAGATTGTTGTGTAAAAATATAGTATAATCTTTCTTTAGAAAAGTTAAACCGCACGTGGCATTCGAAATTTTGTCCTCTGGCTTTTACCGTTTATCGCGATGTACTTTCGCTGCTGTCCTCTCTTGTCTTCAACCATCTCGAAGGGCTATGGTCTACCTCCACGTCACATCATAGACTCCCTGGTTTGTCTTACATCTACGTCAAACCTCAGGCTAATCGCCCATCCGAAGTCAAAGCTAGAGGATAGTGCGCATACACCGACACTTTAGCAGTCCGAGTGGCACCTACAGGACGTATAGGTGGGAGTCAGGTTCATATCGCTCTAGTAAAGATATTAACGAGCCTCGAATGAGATACTTAGCCATGCTTATCCTTCCTGGCAGCTCAGCGCTTTCTCCGAGCAAGCGGAAGACTGTGCTCGCGGCTATGCAGAAGAACTGCCCCCTGGTACAATCGGTTGACGCGATATACATTCACCTTGTGAAATGTACAAGCCCGGAGCTTGAAGACAACCTGCGGACTAAATCATCTCATAGGAATACTCTAGACGTCCTTCTCAAATATGGAGACGACTTTGCGTTCCAGGGTACTCGAGACGCCTTCGAGCAGCTTGCACCCAACCTCATCTACGTACTACCTCGGCCTGGATCCATTTCACCCTGGTCGAGCAAGGCAACTGATATTGCTCGTATATGTAACTTGGGAGATTACATCGAAAGAATCGAACGCGGAGTCGTGTATCATGTAACGACCAAGACCGGCCAGACACTCAGCGACGATGAGATACAATGTTTCTCTCAGTCGATTCACGACCGAATGACGCAGGTCGTTCAGTCTTCCGCGCCCGAGGAGGAAAAGTGTTTCCAACATCAGGAGCAGAGGCCTCTCCGCACGGTCGATCTATTGAGCCGCAAGGAGGACGCGGTGAACGTCCTTGCGAAAGCAAACCAAGAACTAGGTCTTGCTCTAGCTAACGACGAAATCAAGTACCTGGCCGACGCTTATATCACCGGAGAGCATGCACTCGGTCGAAATCCCTCAGATGCCGAGCTCTTCATGTTTGCGCAGGTGAATTCAGAACATTGTCGTCATAAAATATTCAACGCTGCATGGACGATCGACGACGAAGCGAAAGACATGTCTCTGTTCCAAATGATTCGCAACACAGAAAAGCTCAACGGCTCTTACACAATCTCTGCCTACTCTGATAATGCTGCCGTCTTCGAGGGCTACACTGCTCCTCGCTTCAGCGCGGGTTACAGCTCCGGTGCTACTCATACTTATGAAGCGCGTGAGGAGCCGATGCCTATCCTTGTGAAGGTCGAAACCCACAATCACCCAACTGCTGTCTCTCCTTATCCGGGTGCTGCAACAGGTTCGGGTGGTGAAATCAGAGACGAAGGTGCTGTTGGGCGCGGGTCGAAGCCGAAAGCTGGTCTATCAGGCTTCGCGGTCTCCAATCTACTTATACCTGGATACGAGCAGCCATGGGAAACAGACTTCGGAAAACCATCTCACATTGCCTCCTCCCTTGATATCATGATCGAAGCTCCTCTCGGAGCAGCTGCCTTCAATAATGAATTTGGTAGGCCTGCCCTGACAGGCTATTTCCGAACGTTCGCTGAGCGTGTTCCATCTTCGTCGAGTCTCGAGGGAAAGGAAATCAGAGGCTTCCATAAGCCTATCATGATCGCTGGAGGCCTTGGGAACGTTCGACCTCAGTTTGTGAAGAAAACGAAGATTGATGCGGGGGCGAAGATTGCGGTACTGGGTGGTCCCGGGATGCTTATAGGCCTGGGCGGCGGAGCAGCATCTAGCCAAACGTCCGGAGCAAGCTCTGCTGAACTTGACTTCGCATCTGTGCAAAGAGATAACGCAGAGATGCAACGCCGATGCCAGCAAGTGATTGACGCGTGTGTCGACCTAGGCGATGGAAATCCTATACAATCTGTTCATGACGTCGGGGCGGGAGGACTGTCAAATGCATTACCCGAGCTAGTCCATGATTCAAGTTTAGGCGCTACGTTCGAAATCAGAAGAGTGCTCGTAGCAGACACATCCATGTCACCAATGGAAATATGGTGTAATGAGTCGCAAGAGCGTTATGTTCTCGCTATCTCCCCATCCCAGGCGGAGCGATTCAAGGAAGTTTGCGCCCGGGAGAGGTGCCCATTCTCATTTGTTGGCATTGCAACGGAAGACGAAGAATTGATCGTTACGGATCGATTGCTGAAGCAGGATGTCATTCGCCTGAGGATGTCTACTCTGTTCGGGAAGCCACCGCGTATGACAAGAAAGGATGTAACGCCAGCTTTAGCCCTGCCTCCTTTTGATGCATCATTAGCGCAATTCTTGCCAGGTATTCCGACACTTGAAGAGCGCCTCAACGAAGCTGTTAATCGTGTCCTACGCTTGCCTTCAGTCGGTTCGAAGTCTTTCCTCATTACTATCGGTGATCGGAGTATCACTGGCCTGGTTGCGCGAGATCAAATGGTTGGGCCCTGGCAAGTTCCCGTAGCGGACGTTGCAGTGACACGTACGACATATGGATTTGATGTCCTGACTGGCGAAGCCATGGCAATGGGCGAGAGACCTCCTGTTGCACTGCTCAACTCTGCCGCTTCAGCAAGGCTGGCGGTGGCTGAGTCAATCACCAATCTCGCTGCCGCATCCATTGAGAGCATCTCGCGCGTGAAACTCAGCGCGAATTGGATGTGTGCTGCTTCGAAAGTAGGAGAAGGCGCAAGGCTTTACGAAGCTGTACATGCAATTGGGATGGATCTGTGTCCAGCCCTAGGTATAGGCATCCCCGTAGGAAAAGACTCGATGTCGATGTCGATGAAGTGGAAGGAGGGTGATAAACAAGTTGACGTTACGGCACCTCTATCGTTGAATATCACAGCTTTCGCGCCGGTCGACGACATATCTAAGACGTGGACACCACAGCTGCAAGTAGAGGCAGGAGAGGAAACGTGTCTAGTCCTTATTGACCTATCAGCGGGGAAAGCGCGCCTCGGTGCGTCTGCATTGGCGCAGGTCTTTAAGGAGATTGGTTCTGAGACTCCTGATGTTGAAGACGCTGCTGCTTTGAAGGCGTTTTTCACTGGCTGTCAGGATATGAAGAAAAACCATTCGGATATAGTGTTGGCGTATCACGATCGCTCTGATGGTGGTCTCTTCACGACTGTGGTGGAGATGTGCTTCGCTGGGAGAGTTGGCGCTGAGATTTCTCTGGATGCAATACCGGGAAGCGAGCAACCGTTGGCAGCTCTCTTTAACGAAGAGCTGGGCGCTGTGATGCAAGTCCGAAAATCTCAGCTGGACACCTTGCTGGCGGTATTCATGAAGACAGGCCTTCCATCATCGACAATCCATGCCATAGGATCCGTCGCAAATGATAGATCAGACCAGTCCATCCGGATTTTGTCCCGGTCCTCGTGCATTTTTGAAAGCACCCGTGCCAAGCTACAAAGTATTTGGGCCGAAACATCATTCAGAATCCAAAGCCTTCGTGATGAGCCTGCTGGTGCCAAGGAAGAGTTTAACCTCATCCAAGATGACTCGTATCTCGGAATCTCCTACGATCTCACCTTCTCTCCTGCGCCGCAAGCAAACTTCATGAGTCGTCCAAAGGTTGCGATCCTACGCGAGCAAGGCGTTAATGGACAGGTAGAAATGGCTTGGGCGTTCACTGCTGCCGGGTTTGACGCCGTCGACGTACATATGTCAGACATCATCAGCGGGTTGATCAGCTTGGTCGACTTTCGAGGTGTCGCCGCGTGCGGCGGCTTTTCGTACGGCGATGTTTTGGGAGCCGGAAATGGCTGGGCAACATCAGTCCTTCTGAATGCGAAGGCCAAAAAGGAGTTCGTGGACTTCTTTGCCAGAACAGATATATTCGCACTTGCAGTGTGCAATGGTTGTCAGTTTTTCAGTCACTTACGACACATCATTCCTGGTGCGGAATCTTGGCCTGACTTCAAGTCGAACAGAAGTGAGCGATTCGAAGCTAGAACATCTATGGTAGAGATTGTCGAGAACGAGGTCACCAAGTCTTCCGTGTTCTTTCATGATATGGGTGGTTCAAGGCTGCCTGTTGCAGTCGCGCATGGCGAAGGTCGTGTCGCTTTTGAAGATGAGACGCAGAAAGGCTTGCTCTCCGGTAAAGGTCTAATTGCAGTGCGATACATAGACTCCAAAGGGAAACCGACGGAAGTCTACCCCTTGAATCCGAACGGTAGCGTGGAGGGCATCACAGGCGTACACACACCGGACGGACGTATTCTTGCGATGATGCCTCATCCTGAACGGGTTACGACCTTACAAAGCAATAGTTGGTATCCTGAGACCATGTTGTCTTCGTGGAAGAATGCTGGTCCCTGGTTTCGTATGTTCCAAAACGCTAGAAATTGGTGCGGCTAGAACATTGAGGTGAGTTCTCATTCCCTATACATACTTCAGTTGCAAAGTCTTTAAGTTTCCTGCAGATTAACGTGCCGGGCACATTCTTCGAAGTCAAATACGAGGGAGCCAACAAGACAGATTTGCAATCGTGTAGTAATATAAACGTGTAATATTCGGAGCAGTCAGAGAGATGTCTCAAAACATCGGCCAGCTGTAGCTTTGAGAAGTACATAGGGCAATTTGAATCTCGGAACTTGAGGGAGAAAGTAAGTACAAGTTCAAGGATTCAATGTTGCTTCCGACGTGTCCTTCAACCGGAGCGGGATTTTCTGGACCTGCCCTAAACTGCTGCCATAGGATGCATACTGTTATATAATCAGGGTCTTAGGATCGACGTTCCCATCTAGTGCTGGCCCCAACTTGAAGCATCGAGCACTCCTTCCTACCTCCATCTCTCAACGACCCACGACTCTTACGACTCTCCTTTATACTCTATATAGCATCATCTGGAAATGTTGGGCTTTCTCAATGTTTGGTCACCAGGAGGAGAAACGAAAGTTGCAGCTGGAAGCATTGCAGAAATCAAGGCCCCTGAAGCAAAGACTATCGACATCGGTGGGACTAAGGATAGCGACCACACGTCTGAAGCAAAGGAACCCGTAGACGATTCCACTAAGGCGGCCTCAGGAATAAACGGGCATCAGCTGCAAGTTGGTGTGCCATCTGGTTCTAGCAGTGAGCAGTCGAGTTTGCTTGCCACCCCGGGCGATGAGCGTCCCCCTTCCACTAGACGCCTGTCGCTTCAATCGGTCACGTCGTTCTACAGTAGGAAGGGTTACAAAGAGAAGGCCAATACTTTATCGCACGAAAAAGACATGAAGGAGCGTGAAAAGGCTACCGAAGCTGCGAAGTATGCTGCAACGTCGTTCTTCTTCTCGCGAAGTTCTAAAGCCACGAACAAACATGTGGAACAGAGCGCGCTTGCTGTGCAGAAGCTCATCGTTGGAACTAGCAGCATGTCTTCAGAGAACTCAAAGGCTGCCCCTGTCACGACAGCTCAACTCACGAAAATCAAATCTGAGCTGATGCGACCGAAGTCTGCGAACAGACTTATTGCCAAGCTTCGCGAGCTTCCTATTTCTGAGGAACATACTCGCGACCACTGCTTAGACGGAAAGGCTGGCTCGGTGGCTGATACACCTACGCCCAAGTCTTTGAAGAAGCCAAGGGGTCCCATACACGCTGTATGCCTTCAGGAGGCAGACGCGGAAATGGCGAAACACTTTCTCAAGCTCACCGCGTCTGATACCGCTGTTGGTCTTCTCGACAAACTGCCATCTATACCATCAGTCGCAACCGCAACTATGTCGTCTCTTATTCCGATCTTCGAGGAAACGCATATAGTCAACCTTCTCAGTGCACCTGACCTTGGACTAGGACAACCAGGAGACGGTGAAGGCATCCTGGCAGGCGCAATCCCGACCGCAGAGACCATTATAGAGGGTGTAACGAAGATCACTCCTCAGCTAATGGCACTTGGATATGCGACAGGCAAGGCAATTACCCCCGATCACGCGAATGTCTACCCACCACTCGACCGTATATCTATATTAACCTATTGGTGGGGACTTGAAGTATGCCTTCCGGAACCTACTCTTCAGTATCTTGACAAGGCTGACAGTGTCTCTCATGCGGTCATCAATCTCTTGACTGCGCTGTCAGTCATGGACGAAGGTGTTCGCGAGATTTTGCCCTTTGTGCGTTACATCAGTCAATTTATGGATTTCGAGTTCAATGCTATCAAGGCACAAAACCGCGGTAAAGGTGTTGTCTGCTCAGCGACTTGGATTATGCCTGCTGCTATGGTACCGAGACCTTGGGACTTTCCCGACAAACCTTCTACCAAACCCCCCATCAATCCGGGCGACAAGACGTCAATTGATGCTCCGAGGACAGGAGAGGGCGTCGTCGAGGATATTCGTGTTCCTCCTATGATGCTTCCTTCCCTAGTGGTTACTCCCCCGTCTGTGATCAGGGGTAGCTCTAGCACGGCCACTGCTGCTAGTACATTGTAGTTCTCTCCTGGACTTTACGGCTTACCGAACATTTTGGACCTTTATGACCTATTACGACTTTCATGACATTTTGTTGTATTTATGACCTGTCACGATACTGTATACGACCATGGACTGTACAACTCTGCCTGTATTGATAAAGAAAATGTTTGCAATATACTCTATTACCGGAACCAAAACGCGTCAGACTTTCAAGTGCGCCAATCTGGGGTGACGACACGTGTGGCACAGTCCGCACAGCCGACTCGCGAAACATCCTGTCGTCGCGACACTTCTATGCAAACGCGCCGTCCTGCGTATTTCCTCGACAGGCATGCCCAACCGAGCAGACTATCAGCCATTGGCACAGTCGGCTGATGAAGAACATGGCGGAAACATTTTCAATAGTTCTGAGACGCTACCCGCGGGTACGCGTCAATCCAGGGGCTTGAGGCGTCCATCCCGACCTGGTCCTATTGACTTGAGCAAGTTGGACGCAGCGTTCAAGAGGTGCGATGCAAGGAATGTATATACATATGTTACATAGTGCTCACCCTTGTGTCCCTGCCTTTCGCTCAGATGGACGGAGAGCATTGCGCAGAAGGTGAAAGGGAAGAAGAAGGTTCAGTCAGACGACTCACGAAAGGAGATCCTTCGGAGCGTCTTCGAGCCACCTGTGCCAGTGCGACCCACTCCTCCAGGTCCCGTACGTGCTACTCCATAAACACCATTCAATGATTACTGCCTGCTATGCTGATATCCGTGTGTTTCAATAGATCAAGACTCTTGATCACAGCTCACCAATGACGCAGTCGGAATATGATGGGTATGTGCTACATTAATGCCTTTATTCTCTAAATAATCTGAATGCTCTATTTCTACGTCCTAGTGTAGTTCTGTCTGTACGCAGAGCCATCTCGGAGGGTATACATCCCAAGATGATTACGAAGGGATCTTCTGGGTCTTACTTTGCGCGGGCTAAGGTGGACGGAAGGGTACAGACTGTTGCGTAAGTCGGGAGCTCCCTATTCACATGTACTATGGGTGCTGATTCTCTTCGTAGGGTATTCAAGCCGAAGGACGAAGAGCCCTACGGGCGTCTGAATCCCAAGGTCTGAGGTGTGATATGTTTCAGTCGTCAAAATATGCTTACATTGTTCTTTAGACTACGAAATGGCTGCATCGGCAACTACGGTGGCTCATTCCATTTGGTCGTGCCTGTCTGATACCAAATCTCAGGTATGTTATCAGACAAAGCCTTTTCAAGGACGTACTAAGACTTCTCATGTTCAGTTATGTTTCTGAGGCAGCAGCATCATTACTCGACGAGCGCCTGAACTTGCATATTGTGCCTAAGACGCAGTTAGTCTCGTTCTCAAGTCCGGTGTGTATTGCATACTACACTCGTTGACGACCGCTCATGATTCACTCGCAATAGGCTTTCTTCTATGACTGGTTAGATCGAAATGGGGCAAAGAAAGGAAAGCCTTTGCCAGAGAAGATAGGAAGCATGCAAATGTTCATGCACGGATACCAAGGTACTTCCAACATCATCCGCATTGGTTTGGAAAATTGGCTAAAGACGGGGTAGACGCCTCGGACTTTTTGCGCAAGCACCCATTACCAGGCAGGTCTATTCGAGACACTTTCGACGACAATACACACCGCTCAGGTAGACTGTACAAGCGCTTCCTATCTGCCCTCAAGATAGTTTGTGGCAAAACAGGCGATGAAGAAGACTTGGGGCTACTCGATGACCCTGACGAGGACCGTGTCCTATATGATGTCAGTGAAGAGGACGGTGGTAACCACCCTTTTTACTGGTCAGAAGTCCTACAGCAAAGTTTTAGAGAGGAATTGGAGAAGTGAGCTTTCTTGTTCATCACCACCTGTCAATGGCTCTTATTCAACTCTTTGCAGGCTTATAATTTTAGGTATGCGAAGTCATTCACTGTATTTCGCCTTTTTTTGTCTAACTGAAAGCCAGACTATATTATACGGAATACGGACCGCGGTGCGGATAATTACATGATTAAATATTGCGAAGGGGAGCATGAAAAATCGCTAGTCGACGTTGCACCCACTCGTTCTCATTCACTACAAATGCCAATGATGGATGGAATGTCACCGACCCCGCAGATGAGCACTGTAGCCTCTTCATCATCGACAGCTCAATCTCCTATCATCTCTCCACCTCGCTTGAACACGAGGACTAATTCATTACTTCCAAATATACCTTATACCCGGAACCCACATATTCATATTGCTGCTATCGACAATTCATTGGCTTTCCCACATGAACACCCGAAGGGCTGGAGATCTTACACTTACGGTTGGCTGTATTTGCCTGTAGGTGTTATCGGACAACCGTTCAGCCAGAAAACTCGGGATCATTTCTTACCCTTGTTAACATCCAAAGCCTGGTGGGAAGAAACTACATTTCAGCTAAGAAAGTTATTTGCAGTCGATCCTGACTACAATCGGAAGATGTTTCAGGTTAGTAACCTAGAAAATCTGTGACGATAGGGTTATTGACACGTATTGCAGAGACAACTTGCCGTAATTAAAGGGCAGGCATGGAATGTGGTACAGAGCCTTAGGCACAATGACGAAGGTCCTTTGGAATTGACCCGTCGACAGAAGGTGCTCGTGTGGGACGATGAAGTCGAGGTTGCAGATGATACTATGCAAGAAATATTCAATGGTCCACTCTCTGCATCCCCTAAACCATCCGTGAGGACTCTTCCTGTACAACCTACCTCCCACCGCCGATCCCGAAGCTCGAGTGCATTAGAACCTCGTGGGTTCCCTCCTCCGCTACATCGGACATCTTCCGACACTCGGCCTGTGCCTTTCGTATCGACGCTACCAAGAGTACACCCTGGCACGACGGGTGTTACCGTCCTTGAACATATGGAACGCGTGGATGCCGTTGAAGCAGGTTTAAGGCGACTACAAGTGGACGAGAACGTCATTCATGAGGAGGACGAAGGTGAGGAGGTGGATGTAGGAGTTGCGGTAGCCTCACCATCATCGCGCCCTTCAACGATACGAGAGGTTGATACTGACCGCGAAGGATCCGCGACGCCTAATGCAGGAGCATCACCACCAGTATCTCCAACTGAGGCAACCTTTGACCAACCGAAACCTACAGGACAGGATTCTCTGGCAAGTTCAATGACTGAGGAAGACCTTGTCGCAATGTCGCAATCCACATCCGCGCTTGAAGCTGGCCGACAACCGATGCATCCTAGGTTTAACAGTCACGAAGGTACAAACAGTACCGCTAGACCTGCAAATCTTGACTGGATACGAGAGGAGGAAGTAGTAGAGGAAAGGAAGCGTGTAATGATCCAGGAGGTACGGATTCACAATCACTGACACAAATACATTCAGGATATCAGATACTGACTTTGAAACAACAGCGCTTGGAAACTGTAGATATAAAACCACTCTGTTCTTGCTGGTAACACAAGACATCCTCTGTAGATCGGCTATTTCCTTAGTTTTGGCGTTAACAAGTTGTATCGATACATTTTCAATCAGGTCGTCGTCGTCATGTTGTCGTGCTCAAAGTCCCAATTAATAAACACTAATCACCCTCATTCATAAGCCACTGTGCGAAACCGTCCAGACGCTCCTTTTCTGCGACATCATCGTCTCCCTCGATTTCATCGTGCGTGCCACTGCGCTTGAAGCGCTCTTTGCCATTATAAAGGGTCGCTTCGACGCGCTGGCCATCAAAGAATCTGCCATGCATTCTCTAAAAAGGAAAGCTGAGCCACAGCGAACGAATGGTTAACGATCAATTGGTGGTGTACGCACTAGCACGCAAGCCTGAGCACTGATCGGATCTCGGAATTTGACCGTCATTATTCCCTCTGGTTCCTCCTTCGAGAAAGGTCAGGTTTTGAGAGATGAAGTAATATGCGTACTCACATCATACAAGACAACGTTCGTCACTTCTCCAAGATTCGAGCACTCTTCTCGGACATCTTCTTTCAAATCCAGGAGAAGTGACGCATCCTCGTCGAGTTGTTTCAGGGTAAACATGTGTTTGAGGACCACTACACGGCTATTCTTGTTCGCCGCAGTTGACTTGTCCTGGACATCCGAAGAAGGACCAAACTCATCACCAGAATCCCATTCCTCCAGCTTTCTGCAATTTATTAGTAATGATACACCTAGGAATAGGAGACATTGGCGTACTTCTGCATGTTCTTGATTCGTTTTGTTGCTTTCTTTTTGTCAATTGTTTTCCTTTGCTTCTGTTCCCCTTGTCCATTGCCATTTGAAGGCCCTGATTTATGTTGGAAATCCGCCTGACTGACGTCCATCCGCGTTGAAGCATCTCCTATGCGTAGCTCTGCTCCATCTAGCATGGCTACAGCGAGTGCGACGCTCTCTTCCTTGAAGTACGCAACAAGCGCCTCCCCGCTGAAAGTCCCGTCATCCCTTGCATACATTTTGATCTTCGGATCACCGTCAATGTCCTCCTCAAGCACACCACATTTTCCGAAACGTGCAGAAAGCTCTTCTGCAGTTGTGTCTATTGGAAGGCCTGTGATATAAACGGATGTGTTTTTGGATTTGCGAGGCTGAGCATCTGAGGCTTGCTTTCCGCGTTTCGTCGACGGTCCTGCTTCTGGCTCTCGCGCAGAAGTATAGTCCTCGGGCTCCTTTCGTTTTTTTGTTTTGTCGCTTGAGGACTGGAGCCGCAGGTGCCTGAGTAGCTTATAAGCGGCGAATTAAAGTCCAGAGCATGAAAACGAACCTCTTCGTCAACCCCTGGAACAGAATAGACAGCTTGCTGTTTCTTCAACAACTCCTCGTCTACCTGGATCGCGCAAGAGGGCTCAGCGAGTATATAGCATCAGAATGATAGGAACATACCACTGGTAGCCAGGCAGCCTTCACTGGGTCGTACTCGAGCTCATTTCCGTCATCATCCTCAAGCGTCCATCGTCCGGTGACAGTTGAAAAGTGGATCCGAGGGTCAGACTCGAATGTCGCAGCTTGGTCTTCGAGAGAGGCACCTGCAGTTGCTGTTATTGGGGCGTGCCCTGTCGGCGTCGCTGGAGTCGCGTTCGACATCGTTGAAGCTTGAAAGGAAGATAGAGTAGCTTTGGCTCGCAGTCCGCGTTTAGCAAGTGTGCATCATTTGCTTCCGAACTTGAACGCGTAGTACACGCATACCATTGTTTATTTATTGACGCGTTCCGAGTCTTACTCTTCTACTTCCACTACATCTTCTAAGCGCACGATGTCATTCTATTATCCACTCGTCCCAAACTTCAAGCTTCAGGGTAAAACGCTCATACTCGTACGGTACCTCTAATGAATATACAGAGTTACATGAACTGAAAGCTCCCATAGCCGGTGGTCTCCGTCGCAAATGTTCCACAGCTTGCAGTTGACTTGCTGATAGCGTCTCTCGGACTGGAGCAGATTGGAATATTTGACCCCAAGGACCTAATACCGGTTGTCGGTGCAAGAGAAGATAAAGAGCCTGGGGTCACAACGCCATTAGAACGTGCGTAGCTTTCGTGTAGTCCGGAGCCCTACTTCGTTCGCTGTGTCTTTCTAACACATGACCCTAAGTTTATGGGAAGGAAGGGCTTGATGTTGTTGTGGTTCAACAGCGGTCGCCCATACTCAAGGTGTGTGACCAATAATGTGTGCGGTGAATGAATCGTGTTAATCTTGCATGGTAGGCCCGGAAAGAAGCCTTCGTAGATTCTTTGTTACGATTTATCCAGGATAATAGTCTTGGAGGTGTCCTCCTTCTAACCGGTGTGGATCTTTCAAACCGTTCTGATTCCCAAATGCAGTGCGTTGCTTCACTTCTTCAGCTATAAACGTGTTTAACCTCCTCTTAAGGTCGCCAGTGTATAAACTGATCCCAGCGCAGACCTCTATTTCGACATCCATGCAGGATTCAGCAGTCTCGAAAGTGGATGGCTTACCTACATACTCGTTCGCACCTGCGCAACGACACGGCCTTGAAGGCAGCACCCCAAGTTCTCAATCACAATCCGAGATTCCCTTCATTCCGGGTGGAGGCATAACTCGCCGTTTACTCTCTTCGCTACCTCCTTCATGGTCCATCCCGACAGCTTGTGTACTCCAATTTGTGCTCGAAGGCGATAATCGAGCGGATGCGGAGTTTTTCGCAGGCGTAGTAGCCAAATTGTTGAAACTCGAGTCTCTTATCACAAAATGGAAACAACCCAGCAGTTGGAACGTTGGCTTATTTGGTACACCAAACGACCAAACACTGTACGGATAAGCAGGGCGGAAGAACGAAGAGCGGGAAAATGATTTTGAATGTACAACTAGGTAAAGAAAAGCTCTTGAATCGATGTATAAGGTTTACACGTGTAGAACATCGTCGAGGTGGCGCTTACCATCGTCAAGACAGTTATGCTTCCGTTAGGCGCGAACCAACCCCTGTACTTGGCATCAACTTCTTATCTGCTGTGCTCCGTGGGACCCTAATACAGGGTGAAGATAATAACGGATACCACCTACTGCTTCTGCCAAATCAAGCTCCAGAGCTAGGGAAAGTTCTACTGTCTCCTATACATGTACTGTGGAAGAATTCTTGCACATTACAGAGACATCTGCGGTTCACGTCTATCAACGAAATCTCAACGTTTGGTGCTAGATTTCTATCTGTCCTTCAATTTAGCCTTTGGTCATTACTCCTCAGTTGTCGGAAAGCGCCAGATAATAAGTCGACTGTGCTCCGTTTTCGGTCCCTTGCAAGTGACAGAATAAGCGCCCAAAGATGACGATCGCAATACCAGAAATAAAGCCTCTAGGACATGGGATCGCAAGTGTGTATGTGGTTCCGCGTTCGCTCCGCTACTGCGTACGACATCTTAGGATAGCCAGAACCTTGAGAATGCCTCGTTGCACATGAAGCGCAGCTACACATTTCTTATAAGATAGCGCAGGCAGACGCCAACCGTAGGTTCCTTAGCTCAATACTCGGAATGACTACCTACTACCCAAAATACTTCTGCCATCTATGCCAGCTGAGCTTTGCTGACAGAACCATATTGCAAACACATCAATCCCAGACTCATCCACATTACTGCGCCCTATGTGAATGTGACTTCCGATCTAACGAAATTCTTCAATATCACCTGGGCAGTGCGCCGTCGCACAATCAGGTTGGAAGTGTCCGCCATTCCAGTACGGGCGAGCAAAGCGGACGGCGTGCTCCATATTCCGAAGATATCTCCCGAGGGCGACTCGGTTATCGGGGAAATGGAGCTCATGATACTGAAGCATACGAGCCTTCGTCAGATGGCAGTGTCGACTTCGAGGACGCTGAGATTGCAGAGTCTGATGAAGACAGCGATGACGGCGACGATCCAAAATCGAAAGAAAGACAGAACGTTGATGGCGCAAACGAGGCTGTAGCCGCACTTGAGGAAATCCGTACCCAGGATCTGAAAGCTGTCGTGCAGCTTTGGAGAGAAACAGTTATCCTGCGGCAGCAACAATCAATGACGTATACATGCAACATTTGTCTGGATGAACCGCGCTTAGACTCCGGTAGAGCGATACGACTTTCCCCGTGCAATCACATAATGTGCAGAGAATGCCTCAGAAATGGCGTCCAGTCTGACCTCAACGAGCGCAAGTACCCACTTCGTTGTCCAGACTGTGTCGCAGAACAGAGATCGATCGACGATAACCGTGAGTAGCACGAGACTGAAATCCATGCGAAGCTCAACTTGACTCTTACTTAGAACTGAATGACGGCGTCGTAAAACTGCTGTATCTGAGCGATAGGTCCCTTCAGATCTATAACGAACTTCAGCTTGAGCAGCTTGCCGTCAGGCTTCACTGCAACAGGTACGAGCAGAAACCAGCTGCATCTTCTTCCTCGCTAATAGACCATAGATGCGAGAGGATCAGCTACGTGATGGAACGTGAGTTTCGGACAACACCGTTTTTCAACTGTACTTTCTGTAGACATCGATGGTGTGGGGTGTGTAATCAGGAAGTCGAGCAAGGTGAAACGGGCCGGTTCGTCCCCCATTCTTGCGATGGGTCCGAGGAATTTGGCTACCTGCGAAATCGGAGAGGATGGAGAGTCTGTCCGAACCCATCCTGTAGGGCCACAGTGGAGAAAGTCAATGGTTGCAACCAGCTAGACGTGAGTATAGACAACGATTTCCCTGAGAAAAGGTTGTAAATAACATAAATTCGCATTCTCAGTGTCGATGTGGAAGAGCTTTCTGTTACGGTTGCGGTGTGCAACGTGAAACACATAACCGTCCATTCCCTTGCCATGACCGTCGACTTAGTCGTTCACCCAGTCCATTACTTCCTTAGATTTATCCTTTCTCTTCTGCTGAGCACAATAAGCCTTTGGAGGACGAAATAACTAGATTGAGGTTATAGTAGACAGACATATGTGAGCACACCTGCGTATGATCCATAAACCTTCTATACATAGCACAGCATCGCATTCTACACCAATCTACTTCACGAGCTTCATTGGGAAGTATGCATGAGGGTCGTGCGGTGCGTCAGGAGCCCATTCTGGTCTCCATCGCTTATAAGAGATAGGGAGGCTGGGCGGAAGTTTCGATTCGGAGTACACTTTTTTCGCACTTGTTATTGCAGCGATAGCCGCAGTGAGCTCCAGAGCTGTGGTCTGCTTCGCGGGAACAGGTGATTTCGCATCTGTTGCTTGTTGTCCTTCGGCAGGAGCGGCAACACTATCCAGAGCGTTCAACACAGTGTATGGTCTAAACGGAAGCTAAGACAACGTACGAGGGTTGTTCGGGAGTTTGCAGGAGGAAAGTTGATAACTCCTCTTGGGTCACGACGGAAAGTTGGGGGTAAGCACGACGCACGTCTCGTTTCCAGTACGGATTCTGTGCAGGGTCAGAGGCTAGTCGGGTATTGTAACATTAGCAGACAACAAGTGTACAAAATATCAAGAAACAGACCTTTCGTCGCCGGTGTTGCGTATTTCTCTGGTCGTGACCCAGGCTGGGGGTAACGGTTGACATCGGGGAGCGGTAAACCGCTAGAGATATCAGGGTTTATTACCACCACATCACCTAAATCCAGTTGTTCAGTCATGGTTGTTTTGTTCCATTATGTGTATAAGTATTGTTGCTCACGAAACTTCTTCCAAAAGCCCTTAGGACTGAGGTGGTACAGCGTATGGTCTGCGAACTTCTTTGTCGCCATCGTCGAAGGCGTTGAGTTGAAGCTATGTCACTGTCTGGGCGCACTGGCACCGATGGCACGTATTTGGCAAAATTCCCGGAACCAAATAAACTTATTCATCTCTTCCACCGTCCACCAACTCAACTTCACATTTGTCCTTATCACCTTCCATGCATCTCGTAGCAATGGATAATATTATTCTTTAATCATCTTCAATCTCTGGCTCACTGATATAGCAATGAAAGGCACAGATTCCCGCCTATCAGCACTTAAAGACCCGGCGGCACTACCTATACTATTACAGGTTGTTCTCGGCGTCCTCAGGCCACGGTCAATGACTTTCTCTTGCTGTTTGGAAACAAGATATGCCTTTCTGCTTCTGTCACCTGCCCTCGAGTTGCATTCTATAGGCGTATAGCTGCTAAAAAGTTGCCGGGAACCGAGAACTCGAGTAGCCTCGGTCGAGATCATTTGGCCACTTGCATAGAAGCTGTCAAAGGTCCGTTTCTAAGAGTTATCTACCTACTTGAAGCCGCCAATTCGCCTAATGCTTTTTCGCTGCATTCATTATCCGCCGTCCCGGGCGAGCTTATCGAAGTATTTGCCTGTAGATTTCTGCGGAACGGTCACGTGAAATAGGTATAGTCGCGTCATCCTGGCGATTTCGATGCGAGTTGCAATGAAAGGTGCGACTTGCGCAATAACTCGTTTGCCATGGATTCACCGAGTCAGCACACAGCTCGAAATAGGCCGCCACGCAAAATGTTTTACGTCTTTTATAGAGAGGGCTACATCCTGGGGTGGCACGAAGTCACCCCCATTCACCTCAGGTATCGTCGCATTTCCGATGTCGTGCCCAATTCCTGTTTCCTCTGTCTTCCGCGTAAGTTTTGTTCACCCAGAATGTGATAAAAAGCAAATGGCGTTGCTCCTCGAGCCAGCAGCGACAGACAGAATGTCATCTGTCGAGAAGGATAGCTTGAGCCTGGAAGACGCCCCTCCTAAATTCTCAACTCCTGATCACCCGTCGGTGAAGCTTTTAGAGAAACTAAGGACATCGCAGGAAAACCCGCAACCTCCTCCGTATACTCAGACAAATCCCCACGACAAACCAGATTTTGCACCGAGCACTTCACATACAACACCCATCCTCTACCTCCCACCTCTCATCTCATCCCTACCAAAGTCTCTTCCGCCGATCGACATTCCTCATGAACACCCACCACTCACGACAGAGACTCGCCTACCTGACATTGACCCCGTGTCTCTGTCTCTTCACAAAGCCTTGCACTACTTTAGGCCATATGACGAGAAGTACGCGAGCAAATCATACGCCGGAGCATTCAACTGGTCGGAGCTGAACTTGCCTTTGGAAGAAGAGCGCGAGTGGTATTGCGTTGCTTTCAGGTCACGAAGAAAGGCTGGCAGTGATGGTACACGTATGTTCCTACATATTGTCCCGAGATGTCAAAGGTTTAGTGACACTCTTAATTTCAGCGTTATACGAGGCAGATCGGCTGGCACATGAGGAAGCAGTTCAAAATGGCGGGGTAAGTTTGTTTCATGAATCCCATAATATGGACAATGCCTTACATCTTGCTTTAGCTTCTTATGTACTGGTATGGCGTA
Organism: Trichaptum abietinum; assembly: GCA_910574555.1. Taxonomy (NCBI): domain Eukaryota; kingdom Fungi; phylum Basidiomycota; class Agaricomycetes; order Hymenochaetales; family Trichaptaceae; genus Trichaptum; species Trichaptum abietinum. The sequence goes on along the minus strand of CAJTBE010000005.1, from coordinate 914,332 downwards.
CCGGACCCACAAACCGGTCTCAACCTCGCAACTTGCATTTGGCAGTCTCGTCAGCATGCCATCGCTGCAAACTCCAGGCCACATCATATACGTGCAATGATGCTTGCGCGGGATTCTTACGAGATCTATACATTAGAAAGGCATGTGCTACGAAAGACTGCTGGCGAGGCGAACGTTTCAATTGAGCCGTATGACGGCGGAGAGATTGGCTGGTGATGCGTGGAATTTCAGAACTTTGTATGTACATTACTTCTTGAACATTCGCCGCCGCATTGCTTTCGTCGCTTTTATTTCATTATTGTTGCTGCTGTGAACAACGCTTTTGAGTCTATTTACTATGTAATTATTAATAGAGTCAATGAATTAGATTGTTTTGTGCATTTAGTCGGCCCAAGATTCTATAGAGTCTTGCGATACCTGGGACAAATTCCAAACACTCTCGTCAGACAACCCCTTCGCCTAAAGCTTCGTAAGTAACTTTCTCTTTCCAGATGGGATAAACCGAGGCTACGTACGTTTGGTTTCGCAACCTCGTGGACATTAGCCACTTCGTGTTTCTCGGAAGTACTGTCGTTATCCGCTTCTCCAGCATCTTGCGCCTCCGAAGAGGACGGTTCATCTTTAAGAGGCGAGAGATAGATTCCCGGTGCAGGCGCAAATGCCGGCCTTTCCTTTCTCGCAGACTTAGCCTCACCATATTTCCCTTCGTCCAATGCTTCAAGTGCTTCATTCCTTTCATCTGCTGTAGCTGTCTCATCTGTGAGTTTCGCTCCCTCTTTGCGCTGCCCCAACTCGTGTTCATATGGCGACAATAACAGCGGGTGATTTAAGGGGCTAGATGACGGCAAAACATTGATAGGTCCTCCCATATTCGGCGATGCAGCGCACACATAAGGAGCGTTGTCTCTGCGAGGTGGCGTCTTCAGGATGAACGAAGAAGGAAGCTGAGTGAGCGGTAAATCATCGCAAGTTTGGTTAGGCATGAGACTATCATCAACATTAGTGTTGACTCCGAGCGGAGATGAATGAGACAAAGGTAACTGAGGGTAAGCGTCAACAGTCTTTGAAGGATGGAAGTTAGCGACAAACGCTGGAAGGTTGTCACTAGCATCAAGGACGTCGATTTCATCTTGGATATCGTCGTAAGCTGGTTCGGCAGGATCAGAGTCAGCGGGATTTTCAGTAGGAGAGTCAAAGTAGACGATAGGAGGAGCAATAAAGATTGGCCCGGGGGTGGAATAAGGCTTAGATTCAAGGAAATTCTGTTCATCAGCGACAGAAGTCAAGTTAACAGAGACAGTGAAAGGGTCCTGTACGCCCGCAGAGTTATCAACGAGTGTCAGCGGGTCGGAGGAGTGAGTTGAGTATAAGCCATCGCCTTCGTCAGCAAAGAGCATGCGTGAGAGTCCATCCTTGTCCTTGGAAGCGAATATAGAAAAGTTGGCTGCTGGCCCAGGGGTAGCGAAAGGATTGAAAGATGATCCCCGACTAGGGACGGACCTCGAGGGAGTAATGCGGGAGGGTTTGAGAAGCGCCATAGGAGATGGAACATTGTCAGAAATCGAGGGCGGAAGGCAGGTACGGTCGGTTGGATCCATGTGAGCAATTGGCTCTTCTGCGATGTATACCTCCTGCCATTGTTCAGAAGCATTGTTGAATATTGGGTCTACTGGGTCAGGAGACGTAGCACGGATCTCAATAGCGAGAGTATTAGCGGCAGGAACTTCAGGTTCAAAGTCCACTACGGGTATAGTCTGAGTATCAACACTCTCAGGCAACTGATAAGCAAAGATAGAATTGTCTTGAGCCTCAAGTTGTTTCGTTTGATGATCGGTAGCCTCTTTCGAGGTATATTGAGGGCATTTTAAAGAGTCAATCGTAGTCTGGTCCTTTGTGAGAGCGAGTGTTCGGAGAGGATGACCTGGTTCCAGTTGCACGAATGTTGAAGATAGCCAGCCAGGAAGTTCCTTCCTCTGAGTATTCTCGTTACCCTAAGAACCAGATGAGCGGAAGAAGCGAGAGATAAACAGAGAAAAGAAATGACGGACTTGCATTTCCTTTCTTTTGTCGTTCCACGATGGTAGATCGTCACTAAAGCCAACAAGCCCACGATCTGCAGAATCTTCAAGTTTAATGATAGAGAAGTCATCTCCAAGCCGATTTCCTCGTGTTCGTTCATGAATAGCGTCAGCTGGAGTCCTCGAAGGAGCCTCAGAGCTGATAATAGACGAGGAAGAACCGGATGTATTTCGAGATCGCTTTGTCGTCGTGAAGTCAGCTACAAACGATGTGTTGGCACGCATCAACATGCCGCTCAGGCGACGGTCAAGCCCGCAAGCTCTTTGCCTCTGTCGTTTTTCGGGTCGCCTGCCCAGGTTCAATGGCTCGCCATCGTCAATATCTCTTTGGCCTATGGTGAATTTGGCAGAAACGCTAAAAATTGCATATAATCGAAAGAGCCATTGGCCGGAGGTGGGGATTCGTACCGACTATTGGGGAAACCCTCTAAACAGCTTCCCTCATAATCTGCCTCCGACGACGTCCGCATACGTCCTGGCATGCTCCTTGTTGCTGTAGGCTATAGCCGACTACGAGCTCATGTAGGTGATGTCGTAGTTTGACACAACTTGAGCTGAACTCGGAATGTGTTCAAGTTGCACCGCTCACACGCGTCAGCCAGAAGTGACGCGCCGCGCTCTACATTAGAATTTAGCGCACAACTGCTATCGGGCCCCTTTATTTTAGAGATGGGAACGCGGTACATGCTCGACTTATATATCTTGAGTCTTATCCACGACGTGCTCGAGATTGCTAGGCATCGTCCAGGATGCCCCGGGTCTCTTTCGCCAAGTCGCAGAGCTCTAAGCTACCTCTTGTTGACGAGACTTCGCCACTCATCCAACCTCGGACGTTACTTCCGACTCTTATTGAGGAAGATGAAGACCTTCAAGAGTCTAGAGAAGCTCAGGCAGACAAGAGACGAAACTCTTTGGGTTCATTGTCGTCTCAGAAACTTAGGCGTGGAATCCTCATTGGGTACAGAGAAAGGGGAGGCGTATTCTCTGGCGACCGCTCCTATCTACCATTTCACCGGAGGAGACGAGTGACGGAACCTAGGGATGTTCCTACTTGGAAAATTCTAGCCGCCGTAGTTGGCACCGTGGCTCTGCTTGGGTGTATTGTCGCGGCATGCATACTTCTGAACACGATTCAGCATCCGACGGGTCCATATCCTGCTCCCCCTTCAAGGCCTTCAGAAGATAGCGTTCGCAATCCGGCATATCTAATCAAAGCGAAAAACGGCGCTGTTGCGTCGGAGAATATCCTCTGCTCTAATGTAGGCGTAGACGTGCTCAAGGAGGGGGGGAATGCCGTAGACGCCGCCATCGCAGCAACATTCTGCGTGGGTGTTGTCAATTTCTTCTCGTGAGTACGGGTATAATTGTAGCTTATGATGCATTTGATAAATAACTAACGAAACTTGCTTGAATGTGAAGGTCTGGTATCGGAGGAGGTGGATTTATGACAGTCCGCATACCTCCCACATCGGAAAATGCATCGTCTGAGGTTTGGACTATCGACTTTCGCGAGATGGCTCCCGCAAAATCGAATAAAACAATGTATGTTAAAAATCCGATGGCGTCCAGATATGGTGGCTTGTCTGTCGGAGTGCCTGGTGAAGTACGTGGACTCTATGAGGCCCACAGCCGGTGGGGTTCCATGCCTTGGAGTAGACTCGTCCAGCCCAGTGTAGAACTTGCAGCTGGGTGGCCTGTTGGAAAGGAATTGGGGAAAAACCTTCATGTGAGCGAAACCTTTTCCTATATGATATGGCTCTAGTGTTGAACTACCAAAAGTCGATAAAGGACGTCATAGCGAATAATTCTATTTGGCGAGACATATTTGCGCCAAATGGCACAGTCTTAAAGGAGGGCGAGGTTGTACGCAGAACAGCCTATTCTCAGACTCTAGCCACTATCGCATCAGATGGTCCAGATGCATTCTACAAGGTAAATGCTACAAAGCTTCAACATTCTCTACTACTTGTTAACCATCTTTTCAGGGGCCCATTGCCGAGGCTATTCTAGACACAATTCAGAAGACTGGAGGTATAATGACACTTAAAGACCTAGAGGACTACAAAGTGAGGGTTGCACCAGCCCTCATGGGAACATATAGAGATCGAAAAGTCTATACATCGCATGCACCTACGAGCGGACCGGTCTTACTCCACATGTTGAACTTGCTTGAACAGTTCGACTTGACCGGGGAAGGTCGGACAGGCTTAAACACTCATCGTCTAGTCGAGGTTCTGAAGTGTAAGCGAACGTCCTTTGTTGTCCTTTCGATATATTGGTTTAACTTGCTCGCATGTATGCAGTTGGGTTCGCTGCTAGGTACGTGTGGTTGGTTTCGTTCGCAATCAGTGTCTCATAGTCCCAATAGAACTAAATTATGTGACCCTATGTTTACTAACGATACCACTCGCATCAATGAGATCTCCAAGAAGGCTTTTGCAAGACTCATAGCTGCGAACATCACAGACGTAAGCTCCAATAAATCCTGAGGCGTTCTATATTGACCGACCTAATTCCCTCAGGATTTGACTCATTCTCCGGACTATTACAACCCGGTATTCGATGTACCCTTAGATCACGGAACGGTAAGCGCCAAAATACTCTGCAGTCAGCGGCTATCAACGATTTCCAACCACATTTGTCTCACAGAGCCATTCCTCCGTCGTCGACAAGAACGGAATGGCGGTTGCCCTCACCAGCACCGTTAATCTGGTATTTGGGTCGCGAGTGATGGATTCAGTCACTGGCGTGTTATTGAATGACGAGGTACGCATACGTGAATCTCATAAAAAGGGCTCCTATGGGTGTTTAGTAATCAACTTATAGATGGACGATTTCTCGCTGCCGGGAAAGCCGAATGCGTTTGGTTTGTGGCCATCGCCATGTCAGTAAAATGCCAAAGGTTAAGACAACAATTACGGTATCTCATTGACGCCCTTGTTTACAGATAATTACCCAGAACCCGGCAAACGGCCCCTATCGTCCACTACACCCACTATTATCGAGGATCCGGACGGCTCCTTCCACCTTGCGATTGGCGCTTCGGGCGGTGCTCACATTTTCGGCGCTGTACTTCAAGTCATCCTCGGATTAGATGAATGGGGCTTGGACGTCAGCCAGGCCATCGAATATGGCCGAGTGCACGATCAGCTCTACCCTATGACGACAACGGTGGATAATCGCATACCGGAAAATACTGTTGCAGAATTAAGGGAAAGGCAACATAATATAACCCGTGCGTCGGTATGCAGTCTCACTTGATCGACTAACATTACAACTTCGAATTCTTCAGTTCTCGACGCCTATATGATACCTGGGATTGTCCAAGCTGTGGAAATGAAAGACGGGCTTGTTTTTGGTGCGTTGTCTGTGTGCCGCTTATTCGACAATTGTGCTGAATTATCAATGTTTAAGCGGCGAGTGACTCTAGAAAAAATGGTATTGCTGCTGGGTATTGAACTTTTTATCCTTCAGTCTCGCCCTCGACTTCATATGTATATTATATACACGAACTGTAGAAGTAGTATTTGAACGTCAGAGACGTGCACGATTTTTCATTCAGTGAAAGTGTCCAATCTACTAGTAGTGGTCTGCAACAAATGAAAAGGGCCGAACACAGCGTGAACGCTTCCGAGACCTCGCTGTCGCCATGTAAGGGACCGATGGCGACTTCGATGGAGACCCTGAAAGTTGTACGTACATGTATTTGCCCTATAAATCCACTACTAGCCACTTCTCAGTACCGTTGTCGCTCTCCTACTTTGCCTCTGACGACGTCCGCGCACGTCCTGGAACACCTCTCGTCGCTGTCGCCGACGATGAGCTGACGTGGTGTTCGTTATGTAACTCGAAAACCGACACCGGGTCTGTTGATAAGCACTACTCTCACGCGAACGCGCTGTATGTGCTATCGTTCCGCCAGTAGCTTACAGAGCTGATAGCATACGCGGCGTTCTGCATGTCTTGCACGTCTTGAGCTTTATCTACGTCGGGCTTGAAGGTAGACGGTGTCCAAGATGCCTCTCTCTTTCGCAAAATCTCGTAGCTCGATGTTACCTCCTACGGATGAAACTTCGCCTCTTATTCAACCTCGCTCGTTGCTTCCGACCCTTTCTCAGCGGTATGTGGTCTTTCCAGAGTATGAAGGAAGTCAGAGTGGCAAAAAACGATTCTCTCTGGCCTCTTCTTCGTCCGAAAAGCTCAAGCGTGGTATGCTCGCTGGGGATGAAGCAAGAGAAGGCTTGTTTACCGGGGACCGTTCATATCTGCCATTTAACCGGAGGAGACGAATGACAAAGCCGAGCGACGTTCCAGCTTGGAAGATTCTACTGACTATAGTCGGTGCAGTGGCTCTACTTGGGTGTATTGTCGTGGCATGCATGCTTTTGAACACAATTCAACGCCCGACAGGCCCATATTTTGCACCCCCTTCGAGTTCCTCCAAAGACAGTGCGCGCAATCCTGCATTTCTCGTCAAGGCGAAGAACGGCGCGGTTGCTTCAGAGAATATCGTGTGCTCTAATATTGGTGTAGACGTTCTCAAGGAAGGCGGGAATGCCGTAGATGCTGCGGTCGCATCGACGTTCTGTATCGGTGTCGTCAATCTCTTCTCGTGAGTATAGTCTCTTTGCACTATGCGGACCATCTAATTTTTGTTCCTTCCTCTACCAAAGGTCTGGTATCGGCGGTGGTGGATTTATGACGGTCCGCATACCTCGCACATCGGAAAACGTATCCTCTGAGGTGTGGACAATAGATTTCCGTGAAATGGCTCCTGCAAGCTCGAATACAACGATGTATGCAAACAATCCGAACGCATCTAGATTCGGTGGCTTATCGATCGGAGTTCCCGGTGAAGTCCGTGGGCTCTACGAAGCCCACAGCAGATGGGGTTCCATGCCGTGGAAGAGGGTCGTCCAGCCCAGTGTAGATCTTGCAGCTGGTTGGCCTGTGGGAAAGGAACTGGGAAATAGGCTATGGGTAAGAGATGATTCCTTTGCAGATATATAATACATTTGCTTGATCGACCAAAAGATGATAGAGGACCTTATAGCGAACAACTCTGTTTGGCGAGACATCTTTGCGCCGAATGGGTCTCCCTTGAAGGAGGGCGAGCTTATCCGTCGTACATCGTATTCTCGGACCTTATCGGCTATCGCTTCAGATGGCCCGAATGCTTTCTACAAGGTATTGAACACATTCTGCATCAACTTCGATAACATGTCACCTAAAGTTACACTGCTAGGGACCCATTGCAGAAGCTATGATAGACATGATCCAAAAGACTGGTGGTATCATGACGCTCGAAGATCTGGAGAACTACAAGGTGCGGGTCGCTCCTGCTCTCCAGGGAACGTATAGAGGTCGTAAAGTATATACATCACATGCGCCTACGAGCGGACCGGTCTTACTCCACATGTTAAATCTACTCGAACAATACGACTTGGCCGGCGAGGGACGGAATGGTCTGAATACTCACCGTCTGGTCGAAGTACTGAAATGTAAGCGTACTTTTTTACGATATCCCTTCGAAATATTTGCTTAACTCACTTGCTTCAATGAAGTCGGCTTCGCTGCGAGGTATGCATGATTGTTTAAGTGTGCTTGGAATTGAGGGCTTATGAACATCATAGAACAAAGCTGTGTGACCCGATGTTCACCAACGATACGGCTCGTATCAATGAAATTCCTAAGAAGTCCTTCGGAAGGCTCATAGCAGCGAACATCACGGACGTAAGTCCCGCTATATATGTTGTGGAGCTTTTTGACTGACCGTCGTCTAGGATACGACCCATCCACCGGACTATTACAACCCTATATTTGACGTTCCTTTAGATCATGGAACTGTGAGTGTCAAAGATTAAATGAGAGTTTAGTGGACATTGACTTCTTCACTGCATTCGCTTTTCAGAGCCATTCCTCAGTCATTGACAAGAACGGAATGGCAGTTGCTGTCACAAGTACAGTCAACCTGATATTTGGGTCGCGAGTCATGGATCCAGTCACGGGGGTGTTATTTAATGATGAAGTACGCACAGCTATATCCGAGTTGGAGTTTGCCTTGGGTGTCTAATTGGCTTGCAGATGGACGATTTTTCGACTCCGGGAGAACCAAACGCGTTTGGACTGTGGCCATCGCCATGTTCGTAGCATTCCTTAAATTGACGCGACATTGTACCCTTATACAGTCTTGTTTTCAGACAACTATCCGGAGCCAGGAAAACGACCTCTGTCCTCCACCACTCCCACTATCATCGAGCATCCAGACGGTTCCTTCTACCTTGCGATTGGCGCTTCGGGTGGTTCTCTTATTTTTGGTGCCGTGCTACAAGTCATCCTCGGTCTGGACGAATGGGGTCTGGACGTGAGCCAAGCCATCGAATATGGTCGGGTACACGATCAGCTTTATCCCTCCATGACGGCGGTGGATAGCAGTATTCCGAAAGATATCGTTGTGGGGTTAAGGGAAAGGCATCATAATATAACCAGTACGTGAAGCCAAGTTCCACACGGACTTCCGAAATGCTGAAAGTGCGATTTTGTCAGTTCTGGACATCGATAGAATAGCTGCTGTTGTGCAAGCTGTAGTTAAGACCGGCGATATTATATATGGTATGTCGTGCTTGGTCTTCTGTTTGATCGAATAACTGAAGTGCCTGGTTTTTAGCGGCAAGTGACTCTAGAAAGAATGGAATTGCTGCTGGGTATTGAGATTTCCCCCCGAATTGAGCACCAAGCTCTGTACGTGATCCTAGAACTTCGAATATGAGTACATCAATGAGATGTCCATTTTCGTAAATTTCTCGGTCTGCCTGAATGTGTCGCATATCGAAATGACTTAGTGACTTCCCATGTGAAGACCATCCATCAAGTGGACCGCGTGATAAATCTGCGCTTTCCCATGAACGGCTTCCCTTTCCATTGTATAAAGGGGAAGCGGACATCAATACTAGTATTATCAGGGTCATGTATAGTTCGGCAGAACGCTTTGATCTCTTACATATACGATGCGCTGCGTTCGGAGTCACCTGCTGCCGCATTGTCCTGCTTAAAGTATAAAGACCGTCGGAAATTATGAACATCAAGGCGGCACCCCACTGGCAGCCTCACTGGCAGACTTCAAGTTATCGCATATGTGCCAATGGCACTCTGGATTAATGCTTCCGGCATTTTTTGCCCTTGCCTCCGCCACAGTCTATGACTACGTGATCGTTGGAGGCGGTACTGCGTATGGTCTCCTTGACTTCTCTTGCTGACCTATTACTCAATTATATCCGTACAGGGGACTCACGATAGCTAGTAGACTTACCGATGATGCAAGCGTAAAAGTTGCTGTCATTGAGGCGGGCATTAATGCTGAGGACATGCCTGAGGTAAGTTTATAAATCTCCCTCCTGCTTTTGTTTTACGAGGCCCTTTTTTTTTCTATGAGGTTTTTATTCCTGGTCTGGCTATTGAGGGCGGATCGCTCGCTACTCTCAACTGGGCTTATCCGACTGTACCTCAAGTTAATCTGAATTCCCGACAAGTGACCGTTAATGCTGGAAAGGCACTTGGAGGAAGCACCGTAATCAATGCTATGATATTCGTGAGCGCTTGTCTTTTACCTTAACTTATTGCATTCAACCCTCCTAACATGTAGTTTGATAGCCCAGAGCCGAAAAGGAGCAATATGATATCTGGGGAGCTCTAAACAACGACCCATCTTGGACATGGAATGGTTTACTTCCTTTTTTCAAGAAGTCGGAGAATGCAACCCCACCGAACCGACAACAAGCTGCGGAAGGTGTGCGGTTCGATCCTTCTGTTCACGGCTTCGAAGGTCGGGTGAAAGTCGGGTGGCCGAATTTCTTCTTTGAACAATATGGAGTTTGGCTGAAAACCGCTGAGAATCTTGGGTTTCGTGCATCTCCCGACCTTGCGAACGGGGACCCTCATGCTGTGGGATTTTCGCCAAATTCTATGGATGCAGTCAATAACACAAGGTACGCCTTCTTTCCGACGCGAATTACCTGCGCCTTTCTGATTAAAGACTTTGCGCAGATGTTCTGCAGCTTGTGCATACTACACACCTTTCAGTGATAGGCCAAACTTCACGGTGATCCTCAATGCTACTGCCAGTCGCATCATCTGGGAGGATAGCAACAGCAAACTTGTTCGGGCAACCGCGGTTGAGTACATAGCTAGCAATGGAACCATTCTGCAGGCTCTTGTCGGAAAGGAAGTAATCGTCACGGCCGGCACGATCGGAAGTCCAAAATTCTTGGAGTTGTCCGGGGTCGGGAATGCAACGTACGTTCTACTGTACCTGCTCTTGCCACACTCCCATAACAAATGCACTACAGAATTCTAGCAGCAGCTGGCGTGAAGCAGGTCGTAGACCTACCGACAGTCGGGGAGAATCTAGCAGGTACTAGTCGATGCGCCATTATTTGCTTTGAAGTATACCTGACTGGAACCATGAAGACCATGTTCATAGCTCCGTAACCTCCTTTACAACCTTCAAGTAAGCCGTGTTCACGTCTCCCTCTCCATTAAGACATACACTTAATTCATCCAGCTTGACATACAACCTCCTACTTAACTCGACATTCTTGGCAGAACAAGAAGCTCTATGGTTCACAAATAGAACTGGTATCCTTTCCGGAATTAATATCAGCAGCGCGCTCGGTATTGCGGCACCCTCTGACTTGTTCTCGCAAAAGGAGCTTGCAGTACTTCTTGCTCAGAGTAAGAGTACTTTGCAAGCTTATGCGGTGGCTTTCTCAAATGGAAACGCAAATCTGGCGAAGGGCATTGCGAAGCAACTTGAGGCAGCTCTCAGCCTATATGCCAAGAACAAGGAACTGCCAGTTGAACTAAACCTTGGTATGAATTGTTTCATGTTACGTCTCTCTGAAGCTTATGTACTTATCAATCCGTACAGCTCCAGGATACGCTGGTCCAACCGCTTTGACTTCGCTTCCTGCTGGTTCCTTCACTTCGATCAATAATGTGCTCTATGCACCATTGTCTCGAGGTCGGACTCACATCGTTTCATCATCGCCCTCTGACAATCCGGCAATCGATCCGAACTATTACGCGCATCCTCTAGACGTATCTGCGCACGCTGCTAGTGTTCAACTTGCGCGCAAGATGTTAACAACTCCACCCCTTAATGATACTTTCTTAGGCGAATTTGAGCCTGGTTCAGACAAGGTGACGAACGAGCAAATCGTAACTTATTTGAGAGCCAATGTCTTCAGTGATAACCATGAGACTGGATCGCTCTCTATGATGCCGCGAGATATTGGCGGTGTAGTCGATACCGACTTAAAAGTCTATGGAACTGTAAACGTCAGAGTTGCAGGTGGGTGTTTTAACGTCGCTTGTCTTCGTTTATCTGACTCCGTGGACAAGACGCATCAATTATACCATTCCCAGTCAGCGCTCACATGGTAATTCTTCATCGTTATTGCGCATTAACGAACTACTAATGAATAACTTTTTCTGTAGTCATCCACCGTGTATGCGATTGGAGAAAAGGCTGCAAGTATTATCCAAAACACGAAAACGTCCCCCTAACAATATGTACATCATGTTGCAATCATGTCCCGTAGGGTAACATTACGGAAACATTTGGGACTGTTTTTGATTTCCGGGTTATTCACTTCGAATGGATCCTTATTTTCAAGCTTCTCGCTATATCCACATTATCTGCGCCCGCGGTCAGCCGATAGCCACTGAAAGCAATGGTAGGTTCGCTATCTACATAGCCTTGTGCCTCATCTTCTAAAGATTCTAAAGACTCTTGCGCTGTGAAATATGCTGAAGAACCACTTACTTCGGAAGGTGTGTAACCTGGTGATACACGGCCCTCGAAGCAGCGTTCAGCTTCGGATGATTCACTAATCTCCTTTGGAAGGCCTCCAGAAACCCACCACACAGGTCCGGTAGAGTCAAACCCATAATTAGGCATTCTAGGATGACCAGCGCTCGTATCCGGATCCCATGCTAGTACTGGAACCAAGATTTCGTCTGCGACTATTGCCCTGCTGTGTTCATTGAAGAATCGGGGTTTACGTGAAGCGTATTGGAGTAAACCTATCGACCTCTGCGAAGGGTATAAAATCCCAGGCGACATCACAATGTACTCCTCTTTCCCATTTTCCCCCCTCCCAGCCAATAGAGGATGATGTCCCGTCTTGGTGAACGTTTCCTGGCGCGGAAGTCTCAAGTAAATGATATCGCTGTTCTTCCATCGCAGATCGTCGGATAATTTCGACGCGCAACGACAATGCCATGCTTGAGGCTCAGCTCCCTGCGGGAAATACTTTTTGCAGACACGAAGAAGACTGCCGTCTTTGTTGAGATGTCTGCGAATCTCCGTGAAGCCACGGGAGATTATCTTCGATGGGATCCGTGGCTCGAATGGTTCTGTTACATCGAACGAGCTGACTGGCTTCTCTCCGCGGAACACTTGCGAGAATGCTAGGAAGAATGCTCCTGCAACGTACCGGTTCTGATTTGCCATAACTTGAATGTGGTTATGCAGATCTTCATCCCAGCTGAAATATGTACATATGTCAGCTTCGACATTAAAAAAGTAAACCCGACCCTCACCTTTCGAGCTGTGCCTCTGCTACATGGAGACAAAGGGTATCGAGTAGGCCACCCGGTTCAACAGCACGTATTGGTATGCTATCTGCCACTACCAAGTTGGCTATCAGGCTCAAATACAGGAACGGCCCTCTCATGTAGCTGAATTCATTGCTCATGCTTGTATATTTCGCGTGGAACGCAGAATGATCGAACGTGTTGATATCAAAATCTTGCAGATTCTTCGTCTTTAAAAAGCTCTTGACGAACGCACATGCAAGATCTGCAAGTCCAAAAAACTGGCCAGGGATCGTTGGTGGTGCCAGCAATTGACGGAGCACGCTTGTTGTTTCGGGTAGATAATTTGCAAGGCTAAATCATAAGCGAGCGGGAAATGCTAAGTCACAATCTCAAATAGTTTCTCCCTTTGTGCGCTCACCTGAACATGACCTCCAAATTCTTGTGCACACCGCCCACATGAGAGAGGATGAAAAGCAGGTCTTCCGTGTCCCGCAGCCGATTCGGTTTCACGATTTTCACCAACAGTGTATCCAGCATATTCCACTCAAATTGACCAACTACATCCATGAGTTGTGAACCGAGACTTGGAAGGATTTTGTCAGTCAAATATAAGAACATCTTGGCACTGGCTTCCTTCACAGAGAGGCTGATCAAGAACTGCATAGAAGCTTGAATAATATTTGCATTCCCTTCGTTCCTAGACAAAATGTTAGACCTCATAGTGCAGAACTTGAGACATTCAGCTCACCCTGTTATATACTGCAGGAGGCTGCCGCAATAATCACGACCGAACTGCATAGTAGCCACAGGGTTCGGGCTGGTGCACGCATATTCTACTTCTCGCATCAATGTATTCGCATGGGTGTCTTCGAAGCAGATGAGAGCGCGACGCGAACGACTTTGAAGCGCAGGATTTTCAGTTTCTCGGGCGGCTCGGCTGCACACCCGAGCCAGTGTGCTGATAATATCTAGCGTTATCAGGAGTTCTCGAATGTAGTGGTGTTTGAGCGACAAATCCACAACCTCGTCTAGAGCTTGGAGCTGATTCGCGAGAACGTCTGATCTAATATTCGCATGCTTCATTGCTCTGAAGATTAAGGTGGGGCGGTAGAGCAAGGGGATACTCACTGTGTATAGGCCAGTAGCTTAAGGCAGTCACGTCGTATCATGTACTTGTGCATCCTCCCCAATGCTGCGATAACTGTAGACGAGCCGCTTCTCGAAAATATACCGAGTGGAGCCATACGTCGTTGGATGCGTTTTGACGCTGCTTGTGGTCCAAACCCGGCTTTCTCGAAGTACTTATTCAAGGACGCTTCAAGCTTCCTGCCCGCGAACTTGTAAGCCATCCCGAGAGTCCTCCCTGGTCCAATTACATCGGACGCTGTGGAGTTTGTGCTGATTGATGATATGGACAATGCATCCGCCTCGAGTATCCTTTGCCGAACCCTAGCTAGAAGATCCTCTGATAGCGTCGGCGGTTCTGCTTCTTCGGTATCCATGTGTGTAATGGACGCAGCAAGAAGATAATACTGGACGAGCGCAGAAAGCAAGAGCTTGAAGAGCTGTGTTTTATGGGTATGGGGCTCGACATTGATGCATATCACAACTCGGCGAGGTCGCCGTGGTTGAAGAACTTGTACGAGCCAGTAAAACTAGGGCGTCAATCACTGATACACCATTCCGTATTGCCTCTATAGTGATTCTTCTGCACAGGTCAGAGCGTTTGATTAACTGGTGTGAAGAGGGTTTTTTTTAGTTTTTTTTTGAAGCCTCAACTCGCCGAGAACAGTAGCTCCACCACCGAAAAACCGTCCATAGACGAAGAGTGCAATCTGGAAGCGTTCAAGCCGAGTATGCAATGGTAGCTTTGGTATTTAATAATCCGAAGTGAAGCTCTGAGTAGCAAGAGTACGGTAGCTAGGCTCAGGACTCAACTTGTCATGGGTTGAAGTTGAATTCAAGTTCCCACGCTCCACGGCGTCTACGGGGAACTCTAAAAACGCAGTGCACCTGAGAGAGCGTGGACGATTTGCACTATGGTAGCTCCGGGATCAAGTCAGGTTAGACTTGCAAGGGCAGAAGTTATACAGATAAATAACATCGTATACACAAAAAGGCAATGAAAATGAGCCATGAAATATGTGGTCGTGTTCTTGTTTAATTCACGGAAGCAGTGACGGTTATGGAGAAGAGCGAATGAGAATAAACAGTAACTATACCAGCAAAATGACAGCCAAACATAAGTATAGTCTCTCTTGCCCGCCTAACAGATCATGTCTGAATCTCTGTCCATCCTCAGACAATGGTTACAGTCAGAAGCTTAACGATTCCATCTTGTGCAATAGCTAAGTAGCATGAAGATAAGAATCAACAGATACTTCAGACATTCATTGCAAAGGCTCACCGTGGTTCACGCCATCGCTCCCTGCATCAAGCAAGCCAGTGATATTCTCTGATGTCGTCGAGTATGTAACGCCACCGAAGGTCGTCTGACCGGCCGTTGCAGCGGATACGAGAGAGTCACTGCATGAGGGAAGGCACATCGTTTTTCACATTAGACAGACAGTGGGAATAAGCCTGGAAACTTGAACAGATGGCACTCACCGACCGATATTGTACCCATTGGGTACAATTGTGTGGCTTTCCTCGATATCTTCTTCCTGTGAGACACTATATCATAAGTATAGAAATTGTTGGGTGTCAGTCTATTAAGACAGTCAGGCACGAAAGATCGTGAGGACGTACGCTAAGAATAGAGCCCCACTATTTGCCTCAGTGCCATTCTGGCGGAACATCCTATTTGTCCGGCGGAAAGTGTGTCAATTCCCCATCTTATAAGTATTGAAGATCAGACGAGACTATACACACACCGAAGATGATTGCCACCGACAAGACTCTCGAGGCACGTCCCAAGCGTAGCATCCCCGAAATCGAAGCGCAGCTCCATGGTCTGGTTGACAGGGCCATTGCCATCACCAAGGTTCGCGCTCTGAGGGTCACCAAGGTGGATGTCGAGACACTCTTCGGAGCTAGAAGAACAAGCGAGGGTATCTTTAGATGTCATATAGACACTTTACGTGGTGACATGAGGAGAAAAGACATGGGAAGAGGATGGAATCGCATTTGCACCCGGTCATCGGAAGCAGCGCAGAGATGAAATGCTTCCGATTATAGACTCTTCTGGAAGTGTGTATGAGGGGTGTTTGGGTAGGTGATGAGAGACATACAATTGAAGCGAGCGGGCGAAGTTGAGAAATCCATCGTCGGTCAGGACAGCAGGGGAGCTCAGACCTGAGATGATAACCTTCCGTTTAGGAGGGAAGAAATGACATTAACTTCTGATTACACATAGAAGAGTAATTATGTGGACTCACGTTGAGGGGTTCTCCGAGTCCGCCACCAGCGTCGTCTAGCTCAGTCCCACCGTTGGCATTGGGAGCAAAGAATGCAGTGGCTCGCCTTTCTAAAGCCGAGGCACTGACAAACGCAAGAAGGGCAACAAGGAGCGAAACAAAAGCAATCATTGCGGCAATTCGTCACGGGATGACAATGCCTATAAGACCCTCAGTAGACGGTCAATCTGTTAAGTCTAGTCCTATGAATGCCCCGTTGACGGATGAACCAGATGTTGTACAAGTATGGATAAGAGGAAGCAGAGGAGGCAGAGGGGAAAGCCTTGAAGAGACAAACAAATCAAGCTCTCCGGTATATATGCAAGGGGCTGACGCTTCGGTCTGCTTTTATACCGATCAACTAGACAAATGAGAGTAGGTACCTCGATACAGTGAGCTCGCCCACAATAGTTCTTCAGAATTGTGATTTGTCCTCGGCTGCTGGAATGTGAACGATTTGTTCCCCTTGCGTGAAGTGACAGATGTCGAGAATTGCGCCAACCGGGGAGACATGCTACTTGGAACCGAGGTGTATGACGAACGTGATGCGTCTTGGGACACGCGTGACGGCTATGTCTGAACAAAGAGGCGGAGAAAAGCATGTTAGTCGACTCAGGAGTAATCGGAAGAACGAGTGGGAGAGTAAGAAGAAGGAGAGAATGGTTGAAGAAGCGCCCCTTTGCCAATTTATCGTGAGTAGAACACATGGAAAAGCAGGCACGTTGCTTGGATGAGAAGGTTGTCCTCGGACTGAGATAGGGAGGCCACACGTTTCTCGTCGTGGGAACATGCCAGCAATATCCTCCAAGTCAATGAGAATTCATTTGACATTCAGATGAGAAGATCTAGAGAATAAGCCCGTAAATTAGACGTACAAGTCCCATGTGTTCGTTCATTGTACGGGAATCCGGAAGTCCATGTCTACACCACCGACTAGGAGAGCAAAATCATATGCTTAAGATTACGGTGGCATGACTGGAATGCAGCTTCAGGCCTCTTGATTTAAGTTCAGAGTTCAGGGAGAGGTCGTCAATGGTCTGCCTTATACATAAACTCCGCCTCCAACTCTGCCAATGATGGTAGAGAAACGCGCCGCGGCACTGAAAGCATATCTGCTATCGCCCTTCCATGTGCACAGTAGGTGAACAGCACCGCCACTTACCAACGATCGCGCAGGAGGGGCCGCCGTGAGTGTTTGTTTTGTTTATGTTGTCGCAACGTGCACAGATTCTCCTCTATCGTTGGCTGGAAAATGGTCTGATCCGTTCACCCGATCCCTATAAGTAGGCAGTACACCTGCCTTCTATATGTCGCGAATGCCCGAAGCACACCAGATTTAGCCGCCGATCGAGTTGTACTTTCGAAAGGCGTACATGGCTAATTCGGGATACTCCTGAAGCTCTTCGCCTTTCCGGTACCAAGTACACCATGAAGGGAGCACCGATCAATCGAAGCGCCAAAAAGTATGGATCATAATAAGCACTTGGTTTGAATGAACTCGATTCGTGCTAGGACAGACGCACGTCTCGAAGCAATATTCAAGCACTAGGGGATCTAGCCTTGTGTTGCCTCCAGTGGTGAGAGCCCACAAGTAAGAACTGAGATGCGATCTTGCTTCCTATTGTGCAATTTGAAATTATGGGGGCTTAAAGTAGATATTAAGAAGACCTAAAAAGTTATTGTAAGATACGATGGCGGGATGCAGTCTGATATAAATTGGATTGTGGGTATGCAACAGCCCTAATCGCAATGAATTTCGGTAAGCATGAGATGGAGGCGGTGGACGAAGGTGGAAAGAACATACGACTACTAGTACACTATATGTGTGATATATTCATCGTGTAAGTCGTTTACTGAGAGTCGTAATGCATTGATGCCGTCAGTCCTCGTGGACCTCAACTGCTCGCGGTAATGGGTCCCTGAATAAGGGCAGTTGAGTGAAGAGAAATCCAGCCAAACCAATGACTATAACTCGACAGTAAGTATAGTGTTAATAAATCATATCTATGACTCACGATAGCCAGTGAACTTCTCCTCTGGAGAATGGAAGTAGATGCTTGTCATGAACTCCGAGAACAGCCAGATGATCATCAGAGCCCCAGTCCCAAATAGAGCTATATTATTTGCAGTTGAACGCAAATGCGATGGAAGCGCTAAGCTTGGACGGATCATGTCCGCGAGGAAGAGAAGGCTCATCGTCAAGAGGAAAACATGCCCCGAAACATCGTGTCCACGCATCATCCGTGGCCTAGTCCGCCAGTCCGACTGCATATCCGGGAGGACAAGGGGTGGTGCGAAGAATAACTCCGGGTGTGTTGCAGGCGATAGAATGCTCCGATCGATACAATATTGAACAGGCACGCTTTGCACCTTGCCTGAGGGCAAACGCACAACACACTCCCCTCCGGATGCAGCAATTATGCGGTCAATAATTGCAGGGCCGAAGAACCAAGCGGCGAACACAAGCCAAACAGATGTCGCCGCAATCCACTTCAACAACCGTTCTCGCCCGGACATGCCTGTGTTTCTCCCGACCCGAAGCGACGATACATTCGGTTGAGTGAGCCAGAGCGAGAAGAACGCGACAGATGTCCAACCCCAGGCGCGCTTGATGAAGAGAGTATTTAAGACGTTGGTCTTTCGCGCGAAGTAAGAGACATCGTGTAAAGGATGCTTGACAGTCCCGAGGGCGACGAGCGGGTCGGAGGTGTCGAGATAGGTGTTGTTCACGACAGAGTATATTGTGCCAAGGAGTAGCACGCTGCTGAGTGCAACATAAGTGACACGTCTAGCGTCGGGCATTGATGCAGACGATGAGGAAGTGCTCGTGCTCGCTGTCGATGTTGAAGAAAAAAGGATGACGAAGAGAAGCGCAGAGTATGACGTGTTTAGGCAGCGCCCCTTCAAGCAGTGTCTAGACTACAAAGTCTATGCCAGTGAGAACAAGTTCCCACGACTTCTGCACCACTAGCACGGCCACTGGCAACCATTACAGTCACTCCAGGGCCACTCCTTTCCTACTCACAACACTACCATCACCCTTGACCTCTTACCACCATCTCAAGTATACACCCACCTCATCTCGACTCCTTAAAACCGTGAATAATATCGGACTGCAACTAGTACACAAAGGATATACCTAACACGCACAGAGCAAGGCTCGTTTGTCTATAATAATGGCCCAAGAGTGAGTTAGAGACGCTCGTGTGATTCGGAGACGTTGGAGCCCACAATTCTTATATATCTTAGTATCGTATTTCTGACGACCTCTTCTTCTACTTCCTGTAGGGATACACCTCTCGAAGCGCCGGTCCCGATGCATGTGGCCTCAGCCAAATTTACCGATTCACCAAACGCCCGTTCTAAGACGGTCACAACCGCAGTAGGCTCAGACACTCATGGCGTACGTACCATGTCTAGCGCATACGCGTCATGTAGCAATCTTGACTCATTGTCCGGTTCGTATAGACCTTAAATCAACATTTGCAAGGGAATTCGGCCTTCCAAGTCGGCGTGCATGACGACAGAGGTCAGAGGCGGACGATGGAGGACGCATACTCCTTCATTGTTGACTTTGCCAGCATACGCGGCCAAGGATACTTCGCAGTCTTTGACGGTCACGCGGGGAAATATGCAGCGGAATGGTGCGGCCAGCATTTCCATGATGTAAGTGTGATCATTGCTATTGTCTTCTCCATCCTAGCATTTCAAGGCAGTGAGCTGCGGTCGCCATGCTGTATGAAATGCTGTGCTTTGGTTGAGATGGTTGCTCTGTGCCATTGGCCGTGTTGGAACGAAGGCCGTGCCGAAGCGCACAAGAGCTTTTACCGCATCGATGCACTTGCCTACGATACCATCGATGTTAGGAAGTTGCTTCTTATGGGCAAGCATATTCCTTTTTCCAACAGACCTTTTGAACGGTCTTTATGTCCATGTAATGTTATAATTAATTTCATCTTCAAGCTCAGGGTGTTCAAAATCATGGTATTAATATAATCATTTACCGCAGCACCTTCTCGAATGTCTCCGCCAGAATCCAGACTCTCAAGTCCCCGACATCCTCAATAAAACGTTCCATTCTGTCGATTCCGCATTGTCTTCAATTGCCGAAAATGATGACAAAATGCACTCCGGATGCACCGCTGTTACGGCGTTCTTACGGCTCGAAGATGCGCAAGGAAAGCAATCGTTTTTGCCAGCACAATACGACTTCGGCCGCACCGCTGCCTCTATCGGCGGGGCCGCGGATAGCTCTAGGATACCAGACTCTCCATCGAATGACGCTTATCCAACTCCGGACTCATCGAGTCCTTCACCTAGTCCGAGCCCGAGCCCAGGCGGGACAGCAAAGCGCAAGAACAAACGAGCCAGTCGACTAGTAGACGCGTTGAAGTCTCTATCAGGTTCAAGCTCCAATAAAGATTCGTCCGAGGGAGACGGGCATGCTAACACGACTCAGAACTCGGTCCCATCAAACCGACAGTCAACAATCCCTTCGTCCGCTGTCGGCCCTATTGGGAACCCAACGGGTGGGAAAGCTGAGGCGTTTGTTCCGAATACAGCAGCGCGACTACGCCGTGTGTTGTACACCGCGAACGCAGGCGATGCGCGTGCTGTTCTCTCGCGAGGGGGCAAGGCTGTTCGATTGACTTACGACCACAAGGGAAACGATAAGCAAGAGGCCAAGCGAATTATGGATGCAGGGGGCTTCGTCATGGGCGGTCGAGTGAACGGAGTTCTTGCTGTTACTCGCAGCCTTGGTGATTCTTCGATGAAAGAATACGTTGTTGGATCGCCATATACGACAGAAACGGAATTGAGTGACGAAGATGAATTCTTGATTATTGCATGCGACGGGGTACGATAATGTGTAGTCTTTAAAGCGCTAACTCGCGACTGACGACCTTCATTTTAGGTTTGGGACGTTATGTCTGACCAAGATGCTGTCGACCATATCAGGAACGTACATGACGCACAAGAAGCAAGTCGTATGCTAGTCGAACAGGCTCTCAAAGAATCGACCGACAACATTACAGCCCTAGTTATCCGCTTCCCGGTAACTCCTTAGTCAACCGGCTTCACGACATTCTCAGAGTACGGGCAATGGCGCGAGTCTATCCCATCCGATCGTACGAATAATGTATCCTTTTTCGTCCTTTCTCTCTCGGTTTCCTCTTTCTCATCCCTTTTGACTGTAATCTTGACCAAGCCTCTGGCGACGGATCTGCACGCAACGAAAGTACCTGATCAATGTGTAATTTTACGATGTTTCACTGCATTACAATCGCTGTTTATATTTCTATGTCACTGGTAATAAACAATTCCAGCTGAAGGCCATTTCCAACGTCTTCCTTGCGTACCCTGACATCATGACTCAAAGAACAGTTCGCGCCATTTAGTACGTTGCGGTAGCTTTTCCAAAGGTGCATGTAATGATTTATTAGACTTTAAAAAAACGACTGTATTGTGCTTTTACCAGAAATAATAGTAGGATCGTCAGAATAAAATGCTGATACGCAAAACATTTCTCGATGCAAAAGGTGAACAAAGTAAAGCAATGAAGACAAAAAAGAAAATAAGAAACAGATAATCAAATAAGGAGGCAAAGATAAACACTGATCGGTAGATGATCGAATAGAAGAAGAAAAAAATCATCCTAGACGCGCCAAGCGTAGGGAACTTGGCGACTCGAATGATAAGTGGAAAAAAATGCATTAAAGTAAAGGCAAACAACTCGGGTCGTCAAGTGTAGGGAGGCTTGACGTCTGCGAGAAAAGAAGGAGGAACAAAGAAAGAGAAAAAGAAATAGAGAAAAATCAAGAAATCGAAAAGAGAGACATGAACCGTTGACAAACTTTAAGCACGAACCCGTATCGTCGATCCTTTGGCCCCCACGCAACTTTGACTTCCGTTCTGACTAGCTATACTGAGCTTGATTTTCCTCCGCAGAGAATTCCCATTGACTGCGACATTGCTAGGCTTGCATTGAGATGGTTTGTTATTCTCCTTGGTCGTGCAAGTATCGCTGTTGACTACTGGCTTCAACGGAGGGAGCGTGTCCCTCCGCAACGTCTGCACCCTGTTGGCAGGAGCTATCGACCTCTTTGATTCCAGCTTGCGTTGCGCTATTTCCACACGGATGGAGGCACCTGAACTCCTACTCACTGATGAGTTCCAGGCGGGTTTCGCTGGCGAGGAGAGAGATCGGCGTTGAGGTGAGCTCGAAATTCCCGAATCTACCTTCGCAATCGTAACCGAGCTGGAACGGTCCGCAGTTGCCGAAGGGGGGGTCCTAGTAGACTTTCCGTGGTGCAAAGTCGTCAATCGAGACTTGGCGCTAATAACAGGCAACTTTGGGGGCGAAGTTATCGCGGCGGCGCGAGACTGGTTTGAAGAGGTAGGAGATCTTAAACTTGATCCAATAGTCTATTCGCAAGTAAGTTAAAATGCAAAGACGTGGTGAATATCATCTTACCTTGGGACCCTTCGATATATGCGTAGAAGCAGCTACAGAAGGCAACGTCGCTCGGCGTAGGGAACCGTGCGATGAAGCCATATTCTGCTGCGCCCCTTGGACCAGGGTTCGTGTCACTGTGGTCATGCCATTCTTTGCTCCTGCAAGATTTCGGGGCGTGATTGGCGCCTCATGAATCCTCTTGGTAGGGGAAGTCAGTGATCGGCGGAGAATGTGAGCAGGGACTCGAGATGAGTCGGAGTTCTCTGGCTCATAATTTGTCTCTTCATCCAATTGATTTCCCCGGCACCTGTCTTCGAGAGGCAGTTTCGTCATACTTAATTCCTTGGAAGATGTTGCGGAAGAGGAAGTAAAGTTCCTCAAAGTGCCAGTCGAGTTTGAAATCATTCTACTATGGTCCATTTTTTCATTCGCTAGGACTCCATTGACCTTGTCCTGAGCGAAGTAGATAGGCGAACATTGGTCTTGATTAAAAGGGGGAATTTGTGAAAGCTTTGATACCGTATCATCCTAGACACAATTTCAGAATAAAGGATTGATCGACGTGGTAAGACATACCACTTGATCAGACCGCATGTATGATCTATCTGCCGCGGGGCCGAGGATGGTCTCATTACCGGTAGCCCACCATTCCCGGAACATCTTTTCGAGATCTCGCTTTATAACTTCACGATCCTTCTTCAGTGCACGGTCAGCTTTATAATCGCGGAGAGTATAATGACACGTACGGATACTGGTATTGATGCTTTACGCACAGCAAACTTCACAGGAGGTGGAGCTGGCTTAGTTTGCTTGGCTGAAGGCTTCGCCTTAGACCTCTGCTTGACGTGTTCGGAGGCAATGCCGTTCTTAATCGCCCATTCGCGGAACATCTCAACTCCATTACAACCCAATGGATCTTGCTTAATCTGCGAAGAGTTGTTAGCGAACATCCGAAATGAATCCAAAAAGCAAAAGACCTTCTCAAGGACTTCCCACCAGGGAGGGGAGCATTGTCCGTTGTGACTTGACCCATTTGCAGGAAGAGCACAGTCTAGCTTGATCGGGTCGGAGATATTCGGGGAAGCTGAGATCGCAGTCCTAAGAGGTATAGAGATCTTTGTCGACTGCAATGCGGAGTCACTGACGATCGAAAGGCAAACCGGGCGCACAATATCGTGATAATTGACTTGGTCGCCAGTCCTTAATGCATCTTTTTCTTCCCTCTTCTCGATATCCCTTGCACAGATATCGTGTTTCTGGTCTATCTCAGCAGAAAGCTGAGATGCTTCTGAATGGTCCGGCAGGTGAAAGTTGACACTCTGAAGTTCTTCCTTTTCGCCTTCTAAGAACGAGACATCTGCCTTAATCGCAGCCTTTCGGCGGCTCTTTTTAAGACATTTCTCATTGAAGAGAAAGTCAGACAGTTGAGCACCGTCGTCCTTGCCTTTGACGGAAGCCACTGTCGGCATCCCGCCTTCACTTGAGTCCTTTTGATACTGTTCAGATAACACCCGCGAACGCGACGAAGAGAACAAGTGAAAATGGACTTACAAGATCTGAACTTGCTGATGGCCTATAATGAATTGGGGTAGTATCAGGCTCGTGAATTTCGACTGCCTGTAGCGCCTGTGAGCGACTGGACGTAGGGATATCCAGCCGAACAGGGTTGGGCGCCATCGTGCTGTCATCCTCCTTCATTAACTGAAACGGACATATCAGAGACAAAGGATTGGGTAATTTGAGAGTCATCCATTACCTTGGTACACAGGTCCTCCCCTTTCTCGTCTACGTTCTTCACGAAATATTGAATGGGATCTGCTTCACTGAAGTGGTAGCTACTTCCTTTCTCGACCGCTTTTTCGGCAGAAGAACTGTCGGGTGCTATCAACTAAGTGGGTAGACTCGTATTAGACATGGGCGATACTAGGAGGAAATGGTTTGGTGTACCGTCACGGCGCTTCCGACCTCGTTGGTAAAGGTTCGCAACGTAACGTCCTGAATGCCAGAACCTGTCGCTGCTCCATCCTCTGAGTCGTTCTCGATGAGAAGAAGGTCGACATTCTAAATTCCTTGTTTGAATGTAGTGGGAAGACAATGAAACTATCACTCTTACCTCGATGTCAATCCTGATTGTCTTTGTCTGTAAAGAATCGCACGAGATGAGGTCCTTCGTAGCATAAGGATATTCGTCGATTGCCGCCGACGCAGGCTGTAAAGCGCCAGAATTATGGGCTGCATACGAGAGTGTTGTAGAATCAAGCATACCTTAGCATCGTCGTTGAGAACAGCGACTGTAGCGTCTTCGTTCACCAGTCCTTCCTCATGAGCCTTCTCAATCACGTCTTCCTGTACTATGTCAGTTGATTCATACATGCACATACTCAGATTTTCATTGGCTTGGTCCTCTGAGCTCTCATTCCCCTCTTCCTCGGCTATTGTCCAAAGGTTTCCCAATACACGTTGGCTTGCGAGTCTATCGAATTCCTCTTCCTCAAATGGTGTTGTCGCTGGTGGACTAGCGAGGGTCAGTATACCCTGTATATTCTCGGCAGACGCTCTCTCCTGCGATGAGTAGGGATCATCGCAGTCTTCGTCTACGAACTCGAGAGGCTGTCCACAGCATTTGAAGTCCCAGTCGTCGAGTTCAGGGTCATCCTCTGCTGCTTCAGAAACGTTGGAATCAGAGTCGGAGTCAGAGACGGAGATGTCCTCGATGGTCGGAGTAAAGAGGAATTCTGGCGGGATGTCGGTAATATGTGGCAGGTCAGGCGCGTCCTTCTCCAGGTCCAAATTGAGGGTACAATGGGGCTCATTTTCTTCAATGATGTTCCCGTCGAGGACAAGTCCAGGGTCAGACATTTCTTCACGGCCCTTGCAACGTCTCTTGAGGTATCGCCAAACGATGATACTGGCGATCACGGCTGTCAAGGATGCACATCCAACCGAGATACCAAGGAGGACATCTGGGTGTGTGAGGGCTGAAGGACCGGGATCCACACCAGAGGCAGATGCGCCTTTGGCCATAGGGTCGGTTGGGATAGCAGGCATTTCGAATGAAAGGCCGACCGTCAAGCGTAAATGAGTGTGGGGTGCAGGTGAAAGGAGCGAACGCGAGGAAGCTAATCGTCGGGAGGCGCAAGGGCGTATGCAAGCGTACCTAGAGTTCATCTTCCTAGACAGAGCAATTTATATACGTATTACGAATCCGAAGCTGACTTGCCAGCCTTCTGAGCTACGGTCAGCCAATGTTGACCTTCCTTTTAACAGGGCTGACAGACGCGGATGGTGGTTCGCGCAGAGCTCATAGGGTGTACGTTCTTCAGGATCGGGAACAAGAATATGCACCAGTATTGTGCAGATGTTGTCCATCACAAAGATTGAAAAGAGGCTGGAATAGGACTGTCGAGAGATGTACACGGACACGAAGCTGGAATACACAGTTTACAAGTTCGTTTAGCACAACAGTAGCTTCATGATACCAATATATAGCTGAGCTATACTGTAGCGTATAAGTAAAACAAAGGAGATCAGATGGTTTTAAGAGCACAAGAAAGGTAAGATAACGGATTGTTGGCACAACTTGAAGAGAGAACCGTGACTTGAAGTCACTCTTCAAGTTGATGAGGCGTGGGAAATTCTAGTTGTACAAACAAAAAGCATACACTTCACGGACTCACATATACTAACACTCGCAACTTAACTTGAACCACTATAGTCAGTTCCCGCAGAATAAGCAAACTTATCTTCAAGGTATGCTGTCCATATGCTTTATTTCCTCCAGCGCAAGACTTGACTTAATCTTTGTTAGTCTTTGTTCTTGCATAAGAGCTTCTACGTCATAAAGATGTCTGAAGTTCGCCGTGAGGCTGATACGTCGCAAATGGCTTTGGAAGACCCATGGAAAGTCCTCAATATCGCTACTATACCTCTAGAAGAGATCGTGGACTTGAGGAGACGATTTCGCGTGGTGAAAGCCGCAAGGCACTGGGCGGAATCATCGGATAATGAATCCTCGACTATATTTGCCCCGTCTGCCGATTCCATGGATTGGGACATCTTTCGACCTAGTGAGAATGATGAGAGACTCAAAATCAAGCGCAGAACGAAGCTCGTTCTGCCAATTATGAAGACTGTCATACCTCTTACAGCCTGCAAAAGTTCAAAACATTTGATGGAAAGCATTTCACACGCAATGATAGGTACGTCTCACTGTCTTCCTGACTCCAATCGTTTATGTTTGACTTCTTTTTGATATCACAGGATGGTTTAACATGTTTTCAAGAGGAAAGCTCCACGGTGATATCAACCCGGGTACGATATTTGCACTTGACGAGGACGAAGAAGAGCCTGAGGGCACACTTCCGAAAGATCGCTACGAGTTTTTGGGATTGGAAGACACCTTGACTTACATGAGCAGGAATCTACCTAAAGGAGAAAGCACAGAAAAGTGTCAAGACGTTGCCGCTGGAGCATTGGACCTTATCAAAAATTTAGAAGACCTCCTCGTACCCCACGACTTACAACAGGCTACTAACGCACCTCACGAGGACGAAGAAGAGGCGGAAGATAGCAGCGAGTTCTCGGAAGATGAAGAGGATGCAAGTGGGGATTCGCCAGAAAGAAATTTATTATTTGCTCCTGAAACTTGGGAGGCCATCGATAAGCTAGAAGACTTCCTCGAGGCTTTCGACTTACGACAACGGGCTATGCGTAATATCCAAAGATAGAGCCTATTGGTACGGAGAAGAATATTCAGGAGATTTTAGGGGGCGAACACTGCTAGAGAAGATGCACTCTTGAGTTCCTCGTTGATTGTGGCTACAAGCTCATATGTGCATTTTCCAGATTCCCCTTGACGATGATAAGAATAAGAATAATGCATCTGTAAAGAGAGAAAGATCAAGTAACAAAGGCATATTACCATTCTGGCTACGTGCGACTTCAATGTCATCTCTTTTGCGAGATTCTTGAGCACAGCGAAAGTATGTTCTGTTACATTGTACAAAGCTTACTGATACAGGTCTCCTTACATTCCTTGAACGGAACACAATTATAATTACTTCCGGACGTTCCCTCACCAAGCACGGTGCCCACCATCCACAATGATGCTATTGCTTTATGGTCACTTCTGAACTGTCTGGGTAAAAATGACAAAACTCACTCGCTTCCGGTACAGAATGTGGAAGAGTCGGATGCCAGCCAAGCAACTGCACCTCTCAGTTCGTCCGGTCGACCAATGCGGCCCAACGGATTATGGCCCGACCACGTCTCCAGAAGCTCGGGTTTTTTTTCGAGGAATGCTGCGGTCATGCTGTTCTTATCATTCAGTACGACAGACAGGAAAGGCAGAACGTCAAGGTACACACGCCGTGAAGATATATCCGGGCGAGATCGTGTTCACTCTGATCTTCTTTACACCAAGCTCGCAGGCCATACTACGGGCCATCTGAAGCACAGCGGATTTGCTTGTGTTGTAAGCAACCCAGGCTTGGCCCTACAAATGACATGAGTAGAGTATTCCCTTTATCAAACATGGGACGGGGCACTCACTATGTTCGTAATGCTCCCGCTCATTGACGCGATCATAATGATGCTTCCCGGCAGCCCAAATTTGGCGATCTGACGACCAACCGCCTGCGCAGTGTAGAGGACACCATTGACATTCACATTCATGAGCTTCTGGAACTCCTCCGCCGGATACTCCAAGCAGTCGAATCCATTAAGGATTCCAGCCGCAGCGACGCAGATGTCCATCCGCTTTTCTTTGTCTGCAATCTTCTCAACCACGCTCCAGACAGATTTCTGGTCCGTCACATCGACGCTCGCATATTCAAGACGCGCGCTGTCGACGCCTAGACGAGACACATATTTCTGTGTTGCCACCCACTCTTCTCCTGGAGACGGAGACAAGTCCAGGCAGTACACAACTGCGCCCGCCTCACAGAGTGCCTCTGCCATCTCCAACCCGATGCCACGGTTACCGCCAGATATGACTGCAACCCGGCCGGTGAGGTCGAACTCTTTCTGCAGCGTCACGCGCGGGGGAAACGATGGGTCGGAAGCGGCCCGGAGAGCGGCCTGAACACCAATTGGACCGAGAGGAGACACGGATTGCGTCATGATTACTGCTTTTTAATAGGTGAGTACGAAGGAGGGATGCAGAGCTCTTGGTGTGCAGCAGTGCTTGAGGGCTTTCTTATAAACATCCTGCCTCTCCGTATAGCTTCACGCGAAAGACGGAGGTCATGAGGTATGCTGAAAAGGAGGAGCCATCGGCCCTCCGTGTACTGCGATGTTAGTAGAACCAGGACTAGACTTTTGTCCTGTGATCTGTAGTCGGCCGGCAGACTTCCGATGGTTGGTTTTCATAACATTGCTATACATGATCCTTCCTATACCATATATAGGCCACGGAAAGACTGCGACTGTATAGTCTGCGCTTATATGTGCAAAACGCATGTAATATATCTGGGCAAAGTATGCAACAATTGTACCCCTGTTCTCATCAGTTCCGAGACCAAATTATCCATGATGTCATGAAAGATCTCACTATTCAACATCTTTAAATGGTCGCAGCGACACTAGACTCAAGTTCAGTGTCATACTATTCCTTCACAGACGTCCCCTCGCGCTTAGCCTTCTTCCGAAGCCATATTGCACGCAGGAGCTTTACTATCTTTTCTCTCCCCTCCTCAAAGTTAGCCTAAGGAAGTGTCGACATCATTATTTCCGGAGACAAAGGTATTCAGGCACCTACTTGGGAGACCTTCAGGAGTTTCTCGGATTCTTCCTTCTCCATACTGAACAGCCAGGTCGAGACCCCCATGGGGTTGAACCCAGGCACTGCTTCGTTCGGTATCAAAGGGTTATATACGATGGCAATGCCGTCTCGCCGCATCAAATCCTCTTCCTCAAGTTTCTCGAGCGGAGTAGACTCTTGAGACCCTGTCGAAGAGCCCATCCATATGTTACACACACCGATGGGCCGAGGCGCAGAAGTCTTCCCGTCATCGTCAGACCCTGGTCGATCCGAGCTACGCAATCGAGAGCCACGGGTCTTGGAGTCTTCGGCGCCATTGATAGCAGTTCCTTCAGGCTCGCTAACCTTCTTGGCCTGGCCACTGGCCTCCTTTTCTTGAGCCTCGGCCAGAGCTCGATTTGCGGTATTTTTGTCCACTTTTGCCTCCGAAGAATTGCTCATCATTTCGCCTTCACTTTCACTAGATGATTGTAGAAGCGCCGGCCATCGAGCGCCTTTCGGCCAGGTAGACAGACCACGCCTCGACGCATATTCTATGTTTATCCTTTTAAGAGACATCGAAATACAATTCCAAATTACTTGGAGACTTACGCTCGGCACGAGTGAACCATAGATCCTTTTGAATGTCAATATCATGATAGATAAAATGCAATTAATTGCACACCTGAGAGTCTGCGCTGGCATCCAAGGCAATCATGCAATCGACATCTCGACGGAGAAGGGGGTAATACGGGATATTTAGTAGAGCTTAAAGTTAATTCAGTTTGGTGTTTAATATGCATGAGTTAGTGGAAAGAACACTGACCTCCCGCATCCTATATACACATATATATTACTCGTCACTATGATATCTTCACCACTGAAAGTCCACGCACTAGGAATCCGATGGTATCCCTTTCCGCAATGTCCGACGGACTATTCTGCCGTAGTAGACCGGACATGCCCTTGACAAAATTAGGTACCTGGGCAAGGTCAGTATATGAGTATACCGCTAGTACAGCATACATATACCTCATCTGGGAGAACGGGGTGAATGACGCCAAACTCATCACTTTTCTCCAAGATGATTTCATTCAGCCATGAGTATAACTGACCCGGGAGTTGGCGGAGTACTGGCTGCACTTCATTGAAGTAGTGTTGAAGCGATGCGCAGAACGCTGACGCGAATATTCTGTATGAGCGATGTTACATATCCTAACACGCAGATGGAATACAAGGTACGAACCCTGTTAGAATAGAGAAACTAATCTCGGGCTTTCACACCGTGAGTCCACGAGACCTTTCTCAGTGATAAACTAACTACAACTCACAACACGTTCTATAGATTTTCCATTGTGGAAGCGCCTACCAAGTGACCAACTAGGAATCCAAGCTATCGGTAGTAACTTGTGTTAACATGTGTATGAAGAGTGAGTCTGAGAAATGACGTACCTCCAAGTTCATCACATCCAACTTCGTAAGGAGTGAATTCAAACCATAGCCAAGAAGAAAGCTGCTCTATCTCCTTTTCCTCTTCTTTAAGTAGCCTCTGGCGATCCGCATCTACTGACATAGCTTGTTCCTCCTTCGTTTTCGCCAAAGGCTGCTCTAATGAAACAGGAATTTCTGGAAAGCGTAGTGAGTGCATATATCGACAGCTGAGCAAGAAATCCGGCGAACCGTGGCGAATAGCTGTAAAGATAGGGAGTGGCATGGATCCGGTGTCGATCGCTTGACGAAAGTGGTGTAGAGAGAGAACGCGGTGATCCAGCCGCGACAAGTCTTCGGGAACAAACAAACGCGCGGATACAAGCGTCCCATAAAGGTCAACAAGGGACGCGGAGCCGAAGGGTGCATTAGCTTTCCGTAGAAGTCCGGACAGCAAGTACTGGAAAGCCATGAAAAAGAATATTTCCTTGTGAGTTCAAGCAACTATACCTTATTGGTTGGTGGATTAGTGAGTAGATCTAGCGTGCTCATGTCTACATAGCTTGTTTGTATTTGATGTATGAGATGCTCGGCACATATCTCCGGGTCATAAGTACCAGAAACGCCGGAGTATAATGCACCCAAAGCCCAGCAACTCCCTTCGAGAAAGTAAGTTCGGCACTTGTGCAACATTCAATCAAGACTCACCAGAAATACCAGAAATATATGTAACACAATCTAATAAACCACATCGTTTCGCTCCAATGAGAGACCCTGTCGTGTTCATCATGGCCCGGAATCCGCCGCCAGACCCTGCGATGGCGACAATGGGAAGGTCTCGTTCGTCGATCTCACTCTCATCGACATTGAAGAGCTTAGCAAACGCATTCCTCATCTTTCGTTTTCTTTCGCGTAAGAAAGCGCGTTCACTAAGGCAGAGGTCATCTCCGAGGCGTACTTCAGCATCCCACTGACATTCCGGATGGATAGCTGGATCTGGAGGGTCGTGCACTATTTGCTGAAATAAAGAACCAGGGCCGCGAGATAGCTCAAGCAGCAATGCCGACGATTTCTCCTGAATAGCAGCCAGACTGGCAGGCCACGTCCAAGATCCGACCGTTGAGGAGATTTCGTCGAATGGTAAGGATGTGCGCAGCATCTGTAAGCCTTTCCATGGCAGCCTTTTCGTTTCCTGCCAGGTAGATGCAGTCTATGTGCGTGACGAATCTAATCAGCAACACCCAATACTTGAGAAGATAGAACACACTACCTCATATTGACCAGCCGCTTTTAGAGGTTCGGAAGGGTCTTGTAATACCTTCAAGTTTGCGTCCTAAGTCCACGACTGTAAGAGCAGACTCGCGTCAGAGATTTTTGGTCTCGCCTTTATTTGCACTTTTTGACTCGCATCGCTCGTAAAACGATGTACGCCGATTCCAGGACGCGCATAGAAGGCATAAATTAAGGCGGTACTGACCACACTCAATTTTCCAAGCTTTACGAGTGCTGGAGGCAGTGTTTATGACTCTATAGTCAGATATAATTCATACAGGATGTAATTGTACCAATTACCTCTAGATCCATTTGCTTGTGTCGCAGTAGAGGACAAAGTACGGCTCCGAAGGCGCTGGTTGATAGAGGAGGAGGTTGGACGCTTTGACAGGAGACGCATGGCGACCGTCTAAATGTTCGAAAACTTTGTGGAGAACTTAATATGTAGTAAACTTGAAGCCAAAATAGATGTCAATCTACAGTAAGCCTTTACAACCATGAGTTATGTGAGATGTGCAAATAGATTTTTGTCCCAGAGCGCCTTTAGGCCTTAGATAGAATGCTTTCGAGTGTGCTTGTGCGTAAGGTCATGGTGGCAGGAAGAGAAAGAATGTGGATTTTGCGAACCGAACGTCATTTGCCCTAAAAACACGTGGTTATCTTATCAGTTAAACGGCACCGGCAACTTAAAGTTGAACTTGAATGCCGGAGGGACAGGGCCGAAATGTCGCCGGAGGCACGTCAGCACATCCGTCTCAGCCGAATCGAATGCCAAAGCTTCTTCATCATCCACCACGGCGCACACAACAGCGAGCGGGGACACACAATGTTCGGGCACGCTCATGTGTCGGACTCAACAGGTCGAACTGGCTCTGTCAAAAGAACACGCAAGTCATTGCGGAGAGCCTTCAAAGCAGTGATGCGTTCTTACAAGTTCAAGTTGCCAAAGTATGATCTACCGCTGAAGTTACGACCTGTGAGCTTGCGCTTTTCTCCTATGAAGCAGCATTATTCTGAGCTTCGGTACACCTGCTAGTGGTTCATCCTGTTTACAGCAATCATCATGCTCTTGCTTGCTTTTCTGGGATTCACCAACTTCGCGCGGTCATTACCACTGAACGACAAAATCCTGCACTTGGTCTGCCTCTGTCTTGCGACCACCGTGTTTTACTTCATATTCGACGTCGAGGAGTAAGTTGTTACCTCTAAGCTATAAATTCCATGCCTCATAGATGTCTCACCTCAAACAGAGACTCCCGGCGAATATGGTTTTGGAGGCATTCGCCGCTCATCCTGACGGGGTTAATTTGTTTCTTCTTTGGCGGGATTGTCAGTGAAATTGTGCAATCTTTGCTTCCGGTCAGGAGATTTCAATGGCTCACACAGTATCGGCCGCTGAAATTATAATTTCTTACAGTATAAGGAGTTTCAAATGGGGGACGTTGCGGTACGTCGTTGCTCATTCATATGGATATACGAAGTTGATCTAAAGCGTACCGATAGGCAAATTTGATAGGCTCTGCTATTGGGCTCTGGACAGCCTATTATCTTGAGAAGTACTATCGTCATAGGCGAGAAGTACGTCCATACCAAGTTGAAAATGATTCAGTCTGAACCTTTGGAAACAGATCGCTCGCCTATACCGTCCTGTCGCTCTTGATCCTGACGACCTCGTCTCTTCCTCCGAGGACGAGGACGAGACACAAGGAACTATGCTCCTTCCAACTCATCATACGCGTTCCGGAGAAACTGACGCTGGGAAATCTAGTAACAAAGAGGGACGGATACGGTTAGGTGATGTTTGGGACGAGCGAGAAGAATTATTTGGCATTGGAGACAGTGAAGACGAGGATGATCTGTTAGATCGCCCGAGGAGGCCATCTGGGTCGCCGTCGCCAGCGCAAACAGCAGGTCCGAAAATAGTTGTGACGTCCTCGTAGAGATTGTAGAACATAACGGATTTACTTATTCATTTTATAGGCTAGATCATGTAGTTTTATATGCCATTATCGTATCTTATGCATCCAATCTAAATTTGTCCAGCGTAGGGAGGTAGAGAATGTCAATCCATTATTTCAATTCATTTTCCTTCTTCCCGAAGCTTCTCGACTTCATTCTCCAACTCTGCGACCTCAGACCTCCTCTTGTCTACCAAAGCTTCAAGCCCTCTGCATGCTTCCAATGGAGCAACGCACACCTGCCTGTCTAACACATCTACGGCAGCCTTCTTCACGTCCCTTTCTAACCCCTCCCCAACTCTCCGCCAATCATCCCACCAATCTTTCTTTGCACGCTCCCATTGCCCAACTGCGACCCGTAAGCCAATCACGAATGCGAGTAGCCCAGCACCCAGTACTGTTGGGACATCTACCACCCCTGCAATCCACAGCGCGTACGCAGCTGTAGTCGAAAGCGCCGAAGACGAGAATGTCACTAGGAGTGCTCGTTGCGCTGCAACATGCAGAGAATGGGTAGCGTATGTGAGCTGACGAAGGCGAGAGTGTAA
Source organism: Trichaptum abietinum (assembly GCA_910574555.1). Taxonomy (NCBI): domain Eukaryota; kingdom Fungi; phylum Basidiomycota; class Agaricomycetes; order Hymenochaetales; family Trichaptaceae; genus Trichaptum; species Trichaptum abietinum. The sequence continues at coordinate 879,858 of CAJTBE010000005.1, read as the reverse complement.
GGGAGTCAGGAGTGTCGTAGCTGTGAGAGGAAACGATGGGTTGGAAGTGATCTGGGAGAGTGAATTATGCAGGACCGAAGAGTTGAAAGTAGAAGGCACGGATCGGAGAAGGCCGTACGCCCGTGCGACCATGCTAGATTGAAGAGCAGACAACCGCCCTGTCTGATATACGAGCTGTGAACGAAAATAAATTAGTCTGAGACCAATGTGGTATACTAAGGATCTCACTTGATTCTGGAATTCTTTCACATACGCTCCCTCTGCCGCCTGGTCTATCCTCGCACTGACATCGTCAACGACAAGGGGGAGTTTCCACCAAACAAGTGAGTCCAAGGTAGGTTTGACATCCTTCGCAGCTTTTTCAATCCCTTTGATGACACGCCCATCCTCTTCTCCCAGTTCTAACCTCCCGAGTTCTGTCTCTTCCGAAGCAGCTCCCAGTAGATCCCTTAATGACTTCTCTTTCTCTTCTAATGTCAACGAGCGAAGAGAGCTGACAAGTGATTGAGCACCATCAGATTCCGAATGGTATGAATCGAGTAAAGAAGAACATGAAGAAATGAGGCGGGAAGTCAACGCCGCTCGTGCATCCGTACGAAGTATAGCCGGACCCAGTTTAATTGTTTCCTCAAGGGTACTGATCACTTGTGGAATATTTGAGCCTAGAAAGTCCTCTTGATACTGTTTGATTGCTGCAGGTGAATGGGTATTCGACCGAAGCGCATCGATACCACGAAGTGCTCTGTCAATATCGACAAAGAGCACCCGGGATGGATTACAGTGGAATAGATTTGCTTGAGCGGATTGAACAAGTTTCGCTGGATCAGACGAGGCGTCAAGACCACTGTTGATTAAGATAATGCCACGAGGATTTGCAGGAAGGAAGGATGAAAGGGATTTAAGAGAATCGGGGGCTGTTACGAAAGGGGTCGTAATAAGAATGGGTATGTCGGATGTTAGGAAAGCTGGGAGGGTATGCGGTGATTCAGAAGGACCGGGAGAAAGTTCCTGAAGGTTGACTGGGTGCGAGAACCGAGAGAGGAAGGGTGATGGCAAAGGGGTTGAATCTTCAGAGTGGTGGTGGTGAGAATGTGAATCATGGCTGAAGATTAACTTTAGAGCTATGCTATGCATGGTACGGCAACATATTCACGTACTGAAAGTGCAGAATATGACGAAGACCCGTAGGACTCCTCCGTTCCCTCAGACTTGATTGGTGTTTTTCCTCAGATGAAAGCGGGTCGTCGAGCACAGCAGTTACGAACTTTTGCGCAGAGAGAGTTTGGTCCGGCCCATAGACTGTGCATCTGTCTGAGCTCATAATTATATGAGATAATATCGTAGAACGCACCAGTAATTCGAACGGACGATGAGGCAGGTGTGGATTCCGTCTGCTCGACCGCTGAGAGAAGACACCCGAGGTGAGCTGTCGAACGAGGCGTAAATGGCGGCGAAGAGAGCTTCGAAAAGACAGCCTGAGCCCTCAGTAGGATGTCTTCCTTGTTCTCCATTGACGATGAGAAGTGTCTTCTTGAGGGTGAAGGCCGTCCATGACGGGGGTAGAAATATTGCCTTGAAACGCGAAAGCGGAGACAAGGTCCGCTACGATGAGCCCAAGTCGCTGAAGACAAAGACACAGTCGGAAGCTTGCAAGCTATAGCTCGTCGGATAATTGGAGACCATGGTCCATACGAATGCATACGCGTCGAAGGCGCAGCTGCCACTATGCATAAAGCGACTAACTGGAAAAGAGTTGAAATTCCAGTACTTTGTCCGGATACTACTTCCGGAAAGCGTCACCTCAAGCTTGCCGTCAATCTAACCCTCATTTCTTGCCTTGCTATACACCATATAGAATTATATTCAAGAAATTGAGGTGCTTAAGCGTGCATTTCATTATGTTTTTAAAGCAAGGAGTCCAATAAAATATATTACTAATACGGGAGAGCAAGATACGAGGAAAACGATGCGTCCGAGTGCAACGTGCCATGATGAGTGAGGTGCGTGAGTGGATATGAATGGGATATACAATTCTAGTGGGTAGATGGTACAGCTGTCGATGACATGTTTTCGGGTACTGTTGATGTAAGAGAGTAAAGTCAGCAATGTGTTAAAGCATCAGCAGATGAAGGTTGATATGGACGCACATGGAGGAAGTTGCTGGCGGTTGCCTTCGCTGAAAACGCGGTTGAGGAGTACTCCTACACCTTCAAAGACACCTAGAAGAATACCACACATTACTGCAGATCCAAACGCAGCTTTGGGTCCGCCTGGGCAATGAAGGAATATCAGCAACAGTGATGAAAGGAAAGAGAAGAAAGAAAATTACTTCGTGCAGCTAAGCATCCACCGGTCATGAATCCAGAGATAATCGCATTCCATGCATCTTCTTTCTGTCGATATCCTTTCACGGCACAATCAAACGTAGAAAACATCCCTCCCCAAACACCAAAGTTTCCACCTGTGACAGGAGCGCGGGCCTTGATTACGGAGATGGCACCGACTAGTCTTTCGCCCTGAAAAGAACAAATACCACAAAGTTCAACATGTGCTTTATTTGAAGAGATTCTTTAACAGCTTACCCTTGGAGAATTTCGGGCACCTTTAATTCCGTGCCAGATACCTCCGCCAATGGCACCCATGGCAAAGGCACCGCCGAAGTCACTAAGAATCACCCATGGGCTAATGAGAGTTTTAAATCAGCGGAAGTCATTTTCGATGATTCATATGGCTCACCATGGGTCGCGAGTATGGTCAGCGTGGGCCATGATCAGAACCTAACAAACGCTGACGAACGTCGAGCTCGGAATGTCTTCAAGGCAACTCTCCGAAAATTTGGGAGTCGGTTCAGGGCCGGCGAAGAAAAGGATGTCCATAACACTGGCACGTGACGACTGAACGCGGTATAATTTACGACCGTCCTCACGCGCCTTGAACACAACAACCTTCCTGACTCCAACCGCCATGTCTTCCGCTTCGTCTTCGACAGCGATGGCAACACCCAAAGCGACAACAATATCAACACTAACCCCGCATACATCTAGCTCTTTCAAACGCAAACTACAAGTCTTCATTGAAGTTCCCAATTCGCCTTTTCGCTCGGTGGCCTCGTACAAAAGTAGCAGAAATAACAAGAGCAACGGCGTGAAGAGTCGACCATCACTGCTGGGACGTAAGGCTGGGGCACCACTCTCTTCCAAATCGCTGAACAACAATATTTTCGCTGTTGCTGCGCACCCTACAGACTCTCAACCGCCTCTGAAAAAGACAAAAGTGACTATGCAAGAAGATAATTCTGTCAAGAAACCCAATAAGGCAGAGAAGGGCGAAAATAGTGCCGAAGAGTTTCCGAACGGCTATTATTATTGTCATCAATGTAACAGGAAGCGCGACAATTCAAGTAAGTGGCCCCGGTCTATGCCGTTACTTGATGTCGCTCATTGGACGTGTAACATTTTTGACCAGGTGGCCTGCAATGCACCCTCATGAAGGAAAGTGAACGCTGCTCGAAGAAGTACTGCAAACCATGCATGAAGAATAGATACGGGCAGATAGTTGACGAAGTTACATCTCGCGGTCGGCCTTCTAAGGTAGATATACGGTCTGGCCATATGCCAGGTGTAGACTATGTTTGGGAGTGAGTATGGTATATCTAAACTCTTCATCGATGATCCAATACTATTCTATCAGGTGTCCAAAGTGTGCTGATACTTGCAATTGTCACAAGTGTCGGAAAGGGAAGGGTTTAGAGCCGACAGGGTGAGTTCAGATTTTGTCGAAATTACAGATTTTCTGACTTCATTAGAGCATATTTAGACGTGTGTAAAGTACTTTACACACAACTTTACACACAACTTTACACAACCCGTATTTGGTTTGGTTACATGCATATTTGGGCAAGCGATGTCCTGGTGACAACTTCCGGCCCCTCCGGAACCTCACTTACTCGTTTTGGTCGCCACTTATGAGTTTTTTCACCTTAGTGCCTCCGGCAATTTAGCATTTTGATGTGTAAAGTTGTGTGTAAAGTTGTGTGTAAAGTACTTTACACACGTCTAAATATGCTCTATTATAGAAAATTTGATTTATCTGAAGTTCTCACGGCTGCAAGCTCGACTGAAACCTCAAAGGTCGGTCAGATTAAGATCGATGGTTAAGTAATAGGCTAATGGACGTCACAGAAAGCAAGCCATCGCACGATAAAGCGGGGGGTGACGGAAACTATTACTAGCAAAAAATCGACGATGCTGACTGGTACAGGTCGCTCCGAGCTAGCCTCTACTCTGGGTAAAGCGCAATCAAACAAGAAAATAGACTTTGCGAAGACCGACGCGAAACCCGTAGAGAAATCAAAACAGAGGTTAGGTCGCCCGAAAAGAGATGTCCCCGAGCCCAAATGGACGAAGGTGCCGACTGAGCTAGACCGCGCACAGGCAGAAGATCGATTCTTTGTGGGTCAATGGTTTCTGTTTCTTATATCTCCGATGCTCATTTGTGATACCTAGTTACGAGAATTCCTTCTTCGTTTCGCCCCACTCATGAGCATCAGTGGGAAACATTTGGAAGATCTGGATGAGTTTGACGTGCTCTCTGATGCCGGCCTCAAATCAATCATTTTGAATCTTTTAAGTTTCATCTCAGCAGACTCAGAGCCGAGCGTTCAAAAGGTATATTATTTCAGAAATCATATGTTGTCGCTGAGCTAATAGTCGCCGGAACGTAGATAATCCGAGACTGCCATAAGCAAATTAGTGGTGGAGGTTTCAACCCTTCATCAATGTGGACAACTCTTAGTCAACATCGCGAAAAGCTCCCGTCTTCTAGTAGTTTGCGTGTACCAGAACCTCTCCCTCCTGTGACTGGCGCCCACCGAACGCGTACGGCCCATTTCGTCACTCAAGCTTCGCAGTTATTGCCCATTCTGAATGCTTTGGTTGAATGCGCCATGGTGAGCGTCAGTGCTCGTGAAGAAATTGAAACTGGCGCGCAAGATGCGAAAGAGGAAAATCGAAAATACTACGCCGCTGTAAAGGAGGAAAATGACCGTTGGGGAGTAGAGAGAGAGAAACTAGGGGCAGAAAGGGAAGGGGGCGAGAAAACCACTGGGTGGGACTCAAAGAAGGCAGCTCAGGTGGTGAGTGTAATAAAAAAGAATCGTTATCGCACATCCTTGACCAGAATATTTAGTATCGCGATGCATATAAAAAGCACAAGGCTGCAATATTTGAGTTAGATAATGCACACGCATTCAAACTTCAAGCCTACGCTCCGCGCTTCAAAGCTCTCGGCACTGATGCGGAAGGTCGCACTTACTATGCTTCGACGTCGTACAAAGGCAAAGCGGTTCCCACAAAAGAAGAGCGTAGCGCAATGAAAAAGTGGGGCTGGTTTCTAGCTGTCTGGGGCAAAGTAGAAAAGCCCATAAAGAAGGGGAAGGAGACAAAAGATTATCGAAAGAACGTCGATGAAGACATGCACGACTCAAGCGACGAGGAGGATGGCGAAGGGTGGTGGGGCTTTAGCGATCCTTTGGAAATCAAGAACTTAGCGAAGTGGATTGCCGCGAAGGAAGAGCTTGATGCTAAAAACCAATCAGACGGAGGTAGCAAGGATTCAAAACGAGCAACGAACAACTCAGAAACGCGCAGATCTGCATCAGCATTCGCGCAGGTTGTCCCATCGATCTCAGATAAAATCGCTGCTAAGAAAAGAGGTTCACCGTGGGAAGCGGACTCGGACGACCAAATGGACATTGACGGCTCAGGGGACCGCAACACTCAGGCACAACTGGACCTGCGAGGAGTAGGGAGGAAGTCAACCAGGGATGAGTTGAAGGTGCTTGTCAGAAACTTGAACGACTACGGAGACTTTTTGGCGTGGCGCTGCGGGGATAATCTTGCGCTAACGGATCCAGGCGAGGACGAAGCGGAGAAGAGCAATCGTGGCAAGAAGACTGGCCAGGGAAAGACATCGTAGATCTAAGTCAAATGATGCATTTAGAGGACCATAAAGATGGATGAGTATTGTTATCGTGTACAACAGCGAATCGTAATGTAACACCACGAACTATCTTCTGCTCATATACCTCCTTTCGTACCAATCTTTCATCCTTTTCGAACAGTCCATTTTCTAGAAGAAATCCATCCTTTGTAATTTCTATATCTAATTCCTTGAATTGGACGATGTATTACCTATGCGGGCTCGATGGCGAGCCCTGCAATCGAATTTAAGATGAGCACAAGGTATTTGCATACTTAGGCAAAAGGCAATAGTGTGCTCATGGCCTCCCTGTTTCGCTGTCAGCCAATATTGCGCCAATGCAAGTATCCTCATGAACAATCCTCTATGAATAACTTCACTAACTTGTTCTCTTAGCATTCTTGTTGTTCATCTACACGTTCCACCGTTTGCAATGCCTCGTAGCATAAGGCGTCGCCCACCGCGGTCCGGGATATGAGTTCACGGATTGCATGTCAGCCTATGCCACATCTGATATGCATACTCCGTCACTATGCAAGTCGATCGCAATGATAAGACACATCATCTTCAAGCAGTCCGTAGTCTTGTGACTGAGATGCAGCCAGCCCGCTTCCACTGGCACAAAAATAGACTAACGCCGAGTCCGTATGCTTTACAGGTTGCGTCAGAATGGGCTTGGTGCTTCTCTACTTATCTCTGGAAGAAGCCATGTGGAAGATCCCCCCTTTCGGAGGCAACGATTATGCTTTCGGTGCTACATTAGCCATCTACGCGATTTCGAAATGCTGCGAAGAACTCCGAGGTGCTATTTATATCCGGGGCATCATACGTTAGCGAAGGCGTACTATGGACTTGCCATGCTGCTGTTCTTAACTTCTGCTTGTTCTTTGTCTTTTATCGGAACCGAATTCCACGTATAAAGCCCAGTTTCAGCCGCTCAAAGTATTCTTCAGATTATCTGCTGCTTCCGCTGGTCTTTACCCCTTCGCCTCCGCCCCCGGGGTCGACTTGTCTCAGTGTATCACTGTGATCGTGTTACGCTATGCTTGTCTCATTACGGTCCTGGGTTATCCTCTCTCTCTGCCTTGTAGTATCTGCTAGGCAAATTCCGAAAGTCGACGGCGTCTACGGTGGTGTTCCATCACCTACCGTCGCCGAAGATGTGCACGCCGATGCTGTCACTCAGCCCAAAGTCTCCGGGACACCCGTGGCGGGTAAGATGCGGTTCATCGAGAACTCAGGCGTTTGTGGTGCGTTACTACTCTGCAAATAACTTTGATTGAATGTGTAAATACCCATATTTAATTATACAGAAACAACGCCAGGTGTATACCAAGCGTCAGGATATGCCGATCTCACAACGACACAGAGCATGTGGTAAGTGCCATTTAATGGGGTTAGAACCAAGGAAAAGAAGTGACCAAGTTCATTCTTCGAAGGTGGTGGTTCTTTGCAGCACGAAGCAATCCTTCCACTGCACCGCTTGCTATTTGGCTCAACGGAGGTGTAAGCACCCTTGTATCCATTGCTTCCGATGCTGAGGAGCTTATACCTTCATGTGCTTTCAGCCTGGATCCTCGTCTATGATCGGCTTGTTTCAAGAGCATGGGGTAAATATCTTACATCTTCTACTTTCAGGTGGTAAACACTAATGTATCCCGACTCCATAGCCTTGTAGAATACAAAGCGACGAGGAAACTCTAGCGCTTAACCCTTTCTCATGGAACAACAATGCTAATATGTAAGGTTACAATCTCAATTCAACGAAGGCAATATTTGACAGAATAAACAGGCTTTACATCGATCAACCGAGTTTGTTCTCCTTGAATCAACGCACCGAATCTATTTGACCTTATCCGTTATATAGTTGGCGTTGGTTACTCACATGGGACTCTGGCTGTGTCTGGTGCCAAGCAAGCTGCAGCGGCTGTCTGGAACATGCTCCAGATATTCTTTGCTGACCCGAAATTCTCTGCATACGCAAAGAACGACTTTGCGATCTGGACCGAGTCGTGAGTCCCCCGTCCATTAACTTTTGGACCCATTAGTATATTATCCGAAAAGACTCTGATGCCTCTTTGAACGATGAACTATTAGATATGGGGGTCACTATGGGCCCGCCTTCGCGAACTACTTCTTACAGCAGAATGCTGCTATCAAGGCAGGGACGGTGAAAGGGACTGTCATCAATCTTAAGACACTTGGCGTCGGAAACGGCCTAACGGTAAGCTTAGTACACACGATTTAAAAGTTAGATGCTAAATTGCTCGTCAACAGGACCCCTTATCTCAGTACCCGGGATACATGCTCTACGCTGCTTCAAATCCGTACCGCCCGACAGTCTCTACTTCAACTATCCAACGTGCTAACAACTCCTTTTACGAATCTGGTGGATGCCAATCTCAGGTAATCACGTCGAGTGTCTCACCTTCGGAACGACGCTAAAAACAGCCTCCTTTGATTGATCGCAGATTCAATCATGCTACAACACCGGCTCAACCTCGACCTGTTCGCGCGCGCAGTCGTTCTGCAACAACAACATTCTTTCCCCTCTCGCAGGGGACTTTGATGTATATGATGTTCGTGCGCCCTCTGACGATCCGTACCCACCGGACTTGACAAGCCTGCTGTCAAGCTCGTCATTCATGTGCGTTCAAACAGTGACTTCATCACGGAGTGCTAGAAATTAACTAATGTACACATACAGGTCAAAGATCGGAGCAGAACAAAGATGGGAGGAGACGAACGACCAGGTGTACAGCAATTTCGCCGCGACTGGTGACTGGATGTTAAGCTCTTCTCCCGACCTTGAGGCGGTCATCAACGCGGGTGTCCGGACTGTCATCTACGATGGCGATGCAGACTATATCTTGAACTTCATGGGCGTTGAGATGATGGTAAGCAGATTCAACTCCTTGTGGACCACATGCTGATGGGACCGTCTATAATCCAGGTTAACAACCTCCAGACCCAATTTAGCTCATTGTATGCGCAGCAAGCATTCACTAACTTCACCGTAGCCGGCCACCCCGCCGGTCTCGTGAAAAATGCTGGCACCTTTTCGTATATCCGCGTCTTCGGTGCTGGGCACGAGGTTCCTGCGTACAACTTCACAGGACTAGCAGTCGGTCAGGCTGCAGCTCAGATGTTCACTCAGGCAATGTCTGGAGCGCCTCTAACTTCCACATAGTTATATGAGCTTGTCTTGACGGATAAACCAATCTTAGAGAAATGCTTAAACAGTCATATTTGATGGGCTTGGCACAGACCTTGCAAATAGCTGAGTGCCTTTCAGCGTGTGAGAAATAGCAATGTTACTTCGCGGGCATGTCTCTCATAATGTCCCATTACCCCCTCTTCCGAACCGTGGGGGGGTTTGGGTAGGAGACTGCCCATTACCTTGACATCCATCGTTCTCCAAAGCACAAAATATATTATTTGCAGTGGAAATGCATATAGCATCGTTCTCCGAGTTTTACACTATTTCACATCTGCTGGATAAAAGAAGATGTTCTGACATCCACAAATTCGGATACGGGGAGTCGAACCCCGAGCTATCGCGTGAGAGGCGATAATGTTAGCCGTTACACCATATCCGATTATAATATTTGGTAACCATTAGCACTATGAGTTTAGCTACTATGACTTTAGTTAAAAGTACAGTTTACAAAACATGTGGTTGATTTGATTAGGTTGGTCGAGATAGAACTGTGACGCCTCAATGAGTCTAGCGACTTGAAGGCGGATTATAGGCAATGCTCTCGCTACCTTTGCACATGACGTAGTGGCGAAAGTGTCGAAGGTACTTGAAGTATAGACAAGCCCCCGCATCGGTGAAGGAAAAGGAGACCCTGCGCAGTCCACTCTCTGACAGAGTTTACATATGTGATGGCAATGTTCCGGAATGTGATGCAAGAGCGAACGATCTGCTAGTATCGTCAGATGCCAACAAGAGAAGATTCGTCCTTATGTAGAAATAGAACCTGAATACGCCGCCCTCTCGAACGTACTCAAGAATCCGTATTATCAGGCTGCCAATGTATGTATTACGTGTATGCCAGTAAGCAATATGGACAGTGCCATGATCAGAGGTACCTAAGAGCGCGTCTTTAATTCCGGTTTTGACTTTGAATTAGCTTCCGCGACCATGCTGGAACAAAGGGGAAACATGGTAACGTTTCCGAGTAAACTTCTTCGCTGGTGACCGATCAGAAAGAACAATCGATGTGTGTCACCATAATTCGGATGAAGATAGCAGGTCATCAATTCTCATCCCTCGAATTAATTGCGTAACTGCTCAGTTTGAAAGAAGATTCTGCGTACAACGATCCTGAATGCCCGCTAAAAATGAATTATGAGAGAGGAGTACTCTATGCAAACTGATTTACTGACCTTCTGTCAGCCGCAATGAACGCATAGTACGCTTGCCCCGAAACATCCACATATCCGGCGAACTCGACGTACATTAGCTTCCGAAATCCAACACTGAACTAAAAGTGAGAATGATCAGGTCAAGGATTCCCATATACATTGCGTTATCCTTTTCTTCAACATGACTAACAAGGGCGGAAATGGTAGATTGTACAAATCGAGCGCTCGAGTGGACTGTATTATCGGGGACCACCTCCAGCGATGACGGATGAGTAGTCCAAGCTTTGTTGATACAACATGCCTTTATGATGATTCCCTTCAGTTCTTTTGCTTCCGTGAAGGATACATAGGATAAGAGTATGCGTGGATAGTGTTTCCAAACGGACACGTCGTTTAAGAAAGCCAAAAAAAAATCCATTGTCATACTACATATACATAACATATGGACATAAGCTTGAGACATTGGTCGGGTTTATAATCTATCTTAACTCACTTGGCCCTATCTGACCACACCCAAGATGTTCAGGAAAAAACTTGTCTTCAGGATGTCATCGGATGGAAGACTGTATATGTTAATATGTTCTTCGCGGTGAGCCATTGGACTGATTGAAGTCGTCTAACTTGGTCTCGGCCTTCAAACCGGTCGGTATCTCAGATCTCAGACCTAGATGACAACATCAGGCGCAAAGCTACTTCTCATAAGATAAATAATACGTACGGTATACTGCAGTGTACCCATCTTGGCCTTTTCCAAACTTCAATGGTCATAATACATAGAAGACGAAGTTAGCAATGTCATCCTCAGAGACATCATGCCGATCGATAACACGTTGAAGCCGCTGAGCGAGATCCACTGCAGCCACATGTTTGCACTATCCATGAAGCAATTGAGCACTGCCGGTGCACAGACAGTAATTGAAGAGATTCGAGCTAACTCACCACCATATGGTCCTCTGAAGAAAGTACGGAAAAAGTAAAGGACGGGCAACTGCAATAGACTGGCAAATGGTGAGGTAGGCGAGAATAGACCATGTATGTCGATGTTGAACCATGGACTTCGTAGAATTCTCTACCTCCAGGAAGACTCAGACGCACGACTGCAGAGGTATGATTTGGTCCTAGGATTTAAAAGGTGTTTACATGGTAGGCGGGCCAAACTAACCTCGCTCCCGTTCAACAAGATCCAGAGCTGCAAGTAGCAATGGATCGGGAAGAAAATGCCGAAGTTTCTGTAGGTCCTCGTCATCCACTGATCATAGGCTTCTACTGTAAGTATCTGAACTCGAATAGTGAAGAGGAAAATGGAAGACTAACGACCACCGTGTTTGGGATGAAGTTCAGCAAGCACAGAATCCAAAAGGCGAAAAAGCTCAGATGGAATCATCTTCTTTACCAGTTCCTTCGAGTTTCTGTCAGATATTCTTGCAGCTGTTGAGGGTAACTATGGCTGGAGATGATCATTTGCCGTTAAATCTTTGAACAGATGGTGGTTGATGTTCAACCTGTAAGTTGGCGGTTAAGCCGCACCACACTACTAGTACCCGATTAGGGTTCGATGCCAGCGCCCGAAGTTCGTTCCTTCTTGACTGCCATCATCTGCAGCACACTTTCTGACTTTCAATATTCAGAATATTTGGGCTTTTCAACTTGTCTATCAACTTCTGCATAGCACTGTCAACTTTGATTTTCGCTTTATACTGCAGCATACCAATATGGTCTTCAAGTACATAGTGCATTTTGCACAGTCACACCCTGAATTTCGCCTTCCAGAGTTGCAATCAGTTTCTGAGTTGTTCGGGTTCAGTTTAACAAGGCCTGATGGTGCATGCGGCACATGGGATCCTCTTCGTCCTTTCTGGGTTATATCTCTCGAGAAAGAGGAACATGCAATTTCTCTTTCTCAGCGGTGCATTTTAATCAAGCAAGCATCCGAGTCCGTTTCTGATGCGTTAGGATCGCTAAATGTCTCTTACAGGGGTGTATACGAGTTCTACGCGCAGGGTTCGACATATGCAGAGGTGCATGAGCAAACTAGAAACTGCAGACAATTGTATGAACGGTTCGTAGAGGATACATCGTTCCGCTTCATTGTGACCGCATACAACCATACGATTGCACCGCGGCGCCAAAGGGACATCGTGGAAAGCTTCAGTTTTATGGATTTCAAGGGTCCTATCGATATGAAGACACCAGATCTCGTATGCGCAGTATTCGAAGAATGTTAGGAAGTGTTTAGTAGACTCAAGGAAGGGGCTAATGGGAGACATCTCAGATTTGGATGGCACCGCCCGGAAAGACAACGAAAGCGAGAAAATGCCTCTGCAAATATATTTTGGCAGGTTGGTGGGTCAATTTAAAAATCTTATCAGCATGAATGTGAAATGCTTATATGGAAGCCATAGATTGCGGAGGGTACTGCGAGAAATCTCATCCAGAAGTTCGACGTGAAAAAGCGAGCATATTTTGGCAACACCAGCATGGAAGCTGAAATCTCACTACTCATGGCCAACCAATCATTAGCAAGTGATGCGTATTCATGGCGAAATCGTACTGAAAACTTCCTGATAGGCCGCTCCTGGAAGATTTGTATATGATCCATTTGTTGGCACAGGTAGTATGCTTTATGTATGTCTGTCGCCTTTATGTTCTCTTCGGGACTAATTTCATTACTGCGAAATAGACATCCGCACAGTTCGGGGCATTTGTCTTCGGGTCTGACATAGATGGTAGGCAAATGCGAGGGAAAGGTCAGTCCTCTGGGAAAATCGTTATGTTTCGAAGGCTCATCAGGTATTACAGAGGATGAACCTGGCATTCGCCGAGCCGCTGTTCAATACGACGTAGCATCTCGTATCATTGATTTGTGCACATACGACGTCACAAAGAACCCTCTGAGATGTGGAGAGTTATTTGACGCGATACTCACGGACCCACCTTGTAAGTCTAGAGCAAGACACTTGTTAGATTGACGGGTTATAATAATTGTTTTCAGATGGAGTAAGAGCTGGAGCTAAGCGTCTTGGCCGCAAAAATACGGACAAACGCATCCTAAAGCGACGTCCAGAGCAAGAGATTGCAGAATCCAAAGCGTCCGTGATACAATCGTTGCTCCTCCTGAAACATGCATGAACGCTGATGCTCATATCACACAGTTTGACGCAATACCTCCCCCCTACACAACCATACGAATTGTCGTCGCTTGTGTTTGACCTCGTTCGATACGCACGATATCTGCTGAAGCCAGGCGGACGATTAGTGTTTTTCCTACCAACAGTGACAGAGGAATACACTGAAGTCGACGTCTTCACAATGCTGTGTGAAGGAATGGAGGTCATAGCAAACTCTGTGCAAGACTTCGGATCGTGGGGTCGAAGGGTGCGTTAGAACCACAAGTGACTAAACCTCTATTTGCTGATGTATCAGTCATATTTATCACGATCGCTCCGTTTCGCGCCCTCAGCTCATTACGATCCGAAAGACGACATCAGAGAAATACCCTTCACCATTCGAACTTCCCGTCACTGATGAAGGGTCTGATCGAACAGATGAAAGGCAAAGTGGCCATATACCGGCACACAGGGACTTCCGGGAGAAATACTTTCGGGGATTTAAAAAGGAAGAGCCCGATGAGGATTGAGTGGAGAATGCATAAGACATATGTACTTGTGACACCGTGCACGTTTCGCTTGCGTGTCATGGAAGCTGAGCGTAATCCACGACAAGCGATTCGCCACCAAGTATCGACAATCAGAATTGGAGCATCTAGAAGAAAGCAATGCCGGCGATGAAGCCCTCATAACATGTGTATTGAAGACGAGCTTGTATGATAGGCTTGACTAAAGAGGCGAACAACGCACAGGCATGGTCGGGGGGAATCGCTTCGCTCTTCATGTCAACCAAGATACACCATTTGGTTTAGAATTATCGTAATTTTGGAACATAGGTCTATGTTAACGGGCAGTTTGCTTTCTGATGATGAGCTTTGGAGCAGAGTGAAGGACTGTAAAACTCACAGATACAAAGGCTTCTTGGCTCCAACACAAACTCCTCAACTAATGATGAGCGGTGCTCTCCTTCTTGTGCGTCTTCGCAAGCATGTTGTCCGCTATCACATAGGCTGTGAAAGCGACAACGGCAATGCCGAATCCAGGGAAGATGTTCCTGAACATTGCTGTATTCGAGAAGACTGGGTGTTTGCGCCACGCCTCACGCTTTGCCCAAGGATCACGATAAAGAGGTTGCTGCGGCATCCTGCACACTGTAAGGAGGAGATATTAGGCACATAGTCATAGGGGTATGATGAATGGACGTACGCTATTGAGTTTATGAGAGACACGGTCAATGTGGCGGGACGTCAACAAAACCATCCGATTGCGGCAGCGTAGGGTCAGTTGCTTAGGGCCGGTCGTGTGACACTTAGCCAAATCTGACCCCACTCCGCTTTCTATAAAACCCAACCCCATCTCTTATTCCCACTTGTTTGCCCTTCTCTAGCTATTTTATCTTTATTTTTCTCCACTTCCCTGCGTTTCCACGAGCTCTAAAATCTGCGCGGTGGCCTTCGCTATGTCCAGCGAGCTTACGATGTACTCAGACGATGATAGGCCATTAGGCGTCAATTCAGGATCGAATGGCCAACTCAATGGACACGTCAGCTACGCGACCAACGCGAACGGCAACGGCAGGCATGTTCCTCAGAGCAGCGAGGACAGCTCGATGAGCGAGGATGATGTGCCACTGCTGGTATGTGCAAACGTGCATACAATGCACGCGTTTTAGTTGCGCGCCTGAACTCTAACTACTCGCCTCCTCACAGTCACAATCATCTCGCGTCAAGGCCGAGTCTGAAACACCCAAACGTCCGCTGAAGCGCAAGAAAGTCATTGACGCGTCCTCGAGCGACGATGACTTGCCACTCGCATCTTCTTCACCTGTTAAACAAGTTCGATCAGCCACTGTTCCCATGCCAGGCGCGGTCTCCGCCACAACTGTTCCTGCCGGTGCTGTTAATGGGAGTTCGAAACTCAGTACGCGAGGTGCCAGGGGCCAGTCTACATCTAGGCGGTATGCAGAGTCAAGTGAGGAAGACGACGATGCGCCTTTGGGAAAGGGAGCTTCGACGAACGGAAAAACGAATGGCACGAGGCGTAAGCCACCACCGAAGAAACGGGTGAAGAAGGAAGACCAGGAGAGTAGCATGTTCTCAGATAACTCAGAGGATGAGAAGCCCGCTAAGCGGAAACGAGCGAGCAAGGCAAATGGCAAGGCGAAGAAAGAGAGCGATGCTGATGACGACAAACCCCTTGTGCCGAAGTCCTCGAAGAAGCGGAAGTCCGAGCCCCTGTCCGAGGTTGAATCGAAAGTAAAGTCGCGGAAAAGAGGTACAAAGATGGACAAGGATACACCTGAGGCACCCCTCTCGCCAAAGAAGAAGGGTAAGAAGGAGGAGGAAGAGGAAGAGGAAGTGTTCAAATGGTGGGAGCAGAACCCCGATGGCGATGGCAGCATCAAGTGGCAGACGCTTGAGCACAACGGAGTCTTCTTTCCCCCAGCGTACGAGCCACTGCCTCCCGATGTGAAGATGAAGTACGCTGGTACGTGACAGCTACAATCCATACAGCACCCACGTCCGCTAAACTTGCTGGTGCAGACAAAGTAGTTGATCTTCCTCCGGAGTCGGAGGAGGTTGCGGGATTTTACGCTCAACTGATGGAGACGGATCATGCGCAGGACCCAGTGTTCAACAGAAACTTCTTCAATGACTGGCAAAAGGTCCTGGAGAAATACCCTCCAGTTCGTGCTTATGATCTCTTTATCTGCGGTAAGCTTATGATCTGCCCTTTTTTGCAGAAAAACAAGATCAAGATCGAGAAGTTTGAATTATGTGATTTCCGGCCTATCTTCGAGTATCATGAGGCAGAAAAGGCCAAGAAAAAGGCCTTGTCCAGCACCGAGAAGAAGGCCTTGAAAGCGGAAAGAGAGGAAGCGGAAGAGAAGTACACGTTCTGTTTCCTGGACGGCCGGAAAGAGAAGGTTGGCAACTTCAAGATTGAACCTCCAGGCCTGTTTCGTGGTCGCGGAGAGCATCCCCGTAAAGGCGCTCTTAAGGTAAGGTCTTAATCGGCTTTTCTAATTTATTTCTCTAAACTCCTGTTAGCACCGTGTTCATCCTGAAGACGTAACCATAAACATTGGAGCAGGTGTACCTATCCCTACGCCGAATATGCCGGGTAAATGGAACAAGGTCATTCACGACCAGACTGTCACTTGGCTAGCCAACTGGACGGAAAATGTCAATGGTCAGCACAAGTACGTATTCCTCGCTCCAGGTTCCTCGCTCAAGGGCCAGAGCGACATGCAGAAGTTCGAGAAGGCAAGGGAGCTCAAGGTACGGACCTCAAATTAGTCTTACATCAGATGCAGTTCGCTGATAGCAAATAAAAGAAACATGTCGACCGTATACGCCAAGACTACAATGTTGATCTCAGAAGCAAGGTTATGGCAGACCGACAAAGAGCTACAGCCATGTACTTCATCGACAAACTCGCCCTCCGAGCAGGCAATGAGAAAGGCGAGGAGGAGGCGGACACAGTTGGCTGTTGTTCGCTACGATGCGAACATGTTACGCTGGAACCACCAAACTTTGTTGTCTTTGACTTCCTTGGCAAAGATTCCATACGCTTTTACAAGAGGGTTGAAGTCGATCCGCAAGTGTTCAAGAATATCCGGATATTCAAAAACAATAAGGAGGATCAAGACGACTTGTTTGATCGCGTGAACGTATGAGCATTTCATTTGTCTGTTGTTTGTTAATAGGCACTTACTCTATTGGTATAGACAACAATGCTGAATAAACATTTACAATCTTGCATGAAGGGTCTCACTGCAAAGGTTTTCCGTACATATAACGCTTCCATTACCTTCCAGGAACAACTTGATCTGCTAACGCCGAGAGGTGATGTCTCAGTCCAGGAGAAACTGAACGCTTACAACAAAGCAAATCGTATGGTTGCCATTCTCTGTAATCACCAAAAGAGTGTGTCGAAGAACCATTCTGTTTCTATGGAGAAGATGAACGATAAGGTGAGTGTTCATCTTAATTATAGGTGAAGTCTTTCTTATAGTCCACATAATTTACATAGCTACGTGCGATCAAGTACGAACGTATGAAATACCGACATACACTCTTTCAGATGAGTTCGTCGTATAAGAAGAAGAAAGAATACAGGGATGACGAATCCGATCTTGAGGAAGAGTGGGTTGCGCAATATGAGGATGAGTTGAGAGAGAAAGAGATCGAGAAGGCAAAGAGGAAGTTCGCGAAGGACAATGAGAAACTTGAGGCAGACGGTAAAAAACCCAAAGATGAAGCAGTTCTTCAAAAGCGGCTGGAAGAAGTCGAAGAGGAGTTCGAACAGCTCATGAAGGAGCGTGGAACAGGTCTAGCCTCGCTAAAAAGGGCGAAAACGGAAGATAAGATTGTTGAGGCGATAGAGAAGCTTGATGAGCGCATCAAAACGCATAAGCTTCAGATGATCGATCGAGAGGAAGGAAAAGAAGTGGCATTAGGAACAAGGTTCGTTGAACTTCCTATTTCGACATTTATGAATACTAACGTCGTTCTTCTTTAGTAAAATTAACTATCTAGATCCTAGGTGAGCTTCTTCATAGGACCCTGGGACTCGTTATCTTATATTATTTTCACAGAATCACCCAGGCTTGGTGTAAACAATACAACGTGCCCATCGAGAAAATTTTCTCGAAGTCACTCCTCGTCAAATGTAAGTGCTTAAGTTGCAATACGTGCACATAGACTAACCATATTTTAGTCCCATGGGCCAGGGAAGTCGAATCAGACTGGGTCTTCTGAGTATTATCTCTTCATGTGCCTCAGAAGACGTTATAACTCGTCACATCATTCCTCTTGGATTTTTATACATACAATTCCTTTATCAATGGACAATGTTGTGTTCTTCCCTCAGCAAGCCCCCTGCATCAATCGCAAAGCATTCTCGCATACACCATTTGTATTTTCACTGCATACCAATGCATCCTCATATCGATTTATTACTCTGCTTATTTTTTTTATTTCCATTCTCGCTTTGTTCTGTGATTCTGGTTTCGTCATGGTGGATATGAACTGGGAAGGGACTTGGAAAGCTTCATGTCTAGACGTACAGATATATACACTGTAGAGTAATGGCATCATTGGCGACCTTCGAGCACCCGATGGAAGTCCCGCCGAATGCGAGGTTTATGAACGAATACATTGTACACAAATTATGTCTAAGTACAATCTTCCACAACGAGAACGAGAGCGATTATAAGTTACGGCTTAATGTAGGGGTTATGAAGCAGGAAGGGAACCTTGACCAAAACGCAAACACATCATTCGAAGAGAATATACAATAGAATCCAGAAACAGGAAAGAACTGAAAGTGTGGTAGTAGCAGATATCGAGTGTTTTCGGATTAAAAATACAACGCTTAGCATGCGTCTTCCTTCACAAGAGATTCATATGCCTTTTTGCGATGAGAATATGAAAAGGAGAAGGAGAGTAAGAAGCACAGAATGAAAAAACCGAGAGAAAATGAAGGTCTACAAAATCTATCTAAAGGTCAGATCAGGATAACTTTATGTGCTGGTGGAGACACAACTTGGTGATAATAAGTCAATGGATACAGCATGCGCTCGTAGGACCTGCAAAAAAAAAGATCATTCGACGTCGCTCAAAGGTCCAGACTTGGCGTCCAGGTGTTCAACGAAGTCCACGAGGAACTTCACCTGCTCGTATGTCTCCACAGCCTTCAAACTCCTTCGCCGGCGCACAACCGCGATCGCGCGCTCAACGAGCTGCACAGTTGCGTGGCACACACCCGCACCGTGTGCAGCCGCCTGCGCGAGGAGGGCCGGTGGGACCTCCGTCGCCATCGGGCCCAAAGCAGATCCGGTGGCAGACACGGGCGAGTGCGTGCGCGCACAGAGGTCAGAGTCTTTCCAGCCACAGAGCCCGAGCTTGAGAAGCCAGCAGCACGCGATGAGGCCTGCACGGCCGACGCCTCCGCGGCAGTGCGCGAGGATGGGAACGCCGCGGAGGGTGTAGTCACGAATGAGTTGAGTGAGGTGGTCGTTGAGAGTCGCGGGTGTGAGAGGGGCAAGGCCTTCTGGTGTGGGTAGCCTAAGATAGGAGGATCGACGGTTATGAGTATGATTTACCTAAGCAGTTAATACGTGAAAAGCTATCAAGGCTCACCGAAGGACATCTATGCCGAGGTCGTTAGCAATGGAAGAATACTCAGCCCACGATGCACCAAGGAAGTCGAGCTCGTTGTCGTCCAAACAACTATAGCAAGATCATGACTATTAATACCCAGAGTAGAATCCAACAGAACAATTTGCGGACAACGTACCAAACGATGCAGCCCACGCCAAGTTCCTTTATCCGGGTCAGGTCTACACGTAAATCCCTGCAGATCGCGCCGCGTCCTCTTACAGGCCCAGATAGACGGACTGAATAGAGAAGCTCATCAGATCAAATTATCATTATCAACATGAGCTAGAAGCGACAGTCTTACCTTTCTTTCCCGGACAAGAGCTGAGGAACAGGTTCCCCAATTTCGGAATTGCAGGATGTGTATGAGGCGCGTTGACGCAGGGCTGTGGGTCAAGAATAGACCCGTTTGACCAGATGGGCGCTGGTGAGGCAGGAGGAAGCATCTGACCCCGCTCATCACTTTGCTTTAGAAATGCAGGATTCTGGGTCAGAGAAGTACCAAAGGGCGATCTTTCGTGCATTTCATCACCAGCTCGTCGATCGGCCGACTGTAAGGTCTCATCCGCTTGTTCAATTGGCTTCTCTTCAAGTACGAACGCAGGAATTCCAGGCGGAGGAGATACTTTGAAAGCGACTTCCGGATGCGACTTATTGCGCGGAATGCAAACCTTCAGGTGACCATTTGCATTACCCATGATAGGCATCCTCCCTTCGACGCCTCCGGGGCCTTTGCGGTGCGGACTTCTCAGAGGCGGAAAGGCGAGATTTGGAGGAGCAGAGCTAGCGCGCTCGTGTCTCGAGCGCCGAATGACACCAGTAGGTGGGCTCGGAGGGCTCGGTATATGTGGGTATCCTATGCCTAACGACCTTTCGTACGGTGCATATGTCTGCTGACAATCCATTAAATCCGACGGCATGGGGCCGAACACAGGAATAGGGGGAGAATCTATGATAAGCCGTTTCGGAGAAGGCGGGAGCTGTGCAGCCTGCGAAGGAACGAAGAATGGAGGGGGGACTGGCATGTCCGCATCTTCTCTCTTGCATTGCCGCGATGACCAACCGTCTGGAAAGTGTTCATTGTCTACATCACTTAGTGCACTTTTCAGAAGGTCAAATCCTGCAGGCTGGCTCCAGATAATTGAAGGTGGATAGATTCCTGCATGCAGTCGCTGTGGTGGTCGTACAGCAGGCGCAAACATTGGATTTGATGTAAGAGGGGTAGGGTAAACCGGGAAGGAATGAGAGTTGAGTGTATGCGCGCCGGGGATAGGCACAGAAGTTATGGAGTCGAGATAATATTTCGAGGGAATGTAAAACATGTAAGGCAACGCCGGGGATGCAGGACGCAACTGGGAGGCAAGGACCGGAAGGAATTCATACGGGATGAGCATGGAAATACTACAAAATAATAATCTTCAATTATCACACATGATATTCGACAACGCTTGCGGCTTACTTTATGGGATGTGTCTCTGAAGTCTTCATCATCTGACTGGCAATCGTACACGGTGTAGTATTCAGAGGAGCCTCAATCGCAGCTGAGATCTCCTGTTGAAGCTCCGCCGGTGGAGATGATACAACTGCAGGTAGCACTCGCAATGCTTCCCCGGACCGAGCATTCGAAGCACCATTCTGTATTGTGCTTCTGTCTGCGACGGGTTCCAATGACAACGAGGGTGTTTTTGAGAAAGAGTTACGCTCCCGAGCGCTGAGCCACCAAGCCTGTCGCCTACAACTCGCCTCCTGGTGAGACTGCAATTGCCTAACATGCTCGGGCTGAAGCACAGACAGTGGGATATATACGACTGGTGAACCTGCGTCGATCATTCGTTAGTACTCCACCATCACAATCATTGCGACCCTATGTACGACTTACCTTTCGCACCGAATTTCAAGCGGTTGTGCTCGCTGCGGTGGTGTTGCGACGCGAGATGCGCAAGCTACGGAGCACACGGGGATATCGGAACGTCATATTAGCCTTTCCTTGCCAATCCTTCCTATGTCCAGTAGAACACGTACCTGTGCAGCCAACAGCTTCTCTCGCAGTGGGGCACTTGGGCTAGCGAGAATAGGATGCCCGTCAGGAATGACTAGCGCCGGAGACGCGCTCAAAGCTTCTGCGAACTGTTGATGTACGCGCTGGGCGCTGTGGGCATGCGAGTACTGGAGACGAGGCTGATGGGCGCGAGCACGGCGAACTGCTGCTGGCGCGTCCGGAAATGTCGGGAGAGTCGTGTGGGCAGCGACGAGCATTTTTGTGAGTGGACCGTCGGGATTGATGTGCACACTGAGCTCGTCGTCGTCGTCGTCGGGAGCATGCAATGAGCAAAAGGCGAAAAAAGAGAGGAGAGTGTGTTGTGTTGAATGTTGGCGAGGTTAAGATTGATGTGCATTCTTGGGTGGCCAGTAATAGCAGCTGTAGCAATTCAGGGTCCTTCGGCAGTCGCCCGTTGCGCTGGAGCTGGTCCGTGCGCTCGCACTCTCGCTTATCGCCTTTTGTAGTCTAAATCGGACTTTTAATAGGGTTTTATAAGTCGACTTAATCGTGGAATATAACATAACAATGTCCAAAAGAGAAATTGTTAGACTACGAGGCTTAGAACTGTAAATCCTCTCGGCGTAGGTGACATTACATTACAACAGTATTCTACTTCTTATTAGCTTCCGTAAACCAACGGAACCAGATCTCAAAGCTCTGGCGTTACCATTTCAATATTGTTACCCTTGATCGGCATTCTCCTCCGGTCGCAGTTTAATTTCATAGGGCAGTTACGATCCAGACCTTCACATACAACTATCATAGTCAAATTGAAACCTCCCTTCCTCAAAAAGTTCAAACAGTGCAGCACAGTTTGACTTTTCCGGTATGTACTAGAAAAAAGTTGCACTATTGTAGGTTCTCAAAGATGCGGATGATCCGTCGGTAAGGCTGGGAAAAGACTGTCATGGCTACTGAAAATCTAGGTTCTCGGGGTATGCTCCCGCTATCCGACGTCGATCAGAGCACTGCGGGCACTGATGGGCTCCTAAGACTGTATATCCCACGCAACGATCTCCGGATCTTCATTAGAGTATAATAAGACGAAATGTTGTACAATCGCTCGGAGGAACAAGCTGAAAGACTATGCGCATCACCTCGCGATAGTCCGGCAAAACGCTGACAAGAAACGATATATTGTGTAGCCCTTCACGACTGACGGTCATGCAAAAGAAAGAGGACACCAGAGTCAAGACGATGCAAATACATTACTCGGATATAACTTGTATGATTTAGGGCTGGTCCTAACCGTCCGAAGAACCGAACTGGAGATCCGAGTCCGAATCATGGCTCATCCTCTCCTACCGGTTCGGAAGAGGCCGAGGCCTCAGGGTCCAGGTAAAGTTGAAGGAGGACCCTTTCCGACCGTAGGGAGGCTCATCCGGTAACCCTTTGAAGAATCTGAAGTAGAGCCTGCTCGGCCTTACCTATCATACAAAAACCATCTTTTGAAATCAAATCAACGAACCACAGAAGTGACTCTGAAGTACACGAAACTATGAGAGGTGTTTATTGTAGCTTAATAAATTATTTATCTATGCAATGAATGTGGCTCCGACAATAGGAGCAGGTAGGTTAGGTTAATAAGAGACACAACAGATTATGATGAAGGGCTCGATGACTTGTACTGCTGAAGCATCTTGAGATAGAGCTGGATGCGCACATCCTCTGGCGGAATGTCGGAAGGAGCTGCCTTTACGGTATCCAACCACCATCGTAAACGATTGCGCTGCTCGACGGCACTGAACGCATCGGCGAGACTTCACAAGTTGCGTCAGAACACACCGAAACGTACGTTTAGTCAAAAACTTACATTCCACGTTCCCAAAGGGCTTCTGCGATCTCATCTTGCTTTAACCTGGCTCCCTTTCCCTCCGCAAGAAGAAGCGCATCATCCTCAGCAATGGCACGCAGATAGTTCCGCAGACGCCGACGCAAGCTAGAATGCAGGCCATAATACCCTAAACCAATACCTCTAAACAGCGGGTAATTCGTCAACAACAAAAATGATTTCCAGATTTAGATAGGACCTACTTGCAAAGGATCTTGGTTTCGTCAAAATCAAAGGAATTCAAGCTGACTTCTTGAGCGTTGTGATCGCTGAAAAAAGGGAGTTCTTTGACAATTTCGTATACTTCCCGCTGACGGGTGTGGCGCTTCGCATCAATGCGAGCTCTTTGCGATGGGAGCACACATGTAGAAGGCAACATTCCAGGTGCATACATCACAATGAGGGGTATAATCTCCTCGATGACGACGACAATCAAGACAAACGGCACCAATCTGAAGGAGAGATAAAATTAATGATAAGCAGAGGAGGCGGAGTGGAAACGTACTTGAACAAATCAGATTTGTTCGTCACAATGAACCTATGCTCCCGCCAGGTCATCGGTGAACCACCAGATTTGACTCGCTCTTGAATCTTTAGCACTTCTCTCCGATTCGCGGGGATTAGTTTCATGCCTGCCCAATAGAATTTCTGTTAAGAAAATCAGCTTCATCCAATTTCGTACATCAATGTATGGAGCATACGAAGAGTTCCTTCGCCTGATGGAACAATTTTCGGGCGAATCCTGCATCCGGGGGAGGTGGTGTCAATATTCCATGCTGCGCTGCAATCTCCACATCCTTCTTCGCAATCTCAATAATACTCGAATTCTCTTCCTCCTTGAGCACGACGTCTGTCTTGGACGTGGCCGATACTGGCGGCGGTTTCGTAGGGTGAGGTTTCGATATCGATTCAGGTGTCTGCGAGGACGGCTTAGTTGTCGTCGTTGATTTCTGCTGAGCAGCAGGGCTGGAAGGTGTTGCTGTCTTGGCCGGACCCGGACGGAGTTCGACCTTTGCTTTTTCTTTGCCCTTACTGATCACAGGAGGGAGAGGATCGATCGTACTACTTGTCACTATCGATGGTTGTGGAGCATTGGTCGAGTGATAGCGCACATATTGGAAGGACGTCGAATAGGCTGTGAGACTATTGCAATCTCGCGCCGCGCGACTGACGAAGTTGCTCGTGCTACCGATGGTAATGCATCGTGAACCTTGTATCTCCAATATTCGGGTATTCGACGAGCTGGTTGAGTCGAATCGCAATGAAGTTCGTGAGCGAAGAGCAGCTCCAGAGCTGTGGCATAATCTTTTATCACCTATAGTCCGGAGAGGCACAAATTTACTCACCTTTCAGCAGCAGCCCTGCTACTCCTCTTCAGAACCAACTGCGCACGTCTCATAAACCACCAGTCTCCTGTTGTATTATATGCTAATATTCGTGGCAGAGACTTGGATTGTAGAGTCTTGCAGTTGATGTTGGCTGGAGAGGACCAGTTCGCGGATCGCGCTGCCGTGGACACTGGCGGTGGACACGCGTTTCTGTGTGCCGAAAACGGATGCCACTGATTGGTTGAACTTCACCTCACTGGGCTCACGCTCAAAATCCTCGATAACTGGTGATAAATTAATGAAAGACGGCATGATACACAGAAGTACAGTGTGAGCATGAGTTTTCATCATGAGTCTATTGCAACTATATTGATATTTTCTCTTGCAAGAATACTGCTTCTCCAAAGACCCAAGTCCAGGTCGGGAGTAGATGTGAGCAAAATAGCTCGAAGCACAAGTCGTGAGTCCAACACTGGTGGATCTATAAATGCTGGGATGGTAGGAATGGATATCTCTGTCTGAAGGATTCTCTCAATGCACCGGGAGTGACAGAAGGGAATGCGAGCTCACAGGTGATTGCTCTACGTAACCTATTGCGGTGGCAATCGTCTTCGACTCCCGCAGAGCACTCGACGACAATACGGTTTCAAGACATAATTCGATGTCGATTAGGCAGGCGCAGTTTGCCTCGTCCATCATCAGCATAATTTGCGTGTCGCGGTCATAGGAAAGAAGTCTTCGACGTCGTGAGTGAACAAACAGTAAAGCAACGAGGTATATGAGAGCTTACCTCCCAGCAATTCTAACTTTCTGATTCAGATGAACTGGTGCCAAAGATGAAATTAAAACTGGAACTGCGGGACCGGGTGAGTTGGTGTTTGCCATCCAAACATGAAATTGCAAGTCTCGGGCAGTGGTAAGACAGAGCCTTGACTTATGTGATGCGCCGATGCATCTGCAACTAGTATCTATACGCGGTTGCAAAGACTTCGAGCCTCAAGACAGTGTCACCACACGATGAAGACCGCAAGATTTCGCAAAACATCGCTAAGCAGTTGCGCCCGCTCATAATTTGCTGCCTTGCTATCATTGCTGCTGTCATTTGCATGTTTCGGACGAGGCGTTATCCGTGCCACCCGATTTGCTGCTGAATAGCGGATGCCTCCGCTATACGGCCTGCCTGTCTGCACAGCAGACGCTACCTGCTTTCAAAGCCCAGCGGACGCTACCCACTTTTACATAGCCCAGCGTATGCCACCGCTGTATAAATATTCATAACAGTTGCCAATTTTTTTTTTGCATCCACGATATGAATGGAGTAAAGGTGAGTAAATGACTTCATTATCCATTCAAATGGGTGGCTCTATCTATGGAGACCTCGCCTTGTGGGTTTGCCGAGGTTTCTCCTCGTCAGAGGCTGCTGTGGGCTTGACTCATCGGCCCCTCGGCAAACCTAAGTCGCACCAGAGCAAGGTCATTTTCATCGAACACCTGTACGGCTTCTCCCACAAGAACCTGCCAGCCCAATTTTCACTACAGCTTCCTTCGCAGAAGCCCTTCCTTCTAGATTGTCAACAACGGACGGCAGCGCTTGGGAGTCACGCAAGTAAACAATGACCTTTAACGCCCGACGGGAGTAGCCTGAGTAATGGCAGATATGGCTAATGTTCTTACAAGAATTTGTTCGGTCTCATCAAGTGGACCCGTCCTTCAATATCGCTCTATCCCGCGAGTTTTCTACTTCTTAGAGCGCGCGCTCAATGCTATTCGTCATGTCTGACTGTGCTATATTCCGACACATTGCCCCTCGTAGCTCTCAACAGACTGTATTTGGTGACTTCCATTCTTGAGTCAGAAATACAGTACTCTTATCTTAGGCAGTTCTTTCCTTCGAATTAGGGGTATCTCTAACATATTCGCAGGTAGCTACCTGTGTTTCCTATGCTTAATCGATTTGCTGACTAGTAAGGCTTAGTTAAATCCGAATGAAGCGACCCACACATCCATCGTGGATAGTTTTTCTCCTCTATCCTTGACGGCCTGCGCACTGGCCAGCACAGAGTCTCGCATGGCCATTATGACTGCCTTTTCTCTCTCGTCCTTGATGATCTCCTCGACCTCTTCCACGAACGCCCTTCCCCTCACGGCATACACTTCCCATCCTCCATCCTCCATCCCATCGACCGGTGATGCCGTGTGCTCTTTTAGCAACGTCATGCCGTCTGCCGAGGACAAAGCCAGATCCTTGATCTTGGATGGGGACAGGACTGTGCGGATGTTGCTGTGGCTCGTCCCGGCTGGCTTCCGGCATTCCAAATTTGTCTGTGTTAAGGACGCAAGGACGTGCGGCACTGCGCTCGGCCGCGTAGCCGTCAATGCATATTCGGAAATGCATATTCGGCGACCGTGTTGCGCGGCGAGAGCCAGAGTCTGGGTGATCAGTGTTGGCGACGAGAAATAGAACAGCGAATGTGCAAGGACGATTGCATCGTATGTGACTGACACTTCTGATAGCTGCCGGAAATGCGAAATGGGGTCTGTCTGGATGAAGGTGATCCGTGGACCTATAGCAGATGATTTGAGGTAAGCCTGAGCCTCGCCCAGCGTCGTCGGTGCCCCTGTCTCGTACTGTTAATACTCTTTTTGTTAGCTGTTTGAAATACCGCCCACCGTAATCGAGGTCTGCTGGATCAATCGCAGTGACATGGCCGCTTTCACCGACAGCAATCGCGAGAACAGCCGTACAATCTCCCTGTCCACAACCAATCTCGAGTACCTTCTCCCCCTTTCTAATCCCCCAGAACTCCACGAGCGAGATGCGGTGCTGGGTTTGGTGGGTGGCGATGGACAAATGCCCTAAGTGCCCATGGGAGATAAGTCGTGCTATAGTTTCCGTTGACGCTGAAAGCGCAGAGCTCTCAGATTCCTCTAAGGAAGGCATTGAGAAGACTACGATCTGTCACTGTCTATGAGCTACCGACTCGGACGGCACGTATTTTATATTGATTTTGTATCAAACGAGTCACTATTTGAAGTCAGGGAAGGGAATGAAGCCACGTGGGAACGGAACGAATGAGGGATGTCGGAGCGGAGTGACTTCACAAGATCAGCGGCATCAATGTTTCATGAGGTGTAAGCCATACAGACAAATGTAAGTCTGGTCATCCAAGGAATGTTGCCGCATCAATGAAAGATGCTGACGTCCGTAAAAATTTGACAACAGGGTTGGGAAGTAAAGGAATCACCAAAATGCCGAGAAAAATCAAGCCCCGATTTCTCCCTCAAAGCATGCCAGTGCACTGAAGCTTCGACACGGTACGTACTACGAAACACACCGTCACGACATCCATGACATCGGTTTTAAAATGATTTTCTCCCTTAATATCTATTGTCGCGAACTCTCATTCCTCCGCTGCAAAGAGTACGTCAATTACTATTACTTAGATTTATGTAATAAAACGAGTTAATCTTACTGCAGTCGATAAGACACTCGCCGATTCCTCCTCCTGCGCACCCTGCGGCATCTGGAAACATGTCGCAACATTGCTGACAGAGATCAATGCATTCCTGTGTGAACGATAAGTCTGAAAGCATGGTCTCATCTGGTCTCCTACGTACGCTGTGGGTCGTCACGAATATGCAGTCGGAGCTTATCTGCGGAGATGGTAGCGCAAAGGCATAAAACATTGGAATAAGGTTGATCATGACGAAAAAAGTGCGCATCTCGAGAGACGAGGAGTATGGCAGGTACCGAGGAGGTGATACTATGCTCATCCAAAGATCATGAATAGTTTATATCAATCCTCATTTCATTAGGAAATCTTGGTCACCAGCCTTGTGCAGCTCCTTTCCAGTTACTTACCCATAATACCTTACATCCGCGGTCAGAGACGATATCTGAGAGCATTCGCGAGCAATATACACTAGTATGACATCGGGCATGACATGGGAAAGCAGTTTCGAGGCACATACTTATTAGTTGAGCACTGACGGCCATCCGGTTGAACTCAGATCTTGGCTTGGCGGTATATTGCAAAGAAATGGCAGGAAGAAATCCCATCTCTCTTCACGTCTCTCAGGCTATTGCCAGTGTTCAGCTACTTCTCATAATTAATTGTGAGTTTGTTGTACCTGTCAAGGCCTCAAAAATAGAGCTTGTTATCATTGATTGCTATGTGTTTCGTGGCTGTGGATTGAGGTCTATCTGTGCATGAAGCACATGGACATGAAATGAGATAACCCGAAAGTCAGCATGTAAGCTTTATGTCTTCCCGGCTAAGTTATTAAGCTTGGTAATAAAATTATGTGCTAGAGGGTTAATTAATGAATTCTTGCAGATCGAACTAGCTAGACTCGAAGTTACTGATCTCTAGATCTCGGTGTTGTTCGTAGGAAGGACTTTCTAGTAGTTCGGTCGGTAATTCTTAGTGGTTCAGCTGCTGTGGCTGCCGATCAACTTGTGCAGATCATTGAAATCCGGAGATACCCGGCCGAAACTCGGCAGCCCGTTCAAGTTCGAGTTCAAGTTAACCTCCCCTTCGAATTTCTCCTACTTACCATCTCCAACAGGCAGCGATATACCAATACAGCACTATCACTCACCATAGATACTTTATCTCATATATCTTCTGAATCACAATAACTCCAGACAAGACCCCTCAAGTAGACGAATGTTCCTGCTAATCCAACACGGTGTCAGCGATTTTGCGTACCTACTAGTACTGTTTGTACCATGCCTTTTCAGCCCTGCTTTGTTAATTCACCTATTATTAGACCTCTGGCAGCTGTTGAAGGCCGGGAGAGAGGTGTTATACTTCGCTGATTTCGAGCGGACACATGTTCTCAACTGAATGGCCTTTATCTACCCAGGAAGCTAAATTTTCACACAGGAAAAAAAATCATGGAGTAGAAGTACACCTACAGCAGGCCAAGCCATACACTGTCAGCTAAGCCGGGGCCTTCAAAGATTTTTGCCCACGATATCTCTGACTCCTTCCCTGAGTATAAAGCTGCTGTACTAACTCTACCAGCCTGAGTTCTTCACTCACTCAGCCCACCCGAACTACAACATCATGCGCTCCCTACTCGTTGTTCTAAGTTTGTGTACCGCACTGTACGCGTCCGCCCTTCCGGCGCCACAGATTAACGCCGCATGCGATTTTTCCGCTGTCCACAGTGTAAGTTTGGTCAAAAAGTTCTGTTACGTCGAAACTCGATTCATTGATGATTCTTAGCAATGTCAAGCATTATGCAAAGAATGTTGCGTAGAATTTCCCAACGCCGAAGGATGTAGTGGTGGGGTTTGTTTGATTGATTGCGGTGAGTTGAGGAACATTATGAGTGGATTTCGTATCGGCAACTAACGACTGACGTGAGCAGAGGATTTGTGATACGGCCATATCAATAACGTATATTGTAGAATGATTGAACGTATTATTTCCATTCACGTTCAGGCCTACTCTGAAGAATGTTATACGGCAGTATGAGCGTGCCTGATACAAGATGTATTTGCAAATGACGATTGCTCGTACCATTTTCGGATGTAGTCTCTCGAACCAGCAATGTCATGGGCTTGACAAGTATGTGTGTACCTAACTTCGTCGAAGAAGAAGAGTTATAGATTGTTTGTGGAACTGTCAGGTCTTTCGTAGAGCGTGCTCACAACGTGAAGTATTCATAGGAGCAATTGTATTTTAGCGCCGTAAATCGCATGCATCTCGGGACCGGTAACCTGGCAACTCGAACGCAAAAAAACCCTTCATGCGAAAACTTACTGGTAGGTTAGCCTCTACTAGTAGTGCCATGTAGATCCATTGAAGATTCCAGGATGAGAAGTTGCTTCTGTAGTAGATGATGAGTGTATACATACTAGCAGATGCAGGCGCTGATCTCGCATACGCACACTGCCAGTGATCTCCAGAAGGACTAAGACTAGAGTAGATAAGTCTGGGAAGTACAGGCTGTGCTGCCTCGTTCCACTAGAGCTTGAAGCGCTGATACGTTTCCGAACAAGTTTCTATTTGACTCGGAGTGCCCTTCAAGTGCAAGTTCCCGGGACAGTCACTCCGAGTCGGTTCGCGTTCAGGTGTTGGAAGATTTCATGAGAATCTAGGCGCCTTGAGACTTGGGACGCCCTTGATGCTTAAAATTTGTAGAGAAAGATTTAGGCAGAATGTGTTGAAGAAGTTGATGAGGTTGCAACGTGCGGTTAAAAAGTTGTAATATGTTGATGACAACCTCACCGTGGCAGGCAGCAACAACTTTTGAAGAAGAAAAGGGATCTCAGCCTTATTTGTACTTATTTATGCCATCGTGTAGTGAGATTTGGCAAAGTCCCGAATTATAAGCCAATTCACTTACTCTTCACGACCTCCTCGTCGCCGTCGTCGACAACAACGACAACGCTCGCCGCCGTGCAACTTCCGCCTGCTAGTCGACTGGCGGCGTGACCCACATTCGTTATCATGTCTCAGCACCCTCGTTTTCAGAATTACGACCCTTCTGACGTCCCAATTCCCACTACTCGACCAGCAGTCTCCAAACCACCTACAGCGGGCACTATACGCCGAGCCAAGACACTTACCCGACCGGAGCGCGGTGTAGCACCTGCACCATTAATTAAGGCTCCTGTACCACTGCTACCATCGCCATCTGGCACGCTTCCAACAGCGAACAAACCTCCGCCTGACTCGGGATGGGACGCTTGGCGCGTTTTCTCCCGCATCGTCTCCTTCTGGGCCCCAGGTGTTCTCCTCAGCTCTTTGGGCGGTCTTAGGGACAAGCAGACGCAGCAGGCGTGGAGAGAGAAGATAGCATTGTGTTTCGTAGCACTGGTGATGGGTGGCGTGGTGGGTTTTGCGACAGTGGGGATGCAGCGGGTGTTATGTCCAAGCGACTCTACGGACGACACTTCGCGCTTTTCTCGCAAGGGTTCCGTGACTGGGAGCGTCAGCGTCCAGGGCATTCTCTTCAAGGTGTCATCGAGCTCGCAGCCGCAGAACGGCATCAATCTACTGCAACTTGCGCAGACACCCGGTCAGGATATAACCACTCTCTTTACTCGTGATGCGGCGCAGTTTCACGCTTGCAGTGGCTTGAACTTTAGAGTTGCGCAAGACGCTCCATGCAACTCTCAGTCTTCCTGCCCTCTCTCTAATCTCAACTCCTCCACAACCTTCTCGAGTCTGGGACTCACGAACACATCGCTGATTGTTGGATACGATTGGGATCAAGTCTCAGCCCTGCAGAACTACTTTGTCATTGATGGCGCAGTCCTCAATATGAACCCTTACATCAGTCTTCACCCAAATGCTATTCAAGGCGACAATGTCGATCTTGCTTTACGGACGCTGCTCAAGTCCAATGGGAATGACGGCACCCGTCTTTTCTATAATCGTGCCGATATCAGGTCGTCGGTGAATTGCCTCAAGGAACGATACTATGCAGGCAACATTGACAAAATTACTCCGGGATGCATGGCCTCACAGCTGCTGCTGTACGCGGGTCTTATTGTTGTCCTCAGTCTAGTGCTTGCTCGCTTCGCCATGGCTTGCATATTCAACTGGTTCTTGTCAGCGCGGTTGGCTGGGCCTCCAGACTCTGGGCAGTTGAATCGCTCAGCGATAAGCCCTGCAGTACTCCCGGAAGGTGCGAATGTTGCGATCGACAACCGGGCAGGCACAGCCCCGTGGGCGAACCCGAAGTTAAAGAAAGGTGCCAAGACGCCTCCGAAAAGCATGAAGTCATACAACTCTGCGGATACGTCAGTGTCGCCAACCATTACGCTTGCTCAAATTGGAGCAGAATTGTTTGCAGTGTGCCTCGTAACGTGCTATTCGGAAGGCGAAGATTCGTTGCGAACGACTTTAGACTCCATTTCGACGACAACATATTCCGATCAGCGTAAGCTGCTATTCATCGTGGCGGACGGCATGATTACGGGTGCCGGTGAAAAGCGGAGCACGCCTGATATCTGTGTGAGCCTTTTAGATGCGGATGCGCGGTTTGGAAACCCTGTGCCGATGAGTTACTTTGCGGTTGGATCTGGAAAGAAGCAGGAAAATAGGGCGATGGTATATGCTGGTCATTACAGTGCGTTTTTTTTCTCACCCTCATACCCTGACACTAAACATATCTTGATAATCAGCTGTTGCTGGGTGCCGTACACCCACTGTCATAATTGTCAAATGTGGTACAGAGGAAGAGGCGCGGACGGACAAGAAACCTGGGAATCGTGGAAAGCGCGACAGTCAGCTTATACTCATGAACTTCTTTTCGCGCGTAACATACAACGATCGCATGACGCCTCTTGACTTCGACCTTTTCCGCAAGATACACGTGCTAATGGGAGTTACGCCAGACTTCTTTGAGGTTTGCTTGATGGTACGTGTCGATCACGACTATAATTCCAATCATCATCAGGCTTAATCTGACATGTCTTCTGTCATTAAGGTTGATGCCGATACTAAAGTCTATCCCGACTCACTAAGGTATCTGGTTAATTGTATGCATCACGACCAGATGATCATGGGCGTCTGTGGCGAGACGCGTATCGCGAACAAGCGACAATCATGGGTTACGGCAATTCAGGTTTACGAGTACTTCATCTCACATCATCTGGCGAAAGCGTTCGAGTCGGTCTTCGGTGGTGTTACCTGTTTACCTGGGTGTTTCTCCATGTTCCGACTCAAAGCGCGCAAGGCATCAGGCGACGACTGGGTGCCGTTGATCATAAAGCCTGAAATTGTACGGGAGTACAGTCAGTGCGAAGTCACGACCCTTCACCAGAAGAACTTGCTTCTGTTAGGAGAAGATCGATTTTTGACAACCTGTCTACTTCGTACCTTCCCGAATCGCAAGATGATGTTCCTTCCACAGGCGAAGTGCCGTACCGTTGCACCAGATACATTCTCGGTTCTACTTTCTCAGCGTCGGCGGTGGATTAATTCTACTATCCACAATTTGATGGAGTTGGTCCTTGTGCAGAACCTGTGTGGCACGTTCTGCTTTAGCATGCAGTTTGTCGTGCTCATGGATTTAGTTGGTACGACAGTGCTACCAATCGCGATTGCCCTTACATATTCTCTAATCGTTGGTATGGCCTTGAATCCACCGCGCACATTCGAGGAGGCAATCCCTTTGATGCTTCTCCTTGCGGTCATTGGTTTGCCAGCGATTTTAATCTTGATCACGACGAGAAAGGTGGTTTACATCTTCTGGATGTTAATTTATTTGATAGCGCTTCCAATTTGGAATTTTGTTTTGCCCGTCTATTCGTTCTGGCATTTCGATGATTTCTCATGGGGTGAAACACGGTATGTCTTTGGTCGTACTTTCAACTTCGAGATGAATATAAATTAATCGGCCTTTCTTATATAGAAAAGTGGCAGGAGAAGGCAAAGGAGAAGCTCATGGAGAGGGTGGGGGTGTTTTCGATGGATCGTCCGTCCCATTGCGGCGCTGGGAGGACTGGGAGCGAAGTCGATTACGGAAGATCAAACGTGAAGACCGGCGGCGGCGGGAAATGGAGCGAGCGTTCCCAAGAGGCTATGATGCTGATGGCAATAAACTCAATGTCCGCTCAGAGGTTTACAGCCAGTATGACGGCTCTGACACCGTCTCTCTCGCATCGTCGGACGAGGACCAATGGGGGACACAAATTGGAGCGTACAACGAAAATAGCACAGCATATCCACCTCCCCCTGCAGGAGTGCTCCTGCCTCGAAACGAACTCCTTGCCACGGCCGACACTGTCGATGCGTCAGATCTGGAAGCCATGTTAGAGCGTGGATTCGATAGTAATCGAAGTTCGCCAGGGCCTGGGTCAAGTGCCAATCCATCAAGTCAGAATCTCTTACAAAATTCGTCAAGCCAAAGTCTGCCAAGGTACCAGCTATCGGACGCCGCGCCCAAGCCGCGATTTGACGCGTACTCAGCATCTGCCAACGGAGGTTATATGCCTGTCCCTCCAAGGACAGTGGTGTCTCCCGTGTCGCCGACTGTGCCTACGAACGGTGCGAGCTCCGCGATCGGTGTTGTGCAAACGCATGCACGTAGAAGAAGTGGTGGTGGTGGCCGATCAGGTTCAGGGCCAAATGGATATGGTCCTTTAGGTCCACTTGACCCTGGAGGAGGGAGGATTTGAGGACGTCTATGGACTGAGCATAACATACTGTGATTATATTGGTGACGACCGTGACGGTACGCCGGACGCTCTGCTTTCATATTCTTTTTGCATGTCTTCTCTGCTCTCTACGCATTTTTCTACTTCGCATCCCGATTCCCTTTCAATTCTCTATACCCGGGTCGTCGTCGCGTGCTGTCGCAGCGCAACCCAGCTTTGCATGACGTCTCGGTTCCACTCTCGCACACACTACCCCTCTCTCCGCCTAATCTAATCTCCTTGTTATCATCATTATCATCTCATCATACGTTGACCTACTGCATTCCCACTCTCCATCCATTCCTTCCCACGTCGTCCATCGACATCGTGTTCACGACTTGTGTTTTGTCCCTCGAGCTTTGCTTTTGGAGACCCATTATTTGGAATACTATGTATATTGATTGGCTCCCCGGGTGATCCATCGTACGTTGGCATAGGCTGAAGCCTGTGTCCATCCGCTCGTTTGCTACACACACGTTTCTCTTCCGTTTCGTTCTTTTCCTTCAACATTTTTTTCTGATTCTAGGTGATTATACTCGCATGTCTTATCATAGCTTATCCGACGCAATAGAACTGGAAATATCATATCGGACTCGCAGCACTATTTGTGGATGGCTGACGATCTCAAAGTTGACAGAAATCAACGCGTGTCGTGCTCCATGCCTTTCCGACCCTGCTCAGTTCCTGTTACCCAGGATAATGAACGATTTCACTACCAAGTATAGGACTTGCCAGCGCTGGGGAAAGTTGAACATATATCTCAAACCACTTTTGAAATCGTGTTCACAGAAAACACAAAGAGGTTGGACGTGTGAGTGAAAGTTGGGTTATGCAACGAGTCAAGCTAACATCTATCTGGGCCAGGTTACGCACAAACGCACTTCGCATACAATGAACTCAAGTTCAGATCAGCTTAGCATCCGTCATATACACTGTTGTCGAATCAACTGTCCAAGGTACAGATTGCTCTTTATGCTGGCCCACCACCGTGAAAGCTGTCTCACAATTCCTCTGGTTATAAGGTGGTTGACGTCAAAGACGACATCACTGATGAGTCCTCAACTCACCACAATCGATGGTGCAAGTTCCACCGACACAACCCTCAGCGTCGGGGAACTCCGCGCAGCACTCCTTGCATAATGCGCGACATTGCTAAGTATCGTCAATGAGTCGGAATCCTTTAACACTGGGAGTGCATGTTTACTTACACTGTGCGTAGTGACGAATTCACAGTCGGAGTTGATCTGTGGTGCCGGAAGGGCAGACGCGTACAGAGCGGTGATCACTCCTAGAACAACAAGTAAAGAGCGCATGAAGAGATGATTGTTGGTTGGCAGCTAGGGGGAGGAGTGGTGTGTTGGGTGGGTACACAGTGCACTAGCTTTATAGACTGTCCGACAGTTACAATCATTATAGCGTAAGATGTTTGGATCATTCATTTCAGCTGCAGGGCTATGACCTGTCCAGTTGTTGCATGAGTAAAGATAGTCATGAGATGTTTTCTGTGTAAGAAGTTACAGTCCTAGAGAGATAAGGGCCGTTCAGTTAGAAATAGGTGTTGATTCAAGGCCGACATAGTGCAGCAAATCTCGCCCGGCCTTCAACAACTGTCATAAGTAGTGTCACCCAAAGTTTGAATGGAAAATGAAGTCGTTTACTCACCTTTACTACTCCATTTCATATCGTGGATGCAAAAAAAAATCGGCAGCTGGTATAAATATTTATACAGCGGTGGTATATGCTGGGCTTTGTTAAAGCGGGTAGCGTCTGCTGGCTTTTGTAAAGCAGGTGGCGTCTGCTAGGATTTGAAAGCAGTAGCGTCTGCTGTGCAGGCAGGCAAGCCGGTAGCGGAGGCATACGCTATTCAGTAGTAACAAATCGGATGGCACGTATAAGGCCTCGTCCGAAACACGCAAACGACAGCAGCAATGATAGCAAGGCAGTAAATTATGAGCTTGGCGATGTTTTGCGAGATATTTGCGGTCTTCATCATGTGTCGACACTGTCTTGAATCTCAAAGTCGTCCTTGATGTCGTGGTCGTTGATGAACAGACGACTTCAAGTTGGCGCAGCTTCAAGTTGGCGAGTCGCGGGACGGCTTCACTTTTAGTCCTTCAATTCCGACTTTCATGTGTACCTACTTCAAGTCAACCAAAACCGATGTCGTCTTTCATTAAGACGAAACTGAAGAATGCTAGAGATCATATCACCAAGAAGGATTATGCAAAGGCTCGAGATGCAGCATCTGAGATTTTGTCATATGAACCTGACAACTACAACGCGTATGTCGACTGTGGTTGATTGTAATATAATCCTAGTCACTTAAGCTGTCTTCTCAAAAGGAATGTGTTCCTGGGGCTGGCCTGTCTGGAACTCGGCGAGCATGAGCAGAGCGAGCAAGTAATCCAACTGCTACAGCTTTTCGTAGCCACTTGCTTAGCGGTTTTGTCATTAGGCATATTTGAAGGCCATAAGCTTAAACCCAACGCAGATACTTGCATGGACTGTGAGTTATAGAGAATTCACTTATACAGTCGATGCTGAACGACTCGCTCGAAGGGTTTGAGTAAATTCTATGAGCAAGCGAGGAAATGGGACAAATATGTAGAAACGCTCAGGTCCATCGCTGACATACACGCCAAAAGGTTAGCACAGTCAATGTGAATTATCTCGCACAGTTACTAATTATACCGACAGCGGGGATGCGGTGAAATGTGCCGAAGTCCTGCAGAAATACATCGAGTTCTGGCGAGAACGGGGAACACGTCAAGATGTGGGTCGTAAAAGCTGTCGCGCCAACATCAATACTCACCTCCTCATCCGCTACAGATCTCAACTGCTCTCGAGCTGCTCCTTCCAGAATCTCCCTTATACCCTACACTCTCTGCGTTACCTCCACCCGAACCGACAGCGCCACTAGCAAGCACAACCTTCGAAACCCAGACTGCCATTCAGAATTCTTTACCGATCTTGGAAGAGATTGTAACTCTGACCGAGAAAGACGAAAATGATGTGCTAGAGAAAGAGGTTAACAAACGTCGTCAGAGACTGGGCTCAGCTGGGCCAGAGGAACTCAGGAAACAGGTCGGGTTAGAGATATGGGGCTCTTCGAAGGTACCGTAAATTAGCCATTCCTCAGTACGAATCTAACTTCTTGGTGCATTAGCTACCTAAACTCTACAACGACGTAATAAACCATCCGTATACCTCGGATGAACTACGACGTGCGACAGAGGCGAAACTTCTTCAGTTCCTGCATCGTTATCAATGTGCACTGCCTGCAGGTGCAAGAAAGTTGGAGATTGGAAAAGAGGTGCAAGATTTGATTGACGGTGTCATTCTCTTGAAGGTCCCAAACGAACTTGCATGGTCTCTGTATATCGAGGGCAAGAATGTTGACTTGATCGGTAAGTGAAGCGCATTGTCTCCTTTCCTCTAGTATATTTACAGCTTCACAGAGGGTTACGATTACGATGTTCTATGCCAGTTTCTCGAGATTTTCCCGGATACTCCAATGGCCTGCCTGATTAAGGGCTATCTACTGCTTATCGGGTATGATTTGTCACTGAATGAGAATGAAGAGGATGCAGATTCTGAGGGAGGACTCGATCTCATACTTGTAATTTCTATTTATTTATCTGACATTATGAAGCTCACTTACAATCTCTTAGGATGCGTTCTCAAATCTTCCTGATTCGACTTTCGCACATCGCGTACTCGGGGATATATACATTGACGATGAAGATTACCAGAATGCAATCACTGTCGCAGAAAGAGGCTTGGACTTAGTTCGCCTCCATGAAAAGGATACAGGGATAAGCCTCACCCAGTATGTTTCTCATTCCTGCTGCTTTATACGCATTTTAACTCGACGCTAGAGTCCGTAAAGCGTTCAATGTCATTCTGGCGACTGGATTAGTCCACCTTTTCCCTCCGAAGCACCATCCTCGTGCTATTCCCGTATTGGATGATGTGCTCTCATTCGAGCCCGGTAACATACCCTGTCTCTTGGGACGAGGATATGTGTTGCGGGCTGCAAGTAGATGGGAGGACGCATCTAAGCTCTTTGAGGTTGTGTACGAAAAAGACCCAGACAACGTTAACACAGGTTTTATCGCTAAGGAGGAGCATGCTTGGTGTATATTGCAACTCAACCAATTTGAAATAGCTGCAGACGAACTGCAGGAAGTCTTAGACCGACTTGAACAGTGGGATAACTATGAGACGAGGAAGGCAAGGCTATGGTGGCGACTCGGCCAATGTTACTGGCGGATGGGAGGTACGTACGACCTAACATTATTTTTGCTTCGTGTCTCACGAAGCCAAATAGTGCCCACACGCGAAAAGGCATACCGTAACTTCGTCACAGCCTTGAAACGCTGTCCGTCATTCGCTCCCGCATTCACCTCCTTGGGAATCTACTACTTAGAATCTGCAACTCCTCCTGATCCTACGCGAGCGTCGAAATGCTTTCAGAAAGCCTTCGAGCTTGACCCACGTGAAACAGATGCCGCAAGAAGACTCGCGCATAGCTTTGCAGATGAGCGCGAGTGGGATCTTGTTGAGGTTGTGGCTAGACGTACGATTGAAGGTGAAGGTGGTTTAGGAGGTGGCCTTGGCGATGCCGAAGCTAATGCGATCGCAAAACATAAGCCGACAAATGCGTGGGCGTGGAAAGCATTAGGGGTTGTAGAGCTCGTGAGTACGTCTATGTCGGCAAGATAACCACCTCTTCTGACATACTTCAAGAATCGGAGAGGGTACACAGCTGCGATTCAGGCCTTCCAGGTGGCCCTACGGTCAGATGAAAATGATGGGTTGTCATGGTTGCGCCTCGGCGAATCGTATGCCAAGGCAGGAAGACACGCAGCGGCGCTAAAGGCATTGAACAGGGCACATGAAATGCGACCAGATGATTGGATGTGTCTCTACCAGATCGGTGAAGTCCAGCGACAGACAGGGGCCATCTCTACGTTAAACGATGGGGTTGTTATCCTCGGTTGGCTCAGCAGCCAATAGTGCGCTCGTCAAGTAGAAATGGACGATGGAGGATTGGAGGAAAAGTGAAAAAAAGTTGACACGTACCTCTCTTGGAACATGGCGCATACTAATTTGAAGCGAAGTAGCGAGGGCGCGTAGCTTGGCGAAGGATCGACACTCGAAGCGACTACGTATTATCAGCGGGAACAGCGCCGCAGGCCGCAAAATGAAAAATTTGTATGTACTTTGATTCGGTGATACAGGTTTCCAAACTGAACTACGAACGTGACAGACCGATTGCGTTCAACGCCTTTCAGAGTCGGATAGTATCTTTCTAGATACTCTTCCACGCCGCCGGT
Source organism: Trichaptum abietinum (assembly GCA_910574555.1). Taxonomy (NCBI): domain Eukaryota; kingdom Fungi; phylum Basidiomycota; class Agaricomycetes; order Hymenochaetales; family Trichaptaceae; genus Trichaptum; species Trichaptum abietinum. The sequence continues at coordinate 839,536 of CAJTBE010000005.1, read as the reverse complement.
ACTCAACCCCTTCGAGTAGGATGCTTCAGACGGAGAAGAGACGATCACTCGTAGTCCCTGAATGTACAGTGCCATTCGACCCGAATCTCGGGCGGCAAGGTCGTGCTCATGGGATATCTTCCTTTTCGTCGGGCAGCCATGTCGGTTTAGCTGGAGCTCGACGTCGGCCTTGCATCTTCCCCCAGTAAAGCCAGCAGTCGCGCGCCAGCCACCACGTCAAACTCCACGAATGGACGACTGCTTCCTGCCCGCCGGCAGCGGTGCCATCACTGTAGGTGAGTGAGCACCCTCCTCTGTATGCACGCCCGCAACCTTGCAAGGTACGTGCTGCCCGCCTAAGCTCCCAGCACCCTTCGCCTTGTACGTCTGCACGGACGGCGCGAGGCCAGTGAGAACATGTCTGCACTGAAAGGAATCAAAAGAACTCACAGTCCGAAGCACTCTTGCCATCCTCTATAAACAACTGCGTTCATTCCCAGCTTCCCGTTGCCGTCTCGCAAGAGTCTGCCTAGGTCGTTGACTACGATTGAGGCGGGAACATACCTTTGTGACCTTTGTCACAAAGGGAAACCCTCAGTCTTTGCTCTTCGCCGACGCAATGTCTTGCTTATCTGAGCTTCTTCAATAAGGTATGTAAGTAAGTGAAAAAATCACGCACATATTCGGCCGCCAGACACCAATGCGAGGCCCTCTTGAGCGTGGTCAATGAAACCGACTAGAGTGAGATATTGCGTGCTTGCTGTATGGACGACGACGGACAGGATGCTCGGTGAAACAGTCGTCTGCCTTCCATTAGCCTAGGCCACTGGAGCGCGCACAAGCGTTTGATATCAGCTTTCGAGATCAAGGAAACGAGAGGCGCTGGAGAAGCGGTGATTGTGGGGATAGGCCTCAGACCGTGAGGTGCTGATTCGAAGCTATGAAGCACATTAGACAACTGAGATACGAATATCAAGCCTGCACGCGTACCTGGGCGCATTTCACTACGGAAAGAGCGACCTGTAAATGTCATGCATGCGCTCGTCCCAGATGCTGCTCGCCGGAAACAAATACATATATATATATATTGTTATGTTGCTCTAGGACAATAGTGTCAGTAGATAGTTATGAACAAAAAGCACTTTGACTTACCTTGAGTCTCAGATGCTGCTCGCCGGAAGCAAAAACATATATATATTGTCAGCCAGGAGCTCTGTCGACTGCTTCAAAAGCTAAGGGTAATGATGCGGGAGCTATAATATATAGAACTCAGCGCTATGCAATAGCGATGAGGATGTATTTAGTTACCTATAATATATAGAACTAAATACATGACAATTAGCGCAGGAAATAAAGACGAATATAAAGTGAGACATACCTCAGCGCTATGCAATAGCGATGAGGTAGCATACATGCAAGGAAAACTTTTAAGAGTCCATTTTAATTTGAAATATATGAAAAAGGAAATTATATTATATAATCCGGGTTGAACCGGTATTGTACTCTAACACCCCCCCTCAAGGCCGGTTCACACCAAGCATAGAGGATAGACGGGAGTGCGAGGCCTTCGGAAGCGCTTTAGTTAGCGCGTCCGCCGGTTGATCCTCGGTACGCAAGTACTCGGCCTTCACCGATCCATTGGTGACATGGTCACGAATGAAATGATGGCGAATGTCAATGTGCTTGACACGCTGGTGGAGCACCGAGTCTTCGGTTAAAGAAATAGCGCCTAAATTATCAGAATAAATGGTAGTTTGTTTCCGTTGAGGGAAACCTAATTCAGAAAGTTAAGGAACGGAGCCACAGGGCCTCCTGCGTGGCAGCCGAGAGTGCCATGTATTCGGCCTCGGCAGACGAAAGTGCCACGGTAGGCTGCTTCTTTGATTGCCAGGTAACGGCACCAGAGCCTAGGGTGAATGCGTAGCCGGTTGTCGAACGGCGACCTTCGCTAGAGCCCCAGTCGGCATCAGCATAGCCGGTCAGGAGTGGTCCCTTTGGATCCGTTTTGAGGATAAGGGTAAAGTCGCGAGAGTGTTTTAGGAAGCGAAGTACGTGCTTCCCGAGTTCCCAATGGCGCTTGCCGGGGTTCGAGGAGAACTGAGCCAGCGCGTTAACATGATAGGCCAAATCGGGCCGGCTCCAAACTGTCAAGTAGAGTAGGCTGCCGATTAATGCATGATATGGGTAATTCTTCATTTCGCTGATCTCCTTGTCTGTCCGCGGACAGTCGTCCTTCGTTAGCTTGACACCCGAAGGGAACGGGGACGGCGCCGGCTTGGCATCGTTCATTCCAAATCGGGTAAGTAACACGTCTATGTAGCCGTGTTGGTCGATTCCGACTGTCTGGAGGCGATAATCGAATGTAAATTTTACCCCTAGCATGTAGGTAAGTGGCCCAACGTGAACCAGTTCAATATTACGATCCCCAAGAAGTTTGATGAACTCCGGCACAGCTGCGTCATCCGAGCAAAAGAACTCCATGTCGTCAACGTGAAGTCCCAGCATGGAAATTTGCGAGCCGGATCGCCTAATATAGACACAAGGGTCGCCTATGAGGCGAGAGAAGCCTAAGGCCCTCAGCTCCTTATCGAAGCGCTGGTTCCATACGCGCCCAGACTGCTTGAGGCCGTAAATAGACTTCTTCAACCGAAGTACGTGACCCTTCTTGCTCGGGTCCTCGAAACCGGGCGGTTGCCGCATATAGATTTCTTCACTGAGTTCCCCGTGAAGAAATGCGGCTTTGACATCCAATTGGTGAGCCTTCAGCCCCAAATGGACGGCAATTACGGCCAAAATTTTAATTGACCCCGTTCGAGCCACGGGAGCATGTACTTGATTGTAGTCGATCAAGTATTTTTGCGTGAATCCTTGGGCGACCAATCGAGACTTGAGCTCCTTCGGTTCACCGTCGGCTCCTCGTTTGGTCTTGAATACCCATTTACAGCCGATGGCCTTACGGCCTGACGGTAATTCGGTTATCTCGTAAACATGGAGTCGCTCCATATTATTGAGTTCTTTTCTCATCGATTCCATCCAAGCTTCCTTATTCGGGCCGGCTGTCGCCTCCCGATAATCGAGCGGGTCTCGACCGTCCACTACTATATTCGAATATACGTAGTGGGCTATGGAGTTCTCACCACCGATCTCCTGGCTTCGTTCCGTAACCAGTTCGGGTGGTTCCGAATCCGAGTGTTGATCTGTTTGCTGCGCCTGCGCTCGTTCGATGAGACGCGAGGACGTGCGTGTCTTTGGGCCGTAATCGATACGAGGCCTAGACTTTTTGGTTTGCTGCTGTTGCTGCTGCTGCTCAGCCGGCGGCGCATTTGATTCCGTGACCGGCGGAGAAACTGAGTTGTTCGGCTTGTTTGCATTTGATTCGGCTGCATCTGGGTACGTGAGATCGTCCTCATCCCCTTTTGGGGTACTCCCCCCCTCGATCGAGGCAGGACCCTGAGCGGAAGCAAATGGGTCGCGGGGGTACACGAAGTCCCTGGAGGTGGATACCTTACGGGATTTCGGGTCATAATACAATATGCCCTTAATTCCTTCAGGAAATCCAATGAAACGCACACTGCGGCCTCGTGGGCTTAGTTTGCTCGCCCTTTCGATTGCTGGGATGTGCACAATTACCTCATCCCAAAAGGGACGAAGGTCTATCACATTCGGCTTCGAGCCGTGGAGAGCTTCGTAAGGCGTCTTCTTGGCGAGAGCCGAGGTAGGCGATAGGTTCCGTAAATAATTAATGTGTGAGAACACCTCGGGCCAGAGATTGGCGGGTATGTTCGGTTGGTCTGCGTATATGCACCTAACCTTATCGGCTAGCGTCCGATTCAGGCGTTCGGCTACGCCGTTCTGTTGCGGAGTGTGCGCGTTTGACGTTTGCTGCACTATTCCGTACTGACGGCATATCTGGGTCATCTTCTGGTTTAGGAACTCCCCCCCCTTGATCGGTACGTATGGTCTTAATTTCGTATCCATATTGTCGTTGGAACAGGGGAATCACCTCCTGGAAGACAAGCGGGGCGGCACCCTTATCGGGTAGGAAGTACACCCACGTAAATCGGGTGGCGTCGTCCGTGATCGTCAAGATGTAGCGGTATCCCTTACGGGACGTAACCTTCTGTGGCCCGGCTAGGTCGGAGTGCACCAGTTCCAGTGGGCGCGTAGCCCTGGACTTGGATTTCGGGAATGGTTGACGAGCCATCTTCCCAATTGCGCACGATTGACAGTGTGCCGGCGCGCCGAGTGTATTTTTGTCCACAGTAAGTCCTTCTACCATCTTCTTCTCGATTAGCTTCCTTAGGTAAGTGTTGCCTAGGTGCCCGAACCGAAGGTGCCATTCCTGAAAGGGCAGTTCAGTCACTGCAGCGGCGTTCGCCCGAATAAGCGTGGTTTTCGCATTTTTGAGAATAAATTGACCATTAATTCGAGTCGCACGCGCGAGTAGGGTACCATTGTGTGTAATTTTAATACCATCTCGGGTGCTAGCAAAGGACAGGCCTGAATTCAGCAGACGGCTTGCGGAAATAATATTGCACGCAGCCTCGGGGACATAGAGTACATTTCCCAGACTCAGGGTTGTCTCTTCCTCCCCGGGATTGAATCGAAGCTTCACTCGACCCTTCCCGATCGCTTGGGCGGTCATCGCAGTTCCAAAGCCTCCCACGGGTATGGGCGGAATCGGCTGGTAGTCGTGAAGACACTGCCGATCGCCGGTTAGGCTGGCTGAAGCCCCCGTGTCGAAAACCCACTGGGAGTGTTCCGCGGGCGTGGCTGGCGCTACTTTGATAACGTTTGCGCGCTCGGTTGGCAATATCGTTGGAAATGGTAACCACTCTTCGCTTTCCTCAGAGGGAGGCGAGAGTTCAGGAGAGTAAGTGGGGCTCGGCCCCAGAGTACAGACGTTAGCCGACGCATCACTGTTTGAGAAGTCGTCATCGTCATTGTCTGCCGTTATTGAATAGGCACTTTTGCCCTTTTTCGTCTCCTTCCCGGTGTCCCCGGAGGTTCCATCACCAAACTTGTTCTTGTTCGGTCCGCCGCCCTCGTTGCCGCCACCCTTAGACCAGCAAGAAGCCTTCGTGTGACCGGTCTTCTTGCAGTTCTCGCATACGGTCTTCCCTTTCTTGGCTTTACCCTTTGCTTTAGCCAGACCCTTCACTTTGATCGCCAGGGCTTGATCGCCGTTTCCAGAGCCCGTCGCTTGCGCGTGGCGCCGAGCGGTGAGAATTACGTTCTCTAATTCGATATTGGCCGTGTTGTATATGGCGCTTCGAATGCTTTCCCACTCGGGTGGAAGCGAATTAAGGATGGCTACCGACTGAATAAGGTCGATTAGCTCCTCCTTCGTGCCAGGGTACTGTCGTAAGTCTTCGATCTGACCCTGCATGTACTGAAGGTTCTCATCGAACGTCGAAGACTGGGGGTCCCATTTGTGGACGCATACTTCGCTTAGGGCCATCGCCGGTGACAGCTGGGCGTCCTTCGCGAAGTTCCTTGCGAGCTTTCGGTACATCTCGTGTGACGTGCGTGCCCCTTGAATTAGCTTGATGTGTTCCATGGAAAGACCCTGTTGAATAATGGTCTTGGCCTTTTGGTCCATCTGATTCCACATTAGGAGTGATTCTCTTTCTTCTTCCGTTGGAAGCTTGCTAATCTTAGGACATGGGTCCAAACCTAGTCCGACCTCCCTGACGAAGTGTTCCGACCACGCCACCAATACATTCGACATCCAGACATCCCACCCAATTTCCTTAAGCTGACCGTTCTTAGCCGGTTGTGGCTTGTAACTGCCTCCCCCGTATAGCGCCTTCTTGATCAGGTCGATCCCGATCTTCTGGCGCTCGATCTCGTCCATCTGGTTGCTTTGGCTCGCGTCTTGCGCTGCCTTGGCATCCTTGTCTGTTTCCGAGCCGGTAGGTGAGGTCATTGTACTTAGGATTTAGACTTTGGTGATAGTACGGATGTTCGATTGATGCACTACTGCTTTTACGCTGACAGCGTCGCAAGGCTCATAACCTGCGGGAGCTATAATATATAGAACTCAGCGCTATGCAATAGCGATGAGGATGTATTTAGTTACCTATAATATATAGAACTAAATACATGACAATTAGCGCAGGAAATAAAGACGAATATAAAGTGAGACATACCTCAGCGCTATGCAATAGCGATGAGGTAGCATACATGCAAGGAAAACTTTTAAGAGTCCATTTTAATTTGAAATATATGAAAAAGGAAATTATATTATATAATCCGGGTTGAACCGGTATTGTACTCTAACAAATGATTCAAAGAGCAAGATAATGAGGGGAGGAAAAAAGACTCTTATATCAGTCTCGGAAGCGAGCCTCTTGCTTAAAGTGTCAGGGTCGAAAATCACTCAGTTCCTCATTACTTCTCGGATAGAAACTAGCTTTCAAATTTAAACATGCAGAATAGTACTCCAAAGGCCCTGATAGTATCAGAACCAGTCATTTATTGTGCACACAGAAGGAAAAGAAGGCATATATGCACTGGCCGGAGAAAAAGTAGCTTACGTAAGCAGGGTCAAGCATTGCCAATCCAGGCGGCCTAACCTCCTACGCTTCAACAATGGCGTACAAGAAAGCTATTGAGCTCGTTGTATTGCATGCAGTCTCCGGAACTAGCTCTATCTAAGGCCTCCACTTCCACTGGCATGCAAGACTGTGCTACACTCCATTTCAGCCCCCAAAAATCGGACACGGAGAGGTGAGTATCTTCTCAGCCTCTTGCACCTCATTCCAGGGCTTGCGAAGCTCTGAACGCTAATGGCGTCTGATAGAAGCCTCTGAAACACTTTGGGTGACCTTCTGACAGACGTAATCCCCCCTGCTAAGCGAAATGTGCGAGGAAAACTGACCCATTTGCAGAATATCCGGCCGAGCTCTGCCAGGCTATCCCTGGCCTGTTCGACACTCATTGGCAGCACACCTAAGCTGCACCTCGAAGGATAGGCTAACATAGCATCACATATGGACCTCAAGCTTCGACTCTCCTCCACTCCGCCTCCTCACAGCTCCCCACTGCGACCTGAGCATGCCGTGCAACTGCAGCATGGCTCATACCTCCCATTCGCTCGGAAGAAGTCTTTGTTACCGCTCATCACACTTTTCGCATCAGAAACCAGGGGTTCAGGGTCTCGGCTAGGCTGTGGGAATGGTGCTAGTGCGTTAGCGCTGTCTGGAACGTCCGGAAGCTGCATTTTGGTGAGCACTTTGCCATCTGCACAGAGAGTGCATTTGGCATATACTAAGCTGTTCTCTTGCCTCCTAGAGCGATGGAGGGCATTAGATACATATTGGAGTACTGATAGAGGTCTCTGGACGTGGTCCGAGGGAGGGGAGGGGAGGGACAGGTGCACGGCACTCAAAACACTTGTCCGGACTCCGGAGGTTTGCCTGGCTCTGCAGAAATCTTCTTTGCTTGGCTTTCTCTTAAGTATCGGTGAGTTAGGCCCGATGAACTTTCTCTCGTGTTGCTTCTGACAAGATTTTCAGCTTCCGAAATGTATAAATACAGGTCGGTTTTGTCCCCAAGTTCTTCAGGCTCTTCGCCACCTTCTCTCTCCTCCTCTCAGTCACACATGTCACGACTCGCAGCTCACTACCGGATTTCTAATGCTCTGTAAGTGACCTATTGATGTCTGTATAGATTGTCATTGCTATCCCATGTTAGAAATGTGAACTCGGCAGTAAGTACTTTCAAGTTGTTTCCAACTCGTGACTCAAATTGGATCAGTTTCTGTTGCAACGTCTTCCGCCGCCGCTGCCAATGACTGCTTCACATTTCAGGTGAGCCATTGTTGTCATCAATACTGCGAGCATGATATTTACGTTCGCGTCTATTATTTCTAGTTTCTAGTAGGAGCCTTCTATGCGACGTACAAGCTCAACGCGCCATTGACATATATGTCTGGCCGTAGTCAGATGCTGGTGAGTCATCTTGTTCGTGCTAAAAGGTCATTATCAGACTTATTGTTACTCTTACGATAGGATCATGCAACTTAAGTCCGCTAGGTATACGCTCACGTTCGCGAGAAGCGACAGCAAGCATACTCAGAATGCCATACAGAAAGTGTGCCGGCGGTGAGACTCACTTGGAAAGTCTACTGAAGCTCTCATTACGCTTGTCCTTTGTAAGAGTATTGTACTGTCGAGACTGTCCCAAATTCGACACATCACCCTTAGAATTGTACTCCCGATTGAATGGACTCGAGCCATGCGACTCTCACAGGATCGATGCAGACGTCAATTAAGGATCTTTTCGATGACACGATACCTCTGGGAGTCGCCAGCCTGGCGCAAGTACACTCGGTGACAGCAAGTTGCTGTGAGAATCCAACACCCTCATCTGGATATAGACACGAAGACTGTTAATACAAGTAATACATCAGGATGGATTTGTTTCACAGGGCTCTGAGAAAGACGGAAGTATGCAGAGCTCGTAGGAAACATTGGACCTGTGCGGCATATGCCTTACGCTGATGATAGCTGCAGTATCCTGTATTTGAAACAGAGAGTAAGCCGTATGAGCACAAGACGAAGTATGCCGACAATGTCATCGTTGCAGAACGCGGTTCGCTGCTGTCTGTCAGGATATGCATCGACATCGTAGTGGAGTCCTGACGAGAGTGAAGAGAAATTGAGCTCAGATGGGCGACTCGGAGTTTGCGGATCACACGCATGACGTACGAAGCGGGTAGCGTCTGCTGGCTTTTGTAAAGCAGGTGGCGTCTGCTAGGATTTGAAAGCAGTAGCGTCTGCTGTGCAGGCAGGCAAGCCGGTAGCGGAGGCATACGCTATTCAGTAGTAACAAATCGGATGGCACGTATAAGGCCTCGTCCGAAACACGCAAACGACAGCAGCAATGATAGCAAGGCAGTAAATTATGAGCTTGGCGATGTTTTGCGAGATATTTGCGGTCTTCATCATGTGTCGACACTGTCTTGAATCTCAAAGTCGTCCTTGATGTCGTGGTCGATGATGAACAGACGACTTCAAGTTGGCGCAGCTTCAAAAAGGCGAGTCGCGGGACGGCTTCACTTTTAGTCCTTCAATTCCGACTTTCATGTGTACCTACTTCCAGTCAACTAAAACCGATGTCGTCTTTCATCAAGACGAAACTGAAGAATGCTAGAGATCATATCACCAAGAAGGATTATGCAAAGGCTCGAGATGCAGCATCTGAGATTTTGTCATATGAACCTGACAACTACAACGCGTATGTCGACTGTCGTTGATTGCAATGTAATCCTAGTCACTTAAGCTGTCTTCTCAAAAGGAATGTGTTCCTGGGGCTGGCCTGTCTGGAACTCGGCGAGCATGAGCAGAGCGAGCAAGTAATCCAACTGCTACAGCCTTTCGTGCCCACTTGCTTAGCGTTTTGTCATTAGGCATATTTGAAGGCCATAAGCTTGAACCCAACGCAGATACTTGCATGGACTGTGAGTTATAGAGAATTCACTTGAACAGTCGATGCTGAACGACTCGCTCGAAGGGTTTGAGTAGATTCTACGAGCAAGCGGGGAAATGGGACAAATGTGTAGAAACGCTCAGGTCCATCGCTGACATACACGCCAAAAGGTTAGCACAGACCATGTGAATATCTCGCACAGTGACTTATGATACCAACAGCGGGGATGCGGTGAAATGTGCTCAAGTCCTGCAGAAATACATCGAGTTCTGGCGAGAACGGGGAACACGTCAAGATGTGCGTTGTAAAAGCTGTCGCACCAACTTCAATGCTCACCTCCTCATCCGCGACAGATCATAACAGCTCTCGAGCTGCTCCTTCCAGAATCCCCCCTATACCCTACTCTCTCTGCGTTACCTCCACCCGAACCGACAGCGCCACTAGCAAGCACAACCTTCGAAACCCAGACTGCCATTCAGAATTCTTTACCGATCTTAGAAGAGATTGTAACTCTGACCGAGAAAGACGAAAATGATGTGCTAGAGAAAGAGGTTAATAAACGTCGTCAGAGACTGGGCTCAGCTGGGCCAGAGGAACTCAGGAAACAGGTCGGGTTAGAGATATGGGGCTCTTCGAAGGTACCGTAAATTGACCATTCCTCAGTACGAATCTAACTTCTTGGTGCATTAGCTACCTAAACTCTACAACGACGTAATAAACCATCCGTATACCTCGGATGAACTACGGCGTGCAACAGAGGCGAAACTTCTTCAGTTCCTGCATCGTTATCAATGTGCACTCCCTGCAGGTGCAAGAAAGTTGGAGATTGGAAAAGAGGTGCAAGATTTGATTGACGGTGTCATTCTCTTGAAGGTCCCAAACGAACTTGCATGGTTTCTGTATATCGAGGGCAAGAATGTTGACTTGATCGGTAAGTGAAGCGCATTGTCTCCTTTCCTCTAGTATATTTACAGCTTCACAGAGGGTTACGATAACGATGTTCTACGCCAGTTCCTCGAGATTTTCCCGGATACTCCAATGGCCTGCCTGATTAAGGGCTATCTACTGCTTATCGGGTATGATTTATCACTGGATGAGAATGAAGAGGATGCAGATTCTGAGGGAGGACTCGATCTCATACTTGTAATTTCTATTTATTTATCTGGCATTATGAAGTTCATTTATAATCTCTTAGGATGCGTTCTCAAATCTTCCTGATTCGATTTTCGCACATCGCATACTCGGGGATATATACATTGACGATGAAGATTACCAGAATGCAATCACTGTCGCAGAAAGAGGCTTGGACTTAGTTCGCCTCCATGAAAAGGATACAGGGATAAGCCTCACCCAGTATGCTTCTCATTCCTGCTGCTTTATACGCATTTTAACTCGACGCTAGAGTCCGTAAAGCGTTCAATGTCATTCTGGCGACTGGATTAGTCCACCTTTTCCCTCCGAAGCACCATCCTCGTGCTATTCCCGTATTAGATGATGTGCTCTCATTCGAGCCCGGTAACATATCCTGTCTCTTGGGTCGAGGATATGTGTTGCAGGCTGCAAGTAGATGGGAGGACGCATCTAAGCTCTTTGAGGCTGTGTACGAAAAAGACCCAGACAACGTTAACACAGGTTTTATCGCTAAGGAGGAGCACGCTTGGTGTATATTGCAACTCAACCAAATTGAAACAGCTGCAGATGAACTGCAGGAAGTATTAGACCGACTTGAACAGTGGGATAACTATGAGACGAGGAAGGCAAGGCTATGGTGGCGACTCGGCCAATGTTACTGGCGGATAGGAGGTACTTACGTCCTTATCTTCAATCTTTGCTTCGTATCTTATGAAGTCAAACAGTGCCCACACGTGAAAAGGCATACCGTAACTTCGTCACAGCCTTGAAACGCTGTCCATCATTCGCTCCCGCATTCACCTCCTTGGGCATCTACTACTTAGAATCTGCAACTCCTCCTGATCCTACGCGAGCGTCGAAATGCTTTCAGAAAGCCTTCGAGCTTGACCCACGTGAAACAGATGCCGCAAGAAGACTCGCGCATAGCTTTGCAGATGAGCGCGAGTGGGATCTTGTCGAGGTTGTGGCAAGACGTACGATTGAAGGTGAAGGTGGCTTAGGAGGTGGCCTTGGTGACGCCGAAGCTAGTGCAATCTCAAAACATAAGCCGACAAATGCGTGGGCGTGGAAGGCATTGGGGGTTGTAGAGCTTGTGAGTAAATTTATCTCGGTAAGATAGCTACCTTCTCTGACATATTTTAAGAATCGGAGAGGGTACACAGCTGCGATTCAGGCCTTCCAGGTGGCCCTACGATCAGATGAAAATGATGGGCTGTCATGGTTGCGCCTCGGCGAATCGTATGCTAAGGCAGGAAGACACGCAGCGGCGCTGAAGGCATTGAACAGGGCACATGAAATGCGACCAGATGATTGGATGTGTCTCTACCAGATCGGTGAAGTCCAGCGACAGACAGGGCAACTACCCCAGGCCATCTCTACGTTCAAATCGGTGTTGGAAACGATGCCGAGCGAAACGGTTGTTCTGCTCTCACTGGCGGAAACGTATCTGGAGTTGGGTAGAAGTGAGCTCACCACTGGATATCTCGGGCGGGCATCGGCATCTTTCTTGTTATCGGTATCATCTGCTCTTGATCTCATGTCTTCCAGTCCTGGATTCCGTCGGTTGGCCTGGAAGACCGTATCAGATGCGCTCTTTGCACTTTCGAACTTCTCGGAATTCATTGATGCGGAAATTGCCCATGATGTGTTTAAGAAGGTGGAGGATCTTACTCTCAACAAACTCGATGAGAAACTAGGCAGTATTGTGGGGGATCTGTCCATATCAAAAGTTGACACTCTGGATGGATCATATGCAATCAAGTTAGCCGTTGCCACCTGCAGCTACCGTATAACTCTGTTTTCGAAAGAAGAATCTGGAATAGCGCACGCGTATTTCGACCTTGGTGTTAGTTTATCTCACCTCGCGTCCTTGTCGAAGATCGAATCTACCCAAGAAAATGCGAGAAAGCAAGCTGTAGAAAGCGTACGCCAAGCTCTGATGGTAGAGCAAGGGAATGTAATGTTCTGGGTGGCGTTTGGGAATCTGCATTTTGAAAAGGAAGGTATGGTTGCTCAGCATGCTTATATCAAGGCACTCGAGATAAATCACAAGGTACCTACCATTTCTTCGTAGATCAATCACTCTTACCTGATGAACTTCAAACTAGGACGCTTCTGTTTGGGCCAATCTTGGATTACTATACCTTCATCATGATGACCTCACCTTGGCCAATGAAGCACTATTGAAGGCTCAGACATTGGATCCTGATTATACGCTTGCTTGGGTTGGACAGGGCCTCGTTGCTAGCGCGAATGGTCATGAAGACGACGCCAATGCCTTATTCGAACATGCCACTGGTTTGACGGCAGATTTAGTGAGTTCCCCTCTTCTACAACCTTTTTCTGATGCTAACCATTCATATCGGAAGCCCGAGGCAGACCTAGAATATGCATCCAGGATGTTCAACAGTTTATCACGTCTCCGGTCGCGCACAACACTCCCTTCCCGTGAATTATACATTCCTCCCTTTTTCTCGCTGGATCGATATTGCAGACGTAGATCGAATGATCCATCAGCTCTACATCTTTTCGGCCTTGTCTGTGAACGCTTACACCATGAAGAGCTGGGTATTCAGATACTTTCGGCGTCGATCAAATATCTTGAAGCTGCTTATGAGCAAGCAGAGGATCCCCAGATTGAAAGACGATATGCCATCGCCAACACTACCCTGGGAAGGCTTTTGCTTGCGGCAGGGAAATATGAAGCAGCGAACGAGTGCTTCGATACAGCCTTCGGCCTCCTACCTTCTGAAGGAGACAAGAGTACGACTGCTCTCCGCGCACTTTGCCAATTTGGCAATGGCATAGCACAGTTCCGAATAGGCAATTTACAAGAAGCTTTAAGCTTCTTTGAGGTCGCCCAGGAAATAGCCAGCTCAGAACCAGTTGTACGAGGTCATGTCACCGTACTGTTGGCGCAGACTCTATGGGCGATCGAAAGTGACGAATCTAGAGAATTAGCGAAGAGTCAACTCCTCGAATGGTAAGTCACTCTTACGATCGGAGCCGTCAGTAATGGAACTGATGAACAATTGAAGCATCAACATTGATCCGGAAAACATTAATGCCGTATCGACTCTTGCGGGCATGGGCTTGTTGTCGGAGGACGAAGGTCTAATTGATGCCGCAGTTTCAGAAATAGTGTCATTATCGATTGAGGACCGGCACGAGCGAGATCCCAACCGAGAAGTAGAGAAACTTTTGGTCAATCACTACTTGGCGGAGGTACGAAATATACTAGTTTCATCGGCTCATGTGCCAAAGCTGATTTCGCGAATATCCAGGGAGATGCAGATAGAGCTAGGTCTGTTCTACAAAAAGGAATCCATGAGGAACCCTCACATCTTGAAACACGACAACTACTGGCCTCGCTGTCCGTTTCTCAAGGCCAAGAAGGGGTTGCACAAGCACTCCTCTCGAAGTTCTTCGAGACCTCACCAGTTTACAACGAGGCGTCTTTACACGATGCTCTGCGTTTACTCTCTATTTCCTGCAGATCGCAGCCTACTTTGGCACGGAAGATCGCACAGAGAGCCGTGGCGCTTGCACCGTGGGACGCTCGCAATTGGTGGTGTCTCTCATACATACAAAAGTCGGACAGGGATGCATATATTTGATTTGGGAAGGTACGATTATGCCGAAGATTATGACCCTCTGTATTTATAAACTAAAGCAAAACTTTGACAACTGATAAAAAAACAATGCCAAATCATATGAACAATGAGGTGCGATTGAGCTGCTTAACCACAGTCGGCTAACCACACTGCAACCACATCTCAGCTGATAATTTAAAAGGCATCCCGCATGCAAAAAGATTGAAGCTTCGTTCCTTCATAGGACATTCTTACACTCTCAAGTCTCTACTAAGAATATGGGCACCATCCGCAAAGCTCGCCATCAGCGGCGTACACAGCCTGTGTCGTCGAAACGCCCTATCAACCCGAAGCCGCTTCCAGTCGCAACGACCAAGGCCCAGTCGGTTATAGAGGTTCCTTGTGGTCTAATGCTCCCACCCTATCAGTCTAATGAGGGATACATTCTGACGGATTCTCCAACGAGTTCTATCAACACCTGCGAGGAAAGGTTGTCGAGACACAACCGTCAGCCGGACAGCTTCCTATCTATGGATGGATTGGGAGTTTCGATGAATGATACCCAAGCAATGGCTGCATACAGGCGGCCGCAGCATCGTGTCGTCGCGAATGACCCATCGAACAATCTCAATGCTCCGTTGGGTTTCAATCCTCTTTACGGATCGGATAGAGTAATCCTTTCTGGCCCTACCGTCTCCCCTATGATCGTGATCCCTGCACCCCCATTGCTACAGTTGCAAGCGCCCGTGCCATCGCGTGGCAAACATGTTGCTCGTCAACCACTTGGTACAGATTCAAGTACTGGATTGGCGACAAGTAGATTCCAACCTGCTCAGCGTAACGCGGCTGAAAGTTGGCAGCACATGCAATTCGAACTGTCAGAGAAGAAACTCGAGGCCCATGTAGCTGCTATACACAATCCTTCAAGTAATGGTTCAGGACGTGCTACTGCATTGTCCGGCTCCTCCCCTCAGTGAGTGCATACCTTATTCATATGTCTGAGCTCATCTAATGTAAATTCATACTCATTTAAGGTTTACGAATGATCCCATTCGTGAAAAGAAGCAATATGCCTCGAATGCAACTTCGGGAATTCTTAATCACGAACTCGAGGTAAATCCCCAAATTCGGACCGCGACTTGGGATCACCACGGTGTTCCACCGACTGATGGTGTATCCGGACATATCGTAATAATCAATGGGAAAGAGACGTCAATGAGTTAAAAGATAAAGCTTGAGCATTGGCCTCCAACTATACCGATACTGCATCGGTACAATACTGGATATCTAACACATAACTTTTCATTATTGAAAATATGGTCATTATCTTTCGCATTATTAAAATAATTACCCTATTGATTGTATTGAATATGTATGAATCGACCTTCATTGACTCTTCTTGATGATATCTGCTGCACGTTCCCCTATCGCGTAAACAGTGGATGACTTCATTCCAGTCAACATCGGCAAAGTAAACAGCAATAGCGGTATGAACTTACGATATGGGCACTGATGGGAAACGGAATGATCGATGCATCTGTTCAAGAGATGGGAAGCTAAGCGTGGCATTCCGTTGAGGTAACTGCGATAAGTACACACCTGCCACTCTTACATTCGCCGTCCCGTACACCTTCAGGCTCGTATCTACTACACCACCCAATTCCATAGGGAGCATTGCGTTAGATCCTGTTTCGTGATTGTCGCTCGTAACATTTGCCCGAAGCCAATTCTCAATCTCAGCGTCGGTGGTCTTCTCCGCTCCTGGCTCGAACTCACTGACAAAGAACTTCCCTAGCGGGTCAGAGGTCAACATCCGGCGTGCGAGTCGAACGCTGGCGACATGAGCGGCAACGTCGATGGGGTGTGCATAGTAATTGGGATCTACAGCGGGTAAGTCTAAGGGAGACGACGAGATGATGTGTGTACGGCCCCTCGATAGCGGTGCATAGAGCACATTATTGATTGTCGTGAACGTTCGATTTGGTCGGAGCGAAAGAGGGGTCGGGCCAGAGTATCCCGGTTCTGTATAATGAAACGGAACCAAAGGTACTCAAAAAATCGTTTGTTTTATAAAATGCTAGTACTGACCTAGGTTCATTTCTAGTGGAAGCTCTTTGTTTTCCGAATACAAAGTCAAAGCAGCATCTAGTTGCTTAGCAATCCCTTTTGCCAAATTTGCATTACCGTTAGAAAACGCTGTGGCATCATTTTGCAGAGATTTCCTTCCAGCAGCGACGAGGGAGTCTAGTTGATCCTTTGAGAAAATATCCGAAGGGGCGGCGATTCCTAGTGACCGAGGGGCAGCTGAAAGAAGACCGGTCCTGTTGGCGAACCAAAGTGACTCCTGCTCTGCGAAGAACGTCGCATTCTGGTTGAGTAAATCCTTCGTTAAGCTAGTTTCTCAGTTTTAGCATTGTCACTTTGACAAATATGAGTAAACTTACTTGAAGCGGGTGAAGGAGTTAGTCCAGCTGTGAACATGATCTAGGCTATTGATTAGATCAAGCCTTGCCATATGCAGAAGACGTTACATACCTGCTAGATTTTCCCCCACAGTCGAAAGGTTTACGACCTGATTAACGCCTGCTGCCTTCAGAATACTTCATGGAAACAATTAAAAGTGGGGCTAACAGGTAGATATCCAAATATATGCTTACGTAGCGTTCCCTACCCCAGATAGTTCCAAGAACTTTGGACTACCTATGGTGCCGGCTGATACAATGACCTCCCTCAACACGGGGATCGTCAATGATGATCCGTTACTGGCAATGTATTCAACTTGAATTGCGCGAGGGATCGAGGAGTTGGATGTGTCCCATATGATCCGACTTGCAGTGGCATTCAGTATAACCGTGAAGTTCGGGCGATCAGCAAAAGGGGTGAAGTAAGCGCAAGCTGCGGAACACCTAATGTCGCATATAAATGCTTAGTTAATGATAGCACTGCCAATAGTTGATCAAGAAATTTCACCGAGTGTTGTTTTGCGCATTCAGCGAGTTCGGAGCTACACCCACTGCGTGTGGGTCACCGTTTGCTAGATCTGGCGAGGCGGGGAACCCGAGTCCCTCAGCCGTCTGCACCCAGAGCTGAGACTGCTCGAAAAAGAAGTTCGGGAATCCAACATGTACCCTGCCGTCGAAGCCGTGTACACTCGGGTCAAAGCGTACCCCGTTAGCGGCCTGGAATGCATTCGGTGGAGTGAAAATCTCCGATTTCTTGAAGAATGGGAGCAGCCCATTCCATGTCCAGGATGAGTCATTGTTCAACGACCCCCAGACGTCGTACTGTTCTTTCTCGGCACGAGGCTACGAAGAGGCTTCTGGTTATGCGAACTCGGACCAAACGGCGCGAAGCACTCACGAATATCATGCTATTGATTATTGTGCTCCCACCCAGTGCTTTCCCTGCATTTACTGTTAGTCGACGAGAGTTGAGGTTGACCTGAGGAACGGTTGGATAGCTCCAATCAAGAGTTGTGAAGGATTGCCCTGTTCCAATCAATCCTGGGACAAAAACCTTCAAGAAGTTTGAGTGATATAGCGCATTTCTTCATGAATAGAAGAGTAATACCTCTGGCAAGTTCTCAGCATTTGGGCCCGCTTCGATCACTGCAACAGTAATGTTTGGATCATCGGTGAGCCTGCTTGCGACAGTTAAACCGCTGAAAATCAAATAACATCAGTTAACAAATGTATTAACTTATAACAAGTCTACCTACGCTGTTCCACCTCCGACAACGACATAGTCAAAAGCGAGCGAGCTTGTTGCAAGCAAGACTACGTAGAAGAGTCTGCTAATCTTCGCCATCGTCAAAGTTCAACAGCAGCGGTGTGGAATCAAGGACATACCTAGACGTATGTCTATTATATATGTATTCTTTACTTCATTCTCCCGGAGAATGACGCGAGCAGGAGGAAACATGTTTCACCACCTTTCGGTCATCTAGTCTGCTTGGCAAGGTGTCACTGTGCCTGTGGCTTGATAGAGTTTCGAAAGGGAGCTTAGTGATACCGATGCACTCACCGAAACGTGAGTGGAAAGAAACAGAGGAGAATGGAGAATCTGTTGACGGGCGAGGACGAGCTTAGTCCATACTGGTGGAGAAATATTGATATAACATTGCAACGCCAATGTAGCGGATACTTTGGGAAGAATTTCGACGTATGAGTTCCGCGCCTCTAGCTTCAAAGCATGGTCACCCGAGGAATAAGATGTGACAATGTTTGGAGAGGGCCTCCTATGGCGTACGGCTCAGACCACACGAGAATCATTGACCAGAGCTGAAGAGGACTTCGGCTATCACAGCAAGAATGCAAGAAGACCGCATGACATAGACTGTCCGGCAGAGAGTCATGTTTACGGAGATCCTAGGCATTCGTGTGTTTGTACGTATGTCGGTGATCATGCAGAGGGGTCATCAATGAAAGACTGCATGAAACTTGATGTCCTATGGACCGTGCCCGAGTTATAAGTAATCCTGTCCATGCAGCCATCATTGCTCTACATTCGTCCGCAGTACTCCATTGCAAAGCAGCGCGAAATCGTGTATGCTCGAAGACTCAGTAGCACTTAAAAGCATAGTCTTGTTATTCTGTTGATGGCGTATTGACGTCGGAAGTTCGATTATACCATTTAGAAGACTTGGATATAACTTTTGAAGATGTCATGGATCTAATCATGAGATTGACGACTTTTGCTTCGCAGAATAGAAAGCCTCAGCGCTCGCCATATGTTATCGGATGAACGGGAAAGCACAGAGAACTTATTGAGAAGGATGGTTGGCAGTAAGCAGCTGCAGAGTATACAGAGTGATAGTGAGGAGACGGGCCCGGGGTTAACTTAGGATGCGTGGGAATGATCTCAGGCTGTAGATCTTGAAGTCTTGCGGCCGCGACGTTGTTCGGCAAGACGACACCTCATCATCTCCATTGAACGTTGACCGAGTCCGAGTCGACAATTGAACACAATCCTCTGTTTTATTTGTCGATATAACCATTCTTGTGATGGATGGATTGAATTTTTATGAGATTCCACTATTCAGCTCCGTATCAAGTCAACGTGCGTAGTGCACTGAATGATTTTTGCGCCTTGCTGCGACCACTGTGGAACTTTGGACGCGGGACTTTTACCAGACTGGTAGAGCAGTCTCTGGCTTCGTGCTCATTCTTTGTAGCTCTGTCTCTCTGGTATGGCATCAAGTGGTCGCTTACTGTGGCTGGATGAATTATCGACGTTGTCATACTTGGGTTGGGGTCTGGGTCAACTACACATCACTGCTAGTGTTCATTCAGTGCAAGTAACTTCTCATCGGAGTTACCGCACGTAAAGATGCGCAGCATAGATCAATGAAGGTTCGCCCTCAGAAAATATTGAATCTGTCTACTCCATACTGACAGCTCCAAACTATTCTTTGCAGGTCAAGGGCCATGGCCACGATTGGACTGATCTTCTACTTTCTGTCTCTGGGTACTTTTATGCTCGAGCGCCATTTGTTCATCATCACCATCAGCTTGAAGTGAATCGGAATGCACCTGTGCGCGGGGCCCCGCAGACTCATTCCTACATCCACACGGTACGCCTCACGGGTCACGGATACCTGACTATTCCGCTCACCGTCCAATCATCAACCCTGTTGATCCTGTCGAGTCAACGGCGTTTCTGACGAGAGAAATTGTATCATCCTATACACTTGGCTGATTTCACATGCGAGGTGTCTTGTACAACTTGAATGGACGGCTCTGTGCGATGGACGGCTCTGTGCGGAAGACCTCTTTATCGACGGGGATCGGAGTGGCATTAATCCTTCAATGCGTGTATGTATATATTCATCACTCAGGCTCCTGCAAACTGTGGTCGTGCGCTAAATTCATCGGACGTCCAGAGATGTATCGCTGGAAGAGATTGAATTGGATTCGAATTCACATGCACGAGGGTTATTGCAATCAACCATCACTAGCAGTTTCATTAAATGTAGCCTACGACATGAAGTTGCTCCCAATTCACGCTTGCTCAGGTACGCGGTTGTGTGGGCCGATCTCGGACTCTAGCTGCTTTCTACAATTTACAGACATAAGTGAGTGCTAGATCTTTCTCTAGTTAGCCTTTCGTGTATAAATCAATAAAATTGATTCTTTGTTTTCATGCCAAGAAGTTAGGATTTGAACCGCGCGAAACTTACTCGGACCAACCCGTAATCTCAGTATGAGATCGTCGTATTACACGCAAGCTCCGAAGTTCATGCCAATTGTAAATCTTCGAGAGGAAAGATTGGACTGGATAGTCCGAGCACGGGGAAGCTAATACGCCGCCAGCACTCATGCGTAAATATGCTATCGTCAAACCTTCGCAGGCGTGAGGCTTCGCTGGAGAGAAGATCGGCAACGAGCTCATCTAGTCATCCATACGACGTTATTGGGCGCCCCGGAGGAGCACATGCACGTCTACGACGAGTAAGCGATCAGGGACCGGGGTTCTAGTATATCTTTCTCGATAGAATTCGGGATGGCAGGAAGGAAGATGGTGGAATGCGGGGGTGGGGGCGGGGGCGGGGTTCCTTCTCTCATTTCGCGATCTACGATGGGTTATCCGACGTCCACCATCGCCAGTCTTGTGGTGTTGTGCATATGCACAGTCGTATGTCGTATGAGACTCGAGCGTTGAGTGGTCGACCGGATGTGGGGTAAGGGTTAAGGAATCGATGGACCGGGGAATCACATGCTTTGTGTGGGGAGGTAGACTCATTGACTTCAGGGTGCGTACATGAATGAATGGATATGCTCTGTGCGCCGCGCGCGGAGATTTGGCCATGAATGATTATTGCTACCGCGCAGAGTACGGGTCAGCGACTTTCTGCGTCGTCAGTCCTACTTTGTGAAATGCACCCGAGGGGGGAGGAGGGGGGAAATCGGGTCTAGTTTGTTCGAACAGCTGCCAGTCACTGGCGGTCTGGGTGCAGCTGTGATATCCCGACGACGTGTACGGATAGCATAGCTCACAGATCGCGGCGCAGAAGAGGTTCTCCGATAACAAATTACTGGTTTGCAGAACATGAAATGTCTATTTTAGGCGAAGGAGAAGATTATTGCAATGGAATTATACCCGGTGGGTCTAGAAACAAAGCAATGCATCCACGCTAAACCGTTTTCATGTTCTTCGACTCATAGCTACCGTCAGGATATGTAACGACTGATGGTTCACTTTGTTTTTGAAGCTTAAATGGTCATACTTCTTGAGTTCAAATCTTATAGCTCCACAAACTAACCATCCCACCATTCAACAGAAGCTCTTCGTGAACGGGTCGCCGCAGATAGCTTCTCACACAGTCTTTATTTGGCTTGTGCGGCGAAGTCATCTGAGTTGATTGCGGAGCTTCTTTACTTCTTATCTTCGTGATTGGAGATCCCAGTCTCATCTATCTATGCATGTTATGACTGTGGTTGTGACGTAACATTCCGTGTCGCCTTCACCGGTAGAAGTGCAAACGAAAGGGGAACACGGGAGGTAGTTGGGACCGTTGCCTTCTGGACCCGCGCTGGTAGAAGAAAAGTTCCGGACTTTGTGCACGCCACACTTCTGTGCAGACATCGATTAAACACTCTCCCCCCACTAGGCTCTGACCTTTCTTTGGCATTCTTGGACCTCAAAGGAGTGGCTGTTGAGCTTAGATCGTGTCTTGAATAGAGAAAAACACCGAAAGATTCTGAAAACCTTAAAAATTTCGAAATAATTTGACGACCGTATTAGCCGGCGCTGATTGGATCAATAAACTGACTTTAATTTACAGGCGTTTTGGCTTAAAAAAGCAATCATGAGCTGAGTCAGAGTATGAGCCTCATGGAACAGGCACAGCCACTGTGACGGTGTCGTTATGACGTCCGCTCGGCAGGACCCGCGGCACCAGGAAATGCAAATCCTGGATCAATCGCCGGTGTCACACCTTGGCTTTTTCTTCCTCGTTTCCATCTCATCTCGTTTAGGTGCTGTCTATCTTCAGATGTGCAACATCTACCAACAGCGTTGTACTTGGCAAGGCGGGGTCGAATGGAAGGAGAATGGACAATGGTTAAAGGAGCACATGAAGAACTGATTGGATCCTCGTATGGGATCGCTTAACGAATTGTGGGGATGGGCACTCGTGACTCTGTGCGTCCGTTTCATACGTCGGGCAGGCCAATGAGGGTGTGTATAAACTGAATAGAAATCTGAATAGGCATCAGATGAAGGGCATCGAATACACGGGTGCAGTTTTATTCACCCAGATCGTCTAGCCGAATGCGGAGCAGCGATCAGGGTAGCCATCACGTTAGCACTTTCATGCGAGGCGACAAAAACTGCCCATGTTCGAACCAGTTCTAATTTGATCAGCTCCTCACTTTGTCGCGACGCGCGCGGGCAGGGCTTGAGACAGTTCCTAGCCCTGACATACAAAGCACAAGGCTTAAACCTCCTGCCCCCTTGCCCGTCCCCCTACTCTCTTTTCCCCTCCCTCCAGCCCCTGCCTTCTTTGCAGCCGTCGACGGCGATGGACCGCGACATGGAGGAGATTGAGCACGCACGCGTGAGCAGTGGGATATACTTTGACCATTTCAACGACGCTGCGAGCAACCACTCGGCACAGTCACTGGCAGGTGAGTATTGAAGAGAATTTAACATCTCTCAAATTTTGCCACCCCCCCCCCCTCCTCCCTCTTTTTCCCTTCACGGCGACCGCGCCAAACCTGCTCGTCAGAGCAATGAACGACAAGAGAGTGGAGAAGGAAGAGCTTGTGCGCGCGCTCCCCCCACATTACCCCGCTTTTTAGACAATCTTGCCCACTCGGGCTCGGGTTCGGTCATGGTTCGCTAACACGTGCTTTCTCCCCCCGCCCCCTTCCCCACACCCGCTACGGACCCGCTTTGTTCTCTGTCGAACCAATCTGCGCATGGTATCACTCGGCATGCGTCGTGCGTCTTACGCGACTGCCTCCGCTGCGGGGTTTGCTTCTAACGATACACAGGCCACGCTGCGCCTATCGCTGGTATCGGAGCCGGTGCTGCTGCGGGAGCAGCTTCAGGTAGTGCTTTCCATGAAGTACAGGGCTTGGAAGGCCCTTTCGGTGACGAACATGCTGCGTCCGGGACAGATGCCGCTGCAGCTGGAGCAGTAGGAATTGGCGCGGGAGCAGCAGCAGCGACTGTAGCAGAGCCGAAGCACTTTTGGCAAAAGAAAGGATGGTACAAGACACGCAAGGCGATCGCGATTCAAGCTGTGCTGTCGGCGATAGGTATTGCGCTGCTGTTCATCGTTCTCTTCCCCGTCGTTCGCGCAATCGCACAACATGTTGTTAATGTTTCGGTGTTGAATGTGGATACGGCTGCGATTGATAGCCCTTCGAATACATCGTGAGTGGCAGCGCGTTAGTTTTCCTACGAAAACATTCTAATATAAGCGCTATAGTTTCACGCTGACTATGCTCGGACTTGTAAGTCTAATGAAAGGAATGTGGATGCGAGGAAAAGGAACTGATGAGGGACTTTTAGGTATCACATACGGGCATCTTTGGTGCAAAGATCACATTCACGCAACCCGTCAATGTACGCAAATCACACTCAAAAATGCTGTTTTACGTACTGACAATCTTCTCTTCTATTCGCATCAACATGGGTTTTAAACGTCGGATGCCTCGTCTCTCTTTTCGATCACCATTTCTGCAACTCTTCGAAAACCCGTCACTCAGGTCTCATGGCTGAAACCCGATGGGTCAGAAATCACCTTGGGTGCTATGACCCTTTCTCCATTACATGCTGCACACAAACGCGCCACGATCAACCAGACGACGCTGTTCAATATCACGGACGAGGCTGCTTTCGGGGAGTTCACCGCTGTCATGATCACGCAAGCCAACTTCACGTGGCGCCTCAAGTCCGACGGGCTCAAAGTCAACGCGCTCAAGTTCCCCGTCGCGAAAGGCATCCACTTCGACAAGAAGCTGACTCTCAAAGGGATCAATAACTTTGCGGGAAATGTTGTGTTGAGTGATTTCCAGGTGCGTTTTCTAATATTGCTCTCCTCTCGTTCCCGAAACATCTTCATTTGTTTATCTTGGCCTGTCCGAAATGCTAACGACGAATGTTTCGCACATGCAGATGCCTGGCGACTCACCGGAGGGCGGTATTGACTTCGTTGCTGTCACGCAACTTAACAACACCAGGTCAGCTCATTTCCATGACGAATTTGCAATTACCTTGAAACATGACATAAATCGACATCTGACAACTTCTATCCTTATTGTAGTCCCTTCAAAGTCGACCTCGGAACGGCTGTCTTCAATCTGTACTACCAGAACACTTTTCTTGGTGAGGGTGTGGGAGCGGACACAAAGATTGTGCGTAGCATTGAATTCGGTTCCGGTGCTAAAAGAAGCTGATGATTATACCTATGCTACTTAGACACCTGGCGGGAACAATGTTACATTGAAAGGACGACTCGTCCCGCATACCGACACGACCGAGCTCGCCTCCGTTTCATCGCTTTTCACGAACTACCTCAACGGCGAGACCTCTGCAGTCGTCGCGAAGGGCGTGTCAGCGCTGCAACCATCTGGAGACGCGATTTCCTGGCTCTCCGCCGGCATCTCTGCGCTCTCCCTCGATGTGCCATTCATCAACCCAAGCAATGGTCCGATCGGTCCTATCAAAGCTATTACGATCGAGGACATGGACCTGACGTTCAGTGAGGAGAACCCCTGGGCGCCGATTGCGAATACACACCATGTGTATGCGCAAATGCAGCTGCCCTTTGGGTTTGGTTTGTCGATTGGACAAATCATGAATGGCTTCAATATCTCGCAGAACGATACGACTATTGCGGGGTTGCAGACTGTGCGTTCCAATTTACTTATTTTCGTGGAGAAGTGATCGCTGATTCTTCCCACTTTAATATCAGCCCCTCAGCAGTTCGACGTCAAACATCAATGTGATCAACTCAACTGACACAGAGGGTACAATAAACATCACTATCTATAATACCGCTCTGGACGTTCCCACTGACAATACAAAGGCATTCTCTCAATTCAGTGCGTCTCTCTTTTCTGAAGTTTTCGAAGACTATGATTGGCTGACGCGTCGTGACATGTCACAGCTACGGATTTGACTGATCTCTCGTGCGTACCTGTCACGCGTTTTTGTCACGCGTTTTTTTTTCTGATTGGAATTGTGTACAGCGACTCAAACTTCCGGCTCATCGGTCACTCACATGCAATCGCGAATCTAAGTATTGGCTTGCTGACGCTCGACCCCATTAACTTCAATGTTCCGAGTAGCCTGAAGGGTATGCGGGGCCTGAAGAATGACACTGTCATTTCGAGCGTGGATGTCATTGGGGGCACGAGCGACGCAATGCAGCTCTCCATCAATGGTAGGCATACCTTTCGTCTACTTTCGATGCGAGGCTGATGCTTTTAAATAGTCTCGATCTTCAATCCGTCAACGCTAAATTTGAGACTGGGAGATTTATGTGCGTTTGTTTCAGTGGATTTCGTGAACGAGATTCGGTTGCTTATGTGGCTCGGGTAGCTCTTCAACTGTACCGGGATGGCGGTCTCATTGGTACGACATTGATGCCGAACTTGACGTTGGATATCGGGAACAACTCTATCATCGCCTCGAGCGCCTTCCAGGTAAGTACGGTGAAGGCGTGTTTGATAGATACATTTCTGACATTTTATTTTCTAGCCGAATAACAACGAGCAGGGCCAGCAGACTTTGAACGACTTCGTTGGCAAGAAAGATGTCGATATCGTCATTCAGGGATATGACGGGAGCACGAAGATCGCCTCGCTTGTTCAAGCATTCGATACCCTTTCTGTCGGTGCTACCCTACCGGGCCTTAAGAGCGACCTCTTGTCCTCCACTGCACTGAAGGTTCTTACGACGACTGGCCACTCAGATAATATCGCGCATGTCACAGTCGATCTCGTAAATCCGTTCACCGCGGACTTGAACATCACGGAGATAAACACGTCCGTTAAGTCGCATGGGATCAACTTGGGTTCGATAAACCAGTCCGTGCAATTCCCTGCCACTGGGAAGAAGACTAGTTCGAGCCCTGCGCTTAACCTCGATATGAACCTCGACCCACCGTCCATTTTTTCTGTGACGCGAGCACTCGCGGTCGTCGCGGGTCTGGATACGGAGCAACTGGATGGGATTGTCGCCCTGGGTGGATACACCTACCTTCAGACAACGGATGCCGATTCGACGAATAGTACGAGTAGCAAACGGGATGTCGTCGTTCCTGTTCCGCGAAGCATCGGGAAGCGCAACATCTACACCAACTTCAACCTCCCGAACTTCATCGACGCGGCATTCAAGCAACTGCGCTCAGATGTCGAGTTGGTGTCGAAAGTGACCATTGGCGAGTATACCACGACGCTGTCGTACACCCAACTGGATGTACCCGTGTCCACTGACGACTCGTTGAACCTCCTGCTCCCGATTCTCGCGCAGCCGATTGTGCAGAAGATCGTTGACGGCGCCGGTCTCGGCATCTCGACCGTCACGATCACCGATCCTGCTCAGAACTCCTTCGGAACCAAACTCCTTGGTAACATTACCAACGCTGGCCCCTTCGACGCAAAGATCTCGTTCGGCTCGGGCTTGACGATTAGTTGGGCCGGAAAGCCTCTGGGTACCATGAAGATGCCTGACGTCAGTCTCACTGCCGACGTGGGCGCGCAGCTGGATGTGACTTCGACCTTCGCGGTTTCAGACGTTGACCATTTGACGGACTTCACGAAGGTGCTTCTCACGGAGGAGAGCTTTGAGTGGGAGATTGCAGGCGAGAACCTGACGGTCTCTGCCCTCGGTATCGACGTGCCCGGAATCAGCTTGACGACCAAGAAAGTCACTTTGCTTGGCATGAACGGCCTCAAGAACGGCGTCATCGTCAACTCGTTTGACCTGCCGGCGAACGACCCCGCGGGTGGCATTCATCTGACGCTCAACACGACTGTGATGAACCCCTCGCAAGTTGGTATCGAGCTCAGCACCATTGGATTCCAGAATTTCTTCCAGTCGACGCATCTTGGACCTGCTGCTTCAACTGGTGCTTTCACGCTCGCGCCTCAATCGACCATTGCTCTACCGCTCGCTGGGCGTCTCATACCACAGGACTCTTCCCAAGGTCTGGCTGACGTCTCCGCTGTCTTCAATGCCTTCATTCATGGCCAGGACAGCCCGGTCACTGTTTATGGGGACAGTGCGGGCCCGAGCGACGTTACATGGCTGAACACGGGTATCAAGAGCTTGCAGATCCAGACTACGCTCCCCAACCAAGGCAAATTGAACATCATAAAGAGCGTCACGCTAAACCAACTCACCATGATGTTTGACACGGATGATGCTTACGACCCTCCGACCAGCAGCAACGACGCTACTGCAGCCTTCACGATTCCCTTCGCCTTCCCTCTCAATGTCGTTGCCCTTGAACAGAACATCACTGCTGGTTTCAACGGTGCTGATTTCGCTCAGCTTATTATCCCTAAGGGTCCAAGTACTACAGACGTCGATACGCGGATCATTCATTTGACGTTCAACAACACGCCGTTCGCTGTCTTCGGCGACAAGCACAGCGTATTCCAACAGTTCTTGGCAGCGGTCACAACGGCTGATAAGGAGACCTTCGCGTTAGGAGGCGTTGCGAATACTGACGCTGAGACGGCCGTCGGCCTGCTTTCTTTGACTGACATCGCGTTCGACGTTGATACGACAATCTCTGGTCTTCAGGGCCTTAACACTAAACCCGCGACTGTAGCAAACCTCGATGTCAATCACGGATTCTCTGACTTCCTACTTATCAAGGTCTCAACCCAGCTTTTCAACCCCAGCAACATTACAATCGGAACGGGAGACGTCAGCTTTACCCTTCAGTTCCAGGGTGATTCTATCGGTAGCGCTATTATCAGTAACGCTATCATCATTCCTGGCAGCTCGAACTATTCGACGGACGTACACTACTCGCCACAGGGCGGTGCTGTCGCTAGCGGTCAGCAGATGCTCGAAAATTTTTTGCAGGGTGTAGACTCCGACACGACCATTATTGGTACGACGGACACGACGCCAATCGATTCGCTCAAGGTCGCGTTGTCGGAGATCAAGCTTTCACCCGTCACGATCCCTGCGCTCCACCAGAATCTGATCACGAGCACGTCCTTGACGTTCCCGACGGACATAGTTCAGACTGGCGTCGCTTCCGTGACATTCGTTTTGTCCAACCCCTTCACGGCGAGCATCAACCTGCTGAAAGTCGCGACTACAGCTACCTTCCATGGCATCACTTTAGGCACCATCAACTCAGTCGACATCTCAAGTAATCCGATTCACGCCGATGGACATAGCAATGTTACTTCGTCGACTCTTCCGTTGAACTTCAATATGCAGCCGACTGTTATCATTGACCTGCTATTGGAGCGCTCCAAAGAGAAGGGCGTTGACCTTGGACCGTTGACGAGCCTCTTTCAGATCGTCGAGAATAATCCGAACATCAAAACGAACGTGAGTGTATGGAGACCTTTAAAAGCTAACTTAACTTATATGTTCCCTCATTTGCGTGTCAGATTAACGCGACTGTAGATCCTAATAAGGCTACTTGCAATAGGTGAATATTATCAAAACTGGCAAAATATTTTGGCTTTGCTGACAATAGTACAGTGGGAAGCAGTTTGACGTCAACTCCGCTATTCTGAATGCCCTTGCCGGCTTACAAGTTGACCTCGCGGTACAGAGCTCAGTCAAGCTTGATGACTGTGAGTGATCTTCATCATCTCAACGAAAATACAGATATCCGAACCTGGACTCCAACAGACGCGACAGACCTTGCCTTCAACCAATCCGGCGTCCCTGCTATTGTTAGTTCCAATTCCCTGTGTGTCTGTTTTGACTGCTTATCCTGGTCATAGACCGACTCCACAGCTCTTTTCCTCATTGGCGCTGTTGCCCCGCCAATCGTCCAGTCTCTTGTGGACCAAGCAGCACTGTCGTTCACCGCCGCCAACATCACGTATGAAGATTTTTGATCTTTGCAAGGAGCTGCATCACTTACTCTTGAATTCTAGAAATCTTTCGGACAATGGATTTGACCTCGGTCTGAAAGGTTCGCTCACTGGCACTGGTCCCCTAGATGCGGAAATCACCTTCGTTGAGCCAGTGACGTAAGTTTAGACCTCGCTAGATCGAGATTACTTCACTAAACAACTGTCACAGAGTAAATTGGAACGGCAAAAACATCGCCACCATCGCACTTCCTCCTGGTAATCTATCTTTTCCAAATTCGAAATTTCGTTTACTTATACTAATGATATATAGTGTGCGCCACCGCCAATGATGGCGTTCCGGATTATGTGACTTCCGGGCAGCTCGTGATCACAGATGAAGACGGGTGAGCTCGAGTAAATTGAATATATTAGAGGAACCTGATACTCACACTCATCTAGCTTTACGGAGTTCGCCACTTTCTTGTTGCACAACCCGAGTTTCACTTGGACGATCTCGTCAGACAAAGTTCGCGTCACCGCTTTGGGTACAATCTTCGATAATGTCTCCCTTTCGAAGCAGATCACATTGAAGGCGTTCAACAACCTTCCCGGAGTGACTATCAGCAACTTCCAGCTGCCGAGCGATGATCCCGCAGGGGGCATACACATTGAGACAGACTCTTTGATTCCGTCACCAGCCCGTACGTTGTTCCCGCAGCTGTCATCAGATTGTTTGTAGCTAATGACATACATCCGTTCCGTAGAGCTTGGCATCGACATGGGTACCGTTACGTTCAACTCATTTTTCCAGAACGTACTTGTCGGCCGTAAGTCTAACGTTTCCGTGTTAATTTACTGTTTTCTAATCTGAAATTCAGCGCTGTCCGGGACTGGCCTTGTACTCGTGCCAGAGTCTACCACCAAAGAACATTTGTCTGGCAGGATCGTGCCGCAGTCTGGCTCGGATCTTGACACTATTGGACAGCTTTTCTCTGGGTTCCTTGCAGGAGATAATCAAACTTTGAGTGTAGTTGGAGAATCGGTTCAGCCATCGGGCTCCAACGGGCCAGTGACTTGGTTGAGCACGGCATTTAAGACTTTAACGCTGACAGTGACCTTACCCGGGCAAAAGTCCAACGTAAGCTAATATTCCCTATCTAAATGACAAACATTACTTATTGTACTTTGCCAATCAGGTCATCCAATCAATCGACATCTCTGACTTAGAGCTCGATATGACGACACAAGACGAAGCATTCGCCCCTCTCACGAGCTCCAAGTTCACGTTGGCGAAGTACAAGAATCCCTTCGGATTCTCTCTTCAAGTGGTGCAATCTGGCCAGAACATCAGTATCGGTTCCGGTGGCGTCAGTGTCGCAGAGGTTGGCCGTTCATCTTCGTTTCGAAACTTGTTTGATGCTGATGGTCTATTAGCTTGATATCCCTATGGGACCTGCAGATGGTGGTGTATCAACTGGAAATGTCGCAGACCTTGTCCTCTCATTCACGAATCAACCATTGCGATCTCTCAACAATGGAGGCTTCGATGCATTCTTTGCCGCGGTCACGGATACCTCAAACATTGCCATGGAGTTGAAGGGAGCTGCAAACGTTGTTGGCCGAACATCAATCGGCGATGTGCCCATATCTGGCATTCCATTCGATGTTCAGTCGAGCCTGAAGGGTATCAATGGCTTCGGTGGATCAGCGAAGCTCAGCAACGTTAGCATCACGGGAAGCGGTGGCAATGGTGGCAACGAGTTCATTGTCTCTCCTTTGACAACTACTTTGCAAAACCCTGCAAATATCTCACTGAAGACGGTGGATGTCTCCCTACCAGTTACCTTTAAGAGTGTTATGGTATGTTTTATATTACATTGTCTTGAGGTATATCACTGATATAACTTATTTTCCTTCAGATTGGACGTGCAGTGATCAGTGTAAGTACAACGATCACTCTGAGTAGTCTCACGACTTATCATCACCCCTTCTTAGTCTTTTAATCTCGTTCCTGGAGACAATGCGATTCAGACCGAATTTCATTATGAACCTGCGAATGCTAATGACACGATTGCGCAGGTAAGTTCTTCTGTCGAAAGCTGAACTCTTGTCTGATAAAAGCGTATTTGCAGAGCTTCTTGTCGGATTTCCTCACCACAGGCAACGCGCTTGCACTCTCGATCTCGGGTGATTCGAGTAGTTCGCCACTCCCGTCATTAGTGGAAGCACTTGAAGGCTTGAAGATCTCAACTAGCTTGACCGGTCTGAATGTGCCAAAGATCCTCACACATATCAACGTTTTCATCACAGTCGACACGCTCATTGATAACCTCGTCTCTATCAATTTCGACGTCTATAACCCCTTGGATGCGGAATTGGACATCAAGTTCGTTCAGTCAGACAGTGGTGTTAACGGCGAGACCTTCGCGCACTTCGACCAGTCCTTCGACAGCTTTGTTGTACCTGCGAAGGGCACCGCGAACAGTGGAACATTTGGCAATGTGCTACTTACGAAAGGTGCTTTGTTGTCGCTGGGTATCATTCCACTCGGCCGTCTCGATGTCAAGGCAGCACAGACCGTTGAGATCAGTGTTGGCGGGTACACAGTGCCGTGGATGCAACTTGACCAACCTGATGTGCCGACGAAGTATGGATTATCACTG
This sequence comes from Trichaptum abietinum, assembly GCA_910574555.1. Taxonomy (NCBI): domain Eukaryota; kingdom Fungi; phylum Basidiomycota; class Agaricomycetes; order Hymenochaetales; family Trichaptaceae; genus Trichaptum; species Trichaptum abietinum. Next base: position 807,724 of record CAJTBE010000005.1, on the reverse strand, counting down.
GGCACTATCTCGGCCATGCAAGAAGCGGCAAACAGCATCATCTCTTCAGAGTCGAGCAAGACCGCTGCATCCACCAGCGCGTCATCTAGTTCCGCTGGAAGTGCATCGGCTTCAGCATCGAATACTTCGTCTTCTTCAGGATCAGCAAGCTCCAGCTCTGCTGCACCAGAAGCGTCTACCAAGGCTGCTGAGACCTCGTCATCGAAGGAGACTTCTGTTACTGCTGCATCAAGTACGTCGGAGGCGACTACACCGTCTGCTCTCGCTACCTCAGCCGCACCTTCCTCCTCAGTACCATGAACAGCAACACATTGCATCACTCCTTTATTATCCTTATACTTCATTTGATCATCATGTCATAGGCTCATCTCACGATGCCACCCATGTGTCACGCATCCTAATATTGTAATTGTAGCAACAATTGTTTTTTTTGGAGATTTTCTTCATGAATGGACCGCCAACATTTCGCATCTTTTCTCCTGTTCAATAGTTACCAACATACCTTGTTCTTGTTCTTCAGCATTTGCATTCCTTATGGTCTTCACAAAACGAAAAAAGTTAATGGCCACTGCTATCGATACATATGTTTTCAAAAAATGATAGTTTTCTTTGTACCTTCGAGCTTTAATTCCTTCCAAATCTTGTAATGAACACAGAAATGTCTGACACCGAACAAGACGGCTGAACTAGCCGATAAGAACATTAAAATTAAACATATGTTATGGATGTCGATCCAATTCTTCAATGGGCCATTTGACCTGACTTTCAATGGAATAATCGTCGAATTCTCCAGCTAAAAAGCGATGCATGGAAGCCCACGCAATCATGGCCGCGTTATCTGGACTATGTTAGGCGGTACTGGTCATTGTCGAGTTCAAGTTGGTAAGCTTACCTGTGCAGAGTGCAGGAGGGGGGAAGACAAGGGACAGGTTCTCCGATGGGAAATTTTCTTTCAGACATGTTGCGAGACTATAGGCATGATTATCGTCAGTAAACCAGATATAAAGTTCTATACACGTTCAACTAACCGATCGCGTAGGAAGAAGTTGCTTGCCACACCTCCACTGACGACAATATGCTTAACAGGGATTTGATTTCCATTGTGTAGCGATTCTTGCCCGGCTAGAATCGAATTGCGATGTTCGGCACACCACCTCAAAGCTAAGACGACCTTTTCCTCAAGCTGTGCAAGAGCAGCTCTCTGGAAGGCGCGCGCAATTGCTAGTCTGTGCGCATCAGGGACAATGAGGGTGGGCTTTGATGAATCATTGGGCGCCGGTCCGGTCACCCCATGCATGCTGATGTAGCGATCGACAGAGGAGTGCAGTCCAGAGAATGAGAAAGCTAGCTCTCCCTTCAGCGGGATTTTGAACGAACCAATAGCTGGTAGGTCATCCGGCTTCTCACTCGAACTGGCAAGACCATCGCGACAGAACGCCTCTAGCGCTGCTCCGGGCGCACGGCCGTCCCACTTGAGGTGCAAATCGCGCGCAACTTTATCTATCGTGCGCCCTACTGCCTCATCTCGCGTGGTCGCAAGGATCTTGAATCTGCGAATCGATGATGCAAGTAAAAGGAGCGTGTGTCCCCCCGAGACAAGGAGAGTGAGAAACGGAAATGTTGGCGCGGACGACGGAGGAGAGGTTAGGAGCGGTGTGAGGGCGTGGGCTTGCTTTCGATCACAGTTTTCAATATCAGCAAAGCTCCCTTTCAATGAGAGGATTTGACAGCTCACCATATGATGTACTCCAACCAGCGGTTTGTTGAGCGCAGCTGCAAGATTTTTAGCCGCATTGGAGCAAACACTCAAGCACCCTCCGATTCCTGGACCTCTTGTAAACGCAATTCCATCGATTTGTGACGCGTCCAAGTTTGCTTCATCGAGTGCTCGACGAACAGCGGTCGGCTAAGAGAACGTTTCAGTCGAATACTTGCACGTCCGGGGTGAGGATGAATGTACCATATTCCTCTGGTGAGCTTGGATGGCGACAAAGGGGTGGATTCCACCATACTGTTCGTGTCTTTAAAGCTAATGAGTTCAGATTCACAGTCAAAGTAAGTGTAATTCTCTCTCACTGATCAAGCTGCCTAATAACTACATTAGACAGAATTTGGCGCTCCGAGTTCACGACCGCGACACATGTATCATCCGCAGAAGATTCAAAGGCGAGAACAGTGAATTCACGCGTTTGGAATAGATTCCTTCGTGCAAGCGGTCGATGAGCATGGTGAGCAAGAGAAAGATGTCGTTGAAGGCATTTAGTAGACACTGAGAACATCGACGAGCGAAGCCAGGACTTCCTGGCGCATAATAGACGCCGGACAGCGCCAAACTTCATGTTTGAATGTGTGGCTCTTGCCAAATACCCGAAATTGGGTCTCATCTGAACCTTATCTTTTCAGTGAGTCACCGCAACTCTCCAAGTTTTTTATTTCATCCCCTCTTGCTTTCATACAGAAAACTGAGCTTTGACTACACTGAGCCTTAATCTCGTCAGACAACCAGTATTGGCAGACCTTCTAGTACAGTACCAAGCTCTGCTTGGACCTCCGATTGCACGAAATAATCTTCTTAACTTGCACCAAGGCTCAATAAAGTTAACTGGCAGATTCCGAGGACAAGGCCATGCATGTTTTAATATCTGCCTTCGCTTACTGTCTGAACCACACTACATTAGTCACTCTGCACAGCACACATGGCCAATCTATTGGAGGCTCAGTGCGCACCAAAGCGACACTTCCTGTTTGGGACGAATCGGCCACCATCCACCCAAAAGACAATGGGAAGGGCACCTCCGTCGCTGTCGAAGCTCATCTGTGGCCAGACTCGTGTATCTTTGGCCCCTGAGTCCTGGACCATATAAAATGCGAGCTGACTCTCGTTTTGATTTCCCCCCAAAACAGACGTGATATCCTTCAGCGACGAACACCGTCCACTGTGCAGCGCGAACTACTTTGAATATTACTAACTAGAGCCATGTCTACCACGATCACCCTCACGCGCCCTGCAACTACCGCGACCTCTTCGATTATTCTTACGAAAGTTGGAGTCTTCCCCGTTTCAACACTTCGTACTAGCTTGACTTCTATGGGCGAGATGTATGCCATTTCCCCCTTTACTTTCTCATCTACTTCAGCTGACTGAAACCTGGTATAGGACTGATCAAACTACAGGCCAAAACAGTTCTCTAGCCTCGGAGCCCGAGCTTCCTTCTACTGAGAAGGCGGCGATGGTCCCATCAGCCTCGTTCAATTTTACGCCCACTGTCATCTCCGCTCCAGTCACCGCTCCGAGAATACATTCGACTGTAACAGGGCTTAGCCCTGAGCTTGACTACCTGGAAAGTGTGGAGACAGCAAAGCTCCTCGTCGAGCTACAGCAACGCTACGCTCGTCCCTCTCCAGAGGAGAGTAGTATCTCCGCCGCCCAGCCTTCCACATCAAAAGGCAAGGGCAAGGGTCGGAAGCGTGCACGGGCAAGCAGAGCTGGTGGCAGCAGCGCCTCGAAGAGGAGGAAAGTCACGACTGCCGACGGAGAAGTATCTGCAGTCGGCACTGGCGGCTCTCCTGCAGAGACCGAGAGCTCTGGGTCCACCTCAGACGTCGCCAGCACGTCTGCACAATCGTCCTCGTCCTCATTGACATCATTGACATCCGATACCAGTTCGCAAGCGCCAAGTAGAGTAGCCTCCGCGCGCCGTAGGAGGTCCGCTGCTAACCCTCCTGAGCCGTCGAGCATCGTGGCGCGAGTGAAGCAGTCTGCGCTGGAGAAGGCGCAAGCTAAGGCCGCCAAGGCTCTAGCTGAGGCACAGGCTGAGGCGGAATCAGCATGAGGACTTCACAAAACGGTCATTTTATTTCTCAAACTATTTGTAAAGCTTAACGGTTCATGGTATCCGCATAAGAGCGGGATCATAAACATTGATGTCTTATATGTTATTATCTTAATATCTGTTCCTATAGTCGTATATATCTTGTATATAGCTTTCTCCTGCATCCCCAATTGCTTACTTGTATGGAAGGAAATCATTAGACTCGCAAACCAGCCGCTTATCATGTAGAACCACCGATAAACTCACGGCTGGCTTGCGAGTCTAGGAAAACATCATGGACATTTAATTGGAAATCAAATTGAAAATCAAACACTTTCAGTACTTGACTACTATCTGAATTTCTGTACACAAATTACAGGGCTTACACCGTGTAAATACTCGAGCATGCATGTTTAGAGATAAGAACACGGTCTCTCTAAGCTGTACATCTATAAAGTTGAGGTAAAGGGCAGTATGATTCTACTTACACATTGCAGTAAAAGTAGAAGGCCCAACATAACGTCCCTAGAGATAAACAACGCCGCTTTTATTCAAGACAAAGTGCTCACAAATACTAAAACAAATAAAGAAAGGAAATAAAGAACAACAAGCCAGAAAGAGAAAAAAACGTTGCCGATGGAGAAAGAACAAATAATAAGAAGTAGAAGAAATACACAAAGACAAAGGAGTCAAAGTCCCAAAGATACTACTGCGATGAGTGTGAACGGCAAGAATAGGCAGTGGACCGAACAAGTGACAGAGCGTGTCGAGGAGGTCACAAGCTGAAGGGGTGTAATTAATTACATTCGTTGAACACTGACTGTACAGAATATTTAGAGTCATGGATGAAAAACATAACCCGAAGAAGATGGGAAGATGATGCTGATGGTCGGTGAAGAAAAGAGTAGGATTCGGAGCTGGAATTGGGATAGGATGGGTCTCTAAACGACGACGGTTGGAACATTCGGAGAGGACGTACAAGAGCGATCGATACACCCAAAGGGATAGATGAGAGATAAAGAAGAAAAGAAATTGTAAGAGCTAGAGATGATGCAAAATAGGGATGATGGGATGGTAATGCTCTTCCGATATAGACGATAGTGATGCACAAGGTTGGGGATGTAGTGGGAGTAGACAGCAGACAGCAGAACACTGATACAGGCAGACGGCAAATTTGGGGAATACTGAACAGTGCGAGTGAGGAGTGAGATTGATAGATATGGAGATAATGAAGTCACCACATAGGGCAGATAAATGTGCATTTTCATGATGAAATGGACTCGGGATGGAGATACAGCTTCGGAAGCGATAGACGAGCATGGCTGACGCGCACAGATAGGACAAAGGATCTGCAAGGATCGGCGGCAGGTTTAACTTCGGAGTTTTCCGGGTACACAAAGAGTTGCGCCGGCAACCAAAATCCCGGCTTTCTGATAACATGTGATCACGTGCACTGAGCGCGTCATCAAACGCGCCAATTAATTTTATCCTTAGACTCGATCATTGAGCACATCGAGCTCATCTGAGATCTGAGCTGGTTAGGCTGCCACAGCAACAGACTCTGCTCGTGCTGCTGTCGGATTTACTGTAGACATAGGATCAGAACCACTAGGAGAGGTGGGGAAGCCGGTATCAACGGGAGTGGTGGACTCTTCTTTGACGTTGCCTTCCTCAGGCCGATCACCAATGTCCATATCCTGGTCCTCGAGTGGCTCATTCTTGTCACCATTCGATGCTCTTGCAACGCCGTCGGTAGACTTGGCCTTCCCCTTTCCTTTATCCTTCTTCGCATCCTTGGCCCTACTGGTGCGTTTAGCAGCCAGGGTTTCCGCTATCGGAGCAGCCGATCCAGTGCTCGTACTTGCACTGACTTCGCTTCCACTCGCGCTACTACCCCTTCGCTTAACACTCCCGCGTGTCGTGCGCGTTGAAGTGGGTGGCGGTGGAACAGAAGCCTCATCCTTACTTCCGCTAGCAGGGGATGTCATACGACCGCGTTTAGGCCGAGGCTGACGCTTCGCGCGGACAGGGCCTGTAGATGGAGCAGTTTGATCGTTCAGATCTCCAGTGGGATCAGATACACCAGCGGTGCTCTTAGTCTCTTCGTCCTGAGCTGTATCCGCTTCTGCTTCAGGAACAGCGGAAGCCGCCACGCTCGCGACCTCGTCTACTTCCATAGCTTCTTCCTCGAGTGCAGCAGACAGAGCTTCTGCACTTGATGCGAGAGCTGCAGCAGCGGCTTGAGCAGCACCACGACGCTGTCGTTCGCGTCTGGGTGGGTATGGCTCAGACGGTGGCCCGGAGGGTTCTTTCTTCTTTTTGCGCGATCCACCACCAGCTGCTGCGCGGCGACGTTTGTTGCCAGTGGGGCTCTTTCCGTTTCCTCCATTCATACTTCCATCATTTCCTACATTCGATGCACCGTCTTCAGCCTCAGCCTCAGCTCCTTCGCGCAACTTTGCAACTGGTCGGCGAGTGCGCGATGTGTTAAAGGTTTGCGATCTCGCATTGTTGTGTGGCACGCAAAGGTATATAATTAGTAATAGTTAGTTTACACATGTTTGTACCTACTGCGGCACACTTTTTGTCGTCGCTCGCGCAATGAAAACTTTGTCGCGTTCCCCCCATTAGCGCCGTACGACTTGCGCCGCTTGACAGGTTATGAGCCTTGCGCTCACGCTTTAATCTCTCAGCTTTGTCATCGTCTTCTCGTCTTCTGGAGTCTCGCTTCCCCTGCGTCGGACCGCAGGTCTTCTTTTTTGATCCCATCACTCGAAGGGCCGTAGTGATTGGGCCGTATTTTCGCCGCGAAGGACTGTGGCAACGTACTCGTGCGAAGGACTGCACTTGCCCGAAGGACCGTGGCACCCCTCCCGTGCGAAGGACTGCACATTATGGGAAAGAATGATAGCTTTGAAAAGCTGAATGAGGAGAACTATGTGGATTGGGCATGGCAGATGAAGGCTTATCTGGTGTCGAAGGATCTTTGGGATGTGGTTGATGGTTCAGAGGGGCGTCCATTGGGTAGTGATGGGTCGAAGGCAGTCAAGGCTTTCCGTAAAAAGCAGCGGCTTGCGTGCGCGGAGATCATTCTGCACGTCGAAACATCACAGAAAGCTCATACTCGTGATGAGGACCCTGTTGCCATCTGGAAGGCACTCGAGACCGCTCATCATGCTCGTGGCTTGAGCTCGAGGATGGCACTTCTGCGTCTGTTCTTCTCCTCTGTGATGGATGCAGATCAGACTGTCTCAGGCTGGATCTCCCATGTCAAGGACCTTGCCTACCGTTTGCAGGATGACGAATTCTCGGTACCCGAGGAGATTATCATCTATGTCATAACAGCTGGCCTTCCACATGAGGAATTCAAGCACTTTGTTTCATCCCTTGACAACATCCCAAAGGACGATCTCACTCTTGACCTTGTCATCACTCGACTCCTCAATGAAGATGCTGGCCAGCGGGCTACAGCAACTGAGCGGCCAAATACAGTGGCTTACAGTGCACGTGCCACCAGGAACGTTGTCTGCTATAAGTGCAGCAAGAAGGGACACTATGCATCGGATTGCCCTACAAAGAAAGCTTCACATAGCAGGCACAGCAGAGACACGAGGGGCAGGGAGGATGATAAGGATGATGCTTCAACAGAAGCTGGCGATGTTGCAGAGGAAGTGGCTGGACTGGCAAATAGCATTGGACCTCTTGCTATTTAAGGGAAAGTTATTTATCTCTTTTTATGTTTCTTACAATGCTTCGATCGAGGGAAAGTGTTAAAGGTTTGCGATCTCGCATTGTTGTGTGGCACGCAAAGGTATATAATTAGTAATAGTTAGTTTACACATGTTTGTACCTACTGCGGCACACTTTTTGTCGTCGCTCGCGCAATGAAAACTTTGTCGCGTTCCCCCCATTAGCGCCGTACGACTTGCGCCGCTTGACACGATGAGCTACGACGCGTATCCGCATCGTCATCTACAATGGCGGCAGAGCCTGCAGCATGTTGGTTGTTCAAATCATCACCATCAACGCTTGCGTTATCTTGCGTGGAGTTGGCCTTAGCAGCGGCCTGTCTGCGGGCCGCCGCGTCGGCGCGTGCAGCAGCAGCCAGAAGCAATTGACCCGGAGACAGCGGATGATATGATGGAAGCGCGGGCTGAAGCTTGAAGAGCGGCTTCGCCGGAGTGAAAAAGGAGCATCCACTGGAGGATGGAACGGAAGACGTTGGAGAAGTCGACGTGCTTGAGCGGGAGGATGAAGTGTTAGAGGGCACGGATAAAGGTGCACCAGCGTCCGGCGACTGGTATGTAATGCGCGGCTTCCTGCGTGAGATGGAGCTAGATGTAGAGATCGGAGCAGGGCGTTTAAAAGAGGGAGAGACGAGGGATGCTGCTTGAGGCCGTGCCGCATCTGATTTCTTCAAAGTGATAGGCCACCGTGAGCCGGGCACGGTGATCGTAGTTGGATCGTCGACTTTCATCATCTTTTCTTCCGTTCTATCGTAGCTATAGCAGACAGTCAGCTTTCGGTAAGAATAGGACTCGGATGGAAGTACATACGGATGTGGTAGTACTCAAAGGGCGACGGGTTGTAAAGGCACTTGGGGTGTGAAGTGCTGGAAGGCAAAGAGGGGTGGTATTAATAGATAGCACAGTGAGCTGTACGGAGACCGTATCGAGAGTGTAAAGAAACATAGGTAAGATGGTGAATGATGTGTTGTCGAGCGGGCCACATACCTCAGTAGACGCCGTGTAGGGTGTGGGGCAGGTGCCGCCTTACGCCCAGGCTTCTGTCGAGAGAGCGGGTGACGCACGAAGCTGCACAGACCAGGTCAGCTCTCCTCTGTCACTGAAGGTATCAGCGATGCTACGTACGATGTCTGCGAGTCTCTGCGCACTGTCGTGTGGGTCGGGGGTATGTGGGCGGATGGCAGGGAAGTGCGGCGCGTCCGCCGTGTACTGTGGTCAGTCTATGCAGGGAAGTGGATATAGGCAGGGTGTAAAGTGGGTTGCTCGCTGTGCGCGATGAGCACAGTGCTTTGCTGGGTGTTGGGGTAGAGTATGAAGGTGGCGGTAGTAGATGAAGAAGGGCGGGACTGTGCGGCGGAGCGGAAGGCAAGAGCAGAGGATGTGTTGAGGCCCTGGTCCAAGGACTGCCGGTGAGGACAGCCTGGCCCGAGCGCGGGACGTCCACTGACCTTCCTCTTTTGGAACATCTGCTTATGTCCAGCTGTGACCAGATTCCACGTGGCAAATCCCGTGCCGACGTTCCGCCGTGTGCTACGCCTGTCTCCCCCCAACACGTTCGACGCGCAAGTCTTTGCGACACATTGACCACGTACTCATACTGCTCCTGCACAACCATCCTTTTGCTTGCTCACCGTTGGACAGCGAGCTGATACATGATACACCAACGACCCGAACGACATTGGCGAGCACTGGCAAGTTGTATGGTGACCAGGTGTCTCTCAGGCTGCACCCGCGGATTTTCGAGTCCTGGTTGGGCCCGTCGGGTCATGTTACTTATCATCGTTTCGCATGCATATAATTCGTCCTGGCGCCATATCGACGGCAGCTGCGCGGAGGTCTCATGGCCAACACGCCTCCGACGTCTCTTCTCTACTATCTGAATCATCGCGGACCTACTTGAACCTCGAAGTTCCACTAGTACTTGATGTATTGTCTCCTCCGGATGCCTGATCTTCTCAATAGTCTCCGAATAGTCTCCGGGCAACAAACAATATACAGCATGCGCCGCCGAGCATGGTCTACTGTATAAGTCTATCGATCCACGATTAAGCTGATATTAACGTCAAATTTGATCTCCCATACTTCTGTGGCTATCCGTCAACTAGCACTTCATCTCCCTCTCATCGAAAACTAGATCGTCAGGTTGCACATACCAGTACTTGTGATTCTACGGATCTAGTATGAAAAGGTGTAATTTTTACCCGCAATCGAGCTCCGACCTCTCATAGCCCCGACGATGAAGGGAGTTGGATCACCCATAATACAAGAGTGCCAACTCGAGTGTCCTCTCGGACCTTTCGCACAGGCATGTCCATAACGGCCAGGTCGAGCCGTCTTCGTTGCCCTCTGCACGTAGAGGGCGGAACGCGAGGTTGTCTCGCGTAACATTTGATAAGACTTCCACAGTATCTCACAAATGCACGCGAACACCAGCAGTAGCGAATCTGAACCGGAAGGAGAGACGGTACTGGCGAGTTCGGTGCCGGAAAGCCTGTACACGGGGCCGTCGACGATGGGCTCACAGCTTCAAGAGGACACTCTTCATTAGTTCTACGAAGACTTTACTTTCCGGGTCAGGATTCGCCGGTAAAATTTTCCGTGCAAAGCATGAGCGCCCAGTCGCCTTCAACTCACGGAGATGAGGAAACAACACGGAGGGCTCGTATCTACGAATTTCTGTCAGCAATTGTCACCCCTCCGAATGTTTACGGCACAATGCCACCAACCCCGTATTCTCGTCCTCAGTCGATAAGCACCACTTATCAACAACGTTCCCTTCAGCCAAGAATTCAAAATTCTTTTCCATAATTTATACACATGTCGCCTGCTAATTAAACACCCGCGTCTTCCCGAACCATACTACTCTGGTTCTCGCTGGCCGTCGCGCTTATCAAGAGGCAATCGACTCAAAATAAAGTGGCTGGCTGCGCATTACTTGCACTTCCGATTACTCCGAGCTTCAGTCGCATCTTCACCCTGCAAGCGAGCCTTGCCGTCGGCGTCTTGGGCAGGCCCAACTTGTCCCGCCGCAGATTGAACCCGTGTTGTCTAAAGCGGCTCGAAGTGGTCGATGGACCTCATCCGGACCTTCTGACCCGGGACACTCCTGGCTCGCAGACTGACTATACCTCGGACTTGAACATACTGATTGGTACGTAGACTTGGACCCCCGGCTCACCACGAGGCGCGAAGCAGGAAACTCCAAAGGCGATAAACTACGGCTATGTATATTGTGCGAAAGCCTTGTTCTTCACCGATGTTTCATAGCCTTCATCACCCGCAACGTCAACAGCTCACTTGGACTGAATTGAGGTAAGCCCGCTCTAATCACCACTGACCCACTATGGACCCTGCCTTTATCCACGCGTAACTCTTGACTCTCCCACCGTACTCGTATCAATCCAACCACAGGTCCTCCCGCCCTGTACTTCTCCTTCGGATGCCGTAAACACCACTACTTTACACGGCTTCGTCTCCGAGTTCTCGGGCGCCTTGAGACACTCCTGAAGGTGTCGAGCCAGAGACATGGCGGCTGTCCTTCATGTTTTGGAAGCTGTATAAGAAGTCTGAGCCAGCGCTCCGGCTGGTCTTGAGGAGAGTATCTCTCTCTCTCTGCCCCATAAGCCGTCGATGGGTTTCTTCCCCGCAGCTACACACGTATCCTGGCGCCCTCTCCCTCTCTCCCCCTTGCCATCCTTCCTTACCTTGTTGAAGGCTAAAAGTTTCCGTAAAGCAGGCCCGCGGTGCAAATTACGAAACCGATGCGGCGCACTAGACCGTCCTTACTGACCCGGTCTAAAGGATGATCGCTCCGCCAGAACATCGAATTCTGCGTCTGCAGGTCTGTCCGAAGAACTCTGTTCCGTCACGCCTCATCATTCTACATCAGATCCAGAGTACATGTCCTCGCCGATGCACTTAGTCAGATAAACAGCTACCTATGAAGTCCACCCGCCTATGTGTGCCGCAAAGTTCTCCGTCATGTCTGTGTCTCTTATGTGGCACAGACTTTCAGCGAACATATAAAATGCGCTTCCTATCGAGCACTTTCGACATCTCAAACAACACAGATAGAACTAAATCGCTTCGAGCCCATCTCTCAACATCCTCAACTCGTGAATCGACGTCCGGCTATACACCATGCTCGCCCCCGAAACCCACAACTTAAATACCGTGGCCATCGTCCGTATTGACGTCGACGCGAAAGCGGACGTCAACGTTCCAGCATTGGTTGACAAGGAATGCCCGACGCGGTGCACAGTATGTGGTGGTCGCGAGACACACATTGGAAATTGCTCTGTGGCTTCTAGTCTGAGTGAGCTCGTTCATCGTTCTTCTTACTCTGACAACCGAAGACTAACCATCATAACCCAAAGAAGCACAGCTGTCTGTCGCGACAGAAGTTCAAATCATGCACGCGTCTGGACACCTCATCATAGTGTTGATGGTCTCCCTATTCTTTACTGTCATCATTATCTTCCTGCGATTTGTTTAGTCTCTGAAGGGTGGTCGTCGATGTTTTCACAGGACGGGGGAACATGGCACTTTAGATGGCGTTTTCATTTGACGAAAATACTAGATACATAACAGAAACGCATACCCTTCTCTTCGCATACATGATAGCATTGAAATACAATGTAACATAGCTTTGTCCAGCGATTTCACGTAAAAAAAGCACCTTTCTCATCGTCGTTGTATTGCTCGATACAAACAACAAATAATAGTATCACCGGTCCGATACCGGGCCGAGTCCGAGTCCGACTCACCGGCGCTGTCTTCCAAGACTCGACAGCCAGTCGTGAATTTATCGGATGGTTGGTAGTGAGATAAATCTTCTCCTCCCATGCATGAAGCGCTGGTTACGAGTCTAGCGTATGCTCGTACACTGGCAACCTCTGATGCGCTTCTCGCGTAGAAAATGCCTTCAAGATTTCCTCTTTCACAGAGTAGTAACCAAGTTTAGACGTTAGAGTAATCACACGCGCACTAAACTAGAAAGGTATCATCCAACTCTCTACTATCAATGAGAAACTGCGACACCGAACGCTAAAAAGCAACAAAGGTACTTCGCCAGTGAGCATGAAAGCTGGAGCAAATGGCAAACAACAGTACGAGAGACGAACGTAAAACGGGTTGCCACAACCTGAGTGGGCGTTCGCCAGGGGGCGAATCTTGATCGGAAGCCGATCTAATCTTCTCGAAAAATACGCGATTCAATTCCTGGAATGCGACGGGCTGAAGAAAGCGGCGGCGGCGCTCTCTACTCGGCCACAACTCTTCAGCAGTGTGGCTTCGCGACGTGTCTTTGTCCCCCGACGCGTTTTTTCTTGAAGTTTCTCGCTGCTCAGACGTGATTTACCTTGCTTAACTATCTTTTGCTACTCTGAGCTTCACCTTCCTACACGCACTATGGCTGCGCTGCTAACGCCGATGACGAAGGAAAGCGCGCCAACGACGAAACAGACTCTGCTGAAGGACGGGAAGGCGGAGGCATCCCCGCTCACCATTGTTATCCAAGGACGATCACTGAAGACTACGCCAGTATTCAATATGTTCTGGAGGTATACTGCAGAGAGATTTTTGGTTGAGGTCAAACGGAGGGCAGGCAAACCACAGCCGTGCGTGATTTTCATTGAGGTAGAGCTTGAAAGGTGCGGATCAGCCCCGAATTTCTACCCTTGGGTTGTGGATAGATATTCGGGGCTGATCCGCACTTTACAGGTCCTCTTTTGCTCAACCTTTGGAACATGGGTATCTAATACTTTAAATTCACCAGATGGACATGCGACCCAATACTACAGAGCCACAAGTTCTGCAGTGTTTTCCGTGTTGCAGACAGAGGATCTCAGTTTCTCATAACTGATATTATTCAGAAAGGGTCACAAAATCATGAAGATATTGTGTTCCGAGTTCTGCTTTACAACATTTTCACTCGAATAGAAACATACAATCTGCTTGAAGAACAACTTGGATCATTAACTTGGGAATCATATGATCGCTCGCAATACGAAAAAGTTCTCCAACGCGCAATGGATATGGGCACAACAATATATACGGGTGCCTTTCAGAAACCAGCACCAAGTTTAGGCCACACAACCGCCTTTCGCAATCACCTAGTTCTGCTCGAAGTCATGATGGGTGTTGACTTTCCGCAGAAGCTTGCAAAATGCAAGCACATGCGTGACGCATTTGACCTTGTCAATGAGTTCCCAGGAATGGGTGACTTCATGGCCTTTCAACTGCTCCTTGATCTACTGTATACACCAGTGATCAACTTCAACGAGAACGACTTTGTCATCGCCGGTGTGGGTGCACGGAAAGGCATCGAGAAATGCTTCAAGGGAAAAACATCGGGTATCGAAGAGGGGATCATTCGATGGATGTGCGACAATCAGGAAGACATGTTTGGCCGTCTTGGACTTGAGCCAGTACAGCTCGAGCAAGGAAAAGGCAAACCACGTCGGATGACCCTCGTGGACGTCGAGCACACGCTGTGCGAGGTGCAAAAGTACGCGCGTATTGCGACAGGCTCGAGTCAATCCCTTGGAAAAAAGTTCAAGCCAACGTCGAATTTGGGCGAAATCGCAATTCCCAAGGCATGGGCCAATGCGAAACGTAGAACTGTGCGTTTGGCCAAAGGACCACACCAACGTGTTCCGAAGCGATACGTGGTGGACAGCGTACTTGACAAGCGAATCGATGACGACGGAGATGTGCAATATCTAGTTGATTGGCTGGGTTACTCTGCAAAAGACAGGACATGGGAGCCGGACGTGGTACTGAAGCAGGATGCGCCCCTGGCTGTCAAAGAGTTTGAAGAGAAACAAAAGAAGGCAGACGGAGAGAAACCTAAAAAGAAAAGACGTAAGACCTCTTAAAATTTGCTATCCTTTGCTCGCTGTGCATCGTCCTTGTATATTGTTATCGATATTTCTTGAAAGCATTTGTAAAGCCTGCGTACAGTCTTGGACGGGTCTTTGAAACGCCACATTTAAATCCTCTAGATTTCTCGCTCCATCAATTTTTTGTCTGAATAATTAGTATATATACTAGAGAGCTCAACTCCAAGTTTTGGTGCTCATTGGACTGAGTTTTCAAAAGAAAACGGACAAGGAAGATTATAGACATTTCGGGGGCCTTCCGGTCCTTGAAACACACTTTTTCCCACGAGTCCTATAGACATCTATCCCTCATATACAGATGATCTCGGAGATATATCTGTAATTTTAACCTCATATATTTGATCCAATGTGTGATAGTGACCTTCAGAAAAAAATTCATGCAATTTAGATGCAAAATCAAAGCTGTAGGGCTAAAACATTGAGCTGAATAGATGCAGTTTCCAAATTTGGAAGGCATGGGATTTTCGGACATAGAAAGACAATACAAACATTTTGTGCTTGCACTGACAGATAGTAAGTAGAACATGACAATATTTCTGCACATTTATACATGTGCAAAGGAAATTTTAGAGACCAGAAACATACAGTAGAACATAAAAATGAAAAGGAAATGAAGTTATCATGCTATTTACGCTATTTATGGTAATTTGTATATTCTCAAAAACTGATACTATTTCATCCATATCTCTCGAATGACTGCAGTATTTAACTCCAAACTTTCTCTGCACAATCTTGTCATAATATAGTATTATAATGAGCCTTCAAAGTAATTTAAATGAATTGTGGAAACCTAGGAATGCGAAGTGTTTCATTTACCGTGGGTGTTTCAAAGACCCGTCCAAGACTGTAATTGGTTCTTGTCATTAGTTTTGTTATTGAAACATGCGGTTCTCCTCTTCAGTAACGAGTATGTTGGCTTACCTCTTCGAATGGATAAGCACTGTAATGAATGACGTAGTGTCTGATTTCACGACGGCAATGCAAGCCTTCAACTTGTAGAATAGAAGGAACTTCAAGGAAGACCTCGGGAACACACACCTCCAATTGGCGATAGGGCGCTTAGAGAAGCTCAGGCGTATATCCGCTTTTGTTTGATATCATGGCAAATTCAAAGACATCTCTGTCATTTAGACACTTCTTTAACGTACTGCATTGACATAGAAGTGGTAGGATCGAAGCACTTACATGAGCAACTCTGAAAATTGCACTTTCTGGCAGCACTCATAAGCTGGGAGTGCGGTATGAATCTGAAGGCCTCGAGCTCCAGGAATAGGACAGTATCACATACATCACGATACTCACATAGATACGAGGCATCACTAACGTGATAGATGTGTACTGAGTAGTTGATTACTCTGTAGACTTCTTTATCAATCGTATTCCATACCGTATTGCCTTGAGTTCCGAATTAGTACTGAAGGCAGATAATATTATAGAATGATACCATTCAATCTGCACCATTGGCTGTGGAGGGTTCGGCAATCAGCTACAGAGAGACCATGGACATCTTCGAACCTCTTCTTGCCTAGCATTTACATTTCGCTAGACATGGTGGACGGAAGCATTCAAAAGGTGCGGACACCTCATGCCAGTGGAGAACTTTATCAGAAGAGATAATGGAATATCTTACGTAATCTGTTTAATTCGGGTTGCCAAAGCCAGAGTGTACCTACTGCCACTATTTCTCTTTGGAGGCGATTGCTATACCCCATCTCCTCGTTACCCTCTTTCTTATCGCTGCCTTCGTCGTCGTTGCACTCGACGTTGAGCAGCCGTTCAGCGACGGCAAAACGACGTTCGGTGTTCCCCGTTGATATACTCGGCCCCCCTGTATCACGAGATACTACCGCTTCCCGCAAGCGCGCCAGAGTCGAGACTCAGAGGCAACAATCCCACCACGCCCCCCTTCTCACCCACTTTCAGTCTTTGCTCGTCGTTCGCCAAGCTGAGCTCGACGTTGGATGACGACCGCGTACCCGCCGGCGCTCGAAAGGCACCTCGCAGCGCAGACGCCGGGCTTTGACTTTGGCCACCCTCGCGAGCTGGATTTCCCAGCCTTCCCGCGGAGCTTTTCGTCTTACTCGACACTCGAGACGGACAGGGATCCTTTTGACCAGCAAGAACTATCTCTGGCCATGTCGTTTGATGAGAAGCCGAGCGTGCTAGGCGGCGGACAGGCCTCTGGGAATGGGTTCTCCAATGGGCAAAAGGCCATATTCGTCGACAAAGCGGACTTTGACGCCGTTGTGCGAGCTGATAGAGATGATCACATCAATGATGTTCTTCACCATGAAGACAATGTTAGTTCTACGATGGTATACGGCTTAGTGGCTCGCAATCAGCTAGAAGGAGGCTTTGGAGTTACTAATCGACCTCAGGAAGACCAAAACATCGGGGAACCATTTGCACTCTTCAACTCACTAACTAACGACGAGCCTCGCGAGGCAGACGCACCTTCCGAGTCTTCAGTGACTCCAGGACCTCAGATACAAACCCTACAACCTCAATATTCGGCTAACGACGAACCCACGGCAACCAGCAGACCTCTTTCGACTCTCCATCCTTCCACTCCGAAACACCCATCCGCCACTCTTGCAGGCGCTAGTTCTAGTTCGCGTCCCGAGTCCTTGCAGAATCCCATTATCCCCGCTTCTGCATCACCGTCCTATAGGCCGCAACCTTCTGCGCCGCGTACTATGCCAGTACAGCTTCCGAAGGCTATCGGTGTTCCCATTTCTTCCAATTCTCGTGCGATTGTTCAACAGCCGATGTACATTACTCCACCTTCTAGCCCAACGCCAATCGCCGTCAATCCTGTCTACGTATACGCTGCACCGTCCCCATATACCGCTGATGTAGCGACACCCGCAACGCAGGGTGTGAGTCGACAGCGTGCCTCTTCGGGTGCTTTCGCAGCTCAACAGCAACAGCAACTTGCAGGGATGGGGTATGCGCCGACCGGTCTTCCTTACCTTGCGCCAGAGGGGAAGGAGATTTGTGTTGAATGTGCGATGCGTGACCAGGACATGGCTGATGTGGACGTCACCTCCCCAGGAATCTGGGAACGAGAAAGTGATGTCCACTATCAAGAACTCTGTGCGCGTGAGGCCGAGGAAGATGAGGAACGAACGCGGACAAGTTCTGGGAGCCATAGTGAAGGCCAGAGTCATGTCATCCGTGCTCCTCATAGGGATCCTAACAGGCCTCGGGCAAGGGGTCTCAGGCTTACTGAACAGAATATAAAGCTATGGCTGAGCATGGTGTGTCATGTCTCTGTATATCTTACTTGCCATGTGCAGGCGCTAATGTTATGTTTGATCAGAACCCTCGTGAGCCACAGGCACGTCAACAGACGCTCAGTCTGTATGTTAAAACGCAAACAGCACTTCTGGAGGCTGAGGCACTAGCGCGTGCAAGGGCAATACAGGAGTCAATGGTACTAGAAAACAAATTGCGCAATACGTATGATAACCTGAGGCGCTCAACGTATGACCTGAACGGCGTTGCGGCTGGTGGTCAAGCGGTCGATGAAGCTGGTATCCTTTCAAATGGACGGAAGAAGGGAAAGAACAGCTCACCGAGGCGGTCGACGTCTGGACCGGCGCCTGCCACATCTGGCGTAAGTGCTCTTCCTCTTGGCGCTGCTATTGTAGATGGTCCTGGTACTCCTGCTCAATCTCAGCATGGACGTCACCAAAGCAAATCTCAAAGCCGAGACGTCACTCTCCTCGAAAATGGGATGATTGTCGAGCACGTGGACGTTCGCAAGGAGGAGAAGGAGCGGCGCCGGGAAGAGAAGCGGGAACGCGAGCGAGAGAGACAGCAAGAGCGGGAGCGAAGTCGAGCGCGAAAAGGGAGCAGGAGTTCAGGGGCGGATGTGTTAAGTATGTATTCCACCAATGGCGGTACCGTAAGCCCACTTCCACAGACGAACGCGACGGATAGTGGCTTTTACAGTGATTCTCGTGATCGCGGAGACAGGCCAATCTCGCGATACAGTGTGTCTCAATCCAGCACGCGGGCGATGAGCGTACTCACCACCCCGCCCGTACCTCTTACCCCGCCTGCGTCGCAAGGGCAGGGACAACATCGTCCGCCAAATGCTCGAATGCACTCCCAAATATCGTTAGCCGATACTCGAAGCGTCAGCTCAGCGAGTATGAACAGACGTTCGCGTTTCTTTGCGTTCAAAAATTGGAGCGAGGCGTGGAAGAGCCGCGAGAGCTTTGCACCCACGGCAGTAAGCATGAATGGGAGCATGATGGATATGCAGTGTGTAGTGCCCTTTTCAAAACTTGTACATTGGTGCTGAGATCTTCTATTTTTTCACAGTTTAGCGCTTGATCGTGAGAAGCAACAAATGGCTCACGCACTGACTGCGGATGTTCCGCCAACGCAACGCGTGAGCGATCAGTGGCCGCGTCGCTCTCAATCAACAGGACCTGAAGGGACTGGTACTCTGAATGGAGACCGGCCTAAGAAGAAGAAAGGTTTTGCGAAGATCTGGAATATCGTCACTGGCTCAAGTAAAGCTAGTAAAACGAATGCAGTGCAGCGGGAGCTCCAACCTACCGATCGCTCTGAGGATGATTATCCATTGGCGCCGCCACCTTCTTTGTCATATCTTGTAAATAGGACGAGTACACGGGAGAGATCGATGTCCACAAGTGCAAGTAGTGCAAGGCGAGTGTCAACGAACACCGTGCCGAACATCGTTGCTCAGCCGCCACTACCCACGCCTACCTCTATCAAGAGCTATTGGCAGGAAGGAGGAAGTGGTTTAGCTGCGCACTCAGAAGAGCCAATTGGCTCTAATGGCAGTGGTGTTCATGGAGATGGGGTCAATGGATACTTCGTCAATGTTGACGAGCAAGGCCGCAATGTTCACCCCGCCTTATCAGAGCCAGACATGCGTCAGAGAGTACAAGATCACCCATCACTACCAATCCAAAACACGGTTTCCGGATTCTCAGGCCGTGTGCCATCATCACCTCGCCCAATCTCTGTCTATTCGCTGCACAAACAGCTACCGCCCCTTCCTCACGAAGCCTCTAATGGACCGTCTTCACATATGCCTTCAGAGTTTACTCGTCCACAAACTATGTTCAACCTAGACTCACCAACAGTGCGAGAGGGCGATGAAGATCTTCTTACTCCTGATCCAGCTTTCCGTCGTGAAGGAAGGCGTCAATCGTTCGGTGGGACATCCTCGCGCCCTGATCACTCGAATGCGCAGACGTTTCCTTTAAATGGCCGCCATGCGGATCGTACAGCCACATATGCGGGCTCACCTAGTGGCTACGGCAATGAGAGTGGTTATGCACCGTATAACGAATTGGGCGCCTCGCGTTCTCTTGGTCGGCTTGGCGAAGGCCAGGGCACAGGCTCGAGTGCCACGCTGGGGATAAAAAAGCGAAGGAGCAAGTTCGGGCTTTCAAATCTCTTGGGGAAGCTTTCACGCCCTAGCACGAGCACGAGCGAAGCACGCGTCACTGCCCCCACTTCGGAGAACAATCTGCCTAGCTCACGTCCATCGGAATCCGATGTGAATCTTGATGCGGGCAGTGTAACTGAATATGGTGCATCGAGCAGTAGGTCGAGGCATACAAACAATGGTGGAGGTTTGCCTTCAAGGATGTCTGTCGCAAGCCGCAAGGCTATCGAGGAGCTTGTTGACCAAGACCCGGAGTTTGTCGCTTACCGGTATCCCAGTGTGGACCAAAATATCATTCAGTTGCGTTAACATTTAATTCTCTCTCGTTTTCATTGTAGAATCCAATCACTTGGATCTCCTGTTTTTATGTTCAAAATGTGTAGCCTATCGCTATACATCGGCGTTTACGCCTGCCGCTCATTATCTTGGGATCTTTTTTTTTTTTTTGCTTTTCTTCATTTCACCATGAGCTTCGTCTGATTGTTTGCTTTGTTGTGATGCGCCACTCCTTTTCAAGTATTTCTTGTTCTCTCTCTTTTAACTTGCTTTCCATCTTTAATCCTGCTTCATGCATCTACACTGGGACACTAATGGACGTTGTCGTATCGCTCTTTTCTATCCATCTGTACTACCGTTACTTGCATGTCGCATTCGCATACCATCGTAATTGAGCACGCTCTTCAGGATCATCAAATGGAATCTAGAGCTATTCTACATGCGCAAAATATTATACAGTCTGTGCGGAATGAAGACTCAGCAGTTTTCATCATAAGGCTCACTGGTGTGCGATAAGCAATGATAGATACGGATTCATACTACTGTAACAACATTGCCTTTCGTACAGCGTCGATCGATTTCCTGACTTCTTTTTCTATTACTGATTGATCCCAAAACCCTTTCTTGTTTTTTCCCTCCACCGATTTTCTTATGATAGCTGTGAGCCCATCGACGACGTCCGGCAATTCCTCCAATGGATTCCCGTCAACATCCGCAGCTAAGCACTGCTCTGAGGATTCATATGGAGAATGTTTTACGGCCTCGTTAAGCTCATCCAACCTCGTTCTCGATTGGAATACGTAGGTACGAGTCCCATACCGAAGCGTGATACGTAGCGTCGATATGCGTGGATCTGCTTCCAGCGCGAGCCTCGTGGCCTGTAAGTGCTCCATACAAGAATAGAGGTGATCGAAATTGACATCGAATATGTTGTACACGCCGAGAGAGATTTGCGGCTTTGAAAAGTCGACCATGTAGCCAATGTGCTCCAGCGGTACATGAGGATACTTTCGTTCAGCCATCTTACGTAAAACAGGCCTGTGCCGAACAACTTCATTGGCAGCTATGTGCACTACGAATGCTCGATCGCGAACTCGACGTCCTAAAGCATCTACGAGTTTCATAAGTTAGTGAAAGTATTAGCGAATAGAAAGAATGTTAGCAAGGGCTCACCGGCAAGACCGATTGCGGAGCGGCATTCGTATCTGTGTCCGTAGACTTTCCAGTGCAGTCTCTGGCATCCTTGACCGCAGTATAAAGCTTCCTTACATCCCGCGCACCTCGAAGTATTTTTACGCAATAAAAGTTTCTTACATTTGGGCTGCGAAGATGGAAATCAGATTTACAGCATACGTCTATGGAGTTAACCATGCCTCACATTTTCACACTTGTACAACATTGAAGTGCGGTAGGTCATGAAGAGGCGGTGAGCAACTGCCAGCGAGAGGAGCTGCTTCTCGAAAGGGGCCCATGGACCTCCAAGCGAGTTCCGCTTCAGAAGAGGAACGTCATTTTTCCAGAACTCGGCGGCATCGAGCATCAACTTCAAGTTGCTCCTACGAAGGAGGAGTGGAAGAAATGCGTCCTCTAGCATATCCTGTACTATGGACACGGTCCTTTCCATACAGGGTTCACCGACAGATTCAAAGTATACCAGAAACAGGTTGTGTAACAGATCATTCGCCAGCGCTTCTTGGAAGGCGGAAAACGTCACTGGCAAAAGGTCGTTTAAGGCGAGTATGCAAGTACGGCGCGATGTCTGTTTCTCTGTTCGTAACGCATTGGTCTTCTCGAGAATGTCGCAAAGAGTTGCTATCGCTTTCTTCTCCACCATGCGTCGTGCTAAACGAGGTTGCTTCGAGAGAAATAAGATAGCATTGCAATGCTGAATTACTGCCCGAAAGTTAACATAACTGTGTTCTTTTGACATACGAATACGCTTCATTGCCAGATGAGCGACGTAATCAAGATCTGGCAAGTTGTCTAGTATCCTTCGCGCCGTATGAGAGTTGCCTTTGGAGCAGCACAGTGAACCGCTCACAACCATGCACGATACTGTAAATGGGAAGTCTGATGGTGCCGTAAGGTCCTGTAACCACATCTTGATGGAAACCTTTAGAATGTCGACGACGACGGATCCGTATTCGACATGGCGCATGTAAGCGAGAAACATTTTAACGCTCATGCGTTTGAGCTTTGCCGAATGATCCACTCTGTTCGGGATTGGCCTTAGAGAATCATCGCATCCTATGGACAAGATACGAATGACCATGGGTATGGTGGATGCGAAGATCCATCTCGCATCTTCGCCTAATGAATCATAGGATTCTGCGATGCGATACAAAGCCTCCACGCATCCTAGGACCACAATTGGTATTTTGTACGTTTCTGCTTTGTCTTTCTTCGAAGGGGCGTGGACGTTGAGGAAGGAGTAGATCGTGGCCGTTAGGGAGTCTAGTTGATGTAGTTTCGGGCCTTCCGTGATTGGCACCATGTTCATGAGTAAGTTGTGCATGTAAAACGAAGAGCCCTTCCCAGCTCTCTCGAATATCTGTATAAAGGACTGAGCATACTAGCTCGTTAAATAGAAATTGTAGTGCTTACCGTTGTAGGGTTTCTCGCATACTCGCGCTGAGCTGATATGATGGAAGCATCTGAAAACATAGGTTTTATCCCGAACAAGTCATTCATCGTTGGCTATAGGAGCAAGGGATTATTTGTCTGTAAGGGTCAAGAATGGTAAAATTGTCACCTCTTTATACGCTGAACGGAGGTGGCCATCCACACGACCACAGAGTTAAAGGTTTACTTGCTGGGCCACCACAAACCCATAGTTCTCTGTAACAAGATCTTTTGGGAATGTATGACGAACCTTGGCGATCTCGCCTTCAAGGTAATTTTGAAGTGTGATATTTTATCTTCATAACTAGCAGAAGATCTTGCGCATTATCAGCGTTCGAAGTCGCCGACGTTGTGGCATACCACTTACCAGTATAACACTTGATCTCTCGCTTTCAAAGAGGACAATTCAACCTCGGGATACTACAGATATCTTTGATGGCAGCGTTGGTATATCGTATCCTGGTGCGCTTTGTCCAGAAGGGGCTCACCGTGAAACAAAGAGACAATATTGGCTGATTTCTGTTATTTCATTGAGAGGCGGAGGCATCTGCTAGAGTAGGTGATACCGATAATATCAAGCTTAACATGTTTGAAGGACGAGATATGTTGACCTCACAGCACAGCTCATTTTTGAGTACTGGAGCTGGAAAGAACTTAAAGGACAGTAGACTCGTAACCAGCGCTTCATGGGAGGAGTAGATGAAGCGACTGGTAGAACTCAATCAGGACTTAGGCCAGTCACCTCTTTGTGACCTGTAAGTCACAGTGTGCCTGATTTTTCAGCTTAGTTGTGCAAATTCTGCCGGGTTCTAAAGTATCCGGTAGCTTTCCGAGGGCCGGAGTGTTTTTTTCTTGAAATAACTTGTATTAAAATCAGACAGCGAATACATACAGATTTTTTGTTAAAACATTCTTATCTATCTATTATGAAGGACTATAAGGCCGGAGGGATTGACAGAGATGCCCTGAAGTCACTGGGCTGTCAAACCTTTGGTTCCGAGCCCTTCATCGGGCGATTTAGATACAGCCGAAGCTGTATTGTTGGGCCGGGATGTTGTCGGGACAGGCAGCGGAAAGCCCTTTCTTGCGTACTTTCGTTTCGGAGTTAATTCCCCCGCAATATTCGGCGTAAATTATATGTTTTGATTACTGTCCCCTAATGGGCGCTTTAGTGGTATACTATGGTTCATAATTTTAACTATATAAATACGATGCGATGTAGGAAAGGAGAAGACGCGTCTCGCGCGTCGTCACTATAACCGGCACAAATCGCGTGTGACTTTCGCGGGCAATTGCTGCACTCTACTCATTTTGGCCTTGCGTACTCATTTTGGCTTGAGACTCACACGATCTTAAGGTCCTTCCTCTAAAGGAGAATACAAATAAGGAGATTGAAGAGGGATACAGGTGACTCTACTATTTCCTGATTGAGTTCTTCCAGTCGCTTAATTTATCTCACTACCAACCATCCGATAAATTCACGACTGGCTGTCGAGTCTATATCTACGCTATACGAAGTATAATTATTTGTTGCGGTACCTGGACGGGGAGAGGTCAGAAAAGAGCTGGGCATAGAAATAATCGTTTGGCAAGCGCTTACCAAAGTGTCGATTTCCGGTTACGCCGCATCTTTCTTTGCAGCTGCAGCATTCCGTACAGCAGTGCTTCGGCAGTCGGGGGACAACCAGGGACATAGATATCGACAGGGACAATGCCTTTATGAGAAAGAAAAGATTTCAGATGCCGTAAAGCAAATGAAAATGGGTACGCACGGTCACATCCTCGAACAACGGAGTAAGAATAATGGTAATAACCACCGCCGTTCGCACATGAGCCCATAGAAATGACCCAGCCTGTAGACATAGACGAACGGAGTTAGCAATCTAATAAAAAATACCAGGACTTGAAAATACGCACGAGGTTCAGGCATCTGGTCATACACCTTCCGTAAAGCGGGTGCCATCTTATTCGTCAAAGTACCCGCAACAATCATGATATCCGACTGCCGTGGACTAGCACGAAATACGACACCTAGACGATCCTGGTCATACCGAGCCGCAGCCATGTGCATCATCTCCACAGCGCAACAAGCAAGACCTGTTAATGATAAGTGAGCAATCAGGACATAGTAGACAGCGTAGACGTCAAGAAATACGGATGAAGGAGACAAGGTAAGTAAGGAGATTATAATCATAATCAAGGTGGTAGGACTGTGAAGTGTGGAGCGCATAGACAAAACATACCGAAAGTCATCGGCCACATTGATCCCTGCCTTGCCCAGTTCACGATCTTATCCATCGAAGAAAGAACATACTCTGCGGACTGTAGCATTAGCAATAATATTTTAAGAGCGACCACGAGGGGCTTGACGAACCGGCCTTGTTCTGTGGCGTCTCTAAGCTCAACTGGTTTGAACCTTCCATCGCTAGTCTGGTTGGAGGAAGCGACTGCTCTGCAGAAGTAGAGGATGTAGAAGATATCTGCGCAGGTGCGGACGTCTTTAATGAGCGAAGTCCTAACGAAGAAATAGTAAAGCTATGGTTTCAATTCAACGGGTGCGACAAATCCTGTACTTGCTTACCATGTTGAGCTGGCCGAAGTAGTGAGGAGCGCGTTGAGAAGGTAACACCCCGCACTACATAGATGTAAATGTCAGGTTGAGAGGCATAAATTATCAATAATAATTATCCAACGAACCCGTTGAAGATGCGAGGTTGGTTAGGACAGACATGGTGGATTCGGATGTAAAGACCAGCGTTGGGATGAGACCAAGGAGGTCAGTGACGCTGGCCAGTCAGAAGCGCCGCGCATGTAAGCAGCCAAATAACTATAAATAATACCTATGTTGGATTGGATTTCAGACACGTAGCTCTCTCTTCCATCTTTCTCGACAAAGGACGACATTAACTTCATCTCACATTCTATTCTTGCCATGGAGACTGAAACTTTATCAGAAAGAGAGAAATCACTGCGAGGTCTACCATATAATCCCGTGGTCGATATGCAACTCGTTAAGGAACGCCTACGAGCTCGCCAATACACCAAGAAGTATAATGTAAATAATTATGCAACTATACTTCTTCTCTATATAAATTGAAATTATGATGTACTAGGACTACCCTTCACTAGATCCTTCAACTCCTGGTCTTACCGCTCGGGACTTCTTTGGACCAGACGAACGTCTACAAAATCTAGCGGATTTGTTCCATATTCCGCTGGAGAAAGCTAAGCTCCTCGCTATTGAATCACCCTTCCGCTGTGACTACGGGTACAACATCGAGTTCAAAGGCGAATTCTACGGTAACTTTGGTCTAACTGTGAGTAGCGGCAATCAATATGGGCATTTGTACAAGCTGACTACCGCAGATTCTTGGTGAGACATGAAAGGACATAAAATCAAATCTGCCTCTCATTTATGTTTAGACTGTGCAAAAGTCACAATTGGACATCGAGTCCTATGTGGGCCTAATGTGCAGGTAGAGATACAGGGTCTGGAATAAAGGATCCAGCTCGCTCAAATGCGGTTTAGCTATATGCAGCGACGCACTCAGTAGATGTTACCGAGCGCCGTGCAGGGCTTGAAAGAGCCTACCCAATCACTGTGAGCATTGTACTGGTCTGAGTATTAACTTGCTTGCTTCTGAGCCCTTCTATAGATTGGTGACGATGTGAGTCCTGCGTATCAAATGTCTGACGAGACTAATGCTCTTCCCGAAAGGTATGGGTGGGAGGAAACGTAGTCATCGTAGGACCTTGTACTATTGGAAATAATTGTACAATTGCAGCAGGAGCAGTCGTAAGTGTCATTGCTTGAACTCGAGCGTACTGAATAACATAGTTACGAGTTGCATACAGGTTAAGGGTGATTTCCCGGACAATGTCGTCATTGGAGGAGTTCCTGCGAAGATCTTAAAACGTCTAGAACCTCCTCCCCCTCTTACCACAGAGGAAGCTAGCTCAGATAACTTCCCCAGGGCTTCTGTTCCGTGAACAATGGAGGTTGAGACTGAGTTGTTGCACGTGTTTCTCACAAACTTGGTTAGGGAGATGCAGCTCTTGAGAATACAAATGTGACCTATTATGTACTTGATTTTTGATATAACATAAACTGTACAGTGACAACCATAGTCTTGTACTATCACCGAAGTCGACTAGGCACTGGCTACCAGTGTCTCCAATTAAGACGCGTCGCGACGCGCCTGTTACATAAGCAATACCCCGGCTCGCCGCAACACAAGTTCTCTACTGATGTTGGGGATATCGATGGACTCAAATAGCGGCCTTCTGGGGATGGAAGGCGCCCGTCTCGAAACTCAATAGCCATGAGCTCCCCGTCAACAACAGTGGTGTCAGCGTCTGGCAAGGTCCTAATCGCAGGTGGATATCTCGTCCTTGATCCAAATTATTCCGGCGTTGTTGTGTCAACATCGTCGAGGTTTTATACGGTTGTTCGATCAGGGAGTAGGAAGTCGAGCACCATTTCTGTGAAATCACCACAGTTCAAGGATGCTGTCTGGAATTATGAGGTGGCTGTCGGAGAGGATGGTGTGAATGTTTCCCAGAGTGAAGGGTACGTTTCATCTCTTGTGTCCGCGACAGACTTCGCTGAATGAGTATAAATGCAGGACATCGAAGAATAAGTTTGTGTACATTGCACTTCAGCAAACGCTACGACTTGTATCCGAAATAAAAGGATCTCCGCACCTGAAAGAGGCTTTGAGCAACGGTTT
Organism: Trichaptum abietinum; assembly: GCA_910574555.1. Taxonomy (NCBI): domain Eukaryota; kingdom Fungi; phylum Basidiomycota; class Agaricomycetes; order Hymenochaetales; family Trichaptaceae; genus Trichaptum; species Trichaptum abietinum. The sequence continues at coordinate 780,202 of CAJTBE010000005.1, read as the reverse complement.
GGATGTGACAATTGTCGGAGGCAATGATTTCTATTCTCAACGGGCAAAGGTTGGCTCAACGCACATCTACACACGTTTACACCCACTCTAATCCTTCGTTTCTAGCTCGCTGAGCTTGGGCTGGAACCCCTCGTCTCGTCACTCTCCAAGATACCCCCGTTTGCTTATACCGGCGTTACCCTCGCTGATGTTCATAAGACTGGACTCGGCTCCTCCGCCGCGCTCATAACGTCCCTGGTCTCCGGTCTCCTTCTGCATACATCCTCTATCCCTGAATCATCACTCGAGTCTCTAAACAGCCCCGGGCGCAACCTTGCGCACAACGTCTCGCAATTCGTACACTGCCTTGCCCAAGGCAAAGTAGGGTCAGGATTCGATGTTGCGGCCGCGGTATTCGGGAGCCAGCTCTACACCCGCTTCGACCCCGTCGTGATCAAGGAATTGATGGCAGACGCATCTGCTGACGGAAATCTCCCTTTGCTTCCCGTTCTATCCCCTGAGAATGGGAAATGGGATCACGAAGTCGTGCCCTTCCAGCTCCCGCCATGCACGCGGCTCATGCTCGCCGATGTCGATGCAGGATCTGATACACCCTCTCTCGTCGGGAAAGTGCTGAAATGGAAAGAAGGCAAGGGTGCTGAAGGTAAGCAATAAGCAAAACATCTACATGCTGTTAGGAACTCATAACGAGACTGCTTTAGCGATCACGTTTTGGGACAACCTTGCAGCGTCAAATGATACGTTAGCCAAGCTCCTCCTTCACCTCTCAAACCTTCACATAAATGATGCAATCAAATACACCTCTGCTGTGATTCGCCTCTCGAACCTCCCACCATCCGAGTGGTCACTCGAGAAATCCGAGGTCGGCCAAGCGTTTCTCGAAGTGCATAGGGTCTTGAGAGACATCCGTTCAAAGATGCGTTCCATGGGAGAAGGAGCTGGCGTTCCGATTGAACCTCCCGAACAGACTGCACTCCTTGATGCCTGCATAAAGCAATCGGGTGTTGTTGGGGGAGGTGTCCCTGGAGGCAAGTGTATCTTTCTTTCGCTAACTTGTATATACTTAATGACATTTGTACAGCTGGTGGCTATGATGCGATCTGGGTACTTATCCTCGATCCACCGGGCGGGCCGGATGCAGAGAAGCCTTTACACCGTGTGGAGCGCGTTTGGGCAAGTTGGAAGGACCTCGATGTTTCACCGTTGTCTGCGTCAGAAAGCTTTGAGAAGGGTATTCGACTGGAGAAGCTCGGTGATATACCAGGATTGAAGGAGGCCGTTGAAACATCTTAGAGGAAATAAGCGTTATTTATTACATTCAAGCCGTAATCTCGAAGGATATATTGAAAGCAAGTATAAATTAAGTGACAATATTAATGACCGTCCACAAATTAAAGAAAGCGACTGGAAAAATGCATTGCAAAATACATCTAAGATGCACAAATGTATGTCATTGGCATAGAATAGAAGATGACCAACTACGCGCAAATTTTAGCACTCCCCTCAGTTGTCCAAACTTTGCCGAGAGCGATGGCAAGACTCAATGTCAACACAATGACACCAAAACATGCACATATCAGAGCGGGCAGCTTTGTCCGTGAAATGTACGGAATGTTCGAGGGTAGGAGTTTCAGGTAACAGGCTGCAGGGAAGATGAAAGCAAGGGCTGTGGCTGAGATACCTCCAGTAATCTCAAGCATCACGCCCAGATCGCAAGTGATGAGGGCAACTAGAGTCTGGAATTTAGCTTATTGAATATTAAGAAGCATTGCAAAACTTACTGAACATAGAAGAGAAGAGGATAGACGTAGTGAAAAGAAGGTGGCGTTGCGGATTGAAAGACTCGTGAGGAAAGAAATATTGTTCGATAACTTCGCGACAAACGAAAAGCTCGAGTGGAAGTGTCGTAAACATATTTAACCCGAAACAGAATCGAGCGATGTTGATGAATGTGTCAGACTATGGGATACCATCAGATTGTCAATGGCTGAGTGATCAAAGGGACACTCACTGATGAAAAGTTATTTAAAATATTTCCCTGGGTTTTGTCGGTAAAGACAAGGTACGCAGAGACTGCAAGCGTGGTACAAGAAGCCAACGAAATGGCAGTAGAAATGTGTGTAACTGTCGCGAACCGATCCATAGTTGGAGTTCTCAAGCTGCCATAAATCAGAAGGGAGTTATGATGGCAAACGAATGCAAAGCTGATGACACCGATTGCCTGAAAAATACCCGGTCGAACGAAAGAAAATCGTAGTGACGGATCGCCTTTGAGTTCAGGAGGAACGTGAGGTCCTTCGACGAGGACTGATATGACGATGATTAGCATTCCGACTAATGCAAGTCCAGACGCTCTAGAGAGTTTATGGATGTCGCGGTATAACGATAAAGGGTAAGATATGCAGCTCGTGCAGAGGAAGATGATAAATTTGCGGTTGGTGAGGAGCGAAACAACTGGGATGACCTGGAGTTTTGGAAATGCATAACGAATGACATGAGGGATTGTATCGCCTATTTACAAACGCAGAGTAAGTATTCCTGATTCAGTTACATCAAGGGACAGACAGGTTTACCTATGATAATGCCGAATGCACACATGCCACCGAATGCAAAAGAGAATTGAAAGAACGAGACAGCTGCACGGCCGCTTGATCCAAAGCAGTGGTCCATGATGTCGATGTAGGAAGTTCTCCCACTGAGCTTCGCGTTCACGACGATTAGTCGAATTGTCCAATCCGTGACTGCACACAGAGCGACGAGTAAGAAAAGGCCGGTGAAAAACCCGGCCTGGCTAACAGCGTAGGGCAGTCCTGGGATCACAAATCGTTAGGGTTTCTGCGCAGAGCTTGTACGGTTAAGCATACCGATTATCCCTGTATAATGACTGTAAAAACTGAAAGGATGGAACGAAGGTTTGTAAAGCTCACCTGCTCCAAGAATCGAGTTCGCCATGTTTGCCACAGAATCTATCATGCTCCCTCCTGCCGTCTGCTTTGCAGCTAGCTCGTCGAGATCGACATGCTCGTCAAAGGCATGTCCGTTTTCACTTCCGGGTGATGATAAATCGGTACTTCGCCGTGCAGCGGACGTGTCAACCAAACCGACGAGAAGTGGCATTCTTTGGTCACCATTCCCCCGTCTGCTTGGAGGGTAATCATTTTCAAGCTGGGATAGAGATGAATCGTCTAGCTCATCCGAATCAAGGTCAAATTCTAGCAGCAGAACTCATGTTAGTCTCGGCTCCCAGAATAGAAGGTAATACGGCGTACGTGCTTCTCGACTTTGAATAGTTGACCGCAAAGGAGGTCCTATTATACGCACATCCTCCTGGAATCTCACAGAACGCGAACGGTCCTTCTTTGGTGGCTCCTCGTGTGCAAGAGGCAGTTCCTCTTCATCGTCATCTGCTACAGAGAACAGAACGGGGTCATCAAGGTGCTCTTCATCCAGCAAAGGTTGGCGAGTCTCTGCATCTCCGTTCTGTTTATGCTGGCGATTTGGAAGGTTGAACATGGTATCATACCATTTAGTATGTTCCACGTATGTTGATGGTCTGAAGGTCGTGGAAACGTGAGCTCGCGCGCGGAAAGTTGCTGATGGCTGTCTAAGTTGCTACAGAACACGCAGGCAGCAGAGTTAAGCAATAAAATTTGTACAGTTGAATCTATAAAGTCAATCAAAGTGACCGGGATCTGAGTTGTTGGGTTCGACGTGTCCTGTAACAGTATAAGGTGTTGTTGGCAATAAAAAGTTGTATTGAAATGTATCATAGACCACGGTCTATTAGACCGTAATATCCGCCCACTGGTAGGTCATTAGTGTCGGTTGCTAACTTGCTTGTAATCCTTTTACAATCCAACCTCGCGTTTGAAGAAGGAAAAATCCCTCTCGACACCAGTTCATTGATAGCTCAGTTCTTCAAGCTGTTCCGAACATTAATACGGCGTACGGCTCCAAGGTCAAGATTCATCATGCCTGTAACCCGTTCTGCAAGTCGTCAAAGCTCAACCTTTGTTGGAGGAACAGAACCATACCCTGCTAAGAATCAGAGCGCGAAGACTTCATCGAGCGAGCCAAAGATAAATACACCGAGAAGATCGAAGAAACAGCAAGCGAAACCTACGAAAGATGTGCCAGCAAGCTTACCTGAAGTTCCTTTAGTCCGTCCGACTAGCGCTGGCCCAGTTGAACCGCCTGAGTTATTACCTGCAGTTCTGACATTTTCTTTGGATGAAGCAAAACAGCATCTTATTCAAGCGGATCCTCGTTTTGAAGACCTTTTCAACAGACTGAAATGTCGTCCTTGGGAACACCTAGAGCGCGTTGACCCCTTTCGGTGAGATATTAGTGACCTAAACGATTTAACAGGATGATTTATTTCATCTGATAGAACATTGACGACATCCATCCTGTTAGTAGCCTCTATTAACCTTTGACATTGCTTTGGTGACCATTGATAGTGGACAACAAATCTCTTGGCTTGCTGCGCGAGCGATAGTCCACAAGTTCATTCGCCTTTTTGATCCTTCAATGCCAGAGAAACCTACCGATACAAGGTTAGCCAAAGCCTTGCAAACTACTAGACCATTCTAATAAAACCACAGTGGCTCGCATGAACAGAGTTCTTTCTTTCCTTCGGCACATCAAGTGTGTACCTTGGACATCCCCACTTTACGCTCAGCAGGGTTGAGCGGACGAAAGGCCGAATACGGTCAGTTGATTCCGTCTCCCAGCGAACGTTTCTTATCTGTCATGCTGCCGGGACGTTAGTGCAAGATTTGGCTGCAAGGTTTGCCGATGGGAGACTATCGAATGACAAGATCTTTGAGGCAAATGACGAAGAACTCTACGAGATGCTTACCGCAGTCCGTGGAATTGGAAATGTAGGCCTTTTTTTATTAACACTTGCTCCCACATGCTTAACGTATCCCAGTGGACTGGTTGGTACTATTTAGAGTGGATACTCAGTGGATATTGACAACGATTGATTTTTGCTCACCAGTCGATATGTTTGCTATGTTTTCTTTACGCCGCCCGAATATCCTTCCTGTCGGTTAGTTACTCGGGAAATGGAATTCAATTAAGTTACTGAATATCCAAGCAGGAGATCTAGGTGTTCAGAGAGGCCTTGTTCGTTGGATCCTTTCACTCCATTCGCCAAAACACGACTATGCGATATCACCTAGAAAGTTGCCGAAGGCTCCGAATGACAACGGGCCCGGGGATGAGAATACGAAGGCCGCTGAAGCCTCCACGTCTGCTATGGAAATAGATACAAAAACCGACGAGCCCCAGCAAGTTCGTGCGGTTACTCCTGATACCTCGTCAATTCTTCCCGCCCCGATCCCAACTACTCCAAAGACTCCGGTCCGTAGTAAAAGGGACAACAGCTCAGATGACGACAGATGCGATCCTGACATGCCTGCTCCTCCTCCGGCATTCACGCCCTCTATAAACCGGACGCTCAATAAGGTTCTCCCGATACAATATCACCCGCCTCCGCTTCCTGAAGGCCTCTCAATCAAAGAGTTGCAGACGAGATTGGATGGAAAGAAGAAGATAAAGTGCGTGCTTTAGTCTGGCAAGTTTTTGAATTCTTGTCAATGATACTCTAGAGGCGCCATACTATCCCCGAAAGAGATGGAGGCATTGACGGAAAGTTGGAAACCATACCGCAGTCTAGGTGAACGATGGTGTAGGCCTTTTTCCATTGATAGCAACTAAATTCCTTACTTCAGGTGTCTATTACATGTGGGCCCTTGCAGAAGGAGGAAAGGCTTGATTTGAATAATCAATGCGGAGCTTTGTCGACCATACCGCCGCGGCAAGGAGACAGAAAAGCAAACCCTCTTAAAGCAACCAAAATAATGATATCATATTGCGTGTAGTCGTATGGTGAAACTTTAGTTTGTTAGTCTAATGCATCTTAAATTGCGTATCGTGTGTTTAAAAAGTCCGAGTCCAGACTCCATAATGTGCGTTGGTTGCCCTTTTCTTTATGACTTTTGTGCATTATGTATTCATCGTTAACGCATCTACCTAAGCTACTTCGTACCGGGATGAGGAATCACGTAGTAGCCATAGTTGCACATGTTCTGCCGGAGCACATCAAACAAGATAATATACACGCAACGCAAAAGCAATAAGTTACTTCAAGCAGCTAAAAGACTCGCACGAAAATCCTTTTTCCTAATCTCCGCGTCTATCAATGATATATCCCAGACCCCATCCTTATCCTTCAGCTCGACATTATTTCTTACGTTTAACATTATCCATTCAGCCAACCCCGGCTTTGGCTCCAGAAGCTGTCTATTGATGTCTATCGCGGGATATCTTAGTTTCAGCTCTTGCAAAGAATCGAAAATGTCCTCAAGGCCTGCGGCTTTGTTAGGATCACCTATCGCAGCTGTAGAGTAAAGGATACAGATGTCGTCGCCCCGCCCAACCTTGATACGAAGAGAAACCAAGTTAGGGTCTACGTTCACTGCTCGCCTCGTAGCCTCCATGTGTTCTGTACACGAGAACAGGTTATTCTCTTCGCCTAGTTCCGCTATGTTGTAGATATCAACAACGACAACTGTGCGTGTTAAATCCACCTCGTAGCCGATCTCGTTGACTGGTAAATGAGGAAATCTTTGTGCTGCCACCTTGCCAAGAGCAGGCCTGTGTCGTAAAACCTCGTCACAGGCTATGAAGGTTAAGAATGCTCTGTTTTGAACGCGAGGTCCAACGGCTCCTAAACGGATAATTAGTGAGGCTACACGACATACTAATTGATATGCGTTACTCACTGGTAAGATTCTTTGCTGAACAACATTCGTACCTGTGTCCGTAGACTTTCCAATGTTTTCTTTGACACCACCGACCGCAATAAAGAGCTTCTTTACATCCAGCACACCTCAAACAGGTTTTGCGCCGTAATGGTATTGCACACTCAGGCTGTGAAGGTTAATTGTCAGGTCATCTGCAATACATAAGGTAAAAAAAGAACCGACATTTTTGCACTTTTCCAAAGCGTCGGAGTGATAAAAGGAGAAGAGGCGGTACGACACTGCCATTGTAAATACCTTGACCTCGAAACCGGCCCATTTTTCACCTAACGAATTACGCCTTAGGACAGGAATGTTGTGGAGCTCGTTCAAATCCATAGCGACGTTAAGCAGCGTCTTCAAGCTGCTTAGACACACAAGGAGCGGAGGAAGTCTTTCATCCAAAGCCTCCTTGACTAGACGTAGCGTTGCTTCTCCGTCATATGACATCTGCACACCAGTGAACTTTTTATGCGTCAGAGCTAAGTTCAACAGCAAGTCATTTTCAAGAGCGTCGTCCAGTCCTTCGGTGGACACCGGAAGTAGCTTGTTTATAGCGAAGAGGCATGTCCGGCTAGGCAGATCTATCTTCGGTAAAAGCTTGACTGACTTTCCGAAAGTATCGCAGAGTATGCCCAACGCATTCCTAGCCACCATGCGTTTCGCTACCGCAGGGTGGTCAGCAAAGGCAAGAGTAGCGTTACAGTGCTGAATTATAGCTGGCCAGTCGGGCGGCTCTTTTCTTCTCGACCCCTGGAGGCGCATCATTGCTAGATGGGCGATGCGTTTAGGATGAGCGATTCCATCCACTATCCTTCTCATCTTTTCGAGGTCATTCTTGGCGCTTAACGAGCCGCTCATGCTTATGCATGCTACAGCACCGTCTGTCGCATGCGTAAGGTCCGATGCCCACACTTTCATGGAGATCTCAAAGATGTCGTCCACCACGGGAGTGTAGTCGATCTCGCTTAGGCGGATGAGGAATATCTTAGCGCACAGATCATTGAGTCTCGCAGAGTGGGATAGGGCGTTTTCGTCCTTCTTCAGAACCTGCTCGAAGCCTATTGATTGAATGCGGACGATTGTCGCTAGGGAGGATTCAAGAACCTTCTTCATATCGCCCGGAAAAGAACCATACGCTTCTGCAGTGCGGTACATTCCTTCTAGGCAGTCCATGATAAGTGTAGAGACTTGAAAGGTTTCGACTGTATCTTCTTCCGACGGGCCGTAGATATCGAGGAAGGAGTGGATGGACAGCATTAGCTTGTCCATTTGTTGTGTATTCTTCTTTTTAATGATCGCCGCGAAATTGTTTAACAAGGTAAGCATATGTAAGGGAGAGGCTGTCGTGGCTTTTTCAAATGTCTGAAGGGCTGACGATTAGCATGATCAGATATGCAATAGATGCTTCGTATTCACCTTGGATGGTGTCTTTTCAAACTCGCGCTGAGCAGCGACAACAGACACTCTTGGAAACGTCGGCCGCAGCCCGAGCGCTTTCTTTCGCGGGAGCGACATGGTCACGAAGCCTCAACACACGTATAGTACAATCCTCAACGAATCCTCGTCCGCGACAGACCCTCTGAGCCGAAGATAATGTCAATTGATGCTATTATGCTTCTGTAGGTCGAAATTCGCGAATGATAGATGGTCCACTTTGATTCCTAGGTCAATGGTGATGATAAGCTGTGAAGCCGCAGCAGTCATCTGGAGGAGGTCCTGCTAGTCTTCTGTCAAGCTGCAAGACTCAACAATAGCGTCATGAAGCCTCTTGTTGCCTGGCAATGCTGGCCCTAGCAGCGGGAGGCCTTTGCTAGATTCGGCCGGTCTTCTGAACTGAAAAGTGTCTTTGAGTGGTACATACCACAAATCTCTAAGATATTCCAAACAGAAACGAAAGGACTTTAGGACTTACCGCAAGTCTGCGTGGAATTGTAGTACGAGTGAAGGTTGAAGATAAATACAATATTTTGAAGAAATTGCATGCTTCCTGCCAGTGTGCCGTGGGAATACAAGTTCAAGTTGCCAAAACACTGCACTCAACGCGACATCATCTTTTCTTCGACGTTCATCGTCGCCAGCCGTCATGCATCTCTACAATCTAACGCTGCAGCCACCAACGGCAGTTACACACGCGATTGTGGGCAATTTCTCTGGTGCACGTCAACAGGAACTCATAGTCTCGCGAGGAACACGTCTGGAGTTACTACGTCCGGATACACAGACGGGTAAGATTTCAACAGTGCTTGCCAACGATGTATTCGGTTCCATTCGTTCTCTGGCTGCATTTAGATTGACTGGAGGGACGAAGGGTGAGCTCTCGTACGTATCTTCCGTTGTTTTCATGTATTTACTTTACTTTCCTCAGATTACGCGATCGTAGGCTCGGACTCTGGGCGAATTGTTATTCTTGAATATGATCCAAGAACGAGCTCTTTCGTGAAGGTGCATCAGGAAACATATGGAAAGTCCGGAGCGCGTCGCATTGTTCCTGGTCAGTACCTGGCGACGGACCCGAAGGGGCGCAGTGTTATGATCTCGGCAATGGAAAAGGCCAAGTTGGTGTACATCCTCAATCGTGATGCAGCCGCGAACTTGACCATCTCATCGCCTTTAGAGGCACATAAAAATGCTGCGATTATACATCACATTGTTGGTGTTGACGTGGGGTTCGAAAATCCTCTCTTCGCTGCACTCGAGGTCGACTATACAGAGTCTGACCAGGATCCAACGGGGGAGGCTTTCAACAATGCAGAGAAGGTGTGTATTTGCAGCGTTATATCTTCAATGTCCCGCTGACTCTTCGAAGATGCTTACCTTCTACGAACTCGATCTTGGTCTGAACCATGTCGTTCGGAAATGGAGCGAACCAACGGATCCCCGTGCTAACCTACTCGTGCAAGTGCCCGGTGGTCAGTTGGCTATTTCTGACGAAAGGGGAAAGGAAAGAGTCAAATTTGATGGTCCATCTGGCGTTCTTGTTTGTTGCGAAGATCATATTATCTATCGTAACATGGATTCACCACAACACCGTGTTCCAATTCCTCGTCGTCGGCACCCGTTAGAGGATAAGCAGCGGGGACTGATCATTGTATCCACTACCATGCACAAGATGAAGGTCAGTAGCTATCTCTTTTAGTTTCTTTCTTGAGTTAACTGCGTCCTCTTTAGGGTGCTTTCTTCTTTCTCTTACAGAGCGAAGAAGGTGACTTATATAAAGTCACTATTGAACATGAAGGCGAGGAGGTCAAGTCTCTTAAAATCAAATACTTTGACACTGTCCCAGTTGCTTCTGGACTCTGTATCTTAAAAGCAGGGTTCCTCTTTGTTGCGTCGGAGTTCGGCGACCAGTGAGCTACCTTCTACCTTTGTCTCCCAACTTTGTCTGAAATTCCCTAGCTATCTTTACCAGTTCCAAAAACTGGGCGATGACGACAATGAACCAGAGTTCTCATCCACCGACTATCCGAGCTTTGGTATGGCTGATCCATCAACATCGCTCCCCCCTGCGTACTTTAAACCTCATCCACTGGATAATCTTGGACTTGCGGATGAGATTGAGTCTCTTGACCCAATAATCGACTCAAAAGTTCTGAACATCCTTCCGAATAGTGACACTCCGCAGATCTTCGCAGCATGTGGACGAGGTCCTCGAAGTTCGTTCAGAACATTGCGGCACGGTTTGGAAGTGGAGGAAGTTGTTAGCTCTGAGTTGCCCGGCATACCAAACGCGGTTTGGACGACTAAACTGAAGGAAGATGATCTCTTTGACTCCTATATCATCCTTTCTTTTGTAAACGGAACTCTTGTCCTCTCCATTGGCGAAACCATCGAAGAAGTGCAAGATACAGGCTTTTTGTCCTCTGCGCCTACCCTTGCTGTGCAGCAGATTGGATCCAATGCTCTCCTACAGGTCCATCCGCATGGAATTCGGCATGTTCTTTCAGATCGGCGTGTTAATGAATGGCGTGTGCCACAGGGACGGACAATCGTCGCTGCTACGACGAATAAGCGGCAGGTTGTGGTTGCCCTTAGTTCTGCGGAACTTGTGTACTTTGAGCTGGATCTTGAAGGGCAGCTTAATGAATACCAGGACCGCAAGGCAATGGGTAGCACTGTACTTGCGTTGAGTGTTGGTGAAGTTCCACCTGGTCTACAACGTACACCATATCTGGCGGTTGGCTGTGAAGATCAGACAGTAAGGATTGTTTCCCTCGATCCAGAAAGCACATTGGAGACCATTAGTTTGCAAGCGTTGACGGCTCTTCCTTCAGCAATTTGTATCGCCGACATGCTAGATTCAAGCATTGACAAGCATCAACCGACAATGTTTGTCAACATAGGGTTACAAAACGGCGTGCTCCTCAGAACAGTCCTTGATCCCGTGAATGGTCAGTTGACAGACACTCGAACAAGGTTAGCTCATCACTGCCTCATGTTCTGAAAGGGAGATTGCTAAGATCATTTGTAGATTCTTGGGTACTCGCCCAGTGAAGCTCATGCGTGTGCAAGTTCAGCAAAATCCTTCGATCCTTGCTCTTTCCTCCCGGTCATGGCTCAATTACACACACCAAGGTCTCCTTCACTTCACCCCTCTGATCTTCGAGACCCTTGATCACGCATGGGGCTTCTCCGCGGAGCTTTGTCCAGAAGGCTTAATTGGTATTACTGGAAGTGTCCTACGGTATGTACTGTTCCGAAAATTGTATCTTCAAGATGAGACATTGGGATCGAGATGCCAAAGGCATATGTCGAAAATAACTTTCTTTTGTACCAATTGTTCCTACTGAGACTTCTTCTAAACCTATTTCAATTGACTTCGTTATTAGTGGTACTGACAAAATACTTATGATAGGATATTCCAAATTCCACGCCTCGGTACAAAGCTGAAACAGGACGCAATGCCCTTATCTTATACGCCGCGTAAATTTATACCGCACCCGTCAAACAACTATTTCTACATGATCGAGGCTGATCACCGTGTCATGGGGGATGAGTCTGCGAAAGCTCGGATAGAAGAACTTGTGAGTTCTTTGTTCGTCACTTAAATTAACCTCAGCTTACTGTTCTATTGATGTTCAAAGCGTCGCTCAGGGGCTAAAATAGACCAGGGAGTTGTTGACCTTCCTCCTGAAATGTTTGGTAGGCCGAAAGCGCCTGCTGGCACTTGGGGTTCATGCATACGAATCATAGACCCGATCGATCTCAAGACCGTCCGTGTTATCCACCTTGACAACAATGAAGCTGCCTTCTCCGTCGCCGTCGTCCCATTCTCTGTGCGGAATAACGAACTGTTTTTGTGCGTAGGGACTGCGGCATCTACGCATCTTGCACCGAGATCATGTTCAAGTGGATACATTCGTACATATGCATTTAAGGATGACGGGGTCGACCTTCAATTACTTCATAAGGTTTGTCGCTTCAGCGTTCCTTTCAAAGGAAATCTTACATTGTATTTTTCTAGACCGAGACGGATGATGTGCCCATGGCTCTTCTAGCCTTCCAAGGCCGGTTGTGTGCTGGTGTTGGCAAATCTTTGCGGATCTACGAGATGGGAAAGAAGAAATTGTTGAGAAAGGTGGAGACAAAAGTAAGACAATTATTCTCTTCGGTACGAAATGAATTCACATCTCTTTTTCAGACCCATGGTCCAGGTATTGTCACACTTAATACACAAGGCTCTCGCATCATTGTCGGAGACATGCAAGAATCTATTGTCTTCGCCGTTTACAAGGCACCCGAAAATAGGCTGCTCATCTTCGCAGATGATCCTCAACCCCGATGGGTCACTGCGTCGGTTATGGTGGACTACATGACAATTGCTGCAGGTGACAAGTTTGGCAACGTATTCGTAAACCGCCTAGATGAGAAGATATCGGACCAGATTGACGAGGACCCGACTGGTGCAGGCATTTTGCACGAGAAGAACATTCTTATGGGTGCACCCCACAAAACGAAAATGCTTACACATTTCCATGTCGGCGATGTCGTGACCAGCATTCACAGAGTTGCCCTTGTTGCCGGTGGACGAGAAGTGCTTCTCTACACTTGCCTGCACGGGACGATTGGTATTCTCGTGCCCTTCGTGTCGAAGGAGGATGTCGACTTCATTTCCACTCTGGAGCAGCACATGCGGTCGGAGAAGCTGAGTCTTGTCGGACGTGACCATTTGGCTTGGCGAGGGTACTATGCCCCGGTGAAATCTGTCGTAGACGGAGACCTGTGCGAGCAGTTTGCGCGGCTACCTGCAACGAAGCAGTCGGCGATCGCCGGTGAGCTGGACAGGACTGTGGGCGAGGTACTGAAGAAGCTAGAGCAGCTTCGCGTGACGGCCAGTGGATTCTGACTTATTGTATTTGTCGTAGTACTCGGTAGTTTTGTTGTATCAATACTCAGAGCTTTCTCAAAATTCAATGAGACAAGTATAAGAAACACTATGGATACAATAAAAGAAAAAGAACACAATAGTACTTAAGTGTACACTAGAATAGCACATCAAGCTGACGTTTCTATAGGAGCTGGTCCTAAACTCTCCATCGACACGTTGCCTACCTCCGCAGCTCCAGCACTCATCGAGTGTTGTGCTTCCTCCCTCAGAGCTGTCGCCTTTTCTTGAAGCTCCTCTAGTTCTTTTTCAAGTTTCGCCTGCGGAAGTTTTAGTACATGTAAAGTCGCAATAGGAGATTTCATACCGCTTTTTCTTTCAGTTCTGCTTCATCGAAGCAAGTGTATGTTTTAAGCGTCTCTTTGGGTTCCCTGTCGCCTTGATCACGTCCAATTAGATTAGGCTCGAAGACATTTTACAGACTTACCGAAAGCAGCATACATGAATACTTCGTTCATGAATTCATGGTTACGTTTGTACCGGGCTAGGGCGTAAGAACGAGTGGAAATGTGATCATACTCATCTGTGACATATCGTTAACGAGTCTCATTCCCAATATCCTCCAATTGGACAAACCTCCGGATTCGTCATCGTGTGCTTGGACATGCTAGATTAAAGCGGTAAGCAACATGTTTCGAAGTAGGGACTGACAAGTCTTACTCCCGCCATATTCACATTGCGATCTCTAGCTTGCCTGCGTTCTAAGGCCTCCATTTCACGGCTCTGTGCAGCAAGCAATGCTGCTTGGTGTTGCATTCCAGACGGAACGCTACCCAATGTTGTTGGCATCCCCGCAGCGTGGGGTTGCTGCTGGGGTTGGTACACTTTCTGTCCCGCTTTCTCGCCCAGCACATACATGGCTGGTTCGTTCACTGGCCGGAGCGGATAAGCCCTCGTAGGAAGTCCCATGAGAGCAGGGTTGACCTCTAAGATGCAATGTGGAAGTTCAGGAAATGAAACATATTATTCGTTACTGGACTTACTGGTGTCATGTCCGCGCAAATAGTGTATCAGCACCAGTTGCGGATGCCCTCCCTTCAGAAGACGGAAACGCCTTCTTACACGATCGGCTTTCCCGTCCGTAGAGTCTGGAATAAATCCATACTTGATCTCGCAGACCTCTAGTTCCTGCGGTTTTGCGTGAGCCAGGCACATGAAGACAAACGAGATAAAGCACACACAAGACCATTACGAGGTATCACTTGGCGCACTTCTTGTCCTTGATACCGGATACCATCATTTGGAAACTGATGCTGCTGTGGTACCAGGAATATCATGAACAAACTGCCATCCTGTGGCTTGTCTATGTATCCCCATTGAAATGGGACCTGCGACGCAAGTTGTACAGCACGTAATAACATGGACAACGCCTGATCAACTGAAATTGATTGATGCATGCCAAGGGGTTCCGGATAGCTAAGAAATAGCTCGGACTGAAAGTTTCAAGAATAAGTACTAAACAATGGCTATGCTGTTGAATGCTGCTCACCACGAGCGATGACGATGAGCTGTGCCCCTGCATTATGTTCAACAGAGTCGAAGTCGAAGTACCGGGCGCGAAGTAATCAAGCTACGAACTGCATAAGCCTGTAGCTACTGCTGTGGGTAAGAAGAAGAGAGAGAGCCTAGAGTTTGCTACTTCATTCTTTGAGCGACTGAAGTTCTCAGAGTCTCACGGGTGTAGTACTACTATATTGATGGCGGCCCTGTAGCTGGACTCGGAGTCAGGGACACACTCTTTTCTTTCCTCTCTACCACTTTGAATGTAAAATCGAATAACAAGAATCACAATGGCCAAGTCTGGCCCGGCTGGTGGTGGCGAAAGGCCTGCGATATATGAGTCTGCTCCTCCAGAATGGCTCCCAAAGATATCGAACTTAGGTGACCTTGGTAAGTACTAAGTATTGGTTTGCCTCGTAAATTCTCCAAACTCTTAAACTTTTGCTTGCTAGGTTATCAGGGATTCTTCCCTCCAAACACCACACTTGAGGAAGAATCGCTCTCTGAATCCAATGTCAAGCAAGGTCTGCAACTCAAGAGCCCAATTCCGGTAAGCAGAATAACTTATATCCTTTGGTGGGTTATGTCTTTTGATTAAGGTGAAACGCGAAGGCAGAAACTTATACCTCGAAGACTCGCTGCATCCAAGAGCTTAGAGACGATTCACACATACACAATCTTGAAGACTTCATGAACCAGATTCTCAGACGTCGTGTAGATAATCTACCCCAAATTCCGTATGATATAACTGTTTATCATCTTTTCTCTTGGCTGATGTCTTCTAGTCCCTCAACGTTTCGGATACCTTCGCGTGTCACTCTCAATGACGTGAAGAAGAATGCATGGTTTGCTGATCTAGCTAATCCAGATGTTCCTCTATACAAACTAGGCAAAAGCATTCCCCATGGCCTGAAGGGCCACGACCTGTTGGACTATCTTCATGATAACAACGTAGCTATGCTCAGAGCAGTCTGGTTTATACGGGTCTATGGTAGCAATGAAACAGTAATATAAGTGTCCCTTTCCCCCTTCTAACGTGACTAACTCGCCTGATAGGCAGGTTTGCGCAACAAACCAAACTACAACCCTATGCAATACAGTGTGGAATGGGCGAATATCATGACCGGTTACTTGAAGAAACAACTATCAGAAATAGCCCTACCCATGGCACCTCGACAGGGCCTGAATATTAGACAGGTCTTTAAGGGAATATTATCTGATCCTGAGTCTCGTGAGCGCTGGATCTCAAAGTTCATTTACACGTACGTCGAAGAAAGGTTTTATAGACTACCAATAATGTATACTTCCCAGACTCGAACTATTGCGAATATTCTACGCCGAATACATGGTTGACCACGCTACTTTCTTATCATGGCTGGTCCAAACTCTGGTCACTTGCAATCTAGCTCAAGCCGGATTTGCAGCTCGTCTCTTGGACGATTTTCATGGTGATCTATATTCGTGTAGAGCACTGAGTAAACCGCTTATAGGTGCTTGCCTTACGAAATTGCAAGAGGTCTGATTGTATTCACATTTTGCTTACACTCATTTCTCACTTACCCTCATCAGATATCGAACAGCACCTCAAAAGATACACTGGACGAACTTCGTGATAGATTGGAAGACCTCCTCCAGGTACGAATTTCAAGATCTTTCAAGAATTTGAATGTATACTAATATTATCCTCTAGCGAACATTCTTGACCTCGACTACTTCTTTTGTCAGTCCTAGGATATGGAAACAGCATTCGGAGGCTATCTCAACAATCTTGGTTGATAGGCTTGCGGACCTCTCTGATTCTAGTGTGGATACCCATGCGAAACACGAGCTACAAGTTATGTCCGCGGCTATTTCGGAGACTCTTCGGGATGTTGAGAGACGAAACGAAGCATTATTGTTCCGTACGACTACTCAACCAGTGAAGGGTTACCTTCGATCAATGGTATTCGACGTACAGGTATGAAATACCTACATATATATTCGCAAATCTCGATATTAATGTTTTGTAGCTCTTGAATTCTATCACAAGCGCAACGGATATCTGCTCAATCTCATTTTTCGACTCACGGGCGGAACCGGAGTCCTTGGGCAGTTCGTTAACCAACAAACTACAGCTGCTCCTCTCTTGGAGCGTTTGTCCCGTGCAGTATGGCGATCATCGTCCATATGCTGCTATGTCGCTATTGAGAGCTTGGAGAGATAGAGCGGAGGAACGCGCAAGTCGTCGTGATTGTGCCAGTCCGAACGAAGTCATCCAGGACGAGTTATTTGACTGGCTCGATGATAATGAGTATGCCGGGGAAGCTGGAAACCTTCCGGCTGTCAGTCTCCTCTTTGGTGAACTAATCGAGAAGGGCCTTTTCTCTTACGATCAGTATATCCAACGGGTAATTGCAAGGGGGGAGACCGGATTATCTTTCAGTGAGGTCAGGATCTTGATATAGTATTTTTACTTTGCGGCTGATATTCAGTGGATAAGGAACCCGGCTCACGACACCGTAACTTTCTCCGTGTTATCCCCTTGTATAAGTCGGATCCAGCGCTGGTGAATCAGCGCCGAATGGCTCTGTATGGAGTGCGGGCTCGTACGATTCCGGAGGATCAGATTGAAGCGAATTTGAAAAAAGAAATCCGACTTTTACTTCCCGAGGTCTTTGATGGAGTTTCCGCACAAGAGTTACCTATTGGGTCAATCACAGAAGACTCGATTCTACGATCCGCTGCTCGATACGAACAGATACGCGTTCTTAAGAATTGGTTCATGCCTAATGTTCGCAAATTCCTGTCCAGGTATTTCACTCTTTGCTTTTAAATAAACAAAGTCTTAACACTTTATAGAACTCTTGCTTCACCTTTAGAAGTCTCCAGTGGCCTATTACGAGCTTACTATGTGCTCGTAGACATCCTCGAAGTCATGAAATGCTTCAGAACGATGCTAGAGGTGACTTCCTTTTCATATATTGACTAAATAGCGCTCTGACGGATGAGCTACAGATTACATTAGATGTTATGAAACAGGCCACGACAACGGATCTACTTTTGGCAAGCGTCGAAAGCCTTCGTCGAGGGATGAATCTATGGTCATGTATGGATGCTGTGAATAACATAGTGCAAGGCCTATATGTTGCTCATCATGCCTGGAAGGCTCGGGGTGTGCACATTCGCTCTCTTGTGAACCTGCTTTTGGAGGTTGATGGCGGCAAATTTCTCGACGATGTTGCTCGACATCATCTAATCGAGGACGCTGTACATTTCGCTCAGGTGATTGTATATTTCTTATGAAAGCGGTATTCAGATTCTCAATGTGTTATTGTGTTATTATAGGCACTTTCTCCTCAAGGAAACCAGGATCCAGTGCCGTCAACCATCCCGGAGATCTTGATGCTAGCACAAGATCCGAACCCGGATGCAATTTCAACTTTAGCTAACACTCTTTGGTACAAATATCGAACGTCGCCGAATTGGGTTTGGGTCATATGGGATAACGTTATCGAAGCATTGCGGCAGGTTCCCGTCATGTTCCCGGATGTGTCTGAACGGCGGGCTTGTGCTTTGCGGTACGGAAAGTTTCTATCCCACGTTGACTTACACAATGCGGAAGGCATCGATTTTCCTGCACGACAATGGTTTGCTGGACCTGGTTTCCTCGAAATACGAGCCTTGAGTGCAGAGGCATGGGATGTTGTAAGCATTGTGTTCTTGCACCTCGCTGTTCACGGTGCTTTGAAGATCGCTACTTTACTATATGGTGTTATATATCCCGCATGGAGCATCGGGTCGTCGATAGAGAGTCCTAGCCAGTTCGCTCAAGAAGTTGTCTTCCTGCGAACCGCGAATTCCTTATGTTGGAGTCTTCTTACGGACTGTGTAGCGAGCTCGGAGGTGGGGATACCGCCAGCAGACCTTCTTGAGATCCAGAAACTGAAGACCCGACAAAAGGATGTCTATGATGACGCTGTGTTCCGCTCACTTATCGAGAACACACCAGTCCTTGTTTTCGTCGAGAACAATGAGGCCTTGGACTATGGCTTCCGCGAACATGCGGGCACTCTACGGCGTGCGATAAGCCGCACAGTGGATTTCCGCTTAGCTGCTGCTAGAAACTTGGGAGTCGTGGTGTCTACCTTTGCCAATCCCATGGATCCCAATGGCTCACAGGAGAAGATGCATGATCCCCTCGTGGCTGCGTTGCGTCTCATTTTTAACGACGAAGAAGGTGATGACCGGGCTCATATCACTGCTTTCCTCAGCCCATGGAAGCTGGCGGCCACTGCCGCCGTCACTTCCTATGTACTCCAGGAAGTCGGTCAGCGGCTGGACCACGAGTCGACGAAGGAAAAAGCGAAGGCAGAGCTTAAGAAGCTCGTGGGAAGACTACTGCACAATGCGATTACAGCAGAGGAGGCAGACTTCGTCTCTGAGATGGCAAAAGGCGTGAGCGGTGTTGTTGCGGGAGAGGTACGTGGAAACCTAGATACAGTAACTTCTTCCGCTTGACTTTTTCCATAGTTTGTGAACGAAGGCTTAAGCAGGATAGCTAAGATATTAGAGGAAGAAACGGGCATTGAAAGGTCTGAGCTGATAGATCTTCCAATAAAGGCGGGCCACTTCCTGAAGTTACTTGCCACCATTATGCAACCTTTCCGAAGTCCCACCTACAAGCTGCCGTCAATTGAAGAAGAAGTACAGGGAAGATTGATAGATGCTGTATTTCACAAGCTCGTAATTTTGGAAACAGAGATGCGGAAGGACGCCGCTGAAAGGCCTGGAAAGCTCGCTCCCCGCAGTGAATTGTCCGAACCTGTGCTCTTTCTTGCACGTCTGATACAGTTCGATCTCGGATTCCCTGGAATATGGACGCAGAAAACGAAGGAAACTGGCGACAAAATCCTCAATACAGTATACAGACTGGCCATTTTACACGGAGGCGAATATCTGGATGATCCGGTCGCCTTCTCGCTGTTGCTCGACACAGCGTTCTACTTATTTGATGGTGCGTGGAATTTGAAATTGCCTCATTTCCTCATATACAGATTAAGAAAATGTACAGAATTCCCTACTGACACCCGCCAGTTGACTGTGGATCTGTTCCAACACTGCGTGAAGTTCGATCCCTCGGAGTTACCTCTGTCCATGTTATTAGAAAATCGAGAGCTAGCTTCGACACTCTTGGGATACACACCACAGAATCAACCTGCTGATGGCCTTGCCTATGCTACGCGCGACACTGACGGTGGTCTTCATATAGGCTCTGCAGTACAAGCTCGTCCATGGGAATGGATCGAAAACCTCGGCGATTTGCCTCCGCTTGATACGAAAGAGAAACAGAAAGAAGCCGAAGAGAGAGAGCGCTCGAAGGCGAAGTACACTGTGAAGAATAATACAAGCATCCCGCTCGATTGGTTTGGTGCGAAGTTGACTGGTGAGGGAGTTAGGAAGACGGGGGCCGAGAGCATGAAGGGAAATGTCGGCGAAAGACTGAAGAGCTATTTCGAGGAGGACCTTGCGGCGGAGAGCATTTATGAGAGGGACTGGAGAGAAGGTAGATTGTGGACGGACCATCCTGCTGGGGGTCGTGACAAGGGAGAAACGATTGGCGATGGCCAAGGAGCCAGTAAACGGCGCGGCACACCAGGCTCACATCGTGGCTCGCCTGCGCTCTCAATCCATACTACTGTAGGCTCTCGGTCAACTAGAAGTGGGCCGCCGTCGGCATCATCGTCACGACGTACGCAGAGTCCTGTCATAGCCGGCCGGGGTGAAGCAATGGACGTAGACCATCCTGCTGGAAGCAGTACCAGATCGGGGAAACGGAAGGCCTCTGCTGTTGACGCTGCTGAGGATGATGACGATGTAGTGATCCTTGGAGAGAGTAGCTCGAGGAAGGGGAAAGGGAAGACTATAGCCGGAAAGACCGCTTCGAAGACTGTTGGAGGAAAGACTACTAGAAAAAGGAAATAATGTCTGATTCAGTATCTAACTTATCCTGCTTATTGCGTTGATTTTGTTGTCTGTAGGTCTCTTTGTACAACAATAATGAAACAATTAATTATGAGGTGTCTAAGACGCTCTACTTCCTGAAAAAGCAAAGAACTTCAATAACTTCTGGCATAGGCTCAACTGTGGTGCGTTTCTTAATAATTTCCATTGCGATCGTCCTCTTCGAATTTACGATTGTCTTTGCTTTGACGCTTCGGCCTTGCTTGGTCTTCCGAAAATTGTTTGTGTAACTAACTCGGATCTGTCTGGACCTTACTTGACATTGACAATATGTGCAATCTGCGGTATTCCATGTGCTAGCAGAATTTCTGGTAAAGTGTTTGTTATACTGTTGCACCTTGTCCACAATCCTGGCACATTCAGTCTACCCGCGAATACAATTTCTTTCCTCATCACGTATCTTTGCATTCGCTCACTGCTATCTGCGCTGAAGTTGTCCTGGTTTTTCTCTACACTGATCGCTTGGCATAGGGTCAATTGGCAGGGGGATTCAGCGGATCCGACAGCGTGTGATCATCGACTTTCATCTTTCTATTGGCGCTTAGCAGGTCGAGACCTACTTATGTTCGCATAAGAAGAGATGTTTTGTCTATGCCTTTATCTCAATCCCCATTGTACCTCGCAGCACTCTCGGGGTGTACTACTCAAGTGTACCAATTCTCAACCACCATGCCTTCAGATGCCTTCTTCGCATTCGCACTCAAACTCACACTCGGCTTTGTACTCCTTTCAGCCGCCACAGCACAAAGCATACCAGCGGACGCTTGCGAAGGTTTTGGAGAGCTCCTCTGCTGCGAAGAAGTCGAACCGTCCAGCTCGTCATTCGTCCTGCACATTGCTGACGCTCTCGATGTACTCCCGGAGGTCCTGGATAGTATCCCCGACCCTGCCGGAATCACTTGCACGCCTATCACTGTAAGCTTTATTTGTTTTCGGTCTTTCGGCGGGCCTAGGTGCCGACGACTTTAACAATGTCACTCGGTTGATACTCGATCGCATAGGTCATCGGTGTCGGTTCAGGCACGTGCGTTGCGGAACTTGTTTGTTGTGAGACCACTTTTGGAAACGGTATGTGCATTATGTCTGGAGAACTGTCCCTCAGGATAGATGACTGATCATCTCCTAATAGATATTCTCGCAATCGATTGTATACCAGTAGAACCTTTTCTGTAGGTGCAGGGGAACCTAGGCTCCCAATGGAGCTAACGAAATAATTGAATCTCTGAAAGGCTGCTCGCCTTATCCTTTCTGATCTACATGTATGTCAATCCTAATCGCGCTGAACGCCGCGCTCGGTTAAGAGCTGAGACTTCCAAGCCCTACAGGCGGCGACTGAACTCTCACGACTACAGCCAGAGCGTACTTATCATTCAGTTCCACCCAGCATAGCGGCCAACGACGCAATGTCTCCGCACATAATCCAACATAATCTGTGCCTTCGGTCCGACAGCGTGTAAGCAACAGCGGATACAACTGAATGGAAGACCTGCTTCCCGGTTGCGTGACTATTGCATTGACTTATGCCCCCTTTCCCCCCGAGCTGTTTTGCTTGAGGTTTATACTAAGGTACGTTCCTGTACTTCGCTCACTAGCGTGGGTTTAAGTGTTGAGCGAGGCGCATATGCGCTATGGACCGCGTTGGACCTACAAGATGAGCTTATTAGTCAAAATGACGTCATGATCATCGTGCATCGCAGTCAACAGTAAGTACATGTACACCCTTCATGTAGAAAGGAAATAAAAACGTGCTAAGATAATTTTCCATAAAGCAGTCACTTTCTCGGGCTTCCCGGTTACATATATATATAAATGTTTATCCGCTATGCGTCCATCAGAGCGCTGCGGCGTCGGTTGAGTCTCGGCTTTACTTTATTCAAACCTGCAGCTGCAGACATGGCATTATGCACTGAGGCATAAGGTTTACATGTATGCAAACTGTATTTGTTCAGTCCATTCAGTCTGTCTGGTGCCTAACTCATGTGTAGATGGCCTATACAAAACCTGGCAGCCGTGGAAGTGTCGGACGAAGGGCGATGATTGTATAAGCCTCAATGGAATCGTAAACGCTAAGTATCAATTACGCGCACATGCTACATTCAAGGGCACACTCACCTGGCCCATACGATACGAATGCTCCCTACCGTTGAGACACAATTTATAGTCGACGAGGCACAAATCTGGGCTTTGAGACATCCACCGCCCACCATACGCAACAGGATGGTGTTTCCCAAATCCATGCTCATATCCTCTCTAATCCTCGCAATCCTTACGGTCGCCACTGCCACACCCCAGCTAGGCATTCCACCGGAGCTCTGTAAGGGCACGCTTCTTTGCTGCCTCAGCATTGCATCGTCTACAGATCCATCCATTCAAGAGATTGCCTCCGTGATTGGCATCCTCCCCGCCCTCCTCCTCACAGTCCCGGAACTAGTCGGACTGGATTGTACGCCTATTCCTGTGAGTAGATCCCGGAAGACCTATTTGGCTTAAGAAAGCTTTAATTGAATATGAGCAGCTCAACTTTGGGATCACCGCACCGCAGTGTAACATGCAGCCGCTATGCTGCTCGGAGGTCTTCGGTGGAGGTACAAGCATAGGTCCCTCCTAGTTCATGAAAAAGGTCCGAACACAGATTGATCTGGTTATGTCTTTTAGGTGTTCTTGCCATTGGCTGCCAGGTCGTTGATTGGAATCTTGCATAAGCTCAAGCCTGAGCACGACGTGTCGGCGCGTATGTGATACAGAAGATAAGCGTAATAAAGAACAATGATATGGGTATGGAAGTAAGAACCTCAGTGAGGATAAATGGGATAACTTTATGAGTGCCATGAGAATCATTTGTAAATCCTGGACTAGGCTTTTTGTAAACTTGAAGCGCGATTGAATTGGCACACATTCTGTATATCACGATCACGATGAGATTGACTGCCATGGGCATGAAATAAGATGGAAGTCCATCACAATCCTTTCAGAATATATCGTACGATGTTTGGGTGAACGGAGGATATCGAAGAAGTAGTTGAAAGGGGATTTATGCATTTTCGTTTAATGAAGTACTGAGCGGAGTTCTAAATCGATCACATGAAGCGCGATTTGCCGAGACGCGTACTCGCTGCTGCCAGTGCCATGAACGCGTCTCCTTCATCCTCTCTCTCTTGTGTACCACTACCATCGTCTCTTCCAACGACAGCTGCACTCCTTGCCAAACATTATTCCGTCCCCGAAATCAATATGAAAGCATGCAAACTATATAAGTAGGCAAGTCGTTTTGAAAAATATACTTTCTTGTCAAATCATTTACGGGTGTGGATATATGCGTTTGTCATGTGCAGATAAAGCCTCATTTTAACCCACTAAAGTGAGCGAGCTATCGTATGGTCTTGATCTGGTCAATTGGACTTACATTTGTGCTTTGCCCGTGTGAAACCTTCGGCTTCGACAACCCGTAAGTCCATTCATACTCCTCCCCCCGGCACGGTGCACATTGTAGGGATTGCCACCTGATGATTCTTAGGAAATTTGAGGTGTTTATGGGACCTCATACTACAAACTCGAACGATGACATCTTTTGGGCCAATGCGTCGTGACCATCGTATGGCCCTTATGATCGTGAAACATTCTGACCAGCCTGGATCGCACGACTCTAAAGTCAATTCAAGGCCCACGTACGGTAAGAATATACCCGGATCACCTCCACGGCCGGGGCTAATTGCACAGGACATCCATGTATTAAATCGATCGTGTGCGCACAGGACACGAATTTGCGTTCGCTGCGAGGCACGGCTCCCCGTCTACCCGGGATTGCGCGAGCAGTATGTGAGCTGGACGTGAGGGATGATATGAGACTTGTCGTGACAAGCCTGTGCAGGCCAATCGATGATGTGCACGCTGGATGATCAATTTTTGCGGAACTTGTAGGTGGGGGTAAACCCGGTGTCCGGGGTAGTAGGCCGTGATGCGGGGGATTTGCGCGTATGAGCTGTTCCAGACAACAGCCTGCCACAGCCTAACAGCCAGTTAGCAAGCAGCAGCTGATGCGTTGTCCACGCTCATCTCTCCTCGTCGCACCCACCGCCGTCGCTGTCGCTGCGACCTCAAGACCACCGCGAGCGCGACTGTGAGCCTGGGCGTACGTGCCTAGAGCTCGAGACGAGATCGCAGGAGATAAATAACGGAACTTGAGTGAGGCGTTTCGGGAGAGACCGGGGAGTGGCCTGCGTCTCGAAGGGCACGGCACTCCATCGAGAGCAGCAGGCGGGCAGAGAATAAGGAAATCAGAATATCATGGTCAACACATGCAGACGCTTATAAGGCGCGCTTTCGTCCCGACATCCATCTCACTCAACTCCTCCTCGTTCCCCTACAACAGACAGGTAAGTACAGCACCTTTATGTACTCTTCCGGCTATTCGCCTCTCGGCTGCTTATCATTGGCTCGCCTAATTTAATACTCCCCTCACTCCCCGCATTTATATACCATAACCCTCTTCCTCCCTTTCCCTTTCATCTCCACTTCTCTTTGGTTTGGTTGCGCAAGTCGAGTCACCACGCTCGACTTTCCGCACACCGTTTACCTTGCAAACACGACGTCTGACCCAGTTCCCTCTATTGCGCTACAGCTCCACCGTACCCACCTCCGTCTCTGTGCTCTCAACGCAGCGGCCCAGCGGCACAACGTCTTCTCGTCCTCCTCACCATCCTCATCTTCCGCTATACCGTCTACGCCTGTAACGCTAACGAACAAGATGTTGCACCAGCACGGAACGCCCTACGTGACCCCCCACATCCTCCACAAGTCCTACGCCCAAAGCCACGACAACAATGACACGTCCAATCGTGAGTCTCCTCTTCTCTTCATTTTCGCATTCCTATCCCGTGTAGTGCGTTATGATGCATTGGTCGCCTGCGTTCCGCACCGGAACTAGCTGCTCGGTTACGGAGCGGGTATGATCCACCGCGCATGCAAAACACTCCCCCTGTAACTCTCCATTTCTCCCATCTGTCCAATTCCCTTGCGTATGTGTTACGTCGTTCCTCACAGCGTTGGGAGCTCTCCGAGATGTATTTGGATCACGAGTTACTGCGTGCTGCTGCTGCCAAGACCATAGGACACTTGTATGCTGTTCGGGCGAAAACTTTTACCTCCTGTGACGAATGACGCGAGGCACGTCACACGTGACCCGACCCTGTCGATCCTCCCATTTTCGCAGGCGCCTCTTTAAACTGTCCCTTTTTTGTTCTGAACCGCTTTGCTCATTGAAATCATGCAGTCATCGGCCGCGACATCGAGTACTTCTCCCAGGCGGGCTTCGACATGACGAAGCTCACCCTCAAGCGCAACGCGTCACCCGCACAGCTGTACGAGGACGCGATCCGCAACGAGGGTGCCATCATCTCCTCTTCTGGCGCGCTCATTAACTTCTCGGGAAAGAAGACCGGTCGTAGCCCGAAGGACAAGCGCATTGTTTTCGAGGAGACGAGCCGCGATAATGTGTGGTGGGGGAGCGTGAACATCAAGTTGGACGAACGTAAGCCAGAGCTACTCATGGACGTTTTAGAATCTTCAGCTGATAGCTTGACTAGATACGTTCGAGATCAATCGAGAACGTGCGATCGACTATTTGAACACCCGTGATCTCGTGTATGTCTTCGATGGCTATGCAGGATGGGACCCACGCTACCGTATCAAGGTTCGAGTCGTATGCGCTCGTGCGTACCACGCTCTTTTTATGGTGAGCATTTCTTCCCCTTCGAGTCAGATTTTCGTACTGACATGCATCACAGCATAACATGCTCATTCGCCCCACGGAGGAGGAACTTGCCAACTTCGGCGAGCCCGACTTCATCATTTACAACGCCGGCCAGTTCCCCGCCAACCGTTTCACGAAGGGCATGTCTTCCACGACTTCTGTAGAGATTAACTTTAAGCGCATGGAGATGGTCATCCTCGGCACCGAGTATGCCGGCGAAATGAAGAAGGGTGTGTTCAGCGTCATGCATTACCTCCAGCCCGTCAAGTTCGGTCAGCTCTCCCTCCATTCCTCCGCGAACGTCGGCACTGAGAAGGGTGACGTGACACTGTTCTTCGGACTGAGCGGTACGGGTAAGACTACACTCTCCGCGGACCCGCGCCGTCAACTCATTGGAGACGACGAGCACGTGTGGAGTGACAACGGTGTCTTCAACATTGAGGGTGGATGCTACGCCAAGTGCATCGGCCTCACGAAGGAGAAGGAGCCTGAAATCTTCGGTGCGATCCGCTTCGGGTCCATCCTTGAGAACGTCGTGTACGACCCGGTGAACCGCAACGCCGACTTCGAGGACACGAGCATCACGGAGAATACACGCTGTGCATACCCGATCGAGTTCATCGACAACGCTCGCATTCCGTGCATCGTTGATCGCCAGCCGAGCAATATTATCATGCTCACCTGCGACGCCTTTGGTGTCCTGCCGCCGGTGTCGAAACTCACTCCAGAGCAGGCGTCCTACCACTTCCTTGCGGGGTACACTTCGAAGACACCTGGCACGGAGGACGGTGTGCTCGAGCCAATTCCGACATTTTCGACATGCTACTCCGCGCCGTTCATCGTTCTCCATCCCTCGCGCTACGCTGACATGCTCGCTGAGCGCATGGCGAAGAACAACGTCGACTGCTGGCTTATTAACACGGGCTGGACAGGTGGGCGGTTTGGCTCGCCGAACGGCCGGCGCTGCCCGCTCAAATTCACCCGCGCCATCGTCGACGCCGTGCATGACGGCTCGCTGGCGAAGTGCGAATTTGAGACGTTCCCGGTGTTCAACCTCCAGATCCCGACGAACTTGCCGAACGTGCCGCGCGAGCTGCTGAACCCAGCATTAGCGTGGCCGGACAAGGATGCGTTCGATCGCGAGGTTAGGAAGTTGGGCGGAATGTTCGTGAAGGCGTTTGCGGTGTACGAGTCGGGTGTGAACGCGAAGGTGCGCGCTGCCGGCCCGCAAGTATAATTGCGCCTGCCTGTCCCTATAGATGGTGGATGGAGGACGAGCATCGATGGAGAATGGAAGAGAGAGCACGTACAACAACCTACACTAGAGTCGCGCACAGTTCACATCGACATCCTTCCTTTCAATTTCCCTTGCCAACTCATCTACTTTATTGTTAGCTTTCCGCCTCTTTTTCAATTGATGCTCTTTTTTTGTATACGTTGTAAGCAGTAGTTAATACAAGCGAGTGTGGACGTTGATATACATACAAAAGCTTATCATTCTGATAAAATCAAATAAACATTTGCAACATCTTGGAGTGTCGTTTGCGATATCTTTCTGGACAAAAAGGAATCGAGGGAAAGAAACCAATTCTCGTCCAGCGTAATGGCGGATATTCGGTCTGACGATCATCGACGATCTGCACATTATTTCGGATTTACAATTCTCTGAGCCCCAACTATCACGGGGGTCCAAATTTCCGAAGCTGAGTTGCTCTTGCACAGAAAATAACAGCAAGATGATTTAATATGCTAAAGTATTAATTAACAGTAAGCTGCTGTACATCATGATACACTACTGAAGGTTTGAATTATGCGTTTATATTACTTCGTAAGATACTCCAAATAGTCGGAGGCATTAGTGTTTTTTTTTCTACATATAAGAACTTTCTTTCGTTATTCACAGGTATACCTAGCGCAGGTTCACACTGAATCATTCACCGATCTGGTAATAATGACGACTGTGGGTTTACTGTGATTTATGCTCTTCACGTCGTGGTGATCGTGTTCGAATGGGTGATGCTGGCGCTCGCAAGTAGTATCGTATCCGATTGGAATGTCGTCCCATTTCGCCTTGCCATTCCGAGTCGAGTCAACCATCGACACAGCCCGGCTCGACGGCATACTCCCTGCGCTGAGGCTGCGGTGCGCCTGGCAGACATCAAGGCCGCGTTCGTGCAGCACGGTCCTCGGGTGTTCGAAGAGCAGCAGGCGGGGGCGGGTGATGAGGAAGAGCGCGACGTTCGTGGCGCCGAAGAGCCCGTAGATGACCTCGACGGTGATCGTGGCTGCGAGCGGCGGTTGGCCTGGCTGGCCATCGGCGAGGCGGAACGTGTTGGAGAAGGAGAGCCAGCGGACGACGCTGAGTGGGAGGAGCATTATGGAGTGGACGATTGGGTATCTGTATATTTCGATCGATGTTCCCCGTCAGACCACGGAAAAGAAAAACCCAAAGTGAAAGAGTTTGAAGAGAAACGTGAGGACTGACGCGAGTAAAGCCAAGGAAGGTGCCAGCGGTCGCTTGATCTGCATGTCCGAGTCTAAGTCGTCTAGTTTGAATGCAGACTTGGCCCTGAACTGGAATTTCAGTTTCCAGCAGTGCTCATCGTCGGGGATGATGAGGCGCATGCTCCAGAAGAAAAGCAGGAGGTACACCAAGATGGACACAATGAGCGTCAGCCAGAGCCAAGCGTAATCCCCCGCGATGCGCACGACAGGGAAGTCGGAGCTGATCCAACACCAGTACTGCGAGAATAGGAAGATACCATAGCATAAAGAAGAGTCAGAGTCAGAAGGACCGACGGAACAAGACAGATGATATCAATGTGCCTACCGGAGTCGGGGCGAAGTATGTCTCATTTCGATGGACCGCCCATCCAATCACGACCCATAAGACGAGAAAAGACCATTTAATGGCTACCACTACCGCCGCGCCAGCCAGACTGTGCACCCCTTTCCGCATCCATACGGCAAAGAACGTATGCACTGCTATAGCCTGGGAATCTTAGTCGGCATTATGCAACAAAAAATTAACACATCGGAGCAAATCTCACCATCGTGCCCAACGCTACGCCCGTGTTGCCAACTTGCTGAATAGCACCTTGCGCAGAGCAGAGGGGGCCAACCTGTACTATGCCAGTGTCTACCCACCTAACGCTCATCACACCGCCTATTGCTTGCAGGCAGTCTGCAGCGAAAAGGGAGAGCTTTGTACATACAGAGATTACTCCTCCCGGACGATGGTAACATTGTGAAGCCGACGAACCATATAGATATCAGCGGGTTGTTGGATCAAACTCCATTTCATGTTGCCCGCATGTCTCTTGTAGCGGTTTATATTCCTCTGACAGAAGTTGAGAATAAAAAGAAATCAGCACTTTTCGTATCGTAGCACGGCACAGGCAGGCGTGGGAAATACTACTCACGAGGATGAGTAGGACAAGCAGAGCAAGCGCAGCCAGTGATATGAAGCCAGACTGGACGATAAGCTGCGAGAAATCAAAATCCAAGCCCAAGTCAGACGCAAGGTGTCAAGTAATTGAGGGAAATTTAAATTTACTGTCAATCCGATGCTTTCGTGTCGAGAAAGGCAGGTGCGAAGATTCGCTACAGACGTGCAGTCACTAGCAGAACCTCCAGCCTCCATGGCGCAGACCCGAAGAGGAACAACAGAATCAAGGGGAGGATAACCTGGGGAAAACGCGACGGCGAACGAACGCCATATTTAAGACAGCCAACAACGTCCAAGAAATATGGCATCTTCCCTCCTCGAGAGTCGTAGGAAGATCGACCATGTGAAAGGCACAGCCCAGCCTTGACGGACTTGACAAGTATGCAGCCGGAACCTACACCAGGTAAGGGCTGATTGAGAGAGAAAAAGATGGGACCTTCATCGTGAACCCGAAACAAAGGCAGTACATTGATGCAAAATAGCACAAAATCGGGCCGATAGCGAGAATAGACAGCAATGTGTAACTAAATAAGTTAAACCTATGAGATCGATCATCCACATCAGGAAAGAAGTCAGTAATATGTAGGTCCAGACGGACGAAGTAACACCTCAAAGATGGTTTTCATCATTCCGATATTGATAATAGAGAGCTGAGTATCCGTGAATGAAGACGAGGGGCAAGGCGGTCGATAAACTCGACGTCGCATACAACTCCTATGTCGATTTGGGCAATACCGTACTTCCGTTTCGTTTGTGTCGCATGTGGCGTTTGACTCGAACTCGACGTATTTAGCGCTTGATCGGACGTTGTAGTTGGAAGTTCTGAGCGTAGTGCCTCCCGCACAGCCTCCCGCACAAGATTCGTAAAGTCCGGAATGGGTTGTAAGACACCGAAATTTTGCGAGGCAGTGCTCTTGCCGGACTCGCCCTGACTCCTTTCGACTTGTTTTCCCGCTTTTGAAGAGGAAGCAACGCTCTTCGTTTTTGATGTCAACTTCGGCGTTTTGGCCTGAGTGACGATGTGAGACGTGCGGCTTAGAGCGGCTCGACTCGTCAACGAGAGGCTCGCATCAAGAATTGCAACTCGGTGCTCAGTCATCAACCGGAAATCAAGCGCATGTCTGACGTCCGTCAATCGAGGGTGTAGGTCAGAGCGGCCATGAACATACCTCATATCACCGTATAAAATTCTGAACCAGCCTGCAGCTTTCGCGTAGACATCGACACCAACGGCAAGAGCGTCTTTGTCCTTCCCCGATTCTGCGCTTCTTCTAATGCTGTCGACAACACATACAAAGGGCAAGCTGTTTCGCAGGAGCTCCACCAAATGCCGAAGGGAAGCCGAGAGCTGTGGCCCATGCCGAAGTACATGCCTAACGAAGGGCTCTATCTCCTCGTGAGGATTATACCCATCGTCCTCGTCGGGCTCCTCCATTTGGATCTCTTGATTTCCTGATCCCGCTATCGATCGGCCTAGACGATGAGAAATTCGTGAGAAGCACAGCTCATAGGAATTGCTACTTGATGGCAGAAGCTGATCTGTGCAGCTGATTGACACGGCGAAGTCCTAGGTTTCCAGATGAACTAACGTCGTGATAAATGCAATGTGAGAGAAAATTTACCTTCGCATAAGCAAACTCGACAGTTTGTAGATCGAATGACAGAAGCTGTACATCTTGCCACGCTTTTCTCTTCGGCATCTGTGCAACTTCTCTAGCTATGACCACCATTTTGGACACCTTCGCCCATTCCTCGAGGAATTCATCAACGCATGTATCGACGTTTTCTGATAGGAAGGAAACGATGGCTTCGCGAGTGTCGTAGATAATACGCTTTGATGGTCGAATGACTGTGCTCGTGCCTGCACGTTTGCCCACAGGTTGTTGAACATACTTTAATTTGACGCACATCACAACCTAGTAGAAAGTAATATGTTAGACAGAGATTCGGTTTTGATTGTGATACATAACCTGCCTGCGACTTCTTGTTCGACCACCAATTAAGTGGTACGACACGAATGTTAGGCATAGCAGCTTCTGCAGCTGGTGCACCGGCTAGGATATCCGAGGACTGCACACAAAGTCCCGGGACTGAACGTGCTAGTGTGGATTGGAGGTGCGTAAGATTTTCTGATAATGGACTGGCTTGCGACGCGCTAAGGTACGTGTAAGGAATGCTGCGAAGCTTCAACTGAAGCTCTACTTTCGTATAAGCGACTCGGGCGCTAAAGTACAGCATTTATGAGCACATCATTCCTAATATGAGAGCAATGCACAGCTGTCGCAGACCAACAACTTACCAACAATAGGCATACAGCTCCCGAAGGATCTCTGTATCGAGCCTAAACCTGGTAAAGACCATAAAATTTGTTTCGTTCGCTCTCCATG
Organism: Trichaptum abietinum; assembly: GCA_910574555.1. Classification (NCBI taxonomy): domain Eukaryota; kingdom Fungi; phylum Basidiomycota; class Agaricomycetes; order Hymenochaetales; family Trichaptaceae; genus Trichaptum; species Trichaptum abietinum. The sequence continues at coordinate 747,924 of CAJTBE010000005.1, read as the reverse complement.
CAAGTTTCACTTACTGGTCACCATCAAGTCTCAATCCGAATGTACCTGTAGCAGCTTTCGGTGCGCCTTCCGGATGGAATGGGGCGAAGTCTGCTGCTGTGATAAGTCCGCCGCTATGAATCCGTTGAACGTCTAGCCATCCAATGTCCTCCATAACCATGCTTCCGGTAGGGCTATTTTGAAGAATCTGAACAGAGATTAGAGCAAATCTAAACTCTTGTTCAGTCACTAATAGCACAAGGTAATGTCGATGAAAATTTGCGAGCTGGATGAATAGGTGTGTGCGGACGTCCGGACCAAATTTTGCCAACTCTTTCGTCATCGTCAGTGACCGATTAAGAATAAATACACTGATAAGAAACCCACCTTCACGTGAGAGGTTACGTGACCGGAAAGTCTGCAAACCAAGATATTGCGCTTTCTGCTCTGCGAGCTCCAAAATAGTCTGTTGAAAGTCGGTTAGGAATTGCAAGGAAATCCAAATCTCGAAACTTACATCGAATCGCGCTCCAACAAGAATATTATATACAATGAAGGGATTTTCGTTGATCCTATCCGAGAATAAAGCATACCGGGGACCGCGTCCTGATGCTGCAAGACCCCCTGTATCCCGCAGAGTGATGTGGCCCGTACGGGGGTCGATGGATACAGTGATGTACTCATCAGCACAGAGGTGCACTTTCAAAGCAGCATAGCCATCTGGAAAACAAGATATACAACGAAGAAAATACCTGCTAAAACAACCCACTTACCTTCCGTTACTAAATCAACCTCCCCTGGAGTGGCGAACATAACGCGGAAGGGTCCATTCTCTAATGAATATCTGTATGCAATTAAGATTCCTTGTACATGCTTCATGATTGCCTTCCGAAGTAAAACTTCAAAGTTTAGATCTGGCGGATTCTGCGGAGCATATCAACACTTTAGGGAAGAGAAGTGTACTATATTAGGGAGTACGTACCACATCGAATTCTCCAGCCACCGCATGCTCAAGGTCTGGCGTCAATTGCACACCCAGTGCACCTTTTGTTGGCTCCCATTTGACTTCAAATTTGAAATTCTCAACCTCATCAGACTGCGCAGATCCATTTAGCTTGCTATCTTTCTGAATCGATGCAAGAAGTCGATCCTTAGGACTACGCATTGGACCACCTCCGGCTTTTGGTGTACATCGATTTTCAACTAAAGATATTCTGAGTGTACCTCCTATTAAGGGGACCTTCGGTCGATTCTGATTCGATACGGCCTTATTCCCTGAGGTCGGGTTTGGCCGGCTATCAACACAAAAATAGTCAAATCATACACTTATTTAGTTGGGAATTGGAGAGACAAACATCCAATATGAAGCAGTGAAGCTCTTCCCATCTCGGCTCTTCTCAAGACGCAAATAATCGCGCCAGCCGAGTGCTCGTAGCCTTTGAGCCTATATAAAATAAGAATTAATTCAGATAACCTGCTAGATTGAGTTATGTACCTGAAAGAACAAAATTTCTAGCTGATATGTTAGTGACATCATTTCTAAAATTGTGTGGGCAAGAATGAACTTCTATCAGCTGCAAGGCAAAAAAGCAACATACGGAGGAAGTTAAACAGCCGAACAAGTGGTGTGTCAACTGTCCCGGGCGGTAGTTGAGGTCGTGGCGGGGGATCAAAGCCAGGAATTGGATTGGGGTCAGGTGGGGGAGGCAGATAGTAGGCGAGTCTCGAGTCTGCCTCTTCTGTGATATGTTGTTTGAGTGCATCGGTTGGTCGCCGAGGAAAATCTGAACCCGTGTCAATATCCAACCCCTGAGTTGTTCGCAACCTCACTTACCTTGAACATCAGTGAGATCACCTCCCACATTGTGCAAGAATTCCACATGAACGAAGAACCACCCGTCGTCTTTCTGTGCGCCCCGCAGACTTATGGAAGTTTCAAACATGTTTGGCACATTGAAATGCGCTCGACCGTCTTCTATACGATAGCGAGACATCTCGATGGGAATAATCTCCTTCATACGTAGTCGGAAGCGGATTTGATTCCCCATGTCCTTAAGAGTTTCTGCGACTTCCTCATCGGAGAGTGTAGGTTCTTGCACGAAGAATTTCTACTCTGTATTTCAACAACATACACGACATTCATAGTCTTAACAAACCCGAACCTTGATTTGTGTGGGTAACCGAAGGTATGACCCAGTGGTCAATACATCTAATGCAGTAAGGAGGTCGTGATTTCGGAGTCTTGAGCAGACATGCATTGAGTACGTTAAGTTAGACAGATAATATGAGCGCTCACCGGGCTGGTGCTAGAGAATCTTTCGCGTATGTTAGTCCACGGACTGCTTCCTCAAATTGAATATTTTGTTCCATAAGAAAGGCAGTGATATTCTGATACATTGATTATTGCGTGTCCCGCGTGCGTTCGAAAAGAGTCCGATACTGACCATAGCCTTCTGAACATCATCGGCGTCCCTCGTCCACTTCATAACGGCATAGAGTTTAACAACTTGTTTCTTTGTCTTGACTACCCAGTCCGCGATTGTACGCTTGCGAGCGGGATCCGACATACTTGGAAGCCTGTTCATCTGAGATGTAGCGTAGTTGTTCATTAAGGTGGTTGAGTACATACGTTTCCGCCATCTCAGTGAGTTCGGCATATATACTTTGCACCACCCTCGACAGAAGCTCCCTCATCTCAATCTGCCCATCTCCTACTACGGGCAGCTCACGTTCGAGCTCCTCGATGCTCGGCTCGTCGTCGAGGCCATGGATAAGCATGTCATTTGCGCTCACATGGCCATTCGTGTCTTGTACGGGCCATATCGAAGATTGGCCGTTGATGTACCCGTTCAGTTTCGTGTCCATAAGGCCGTAGAGCGGCTTAGACTCCTTCTTCTGCTTACTAGGTCAACATATACCAGCGAGCTCAGAGGAGACGATAGTTTGTGGTTCTGTGATTTTGTGGTGACGGGAGGTAAACAAGGCGCGTCGGTGGAAAAATATAGGTACCTTCCGCCGGCTAACTCGAAGCAGCTACACGCTAATTACCAGCATGCTTGCCACATTCGCCGCTCTTTCCTCTCTTCCACGTACCATCTTCGTCAACACCGTTCTCGACAATGGATCTGCTAAGAAACTTGGGCTCTGCCGCTGTATCTTCACTGGTCCAAAAGTCTGGATTGAACTTGCCGTTTTCGTTGGGCGAGAAGGTCACGTACTTTGAGGGGAGGACAATATGGTCACTGTACGATGGAACGAAGAGAGTATGGTTATGCAAATTTCTCATATTGTTATCCTAATTCATGTCCTCAGGATGATGGTACACCTATATCAGTATTCGTATTTGATTCAAATCAACCTCCTCGAAGAAATCTGCTTCCGTTGTCAAAGAATGCACTCCGAAAGCTTAGAACAGTACGACACCCAGATGTCCTCAGGTTTATCGACGCTGTAGAAACAGACTCTATCGTCTACATCATGACGGAACGTGTCCAGCCATTAGGAAAGGCCATGCAATCACTGTCCATGAAAAGCGCAAAGGACAAGGAAGATTGGCTTGTCTGGGGCCTTCATCGAATATCAGTCTGTGCCTTCATTGAGCATGTCCTCTCGACGCTTATAATCACCTAGACAGCGCTTGCTTTTGTGAACGACCCATGCTCCTCTACTCATGGAAACCTACGCGTCGACTCAATCTTCCTTTCGCCATCAGGCGAATGGAAACTTGGAGGCTTCGAACTATTGAGTAATGCTAAAGATGATGCTGCTGTCCTATATGTATGTTTTTAGGGGTTTATCTCTTGCTTGTCTCTAAAACGGATCCAGACACTCGGTGGCATACTACCAGAAGCTAACAAGTATGCTTCGCCAGAAGTTAAGAAGACAGGCTGGTCATCATTGAAGGAGTATGTGGCTCAACCAACATCATAGAAATACACTGATTATCCAGCTTTCATAGACATCATCCTTCTGTGGCAGACGCATATAGCCTTGGTCTTCTGATACACAGTATCTTCAATCCCTCTCTACCTCCGCCTGAAACGGCAGAACCTCCGCATCCTCCTCCTCCCCCTTCTTCCCGTGGAGCAATCCCGACCTACCTCTTCACCCCATACAAACGTCTACTTAACCCAAACCCAAAAACCCGTTTATCACCCGCTACTTTACTTGAGATGGGTATGGCTCAGACTGGCGAAGGACATGGATTCTTTGCGAACAACAAGTATGTGCGGATTTGTATTGGACTGGACCAGTTTAGCTTAAACGGAGAGGCAGAGAAGACTGCATTGCTGAAGTACGTGGTTCCCGCTCTCGAGTATGCTCAATCAGTGACATCAGTCATTATACAGGACAGTCAAGGAATCCGCGAACGTCCTCCCTCCAGAATTTGCCGCTCATCGTGTCCTTCCTTCCCTTGTCTCGGCTCTCGAATTCGGTGGCGCAACAGCTAGTACAATCCTCCCTATTGTGCTCCAGCTGGGTGTACATGCACCGCCCTCTGACTATCCTACAATTGTCCTTACACCAATAACGAAACTCTTCACAAGTCCCGATAGAGGAACTCGCATGGCTCTTCTCGAACATCTTAGTGAGTATGCAGACAAACTTGATAAGAAAACCGTGGCGGATAAGATTTGGCCTAATCTTGTGAGTGATCCTTCCCTAACGGTTTGGAAAGACATTTTGAAGTAAAAATAGCAAACGGGGTTCAATGACACCGTCCCCGTCATTCGAGAAGCGACTGTGAAGTCAATAGGCTTATTATATTCCAAGGTACGCGATCTTCTTTTCTCCGAGTCCTTGTGTGGCTCACTAATATGCCTCTAGTTCAACGACAGGATCCTCAATAACGACCTTCTCCGCTTCCTCGCGAAAATGCAGCTTGACCCAGAATCATCCATACGAACAAATACATGTATCCTCATCGGTCGTCTCGGTCCCTCACTGGGTTACAACACAAAGCGCAAGGTGCTTGTCCCCGCTTTTGCGCGTGCACTGAAAGATTCATTTGTTCATGCTCGTGTGGCGGGTCTGATGGCGTTCATGGCGACGACGGATTGTTTCGATGCGGAAGATTTGGCGACGAAGGTCATTCCATGTATCTCGTCGGCGTTGATTGATAAAGAGAAGTAAAAGGCATCAATTGGTTATAAAGATTCACTGCTAACTTGATATTAGGCTCGTCCGAGATCAGGCGTTCAAGGCCATCGAACTCTTTGTGAAGAAACTGGAGGTACATGCTGATTCAATGGTATGTTTGTTCCATTAAATATTCATGACGACTTCGTAGTTTTAATATTACCGTACAGCCTGAAACTGTGTTGAATGCGGAAGGGCAGCCGAGTTCGCCGTTACCTTCTGTAAATAGCCAGAGCGCCCTGGTGAACTCGGCAGCTGGTGCAGCAGGACAGCTAGCGGGATGGGCAATGTCCTCCTTAAGCAAGAAGGTATTTTATCTCTCCTCTTACACATTCTGGTCTGGTACGTGCTAATGACTGTACATGTCTAGCTCGTACCAGGTGATTTATCGAGTACAATGGCATCGACCTCCAACCTGGAACGATCCTCATCTGCGCCTCCACCACTCAACGGATCGGCCATCGTCCCCCCCTCCTCCGGACTACCTTCACATGACTCTCCGCCAAAGACCGCCGTGCCGTCCTTCGGTCGGTCCAAAACGATGCAACTCGGCGGAAGCAAGCAATCCTCAGCGTCCAAAACGGCTGCATTGGCGGCGGAGTTGGCCGGGGAAGCAGAGGGCGAGGCGATCAACGCTTGGGGATCTGACGACCTGATGGACGTCAATGCTGACGAAGATGACTGGAGTGCGTTTGCTACTGCACCAGTAGCTGCATCAAGCACCTCTAGGAAACCCACGGGGTTAGGGTTTGGCGAAGTGGCGAGCTTTACTGCACCAACCCTATCAGTAGATGGTGAGCTTGGCAATTGTGACCCAAGCACTAAATCTCATTGCTTTTTGCATACAGGATCTGACGACTGGGGAACAATGGAAGACGGTCCGACGTCAACTGCAGGGGACGCTTGGGGCGGTGATTTGCATGCACCTCAACCCGTTCGCGCTCGTGCTACTTCACCTAACGCAACTTTATCACCGAGGATCAATTCTCCGCGCGTCTCTTCTCCACTATCAACGCAATCTTCGAGCGGTTCAGTGGCGATACGGACGCCCCGTATCCAGAGTCCGTCGGCCGGGGTGGCGAGAGCGACGACACCAACAACACCAAGCACAGCACAGATGTCGAAGGAAGATAAGGCTGCGGAGATGGCAAGAAGAAAGGAGGAGAGGAAGCAGAGGATTGCCGCTTTGAAAGCTGCAAAAACGCACAGTGCGGCGAAGACATAGTTTCCAGATGTTGAAGTTCATATCGTCCTGTTTTAAACTATATACATGTTCATGGAATACAATATTTATGACTTGGTATTCGGTTGTTCTTGTAAATCCTCTATGGGTATCCTGACGAGCATCTCACACGACTGCGGTGTTTCATTGGAATCTTGCTCAGCTGATGATGCTTGTGGGCCTGCAAACCGTATTTAACGTTAAAAATAAGAATAGAATAATCTTCCAACGCACTTGAAAGACTAAGAATCCGAAACATCTCCGGCCATTGAGAAGAAACTTCACCCTGCACTAGAAAAGTATAAGTTTAACAGCAAATACCATTGGGTACGCATGTCAACCTTTTCCAGCATCTGCCATCACATTGCAATCCATGTCCAATGCCTCCAACCGCCGAACATATTCTGTACCCAATTTCTCGAGTGCTCTCAGTGCGTCGAATTCCTTTATTTTCTCCGCGAGTTTCGCGTTCAATGCCGCGACCGACGCTTGCGATGTTAGTGACGCGCCATGCGACGAGCGCACAGAATACATTGAAGACTTCCTCATAGTGTGATGATGAAGGATTAAGTTAAAGTTGAGCTATGAAGGCGCGTCGCGACGCGTCGCCAGTGAGTAACTGAATCAGCCTATTAAGTAACAATAGCTATATTGGTATATTAGTTATACATATAAGCCAAAGCTGGGTTAGGAGTAGTCACGATCTATGAGTCACAGCTGTCACAGCCCGTAAACTTTCTCCCCGCTGGCTGGCAGTGCTAAATTTCCTTCTCTCACAAAACGCAATGGTTCGGCTCATAACACATAACCTATTGGCCTGCCATGTCAAGGGGTGTACAACAAATAGCTTTCCACTACTATTCAAAGATGTGCAGGTTGAGATCCGAGAAGCAGAATTTAACGCCGACTTTCTCAGAGGCTTCCTGCCCAGAATCGAATGGGGGGCTCTCGTAAACGCAGCTCGGCAGGTATGTGATAGCTATCAGTCAAGGTACTATACTCGAATTAAAGATAGAATGGCTTATAGCTAGGGGATACGTCCTTGCCCGCAGAGCAGCCTGAAATGATTGACGACGAATTTCTCAAACTTCTACACCATGTTTTATTGGAGGTAACGTCTCAAATTAGTTCCCGCTTTACTTTATTCGTCTTAATTACCCTTGCACTCCTAAAAGATTCATGTAGAGGAAGGCGCGATGGTGTGTCAAGGTTGTGGGCATGTATATCTGGTCAAAAATGGCATTCCCAATATGGTATGCAAGCTTCGATGTAAAAAAGAATGAAGACTGTACACTGATTATGGATTATTAGCTACTTGCAGAACATGAGATAGGCTAAGGATCATCTCCCATTACTTGAACGGTATCCCGGATCAGGCACAATAATTAAACGAATGTACTACTAGCTTGGGCCTCTACAGCTTTTTATTATTCAAGACTGCGGTCTCATCAACGCCCTCGACCGTACTGAAGCATACTGTAAGCATCCTTTTCATTATATTTAGTCTGAATGCTCTATCCATTATAGTGCACGTACTACTTGTGGTTGCAAAGGTAAGCACGAGGAGAGCAGCATACCTAGATTTGGGCCTCGCAGATCTCCTTTGGACCACCATACTGAATGTCCCTGACTCCTGCACCATACGAGGGCTACATCTGAAATCTACTGTGGCCTGAGGCTGTCGTAATTCCTCTCATGCTACTTCCCAAAGCGGGCTATAATAGCTTTCGCTCTTGATCCACATTCATATCTTGGATCTACCAGACAATGAGCGCCCCGTCCCTAACCACAAGCAATGGCTGGCTCTTGGACCAAAGATGAAATACTGTCGCGACACGTTCCTTAGTGCGCCGGTGCAGAAAGAGGACAACAATGGGTCGCGCGCAGTGGCCTTAACCACCCGCTCACACCTCAACGCACTGGTGTGGTTCTTGGACGGCCCGTCCCCCGAACCTGTACTCTCGAGCTCACATATATAAGGCATACAAACGTTCTATCTGATACTTTACTTCCACGATCTACTATACCTCCATCTTTATTCGTACCATACAATGCCTGCCATTCGCAACTCGCCCTCTACTCGTCGTGCCTCGGGCCGCCTTTCTCGGTCTTCATCTCTGAGCACGTCTCCAAGCTCGAGGTCATACTCGAGCGTTGGCCTCCAGACATCCCATCGCACCTCACTCACCTGGCACCAGATCACTTTCGTCCAAGACGACCAGAAGCTCTCATCGTACGAAGATGGCGTCCTACTCGAGGCGGTCGTCAAAGCCGACAAGGAGAACCAGCCGATCGGAGACTCGATGAATTCACCACCTTCTACTCCTAAGAAAAGGTACAAGGACTTTAGGGAACTGGCCGTTGGGCCCTTCCATATCAGCTTGTTCCCCCAAGTGGCCGACCCATGTGGCACAACACTTGGCCTGCCAGTCCATACCCAAGACATAGTCCGCTTGTCACTTACGATGGCCAGAGGCGAGCACGCCAAGGAAGACAACATCAGTACGATGCTCAACAAGGTGAACGACGCGTTAGATGCAGCAGCAGTTGTAGTCACATTGAACAGAAGCTTTGATGTCGATTCTATCCTCGCTGATGCTCGGGCTAAGGAGCTTACGGAGAGCCCTCTTTCAGACGTGTCTGAAGCTTTCTATACACCGCATTCTAGCTTCCCCAGTTCTCCAACTTCGTAAGTCATTTTGTTCTTGATTGCTATAATATATCGCTGATGTTCAACTTCAAAGGCATACCCCGAATGATCCGTTTTTGTAAACGCTAACATATCTTAATGTCCATTACGACTATACATATGACTACAATCTTCGCCCTTTACTTTCTGTATGTATTAATCATGGGTTTTCATTCTGCTTGGAGAACTTCAATTATGAACATAGTTTCTATTGTCGTTTAATCATATGCTATCATGTTATCATCTGCTCTTAGATTTAGCTTGCGTAAGGACCTCTGTTTCGATTCAAATTCAACATCTCATCGAGGAAATGTTTGAATGCTGCGTTCACGATGACGGCCCAAGGCATTTCGCTATAAGCTTGAGTTGATCGTCTAAGGGAATTCCCCAGACCAGTAGACTGTTATCGAGCTGTATGTATAGCTTTGTCACTCAAAGACAAATAAGTCCAAGAACTTGGTAGCTTGTGAGTAGCTCTGGTTCATTCCGCATAAGCAGATGTCAGGAGGATTCTGAGTTTACATATAGGAGGTATCGGCAGAGTGGATGGCACAGCGTGCAATGCGCTCAGTCTGGTAGAGCTCGTAGCCATCGAGTTAAGGCAATATATAACTGTAAGAAAAATGCATTTTAGGACGGAAATAACCCCTTCAGAGTCCAAAGAATATGACGGTAGGAAGCAAAAGAATAAACTTGCTTAAATACCGGTGAATCAGGTCCTCGGCATATTAGTAAATTGCCGGAATCGGAAGCCGGTGGAGTACGTAATTACTAATTTGCGGCTTATTCGGGAACTTCCTTGAACGTCCTCGCTAACTTTGAAACAGAAACACTCTCAGGCTGCATCATGCCTTGTGTCTGCATCCCTTGTCTATCTCTGCCCGCATGAAAACTTCAGCCATCTAATACTAGAGTTGCGGCTGTAGACTCATCTGAGGCGTGAAGATCCATCGCATTTGAGGCGCTTGAACTTGGCTGTGATCAATGAGGGATCACGAACTTGAAGAGAAGCAGAGGGCCTCTCTTAACGTGCCCTGACACGGCCGATCATGAAGCCAAATCTTGCTTTCTTTAAGTGTACTTTGTCTGGTAGTCCGCTGAACGCTCGCCAGGAAAGGTGACGGTGTTCTGCACAAGCACTCTGTATGAAGTAAGTATTTATGATTCGGAACGGTCATATACATGAGCTTATCATTGGCTGATTGTACAGAACCTGCAAGTCATCCTAGATCATGGCTGAGACCGCGGAGTTCAATACGACGACGTTGATTGTCGATGACACGAGCAACCTGATAGAGTACTCGGCTGGGTGGACACCAGGCTTCAGTGGTGTAGGTGTTCCAGATGCTGAAGCTGAATACATGCGGACAAAACATGGGGCGAAGACTGCTGGACCGACAGCGACATTCAGCTTCACAGGTATGTTTCTGGACTCTCTTCTAATCTATGTCCGCTAACTTCACGGCTTTTCGACAGGTACTTCTGTAGCAGTATACGGCTCACTGGGATCATTCGACGTGTATGGTGTTCCCGTATCATTGTACTCTGTCGACGGTGTGAACAACGGAACCTACACTGCTCCCATAGTCCAACCAGGCACTTTTCAGACGCATCTTCTCTTCTACCAGTCACCCTCGCTTGCTCCTGGAACACACGAGTTGGTAATCACCAACCTGAACGGGACAGCGCCCAGCGTCCTATGGGTAGACTTCATTTATTATGACCCATCTCCATCGACAGATGAAACCGGAGGTGGCGCCAGACCCACATCCTCCCCATCGGCTGCCTTGTCGTCGGCTTCGTCATTGCCGACCGCAGTCTTTTCGAATACGAATATGCCAGCGTCATCAGATTCCACACCATCGTCTTCTCCAAAGCATGTATCTGTTAATGCAATTGTCGGAGGTGCTGTCGGTGCAGCCCTTTTACTCCTTTCAAGTTCAGCGTTTTTATTCCTATGCTATCGTAGACGGAAGCGTCGGCAGATCGGCCTACATGAACCTACAACAATCGCTCCTTTCCGTAAGTAATCTATCCAATTTCACCACGAAACTGTTTTTTCTGATTCTATTTTGGTATAGGTTATGGGATTGCTTCCTTCAGCACGACTTCTAACCCTTTCCGCACATCAGAAAACCCAAGCACAAACCGAACAAGCTCAGTGCATCAGAGTTCTGGTACGTTGGGAACCTCCGCTGCGATGGCTGGACCTCCAATGATTTGGCATACGGATTCTGGGATACGACTCCCAAACCCCGTAGATGTGCCGCCCGAATACACGCGACATTGATTTCGAAATTCTTCTCCGCACGGTCCCCGCACACATTGGCATTACCACTGGATGTACATATGTATGTGTATAGTATACATACCATCAAAGCATCGATCTTGCAGCTCCTTGATCGAGCTGCTCTATCTCTATACAGTCCGATCGGAATTGAGATTCTGTGTGAGATACTATCAGGATCCGTCGGCTGGTAATCCTTCTTGTCAAATGATTGGCAGGTTCTAATCTACAATCCTGGCGGCTTGGCAACTATCTGGAACGTCGCGATCTGTCTTCGACTGAGCGCTGATCTATCCGACGGGGCTGATCTTGGAAAGCTCCTATAGTCGACTAATCTTTGCAGTATACCTTTCGAAACTTGACTGAGGCAAAAAGGAAGTGAGTCAGTCAGCTTCAAGTTGTGAGGAAGTTGAAAAGAAGACTAACGGCAATTGCCGATAACAGCAGTGAGCCTGATGACGGTCGCGACGTACATAAATGTACCGTCTTGTCTCTTACCGGCCACTGTCTCATACTAAATATCCTATGGTCACACGAAGCCCGCTCGAACGCCATGTACGAGCTCATGCGAGGCAGCATGTAGCTTTTCCGATTCTTGACATCTATGAAGGCTTTCTAAAATACCATCGGAATGCCGCTGCGTCTAAGCACTTTTATATACCAACAAGCTTCCTCTCAGATGCTCAAGGTTGATCATGAAGGAGTATCACGGTCCAAGGCTGCCTCCGATTCCTACGAAGCGAAAGTCAGGGTTGAGAACAACAAAAGACAATGGTCCAATGATATCAATCACTCGGCCTGAACACGGACAGCTGCAAGAGACGCCGTGTAGTTATGCGAACAGCAGGTACTTTACCTCTTCCTCTGGCATCCTCTTCCCAGCCTCTATTTCGCAGTACGCAGGGAGTATTGCCCAACCTTCTCAACTCCACAGCTAGGTATGCCGGTGGAATAATATCTTGCTCGTAAATATACTGACATATCACTCGCTGATTGATTATATTCTTCTAGCTTATCCTAGATAATGTCTCAAACGGCGGAGTTCAATACGACAACGTTAATTGTCGACGATACGAGCAACCTCATAGCATACTCAGCGGGTTGGACAGCAGGTTTCTCTGGATCAGGAATCTCTAGCGATGTGGCTGAGTACATGCAAACTAAGCATGGCGCGTCGGATGCAGGACGTACAGCAAACTTCAGTTTCACAGGTATGTTTTCAAACAAGTCTTGCTAAATATCTTTATCTTCTTCTTATTTGACCTATATTTTCTCAACTCAAACTATTTCACAGGTACTTCTGTAGCAGTATACGGTTCGCTTGGCTCTGTCGATGTCTATGGCATTCCCGTCTCCTCATATGCTGTCGACGGTGGGAACACCGCAACGTACACTGCGCCCTTGATCCAGCCTGGCGGCTTCCAGACTCGGGTACTCTTCTACCAGTCGCCTCCACTCTCTCCTGGAACACATGAGCTTGTGATCACTAATCTCAACGGAACGGCGCCGAGCGTTCTATGGCTGGACTATATCTTGTACGATCCATCTCAAACGACAAGTGAAAGTGGGGGTGCATCCAGCAGTGGTAGTGGGGAAACCTCAACTAATGCACCGGCGTCCTCACCTTCGAGCTCACAGAGTACCTCCCCCTCATCTCTTGCCACAAATCACTCAAATACCGGCGCGATCATCGGAGGCGTTGTTAGTGGACTTGTAGTCTTCGCGATCCTTTCTGTCCTCCTATTCCTTTGTTATCGGAAAAGAAAGCGAGAGCAGGTTGACTTGCTTGAACCCACAGTCGAATCAGGGACCCTATACAGTACGTACTTTACTTCACACTCATGCAAATGTTTTCTAATCAACCCGCTTTCTCCACATAGGCGACAAAGATCTCGAACAGGCCTCTGTCGTTATTCCGTCCGCTCACCTCGAAGAACGCTCGCGTGCCAACGTGCTTCCGATGAAGAATGCTGCTATACCCAATACGACTGTCGAATCCAACTATACGTCAAACAGCCACAGCTTGAGTCGATCAAACTCGATATCCCAAAGTTTCGATCCTCCAGAAACGTCGGCTTTGTTAGACTCACGGCGTCCCATAGTCCGGCATAAGGACTCAGGGATAAGAATGGCTGATCCCGTGGATGTCCCGCCTGAATATACTCAGGACTAGGGCTTCATTTCATACCCGTTACTGTCTTTACATACATTCATTTGAAAGGTGGAGCTGCGCTCACCATGAGCAGGCACTGATATAACTCGGAGATACTATAGCTATAAATTACTAATCATACTCCCTCTTGTGAATGTTGAATAGTTTTTCAATAACTTCACTAGAGTGCTTCCGTAACCCATCATGGAACATCTGGTTCGTGATGAACTGCTCCATCCCATTCACTTTTGATGCCGTTTCCTGCGCCAGATCATAATCAACATACATATCGTCGACATAGCTGAGCAACAAGTACATATTAGCATTACGTATCGTGGTAAGAGGGACTGTGTGTGATTACCTAGCAGCTGTGACTTTGACCACGTTCTTTGCCAACTGCGCCTCGTCATAGAGTTTCTCCCAACCATCGTATTCAGCTAAGATCCGTGCGGCACCTTTTAACGGCCGAAGATTAGCATAGTCATCGAACATGTCGGCAAAGATCTGTCGTGACAAAGAAACTTTATCAGGTTTAGAGAGATTCAAGGGAAAGTACACAAACCATTTCGCCAAAGAAGTAGACTGGTTCATCCGCCGATGCCGACTTCGCAAGTGGCCAAGAGAAGCGTTTATCTGAGGATATGAGCCGATCGGCACTCCAATTAGATGCCCGACTGTTAACATGGTGTTAGTCATGAAAGAATTGTCGATATCTGATAATTGATACTACCCTTGACAGTAACATGGTTCATGCAGAATAGCATATATAGGATTGCCATCGTATGCACCTTGGCCCTGGACTTTTTGGAGTAGCTTGTATGATAGCTTTCCGTGTTTGTCAAGTTCAACTGCTGCTCTAAAGACAAGTTCTGGTGGAATATTAAATAAAAATCATAAGGGAGAAAGGCAGAACTTGCTTACGATGAACAGCGTCTATACCGCCTTGCATGCCAAAGTTTATTCCAAGCTGAAGCCAGCGGTTAGGTGATAGTCGGCCTCCATTTGGTAGACCTATTTCATTGGCTTCGAGGTAAGACAGAATTTGTTGCACCTTTCGTATTTATGAGCATAATTAAGGGATATGAAATGATGTAGCTCACCCGGCTGACATCTTGAGGATATTTCCGATAGTAAGTTTCGTTTCTCTTCACCACCCTCTCTGTATGCGAATCAGCTATAAGTCATATTTCAGAGGTACAAACCGCCCATCACTTACTGAGTGTCCTCTCGTAGACAGGGTCAGGCTCAGCTGCGGCAATTGGAGCTAGACCACCAGTTAGGAAAGCTTCTTTCAACCCTTCCGGAAAGAAGGATAGGTAAGTGAGGGCACAGAATCCTCCGAAACTTTGCCCAAGGATGCTCCATTTTCGGTCTTCTGAATGTTCCTTGTCGGCGAGAAGCTCCTTACGAATGTGCTCGCAATCTCGGACTATGTACGAAGATACCGGCGGTCATTGGAGGCTGGCCTATACGCAAGTGTAGAACGGAAATATTTTACCTATGTTATCGGCTCTGAAATGCTTCAGATAATCAGCCTTCTCTTGGTCTGTCTTGCCTTCCAGAAATTCGCTGGAGATGGGAGTGCTTAATCCAGTCCCCCGTTGATCAAGCCAGAGAGTCTATGGGACGATCAACTCCGGCATGAAAATAGATTTAGGAAATGATAAACCTGGTATCCATTTTCGTGTATCTATACGTACAGTATAATGTCAAAACCTGAGCGGGTAGAGTTCCGTAAGACACAACTTGCCTTGTCGGCAAAACTTCTAACGGCATCGACCTCGACTTCAAAGCCGGGACCACCTACAATCACCATTGGAAAACGTCTTGAGGTGAAGTGAAGAGTCAGGACCGACTACCTTGAAGATATACCACTGATATTAGGGAGTTTCTTTGTTAATACTTGCGATCACAAGCAAGATTCGTATCATGATGTTCACTAACTGTACGGCAGGTCATCCTCTTTCTCTGTTTTCTTGAGCGGCGCTAGGTTCCTGGCAAAAACAGTGATACTCTCGCCATCAGGCTTGGAGTAGTCCAAAGGAACGGTGAAGAATCGTTCGGTGACTTTGATTCCACCTGCAAAACGCTTAGTAGTTCCGTATCCTGGTGTGCACAAGGTCATGTAGAGGTCAAACCTTTGAGAACGTAGCTTTCCAGATTTGTTTGAGGAGACATAATCGAAGAGAAGAGACAATGTTTGTAGTCAAATCGTCTCTGAAAGAAGAATAGGGAATTATTTCCACTGGCACGTCCTCTGTATAGTGATAAGACGTTTCGCTGAATCCGGAGCATGTGGTAGGATATTGAGTGGCGTGTGGACCGTGGTCGGATGGAGGATATAATTGGTTTTAATTCCAACTTGTCGAATTTTCGGCTTCGCACGCGTCGCGACGCGTTATTTGTAATGGACGCGATAACTCGAACACGATGATGTAAGTTAAGTTTACAGTAAACATGGTGCCAGTGAGCAACTCTTCCTAGTGCTTTGATGGTATGCTCGAAACAAGGCTTCAGAGTAATGTTATTTGCTACTTGGTTGGCACAATCGGGGTTTGCACATGCACAGATAATAACCCGTCGATTGTCAAATCCTCATACGCCCCTCGAAGTCTGAGTAGAAGTCGAGAACAAAGGATGCTATGCAAAACGCCCTGTGTTCTACCGAAGGTGAGACGAAAGACTTTTGTTAATACTGTCCTCAGAGGAAGGACATAGAATACATACATCACGAAGAATGTGCACATATGGGTCTGAGAGGAAGATTGCCACATTAGTATTGTTCCAATGCAATATTGCAAGTCTATGAACTTACAGGTGCTAGAAGTAGAGCCAACAAGTTGATAAGAGAGATTGCTGAGTGCATATCGAATAACGGATCATGAATGTGAGAGTACTGATAAACTTGCTAACCGGAGTGAGCTTACCGAATGTGCATACATAGTACAGAATACCTGTTATTTATTCTTAGCTAGCTACATGATACATCGGTCGAGTACATACCATCTTTGACCATGATGCTAAATATCGAGCACGCCGACATTTCTAAATATGTAATTAAGGATCTTTAATCAAAGTCGATGCTGGCAAAGCTATTACTCACTCGCATGCGAGATGAATACTTTTAGTAGAGTAAGTGCTAACATGACTGTGGATAATCCAAGGGTTTCTTAAGTAATAAGAAAAGCCAACGAAGTCTCGAAGCTCACGCATTTCATGAGACAGGAGCGTAGCAGTCCAAACCCAGATCCTTCGGTCTACAGAATCAACAACACACCCATTTTCGAACACCGGCCGAAGCAAAACTTTGATAGTAATCCAGACAGTTAGAGGGCTATGGGTGTGAAGTTACGGAGTGACGTACCGGTGGATGCATGTTCAGTTGCTCTTACTGAAATACAGATTGAGATAACTACTCCGGGCTGCTTGAAAGCTAGTTTAGCAAAGAGGCAAGTTCAAAACGCGTAGGCTGACTCACCAAATAGACAGCGAGCAAGAGCGCAAGCATCCATCGCTTGCAAAGCCACAGAGCATATATCCAGACAAGAAGGATGACTTATGTACATCGTTAGTTTGACCGCTGTCGCGTAGAAGTGGACACTGTCATCGTACTTTCCCCAGTAGCGAAGATGAGGGCATTGCAAACTTTTTGAAATGAAAATGATCAAGGTTAAGACTCTCGCGAATTCTGTGGTATGGTATGCTACCATACTTACTAGTGGCACTGAATAGTAAACCTTTGCACCTCTACGAGAGAAAATTGAATGTTACTTTGTTTGATTACCATAGCCATACTATAATGCTCACGTCCGCTTCTCCATTTAGCAGCAATGCTATGATATGTTCGTCAATCAGTGGTGGTGATGCGCTTAGGGTGGTCAAGCAACATACCGTAGACCCCGAGGGTTGCCGAAGAGAACGGGAGGTAGCGATTTAGAAGGAATGCGACTTTGGTAGGTGATATCTTCGATGACCATACGAGGTGCCTCTGACCAGCGAAAGGTAAACGAGAAGAACGCATATATTAATGAGGACCATCACCTCTTTCTCAAAAGTAATAATATACTCATACATCTATATCAGTCTAGTATCAATAGTTTTCCAGCGTTGAAAGGCTGTAAGAGCTCACCAAAAGAGCCACAGTCGCGACTAGTGGGTCATCGCGAGAATATCAGCGAAGGATCCTCGAACACAAAGCGCAGACACTAGACCTGCAGTATACTTCAGGTTGCTTGAGTGAGCTATTGAGAAAAGCGGGTGTTTGCGAACTCACTCGAACAATGTAAACATCGTTAGCTACACTCTCTAGCCCACTCAAGTTCTCGGATGCATTCATAGTTGGACGTCAAGCCTGAGAAGTTGTAGGGATCGGTGAGCAGAAAGAACAAGCGCAAACGCCATGTCATGTCGTTCGACGCACATATATGAGGTGTTGCCGAATTTGTAAACAAACCTCACTGAGTATCAGGCAAGAATGAGGTTGACTCCGCAGTCCTTTGGTCACATGTAAGCATAGAATCTTCAGTAACGTGTTTGTCTTCAGTATCGGAACTGGTAGGAGGACAAGAATGCAGCGGCGAGAATGAGTTTTGATCTTCATTAAGCACCACTCCTCAAGAGTTCGAATACCCAACGAATCGGCTTGTCGATCGGAGCGGAGTTACGACACCGTTAGTTCAAAACGACCGAAGTAGGTGTTCCCAAAAGGAAGCGGGGAGCGAGGGACCGCGAGAGATAACACTCTCGTGCATGAAGAGCAGGAACACATCCGTGTTGTCCCTAAAGTCGCCAGGGAAAAGTGAAGTCATTCCATGCCTGTGGAGTTTGTTTGACTGGCCATCCTAGACTATATGTTTCGGAAGGAATTGTGGACCTTGTATCCGATAAGAAGTGTGATGCAGACGACGACATCGACGGAGAAAGACGGGGATGACCCCCGAGATATACGGAATGAAGAGCCGAGTCAGCGGCCTTGTTCAGTGTATTGGAATTGCGCCAATACTCACAAAGACAGCAACACAAGGTAAAAGCGTCTCTGATGGGAGCTTTCTGATAGCTATGACTTCTGCACATCATAGCAATTGAGCGCTTGTTTCTTTGCCGTAGACCGATAATGATACGGACGACCCATAAGAGATTCTAAACTTGTTGAGAAATTTGACTAAGAGAAGGCTTTTATCTGGAGCATTTTGAAGGTGTCGGCACAGTAAGTTAATGAGGGCAGGAAGAGAACCCAGAACTTGAGGAGGAGGCTCAAGTTGTATCTTGGTGACGCGCGTAGTTATGTACGCGTTATTTGTCTGTATTTACTACTAATACTATTTCGAGTACAGCTTCAAAAAGACTTTATTATTTCTTACAATAATATAAAGCAGTTTTCTCCCTAAAACTTATCTAATTTATCAGGCTGATTATATGTATCTTCTCAAAAGGCAGTGAACTGTAAGGAACACGGAAGCGCACGCTCATTACATGCTCAAAATTTGCACTTGAAGGCACAAACATCTCAACAACGGCAATCACACGTTCAGGAAAAATTCAAGACTTCGTATTGTAACTCTTTGGCGTGTATGTTTTGGTATTGACAGTAGTATTCGCACAAATGATGCCCAGAGCTAGATAAATGAAAAGATGAAAATCTAGAGTCGGATTAATAGTATATATTTCGAAGACATTTGTATGATAAGGTAGATATATGCATACAATTTGGTTAGATTCGCTACCTCACCCTTCCTATGAGCGTTCATTAGTGCCCATCGCAATCACAATTCACTAAATAGAATTCAGATTTGGATGTTTAGTACGGCAAGGCGAGTTCCCTGTCAATGAACTAACGTTGGAAGTCAGTGGGGATAGCATTAAAAAGGATACAGATTTGTCGCACAGACCGAGATTATGCAGGATAAGCTATCTTGATCCATCGCTGATCCTCGCATGTTTGGATGATTGCGCCGCTCAGGTAATCCAGTTTGCATAGTGTCCGAGGGCTAGACAGCCACTTGGGTGCAGTTCGAAACGAGAATGGCGTTTGACCCTGAGAGGAGTTGGCATCTGCGCTTTCATCTATCGTCGTTAAAACTAGTTCTTCTATTCGGTCTTCGTCACTGTTATACCCGATGTAAAGCATGATAGAGCGCCCTGATAATGAACATGGAATGAATCGTAATAGCCTTTGCACCTCGTAGGAAGACTCGGAGGGCACGGAAGGAAAGACTTTGCTGCTCGAAACGAGACTCAGCATTGGAGGTTCACCAGATGATTTTCGAGGTGTAAAAATATAGCGATTGGTGAACCACCCATCGCGCGCAAGATGCTGTTCCGTAGCCTGAATTTCCACAGTGAGCTGGTCATACCTTTCCCGCTCCTCTTTCCAGTGGAAAGAGCACAGGGACGGAAGTGCGACCTGCCCGTAGGCTCTGTATCCTTCCGGCAACTCTAAGTATATGTCCGTGAGTCGGAGTTCGTCAATGTTGATTGCTTCTGATACTGTGAAAGATATTCGCCGACCCATTCCTGCAACGGTAAGAACATGTCGGACGTCCAAGACTTTCAGTAACGGTGGATTCGAAAAGCTGGGTGGCCTCGAATGGCTGGGGTTGGGGAAACACGACAGGAAGAGATTCCCCTGAACTATCTGTATTTTTTTACTATTCTTGAGGCTCAAAATGTTAGGGGACAAAGTAGGGAATGTATCTGGTCGTCACTCACAGAGGGCATCATGAAGTCAAACGTAAAAGGTATCTTGGCGAGTACGGTTCGATTTTTCACAAAGTCGATGAGAACGAGTAGAGAGAACTCCTCGCGGTGATGTTTGCTTCCAGTGCAATGAAGCGATAACAACTCTCCTTCTATCGTAATATTCACATTGCCCGGATAATAGGAATTTTCTGTTTTTGAATACAGTCTGCTTACTTCTTGATTCGCTAGACTGAAGCGGAACACCTCGATTATTCTGATGATAACGCGTAAGAATATTATTATCAGTGCGGAACACTCTTGTAAACTCACAACTCCTTCAAGCCGAGGAATGCCTCTTCTGTGCCTACCTTCCAGTAAGCTACGACAACGTTGGCGTAACCATCGGCTTGGAAGGCAACATCATAGCACAAACAGTTGTCTGACCAATTTGTCAAATTCGTCCGGGTCGACGGAAGGTCGGGATACGTCCAAATGGCCTTTCGTGCTTCAATGTCAACAAGCTGAACGAAGCCATGGGTCCATTGGACTAAAAGAAAATCCCCTCCGGGAAATAACGTGATTTGGGGGGCATAGGGGGGATTTTCGGCGGGTGAGCGAGCGATTGAGGCTATTGTTCCTGGCAGTAGCAAATGAGCGGCTGGTGGGTCATTTAATTCGATGTATATATCCTGATTTTGTGCATTTCGGACGAAAGCACCATTTCGCCAATTCTCATGTGTCTGAACAGCCCTGATGACCATTGTTCGCAGCTCGTCGCTTTTAAGTTTATGCACATCGATGTGGTAAGGTAAGTTGGGTGCATGTGCTTGGTCAAGTCGGCGAAGGTGGATCAGCCAGACTTGCTGGGTCGATACAAGATCTCGGAGCCTGCGGCATGTCTACGTGACAATCAGCCTTGATATATGGATGATGTCAAAGACAGATATTTCTCTACCTGTTCGATCCTGAGGAGATCCTTTAGATCGCAGAGACAGAATAAAGCGATAAGAATATCAGTCTGTAGTTCGTGAAGCAACATGGTGTTGGTGAAGATGGCAGTGATAGACTCCGATCTGTCATGAAAAGCGGCCCAATTATAGCGTATCAGCTAAGGTATTGTTAGATGAGCTCAAATACCAAATGCTCACAAAAGGTTGTAACGCACGCACAAAGAGCTAACTCCTGGGTACGCGCTTTTCCTTCGCTTGCGACAGTGGTTTAGGGCTGGCAGAGTCCACCTGAAGTAAAGTAACTATATATTCAAACACTTGTATCAGTCCCAGTCCAATTTCAATACCGTAGTAGTTTTCCAGCGGCCGTGTGTGCTCACCACCGCAGAACATGCTGAGGAGGAGGAGGAGGCTATATCTTTTTGACGCGTGTAATTGTACTTATGTACGCGTTATTTGTCTGTATTTACTACTACTAGTATGTATAAATATCCGAGTCTCCCACTCACGGCCCTATTACCACTTCTTTCGACTACACAATTAAGTGATACGCTAATAGGGATGGTAGGGAATTAATCAAGCCAATGCTACGCAACGCTCTCGCCGTGAAATTCAAGAAAGTCGGCAGCGCGCCTCCTCACCCTGCTGGAAGCATTTGGATCTGGAGACAATAATTAATAGGTGAGTCAGCCATTCAGCCACAGTTGCAGGAAAATATGCCGCTCACCTAAAACCAGTGCCTTCTGTTGCGCGACTATCCTGGCAGGTCGTTCTTCATCGACAAAGTGCACATGGTTCTCGCGGTGCCTATGTCTGTGTTCATGTTCATGTTCGTGTCGAGGACGCGATCTCCCATCATGTCGATGTTCACGATGTGGCCGCGTCTCATGGGTGTGTCGCTCTCTATGGCGGGGGTGTCTCTCCTGGACCTGTCCTGAGACTGGAATCTGCCGTGGCTTCTGCAGTACGTGCCCCCCGCGGCTCCTTTCCTGGGCATTTTGTGGGTCTTCACGGACGCGGTGACTCGAAAGACCACGCTCCCTAACCCTGGGCACATCCACAGAACCAGACTGTCGCATTGACGGGCGCATTTCTGGAGGTTTCTCACCCACGAACATTGCGGCAAAACGATGCAACAGCTTCCTCAACTTCCGAGCGCCTTCATCGTCACTACTACTATTTTCCCTTGATCTGGATCTCGCTCGAGAAGAGCTAGCGCCCGCGGATGGCTCGTTTCTCGGCCTGATTCCATCCATCCTATTCAGCGTACTATCCTTCGCCTCTTTAGACACGCGCGGATTCAGCAGAAAAGCACTCAAAGCTTCTGCTGACTTGGAAAGACTGTGTGTGGACGACATGATAGTGTAAGATGTGTTTTTGCACCGCATCATACCAGGGCAGCCCCGCCTTTATATTCGCCGCCCCGTTCTACTTCGAGACGCTGTGCAGGCTGTACCACGCTGGAGCTTCATACGCGAATATCGGGCGGTTATAAGCTTAGCTCATGATCGGCGTCATTTTACAGCTTAACCCTGTGATGAAAATTGATAACATCACATCTGGTGACTGGGTTCGAGTCCTAACCACCGTCATCCCTGCCGCGCGTCATTTATGACGTCATTGCTTTAGAATGCTACATGAGGCTTTCTCTCATCCGGAAACTACGAACGGAAACATCATAATAATCTACCTGGTTTTTCTACAAAACAAAAACATGAAAACGACCTGGGTATATGGGTATCAAATACTCGTAAACAAGCTGCTCAATTACCGATTTCACCATGAAATGAAAGAAACTCTCTAGCCTCCGCCTTGTCTGCCTTGGGAGCTTTGGGTTCTGTGATACCTGGATCAATACTTTCCAAAGAGAAATCCATAGAATTATTCACTTTGCATTACCGCTTTCTGCTGGGCTATCAACTTCCGAGATGCAGCCTCGTCTACAAAGTTGACGTGCTTATCCCCATTCTCTTCGTTATGCTCCTCCTTCTTCGGCACTTTGGAAAGTCTCTCGTTCGCTCTAGTGTCTAATCGCAGAACGAACGAACCAGTCAGTATCCTGATTCCGAGGACTGATCGACGAACGAGAAAGGCAGAGAAGGTAGACCTACTTCGAAGTGTCTCGGGATCTAACTGGTCATCGTCTTCTTGCACCCTGTGCTGCGACGGCTCCTCTGCGACCCTCTGCGCATGCGCATGTGCGTTCGTAAAACCGTCAAGCTGGCGCATCGCATTCTCTTTCGCTTCCTTCGACACGTTCGGATTCGTGAGTGCGGCCCGCAAGCCTGCTGCAACTCGTGCTGGGTCCTTTGAGGGCATGTTGTTGTCAAAGAAGCGCTGGAGGGAATGAGAGAAGAAAGTGTACGTTGCGTAGAGGAAGGATAATATAATATTCATGGTTAGTATGGAGGAGGACGTGAAGCACCTTTATACTCGTCGAGAGTGTGCGGTTGTGGAGCCGGTCGCAGCAGGCATCCGTGCTCAAAGCAGAAGTCTCCTTTCTTTAGACACCTGCGTCATCAGTCATCGCTTCATTCGAGTGGTGTCGTCTAATAGTACTCAACCTTAACTCTTATCTTGAACTTGAATTAGAATACTGATCAGTTTGCACGTTGGCAATAACTTAGAAGGAGTCCCCGGGCCGTGACAAGCGGGAGCACGCGAACGTCACGCGTCAAGTCGCGTCGCGTCTCTTCATCATCGACCACGACAACAAGTACGACCTCGAGCCTCAAGACAGTGTCAACACGCGATAAAGACCGCAAATATTTCTTCAGACCTCGTCAAGCGGCTCCCACTCATTTTCTGCTGCATTTCTATCATTGCTATCTCCATTTGCTTGTGTCGGACAAGGCCTTATTCGTGCCACCCGAATTGTAGCTACATGCGTCGGACGAGACCAACATCGTGCCACCCGAAAAGCAGTTGCGCCCACTCATAATTTGCTGCCGTGCTATCATTGCTGCTGCCATTTGCTTGTGGCGGACGAGGCCTTGTTCGTGCCACCCGAATCTTGCAACATTGCCGGACGAGGCCAATGTCGTGCCACCCGGTCAGCAGTTGCGCCTGCTCACAATTTGCTGCTCTCTTGCGTCGGACGAGGTCTCTTCGTGCCACCCGAATTTTTGTGCATTCGCGCTCGGCATTCGCTGCCCGCAATTTGCTTCCTTGCGGGCATGGAATGAAAGGTGAGTATTGCACTTCATTAGCCATTGACACGGGTGGCACTATCTATAGAGACCTCGGTCGGCGTAGCCTTCCTTGTGGGTTTGCCGAGGTCGCTTCTCATCAGAGGCACCGCCTTCCTCGGTTGTGGGCTTGATTCGTCGTCCCCTCAGCAAACCTAAGTCGCTCTAGAGCAAGGACCTTTTCAGCGAGCTCCAGGGCGGCTTCTCCCACAAAAACCTACCAGTCCAAAATTTCATAGCAGCTTCCTTCGCAGAAGCCTTTACTTCTAGATTGTCAACAACGGACGGCAACATGCAGGAGCGCAAGAACGAGATAAGTAATACATTACACGCCAGAAAATACATGTATGAGCTGATGGAAACATTGATGAGGGAAGATTTTTGCTCAAGAATATACCATGCAAGATTATAGCAAGATCAATTAAGTTGTTCCATCCAAGTCCGTGAAAATAAAAAAGGAGCATCCAAGCGCTCAGGTCAGCCGCCTTCTTGACAGCGCAGGCGCAGAGGGCGGGATGTAAGGCATGTTATCGCTCTCGAACGAACCCGCGTGTGCACCCATGCCTACCATTCTTTCTACGACGGCCTGTCATCTCGTTTAAATATTAACTCATAACGCAGAAAACGGAAATCATACCTGAGCTTGGTCCCAATTCATCGGCGAACTTTCCTCCCCACGCTCAAGCTCGCCAGACGCATACCTCCCCAGCGTCCACGCACCCGACAGACGACGACTCGGCCCCGAACCACCCTCGATAGTCCCGCCATAATCATCCTCGCTCCCATCGTCCTCCTCGTCGCCCAGTCCGTCGCCTTCGTCGTCCGCGGGGTTCGGGCTGCGCAGTGACTCGAGCAGGGTGCGCTTCCTTTCGCGCTCCGCATCGCGCGCGGCGGCACCGATGTCTGCGCTCCGCCTTCCCCGGGGCGTCGTGCCGCCATACCCGGTCTCGCTGCCAAATACATCGCTGTCCTGGGCGAACTTCCCTGCGGCGGCGGCAGCGGCGGAGTCGAACGCTTGTCTGCTGTCATCGCTGGCATCGTCGTCGAAGAACGTCTCGCCGTGCCGATGTGCTAGAGCGGAGCGTGACCGCGTGCCTAGCGTCGGCGCAATTTCGTCGTCGATAAATAGCGCACGGCGGTTGGCTTTCCCCGCTACGCGTCCACGGCGATCGCGCGGTGCGCCGTTGGAGAGGAAAGACGGTGGGCGGCGGTTAGGCGACAGAGTCGCAGAGAAAGATGTGCTTGCGCCGACGCCTGAGCCGTTGAGGGCACTAGCGGGGCTGCGGGCATAGACGATGGCATCGAGCAGCTTGCGGATCACGAGTTCCTGGGGTGAGAGGGTAGGCGCGGGAGCGGTGAGAGAAAGAGCGCGGCGTGCGCGCTGGGCTTGAGAGTGGAGGACAAGTAGCATCTGTTGCAAACGGGGATGTTGGTAGCCCGTGGCCTCTGTCACGGCTCCCGACCCGCCTAATCCTGGGATCGCGATGCCGTCTTTGTCCCTGCGCGCCATCGCAAGGAGGCGAGCCTCGAGTTTGGGCGCGATGGGTACGATAATCTTGTCTCGAAATGCACGCAGAGACAGAGTTCGAACATCTATGGGCGTAGCAGACGACGAAGATGATGTGATGTCGGGTGCAATCGGAGAAGACGGATGCAGCGGCTTGGGTGTTCGGTGGAGGTTGATGAGGATATCCGACGTTTGGAGGGGAAGGAAAACCTAGGTGAAAGTGTGAATAAGATGAACTCTTGTTTCGTGAACTGTTACACACCCCCTCGACGTAAGGCAGGACTTGGTCCCAGAAGAACCCCCACAACTCCACCACGCGATTCAGAAGCTGCTCGTCGTCCACGTTCATGAGCTTCGAGTTGAGCGTTACCATCCCAGCATTGATGAGCTCAGAGACGTCATGCTCGAGTGTAGCCAATGCACGTTGTGGCCGAGACGTCACGGCCGAGATGTGTATCCGGACGAGTGCGTTGAGGTCTTCACTGCAATCATCGTTAACGTCTACACCAATCCGTCAACTTGGGGACTTTGCTTACATTGGCTTGATGAGCTGCTCATGGTTGAACAGCGGCAGAACGAGGACGTGCAGCTGAGCCCAAGCGCTATCGGCTCCAAGCCCATACCCGCTTCCTGGCCCATGACCATGACCATGTCCGTGTGAGTGGCCGCTCGGGATCGCACCCGCCGAGGCACCCCCTGGGCCTCCTGACGGCGAGAGTGCTAGTGTAGACGCGCTGGGCGATGCGCCAGAGAGGCCGATAGTCGGGAGGGCTGAGGGCGGGTGGGCAAGCGCGCCATAGCGCGCCATCTCGCGGGCGATGAGCTTGCCGTCATACGTCCGACCTGCTGCAGCCAGCGCCGAGGCAGTTACAGACTGCACGTAAGGATACATTAGCATTTTCCGGTCCAAATGAAAGTTGGTGAATGATAAAAGATTTTAGATTGGGATAGGACAATAGGAGGGGGATAATAAAGAAATGCATATGGGCGCGGATGGGGCTGCATGATGGAGCATCGCTTGAATACAGTGACCGTCGCCACGACACTCTCCAAACTATATCTAAGATCATACGGCGTGGGCGCAGAACAGCAACACAGCGCGCAGCGACGATCAACCGCGAGAAGCCCTTGCATTAAACTTTATATAAATAAAATAAAACCATACCTTTGAAGGAGACGCCAAAATTTTGCTGGACGATGATGGCGGCGATGCCATGACTGCTGTCGACGTCGGAGAGAACTGCG
Organism: Trichaptum abietinum; assembly: GCA_910574555.1. Classification (NCBI taxonomy): domain Eukaryota; kingdom Fungi; phylum Basidiomycota; class Agaricomycetes; order Hymenochaetales; family Trichaptaceae; genus Trichaptum; species Trichaptum abietinum. The sequence continues at coordinate 720,888 of CAJTBE010000005.1, read as the reverse complement.
TCGGTGTCGGCGAGACAGAACCTGGCCTGGAGATCACAGACGTTGGTATGCTCGAGTCGGACGTGCGTTGCGGGGCGACGACGGTCAAGCTGTTGTCGTCTTTGTCCTTGTCTCTGTGCCTGCTGTCGAGCTTGTCGTTGATGAAGCGCTTGATGTCGAACGCTGTGTGCGTCGTCGCCGTCGCCGTCGTCAAAGTCTCGCTCGACGACCTCTCGCCGCCGGCTTCACCAATTTCGCCGTCCCGGTGGCGGTCTTCGGCTCCCTTCCCGCCGGATCTCCAGGGACTCGAACCGGCAACGACATGACGTCGGCCGGACATTTTCTTAAAGTTTGTCTTTTACTCTCTCCTCGACGTCGTCACTGCTACAGACAACGGAGAGCAACGCTGGTCTCTAGAATGTCGACGGCGGAGAAACACAAAGTGATGTAGAGCGCCTCGCCCTCTCGAGAACTAAAATTGCGGCCTGTGGATGTGCTTTATATCTGGTTCTATGTTTAGCGCTCTCTAGGTGCTTCCCTCTTATCTGCAAGCACAGCGTTCTGCCTCCTGTTATTCAAGGTCGCGAACAGCATGTGCCTTCTCAAGCTACTTCCAATAGAATTAAGTCCAATGCTCCGCGGATGGGCAATGAACGCTTGTTTTCGACCATCATCACACAGGCAGAATGTTCGTTCCGATGCTTCTTGATGAGTTCAATCTTCTGATTCAATGAACAATGGCGCTCAAAGCTGTACGCAGGCAGGACGAGATTAGGTTAATGCTGTAGCCAGCTCCCGGCATTAGGATGTATGAATTGCGCCGATCTACATACATGGTTTTATGAGTTATGAGGCATGACCAAATCCGTTAATATTTGCTTCCGATTACCCCCCTTGATTGGCTCTGGAGATAATCTGTCTCACGTCCGAGTTATATGCGAGCCGCCGTTGGACAGCTTCCGATCACAAACTTGAAGGTCAGCCTTGTCTGTTTTTATAAATTGAATTTGAAATGTGTTGGATATGTGACTATAAAACCATTACTTCGAAAGATAAGAGAGTGGAGTCGAACTACATATCTATTTCGCTAGCCCCGGGACTCGAGGAATATTCGGTCGCATTGCTATCTCGATGAATCAGCACAAGTGCATTATATGTATGTCATACTCGAACTACTACTGCTACTACTGTAAGTATGTATCAAGCGATTGTTATGGGGTCAGTAATCTGGAGCATATCTAACCATCTTTTATAGGCTTCATTATTCCCCAATATTAACAAGAATTCCCTTACCATCGGGAGGAGAGGGCGTTATTGGGTCTGAATTATCGTGCCGGTGTGGCTTATTTCTAATTTTCCGACGTTACTCCGCTCACCCTTTGCATGTTTCTCTTCTCATTTCTTTCGCTTTTCATCTTTCCATTCCCTTTCTTTCATCACTTTTGAATGGGAGGAGTAAGGGATTTTTCGGTGAAGCTCGGCTCATTATCTAGTATAACAGTGGCCCAAATGCACTTTGTGTGCACTTATGTGTTAAGTTCTATTTTTATGTCTCACTCGGGAAAATGCGGTCTGACTTTCAACTCTATGAGCGCGACGCGTCGATCACTGGCAGTCACGCAAATCCTTCCTTATATGACACGATGACCACGTATAAGATCGAATGCAATGCGTTCACTCTCTTGACCAGTAACCACCACGATGTCCTCCAACCTCCAGCTCAAAACAGCAGCACCCACTGACTTCTGGCGCAAGCCCCCTAGCCTCAATGTCGCCACAGCACCCATGCATCTACGTACTTACTCCTCTAAAGACTTCCGACGCGCACGAGTCACCATCTCTGCGCCGTGGACACGGCTCTACGACCAGGGCGGTCTCTTCATCTACCTCCCGTCCACCGCAGGTAGCACAGACGACTCCAAGCGTTTCTGGATAAAGACCGGCATCGAGTTTTATAATGGCCGTGTAAACCTGTCGACGGTTGCCGCGCGCGAGTGGGCAGACTGGAGCTTGCTGCCCCTGGACGAGAGCAGTGTCACCGTTGAAATCGAGCGTGAACAGGTGAATCCGGAGAAAGGCAAGGGCTCGAGCTTGTGGGTATACCTCGTCAAGGGTGACGAACGGACTGCGGTCCGAGAGATCACATGGGCTTTCGAAAACGAGGGCGACATTTCCGTTGGGGTGTACGCCGCTCGCCCTACGAAAGCCGATGAAGAAAACGGGGAAGAGCTTGTAGTGAGCTTTGAGAATCTCTTGGTTGAAGGCTGATCGGTAAGTGGTTCACTATTCCGATGTCCGTGATTTTAGTTGATAGTCCAATTTACAGTGAAAAACAGTAAGAAATATGGTGAAATGTATGATAGGTAGGACTCAATGAGTCCTTCGAGAAGTGTCCCTGAATTTGTAAAGAAATCGCAAGTACATAAATTACTTGTGCACCCTGTTTGTACGGGATCTTGTTGAGAGCCATCGTAAGCCGACGCGAAGGTTGTCACCCGCAAGTACTTTATGTCAAGGAACTTACCCATTACGACGGGAATTGCCTCCACGCTCAGGTATTCCGTGAAGCTCGGGATGATCACATGTGCACCAGAGCGTTCCATCATTACTATGGTGTCGGTGCACCTGACAAGCTCGTCGAACGAGCAGGTCGTACTCTTCTGGTAAGCCTCTAAACTTTTCAAATATGATCCGGGAAGGCTGAATATGTCTTGCATACTAGATGTACTGTACGGAACTGGCATGTAATCGTCATTTCTAATAGACAGACGTAGATCTGCCTCGCCGAGAAATACACTAATCACCTGTGCCACATATCCACTGTCGCATTACCCTCACCCGTCCCCCTTTCCATGAGCTGTTTTGCTTGAGGTTCTTCCTACGCATACTAAGGCACATTCCTGTACTTCGTTCGCCAGCGTGGGCTCAAGTGTTGAGTATTGGTGTATACGTACCATGGACCGTGTTGGACCTACAAGATGAGCTTAGAAGACAAAGTGACGTCATGCAGATCATCGTGCAACGCATAGTAACAGTAAGTACATGTACATCCCCCGGGAAGATAGCAATGATGGACACAGGATAGATCCTTGGGACCTTGAGGAGCCATGTGTCCCTCAAACTACAAACTCGAATTATGACATACTGTTGGGTCAATAACCAGCTTGCTGCCACCATCATACGGCCCATTGGCAGATAGTTTCCAAGCCCGCGATCAGTGTACAGAATTTACCAATCATTGATGCACTACAGAGAGACTGTCCTTCATAGATCGTGATAGGGTCTCACACGCGAAAACAGTATGCTAAGATCATATAGAGCAGCAAGGTGACAAAGAGATACAAGATTGATGACGCGATGGTATATTATACATATAATACAGTGGTAATGAACCATTGAGACATGCTTGCATTCCTCGCTACAATGAGAACATAGTTACAATTACACTAAACCCTGAAACGAAAAGGACACTAGCGCGAAGTTTGAAGCTGATAGAGGCTGAGATAGTCGAGGTGAAAGGCACAATGAGTGAAGGGTCTCGATGTTAGTTTTGCGTGTATTCAGGCGGTACTTCCATAGGAGTTAGAAGTTTTATCCCAGAGTCAGTATGCCGGATGATTGGGGGTTCTGATAACACAGCAGAGGTTCCTGAAGGTTCGAGCTCTTGTGGAACTGAACTTGTTCGGTTTGTGCTTGGGTCACCCGTGGGGGAGAAATTGGGCGTCGCGCTGAAGGAAGCAATCCGTTTGATCGGGAGGACGCTCGCACGATAACGCTCCTCCGGATCAGCGAAGGGGGAGGCGAAAAGGTTCTGATTAAAGCCCTTGTAACCTGTACGAAAATGTGAGTTGGTATAGGGGAGAAGCTCTGGGAAATATATATGCACTACGTACAGAAATAAGTTGCAGATGATGTAGGTTCGAGTAGATCAGCCTGCTGGCGCCTCCGTCGGTGATAACATAAGAGTAAAAGAGCTGTCAGGATTACGAGAGTTGCGATACCGCCAATAACGCCACCGAGGATTTCTCTAGCGGCGGGCGTATGTTTTGAAGAAGTTGTTCCGCCGCCACTGGTGTCGCCACCCCCGGTTTCACCTGTTGTTGTAGAGGGGTCGTAAAAAGGAAGTCCAACCATGACTCGCTGGGCGCTATTCCGTTCAAGTTCGTGATTACAACTCGTGTAACCGAGACGCGAGTGTGGGCGATTGGTGGAAAAACACATTCGTTTCAAAGCCGCCTGGTAAAATGATAGGAGCAGTGTAGGTGGCGGCGTGCAATTCATCAATTGCGTAGGAGGAGACGGGGATACCATAAACATCCACGGAGCCGATCGAGCCGTATACTGCTATAGACGTGGCTGTTGTAAAAACATGAGAGTTTGATTGAGCGTCGGTGGAAGGGGAGGAAAAACGGATTATGTTCTTATGAACTCCAGACTTTACTGTGAAATTGAATTTCGCTGTCGGCCCTGCAGTCTGCGCGCCATGTTTTGTTCGCATATATTCAGTTTCAGTGTCTAGGACCTCTGCACCACTGAATCCTGTTGTCAACCCAGCTGAGTATTCTATGAGATTGCTTGTGTTATCGGCAATCGATGTCGTATTGAACTCCCCCGTCTCCGCCATGGTCTAGGGTGATTTGAAGGCTCTGTGCGATCAAGAATGGCGATATATATGCATGTCAGTATAGCATCTACAGAGCAATAAGTGTTAGAGTACAATACCGGTTCAACCCGGATTATAAAATTTAATTTCCTTTTTCATATATTTCAAATTAAAATGGACTCTTAAAAGTTTTCCTTGCATGTATGCTACCTCATCGCTATTGCATAGCGCTGAGGTATGTCTCACTTAATATTCGTCTTTATTTCCTGCGCTAATTATCATGTATTTAGTTCTATATATTATAGGTAACTAAATACATCCTCATCGCTATTGCATAGCGCTGAGTTCTATATATTATAGCTCCCGCAATAAGCACTTTCTCTAGACCAGAGAGATGGTGAGAGTACCTTCACCTTTCCTGGCGAACTGACAGACAGACAGAGTATAGGAAGTGGATGGTAGAGATGCAAAGCCCTTGCTGTCCAGGTAATAAGCTTTGAATTCAAGACAAACCTTGTCAAGGAGCGCTAGGAGAAAAGCCCACAAATTTCTCTCCGTGATCATCCATTGACCATAGTGGAGTTGTCGAGCTTGCCAGTGAGCGCCTCCAAGTCGTTTGCGATGATAGGATCTCCGCACCTCAAATAGTTTTACAGCGCGCACGAATCTTAGATTTGGCAAGTTATAGTTTTCATGAAAGCAGAAATAGGGGCCGCAGACATGTTGGAAGCCCTGAGCGCTGTTGTTGCAAGTTGATCGTCAAGGTAGTAAGAAGAAAGTATATCAGTGGCGGCCAGACGTTTCGGAGATTGAACTTAAACTTTAAGGTCCAAATTAGGCTTATCGAAAATAGTAATTATGTACGTAGTACTGGTACTTCTTCAAGCCAGATCAGTACTTAGTCGAAGGAAGAGCGCAGAAGTGCTCAGATATTAACCAAGTCATCGAGCCGCCGGTTTCTTTAATCAGAAGAGGGCGTCTGTCAACTCTGCTCCAATATTAAAATTCATACATACACCCTTCAATACAAAAAGAACGAAGCCCCGGTATAAGAAAACCAGATAAAAAGTATAATATTGTGTGGCTTGAATGAGTGTCAATAACCATAAGATGGCTTGAAGATGTTAGGATTCTTAGGCCAAGGAATAGCTCGAAGCAGAATTTCGCCGTTAATTTTGCGTGTATTCAGGCGGTACTTCTACGGGAGTTGGTAGTCGTATCCCAGAGTCCGTATGCCGGACGATTGCAGGTGAAGACATCGAAACAGGAGTTGCTGAGGGATCGAAGGTCTGCGGAACTGAGCTTGTTCGGTTTGAGCTCAGGTTGCCTGGTGTGGAGGAGGAGCCAGGAGACGCGCTGAAGGAAGCAATACGCTTGATTGGGAGGACGTTGGCACGAGAACGTTCCTCGGGATCGGCGAAGGGAGAGACGAAGAAGTCCTGGTCGGAGCCCTTGTAGCCTGCATCAAAGTATGCATTAGTAAGGGTGTTATCGAGGTAATCTGGGTTGATTACGTACGGAAAGGAGTGGTAGTTGTAGGTTCTTGGGAACCAATCTGTTGACGTCTCCGTCTTCGATAACAAAGGAATAAAAACGCTGAAAGGAGTGCGAGGGCAGCAATACCGCCAATAACACCTCCAACGATTGCACCGGTAGATGTATGTTTTGAAGTAGACAATGATGAGGCATCTGCAGTGGCCACTGTGACTGGGCCACCGAACGTGGAAGATCCACTTGCTGAAGAAGCGAGAGTACCAGTAGAAGCAATACTCGAGCCTGCTGATGTTGTCCCAGATAAAGTCGGCAAAGTAATACTCGACCCGTTCGCGGCTGTCGATGACGAAGATGACGTTGTGGTTGATGGTGGCGAGGAGGTCGGTGAACCGGAAGGCGACGTCGTCGGTGCGTTAGATGGAGAAGACGTTCCACCGCCCGTGGTAGCGCCACCCCCGGTTTCACCGGTCGACTGAGATGGATTGTACAAGATAAAGTCTAACCATAACACACTAGGCGCCGTCCCATTTAAATTAGTGATCACCAGCTCGTGTGCTCCAGGTGCGAGAGTTGGTGACTGGTAGAAAGCGACATGCGTCAGAAATCCGCCTGGTTCAATGATGGGTGCAGTGTACGTTGCGGTGTTTCCACCATCGACGGAGTAGGAGGACACAGGTACACCGTAGACGTCGACAGAGCCGAGTGAGCCATATACTGCTACAGAGGTACCTAGGGAGAAGCCATGGAGTTGAATTGAGCATAAGAAAAGAAGGCGAGATAAACATGTGATCCAAAACATACCTGTGAAACTAAATTTTACTGTCCGTCCCGCACTAGACGCGCCATGTTTTGTCCGCATGTATTCAGCATCATCGTCAGAGACTCCCGTCCCACTGAATCCTGCTGTCCACCCAGATGAATACTCTATGAGGTTGCTCGTGTCGTCGACAATCAACGTAGTCGTATTGAACTGCGCTGTTTCGGTCATGGTCTAGGATGGTTTGAAGGTTCTGCACAGACTATCAATGACGAGTTCATATGAAGAGAAGTAATTTAGCTTGATAGTAACTTACCTTAGACCAGAGAATAGGGGAGCAGAACTTCTTCACTTCGCAGCGGGTTGCCAGACACAATGGGGGAAGAGGAAGAGGTTGGTAAAGATGCAACGTCCTCACTGTTCGGATACCAAGCTTTTGCTTAACAAACAGCCATGCCAGGGACGCCCCGAGAAGCTCACTGCTTTTCATCGTGATCATTTGCTCGTTATAGAGAAGCTCTCGTCCCTGAGCCCGGACACATATGAATGAATAGGGGACAAAGTATGGGCGCTGGCTTGCCCCTTCGAGATCAACGTCTGTTCTACCTGTCAGCCGAGAGAACGGAGATCATTGAAGATTGTGTCAGACGCGTAAAGCTCCCGTTGAATTTGATCGTCCGCGCGCTGAAGCTGATCTCGATAGTCTGAAGGTGCCTTAGATGCGAAGATAGAATGTTCACAACTCAGATGAGTCTTCAGCTGCAAATCCAGAATTCGAAAGCTGAGGTTTTCAGGTGTGCAGAGATAGACATGGTTACAGACACAAGCCATGCTACCGCCAGAGAGTGTTTCTGTTTAGCGAGTTGCAGATCGACCATCAAGGTAAGAAGAAAGGTCCATCAACGGTTCAAAAACGTTTCGGAAGGCCATCAGAAAAGTCTAGATTAAGATTAGGGTTCTTGAGAGTATTAATTACGTACATCGCATCTCCTCCGGTAATCTATCTATTACCCGGCTTTAAGTTCACCGGAAACGGCATTATTTCCTCCGGCCAAGCTGACTCTTTTGCTTCCTACCATTTTCGTTGGTGATATGATGTGGTTAATTCCGCCATAAAAAGTAGATTTAGCTTAGCGCAATAGAGCTCATTCTTACATTATAAAGCACTTCATATAGTGTACTTCAATTCTCCCGTCGCGCGGCCTCCGATGACTCGGGATGATTCCCTCCAAGACCGTCGATCTCCGGATAACCGTGACAGTGACCGAACTTTCCATAGCTACGCACTATCGCTGTATCGACCGTGTGTATCTGCTATAATCTATGTCCACGACCACCACGCTTACGCCGACTAACAGTCTCGAGTATTCAGACGAACCTGGACTAAACCATTTACATTGGGGTCTCCGGGCCATCAGTTTTGCGGTTGATTCCCTGAAACATAGCTGAGCAACGCTCTATACAATATACACTAGCTTTACTCATTACAATGGCTGTGCGTCGTCTTCAAATGAGCGCTTTGTACCTCGTGCTCGCTTCCGGCATTTGATCCCTAACCCTTACTCATAGATGTGCTTGGCTTTAGCTTGCATCATGATTCATCACCATGCCTTAATATCATTTCCCCCTTTGTATCGTTGATCCGTCTGTTGCTTTCAGCTACGATCGACCGACTGTTTGCTGAAGAACTTGACAAAATCACGGTCAGAGCCTTGGTACGCTTTTCCCAATCAAGGAGCCGCACTCGATTCATCATGCCGTCACAGTTTCCTCAGAGCTATACGTTCAGAATCCTCTCCGAGATTTGCTCATGCGGACGAAACCAGAGCCAATATCTAGCTATGCGTCCGTGTCTTTGAGAAGAAAGACTATAAATAGAGAAGCTCGACGACGTCCAGCTAGTCTTGGGAATCTCCGTAGACAACCAATTGGAACTTAAAAGCGAAATGCCTCCGGCCGTCATCGCCATTGAGCATGCAGCATTCAAACATTTCCTCGATGAGATGTTGAATCTGAATCGAAACAGAGGTCCTAGCGCAAGCTAACTTTAAGGACAGATGATAACATGATAGCATATTATTAAACGACAATAGAAACTATGTTCATAATTGAAGTTCTCCGAACAGAATAAAAAACCCATGATTAGTACATACAGAAACTGAAGGGCGAAGATTGTAGTCATATAGGTCGTAATGGTCATTAAGATATGTTTGCGTTTACAAAAACGGATCATTCGGAGTAAACCTTTGGAGTTGAACATCAGCGATATATTATAGCAATCAAGAACAAAATGACTTACGAAGTTGGAGAACTGGGGAAGCTAGAAGGCGGTGTATAGAAAGCTTCAGACACGTCTGAAAGAGGGCTCTCCGTAAGCTCCTTAGCCCGAGCATCAGCGAGGATAGAATCGACATCAAAACTTCTGTTCAATGCGACTACAACTGCTGCTGCATCTAACGCGTCGTTCACCTTGTTGAGCATCGTACTGATGTTGTCTTCCTTGGCGTGCTCGGCTCTGGCCATCGTAAGTGACAAGCGGACTATGTCTTGGGTGTGGACTGGCAGGCCAAGTGTTGTGCCACATGGGTCGGCCACTTGGGGGAACAAGCTGAAATGAAAAGGCCCTACACTCTTAGGCAAGGTCAGTTCCACAGTGCCCTTGTGCTTTCTCAAAGGAGTAGAAGGTGGTGAAGTCATCGAGTCTCCGATCGGCTGGTTCTCCTTGTCGGCTTTGACGACCGCCTCGAGTAGGACGCCATCTTCGTACGACGACAGCTTCTGGTCGTCTTGGACAAAAGTGATCTGGTGCCAGGTGAGTGAGGTGCGATGGGATGTCTGGAGGCCAACGCTCGAGGATGACCTCGAGCTTGGAGACGTGCTCAGAGATGAAGACCGAGAAAGGCGGCCCGAGGCACGACGAGTAGAGGGCGAGTTGCGAATGGCAGGCATTGTATGGTACGAATAAAGATGAAGGTATAGTAGATCGTAGCAAAAGTTAGTAGTGGGTGAATTGAAGTATCAGATAGAACGTTTGTATGCCTTATATATGTGAGCTCGAGAGTACAGGTTCGGGGGACGGGCCGTCCAAGAACCACACCAGTGCGTTGAGGTGTGAGCGGGTGGTTAAGGCCACTGCGCGCAACCCATTGTTGTCTTCTTTCTGCACCGGCGCACTAAGGAACGTGTCGCGCAGTATTTCATCTTTGGTCCAAGAGCCAGCCATTGCTTGTGGTTAGGGACGGGGCACTCATTGTCTGGTAGATCCAAGATATGAATGTGGACCAAGAGCGAAAGCTATTATAGCCCGCTTTGGGAAGTAGCATGAGAGGAATTACGACAGCCTCAGGCCACAGTAGAGTTCAGATGTAGCCCTCGTATGGTGCTAGAATCAGGGACATTCAGGATGGTGGTCCAAAGAAGATCTGCGAGGCCCTGCGAGGCCCAAATCTAGGTACGCTGCTCTCTTCGTGCTTACCTGTGCAGCCACAAGTACGCGCACTATAATGGATTGAACAGTCAGAATAAATAAAAAGAAAAGGGTGCTTACAGTATAGACATATGCTGATGTCTGTGTTCTTTAGTCTTAAATAACATAAAAGCTGCAGAGGCCCAAGCTAGTAGTACATTCGTTTAATTATTGTGCCTGATCCGGGATACCGTTCAAGTAATGGGAGATGATCCTTAGCCTATCTCATGTTCTGCAAGTAGCTAATAATCCATAATCAGTGTACAGTCTTCATTCTTTTTTACATCGAAGCTTGCATACCATATTGGGAATGCCATTTTTGACCAGATATACATGCCCACAACCTTGACACACCATCGCGCCTTCCTCTACATGAATCTTTTAGGAGTGCAAGGGTAGTTAAGACGAATAAAGTAAAGCGGGAACTAATTTGAGACGTTACCTCTAATAAAACGTGGTGTAGAAGTTTGAGAAATTCGTCGTCAATCATTTCAGGCTGCTCTGCGGGCAAGGACGTATCCCCTAGCTATAAGCCATTCTATCTTCAATTCGAGTATAGTACCTTGACTGATAGCTATCACATACCTGCCGAGCTGCGTTTACGAGAGCCCCCCATTCGATTCTGGGCATGAAGCCTCTGAGAAAGTCGGCATTGAATTCTGCTTCTCGGATCTCAACCTGCACATCTTTGAACAATAGTGGAAAGCTATTTGTTGTACACCCCTTGACATGGCAGGCCAATAGGTTATGCGTTATGAGCCGAACCATTGCGTTTTTCCTGAGAGAGAAGCAAAGTTATGTTTTACGATTAGTCGGCGGCGGCTCAGGGAAGAAATTTACGAGCTGTGACAGCTGGCTTGATGTGTGACTCACAGAGTAAGTGTGACTACGCTATGCCTAATTTGGATCTTTAGTGTGACAACCTAGTGTGCACATAATTCTCACGCAAGTTCAAGGCTTCCATCAAGTCCTCCTTCGTCTCGTACTGTACTCCCATCTCCACCGTTGTAAATCTTCTAAGCTTTCACTGGAAACCACAAGGACTTAAAAATCGAACATTGAGTCAAAGCTGTCGATAAGCCGCAGGCAGCTTTTAGAAACCCCGCATCTTCGCACAGCGTTTCTGATCCATCAAGGGCCCCTAGCTTTTCGCTTCGTTATTTATATTGAGACACTGCGCTTCCTCCACATGTAAGAAGCTCGTGAGACGAAGCGAACTTTCGGGGAATGCGGGACGAGAACAAATCAGCGCTGGGCAATTCATAGCGCCAGCATGCAAATATAACCTTAGGCTTCTCGGCTCTTCTGCCCTATCAGACGACACGGAACATCATATTTGCTCTGGAGCTCAAGAATCTTCCTGGATCTACCCTTGGCTTGCGATGCTTCTGTAGAAGCTTTGTTGCTTTGTTTGCCGACATCTACTGCCTTCAAGCTACTGAGGTTGTCGATCAAGCTTTGGGGGTATTCGACGCCCGAAACAAGATGCAGCACGCGAGTGTGGGGAAAATGCTTGACTCCGTGGAATCACTTCTCCGAGTCCACGCTTTAAAATAGAAACCGCATAGCAAAATACACTAAGGCACGTCCCTTAGGCTTAGTCTTGGGTGTGTTTTCTCATTACTATCGCCGGCAGCTTACCCCGCGTTTGCAGCGGTCATATAAGGGCACGACCTTCAATTGGCTGTCTCCGCTGCTGCCCCGCCGAACCACGACCACGACCATCATGAACACCGCCAGCACTTTGACGCCGCGCGAGGTCGCCATTGCTATGGTTGAGCATGGCATAGTGAAGCACAGGACGCGCTATGACAAAGTATTCTTCAAAGCGGTGGGTTCGGAGCGACTCAATTGTCTTCCTTGGGTGCTCCTGACTTCTTTTCCCTCGCCGCAGTTCATTGCTGGAGCCTTTCTCTCATTCGGAGGCCTTCTTTCGGAAGTCCTTCAAGGCGGATCACCGTCGATTAACACGAACAATCCCGGTCTGCTCAAAGTTTTGGGAGGCTTCGTCTTTCCGGTGGGACTCGTTATGTAAGACACAAGTTTTGTGAAGCATGGTCCAATACTGAATCACTATTATTCAAGGATTGTTTTATCCGGACAAGAGCTTCTTACGAGTAACATGATGGTCTGACGATTCCTTCGGAGTATGCGTTCTGCTTTCTTACACCAATCTTACACAAAGATACTTCCTATGGCAGCGATAAAAGGTGTTATACCTTGGTGGGGAATCTTCGTTAACTGGATAGTCGGTACGCCTATAAATCAATCATAATAAAACGTTTATATTAAATCGACACAGTGACGTTCGGCAACCTTGCTGGGAGTCTGTTCTTTGCTGCTATCCTCGTGAAGTGTAAGTAATAACGTCATCTTCAAAGATATTTCAAACTGAATCTAAACCCTGAATTAGATTCTGGTATAGTGTCGACAGAGCCTTACGAGGATTTCATCAAAGAATTCGCAATGTACGTTTAGTACCTTTGGTACTTTTTCGCGGCGTCTTTAATGCCATCATGTTTCTAGCAAGAAGGCAGGTACTCCTGAATGGCACCAGATCTTCCTCCGAGGCATCGGATGCAATTGGCTTGTTTCAATTGCTGTATGGGTGCGTAGTTCGTTTAGGAGCCCGCTATGATCGCTCACTCAGCGTTTGACAGCAAGCCGCCGGAGCAAAAGACACTATATCAAAGGTGACAGTCAGTCTGACAAACTGACTTACATGGTCTTACCTTTTTTTGCTTCTGTAAGGTTGTTGCCATCTGGATCCCAATTTGGGTAGGCCTTCTGTTGTACATTCTATTATACCGGGCTAATCGAAAATGATAGATTTTCGTTGCCTGTGGTTTTGACCACGGTATGTTTAATTCTATCATAATTACAAGAGAGGTATTCTGACCTATGGACTACTCGTCACTGAAACCAATAGTCGTCGGTGAGTACATTAGCGTGACTACAGACCATTACAACCGGTTTGCTAAGATAGTCTTTGACAGCTAATATGTTCTCCGTGCCACTCGGAATCCTTTTCGGCGCTGATGTATGTTTTTCTTTCCAATGTTTCATCCGCCCTCAATAGAATCTCATGGATCTTGATCAGTTGACTGTCGCGGAATACATCCGAAAGTGAGTTTTTACTATCTGACGTAGTTCATCCTGCTTGTCTTGGAGACTGACTAGACTTCCTCATGCAGGTCTTTGATTGCGGCATATCTTGGAAACATCGTGGGAGCGATGTTTGTCGCGCTGCCTTACACCTACTTCTATCTGCTCGACTATCATCCTGACAAGACAGGCTTGGCCGCAGTTGAGGAAGGCGAAGTATTCAATGAAATGCAAGACAGTGGCAGCAATAACAGCTTGAGAAAGAGGGAGGCCTGATCTGATATGAACTCCTATCACCCTTGTGACCTTTTCGCAAGTCATTCGTATACGGACATACCATTGCGTACATTGCATGAATCTCACTTGAGCAGTGGCGTTTGCGTTTGATTAGTACGGAATAAGGTTCATCGGAGTATGAAAAGTAGCCAAACAAATATCAATAGACCGCAAACCTCCAACTTCACTTCCACTCTTTGTTTTTACCTTCCACGCTCGAACTTTCACTGCGAACTGGGCGGTGATCGCGGATCTGTCTGATATCTCTGGAATATTCTTGTATGATCTACATCGCTGTCATTTGCTATATGGCTTGCTCTTTTTCTCCTCCTCGGATCTTTAGCAATCAGACTCATTGGCAAGAATCAGATATTCTATAGGATTGCTATTTGAAATGCAGGACAACAATGCTCTCAAGAACTCTACCTGGTTGCGGGAAGCACATTTAACATCTGCTCGTCGGGATAGAGCCTTATTTGCTCCAGGCCCTTCAAATATCACGGCGACCGGTTGAACACCACAAGCTCGATGTTCGATACACCAATGGTCATTCTTCGACAGATCAGCTGAAAGCTTCTCGTCTATCATCGGCAACCTATTGTCATCCTACCCAACCGTGGAATATCGATAATCAAAGCCTTCTATCTCCGCATACGAGACATCGCGAAACAAACAAAGTCTTAGGCTATTTTGAGTCTGAGTCCTTGGCGGTGATGACTCCATCTGCAGTTCTGGACCTATCGATCCCAATTGACTCTCTTCATCAAATGAATCACTGCGACTCATCATCACCCTGCGTTGTTCCAACAGATAACCAAAGCATCGGGAGCTTCAGGCTTGCGTGGACGTGGGGCACTCACGACAACTGAATACATTATTTCTCCCAATAGGACACAGAAATCAGGCCTAGGCTATAAAGTGGATGCCCTGTGTGATCGGAGTAATCTGCGGAAAAGCTATAAATCATTCGAATTTCTCATCCCCCGACTCCTGGTATTCATCCTCAACCATGAATATTGCGACGCTAGGCGCGTCCGTTGGCGCGTTGTTGGTAGCTTCGTGGTTCGCCGCAGCATTATCTGGTATCCTTTTGGTGCAAGCGTACTTCTACTTTCGAAGACGGTCCACGAATGACCAAAGGTTTCTTCCTCCCGTGGTGAGCGACTTCATATCAACATATCGTGCCAGGCAATGATTGCTTACCTGCAATACTATCAGATGGCATTTCTTTGGCATTTTACCCTCTTCCACTTTCCTCAAATATGTGCTAATAATGGCCTCTAGCTTACTGGACCTTGCACATGTCGTGTGTATAATGGCCACGCTATATCACTACCTTATTCGACATTTCGGGGACGAAGATGCTCTTCGTCTTCTGACTCCGTAAGTCGCACCTTATAAATCTGACAGATTTCTCTATTTGACGCTGCATATTTTACTAGACCTTTGGCGGTAAGGAAAGCCATCATATAGATGTCATGCTAATACTTATCCTTCTGTGAAGTTGACAGTGGGTTTTACGGTAAATATCAAGGCTCGCCTTTAATTCTCAATAACACTAAATGTTCCTTTAGGCATCCATAACCTTCACTGTACAAAGGTATCGATTGTACCTTGTTCTAACACTGGGATTTACATGCTAAATAGCTGTCATAGTGTCTATGCTTGGCGTCTATGGAAGTGTATGATTGTTTCGACAAAGTCAACAATATTTCCCAAATTCAACTCCTTACTTTACAGTAAACCGGAAGAACCTTCTCGCACCAGTAATTGTAAATCAGACCGTCTTGATATATGAAGAGCAACTCACGCATATTTCTTCATTGATTAGGTGCTAATCCTACTGGCAAGACTCGGTGTGTCAATTCCTTGATTATCAATACACAGAGACTAACAGGAATTATCACACTAGCTTGTGGATGGGGTGAGCTATTTTATCATACTTCAGAGGTCACAGTTTTACCCTGATCGTACTAGCGACGACCATCAAAGCGTGAGTAGTTATAAATACGGCCGAACTCGCGTTCTAACAGGTCCCGTTGTGTTTAGCATAAGGCTGGGCACGTTTGCCGGATTTGTGTCCCAATTGCGGGTATGCACGAGTTCATCTTCCGTCTCGCCCATTCATGAACCTTCCATCACGAAAAAGTGGCTATTTACGGCGGGCGTCGCACTGGCTGTGGCTGCGGACGTTCTCATCACTGCCAGTCTCTGTTTCTGGCTCCACGGAGTAAGCCATTAGCTTTCTATAAGCTCGACAATAGCTGACTTCCAGAGACAGTCTCGTAGTGGAATGCACGGGTAAGATACTTGCTCAACTATGTGACGTTATTGCTAATGGTTTAGATTAGCAAACTAAACGATGTCATAGACCGCATCATTTTCTATACGATGCAAAATGGTGTATTGATCAGGTACGTAAGAATGCTAGCATCTTAGTATCCCTTCTCGCCTGATGTAAAATTCGGTGAACTCAGCCTTGTCTCTATTGTGTCACTTATCTGTGTAAGCTGTCCAGTGGGTTATACTTATATGTACTAAACTATCCGATTAATTAGGTTGTAACAATGCCGGGGAACCTAATATTCATTGCCGTCCATTTCGTTATAAGCAAGCGTAGGAATATCTAGTTTCATTCTGGTTGAACAACTTACATATGTTTTGTGTTAGTGTACATTAACAGCCTCCTGACGTCGTGCGTGCATGCGCTTCTCGTTGTATAGGATTGCCTAAGTTTTTTATTCTCTAGCCTGAATTCTCGCAATGGGTTCCAGGACAAGAAGGATGATGTGCGCATGCATAAAACTATCTCGACTTTGAGAGTCACGGCTCCTCAGAGATTTGGCGCTTCAGATGGATCAGTGGGTACTATCTTTCTAAATTTATTCAAACATCCACTAACACATCGATCGCCAATAGGACTCGTATCCCTTACAATCAGCAAGGTCGTTTCCTGCCAGAGATCCCCACCCTCAAATGACAGGCAGCTCTGTGGACGGCAAAGTAAGCAAACAAGCATGTATACCTCCCTGAAAGCACGCTTCTTCTTACGCATGGTGAACATATAGTTTGATCCTGCGATTTTTCCTTCTTACAATGTTGTCATAACGGAGACGAGACACAGCACCGAATCTGCCACTGAGAAATCAAATGATCCATCTATGCTCTAATACTTTTCACGGTCTAGCCTGCCCACACTCGCTTCTCCCAACGCTCATTCTGAATGTGTATATATGTGACTGATCGTCATTATTCTTGAGGTCTAGATTTAATACTATATATAAACTTATGCAATGGTATGGTTTAAATCTCGTGCCCATCCGTTTACTTAGATCAGAACAAACTTCTTCGCTTGCCCTCTAAGACTATTCGTTTCGTTTTTGCATACGAAAGTACAAGGGCCAATTCCTTCCGAGATAATACAGGCAACAAGACAGAACTCATACCATGACAGTGATCCGTGTGTCCTCTCATCAACCAGAATTCTGATAAATGCGGAGCATGACCTCGGCCCAGACTTGGAGATGTTAACAAGGACCGGGTTCGATCAAAATGAAGTGCATCGGTCTTGATGACCGTTGAGGGGACAAAAGTAGTAAATAAATCATTAATTATGTAGAAGATGAGTAGCCATCGGGTAGCTAAGGATCCTAGTTACAGAAACACAGTCTTCTGGGGAATGTTAACAACGTCGGGTACCCCATGTGCGAATAATGACACCGATAGATCATTGACCTGCTAAACTCTTATATATAGCTTTGATCCTCCCGTCGATCATAGATATGCACCACGGCTTCTCGAGTCCAGGCTTCTTCCTCATCCTGATGATATCGTGGACAAACCAGTCGATAATTTCTGGGGTTACTTCTGGAGCATTCCCAAAAGAATCACTTGCTGGGTTGTGGAAGAAAGGAACATCGTTGGCTGTGGGCGTAAGTTCCTTGTTTATCCTTGCTAAGATGTGAAGGGTGCAGACCCTTTGGCCCCTGTCAACAGTGATCCGAAGGAGAGATAATTCGTCATCGGCTTTCAATGCTAAAGGATAGCTTGTGTCGTAATCTAGCTTATCACAGATCTCGAACACATCTACAGAAACCGGAAAGCAACAGAATTCGACATGGAAGCCAATGTGGTTGAATGGAACCTGAGGGAATTTGGAAGACGCGAGTTCACGTAGTTCACTGATACGACGCTTGACTTCAATGGCAGCGAGGAATACCACGAAGGATCGATCTCTTACAAGCCGAACGCACATTACACCTTGATCGGGTACCAGTAATAAGAGGAGATCCGAAATAAAAACATATAGAACAGTACTTACTTGCAAAGTCTCGAAGAACACGGCATTCTTTCCCGTGCCCATATTTCCTCCAATGCTGTCTTTGGCACGATTTGCTGCAATACGCAGCTTCCTTGCAAGCTGCACACCTCAGCAAAAACCTCCGACGACTTTTCCATCTGCAGTCTGGCTACGATGTTGCATGAATAAGGCGGATCAAGTGAATTCCAAAAGGTACTGGCAGACTTACATTACAGCATTTGTAAGTGCCCTCTGCGCGATGAAAAGAGAATAAGCGGAAGGCGACCGCGCGCTCGAGCAAGAGCTCCATGAGTCCACTCCACATAGATCCTATGACCTTATCTCGTGCCAACGAGGATCGATCGAAACTTGGTAAGTCATTGATAGCTTGCAGCATCTTCCGTATAGCCGAACCATAAATTAGAAGGGGCCTCAGTGTTCCATTTATTTCCGTCCCGAACATGGGTAGAAGCGACTCGTAGCAAGGCTGAGAGGAAACACAAAGGTACGTGTGTGCGATGTTCCCGATCAAGTCACTTCTAAATGCTTGTTTAGAGCACTCGAGAGACAACGATATCAACTGTCTTAAACACAACAAGATCGTTAAGAAGGCGCCATGCGTGGTTTCGTTCCCGGAAGAGGACCTAAACCTGGAAAGTCCCGTGCACAGCGCTCCAATAACATCTTCAGCAATGAGTCTTTTTTCAATATGGTGGTAATCCGAGATGATTGACACCACCCTGCAACAGTCGGCCAAGGCGTCGAGGGAGTCAAACGTGGATATCCGAACGATAAGCGCTTGCAACCAGGCGAGCGCGTGGCTGGCCACTCGAGGTTCAACATCTGTTAAGAATCTATTCTCCTTATCCGTCTCCTGTAGATGCGAGAGAGAAATTGCTAGAGATTTCAAAGCAAGCGTAGTTTCTGCGGTATCGACCTCATCTTCCATCCACATTATGAAAGAGAGTGCAGCGACGCTCTCCAAAGCTGAAGTATCCGATTTGGAATGGTCGATGCGTGTACAGAAACTGTAAGTTATCTTCCGACAGATTATTTTGAATCGACGACCGAAACTGTCATCTTTTGCCGCTCCAAGAAGCTTGTCGTTAAGCAAAAATATAATGTGGACGACGTCCGGAACAAGTGATTGATAGGCCGTTTGCGCCTCCTCACTGAGAGAATCGTGAAGATCTCCAGCAAGGCAAACGCCTTTCAAGAACTGAACATAGCCCGCTGGGTTGGTGACCATATTCTCTTCGGCACGATCTTGCTTCCATCCCAGAGAGGAAAGGAAGTAGGATAGTGACATCACGTATCGGGACCTTTGACTTGTCGTTAAAGCGTAGTGGTTGTCTATCAAAACGGCCAGATCCTCATAAGAGCCTTCGGATATTTTCTGTATACTCTAGAAGGTGTAGTTTAGATGCGATTCACATCAGCATAAGGTATGATACACACATCATTGGGCTTTCGTCTCAACCGTGTTTTTGCGATGTCGAGGTCTTTGGGCACATACGATTCCATGATAATAGCAGCGAAGAGAAAGAAAAGAGGAAGGGATGTCAAAGGATTTGGCGTTCCCTAAGAAGGGTCTTTATAATGATGCAGAAGCCAATCCATGTCGCACAGCAATAGCGACCCTACATAGGTCAAAGACAAAGAATCTGACCATGCATGCGCCAGGCGATAGAAATCTGGAAATGTATACAGTATACACAAAGGAATAAAGAGAGGTTTGTTGTGAGTTCAAGAGTTATCCCGGGCCATAACTGTGAAGCGTCGACGACACGCGAATGCGACTGCGAATGCAAACCGTGAATGCGAGCGCGCTGTCCGGTGGCAAGATGTTGGCCTCGTCTGGAAATGTCGGGTGGCACGACGAAGGCCTCGTCCGATGCACAATTGCAGCTGGCTAGGAGAGGGTACAACCGCTTAGCGAAGGTTTTGCGATATATGTGCGGCCTTCACAGTGTGTTGACGCTGTCTTGTGGCTCGAAGTCGTCCTCGTGGTCGTGGTCGTTGATGAAGAGACGCACTGCCAGTGAATTGGCACGGTTTGCTATGCAACCTTCAAGTTTCCACGGGTCACTGGCACGTGACTGGGAGACTCAGACGCGGCGCGCAACTTGACGCGTAACCTTCAACTTGTCTTCTAACTACCACACCAACAGTCTCTCGCGCTACAATATCGTGAAAATCTCTGCAAAAAGGAAGCGAGGGGTATAGATCATATATCGACATTTGCGGGGCTGAGTAGCTGCGATGGTGTTAGGTTTGGGTAACAGTTGGTCAGCTGAAGGAAAGGTATGATACAAGCTCGTCCATTCTGAGTCCTTTCATTTTCAACGACGGTTTCTGTAGCATTGTTATGTAACTGGGGGCTCGCAGGGCCTTGGACTAGCTGTTGCTATACGTCTTGCTGAGAGTGGCGCCGCGAGTGTTGCCATTGTCGCGCGGAACCTTGAAAGGCTGAGAGACGCTACCCAGGAAATCGATGTGAGAATACTCTTTTCGTAGACTCGTAAACCAGTCGCTTCGTATCATGTGGATGAAGCTCTATCTGCCAACCTCCGATAAATTCACGATTGGCTTGCGAGTCTACTCTTTTCGTTGTCTGTCAATGATAGCCTTAACATTCTGACAGCGTCGTCGCCAAGTAGAAACCCAACAATTTCGGTACCATTCGTATCCTCTGAACTCGTCGTCAGGCTCGCATGATGCATTGGATGCTGAGTGTCAGGAACTCGCGAAGGAATCCAAGGGTTCCGTGACAGCCCCAGATGCGTTCTTTCTATGTGCAGGCTCTGCAAGGCCGTCGTTCTGGATAGAAAACACCGAGGATCAATTGGTTCAGGGGATGGAGCAAGCATACTGGGTCCAGGCTTGGACAGCACACGTACGTGTCTTTTGAATCCTTTGTTTCGACCATGTTCACATTTACGAAGGCAGCCATAAAAAAACTTGTCCGTGAGAAGCGAACTGCAAAAATTGTCTTTGTTGGGTCCACCGCTTCGATGATGAGCTTCGTAGGCTTTGCCCCATATGCACCAGGAAAGCATGCGCTCAAGGGTTTAGCGGAGAGTCTGCGTTCGGAGGGTCTCCTATACGGTATCGACGTACATATTTTCTTCGCTCCGACAATGGACTCACCGGGCCTGGCGGAGGAGAACAAACTGAAGCCGGCGATCACAGCCTCCATTGAAGCTGGTGACGAAGTCTTGAGTTGTGAGGCAGCAGCGGCGTGCCTTCTTCGAGGTGAGGCAGGTTCATTATCGCGTAGAACATCTATGTTTACCATTCCATGTACTAGGTGTGGAAAAGAATAGGCATCATATTACGGCGACTCTCATCGGATCATTGTTTTCCAACTCTAACCGAGGGGCGGCACCCATATCACGATCGTGCCTTGGACCGCTATATGATTTAATTGCATGGGTATGCCTACATTCTCTCCATATTGTACTTGGACAGCTGATGGTAGCCCGTTGTTTAGATTGGCATACCGTTATGGCGGCGTGACGTCGACTCAAGAATACTTAAGATACGTCAAGAACATCAAGACCATTTAGGAAAGGCTGATTTCTTTTCGATTTCCTCGCCGGAGTTGTTGAATCCCAACCAGTAGCAGAGAAGAGGTGTTCTGTTTTCATCCAACCCTCTGCCTTGATAATCTTGTACTATTCACCAGTTACTTTCAGGCGAATTGAGCAGATCATTCGACTCCAGTAACATCAAATGACATTTGCGTATGCAAGTTACAATGCGTGAGTTAGAGAATTGTTACGAACGATGCTTATACAATTGTTATACAAAATTTCGAAGGGATGCGAATTACACATGTAATTAGAACATGACGAAGTCAGAAAGTCAACCGAAACATCAAAACCCGAGAAGGAATGGCGGTGACGAAGAGTGGAAGAACGAATTAGTCTCCTCGCACGTTATAAATACGCGGATAAATAATCTGGAACGGACAGAGGAGTCAGGATATTGTATGAAATTGTAAGAGCTTTCAAGACTCACATCCAATGCTGGATAACTAGCTACGCGCTCAGGGCTACGTATAATCATTCAAGCAATGACACAATATGTGTTGCTGGACCCGCTGGTCTCGTAGGTGACAGGGACGTCCTGCTCCGGCCTTTGCGAGATGACGCAGTAGGTGTTGCTGGATCCAGAGGTTTCGTACGTAACTGGGACGCTCGTGGTCGTCTCAGAACTAGAAATGGAGATGGAGATGGTTGAGAACGAATCCATAGCTGAGTGACTGAGCTTTAGACTAGACGATGCGAGTGATGCGTTGTCTAAGGGACTTGTCACTTTGCCGACTGGCCTTTTATACAGCTATTCGGCCTAAGCTCATTGCTGGTATTGTGCCCAGCAGGAGTTATTGGAATGGATAGGCCCAATTGTTCAAGGACACGCGCATTAAACGAAATGCAAAACGCATGGGCCGAATTTGCTGTGCGCTTATTGTTGCTATTTCAGTCTGTGCCCGAATGGTTATTCTCGGAGCATTAATAACCTTGCCGGATTGCTGCAATTGGCTTCGGGACTAGTATCAATCCCACAAGAGCGATGGCATTTGCGCACAGCGGACAAAAAGACGTTAAATCCATGCATTACAGCATCTATATTTCTGTGTACAGCTGCCCTGCCAGGCTTTGTTGGGCCGCTGAAGTACAATGTTTACCAAGCTAAATATCATTTGCATTGCATTACTTAACTTGTAAAACTGACCGTAGATTTTCCATTAGCGTCCACTGACATTCCAGGACTTGATGCCTTTAGGCACTGCTCTTGTCTGCGGAGGTGACGGTCTCTGTTCATACGATTCCCTCTTCGGCCGCGGACATGGACGCGATTCGACAAGTTCCTGGCACGACGGAAGCAAATTACTCACATTGCCGTTTATCACGCATTCGTGATTTAAGGTATACTTATTGTTCAGCGGCTACCTAGGACTCTTTGGACCTCTCAGGAACACGCTAGAGAAAGACAAGAACGTACCTTCGCGCAACACGTAGGGAATGATTGCAACTTGGGATCGAGGTTACTAATAGTAGTAAGTTCCCTACACCTGAGTCACCGATTCATTTACTCCCAGCTAACCCGTGTACCCTGCATCTTATTGTCTCTCGGTCTGCGGTGTATTCGGAACTCCGCGTACTCATCAATACTATGCGGCAATGCCAAGCTTCCTATTATTCTTTAAATGCGTGTGCAAATATGCTCTGAAAGGTAAGTGCTTCCATTCAGTGCCCCCTTCGTACGCTGCAGAGACAATATTGTCAAAATTGTGATTCCTCATGGACCTACTTCCATTTTTCATGCATGGTTCTCCACCAATGGAGTGATGAAAAGTCGATATCCGTAGCTTCTTATCACTATTGACCTGGAATCAATCTAATTTATTGCTTTAGATCAGACTTAAATTTTCTAGATGATTACTCCCCTGAATGAACATAAAGTCAGAGTGAACGAACTAGTCTGCGACAGCCATAGGTATGGAGTATACGAGTGCTTTTGTGCTTCTGTTGTGCATATTCTGATACAGTGAGATTTTTTAGGCAAATCAGCGAGTATGACATAATAAATACCCATTACAGAAAATTTCAATACAATGTTCAAAAAACTGCTACACTTGAACACGTACCTTCATGTACCTACCACTCACTCAGCTGTGATTGTTCTTTCACCGTTCTATATCAGGGGAAATAATGAAATTACTATCTATGTTAAACAAAGTATGTTACTCTTTACATCTATCATACGAACTTTGTCTCTAAATACAGATTATAAACTACACAGGGCTAAGGTTTCCATAGATATCATAAAAAAGATTGCGAGGTATATATCATGTACGTCAATAACAGTTGGAAGGCGTCGCCGATCGTGAGGTGATAGACATTTTGCAAGGTTTAAGGTGCACTAAGCGCATCCTCCGCACCATCCCTGACCCTGATTTCACATTTGAAGGGTTTGGGATGTCCAACAAAACTGGGATAAATAACCTCAGGGTTGATCTCCTTCCCTGTTTCCGCGTCCCGCGCTTTGGCGAAGTTGAAGGTCGCAAGAAGGGAAGCAAGCGAAATGAAAAGAGCGGAATCTGCGAAATGTTGACCGACGCAAATGCGACGTCCGAAACCGAATGCGAACAGGCGAGGGTCGGGGTTCATCGGCGTCTCGAGCTCGCGTGAAAAGCCCGATCTTGATGAGGATGAAGGCGAGTCTGTGGATAGGAAGCGTTCCGGCTTGAACGTCATTGGATCCGGATATACGTTCTCGTCGTGCAGCATCGCCCAGATGTTAGGGATGACCGTTGTTCCCTCCGGAATGAAGTGGCCCTCGTACACATCATCTTGCGTCAAACGATGAGCTACTCCAAGGGGGGCGGCGGGATTCCACCGATATACTTCGTTGAGAACTGCACCGAGGTAGGGGAGTGAAGAACGGTCTGCGTGGGTCGGGAGGCGCTTAGAAGAAGACGAAGGATCGGTGAGGACTGCGTCGAGTTCGGCTTGAGCCCTAGCTTGAACTTCTGGGTGGAGGACCATTGCGAGGATGAAAGACGCGATGAGGGCGGTTGTTGAGTCGGCTCCCGCTGCATAGATGACCGCGCTGGTCTCTTTCGCCGCCAACTCAGTCTCAGGGTCACATCCGACACCTCCAACCGAGTCAAGGATGCGACTGCAATATGATGGAAGGGCAGAGCCGCTGGTCTACAGGAGCAAGGGAGCTATGTAAGTCTTACTATCCATATTGAGAGTCGAGGATTTATTAATAGCGACGTACGTAGTTCTCCATCAAGGCTGCCCACGGCATTTCAAGAATGCCTCGAGTCGATTTACGCCATTCTTTGGCGAGTTTTTGGAACTTGGCTCCCGGAACCCACTCCGGAATATGCCTTAGGAGAGGAATCACGTCGACGAGGAAGCCGACGCCTAATGTTTGAGTGAGTCCGTTGACAGCATCCTCGACCATCGGTACATAATAGTCATCTTCTTGGACTTCGTATCCGTAGGCCATCAGCATGATTGTAGATCCCGCGAGACGTCGGGTCTCCTCTAAGAACTGAGACGGGCGCTCCATAACACGTCGGAGATACTTGTGTGTTTCAGCCTCTTGCATTGGTTGGTAGTTCAGTACGGCACGCGGATTGAGAGCTTGGTGCATTATCTTGCGGTGGAAGCGCCATTTATCGTTATACGGGACAAAAGTCATATTAAAGTCCCAGCCGATCCTAAGATATGAATGTGAGTTTATTTTAGACTGCGACATCAATCAATATCGTGCTCACAAATCATTAGCCATTACGCTGACCGGTCGATCAGAGTAGATCGTAGACCGACGCTCAAGAAGGTTCAATGCGGATTTAGCATCATTCAAGATGAGATAAGGCGCATTGAAGACGCGGCAAAATACGTAGCCACCTTTCGGATAATCGTTAAGATCTCTAGGGATGGTCTTCGAAGAAGGATTAGCGCTCACCGAATTTCTTGCTCCAGTCAGCGAAGGCCAGCCATTGCGACTTCTCGGGCATCTGGCGAGCATTTCCGAAGAATAATTCGCCCTTTGGGCCCGGTGGATAGGGGAGGGGATTGTTCGATGTCTTACGCAGATTCCGGAAGGTTTGGAAGACGAGGAGGACCAATGCCGGCGTGAATAGAAGGCCTGCGGCCGCGATGGTAGACATGGATGGGAGTCGGCTTGCGTCCATTGCTTCCTTTGATATCAGTTGAACGGATATTGGAGTACTTGACCGTTCCGGTGCGGGCGTTAAGGTCGACTTGTTCTCGATGGAGGTTTTGATGGCTTGACGTGCGTCCGTCTTATACCTCGCGGTGACTTCGTACCCGTCAATGCGTGCTCTACTCTGCTTTCCGTGTCGCGACGCGAGGTGCAATCGTCACAGGGGCACCGAACATTCCTGTACATCCTGCACTGGCAGCGACCGGGTGGCCCTGCTGTCCGTTGTTGTCCCTTCAGGATCAGTTTAGCTGACACCCAATTGGGTACCCACGGGCTGCCCTCGGTAAGTCACTACTGGTCAAGATGTACTCTACGCTGATCTCCACCATTTTAGAGTTGCAGGTGGCTGTGGACAGGGTCGTTATACTATCCCTTGCCCATGTACGGGTATTATACACTCCTTTCGGGAAGGCATCAGGGAGGATTATCTGTCCTATTAATTGTGCGCAGACCCGTCTGTAACCCTGTAATTGTATTGTACTGTCCTGAAAATCGACAGGAACGCTGGAAGCCATGTCCATATGTTATGGTATGTCATGAAGTTAATGCAACTATTAATTATCACTGCTTATTCTTTGATGTCCGTTCACTGCCATGCGCTCATGGGCGCCAACTACCCTTTACGGATTCATCTCGGCTATATGGTCCCAAGCATAAACCGTTTAGTCTAAACACGAAGCACTCCGGCCGCTACTCTCTCGCATCAATTTGATCGCACTAATGAGACGCTATGCGCAGTGCGCAAAATGACGGTGACACAAGAGGCCAAGACATGCGCCAATTAGAGCCCCGCTGCGCATTCGGGCAAACGTACAGCTTCGGTAGTTTACAATGTAAGAGCGTACCGCGTTTGAAGTACAATCAGCTCACAGAGAGTGACGACCGCTGCCTTCTTCGCGGCGACCGCAGGAAAAGCTTTATGTTCGAAGGCTTAGTAGTCGACAGGTATTATAATTACAACCATTATAAGATTGTTATAACACTGCGAATCAATCCTTCGACAACTGAACTCAGAGTTACTTCTGCAAGGTCGTAGAAGAACCGAATTCTGAAGTTATCAAGATTTTCGATTCCGAACATTGTCAACATACTGACTTGCGGCACTCGCACTGATGAAGCGTATACTAGCTCTCCACGGCCACTCTCAGTCAGCGCATATCTTCTCGCGCAAGGTTGCCGTCTTTATTCATCCTACAAACTTTAAACTCACGTTTTGGTACAAGGTTGACTTCCTCTGCCAAGCTCTCAAAGACGAAGTTGAATTTGGTATGTCTCTGAGTGCCTATCCGTTGAAGTCAATTAACCTTTTTGTCTTTGACTTCGTCAGTGTTTCTTGATGCTCCTCACATTCTCGTTCCAGTGGATCCGCAAAATCCATACGACATAACTATTTCTTCGACGGCTACGGTCGACAAGCATACGCCACGTTGCTGGTGGAAGTATCTTTACAGTACCTACGACGATTGGGCTGTCATCGAGTCCCTTCTCCATGTTAAGAACGTCCTCGAAAAGGAGGGTCCTTTCAACGTATGCGAGAGTCATTCCTGTCATGCAATGGTTATATAACACCCTTTCTTCTTCCTAGGGTATATTGGGATTCAGTCAAGGTGGCGCACTGGCCACCCTGGTCGCAGGACTGGTACGCAGAGTATTCGCTTATTTGATCTTTCGTAGAACATGAAACTAACACGCGTAGCTTGAATACACTACATACAACCCGTATTTCTCAAATGTCAACCACCCGCCTTTGTAGGTCATCGAGTTATGGCGTCACGTCTTTTATCGCAGTATCACTAATGTAAGATGGTATAGTGAATTCGTCATCTGTTTATCGGGCTTTCTCATACCCTCCGAGAACTTTGCGGCGCCACCAGGGATGCGCACACCAGCCCTGCTCGTGCAGGGTGAGTGCGATACCTTAGTCCTCCCTGAGTGGACGAAGTATTTGTATGATCGTTTCGATAAGGAAATTGGAGATGTGAAGCTGGAGATGCACGAAGGCGGTATGCTCGCTGTCATCTGCTACACTTTGACGAATCGGCACTCAAATATACAATCCATTTAGGCCACTTCGTTCCGCGCAAGCCGCGTTGGAAATCATTCCTCTCGAAATATATTCGTGATCTTTCCTCCCGCCCGACTCCGGCATGGTCTGTCTACCGCAAGATATCCGCGAGCTCTTCCACAGACTCGCTTGTGTCGTATTACTCGTCTGCTGCTTCGTCATTAGGAACCAACGATGCGTCTTCAGATACCAGCTTCAGCGATATAGGATCCGGTCGGAAGGACAATGACACCGCGATATCTTCGCATCCGGATGGGCCATTTGAGGGCGATAGCGGGTTTTCTTCCCCTTGCTTCATAAGCTCTAGGCCGGACACACCAGACAAGCATCACGAGCCACTGTCTGCTCTCGATTCGCCAACTATCTCCGCCGCTCTCGCAAGCACGAGCCTCCACAAGCCCATCACGCTTCATGAGTTAGAAAACATCGTATTGCAGTCGGCTTATAACAATGCTACAGAGTCAGCTGTTTTTGATATCGACATCGAACGTGGCTTCATGTTGGACAGTGACTCGGACCACTCCTCGATCGACATTCCTGGAATCGCTAATAGGAAACGACAGACGCAGCCTAAATTAGTCAAGAGGTATGTTTACACAGTACTGCTATAGCTAACGTGCTGAGCTTTGCCGTAGGATTCCATCCGCGTACCTTCGTTCTGCTGAGTTCGCTATGCTTTAACTCTATATTAAAGAATAAGAGATTTATTATTATAACCCTCACAATTTGTTGTATGAGTGGTGGAATCGCCGAGAGACTTAATTGTAGCACAAGTGTAGATTCGATTATTTATCTCCGATCATAATAATCACAATCGGCCTTTGATCTCAGGAAATGATTCGCGGTTGCGCTGATTCGGCCACTGATTCGTTGAAGATTCAAACCTCGCAAACATGTTCAAATGCATGTGCCCCCTAACTGTATGACCAGGAAATGACACAGGGTGGCTAACGCTTATTCTGTCACACTAATGAATCTCTTGGTTTTGATACTCCAATGTGTTGGGAGTCACGGTGTGCGCAGCCTGAGCCGCCGCAAATTCGACAGATGATTGATGGCGATACCCGTCTTGCCCGATGTGCGGTAAGTAGTAAGTACTACTGATCATCTCGCGATGATACACATTATGTTTCCGTTACGGCTGCCGTCGATGCGTGGGGAAAAAACATATGAGCGCCGCGGCATGTGGCATACATAATTTAATAAAACAGGTCATAGCCTCATAAGACGCATGCGAGTAGAGATTCGTAGATACGCGAGAAACATATCTCCGATATAGTGAAAGTCCGTGAACGGAACGTCGCCGTTATTTTAAACCTTCAAGTTAAATACCAGATTTTCTTTTTGAATTTGAGTCCCTTCCTGTGCGTAGCCATCATTCCTTCTTCGAAAGCTAGCTTAAGTCAAAGTTGTACCCAGTGCGGCGCCTAACGTGTTCTTGTTTTGAAACGTTGCGATTTGTGTAGTTTCCTAGCGTCTGAAGCTTTATACCAAAGCGTAATGGAATCGGGTTGATGAACCAGTTAACGCTCCAGGTCGCCAAGATGTTGAAGAAGATTCAATTAAAACTGTGGGATGATGTTACATGTACAATGTGTTCGTCTATATCGTAGAAATAATTACTAACTGAGACCACCAATAGAATATCCAGCAATAGATTATTTGAATGTGATTCAGAGGGGGAGAAACAGTTAATTGGTCATCTTAGCCCGCCACTGGGACGTCTCGGCGTCGAGCGTCTCAACGGCTTTGATGGCCTGCACTGCAAGCGCCGTCGTTAAACCCTTGTTCCCGATGAGGATGTCAGCACCACCATACTTGTACACCCAACCAAGCGGGAAGCTCCCGTCCTCCTCCTGAACCCGCAACAGCCGCTCATAATCCACGTGGTTCCGCACACGAACAGTTGCGCCCGCAATGACACGCATCGCGAGGCCAAGCGCGTCGCCTTCAGCGCCGAAACGCTCGAGACAGCGCTCCGCAAAGAGAGGGGCGAATCGGGCATAGGCGGACGGGGATACTGAGAGAAGGCGAGAGAGGAAGAATAGGAAGGTGTCTGCGCCGTAGTAATACAGAGTTCCGTCAAGGTAGGCGCGATGCTGGAGTACCGAGTAGACCCAGTCAAGGGTAGAATCGAGCTCTTGTCCCCGTCCATTCATGTAGAAAAAGGTTAAGACGTTGGTGCACACGATGGGATCTGTCATAATATAAACTATTAAGCAAGAAACATCTCAAAGAAAATGTAAAGCTTACCAATACGGGGCCGAGAAACGTCGAAGTAGGTTTGAATAATACCATCTTTGTTCAGGTAAGTAAGCATCTCGTCCATCACGCTCATCTTGGTCTCATGATCAATATGAGTCGAGACTGTCAAGCCAATAGAAGTCGTGTCGAGATCGAATGGGAAGTTGGCTGTCGTCAATACACCACCACCTAATAAAGTAGGTATTAGACTCTGATAGCGATAATAAGATGAAGCTAAATCAGAACGTACCTTGGAAGAAGTTGAACAAACGCGGGTGCTCGACATATTCGACAAGGGAACGGTCCCCTGTCGCCTCGTAGATCAACAGAGGTGCGAAGTTTTCATGTAGTTCAACGCCGCCGTCGGTAACCGACAGCATCTTCTTCGCATTGTCTTTGAGCCAGCCATTCGCGCGACCAACTGGGTCCGCGACGTAGTTGCGCAACTGGCGTGAGACGTTGTCGGCAGAGTCGAAGACAATGCCCTTGATACCAAGGGACCGTGCCGTCAGGATGTTCTCAAGCTTGTCATCGACGAAGACAGTCTGCAAAGGGTCGACACCTGTCTCCCTCAGAACATGCTTGTAGAAGCCAAGGTTGGGCTTCCTTTCGCGAGCTTCCGCGGAAGTGAATACACGGTCAAACAAGCCCCATTCCTCGGGCGTAGCCTTCTCACGAAGGACCTCCCAGTCAGGTGCGGAGATGTTAGACATGGCGAAGACTTTGACACCATATCGCTCTTTGAGCTCTTTGATGAGCGCAATGAGTGCGGGATTCCGCTGTAAGGAGTCGCGGGCCCCTTGGAATGCGCTAGCGACCTCCGACGCGGGAACGCCAAATTCGCGTGCAACAGCCTCGTAGGCGGCGTCCTCAGTCAAGTTGCCCTTCTCGTATTCAAACCAAGTCAAAGAGCGAAGAATTTTCTTGAGAAGCTTCGGAGAGATGGTGGTCTTCGTCTCAGCTGACCATGTGAAAAGCACGTCCCCGAGGTCAAAGATGACAGTCGTGCAACGACCCGGGCGGGGTTCTTTGAAGGTAGACTTCTCGAACTCGGGAAGCTCATGCGAGAGACTTGCGGGCGAGTCCGTCCCTGAGTAATGCGAGGATCGAGAGGACGATGACAGCTCATACGGTGAGCTGCGAGGTGAAGATGAAGCAGATGGCTGGGGGGAGATGATGGTAGACATTGTGAGTATGTGTGCTGCTCCTGAGGGATTCTAGGGAAGTGGAGGAGGAAGGCCCGAAGAGAGCAGCTTAAGAGCATTGCATCCTTTCACGTGGGAGACCTTGCGTTCATCAACTACGATTTGCGCCCGACGTCCGCATAAGCAATACCACAGCTTGACACAGCCGTTTCTACCACTTCATGAGTCTGTCTAGTCGGTGAAATGTATCAAGGGTTACCTCAAGGCGCCTTAGACCGACGTATCAGGGTCAAATCCGCATGCCTTTAGGGAGTTTCATCCAATCCTAGTTCACCGTGCGAGATGTGAGACTGTGATATATGACGCAAAGACCAAGAAAGCTGTCGCGTCTGAATATTTGCCGATTTTCCTAGAATTTTGTCCAATTGACTTATTTTGCCGCATGTCTACCAAGGCGGTGTAAGTTTCGAGGCGTTACAGTTTCGAGGCGTTACAGTTGCGGCCGGCGGACCGAATTCGTATCGTGCCGACGTCAACTGTGATATCGAAGAAGGTAATATTTCTAGGCATCATGACGCATTCCGAGGCTTTACTAGCGTATGACTATCGTAGAGAAGCTTGCAGGGCGATGCTGTTGACCCGTTTTGCTGCGTGCGCAGATGATGGCGGTAAGAGTTTAAGAGGGCGTCGGTGGGAATTTGGTCGGCCGTCTCCAGGATATAGTAACCGGCTATTTCCGGAGTGATCGGAGTTCTTTTTGGCCACCGGGGTCCGCTGCAGGACCGCGGCCGCAACCCTAATTAGACTTTTCGGACTTCCCTTATTAGGGTAATGATCGGCAGAGGCTGCGACTCGGAGCCTCTATACACCTATAGCTTTATCGGTGACTATGAAAAAGCCCCTCTGTATGATAAATGTTGTATTATCAAGAGAGTATGGGGGTACGAAGTTAGCCTAGATTGCACAAATTACAATTTGCCTCCCATC
Source organism: Trichaptum abietinum (assembly GCA_910574555.1). NCBI lineage: Eukaryota > Fungi > Basidiomycota > Agaricomycetes > Hymenochaetales > Trichaptaceae > Trichaptum > Trichaptum abietinum. The sequence continues at coordinate 688,715 of CAJTBE010000005.1, read as the reverse complement.
GAGACTTATACGGATACATACAGTAAGCTAGCTTGTATCTACTGTACATGGCACTGGAACATTAAAGCAACTGTGACCTTGGGCGTTTGTAAGCTCATCAATTGTATACAGTGGCGGATTGGAGAACCTTAGATCGATCTATAGACTCTTGGGGATGATCGGAACAAGACTTTAGTGATATGCATTTGCTGAGCGGTAACTGGAAAGTGTCAGACGATTCTTTGTGTGCTGTGACCTGTCTCGGAATTCAGAAGGTAGTTAGTCCGACGAGTCACTGTACTGTACTATCGGATCTCTGATCTCTGATTTCATCTTATCCTACGCATTATTGTAAGCGGATAATGTTATGTACGCAATCTACTATGGCCACGCACTATAAGTGCTTGCTCCGAGGACCGGCCTTGCGCTATATCAGTCCGATTTCATTTCGTATCATCGTATCTCCAGCAGATCACATGTCTACCTAAAATCATAAGTCTGAATGTGCACAATATCTCACCCGGTGGCATGCGGGGTATCCTCCAGACATCACGGAGTACGTACCTGATCGATTTCGGCAAATTGCTGTACAGGGATGTATCAAACCACCCTGATGGGACAGGATATCGACCCTAAAGGTTCGCATCGCCCATCAAGCCAGCAAGCTCGGGCCCTGATTAATAGAAGTCAGATCTTGTCTTGAACATGAAGCACTTCTAATAGTAATTTGTAGGTTTGATGATTGCATAGAATATTTAATTTATATATTTGTATTTACACGCGAATTATAGAGTAGCGGTACATCATATAACGGATCCCTTTTTTCCGCCAATCTCTTAGAGATAATTGTTATAGAAAAATGAAATATTTGTGCCAGTCTAATAAGGAGGGGTCCTTTAAATAATCATTAACACAGTCAAGATCGATAGTCTGACCTAGGCAATCTGGTTAATTGGGCGACGCTTGAAGTCCACATAAAGATCCTTAGGGAGCGAAAGAGCGAAGGGCGAGAAACCGTTCTTAATGCCGTTCAGATGCTCAGAATCGACCGGCAAAGTCCACTCCCACTCGCGAAGGAGCATGGAAGCGAGGACACGGAGTTCGTACAGAGCGAAGTTCCTAAAAGACAAAATCGAAAACAATCAGTCATGTTGTGGTGCCTGATCCACGTTTCAAGTGCTTACCTAGCCGGGCACTGCCTAGCGCCAAGAGCGAAGGGAAGCCACATACTAGAGTCGATCTCCTTCTCACGTGCGTCGCCCATACCCATGAAGCGTTCGGGGCGGAACTTCTCCGGGTCGGGCCAGTACTGCTCGTTGTAGTGAATGCTGGTGATGTTGATAATGATCGACGCGCCGGCGGGGAGCGGGTATGACTTTCCGGGAACGCCGGCCTTGGTACCACCGCCGACGAGAGTAACAGGATCGTTTGATGCTCGCGGGACCATGTACGTGATAGGCGTATTGATACGTAAAGATTCGCGGATGCAAGCTACATGATGATGTAAAAAGAATACGTGTTAGTCGCGAGGCCGTGCAAAGGCGATGGAGCAGCAACTGACCTTGAACGAAGGGCATTTCGCGGAGTTCCGCCATCGTCGGCTCGCCTGTGGTGTTATCCTTCATAGCGCTGAGAACTTCCGCACGAGCGCGCTCTTGGATCTCAGGATACAGAGACAGGTAATAGGTTAAGCTTGCCATAGCGCCCGCCGTCGTATCATGGCCTGCAATAAAGAAGACGACCATATTGTCGCGGTATTCGGAGTCGGACATGCCAGGTTCTTCAAGCATGTACGTCAACATGTCGTTGCCCTTGTTTTCCTTCTTCGTTTGGAGAAGACCTTGGAAGGAAGCGACAAGCTTATCGATGGACTGAATCGTTTGAACACGGGGAAAGATCTTCTCAAGCGTGGGGAAGACAAGGTAGACTGGGTTTGCGATGCTTTCCATGACATGGTTGTACTGGAGTACGAAAGGGCTTTCTGCGTCTTGAATTGCATTGAAGTCGTGACCGAGGGCAGTGGTTCCTACAGCGTCGAGAGTGAAGCGCATCGTGAGGTCGTCCCACTTCTTAACACCACCGTCACCCATGACGCGGAAGAGCTTGCGAGCAAGGGTCGCGAAACCCTCGAGGGGTACGTTACGGTTCAATGCAGATTTAACGATGCGTGAGTGACGCTTCCAGGACTCGCCGTTGGACAGAATGATGTTTGAGTACCCGACGAAACGCCAGAGTAACATGCCATCTGGGGGAACTTCTTTCGGGAAGGTAATGATGTCATCGGACATATCCTTGGCGATCTGAGGAAGACAATATGAATGTGAGTTAAAAGCATTGTTATAGAAGATGGACAGCTAACCTTGCGGTCTAAGACATGCACGATCCAGCGTCCTAGAGCGTAGATGACGACGACACTTTCGCCCTTCTCATTGGCGAAGGGAAGAATAAGCTTCTTGATACGAACATCCTCGACTTCGCCCTTTGCATAAGACCAAAGTGTCGGGAGTACAGGTACACGAGGGAGATGTGCAAGTTCAGCTGGGACTGTGAAGAGGCGCCGAATACCTAGAACAAGGAAAACAGCAGCCAAGGCAGGCCAGAAGCGGCGGATGTCGGTTTGGATGGAGGTCAAGAAGTCCTGAACTTGAGGAGAAGCCATGGCAAGCCTGTGACGTTCTGCAATGGGGAAATGTCGAATGCCATGTAGTCCTCTATATAGCGATTTAACAGAGCTGAAATCACATTGAGGCAGCTCGTGCGCCAGTGCTGTTTACGCGATACTCCCATACTCAAGCTAAGGAGAGCGGCCGCTTCCCTTTGCCTGATATCCAGGATCAAGTTTGAAGTAAAGCGAACGTTCAGAAAGCAGAGGCGGTGCCCGGGGGTACCTGCCACAAGCAGGGTGGTTCTGACGATCCTGTCGCCCCAGGCACTTCAACGTCGGTTAAGGAGGTAAAGTTGTTTTGATTGGGCGCAAGATATATTCCATGACGGTAGAAAGGTCATCATATCATAAAGTCGCCGCGATAGCAATATAACGTGGCAGGGATACAGACCAGCCCTATTTCTTTACTGGAAAGCAATGACCACATTAACAATCTCGATGTTAATGAGTAGCTAAATCACTTACATCAAACCAGCTCCAATAACTGTGCTGCTAGTTCTCTGCGATCATGCGGACATGAATTGCAAAAACGATGTTGGGCGTTGATGAAGAGAGTTGTTCGCGATTGCGATGTAAAGTCCTGCCCAGTGCAAATTACATAAGCACTGGCAGGCAAAGACAACTCAACTCAACTCGTACCATCGTCTGCCTTTACTTCCTCCATTCTAACTCTTGCTTGAAGCCAAACAGCGTACTCTAAGAATTTCCTCCTCGTTCAGATGAGCTTTGAAGGATCTATGCCGATATATCTCAAGGAAGAAACCATGCAAGGAAAATGGTTGCCGTGGCTCGGTGGTTAGACGCAGTTTCCCGGGTCCTGTGCCAGCTAATACGGCGCCTTTGATGCAAATGCATTCGCATCAGGAGAATAGCCTTGCGACGTGTACTTGGTGATCCGTCGTTGATTGTGTGAATCAGTGCGGATGGCGGCCAAGAGTCTTCTCTCTTGTCCACTCCCATGTCCAACGGCGACGGCAATCCCAAGGTCGCAGCGTCTGCGGCGTCAGACACAATGGATACAGCAGAGGAAGTGTACTGGATTAGCCCGACGCTGCCGACAATTCTAGGCGACCTAGCAGAGCTTCCGATCCCAGGGACGGACCTCATCTTTGCAAGCGTGCGTACTTCGAACCTTTTCATACTTTACTCACGAAATTGATGTGCTGTGTGTGGCATGTGTAGATCGAAGGCGGGCTTGTGTTCCCTGGTACTGTAGACGTCGAGCAACTAAAGCGCGCCATTGCAAAGTCGCTGCAAATCTACCCCCATGCTGCTGGACGTCTGCGCCGCTCTTCGGACGGCGAGTGGACGGTAGCGCTGACAAACTCACCAGTGTCGCTTAAGGTCGCTTGTGCACCGCGGAAACTCGACTCGACCGACCCTAGTCTATTTGAGGAGCGATCTCCTATATTCGTCGACCAGATTCCTTACAGCTATGCACCCCAGTCCGATGATGATGAGCCATTATCGCGACTTCAAGTCACATACTGGCCCCTTCGACATGAAACCAGCATTTTTCTGTCTTGGTGTCATCTATTAGGAGACGGATACTCCGCCTTCGGATTCTTGCATACACTGAGCTCTACCTATCTCGGTCATGAACCAGAGCACATTCCATCGTTCGAAAAATACCTGGGTGCACGTCCTCCGCGTTTAGAGAGACACCTTATGCACGCTTCGCTGCGCCTCGTTCCGCATCTATGTATCGATTACGACACTCAGGAGTTTTTTGACATGTACACGGAAATGCTATCGAGCACAGAGCGCGTTGACCTTCAGTTTAGCGCGAAGCAACTACGAAGAATGAAGGTCGCTGCGAACAGAGCTGGGAAGGGCTCCATCAGTACACAAGACGCTCTAGCTGCTTACTTAATCACCGTACTTAATCGCGTTTTCCCCGAGACACCCTGTGCGAGGATAATGAACGTTGTTGATGTAAGTCTTCATTCAGATTTTCCTATGGTAACTGTACTGAGTCTTTTTTTAAAGTTTCGTGGGGCACCTGTTTCATCCTATAACGCAAACTACACGCCACCGTCGGCGACAGCGGCAGGCAATCTAACGATCACACATTTCTCCGACGACCTCCCTGCTTCTACCAATGCGAATTCATTTTCTCCTTTCTCCAAGGATGACACAACTTTGGGCGAAATAGCCTCATATGTCCGCGCGGGCGTTTCTACTGTGCACAATGATGGGGAGTACGTACGCCGTGTCGTCGCACTTAGCGAGGAACTCTACGCACGTTCTGCAATCGCAAACCGCCTTCAGTGGTGGTTCCCTTACCCTGTTAACGATGCATCGTCAGAGCAAAAGAAAGGCATGACAGTCGCCGTGAATAATCTCTTTAAAGTGCCGTTCCCATCGCTATCTTTCTCTGTGCCATCTCCGTCAGCTCCTGATAACCATTCGCGCTTCTACGCCTTTGACTCATGGGGGCACTACTTACGTATCTGGCCGGGAAACCCGACACGAGACTCAAAGACAGGTCTCTGGACTAGGAATGAAGGTAGCGCTCGGACGTTTTTCCGTGTGGAAAAGGGAATGGGCGATAAGGTTAAGGAGATTGTGAGAAGGGACTTTGAAGGATGGTGGGATGGTGGATTGGTGAAAGCGAAGCTGTAATTCTCGTTTGCGGCGCCGGTTCATCCTTGGGATTTTTCATCTTCGACATCATTTCTTTTTGCCTCAACGTCCTAGAACTTTTACTTTCCCTAACATAATTTTAAACGTGAGTACCGAATTTATTTCCCCTGTTTCTGTTATTAATATCAACGTGCAGTACGTCATGCTAGGCTACTTTTTTATATTCATAGCTATGAAATACACCCAATTATCTAAAACAAATAAACCCCGTGCAGCTTGAAGACAGGATCGCTCATACAAGACGTGTGTAACCAACTGTGTTGAACAATTTCTTTTCCTGGCTAGTTCTTTTCTATGGTGACAGGATTTGGTCGCATCGTTTGACTTCCAGCTCTCGCCATCGGCTGCGTATTTACACAATACTGGCATACGTATTCTTAGTGACCATCCGTTCGGACCCAAATCCGGCCTCTCAGATTTCCTCCGATTTTCTCAGTAATCAGCCCCGGCGTCCCCCCCGAGCGTTATTTTTCGATGTCCGTTTCGCCTCCACACCTGTCAAGGAGACTTTTATCATCTTCTCATTGGCTTCACTTCAGTGGCTTTGGCATACGGTCATGGACGGAGATTTGCGCGCACCGCCCTTCTCCTTCATCTAGGTCCTGGCCCTGTTAGATTACAAGTAAGCGTACCTAATAGTAGTGCGATATCAGATGAGTTATGCTGACTGCTTGCTCAGACTCAGAATCTTCCTGGTTTGGGGTCGCCGCGACATCCGTGTAAGCCCTCACCTTCCAAATATACTTCCGTTGGATTCCGATGAGTGTGTCGGGAGGGGCGTATAAAGGGCCCTGTTCCTCTGTGACCGACGACAATTGAATCAGGCCAGAGCAACTTCGAGCTCAATCTTTCCAACATGCCTTCAGCAATTGTGGTCGGTGCAACTGGTAAGTTTCGTCCCTTTTATTCGTGACAACGTGCTATATCAGCATGCATATGATTGTAGGCATCCTTGGGCGGGCCATTGTCAATCACTTGGCCAAGGATTCAAACAATTGGAACAGAATCTATGCTCTATCACGTAGTCAAAGCGCGAAGTTCCCTGACGGTGTTATTGATCGCAAAGTCGACTTGACCGTTACATCTGCCGAGATTGCGGGGCAATTGAAAGGCGTGAAGGCTGAATACCTCTTCTTCAATGCTTATTTTCAGAAGAGCTCAGCTCAGGAAGAGTATGAGACGAATGGTGTGTTGTATCTTCCAGGCTGATATCGAGATTTATAGCTATTCACTGTTCTCTTCGATACAGGGGCCCTTCTTCGCAATTTTCTAGAAGCGTTGGCTCTGACTGGCGCAGAGAAGAAGCTAAAGCGAGTTCTTATTCCTGGTGGAGGCAAGCAGTATGGTCTACATCTCGGGCCTGCGAAACAGCCGTGCGAGGAAGAAGACAAGCGCATCGACGGTCCTGGCCGCCCGCCTAATTTTTATTACTTACAGCAAGACATTTTGAAGGAATGGTCTGACGGAAAGAGCTGGGATTGGGTACGTCATCCTGATCATTCTGTGCTCACAAGTATTACAACAAGGAAGTATAGGTGGTAACCCTCCCTAATAATGTTGTAGGGTTTGCGAGAGGTATGCAATTCTCTGTTCCTCCATGGAGTTATTGTCCCTTACTAATTGTTTCTGCTGCATACTATCTATGCAGGAAACTACATGAATCTTGCTACCGCTATTGCTCTATATGCGGTTATTACTCGCGAACTTGGTGAAGACCTATACTATCCCGGTTCACAAGATCTGTATATGGGATATGACTCATTCACTTCTAGTGAACTCTATGCGAGTGGGTTTGACTAGGATCAACATGGTGGCCAGCATCTCTGACAACGTCTTCAGAATTCAATGAATGGGCGGCCCTGGAGCCAAAGGCTAGTAACCAGATTTTCAACATGGTTAACGGTGACGTCCAGTCATGGCAGAGTCTATGGCCCAAGGTTGCGAAGCGGTTTGGAGTTCGTATCCCTCATGATCAGTTTACTCGCCCCGCCCCCCTTCCATCGCGATTCGAAATCGATCAACCTACTCCTCTCAGTGAGCATGCGGAGACGGCAGGCCTCACGGGGGTCATTCAGAAAGGATTCGTGGAACAGCGAGTTGACCTCGTACATTGGTCGAACCGGCCCGACGTGAAAGAAGCTTGGGAGGCGCTCTCTGAGAGGGAAGGCTTAGAAAAAGACGCTCTGGGAAAAGCATCGTTCATGTTTGCCGGGATGGTACTAGGAAGAAACTACGACATAGTTATGAACATGAGCAAGGCGCAAAAATTCGGATGGACTGGGTGAGTAGCTATTTTTCGACCAAACACTTTTATTCGATAATAACCCTGTCCTACTAGCTACGTGGACACTTGGGATGCATACGCTCAAACTTTCGATGAGTTAGAGGCGGAGAAAATCATCCCTGCCCTTCAAATTTGAGTACGCGATGCATAGTGCTATTTTTAGGCTTAGTACGCGTGAGAACCGATCCTTATTGTTCATAAATTGAATATACTCGAGCCACAGGCTCCGGCTCCGGACGATATTGCAACAATAAGAGCTGTGGCTCGGTGCCTTGCATATATGGACCCCGAGAAAGCGAAGCTGTAAGAGTGATTTTGTCCTGTCAGCAGATAGTTCATTGAAGGTCTAGCGTCACATTTTCTTCGCGTCCGAATTCAAGTCATGGAGCGTCGGAGAATGTTAGTGGCTTTTGCTGTCATTCGATTGTGACAAAAGCGCCTTTAAGCAGGTCAAATTCCAAGGCCGCCAATGCATTAAATATATGATACATATAGCCACTTGACCTGACTTGAAGAAGAAAACCCGGAATTAGTGTACCTTCGCGTGCTCTGATCGCAAGTCGAAACATCCTGAAGGACGACCAAGTGTCAAATATCTGATTAGCAATTTGGGCAAGATCGACCATCAAGAGGTAGAGCTCCCGATGGTTATTGTTATTGTCTGTTCCAAAAACCTCTTCAGACAATTGGACAACAGCCGAGATCGACGTTCTTCCGGCCGACCGTGACGTATCCCGCCGTTTACCCTAAACCAACCGTCTGTTTCGTGCCACGTTCCTTTTGTCCGTGGTTTATGATTTGATGATTTAGCTTTGCCATCACAAACATTTCAGGACCGATTGCAATGATTTAATGATAAAAGCACTTTTGTCCTGTGCTCGAGCTTTTTTTTTGCTCTTGTCTGCATTACGTGCCTGAAATGCGGATGTCAAGTGTTCCGAACTTCTACAGCAGTATAAAGTGACGGCCGTTACTCTCTGCACTCTCCAGACAAGCAATCGCATCGTCTAACACCTCACACACACATACTCGCAGTTATGGATTCTTTCTCCACCATCTCCATCTCCACCTCTACTTCCGAGACGACCTCGAGCGTTCCTGTTACATACGAAACGTCTGGATCCAGCAACACCTATTGCGTTGTCGCGCAGAATCCTGAGCAGGACGTCCCTGTCACCTACGAGACCAGCGGGTCCAGCAACACATATTGTGTTATTGCTTGAATACATTTCACTATAGACGCATACACGTTAGTAACCTTTTTTTGTTTCTAAGCGAGTTTCGTATACTAGTACTTACCATCAACGTATCAGATCTGCGCACTGATTTATTAGACTAAGGGGACCATTCGACGTTCTCCCTCCTTGAGTCTCGACATACCTTTTGTTTTTTTGGGCATCATTTGTATTCACATTCGAAGTTTATTATGGGGTTCGCGTTGATTTTTGTTGGGTATGAAGTGTTATTTCGGTCATGTTTGACTTTCATCGCATTACATCGCATGTATTTATCTGGCACATTGTATTGGTTGATGGAGTTGTAGGCTTTTCGTTGATTGGATAATCTGAGTGGAAAAACAGAACATGAGCGGAGTGATACTGTATGTAGCTATGCGGCAATTGCCGGAGCTTTGATCGACAATAGTGAAAGAACTACTTCACTGGATGGTTTTCAAATTAAGTACAATCACTGAATGTCAATGAAGTTGAAGAATTGTTGCAGAGAAAGTGTCACGAAATAACGGCTTCGTGTTATTGAATGACTCCTCTAGTAAAATGTACCAGGTACGATAATACATACTATACCCATGTACAAGTTTCCCTATTCATGATGTTAGATACATATTACACAGGTGTAGGGTTCTGAAAGGACATCACTGAGGCTTATACTAGTATACGCAGGTTCTATTCTTTTCCACTTCCAGAGAACGGACAATCCCAAAAGCCGAGACTCGGATATCCATGTAGGACGCCCGCTCGCCGACAAATTGAGCCGAATATCGACAACGAAAGCCAGGAACTGGACAGTTCTGTGCGCGCGCATTTCATTTTGCGAGAAACTTCGCGTCGGTATTATGAGCGTGAGTAATTGATTATTGTAGAAAACGTCTCGCTTGCTCGCTGATTGACACCCAGAATACCGATCGTGCTCTAAAGCATGCTTAAACAACAACGGTGTTCAGCAAGCGACCCGTAATTCGAATCATTGTAGTGGAGTTCTGACCAGCGAACCGTCTATCGTACATACAAGTGGCGAGGCCTGTGTGCACGGACCAAATGCTAGGGTATAAATTGAGCTCAAATTCGATGGTCGAGATTCAGCAGAATACACTCAGCTACTTCATCATCCCACGACAAGTTGTCTTCCAACTTCTCTCTTATCCACAGTAATAGACATGTTCTCCAAGCTCGCTCTCGTTGCCTCCCTCGCTGTTCTTGCGGTCGCCATACCCGCTCCGGGTGGTGGAAGTGGTGATTCTCAATCATGCAGCACCGGGTCCGTTCAGTGCTGCGACAGTGTACAAGATGCCTCTGTCCCCACCGTTGCAACGCTGCTCGGCCTGTAAGTCCTTGCTTCCTTTCCTTGTGATCTACGATCAAGTCTGACATTCACCCATCACAGCCTTGGAGTTGCTGTTGGAAGCGTGACCGGCGAAGTCGGATTGTCATGCTCGCCCATCACGGTAAGATGTCGTCGACAGTCTTCCTTATAACATACTAACATTCGCCTCAGGTGATCGGTGTCAGCGGAAACGAGTGCTCTGACCAAACTGTCTGTTGCGAGAATAGTAGCTTCAGTAAGGTCTTTGCTTCTCTTTCCCAAAAGATAAACTGACCTTTGTTTCTTAGACGGTGTTGTTGCACTCGGCTGTACGCCCATCAATATCAACTTGTGAAGGATTGCTAGGGGTATCCCTGAGGATTGATCTTGTCTGTTCTTACATTTGTTCTTCCCAGTTGAAATGATATATTTGTTGTCTTCCCTTTATTTCCGGTGTTATATTGCGACAGAACGAGCAAAAGAAGGTTTGTGATGTTTTGAAATTGACAACGATCAAGTCAACAATCACATTCAGAGAAAATGATACCTCGATTACGACAGATCTCCTTTATCTCCGCGCCTGCGTTGCTACCCTCCTCTATATCATCCAAAAAGAGGTGAAGTCGATGAAGAGATGAAAGGATCCGAACATCCTCCAGCATCTCACACAACTCAGTTGTCTCCTTGCGGCCTACCGTCAGCTGCAGATTTTCCAGACCCTTTACTTTTTTGAGAAGCTTCGGTTCAAAGGTGATTTTTCTGAAGTAGACGTCCGTCATTTGACTCAGGCAAGTGAACAAGTTAGTTGGGAACGAGGCCGAAACAGCCGTTTGACACTGGATACGAAGGTTCACAAGCGTTGGGGCCCACGTCCGTATGCACTTGACCAATGCAAATATCGTATCGGGGTCCGGGTTAATACGGAAGTCGACAGTCCGCAGACCAGTCGGACACATGGCACAAAGAGCAAGTAGATCGTTTGCTCGTAAGCTGGGTCCATGCGATTGCGAGAAGCGTAATGTTTGGAGGTTTGGACAGCGGTCTGGCGTCACGCCGAGAATGGAATTAATACGAGAAGGGTCCGGGGCCGAAAAGTAAAAGACTAAAGTTCGAAGTTCAGGAAACCTCGCGATCAACTTGGACAGATATACAATATCGCAGATGCTATCGCCAAATATACCAGTCCAGATGCTGAGTGTCTGCAAAGCCGACAACCGACCGTACTCGAGAGTGTCCAGGATTGCCCAGCTTCCTATCCCCGGACGACTCTCATACGACATCTCTACGTGCTGCACTCGTGAGCACAGCTGTAGTATTTTTGCATGGTCGCATACCTCTCCCTCGAGCCCGTGTTTCAATCCGCTCCGAAATCGAAGTTCCGTCACATAATCTGCAAGCCTTGCATTGTTTTGCAACGTCTCGAGGAGCTGCTTCGATATGATAGGACTAACGGGGACGTCCTTCAGCGAGGTGCTGTCCTGCGATTGCAAATATGCGAGCGTCGCCTTGTGTACAGACCAATACTTGGAGTCGATTGTGATGGATGAGTAGATGAGAGGTTCGACGAGTATCCCCCAGAGTTTGCACACTCGAGCAGCAGGTACCAGGAGGTGTTGTCGAGGACACCGCAATCGATGGTCGAAAGGCGGGAGAAGATTACTGAATATCTCCTCCAGGAGTTCGATAGGGACGAAGGTTGTCCTCCCATTTTGAAGCTGAAGATCCATTTGGTGCAGTCGAAGGCGTTGGGCTAATGTCGGTGGTGGTTAGAGCAAAAGATCTTCTTGAAGTTGCCTTTGTTGACAAGGACGTGTTCCCGCTGTGGAAGTCCCATGATCCCTCGACAGCAGGATCAAATCAATTGGATGAGTATCTGGCTGTGCCATCCCAAGGGAATTTGAAGGTATCAATAGTAGTTCAAGGCTAGGCTCACTGGCAGACCCTCATGCTCTCGCGGTTAGTAGTGGGCTCAAGGGTCTTTGTTGAATAATATGGACCCTTGTGCCTTGACTCGTACTCAATTCGAGATGCCCAATTCGAAAGAAAGAGATCCAAGATGGGAGTTAAAGTTATCATTATAAACATAAATAATACAATATTGAGGTCTAATGGTAGATGCATGCGTTTCGGTGAGTTGATAAAACAGATGAAAACATTTGCCATCCCAACGTGTATAAGGTTGAATATAGGCGGCTTTGTGGATTATACTTCGATTGACAGTGCAGACGTCGAGCTTGCAGGGGAGTTTTCGAGGACGTCCTGGTGGGCGGTCTCCTCTGGGACGACACTGTAGGAACGGCGGTACTTGCTGTCGATGTGCGTGAGGTAGTAGGAGCCCGGCCATAGGTTATCCAAGGACCCCTTAGGCGTAAAATCACAAGAGTTGTGATTTGCTTCCCGGAGCTAAGAAACATCGTCAGTCAAAGACGTGATTTCAATAAGGGAAGTACAAACCTTCATCGCCTCTACGTATTCCTCGCATGGGACGACCTTCATGTCAGCCAGGCGCTGGAGAAGGTTCATGGTACTGCGGATATGCGCCGTTGAACCCTTCACCCGGATGCAGTAGAAGGACGCAGCAGCGCCCGAGCCGAATGCAAACATCGAGATGCGTTTCCCGAGCTATTCATAACAGCCGATAGGTCAGCCCCACCTGTCAGGCTATTAAACGTGGAATGAGAACATACCAGTTGCTCAGGCTCGACGGATGAGACAAGCGATGCGAGGCCGCCATAGAGGGAGCCCGTGTACATGTTTCCGACGCGCTTCGCGCAATGCATCGACGGTTCGACGAGGCGTTTGTACGAGTCCTTGGCGACAGCGACGAAGGTCTTCTCAATGATCTTGTCAGTAAGTGACTTTTCATATGGCGTGTCGATAAGCTCATTCGGAGAGGGCACGTTCGCGAACGCGGGGTGGTTTGGTGCAGCCTTGAAGTCGTTAAAGAGCTAATCACAAACCAGTAAATCAGTAATCTTATATCTGTGAGATACCGGGGAAACACTGACGAGGCGTGCATGTGCCTTCTGCACAAGCTTGCCGTACGGGCTGTGGTACACGGGGTAATCCACGTCATCCAAGAGGTTGAATGCAGCGACGTTGGCGTCCTTGACCGGGCCACGGCTGACGGAACGGGCACGTTGGCGGGAGTACTTTTCGCGGAAACGAGTGTATGCGTTGTCGAGCGCAGTGACATAGGAGGTGATAGTAAGCGGTCCGTCAACCTCAGGGTACTCGCTCTGGAGCTGCGGCTTGTAGAAGTCGTAGACGTTAGCCATGTACGTGCCGTGAGTCGCTAGCATCACAAGCAATTTAGCTCAAAATACCATTGATATAAGTTCAAGATATAGACTCACGCTCAAAAACGAGGGGTGCATTCGGGCCGATGAGCATCGCACATGCACCGGCGCCCCCGACTGGACGAGCGCTACCGTCCGCGTAAACAGCAATGTCCCCTGCGAAGACAATTGCATTCCGTCCGTCCCACGAGGAGCTCTCAATCCAATTGATGGCATTGAACAGAGCAGCTGTCGAGCCGTAGCATGCGTTCTTGGAATCAATGCCCTCGATGTCGGTGTTTCCCGCAGCGGCGAATAGGTCCATGATCACTGTTTTAACAGCCTTCGACTTATCGATGATCGTCTCAGTACCGACGTCAAGACGCCCAATCGAGCGCGGGTCGATGTTGTACTTCTTTAACAGATTTGAAACAGCTGTGATTGTTCTCGTTAGCTCCACGAATTCGATCATAATATTGCTCAGGCACGTACTGGTCAACGCGAAGGAGTTGATGTCCTCCCGGTCGTCAGTGCATGCCATGTATTGCTGCCCAAGGCCAATGGTGTATTTTCCCTTGGACACACCATCGAAGACTTCAAGGTCCTCTTCAGAAATGCACTACGTTTTCATTTACAGGTCAATTCACAGAAATAGAGTTTGATGAAATCACTCACCCTCCTCGGGAAATACATCTCCATGGCTAAAATACCGACATCCGTCGCGCGCTCGTTCTCGCGGTGGATAGTAGTCGGGACCGGCATTGTTTCAATGAGAAGAATAAGATGTGGTGGTTGACTTCGGAGTTTTTAAATGCGTCTAAGATCGAAGAAGGAGATGGAACTGGTTGCTGAGCATTGGATATCGAAAAGTAGCAGAGTTTTATACGAGATAGCCCATGTGCCTGCCATGTCAATCATGTTACCGCGAATCTCGACCCACTGAACCGTAAACCGCCGCTGTACTCCATGGCTCACCGCCTGCTATGCCCGCTATCTTCACACATGCGGTTACTGAGAGTGCCACTCAGATTAGACAACGTGACGAAAGCGGTCGCATGCACATACTTCGCCGTCAAGCGAAAATCCTATGCAAACGTGGCCAAAGCTTTTGATCTCGTCACGAAGTCTATGCAGCTAACATTGGTGCGGGCGCAGTCTGCGGGTGTAACCCTATCGAATGTAGTGTTGACAAAAGAGTTTGAGTTCTAGACCCGACGTACACCACAACAGACCAGCTGACACTGTTAGACGTCGTGATTGCATCGAATATCTTCCAGTAAGCCATTTTCGGATGCGTTTCTGTTGGTTTTCCCTTATATTTGACTGAAGTATCTCGTGAAACGGATTGAAGTGACAAGTCGACGTCGCAGTCAAAGTAAGGGAAGCTTCAGTAACCCTTACACGTCAAGAAGTTCAAAATTACCAGCTGAGGTAAGCCGAACCTTAATTCTCTTGCCCCGCGCATATACATATATGCTTTCGATAAACTTTAATTCGGTCTTTATTTATTTGATACAAATGTAATTAGGATATACACAGTTTTTTCTCTTTTTAAATTCAACCTAGCTTACTGAAAGCTTTTGATGTCAAAAGCCAGTTAGTTACTGGGAACCTTCAAACCAGCTTGTACGGCGGGGCGTTGCTCAATTCGCTCGACCCAAGACTACATTGAGTTCCTCAGCATGTGATTCCTGAGATCGTACCGCAAGTACTGACCTTGAGCTTAGGGAATTCATCAAGCGAAACACCAGTGCGGGGAGCGATCCTAACCCTGTATCATCCCCAACGAGATTCAGCAGCGATTCGCCTTATAAAGCGAGCAAGGTAGGACGTACCAAGGGAAAGTCTTGATATCAGCAAGACCGTATATGCCGTCCAGGTAATCTTGCTTTGCGAGTCGTGACTCAAGAACAGAGTACAGGCGTTTCGTCTCATTCAAGTAACGGTTAATGGCGTACGGGCTATTGATCATAATTATTTAAGATAAGATGGGCACTACTACCTCAAGACGTCATGAGATACTTACATCTTCTCCGGTGCATAGAGGTTGAAGTGGTTGGCCTGGCCTTGCATAGGACCTACACCACCGTGCTAGAGATATGTTTGCGTCAGATCAGACACCACTCGATATATCAGTACTCACAGTGAAGAACAACCACTGCAACTCCTCGCTATAGCCCTTCGGGTCCGCAACGGGGTCACGAGAGAACTTGTGCTCCTTGTCAAATTGCTGGGCGAGGTAGAGCAGGATCGCCGAAGTTTCGAAGACATTGAACCCATCATGTGAGATCGCTGGGATACGACCATTCGGGTTGATCTTCACGAATAAAATGAACGTTAAGCTAAGTGAATGCGAGGAAATTCAAGTATCTACCTCGAGGAACCAAGGGGACTTGACCTGGTTATGAACCTTGCCGATGTCAGCGTCGCGTATGCTCATAGATACAGCTCTACAAGAGATACTTTGTCAATGAGGCTCGCACGAACATTGTGAATTAACTCACTCATAATCGGGACCGCCATAAACAGCCTGTTAGGAAGAACTACTGAGTGACAGTGATACACCTTTGTAGAACACAACGCACCTTCAGCTCCTCGAGTAAGATCGAGATTGGAACACCGTTAGGCGTGCCCTGAGTGTAGAGAGTAACCTTGTTTGAAGACGACATGATATTGCGCGTTGTCGAGCTGTTGACACGGGATGTAGTGAGTGGGAACGATGGCGAAGACTGCAAGTGCTTAAATATGAGGCCGAGCCTGTTCATGGATGCTGAAGCGTGCTTTAAAGCAGACGATGGCGTCATCCGCTCGAAGCAAACAGACGGAGATGCTTTGTAAGAACGCTCGGTCATCTGCTCAACTGATTGTTAATTATGACCGTAACGTGAGACCAAGTGCAATAGCTAACGCACCCATATTGCCAACAGAAACCTGGAGTGCTCTTCATAAAGACACTTGAGAAGTAAGTGTAACGAAAGATGTAATAGTAACAAGTGAAAGTCTACCAGTTTTGATCACGCAGATTGCCGGACAACTTGTATCCCACCGTTGTTGTTATTTTATTTTATTTTATTTTATTTTACATGAATGAATGATACGATGCATGTTCCACATGTGCGTTATTCTCGGAGGTCTATAAGACATGACTAAACCTACAGCTTCTAAGGTTCCCTTACTTCTAACACAAGTATTTATATGAAATTGGCGGGTCGCCACACCATCCGTTCACGCATGACCTCGGACAAGCTTGGGGACATACCTAAGAGTCGCATATTGAGAACCAAAAGTTGAGCCTGTAAAACAGATTATCACTCACGGTTCTTCGAGGTATTTGATCTCCTCATCCGTCAGCTCTCTATCGGTGACAATGTTCGCCTCAAGACGTTCAACCTGAAGTAACACGTCGTCAGCCTTCATCCCACGCATAACCATAAAGACGTACCGAGCTGATGCCAACAATTGGGCTGGAAACCTTCTTGCTGACCCATGTCAGAGCGACCTGACCCATAGTCCAGCCCTTCTTCTTCGCTACTTCCTCGACACGACTGATGATGGCCTTGTCTGCGTCGGAGAACTTCCTGTCGAGCGGCGTGCCCTTGATAGCTTCCTTGCGGGCAGTTATCGTGCCGAAAGGTCTCGCAAGGTCTCCGGAATGAATCGGACCCCAAGGGATGAGTCCAATGCCGTGAGCGTTGCAGAAAGGGATCATTTCGCGTTCCTGATCGTGCGGTGTCAGTATTCAACCGACAAAAAATAGTTTAGACATACATCTTCGCGATAGAGCAGCGAGTACTCGCTCTGCATGCTGATGAACTTCGTCCATCCGTTCGTCTCCGCGATGTGGTTGAGCTCAGCGAACTGCCAAGCCCTCATCGAGCTAGCGCCGATGTACCTGACTTTACCGCTCTGCACAAGGTCATGAAGCGCTTTCATCGTCTCCTCCGGTGGTGTGTCCGGATCGTAACGATGGATCTGCAAAAGGTCGATGTACGAGGTTTCCAGGCGCTCAAGTGACGCGTTTACTGCGTTGAAGATGGCTGCCCGTGACAAGCCGGCCTGGTTCACATACTCCTGTGTGTCCTTGATCCATGGCTGAGCCATGACGCGCACGCTCGGGTCGCTGCCAGTGACATAGAAGCATTTGGTTAAGATTAAAATCTTTTCGCGCGGAATGTTATACTACAATAAATGACCGGATCAGTTGATTCTTTCCCGTTCGCACCTTGAAATGAGCAACTCACCTGCTTAATGAATTTCGCAATGATCCGCTCTGATTCCCCGTTGGAGTACATGTTAGCAGTGTCAATAGTATTGATGCCGCGGTCCCATGCAGCCTTGAGCAGAGGAATGGCCTGTATGACATGGAATTAGCAAGCGAGCTACTAGTACGGATATTCCATTCACCTGATCCTCATTGATCACCCATTTCCCCCACTTATCAGACCCAAAGCTCATAGCACCGAACTGCATGGTCAGTCAGTCGGGTGAACCCCGCATTAACAAAGTGAGACATACAATTGGTGCAGAGACACGCAAGCCACTCTTCCCGAGGCGAACGTACTTGACGGGTGGCTGCTGTGCGTCTGTCATGGTGACTTCCGTTGGATGTATAGTGAGATGAGGGGCTGCTATCGATGCGCGCAAGGTCGTATATGAAGGAAATCCTATGGTCGGGCATTGTAGTTTCGCCTTTATATCTGCCCGAGAGACAATTCAGTTGCATATCTCTATCAGGCTGGATCACGTCTGAAACGAGTGCCGATGTGCGTCAAATGACCTTCAGTCGCAGTGCGGTCCTTCGCAAACTGGATGTTCGTGACCACTACCAAACCGCCGGCAGAAATGTTGAAGAGCCTTTCCGAGCGGAAACATCCCAATCCGTAGGCCCGGCCTGACAAGCCAATGGCAAGCCCGCTTCAATCGCTACCCGACATACAGCTTGTTCCCCCGGGCGCCGGACTAGTATTTGTTTTTCATTCAAAGGTCGTACATAGACTCCCATGTGCGGTCATCCAGATATGTTGCGGAAGCTGCGTATTGGCCTCGTCGATTACAACCAATTAACCGCGCGCCTTTAGAGAATCTTCAGTTTCATTTCGGTTTTCGCGACGAGCGTTCATGATGTGGTGGGCTTTAGGAAAGGGGGAAAGGGGGAAGTGGATGCAACTTACAACAAATTTTGAAGTTGCGCAGAACACAGTAAGTAATTCCCACGTATGTTTCAACTTGAAGAGTATAACACCAAAAATGTTGTTATAATCAGATTCGTTTCTTTTACAGTACATCACATCTTTGAAAAACGAGCTATGGAAACAATACTCTTTGCATTTTGCTGTGGGTACGTATATTCTACTCTTTAATAGCTTCAAGGCTTTAGGCATGGCCTCGGACTTTCTTTGGCTCATATCTGTTGAGGATTATAAGCGACGCATCCCGACAAACAATGAACAAATACCTACGGTTCTTCGAGATATTTGATTTCTTCCTCACTTAGTTCTTTTCCCGTGATGATAGCCGCTTCCAGACGATCAACCTACAAACGTCATTCATCAGTCAGCGAAGCCCATATATAATTCACACCATATGACAAAAACGCATACCGAACTTATGCCAACGATGGGGCTTGAGACCTTCTTGTCAATCCATGCAAGTGCAACTTGGTTCATACTCCATCCCTTCTTCTTAGCAACCTCTTCAACGCGATTTATAATTGTCTCGTCTGCTGCGGTGTTTTTCTTTTCGAACGGCGTTCCTTTGGTCGACTCCTTTCTGGTGCTGGTTGTGCCAAGTGAGCGAGCCAGATCACCGCCATGCAAAGGTCCCCACGGAATGAGACCTATACCGTGGGCGTTACAATAAGGGATCATTTCGCGCTCCTAGTCAAGGAAACAACAGGATCAGTATTCTACACAGTAGACGATAACGGAGCCTCTTCTTACCTCCTCACGGTAAAGTAATGAATACTCGTTTTGCATACTGATGAACTTCGTCCAGCCATTCTTTTCCGCGATATGATTGAGCTCGGAGAACTGCCATGATCTCATCGAGCTAGCGCCAATGTATCTGACTTTGCCACTCTGAACGAGATCATGAAGAGCCTTCATCGTCTCTTCCGGTGGAGTATCGGGATCGTAACGATGAATTTGCAAGAGGTCGATATAGGAGGTCTCCAGACGTGCGAGTGACGCGTCGACAGCGTTAAATATCGCCGCCCGTGAGAGGCCAGATTGGTTCACGTACTCTCGAGTGTCCTTGAGGTTTGTTTGTACCATGACGTTCACAGATGGATCATTTGCGCAGAGGAAGTAACATTTTGTGAAGATGAGGATCTTCTCGCGAGGAATGTTATACTGCCGTCCGTCAAACACAAATGTCAGTTTCATCCTCAGAGCAGGAAGATCCAAGAATTTGCGCACCTGTTTAATGAACTTTGCTACGATACGTTCAGACTCTCCATGAGAATACACATTAGCGGTATCAATAGTGTTTACACCACGGTCCCAAGCTGCCTTGAGAAGTGGGATAGCCTGTGGCACGCTCGATTAGACAAACGTTAAAAAGAGACAGTTGAAGTACCATACTTGATCTTCATTGATCACCCATTTCCCCCACTTATCAGAGCCGAAGCTCATAGCACCAAACTGGAGGGACAAAGAATCAGCGAATGCAACGAGAACTGTCCACCGGGTACGCACAATTGGCACAGAGACCCGAAGGCCGCTACTTCCAAGACGGCGATATACAACGGGTGGTAACGAAGACATTCTGATTGATAGATGATACCCTTCAACTGATGTGGTGGAGGCCCGAGGGTGTTTGCAAGTCGCAACGGAGCAACCTGTTGTTCAATAGCAATCTCTATATATACCCATTGCTCTATCGCACGACCTTTCATTCGGGACCAGTACCATTGGTTTTTCTCATGAACTATCTTGCTGACGAAGAGATATCTATATGATCAAACATAGAACGGCGCTTCGGCTGTTGAACGCGCGTCCGTCTACTGTAGCAGAATTACTAACAGAGTGACTGGCTGTCTTGCTTCCGTGGTGGGCGACGTC
Organism: Trichaptum abietinum; assembly: GCA_910574555.1. Taxonomy (NCBI): domain Eukaryota; kingdom Fungi; phylum Basidiomycota; class Agaricomycetes; order Hymenochaetales; family Trichaptaceae; genus Trichaptum; species Trichaptum abietinum. The sequence continues at coordinate 668,261 of CAJTBE010000005.1, read as the reverse complement.
ATTGCTAAGGAATTTCGAACGACAGTAACTTGAAATTGTCTTAGCTGAGCAATTATATCAACGACAAGTCTACTTACATTATACGTCCTGAAACATTTCAGAGGGGAAGATACGGCTCAGGTGGACTGCGTCAAAGCAGTAAGGTAACTTCAGACCAACGTGAACTGCATCCCCGTTCATGAACCCTTTATTAGAAAGAGGCAGCCCAGTGCACTGAGCACCATGAAATCATGGCAAAAATGAGTTGAATCCGGATGCAAATTTGAGTTATCACTTACCAAAGGCCTTCAACCAATTCTTTCAAGCCACTACGGCTTCCCGTCTTAAACATCTTCATGGCTAGATCTGTTGAACTGGGTGCCGCAGATAGATGTGCGTTCCGAGAATTGTGCTGGTACATGCAAAGTTGAGATGGTTGATCTACTTAGCTGTCTGTAACCGGCTTGTGTAGGCCTCACACGCCACGTATTGCTGCTGCTGAGAAGAGTAGAATAGCAACCCCTGGGCTGCGAGACCTGCAAGAACTTAGACACCGAGTAGCGTGTTCATTGAAACCCTTTTCTAACCGATCATGAGTTCTCTTCATTCAAGGAGTTCAGACCTCGGGGATATGTCGCATACCTTGAATTTCTGAAAAATCCTCTCTTGCTATTCTTCGAGCTGTAATTCTTTTCGTACAGTACATCTGTGTAAGTCTGTCGGTACTGAATAGGACTCAGTTGAACATGGGAGACAAATGCGAACGTCGTAAGAGCGTAAAAGTCATATGGGAAAGAAAAACCAAAGCGTGGGCAGGAGTTCTTCTAAAATACGGCGCTCAACATTGGACCACGACGCCGGCGTCTCAGGGATGCTCGGTTGACATCTTACTACATAAATTGGTTGGGTACAGCCTGGACGTCGTATATTTCCCCTTCGTGAGCTCGTTATGTCTGGATTATCAACAGCACGGTCAGTACTGCGGACGCTGAGTCGCTCGTATGCAACAGTCCACAATGCGTCAAAGCCGTACGTTATTGAATTGTCTTATGTTTGAGAAGTTGCTGAGCTTTAGCTAGTCCTACAGGTATGACTCGCATGCTCATAGCTACAGATTGAAGCTCATATTTGATGTTAGCTGTGGTGATGATGAACATGGGCGGCCCATCAACAGTTTCCGAAGTTCACGACTTCCTCAAGAACCTCTTCTTGGATGGAGACCTCATTCCACTACCACTTCAAAAGTATGCCGCACCGTGGATAGCGAGGAGAAGAACACCGCAAATCGAGCAACAGTACACCGACATCGGCGGCGGTTCTCCCATCTTACGATACACGCAACTGCAGGGAGAGCGTATGTGCGAACTCCTTGATGAACTCCATCCCGAAACTGCCCCTCATAAAAGCTACGTTGCATTCCGGTATGCAAAACCGATGACGGATGAGACAGCGAAGCAACTGAAAGCGGATGGTGTGAGGCGTGCCATTGCATTCACGCAATACCCACAGTACAGTTGCAGCACGACGGGGAGCAGCTTAAACGAGCTGTATCGTCGCGGGAGAGCTGGTGAGACAGGAAACGGAGTAGAATGGAGTGTGATTGACCGTTGGGGGACTCATGCCGGGTTCATTGAGGTGTGTCTTGGCTCTGTGTTCATTAAGTTTTTACTCAAACCTCCGAAGGCCGTTGCGCAACGCATCGAAGCCTCCCTCCAGAAATTCTCACCGGAAAAGCGCAATGACGCAGTGCTGCTGTTCTCTGCCCATTCTCTGCCTATGTCCGTCGTGAATCGCGGAGACCCGTACATTCTTGAGGTGTCCGCATCAGTGTCGGCGGTGATGGGCCGCCTGGGCAACCGGAATCCATACCGCCTTGTCTGGCAGTCGCAGGTCGGGCCCTCTGCGTGGATGGGTATGCAAACGAGCGAAGCGATTAAAGGGCTTGCGCGCTTAGGAAAGAAGGAGGTCGTCCTTATTCCGATCGCATTCACCAGTGATCATATTGAGACGCTGTATGAGCTAGACCTAGAGTACGTCAAGGAGGGCGAAGAGGTCGGTCTTAATGCGTATCAGCACTTCGGTCTACTGATATAAATCCATTCGGTAGCTTGGTATGGAGGTCCACCGCGCAGAGTCACTGAACGAATCACCGGTCTTCATTCGTGCTCTTGCCGACATCGTCACCCAACATCTTAAAGATTATAATTCTGGGAAAATCGGACCCACGAGCGTACAGTTGGGGCTGCGCTGCCCAGGATGCACAAACGCGACATGCGGGCTACAAAAGAACTGGTTCGCAAAGGCAGGGCTATAAAAAACCTCTCATAGTAATTTGCGTCTTTCCGTTATCTCTTGATGTATCTTGTTATTTAATGTGCTATCCATCAGTATTGTTCAAGCTAATATTATAGTGCATATGCTCCGCTCACGGCCTTCCGTCCCGCGTGATGTAAGATGTATTGAACATTATAGGAAGCGTCAGAAGCCAGAAGAACCTTCCTAAGCTCCTCGAATTCATTTCAACGATCTTTGGCCGTCTATTCATGTCTTGGGCCAGCTGGCCGTTGCGGCATATGCTGACACTGTAGACCGAAATGCATTCAAGCCGCGGCAGATACTGTGATCGCGTCATTATATATATACATAGCTCATTCACGATGCTAGATACTTCTGCCTTTTGCTTCTTACTCTTACGACCACCATCATCTCTGCAACATGTCGGCCAAACCTGTAGTGCAATACCGCCGTCTCGGAAACAGTGGCCTCAGAGTGTCGGTGCCCATTGTAAGTGCTGTACATATGCTCAGTTCATACCAGTCGTTGATTCATTATGCTTTGATGTAGGTAGGAGCTATGAGCTTCGGCAGCGATAAGTGGGGGTCATGGGTCATTAACGAAGATAAGGTATTACAAGGAGTAAGAAATGAGAGGTTATTTGCATATTTAATCTCTGTATACAGGCCATTCCACTGCTCAAAGCAGCTTGGGAGCGCGGGGTCAATACGATTGATACTGCTAATGTCTACTCAAACGGCGAGTCTGAGCGTATAACCGGAAAGTTCATTAAGGAAGTGAGCTACCTTTTCACGCAAGTGACTACTCCGAGGCTCATCCTTCCGAATAGAATAACATTCCTCGCGAGAAAATCCTTGTTTTCACTAAATGTTATGGTTTAGTCCATGAGGATGTCGGGGTGCGGACAGTCCGGCTTCCGAACCTCAAGGATACCCGCGAGTATGTAAACCAGTCAGGTCTTTCTCGACAAGCAATCTTCAATGCTGTAAACGCCTCGCTCGAGCGTCTGCAGACTTCGTATATCGACCTCTTGCAGATTCACCGCTATGACCCCGATACCACCCCGGAAGAAACGATGAAGGCCCTTCACGACCTCGTTGAAAGCGGTAAAGTTAGATACATCGGAGCAAGCTCGATGCGGGCTTGGCAGTTTGCTGAGCTCAACCACGTCGCAGAGAAAAACGGCTGGACGAAGTTCATCAGTATGCAAAACGAGTATTCGCTACTCTATCGTGAAGAGGTATGTATGCCCATTTCAGAGCGCCCCCCTCCGAGAACTTATGAGTACTTTCGCCTTAAGGAGCGGGAGATGATCCCGTATTGCAACGCGCACGGCATCGGTTTGATTCCATGGGGACCTGTGCATGCTGGTGACCTGACCCGGCCAGTTACTGAGACAAGCGTTCGTAAAGAGGAGTCAAAGGGAACACCGTTCGAGCGCAAATACACCGACGCAGATACCACCATCATCAATCGCGTCGAAGAGCTCGCGAAGAAGAAAGGCTGGACTATGGCCCAAGTTGCACTTGCATGGATAGATAAAAAGGTTTCTAGCCCTATCGTCGGAGTGAACTCAGTACGTTTATGCATAAAACTATACAAAATCGGACATTACTGACGGAAAGTAGCCCGAACGGCTAGAGTCAAACATCATAACTGGCAAAGAGTTGACTGCTGAAGAAGTTAAGTACCTTGAAGAGCCGTAAGTAAGTCCGACTCCTTAACGATATATTGCAATGACACCTGTTCTCTAGCTACGTCCCCAAAGTCGTTAGAGGCCATGCCTAATAAAGCCTTGCGACACCGTGATAGGAGATTGAACATAACCATGAAGAAAAGGAGTTTGAATCATCATTGACATCTTGCGGGCCCATGACATTGAAGTAGTGATGATTGATCAGAAAAAATTGTACTAACATCATCGCAATGAAAAATCAGGGGAAAGCCAGTGGAACGAAGTACCATGACTGTTACTCACTATATATAACAGGGGTGAATATTTTAGTAGCTTGGAGACTCATCAGCCCCTGACCAAGCTGGCAGGCAATCTCAGACGCCTCGGCAGACTGGAACTAAATCAGCTTATTGACCATATTCGCCCCGCGCCCCCAGCACACGAGGACTTGCACAAGGATGCAAGAGCGCACAGACTTAGAAAAACTGCGGAAGCAAAAGCTAAACAGCAGACAGAGTATAACGGATCGCCGCGGGATTGTGGCTTAAATCTGCAGTCGTCAGTGAGAAAGAAATAGCAGAAGCAGTAGCTTGAGCCGGTCAGCGAGACGCATAACCTAAAGCAATCAGGGTTGTAATTGAGAATACAAAAGTAGCGAGGCGACCTTTCAGATAAGACTTGCACAAAATTGTCAGCGAATGGAACTGGGGAATTATTCAGCCGAAACAACTTACAAAACCGAGGGCAAAATAGGACAAATGGTAGCCTGTTCTGCAAAACGTGTGCAGTCGATGGATGTGATATCACGTCCGACATCGTCCCCAAACCCCGTCCGTATAACGTCCAGCTTTAGGTTCCACCGGCAATTTCCTTCTGCCAGTGAATGGTTTCTCGCTGCAGGATTGCTGGTCCGGAATGACCACCACGCTACAGCAGTGTTGGCGGCGGGCGCTATGTCGCATACTCAAGCCCGGAAACCATGACCAGCTCCTGGAAGTGATAGACAGTGCGGGCATGCATTCTTTCGCCAAATTTTCTCAAAGGTATGCGATACTGCAGGGTTCGTAGATATCAAGTCGGACAAGTGGTGTCGTCGATCGATGGGTAGAAGGCTCGGGGAATAAAAGTGGACTTGGAACAAAGGACAGGCGTTTGAACCTGAAGGGAATGACGCCTACTTTGATTACAGACGTTCGGAACAAGAGATGTTTGTTCTGTAGATGGTTGCTCAAAGGGATGGAATGATTCGGCCTATGATTTCCACCCATACTCAACAGACAGAGTAGAGCAGATAGGCCCGGTAAGTACGCCAACGAGGCTTGACGGGAGGCCAGACATCAATTTGACTGAGCGCAGATTTGAGGTACTTGAATAATTATGTAGAGGCTGAATGACAGCAAGGCCTGCTACATAGTGCCATCAGAGTTAAGTGATATCCTGAAGTTTCGAAATCCTTACATGCAAGCCTCAAGGAATTGATCATAATGGTTTACTATAGAGAAGTATTGTGCAGAAATGAAGAGAGTGGCACTGGGTTTGCGGCCAGTGTTTGCATTTGTTTTCATACTATGTACTAGTACAGTGTGTGGCTTGGTTGAGGCTTGAGCAACCAACTTTGCTCTCAACTTTCATCTACACAAGCTCAACTCCCTCAAAGGGATAATAAATATCAGTACAAAAGGGCTGCCTTCATGCCTGTCGAACTCCTGGAAGAGATATTTCGTGATCTTCATCAATCTTACGACGATTCATTGCGGTATCCTCATCAATACTTACTGGCGCCTCTGTCTCGTGTGTGCAAGCTTTGGAGGATACTCGTCGAACCTCTCATCTACTCATCTATCACAATCGACTCCAAGTACTGGTCCTCACACAAAGCAAGGCTAGCATGTCATCAATCAGAGTCCGAATACCGTTATACCCCGCTGCAGGACGTCCCCGTCAGTCCTCTCATATCGAAGCAACTCCTCGAAACGTTCCAGGTCAATCCAAGACTTGCAGAGTATGTGACTGAACTTCGATTTCGGAGCAGTTTGGGACGCTCGACTCATGATCGGCATGTGCTCGAGCAGGAGGTGTGCGATCACGCAAGAATACTACAGCTGTGTTTGCGAGTGCAGCACGTAGAGATGTGGTATACGAGGCGCCCGGGGATAGGAAGCTTGGCGATTATGGCCACCCTCAGGCACTCCAGCTTGTCGGTAATGCAATCACTAAGCATCCGGACTGGTAAATACCATGGCGATTACATCTGCAACGGCGTGGTATTATCCAAGTTGATCGCTAGATTCCCTGAACTCCGAACCCTCGACTTCCACTTCGGAGTCTGGAGCCCTTCACAGCTTGACTCTATACTCAGCGTGACGCCAGACCACTGTCCAAACCTCCAAACATTGCGCTTCTCGCACTCAGACATACCTTGCTTACGACCAATCCAACTACATGCTCTTTGTGCCTTGTGTCCGTCTGGTTTACGAACTGCCGAATTATGTATTAGCCCGATTCCAGAAACAATATCTGCATTGGCGAAGTGCATACGTGTGTGGGCTCCAACCCTCGAGAACCTTCGCATTCGATGCCATGAAGTTGTTTCGGCCTCATTCCCGGCTGACCTATTCGCTTGCCTGAGTCAAGTGAAGGACCTTTACTTCGAAAGAATTACCTTCGATCCGAAATCTCTCAGACAAATAATGGGCCTGGAGAATCTGCACTTGACGGTCGACCACGAAGGGACGAAGAAACTGCATCAAATGCTGGGGAATGTTCGAGCCCTTCCGCCACTTCGCCAACTTCATCTATTCGTAGATGATACAGAGGGGGCCAGCAGCCTAGGTGCGGAGATAAAGGAGATTTGTCGCAATCGGGGTATCATTTCTCTGAATGTAAACGTTGAATTGATCGTGGTCACTTTCAAAACATCGCAAAGCTTGTCTTGTTCTTGCGTTTCGTTCTGTCGCAACCCAACCCCGGAAATAGAGGGAAAACAGCAGAGATATCATTTCGACTCGGAAGAACAGTTGTAAGAGCAGACAAGATTTATCTCAGGGATACCCCTAGTAATCCTTCACAAGTTGATGTTGATAGACGTGCAGCCGAGCGCAACAACACCGTCTAATAATCAAAGGTTAGTTTATCTTTTTCTGAAAGAGAAGCAAAGGCTCTACTGAAGCTGTAATTCTCGCAATAGACAGTTTGGCCAGAGCACTCGTTTCCGCTGATACCGAGGACCTGAGGCAAATGTCAGGAAGACTACGTCGACGACATCTTACCGTGACGGGCGAGCACGTCCATCCGACAAGGTTCACGCTGCCAAGAACAACTCAAAGGCTCTGATGAGTGACTGTCAGACTTCATCGTAGATCGCAAGAAAGGGAAGCGAAGGCTTATAGGTCGAGCAGCGTTGTAATGTCGGAGCTAGAGGCATCTTGAACGCTGTTGCAACACCGAACGGGACCGACCCTGCATGTTTGAGAACCTCCACTTCCACCGTCCGGAGTGGCTGCGGCGACCGAAAGAACAGCGAGTGAGGCAACGAGAGCGAACTTGGAGAAAATGTTTATTGCTGTGGATACGAGACGAGTTGGAAGGCTGGAATGATGAATTAGCTGAGTATGTTCTGCTGAATCTCGACCATCGCATTTGAGCTCAATTTATATCCTATTGTCTGTTCGTGCACACAGGTCTCGTCACTCGTGCATATGAGAGACGGCGCGTTCGTCAGGACTCCACTACAATGAACTTCGAATTTCGGTTCGCTTGCTGAACACTGTCCTACATTTAGCACGGTTTAGAACGCAATCGGCCCGGGATTTCTGTGTCAAGCGGCGAGCAAGCGGACGGTTTCTGCGATTATCAAGTATTCACGCTTATAATACCGACGCTCAGTTTCTCGCGAACTGAAGTGCGCGTGCAAAGGACTGTCCAGTTCCTGGTTTTCGTTGTCGATGTTCGGTTCAAGGCATCGGTGCGCGGGCGTCCTACATGGATATCCGAGTCTCGGCTTTTGGGATTGTCCGTTCACTGGCAGCGGAAGACCTGCGCAATGAGTCTCTGGACGACATCGAACTCGCAAATGCTCTCAAACTCCCTACACTGTGCTTCCATTTACTCCATGCGGATAGGTTCAGGTGGTTTGGACCAGTACACAAATGATTTCTATTATGCTGCCATGTTGTCGTTGTGGTCCTAGTGGTTCACACAAACAACCCACCACCGACAAGGTGGCTCAGCGACTCGGGTATAAATCAGTTACCCATACAATGATTTGCAGTAGCTGTATTCTCGTCTCTCGCTCGGTAATGGCTACTCCCCAGCACACCAATACCCTGCTCGTAAATTGGTCTAGGATGGTTCGGTCTTATATCAACAGGCTGGCTAGAGAGCCGGAAAAAGTAAGCCTTCGAATTTAATATACTAATGCGAAAGTAGCTGAGAACTCATCTTTGCAGGTTTTCGAAGCTGCATCATCAGGCAGCGATCCTGCTATGGCAGCATTGCTATCCCAATTGCATACCTTTACCACCAATCACCTGGAGTCTCTAACATTCTCGATGCATGACTATCTACTTATCCACGCCGGACGTCCTATCTGCAAGACTCATATGGACTGTGTTGAAGCCTTGGCTTATCTGGCCGAGAGACTGTACAAACTAAGTGGCGAAGCGCATGCAACCTTTTTCTCCATGTCCTCGACGGTCATACCGCTCATGTCCCTTGTCTATGGAGTGTGCCGGAATGTGGGGGGCTGCAGTGCGACCGGTGGATTCGCTCGCGCCTGTCCAGATATCATTTGTGCTTACTTAGACAAGGTTGCCATCGATGACCCCCTTGCGATCGACATATTTGGTCTGGCCATCACGATGTGGCTTAAAGACAAATCACCTTACAGTCGCACGGAAACTTCTGCAACCTCATTATCGTTGATGCTCAGTCGTTATAAGGTCGCCAATGCGAGGAAAAGGAGGCATATCTTGAAGAGCATCATACCTGAACCCCGACGAGCAGCGAACCGCATCTTGCAACGATTGATTGATATCATTTGCGGCGAATGCACGGTTTTTGGGCACCTTTGTCTCCAGCTGCACGTTGTCGGCCTCTTTATAGAAGACCGTACGACTGCCATTTGTCTTATACAAAAAGACATTGTCGGCATACTTCGCCTTGTGCTCATACGGCTTACTGTCTCACCTTGCGGGCCCGATCATCACAAGTGCATTTCACTCCTTATGCAGACCTTCGACACCGTTTTCTCCTGGTCTCTCCGTACATTCAATGCCGCCTTGGGGCAGGACATGTTGGAGACTACAGCGTGGCTGTATTATCGCATGTTGGACCAGCCTTGTGATGATGAAGTGTCGCATGGCTCTTCCATATACCGGACCTTCATCGAAATCTTTTCCAAGTACCTTAATTCCGAAATTTCTATCACGGAGATGTTTGGGGCACGGCGCAGACTCATGAACAGCCCCGTTTATGACTTATTCACTCAATATCCCAAGCTTGGTCCCTGCGCTCAGCTCGATGATTTCCTTCTCTCGCGAGGAATTAATATCCGCCTCTTTTCGTTCCTGGAATCGAACGTCCCCCGGAAGTGCGACAACGTGAGCAATACTATGCTATATACATATATACCTGTATACTGACTGGAAGAGAATTCTTAATAGCCGAGTTGCGATAGGAACAACCTACGAAGTAGACTATTGGAGTGCGCCAATTGCGAGGAGGTCGTTTACTGCGACAGAAGATGTCAAGCGCAGCACTGGATAAGCTATGGCCACATGTACGACTGTCGTGCTATGAGCAAATTTAAAAGTAAGCCAACGCTCTAATGCTTTCCGGACTTTTATTTAACTAGTTTGGCCGTTACTAGAGGAATCGAAGCTCTCTACTCGGGATAGAGGTTTTCTCGTCCACCTTGCGACAACTGAAGTTCGACGTCATTTCTTCTCGCTCGAACAACTTGCCCGTCAGACTTTCCCTTCCCTTCGGACAAAGTTCATCGGGTATGATGTGGACCTGACGAATGAGACACTTCCTGTGGGCTCCCTCGGTGTCCACAACGTACTACAACCCGACGATTTACAACTCCACTCGCGCGAAGACTATGCGCAGGCAAAAATCCATGCCTTATCCCAGGACAGAAATCTGCTCTATCTACGTATCAAGGTCGATGGATGTAGGGGTGTCCGCACGCTTCATGCTCAGACGTCCTTGCGGATGCGGGATGTCGATTTACCGAGCTCTGATGACGACATCATAGCGCCGCGGCAGTCATGCTCAGACATCTCCGGGAATCCAGTAGATGCGCGCGTTGACGTAGTCGATTGGCTGATTCGGGATGTTCGTCGGGCAGCGGAAGAAATGGATGGGACGAACTTGTGGGACGAAGCCTTCATAGACTCAAGAATTCGTCTCCTGGAGAAGCGGCATCTCGACCTATGAAAGCGCTTTGCCCGCTAACTTTCAATATGCCTTGAAACATTCGAGCATGTTATGTTTCTTATGGCATATGCGTTCATTTCAAGAACTGACACACTTATGTGTGTGTACAGAGTTTAGATAACATGTAGAAGATTATCTGCGTCGACTGATAGAGAAAATATGTGTCATTGAATGATCCGTCACGGAATACAGAAACTTTCAAGTTGCTAACTCGCAAGCCTGAGCGGCGTGGGAACCTATCACTGACATGATCTCTTGCCACTGCCAGATGTCGAAAATACCTTTTACCACTTTCCACCTCGAGCAACCTAAAATCTCGACGAAACTGACAAACAATGCACCTCGCTGGCTGTTGACACTGCGTTCTTGTTTGTGGAGATCGTAAAATCGTATGTTGGACTTCGTCACAAGTAGCAATCTTTATTGGAACAGATTCTGGCTTGCCCTCCAACATGAGGTGGAAACATACCACGTCCGATCTCCTGAAAATGACCGTATACTTCGTCCAGGAGAACTTGCTCATGCGAAGGGCGTCGTTATCCAAGACTTCTTCAGGTTTTTGGAGCAGAAAGGATATACTCTTAACGAGAGAGAGCGGAAAACGTATCACATTGGAAGTATGGCGGCGGCAGAATCGGGGAAGACAGCAAAGCCGTGCATAATACTTGATCGGCTTGGGGATGGCTGGTATCGTATTTGCCATTTATCCAGCTTCGGCGGAAACATCAGGCCAGAACAAATTTTAAACCCGATGATGCGATATTTTGGGTTCTCGATGGTTAGGGGCGAATGGCCACCAGGAGAAAAACTTTTAGGAGTATCCCCAGGGATGACGAAGACGGTGTACGCGACCATGCTACCTTTCGTTACGAAGGATGTGGTCCCCATGGACTGGAGAGTCCGTGCATTTTTAAAAGTGGGACAGCTAGAACGGTTGAAGAAGCTTGCGGAGGTCAGGGCGAAAGTGCGTGTCTCGATTTCAGCGTTGTCATTCGACTGAGCTCGTTCCCATTAGAGCTTTGACAACGTATCAGAAATCCTTCGCTCGGCGAATTTGGATTCCAGACAACGGCTGTCAATGATCAAGAAGCAGCCCAAAGAAATGCAGGGATTACTAACGGGTCCTCCTTATAGTCGCAGACAGCTACGTTCCCAGGACTACTACATTGAAGCATTGCGTCCAGGGTTTCGTCTTTCTCTCCTTGTCAAAGAGGGCCTCCGAAGTGATCAAGAGAAGCCTGCTCGTGTCCTCGGACACAAGCCACCGCGTCTCCCCGTCCGTCGGCCAAATTTTATTCGCCATTTTCATAGACGTACCATCGATGAAGTCATCGGACGGGAAGTTCCCTTGTTTCAGCAACTGCAAACAATTGATATACGGAAGTTTTGGCTACCGCGCATGCTCAAATGATATCCACACACTCAGCACCGCGTTTGATTATTTGGAATTGCCGACACGCTTCTCACTTTCCGCGTGAAAGGCCAGGCTCTATCGCCTTTAACTTGAAGGATCCTGACGTTCGTTGCTTGCAACTCAATGGCTCACCCTTGCTTCGCGAGCTCGCAATCTGGTCGGTCGGTAAATACAACATTATTACGGGAAGGAGCGTATACATCAGATACAGAATGGAGACGAAGAAAAAAGTTTAATCTGCTTAAATATGGCGAATAAGGAATGGCTTCTACGCCGTGACAGTGCACTGCAGTAGAATCTACAACGAGCACAACCCGCGACCGGGTAATGTAGGGACAAGTCTTGGCTTGCGTGGATTTGGCGTAATCACCAAAAGATCGATAGCTCTGCGAGATGTATGAATAGGGATCATATCGACGTATTGAGCAGATCAACCTACATCAACGAAGGGTCATCTTCCCCCACTGTTCCAGGTGAAACAGCTTGAGCTCGGCGAACAATCGACGGCGTCAATGCGAAAATCTGAATCTCCGAAAAACTGCGAAGAGTCAATGGGTCTTCGTGTAGACGGAGAGGCGATTTGTTTACCTCTTTCCAGATTTAGGATAAGACCAAGTTACGTCGCAGGTGCCGGACGTTCTCCTGTTCATGCCCGAAAGACCCAGAGTATTACCTGGTAGCCATCTTGTCGGGTCATACGTTCGAGGATTCGGATACTCGTCTTTCTGTGCAAGTACAGAAAAGTCAGAATAACCTCTTTCAGCGATGGGATCATTGAGGACGGTTCTGCGGCGAAGACCCTCCTTCACTACCGCAGTAAAGTACGGAAGCTCGATCACAGCGGGGCCAGTGGCTGACACCTTTGTCTCCTCAACGACACGAGAAAACTCTTGCCTAACGGCGTCTGCTAGGAGCGGGTTACGTGCGAGACCCCAGGTGATCCAGGCGTCCTTGGGAGTCTTTGAGGTCGTTGCTACTTTCGATGTGTTATTTACATAAGGTCGAAGGAAGCAAAAGGAGTCTTACCGGAATCTATCTGGATGACCGACTTCCTCCAGGAGGAAGCGTCACCATCATACGCGGTCTCGAAGTCCGCCACGATATCCAAGGTTGCCTGTATATCTTCCACTTGAGGAATTGACTCTTTTCATCGCTCAGATGGAACTAAACAAACCTTCAGGAACTTCTTTTCCGATTCTGCGACATCCAGCAGTGAGGGCACAGTCACAATTCGCTCAACCCGGTACTGACTCTGGGGACGATTGTAATTCTGCATCGAGAACACTGAGTACTCAAGGAACCAATGCTGCCGTGGTAGAGCACGCACCTCGGAGAGAGTGCGCAGGACTTTGTGCATGTTCTCGAGAAAAGTCAGATCTTCATCACTCTTGCGGCGACGTGGTTGCGTTGTTGCTCGATGATTGGATGTCTGGCATAAACTGGGCGCAAGGTCAGCATTCTTGAGTAAGGCAACATGAGTGCAATATACACACTTCAAGAGTGGATACAAATCTCGTATTTCCTGGAATTTGCGATTAATGCGATTCCTTCCCAGCTTGCGCAACAAACAGTCGTTGCCAGACTTGCGTTCAGCCTTGTGCGATGATTGATGGCCTGCGGTCTTCTCTACACCAGGAGGACCGCTAAGAAGCCTTAGTGTGTTGATTGTCTCGCCGGAAGACAATAACTTACGTTGCCAACAAACTGTCGAGATCCGCGCTAGACTTCGAGCGCTTAAGAGCACCTGATACGTGACCGTCAGGAATCGCAAACGTGCTGTAGCGGCATGTCAGTCCCAAGGACGACGGTCTAGTCTCTGCGGTCTCACCTCATAGAAGTAGATGTCGACCCTAAAATTGCGTCCTTTCTAGTGCGAGGTGCCTCGCGAGGCTCTGGTTCTTTATCGATTCTAATCTCGGACTCGACACTAGCAATCCTTGGTATCGGTTGAGCAAACGCATTGCTTTCGCTTCATTGCTCAGCTTACTCTTTGGACTTCTCTTCCGGCTCTTCAGAATATACTGGCGAGATTGGTGATGTCGGTTCGGTCTCAAACTCTGCATCCCTGTTAAATAATGTAAGTCAAATTCATAAGCTAAGGGAGTGAACTTACAATAGGTCCCCTGAAGACGACATAGAAATAAGGTGGACGATCGCAAGCAAGAGCGGTTCGATTATAGCGACAACGGCGACGATATTGCGCATAAAGCTGAGGAGTCCGCGATGTACCTGCACCAATTGCTTAACATCGTGACTTTTTATAGATATCAATCAATCGTGAGACTACCTCAAGCCGGTGAGGGATTTGCGGAAATTCATGTATTTCCCCTTCTTTTGAAAATGTGGTGAGCAAATCATTATCTAACAGATCATATCGAGTACTTACTATTAGTTTCAAGCATTAATTCCACCTTAGCTCTCCTGAGCCATGGTAAGGAATGATGTACAGATGGAAAATATTTAGGATAGGTTGATAACTGGATGATGGATGTTAGTGTGCTAAACGGGGCCATGACGCAGGTCAGCTCAACTATAGTCGTAAAGAGGACGAGGGCAGTCGAGAAGGCGACGCTGACCCATTCAAACATGTCGGATATCTAACATATGGTGCAGTAGAGGCAGTGGCAGAGGCGGTTTCTCAAAGTTAGCCAAAGGTGTGTCAGATAAATACTCCTCGTACTCCGTCCCCCGCAAGTTAGTAAAAATCATATCGGACTTTACAGTGCTCATACCCGGAAAGAACTCAGCTGCTTCGAACGTCTTTCGTCATCTGCAAATCTGTAACGGCAGCGGTTGAGTGAGCGGGGCAAACCGTAGAAGCACGCTTACTAGGTGCTGCATCGCCCGCATAGCGGATTCGAGGTACGATGGTGGAGAATTCTACCGCAGTGTCTCCGACTGCCAAGGGAGCGTGCCAGGCGTACATGTGGTGTTGTTTGAATCTAATGCTCTCACGAAGGGAATAATCTACGGAGCCTCGACCTTCATTTCAGGTCTGCGTCCGTAGGTTATCTGCGGCCGCAGACCTTCTGAGCCACGCACGACGGAGATGAGCAACTAGCGGTTGATCATTAGCATCACACCAAAAGCTCATCGGTGCCTATCCTACCTACCGATCTCGCATCCGATTGACCGTAAGGTTGTAAGACCGATAGTGACACGGTAATTCTCTCCGCAGTTGTATAGTGACTATAGTTTCCGAGACTTTTTGTCTGTTAAACGAGTATTTCCTTTCTGTTTTGGATGCTATATAACATCCTCCATCTTATCAGAGTCGGCGGACTATGTGTGTATTCCGATGTGCCTAGCAAGATTTAAATAACATCCTTTCCATCCAAGAGTATGATTTAAAGTTCAAGCGCGTGACGTCACGCGTTTTGTGAGTGTTTGAAACATTTTCGTCTTTTCGTCGCCTCTGTCTGTCACATACTATAGCTTTGTCTATTTATCTTCATCTGGACTCCCTCGATGCATCTACCACGGGAATACATCTAGATAAATATGCAGGAAACGCATTATTATGTCGTTCTCCCTAAAGATCTTGTGTGATTGCAAGCGAGCTCGCCATGTCCGCACCGACATGAAGTACATCTACGTCGGTCAACCCATCCTCAAACATCCGTCCAGAGCCAGCAACCGAATCTGAAACTCGTCGATAGATACTCGCAAAACCACCATACACCTGCGCCACGTCTCCATCTGCACAGTCTATGGTGTCTACGTTGGCTTTGACGAAGCCTTTCATTTCCTCCATCTCGCGGACGAATCGATATGCCTTTGAAATGCTGCCAGGAACGAAGAAGGCAATGCGTTGGATATCGAGAGGTTGAGAGGCGTTGAGCTCCTTCAGAAGCTGAGTTGCAACCGCTGGCGAATGCGCGTATGCAGCTGATTGGAAAATGAGGGGATTTCAGTACGCAGTTGAATGTTTCATATGAACAACAAGGAATTTTTTTAACTTACATAGCATCATGATTTCGTAGATGCCAACCATTCCTTTCATGATTCCCTATCGCAAGCGATCGACGTTACGATCAGTGCTATCACAAGTCTGTTATGTTAGGCCTACCGAATAAGACATCTTCAATGCACTGGCATCTCCAACTCCGGTCTCATCGCCCTCTAGTAGCTTGATCTTAAGACCAAATTGCTTGAGGGCATTGAAATTTCTCAAGGCCTGCTGGTCCTGCAGATCAGCAGAAGCATAGATCGCTGGGTCGTGATCCTCTTTCGGCGGAAGCCCGACTATCGAGGCATCTAAGAAGGTTGTTGGAGACGCTTTAAACAACGTGGCGAGATGCCGAGCTGTTTCTGGATTTTTGGCATTGCAGTCAACAAATATCGATTTTTGACGTCGGTCTCGTCCTTCTCTCTCTCTTAGGTCACCTTCGCTCCTTTCGGCAGCCAAGAATTCTAGTGCAAAAGACTCCGCAGAGCTCGGGGGAAGGATGCTCAACACCCATTGCGCCTCTCGGACGATGCTGGTGATTGAGACACTCTCCATCCTTGCTTCCATGGCTCGTTGCTTGGTGCTTTCCGAGCGACCTTCAAGCATCGTGATCACCCTGCATCCCGAGGTTGTGAGTCGTTTTGCAAGCCCAGCACCCATCGCTCCCGCCGAGACTATGGCAACTGTTGGTGGCTCGAACGTCGTCATCTTGAAGCTTCTCGATCTACAAGTTCTTCAGGTTGCGGTGAGACTTGGTGGACGCATCAGTTGCGACTGACCCGTCTGAGTTTGCTTATACAAGGGATGTCTAATAATACCATCAACTTAACGCTAATTATATCATCAGATCTTGCTGTCTATCAGATCGTCGTTGCGGTACTAAGAAAAAAATACCTCATGCGACCACCCATGTGGTAAGCTTGATCAACTCCTACATCATCCGTGTTGTTTGCTCACAAGAACCTTGGACTACAAAGTTGCACTTGCTACACAGAAGGGCTTCTTGCCTAGGCAACAACTAGGGAAAACCAGTCCTGATCGTTGGCGTCGATCAGGGCGTTTCCCTGTCCTCGGTGTTTGGCATAGCTATGATTTCCATGGCGTCCCGAGCTGTATAGCTTACCAAGGGAACAGTGGCAAATCGAAAGCTTGATTGACATCTTCGAACTTGTGCTACTTTGTAGTCCCCTTTGGACACGCGACTTCGTCGGGGGTTGCTGCTCTCCACCCTATCTGATCCTTGTGATAATCTTCACTTCACAATATATTTCCTAGACCGCCAGAAAATCAGAAAATCGCCGGGCGCTTTGCATTCTGTTTCACTGTTCTTATGCCAGTGGTAACTCGTGTTCCGTTTAATGTGAAACGCGCGCAATCGGATGCACCAGAAAGGCGCTCGTTCATCAAGTCCAACCTTAAGGGATCAAAAGCCTACTCCATCATCTTTCGGAGCAGGGTCGATACATTCCTATCTATCTCCCACCCATTTACCTGAATAACTGGAATAAGCGGCTTACTGAAAATGTTAACAGTGCCTTGAACTCTGCTGGACGCTAGGATTTTCTTCCAACACTCTTTGGCGAGTGTTCTATTCCTTCTTCCACATCTCAACCCATCTTTTTCAAGTTTTCGTGCGACGTGGCATAAAGATGCCGGTTCGGGCTCGGGCCAATCATGACACCGTGACTGGGATAAATCGGATCAATGTTTGATGAGTAGGGCTACACTGCCACTCCGAGCGCCCATTCCACTGCAGTTGATGAATCTTGTTGTTACCCTGCATCTGATGGATCCACCGTCGCTGAAACCAACTAGAGCAAATGTATTTAAGAATGGCGAATTCGCTCGACAGTCTCTCATCCCTCACATATCTGTTCTGTCGATTCCTGGCGCACCGGCATTACAATGGCTTCCGCTACATCCGTTTCCTGCTGCACCAACTCAAAGTGCGCTAGGTGCATGCCAAATCCATGGTATACTTGGCCAACCTTCCTCTTTCTCGCTGCCTGTGGCGGCTACTTCATTGTTGCTCAAATGCTGCTTTCCAAGGCACCCGATCGTTTTCTGGAAGTGCACAAGGCCTCGAAGGTGCCTCTATCCCTGACTCACAACACGTTGCATCTGGTGGACGCTTTCCTTACTCCTCTAATCTCTTTCTTTGTCTCGGCATTCGGAGACACCACCTCGGCCGCCTACCCAACTGTCGTGGATTTTGTCTGGTCGTTTGGTGCGGCAATCTTGATGCCTCTTATCGAAGCTGAACGCACCGGCGTGGATGGTCAACGGAGGCATGGATGGGCTATAAACCTACTTTCTCACCCGATGGTGTGGGGAATCCTGTATCAGCGATTCAGTGGTGGTTTGATCCTACCTCTCTGGTTGATTGCATTTATGCTTTCCCCCACTCGCGCAGTCGGAGCTGGTATCGAACGCGCTAAAGCTGAGAGCGTGCTGTTTGGATGGTTGTTTGGACATACAATCCCCGCAATCGCCATGCTTATTCCGAATCAACCGGCATTTACGCAGGCACCCATCTGGATTGCTTTTCCGATTCTTATGACCGTCGCACAGTGGACGTACTATGCGATACGTACTCAACTTCCGTACATCGGCCGTACTCCATCTCAAGAGGTGACAAAACGCCTCCACGGATCTGGATACGTTCCTACCATGCTCCTGTATCTCTCGGCCTTCGTTGGCTCATGTGCCGCGCACTTTCACATAGTCATCATCCCAGGCCTCGCCGGCGCATCGTGCACGTCACCGACATCGTTCGTTCTGCTCAACAAATTCATCGGACTCGCACGTTTCCTATACACGTTCTTCGTCCCTGCGACGGGCCTGCGCGTGCCGACTCCAGCCGAGACGACAGCAGTGACAGGAGTGGTACACTTTGTTCAGTTCGATATCATCGTCGTGTTCTCCGCGGTCTGGATAGCGCTAATCTGGGATCTGTCATTACGTCGTCAACAGCCGGGTACCTCCACAGCACAGGTTGTCTTGTGGGCTGCAAAAACTTTCGCGCTCCTATTCTTTACTGGTCTCGCCCTCGGTCCTGGTGCATCAACTACTGGACTCCTCGCATATCGTGAAACCTTGCTCGAGGAGGACCGACAGACGACAGAAAAGGCCGTTATCCCAACACAGTCACGGTCACCTTTATCATCGACACCCAGCTCCGCCTCTACGAGGTCTTCTACTCCTCGCTCCGGCCGCTATCACAGCCCCATGAAACTTTCACCTGTCAAATCCTGGCAATCTCCTATAAGCCCAATGAATAGACAAGCTGCGGTATTCTAAGGTGAATACTTCTTTTGCTGAATGTCGAGATTTTGGCACTAAAGACTGTTTAGGCATCTGTGTTCTATCAATCCTACTCTACTACCAGATAGAAGCTGTACTGAGAAGTCAGTGGGAGACTGTATCCATTGTTGGCCGGAGTTGCCTATCGAACGCGCTTCTTTCCGTTCTTGATAAAAATGCAAGAGACACAGTCCATCCGCAGGCACTGATGGCTTCTACTCCTCTATAACTTATCTAACTATATTTTCAACTCGTCTTCATTTTTATTCCCAACAATTTATAGTGCCATTTTCTCTCATAACATCCTCACATTATTTTTATTACATTCATCTATCACCTTTGTATTTCTTCTGCTTCCCAACAATGTAGTAGCAGCACTATCTCAAATATAGTTACCATCATGGCTTCTTCAGTTATCGCAAGGCGCTCGAACTTTGATAGATGAAGGCTTACGCTAAACGGTCTAGCTCCGCAACTGATATCATACCCATCATGTGAACATTACTCACATCAAAATAGATCGGGAGATCTGCATAAGTGACATTAACTTGAACCCTGATGAGATAGCATGGGCGCTGACGCGCTGACGGCGAATAAATAGCTTCGTACTTCTATAACTCAAGTCAAGGTGTAGTAGCTGCTTCAAGCCTGAGTATATATCACATCATTTTCGAGTCTATATGCCCATCGCCGCAGATATCAAAGTTGCGAAACTCCTGACACTTCAAGTACTCTTATACCCGGTCAGGTTGACCTTGGGTATCGCGATCCGATCTTTCGCGCGACAATTCTGCATGGGCATACCTGCTTGAAACATCATTTGAGTAGACCGGATCCACCATCTATGTATGAAATAAGATCTTTATAATAATAGTTGTAGTTGTAGTTGTGTTCAAGTTAGTGTACTACTTTTAAAGTGTGGACACGTAACAGCGTGGGAGAATTTTATTTATTATTATTTGTGTGACTTGAACGTCGCGTCGCATGGATTTGACTCGGAGTCGGCGCTTTTTGTCCAGCTTCTTTTTACCATTTTTAATCGAAAAGCACCCCAGGACTGGGGACGATTAGATTGGTATCTGCTCTGAGATTGTTACAATACTCCTGATGATCGTCTTGTATTTTTGCATGATTCAAGTTCATGGAACGCCGAACGCAGCAGCGGCACGCTTACTGGGCGTACACCTAAAACGAAGTGCTATCAGCATCAACTTACTAGTGCAAATTTGTGTAGAATTCAGCAAAGGTAATGTCTATGATGTATCTTACATGATGCCTTTGAACTCGTACGAGTTGCCGATAATGCAAAGCTATTATTTTCATAGGTGCAAACCCGGGACTTTGCTCTCCCCAAACGGGCTACAAAATACACACCCGCGAGCGGCTCATTATGCACCCTGAAACCTCGCAATGGTAGCCCCACAAACTGAATCATATGAGAACGGCGCCCTACGCAATCGGCTTTGCCTTTCAGCGGGCTTGTTCCTCCGACATCGCCATATTGTTCAAATCTACTCATATTTCAAAACGAATGTTTACCCAAGGTAGGAGCCCTCTTCTCTACATTCCCTGAATGGACTATGACCCGCCTTCTGTCCCACAGTACATCTCAGGACAGCTCACATGTCCCTACTTCCCTGCATTTTCTACTCAGCTCGGCCGACTTATCTGGTCTTTACCTCAGGAGCTCATTAGCGAGGTCTTCGTCTGGGTATGCGACGTTGGGCCTAGCACATCCGTAGGCTTTATCTATTCAACAATTCAAGCCCTGCGTCTCTCGCACGTCAACAGGTTCTGGAGGGAGGTTGCGTTACGAACACCGAGACTCTGGACGAACTTGCAGATCATAGTCAGGAAAGCAAACATCGAACCAGCACTTGAGCTGGTCAAATTATGGGTGCCACGCAGCATGACCCGGCCCATGTCAATCGGCGTTACATTCAAAGATAAACACGGAGAATATCTCTTATTTCCGGAAGATACACTCACGCTGTTTCGTGCCATCACAAAAGCAGCGGCTTTACTGAAAGAAGTTCGAAATCGCAAGACTTTGGATGAGGCTTACTTTGAGACCCATATTCGGTCCGGTAGCTATGGCGTCGTTCCTGTGCTAGAGGAGCAATACCGCTGGTACTCTGGCGTGTCTGGCCCTCCGAGCCTGGCAGAAATGCCATTTTTACCTTTGACTGTACTTGGAGCCTGGCAGACTGTCGATGAATTCGGGTCGGACTTCCATGGACGGCTTAGATACTCAATGACAAAACTTGACCTTCGAGACACAAATGGAGTCACCTGTGTATCCAATGCTGAACTCTTGATTATACTCTCCGAGTTCATATTTCTGCGACATCTCTCTGCCTACGTTAACCTTGCGGACTTGCCTCCAAACGAGGTTGTAGTTGCAAAGAATCTTATCAGTCTTGATCTGTCATGGCTTTACATTACCGACATCGGCCCTCTCCTTGATGAGCTCGTCACGCCAAATCTGCAAGAGCTACAGCTGTCTGGTGAAATCGCGGCGGGTGGCCCGTGGAACCATCTCTGGGATTTCATTGATCGCTCGAAACCGCCTATACGCAAGCTATCGCTGAGAGAATTTGACGGTGGACCTTCACGACTGGCTGATTGCTTGGCTATGCTAACGCATCTGGAGACTTTGTGGTTAGAATTTTGCATACTTGATACCTCCTTCCCGACGGTTCTCAGCCGCATATTGCCAACCGGCTCCGGGAGGCCGTCTACCTTGGAGACACTCGGAATTGTAACTTGTGAGAATATCTCTGGAGACCAGCTCATACAACTCTTCAAGGATATTCAAACCATGTCTCTAAAGGAGCTGTACGTGTTTGACTGTCCGGGTGTTACCGAAGCGCAATGCAATACGCTCCATCAACACTTTTCACAGAGTAGTGTAGAAGTCAGAACTCTAGTGTCGTCATAAACTTTCGGGTAGAGAAATCATGGCGCTATGCTTCCTTTCTACTCAATGCATGATCATTTATAAGAAAAAATGCAGAGTTACATATTTCTGATTTGACAAATGGAATGTGGGATATGCTGAGGTTCAGAAGAAAAGAAATAAGAAATAGATGAAAAAAGAGACGATAAATAAATGGACGACAGGCGGATTGAACGCCTGACCTCTCGCAAATACATTACATAAGCCAATGACTTACTTATGCGAAGCGAGCGCTACTACCACTGAGCTAGACGCCCTTATGAAAATGATAAGTACCAAATAATCAGACATACAATGTTAAACTTTAGTTCTCACGCTCATCAAGTTGGTACATATTCGAACTACACTCATAGGAGAGCACTTACCTTCACCTTCTTCCGATACCACTACCACATCTAACTCACCAACATGCAATCTCTTGCTTCTGACACTTCTGCAAATTCCTTTCGCCTACCAAGCGTTGACTTAGATATCGAGTTCGACAATCAATCTGACGCATTACTGAGCTCGTTTTTACTCTCTCATGAGCAAGATACAAGACTACACATCTTCGACTCGTTCCTCAAGCTTCTGCACAATCCTGTCTTTCGGTCAACTGATGTTACCTTCGGAAGCTTAGAAGATATATATGCTCACATCGCTAAGTTCAGGCGTACTACCACTGAGAAGATACTTACGCCACATGCCGCGACGACACCCGCACCAGCTGTCATAGTATATCTTGTGGCTGATATGCTAGACTCTGAAAGGCTGGCGTTCGAGGAGCTTGTATCGTTAAGTGACGACAACTTGACTAGAAATCCTTATGCGCCATGCCCTGAAGAGGTCGCACTTCGAAATATGAGCCTGGTTCATCGATCGTGGACGAGCGTGGCACAGAGAGCGCTTCGCCGGCGACAGAATGTAGTGGGGTTGAAAGACCTACGCAAGCTACTCCGTAACCCTCACGTGGGCCCTTGGGTCAGAGAACTTTCGTTTGCTTCACCAACGCTGGCACACTACTGGTCTGGATTTGAAGGCTTGGACGACATAACGGAGGTATCAAGGCTCCTCTCGGTTTTACTGAAACTCTGTCCGAACCTACGCAAGCTGTATATCAAGAGCTGCTTCAATCACAAAGACGACTTATCAAGCTTCGGATCCATCCTTCAAGTGATAGGGGACCTTCCACTTCTTGACACACTGTGGCTGACTCACTATCGAGCTTTCTATGGGACGGATGACACACCCAACTTGCCTGACTTCTGCGCGTATCTTCCCCGAATGAAAGCACTGAAAAGACTGTCTCTGAATGGCTGGTCCACGTTTCCTCTGCATGATCAAACCTCTGATGCACACCTTCCAGAAGCTTTGGATTCACTGTCGCCTACGGCAAACCTCAAAGCTCTATCGTTTGCTCTACCCTTCCACTGTGACTTCCAACACACTGGACTTCTCAGCTGGATCCTTCGGCCGCGAAAGGAGTTCCTCCTGACGAGTGTTGATGTGTCTTGCAGAGATCTCTTCACGTTATCAGATCGGGAACCTATGCAGCTGTTCGGCGCTCTGTTTCCTCTTCTTCCACATATTCGGCATCTCCGTCTGCAAGCGTGCTCGTTCGAAATTAAACCTATTGAGTTCATCGAGAAGTGTGTAGCACTGAAATCACTCGTCCTCGTCTACGATGACGATTTCACATCCGAACGAATCCAGTTACCTCCTACTCTAAGGAACCTGCAGATTCACTTCGTTCGGTACCCGGACAGTCCTCAAAATCAAGACGAAAACGTCGTGAAGACCGTATCTGGAGCAAAACACATCAAGACATTGTCAATGACTGCCACAAGGCAACGGTTCCCTGAACACTTGGAAAACGAGGAGGTTCTGGATGCAGATGGGGCAAGACTGACTTTCCCGGAGACCAAGAAGTTTTGCGAGGAAAACAGCATATCCTTTTGCACGAACGTGAATGTCCGCCTGCCTTCCTTTTTCTTCGGCGCCTGTGAGGATTAACACTTTGATGCAAACGTGAACCGACTGCGCTTCAGGGACTTTTGTGCGAATTATTCCTAACATCTGTACATACATGTGTCGTATCAACATCATATATTTTAACCTATTTCAAGGTACGTCAAGGCGTACAAAAATGACGAGTCCTCGACAAGTATTTCGTACAGTGCCCGTTGCGTACGTACGCTACTAAGACAATGGCTCTCTACTATGAGACCTGTAGGCGGAGAGGTAAGCCTCCTCGTCCTCAATAGAAAACTCAAACGGCTTCGAGAGATCCTTGATGTCATGGTTGTGCTGTTTGAAGAGCTCAAGCCTCTTCGCGGTCGTCTCGCGCGTTTTGTTGACGCTATAGAGCTTGATACGATGACAAGACGACGTGACATGCAAATCCCAACTGCGAAAATAGTATTAATGGCAGTGGAATGATTAGTGGACATCAAAACTTACTTCCAGGCTGAGCGAACGTAAGTGGGCTGCGTATTATTCGATGAGTCCCACGTGCGGACGCAGAACTCGAGCCATCCTTCCGCATCAACGGGCAACTCCACCGTCCACAACCTCCATGCATGGAAGTGCTACAGCATTATCCTGTGTGTTAACTGAATTGGACTCGGAAACAACACGAGTGTGCCGAACCTTCTCTGTCATGTTCTCTTCGGGGACTGCATACCAAACATGACCTCTGCAAATATCCAGATCTTTTTGAGTTATTGTAGCTCAACGCGCAGTGATCTTACTCACCCGTCCGGAGAGACTTCAACCCTCTGTACCCAGTTTCCACCTCCGCTATACGCCCAGCCCTTCAGCTCGATCTTCCCTTCGTGTACGATGACCGACTTGTCTATAGGGAATATGATTGCACTCCTGTTTAGGGAAAGCATAATAATCATATTTAGGTTGTTGACTTAGATCGGAATGAAACGGTTCTTACGAGACAGGCATATTTTGTATCGAGAAGCCATTAGAATACAACGCATTCTGCTTGCCGACCTGGAAGCAAATGTATCCTCAATCTGATACACTTCAAAGTACAGTATCAAAGCACAAATCGCTTACCTGAGGTGTGTAATACAAGTACTCTTGGCGTTGGACGGGGCCCATGCTTGGCTCGGGCAGGGCGTTAATGCGATAGACCCACTTGCAGCTTCGAGCGCCGATATAACCGGTGACGACTACGCGCAAGGGATAGCCGTGCATCTTAGGCAACGGCTCGCCGTTCATCTCCCAAGCCAAAAGGACCTCTTCATTCTGCCGAACTTTGCGGTACGGTGCAGACACGGCGTAATTGAAGACACTACCCTTCCTAGGAGCAGAAGAACATTACATTAGACACAGTATTCTCAGAGGTACATTGGCGAGTTACACTTACTTGAAGTATGTATCTGCACCGATGAATTCGAGGTGCTTGCAGTCCGGGAGGACACCACCGCATGCAATCTTCAAAACCTTCTTGAGGGGTACGCCACGGTACACAGCTGTCCCTCTGCGCGAAGTTGTTAACGAAATGATTAGCACATACTGCAGAGCAATCATACATACATAGCGCCTTCGCCCCATGGTGCATTGATAAGTTCGTCCCCATCTCCCGGATATTCCGCGATCTGTTCAATACGGCGAGTCCCGCTGCATTGGAGCGTCACCGTCACTTCAGCCTGCCTAGTGTCATGAACGTTAGGCCATGCCATCTCGTATGGTAGAGTTTAAGGACTAACGGAAACTTCTTTGGATCCTTAAGATCCTTGAGGGTGAGCTCGACTGGTTTATTAACCAAGCCACCAATCTCAAGTCTGAAGGCCTCTTCGTCGATATCTGGCACGCCACCGTGGTTTCGAATGCTGTACAAGAATTTGAAAAGGTAATCAGGAGGCTATTGTAGCATCAAATTTAAGTTGCAGAGAACGGCGACGCACAAGTGGTATTTGTTGTCGGTGATCTTGCCCTGCATCAACTGGTCCCTTCGCGTTTCGCCATTGTATGGGAAATCGAGCAAATGGATGAGGTCCGGTTTCTCCTTTTGCACTGTCTCCCAAGAGAAGTCGACGATGCTCTTCAAACCTAACGCCTATCCAAACTGTTCGTCATTAAGTCTGAAAGGGAAGAAAGTGAGGGTTCCATACTTCATGGTACTCCTTCCATCTGTGTCCAATTAAGATGGGATTTGTATTTGGGAGAGGCACGAATTGGAATTCTATTCCGGGTGCAATAGGGCATCTTGCTATCAGGACAATATATTCGCAACTGACAATAAAAAAAGACTTACCAGGAATTGGAGTGAATTCCTTCGTCTTCAGAAGTTCAGCTGCCACTTTCTTTCGCTCTGAGTTCTTCTCCCATTCCACGAACCTGTTCATTATACTCGTATTTAGTGCCACCCAAAACTGATAGCATTACTGGCAAGATGCCATTTACCCCCTCCATCCATCACGATCCTGTGGGAACAGCTGGTCCAATGGCTTGCCCTCAAATGTTGATTCTTGGGTTGTGGTATCAGTGCTGATAGGCATACTTCACCGAAGGACATGTAACAGACACCAGGAAGTGGGTAATTGACGAGTCACCCCAGGTAAGATACGAGGAGGTGGCCCTTAATAGCTCTTATCCGCCTCCCCACCTCACACATACAGCAGCGTCATCACACAAAGGCCGCAGACTTCTTCGAATCATGTTTATCCGTGTGCTCTATGATCCGTGCCCATACCTAGTTTTCGCACGTCAGCCGTGCAGACCGTACTAGCCCACCAGAAACAGTACCAAGATATTGCGCGAAGGCTTGTCTGTGCACCTTCTTTGATCCCATGGTGCCATGATTCCAGACAGCGTGTGGGTCCATAGAATTAACATTTGGGCTTTCCGATTACCCCTTGCTACCCATACTATCGATAGTAGAAAGGCCTATTTTTGCTTCCAATACGATGGGAGTATGTACCACAACCATTCAGCATGGGAGTACAGCTGAGATTCCTTCGTAGGCATGTATGAAGGTTCAGCGGCTAAGCTTGATTGAAAAGAGCAATGCCTGGCCGTTGCACCCCTGACAGAAGCCGCGCACAGAGCGGAGGATAGCGAGTTGGCTAACTCCGCGTTCGCTCTGCGAATAATTGTGAAAGTCAAGCATATGCATATCAATACTCATCGCGGGTAGAAAGTATGTCGAGCTACGGTATATTGGACATGTGAATCTACATGAAAGAAGTAAGCATGAAAAATGCAAGATAACTGTGAAGATGGATAGACTCACAACAGAATAGATATAAAAAGATCCTAGAAAAGAACGAATGTGCAAGATACATACAACAAGTTAGTGACTATGAGTTTCCCTTCTTCTCCTGTCCCTCCTCTTCCTCAGGTAGGGTTTCCTCTTCATCAGAGTCATGGTCACCGTCACTCGGAATGAACTTGACGCGCACTTCGGATATCTCCTGGCGCACGCTAACGAGTGTCTTGCGAATTTTGTTTTCGAGCATAACGGCATCTGAGATCGGGAGAGCGGGAGGAACGTATACAGAGACATCGACGAACATGAGTGCACCGGAGCGCATGGCACGGAGGTCGGCAATGTGAAGCAGGGACGGTTCAGATAGGGGGGACGCAGAGTTCCTAGTGAGCTGTGCAAGGGAGTGGAGGAGTGTGCTATGTGTACGCTGGGAGATTCCGGCGTCCGTAAGCTCGCCGAATGCACCACTGAAGAGAGAAATGCCTTGACGGAGGATAACGAGCGAAACCAATAGGCCTGACATAAATCTAGTTAGACTGTGTGTTCAAAAAATAAAACTCAAAGCAACTCTCACCTCCGAGAGGGTCAAGTGGCAAAGCAGGGAACCACCAAGTCCCTAGGATCGCACATAGCGCAACCATGCTCGTATATGCATCACTCCGATGATGTACCGCGTTCGCCAGCAAGACCCTGCTCCTCTCCTCCTCCGCGACCTTCTTTGTCGCACGGAATAGCCACTCCTTCGCAATCACACTAATCGCTGCGAACCACGCCGCGTTCGGGTCGAGCGCATGTACATGTGCGTCGTGCAAGCCATGGGATGCCACCGCGCTCGAAACCGTCTGCGCGGCAGCTGTGACGTTTTGCACGATCTGCTGCGCCGCGCCCGGGGGCAACGTTGATGCGGTCTCGAGGAGGTGGTGTGTGAGGAGGTTGAAGGAATGGAACCCGATACCGCACGCGCCGCCGATGAGAATGAGTGCAAGAGTGGTTGTCCCGAGGGTTTCAAACTTGCCAAACCCGTATGGGTATTTGGAGGTGGGCGACTGCTTGGAGAACCTCCATGCGAAGAGAGTCACGAAGTCGCCAAGTAGATCTGGATAGCAACGTTAGCTCGTACATTGTTGCATGAAGTATTCCACCCAAAGATTCCAACTACACAAACTTGACCAACAGAAGTGAAGCTCGACATGCAGTCAAATTCGACCGTAGCCATGAATGTCGACTTCATAGTAGTTTTTGGTAAAAGGAGTGAAGTGCAGTACAAACAAATCTTGCATACTACTCACCACTTGCTGAATGTCCCGCCTCTGCCAACAGCGCCGCCGAGTTCATGAACCATCCTGCGCCGAACTTCGATATTGTTAAACCGACGTTCACCACCAACCCGATGACGGTTATACGGCTGCCACGATCTGCTTTGCCTTGAAACACCTGCAGAACACTCTCGACCTCTTTGCTCGGCCCATCGTCTCGCGAGTGTGTATGTCCAAATATCGAGTGTGAATGCGAATGCGAGTGACCATGGTCATGTTCGTGTTCCTCGTCGACTGCCGATGCTTTCCCGTTCGTCTTGGCAGACTTTGTTGAGTGCGTCCGACTCCGTAGAGCAGCCCCGTTCCCTTTCGCCATTCTCACTGAAAGATGTAGACTCGCAAGACGCGGCGCAAGAAATGGAAGCTGCAAGGTAGGAAACAAGTGAACAGCGAGTGGCTGTCTGGAGTAGAAGCGAGTAAAGAGCGCGCGATTGCACTCGCCAGCACTACGCGATTTTGACGACGAGGGTCGTAGATGGCTGCTGCTGGCAAAACGCCGTTCTGCAGCTGCACAGTTGGTAGAAAGGCGGCCGAGCATCAATCAGAAACTCAATAGATGGTCGAGGACACGGACACAATACGTATCGCGGACGTGGAAGGTACGCTCCCGCTTTCTTACTTCGCCTGCACTGTGTCGCACGACGCCGGCCACCTTGCGCAGTCACTGCTCAACGTTCTTCGATGGCGTCGGAAGAAGAGCAACAATACCCTCGAAGTCCAGTAAACCAGCAGATCCTATTGGCACGTAGGACCGTGCCCCGCGTGTCCATTCCGCAATCGTGTCCCTCCGCACACAATCATGGCGTCAACACTTTTGCCCTCAAAGCTTTCAAAGCTTTACAGATCTTACGGCTGACATATATGTTCGGCTTTAGGTCTTCTGAATAATCCATAGCGACATGGGGAAAATAGTCCAGCAATAGCGCTGGGAATGATGCAAGTATAATAAGTCCGGTGTAATTTGTTTACCCTCAAGGCACTCCCATCGTTTGCTAGAAGTCTCAAGGAAGCTAGAAATCTGATAATGTCGGCCGTTCGTACAGTAACTCCCAACTCCGAATTGCATGGTTCGTTCGCCTACTCAGACACCCTCAAAGGCATATATTATGGCCCAGGATGCCTCAAGAATGCCTTGCCCAAGCTCCTCAGCTCGATAGGTGCCTCCAAAGCACTCATCATCACCGGCCGAAGCCTGCACACCAAGACCGATGTCGTACGCCGTGTTGAAACCGTCCTCGGCCCTGCGCATGGGGCAACGTTCTGGGAGATTGGCGAGCACGCTCCGGTCGCGGGCGTCCGCGCGGGCGTGAAGGCACTTGAAGACGCTGGGGCGGACGTCCTCGTGAGCGTGGGCGGTGGAAGCCCCATCGATGCAGCAAAGGCAATTGCGTATTACTATCACAAGAACTCGGCGAAGAGGCATTGGCTGCCGCACATCGCGATCCCGACGACGTTGAGCGCGGCGGAGTACACAGTGCGTCCTTTCGTTGTCATGTCGAGCACCCGCTGATGGATGTGATGGGTAGATTGGAGCGGGGTACACCGACGAAGATGGGAATAAAGTGGCAGTGGCCGCACTGGAGATTGGACTTGCAGGCATCGTCCTTGACGCCGAGCTCACACTAGCTACACCCGACCGCCTCTGGCTGTCCTCAGGCATGCGTGCTGTAGACCACGCCGTCGGTATGTCTCATTCCCACCGTGGCACGACGCATCTTAACTTCTCAAAATTGCAGAGAACCTCTATCGGCCCCTAATCCCACATCCTTTGAAGGTTCTCTGCTACGCAGCAGTCGCCGACCTTTTCACATACCTACGTGAATCAAAAGCGAACCCAGCGGACGTCGCAGTGCGCCAGAAATTGCAGGTCGCGTCGTGGATGAGCTTGTGGCCTGTCAAGCTTGAGGAATACAGGTATTACCTTTGTCTTTCGAGAGAGATGATAGATGTTAAGCCTGTTGACAGTGCATTGGGTATTTCGCATGCCCTAGGACACAAGCTCGGCGCAAAGTATCATATTCCGCATGGGATTACATCTGTGAGCTCATCTTTTTTCTCTCGTTTACGCATGCTGAGCATTGCGTCCTGCTGCAGTGCCTAACACTGTCGCCCGTAGTAGCCCTCCAAGCTCAAATCGCTACCCAAGACGACAAAGAGCACCTCGCCAACGCCTTATTCTATCTCCGCATCCCCTCATCGGGCAGCGTCGATGGAGACGTCGTACAACTCTCTAAAGCTATCGACCAGTACGTATTCCATTATCTTTATCTGAGGAGACCGTGTTAAATGAACGTAGGCTAGTCATAGACTTGGATTTGAAGACTGACTTAGCAGCATACAACGTTCCGGCGGCCGACTTGCCTGGAATTGCGTCGAAAGCTCTCGGAAGTCCTGATCACCCGCATTTTGCACTTGTTGTAAAGGTACTAGAGAGTATACACCCGAGTTCGAAGTAAATTAACAAATGTTAGATACTGAGCGTGTAAGTGTAAAGTGTGTATGCATTTATCTTTGTATAATGAAATAACGGATAGCTTTTCGATCCACTCCTCAAGTTCTTCAACGTATTCCCTCAGTAGAGTTGGACAAATGACTTGGCAGCATAAACCAGAAAGCAAAATATCATTGAAAGCAGGATATCGCCATTAATATTACATAGATGATTTCATCGATAGCATATTGCACTCCGGTAGGATATCACTCAAACTTGAAATGCTTATATCCTTCCAGTAGACCATCTGTCCTCTTTGTCACTCTCGCCCACTTGGGTAAGAACCCAAGCACTTCGTCGAACGCCGGTAAACCATCCAATTCCGCCCATTCGCACGCAATACGACCCTCGAGCTCGAGCTCCCCGTCCCACCCGAGGCTCACATCAAATGTCCGTCCCCACGTCCGACTCCATAGTCGGAGCTCGTTGACGCCATGCTTATCGAAGGGAAAGAGCTCCTGAACGTGCCCGCTCGACCCCTGCACACTCACCGACGTCGCATTGGCAGTGTCGAAGTAGATCCGGCAGTTACGCGTGCCACCTTTGCCTGACACGGATATCGAGCCCATGCCTGGCGCGGTCTTGTTCGTAGACACGCTGACCCACGTCGACAAGTCGCCTTGAGCAACGTGTGGTTCGATTCCCGGCCAAACGCAGGATGGTACACCTGCGCGGACAGGGTCCCAGTGAGAGCACTCTAAATTATCAGACCAAGAGGAAGGTAGCTCGGATACGATGTCCCGCGAAAGCCAGGGCTGCGACCCTGAAAGTCTAACGAGGTTCTCGCCACTATCGAGGTCGATGGTTTGCTGGAAGAACACCTTGAGCGGCGAGTCTGTCGAGAAGGGGAAGGCGAACACGTTATATAGGAGTGTAATAACGAGGACGAGTAGAGCGGCATATGCCACGGAGCGATGGATTTTGTGCACAAAGGGTAGAAGGGGAACGAAACTCAGGGTTCCAAGAAGACCTGCCGCCAGATATACTGTGCATGGAGGTCAGATTCTCTCCTCATAATTCAAAAATACGATACTGACCATTGTTAGGTGAGCTTCCATCTGCAAGAGTCTGATTGAGACTATATAGAAGCATCAATGCTACCTGCGTAACCAGAATCACTGGGAAGGGCACAGAAAGCAGATATTGCACGATCCATAGGCCCATTTCGTTGTCCTCCTCGATTTCACCCTGTGATGTCACTCGCCCGTTCGTTGCCAGAAGGGGCGTACGTTCATTACTCTCGTCCCTATCTATTCGGCGGTCTTCCTCTTCGTCTTGAATGATCGGGTGGGAAGACTTACGAAGCGTTGCAGGTAACTCGAGGTACTCTAGCAAACTGACGAGCAAAGCAGCGAGGGTGGCTGAGTAGAAGAATGTAACGAAATAGAGGCCACCGATATGTGAGGAGCCAATGACGCCTGTGTCGACAGCAAGAAGGATCCACCAGAAGACATAAGTCTCGAAGAGGACCATCGACCTCTGCTGCGGAACATGCAGGAAGTAAGAGAAAAGCTCTAAGACTGTGTAAAACGACAGGTAGGCAAGAGCCAAGGAAGAGATGAAGACGGTGGCTTTGGAAGAGTAGACAATCTAAAGAGAGTTTCAGATTTGACAAATAGTCAGATGAATAAGACGTACAAAAGGGTTGAGGTGTATGTAAAGATATCCCAGGCCGATGTTTAAGCCACCTCCAAGGATAAGGGCTGCCGGCGCTCGTCCCCATCCCTTTGCTGTCCAGTACAGCTTCCCAGATGTCTTAGCGAAGAAGACAAGTCCTCCCACAACGATTGGACCGGCAATGAGGAGCACAATATTCATGATATAGAAGCCATGCAGTGCTAGTACTGCTAGAGCCTCGCCGAATACTGAGATGAATGTTTAGCAATGTCATTTGATGAGGCGAGTGACACTTACTGTCGAAATACGCCGGAATTCCGCCGTCATCCGAGCTTTCATCATTCACGAGTGCCTTTCCCGTGTACAGCGCAGATTCTGCCATGTTCCATAATGCAGCCTTCCCTCCCAAACTGGGGATTGAGTCGTCTTTCGTGTGATATTTGCTCCGCTGACGATAGAAGGTGTAGTCCAGTCCACCCAAGGATGCAGCCTCGTAAACAGTGTAATCCGTGCCAGACTTGACAACGCCACGCGAGAAAGCGTCCGCGGAGAGGACTATTCCATGGGGATGCTTAGCATGAGCGAACGCCCGCGTGTGTCGAGTTGAGGATGCACGTAAGAGTAAAGGACGGCTATGGTAGAACACAATAATGAGTAAATAGAAGAAGACCAGTTGTGCTGCTACACACCCCCCGGCACCAGCTCCTTCAAGGTTCAAGAAATCTTTAACTTCGCCAAGCCATGGGTGTTCAAGGAATCTACGAATGGATTTAGTCGACAAAGTTAATTCCCCAAACTACAACAACTCACGCATGAGCACCATAAAGCCCATCCTCCTCTCCGTTATTGATATTGAAAACTACTGTTCTTTTTGGTTGGTTCTTGGCAAAATACGATACGAGCTGGATGAGCGTCGCCACGCCCATTCCGTCGTCTGTTGCACCCGGCGCCGTGGACACCGAGTCGAAATGAGCTGAGAACAACACGCCCTTTGTTTCATTATTCGTACTCGTTCCATTGATACGCACGAGGATGTTTGACCCTTCGAAGTACGCAGCTGCTTGTCCGGTCCCGAAAGTCACATTCGAAATGAGATCATCGGCAACCTCAGTGAACGATGAGGACTGGGCAATGTCTGAGACGCGAGTGAGTATATATTCCCGGACGACATCGTTTTGGTGTGAGTTGTATGGGTGAGGTAAACCGGCGATCTTATAGCAATTTTAGTTTTATGACTTTATGTTCTGAGCATAGCTTACTTGGTGTAAATCCGCATATGCATCATCCACGTTCAAGCCTATCTTGGCCTGTTTCCGAGCCGATGGTATAGCAGGTAAGTCATCTGTGGCAAGTACCGTTATGTAGATTGCAGCATAAACGAGTACAGTGAGTGCGGTGAGTGGCAGCGTCTTGAATCCTAACACTGAACGAATTCGCTCGCGTAAACGGAGAGGCATCCCCAGCTAGAATTATGAAGTTAGTCTTTGTCGTCGTTGCCAAGCTACGTTCGTAAAGGAGGGCTTAGTGGTGGTAAGAGGAAAAGAGAGGGAGGTGACCCGATACTCTTCAACTTCAAGTTAAAAAGAGGCTGTAAGCGGATCATACATACTATGCAGCTATTGACGTCATTCAACATTTCCATTTGAATTTCAAAGATATTCGTAACAAATGCAATTATTACTGTTGTACTTCATTGCTCTTTTATTTCTTCTCAAGGTCCCTAACCTCTCCTTCAATCGCACGCCAGCTCGGACGGGGAATATTAAAGCCCTCCCCAACGCGAGCAAAGGTGATACCACCTAGCCTACTCACCGCACGCAACTTTGCGGCATCGACGAGCGTTACATCATCGCCAGTGTTTGATTCTAGGACAGCGTTGCGGATATGCGCGCGTTTGATAAGTCCAATAACGAGCGTATTCGAGGGCGGCGCAGACGCAGGTGCAGAAGGTGGGTTGATGTCTAGGTGGTGGAATAGCTGTGGCATACAACCCTCTTAGAGAGAATGATAAGTAGAACGTATGTTGTCGCACCTCGCATTCGAAACTAACCGCGCTTTCGCGCACGCGAGGCGGCTTGACGACTTCGCTCGGCTCTGGTGTCAAGCCGCTCACAGTCCATTCACTGACGTCCTCTGGAGCTTCCACTGAGCAGGCATTTGCTGCCTCGACAAACCTAGAGCAAAGCAAGCAAAGTTTAAATATCGCGTAATGATAATCAATGATAGAGCTTGGACTCACGGTTCACTAATGATATTAACTACAAACTCCTTCGTCGCTAAAACGTTCTCGCGGGTGTCCTTCGGTTTACGAGGGGAAAGCGTGAACGAGACGGAGATGAGGGGTGGATCATGAGAAATCTGAATATGTATTTAGTACTTAAATTACAGATTGAGAGGGATGTCAACGGACTAGGGAAAAGTAGCTAGGTAGTACAAGAATTGAATTAGAAAGAGTGGAAGTCTTGGATAACTAGACGAACCTAAACGGGGCGAGATTCGGCTCTCCTTTGGCCGAAAGCGAAGACACGAAAGCAACAGGGCGTGGCGTCACAGCAGAGGTAAGGAACCTGTATATGCTCCTGCAACCTACTTCAATATTAAAGGCATATCGGGATGAATAGAACTCACGGCTTCTCCATTTCCTCGAAATTCAGCGTCTTCCACCCAAGCTTCTCATCTTCCTTCCACTGTCTGGCAAGTTCGGTGCCTTCCTCGCCCTCAGCAGATTTCAGGCCCTCGCCCAGCTTCCAACTCGGGTCTGGCTCTCTCGTGAACCGGAACGCAGGAGCATCGCTGAACGAGGGCAAGGTATTCGAGTTAGACATTATGCGGGGTGTTGAAGATAATGACCGTTGAATGTTAAGTGATAAGCTTCTCGAGACGGAACGAGACAGCGCGCGCTGGCAAACTAACTTGACCCAGACTGACCGCATGCCCGAGATGAAGGTGTGAATGTCGGCGAGAAGAAAAGGTGCATGGTGGAAGTCAGGAAACAAAGTAGAAATACATTCAGCTCGCTCGAATGTTTATCCGACAGGGCAAAATGTAGCAGGTACTAAAAACATCTTAGGTTGTGGGGTTAACCTGCATAATACTTGTGTCAAGGGCGTCTAGCTCAGTGGTAGTAGCGCTCGCTTTGCATTGATAAGCCATTCGCTTATGTATTCTTTGCGAGAGGTCAGGCGTTCAATCCGCCTGTCGTCCATACGTAACGTAGTTGTATTTTTTTCGTCAATTCGGACGACTTACATCAAAATGTCTTTCCTTCATAAATATAGCACTTGCTGATATGTAGGTGTAAACTATGTACTCTATCTACTCCAGAGACATTAATATATATGCAATATTCTGAGCACCCAGAGAAACAATGTACATTAGAAGTAAACTCCAACCCAACCCATACCTTGAACCTTCATGAAATCACCACCCTCTTTGTTTCCAGCCCAACGTTCTTGTTTAGGATCGCCCACGCGTCCACCCGACTGCATACCCATCGCAGTGTACGACTTTGCATTAAGGTCGATCTTGCCGTTGAAGTTCGCCTTCTTATAAGTAAGATACAAGTCTCCCCATCCACGTGTACCGTGATCACTCCGAATCGGACGGCTGACGGGGTTCTCGAAGATGAAGTCTGACCGGCTAGAGCCTGTCATGGTGTTAAGGTACGCCGTGGCTCCGCGCTCCGACTGCTCACTGTCAGGTGCATGAATGTTGTATGCAGTCGTCTTGACGGTGAGCTTCGTGATTGTGGAGCTGAAAGAGGTCTTGACTTCCGTGCTGTTCGCGAGCGCGATCTCGCCCACGAGATATCCACCGCTCAGGTCTAGATTTGTGTTATCGGCAGCGAGGCGGCCGGTGGGGAGGAACATATTGCGCTCGTCGATGTCCGACAGCTTCACCTTCAGAGACCCGAGTTCACGCGGGTCCGCGACAAAGTCATCGGAGAATTTGACTTGCGCGACAGAAAGCGCTGAGATTGTCAAGCCCCGCAGAGTCGGTGGTATATAGATGGTAAGGTCATAACGCATGCACGTCCCCGCAACCAGCTCGGACTTGTCCGGCGACGTGAGGGCGAAATAGCTGTCGCTGCGAATGCGGAATGGCTTTGGGATGGGCGATCCAGGCGTGGCGATTTGCAACTTGGAGAGAAGTGAGGCATCGGTCGAGCTGATGCGTGCAAGGACTTTGATGGTCGTATCTTGTGCAGTGCTGCTCGGTGCGATGATGATGGTACCGACAGCGCCGCCTTCGACATACAGTTCATGATCGACGCCATTGTCGCTAGGTGTGATGGTATAGAAGGTTCCCTTGTCGCTGTCTTGATAGAAGTGTTTCGCGTTGAGGCAGCCCAAAGACTTGCTGTACTCCGGCATTCCTTCAAGGCCGGTGGGTGAAGGCTAGATGTATATGAGTGAGATAAGAGTTAGTCGAGCGATGGTAAATCATGTACTGACTGTGATAGCCCATTTAATGAGCTTGAACCCATTCCAAACGACAAAAATGAGAGTGACAATGCCGAGCGCCTTGCAAAAGAGTGCACAGCTGAAGTAATGTTAGAATTGGAGCGCGGACTCTATATTTTGGACGTACTTCAGGCCACAGCAAACGCATTTCCTCCGGTTGCGCTTAACCTTTGCGCGAGTTGGGATTGTGGTATCTAACGCGATTGCACTCTGTGCATCGTCGTCGTCATCTCTGTAAGACGGAGGTGCGAGTGGATTTGCTTCAGAGTCACTCGGAACTGTGCGATCTGGAACAGCAAAGTATGAAATCATGGACAAGATTGCAACCCGAAGCAGAACTTACAGTTGTCGTCGTAATGTTCCTTGAGCTTCAAAGCGGCCATAGTTGCGGCTACCAAGCCCCAGAACGAGATCTTGAAGCCTCCACCCTCATCGCCTGGAAGTCTGAGTGGCGGCATGCTTTGCTGTCTTGTGTTTGTAGTAAAGATTGACTAGAGAAAGGTAGACGTTGGCTGTTGAACAGAACGAAGGAGAACAACAATGGGGGCTTTGATAGACTGACTTTAGGCTTGCTACGCATAATTATACACGTCCGTTGCCGCAACTCGGCAATGATTGCAAGTTGCGGACACGGACGGGGTTCCAGGCACACTGATCTTCATGTTTCAATAGATTTTCATACACAGCCCCCCGCCTTCGTCTTGTTCCGCACCAGAGAGTGCCCAGAACGGTGCCGACGCTAGACTCGTAAACCAGCCGCTTGTCATGAATGCCGACGCTTAGGAAAGTGTTTTCGTTACTGGCCTGTTGGGCTTGAAAGCACGGCAGTCAAGACGTGTAAGTTGATCATGATGGACGCAGGAAACAAGTTCAGAATTGACTTGAAGCAGCCAGAGGGCCACCGCATGGAAAACACATCTTTCGCACTGGCATGCACGACATTCTCGACGTCGACGTTGGTCACTCTAGAATTTCATACGTATGGCACCTAAAAGTCAAAAGGAATTCTGAAGTACGTTTACAGTTATCAACGGGTTGAAACCCAAGTAAGGCGCGACAATGATGCACTGGTAACTAGGTATCCGTAAGGCTACAAAGCTTTACAATATAAATCCACAAAAACACGATTTTACTTGACAAGAACTTGAATGGAGAAGGAAGAGAAGGGAAGACTGCTTAAGATGATAAGGTCACGAACAGGTCCTATCCAAGCCCCTTCGGGAGGATAGCAATGCATAGAGCCTAGACTATGTCAATTCCCCTCGCAGAGCCTTGTCAAGTATTGGTCTCCATTCATCACTATGATCATGAGCTGCGAGCGCTTCGTTGGATGCGTCGAAACCAATCACTTTCACCAACGGGCCCGCTTTGATGATCGTCGTAGCAACACTCGTCTTGCCCGACATCTTTTCAAACTCATGCGCGATGTTCTTGTCACTGGCAACCGCAGCTTGCGCAAGCGAACGCGTCTGCACAGAGTACTCCTTCAGAACGAACTTCTCGCGCAGCGTCGACGCGTTGGGGACGTGCGTGAGCTCGATGAGGAACGCTTTCTTGGGTAGATCTCGAAGTTTGGGTTTGGCTTCCAGTGCATTAAGACTGCACCAGGCAATGGGCCGGATGACAGTGGAAAGCCAGGCTCGGAAGTCTGGCAGCAGGTTTGGGTGCTTAGAGGGATCGGCCGCGAGTGCCCGTGCAGTATTGGCGTTCACATCACATTTGATTTTGTGCGTTGGCCACTCTTGTTTCTGACAATCCACACTCTGTCTCCCGCATGCAAAGATTAAGAAAGTATAGTATAGAATATATATGTTGAGAGCTCACACAATAACGAGTCCACTGTTCGCGCATCACAACGATATTGATTTGAGTAATCGATTTACATTGGGAATTCGAGTCGTTGCGTACCTTACACCTTGCACACCGTAGTAGTTGCTTTCCTTCCCTTTCTAGTTGTAAGTCGCTGATTCCACATTGGCTGCAGTGCGTCGCCGACTCTGCGAGTTGCGCGTCCGAGATGGATGGGTGAAGAGACATTTTTTTGATTCGAATCATCACAGCCTTGAACGGGTCTCCAATTATACGCGTTTAGAACTCCGAAGTTAATTTCATTTGGGCCGCTGGGCCGCGTTCAGTGAGGTTATACACACCTCTCACCATGTCGCTTGACTTTGAAACTGTTGTTGAACAAGAAGTGAAGAGGTTACAGGTCATCCATCCAACGCCAGAGGAGATTCCAGGATGCATAAGTCTTCTGGATGACTTTCTCTCATGCCATGGTGCGCCAATGCGTTCCCCAGTCATTGGGCAAGCGCTGACTATGATGGCCTTTAGCACTCGGCACACAATTGAAATCACTGTACAGGTACGGAGGGACATCACAGTGTGCACGAAAGATGGAAGACTTTAAGTTCTGCATGAGTCTGAAATC
The DNA here is from genome assembly GCA_910574555.1 of Trichaptum abietinum. NCBI lineage: Eukaryota > Fungi > Basidiomycota > Agaricomycetes > Hymenochaetales > Trichaptaceae > Trichaptum > Trichaptum abietinum. The sequence goes on along the minus strand of CAJTBE010000005.1, from coordinate 628,722 downwards.
GCTGGACCCAGAGGAGAAACGTGATGCGTGGATACGGCGGCGGGCAGAGTGGTGGGCGACACGGAGGCTGGCGAAGAGCAGCGAGGATGTATGGGACATTCGAAAGTATGTCGTATTGTTCTGTTTCTCGAAGCGGCTGTTGACCATGTTTTATAGTGCACCGATAACCAACTACCCGCCTGAACATCGCATAGCGGAGGCTCTGTCGAGCCCGAATGGAGGACAACGCGAAATTTCATAGCGAATAGACATTTGTATCACTACTATCATCAACTGTATCATTATTATAATACTGCCCTTGGTGAGTCTTCTGTTATTTCATTCTGCTGTCCTCTTTTGACGTGAGCTACTACAAAGCCTAGACGAGGACTACTCGATGCAGGACATGTTTTCCTTTAAGTTTCACTAAGGAACCTTCTCGCCATAATCTCCTTGTCCTAATATTCATCTCCATTCAATGTGTTATACATCTGAACAAAGCTTTTACCGATTCATCAATTTGCGCATCTCTCTGTTTCAGATGTATGAAAGTGAAACAGAATTTACGTCGCAGTAGTGCAAAGGAATCACTATTACACAAAATCTTGAGAAATAATGATTTGGCTGCGCTCCGGAGTGAAGCTAAGTCCGACCGGTTGTGGTTTGCCCTCCTGTGGTTGCATCATCGGAAAGATTGTGGTGACTATCTTTCTTTCTTCACCCCTCACCTCTTGGCCTAATCATCAACAGTATGAGCGTTTTCGATTCCTTCACGCCTCTCGAAGACCTTATTCAAGTCATATACCAAGGGCTTCACCGTTTCGTCTTGCTATCCAAAATCGACTTTGATTCACTCGAGCCCAGCTGGAACCTCCACCTCGGACTCGCAGACGACGGGAGATGGTGGAGAGGGAAATGGGTAGAGAAGGACCTACACGATTTCATTGTAAGTAGCTTTCTAAGTGAATGTACGGTAAAGGTATGGTCACTGAGAGCCCACTGGGTGAACTTGTGCAGGGAAGCAATGTCTCCTCCGAGCTCCTCCACTCTTTCACGGAGAACATCGCCAATATGATGGTCACTGGCGAGCTCTTTGTTGGAAACTGGAGCGCAGAGAAAGGTGCAGATATCAAAGTTTGTCGTAAGCCCTTCACGCTGCCTGTTCTCTTCGAGTCTGACCTCAAGTTCCATGGTGCGTAGGTTGTATTCGGACCAAGTGAGAAACGTCCGTTGTCGATCCCTCTGACAGAGATGACCTCTGAAGAAGCTGCAATATTCGTTTCCAATGAATTCCTCTCAGTGTGGACATTTTATAAGTTATCTACATAGTACAAGATCTAAGATTCCGTCTAGATTGCCTTGAATGCACAATCGCGGAAGTGTCGGTTGAACCCCCCTCCATTCGTAGACATTCCAGTGACACGTCTACCGAGCCCTCCTCGTGCAAGAAGTATACTGCTATTGTTCTTTAGCTGACACCGATGTACTAACAGTATATATTTCGTTGCAGCCAAGAGGGCATCCATTTCTCCACCTCCGCTGCCGGCCACATTAGCAACCTCGCCTAAATCGAAGTCTAAAGACAGGCTACATGCTACTTCTACAGGCACTGCTCACGATCCAGAAGCAGGTTAGCACCTTTTCCGTTATGATACCCACAAAGATACCCACTGAGCATCTCTACGTTCTAATAGTAAAGAGAAAGGCGGAACCAGCGACAAAGCCGAAAGCACCTGTAGCTGGTCCTCGAAAGAAGGCGCGAAAGGTGCAAAAAATGGAGTTCGGCAGTGATGACGAGTAGACGGTGCATATTGAGTGTCATAATCGCATACCTCAACAGTGCAGACCCACGGGTGAAGAGACGTAGCCATCCAATGTAAGGAGGATATTCCGTATGCTCATGTATTGTATAAGTTATGCTAAGGGGAAATGGAACATGCAGTAAGATGCAAATAGTAGATTAAGATTAACGGAGTTGGGTGTTTGTAATTGGCAGTTGTTACTTTTGTTACTATGAGCTTTGTGGTACGGCAGGTGCAGCCTCTGACGTTGGTGTAGGGACAACTTCTGGTTCTTGCAAGGATTCACCTTCCGTCGCCTCCTCATCGTCGTCGTCCGCCATAATTTCTAATTACAAAGGTCGTGAGCAACAGAGCGTAGAGAATCAAGTGGATAACATACCTTCGCCGTACACCTCAGGATGGCGTCTAAAGCAATCCTGCATGCCCTTAAACTTTTCTACGCAATTTATCCCCTTTGGCTCCTCCTCAGAGTAAACAAAACACGAAAAAGCATCGCGGAACTCTTGGCCGCACGGGCCATGGGCCATCCCCCCAAGACACGGGCAGTCCCAGTTGATTTCACCCGTCTCCGGGTTGAAAGCGCCTCCTGCGCCTCCTCCTCCCTGACTTTCCTCGGAATCAGATGCCTCCGGAGGTTGAGACGCAGCCTCTTCAAGTGCTTCGTCCTCTTTATTTTGTAGGAACTCCTCAGCGTTTGAGACGCTGGAGATGGAAGATGCTTCGGGTGTCTGCTCCTCTGAGAACTTTGCCTCTTTTTCTACGCGCTTCGGCTTGAGCTCTACAGTTCACATTCAGCACGTCATATTTTTCAGAGCATAGGATACGTACTTTCAGGCGAGTCCAAATGTACTACCCTTGTATTCCACTCATACCATCCTGCCAATCCCACACCAGCCAGTCCAAGTCCTAGCCCGAAGCCATTCCTCGGTCTTCCGGGATGCGCACGCGCAGACGAGCTTTGTATTCGACGCACAAGCGGCTGAGCTTGCCTCTGAACTCGAAATACACGCCCGAAGGTGTTGCGAACAGAGGGGAACATGGGAGGAAAAGAATGAGAATGAGAAATGAGAAATGGTCAGCGTTTATTCAGCAAAAGTCAAGTTCGGCATCTTCGGCACTGGCACTGTCTCTTCAAAGTCCACTGTCAAAGGAACTGTACAGCTATCTCTCTTCTTACTCTACACCTCGCACCTACCTTCATGGACGCTGGTCAAAAACGGGCTTCTAAACGACATCATGGGGAGATGGAAGCGGATAAAACGAGAGGACATCATCCCTCATTGTTTTTCGAAGACGGCAATGTCATCCTTGCGACCGAGAGCTGGCTATTCTGCGTACACAAATCGATACTCAAGTCCTATTCTCCAGTGTTTGAAGGCTTATTCGATTTGCCACAGCCATCAGAATCACAATTGAACACTTATAATAAGATGCCGATGATCTTTATGTCTGGAGATACGGACGAGGACATTATCATTCTCCTTCGCACGATATACGAACGAAAGTATGTTATCTCTCGATAATCTTCTATTGTCTCTCACATCACCCTAGCTTCTACGATAAATACAGAAAAACAGACATAAACGTCATCCTTGGGCTTCTTCGGATAAGCTCAAAGTATGAAATTACCAGTATTCGATCAGATGTCATCCAGCAATTGAAATCATGCTACCCATCCACCCTCGCCGATTTCGATGAACTCAATCATAAGCAACCCTCATACAGCCCAGTACTCATGATGGGCTCTACTGGGAAGGAAATACTGCCAGAAGATTCTTTTAGGCTTCTTGAGCTAGCTTTACAGACTAAGGCAAAGCCAATCATGCCTTTGCTCTTTTATTCGTGCGCTTGCACCGACATTGATGCCATCACTATCATGGTTGCGACGGGCCTGCTCTGTAGCACAGATGCCTTGAAGCTTCTTGTTGGAAGGCACAAGTTAATCGTCTCATTTCACGTTGGCATGCAGGCCTTACGACAAACCCAGGGCATGTGCTGCAGTCGAATGATTTCTACCCAGCTTGGAGGATCGTCCAGTTGGGTGGACATCCCCTACGGCATCGTCGAACTTAAACTCTTACAGAGTCGCGTCTGTTCCGATTGCCGGAAGATTATGAAACCCAAGATCCAGAAAATACGACAGGAATATTGGGATGAAATTCCTCGAGCTTTCGGACTTGGTGACTGGGAATCTATACAAGAGTAATTCTATCATACGTCGACAGTGTTGATTTCATAGGCAAGTTATATGTCTCGATAGTAGTATAAATTCTGCTCACAAAAGCTCCCTAGTTCATAACGAGATCACGAGCTCCAAAGCTTTCGATACGTATCCTCCTTAATCATCAATCTTAACGACCCCTCCTTTTTGCGTATCATTTCTCCGGCGTCTCGCGAGCATTCGGGGTGGCTTGAAGGATGTTGGGCTTGAAAAAGGTTGACCGTTGTGCACCATCACGTCAAACTCGTCTACTTTGCGAACGGCGCGCTGTCTTCCTTATCATTTTGCTTGGCCATCGTTCCACTGAACCAATGTCAAACATGTTGATGGTAATGCAAATGCCCTGTATTGCTGTATTGATTGTACGCAGGATTGTATTGATATCAATCCTACCAGTAACCTCTTCAGTATCTTGACTGCGCTGGACAAGCACGTTTGTTTGCTGACCAAAACCAGAGAATCAGCAGAGCATGTTTTTGGGCTCGAGGTACAAGTTAAAGGACACTGACAGCAGCGGTCACACTAGGCCATAGCCAGCGGGCTCGGGTGGCACCCGGCTGATGGCGAACTTTACTTTTATCGGTTATCTGGTATGCCTTCATTGTTTCTTACACCAGTACTGCACTGAACGGCGATAATAATGAAGGACAAAAACGGGCACCGAAGCAAGCTCGCAAGGAAGCGGCAGCACATTCAAACAGACAATACCATCTTTGCTATTCTTCGAAGATGGAAACGTTGCCTTTGCAACAAGAAGTTGGATTTTCCGTGTACAATTGAAGTTTCACTCCCCTACGCCTACCACAGCCACCGACGTCGCAAACGAACACATACATCACCCTCCCGCTCATCTACATGCCCGACGATGATGATGATATGGTGAACGTCCTCAGTACAATCCATGATCGGAGGTAAGCCGTCTACTATATCTGTTGAATATTTATCGACTCACAAATAACCAACTTCTTCGACAAGACTCGGAGACCAGATATACGTACAATGTTGGGCATTCTTCGGCTCAGCACCAGGTATGAAGTCGTGCACAAGGATTCTCCGCCAATTAAATCGAGTTATATCGATTCCCGATAAACTCGTCGATGAGCGTGTGCTTTATACCTGACCACTATATAGGCCCCCCTGATATCAAGGGGTCTCTCGGAGGTCGCATACTGTCAAAAGGAACTCTCCCGCTGTTAACTGGATGCCATTCCAAAAGCCTTTGATCTGGGTGACTGGAGATCATTCTGTATATATGGGTAGAAGGCAAGAGAAGTGCACCGATGCCATTTTCTTAACTTCAACAGTAACTCTTGTCTCTTTTGTGATGAACGAGCTCGCAATGATTAATCGACCAGTTTAAAGCGAAGATACAACACATTTTTGTTAAGGGCGTACTGACGTAGCTGGCAAATGGCCCTAGCGCGCTTTGCGACACGACATCGTTGAGAATATGTTTCAGGATATTTCGTGACGCAAGGTATATATATCTAAAGTATTGTATTTAAGACTTACTTTCTTTGCAATTTGAACATTTACCGTTGAACGGAAATGCAACGTCAATTAGTAGATTAATGGTCTGTGAGAAGGCTGTGCGCCTTGAGGTTGCGGCGCCGGGTATGTTATTTAAAAAATTTAGCACGGGTTGCGTATGCCGCGTTTACCTCTCTACCCTCGTGCGCATCGTCGCCCTCGACGACCATCAACTCAGCGGCGTTGAAGCAGCAGAACCACCTCATTCGAAGAAGACGACATTATTTACTTTCTTACTTTTGTTCGGTTGCGAAACATTACTTCTGAACCTAAACCTCCTCTCAACATTGGACAAGTTTCGATGAGCGCCCAACACCTCTTTTAACCCACCAGAGCTCGAGCAAGCAAGAGCACTCAGCAGACCACATTGCAGTATAGCGATGGATCCAGACGTGGCAGCGGAACAACGGGCGAACGCTGTAGCCCGCTTGCGACGAGCGGCCTCGCTGCCGAGGATGAAGGATGGTAGACGGCCCCCGGTGCCCATGCATGGCGAAGCAGGCGGTGTGAGCGAGGGCGAGCCTAATCCAGGCGAAGTGAAGGCGGATGAGCAACCCACAAGCACGACGCCAGAGGCGGAAACAAATACTGAAAGCGCAGGAGACCCTCCAGGTTCGTCTCTTGACGCTATTGCTGCCACCTCTACTATGGCCTCTGCGACACCAACGAAACCTCAAGAGATCGATGATCCTGAACCCGAGGCGGAGACTGCAGCTGAACCCGAGACGGAGAACGAGCGTTCGCCGACACCAGCGAGCGGCGCAGAGAGCTCGACAACAAAGGCGGGTAAACGCCGGTCGAGGTCGCGCTCTCGATCTCGTGGCTCGAAGGACCTTCGTGCAAAGATGCGTGCGATAGCAAATGAAGCAAATGAAGCCTCGACGGCGCAGGTAAACATGGGCAGCGACGGAGCTGACGATGAATCCCCACCTGCAATAGCAACGCCCGCGCAGCACTACTTCATGCAACACCTACAATTAGCAGCCGCTCAAGCACAGGCTCAGGCCCAAGGACAGGGGCAACCGGGACTACTTTCTCCGCTTTCGCCATTCAGCTATGGGTCGCCTCCACCGAGTGCACCCGCTGTCATAGGCGGAGCCATGGGTGTGACAGGGATGCCAAGTCTGCAAGCATTGCAGACAAGACACCTTCAAGGTGGTCTATTCCGATCGAATAGTGCAGCAGCGCGCATGATAGCGATGCAGAAACTCACTGCCGGGGGGACGGAGCGACTCGAGCTGGGGAGAACTGAGATGAGGAGAGCCGCCGCTCAGCCAACTGTACTGAGTGGATTGTCGAGGAACAACACTGTTGCTGGAGGTGAGCGTATCGCGGCACGACAGCAGCTTCTTCGTCGTCTGAACGAAAGGATCCAAGACAAAGAGCGGTCAGACGCGTCGGGTGCGGAGGAGGGTGTACCAGGCCCGAGTGCGGTCATCAAGGGGAGGCGAAGACGCAGTCGGAGGAAAAGTCAGTCAAATGTCGTTGATGACCGCGATCTTGCAGCAATAACAGCTTCGAGTACACCGAGCGCAACGCCTGCACCTGCAGAGGATTTCCTTATCCCTTATCCTCCGCCTGCGTCTGCATCCCCAGGTCCGTCGGGATTGGGCATGGGCATTTCACGCCCCTTCTCCCCCTTCGCGCCTTTGGCAGCTATCAATTCCCCGCTTCCTCCATCCCGTGCACCTAGCGTACCGATCGAGAAACAGCAACCACAACTACAGCTGTTACAACAATTCCAGGAGTTTCAAGCTCAACAAGTGCAGCAAATGCAACAACTCGAAGCTCTTCGCCGAACTCCAGATCCACATCTACGAATTCTCCGACAACATACGCCATCTCCAATGTCTACTGCCCCGCAGACGGTGCCGAATCAACGTCCAACGCCTGAAATGCAGTTCCTCCGCACACCAGATCCGCGCACTCCAACTCCGACTGCTATGGGCCCATCGCCGTCTTCCTCTGTAAGATTTTTCTTCACGTTAATATTTATGGGTCTATTGTAACCATTGAATACTTTCTAGCAAAACATCAATTATTACCAGTATGACTCTCCAATTGTCCACCGGGGACTCGTGATCGAGGATGAAGATCCTGATGACTTCCCTGCACAACCTACCCCTCCGCCTCGGAATACTCGAGGTGCTATTCCTGGTCTTCCTACTCCTCCAAGTACACAAACACCTACACAACATTCTGTTACAGCTCCTCCCATGCGTGTGCCACATGGATCCGATGCGCCCTCAGACCTTTCTCTTGCCACCGACTCGAGCGACTCGAATGGCGGGCATCATGTTCCCGTAATCCTTTCTGAAACTGAGAACCGCAACCCTTTCCGACCAGATTTGTTCCCGAAGAGTCCATTCGGAACACCGATCAAAGAACGTCCTCTACCGCAACAAGATGAAGAGCACGTTCTGTATCGAAACCCACCAGGGAGTGCTCGTGCGGAGAGGTCTATGTTCCCTAGAGGCGTGAGCGAGTTCAGTAGTACAACTGTCGGTGACAGAGAATCAAGTTGGGCCGGTGAACCTAGTGAGTGTTGTCGAACATTATCAATTAGTTGTTGACTCTGACATAATTGTGCAAGTTCCGGCAATACCTCGGTATGCACTTGAAATGAGAGACAGTGAAATAAGTTGGGATGCACAACCTGGTGAGTGTTTGTAGCGCCCTCATCGCAGTATTTTGACCATGCGTAAGTTCCCGAATATCACTCGCAGCGTATTGATCGGGAGAGAGCTCCGATAGTGAGCTGGGTGACTGAGCCTGGTTTGTAGAAACATACTTCTACGACGCCAGACCGCTAACAACTTTACTATCTCGCAATTTCAACAGGTGGACTTCGTGTCTTCGATGAAGATGGCGAGGAGGAAGAGGAGGACGATGAGGACTCGAAAGAGATACCCGTGGAAGATACAGCACCACAGCCGACTGACTCACCTACACACTCGCACCACTCTTCACTCCGCGATTCGGTGGCATCTCAGGAAATCATTGTCGAACAGGATACAAGCGAAACTACGCCTTCATTCGCGTCGGAAACATCTCAGCAGTCTACGACCTCAACTGCCACGATAAACACGAATGCTAGGGAGAGTGCTTTGTCGGAACTCTCATCAGTACCTCGAGATTCTTCTTCGCAGCTGATTGGCCGAACGGTCTCCCAAGTTTCTCAAACAGATTCACTTGGACTTGGACTTGACGCATGGAGTGACGTGCAGCATGGCGACATTCCTCCTGCTCCAGAGTTGTCATCGAAGAGATCAGCAGACAGTTCAAGTGCAAGTACTTGGAGCAAAGTGAGGACGTTCATGCGCAGTGGGTCGAGCCTTGGCCGACGAAGCCGTACAAACAGCATTGCCCGCGAGAAAAAGGAAGTTCGGGACACAACAGCGACAGAGTCAAGCCGAGAAAGCGGCCTGAGCCAAATGAGTAACAAACGGGAATCGCGCGGAGAGACGCCTGCACCTGCGCCTGCCACTGTCCCTGGTTCAGCAATTCTAACATGGCAGCAAGGTCAAACACCTCTCATCTCTCCTTCCCCCTCCGCTTCTACGGCAATTCTCCCTCTCCAAGTTCCTCCCCCTCGCTCTGGAGTGAGCCCCATCCCTCCTGCGTCAGAGTCTGATGCGCAACGTTACAATGATCCAAAGTTGTTCCCATTCCCTGGGATGGTCCAGAGCCTCCGCAGAGGGATGAGTGCTTCCACATCGAGTCCCGAGATAGCCACACAGTCGAGTACCAGCGGAAGGCCCATGACACCCAGCCTCAGCTCTTCGGCGTCAGGGCAGCAAGATACACTGGTCGGTGGTCGGGATAGGAAGCTTTCGCATCAGGCATCTGATAGTCGTTTGCTCCAAAAGTATCAGTCAACTGTCACTACTGTCTCTGGTGCACCGTCTTCGGCCTCTCAGGTTGACTACTTTAATGTTATTCAGCAAGCTCAGCCTGTGTCCCCACAGAATCTATTACCGCAGACTCGGGAAGGAGTGAAAAAGTGGTTGAGCGTCCGACGTTTGTTCCCAAGTTCGTCGCAAGGGTCGAACTCTCCAAGCCCGTCCCAAGATGCCAAAGTGCAAGCGCAGACGCAGAAAAAGCCATCCCTCTCGGACTTGCTGAACGAGAAGGACATCGAGGATTGGGAAGACACCGTGAAGGCTGTCGAAAATGCAAACATACTCAGCTCTCTCAACATGAGCACTTTGAAGGCTCGTGGGCCACCTAGTGCGGAGCCTAGTCCTGGAGGCGTGCACGGGGAACCTCTTGTAACCCCTTACGTGAGAGAACAGGATCTCGTTGAATCTTCCCCAGATGACCCGACAGCTGCATACGACTATGTGAACGGCTTTCAGGCCCAGGTTCTATCTTCGGATGGACATGGAAGAGTGAACTCGTACGATGCTCATGAATCTCGCCATTTATCTGCGCCATTTTCTTCTTCCCATGAGCCATCATCTGCTACTCCCGATCCCGCATCCTCAGAGGAGTCACCGTCGCAATCGTCAGAGCGATCTGAATCTTCCCTGGGCTCGATATATTCACCAGAACGCGATGTCATAGACCCCGAAATACTTGATCCTGTTCCACCAGCAACAGTCGCTCATGCGGCTGATATCATGGAGCGCCTTGATCAAGCACTACTCGCCGATGACCGCGGTTCGCTGTGGACCAATGCTCTGAACTCACCGCCTCGCAAATTACTCCTGTCCACGCCAATGTTTCAGGTCGCGAACCACAGCACGGTCAAAGACCGTTTCCTCTTCTTATTCAGCGATCTTCTTATTATCGCGAAGCCAATGCTGCCGGATCGTGACTCGCTTTTGGACCCTGCCAAGCTCTATCCTCCAGACAGGAAATTCGTCATCAAGAACGTTGTCCATCTCAGAGACATACGCCTCAATGTCGACAGAGACGATGATGTCAGCAAACCGAGCAGTGCTTTGATCTCTCAACGTCCGGAATTTGTCAGAAACTTTGTCCAAGAGTTTGCCGTCGATCCTGACACTGCTATTGCTCGAGTGGTAAATATTAACGATCACAAAAGCTTTGCAACATTGGGTAGACTACTTGTTCAACTACCAGAGATCAATCGCGCCAAACTTGGGGAATATCTATCTCGACGGACATCAAGGCATGTGCTTAAGGCGTACATCGATGCCTTTGCATTTGCTGGCTTGGGAATTGAGGAGGCGCTCCGCGTTTTCTTACTGTCTATGCACATACCCTCGACGCCTGGAAACTTGCTGGAGAGTCTACTCGACGTTTTCGCTGCCAGGTGGTTTGAGGCTAACCATGGTGTCGTGGCCTATAGCAGAGAAATCGTCCCTGTGCTAGTGCGAGCCATCGTTCGGCTGAACGAGAAGATACACTCCCCTTTGGCTCAAGACACCGGGCCGCTTTCCTATTCAAGAGCGGTTGTTAACTGCAAGGACTTCATTGATGCATTCAGGGTGCATGATCATAGGGGAATGGTGTCGGACAGCGTACTGGAGAGCATCTTCAACTCTATCAAAGCAGTAAAGCTTTGTCAAGCCCGCAACCCCACGAATGGGCGAGCGCCTCTGCCTGTCTCACTTAAAAGACCTATTCCTTCCTATGTTACATATAAACGTAAATCGGAGCCAGTCATCGTTCGTATCCCCCAACCGGATGATAAGTTACAAATACGCCTCTTTGGCCAGGACATCATATTCGATCCTCCCGTTCTTACATTTGCGAAATCCTCAGAAGCTTCTTTCCGCATCACCGGAAATGCGCTTGGCACGAGAACAATTGTGATGGCATGCTTGGGACAGAATGCACCGAATTACTCTGGCCTCCCTCTCAGTACCGCAGTGATTGTAGAACGGGCTTTCATGAGAAACACCTTCCAGATCGCGTTCGCCAATCACGAAGGAGTCAAACGCAAATATATGTTCAGCGTGGACGATCCGCTAGTAAAGCACGAATGGATTATATCTCTGAAGCGCCAGATCGAGGCTATCAATGCAACGCAGGTGCCGACAATTATAAATTTACAGGTGTATAGGGCGGCCGAAGCACTCTCTTTCAAGGTGCTACAGGACACGCTGCTCATGAATGACAGTCCTTCTCCAAATGGGACGACGCGTGGAAATCAGGGTCATGGAAAAATGGCTTCGGACGCATCAGGTCAAATGACCAACTCTCCATATAGCGCAGGCTCTGCGAAGGAGACTTATAAACGGTCACAATCTCGAAGCCAGATGTACCGCTACGGCGCCGGCAGGCATGAGTCTGACTTGTCGAATGGCGTTGATGACAGTAACGACGTACTGTTTGACCAGCAGCAAGGTGCCAATATCAGGCTATGGACAGGCTCGGACCTAGAACAACTATGTCAGCAGAACAGCTCAATTGCTTTGGTGTTATCTTTTTTGCAGGCTGCACTACCATTTGATGTGGGAGTAGATCTGACTGATTCATTCCGTTTTCCTATCCGGCGCAACGCTTCCCAATCTTCAGGATATCGCTTTTAGTTACATCATGTGAGTTCAAATTTGGAACGCAGTGTTTGCACGCATTGACCAACTTAATCAAAAGATTTCGTCCACTGTTTGCATAGTCACTGACCCACATACAAATCATACCTAATTTGTTTTTCGTGATGCATTATTTTGTTTCCTTTTGGATCATTTATGGGCAGTTTCTCCTCCCTTCTCCATGTAAGCTTTGTGTACATGAACATGCTGTTATCGTTTGTGTTTTGCTATCTGCCCTTACTTTGATTAATTAGCACTGCTGTAAACTTTACCTATTTACAGATGTGGAGTGGCTATAATACTCAGACATAATTTTGTGCAAAACATCATTAAGAGCCATCGTGAATGGCATCATAACTAGGCAGAGGCTCAGTGCGCCTTGACCTTAACGGGCGGTGTGCACGCATTCTTCGTATCTGGGCAAGCTCCGCACGTATCTGGGACATCTCCTGGACGATTCGCTCAGACAATCCCCCTTCGTGATCTCCCATTGGCGCTTCTGTCGCTGGGGACGGAGGTTTTGCGGATGAAATTATGGAGGGAGTCATAGTTCGTGACGGCGTCGAACTTTGCGTGGAAGTCGTGGGTCGGTCGTACATTGTGCTATTGGCGTCGCTGGCAAGAGATGGGAATGGTCTGGGAATGGTATCTGGCAATGTATCTTCGCCTAGTGATCGTAAGCCCTCTTTTACAAAGATAGACGGGGTGTGGTATGAACGTACCTGTTGATACAAGTGCCTCGCGATTTCTTTTACTCCTATGGATAGTCATTCCGACAAGCAATGCGGCCATGAGAGCCATACAACCTCCTACAACACCGCCTACGATCGGACCAATTGTTGAATGCGAAAAGGAAGCTTGATGCGTCGATAGCGTTGACTGAGAAGGAAAAGGACTTGTACTAGACATGGAGGTGCCATCGCTTGCTGTTGTCGTGGTATCTGACCCATTATCCGTTGTGTATCTGGTATAAGAAGGGTGGAATTAGCTAACGAGCACAAGTAAGCTTCATGAACAGCTGCTCACATTAGCGCATCGATGATGAAGTTCGTTACGGTCGTTGTGTTAGGCAATATGGTAATGTTCAGGGTGTGATCTACCCCAGAGCTGAGTTCGCCATACCCCCAATACGGAACAAATTGATGGTTGGTATCACTGCCGGTGAATGATTCTGCGACAATTACTCCGTCGATGACAGCACTGAAGCTTCGACAAATGAAATGATTATCACCGACAAGGTAGATCGCACTGCCTATTGACGACGACGGGCAAGTCAGCAAAAGACGTCGAGTGAAAAAAACGATTCTTGCCTTGGAACTCGAAGGTAAACCATGAACCAACTGTTCGTGTAAGAGTGACAGTCCCGTTGAGCGCCGGCCCTATCTGCGGATTAGGCTGAAGGACCCAGCCCGAAAGAGAGTATACGATCCGACTGTCTTGATTATCAACTGTGATATTCGTTGAGCCGTAGGCAAGATGACTCGTACAGAAGATAATCAGCAGGACTGCGAATAAGCTCTGTAGGGAGGCTGGCATAGGAAACCAAGTTGGCCCAAGTCAAGTATTTGTTCGCAGATTGGACTGCCGCGGCATACAAATAGTTACCCAAAAAACGGGTCCGAGTCACCCTGCTTAAGCTGTCATTATCGTGTATCAGTAAAGTAAAGCACCTCACACACGTGTCAAAGCCGGTATCTGAGTGATGCGCTTTCTTGGCGAGCGCTGCCACTACTATGGAGAAGCGAGGACTCGAGAAAGTCGTGGGTGGCCATGATGGTAGTAGTGACTAGCCAGGGCAATATCATCTAGAGATCTGGACAGGAAATTCAACTTGTGTTGGCAAAAACGAAAAGCCGCCTGGATGAGTACAGTTGATATCAGAAGGGAGAAACGTGTCCATCGGAAGCATTGCAGACTGTATTCGATAAATCTGAGTTCAAGCTGTATAGTAGGACGAACTTGGCGCCCAGTGCCTGAAGGAGTACCAGGAAAGTTATTAAAGTAGAATAAAGGCGTCGTTATGGTATTTCTATGCACTGTAGTTTGACTTGCATATTCATTTTAGCCTTGACTCCGTGAGCTAGAGAGATTTGATACGACGGAGCCAACATGGTTGTAGAGAAGTAAAGAGCTCACTGGCACTGACTTTCGGAAAAGGTGAACTTCATGATATTCGTCCGATTACTAACTTGAAGATGGCTTACCTAGCACACATTTTTGGAGTTTAGTTCTCACACTCACTGGCATCAAGTTGGTACATATTCCGATATTCGAACAACACTCCCAGGAGAGCACTTACCTTCATCTTCTTCCAATATCACTACCTCATCTAACTCACCGACATGCAATCTTTTGCTTCCGTCACTTCTGCAAAGTCCTTTCGCCTACCAGGCGTTGACACTGAGCTCGTTCTTACTCTCCCATGAGCAAGATACAAGACTACACATCTTCGACGCGTTCCTCAAGCTTCTGCACAACCCTATCTTTCGGTCAACTGATGTTTCTTTCGAAAGCTTAGAAGATGTATATGCTCACATCGCCGAGTTCAGGCATACTACCACTGAGAAGATACTTACGCCACATGCCGCGACGACACCCGTACCAGCTGTCATAGTGTATCTTGTGGCTGATATGCTAGACTCTGAAAGGCTGGCGTTCGAGGAGCTTGTATCGTTAAGTGACGACAACTTGACTAGAAATCTTTATGCGCCATGCCCTGAAGAGCTCAACGGCAAGATCGACCTCAATGCAAAAACGTACACTGCGATGGGTATGCAGTCGGGTGGACGCGTAGGCGACCCTAAACAAGAACGTTGGGCTGGAAACAAAGAGGGTGGTGATTTCATGAAGGTTCAAGGTATGGGCAGGGTTGGAGTTTACTTCTAATGTACATTGTTTCTCTGGCGTGTTCGGAATATTGCATATACTTACATATCATCAGCCTACAGTTAGGGAGGAAAAACAATTAGATGACGAAAAAATGTAACTGGACGACAGGCGGATTGAACGCCTGACCTCTCGCAAACATTACATAAGCAAATTGCCTATTGATGCGAAGCGAGCGCTACTACCACTGAGCTAGACGCCCATATGTATGGGATTAACTATTTATTATTGTCAAGCTCAGCAGTAGGGATATGCCTTACTATACAATAGTTAGTATATACGATCTCGGCTTCCGTTCCGATGCCGCTGTCTTTATTCAACTTACAGTACCCCCAATTAGTAATGCACCAAGATTAATAGTATAATATCTCCATGAATTTTTAGCGTAGCTCTCTGAAACAAAGTAGTAAATGTAGATGGCATGCACATTGCCTTCATCCAATTTAGCATTCTAAATTTGGTTTAAATTTAGACGTTTCCGGAGCTCAAACATAAAAATTGCAGAAAATCAAATTCAATTAGAAAGTAGTGGATGACTTTCCGTAGGCTTTCTATTATTTTACAGATTAGATGCGACCCTTTTTGGCACCGCGAGTGTGGTTAGCGATGACCTTTTTCTATGGATTCAAAGACCCCGGGATATATAAACACAGCCCCAACTGCCTTTTCCAGACGTCTGAAAATCTGTATTCTATTCCGCAAGCCTACGGAAAGTCAACCAGTATTCAATCTGTTGATAGCACTAAAAGACACTCTGGCATATATATATAAGATAACAAGAAGAATCAAAGCAGAATATTTAGCGGATATGAAAGTACAAGCAAAACAAAACGGCTACTTTAGTCACAATATGCACTTTTTCCCAATTGATTATACTAAAGTAGCGCAAACAAGGCATTTTGTTCTGCTTGTAACTCTGTATCTACTAACTCAATTAACTTGATTCTTTTTGTCACATCATATATATATGCTAGAGTTTTGTTTTATATACTCAGATTATCAAAAACAGATCTCCATTCAATTTCAGATTTTTGAAATTTTACAATTTTTCGTCTTGTGTATTATATTTTTACATATTTTCCACTATTCTCTGGATTTTTTTATTGATAAAGGTAGAGTACAATCTTATATTTGCATGTCAACTTATCTCATTAAAATATGCTCAAAACTGATGGAGATATTATGCTGTCAATCTTGGTGCATTACTAATTGGGGGTACTGTATGTTCGTATATCATCGCCTTTCAGTTCGTTTCTATATCATCATCAAATTATTTTTCCAGTCTCAATTTATCTTGCGGCAATATGAACTGTGCCAGGTTCTCCTATCACCAAATCTACATCATTGGTAGGGATAGCATTGATTGCGATCGCGCGAATCAATTACATCTACAAAGATCCCGACCACCCGATGGTAAGAAGATTGCTGGCGCTTATCATGAAGCTAATGTATAAGCTGTAGTCAGGTCTATTCAATAGTGTACATGCGCAAACAGCGTTTCTCAAGTGGACCAAGTGAGGTGTAATTGAGACATCCAGCGCTTAGTTCTCCTACCCCCCATGACAACCCACGCACCCATCTCTCGAAGAGTGGTCAACGAGCACCTTCTCTGTTAGATGTACAAACTATACTTCTTTACCAACCTCTGGGCCTTTTTGTTTCTACTCCCTCACATTTCTTTTGTTGATGGAGCGACCAACGTGACTGTGGACAATCTCGATGATCGCATTGTCTTCTTTGCCCCGCCTTCCAAGAAATGGACGGTCCTTACCAACAATGAAGCCAGTGCCATTGACGGGTCAGTTTCTGTCACGTACACAGCTGGATTATACTTCTATTTCCAGTTTGAAGGTTTGCTCTTCAATCTGTCTTACCTCAGCCACTCCTGTTAATTCTAATGATTTCATAGGGACAGCCATATACATCGTTGGACAGACTTTTGAAGGCGCAGCATCCTTCACACCATCCGTCGACGGTGTTGTCATCGCCGACAATATTGCTGGAGGAGATTCCACACATCATCTAGCGCCGTTTTGGGGAGTCGGGGGTCTAACTGCAGGGACGAATCATACTCTCAACGTCACGATAGGACTGAATCCGAATGTCACCACCAAAAGCAACTTCGAGCTTGACGCGTTAATGTACACTCTTTCTTGACTGTTTATGATTTATCTCAATATCTGAATGACATGAATAGATTTACGACAAATGACGATCTCAGTGACACAATCACATCGACTGTAACCTCTTTAGCATCAGGCACTACATCGGCAGGCTCTTCCACAACAGGTCCAGTTACCAATTCCGGGTCATCGACGCCTCGAAAGGCATCGAATGTCGCACCGATTGTTGGAGGCATTGTGGGAGGCGTCGTGTTCTTGGTGATATGCCTAGTCACTTGGATGTGTCTACGGAGGCGGTCCTTAAGACACCCTAAACATCGTGCGTTAACCTCAAATTCACCAGTCTCTGACATTAACGAGAGCTATTCGGAAATCTTAGAAGAAGCCGAGGTAGAAATTGCACCACGCCCGTTCCTCGAAGGGTCAACCGCGCCATCCATTTCGCAAGGCTCTGACAAGGCTTCAGGTAGCCGACCCACCTCTGGGCCAGCGGGATCGACCGACACAAGCTTGTCTACGAGGATCCTCCGAGAAATGACTGAACTTCGGGTAGAGGTTGCGCGTCTGAGGGACAGTGGCAACGTATACTCTCAGACAGAGTCCGTTGCCCCACCAGATTACGATACCCTTAGCCAGGTGCACCATTAGAATGGTAAGACACCTCATCAGCTGTTTGAGTGTCCTATTACTCACATTGTCTACCACAGGGCTTGGGTCAACCAATGTATCGCTTTAGTGACATTCAGTTTTGGCGGCTGATCGTTTATGTATACATATTTTTATATGTCATAGGAGTCCAGCGTCATACCATCGCCCTCAGCTATCGCGGCTCATCGAACCAGGTTCTATGCGCTGTCAGCACGGAAGTACACAGGCCTAGTCCAATATAGGGGATTGCGGATGCAGTCGCAACTCTGCCGGCGTTCCCGCCTTTAATTACTTTGGGGAACTTCCGCCTTACAGCGTTTTCATTTAATGATGACAGTGCGCCATTTTCAACTTTTTTTTCGAGGCCACCCAGGAAAGGTAAGGTAAGGAACCGGAGCCGGGAAACCTGCTGAATCAAGTAACCAAAGCCTGACTCCGATCAATACTACTTCCCGATACGGTAAGAGAGAGCGAGGTGCCGAAATAAGCCGGTTGCCTTGACCTGAAAATCTAACTCTCCCATTGGTTGTAAAATGTCATGTAATCATCTTGCACTGAAATTATATACCCTTCCCTTTTCCGGCTGGCCGAGAAAAAAAAGTTGAAAACGGCGCACTGTCATCATTAAATGAAAACGCTGTAGCTTTCTTCCGGCAGTGCACTTTGGGTCTTGTTAGACTGGCTGGCTCTCAACATCATGGCTAAGTTCTTGGAATACTCATGTATATCTGTTTTCGAGTCTGGACACCGGTTTGCCTAACGAATCACAGCTTTCTGAAAAAGGACTCGGTCACTCAGGTTCCGAGTCGGCCTCAAATGGTGCGTTACCACTGGCATTACGACAGGTCAGACATGACCGCTGAAAGTATTTGGAGAGTTCTCGGTGGATATAGCAGTCAGTCATCTTTAACTCAAAATTGTCCCGTAATTCTAAAGCTGTGAACTTTAAAATAAATTCCTTCGCCGTACTCTCCGTTCTCCCCGTTTCGCATCATTGCAACGCGACCGGGGTCTGTCGGTACCATTGCTTGAAAACTCGACAACTCATCAACGCAGAAACGAATACCTGGGCTGTTTTCTCAGTGCGCCAAGTACCCAGCTTGACTTAGGCATGCCCCTCTATTCTAACAGCAATACCATTGTTGCAAATCTTCATGCTCGGATCCTTTGCCGGGCTGAACTCTATCTACTGAATGTCACGTTCAAATTCACGAACGAAGAGGGTAGAACTGCCAATCAAACTGTATTGTTGCAAACAATGCTATGGAAATGCTATTGAGAAATAAATGTACAGATGGAAGTAGTGATGGTACAACGTCCCTTAGGACTTTCCTTCCGAAAACGATGGAATGCAACTCCTTCAGGCATAGGTCCAAATAGCACAATAGGGAGGTAACATTGCTACGCGCCTGCGTGTGCGAAAGAGTCTAAAGTACAGAAACATTCGTGAAGTGGTATTTGGCGGAGAGAAAGGGAACGGGAGTGAGACAAGTTCTACGTTAACGAAGTTACGATGCAATTTTTTTGATAGCCAAGTCCGTCCAACACCCAAGCCAATCAGCCCGAGAGTGAGGACACGGAAGACACCACAGAGCTTGCAACGCTGCTTGTGGCCAAAATGCTAATCGAAGAGGCAAGGTTCGAGGAAAGGGTTGTGGCGCCTGAGGTCTCCGAGGCTGTTGCACTCACGCCCACTACCGTGGCACTGCTTGCAAAGGCAAGTGTTTCAGTTCCGGTATCAGTAACAGAAATAGTGGCAGCAGAGCCAGCTGCGCTCCGACTTATGGCGTTCCCCGCAACGATACCCTGGGGAGTGCAAGCGGTGCCTTTCTGATAGTTGAACTGCTCAGGAGGTATGTCCGGCGGCGCATTTGCGATGATGCTGGCTTCTTGGGCCGCGGCCGCAAGCTGATTCATTGAATTTTGCGCAGCGTCGATAAGCTGGTTTACTGTATTCTGATTCTGCTTGTTCAGCCCCTTCAGCTTCTGCACATTGCCATTGCCGTCCTCGACCAACGAGAGGATCTTCTGGATGCTGGATTTTTAGGTGAAAAAAAGCGCCATATGAGTACATATAGATCAAGGGATTAAAAACATAAATTACACTCACTCGCTCGCTTGGTTCGCGACTTTCTGCGCACTGAAGTCTGCCCCAAACTGGTCAATCGTATCTTCAAGGTCAACTAAGACGGGCTGAATTTGGGTGACAAGGGCTTGAACGGGCTGGAGTCCGGTCCCATTCAAGTTGTTGATACCGTCAGTCAGGTTGGTGAGACCGGCCTGAGTATCAAGAAGAAATTTGTAGGTCTTGAGACTTGCTAAAAATACCACATTCTATTAGTATTTCTATATCGTAACGTGAGTATGGACAACGTACCGACAGTCCTTGCACTATTCGAAAGCTAAACGAAAATATAGCTTGAAACATGGTCCATATATTGCCGCTCTCATTCTCACTCACCGCTTGGATCAAAGCAGTGGTAGTCGAGTTCGACAACTGCCCTTCCACAAGCTCATTAACCATCTCCACAAGGCCTGCCGTACCCGCCGATTGAAGATTCAGCATTTTCCGAGCGCCTGCTACAGCCCTGTCGCCAATGGTTGTGACTCCACCCGCGCTCTCGCCTGCAGCAAGCTGCTGGAAAAATGAGATCACATGAGAGCCTGGAAAAATTACTATGAGTCTGCGTTCGCAAGAAGCCTTGAATTACACACATGGTCGTGGGTCGCTGGTGAGAGCATTTGTAACCTTAGCTGCAAGTTCATTGACAGTGGTCCCAGTTGCTTCCAGAGTCTGCTGAAATAGGCCTCTTTTCCGTAAGACCATGCGCGGAATGGGTGTCGAAAAGACCGGTATTATGATGAGAATCGCTGCGGCGATACATAATGACCACCTCATGTTGCAAGTAAACCGAATAACTGAAAGAAGTGGGTCGAGAAAGGTTGGGATGAAGTCGGGATTCGTAGAGCGGCTATAATAGTAAGATATTTAGAGCACG
This sequence comes from Trichaptum abietinum, assembly GCA_910574555.1. Taxonomy (NCBI): domain Eukaryota; kingdom Fungi; phylum Basidiomycota; class Agaricomycetes; order Hymenochaetales; family Trichaptaceae; genus Trichaptum; species Trichaptum abietinum. The sequence goes on along the minus strand of CAJTBE010000005.1, from coordinate 608,028 downwards.
TCAACACCAGCCAGCTTGTTAATCTCGACGTACCGTCCCTGCGCCAGTTACAAATAAAGGAGGGGACAACGAGACTCGACTCGTGAACGAAAAGTGCAGAAGTCGAAATGAAGAAAAGTTGTGGAAGGGGAAACGCAGAGGCGATGGGGGAAGAGAAAGGAGCAGTCCACTAGAGCAGTAAAGAACGCTCGCGAGCTACTCAAAGCAACTTCCCGCCGAATTCGAGGATCCATGAACGGTTACTATGGTGGACCGCAAGCGAGCGGAAGTGGAGGTTTGAGGCAGACCTCCCATCCAACCGGCGCGGACATAGCCGGACCTGCCGTCGGTTTTGGGGAGAATGAAGTCAATTTGTATGGTAGATCAGGTCCGGAAAACGAAAATAGGACCACGAAGTGAGCTATTTCAAAATTGGTTCCTCACACCTTCGGTAGGAATGCTTCCAATTCCATAACAACCTGCTCCGTAGTCTTGGTCTTGGGAACATACCCCATACAAATTTCCCTTCTTTGGCGAGTATTGACGGAAACATCAAATGTTTATACATGATCGGCAATGTTGGCCTAGGCACCTTAGGCTTGTTCCCCTTATTACGAGCACACTCATTTGTAACTTTGCTCCCTGTTCATTTCCCATCTTAAAGAGTGTCGAGCCCTGGAAAGTTAGGCGTAAGATGAGATGTTGCTATGTTACAGGGTATGTCAGGATGTATATACCCAGGACAGGGGAGGCTTGAAGGTGGACCGTCAGTGGACGTCATTCTTGTATGGCATTTCATAACGCGGGTTGTAGCCTATATACATCTTGAAAGGGTAAGATGACTTGATGCTAGGATCGTCTTTTCGGTCCGTCGTGGTGTAGAGAATGCTCATGCCGGTTGATCGCCAAATCGTGTACTCTGCCGGCGCACCGTATACGCCGTCTGGTCGAGGGTTCCCGGGAATCTGCTCAAAAGTAAGCTTCCATAATCTCAGAGAAATGAACATCACCCTACAGCTAATACGCACATGCAAATAGTCGTCAAGCAAGAGATATGCTGCAACAGACATCTTGATAAGTGATGCCCCTCGAAGTCCAAGATATTAGCAACTTGGAAGGCCAATGTACTCTTGTATAGCGCCGACTTGTCGGTTAAGCGAACGCCACGAAGCAGTATACAACCCACTCGGCTTCAGATCGAAGGAATAGGATAACTCCCGCGCCGAGATGAATCGTCCCTATGGTACATATAACAACCATTTGGACCATCAATTGATCGCTCTAGTGGATGTACGTGTGGTCAGATCAGGCGATCGTTCCTCGCAGTATTTCTCCATGCACTCGGGCCGCCCTGTGCGTCCGTCGGTGCGAATGGAAATTGTAATCAATAAAGTAGTATGGTATGCCGTCTTGTAAGATTAAACAGTTGTCATTCGTTAATGTAGTATCCGGCTCCCAGACAATTTCCAGCTCGACCTGAGAGTCGTGAAAGTCGGCAGAGAGCATCGAGCAAGCGACAAGGGATAGATCGGAAAAGGCGACTTCGCATTCATTTGGGAGAGTTACACGGGACAGAAGGTAGAACACACGACTTGCCGCCAATAAAGGTAACCGGAATGGGGTACTCATGAGTTTGTTGTTACTCTAGTACGCTGCCGGAAAGAACTGGGAGAATGTCTTACATGAGTAAGAGCTCGTGTAACGATATCGGAAGGGAAGAAGTACTTACCGTCACCATGCTACGCCCGGTTTATCACGACATGCACAAATGCATAAGTCCTGTAAATAACACAGACGCACGACGATGGCGACGTCTTCGAGCCTCAACAGCGTCAACACACGATGAAGACCGCAAACATTTCGCAAAACCTTCGCTAAGTGGTTGCGCCCACTCCTAACTTGCTGCTATTGTGCGTCGGAGGAGGCCTTGGTCGTGCCACCCGACTTTTCCAGACGAGGCCAATATCGTACCACCCGGACAGGTGTCGCTATCACAGCATTCGCTGCATGGAATTCGCTTTGAGCATCTGCTTCCTTGCAGGAGGGAATGAAAGGTGAGTATTTCACTTCATTATCCATTCACTATTCGTGCACGGCTCCTTGACGAAAGTCGCCAAAAGCCGGTAGTCGCCCAGTGCATCTGCGAAAAATTCGATCTCAGACGTCCTACAACAATTCTTGTGCTCGGAGAAAGATGGGTCCATACATAGATAGCGAAGTCTCCGTCTGCATCTACCATGAGGTGGTTGTCGAAGGTTAACTTGTAAATGTTATCGACTTTGCATGCTACGGCTGATTGAACGTGGGAACTTGAACTTGTTCAAGTCAAAATTCAGCGCTCATACATCTTCCCTTGAATTCTACTACTACTAGTACTCCGAGCCGTCCGACTCTCCGTCAGCATAGATATGAATCTTCAATTCTATCGCTTCAGCGCCAGGACCGAGAAAACATATATCCCATAGCACAGCCTACTAGTAAGATGCCAGGCCCTGACTCGGACACTTCTACGATTATTTTCAGCAACACTTCCACTGAAGTACTGTATACCATAGGGAAACCGGAATCTGAAAGGAATCTGATTGCAGATATGTGTGTATAATTGGTACGTTTTTGCAACGTGCTTATGGGAGACAGGTTCTCATGGGGAAATAGGCTATGCGAAGGCGATGCGACCATGGGGATACATACTTGTTTCAAGCCTTCAGGCCTATATAATCTTCCTCGACACCTCGACTACCCACAACTTCCACAAGTACAATGACTACCCAGGCCCCTCGAGCACTTGTATTGCCACCTTCAGTCTGGTCGTATACATCCGGGTGGCCTACGGATGAGTCGATGCTCCACTATACAGAAGCCACCCACAAGATATCGACCGCGGAGGATCTGTACTACCTCTATCTAAAGATGCACAATGACCAAAAGAAATTTTCGTTCTACAAGGTAAGTAATGTGAATGTTAGGGCAATCTTGGATGTCATTCTCACATTTATTGAATAGAAGACCACTCAGTTCTTAATGACACTATGTGGTGATTACGCGCTGCATATGATCAGTCTCCAGAACATGCAGTTAGCCGTTACCAAAACTTCCTGGCGTAGATATGATAATTTCAGCGATCAGTTACAGGAGGCAAGTGGGTAAGTCCGCGCTTGATTGCCAAATGCGTTCTCAGCACCTCTAAACTGAAGGGCAATTTAGGTGGTATAGCCAGATCCTGAAAGCTTACCATCAGTGGTCTGTCCTGGATGACATCGAGAAGTTGTCAGCTTGGGAGAATATACAAAGGCGAGTTGAGAATATTTTGCTTTCTCAGCCGAAGAACGTTCGATCTTTTCGCGTGAGTCGATCTAAAACTTTAGCAGGCTATTTATGACTCAGCGAGAAGATCTGTTGCAGGAAAATCAAGAATGCCTTAAACCAATCTATGCGAATTATAAAATGGAAATCATCTATGACGATATAGATGAAGTCACCGGAAACTGCTTTCCGTACCTCCTCAGCTTTGATGATGACCTCCGTAAAATTTTGCGGCTACGAGGTCCTCAAGCTCAAAGTTTTGCGGACCTTTTGGACTGGGTGAGCTTGGTTGTCAAACGTTTCAGCTCAGTTCCTTCATATATTCATTATAGGTCATGGGCAAGACGGAGTTTCAAAGCAAGTTATATAGATTGTGTGAGAGAGCTTTGCGCCGTCTATGCGGACGAGCTGCAATTCTTCCTTCCTCGTATCTTTTGGAGGCCAAGGATCTGAAAAAAATGTCCGATCATCCCAGCTGCGGAGGAGGGTTTGCGGATGTATATGAAGGAATATACAAGGAAGGGAAAGTAGCGCTCAAGGTCTTGCGGTACTTCGGGGCAGTAGACGTAAGGAAGCTAGAGAAGGTAAGAGTTTGACTAGATATTGCTAAGCAGTGTCTTTTCTGACCTCGCCAACCTCTCGTGTAGAGCTTTTATAGGGAAGCGATTATATGGAAGCGATTATCTCATATCAATATTGTTCCTTTCCTCGGTATTGCAGATAAGAAGATTTCGCCGCTCTGCATGGTGTCAAGCTGGATGGAGAATGGCAACCTTGCTGTGTACCTCAAGCGCCATCCTAGTGCAAACCGAATGGATCTCGTGAGTGTACTATTGTTTTGTTTTATCTTGTCAAGGACGTTTGCTGAGAGGATATACAAATAGGTTGCTGACATTGCGAGAGGTCTTAATTACCTACATGGAATGGACATTGTCCATGGGGACGTAAAGAGTGTAATTATTTCTTCATAATTTCTTTGACAAATGCGCTTACTTATCACTCTTCTTAGGGTAACGTTCTCATTAGTGCAGACTATCGTGCTCGCTTGACCGACTTTGGTCTGGCCTGTGTTACGCACGAGAGCCGAGCAGTTTGCGCTGCTACCACTACTACGGCAACCATTGGGTCAATTAGGTGGATGGCACCAGAGATTCTTCACCCCACTGCTCCAGATAAAGGCTTGTCGACAACGGAAAGTGACGTCTATGCTTTTGCAATGACGATGTATGAAGTACGTATCTCTTTCGCATTCATATACTTCTAATGCTCACAACTTTAACTTGCGATATCGCATAGACATTCACAGGCCAGCTTCCTTTCTTCGAATGTTCTCGTGATGCGACTGTCGTCATCAACGTTACTATTGGTATCCGACCCGAACGACCCGGACCACCCTCAGTGGACCTAGGACTCTCAGATCGTATATGGAGTTTTATGGAGGAATGTTGGCTAGCGGACAGGCATCAGAGGCCTCGTCTACCGGTCATATTGAAGTTCCTGGAAGACGAAAGGTTACATTACGTCATGCCACCTACTACCTTTCCCAGTACATCCATAACGCAATGGGATGACGATGGTAGCGACACTGAAGACGAGGAAGATAAAGATGATGGACGTTACAGAGGTAAGTTTCCTCTTCTTTGCCATGCTTACATATGTGTAATTAACGATCGGGCGCTGTCTCAGATATTCTTGCTACTTCCGATGATCAAGGCAATACATACCTCGAGATTGGGCGTAGGACTCAGGAGGGAAACCACAATTCATACATTGAGCTTGAGGGTACTCTGATGAATATCCTGAATATTCTACCTCCCGACCACAATAAAGATGCGAAGGCTAAGAAACTACAGGGAGCGAGAGCCGAGGGCGTCGAGAGTTAGCCCTTAGGATTTATCTTTAGAACAACTTCAGTAATTGAAAGACTAAGTAATTTAGTCGCTCGGTATGCAAGGTGTTATACATTATTTCATATGACTTCCCAGTGACGTCTGATAATAGAGCATATTCGGTGCATGTTAAATATGAGTTTCACATGAACTTACACATGAGATTTCACATTCCCACACCGCTTGGGGAGTTCGGACTCCAAACGCGGCTTACCGCGGCAAAAGTCCAAATACAGTATTGGGTCACTTCAGTGACGCATTTGTGCTTGCAGGTCAAATATAATGAGTCTCATTTATAAGCTTCCACAATCTTTTACACTTAAAAAAGCAACCGTTGCATTGACTTTCTACTACTGAAGTCTTAACTGAACAAGAAAAAATCAATACATGAGAAAAATAGCACACAGTGAATTCTTTTAGAAGATGAAGGACCGTGTGAATAACAAGTTAAGATTACATGAAGAGTTTAAAAGGTGACGTGTCACGGGTGCTCTTTTCTGGAGACTTCGGCATCTTCATCGGATCAAAAACACTTGATGTGAAATCTCGTGTGTAACTTCATGTGAAACTCATATTTCACATCACCGAATATGCTCTAATGTTATGCTTATATGCAACTTTATATATTGTGAAATACGATGCATAAGCGAACAAACACTGCATGAAACAAACTCATACAAACACGATCTACTTTATTCTCTTTTGGAAATCAAGCTCTCCTCCGACCTTTCTTGTCCATTCACTATCATGACGGATGTTCCTCCCTTGTCGCCGGAGGCAGAGGTACGAGCAGAGAATCGAGCTCGTTTTGAGCTTGAGCTGGAATTTGTTCAAGCTTTAGCAAATCCTTTCTACCTCCACTCGCTTGCCCAGCAAGGCATTCTTGCTCAACCTGCATTTGTGAATTTCTTGAAATACCTCATGTACTGGAAGGAGAAAGATTATGCAAGATTTATTCAGTAAGTCGACATAATCTGTAGACATTGACGCACTCCATCAGCTTGAATGTAGCTACCCCCACGCCCTTCATCATCTCGAGCTCCTACAAAATGCCCAATTTCGATCGGAAATCGGAAAAGATGAGTGGCGAGAATATTTGAATCAGAAGCAGTTTGATCATTGGAGAACATGGTGAGAATAATTCCTCGAAAATATTTTCCGCTGAACTTAAAGCATCCATTAGGAGAGAGGATCCTGCACATTTAGCGGGTACAGTTGTACAGGAAAAGCAAGAGGAGAAGAAGATCGAAGGGAGTAAACAGTAATGCATTATATTGAGCAACTATATCTTAACCACCTGTAGATTATCCTGATGGGTTAAAGTCCAATTGTATTTCTTTCTGTCGTTCCGGGCACTGCCAGGTACGCCATTCCAGCCTGAGTTGACGCACGGCGCTGGGTTAGTAGATTCATTACATTGGCATCACGTGAGACGACGCGTCACCGTGGACACGTCTTTTCGACTTCAAACCATTCAAGTTCGTGCCTTCCAACGTCGACTATAACGTAGCTCAAAATGTCCGCAGAAGATGACTCAAGTGGATGGCAGCTCACTGAGTCTGATCCTGGTGTTTTCACGTACGTCTTGTGTATATTCTTGTGCTAGGAAATTTTGACAAGTCGAAAATCCCAGAGAGCTACTCAAAACTTTGGGTGTCAACTTAATTGTGGACGACCTATATTCACTGGACTCTGACACGTTATCGACCTTGCAACCTATTCATGCTCTCATATTCTTGTTTAAATGGGTCTCAAATCAAGATGAGAGTGGTGGCGGAACAGGCGCGTTCGATGATGACTTCCCGGGATTCTTCGCACATCAGGTCGTGAATAACGCATGCGCGACACTGGCCGTTCTGAACGCTCTTCTTAACATCCCTTCACTCAAAACCGGTCCAGAATTACAAGAACTTCTGTCATTTACGGCCGGCATGGACCCACAGACGCGAGGCCTTGCAATAACAAGCTCGGAGTTCCTTCGAGAATCACACAACGCTCTGAGCCCTCCAAGCGCTGTTAGCCTTGAAGGCCTCAATCTTCCGAAAGGCACGGAAGACGCATACCATTTCGTTGTATATGTACCCGTAGCTGGGAGTCTGTATGAGCTGGATGGCCTGAAGAGAAGTCCCGTGAGACACGGGGAGTATTCTGATAGTGGCGAGGGATGGGTTGCAAAAGCTCGGTATGTGTTTACTCGTGGAAATTCTCTTCGTTGGTAGCACTTACCCTGACTGATTAGTGAAGCCATTGAAGCTAGAATAGCTACTTATCCTGCCGGAGCGGTAAATTCTTCTCTGTCTGGTACACGTTTGATAAAACATTTAATTCAGCTATTTAGCTTGAGTTCAACCTGATGGCAATTCATGACGACAGCCTTCCACGGCTTCAATCGCAACTTCAGTCTGCACAAGCCTCTGGTAACGACATTGTAGCGGCCGAGATATTTGCCAGAATATCCCATGAGAATGAAAAGCGCTCTCAATGGGCGGTGAGTCATAGTATCTCTCTCGATACATCTCCGTGACTGAGAAAGTTGATGTACGATAGTTTGAGAATAGTCTCAGGAGACACAACCATGTCGGGTTACTGCACGCTTTAACGCTTGCTCTCGCGAAGTCCGGCCGCTTACCAGAAGTCACTGAGCAGGCGAAAGCCAAGTTGAAGGAGCGCATCGAGAAGCGACGGAAGGAGGGGAAAATGGAGGAGGATTAGATTATGTGTACTGACTGCTACTGCAATGTACTCAGGGCTCATTGGAGCCATTGCCTGCGTCGCAACTTAACGTTATATTTTCTGATTGGTGTCTGTATTATGATGCTAGCCTTGAGGTCCCCCTTCACGGCGCTTATGCATTGTGTTTTCACTTAGAAACTGGGCTTGAGAACCTGAGACGAAATTAAGGGCTCTTAAGGTACATACCGATATCAGAACTACGTGCTACGTCGCGAAGGCAATCCGACTTAGAACAGAACATGGTCCGAATAGACTTTGGGCTGATGGTTGGGATTGCAGGTCATTGAAAACGACATCTACAATCTCGCCCGAGCGTAGATTTCGAGTCGTACACATGTGAACCTTGATTTTGCAGCTCATATAATTGACTTAGGAATCCAAGGTAAGACATATCGATTATCATATAGAAGCAAATGAAGTCCGGTGTTCAGGTACTTGAAAGCTTTCTTCAAACATGTCCATATCGTTACAGGGTTTCCACCCAGTGAGCGATATGGGCAAGGGCCTCGCTTCTCTCTGGTTCATGCCAACCGAAGACAATGAAATCATGAATCGCGTCTTTCGCTTCGTGGTATACTAAGTCATCACCTAGATCAGCCTTCATACGCTCGGCGAGTCTTCGGATTTGATCGAGAAGAATTTCTGCATCGCCCGAAGTGATGAAGGTCTTCGGAAACCCTTTGAATGTCACGTCCTCTGGCCTGAGCTTCGTACTTGCCGGAGAAACATAAGGTGTTGACCAGGTCAGTTCAATTCCATGTGGTAAGACGAACGCGTCTGGAGGGTCGGGAGTGTAAGGCACAGTTGGACCAGCGATTGCATCGCTATTTGCGTTCGTGAACATAGATGATTCGGGGCCAGAATGCGTTCCGCTCATATCGGTCCACGGTGCAAGAAGTAGCAAACCGCCTGGAGGCGCGGGAAGCGCGGCGACTTTTCCCTGGTATTCGACGAGATACCGCGTGAGCGCATAAGCGAGGTTCCCTCCCGCCGAATCTCCGCAGACAACGATGTCGCGCGGGTCGAACCCGACGTCATTCACTAGGTACGCATAGCCAGCGAGGGCATCGATGAGTGCAGAGGGGAACGCACCCTCCTTAGACCCGGGTATAATCGACGAGAGTCGATACTCGATATTGAACGCACGCCGAATGGACGGGCAACTCTTGACAATTGCCTGAGGAAGGTTGGATGTTGGAGAGTTCGGATGAGCAGATAGACACAGATAGGATCCTCCGTGCATGAAGTATAGGACTTTTTCTCCCGGGATCGGTGTCTGACCCATTATGAGCTGTTCGCCATTTTTGTGAAGCCAATAACCTGGAAGTCGAACGGGGTGTACATCGGCCTTCTCCGACCAGTCATGCAGCTTGCCAGTGATTAGCTCCGGTACTCCATCTACGTATAGGCCAAGAATACCGTCTCCGAGTTTCAAGGAATTGTGCGTTGGCGAGTTCAAAACAAGTTCAACACTGTTGATCTTCCGTGAGAGTTATTCATACGTTCCGGGTACAGTCTTTCTCACTTTGCTCCCAGAACCTTGTCCTCCCATAGCATCTGCCTTACTTTTACACTTCTATCGATCGACCAAGAGCTTCTGGGTCGCCATGAGCGAGGTATGCTTGTCAGATACCACCATGGTTTCCATATTATTGCCATCGAAAGCCTGAGTTTGAGATACGTAACATACAACCACTTCCACGGTTGCTGGGTGAGCAGAAAGTCGAAAGCCATTCTGGTTGTCGGTAGAGTTTTGTAGCAAGGAGAATCTTAGCTTTATCCAAGAGACTTCGCCGTGGGGTTAGATGGTGGATTAGAAGTAAGGCGGAATAGTTACGCCCATGGTTGACTTGACTAATTATAGCTCACAATTGGCGCCCAATTAAGAAGAGCGCTTATTCTGGCCACACGAGAGTCGGAAGTTGCCGTGGATCGTCCGTGGTTGGATTTTGGGTATGAGCGTCTTGAAACTTCGAATTCCACCCTTTATCCTCTACCACGACCATCTCGCACACACTTTAGACGCGCTCTTTCCGACACTCAAAGGAAATCCTCAACGACCTACTCGTACGAACATCATACGAGAACATGCCAGCAGAAAGGAAGACATCCTCGAAAACGAAATCGTCGCGGACCCTCCGAACTCGAGACAGCAACCGGAAAGTTGTTCCTCCGACGAATGATATCGAAGTCATTGTGCTGTCAGATTCTGAGGACGACAACACACTGCTTGCTCGTGCTCATCGGACAAGAAAGCGACAAACACCCGCGCCATCGAAGACATCGGCGGAGTCGAGTACTGTGGCAAAGCTAAGACAGGAAATTGAGGCACTGAAGAAAGTAAGCAATATCAGTGTCGACCAGCGTGGCTTGTCTCTCAATCTAGCTTCACAGGATAATGCGACGCTTTCAAAGTCGTTGTCGGCGGCTAACAAGAGGTCTGAACCGAATCCGGTTGGTAACCCGCCTGGGTCTATTGACGGAAGCTCACATCAACACACAATCCAGGACTATTCCGAATTGGAAGAACGTATTACATGCGAAATATGTGCAATGAAGATGTGGAGTCCTTGCTCGTATGTTCATTGTGTAATGCCATGCACTATCAGACACTGATTCTTGTTTAGTTTGTCGGAATGTGGACACACCTTCTGCGAGAAGTGCTTACATTCGTGGTTCAACACAACTTATACGCACCACGTTGATGAACATCCAGAGTTCCTGGCCGGGCCACAAATCCCAGAGGAATACATGGTGCATCAAAACGATCCTCGGTTTCGAGATGTTATTGATCACTATTTAAAGCACTGGCAGCAACGCGTTCCGAAGCCGGTTTATACCTGTCCTTCTTGCCGCATCCAGATTAAACGGAAACCCGTGGAGGTGTTCGCGATAAAGGACATGGTTCGGCTGGTCTCGCGAATGGTGGACGGAGAAGGGAGCCCGAAGACGAAAAGATCAAATAAGGCCGTCGGTAACATATTCGATGGATTCTTCCCTTCAAAGCATAACCTCTACGTTCAATGATTTCTTATTTTTCGTTGCATTTCTTTTATTCAGACAGCATTACCCCCTATCCTTGACCTGCATCGATAATTTATAATCAAGGACTGACCCCTTACCTACGTGAAGGCAGTAGCACTATCTGTATTCGTTGTATTTCTGGACTGGGGATTATTTCTATGTTTTAGAATTATGTATTTGGCAAAGGCATTTCAGCTCGTGATTATGTTGCCGCATTTAGTCCTCGCGAGCGTCCCCGGAGCATGTTACACCCTTTGTTTTCAACCACTTCCATCGGACACTGGATTGTCGCTGGTATCTTACGAACAGGTTTTTGTACAGCTAGCAGGCAGTCTATAGCCTTGGCTTTGTTTTGACTTTCAGCAAAAACATGTCCTTCAGCTTACGAGCAGTCTCGACATCCTTTCCGACTCGCTCTATATCCCGCACGGCTCGCGTGCATCTTCGACTCCAGCCACTTTACGCCTCGAGGTCGCTTGTGAACAAGCGCGCGATGTCCAGTGAATCCTCGAAGTACGAGCACATCCTGACTTCGTCGCCGGCTCCTGGCGTAACGCTCATCACGTTCAACCGCCCCAAAGCCCTCAACGCGCTGTGCACACCACTCATACTCGAGCTTAATGATGCGCTCAATGTCGCGGAGAAGGATGAGGAGGTTGGCGCGGTTGTGTTGACTGGGAACGCGAAGGCGTTCGCTGGTGCGTGTTCTTGACGGCTCAGCTTGTATTTCGAATTGACGATGATTCAGCGGGAGCGGACATCAAGGAGATGAAGGACAAGGAATGTGAGTGTCTTAGTAGCTACATTGCATTATTGCGACCTTGACTATACACACAGTTCACGATGTGTACAAGAACGACTTCCTGGTTGACTGGCAGCGCATTGCAAAGTTTCGCAAGCCCACCATTGCTGCTGTTAGCGGCTACGCTGTGCGTGTACCCTACTCTCTCTAAGCAACACTCTAAGACTTATTCGCATAGCTCGGCGGTGGCTGCGAGCTCGCGCTCATGTGCGACATTATCCTTGCCTCCCCCTCCGCCACCTTCGGTCAGCCCGAAATCAACCTCGGCGTCATCCCAGGTGCAGGCGGCACACAGCGCCTCACGCGGGCGGTCGGGAAGTCACGTGCAATGGAGCTTGTCCTGACTGGCCGCACGTTCTCCGCGGCCGAGGCGGAGAAGTGGGGCGTTGCGAGCCGTGTTGTTGAGAATGTGGTGGATGAGGCGGTGAAGGTGGCTCAGACGATTGCGGGTAAGGGAAGGGTGTCTGTCATTGCGGGCAAGGAAAGCGTCAATGCTGGTGAGTCCTAGTATTGTTCGCACGTCTAGTAACCGATTGAAAATGTGTATTAGCCTATGAACTCACACTTGAAGAGGGTCTCAAATTCGAGCGGAGGACATTCCATGGTTTGTTTGCGACGAAGGACCAGAAAGAGGGTCAGTTTTCTATCTGCTATCGTAAAGAAAAGACATTCGTGCTAACTATTTGAATATAGGCATGGGTGCGTTTGCGGAGAAGAGAAAACCCAATTTCTCTAATCTGTAGGGTAATCAATACAACATATCACATCGTATGCAAGGTTCCTTCCACTCTTGTTCATAATTCCGCTACTCCAAGCTACCAGCGAGCACGAGGCTGAATGATCGATCGAGGAGGATCTGCGCTTGAAGTTTCCTTATCATCTTTAAGTGAAACCGTCACTTGAAGAAGAAAGCGACGATCTGAGAAGTATTCTGCGTGTGGGCATCTGATCCGCACATAAGAGAGGTGTGTAAAAGTTTCTCTGAAGATCTTCAGGTACAGGTAATGAACCGGGTATTGCAACTGCATACCTTTGGCCTTTAGGGCGATTCGTTGAATTTATTCTACGCCGTGTGAGAGAGTATGTTCAAGTTGGTTATGGCGAATCAAGTGTTTCATCTCTCGGTGTCTTTCATTCCCAGTAGTCCGATTTTTTTCGCGTTCCTGTGTAGTGAAACTCGGTCAGAAATGATCTGGCGAATCCACACCAATTTGCTCACCATCGTCCGTAGCTCGCGGCCAGAAAACCTTATGCATTGAGAACGTTACGCTATAATTTTTCTATACACACGCTTTCAGACTTACATATGCCCAAACCTGCTATGATTCTCTTTCCGACCACTGACCCGGGTTGGTGTCGACGCGACTGATTGAGAGCATAGAGGCCAACTGCACCAAGTGCGCCGGTGCCTATGATACGACAGCTAAGGCAATCTTGGTTCTCTTTTGCGTCGGGCGCAGACGTTGAGGACATGATGATGGAAGTCGGAAGCAAAGCTCAATGCGCGTCTTGGCCGACGTTTTCTGCCACAGGCATGCCGAAATCCGAAATTAAAAAGGAATAATTCAGGGTCGAGATAATTAAGATACAGTAAGAACTGCCGGTTTAGGAACATTTTCTGATCGCCGATTCCAGAAGTGCGCTGCTAATTTTCCCCAAGAATTCTATTTTCCCTGAACATAACTCAGATATTAGACGCCGCTAAGTGCAAAATGGAACGAGGTCGCCTGCTTGCTCTTTTCCCTTGCCGACCATCCCTCTTCTCACTTTCATACACCGACGTCAACGTCTACCGACAGCGACAAAGCACGACACTGCCAGGCGTAGATCCCCCTCTCTGACTGAATAACAAATTCCCTGGCTGGCTATATCTTCATTGGGATCATAGACGATGAGTGCACTCGTCGAAACCCCGACCGCGGCTGGCTCTCAGGCGGCTTCCAGGCATTCACTGGGATCTAATGCGACGTTCGGAATACACGGAGTTGTGCAGGAAGCGGAAGAGAGAGGAAAGGCTCCGACGAAGCCTTCGGTTTCATGGAACGATGCAACGATGGCCAGCTCAAGTAGCCAGAGCGCGGAGAATGCGAGTGCCTCTCGGGGGGTATTGCCAGAGGTGAACTTGAACGGGACTGCACTCCCAACGCCCGCGGCCTCAGGTTCGCGAACCACGCCACGGCCGCAGAAGAGCTCGACGACAGCCATCGCGGAGGCGGAGACCAGTGCGTGGGGGGCGAATTTCTGGGTCACCTTGATTGATCCTCAGGTGCGTGCTCGTAGCTGTCTTCTGGTCGTCAGCGTCGCTTCATATGCGTCGATGATGCCCGTTCATTAAGTTATTTCTGACATGAAGTTGCTTTACATGGAATTAATAGACACAGGAGCCGTTCTATGCGTGCCCAGCGACGGGTCAGGTGAGCTGGGATCCTCCAGTAGGGAACTTTGTGTGAGTGACGCATCTTGATCATGGACGCTGGTTTGCTGCGATGTAGCGCTTTCGTGACGCTGGACAACTATCTTTGCGCCGAGAAAAGCTGTACCGGGGCATTTACGCGGCTTCGCCTTCTGCGCCTCTTTCGTCACCATACATCTCCCAGCGGTATAAGCCCGCAGACTCGCGGATCAGCGTTCTGATCCCTATATACTTCTCTTTGATAGCGATTTCTGGGTCTGATTATCTTACTTTGATAGATTACCTCCGAGTGCTGAAGGCGAATGGTGGGAGCTCGTTGATGAAAGTCGCAATTTACCCTACTACTATCACACAAAGACGAACGAGACGGTATGGGAGCGTCCAGAGGGATTCATTATTCCCTTGGGAATATTGCAGGTAAGTAATGCAGGTTATAAGTTGATATGGTGCATTTATTCATTAATTAATAAGAATTCCGCGCTCTGCCGGCGACTCAGTGCACGATACTCCCAAATTATCGATGCCGACTTGTCGAAGATGGGAACTGCTGGGAATGCGTCAAAACCGACGGAGGGAGAGCGCCCTTCGTATCGTCGAGCGAATTCTTCAGGTCCTGGCGCAAATAACCAGCACCAACAACTTCGCTCACAGCGCAGCCTGGAGGCGGACCGGCTACGACGGCGCTCCCAGTCTTCAACTCGAAGCGGGATAGGTGAGCAGCGGGATACGCGACATGTACATGGATACGCATACGGCACACAACTTCCGCCAATACCCGCCTCTCCATACGCCACGGAATCGTCCTCTCCTCCGTCTCCCGATTCGAAACGTGCGTCTCGATCGCCATTATCGAATGGAGGTGCGAAGCGAAGCTCTCCGAATGGGAAGGAGAACGAGATTGAGGAAAGAAGCAAAGGCCAGGATAGGGGGAAAGATAAGGATGGTGCGCAGATGAATGGCGGGGAAATCACGCCTCCACGCAACCGGAGTAAATCATCATCGTTCGTTCCTTATCGTTCTCCTCAACCACAGAGCCTCGACGCGGCTGCTGAGCTTCTTGCGCATTATCCCAATGGTCAAGGCGCACACCCTCCTTCGACAGCACCCGCTGCACGAAAACAACCCACATCACCCACTACAACCGCATCCGCGCCATCTTCACCATCGGATCCGAACATCAGTTTCTCGCCTCAAGCTTCTTCCTCACCCGCGCGAGGCAAAGACCAGTCATCAGGCTCAGATGAACGGCCAAGTTTCTCGCTCAGCATTAGCGTTGAGAAAGGTCCGATTTCGATGCCGGGTCTGGCTTCCCCTCTCGGAAACAAGTTCGGGAGCCTCGGTTTTAGCAAGGGTAAGGAGAAGGCTCATGGGCTCAGTGTATTGCATGGATTTGGAGTGCCGCAGCTGCCAAGGAGAAGTCTGTCCTCCCCTCCAGAGCACGTTGCGCAGATACCGCTTCAGGCGCCGCCGATGGGCAGGAGGAGTACGAATGGGGTGCATCCTGGATTGATTAGGACGCAGGATATTGGCGCGCCTGTTCTGGATACTCGTGCGTGTATTATTTTTGTGAGCGTATCTGTTGCACTGACCATGACTTTCAGAGGCTACGCTCGACCTCAGCCCTGTCAAGGCACGTCAGGAGGGGAAGCCCATATTTATCGAGCCAAAACGAACGTACAGTGATGATACTCGTTATAGCACTGGGTATGATTTACATCCTTATTAAGTCATTGGTTTACATTACTCAATATCGTCTAGCGGTAGGCCTGTTCTCCCTGACGACCTTGCATCGGACATACAGCAATTTGTTCAGGAAGAGTTTGCTCGGCAATATTTCACTACGCACCGCACTGGTTTTATCTTCAGGAGGAAGATTCCCGTGGAGAAAATGATGATTTGGCAAAAAGTTCCTCTGCAGTCTCCCCTCCTTGTCCTAAATCGTTCGCTGCATAAAGATGCTGTGAAGGTCTTCAAGGTTATCCAGCGGATAATGGGCGATCGCGAGCGAGATCGACCGGTCGGTGTGCGGGCTGCGACGGAAAATCACTTAAATCCCTTGGCTTCCTCGACAAGCTCTCTCAATGCCTCGTCAACGTCCTTGCCAAGTATGGTCACGGGGATTCTGGAGGAAGAGAGGTGGCTCCTAACAGAGGGCCTCACGCATGGGGAACTGCGGGATGAGATTTATTGCCAATTGGTGAAGCAGCTTACGGGTAATTCGAATACGTATGTCCAGTGAATTTGCCATTCCTTAGCACCGTTCATTGACTTGCTCTTCCAGTGAAAGTGTCTTTCGGGGCTGGCAACTTCTCTGTGTTCTCTTGGTAACTTTCCCTCCCTCAAAAAATTTCGAAGCGTTCCTCCGGTCTTTCATCCAGCGTGGAACCTTGCAATCTGAAGGAAGAGTAGATATCATGGCCAAGTATTGCGTCCAGCGCCTAGCGATTGTTTCGAGGAAAGGGCCAAGAGGAAAGCCGCCGACTCTCGGAGAAATTGAGACAGCACATGTAAGTTTACAGTTTATTTGATCTGACTAATTCTGACAATGATGCTAGGATGCCGCTTTCAATCCCTCCACATTCGGCGAATCACTAGATGCTGTTCTTCGTCTTCAAGAGAGGACATATCCACACCTTCAGGTGCCGATTATTCTTCACTTCCTCGCTGACGGGATCCTCGCGCTCGGTGGGACAAAGGTAGAAGGCATCTTCCGCATTCCCGGCGACGGCGACACCGTGTCGGAACTGAAGATTCGGATCGAACGAGGCTATTACAACCTCGAGGGCGTTGACGACCCACACGTGCCGGCATCGCTGCTCAAGCTCTGGATGCGTGAACTCTGCGACCCGCTCGTGCCGAACGAACTGTACAACGACTGCGTTGCATGTGCGCGAGACCCCGAGGCGTGCGTGCAGATGGTCTCGCGCCTCCCAACCATCAATCGCCGTGTCATCCTCTTCGTCATCAGCTTCCTGCAATTGTTCTTAGACGACAAGATCCAGAATGTGACGAAGATGACTGCTGCGAATCTTGCCCTGGTCATGGCACCGAACCTTCTAAGATGTGATTCCGAGTCGATGTCTGTTGTGTTCACCAATGCTCCGTGAGTCTAGTCGGTCTTCTCGTGCCACTGAAATAATCTGATTGATTGTCGGCTAGATACGAACAAATGTTCGTCCATAATCTCCTTCTACATCTTAAGTGCGGCAAAGTCGACCCCAACTATGTTCCGAAGCACGGTCTGGGGTCAGCCATAGCTTCTTCGCCCATGATGAACCGCAATGGCAAACAGCAGAAGCGCCGCACACTTCGTTAGAATTATAGATATCACTAATTGATCTCATTATAACCTTCAGGTACTGTCAAAACCTCTCAAAATAGATTGTTTTTAATCCATTCATTCGGGCCCATCTGTAACATATACTTGTAACCCATAGAATACTTCTGATAATCGGCTGACATTTTTATTGTTGTTCTGTATATAAGATGAATGTATTATACATACTATTGGAACGAGTTACGAGACATGAATAAATGATGTGAGGCTCTAAATCCACGTACTCCTGCATTATTCATGCTCTGTCCTGTATCGCAAGGCGTAATTCGCTTCCATCCATCCGTTCAGCCCCATAACTAGCATAAGTATGTCTATAACTCTTAGAATACTAATATTTAATATTCAGCTGAAGTTGGTTAGCCACTCCCGCATGCAAATAAATGTTATGTACTAATAAAATGAAGAAAAAGAAAAAGTCCACCTGAGGTTATTCAAAAGCAAGTTTCATGGGTTCATCTCGAGGCGGAGGACGCTTCCACGATTGCTTCCTCCGTGGCTTGTAGTTCCATTCTCCGAACTCGTAGTCGTCATTGGTACCTTGTTCGAATTTCCACTTCTCAGTTCCTACGTTCCACCGCTTGGTCCTTGACTTATAAGAGTACGAATCCCTTGGTGACGGTGGTGGGGCTTGCTTCACACTGAGGGCCTCAATCTTGTTCAATAACTCGAACACCTCGCCTGTCTCCAACTCGCTCTCTTCCTGCCACAAGTTCCGATCGCCCACCTCTCGTCGCAAGCGTTCAACAATTTTGCGCGTGGTCGTGTCCGGCTCGACGCCGTTCACGCGCATCTCTTGCAGTGCGTCGGACACGCCGCGTAGGTCTCGAAAGCATGCCCAGCGTGTCTCCAGGAGCTCGTTGTACGCTGGCGTCGTGCATCCGAACACGTAGGACGCGATGGACAGCCGTCGTGCGTGTTCGAAGATCGCGAGCGCAAGGTGGGGGTCTGCATATCGTTCGCGGAATGTGTGCATCAGGAGCGCGATGGTGTGCGGGTAAAAGGGCGGTTGTAGAGGAAGAGGGGATTGGAGCTCTTTCGCGGAATTCTTGCCTTCAGAGGCAGAAGCTTCTGCTTTCTGGACGGCCTGTCGTGCGGCTTCTTCGTAACGTATCGACTCTTCGAAGACTTCCTTCATTGCCCATTCCAATAACTGCTGATCCGTCTCGCATAACTCCATCTGCTCCTTCTTCCGATCCAGCTCTTTATCCTCCTGCGCTGACCACTTTAGCTTCTTCGAGTGTCTCCGCAGCTTTACGAAAAAATCACTCATCCTCGACGCACCCTCCGGTCCACTCCCAATACCAGCACCAGACAACGGATCCTCGCGCACTGCCCCGGGGTCCTTCGCCTTTTGCCCCGAGACGGCGTTGAAGATCAAGTTAAACATGTCGTTGAATATATTGACTTCTCGGGCTGTCATGGTTTGCCTCCGCTGTTGGATTTCGGAGGGAGAAGACTGAGAATTGAAGTTTCGCAACGGGCTTCGAGGAAGTGTGGAGGTCAGAGGTGGCATGTCATCCAGGCCTTGGAAAACATTGTCCCAGGCGTTGTGCGATGAATCGAAGAGACTGTCGGTATCCTTCTCGGTAGAAGAAGAAGAGCCCTCTTGAGGTGTCGCACTCGAATATCTTCGTGTTTGTTCGGACCGGCGGGACGAAAAAAGTCTCTGCGAGGGTGTAACATCTCTTTCTTGCGTGTCACGTCTGCGGGATAGAGAGGGTGGTATGCTACTCCAAGTGCTGATGTCCCGAATGGATTCATTGCATTTTCCTTTCCCTTTTACTTGTGGTAGTATATGAGGATGTGCAGTCGCTTGAAAAGTATTAGACGAGGATGTGCTCATATAGCTAGATTAGACGTACGTATCACCACATTTCTTATAAGCTTGTGCGCCGACGCATTCTTACACTTCGTAAACATTTCCTGTACACAATATTAAAATGTCGAGGAAGGACTTGAAAGAAGCTGATGAACACCGGTAGCCTCAGCCTGAGGGTAATTTGGTACAAAACGCGCGTGGGAATTGTATGTAATTTCAAGTTGGACATACTGAATTCGCAATCAAGGAATCAATTAGTTTCTTATAGCATTTATATCGAGTGCAGCCTTGATAGTGCAACTCCATGCCTTTATGTTTTATAAAATTTAATCGGGGTGAAGAGCTGAGCAAAGACGCTTTAAACTTGGTACATATAAAGCCAAAATTGGTAATATATGGATATTACGTAGTACTACTCGGCATCTAATTAGGTTGATTCATTCATTTTCGCTCGGCTCTGCATGTCTTCCTCAACCCTCCACCATGTCTCTCTTAAACCATGTGTCCTTGCAAATTCAAGAAACTCTTGCGCCCGCGCTCGATTTCTAGAAGACTGCTGCGACTCTATGGCTTTGAAATTTTGTCTTCTGACCAGTCTCCGGCAATGTTATTAACCGAAGTGCCGAACGTGTCTGCAGACTCTATAATTGTATCCGCTCACCTCTTACCAGGCTGGGATACCGGGCGGGAGCATTCTGTTGACTTAAATATGTCTATCATACTCACGAATGATGACCGCGAGCGTCTATCTTCTCGACCGCATCAATATCCCCGTACTAACGACTAGGAGGCACAGCAAAGATCGACAGTGACAAATGGCTTTGGATTTCAAGAGACAGCCATTGAAGGGCCTTCTGAAGGCCTATGTCTACCTCATGCTCAGCTCAGGTCTGCTTCGTTTACCTTGGTGGCTGCTATCGAATGCTACCCCTGCACAACGACCCAGGAGGTCGTGGTCGCTGCTGAGATGCATCAAAGTCATAGCGATTCGATTTGCGTTTGAGAGCAGTTCAAAGAGGTGATTGCAATCATCAGCTTGTTATCCGTAAGCTCTAACCATCGATATAGGATGAACGTTATCAACGGCGTGCCGAGTGACGTAGAGCTGCGTCTAGGAAAAGGAGTTCTTGGACTTTATATTGATGGGACGCCCGAGCTGATTACTGGCGAAATCAAAGGGTGGGCTACACAAGCAGGCGTCGAGGCAGTACGATTACCTGGATACTGGATTCACAAGAAGGGCGAGAAGATTATCATGGGTGAGAGACCCTCGGCGAAGGAGAAAGTTGTCTACTTTCTCCACGGCGGTGCATACGTACACCTCTCTGCTCACCCGAAGAGCCCAACCTCCAGTATCCCTCGTGGTTTCCTCAAACACGTCCCCTCCGTCCGCCGTTCATTCGCTCTAGAATACCGTCTAAGCTCGATTCAAGATCCGCCTCGGAACCCCTTCCCATCCGCGCTCATCGACGCCGTGGCTGGTTACGCATACCTGGCGAACCAGGTCGGGTACGATCCGGCGAACATTATCGTCGTCGGTGACTCTGCGGGTGGAAACCTCGCTCAGGCTCTCGTACGCTATCTTGTCGAATGTGCAGGGTCCGTTCCTGGCCTCCCCCCGCCGCCAGGTGCCCTCATCATGTGCTCTCCGTGGTCCGACATGTCTGGCTCGCATACAGCTCCGGGTTCATCAGTCTTCAAGAATGCCAAGTCGGACTACATCATCATCCCTACCGAGCCATTCTACGTTGACGCCCCTCGATCATTTATTCATCCATTCGGGATGTCATTCCCTGCGTCCACCCCATACGTTTCCCCTGCATGCAACAAACTCGATAACGTGAGCTTCAAGGGTTTCCCCCCGACGTTCATCACGTCCGGCGACGCGGAAGTGCTGCTAGATCAGATTCGGACACTGCAACAGCGAATGAAGAGTGATTTGGGAGAAGAAGTTGTGTACTACGAGGCGAAAGATGCGTTCCACGACTACCTATGTTTCTCGTGGGCGGAGCCAGAGCGAACTGCGACGTTTACATCTCTCGCCCGTTGGGTGGCGAGCCTTCCTTAAGTGTTTGTATGATTTGCGAAAGCAGGCTGTATTGTACACTTCATCACGCAACTGTATATCTTACGTTGGGTATAAGATATGTATGTATTCATTGATGTTACCTCGTGGGGATATGCAGCGGAACGTGACAGTAATCGGGGAAGTGGTCGATGATTGAAGTATGTGGTAATTATATCATGAAAATGAGGGACCATTACTGCCGTCTCCTTCCAACTCGATGAGGACGCCTTGCATTGTGGGGCGGTCTTCGGGTTCAAGCGCCCAGCAGCGTAGTAACAGCTCCCAAAGACTGTCATCTATTGCGTCCGTCCCTTCACCGACTGGGCGCTGTGGTAAGATATTCCTGTGACGTTCACCGAAGAGACAAAATTCATTCAATATCTCTGCGAAAGGCCTTTTTCCTGTCATGATCTGAGGTATAGAAGCAAGATTAGTTTGCGTGGACTTCGCACATTCATTGGATCTGTCGAATAAAGCCTCACCTCGAGGACCGTCATGCCGAACATGAAGACATCTGCCTTCTGACTTATAGTTCCGAAGAAACTGGCTCTGGAAGAATCTTCCTCCATCATTTCTCGCGGTATCCATCGAAATTTATCAATGCTATCTGAAAGAGAAGACAGGTCGAATTTCGTTTCTTCTTTAGGCTACGCAAATATGTGCTATAGTTAGCCAATATTACAATGTTCAAACACATACAGACACCTCTCACCCTGCATAACCCGAAATCTCCAATCAGCGGGTCCCCTGTGTTACTTACGAGGATATGGGACTAAAGTGTCATTAATAATAAGCTGGATGTTCGTTTATTAGCAAAAACGTACGGCTTTGATGTATCCGTGTATAAGTCCGAGTTGGTGAAGCAGAGTAAGGCCCTTAGCTAACTTGAGGATCTACGCGTAAAGACAGTTTCAATCAGTTTCTCTATGAAATGAGTTGTTGACCATACAAATTGTCGTTTATCAACACCATCTTCACGGTGGCGATTACTACGAAAATAATCTTCGGCGTCGCCATTCCGCATCCACGGCGTTACGGTACAACTAAGCCAAAGTAATCAATGACAAAGGCGGCACACCAACGTATGCGTTACCTACAAATGCAATTCGTTGGGACGTCCTTCCATAACGTATCCAATCAGTGGTAAGAAATACACGCCACAGTCGGCGTTGGACGCCTTTTCCCATACTTCGATTTGTCTAGTGAATCGCTAAAATGCCAATACACGTATCTGTTGATAAGCAGTGGGAAATACAATCACAAGAGGATGTACGAACTTCCTTCACACTATGACTTCCTCGACCAAATAGGCGCTTGATGGCACAGTCACGCAGGTCTGGGCAGCTTCCTTGGTTCACCACATATGGAGTCGATGAATGAACTTCTTCCGTTTCCGTAATATCTGATGGGAGGTATTCCTTTGGCTGCCAGTTAATACTGGTACAGTATGCGTCGCCTGGTGTCACTTGCAATGTCGGAAATACTGTCGTCTTCGAAAGGGTAGAAAGGGTGAGTTATCTGAGAAGTCGAAGCGCAGAAGGATGTTTACTTCTTTCTTGTGAGTATATTTTGCGAGCAAATCTTTGCGCGGATGAACATGTACTGTTTTATTCTGTTTAATTGTTTGTCCCAAATAATTCGAGCCCGTGAAGAGTGAGTTATTATATTGTGTATCGTGAGAATTATGTAGTGGTAGAGTACATACTTTGATGCTCTCAAGGATGGAGTTGCTTTTGCTTTTTTGATACATGGCAGTGAAAGATTTGAAGGGTATGTGAGGAAGAGGACGTCTACTGGCTGCTATTTAATCCATCTCCACTCAGCTTCATCAGCGTTAGTGGCCTGCTGCGAAAATAAGCGGCGAATTGCTAGAGTTGTTAGAGTATCGAGAAATGGATGCGCTAACAAGTGGCGTAAGTATATCAGATAGGCCAATCGGGGGAGAATAAATACAACACCCATATTATTATGTATGGTCACAAGACCACTTGCCGATGTTTGAGAGTAATATTGATGATAATTGGAATCGGTTGGCAGAGATAGGAAACAATAGCATGGCATGTGCATAAGAACGTCGATATGATGGCGTTTCAAATATACCACGAGCTGCAACAAGCTCAGTACTTGCCACCTATTTCGTATTAGCCTTTAAAAAAGCTGTCACTGAACAAGATAGCTTGGCAATAGCACTGGCAATAAGCTTATTCCTAGAAAGGATTTTCTTGTAGGGGCGTAGACAAGAAAGAGCACAAGAGACTGAGGCCTGCCTTGCCGGTGGAAAGCAACGGGCATGTTAATTCTGACGGTTCCACTTGGACACACTGCAGTAGCAAACAAGAGTAAACTTTAACAAACTCAGTTCAATTGGACCTTGAAGTAAATACAGTACTACATATGTAGTAGTATACTCTATTAGTGGTAAGTACCCACGGTTCCGAATCACGGTTCCAAAGCTTAATACTAAATTCCGTGCACATGGTCGTCCTATCTCAAATAGGATAGGATAGGACAGCCGCAGAATATATTGCATTCGACATAACACAGCCGGCGAACGTAGCCCTCGCACGCTGATCTCAATAATTTTCTGGGATAGTCGGCTGCACCTCACTGGGCTCGTCCACCCACGCTTCATCACCATCCTTTTTTTGCTACCTCTATGTGCAGCCACATCAGAACGGACTCCGAGGGGATGAGAGCAAAGATACCAAGACAAACAGTTTGCGATCAATCACCAGTGTTCTTTGAACCAAGTAAGTGGCCGATAACATTCGAAAAAGAACTAATTGATTATACATGAGTATGAGATATCTTACTTCCTTACTTTCGTACCCCTTCTAACTCGTTGAGGACATCTAGCATGGTGGGCCGATCTTCAGGTTCAAGCGCCCAGCAACGCAGTAGCAGCTCCCAAAGACTGTCATCTATTGTGTCCGTCCCGTCACCGACTGGGCGCTGTGGTAAAGTATTCCTATCACGTTCACGTAAGAGACCCCTGTCATTCGATATCTCTGCAAAAGGCTTCTTTCCTGTCATGATCTAAGGGATAGAAGCAAAGTTAATTCGCGTGACTTCGCGCGATCACTAGCTTCAACGGACAAGATCTCACCTCGAGGGCCGTCATGCCGAACATGAAGACATCTGACTTCTGACTTATAGATCCAGAGGACTTAGCATTGAGAGAATTTTCATCCATCATTTCTCGCGGAATCCATCGCAAATAATCATGGCTTGGAGGAAGAGAAGACATGTTGATTTCCGTTTCTTCTTCAGGCTAATCAGATATGTGCGAAGATAGTTAGCCGTTATTACAGCGTTCAAACACATATAGATACTCTCACCCTGGTTAACCCAAAATTTCCAATCAGCGGCTCCCCCAAGTCACTTACAATGATATGGGACTAAAACAATATTATTAACAATATAGACGTTCGTCTATTAGCATAAACATACGGCTTTGATGTATCCGTGTATAAGACCGAGTTGGTGGAGCAGAGCAAGGCCCTTAGCCAATTTGAGGACCTGCGTGTATAAAAATAATTTAAATCAGTTAATCGATTTGATAAGTTGTTGACCATACAAACTGTCGTTTATCAACGCCATCGTCACGGTAGCGATTACTAGTAAAATAATCTACGGCGCTGCCATTCTGCATCCACGGCGTAACGGTACAGCTAAGCAAGGCAATCAGTGAAAAACGTGGCAGACAAAGCGTTTATGCTACCTACTAATACGCTTTTGCGGAGCCTGTGCCCAAAACGTATCCAACCAGTGGTAAGAAACGTACACCACCGTCCGCGATCGTCGCCTTTTTCCATACTTCTATTTGTCTTGTGAATCTCTAAAATGCCAATGCAAGTATCTGTTAATAAGCAGAGTGGAATACAATCACAAGAGGATGCACCAACTTTCTTAGCGACTTCATTTCCTTTCCCAAATAGGCGCTTGATGGCACATGTGCGCAGGTCTGGGCACATCCCTCGGTACAAACAATATGGTTTCGCATTATGGATTTCTTCCGTTTCCGTAATATCTGATCGGAGGTATTCCTTTGGCTGCCAGTTAATACTAGTACGGTATGCGTCCCCTGGCATGACTTGCAATGTCGGAAGTATTGTTGTCTTCTGAAGGGTCGAAAGGGTGAGTTATCGGAGAGGCCAGAGCAAGAGAAATATTTACATCTTGCTTGTGAATTAACATTGTGAGGATCTCAATAATATGAGAGGTAAAACTTGTTTGGTTCTGTAAGATCGTTTGTCCCGTGTTAATCTTTGAAAAAGGAGTTGAGTACCATTAAGAAATGATGCAGTAGAATGCTAGCCTCGTGACCAGGCCTTGCCTTATAAGAAGCAGCGGTCTGGTTACGAGACTAGTAGAATGCGTACATGAAAACTCTCAACAAGTGTGTCCATCTTTTTCTCGAATTTGCTTATTTCTTTGGAAATGCTATCCTGAGTATAAAACCGTTTGAACCAAGACGTGTTGTCCCATTTGTTCAATTTAATAACGGCGTTCTGTATGAGTCTATCAATTGCATCAGTCAGTGTCTTCATGAATAGTCAATCGAAGCTCACTCCACAAGCTCGCTTCGTAACGTGTCCATTTCACTCTGTTCATTTTTTTGCTGTTCCATTCGGACAATCATGTCAAGCCTGTTGGTCAAGTGTTGGCATCTTTCCGCGAGTCGTTTTGCATCGTCTCTTGCATGATCAGACGCGTTAACGAATAGTGATAAGCATTGATAGACGATATGAACATACTTGTTTTTTTCCACCTTCTCCACGACCTCCATCAAATGTTGCACCAGTTGCATAGCAGGTTGTGCATATGGGATTACACCTCCAACCTGTTGAACTACTACGGCAGTAGTCTTGATTGAGAAATGGAAGATGCTGGCTGCACTCTTGATGATCTTATGCATGGTAGTGGATGTCAAGAAGGAGTAGTGTGGAAACAGGCGTAAGACGTTTCGGAGAGACGTTCGTACGATATTTATTTTATCCCACTATCCATTCACTTCTGTCAGCTTTGGCCACAGCTGTGGGTCGGTGTGGGCGCGTTGCTTGCACAGGTCCTGTTAGAAAGTCGCTTAGCCATAGTAAGTAGACCAAAAATGGGAGGACAAATACAACACCATGCCAATTGTGCAGGGTATCGCAGAAGAAGCGCATTTGACTATGGAGAACTTCTGCGAGAAACGTCGATTCAAGTTCATTCAACGACCGAAGCAATGGGCGTCAGTTGGGACCTGGAGGAGGTAGGAAACAATAGCTTGTGTTGTTCACCAGTTGAGCAGCAGCATGGCAACGATCCAATTAATCACAGCGTACGCCGCATATTTGTGTTGTCCTTGTTCCGTCAATGTAGGAAGAACTGTCGAACAAGGGTAACTTAGCGATAGCGATGAGCCTAGCCCAAGTAGTTCTCTTTCTCTTCTGGTAGTAAACAAGGAGAACAATAGATTTAGCGCTGATGCTGAGGCCTTGCCGCTGACGGTGGATGGAAGAAAAACAGGCACGCTCCGATATCCGTTGAACAAATTCGCTACTTGCTCATACATGTACAAACACGAGTAAACAATACACCGACCTCCCCGAGGTTCCGAAACTTACACGAACTGATTCTTATCTCAATTATTTACAAGGGAAGGGTGGGGAGAGAAAGGACACAGTAATGTGTGTCATCTGCAAGATAGTATAGCACAATCGTAGAATAAAATGAACCCAGCCCGGATGAATATATGTCCGAAGCCTTCCCTCACAACTCATCGAGAATTTCTTGGATGGTCGGCCGTGCCTCTGGTTCATCCACCCAGCAGCGCTCCATCAGTGCCCACATTTTGTCGTCAAGTCCGCGTGCAGTCACTTCAGGACCAGGTCGTGCAGGTTTCAGCCCATCTCTTCTCTGTAGAATGACGGAAACGGAATGTCTGAGATGGTTGAATGGCTTTTCACCTGTCATGAGCTGTAGAGGAAGATCAGATTGTCAGCGATGATGATACCAGAGGTACCAATATCACTGACTTCCAGTGCCGTGAAAGCCCACATGGTGATATCGGCTTTCAGGGATGTCGGGAAGGAAGGCTCGTCGTCGTAAATCATCTCGATCGGGAGCCATCGAACTGCCTCGCTTGATTGCGGGAGTGAAGTCATATCTATTGTCGGCGAATCTTCGACCACCTATACGATGCAACGCTTAGGAAGTCCAGAGTAAGGGGAAGTAACCAGCCGACATACCCTCATGATGCCGAAATCCGCAAGCAACGGGTCACCAAACTCGTTAATTATAATGTTAGACTGATTGAACAAAACTTCAGCTGTCTATTTCCTGGCGCGATCATTTGCTGACACTCACGCCACGAATATAGCCATGCATAAGCGGTGGTTCGAACGTATGTAAGACCGAAAGACCTTCAGCAATCTTTCGAACCTAGCATTCATCATCAGCTTACGTCGAGTTTGATAAGAAACCAACCTCATACTAGATATCTCCTGTCCACATGGTCAACGCGTTTCACATAATTTGTGGCATTTCCGTTCTCCATCCATTTACTGCAAAGCATTCTGCAATACGATGAGATACTGTCTTAGGAAAATGCTTGAGCAAACTTACATCAATGGTTCTGGTCGAGTCTGATAAACGACACCAAGTAAGGGAAGAATATGCTCCCCGTGGTCCTTCTCGTATACCGCCTTCCAGTACTTATGTTGCCGATCGAACCGCTGTGTTCGCAATCAGTCAAGTGGAAGGTTATGAAACAGGATGCTATAGAAAAGGTACACACCCGTTTAGTGTTATGGTCAATAGTGACATGTCGCCATACTTTAATGGCCGCTTCGATCTTATTGTAGCAAACCCCGCGGTATATATCAAATATTCCCGATTGTCCATAGAGCGGGAAGGATGATGTCTTTCTGACAAGTCCTGGAGTAAGCTCGCAGACGGGGGGAAGCTCCTCGGATGAGCAAATCAGCGCAGAAAAGTTGGCTTCGAGGCCCACACGCTCCTTGGAGTTGACATTGGAGTTCAGCAAATTCTGCGGGAAACGAAATCAGCAACCGAACAACATCGTTAGTTCTGACGACGACGACATACTTGCTGCAAGAGGTTAGCAAGCTCCTTAACGTCTTCCCTAATATCAGCGATAATCTCTCTTTGAGTATTCAGAGCAAACTCCCGCGCGTGAGATTCGTCGGCCAAGTACTTGAGAAGCTCCTTATGATCAGCCTTCGTCTGCTCTTCGAACTTCTTTTGCCATTCGAAATTGACTCTAAACGACTTCATCTGCAACAACAAGATTGTAAGAGTGTGGTTTGTCATAGTGATGTGCAAATACAAACATACCATGAACCGTTGGCAATACCGATCGATTTCCTCATTGTACTTCTTGATCTCTTCAGAAATCTTCGCCTGTTTGACGAATCCTTTAATCCATTCAATGCTTCCCCATTCCGTCATCTGCGTCTTAACGTTTGTGAGGAGGCTGAAAAGACGTGACACCTTAGAGATCGCCAAAACCTATAGCACTGGGTGGCTTACTCTATGAGATCATCGATCATCTGTTGTACTGATCCCGGATCTCTGACAACAGTATCCTCTTCTATAGTCTTCACCAGCTGTTGGCACCGATACGCCAGTTCTCTTGCGGCGTGCCTATGCATATGCGTTCAATCCGGCGAATGAAACTTGCACGATGATGATTGCTTACCTGTTCTTTGTTACATTCTGGCACAAATCGATCAATGCGCTGGCTAGTTGAAAAGCAGGGCCCAAGTAGGGGATAGGTGAGGAGATCGACGCTATCTGTCCTGCTTGGGAGAGAATAGGTGAAAGCAGCTTGGTTGCCATCGGTCGTTCCACGCCCAGTGTCTTAATCTCGTCCAGCGACTTTGATGGTGAAGGTTGGTAGTCAACGTCGAGGGCTAAATGTAGGTTCCTTCTGGACAACGTGTGTGTCAACGCTGTGCCTCCGAGCCTCCTTCGGCGGCACCATCCCTATTCCTGAAATGGCACAACCGTCCCAAAAGGCAAATGGGATCGATGGTGCGAGTCACCTGCAAGTATATGAATAACATACAACCAATTGATTTCTTCCCAATCTAGGAGACGATGTGGAGCGCGTTTGATCGGCGTTCACAAACCACAAAAACACGCCCGAGATAGATTCCTGTGGGGGTACAGCCTTTGGCTGTGCAGCGTGGGGGCTGAGAAGAACAAACACGTGTGCGGAGCTTGAAAGTCGATGGATCCAAATGTAACTGTATGGGCGTTTATTTGGCTCAGTGGGAAGCTGACTCGAGGGTTTCGTCTGAGGGTTTTTGACAGAGTGTGCGCGACATTGATGGAAGAAAAGTCACTACGGATCCGGTGCGGCTGCCAAAAATCTAGCCACATATGGTACTATTTATTCAAGAAATGAACTCACTAGTCGCTGGTGTTGCTGATGTAGAAGCCTGAGATGCATCAGAACTTAGGCTGTCCCTTCTCCGCAGGCGTGAAGCGGAGGGGGACTCGAGAATGAGATCTCGCAGAGGCGGAACGTTCTCCTTATTCGCCCTTCCATCCTCCTCCTCGATCGAAGTGCGGGCTCGTTTCGCCTTCGGCGTAGATTCCGGCGTGGGCAGAGGTGTTGAAGACGAGTTCGATGTCATAGACGAAGAGCGCGTCAGTGCCCTCGTCGTGCGCTTTCCCAGCAACTTGAAGGTGATCTCTGAGAGCGCGTAAGAGGCCTCAATGGGGTAGAATGCGTCATTTCTGTATGTTGTAGAGGAGCAAAGATGTAAAGTACCGCGATTTCGAGACGCAAGTTGGACGTTGTGGGCGACGCTCACGTCAGTTCAAGTTGAAGTCGTGATCATGCCGCGACGCGTCAGTCACGTGTCTCGTAGCTACATAGACGCGTTCCCTATTATGACAGCATTCGAGCCTCGAGTACTTATCTCTCTAATACTTTACCGCGCTCAATATATGTTTTCCGTTTTCTAGTAAGCTAAAGATATAGCCTCATGAAATAAAATAGCAAGAAGGTTAAGATCTAGTTCTCGTTTTGCATGATATAATACGACTCGGCTTCATGCATACATAAATTATCTGCTAGCATACGCCTCAAGAAATGCGACAACTTCCTGCATCTTAGGTCTTCCCGCTGGGTCCACGGACCAACAACGATTCAAAAGTGCCCATATTTCGTCGTCAACAATAGGATTCGGTGGACGTATAGGTAAGACCCCCTCGCTGATGAGATTGTAGAATTTAACGTCCGTGAGTTTCGTATACTTATCACTGTGACAAGCATAGGGAAGATCTCCCGTCACTATCTGGAAGGAAATTTCGGTAGTTGGTATATTTTCCCAGAATTTGAAGGAAAGAATCGGAAGGCGTACCTCAATCACTACCATACCAAAACTATAGATATCACTCTCCGTTGTCAAAGCAGCTTTACCGCCGGCAGACCGAATTTCGGGAGCTAACCAGCTCAAATTTGAGTCTTCCGGAGCAGAATGCATGGGAGGATTCTCGTTGTCTTGTATAAACTATGATCCTAATTTAGCACGGCGAACGAATAAACATATGCGAGTAACTTCGCTGTCTTAACTCACCTTCGCCATGAAAAGGTCGGATAAGAGAGGATCGCCGAAGGCGTTTATTAATATGTTAGACTATTCAATGAATAAGATAATATTCCCGAACAATTTGTAAAGCTAGTGGTTTGAGCTTACGGATTTAATTAAACCGTGTGCTATGGGCACTTCGCGAACGTGCAAAACAGCAAGGCACTTCGCAACCTTGAAAATCTGCCCCACTCCAAGTTATGAGATTTTACAACAGATTTGCTAAGGACATGGACTGACCAAATCACGCTTATCGACACTCGGATTTGCTTGGACATAATTAAGAATATTTCCATTTTTCATCCAAGGGGTTGCGATACAGCTAAATGACGGAGTTTGGTCAGGCCACACCAGTGATACAGGTAATCCACTTACGGCGGTGGCCCATCAACTTTCATAGAAAAGCCAACGATTGGCAGAATATACTGCCTTTCGGGCTCTGATAAGGTGTTCCATATCGAGATAACTCTCTCCAGGCGCTTTAGAGCGATGCGAAGATGATTAATTGCCATTCCTCGATGACATGGGAGCAAAGGGGACAACTCACTGTCTTTATTTTCTCAGTCCTGTAAGAATGCCTAAACGTCTTTATGGCTAATTCTTGATTCATAAAATCCCGGGCCTTGTAGATATCCAACGACGTGCCAGCTCTCGGGTATTGCTCTGTAACTGTAACTTGGCTCTCTGGACCAACGCCACTAGTCGATTCTATCTTCAGAATAGTAGCCCGGGCCTCGGTAGGGTCGAATCCACCATAATTTGTTATAAGCTAGACGGCACGTTTCAGTCAAATCTCCTAAAATATTTAATACGAATACAAACTTTGCTTATAAGCTTGTTAGCCGCTTGTGCTTCTGGTGTGGACAGCTTATTGTTTATGTCCTCTAGGAGCATGTGACTCTTAGCATGCGCGTTACTGACGATCTTCAGCATCATGCAGTTATCTTCTTCGAGGCTGCTTATGAAGCTAAACTGCCATCTGAGCAAATTGTTGCTATAGTCAATCTGTCATTTTAGACGATGAGCATGATGTAGCACCGTGAATGAAATCGCCTAGCCTGAAAACGCTGTAAAAGACGGTCTATCTCGAGGTGCTTTTCTAGAACGTATGACTTGATTTTATCTTGATCTATGAATAGTTTGACATATCGACCAGACCAATCAGCTGCGGTCTGTTTTATATTATTCAGAAGGCTACATTGTATCATCATCTACAGCGTCAGAGTTTACAAGGTTTGGTAAATACCTTTCCAGCTCCTTTTGCAGCTCTTTCAATTGGTCAGAGTTATGCCGACTTTCGTCAAAGGCGTTCAAAAGGTCACCGCATCGCTCAACGATACCGGCAAGAAGTTTGCTTCAGATAGTATTTGTGAGAACCTTGATAACGCAATGAGCAAAAAATTGATGCTCACGAGTTTTGTTGCGCTCCCAGGTATAGGTTGGCTACACTCTGTAGCAGTTCAGCAGCAGGACCTATATAGGGCTTGTTTTTACACGCAGAGACGATCTTCGCGATCTTCGCGCCTATATCGATAGTAGGAGCAAGAGGAATGTAGCTGAGTGAAGGGGTGGCCATATTAAACAGCGATTGCGTAGAGAAGTGACTAGGTGCCAGTGCTTGTGTGTTTGGATATCCGTTCTTTATAGACCATACCGCCCCTGGTTCAAAGCGCACATATCTCCATATGTCCACAGGTTCAGGACCCACACAGACTCATTGGTATGCGGTGATCTGAATGGACAAGGATATGATGGACGGGCGTCTCATTGTGCCTGAGTGTGATTCAGTGGACGTAAAATGGTCGAGCCACAACCCATGCCTTAAACGATGAGGACAATATCATGCAAAGAACCGGATTTGCTCGGCCATGCCTTGAGCTTCTGACAAGGTCATCTCCACTGCGAAGAACAACGGCAAAGACTTCGTTGCATTCAAGTTGAACGGGTCTTGAGGGGCTCCGTTTCACGCGCGAAGTCGACTTACGACTACGTCGCAACGAATTGCGTCGGTTACCACTAAAACATCACTGGCATGGCACGTAGATCTTGAACACTGCAGAACAAAAGTTGCGAGGACTAAACATAGATACTGAGCGTCTCGGGTCTTCTTCTCATCGGATACCTGACCCCAGTTACGGTTTGCTGTTAGCCTTTCTGTCTATTCCACAAGTTAACGTAGAACTTACCTCCGAGGTCGCCACTGGTACAGCCCGTACTCATCAATAACTCGGTAAATAAGGTGATAGAACTGCACCGACACAGAGAGCCCAAATGCCGTTGACCATGATGCACAAGAAGCTCGGAGAGACGTGCAATATCCAGTAGCCACTGCGCAATTACAAGCAAAAGTTGGTTTGAGCTCGCTCTGTTTACGCACATGACAGCGACATATAGGGTGGCCAAGGGATAAGAGTGTACTGGAAGGACTCAAAAAGAGTCCCACTCGGGTTCGTGACTTCAAGTTGAAGCGGGAGAACGTCACGCGTCAAGTCATCATCGACCAAGACAACAAGGACGACTTCGAGCCTCAAGATAGCGCCAACACACGATGAAGACGCAAATACCTTCGCTAAGCCGTTGCGCTCGCTCCTACTTTGCTGCTGTTGTGCGGCGGCCGGGCTGATCGTGCCACCCGGCTATGCACTCGTATTCGCGTGTCGCTGTCTGGCTAGACTCGTAAACCAGTGCTAACCAGCCACCGATAAATTCACGACTGGCTTGCGAGTCTAGTACTTCACTTCATTATCCATTCACATGGGTGGCATTATCTAAGGAGACTTTGGTCAGCTTAGCCTTCCTTGTAGGTTTGCCGAGGTTGCTCCTCGTCAAAGACTGCGTTTTCCTCAGTTGTGGGCTTGACTTGTCGCCCCTTCGGCAACCCCAAGTCGTATTAGAGCAAGGACCTTTTCAGGAGCTTCTCCCACAAGAACCTGACAGCCCAATTTCTCACTACAGCTTCCTTCGTGGAAGTCTTTCCTTCTAAATTGTCAACATCGGACGGCAGCGTGCGGGAGCACAGGAACGATTCTCACACCACTGCGAATTGCGAAATTAGGAACAATCAGCCTGGCATGTATTCAAATAATATCAAATAACCCTGTATCTAACACGTACTTCTATTGTTGGCCCGATAATTTCGTCAACGAGATACATCTAAAACGGCTTCACACGCCCTCTTGAAAACCTCATCCATATCTAACTTCTCGCTGTCGATCAGGACGAGTCCCGGAACGTTTCCATTGGGCTGACCGCGCTCAATGTCGCCGTCTGCAAACATTCGTTCATGCGCGCGAACGTAAGCTGGATAAACTATCTGATCGAAGTATTCAGGCGGATCTCGCCATAAAGCACCCTCTGGATCGGATTGGACTTAAGCATGAGTATCAGTGCGCCTTCGCTTTCAATTTTGTGTCTGGAAGAGAGATACGTACCAGCGGTGTGATACCCGTGTCGTTCATGGCGTCGTTTACGGAGCACATCATGTGGCACCCGTAAGAAGAGACGTGTATCATAAGAACTTGTCGCTTCCTATATATTTGATCTGTCGTCAGCTTCTG
Organism: Trichaptum abietinum; assembly: GCA_910574555.1. Classification (NCBI taxonomy): domain Eukaryota; kingdom Fungi; phylum Basidiomycota; class Agaricomycetes; order Hymenochaetales; family Trichaptaceae; genus Trichaptum; species Trichaptum abietinum. The sequence goes on along the minus strand of CAJTBE010000005.1, from coordinate 573,496 downwards.
ATGAAAGCAAAGCCGGATCGGATACACACCTCGTCCCAGTATAGAAGAAATCCATCCACCAATCCAAATTTTAGCTTTTCCCCTTTCTCTTCGTGCTCTTCGATGACTTTGCTGAAGGTATCCCTCCATCGCGCGAGTGTTTCGTCTGCCATAGGAATATCCTTTTGTTCATTGAGATGATCGTGTGACTTGTGAGAGTCTGGTATGATGCCTGTCGTCTTTATTTCCCCAAGAAATAATCGAAATCGAGGCCAGTCAATGGCTCCAGGTGCATCGTCCCAGTCCTGCACTTGGTATACGGGATGTAAAGGAATCAACTCTTGTGGCTTTAAGAACAAATGAGCACGATGAATACCCTTGGCACTAAATTTATACGCACAGGAGCAAAGTCCTAAAAAGTCTTCCGATACAGATTTACACATGAGTTTTCAGCGTCTACTTTGTGACAAGGATACTCACAGAAGTCAGACCAAACCTCTTTGATCAGGATTTACAAACGAGTCTCAGATGCTACGAGCTCACATCTTGGTGAATTATGAAACTGTTTGGAATGCATCGACGCAAGTGTTTCGCCAACGTAGTCTTTCCCGAGCACGTAGCGCCGCTGAGGTCTATACCGTCAGCGTTTCACACATGATAGTGGGCAGAATGTGCATTACCCTACTGCTACGAGAATTACTCGCTGGCGAAGCACATTTACCTCAGTCATAGTTACAGATGATGATAATCAAGAGCAAAGAACAGTCGAGGAGGCATCTGTTGAGCGCGGCTGCTGGAGATACACGCGAGGAAACGCACTCCAGACAGGAAGATGAAGATGGTCATGGTTGGAGATCGAGATGAGTCGCGGATCACTTGCGAGACCCCGGACTCGGAGATAGCGCTTCAGCTCCTGCAGCCAATAGTTTGCTCGTCAAGTAGAAATGCTGGATGGTGGATTGGAGGAAAAGTGAAAAAAAGTTGCCAACTAACCGTCTTTTTACATGGCGCATACTAATTTCAAGCGAGGTAGCGAGGCGCGTAGCTTGGCGAAGGATCGACACTGAAGCGAGTATGTATTGTATTGTCAGAACAGCGCCAAGTTTGTATTGCTGTATTGAAGAAATGTTTGATTGCAAATCTCATTCTAACTGGAAGTTGAACTACGCGACTTCAAGTTGCAACGGGACAGACCGTTTGCGTTCAACCCCTCTTGTTCCGCAACCACCATGTCCTTCTGCCACGACAACCACCTTTTAATACGACGTCGAGCTCGACTCTCTTCCTCGCTCGACCCGACGTTCACGCGCCTGTCCTAGCGCCCGTCACTCAGGGTCGGAGAGTGCCAATATGTACTATACATGAGGGTTGAACTTTCCCCAGTGAGAGCGCGCCAGACACCACGTCAAACTCCACGACCTCTACCCTCGAACACAACCTTGACCGACGCGCGCACGGCGGCAAACTACCTTGCTAATGGGCTCGTACCGCTCGAACGCTGGCATGTTCGTCGTCCGCGCGGCCTTCCGAAGATCCCAATCGACAACGCCCTGAGTCGGTACCCATGGAGAAGAGGAGGTATGTACCTGTAGCCTTGTCTCGTAGTTCCTGAATGCGAAAGGGCAACAGACTCTGTCCTGATACAACTGCTTCGGGCGGCGAGGTCGCACAGCAGCCCCGGGAGGCGCTTGAACGCGACTCGCTGGAGTTCGACGTCGGCCTTGCAGCAGCCAGCAGTCTCAGACCGCCAGACACCACGTCAAACTCCACAAAGCGCTCACCCCTTTCCTTCCACGCGCGCACGGCGGCGAACTATTGCCATGGGCTCGTACCGCTGGCGTCGCACGCGCAACCTTCCTCGCTGTACACGAGCGGCCGGGCCTGGAGAAGATCCCGATCGACAACGTCAACCCGAGCCCGCTGCGGCCATCCCAGCGACATTCGCCTGAGTTGGTGCCCGTCGGTAGACGAAAGGATGCTTCAGGCGGAGAAGAGACAATCACTCCAGCTATGTATCTTGTAGTTCCTGAATGCGAAAGGGGTCGGATAGCTGCTTGACGTGCGAGTGCTGTACTCAGAAGGAGTACGTCGGGCGGCGAGGTCGTGCTTGTGGCAGGTGAGCGTGCTAGGACCAGCCCCGGGAGGCGCGAAACACTGTCATATTGGTGTCGCTGGAGTTTGACACGTCGGCCTCGCAGCAAGATATACGGCCAGCAGGCGCGCGCGCCAGTCACCACGTCAAACTTCATGAAATTGCTTGCTGCCATCACTGCAGGTGAGTGAGCACCCTCCTCAGCGTGACAAACCGATTGCGTTCCGCCACGTATGCTCGTCCGCCATCGCTCTCATTGACCGAGGCCAAGCTCTCATGTCTGGTACGTCTGCACGGATGGCGCGAGGCTGAGGCTGTATTCAGTGACTGGTCTGCACTGAAGAAGAACGAGAGAACTCACAGTCCGAAGCACTCTCACCAACTGCTCCTCTGTAAACGTGACAGACTGATTGCGTTCAGTCCCGCCACATTAACCGCCCACTCTCGTGGCAGCTCCTCGCCAGGTAGCTAGCTGACCAGTCTGAGCCTATCTGCTGCCCGCCTAAGCTCTTGCACCTGGTACGTCTGCACGGACGGCTCGAGACCTGAGGCTGTATTCAGTGAGAACATACCTGCACTGAGGAATTAGAAGAACTCACAGTCTAAAGCACTCTCGCCATCCTCTTCAAACGTGACAGACCGATTGCGTTCAGTCCCAGCTTCCGTCGCAGCCTCACAGAGTCTGCCTAGGTCGTTGACTACGATTGAGCGGGTAGATGCCCTCGTGACCATTGTCACGAAGGAACCCGTCAGTCTCTGCTCTTCGCCGACGCGATGTCTCTTGCGTGACTGCTTCGGTGGCGTGATTGCTTGTGCACGGACAGCTCCTGAGCTTCTTTACATCAATAAGGTATGTAAGTAAGTGAAAAAAACACGTACATGTTTGGCCGCCAGACACCCATGCGAAGCCCGTGAGAAGTGGCGATTGCGGTCTATACATTGCCTCAGACCGCGAGGTGCTGATTCAAAGCTATGAAGCTCATCCTGGAAGGAGCCTGGACATCTCAGATACGAATATCAAGCCTGCTCGCGCAAGAGCAATTAAGAGAAGATCAGTACTGTTGCATGTGCAGAAGATTTCTAACACTGACAAGATGCAAACGAATGCTCCTGACGCGAGGCATGCGCTCGCCCCAGATGCTGCTCGCCAGAAACAAATACATATATATATTGTTATCCGGGAACACTGTCTTCTTCAGTGTTTCTCACCGGACATTGCTGTAGACGATAGTGTCAGTAGAGGATTATGAACAAAAAGCACTTGACTGACCTCAGATGTTGCTCGCCGGAAGCAAAACCATATATATATTGTTACCCGGGAGCTCTGTCAACAGCTCCGAAGGAACAGTAGAAGTCGAAGAGCAAAATAACATAGTGCAGAGTTGAGAAGCACTTCGTGGGGGAGGGAGAAAAGACGAGTGGTCTTATATGAGTCTTGGAAGCGAGCCTCTCGCTTGAAGTGCTACACTCAGGGTCAAAAATTACTCAGTTCCCTATTACTTCTTGGAAAGTTTATTTACAAGATTATACATGTAGACTAGTATTCCGAAGCTCCTGATGGTGTCAGAATCAGTCATTTATTGTGCACACAGAAAGAATAGAGGGCATATATGCGCTGACCAGAGAAAAAGTAATTTACGTACTAAGCAGGGGTCAAGCCATCATGATGTCGAGGTTCAAGTTGCCAATCCGGGCAACCTAACCTCCTACGCTTCAACCATGGCCTACAAGAAAGCTATTGCGCTCGTTGCATTGCATGCAGTCCTCGTAAACTAGCTATATCTATGGCTCTCACCTACACTGGTATGCAAGACTAGGCTACACTCCCTTTCAGCCCCGAAAATCGGACACGGAGAGGTGAGTGCTCCCTCAGCCTCTTGCACCCCATTCCAGGGCTTGCAAAGCTCTGAATGCTAGAGCCGTCCGATGGAAGCCTCTGAAACACTTGGGACAACCTTCGGACAGACGTAATTCCCCCTGCTAAGCGAAATGTGCGAGAGAAACTGAGCAATTTGCAGAATATACGGCCGAACTCTGCCAGGCTGTCCCTGGCTTGTTCAACACTCATTGGCAGCATACCTGAGCTGTACCTTGAGGAATAGGCTACCATATCATCAATTATGGACCTCAAGCTTCGACTCTCCTCCAGACCTCCTCCCCCTAGCTCTCCACTCCGACCTGAGCATGCCGTGCAACTGCAGCATGGCTCATCCCTCCCACTTGCTCGGAAGAAGTTCTCGCTACCACTCATGACACTTTCTGCATCAGAAACCAGGGGTTCAGGGTCTCGGCTAGGCTGTGGGAATGGTGCTAGTGTGTTAGCGCTGCCTGGAACGTCCGGAAGCTGCATTTTGGTGAGCACTTTGCCGTCTGCACAGAGAGTGCATTTGGCATATTCTGAGCTATTCTCTTGTTTCCTAGAGCGATGGGAGGGCATAAGAGACATATTAGAGTGCTAATAAAGTTCTCTGGAAGTTGTCTGAGGGAGGGGAGGAGACGGACAGGTGCACGGCACTCAGAATGCTTGTCCGAACTCCGGAGGTTTGCCAGGCTCTACAGAATTCTTCTTTGCTTGGCTTTCCCTTCAGTATCGGTGAGTTAGGCCCGATGAAATGTCTCTCGTGTTGCTATTGACAAGATCTACAGCTTCCGAAATGTATAAATACAGGTCAGTTTTGTCTCCAAGTTCTTCAGGCTCTTTGCCACCTTCTCTCATCCCCCTCTGAGTCTTGGTCACACATCACACTGCTCCATTGCTGCTACGCATCTCTAATGCTCTTGATGTCTGTATAGACTCTTGTTGATTGTGTTGCATTTAGGACATCACCGTGCTTGAAATTTGGCCGTAAGTACTCTGTTGCTTATACTGGTTCAAACTTGTGACTTAGATTTTACCAGATTCTGTCGCATGTTTGCGTAGCACTCCGACCTCAACCAGCAGATGCAAGTTTACAACAGTGTTAACAGTTCGTGTTGTCCTGAAACGTCAATTCCAATGCTTACTTACAACTCAGACAGTCTATCTGAAGGTTTCTTGCCTGGTGTCTGACTCGGAGTCTGCTTTCAATATTCGCAAGTCTTAATATGATTAACTTGGCCGTAAGTACTCTGTTTTGCTTATACTGGTTCAAACTCATGGCTTAGATTTGACCAGATTCTGTCGCATGTTTTCGTTTTGCTCAAGCACTCCGACCTCTAGCAACAGATGCAAGTCTACAACAGTGTTAACAGTATGTGTTACCCTGAAACCATCAATTCCAATACTTACTTACAACCCAGACAGTCTATCTGAAGGTTTCTTGCTTGGTGTCTGACTTGGAGTCTACTTTGACTATTTGCAAGTTAGTGCTGGCAGACAACAACACTCTGATTGCGAAGCTCAAACTGGATGTGGCCTACTTGTATATCTAACTACAGCTCTGAGTTCTTGTAAGACCAATCGCGTGTACTCGGGCTCGGCAACGCAACATACTATTCACGTTAAGCTTCAAGTTCCGAAAGCAGACTGACCTAGGCTTTTCCTTTGGCCACAACTCTTGAGGTCTACGGCGAGACGAAATCACTGAATTGCTGAATTTAGATCAATACCTGGTGCTCGAATACACACCACGGTCAGTTATCGTTCTTGAAGATTAATGCTTGTCCACTAATCCATTCGTAGGTTCCTTGGACCTTGAAGGAGCTGATGCCGGGGTGTCGCAACTGGTTTTCTTTTCCTTACTCATTATTATGCTCTACCTCAGTCACCCTTTACTCATACGTGCACCCTCAGCGCGACACTCGTGGCAGTCGTTTTGCAAGGTGTCGTCAAGTCTGGCACGGACTACACAGTATATGAAGTTGTGTCCCTGGGTGGACTGGACTACATATGCTATCGTCAGCGGAGAAAATACCACACGGAAGACGACTCGATGCTTAGCTTAGGAGGGTAGAACCGCGGCAGAATCAGCGCCGTACTTGGGAAGGGCCGGGTACTCTTAGATGAGGATGGCGGGGTATTTCGACAGTAAGTGTCACTCGCCTCATCAAACGGCATTGCTCAACTTGACGAAGACATACAGTGAGACACTGTATGTCACAAGCTCATAATTTAGAGACGCGGAAGGACGCAGCTGAAAGGCCCGGAAAGCTCGCTCCGTCTGAGCCTGTGCACGTCTGATACAGCTTGATCTTGGATTCCCTGAAATATGGACGCAGAAGATTCTATATTATTACTTCGATCACACCACAGAATCAGCCTGCCGATGGCATCGCCTACACTACGCGTGACTCAGACGGCGTAGGCTTTGCAGTACAAGCTCACCCATGGCAATAGATCAACGCCTCCACTTGAGAAACAGAAAGAAGCCGAAGAGAGTGTGTGTTCGTATATTGTGAAGAACAACACAAGCATCCCGCTCGATTGGCTTCGCGCAAAGTTGACTGATTGGGAAGACGGAAGCCGAGAGCATGAAAGGAAATATCGTCGAAAGATTTTATAGCTATTTCGAGGAGGACCTTGCGACGGAGAGTATTTATGAGAGGGACTGAAGAGAAAGCAGATTACCCTGCCCGGAGAAGGGATTAGCGATGGCCCAGGAGCCAATAAACGGCGCGACACGTCAGGTTCACATCGTGGCTCACCTGCACTCTCAATCCATACCACTGTAGGCGCTTGGTCAACTGGAAGTGGGCCGCCGTCGGCATCATCGTCACGACGTACGCAGAGTCCTGGTTGGGGTGAAGCAATGGACCTGGAAGCGGGGAAAGTAACACTGGTCAGAAGCGTAATGTTTGGAGGTTTGGACAGTGGTCTGGTGTAACACTGAGAATAGGGTTGACCCGAGAAGGGCTCGCGGCCGAGAAGTAGAAGTCCAGGAAACCTCGCGATCAACTTAGACAGATATACGATGTCGCAGATGCTAGATAATACGTGTCTGCAAAGTATCCAGCGACGTTCCAGCTCTGGGGTATTGCTCTGTAACTGTAACTTGGCTCTCTGGACCAACGCCAGTAGTCGATTCTATCTTCAGAATAGTAGCCCGGGCCTCGGTAGGGTCGAATCCACCATAATTTGTTATAAGCTAGACGGCACGTTTCAGTCAAATCTCCTAAAATATTTAATACGAATACAAACTTTGCTTATAAGCTTGTTAGCCGCTTGTGATTCTGGTGTGGACAGCTTAATGTTTATGTCCTCTAGGAGCATGTGACTCTTAGCATGCGCGTTACTGACGATCTTCAGCATCATGCAGTTATCTTCTTCGAGGCTGCTTATGAAGCTAAACTGCCATCTGAGCAAATTGTTGCTATAGTCAATCTGTCATTTTAGACGATGAGCATGATGTAGCACCGTGAATGAAATCGCCTAGCCTGAAAACGCTGTAAAAGACGGTCTATCTCGAGGTGCTTTTCTAGAACGTATGACTTGATTTTATCTTGATCTATGAATAGTTTGACATATCGACCAGACCAATCAGCTGCGGTCTGTTTTATATTATTCAGAAGGCTAAATTGTATCATCATCAACAGCGTCAGAGTTTACAAGGTTTGGTAAATACCTTTCCAGCTCCTTTTGCAGCTCTTTCAATTGGTCAGAGTTATGCCGACTTTCGTCAAAGGCGTTCAAAAGGTCACCGCATCGCTCAACGATACCGGCAAGAAGTTTGCTTCAGATAGTATTTGTGAGAACCTTGATAACGCAATGAGCAAAAAATTGATGCTCACGAGTTTTGTTGCGCTCCCAGGTATAGGTTGGCTACACTCTGTAGCAGTTCAGCAGCAGGACCTATATAGGGCTTGTTTTTACACGCAGAGACGATCTTCGCGATCTTCGCGCCTATATCGATAGTAGGAGCAAGAGGAATGTAGCTGAGTGAAGGGGTGGCCATATTAAACAGCGATTGCGTAGAGAAGTGACTGGGTGCCAGTGCTTGTGTGTTTGGATATCCGTTCTTTATAGACCATACCGCCCCTGGTTCAAAGTGCACATATCTCCATATGTCCACAGGTTCAGGACCCACACAGACTCATTGGCATGCGGTGATCTGAATGGACAAGGATATGATGGACGGGCGTCTCATTGTGCCTGAGTGTGATTCAGTGGACGTAAAATGGTCAAGCCACAACCCATGCCTTAAACGATGAGGACAATATCATGCAAAGAAGAACCGGATTTGCTCGGCCATGCCTTGGGCTTCTGACAAGGTCATCTCCACTGCGAAGAACAACGGCAAAGACTTCGTGGCATTCAAGTTGAACGGGTCTTGAGGGGCTCCGTTTCACGCGCGAAGTCGACTTACGACTACGTCGCAACGAATTGCGTCGGTTACCACTAAAACATCTCCGGCATGGCACGTAGATCTTGAACACTGCAGAACAAAAGTTGCGAGGACTAAACATAGATACTGAGCGTCTCGGGTCTTCTTCTCATCAGATACCTGACCCCAGTTACGGTTTGCTGTTAGCCTTTCTGCCTATTCCATAAGTTAACGTAGAACTTACCTCCGAGGTCACCACTGGTACAGCTCGTACTCATCAATAACTCGGTAAATAAGGTGATAGAACTGCACCGATGCAGATAGCCCAAATGCCGTTGACCATGATGTACAAGAAGCTCGGAGAGACGTGCAATATCCAGTAGCCACTGCACAATTACAAGCAAAAGTTGGTTTGAGCTCGCTCTGTTTACGCACATGACAGCGACATATAGGGTGGCCAAGGGATAAGAGTGTACTGGAAGGACTCAAAAGGAGTCCCACTCGGGTTCGTGACTTCAAGTTGAAGCGGGAGAACGTCACGTGTCAAGTCGCGCCGCATCTCTTCATCATCGACCACGACAACAAGGACGACTTCGAGCCTCAAGATAGCGCCAACACACGATGAAGACGCAAATACCCTCGCTAAGCCGTTGCGCTCGCTCCTACTTTGCTGCTGTTGTGCGGCGGCCGGGCTGATCGTGCCACCCGGCTATGCACTCGTATTCGCGTGTCGCTGTCTGGCTAGACTCGTAAACCAGTGCTAACCAGCCACCGATAAATTCACGACTGGCTTGCGAGTCTAGTACTTCACTTCATTATCCATTCACATGGGTAGCATTATCTATGGAGACCTTGGTTAGCTTAGCCTTCCTTGTAGGTTTGCCGAGGTTGCTCCTCGTCAAAGACTGCGTTTTCCTCAGTTGTGGGCTTGACTTGTCTCCCCTTCGGCAACCCCAAGTCGTATTCGAGCAAGGACCTTTTCAGCAGCTTCTCCCACAAGAACCTGCTAGCCCAATTTCTCACTACAGCTTCCTTCGTGGAAGTCTTTCCTTCTAAATTGTCAACATCGGACGGCAGCGTGCGGGAGCACAGGAACGATTCTCACACCACTGCGAATTGCGAAATTAGGAACAATCAGCCTGGCATGTATTCGAATAATATCAAATAACCCTGTATCTAACACGTACTTCTATTGTTGGCCCGATAATTTCGTCAACGAGATACATCTAAAACGGCTTCACACGCCCTCTTGAAAACCTCATCCATATCTAACTTCTCGCTGTCGATCAGGACGAGTCCCGGAACGTTTCCATTGGGCTGACCGCGCTCAATGTCGCCGTCTGCAAACATTCGTTCATGCGCGCGAACGTAAGCTGGATAAACTATCTGATCGAAGTATTCAGGCGGATCTCGCCATAAAGCACCCTCTGGATCGGATTGGACTTAAGCATGAGTATCAGTGCGCCTTCGCTTTCAATTTTGTGTCTGGAAGAGAGATACGTACCAGCGGTGTGATACCCGTGTCGTTCATGGCGTCGTTTACGGAGCACATCATGTGGCACCCGTAAGAAGAGACGTGTATCATAAGAACTTGTCGCTTCCTATATATTTGATCTGTCGTCAGCTTCTGATGAAAGCAAAGCCGGATCGGATACACACCTCGTCCCAGTATAGAAGAAATCCATCCACCAATCCAAATTTTAGTTTTTCCCCTTTCTCTTCGTGCTCTTCGATGACTTTGCTGAAGGTATCCCTCCATCGCGCGAGTGTTTCGTCTGCCATAGGAATATCCTTTTGTTCATTGAGATGATCGTGTGACTTGTGAGAGTCTGGTATGATGCCTGTCGTCTTTATTTCCCCAAGAAATAATCGAAATCGAGGCCAGTCAATGGCTCCAGGTGCATCGTCCCAGTCCTGCACTTGGTATACGGGATGTAAAGGAATCAACTCTTGTGGCTTGAAGAACAAATGAGCACGATGAATACCCTTGGCACTAAATTTATACGCACAGGAGCAAAGTCCTAAAAAGTCTTCCGATACAGATTTACACATGAGTTTTCAGCGTCTACTTTGTGACAAGGATACTCACAGAAGTCAGACCAAACCTCTTTGATCAGGATTTACAAACGAGTCTCAGATGCTACGAGCTCACATCTTGGTGAATTATGAAACTGTTTGGAATGCATCGACGCAAGTGTTTCGCCAACGTAGTCTTTCCCGAGCACGTAGCGCCGCTGAGGTCTATACCGTCAGCGTTTCACACATGATAGTGGGCAGAATGTGCATTACCCTACTGCTACGAGGATTACTCGCTGACGAAACTCATTTATCTCGGTCATAGTATAGGAAAGTAACGGATGATGATAATCAAGAGCAAAGAACGATTCGATTTGAGTCAGGCAGGATAAAACTGTCAGTAATTTCCTTTTTGGTACATATTAAGTAAGCACATAATAACTATTAGTACTACGTCTCTATGCTTTGGAACAATGCTTTAGAGCGAGAAAGACATGAGAGGGCACATATCATGCACTGGAGGCATCTGTTGAGCGCGACTGCTACATATACACGCGAGGACAGGGCCGACAGGCACTCCAGACAGGTGCAATGCCGACGCGTCTAATGAGGCACGTGACAAACGCGACGCGTTTGGTTTCTCACGGTGCGTGTGGCTATAAACTCTCACTCATGTCGGAAGCTTCTCTCGTCCACAACGTCCACCTTGCGTCTCGAAACTGCGGTGCCTTACATCGATACTACTCTACAACGGACAGCAATGTCGCCTTCTACGCCATCGAGGCCGCTCACACGCTCTCAGACATCACCGTCGGTGCTGGGAAAGCGCACGACGAGGGCATTGACGCGCTCTTCGTCTATGACATCGAACTCGTCTTCAACACCTCTGCCCACGCCGGAATCTACGCCGAAGGCAAAACGAGCTCGCACTTCGATCGAGGAGGAGGATGGAAGGGCGAATAAGGAGAACGTTCCGCCTCTGCGAGATCTCATTCTCGAGTCCCCCTCCGCTTCACGCCTGCGGAGAAGAGACAGCCTAAGTTCCGATGCATCCCAGGCTTCTACATCAGCAAGACCAGCGACTAGTGAGTTCATTTCTTGAATATATAATACCATGAACTTTGGCCTATGGCTAGATTATTGGCGGCCACATCGGATCCGTAGTGACTTCTTCTTCCGTTGAACTCGCGCTGATGTCAAATCTAGCACCTCGTAGACATGAATCTCGATCCACTATACCCCAAACACCCGCATCAGCATTGGCTAGTCTCTCTTTAGTCACACCTCCGCCTACACCACCATCCAGTGTTCCGTTATCTCTTCGAATTCGAAGTCTCCTGCGTGCGACATCCAACACGTCTCACGGCATGAGTATGGCAGGCCGAGAGAAAGAGCAAGCCACCATCGAGTCTTTTCTGCACGGCTTTGATGAGGACGTAGATGTACCTGAGCGCGTGTTATACGTGTCGGGGAGCCCGGGTACAGGAAAGACTGCTCTAGTGAACTCCATCCTCTCGAACAAATCTCTGGACGACGATGTTAAGGTCATATTCCTCAATTGTATGGCCATTCCAAATATGGATGTCCTGTGGCAACGCTTGGAGGAAGAGCTATCAGACATGGGTTCAAGAACGAGGTCTAACAGACGGACTGCTGCGAAATCGAAACTTCACGGAAGGGATCTTATAATCTCGATATTCGAGAAGCGTAAGGACATGAAATGGTGAGATCATCTGATTTAGTTGCACTGTCTCGTGTCTGACTAAGTTAAAACCTCAGCGTTCTGGTACTAGACGAACTGGACAGCCTTTCGAAAACATCATCTGCTACTCTCCAACCTCTCTTTGGAATTCCCGCCGTCTTCTCCTCGTTCCGAATCATCGGTATTGCGAACACGCACACACTGACAGCTTCTTCATCTACTCTTCCCTCATTCCTTCACTTCGACGAAAGGTCCTCAACATCGCCAACCAGTCCTTCACAGAAACTATCGGTTCCGATCAAGACCATACATTTTGCTCCCTATACTTCTGATGAACTATTGTCTATCCTAAAGACAAGGTTTGACGGCCTTCCACAAGACGAGGTGCAGAAGTTCTTGCCTACGCCAACTTTGTTGCTCCTTACGAAAAAGGTGTCTTCGCTCACTGGCGATGTTCGTATTCTATTCGAAGTACTAAGAGGTGCAATCGATCTTTGCGTCCCCGGAACGTTAGATTCGACCTGCTTTCCGCAAGGTTCAGCTTCGACACCCGTACCTAAGGGTAACGTAACACCGTCGCATATCCTCACCGCACTGAAGGCACACGCGCCATCCGCTTCCCCGAAGACAAAGGGTAGCCTACCAGTTGGAGTTGGTGCAACAAGTAACAGCGAAATAGTGACGAAAGTTCGGAATCTGAATCTGCAAGCACGCTTAGTTTTGCTTGCTCTAGTGCTTGCATCAAAGCGCATCTCTTCAGGCCTTCAACTCTCTTCGTCCTCGTCTTCAAGTCCTTCAAAAGGGCCTATGTTACCGACGAAGCGTTCACCTATGAAGCGTTCGGACTCAGTCGCATCCAACAGCTGCAACGCATTGGACACATCTTCATCGGGTATTGACACGACGCAGTTGCATGCATACTACTCGTCTCTCTTAACCACAACAGATGCATTCAGTCCAGTATCTCGTTCAGACTTTACCGATATCCTTGGAGTTCTTGAGACAACTGGTCTTTTGTCCTTATCTTCACCTTCGTCGCGGGCTTTCAAGCGAACTACCTCCTTTACCTCAGTTGTCGGAAAGAGCAAGGGTGCTTCCTCTAAGGGTGGTGCACAACTTGTGGCTCTTCAAAGCGACGTCCGTGAAGCCGAAGTTTCCAGAGGACTAGGGATCGAATCAAGTGCGAACAGCGAAGCGGACGTCCTTGAGGATGACGTGCGTGCTATCTGGACAAAAGAAGTCCAAAAACTTAAACGAGAAGCAAAGACGAAAGAAGCACTCTTAGGTCTGGAGGAAATTGTGGGCTTCGAAGGTGCGATGGAGACTTAAAGGTTGTGGCAGGACGAGAAAAGGATTGGATTCGTTCTATTATTGTTATGACTACTTTACCAACACAGCGACATCCCTACGAATTGTACTTACTCATCTTTTCCCTTTTATCTGATATGAATCTCTACGAATTATCCTCAGACTTCGATATGTACTAGTAATAGAAATGTACCTCGTCTATACACAGCAATTGTACTATTAAAGCTTCCGGCCTCGGCCATCACTGGTTACGAAGTTCAAGTTTTCGTTCCCATCAGTATTGGTGCGTTCTTCTCCATGGGCTTCATCCTGCATAATACAGGCAGTGCTTGAGAGCTTGCTAAGGCCGTGCAACTAAAAGAAACTCCAGACTTCCATCTCGTGTTTGACGCCTTCCTCCAAATCCATATCACGGATGGCTATGAATCGGTGTACCTGATAGGCGCTTGTTGGTCCCTCTTTATAGCGACTGCAGTGCCTCTCTTGTCTGACCCCACGAAGACAAGAATCTACCTCCACTCGTAACCATGTCCAACGTCGCTGCGTCCTTTCCGACGGAGGCCGTAGGGAATATCCTACTATCCGCCGCCGACCTTGCAGCTGCACTCGCTCCTGTTCCTTGGCTCCATTCAGCAGTCCAATTGGTTGTGCAAATCGTGTCATTGTGCCAAAATGTACCGAAGAACAAGTACGTACAATGAATGGCTTCCGCATTACGACTGTGGGCCTCATAACTCCACCTTCATAGGCATGCAGCTGATCAGCTTTGTTGGCGGTGTCTGGGTCTTCTCTCTGACATGAAGTCTGCTGAGAGCAGTAGTAACGACCCAGCGCTCGTTCAGTCTGTTCAGAGAGAACTAGAGAAGTACAAATTATGCATACCATTCGCTTGTTGCCTTGACTGACTAATTGGTATTCAATGAAGGACATTGACAGACATAGTGGAGAGGATCGAGAGATGGAATCGCATGAACAAGTGCAAACGTTTTCTTCGACAGGGCGAGATAGCTCAAGATATCAAGGACTCACACTTTGAGATCGATGAACTCATTAAACGCTTTGGTGTGAGTGCTTCCAATTAAGACTATTTCCTTAATAATTAAAATGACTTCCAATAGCTTGCGCTCACCCAAGGTATTATTTCTTGGGAAATTGAATATAAGATCCGGTCCGAGCGAGATAGGGAGGAATATATGACCTTCCTTAGAGATTGGAAAACTTCCAATGAATTGCAACTGGACGAAATTCTAGAGTATCTTGGCGATATCAAAACTCAAGCCGAGCTGGAATCCCATGCCAGAAGGGAGCAGGACGCGTCGGTGCAAGCTTTGATGAGAATGATGCAGTATGTACGGAAAAATCTCACTCTCATCCTATTTCTTGACCTGATTTCTTGGAATGTCTTAGCTCCTCAAACTCATAATTGAACCAATGAACCCCCGTCTGAAATACATCGAAAAGAACCTCTTAGCTATTTCCAGAGTCGCCAATGGGCTTCCGCCCGACTCACGTATTTCCGGAACTGTAGTGCAACAAGAAATCTACCATTCAGGGAGCAAAATGTATGACGTCTACGTCGGCTACTACCTAGAGGAAGAGAAATGCGCTATCAAGGTCCTTAGAACTGTTAAAACGACAGACCGGATACGTGACGTGAGTATTTGATTTGTTCATTGTAGGACTTTGTCTTGCTAACATCGCATAGCGGTTTTTCAGGGAAGAAAAGATATGGACAGTATTATACGAGAAAGACAAAGGAGAGTATATTGCTCCGCTTTATGGCGTTTGCTTCAACCTTGGACCATTCCCGTAGGAAGCCCGTCTAAAGCTTTGTTCTATTGACGTGCTTGCTAATGTAGCTATCAGGTGCTTGATCAGTCAATGGATGAACAATGGTAATGCCTTCGACTATGTGCGCTTGCGCAGAGATATTAATTGGAGACGGTTAGTACGTATTAGTTTATTGTCTATTTCCCGACCTCTGCCTCATAACATTGCGTATGTAGATCCGTAGAATTGCAGAAGGTATACGCGTACTGCATGAACTTGATCCACCAGTCATACATGGACTAATCCGAGGGGTGAGTGTTACACGATGAGATTTTAACACATTATTGCTGAAAATCAATGCACAGTCAAACATCCTTATCAATGACTTGGGAAATCCGGTTCTATCAGACTTTTGCCTGTCCAAGGTACAGAACATAAACGGCTTGGGAATGTAAGTTAAGACACGAATAACATGTTATCCTTCGTAGATTATGCATGACATCACCGGTGAACCCGTGTCAGACGTACAAGGACTCCCGGACTCGTACAAGTGGCTGGCTCCGGAAGTTATCTTCGCGGAAGGCATAATGTCTACTCGTTCGGATATTTACTCTTTCGCTATCACTGTCATTGAAGTGAGTATGGTGCAGCATAACTTTGCATGTGATCGTACTCAACGTTTCTATCCTAAGCTTATTACGGGCAATGACCCCTTCCCCAACATAAGGCGCACGCCGGAGTTTCTGAAAAGACTGAATGAGACTAAAATACGACCTGAGCGTCCTGGAGGAGAGACAGCAGCAGAAAGAGGGATGGACGACAATCTGTGGACTCTTTTGTGTGATTGTTGGGCTGAAGATCCGTACGCGCGGCCGGATATTCAGAGCGTTATATCCAGGCTCCCAGAGATCCCAAAAACACCTTGGTGAACCTTGCCTGTTCGACTCACTCTACTCATTATAGAATGATGGACTTTTCTCATACATTTTCATGGCATCGGAGTTCTTCATGTCTGGACTTTTGTTGCTTTATTGTTTCGCGTGATCTGAGCCACCCACAATATACCATCTTTGGCTGTGTAGCTTTATTCCTGATCTCTCCCCATGCTGTCCGAGTTGGATTTCGTTGAGATTAGACGCGGTGTTCTTTGAGTGCACTCCTGGATTGAATGAAGCGTGAGAAAACCAAGTCTCGGTTATCAACATGCTCATCGAAGTTCAACCGCTTCCGATACTTCTCGCTTTGTTCTACCGTACTGTGTCCACTGAGAGATAAAGTGCTCAGTTCACCGACGGACATTGCTAGACAATGGCGCAAGGGCATAATGCCAAACTGCTCGACTATCATAGTCAGAAGCTTCAAGCACGCCATTCAGCGAAGACTTTCGCTTCTGCCCTAGCGCTTATTCTGTCAGTTAGGACGGCTCAGGTACTTCTGGCTCGACGGAGAAAGTGAGTGCATGTGCTATCAGTGATGCGTTTACTGAATGCAAAAGCTAATACAATGATATCAGGGAGAAGACTAGATCAAAATCAAAATCAGTAATTGATGCAAGTGCAACCAAACTTGCGTTATTTCCTGCTGTCTTGCCTCCAATCTACGCTGCTCTTCGGAAGCGGGTTGGAAAGAGTGGTGCAGCCGAGACATTATCTTCACCGCTCTTGGTGCTCCTTCCAAAGTCTATACGAATCCAATTTGCCCTATACGCGTCCTCTGCTGCCCTCCTTCATAGTGGAAGAAATTCATGTATAAGACAAGTACTTCCTCCAGTTTGGACACTGAACGTCGTTGGGAATGCAATCCTGCTCTGGGCATTCTTGTTTAGGAGTAAAGCCTTTCCAGCATCATACGAGAAGATCATACTGTCAGTGAGTAAAGACTCAACCATCTGTGACCTGCTTTCACCTGACTCTACGATTCTTAACTGTCTCAGCATTCACGCGAGTATGCACCATCTGGGCTTTCAAAGGCTGAGCTCGAGGATCTATTGGCAAATACCGACTTTCCAGTATGGGATAAAGAACCTCCGAGCAAGCGACTCAGACACCACAATCTCATCTGCTCGAAATTACATCCCGAAGAGCCGAGTTGCATTAAGAATTATGCAAGAGCATGGATCAGCGAATTACCTCGCGTTGGCAAATGGGTTGGCGCTTTTTCTGCTTTACCAATAATTTTATCCCCTCCTCGCCGGAGAGCACTAAGAAAGTGAGATGTTTGAGAGGACTTTCTCTCGCCATAAACTCATTTCTCATCTTCTAGTACGCCACTCCCTGTTCTGAAGGGTTGGCTTAACTCTACGATCCGAGGTACCGCATTCGTCGTTGGAAGGTGATAGGGAATATACTTGCACTGTGTTTTATCTAATTGAAGTCGCTTCTAGTATTAATACGTCATGGGCAATGACTTGCCTGCTGCAGCGAATTTTACCTCCAGGATACATGCCGCGCTCAAGGTCCGTCGTGATTACAGTAACTTTATTTCAAGCATACCTGATAGTTGAATAGGTGGCTTCTTAACGGATCTGTTGGATCCTTGTGGATATTGTTATTACCTCCAAAGCGTCGTGCAGAGATAGCTTTGTACGTAGCACGGCTTGCTGCACTGTGTTCATGGAACATATGGAAGATAGAAGGCGGCCCAGCCATCCCGTAAGCATTCGGCATTTCACGACTCTTTTTCGATAGCTGATCTCTGTCTAGGTTCGGCGAAGTTATTTTGTTTGCATTATCTTGGATACAATTAGCGCGGCTCCAGCAGCGGGGCGAGAAGATAAGTGGTCTAGTCGGAACAGGACTACAGAGGTTGAATTTCAAGGGCGAATGATTCTCTATCACTTAGATGACCCGGTTAGCTCATTACATCGATCTCTGCTCTATATTGATTCATGTCATCAAAGCTTACAGTTTGTATCTTGCGTATAATCTTATCGATGTACATTCTCTGCTAAGACCATTGTCGGGTAATGTTCCACGGAGCCGGAGACTGTGGAAATCAGGCTCAACAGGCACGTCTGAGTCTCGATTGACGACAGCGACAGCTTGGTCTGGTAAATGTTCTTCCGTGAAACACTACCCCACGGGGTCACAATATGTCTATCCGACCGACGATCGGTCTCTGGCCGCATCATCTGTTTAAGCGGGATGCACATGACAATCCGGGGTAACCTGGGGTAAGAATAAAAAGCTGGACTCATCGGCGCTCAACGACAGCCATACCTCATATCCGCATCTCTCCTCCCCATCCCTCTACACCACACATCACCATGAGTGCGACCATAAACGGAGCAAACGGCATCCACAACGATGCTGTAGAGGCGGCAGCAAAGAAAGCACTAGCAGAGAACCCGGGAGTTGGCTACCTCAAGGTCGCCCCTCCAAATTCAACAGGCATAAAGATCATTGTCGTTGGCGCTGGCTTCGCTGGTCTCGCATGCGCCATCGAGTCCAAACGCAAGGGGCACGATGTGTTGTTGCTAGAGAAATTCAAGGAGCTTAAGATACTCGGTAAGCCCTGGACGTACTAAGATCTTCCCACGATTGCTTTAACTTATCTAATCTCAGGCGATGTAAACTTTTCTCTCTTCAACTCCCATTAGAAATGCATTCTCACATCATTTCTTAGATTATCTCTTTCGGTAACAACGCGGGGAAGATCTTTACGCGCTGGGGCTTGGAGGACATGTAAGGCTTCACGGATTTAGTTTGAGAAGTGGAACTGACTTTAGCGTGTTTCAGATTTTGGCCAATTTGCACCCACCACGAAGTATTGCATCTGCATAACTCGAAGGGCGAACGCATCGCATCGCAGTCGCTCCCAAGTGTTTTGTACGGGGCACGCTCATATAATGGGCACCGCGGTGAGCTGCATGCTCGACTCTTCGAATATGCGAAGGCCGTCGGTGTCGAGATCAGGCTCGGTCAGGATGTCTCGGAGTACTGGGAAGACGAAGAGAAAGGTGAGGCTGGCGTCATCTCCAATGGCGAGCGGCTCTCGGCAGACATGGTCGTCGGAGCCGATGGTGTGAGAAGCAGAGCTCGAACACTTGTGCTGGTACGTCTTTCCGGTCCATTCTATGTTTTCTTTGCGCATTAAACCCTGGTTTAGGGATATGACGATAAACCCAAGTCTTCTGGATATGCCATCTTCCGAGCGTGGTTTGATGCATACGCTCAAGGAATCGATAAAGACCCTTTAACCGACTATATGTGCAAAGACGGTGATGCTTTCTACGGTTGGATAGGTATGTCGATTGCTTAGGCATAATAAAGACACTGCCTGACTGGTATCTAGGACCGGACGTGCATCTACTTGTGTCGTCCTCGAAGGATGGCCATGCTTTATCATGGGTTATAACCCACAAGTACGGTCCCTGGTTGAAGTTCATCTCCTACTTCGTCGCTAATGCTGGGACAGAGACCAAGCTGATATTGATGAATCGTGGTCGTTCCCAGGCAAAATGGAGGACGTGCTGAAGGTTGTAGAGGGATGGGATCCCCGCTGCGCCGCTATTCTTTCGAAAGCACCCTCTTGCGTTGACTGGAAACTCGTATACCGCGACCCGCTTCCGACCTGGATCAGCAAAGGCGCCCGACTTGCTCTTATTGGCGATGCTGCTCACCCCTTCTTACCGTAAGCAGTCCGGTCCGTCTCACAGACATACATTTCTTATATTTTGTTTAACCTATCCAGGACGAGCATTCAAGGCGCCTCTCAGGCTATTGAGGATGGCATCACGCTCGCGGCCATTCTGCAGCAGGCGGGTAAAGAGAACATCCCCCTCGCTGTGCGCGCTTGGGAGAAGATCCGCTACCAGCGTGTTCGTCGTGCGCAGATTACGGGCGAGACGACGCGTGATATGTGGCACAAAGCATCTTCGAATGCGAAGGACGAGGCGGTTCATCTACCCCGACCCGAGTGGTTGCTGGGCTTCGATGCGGAGAAGCATGCGTACGAGGTGTATGAGCAGACGGCGAAGGAGATTTCAGAGAACGGGTATTCGTTACCGACGTTGCCGACTGACTAGCAGTTAGCGCAATGTTCTTTACATACAGGGTTCAAACCACAAGAACGAGAGAGATTGACATGCTACTATTGAGAATGAGACAGATGCGAACAAGAGAGAATGAGAACTA
The DNA here is from genome assembly GCA_910574555.1 of Trichaptum abietinum. Taxonomy (NCBI): domain Eukaryota; kingdom Fungi; phylum Basidiomycota; class Agaricomycetes; order Hymenochaetales; family Trichaptaceae; genus Trichaptum; species Trichaptum abietinum. The sequence goes on along the minus strand of CAJTBE010000005.1, from coordinate 553,255 downwards.
AGAGCATGCCAGAGTTCTTTACATGAACCTGCTGTTCGTTATTGCGGATATTGACGATATTGTAAGTTACTATATCACTCACGGGAACTGCTCGGCCGCGCTGAAAGCGTTACCTCCCTCGTTGAATGGGGCGAATCCCGCGTGATTAAAATAGTTGTTGCCAGAGCCTGAGGGGACATTGACATCGTATGGCTGGGGAAGATAGGTAATCATATTCTCCCGATCGACAACTTGATGTTCAGGCGCCTGTAGCTAACGTATGCACTTTTAGATCTTACTTGTTGTGTTGCATCTCATATAATTTACTCTTACCGCCAGTGGTCCATTTTTATTGCTGCAGGACCTTCCGATGCTGACACAGCGAACGCATGCTGTCCCTTCCGTTCCAATGACACACTATGCATATCAGATGTAATGGCGAACGAGATTGAAGGCGCAGACTTTAACGTACTTTATTCCTCCTCCTCTTGCATTCGTTGCATGGGTGAGGATTTCTGGAGGTGCGGCTTTGACCTATACTCGGACCATCCGCAGGCTGTTGCGATAGCTAACCTTGAACATTATTGTGAATGATTATGATGGAAAGCACGGACCGGATATGGTGAAGGGTTTAAAGCTTGCGGAATAGCGTTCGGAGTCGGCATCATGGGCGGCGCCATGCTTGGGTGACCGCTTCCCGACTCGAAGGTACTATGTCCTGAAGCTTGCTGTTCGATCTCCGGGAGACGCTTCAGAAATGAAAATATGTCTTCTATGACTTGCTTTCGAAGTTTGTACGCTGTGTCCAAAATTCCTGCATCCCGCACAGTCGCCATAGCGGCTTGCAGGACGACAGGGTCAGTAGGTAGGATGTCGGAGTTGGCTAATACCTCAAGAGCCTCCAGTAATCCGGGGGTCCTCGTGGAGGTGCTATTTAGCAATTGGCTAAACTTGAAGCAATACCGAAGGACTGCTATTGCTCCGGCTGGTTCAGCGAAGTTCGAGTCGACGTGTGAGGCCATTGCTTAGCTTCCGAGGAGGGCAATGCTTCATATATATATGTTCCCTGGAGACTGTGACAAGCACAGGAAGTAGTTGGAATGAATTGCTCGCACCGTCGCCGACATCGGCGCAGTTAGGCGCAAGTGGCTGCGGAAGTGCTCTACATCCTCTGCTGTAGTACTGCTGAACCATCAGGTGGCACAGACATCGCATCGCGCCTATTTGCCCGTGAGAAAAAGCTTTGACGCGGTGTGGGATATTTCGAATGCCGATCACCAACAGGGTCTGCCAGATGAGTCTAGCAGTGACATTCAAGCTCGGCGGCCTTTCAATATTTGACTTGAAATAGCAACAGGCTTAGGCTATCGCCGTCGCCGGGGAGGCGGTTGCGGCGACGCATGTTCGCCGCCTTTTCGTTTATGGAACGACCGACTCGTATATAATCGGCCCCTCAACACACCTACCTAGTACACCGTGTTCCTTCCCACAATGCCACTGAACAACTCGAACAACAACTACTATCCCAATAAAAGTCCGAGAGGCATGGTACCCATGGTACCCCCTGACGTACGCGAAGCAGCGTCAATTCTCCTTCCTCTGTTCAAAGCGGCCCATGAGATTGCCAAGGATCCTCTAGCAATGCAAGCTCTAGAGCGTATGGTTTATGGTAGAAACGCAAACACTGGCGACGCGCAATCGTCAAACATTACGAGTGATTCAAGTGGTTCGTAATCTGTTCATCCTCCATGTAATTCTCATAGCATACTGACACTATCCAAGTCGAACATACTGTCGACAAGACTACTGGTAGTGGATCCGTCATCCAACCAGACTCCGTTATTTCTGATAACTAAGAAGAAGAAGAGAAAGGCAAGTATCTGAATCGTCTTGAAAATTGCAGTGAATTTGAACCGGTGTTTTAGACCAGAATGGACACAACTTTTTGAGATCATGCGACTTTTGCACTTCTCCTCGGAGCCAGGACGCTCCGACAACCGCCAGTGGCAGCCTTATTAAATATTATCTCGCATTCAGTCTATCACTGCTTGACACATGTATTGTTGCTGTATATGATTAATCTTTGTTGATTGGCAAATACAACGATGATTGTCCAGAAATTTCTCCAAATCCTACGTCATCGTGGTCATTACAAGTCTTCCTTATCTTCATACTGAAGGTTCAAAGGGAGTCCCATTCTTAGCTTACGTTGCTTACAACTACACACGCAACAATAGCACTGCTTCTGATGCATTTCAATGCCCGGATGCTGGACATTGCCAGCGCTCGAAAGCTCTTTGGGCGTCGGAAATCGTATCGTATACTTGTTGTTATGCATTCTGGCAGTGCCCTCCTTCAAGGACCATTATGCAGAACACGTCTCGCATTTTCGGACGTATTCCAACTTCCCTGATGGGCGATCATTACCTCTGCAGCCGGCAGCCGTTGTCTATCTCGATACTTGTACTCGACGAAGAGAGAGAAATGATAGGTCGGTTGCGAATGTGCTCGCGTATTGTGTACCACCGGCTCGAGGACAAACATGTTCTTGTCTACGGTCAGTTGTGAAGTATGTCGAATTGGAGTGCTATGTAGGACAGACTATCCGGTAGCGCTAAGACCTGGGAAATTTGACCGTATGTCATGGCTCAGGAAAGTGATGAGTAACATACACAGATCCGAAGTGTCGTTATCGAAACAGTACTAAATAGGTAGCATTAGTGATGTACAGTGCGGCTAGTTTGTTAATGGTAAGCGTACCTTGTCAGTAGTGAGACCACCATTTTCAGGTGTATAATACATACGGTATAAAGGAAAATAAACTTGCTTGCCACCTCCAAGTGCTTGATCGAATGCATACTTCCAGCGTGGTTTACACTTACACATAAAGGTCATTTAACTCGCCTATTTCACGAGAGAGAGAGACAAGCGGTGGGAATAGGTAGCAAATATTAGCCGGATATTCAGAGGCGGAGGCGGTGTAGAAAACGCACGATGATGGTGATTACGATCAGATGCTTCGACCTGCATAGTATATAGCATGTTAGGCGAGCTTTCATACCCATAATGATAATGCATACGTCACCAGATAAGCCAACAGAAGAACCTTGTAACTCTACTTTGAGATGAAAGTTGTAGGGTTTGCTCACGATTTCAAAAGAAATGTGAATATCTTCTATGCATAATAAGCATTAAAAAAGGAGCCTGAACGTGCGCGAAAGCACTCCACTTTCAGTCCGACCGAAAGCTACACAACCCGTAATTAGCGGATATGCATGCAGATGAAAGACGACGTATACTTACAGCCAGCTCACTAAAATTTAAAGAGCACAGCGGGTATAGCTTCTCCAGATACAGACAAGAAGAAATACAGGAGACAGCCGTGACAAGCGGAAGGTATTGCGTAAGTTATGCCTGCGAACCCGAAGCAAAAAGTTAGGGTGTCGGAAGTATACTTGTGTTGTGAGGGGTGCCTGCCACGTTTTCTAGTAGCCTGAGCAACGAGAGCAGAAGAAGCCATTGATTTACTGTTGGACGATAGCTACGTTTGTAGAGCGATGATCAGCATTTTCTTTTTCAGCTCAGTAACTCACTAACTCATCTATTCTCTAGAACAACGATGTCCCGTCTTGCTCCGCTTAGCCATCCACCTATCATTCCAATCATCCAGAGCAGTTGCATGCGGTTACCTGCATCGTGTAAGAAGCGATGTTCTTACCGCTTAAGATGAAGCATGGAGGCGAGAAACACAAGAGACACACATTATGTGAAGGGAAGAAAGGTAGCCGTTCTGGTATAGTAACTTTGAAATACTTCGGCAAATACCGAACCGACTCGTCAGCTTTAGGTCTCAGGGCTCAGAACATTTCCAAATCGTAGCGTAGCTTTCTCTTTCTCTCTATCAACATGAGCTCGACTTCATCGACCCCAACTCTAGCCGTTTCAGCTTCCCAGGATACCCCTCACAAAGAAAATGACTATGCAAGCTTATTCCAGCCTGGCTTCGAGTTCCACGAAGGAATCACCCTTTCATCCAAGGAAGGTGCTTTGTTTCGAGTGCCCTCGATTACTCTGCGTATGGCATCCGGTTTCTTTAGAGCGATGTTATCTCTACCACAAGGCCAACACGAGGAGGAAACGATCCAGTTAGAAGAGCCTTCGCGTGTCGTGGATAGTATGTTGCGCATTGTCTGTTGCATTGGGATAGACGTCGGCCGTGCTCTCGCGACTATCGACGATCTATCCGTATTACTCTTCGCTGCGGAGAAATACGAATTAGCCGGGGTGAAGTCCTTCGCTCGTTCGTCAATTACGAATGAGCGATTTCTTCAAAATCCACTGCAAGTTTACTCGATTTGTTGTCGGTACGGCTGGACACAGGAGGCCCAACTGGCTGCGAAGCACACACTTGCACTCGACTTCACAGACGCTCAGCACCGCCCAGCCTTAGACAGCCTTTCCGGGGCTTCGCTGATGGCTCTGTTGGACCTTCGCTGGAAACGAAAAGCAAAGTTGAAGGCTGCCTTGGAGAATTCCACAATATTCAGTGCGAACGTCAATGATGATTTATGCGCACAGTGCGGGACACATGTGGGGAAGGGTTCTAAATGGCGAGAGTTCAAATGGGCGATTCTCGAAGAGTTGGAGAAACGTCCTAGCGGTGAAAGGATAAAGTCGAATGCTTTCATGCAATCAGCACCTGCGGTCGCGCTTCTCGATCTAAAATGCCAGAATTGCCAGAAAGTGTGTTACTCAAAGGAGGCAACCCTCAAGAACATCTTCAACGCTATCGACAATCTTCCAAACTCCCTCTAATTCAGAAAGTCTGCGTTGTAGGGGAGTATTCAATTTCGTCGCACAAGTGCGATGAAAGGCAACTATAGAGCTTCTGTCCTTCTCGGCCTGGAGATCAGAATGGAGAATATCCCAAGTTAATAATGTTGAGGCCACGATAATATAGAGCACACTTGTATCCTTTGGATTGAGTGTTTGAATTTCAGCTTAAAACAATTGGTCAAAAAACTTCCACACTATATATAGGAAATATCTGCTGATCATGCAGTAGACAACGGCTACCATTCAGTATCAGTTTCTTTCATTGAAAACGCTTGGGCTGTACGACGCTGTACACACCTTTTCATCCCGAATCAGGACACTGAAGCCAGGATGATCTTCGGTGCGCGAATGTACTCGTGTATTTTGTACTAGGGGATTGAGAACATACATGTTCTTTATCATAGTCAGTTGTGGTGTATATATAGATGCAAATAGGTGACACCCTCACCTGCGCTGATGTACGAGAATTAGACCCTACAGTCGAGAAGAAGATACTTGATACCGCGGCGGTACTGCGTGTATTGACGTTGCCCGATTTGAGATTATGTCTATTGTTCAACCTTCATAACGCACAGTCAGTGGTAGTAATCACAGGCACAAGGACTAGAAAAAGCAACGTGAACAAACATACGAAGCGAGATAGGTATTGACGTATACTATTGAGCTTCAGCTTTCGGAACGGAGAACGACGAAATGAACAAGGTACTCACATTTGCTGATGACGAAATGTAGTGCTATGTAGGACAGACCGTCCGGTAACGCCAAGACCTGGTAAGTTTCAGCTGAATTTATAGCTCAAGATAGCAGCTGATAGCATACAGAGATCAGTGTTGTTATAGAAACAGCACTACAAGGATGGCTAAAGTTAGTGTCGTTCTGCGTGCCGGGTTTATTATTGGCATACGTACCTTGTCACAGCTCCATTTTCAAGTGTATAATAAATTAGTTTATTTATCGTATCGTCCATTCTAGAGTTAAACTGCTTGAGACTTTTCTTGTTAGTGAATTAAGAAGGGTTTTGCGTACGAGGGAGCTTCAGCGCGAGTCTATTAGGAAATACATTTAGCAGAGTTTCAGAGTTTTGATGCATAATAGATGTACCTCTCGCAGCCAGTAGCAAAGACTTGCAGTAATAAGGACGTCGCTCACTACCCCCATGACGACCCCACTCGTGAAAACCCACTGAAGAGCGGAATGCAATTAGAGAGAAAGGACTAACGAAAACGGTTTACAGACTTACTCGAAGCTGCGCTACGAATTGGCTGAAGGTACCGAGTATGATCCTAGGAGTACAATGTTTGTAAGAGGAGGGAATGCTCTTCTAGGAAAATCCACTGCACCCTCTAATCATAGCGGCTGAATTTGTTTAGACCGAATTACGGTATAAAGGGAATAATAGTCGCTTACCGCCTCCAAGTGCTTCATCGATGCCATACTTTCAGCAAGTTCCACACCCATACACTAAGATAATTGTACTCACCTACTTCACCCAAGAGAAAGACAAACTGCGGTGAAGAGTTGCGAATATCAGCCGTATGTTTAGAGGGGAATTAGAAAACGTACGATTGTAATCACGGTTACATGTTTCCATCTGCACACTACGTAACTCGCTCAGACATACGTTCATGTTCATTATGGTGACACACGTACGTTTCCAGACACGCCAGCAGAAGAACCTTGTACATGTCATAACTCTGCCATGTGATATGTAAATGAGTGGGTCTGCTCACGATTTCACAAGAAATGTGACAATTTTCTGAGCATAGTAAGCTTTCAGAGAGGATTCCAAGCTTGTTCCAAATGTACTCACTGTCAGCCCGACCGAAAGCTACACAACCGTTAGTTAGCGCAGATGAAAGGGGCCGTGCACTCACCGCCAAGGAACTAGAATGCAGCGGGTATCAGTATGTTGTAGAGGCAAATCATGGAATACATTACGGTTTAAGGCGTCCCAGCTCAGTCTCGTTGACAAAGTCGATGATCAGGTACACGTAAAGCGCATTCATAATCAAGATGGCATGAGCTATATCAAGGCCACTAACAGTGTGAATTAGTCGAAAGAGAACCAACAAAGATGAAGAGGAACGGGTTTACCATAGTATCACCGCCTCCACGATAAAGTTAGTTCATATGAACAATTCAAGTTGGGAAGGGACAGGTCGTACCAAGATACCAAATGCCGGCCTGTCATCCTTTGGTTTGTAGCGGAAATAGATGTAGGTCTGCAGAAGCAATGCACCAGTCAAAGCCATGGCGAACCAGGACGCAACAAGCAGAGAGCCGACGGATATTTTTAAGCTCATTGCAAACAGAAGATGGCGTGTGGAGAGAAAGAGAAGTATTCCAGAAGAGAGAGGGAGTTGTACGTTTTATGCAAAGAGCATGAAATTCGTAGGAAGATGAAGGTTGGACCATAGCTACGGTTTGATAAATGACATACAATCACAATGATCGTTCCCTTGAATGCCGTCGTCTAAGAAGATGATGGTAGAGCGAGGGCAGGAAGAAAGCATTGAGGCGGTTAGGATACAGATACGAAGGTCCTCGATGGAGATGTAATAGTGTGGACATTTTGGGGGGCGAATTTAGGTTTTATTACTTTCAACGTAGGATGCGAAGACTTGAAGGCACTTCACAAAACTTTCCTTTTCTCTCAACGGGAAAAGCATCGTATGTTTAGCGCCATTTGATGAAAGATCTATGGTCACTCCCGATTGCGCGGTCCACCTCTTTGCGCAAGTTGCGCCTATAGATAGGATTCCCAGGGTAACCTGTCTCCGCAAACGATCAAGTCGAATTGGTATAGTTACCAATGTATCACAACATTCGCTTGATCCTAGACGAGATCTAAACGACAGGAATCTTCAGTGAACGTGATATTGTAAATCCGCGAGTACAACATATCTGTTCTCGAGAACAACGTAGCGTACATACAAGTCATGTAATGCTCAACCATCCACCCATCGCTTATGATCCTCCTCAAGTACAGCCATTGGCGCTTCCCTACTTGGTGTCGCGAGCAACGCGCTTCCTGCATGAGATGTGAGGGAAGGAAAAGAGAGGCATTGCATGACCCTGAGTCACTAAACTTCAAGTCTGAGCTACATATGTCGGCAAACTCCGAGGCGAGGATCGTGTTCAACTTCAATGAATTTCTTCCTTCTCCTTGAGCCACCACCACCATACACCCTTGATATGCTTGAACCAAAAACTTGTCCATATTACCCGCGATCTCAATTTTTCTTACAAAAGTGACTTTCTACATACGCCAAGGTGTTTTCCTGGCTAAACTGAATGTTGCATTCATACTTCTCTCGCCTTGAACCTCTACGTCTTGGCTCTCAGCTGCATAGAAACTGGAGAGAACAAAGGCGAAATACTTGAAGATTGGTATTTTTGCAGGACATGCAATCCTGTCCTTCGAATGAGGCGATATGCAACACCTCGCGCGTTGCCTATAACCTATTTTGCCGCACAGACCATGTCGACGGTATTCCATTTAGCAACTCCCGCACTTGTCTCCAACCCGAGTCTTTCTCATAATTTCTTCTCGAGCTTAACTTTTTAAAGATGTCCAATTTCTCTTCCCTCATTGTCAATGACATCCACATGGCTACCACTCCTGCCTTTGCTCAACAGTGCAGCATGGGCTCACTCACTTGCTGTAGCAGCGTCATCTGCCATGAGCTCGGCAGCTGTACCGAGTCCCTTCCGTAAGTCATCATTGTGCCTAACATACTCCTCACAAATTACTGATACATGAACTAACGTCAGGTTGTCCTTTGCGGCTTGTCGTTCGAATTATGCTCTTCTCGTTGAGCTCGCCGGAGATTGTAGCATCGTAGAGCTCATACGGATCCATTTGAGTACTTCTGGTAGTGCACGCTAATTTCTGAATATACAGAGATGCTGCAATTTACTAAACGCAAGAAACTTATGGACATGCCACTGTGATATGATGTGCAGCGAATTTCATTCTCTGAGCTTGCTGAAAGCTGCTATCAGGGGTATTTGACAGCAAAGGTGATTAATTTATCAAAGGAGGAAAGAGTGAAGGTTTTGCGAAAAGTAGACATTTGTTTTCTCAGGGACCTCAAAGGTTCCAAAAAAGGAAGGCAAATCATTAACTTCAAGTCTTACGTCACAGCAAAGCTGTCATCGAAACTGCGCTTTGCTCGGTCTCGGGTTTGGATCACCGGTCTCGTTCGGCCACCTCTACGCGTAAGTCTAACACAAGTTCCGGCTCCTATACTATACTTCATAGTCTTCAAATACTATTAACACCGCAGCAGATACGGAGGCTTTCTGCTGTGTATAAAGACCATGGGCTATGGTATCTTCTAACCTCCATCAACACAACCAGCCTTGTAGCTCTTTCCTCACCACCATGATTCCACCTGGGATCAAGTTCATCTTACAGACCATCCCAAGCCTTCTTTTCTACCCACTCCTTCTCAGCTTGAGCTTCTACGCAGCGTCGCTCTTTCTGGACATACATATCAATGCGCCTCTCTGGATTCAGATCCTCGTCCTCGTTCTTTCACCCTTCGCGGCGCTCCCGGTGAAGAATGTTTCTTCTAGCATCAAGAAAAGACAAGAGGCTCGTGCATTGGGCGCAGTCCCCCCGCCTGTCGTTAAGGGAAGCTTGCCAGGAAACTTTGATGTCGTGTGGAAGCTCGTAAACAGGAAGAACGGCTACTTGGGTATGTTTTAATGTTCTCTTCTTATATTCCCTCGACCTAAACATCCAGTAGGCGATATAAACTTGGAGCTCAGCCAGAAACTGGGATGGACTTTCAACATGAAGATCTTCGGGGAGGACAGGGTAAAACCTTTCGCCACGTCGCTACTAGCATGGATCATTCTCACGTGTTTCTTCAGATCATGACATCTGAACCCGATCACGTCAAGGTAAGTAGCTAAGCGCATCATTGCCATCTCTTCCTTGCTTAAAGATAATATCAGTCCATCCTTGCCACGGAATTCAACAACTATGAGAAAGGCACGTTTATGAAACAAATCCATACCGTTGGTTGCTCACACATATTTCATCAGGTGACATATTCAAGTCCGTCATGGATACGCTCCTCGGCGTTGGTGTCTTCAATTCAGATGGCGAGATGTGGAAGTGCGTGTTTAGTATGACGTCAATCCAAAGCTCGTAGTCTAACAGATAAAACACAGATTTCACCGAACAATGACACGACCCTTCTTCTCGAAAGACAGGATTTCTCATTTCTCAACCTTCGGACGTCATGCGGACGAGGCGATCATGCTCATGAAGGAGCGGCTTCGTACCGGACATGCCATCGATATTCAAGACCTCGTCTCCCGTTTCACCCTCGACTCTGCGACCGAGTTCCTCTTCGGGCACTGCGTACACGTTCTTCGCGTCCCAGGCGGCCTACCCTACTCGCCTGTCGTCACTGCACTGGACCCGACCAAGCGCTCCCGTGGCGACGAGGACTACGCGGCGAAGTTCTCCGATGCGTTTGCAGAAGCCCAACTGGCGTCGGCAAAGCGGGGTCGATTCGGTTCGATGTGGCCTTTGTTTGAGTTCTGGAAGGACAAGACAGTGGGCTACATGGACGTCATAAACGCCTTCATTGACCCCATTCTTCGCGATGCGGTTGAGAAGAATAAGGCATCTGCTAGCCGATCAGAGAAGAAGGAGATAGATGAAGGGGACACTCTCCTGGACCACCTTATCAATTATACAGATGGTAAGCTAGAGCGCTACGTTTATATGTATGTCAAATTGACCTGCGTTTACCCAGACATGAAGATTCTTAGAGACGAAATCTTAAACATCATGATAGCCGGGAGGGACACTGTACGCATCTACTATACTTCATAGTAATAACATAGGCTGACCCACTGCATGTGGACAGACTGCGGCAACGCTTACATTCGCTATGTACTGTCTCGCCATGCACCCTGAAGTCATGAAGCGTCTCCGTGACGAGATCCTCACTGTTGTAGGATCCGAGCGCCGCCCGACCTATGACGATCTAAGGGAAATGAAATACCTGAGGGCTGTGATAAATGGTGATCACAATTCCTCCGAATTCTGTCTCCTGTGGGTTCTGATAGTGCCCTTCTTTTCTCTCCACAGAGGTCCTGAGGCTCTATCCTCCGGTGTAAGCCATAGAAAATGTTGATGATAAGAACAAAGTTCATTTTTCTTTCCACAATTTCCAGTCCGTTTGACTCGAGGGCGACGATCAATGCTACTACCCTTTCGAATAAAACGCCTGGCGCTAAGCCTTGGTATGTTCCGGCCGGTACGAGGTATGCGTTTCGCAGCTTTCCTCACATCATTCTCGCAATAGCTAACTATGCTCAGATGCATCTATTCTGTCTTTATCATGCATCGCCGAACGGACTTGTGGGGACCTGATGGTAAGTTTCACATAATAATGAATTAATTGAATACACGATTTAAACGTATCAATATCGTATCTAGCGGCCGAGTTTGATCCAGACCGCTTCCTCGACGCTCGGCTTCACAAGTACCTCACGCCAAACCCCTTCATCTTCCTTCCGTTCAACGCTGGCCCGCGCATCTGCCTCGGCCAGCAATTTGCCTACAACGAGGCGTCGTTCATGCTCATCCGCCTCCTGCAAGCATTCGATGGGGTCGAGCTAGCGCAGGATGAGCAGCCACTCGACTCCCGTCCGCCGGCGGAATGGTCCCGCGCCGCCGTCGGCAATCGCCAGAGAATCGAAAAGGTGTGGCCGAAGAGCCACCTCACGATTTACGCGCATGTAAGTTGCCTTTTCTTTAATGGAGTGACGCGTGCTCGAGGCTAATGTATTTGTGAAATAAGGGTGGCCTATGGGTGAGGCTTCACGAGGCTTCCGCAGTTGAGACTGCTTGACCGGGGAAATAATACCATGCCAGTAGCGTTGATCATTATGCCCATAAGTAACTCTTGATATCTTGATACCTTGTAATTTAGCTGATATCGCACATTCTGAAAAAATTTACTTATTTCTTTTGTTTTCATACTATCTAACGGCAATGAACGAGGTTCGATTAAGATTGTGTACAGTGAAACGCTCGAGAGGGGGCTAAGTTTGTAATACAGTACGATGGTAGGTGGATAGACGTGCAGAAAATCAACGAAGTGCCCTTCCCATAGCATCCTACATCCGGAGCTCTGCAAAGGGAGAGGCAGACAATTATGACTAACCATAACGATATACATAGTAGCACAGCAAGCGCACCTTTGTTATCTGTACCTCCAAGCACGCTGTGAGAGGAGACTCCGGTCTGGGCGCTGTGCTGTAAAACAGAGGAGTTCTAAGCGCTGTTAGTGAATGCATGTGTAGGGGGGAAAGTAGGCGAAATCTACCTGTTTCGAGTCCATCGGTATTCGCAGTCCAGTTGTAAACCGGATACTTGAGATAGACTCTACATCTTGTAGATTCTGCCTTTCCCTTCGAAATGAGTTGCGGTTGTTCAACCTGCCTCACTCGTAATCAGACCGGAAACAGTAGTCAATAGAACGGAGATGCTCACGATGCGAGGAACGTGTTAATGTATACTTGATGCATGATACATTGTACTATAGTCAGCGGACAAAGAGCGGAACGAGATGCGAGGACTTACACTTGCTAATGACGAAGTGGATAGCAATGAAGAGCATGCTATTGGGCAGTGCTAAGACCTGCAACAATACGCGACAATGAGCGGATCGGATATATCCAGCGACGTCCTTTGCCAAGAGATACGTACGCATACCAAGGTTGCGATAGACGCGATGCTTTAATTCGGTGATTAGAAGCGTGTCGGATTGCATATGCCGTGGTGGACATACCTAGTTATAGTACCGTTCTCTATTGTATATCGGATTATTGTATTTATCGTACTATCAATTCTGCATCTGGATAAGCCTTCTTTTAAATTAATATAGTATAGTCCAAGACTCACGTAGGCATGTTTTTGCCGGCCTGCGTGGCGTCAGAGACCATTAGAATTTACAAGCTTTAGACGTACCTCTCTTAGCCAAAAACAGAGGCTGGCCGTGATAAGAACATCACTGAGAACACCGACGATCACGGCAGTCGTAAAAACCCACTTCGAAACGAAAATAAGAGGAATGATTGCACGAAATGTCGACGAACGTACACGAAGCTCGGTTGTGAACATTTTGAATGACCCTAAAATGATACTTGATAGATAAGAGTTAGTCGCGAGAGGGTCTGGAGGATATAGATGTAAAGCTTACCCCTTTGTGGCGGCAGCTTCAAGTGAACTCGGGTATCAGTATTTAAAGTAGAGCTTCGTGTACAAGAAGATTGAATCACCCCATCCGAAAGCTAAAATACCGAATAATAAGTTGAAATTAAACGTAGAAATGGCAAGTTAGGTATTGTTATTACCTAGCTCTGCCAAGAGAAGAACAAACTACGTTAAGTGGGAGAGAGTCAGCGGAAAATGGGCGCGCAAAAGCAGATGTAACTGACGAACTATCGTAGGCGTAGAAAACCTTCTCCATTTACATACTACCCTCAATGAAATGATTATCAATGGCCTAAAATGGGTTTCTTCAAACATACACTTATATACTCGCCAGCAAAAGAATCTATAGATAACCGTCAGAAGTAAAGAGAATCTAAAATGTGGGCCACTACGTACGTTTTGACAATGAAAGTGATCATTTTCTGATGGAATCGTGAGCATAATCAATAGCGGGAGACATTTCAACTGACCGTGAACGCTATTGACAGCTAATCCATAGATAAGGTATAGCTTTGGCGTCTGCTCGAAGTTGAAAGACTAAGAACTCACAGCCAATGCGCTATAAGTTGAAATGTGTGAGCAGTCTGTAGATTTACACAGAGAACGGAAGTCCGTACGGAGTGAGACGCTCTAAAGCATTTCTGTCCCCGAAGTCCGTTACCACATATGTGTATAGTGTATCCATAATGCAGACGACGTGCGCGGCATCGAGACAACTAGATATACAATTTCCAATTGATCTTCATGGATGATTAATGCAACATGGAGTACCAGAGTATAACCACCTTTGAGTCATGACGAATATGAGTACATGGCGTGCGTTGAATAAGGGAAGACAGCTCACGCGAACCGCGAATATCCTATTATCATCCTTCGGCTTATATCGAAAATAAATGTAGGTTTGCAGCAGTAAAGCACCAGTCAGTCCAGTAGCAAACCAAGAAGCCACGAGCAAAGCGCCAATAGAAGTTCCTAAATCCATCGCCAGCGACGGAGAAGCTCAGGTGAGTGGGAGAAGGAAGGGGGAATACAAAGCTAAGACACGAGGAAGATGTAGATCTGTTACATGTATTGCGTATACGCAGGCTGATGAGGATCAGAGCGGGGCAACCAAATGTGTCAAAGCGGTGATGGATTTCTGTCAGATCAAGCTGGCATCAGTTTATGATCATCGAATAGGGCATCCATCTGCATAAATCATGATACTATGGCTCAAGAGGATCGAAAGACTCGGAGAGTTAACGAGAAGCTGAAACACGCTCATGCTTGCTTAGTCATCGACAAAGGCGCGCGATGTTTTTAGAACGTGTATGTGTTAAACTCCGAGCTCGAGGGGGAAGCGTTCTTCGCGGAGAGCATTCATGGCCAGAACAGTTTGGACTTCAAAGGGTCGCGAGGTTAGGTCGTAAAGCCACTCGTATTCACCCAAGTTCCTTTGGGTGCATCTCCGTGCCGGGCCATGCCGTGAGTTGTCCCTGACTAGGATGGCATTTCTCCTCACAAGGAAAACAAGGACTCGGGGAGCGAGCCCAATACTCGCTAACGAACGACTTCTTGCCAAGGCGGTCGAGAATAACAGCAAGATCCACGCTAATCATTTCCCCGAGAAGGGCGAAGGTTTCCTTCAAGGGGTGGTTAAAATAAGCTTTTACTGACAATGGGAGTGAATCGAGAGAGAGAGTTCTTACCTTGCAGTCAAGAAAATGACAGACGCCAAAGAAGCAAGCCGTAAAGCGCTTGATACGAACCACAGAAGATCGAATGTAACTAATCCAGTGTCATGGACAGTTATCAGTTCGCGCACATCGTAAGCATCATCAAAATGATTACAGAAGTTCCCATGGCAATACTGGTACTAAATTGTGCACCCCCTAGAGCCCTGGCATCGGAAAGTGTCATTGATTCGGTATGATAAAGCCGTTGCAACACCTCCAGATGAAGACCGCCAAGCCGAGAAACTATCGATTCGACCAACACGCAAGGATCGAGAAGGAAGTACTAGTAGTCATCTGAGACAATCTTGGGAAGTCTCGAAGAAGCTGAGAGCTGCGCATCGGAGCTGTGGTAGTGCTATAGTGCAGGACCATCACTGCGGAGGACTATAACTGGCTGATGAGCAGGTACGCGATCCAATCTGTCGAAAACCGAACAAGACGATAGCAACGTTCACACCCAAAGAGTTTTGGCGAAGAGTCCGCAGTACAGCGTCCTCATGGCGGCCACACATTCACTAGTAGCTATACAGTAATAGGGTTGCGTTGTACTTCATCACGACGGACTCTGACCCGATGAACTCGATTGATTATGCATCCGGGGACGGAGTCTTAGTGCTTTCCGAAGGAGGCCAGGAGTATTTAATCTGAGGATTCCAAGCCGATCACAATGAACATCAGCAAAAAATCACTTCTCATCGCAAGAAACTGCAATCCGTCTTGCTTTAAATACCTTCATTGTTTCTAAGCCCACCATGTCCGGCGAAGCTCTAAAAGTCGGCGTTCTGGTCGTCGGCGGCGGCGTCCAACTCCTGGACCTCGCTTCCTGCGACGTGCTGAGCTCCTGCGACGCGGATTACCTCAAGATCTGCGGTCTCCCACAGACAGACGCTCTTATACCCAAGGCCAAACGGATCAACATACTGTACATTGCTGAGAGCGGGGTTGGACCTCATGAGAAGTTGACCTTGATAAGCAATGGTAACATCGTCATCACTGTGAGTGACGCCAAGTTAATGCTGAACCTTGTTGTGAAAAAGAACTAACCCTTGATCATTGACTGTAATTAGCACTCGTTTGAGACGGCAGGCAAGTTGGATTACCTCATCATCCCAGGTCCCGATCCAAAATACGTCGCGACGCCCGCTGAGCTGGAGTTCATCCGTGCCAAAAATGCTGAGGTCTCAGCAGTCCTGACGGTCTGCACTGGTATCGTGCCAGCCCTGCAAAGCGGGATCCTCGCAGGACAGCGCGCAACTGCCCCCCGCGCAATGATTCCCATTCTGAAGCAGATGGCACCAAATGTTGAGTGGGTTGACAAGCGGTGGACAACAAGCGAGGATGGGAAGCTATGGACGAGCGGTGCCGTCACCAATGGCATCGAAATGATGGCCACGTTCGTGCGCGAGGCTGGCGTTATTGCGCCTGAAATTGGCAATATTATTTGTTTAATTCATGACATCGGCAACAGGTCACAGGATTACGACGCTGAACTTCCAGAGATCTTTGCTGATATTCCCTCGTTAGCGTAGCACTCTGCATATCATTGTCCAGTACATTTATAGGTATCAGCTGGTAGACAGCAAATAGAGCAGCAGTAGTTGAAAGATATGCTCACATTTCGGAGTTGGCGTTACGATGTTTTTGTCATCATTTTCGAGAGAACGTCTCGAAGTAAGAGAGCGAGAAGCTCCATCAAGGAGATTCAATTGAAGCGACAGGGGTCAAGCAGAGCCAATATTTTCAGCGACATGAGCTGAAAATATCTTTGACCATTGGCAGTTGTTTCGCGCCAAGTTTGACCAAAAACATAAGAAAAATCAAGCAGCTGCATTTGATAACGCAAAGCAGAGTGAGATGTCACATGAGTTCATATTTGAGTGAGTTTTGAGTGTATGCAAGAATCAAATACTAGCTTGAGGGAAAGCACCGTGCGGACAGAGGAAAAAGAGAAAAGAGGAGTAATGACAACCGTTTTTTAGTCACTGACACGCTTTTGAACTCCGCCAAAAAAATGTAATGAGCGTGTCGCGTACCAGACGCGTCTTTTCTCTCTCCTCCATCACCCACCCTCATCCTGCTATCTTCTAACCATGGTACGTTTTTCATACAACACAGTATTGGCATGCTCATAAGATGACTATGTAGTCATCCCCTCCAGCAGCATATACTCCAACACGCGGCGCTAAGCGACAACGTTCCCCGTCGCGTCATCCAGCGCAATCAACGGCAACACCACGTCCTCGCCCATCGAGCAGACGCGCCTCAGGCTCCTCTCTTCCTCCTTCGTCTCCTCCTCCGGCTTTCCCAGATACAGACGAACTTTCTAGCGATCAAGATGCCGTGGCAGATGTGGATGACGACGCGGTTGATGAGGAGGATGGCGAGGATCTTTTCGGTGATGCATTACTAGAGTGCGTACCTCTTCTTCGCTCTTTCTCTCTATAGCTAATCCGTGTCAAAACATAGTGACTATGCACCAAATGAACAACTAGATACATACTCGGATGCAGATATCAACGACGATGAAGAATTTGGTGCCATGACAGCTGCTCAGCGTCGAGCCGCCGAACGTACCATGGCCCAACGCGACAGACGCGATGGACAAGGTAGACGTCGTGGTGCGCGTGCGGCCGCTCGATCTCGTGCACCAGATTTCCTCCAAAGCGAAGAAAGCGAAGGGGAAGAAGGGGTCGGTGGTCTATTAGCAGGCATGAAGCGTCGTGCTAGAAGGCAATACGATGAGCGAGTGGAGATCGATGATGCTGCAGGCATTGAAGCAGTCCGTGTCGTTTATTCTCTCTAACAGTGCGGCTCATCCTGACGTCCTCTGTGAAGGAAATGCCACTTGAGCAACTGCACGATATCAAGGCGAATTCTGTTGCAGAATGGATTGCTATTGAACGAGTCCGCAGATCGATTGCAAAACATTTCCGGCAATTCTTGACCTCGTACACTGATGAGCAAGGCAATTCAGTCCACTATCCTCTCATCCGCAATCTCGGTGAAAGTACGTGTTTTTTTCATGATTAAGCTCCCGTTTATCTTAACCTTTTACATAGATAATGCCGAATCGCTCGAGGTCTCTTACACGCACCTCGCGGATGCCGTACCCGTAATTGCATATTTCCTTGTGATCTGTCCGTCCGCGATGCTAGCGATCTTCGACGAGGTTGCTCTCTCTGTCGTTCTCATTTCATATCCTCACTACGAACGGATCCACTCCGAGATCCATGTGCGCATTACCGACTTGCCCGCTACTTCCTCTTTGCGTGATCTGCGTCGTTCGCATCTCAACAATCTTGTGCGCGTTTCAGGAGTCGTAACTCGTCGTAGTGGGGTTTTCCCGCAGTTGAAATACGTCAAGTTTGACTGCCGGAAGTGCGGTGCCGTATTAGGACCATTCTATCAGGATGCAAACAGTGAAGTCAGCATTAGCTACTGCCCTCACTGTGAGGGAAAGGGTCCATTCAAAATCAATCAAGAGCAGGTGCGATCATCTCGTAAACTTATAACATGCCCCAACTAATGCACCTTACAGACTGTTTACCGAAACTATCAGAAAATGACCCTTCAGGAATCACCTGGATCTGTTCCACCCGGTCGATTGCCCCGTCACAGAGAGGTTATTCTTCTTTGGGACCTGATCGATTCAGCCAAGCCCGGCGAAGAAATTGTAAGTGTAAGAGCTCCAGTGATAATGTTGTGACGACTGAAGTATTTCTTAGGAAGTAATTGGTATCTATCGCAATAACTTTGATGCTTCGCTAAACGCCAAGAATGGTTTTCCCGTGTTCTCGACGATTATCGAGGCGAATCATATCAACAAGAAAGAGGACCTCTTTGCCGCTTTCCGACTCACAGAAGAGGACGAGAGGCAAATCCGTACCCTTGCGCGAGACGAGCGTATCCGTAAACGCATCATCAAATCCATCGCGCCGTCTATCTACGGCCACGAGGACATCAAGACGGCCATTGCGCTCTCACTGTTCGGAGGCGTTGCAAAAGATATCAACCGAAAGCACCGCATTCGCGGAGACATCAATGTTCTCTTACTCGGTGACCCGGGTACGGCAAAGTCCCAGTTCTTGAAGTACGTGGAGAAGACAGCGCACCGAGCAGTGTTCACGACGGGACAAGGGGCGTCGGCTGTCGGTCTCACAGCTAGTGTGCGC
Source organism: Trichaptum abietinum (assembly GCA_910574555.1). Taxonomy (NCBI): domain Eukaryota; kingdom Fungi; phylum Basidiomycota; class Agaricomycetes; order Hymenochaetales; family Trichaptaceae; genus Trichaptum; species Trichaptum abietinum. The sequence goes on along the minus strand of CAJTBE010000005.1, from coordinate 534,305 downwards.
AAGGACCCCATCACGCGTGAATGGACTCTGGAGGGTGGTGCACTCGTCCTCGCCGACAAGGGCACTTGCATGATTGACGAGTTCGACAAGATGAACGATGCGGACCGGACGTCTATCCATGAGGCGATGGAGCAGCAGTCAATCTCCATTTCGAAGGCGGGCATTGTGACAACACTTCAGGCGCGCTGTGCTATCATCGCCGCCGCCAATCCGATCCGTGGGCGCTACAACCCGACTATACCCTTCCAGCAGAATGTAGAGCTCACTGAACCTATCCTGTCGCGTTTCGATGTTCTGTGCGTCGTTAAAGACTCCGTGGACCCGGTTGCAGATGAATTGTTAGCGAAGTTCGTGGTTGGAAGTCATCGCCGAAGTCATCCTCACTTCGATGCTGAAACAGAAGAGATGGACGTTGCGACATCTCTAGACGAAGATGTAAGTTTGTCAAGACAGCATGCTCTTCGTCCGCTAATGCTAACTTTTCCTTTTTTTAAGATGATTTCCCAAGACATTCTACGAAAGTACATTATGTATGCCCGGGAGAAAATACGGCCCAAGCTCTTTGACCTCGATCAAGAGAAGCTCGCGCGCCTCTTCTCGGACCTGCGCCGGGAGTCGCTCGCTACAGGGTCTGTACCCATCACCGTTCGGCATCTAGAGAGTATGATCCGCATGGCAGAGGCCAGTGCGAAGATGCATCTTCGGGAATACGTGCGTGCGGATGATATTGACCTCGCGATCTCAGTCGCTGTTGGGAGTTTCGTCAGCGCGCAGAAAACGTCCATTAAACGGACGCTTGAGAGGGTGAGTTAAGATTAGTGGAACGGAGAGCTGAAGAGACGACTAATGGATGTCACGACTATTTCACAGGGCTTCCGCAAGTACCTCACTCAGGCAAAGGACCATGAAGAACTCTTGTCCTTCCTCCTCGGTCAAATCGTCAAAGAAAAGGTGCGATACTACCAGCTCCAGCACCACGAACAACCCGACAAAGTGTCGATCAACGTGTCTGAACTTGACGAGAAGGCAGGTCTTGGTTCTTCCCACTGCCGCATAACTTTTCTGACCTGTCTCTTTGAACGCAGGCGAAAGAACACGATATTTACGATACACAACCGTTCCTGCGTTCGCGTCTATTTGCAGCAAATGGCTATCGATTCTCCGACGATGTCATTGAGAAGTCCTTCCACCGTGATCTATGATCGTTATTTTCCTTTCCTCTTATTAACCTCACTGAACGTTTTGTTTTGCTGTACAACACCTGTATTATATTTGCGTACATCGTATGAAGCGCGTTACCACGCTGTGTGTAATGAGCAAACAATACGAAATCCAGGACGCATCTCATCTACATAATGCATTACATGTCAAACTATAGGCTATGGTCTATGTCTACTTCAGGAGATGCAGATCTATAGTTTGCTATGCTGAGAACTGGCGGCGCCCTTCCGCAGGTTCTTCTCCAGCGGGATAGTCAATGACACCTGCTGCGCAATGGCCAGACAAACTTGTTTCTCTCGCCAGTCAGTGTCAATGCCAGCCCCCTGCTTGCCGCCTACGATGCCGGGTGCTGTCCACACCTCGACGTACACATCGTGCCGGCCTTCGGTCAGAAAGCGGCCAGAGGAGTATAGGCCGGTAGTACGCGGAGAGAAGAGGCCAGTGTCGAAGGAGGGTATCTTTGACCGGAAGTCGATGGACATCAGGACCGTCGCGTACCATCTATCGTACACATTTCAGTCAGTCCATCCGCGGTCCCAGATGGGCAGAAAAAAAAAGGGGGGGGGGGGGGGGGGAGCACACGTACGTGGGGCCTGGTTTCATAAATTCGGGCAGGAGCTCGGGCAGGTTTTGCTGCAAGTCGGCGAAAAACGGCATCATGCTCGCGTCCATCACCTCAGCCTTGTCCGTCAGCTCGCACCACGCGCCCCACTCGAAGACGCCGTCGCGCTCGACGACCTCGCCGCTCGGAAGCGCGGCACTTGCGCTTGATGCGAGAGGAGAACCTGATGCAGCCAGAGCCAGAGCTGAGTCCACCTTTGCCTTGTTCCGTGCGTAGAAGTAAGGATCTTCTGCGAGGGTGACGTCGAACATGATCTTCGGGTTGCGCCATTTCTGCTCAGCGAGCGAGGGGTGCAGGCGGAGCGGTATGCGCCGAGCAAGGGGGGATGATGGGGACAAAGTCAGAGGGTCTGACGATACTTTGGTTAAGTCGGGTAGGACACCAAAGACGAGTCTAGCTGTGATCTTCGTATGTCCCTACGCGAATGAATCGATAGTAAGGTTGAAATCAGAGAAGTCGTGAACTGCATTTAAGACTTACAGCTTGCAATAGTTCGATGTCAAGATTTGACATATTCTTCCCTTGACGCACCCTCCGAATCCGAATTTCATAGTTCAAGACCGCGACGGACTGCAGGAAGTGAGCAGTAATGTGGATAACATCCGTGTGCGGTGTGTTCTTCTGTGAGTCTGTCGCTGCGGCGAGAATAAGACCCAGCACGTAACCTTTCCAAAAAACACATTCAGTACATTTTTCACCGTCATGCAAGGTTCTGAGAACTAACCTCCGTGAGGTACGCTGGGGGAAAGACGTCAGACTCTGCAGGCTGGCCGAACAGACGTGTTTGACTCACGCTCCGATGCACCACGTCCCGGATATTTTTCCTCCATACACTTGCTGTCCGTCATCCAAGACACGCACGAAAGTTGGATTCAAAGCTGCCTTGTAGCTCATTGTTCGGGTCAGAAAGAAATGCTGGGGAAAGTAGTCGAGATCACTCAGTTTAAGTACTGTACAATTAATCGTAGTTAGCGGATAGCTATTAGCTCTTACTAGTAGTATTACACACACCGGCATTCAGAGTAACCGGAATCCGGCAATGCTAGTTGTTTGTCGACGTAGCTGAAATGACCGAGAAGATGATAAAGAGTTGAGTACAAAATGCCAATCGGCTCTATTATTCCGCAAGGCAAAATAGCGTGAATGCGAATAGATCAAGACGTTGGACCCTCGTTGTCGCAATTGAAGATGTACCTGTCGCTCAGGACCGAATCGTATGAAAAACAAAGTGCGTTTCCGTCTGGCCTGTATTCGGCCTCCTAGCCTTTCTAGACTCGGTCCACTCCCATATAATTGGGCGACTATCCTCCGCAATATGGTTATAGAGCTTAAGCTGGTAAAGACCAGAACGGGTGCGCAGGGCGTCGAATGATCCGTGAAAAGGTGGTGCGCTAGGAGCTTAAAGGGGGCCAGATATTTAATGGGAAATGTTGGAATTGTACATCTAGAGAGGTAGCTGTGGGGAACTCACGAAGCTCATCCTTCAGATCCGACACATTTCCAACCCACTCAAAGTACTTCTCGACGAAACGCTCAACATGCTCCTTCCTTGCTGGATGCGTGTCCTCTTCGGAAGTGATTCGTCGCGATGGTGAGGCCGAACGTACTATAGGCATCCATAGCCCATGCAGTCGAGAATCAAACAGCACGACGGGTATAGCCTCTCCAGACACAGACAAGAAGGAAGACAGAGACAAGGCAGCCGTGACGAGCTGAAGGTATTGCGTGAGTTCTGCCTGCACAGGCTGCGACTGTGAGTCGGAAGTGAGAAAGTAGGAGGACGGCTCGTGAAGAACTATGATAGAGGGTGTATAAGGAAGCATAGCAATGTTGTGCATGGCGCCGTTTTGCAGTGGCCTGAATAGCGAGAGCAGAAGAAGCCAGTGTTTTGCAGTTGGAGGATAGCTGTGTAAAACGACGATCAGCGCTGGTCTCCTTGGCTTTTGTTTCAGTCCGGTGCGTACAAGTAATTCAGCGAACGAACGATCATTCGAAACAAAACGAAACAGTTTTGCAGAGATACTGTAAATCGTATAATCATATTGCAATCAAGTGATGACGGAGACATCATACGAAAATATATAGGACAAATAATAAGGGGTGAAAAGTAATCCATCAGACAAACGCTGACCTCGCTGGTAAGTCCTCTGTACAACTCCGAAGAGAATGCACAGAAAAACAAGCCAAACGTCCTCGATCTCGCTGCCCGAAGACAGACAAGTAATGCTCTCAGTAAAACAAGGCAGCGCGAATGTCATCTACTGGATTTGAAGGATGTGGCATGAGTAAACATGCGAGACTCGAGTTAGTTCCTATAAAATAGATCCTAGCTGAGTATGTTCTGGGGAATCAGGAACTAAACGCCCGGACTTATATACCTTCCAGAAAGTGGTCCGTGCGCTGCACCTAAAAATAGCACGTCAAATTATTATTATTTTATTTTCAATTTCAGAGCTGCGCAGAATGTCTTAAGATTTGTCTAGTCAAGTAAGAAGTGGTAAGTATACTACAACATTATACAGTAAAAGTACAGGCTAGCAATTTTTACGAGTTCAATCGTTCATAGCAACCCTAGTCGATCATCTCCCAGCCCTCTTGCTCAACATGCCCATCCTCTGCAGTCGCCTCAACTTGTTCCACAATCCTCTCCGATAAGTCGTGCGTCGAAGCAATCTCCTCAATTGATTGATTGATATCGGCTTCGTCTCGCTGAACAGTTGAATGAACGCCGGGAAGCTCTTCGCGGCGTTCCTGAGCTGTCATCTCGAGAGCGCAACTATCGGCGTTGCCTTCTGCCAGTGAAGTCGCGTCTGCAGGCTTGGTTTCATTCTGTTCGACGGTAGATTGTGCGTCAGAAACCCAGGTCAAAGTTTCCTGGATTGAAATAAACTCACTTTGTCAACTGTCGCCTCCGCGGTCTTATCTGTATTGTGAATGTCAGATGAGTTCACATACTAACTTTCTGCAGTGCACGCACCCTCAAGGACTTTGGTGAGCCGCTTGATCTCAGCCTCTCCGTGTTCAAGGGTAGCTTTTGCGTCATTAAGTTCATAAGAGAGTTCTCGAACCGTTATTTTGAGATTTCGAATAACATTGAAATCCGTTGTTTTAGCTGAAGTGGGAAATGTTAGGACAAGCCCGGCGCATTGCTTTGTATCTGCTATAAGCCACGTACTGTACTGTGCGTCGGAAAGTTGAGTACGGAGTCCTTGAAGTGTCCTTTCAAGCTTCTGGTTCTCCTTCTTGTACTTGTCTGAATTCGTACCCAGGTTAGAATAAGAGGTCCTCTATCATTCATCTGCAGGCTGAGAGTAGCCTACGCACCTGCAACCTGCTTCTGTGTTCTCAATCCCTCCTTGAAATTCTCGATTACTTTCTCGTACCCTTCCTTCATGTCCTGCATCGTTTTGTCGCGTTCCGTCAAAAGACCCTGCATCTTCCTGATCTCAGTCAGAAGACCGCTGCCGACATCGAAAGCGAATTCTTTCCCCGTAATCATATTAGCCATGGCGGCAGATACACGGAAAGGTATATTCACTACAACTAACCGACATCATTGCTGGGTTTGCTCCCTTCTTGCTTTGAACTTAGGTCCGGAACGGGGACCGCTTGAACTGCTACATCGTCATCGAAAAAGTTTCCGAAGTTTAGTACGTCCATGGTCACTGGAGCAAAGGAGAGACGTTTGCGCTCGACATTATAAACAGCAAGCTGGGAATAAGAGTGGCGATGGCGTTTGAGTCATATGCGGCGCTAGTGTTAGTGAGTCGTAACGGACCCGGCGGTTTATGTTTAGAACTTGAATGACATCAGGCTATGAATATTCCTTTTCCTATCCTTTTTGTCGCAACTTGAAGTTGCATCTGATTTGTTTAGAAGCTGGTATCATACATAAGTATGATGCAGATAAAACTACAAGCTATCAATTGTTCCTTCATGCCTAACTTGAAATGTTACTGTGTAGTGATCCTACTAGTAATAAGTAATTTCCCAACCCCATAATAATGATGCAACTTCTGAGTCACTGATAAGCAATCCAGTAAGTGCGGATTGCTTCAAGTTCTTCCACTTGTTCCCTTATTCTCATCCACAATATCAGGATCTGCATTAAACTTGGAAGAGGTCGCAACCTGTATACACTCATGGGATGTGTGGCTGGGCGCTAACCATCTAAACATAGATGCACTATACATATTCAATCCGAGTCATCGGTTAGAAATAAAAAACTAAAGTGAACTACATGCCGAACAAAATCACTGCGCAAAGAACAATCAAACAGAGCGAAGTCGACCGAAAGCGAATGTCAAAAGCAAAGGCTAAAATCCTACACTACTCACGAACCACCGGTAGAGAATTATGTTCGTACATCATTGAGGAGGCAAACGAGCGAGGATATCCACAATCGTTGGCCGGTGCGCGGGATCCTCTTGCCAGCACTCCTGCAGGAGAGTCCACAGCGCGTCGTCGAGGCCGCGCTGTGCGATCTCCGGGTTCGTTGGACGATGCGGGCGGTCGCCGTTTTGCATGCGGATGAGCACTTCGGGTGTGCGCTTGATGTGTGAGAACGGGTGTTCACCCGTCATAATCTAGATTTCGTCGGCTGAGAAATGCAGTGGAAAGGGTTATTGGGGGTTGAGACGCACCTCAAGCAAAGTCATCGCATATGCAAAGACATCAGATGCCGTAGATAGAATACCAGGGGCGCAGCACAGCTCCGGGGCGAACCACCTGTATGAGTCCGAGACGCCTCGGCTTTGCGTGAAGGGCATACCAGTGAGGTCTTCCATAATCTAGTCCAAGCCACGTTAGTGACAAGCTAGAGATTTCGTGCACAGCCGATGGACCCACCTTTGACAACCCAAAATCAGCTAGCAGGGGCTCGCCTTTGTCGTTGATGAGAATATTTTGCTGAAAGGTCAGATGTTAACGAGCAGTGCATATATGGAGTTAGAGAGGACGTACAGCCTTGATGTCTCCGTGCGCGATAGGGGGCTGCTGCGAGTGGAGAAGACGAAGGCCCTCTGCGATCCTCCGAACCTAGGATAGCATGGTAAGTGGCGGTGAGCATAATCCATCGATCCAAGGACACGCACAATCATCTTCCTGTTCACATATGGATACTTCTTAACGTAGCTCAGCGCATCGCCATTCGACATCCACGGGCTAACCATATAGGGGTATGGGCCGTCGTCGTGGCAGGCACCGTAGAACGGGAGGATATACTGCCCGCGGTCCTCCTCCCAGATCTTCCGCCAGATACCGACCTCGCGTAGGAAGCGGTCGCGCACCTTCGGTGTGACCTCAACGCCTCGGATGACCTTGATCGCGACTTTCTCCCGCCCAAGGTACTCGCCTTCCCAGATATCGAACGCTGGACTCCCGCCAACCGGGTGGTTGCCTATCCTGCGTACTTCGCCGTGCTTGAGGTCGACGTTCGGCAGGAGCGTCTCGGTCCGCGTCTGGATGTTGTACAAGTTCGAGCCGAGTTCGACATGATGCCGGTCTCCTGGCTCGTAATGCGACATGAACTAGATGGAAATTATGAGATACATGACCCGGGATCTAAAAGAGATTCGTACGTTTTGCATCATAAACATCATTTTGTGGAGGTCAGCCTGTTGTGCAGACACAGCTGTTTTGATCACGTCTTGGCTGTTCTTGATGTCTGACATGTAGTACATCAACTCCTGGTGGTCCATGGTCCTATTCAACTCATATTGCTGCACCCAGGAATGCAGTTCTACGTGAGACGTTATCTATGCCTCTCTGTATAAGCACGGATTGGATCATCGAAAGGTAAGGGTTTTACGTACCTGGAAGTTCTGTACAAGGGTGTCGATTGCTTGGTGACAACGCTGGATATCATCGGAGATTTCGTCTTGCATAAAGAACTGTTTGGCCCTTGGAAGATTTATCCATGCTATCATCTTATTTTTGATATCCTGTAGAAGCCTGAGACAGCCTGTCAGTAAAGTACGAGTAGATAGTAGCAGAGAGCGTACTGTTCAGTGTCTTTGAGTATGTTTTGCATCTTCTCGGGCGCTTTGTCGTTAACAGCTTCACTCAATCCTGTGAGCAAAGACTCGCATCGTCCGCCCAGTTGTTTCACCTCTCGCCTTTCCACATCATTGTAAGCAACGTCCTTAAGCTCTCCCAAGTTTCGCAGTGCTTACTTGTTGACAGAGACATTCTGGCAAAGCTGGAGAATTCCACCAACGATAGCGACGGCGGGCGCTAACCAGGGCACGGGCGCAAAGGTGGCCGCCAAGCCTGCAGCTGTGCCCAAGCCTGCGCCAGCGAGCTTGAATCCGAATTTGCTAGACATAGTGTATCGACTTGAATGTGAACGGTGTCTGCTTGTTGGATCCCAAGGTGCAGCAGCAACGCCGAAGTCAAATATGAATGGTCGTCGAGGCTGTCCCTTGTTATCGATTTAGATCAAATATCACTGCCTTACGCGCTCTTTTAAGCCAACTTCTCCGTAGACGCTGGCGCCAGTGAACGTGCACAGCCAGCTCCATTTGGATTTCGGCATCACGGAAACAAAAGGATGTGGATGTGGTAGAAGTTGATGTTGGGTGGTGGTAGCGGTGAGCATAGCCTCAGGGGGCACTGGCACTGGCATTGTTCAACGTTCACCAACCTCTCCCTGCTTCATACCATGGCCAGCTTGTTTTGTCCTCCAGGCCCGTCACTGCCTCAGTTCTCCACGCTTCTAATCAAAGGGACATATCCTCCTTCTGCGCCTATTCATCTCTGTGTTTCTCACCTCAAGGCTTCGTCTCATTCACGGGGAAGAGCGTTGTTCTTGACACCGAACAGGGAAGTGCTCGCAGCTGCACTGGAGGACTACGGTGATGGGTGGATGGCTGCGCATTGCATGACTGGGGCGCACGCTACGTTGATCTCAAGGATAGATATGTTGTACGCACCGGATTGAAAAAAAAAACCATGACGACCGGCGCTAATCGTCATTCTACACAGCTATCCTCCAACTGCAAAACACTGGCTTCTTCTGCTCTCGCTATTCAGGCCACTGCAGTACGGTATGGACACCCCGCACAACATTGCTATGCTTCCAAATACACCCTCTATTATAGTTCTTCACGAGCCGTCCTCCTACTTTCTCGCTTCCGACTCACAGTCGCAGCCTGCGCAGGCAGAACTTACTCAATACCTTCAGCTCGTCACGGCTGCCTTGTCTCTGTCTTCCTTCCTGTCTGTGTCTGGAGAGGCTATACCCGTTGTGCTGTTTGATTCTCGACTGCAGGAGCTATGTATGCCAATAATACGTCCGGCTTCACCAACGCGACGAATCACTTCTGAGGAGGACACGCATCCAGCAAGGAAGGAGCATGTTGAGCGTTTCGTCGAGAAGTACTTTGAGTGGGTTGGGAATGTGTCGGATCTTAAGGACGAGCTTTGTGAGTTCAATATTGTGAATAAAAATCTGGGGCAAAGGTCATCTTTCCGAAGTTACCTCTTGGATGTACATTTCCCATCAAATGCCTAACCTCCTTGAAGCTCCTAGCGCACCAACTTTCCACGGATCATTCGACGCTCTGCGTACCCGTTCTGGTCTTTACCAGCTTAAGCTCTATCACCGTATTGCGGAGGATACACGTCCCATTACATGGGAGTGGACCGAGTCTAGAAAAGCTAGGAGGTCGAATACAGGTCAGATGGAAACGCACTTTGTTTTTCATACGACTGGGTCCTGAGTGATCGGCGCATCTATATTTGCGACAACATGGGTCTAACTAACGTCTTGATATACTCGCATTCACACTATTCTGCCTTGCTGGAATGAAAGAGCTAATGCGCACATTGTTCTCAACATTTTATCATCTTTTCGGTCATTTCAGGTGTGTCGCCTTTTTCTTTCATATATCCAATAATGCACTAAAGGTTCCTACTATACAGTAATCGACTCCCATCAGCCAAATGCCGTGCTTCTAATGTACTTAGTATCTCAACAAGTTATTTGTCCCGAGTGATCGTTCGCCGAATCAGGGTACCCGGGCAATCCTGTGTATCGGCAAACGGGAATAATCTAGAGAACCTTGATGCGCTCATCGGAATTAAGTTCCCCCGAATGAGAGAAAAGGAAAGTCTACCATGGTCGTCATCTTTAACCGACCGCGTTCAAGGAACGATCATTTTGATCGCCTTTCATTGTCTCATGGGCGCTACAACCACTCTCACTGCTTTCAGCTTTCATGGACTTGGCAATAAATGCACAACTCTCTTTCACCTCTAGAAATTTCCCCTCTCTCTTTGAGTCCGTGTGCTCTCTCGTTTGCGATGAGTCTAGGATTAACCGTCGGCGCTCTGCTCGTTGCGTCCTGGTTCGCCATGGCTTTGACGGGTGCATTGTTTTTACAGACCTACATCTATTTTCGCTACAAACCAAAGGACGACAGACCGGCATTTGGTATCCTAGTGAGTACGATCTGTTCCTTTCCAAATCGGAATAGTCATTGAACTAACTTTATTTTGGAGGCGGTAATACTTTGGTAAGCCCGCTCCTTGTCGTTCTCTATCGTCTACTAAATCATGCTGTTAGTTGCCTTGATATAGCTCATGTCACCCTGATTATGGATGCGCTCTACGTGTACTTGATCATCGGCTTTGATGATGAGTCTGAGCTGGAGCGCCTTATACCGTACTGTCTTCCATCCGTATTTGCCTCTTCGAGTCGTAACTGATACCCGCTCTATTTTAGTGCCTTGGCTGTGAGCATAACTTTCCTTTCATCTTTGTATACAGGTGTACTGAGTACTGTTTTGTCTTAGCTTTCGGTCGGGCTGACAGTGAGTGCCTTTCAAAGAGTTTAAGGTTATTTTCTGAATGCTTACTATGATGCTCAGAAAATTGTTACATTTCTTGTGAAATCGTGAGCAAATCCACTTACTTGCATATCCCATTGCAGAGTTGTGACATTTACAAGGTTCTTCTGCTGGCGTATATGGAAATGTACGTGTGCTATCATGATGAATATGACAGTATGCCTTAATGAGGAACGATATAGTGTGCAGATGGAGATTTGTGAGCGTACCCACAATTGTGCGTTTCTAACATTCCCCTGTGGACGTTCGATCGATAATCGCGATCTTTGTTTGTAGTTTGTCTTTCTCTTGGGTGAAGTCGGTGTGTGCCATGATCTTAATGTGTGGATGTGAATTATGCTGAATGTAAGGCTTTGATCAAGCACTTGGAGGTGGTAAGCTACCTTCCTTCCCTCTATGCCGTTAACTGGCCTGATGTTTCTAGCGGCTACAATTAGAGGGTGAGGCGCATTGTCCAAGCCAAATAGTCCCTTTTCTGACAAATGGTGTAATCCTAGGATCATACTCGGGACCTTCAGCCAATTCGTGGCCCAACTTAGAGTAAGTCTATTGACCCCTTCTGGCAGTGTCCGATTATTTTACTCAATCGGTTATACAGTGGGTGTTCACAAGCGGTGTCGTCTTGGGTGTTGCGAGCGACGTCCTGATAACTGCCAGCCTTTGCTACTGGCTGCGAGAGGTATCTCCATTGCACGACAAATCTATATGCCTTCGCTTATGGTTGCGAAAAGACTCGTTCTGAGGTCCCCACGTACGCAAAGTCCACCATCTTTCCTTACCAAGAGACTCAAGCGTCTATTAATTAGGATGGATGATACGATAAACAAGTTGATATACTATACAATCGAAAACGGCGCTTTGACTAGGTATGTATATCACCAACGAGTGCGACTATACCACTAACCTAGGCCATCTACTAGTACCGTGTCGATCGCTACATTGATCTGTGTACGCTACTCATCACTTTCTCGAGCAATAACTTACGCCGCTTCAACTAGGTCATGGCGTTACCGAATAGTCTGACCTACATAGCACTACATTTTGTCATTAGCAAATGTAAGTAATTGAAATATTTGCTCGTTTTTCTTGCGATAACTAATTTGCAACAGTATACATCAATACCTATCTCGCTTCGTATGTTTTATCACTTCTCTGGCGTCAGTGTCAGCGTTTCCTTTTATGATATTGCTGACAGCACGCTGTGAAGACTGAACAACAGACATAATCTTACTACGGGCAATGTCCATATACTCAGTACCAGTTCAAGCATTGTCTTCTCGTCCGGAAGGCCAGTATCTCGCACGTCAGCACAGGTGAGGGTGCCACATACTACTACTAGTAGCATTTACTAACACCACGTCTGACTTGATCAAGAATGCATTTGTACTTAATCCATTGGTAGAACATACACGAGTACACCCGCAGAGCGAAGATAGTCCTGGTGCATCAAATTTTAGTGTTCTATTGCAGGAGCAAAAGGTGTGTACCGGGCCGTTTTTCTTAAAGGAAAGCGCTGACGTCTTAGGATAGTCGATGACAACAGCCTGAGTTTGATGCGTCAAAAGAATACATTTATTTGTTATTTGAAAACTATACAGATAACCTAGAAATCACATTCTACAACAACATCGTACTAATTGCAATTAATGCAAAAAGATGACTCCTCCACCAACACGAGCTTCTCGAGGAGTGGGGATTGTTGATTGTTATCGATTGGTTGACGAGAGCGCTACTACATCTGAGCATTCCGGTGGCCTCGTTATATTGATGTCCCCAAGGTTTCGAATGCAATTGATCTCGGAAGACTATCTATAGCGTCAAAGATAGCCTTGACGGTGTCCTCCTTTGAAAAACACTGTTTGTAGCATTTATGGCAATTTCTTTGGAACAACGCGACCACTGGTGCTGATTGCATAAAAGTATCCAACTTCAAGCTTTCTCCGCTGGAGTCGCGCTCCAATTCATTGAGTATTGTCCAGTGGACTTCTCGCCATATAGTTCCTACTTCCACTTACGTACCGCAGGCCGAGACTGTGCACTTATAATGCGGGCTATTCGCGCGGAATGTGTTGTTACTTTCCATAATGTTTTTCAACATCGCTTTGCGTCGCCAGCGAAGGTCCAATAGAGCCATAAGTGACGTACCGGAAAGACTGTCCAGAATTGGTCGGTGTATTTTGTCCGTGAAGTCGAGTGCGAGTGTGTATTGCGCAATATGCTGGGCCTCCTGTCTCCAGCCATATCGACAACAGATGTAATACACTTGCAATGGAGCTTGGAGGAATCGCGGGTCCAAAATCGAGGCTCGAGCGAAGCAAGTGGCTCCAGGCACTTCGTATTTCTCCGCAGCGAAGAGTAAAGTGGATAGGTCGTCGATAGTCGCAAGAGCACCGCCGATGTCTATCCCAACGCAACAGACAATGCGTAATAAGGTATCCACCACACGCGTCGGCTCTTCTAACTGGATTATTTCCTCCTCGTGTTGGCCTTGTGGTAGAGTCAACATGGTTCTAAAGAATCCGGATGCCATACACAGAGTAATCGATGGTACTCGAAACGCACAACCTTCCTTGGAGGAAAGAGTGACCGCCGCTTCGTGAATCTCAAATCCAGGCTGGAACAAGTTCCTACTTTCGTTTCCTTTGTCGTCAGTTTCGGAGGGAGGTTCGACTGTAAGGCTTGTCTCAGATGAAGACGAGTTCATGATGAGAGGGATGATGGAGTCGCGGTAAACAACGTGCATACACGTTTCTTGGACAGAAGAAGAGACGGCGTGCAGATTGAGTTTGCATTTAGGGCTGGCGCGAACTCTTCAAAGTAGTAATAGATGTCATCTATTCCTGACTTACATACAAGTTCGCCTAAGTGATCTCATGAACCGGATTCTAATACATATAGTCAACGGCGGATAGACTTGAGAGCGATATCATTCCGATCGAGCAGTTTCAACTGTGGAAGCTTCGTGAAGCCTAACCCAAAGTCCACCCTAGGTGAGAAGAATGAATTAGCCTTAATTATGTCGCATGAGTATCGCAAGAAATAACTTACATGCGCGTATAGCGTGAGGTGGCTCTTGGGGCGTATTTTTTCGAGTCTTTTGCGATTTCCGAATGGCGGCGCGAGACCAGTCCGTTGGCGGACGGGAGTCACGTGGCTGCTCATCCTGCGCGAATTCAACCCGACCTGCAGGAGACGGATGAGCATGAACGATGCCTCGTTGTAGGCAAATTGCTGGCCGGCGTTAAACGGGAGGAAGATGAAAGGGTTTGGCGTGAGGTATTTGTGAAGCCGGGCGTCGAGGAAGCGGTCTGGGTCGAACTCGGCCGCTAGATACGATAGTGGTACATTAAGTTGTGCTTCAAATTGATAGTTTGTTGCGTGAGGTCTTACCATCAGGTCCCCACAAATCTGTTCGGCGATGCATGATAAAGACAGAATACAAGCATCTAGGCATAATATCAGTCAGATGTCTTTAAGTGGTGAATGGAAAGTTGTGCGAAGTGCATACATACCTTGTGCGGGCGGGAATGTACCAAGGCTTTGCGCCAGGCGTTTTGTTAGAAAGAGTCGTAGTATTGATTGTCGCCCTCGAGTCAAATGGGCTGTATATCATAAATAATCAATTGATCTGCTTTTCAACATGCACTGTGACGTACACTGGAGGGTAGAGTCTCAGGACCTCTGTGGTCATGACAGACAGTCAGGATTAATAACATCTTGCATTTCGAGAGATCACATTTACCATTTATTACAGCTCTCAGATACTTCATTTCCCTTAGATCATCGAAGGTAGGGCGGCGCTCGGGCCCTACTACAGTGAGGATCTCTTCGCGGAGACGTTTCATGACTTCAGGGTGCATAGCGAGGCAGTACATGGCAAATGTGAGTGTTGCCGCAGTCTACCCGCATGTAATGGGTTAGCATATGTGACTAAGATGCGTAGTCAGTACGTACAGTATCCCTCCCGGCTATCATGATGTTTAAGATTTCGTCCCTCAGGATCTTCATGTCTGGTTAAAACGAGATCAAGGTCCGCGTCGCATGAATAAACTACTCCGCACTTACCATCTGTATAATTGATAAGGTGGTCCAGGAGTGTGCCCCCTTCATCTATCTCCTTCTCATCCGACCGGACGACAGATGCTTTTTTCTTCTCAACCGCTTCGCAAAGAATGGGGTCAATGAAAGCGTTTATGACGTCCATGTAGCCCAATGTTCTGTCCTTCCAGAACTCAAACAAAGGCCAGAGCGAGCCTAGTTGAGTACGCTTCGCCGAAGCCAACTGGGCTTCTGCAAACGCCTCAGAGAACTTCGCGGCATTGTCCTCATCGCCATGGGAGGTTTAACTCGGATCTAGTGCAGTGACGACGGGCGAGTAGGGTAGGCCACCCGGGACGCGAAGAACGTGTACGCAGTGCCCGAAGAGGAACTCGGTCGCAGAGTCGAGGGTGAAACGGGAGACGAGGTCTTGGATATCAATGGCGTGTCCGTTGCGTAGCCGTTCTTTCATGAGAACGATAGCCTCGTCTGCGTGTCGTCCGAAGGTCTCGAAATGAGAGATCCTGTCTTTCGAGAAGAAGGGACGTGTCATTGTTCGGTGAAATCTGTGTATATTCTGTCAGACTATGAGCTTTGGATTGACGTCATACTAAACTCGCACTTCCACATTTCGCCATCTGAATTGAAAACACCAACACCGAGGAGCGAATTCATGACGGACTTGAACATGTCACCTGCGACGAAAAACATACAGTATGTCAATCATCGGGAGTAACTGTTTTCTCATGCGTACCTTTCTCATAGTTGTTAAATTCCGTGGCAAGGATGGACTGATACCATATCATATTTAAGTGATAAGTTTTTGTTGATGACGCTCTAGAACACTTACCTTGACGTGATCAGGTTCGGATGTTATGATCTAAGGAAATTTGTGAGGACAATTCATGACGTCGTGGAATTAAGATATTACCAAGTCTTCCCAGAAAAGCTTCATGTTGAAAGTCCATCCAAGTTTCTGGCTGAACTCCAAGTTCACATCGGCTACATTGTAATAGATGTTCAATTTGCCGTATGTCAGGAGGGAAGTTTATAACGCACCTGGGTAGCCGTTCTTATTGTTTACAAGCCTTAATACGATATCAAAATTTCCTGGCAAGCTTCCATTGGCGACAGGCGGGGGATTGCACCCAGTGCACGAGCCTCTTGCCTTTTCTTGATGCTAGACCTCTTAACCGGGAGCGCCGCGAAGAGTGAAATAATGAGAGTGATAATTTGAATCCTAAGAGGCAGATTGATATGAATATCCAGAAAGAATGAAGCTACGTAGAAGCTCAGGCTGAGAAGGAGTGGGAGGAACCATGGTGGTGAGGGAAGAGCTACGAGACTGGGTTTGTCAATTAAGATAAAGATAATGGTTTTTATACACTGGCAATGTATACCGTATCTACTCTGAGTTGGCAGGGAACGTAGGTGACCAGTAGATTCACCTGCACGGCCCACCCAGTTGTATCTAAAGAGATAGGCTCCTGGGGTGCAGGAGCCTATCTCTTTAGATACGGTTAGCACTAGTTTCGTGGGCTTGGGTTAAAACTAGCGTAATTTTGCTGTAGTAACCGTAGCTCGGGTGGCCAGCGTTACTGCAGCTCGGGTGGCAACCCGCGCCACAGTTACGTTGTGACCATGGCCCAGTGCCTGAGCAGGACCCTTGATATGGATCAGGGTCCTGCCTCGTGCGCTCAGGGACTAGCCCCGTCACTGCGCGCAGCGAGCAATGATGCGAGCTCGCTGTGCTCCGCAGCGAGCAGCCATATCTCGCTCATTTTTCGTTCAATCGAGCTGGCTTTTTCTCTGTAATAGTTTAAATTCTTTGTGCTCCTATATGATAGAGTTTAATAAAATAATTTAAAATTAAGTATTTGTGTGTGGTCGGATCACGTACCGGAACTCAAAGCACGTGATGCGCTGGCACCGGGCATGAGTGTGGCACGCATGTCTGCTATCGACCAGGTTTGTTCCTCCGCTTTCCTCACCACACATTATAGCTAACTTGTTTCTTTATTTAAGATATTGTCTTACTCAATGCGACAGCTGCAAGAGCTTATCGCTGAGCCTCAAGGTCCAATGGCTTCGACCGACGACCGCTGTTGGTGTACTCTGACTCCGGGTCTCGTGCATCATGAAGAAACGTCGAGCTATGGGGTCTTCTCGCAAGATCAAAGGGGCCCATGCTGTGTACACCGAGTTCGGTACAGGAAGTCTTGATAGGAGAACACACAAGACTTCAAACCTGGAGCGGGACAGCATGGAAATGCGACAACGGCGTGAAGCTGTATTGAGAGGTACGTGGTCCAGACAAAATATGTGACAGCAGCTTGCTAACCTAATCTCAACCCAGCGGAAGCTCATGCTATAATTCGAAGGCAAAATGCGCTTGAAATGCAGGCCGATGCACCCGGCGGTCATGCGGCTGGAGCAGAGGTGTCTCTGGACTCGGACGACATCGCAATGCAAGATTATTTGCGCGGAGAGTTCGAAAACGACTGGTCGGACGAGGAAGGAATTACCGGCAATGATGAACTCCTTGATGAACTCAATGGATATGCAATGCTTTGCCATGTTCAAACAAAGAGGTAAGTTTTCAATTTTTATAAGGTATATTCAATTTACTAACTGGACAACACAGAACGCGTAAACGCAAGGACTATCGCACACGACGAGATAGGACCGAGCGTCAGAACGAAGCATGGAATGCTATCTATCCGGAGCTGGTCGACGCTTATATGGCCTTTGATTTCGCTGGGCCGCCTGATACAGAGGACGAGAATGCGAAGGAGTTAGGCCGAGTACTTGTAATTGGTGCATTCGGTGAGTTTTTTTTTTCAGGAACATAGTTATAAGTCTAATATGATTACAGAGCGACGTCTCTTGACAATTCGAGACACAGGGCACGGCAGCCTACCAGTTACTCTGGCCCGTAAAGGGTTCATGCCAACAACTCCAATCGCACCCGGAACTGCGATTGAAGTTCGAACACTTGAACTGTACCGAGTGGTGAACAGTCGGTGCCCTGGTCTTGGTGTCCAACCCTTTGTCCGGTCTATATGTGATTTACAGCAGGTATGTATTATTTGATATCAGTAGATCTAAATCTTTACTAATTTCACATATTTCAGGTTGCATTTCGCTCACAGCATGCAGAGGCTTTTTCACGAGCCTTTGATGTTTACTTGGAAATTTTGTATCGTATCGATCAACAAATCGATACTCTTATGTTCAAAAACATAAGCTCAAGATTTCATCACACGTGCCCTGCTTGTACGTACAAGCTCGCCTCCGAACCGAAATTGGAGTATTCGATGCTACTATGCATGGATGGTAATGAGTCGCAGAAACGAAGACTTCGGGTCAGCAAGAGGTCGGACGACAGCGTAGAGGTCACTGAGCGAAAGGACTCACGACAGCGGGTCTCTCCTTTTTTTTTGGAATCAGGCGATGTCAATATATTCAAGGACGAAGTAAAGAAGACATCAAAAGGGAAGGAGAAGGCTCAAAATGGACACAATTCGGTTCGCATTTTAATTACATTATTTTCTTTCTCTCTTCTAACTGACGTCCTCTTAGGTGTCTCAAACCTCTGATGAAGGCTCGCCTGTCGATGGTGCGGCAACTAGTCCATGCATTGATCGCTGGACAAACTTGTCAGATGACTCAAAAAAAACTATGTGGGGAGTTTTCGATGAGACCGGCATATTTGTTTCGGCGTGTCGCCACGGTATGGTTATGACAATATGTGACATGATACGAAGTGGTGAACTGTGAGTTATTATTGATTTTACTTTTTATCATCTGATATCTGAATTCAATTTAAGGGCTAAATATCCTCTCGCAATCATTAATCGATTGATCGATCTATTCGGAAATGATCTGCTTGTTGGATACGACATCGGATGCGGTTTCTCAGCAACTGCGAACAATAGTGCAAAACTAGGCCCCAAAATTCGAGCATCAAGTCTTCGATTCTGCGTCAACGCATTTCACGGGCATGCACATAACAGGTCCTGTCAATTGTGCTGGCATCCTCTATATCGAAGTGGAACAGGCCTGGAAGACTTCGAAGGCTGCGAACGAGTTTTCTCAGACTCGAATCGCGTTGCTATTTGCACGCGTCACTCCTCAAGATTTCATCGACGACAATCGCTCTTGCGGCATTTCGAACGATGGAATAGGGATAAATACGCGGAATTAAGTAAGATTCATTTATCAACTATATGACCATATTTCTCGGCTAAGTACGTGGATGTACAGGTCGTTTTCTTTGTAATAACTATGATCAGGCATTAGATCTAGTGGACAGGCTCACGGAAGAGCTCGAACACTCAAAACGTGCACTTGGAATTCAAGATGACAAGATTTTCGAGGAATGGCTCGAAGAGGAGGCTGCCTTCCTCCTCTATCAAGCCAACTAGTGCATCTGTCCGAGAACAAGATGAGATGGACTACGTGAAGACTTTGAAGGAACTCCAATCGGCACAGTAAGTCTCATATTTTGTTCTTCTGTTGGAAGGTACGAGGTGAAAGAGGAGGTAATGCTTCGTCATCTAAATGTTGAAGTGTTTTGGTTACAAAGGTCGAAGCTATGGAATTGAGAAGGAAGGCGTCCATTTGAGACTGCCACGGAAGCGCCAGTGTCTATTTGACACTAATTTCTTACTGGCGTCTATTTGACAAGTAGGAGCGCTGGCGTCCATTTGGGACTGCCCAGAAGCGCCGGTGCTTAATCTAATTGGCGTCTATTTGACAGCGCTGGCGTCTGCGCTGGAAGCAGCGTCTATTTGAAGTTTATTTGTCATCGGCGTCTATTTGACAACAAAGCGCTGGTGTCAATTTCACGGAAGCGCCGGCGGCTAACTCAGCGTTTGGTTGTTTTTTTGGCTTTCTCTATGATTGCAATGTTTGTTCAGACTGTATTACTGATACTTTTTTTTTCAGGAGATCCTACGATGCAGCGACACAAGCTTGGCTGAATACGACTGTGGAAGAAGCTTCACAGCCGTCATTCTACAGCCAACAGTCATCCCGCACAATTTCTGCAGAAGCAGCCCACACCCGTGGACTCGACTCAGTCCTTTCACTTCAACAAAGTGCACGAAACTTTGAGGCCAAGCTCAATATCAATCGCTGGCAAGAGGACTCACCGGAGTGGATTCGAGCAAGCAAATCAAACTGTGAACAAGCCTACGACAACGCACTTGATAAGCTGGAATCAATTGTTGTAGCAAGAGTCTTTGAGCTCTCCAAGATGAACCACGCTGGAACAGGTAAATTGATATAAACTATCCCTTGATTTCCAGACATTAACTGCTCTATTATAGGCTATAAACTACGAAAGCAAATTGCGAACAACTTGAAGCGACGTTCACAGGCGGTGAAGACGGCCGTAAAGGAATACAACACAGCAGCCGCAAATTATGATTCAAATATCAAGGAAATCGATGCGAAGGAAGTGTTAGAATATGTTTATATTGGTCAATTTGACATTCTTCGCAGTAGCCGACGCCAGGTGACCTCAAAACCATGGGCTCGCCCTGCGGAAAGGGAAGCTTTGGTTTCGTTCTACAAACTGCAACGAGCACACGAAGAGATCAGCCGATTGAATGTCGAGATCATGCGTTTGACGACTTATATGCGTGATTACAGACTGGACGCACAGAACATTCTTTCGACACTGCAAGCAGAAAATCAACTCCTTGGTCATCAGGTCTTAAAAAGACATCGCTTGCAATCCTCATTTGATAGTGTTCACTATCACCGACTCACTATGCTTGAGACGGACAAGCAGTTCTCGGGCTCTTGTACTCCAGGTATAGCTTTACATCTGTCTTGTATTCCTATTAGAACTGGAGAATCAGAGTCGCTATCAGTAGAATTGGGCAATCATGACGTTGACTCTTCTGACATGTATAATAGTGATTCCGACTCCAATACAGACGAAGAGACAGCTGCACTTGCCAGTGAGGCTATGGACATAATAGCTAGTCAAGACTAACTGTAGTTTAAAGTGTTGCATGTAAATTACACGTTCCAATTGTTACATGAACTGATATGTATGCTTGTCTTTGCAACACTTGTGTGCCGTCTTGAAAATGAAATTCGAAAATTCTCAAAAAAGCCGGAAAATATTTGAGAGCAACATTTCATAATATGAATCAACTTGGCTTCTTAAGTTTAGGATGTAATTAGGATTAACTATTGAGAAAGTGTCTCGCAAGCTCTCAAAACATATAGGTATAGTAACTGATATTTGACATCCTAATTGTACCATATGTACAGTCTGAATCTCTCATATTAGTACATAGACTCATTCTATATATAACACTTTCCACTTTCCAGAGCTGTGCTACTTTGAGATAGAGTCTGTTCTTGTGTACAATGAAGACGAACCTTTCTAAATTATATGAGGAATCTGGCGTGTTTCCTAATTTGGACAGGAAGGTGTAGTGGCAAATCTCTAAATGTTAACTTCGTGTCTCTATACAGCATACTCGCTTCACCACTAACTCGCTTTAACATGTTCACCATGTGTTGGTTTATCGTTGCTGGACTCTCGTCGTCGATCCTCTCCGTTCATCCACCACCATACTGTCCAACCTCTCCGTTCATCCACTACCACGATGCCTTTGGCTGAAGCTCAGAACAACAGGCTCTCGATTCCGCTCAAGCTGCCGCTATGGAACGGAAAGAAGCCAGACAGCCTGCTTGAGATTATGCAGAAGTCTTCAGGGGACCAAAACCCCTCTGACCCCATCCAAATGTCGGCGCAGCAAAAGTCGAACAATGTGGACCTAGCGTTATATCGGTTTGCTCAGGCTCAAACCGGGAATTGCTTCAACCCGACATATTCCACACATCCATCATACATCAGGAAGTCGTCTGTGAGACGAATGGTTGGTGAATACACAAGTGCGCTGATTGAGGGAATGGTGCGTGGCCGTTTTTTTTTGTCAATGTATGATTCTAACGGGCTCTTTGCCTTTAGTGTATTTCTAAGGAGCTGTCGGAAGACAAGCTGTACGCCTTCATGGAGTTCAATTTCGATATGATCAACCTCAAGGACACAAACCATTCGCATGTTGATCTTATCAAGATCATGCAAGTGCACGCCTCTCCAGCATTGACGGCGATACCTGGAGTACAGGAAGCGTTCGAACGCCTCGAACGCACCCTATCCAAACTTCTTGTACCGTACGTGAACGCGATCGCCATCCGTCGGGGATTCTCTCCCGAACATCAAGCAATGATCAACCCGTTGTCAGTTGATCCGGAAGTTGCTGATGACGACAGTGACAGCGTCAGCGACAAGTACTACGTTGACCCTACCCTCGAGCTGGACTTTCCACCTCCCAAGCAAGCTGGTTCCCCTGCAAGCGCAAACGCCGTGGCATTCCCTCCTGCTCAAATATCTGCTTCAACGCACGAGTCAGACATATCCGACACGCTGGCAGTCGCGGACTTCGAACTAGGTTCTGGAAGAAATGCGGTGAGGTACGAGGAGAAGGGGACAGGGACAGGGACTACGACTGCACGAGGCAAAACAAAGGCAACCTCAAAGGCCTCGAAAGATGCAAACCTTCGACCTGTGAGGACGGTTATAGGATCAAAGGCCTACGATGCGGATGGGGAAGTGGTCCTTGGCACTTTTGTGCCTCTGGTTCGCTCAGGGCTGTCAAGACAGTCCGTGGTTCAACTTCCAGGGCCATCTCATTCTCGAGCCATGTACCAACTCGTCCAGCTAGCAACCTCTCCCGCTACTCAAGTCTCTGTGCCGATTGGAGAGGCACGTAATCTCTGGTCAATTAACGAGGGCGAATGTGATGATGACTATGAGGTTCTTTCGCCTTCGCTGCTCCGTAGCCATTCGGACTCAGACTCGTCTCACCGTGGTACAACCAAGTTTCGTCCTTCGCGCCAGAGTGGCCAGGGTAGATCACAGGGCTATTGAAGATGCGTAGGACTTCAATGAGCCCCGCGCTTTTTTTTGACCTTTGTGCATGCATTTGTGGTTGTTCGCTTGTGCTTTTGCTGTTCACTCTGCTGTTCGCTTTGATATTTTGCTGTCTTGTCATGATCTATTAATGTAAATAATCGGCTCAGAGCATTCAACTGCCTGCCAGTGTTTCGGAAACAATAAATATATCTTGTTTCATTTTTGAAAGTGATAAAAAGCAGAGAAAAATAAGTTCAAAATTGTAAATACACCAATTTTCAAGTTGATGAGTACGCCCTTGCTCGTTTGCTTTTTTCCTCTGTCTCTCTTGCACTGTCAACAAACTATGGCTATTAGTCGTCGAGCTCGTCGAGGGCTTCAGCCACTTTTGCATGCCAAAGTTCGAAGGCAGCACGAGGAACGTACTAAGGAGCAACGCCGGGCCGCGGCCCTTTTAGGACATGTGCGCACGGAAGCACTTTCCAAAGACGTGCAGCTTGAGCTCGGACGTCAACTAGATGTGGTCGCAGACTTGGCGAATAAACACAATGTAGCGCCGGACAAGGTGAAGAAACTCCTTATGCACTACCGTCGGGGTACCAAGCCTGGTACGGTCAACAATTGGAATATTCACTTCCATGCAGTGAGTGTGAAGGTCAACGGACGTACGTGTTTCTAATCTCTTACTTCTGTTGCTTTGTTGATGCTGGGTCATTGTCTTAGCTCTTCCAAAGGGTCAAAAAAAGAAGAAGGCCGAGATCTTGAAGATTGCAAGGGACTCGTACGAAGACTTCAAGAACCAGCCTGCAGAAGAGCGGACAAAAGCTGTTTTGGAGTACAAGGAGCATCGCAATAGGGCGACAAGGGGTATTCGTTCCGAGCCCAAGTCTCGAAGTCAGGAGATTGACCAGACAGCGAGGAGGATTACAGATGATGTGAGTTTTATTCATCTTCGAACTGCATGTAATTCTGAATAATTCTGACTGTTCATCTTTAGCTATCAGGCATGGGCATTCGATGTGCAACATCTTCGATGTTCTTTACTGTGCGCACCGAACACTTGCACACCAATGCGCCATGTTTTTTTATCGACAACACAGCACAAGAGTTTCTTCAAAATGCGTTCGAGATCACACCTCAAGAGTTTGCATCAAAATTTGAGAACTACGCATTGTCTGGGATGTCGTCGCTAGCTGCGAATGCTAAGGATCAGAAGGGTGAATATAAGAAACTGGTGCGAGATCTTTTGGTGGCAGGACTTCGTGAGTTATAGTTTGCATCTATCTTGTTCTTTACGTTGTCTCACTATCTTCAGAGGAAATCACGAAACTCAAGATTGCAATGGAGTACAAGCACTATGTACAGAACATTGTGCTCACGCACAGGGTCATGCTGAAAGGCTGGCCTGACAACATCCCGATCGAAAAAAATATCGATTATTGTTCTCTTACGAACATTCGGTTGCTTGCCTGCAAATTGAGGTCGGGAGAGATTCACTGGGCGGAAGTGAGTGAGGATGAACTCACTCAGTTCAAGGAACGCACACCTCAAGTCCGAGCGGAACGCAGTGACAAGAGCTCGAAACGAGCACCATATCGGAAGCGCCAACAAGATGAAGAAGTTGACGATAACACCGACAGCATCACACGCAATGGTAGCAAAGACAAGAGGTCTCGAAAGCGTAAACGGCCAGCTCCGGTCAGTGACAACGACGACGACGACGACGACGACGACGACAACGGAACTGCAACCGGCCGTCCTCGCCCGTCAGTATCGCGCAAGGGCAAAGGTCGCGCTGCTGACGTGCGATCGTCATCCGCTCGCTCATCCTCCTCCACTCGGACTCGTCAGACGAGCTCTGCCGCGCAAGACTTGACTCCTGATGCAGTCAACGCAGAGTCGGGCGCATTTCCAGTCAGCGCGGGTGCGCCAACAGTCAACACAAACGCGCAGACTGATGGCTCCCCATTAGCCACGCAATCGTCATCCGCTCGCTCATCCGAGCCTCGTCAAGTTGCCTCCAATACGCAGGGAGCAGAGTCGGGCTCATTTTGCTTGACAGTCAATGCATCCGACAAGAATGCATGGCAGGCCAACGATATGGCGATGCTTCGCGGCGCTGGGTTCTTCAGCGATGCAGGTGGTCTGCTTCCGCTGGCCCCGAGCGATTGCTTGACAGTCAATGCAGCTTTCCAAACGCCAGCTGCAATACAATTCGACGATGGCTCTTTGAACGATTTCCTGCACATGCCGTCAACCAGCGAAGGGATTTTGCGCTTGCCGACACCGCCTGTCTTTGGTAGCCAGGCCATGGACCTTTCTCATCCTTCTCTCCATAATATTCTCCCCCATTCCTCGTCACCTAATCTCATGTTCCCGGACTTTGCATACCTTTAAACACACTCTGTAATTTATTGATACATTATTTTTTCTTATTGTTTTATCACAATGGAATTTTCTTGATATTGTAACTGAGTATGATTGATCAATATAATCTACATGCAACTGTTGAA
This sequence comes from Trichaptum abietinum, assembly GCA_910574555.1. NCBI lineage: Eukaryota > Fungi > Basidiomycota > Agaricomycetes > Hymenochaetales > Trichaptaceae > Trichaptum > Trichaptum abietinum. The sequence continues at coordinate 509,117 of CAJTBE010000005.1, read as the reverse complement.
TTTGATAAAGAAATGAACAGGAGACTCGTGTTCGGCGTTGCGCACAGTGAGCACGGGCACTTGCTCGACGTACGCGACGAGGGGCAAGACCCTGAGTGCACGAGGTGAGGATCAAGGGTCCCACCCAGGCACCGGCCCTCGGGCAACGAAGTAACCGTAGCGTAACCGAAGGGCTGCGGGCTACGGTTATTGCGTCAAAATTACGCTAGTTTTAACGCAAGCCCAGGGAGCTAGTGCTAACCGTATCTAAAGAGATAGGCTCCTGCACCCCAGGAGCCTATCTCTTTAGATACAACTGGGTGGGCCGTGCAGGTGAGTAGATTCAGACTGCATGAAGTTACTCAGACTCTTTCAAGTTATCCCACGTCACAAAATGCAGACACAACTTGAAGCCCTCCCTTACTCTCTCTGCCACTGGCAGATGACAACCTGCTCTTTTCCGTCGTCTACGTTGCTGCTTAACATGATCTCCGGACAACTTGAATCGCACATGCGACTCAAGATCAAGATACTGCTAGCTGTCATCACTTACTACTATGTGGGTGCGGTTGTGGACCTTACTCGTAGCGGTGTTGCAGGCGTACCGGAGACGAGCGGAGGCATATGAATAGCTCCAAACCCTGAAATCCACCTCAGACCCGGCGAATATCCTGCAATACATCGTTCGAGAAAACGCGCGAGACGAACAAGACGCTACATAGAGGCAGAAGGCGCGCAGAGGATACATACGGTGGACGTGGGTTAGCGGCTGTGACTGGGGCCGGAGGAAGGCAATTGCAGCGTGTGTGGCTTTCCTGGTTTTGTGTGTTATTGATGCTGATGCTTTTCTGCAATAAAGCATCCGATGCTTACTGCTCGTCGACCAGCGACCTCACGTTACTGTTCTCCATCCGTTATGCCAATTTCACGCTCCTACAGTATACTCTACTATGCTGGATCAGAGCTCATATTGGGGCCTGCTCAGGTTGCTAGGAGGCGTTTTAAGTGGTGTAGTCAAGTGCCGCCCAGCCTGCTGAATTGACGATTGGCTTGATCTCACCGGCTTTCGCTAGCAACGGTGCAAGTTAGCGACTCAATACCCATCATATTCCTAACAGATCAAAACTGCGGCCAGATCCCCCGATTCCTGAACGTACCATTCCCTCTCAGCTCTTCTCTGAAATGTCTTACGACGTCAACCAGCCGTCCATCGACTCTCGAGCTTACGCCCCGGAGATAGAATCCTATGTCTCCTTTGCATCGCAGGCCGATGCTATGCTCGCGAGCCTCCAGTTGTTCCACAACGTCCCGTGTCGCATCATGGACATTGTCTTCTCTGTGGTCACACACCCGGATTTCGATTCCAAGCGGGTGACTTTGCGCAAGTCGGTGGACATCATTGATACTGTGGAGGAGAGTCGACTGAAAGATAGGATGACTGTTGTTCACGAAAGGTCTCATGGCGACGATGGGCATGCGGAGCAGGCTGGGTTCCCTCGGCTCATTTTGGCCAAGGTTCTCGACATTATCCATGAGGAGCGGATGGAAAACGTTAGGGCACAATTTGAAGAGACTCTGGATAACAAATCGATGTATTATTACTCGATGAACGTCAAAGAGGACGACATGCTAAAGGCAATGAGTCTTGTCCACCGGTCTTGGACTACCCCTGCCCAGGAGGCACTTGGCCGGATCCTTTATATCGGAAAGCCCACAGATCAGATGTACAGCTTCCTTTATCCCATTCGCAAGTCGATCATCGGTCCTTGGACATCCGTTGTCGCCGTACAGTTCTTCGCTCCCATTACGGTGACGTCTTCAGATGAATACTGCCTTGACCTTGAATATGAGGAGGAATAACGCCAGTGGTTCGAAAACCTACATCGCATTCTTGTCGGTTTCACGAATCTCAAAGGCATCTTTATCAAATCCTATGCTTCGTTTTTCACCGAGTGGTCTAGTTTCACGTTTGCGGAGATGGTTCGACGAAACGAGCACCTGGAGGAGGTTACCCTTTACTCGAATGCCCTTCGTCGTAGACCATTCTTCGATCTTAGCCCTCTGATTGAAAATCCTCGAAGGTCGGAACATCTGAGGACGTTGAACGTACGAGGAGCAAGATTCTCTGACGAGTTCGTAGAAAACTTGACGGCTACTAGTATACAAGGGCCATGTTTTACACGCTTAAACAATGTGTCGATCAGACTTCTTTACTATGGGGCACATGACGTGGCACTTTTATACATCCTCTCCACGCAGTCAAACCCTCGCCTGAAATCGCTGAGCATCGGTTATGCATACGAATCAACATTTCCTCTTAAATATGCAATGGGGGAATTTACTGATGCTCAGCGTGCAACTCTCTTCGGACAGCTGTGCTCACTGCGCATCGAACTCAGATTAGATCCGTACGGATGGTTGAAATGGATTGGCCCATTCTGTTCTGGCCTAAAAGCGTTTACGCTCTCGACGGAAGCGACCCAAACCCCTGGCATACTATACCTTATACCCACCACCATTCAGAGCCTAGACTTGCGACTCTTGTCTACGCAACGGACGACTACCAAGGACATTACTCGTTGGATGACGTACCTTCAAGAGGCATCTTCCTCCAGGTACTTTTCAACACTGAAATCGTTCACATTCTCTCTTTCGAGGGAACTTCTTCAAAGCTTGGAGAGGGAGAAATCCTCTCAGCCCGAGGCACGTAGTCTTCGAACCCAGATGCGAGACTTCGAGGAGGAGATGAAAAGTATTTGCGAAGGTGCTGGGGTCGAGTGCCATCTGGACCTTTAGAGGTAACTCACTTGTACGACCCAATGTTTTCGCAAGGTTTTCAATCTATGTGCATGTATATCTCTCGGTGATGAAGGAAAGGAGCAGGGAATACCAGTAGTCCAAACAAAACAAAACACTGCGCAGACGGGCGTGAAAGCAATAACCAATTCATCCTCACGTTTCTACGAACTCTTTGAATACTTGATAACAGCAAATCGTAGTCGAAATGTCCTCAGGCGACCGACAGCCGTTCGTTGACTCCCAATCTTTTGACAAGGTCAACTCAAACTATGATACCTTTTTCTCCGTACTCACTCATCCGGACTTTGACGCCAGGCAGGTGGCTCCTCGCAACTCGGTGAACGTGATTGATGTCGTGGAGGAGAGTCGGCTGAAGGATCAGATACCCGTCGTTCAGGAAAGGACGGCGAGCATGGATGGTTGCGTGGAGCAGGCATGATTTCCCCAATTCATTCTGGATGAAGTACTCGACATCATCCATGCTGAGCGACTGGATAGTAACAAGGCTCGATTTGAAGAAATTCTCGATGCCGAGACGACGTATTGCAAGTCAATGTACATCGAAGAGGACAATCCCCTAAAGGCGATGACCGTTGTCCACCGGTCTTGGACCACTCTTGCTCAGAAAGCGCTTGGTCGGGTTCTTCACAATGGCAAGCCGACAGAACATCCTCCTTTCCCTGTGCGAAAGTCAATCTTCGGTCCATGGACATACGATGTTGCCGTACAATTCTATCATCCCATAACAGCAGAACAGGACGACGGAACTCAAGTATATACGTGTAAACATTCTACGGATGTTCAGGATAGCGATAAATACCACGAGTGGTTGGAATATCTGCACCGTATTCTTGCTGGCTTTACAAACCTCAAATGTCTCAACATCAAAAGTTATGCCTCGTCCTTTATCAAGTGGTCTAATCTACCATTCGGGGAGATGATCCGACGGAATGTGCGCCCGGAGGAGGTTACCGTATACGCCGCGAAGAGCAATGAAGCATTTGATCTCAATTCCCTGACCGACAATGCTGCGGTATTGAAGAATCTGCGGGCCTTGAACGTAAAAAGCGCATGGATCTCTGACGTGGTCGAAGGAAATGCGATGCAAGGGTCTGCCTTCGTGTGCTTGAACAGCCTTGTGACGATCAAAATGTTTTTATAATTATCTCACCTGTTGGCCGGAATGTTCGCGCAAAATTATTGCGCTACGGCACCCGACGACTGCTTCATCCAGACACTCGAGAGTCGAGGTAGGGCAGCGATGCACTACCATGAAAGATACACCTCAGGTGTCATTTCCAAAGTTCGCAGGAGTACTTCCATTCCTCTGTCTGCGTAGCTCAAGATTACTTGAAAAGGAGTATACCTTTCTGCTCATCAGCACAATTTCAATCACTGTCGCTTCCGTCCCTACATGCTCTGACGTCAGTGGATATACCTGTGCGCGCCCTTGCGGGTATGGTCGGGCTACAATATGGGAAAAGTGGGAAAAAGTGGGAAGGGGGAAGTTGGGGCGGGTTCGCCGTTTGAGCCATGGGCGTAAGATGAAGAGGATGAGGATGATGAGGTGGATGTAGTATTCAGACCTTCCAATTTGGTGCGTGGTGTCTAAGCCTCGATTACGCTCCTTACTAACGATGTGGCTGTTAGTCACGGTGGTTTTTAGGATGTATTAATTATTCTGGTCTAAGTTCTCATTAGATGAACACCGATGACCCACTCAACTGTCTGCACAGCTTTTTGATGGGGATAATATACTTTTGTAGCGGATTCAGCTACGCACTCCTGAAAACTCACAGGTTCGGTGAACGCGCGGCACTCGGCACGGCGAGACACGGATTCCGCACAGCGTAGACTACGCGAATCTGTTCAAAAAGACGGATTAGAACCCGTACAGATCCTTATCCGAAGTGAAGACTCCGCAGAAGACCTTATTATTTGTGGCAGCAGGCTGGTATAAAGGCACGGGCTACTGAGGGTTCTTGCCAAGTCCTCAAAGACATCCGAAATGGACGCACGATATATTGCTTCCGTAGACGGGACGAAAGTATACGCCGATGCAGTCGGTGATCCATCGAACCCCAGTATAGTCTTCATCCATGGATTTGCTCTTAGTGCATCTGTCTTCGATAATATCTTCATCGGGAAGAGCTACGCGGACAAGCATTATCTCGTATGTCCATTTGCTTTTGTCCGTTTGGAGCCTCGATTGATGTATTCTGATAGGTACGCTATGACCTGAGGGGTCACGGCCGAAGTGGCAAGCCCGAAACTGCTGCAGGATACACATCCAACAAGTTTGCGGAAGACTTTGCAGCTGTGATGACGGCCTTCGGCTTGACCAAACCCATAGTTGTCGGGTGGAGCTATGGCGGTTCGTAATCGAACCATTCTTTCTAGATTCCAGGCTTAATCCTTCGTTCAAACAGCTACTGTTGTGGCAGACATTGCGGCGAATCTTCCGGCAGACACTCTAGCTGGCGCTGTATGCCTCGGCGCCGTCCCCTTCATAGGTCCAGTCTTGCCAAAAGTCGCGACGCCAGAGCTCATAAACGCCCTGGGCGGTCTTCAGGAAGAAAGCGACGTCCTTGCCAGCGCGCGAAGTTTCCTCGCATTCTCTGACATGCTCTTCACCGATCCTGAATCCATTGACTGGGATATCAGATGTAAATGGAACGGGATGGCTTCGTTTCAGTTGCCTACGCATAGACGGTTCCTTTTCACCAGGGAGCATGATACGACAAAACTGTTCGAGCTAGGGGAAAAGAATTTTCCGATGATGGTTATCCATGGGAAACATGATAGACACCTGAGAGCGGAGCCAGTGATAAACGAGCTGAGGTCGATATTCAAGTTTATAGAGGTGCACATCATCGAGAAGGGAGGAAGTCATGCTGTGCATTTTGAGAATGAATTGGAGGTTATGACGAGCATTTTACACTTCACCACTGCGAGATATCTTAATTTACAGCTATTTGCATGAATCATGTAATTAGATCATGTTACGAGGAGAGAGAACTGTCGTTGCAATTCATAAACGGGATTCAGATTGGCCATGTAGCATTGAGAACAAACAACGATGACAGGCTGAACTAGTGCAGTATCTAAATTGTGGAAAGCTACAGTAAACAAAGCTATGCAATAACTTAATACATCGTATAACATGCAGAGAGATAACAGTCTTAACAATCTTTCTTCTACCAAGGCGTCCCTCGTAATCCGTAACTCGTGACACTTGCAATTGAGGTGTTGTTTGTTAGCTAAAAGGTTTGCGTTAGAAATGGCTAAAATGAAAAGACAAACATAATAACTCACTGCAAGATTGATGTGTTTGTGTACAAAGCATAAGTCTATCGCAAGTACGGAGGGACAGTGAGTTAACACATTCGTATAACGCAAAGAAAGCGTGCCGCTTACAATCAATATATGCCATCGCGCCGCAGTTTTGGTCCTCTACAAGCATATCACTCAGCTCGATCTCCGCGGCGTCGAGATTTTGGCGTGCGATAAGCAGCTTGGCATCTACGCCGTGCCGCTCTACTCGCCTGTGCGCAAGTATATTACGCACTTGTGAGGAGAGTAGGGAAGGGAGTTGTGGAAGTTCCGTCTAGATACACAGGATACACTGAGTAACGATAGACACGATTGTCTCAGAATACTTACCATGCGATGGTCAATTTCGTGAGGGGTTTGGACACCGAATAGGTCTTGAAGTACTTGAGGAGATGCCTTCGATCCAACCCAGAGAACCATTAGCTCTTCATTATCTATAAAAGTATACTGTTAGTTCTTCGCTCATCCCTTGCCCAATTGTTTAGCTAACCAATGAGGTAGACTCCGTCAGCGTGCATATTCGTGTATGTGTTGCGCATGAGGGAAGGCAGCTTCAATGTATCATTGGAGCCGATAACCTCTGTCGATGGTAACGCAATGTCATCCGTGAGGTCGTGAAGGGCCAAAAATCGAGGGTAGATGTGTCGTAGTAGGGATCGTGTGGACATGGAGAGTATGCGGTGCGCATAGAAGTTGCGTGCATCTGCAGGGACATTGTGGGCTTTCACGTCGTTCTGTTAGTCAGGAAGCAAGTGCCGCGATAAAAAGATGGAGATATACCTCGTAAACTCCGGTTTTTGTGAAGAGCGAGGATATAAAGGGGAAGGAGTTTGAAAGCTTCGGGCAGGATAAGCTTGGTGTCTGTTCAGCCTCGGACCGCCTATCTGCGATACGGAAAGTACTCACTTGCGAAGGGGATGTTGCTGCTGCACAGTTTCGTCTATAGGCAAGGAGTATGCAGGAACATTTTTCAGTGAGACCTTCGCGAATATTTGATAATGTGTGCGAAGACAAAGAAGACATGGCTGTTCATTGGTCAGAATGAGCTCGATAAGTGCAAGAGCAACGACTCTCACTTTCTTTCGCCAGGAAACACACCGTTGCATCCACATCTGCATATCGGAAAACATTACCGGCAAGCGCAGCGACCTGAAGTGCAACATTCATCACCCGCACCCTCCTCTCCCCACTGACTGTTGTGTACAGCACTGCACACTGCAGAAACGCGTATTCGCGCTCATTTAGACCGCGCCGACTGGACCAGTGGTCAAAAGACACTGCGAACGCGCTGTCCGCGTGTAGGACGCCAAGCTCGAGGTCCGTGGGTGACGATTGATGGAATGTGCCATGGTAGTTCCGTAGCCGAAGTCCTTGCGAAAGCCGCACGCGTGCTTGAGCGTTATAGCCTGTACAACGGGAGAGGACACGGGAAAGGTTAGAGACGAGCGGCCGAGTATCGAGTGCTGGAGAAAAGCGAGGATAGTAATGTATGGAGCCGCCGGAGAGGGTTGAAATCAAACCTAAGCTCAACAATTAGCTTAATTCCGCTAGACTGACAAACGGAAAAGTCCAACCAATAGACCCGAAGTCGACGCCACCCAGCCCCGAGGCTGCTGTGCCAACAAACATAGAGACACCGACACCAGACTCGGCCAGTTCTTCCCCCAGATCCTGCCACAAAGGGTCCTTCGGCATGAAGAGCTGCTTCTCCTTATCTGTATCGTAGAACGTGCTCTCGTCCGTTGGCAATGAGCCAGCTGTGGCAGCAGGAGTACCAGGACCCACATTGCACCTAGAAGAGGTGAAGAGAATGGCCTGGCCACCGTGCCGCTGAAGAGCTGCCAAAGCACCGCGTAATGTAGCACCGAGAGCGGTCATTGGAGATGAAGATGTCATATTCGGCAAGCGACTGAGAAGGTTCTCGATGAGGTTTCGAGAATTATGAGGGTCAACGAAAATCCCGTCTTGCAGAGGGCAAAACATCTCTTCGTAAATGTCCGGAACAGCTAGCATGGCCGGTGCATCGCGAGTGGGCTATTCATTATCAGCTAACATGCCACTGCGCATATATAATATACAGGACATACCGATAGATCATAGAAATGTACCGTGTCATCGTAAGTAATTATCCCCACACTACACGAAGCTGGGAAGCAAGGCTCTACTCTCCCAACACCTTCGACTTCACCACCGAACAGGACGCCTCGCACGGCATCGGAAGCAGCCTTCAATAGTCCACTCTGCTGAGCCTGTAAAGACACGTCAAATACGAAAAGAACATGCATGGGCTCTGGTTTTCGGCGAGATGTGGGAAGAGGAGGGGGCAAGGGCGAGTATGTTGAAGGAACGAGACGGGGCGGAGGGTGAGGAGCATCATAGGCCGTGGATGAGGAGGACAGCGCAAAGTCGACAGTACCCTTTGTGAGTTCAGGGCGCTGAAGTTGATCCATTCGCATTTGGTTCGCATCAAGATTGCTGAAGTACTCGGGGACCACTAGTGTCATAACTTGAGTGTTTATCGCTTAACGAAATATAATGTAAACTAACGTACCTTCTGTCTGATGACCGCATAGATTGCATCTCCAATGCGTCCCGCCTCTCACCCATGTACACCATGAGTTCACATAGCCCATGCACTTCTCGCAACGCGCAGGGCCTCCACCGATTCCGCTGCAGTCTACGAGCGGGACATCATCCTCTCCCGGCTGTATGTCAGCGAATGGCTGAATGATCGCTGCGAGAGGAACCTGGCATGATTCCGCAAGGTCTGAAGTCGAGGGAATATGCCACGCTGTGAGTCGAACAAATCGAGGGCTCGAGTTACCTATTAAAAGTATGAATACAAGGCTTTCGGTCGAAGGAAAGATACAGCACCTTGGTCGATAGACACGTAGTTCGTAGTCGACAGCGGAACATTATCACCAGATAACGTCGTATACTGACGGCCCTCCCAAGCCTCCTCGTCCGCTTCCGCGACTTCTACTGGCGATGGAATTTGTTCGGGGTCGATGCGAGACCTTAGACCTAGGAGTTAATAGGTAAGCAATAGCTAAACATGTCAAGATATGTCCCAACCAGAGAACGGCTTCCCCGCAGTATGAGGCGGCTGGGGGATATGCGCGCCGTGCGCATACATCGCTTGGTAGCGTCGTGGTCGTGTCTGGCGAGGCTACCCCCTCCAGACGAAGAGTCGAGGAGGTGGAAGAAAGCTAATGAGATGGTGAGAGTCAGAAGGAGAGGAGGACGGTGGCAGGCACAGCAGAGTCTTCAAGTTTGCGGTCACGTGTGCCAGTGCCTTCAAGTTCCTCTCTGCTGGGAAGGCTTCTCTCTGCGTCCATCACGACTTCACGGCCCTCCTCAACGGTCTCAACGCGCACAAAACTCACAATGTCGAAATCGGCGGTCTGCTGTTCACGTTGACCAGGTTAATCAAAGAATTCCATGAAATTACAGCTTTCCAGATAGCGTCTCTCCATTCTAAGAGGCGCTCGCAGCAGCACTGATTGTTGGACTTCGCTACAATCTTATCGCAAACATCTAGAGCATCAGTACACTGCTCACATATATCATAAACCGACAATAGCCTTTATTGTTGAACGCGGCTGTACCTTGAATGCTCGGGACCAACGCAGGGGATGCTGCATATTCTCCGAGACATCCGATCACATCAATCCAACTAAGTTCAAGATCATAAGCTGGGATAATCTGTGCAGCTACGTCCTATAATCTTTTAAGCTGTTAGTAGTCCTCACAGTCCTCGCAAGAAAGGTGTTACTTTTCGTAATCCTTTCGTATACTTTAATGTTCATGCTCGACTGTCGACTATTGGAACATTAGCATTCACCTTCATCATCCTCCGACTACAATGGCTTCGTCTTTCCCCTCTGAACGTTGCCCCTGTGGTTCAGGCACCTACTCTTGTTCGACGGTCCAGACGGCCTCGGTCGTCAGTATGGAACCACAGAAGGCTAAAGTCTATTTTGTCTTGCCTGCTCTTATTATTCCCCTCTAAGGTCTTACCTCCATGCCGCATCTAGCCCACCAGGCACAGTACTCGATGCCGAGGAGAACAAAGAGATTTACATTGCTCGGATGCTTCATCGTCAAGGAGACACGACGGTCTCTCGCGCATTATTTTGGTTTCTTTTGTCGTCTATTATTCTCGATGTCTGCTTCGCCTCTTTGCTGTGCAGATGACCAGACGGCTAGGATCGGTACCTGACTATGTGGTGAAAGGCTCTCTCTTTGCATTGTGGAAGTGGATGCGCCTGTGCTATGAAAGGTCGAAGAGAGGATCAAAATCTGTATAAAAGAAGGACAACTTTTTTCACCAAGACACCCCAGACAACGAAACACACACCGCGTCTAATCCACCCACTAAGCTTCATTCTCCTCACTACAATGGACTCTTTCACCACCATCACTGTCGCCTCCTCCTCCGCTTCGGAGACGAGTGTCCCCGTCACCTACGAGACCAGCGGGTCGAGCAACACCTACTGTGTCGTTGCGCAGAATCCCGAATCCGACGTCCCTGTCACCTACGAGACTAGCGGGTCGAGCAACACCTACTGCGTCGTTGCTTAAGCGCAATCTGGGCTTCGCGTTCACTTCCGTTCTTCATTGATGGAAGTTGGGTATGTTCCGTTATTATTTCTCTATCCTCACTTCAGATGCTGATAATACTTGTCAAATATGCAGACTCTTTCGTTCGAATACGCACTCAACTTTATTGTTATTTATTTCTCGGGGACTGTACTATCAGATATACTTGTTGAACTCGTCCTATGTTCCATGTTGTCTGTCTCTTTCTAGTATGTGTATAATCTAGAACACCTGTATAAACCCTTGAGTACCTTCGACTTTTTCGGTTCTCTACCCAAATATAAACCCAAATAAACTCCACTGATTATGATTTATCGACTGTACTCTTCCTATGTGCTGCAACTCATTTATGCAGATCGGTGTGCCTACCTACATATGTACTGTATATACATACATACTAAACTGGTCCCCAAGTCGGCATTTCCCGAGGCGAATGATCGACGGCGTGTAGACCCAGTCACATTTGAAATGTTCCAAGCGTCTTCTTGAACAATTTCCATCTGCTCAGATTTATCCTGAGCTCCATTCATCCATGACATGTATACTGAGCCCGCGAACATCGCTTTTGACAGTAGTGCATAGCCCAAACAACAAATAGTTACGTGCCAGCTATCCGATCGGACTAGAAGCTCAAATACTATCTCATCACCACAACTGTCGGACTGACGTGGAAGCGTTCTACATTTCCATATGGACATCTAGCTCCGTACTTGCCTGTCGAAATCAACCTGTCTTTGCGTTTTCGATCATTGTTCTATTCTCGTGTTGATATTTTGATATATTGATAGATGTGGTCAGGGGCACGGAGTCTATAATAAGGTTGAGTCGGTCTGAAGTGAAACGACGTTGTCGAGATCAATTTGGATCGAAGAACCGTGCACTGATGGTCTTTAAATTTGTCGTTTATATTTGGCTTTATATGTAAAAGAAGAACGTTTTGACTTATCGTACACATCTTAAATAACTAGTTAAAATTTATAAAGAGAGCAGTTAGTCTGTAGGTCTTGTGACTAAGGTTCACTAGCGATCCTATTATGATCGGAGGACAGAGAGCACTCTGAGCAAATCATGATTGCCAACTGAACAGGGGGTGTTCGGTGATTAGAGTTCTCCTTGCTCTCGAATCCGGAGTCCTGATAAATCGAGGGCAGTGCATATGATAGTTCCGAGATAGGATCAGAATGGATGCGCCCCAGCTTCATGTCCCGGAATACCTTGCATGCCATTGCGTTCGTGATCGTCAAGTTAGGCACAGGAAGTAGGCACCTCAGCGCAGATGGGATTGAAGGTGACAGGATCAAAGCCATGCTCGAGATATTTCCGGCCACTGCGATCCTATTTTTGCCACACTAGTCAGTAAAAGGAAGAAGAGAAGACACAGTACGGGGGTTGTAGTAACTGACATGTAGTATGACTGCCCGCTATGGAGTAAGCCTTTTGAGAGGAAGGGGAGGGCCGTCTGCCGACCCACGAATGCTCGCAGCCGATCTCCGAAACTGTTTCTCACCGCTGGGTTATCGAGAAGCCGCCAGGAGATGGCAAGGAAGACAACGGTGTCGTTAATGGTCGAGGCGATGATGCCGGAGGAGATGTAAGGTTGCACTAGCATATCCATGCAGTACATTGTGTCTCCAATATGCACCCCGGTGATTGCGAAGGGTGCGGTGAGCGAGGCTCCAAGGACTATAACCCACAGGACGCGAAATCCCCAGGACAGAATTCGGTCCCGGCTGAAGACCGCACAGACGCGGAGAAGGAAGAGGTACGACGTGGCGGGAATAGCGACAGCGAAGGTCACCCCGATCACTATGAGGAGCTTCTGACAGTCACCGACTTCTCCAACTGGCAAGCGGAGAAGACGTGGTACCTCTGTCAGTGTCATAATCCATGTGCTTCGAATGCGGATCGCACTTACTCTGGTATACTGCGACAGTAAGGATATATAACAGAGTTGTTAACCTACATCATTTGATGAGTTACAGGCTTTTCCCCTCCTCGATAATTATCATACAGTACATACCTAGAGAGAAAATACGCTACTGTTGGAACACCAACTCGACGTCGAAAGACCAGCTCATAGTCCTGATCAGCATGCAGCAGCGCATCCCAGACAAACGCCTTAACCAAATTATCAGCTTTCTCCTTTTGTCTTTCAAAAAAGGAATACGCACAGCTAATGAGGCGATGTTCAAATATTGGGAGACCTTTAACTGAGCAGCTGCCACCGTTCCAAGGCCAACCAGGGCCTCATTACTTGACATAGTGTTGGATCAGCTTCCTGGCTGAGAGTAAGGGAACACCGCAGAACAGAGGTATCCCCCTGTCTTTATACAACCCCCGGCGGAGCGGACGAACAGAGCCAAAGTCCAAGCAAGTGAGGTACCCGGGGAAGGGAAAGTTTGATGATGGGGGGTACTGAGAGCCGGTGTTGGCGACGACGATAGAGGTGGTGGTTACCTTGAACACCAACAGTCGTCCTGGGGCGAAGAGCAAAGAGGGAAGGCGCATTTGTACATACGCGTAGGGACATCTGTTCCCACCAATGGCATAGAAAGCTATGCTTGCTATACAAGTACGAAAAAAAAAATTCATACAAGTTGTATTTCACATATCTAGTGCTACAAATCAAATAGCGTGAGACGGGACTTCCGAGAGATCTGATGACAGGGCCAACCAGGGCTTAAAATCAGAGGGCGTCTACGGCCGAGTTGCACACCGACGTTATCTACACTTCAAAAGTCATTCCAGTCACGAAAGGCCTGCTCCGAAGACAGCTCATATATGATATGATATGTCGTCGTCGACGATGGTGTTTTCATTCGGTATACTTCCGTAGGCGCACAAACGGCTGGACGGGTGTCAGGGTGATGCCGGTGGTCCACTTCAGCGCCTGCCGCTTGAAGTCCTCCGACGCACTTCGAGCATCAACGTCATCAGGGAGAAGGACTTCGTAGTGTCGCACGAGACTCGCGAGAAGGCAAATGCTTTCAGTGATCGAGAAACGTTGGCCAATGCAGCCTCGCGCACCCGCCGAGAAGGCGAGGACTGTGCGAGAAAATAGTATCAGAAAGGGGAAAGTGTGAACAGGAAGAACAGAAGAGCGATAAGAGAATTGAAACCTTCCGCTTAGAGACAAGACGGTATACTGGCAGACAGGCATAGCCTTTTGATGAAAATAAAGTTTACGTACAAGCATCGCGAGGCCATTTATAGTCATCCCTGTCGATAAATCGGTCTGGTCTAAATATGTGTGCGTCCGGACCCCATATCAACGCTGTACACAGAAAAGTAACATGGTGATTAGATAGGCTGTCGTTAAACGCGTAGATGCCGGAGAGTATAGCTTAAAGCATGAATAGTGCACATACGGTTCATGTGCGTTGCCCAGATATCCATGGTGACGACGCTCCCTTTCGGAATGTGCACCGAAAACTTGCGTTCGGACGACTCGTCGCGTTTAAACTCGACGTTGGTGAGCCCACCATCAAACGTCGACTTCGGCGTTTTGGGAAGGTCAGTTGGTGTGAAACGTGTTCCTGTCAAAACAGTGTCGGCGTCGACGAGTTTGTTCAATCGGGGTTCGGACGGAAAGCACCGCAAAGTTTCTCGAAAGATAGCTAGTGTATATTCCTGTACAACGCGAATAGAAGTTACAGATTATGCACAGGACGTCAGATGAGATACGAAAACGTACTAGTTTATCGTAATCTTTCTTATAGGAAGAGGATGTAAAGTCATCCAGAGTTGGCCATACCTGCAGCACCTCCTCTCGCATTTTCTTCTGGATATCCGGGTAAAGTGCGAGAAGTACGATGGCAAAAGTGAGTGTGTGAGCAGACGTCTCTGAAAGCCAGGAGTGGCGTTATTTTAAATTTGCAGAAGTCGATTCAAAATTTTACTCACCATGGCCAGCCAACAAAAACGCCTGTCGAAGTTAGAAGCTCCATGATAAGCGAGTACCAATACGAGTAACAGAAAGAACTCACGAATATGTTGCTCAAAAGTTCTCCGTCTGTCAGTGTTCCTTTTTCGGCTCTTTCGCCACCATGGGCCTGGGCAGCATCGTTAGCCTGCACCAGCCGCCGCAAGAGGTTCGCCTCCCCCTTCTCCCCATTCCTAGCCGACGCCACGAGCTCCAGCATGTGTGTCTTCAAGCTGTCAAATGCGATCCGCGCGGTGTCCAGCTCGTCTGAAAGCCACGGCAGACGGAAGGGCAGCGCGTATGCGAAGGTCGGCGTCAGCACCTTGACAAAGAGCTTTTCGATCGTCAGCGCCAGCGCGGTGTGGAACGGCATCAACTCGGACGTGCTTGACGCCTTGTGCGCCTTCGCGTCCGAGGTGTCGGAGAACACCGACCACGGCGAACGCATGCCAAAGCCCGCGGCAGAGATAACGAGCAGCGTCACTTGGGTCATAACTTTCTTCACGTCTACCAGCGCTCCGTTGGTAGCAGTTTGAGAGTTCGAGTCTAGCTCGTCAAACCACTGTGTCGCTATTTTGTGTGTCTCTGACCAATTTAATATATAATTTGCCTTTCATGTGCATTAGCGATACTCTGTGAACCAACGGGATAGCCTTCACGCACCTCGTTGAAAGCTGGTCCGGCAATACCCAGATGTCTCCTCCATTCGTCACCCTCCGTACTGACAAGGTTGAGTCCGTAGATGTTCAACGCCTCATACTGAGTTTTCGATTCCGTAAGAAAGGTTATTTTGCAGTTTAACCGCAAGCTCACTCACCGCTTCCACTTCCTTCTTAAAAGTGAACCTGTCCGCAGTGACAGCCTTGATGGCCTCGGCATCGGCGAGCCAGAACATAGGTGTCGCATCCCAGACTACGCATGCGCTGAGTATCGTGCTTCCTTGCTTGGCGTACACTACAAAAATGATTGGCATCAGCAAGAGCAAGTACTGACACAGGCAAGCTTACTCCAAAATTTGCCCTCATAGTGAGCCATCCATCCGCGCGGCGGGAAGAACGACGCGGTCACAAGCGCAGAGGTATGGAAAGGATGCATCCATAGTCGATGCTTCCCGGGACAATCTCTGCTCGACGTGTAAGATAGTTAATTAGCATGAATGTCTTCTTGTTTGTGACTGTTCGGCGGCGTACCCGAGTATCGCAAATCCTTTTCTGAGCGCTAGCACGGCGTCGAGCGCGACCTTCAGGGCCCCAGCTACACATAGCGCCGTCACTGCTTCTGCCACTAAACCCATCACGAGAACAAATCACCGACGTCGGAGTGGTTCGCTACAAAAAAGCTGAGCGTTGGGCGTTGAACGTTGAGCATCCCGCACTCATGAGATCAGAAGTTGTCATGCGGCCCTGGACTTCGATAAGGAAAATCCTATAGAGATAATTGAATGAGTACCGAGAAATGCGCAAAATTCGATCGTCCAGGCTCCAGACCAACTAACTTCGGGGTAGATAGAGTAAAATCCATCTTCATTGCCATGTTGCTCGTCGTGAGCGCGACAATTCGCATCGCTTGACAGGCACGAATGACAGCGAAGGTATGTCGGAGAGAAAGACTTGGCGAAGAAAGATACTTCAACGAGTGTAGTCGATCCCGGCGGCCGGTGGCTGAGCGCTGAACTTAAATAGTCGGCTTCTCTTCGGCATCTGGCATGGCTTTTAGTTCAAGTTGCAAGGTGCACTTGATGCTACCCGAGAGCTTGAAAAAACAAAGTACTAGAGACAGGCCGAGCTTCGCCAGCAAATCCCTTACTCCCACTTATATTGAGAGTCTTCTAGACATATGTAAATAAAAGATAAGTTAAACCATCCTTGTAAGGAGGACTGATAACCACAAGAAAGTCTGCTACCCAGAGCTAAGTATTATAAAAGTGTTACAAGCATAAGACAGTATATTGTTTTCTGCACATATGTACAGAAAAATGTAAATTGATTCAGGAGCAGCATAACCGCTGTAACCCTTCTGCCTCTCTGACTCTCAATTAAAAGAATCAAAGATGAAACCAACAGATGTAGCGGACAAAAGATAGAGGAAGAATGTGCACTTAAGCATTGGGATGTGAACAAATCGCCGAGCCGAAAAGACAAGAAGAACGTTCAAGTGCTCACCTCTCCCAAAAGCCAAGCTATGAGATAATCGAACACAATCGTCTCGTTGGTCTTGTAATCATTAGGTAGGGTTAGAAATCCCGCCAGATTCCATAGGTCCTTCCATTCGTCTAAGAACTGATACACACTTTCGGTATCGAGAAACAGCTCAAGTGGAGAGCCTTCGATCTACCAGCGGCCATAGAGTAGCTCAGCACCTCGAGAACGCGATTGCTCAAGCGTCTTTTTCATCGCTTCGTCTTTAGGTTCTTGCACCTCAACTTCCATTGGGTGCTGTTTTGTAGCTCAACGAGTCAACCAAGCAGTACCTGTCGCCGCACTCAGAGACTGTATCAGACACCTTGGACATGATAATCGTGTAGATGCCTCCAACTGACGACGTAGGGACAGTTTTCTCCGCCGACAGGACCCATCTTCGTGACCCTGAGACAGACGAAGGGAAGCCGACTTGCTAGTGAACAATGAACTCGACAGATCTAGAGACCATTGGAGCCAGAGTCTTTTCGCCACTCCGTAAGCTTGCGGATGGACAAAAGGGAGTTAACGCCCAGGATCGGCTGGAATCAAGCCTGGCGCAGTTGTTGCATGACCTGCTACTCCTAGGTTATGCGTCATGTTCAGCGTCAAGCTTATCCACCACTTCCTCTTGTCGCTAACAAGGGGCTTATCCCGAAGGCAGTTTCGCTCAAGTACTACGCTTTCTAGCTGAACATTTTGCTGTTTTGTCGAGTATTTAAGCAGTCAATTTCCTCGGGTCATGCGGATGCAGAAATCTGTTGCAAGCAGTCAAGAAATCTGAATACCATCACCAAGACTCATTGTAAAAGACAACATTATATCCAAGCAACCATACATCAGTGGCAAGCAACTGTAAGTTATATCGACAACAAGCAAACATACTCAAGCCAGACTAAGCAAACAGTGGTCGTTGCTCCTTCACATTGCGCTTTGCTCATACGGCTGAAGGCATTGTCTCGTAATGGTGATGCCAGTAACACTGACAGCAATGTGAGGACGTGCCAGTGGTGGCGGACGGGAGATACATAGTATGGGCTTTTGCCAAAACTAGCATGTCATGTAGTCAGCTATCCCACGAAAAAAAGCAAGTGTCCCACGGAAAGTGTCAGAATTCCCACGCAATTCAGCCCATCCAAGTGCCCTTCCTCCCTTTGGGGAGTAAGGGAATTGCAGGCCTAGTATTCCCTAGGTATGCATCCCCTTGATCAGAGTACAGCAAGGCTGTTTTACACTGTATTCAATCAGCCAGCATTTGCTGGATGAAATGCAAAAAAGGTTTTACAGCAAGGCTGTACTTTATTCAATCAGGTATACAGCTAATGCTGTAATTCATTCAATAAACTAGCTGGCAGGACTGGAACCGTACAGGGGAGATGTTTTCGAATGGACCCTGTCAAGCGCAATACAAAACAAAACGGGGGGGGGGGGGGGGGGAAATTTTTAGCTCGTATCAAGACAGACGCAGCGTTCACAACATACTTCAGAAAACTGGCCCATGGCAATCAACTCCCTCGCCATCGAATCCGTACTTGCTGGGACCTTCCAATTCTTCGTCGTTGCAGTCCAACGCTCTCCTTCGACCATGAACAAGAGCCGGTTAAGTTCACCTGGTGTAGACTCTTGCCATTGTTTAAGTTGCGGGTCCGTGTTCACGTCGATCCCATGACCTTCAGCCAGATAAGCGCAAGCTATCGCCCAGTCCCTGAGCGTCTTTCGTATCAAGACAGTGTCCCACAATCTGCTTGGGTGACGCTTCAAGTCCGCGAGCAGCTCGTCAATCACACGCATGGTCTCCTTTGCCCGAGCCCAAGCCGCCTTGGACAGCACGGGGAATTCGACCCTCTCTCCGAGGCGCGTGATCAGGGTGACTTTCTGTGTCGAGGGAGACATGGTTGCAAGTAAAGATACGAAAAGGGGGCAAAAGCGAGTTAAAAGACTTCCGAGCGACGGTGTAGGTCAGAGGTCAAGAAGATCGAGTCGAAAGGGACGGAGCACTCTTATATCTCGAGACGGTGGCATTATCCCTTTGGGTGCTTAGTTAAGTCTTCTCCAGTCAGTTGCCAGCGCGGAGTGACCAGGAGGTCACTATTTCAAAGTCCCGGGGAGATGTAGGGGAGATAGTCCCCTTATGGACGGAAATATCATCAATTGTGACTCGAATCAAGTCTATACGTCACTTCGAAGCGGTAGCTAGGCCATCGAAGCAAGATATCGGACCGCATCCACCTTAGAACGGCCAACAAGCGTACCATATGCACTAGCTATACAGGGATCGACGTTGCGGAAGCTAACTTACGCGCGCAAGTCGCCGAGTCAACAAAAACGGTTCGAACCGACTATAGAGGCTGAGTAAGGCCAATACCCACTCGAATAGAGGGACACGTGGGTGGTCGAAGCTGATCGAAGCAAGAGGAACAACAATCGATCGATGAGGGGCATCTGATTCCGAATGTCTCGCGCGGAAAGGCACCGAGTCCGACTCCGGCCGGAAAAGTGGTTTGATACGAGTTCGTACCTCGGAAGGACCCCACAGAAGATATGTCGCGGTCCGGCGAAGCGACCCAATCGAGGGGCATTCAAAGGAAGCAGATTCGAAGGAAGGATCAACCGATCAGGTAACCTGTCCAAATATGGAACACTGCGCTTCGCGACTTTGCTGCATCAGTAGGTGGACCCACAATAGGTCCGACGCGTCGATCGAGCACCGGAAGATACCGAAAGGACAAGAATATCGACTTCGGGGTGTCTATCGATAGCTATGGGTGACGGCCGGCGCTTCGAAGTGCTTCAAAGAGAGGGGATGGCCTCTGGAGGGCGCGAGCGAAGGCTTTCGAACGATTAGTGAGGCGGGATAGTACGGGGGATACGAGGTATATTGGATGGTCCGTGCGGAGGGTCGGACACGCGTGCAACACCGGGCTGTCTGTCAGGCGGTGTATTTTATTTCATATTTTCTTTCTTTTCCTCATCAGAACCAGCTGGACCCCACGACTTGAATATATTCAATGGTCGCGAGGCGGGCAAAGGGGATGAAGGCCAGTAGTGTATAAAAGGTGCACTGGCTTCGAAGGGAAGAAGACACCAGCTACGTAGTCGAGTACATAGCGATTCAGGCCCTCAAGCTCTTCTGAGCGGTTCGAATCAGTCACTGCTTGTCCTCTATACGTCTCAATACATCTGTTCTCTACTCTACACATCTTTCGAACCTGTCTTCGAACTCTCTCTCTGCGCCTTCGTGACCCGTCATAACGCTAATATAGCATTTGACTCAGGTTCGAAGCCACCTCGAAGCCTCGTATCTTCTTCGAACCTCGCTTGAGAGGTTCAATCCATTCGTTGGAGTGTTTGTATCTTCGAAAACCCTTTGCTACCCTTCGTCGAAGTGATCTGTGTACCCAAACACACCCTACTTTCCTTGTTTTCCCCCTTTACCACTCGTAACTCATTCCCTGCGGGCGATCCACTCGCTCTCTTTACTTTCTCTTATCTTTGTTGAGTGCTTCGCACCAAGCGTCCACTTTTCATTGACCTAACCACCTTTTGCCCTTCACCGGGGCATGAAGACATAGAGGCGAACGAGTGGGTTGATGCCGAGGCAAAGACCGCTGCCCAGAGCCCCGAGGCTAACCAGCCAGGGAGACTCCGGCTCCTCACTCACCCTCTCCCCCCCAGTGCCGCGGCCCTCATTGCGTCTCGAACGACCCGAGCGAGTAAGCAATGGAAGGCCGACTGGACCAAGTTGAAGAGTGCGAAGAAGCTCCGCCCTGCGGACCTCAACCCCCCCGTACGGGGCGTACGAGCCCTCTACAAAGACCGGAACCGTGGCGAGTGTGCAGCCCTGACCCAGCTGTGCACTGGCCATGCCCCCCTCAATGCGCATCTCCATCGCATTGGGCGCGCAGAGTCCCCCCTCTGTGCTCGGTGCGGCGTTCTGGAAACCCCAGCGCACTTTCTCATCGTGTGCTGGAGGTTCGTAGAGCAGCGGCGTGCACTCCGTACCGCCCTACGGAATCGCCCGCTGACTCTCCGCACTCTCGTGGGCCCCAAAGCTTGCCTTGGACCAGTACTGAGCTTCATCAAGGACTCAGGCCGTTTCCCCCAGCTGTTCCCTCAGGACAAACCTGCCCTTCCGGACGCCGAACCTCTGGACCCGGACAACTAACTCCTGGCTTTCTTTATTCTCCGCTTTCCTCTCAGTATTTTATTTATTTATTTATCGAGGCCGGTACCCACAAGTGGACCTCCTCTTCTCTGCACGCAAGCTCAGCAATATGTTTCCCTAGCTTTTCACGCTTTTCAATGTAGCGATTACCTGTTCTTTATACTTATATGCGCGCCCCCCTTAATTAGTGATAGCTTTCGCAAAACTTCATACCCTCATTACTCATACCTCCTTAGATCATACCCTCACATCTCATCATTTCTGTGTCACTCCTCTTTTCCTTGAAACCTTGTAGCATTTAGATCGCATTGGTAGATTACTCTGTATTTTAAGTGCGCCATAGGCCCTAAAGGGCCTGCAGTCACTATAATGGAATAAACAAACAAACAAACAAACAAACTGGCAGGGACAAAAGTTTGAAAAAAGCTACGTAAGAGTAAGCCGGGAAAACATCGGTGAAATTGACATAGTCTGCATTTAGGGGATACAGTGCCCTATCCTCCCGATGGGAGTAAGGGAATGCAGAAATGTTGAACAGAACAGCGTCGACGTCTACTTGTGAGATATTTAGTATCTATCATTTAAGCATTTAATCTCTTCGCAAATTCATCGATCGCATCCATGACGTCCGTTGAATTTTCGAGGAAAACGACATGCAGTGGCTTCCGCACCGTCCGATCAGTTTCAGCTCGAGATTCTGAAGTACGACTCGCGCCTTATACGCCATTTCTCCAAGGAGATAGCCGTCGCTGGCACCGTTGATCAACAGAAGAGGAAACCCTTCCCTTCCGATCTCAAATAACCTCGTGGTATCTTGCTCGCAACGTGCGCTGAGCAATCGAGCCTGGATAGAACCAGGACAGACATCCCTAGGAGCATGCAGCGTATCTCCCAGGATATACCGAGTTTTCCGTTACCTTGGCTTGGAAAAAAGTAGTGACCGTCGGTTATACTAGTAGTCGCGACGCGCGCAAGAAAAAATCCGGCCCCGGGTTGACGTCTTTGATGAACAGCAGAGCACTCGAGTCGAGGAGACTCCGCTGCGCCATTTCGGTGCCTGGCGGAGTGAAGTGCCCTGGCACGATCAGCGACAATGCATCAGTATGTACGTCCTGGATGACGGGACCAGTGCATGTCTGTCAGTCCCGCGATCAAAATCCCTCCCAGAAGCTGAGGAAGGTACGCCAGTATGTCCCAGAGAATTATCCCTAAGATGCGAGTAATACAGATTCATTGTGTTTTGAGGTATGTTTCAATGTTTGAAGGAAAGGCTTCATACCTCCGATGCTCCTAGGAGAGTAGACTCGAAAGCCAGCCGCGAATTCATCGGGTGCTTCATCTACTCTTCCCCCCATGAAGCGGCTGGTTACGAGGCTACTAGGAGAGTATAATTTGATTTTATCAGGATAGACACACTTTCTTTTATTTTCTTTTTATTCACTCACCACCCAACAAAAACCGCCTGTGTGACTGTGAATGCCTCAACGACAGCAGTATAATCATGAGCGTATTTTTGAGAGGTGTACAGTACCCATCAGTGAGCGGTTTTCCGGGCCTGACGTGTCCGCGCATATCATAGCGGATCTATGCAACGGATTGTCAGCCCACGCATGACAACATGCGGTATGCGAAATACAACTCACAAAGGTTGTCCTGCTTCGTATACCGATCGTCAGAAAAGATGTTATTGAACACCGCCGAGCTGGTGCCGAATCCGTGAACGAACACCAACGGCAGTTTCGATGGATCACCGGTAGCATCGTGTCTCGGACAAGTTCGGCTCATCGGCTAGCGCGGCTCGTCATACGCAGCATTATAGTTGCGAAGGTCACTCGTCTCGGCTGGCCGCACATCCCGAAAACAACTTCTGCGAGGAAATCATGGTCAGACGATAGTCAAGTGATCTCATCGTTAACTAATCTAGACATAGACTAGATGCAACGTAGATAGACTCACACAGGATGCGATAATCTGAATCTCTGTCTAGTAGTCGAGTAATACCCCGATTCATAGTTCTCTTCGACGGGGCGTGAGTTGTTGGTAAGACAAAAACAAGGTAGCCTACTACCCACCATATGGCAGTATCCCCGTGAGCGGATTCGGAGAGAAATGCAGGCTTCACAATGTGTACTTATACATACATCTTCAAGTTCTTCTGTAGTATATTGGTTCTGACGGCAGTTGTTTGTACGTGAAATATATACAAGTATTCTGATACGAATCGGACAAACCTTTAATATATTTTATGCCCGTTTCATCGTTATTCTCGGCTTCATTCTATCATTCTTTCGCAGCAGCGCAGATACCGTTGTAGTGGTGTGGGGTAAAGATTTAGAGTCGCGAGTCGCGTCGCGTCAAGAACGCGTGCCTTTCAAGTTCAAGATCATGATGTGATGTGAAAAACGTACGTAATCAATACAAATTAATTGAACTTGGCAACTACTGTTCTGTTAGAGTCCCATTCATCGCTTCCCTTTTCTCTTCGAGCAAAACTCTATAGTAACATGAATGAATGGTGCTCAACATAATCGCTCTTCGCTCTCCTGCATAAGCTCACCTCAGGCTGTTGAAGTCTGCTCTCAGTATGTTTTCTTCGATGTCGAGAATAAGATCCGACATCATGGACGACTCTAGTGCATCTGATGCGGTGGCTCGGAAAGCAGCTCAAGATGGCCCGAGTCTAGCCATGAAACTCTAGCTTGGTTCAATTAGCTGCAACTTGAAGCGGTTGTGTTCAATTACACTCGTAAAGCGGCTATCGATTCAATGCAAAAATGTGAATTGCCTTCCGAGACGACCACGTCGCCGCCTATCTCGCTTATGGCAACCACGGTCGTAATCTGGAAACGGAGAAGAGCGTATTTGATATAAGGATGCTCGATCTCAACACGAGTCTGGTGGGAATGTTTGCTTCAGCCCACCGCCACCGGTATGTTGCTTGTGTCGTTCCGAGTATTCCACCCCTGACACTCCCCTTTAGCTGGTTCATTGACACTACTCAAATGATCGACATGTCTCTATGTTGCACCCGGGTAAACATCTCCGTGTCTAATAACGATCTCCCTCTTTCTCCTTTCTGCTACACCGTCTCCTAATCTCGGGAGTGTATGGACTATCTCTCCGCACACGTTACCTCTAATCTCTCCTTTGCCGCGGAACCCCATCTGAATATGTTTCACCATTGAATTGTTTACGACGCGATGCGCTTTCTTCCGAGGCGAGTGGTCTTAGGCACGTACCTTTCTGGTATTTTCGCTTCAGCAACTCCAATGCGCGTAGTGTTCAGCCTGCCGATTCCGGCTGCGAAGCGTCCGTTAGTCGTTCACGATGGGCAAATTGCAGCGCTAACAAACTTTGTCCCTAACTCCGTTTGTTTCAATTCCAAATTCACCGCCAATCTACTGTAAAGTGGACGCAAATGCACGTAAGCATGGTCGGAAGCTCCTATATTAACGTTCACACTCAGCAAAGTGTGTGCCTCGTTGGTGCCCTACCTCTTTATTCCCCCGCATTCTTGTGCTTCTCATCGCTTTGTGTTCGTGATGGCCTCCATAATGGGCCTCATCTCGAGCGCAAGACAAGGAGACCTCCTTTCCATTTCACTCATTTTACTCTCTGTCTATTTCCTCTCCATCGCGACCTACCGCCTCTTCCTCTCTCCTCTGCGTTCCGTTCCGGGCCCCTGGTATGCTGCTATATCAAGCTTCTGGATGACCACGCACATCCTTCGATTACGTCGTTGCCGCGCCATCGATGAGCTTGTCCAGAAGTATGGGCCAATTGTCCGCGTTGACCCGAACACCGTAATCTTCGTGGATATACCGACTCTGAAATCCGTTTATGGAGTAAGCAGTAAACTTGATAAGACGACATTTTATAAGAGTCTTTTGACGTACGTTACTCGATATGAATTGTCTTAATGTCGGATTCTAACTCTTTGCCCACATCATAGCGGGGAGAATGATCATGCGTATGCCATTCATCACATTACCGGGCTGGATCATTTCTTTGATAATATCCCTTCCGTAGGATGTCAACCATTGAGCATGGATTCCATGCAGTGAAGAAAAGGGGCTATGCGCCTCATTACATTCCAGCCAACCTTGCACTGTTTCAACCGGAAATCCACAATATCATGCTGAAACTTGTCGATGTAAGACCTAGTACTCGTTGTTATGTATCCCTTGATATTAAAAGCTTGTTCAGCTTCTTACAGACGTCTCAAAACTATCCGATCCCGTCACCGATACTCTTGTGGTCTTCAGGCACTTGCTAGCTGATCTGAATTGCGCCCATCTTTACTTGTACGATGCAAAAATGATGGAATCCTTATCGGAGCACATGCTTCGCAAGAAGCCTGCACATTTGTTAAACGATGCAATTGACGACTTCCCGAAACGCGGTCTGCTTGTGAGTGCTATGCTACCCCCACAAAGTCGACACGGTGCTGAAAGATGCGCAGAGGAGTGCATTGCCAGTTTGGTTGTGGGATCTGGTGGTACGCATTCCGGTTGCCCGCTGGCAGAAATTCTGTGGTTCAGACGCGTACATTGCTCGGGTAAAGCTCTCTTATGAAATTATTATCTTGAAGCAATGTACTAACGCTTTTGCAACTAGTTCGTCGGGGATCGTGTCCGGGAAGCCCGTTCCAATCTCTTAGTAAACGGGAAGGATGTGGAGAAGGTAGCTCTCGTAACTCGACTCCTTCAGCACAAGTACTCGAACGACGTACCTATGCCTGAGAAGGATATTATTTCAGAATGCATGGGCCACATGTGAGTAGTTGGCGAGATCGGGAAGTCATGTACACTTAATGCATTTTTAACCTTTAAACAGGGTTGCTGGTACTGACACAACGTCCACGACTCTGTCGTACATTCTTTGGGAGTTAAGTTGTCGCAGGGACATCATGCTTCGTCTCCAACAAGAATTGGACGGCAAGATGGATGATCCTAGGATGATCCCTGATATCCGCGAGCTCCAGGAACTGCCCTTCCTTACTGCAGTCATCAAAGAAGGTTAGTTCCGAGCTTTCTATTCTTCACCGTTCCATCAAGCTTACATTCTTCTTGCAGGTTTACGTGTACACACATCAGTTCCGAGCCCGCTACCTCGGGTTGTGCCGACCGATGATTATGAGGTTCTCGGACACAAGCTTCCAGCGGGGACAGTCATCGCATCGCAGGCCTGGTCCTCGCACAGGCGCCCCGAGATCTTCTTCAGCCCAGAGCTCTTCCTCCCCAGTCGATGGATTATGGACGACCCCGCGGTCATCACCGTCCCCTCGGCTTCGTCCTCGCCATCGCTTTTCAAATCTGAGAAAGCTGGCGCGGGCGCGGATGGCATCTCGGCGAAGCTCGACCCCGCGAGCGCGCAAGCGCAGATGAATGCGCACATGTTCCCCTTCGGACATGGCCCGCGTGTGTGTGGTGGGCAGAATATGGCACAGATGGTTATCCGCATCACGCTTGCGACAATCATCCGGAACTTCGACGTCGTGTCGGCTCCGGGTACGAACGAGCAGAGCATGGATATGAAGGATAGCTTTGTGAGTCCACCAATCAACCCTAACTTGCATTCCACCCCGGTTGCTTACTCGATTTCACTCCAAGGTCATCTTCCCTGCGTCATTGGAGTGCAAGCTCATTTTTGTCCCGCGTGCACAATGATGTCTGCGTTGGGGGATCGGTCTACCCCATCGACGTTTCTTCTGTTCACGAGATATGACCGATGCACTTTCATTTTACATTCTTGCTTCTCGTCCTACTACACTTAGTAGTCTTTGTCTTTCGCTTCACTGACAGAAAAATGAACAGAGCTGGCGTTGCTACTAGCTGGTGTTTGATTGTGTGTATGTGGTCAACAGGTGCAAAGTAAGCTCTGGTTCCTTCGTCGTTGTAACAATGAATCATGAATGCAGCTAGTTCAGTTGCTCGGGCTCGTACTAGACTCCATCGATGACAAGCTCTCAGGCTTTCACGAACGTGAACGCGACTTCACTACTTTGAACTATACCGTGCAATTCAGTTCTCAACCTTGAATTTAGAAGGACTCGGGTAGGTTTGCATGTCACCTGTTGCTAAGGTTCGTAAGAATTGAGTTTAATGTCAATCACAATCATGATGTGCATAGCGATGCCCAGAATCAAGCTCTGCGACGCGTCTTTTCTTCGGATCGGTATCATGATGATGATGAATCGGCCCTGTCCAAGACGCCAAGGACTCGGAATCTGTACATTGCTATAGGCCACAGTCTACCCGAAGGTGTCGATGAAATGCACCTTTGACCACTTTCTGACTGCTTCACGTTACAGATGTAAGTATTCCCATCGGTCGTGCATCATATTATGAATTGCCTATAATAGTTCTTGACGGGCGAAGGAGTGTACAATTACTAATTGAATCGCCCCTGTCGAATACTCAAATAAATTGGAGTTTGTACTGTCGACCGGACATTACTTCGGATTATATGAATTATAGAGATAAAGCACATTGGATAGTAATTAAAGGCTACATCATGCATGTACGCCTTCGAAGTCGGTCGCAACTTGAAGTCTGAAGAGCAAGAAGTAGAAGCCTTCATCGAAGTGGTTGTGTTGCTTTGTCATACTTTCCCATGGTACATCAGGGAATCTACTTTTTGCTTACGGCGACTGACGCGTCCTGACGCTGCCTTAAATGGACTGAAGCGTTGCTATGCCTGTCTGAAATCTACTGATGTGTTGCTATGCCTGTCTGAAATCAACTGATGGCCTGAACACACTGAAATAAGCAGATTTTCAGGACACTCTCAGTACGTCAGTACATCAGGAGGCCAGTCAAGCATAAGTAAAGACTAAGTACAAGCTTGCACAGTTCAAATGTTATAGTAAGTACAAATCAGTACTTCAGTACGTCAGTACTGTAGATTGCGCGCTGCTTTCCTCTCGCCATCGCTGATAAGGATGTTCATGCTTTTCGTTGTTGGCTGAGCGACTCAAGCACATTCGCCTTGTGCGCTTCGAGAATTGTCCGACTTCCGCCCAAGTGGCATCTTCTTCCTGGCGCCTGAAACAATTGTCAAACATAAATTCCAGAGTTCTTACTACGGGTTTTCGGAGGACTCGGACATACTATTTCAATCTGTTCCGAAAGCAATTTCTCTCTTGCCCGATTGCGCACGCTCTGCTCATTTTCCCTCAAGGTCCATGTATTGAATTACCCTCCACCTTGAATGGTCCGCCGTAGCCGCTCGTGTCAATTCTCGTCACCGCAACCTGTCGATCTAGCTCTGCTTCTACATCCTTGAGAAGCAGATTGCCTCCGGTGGGAAGTGGGGGTAGATCTCGGTCTGGCAGTTGTTTGTTCGATAGGGAATTCTGGTCTGACGCGTGCAGAACAATCGGTATATATCGCAAGTGTTCATACTCCTGGTTTGTTCCTTCTGGACCATCCGAAACGTGTTTGAGTAAGGCTTTATACTGCAGCTCAAATGTACTTTAACAGGATGACTTACGGCCATCAGCGAATCAACAAGTATTGCGCCGATATGTGGGCAACACTCCTTATCTGCAACTTCGCTCACGTCGCTCACGTCGTAAGGCTTCAGAATAAGCTCTGTGATACGCATCACTACACCTGTTCGGTCGTCCAGCGTATTGGCAAGCCGGATTTTCTGCTTCGCGAATGACTGCATCATCAAAAGTACGTTCTCGGTGGACGACTGGCTGATTTAGGAGGTGGTCGTGAACTTCCCTTGCCCAGCTCGCTCTCAACTCACATCGTGTTATTCATCAGCGACACAAGACACTTCGATACTGATTGATCAAGGACAGTACCACCGTAGTCCTAGATTTAGGTCAGTAAGACCACTACAGGCCGGAACAAATGACTATTCGAAAAGAGCTCACTCGAGTGGTTGATCCATCCCCTCGCACGAACGTACCACAGATCAAGTTTACTGTACCTTTGTAATACCGATACCGTATCCGTGAGACAGAACTCTAACTTCACCATCGAGTCCTTGATGCCAACCAGACGGCACGACAGCGCAACGTGTCCCTTCCGCACGACCTTGCTCGAGGTGAATGTTATGCATCAAGCATGCGAACCCTTATTTATCCTTTGTTTACTCATGTAATTCTATTTCCGATCTGTTACTCATTTCCTTACGTGACACGTCACGTCTTCTTCATTTAACCTTTAGCCTATTTAACTTTAGCCTCAAGTGCCTATTGCACCTGTAGCCTCAGTAGCCTATAGCCTACTTTCGTCTGTTATATCTTCCTCAGCTCTTTCTCTATCGCCTACTTCGCCTCATCATCTGATAGCCTATTATTCCTCTTTTCTTAGCCTATCTTTCCGATAGCCTAACGTTCTATTTATTGTTCTTGTACAGTATATAAACCCTGTACATATTCGCCTCAGGATGACACTTAAGTCAATCCTCTCCATAGTCTTTTACACCATCGTACCAAAGACTCTGTTCACCCACGACTTCCGAGCATAAGAGAGCCTCGTATAAAGCGCCAACTCTTTTGCTCAACCTTGTTTGTTCACTCAACAACGCTTTTGTCACTTATCATTTATTGATAAGTCTTCCAAAGCCGTGAACGTAACAATTAGGATTGACTTCTTTCCTTAACTCGGAAAGCAGCCAAGACTACCTTCACTTGACCTCCCTTTCCAACAACTGGAATTAAACAATCAACCCCTACGAGAACCAATCAGGAATACTTGCGAGGACGTAAACAACTGGCCATTGTCTACCTACTTTCAAAACTAGGAACGAAGGAACTCGAACGACATATTATCGATACACCACAGTATTGTGTAACCCATACACAGCACTAGGAACCGACCCAACGTATTAAGCAGGTTCACGCCCAGAATTAACGGTCCTTGTTACATTTTGGTTGGCATACGCGGGATAAGAGGTTAGCAACCCAATCAAAAAGCCGAGCCACAACCAGGGTAACTTGAAGAGAAGAAAGCAAGCAGAGGAAAGGTCTGATTCACCAAAGAAACTGCTACGCATATAGGCGATTGTCCCATAGAGAGGATTGCTTCACTCGTTGACGACTGAAATACCGGTGAACACGACTAAGGAATAGTCTGTTATCCAGCGAACCGAAGAAGAATACCGGACGAGCATACAAGGAGAGAGCCACCATACCCTCTTGTGTGTAACAACAAGTAGCTCAAAGGGTTAATCACCCGAGGAACTGCCCAACCTGAGGATCCAAATAACTTTTGCCGATAATACGGAACGATTGTGGAACAACGTGACCCGGATCATTATCCTAGACCCCATCCAAGTCTTAGATACCTTTGTACCGGAAAACAACACACCCCCACACAACCCATCCGACCTTGATCATTCACCTGAAACAGAGGATTCATCCTATCGAAACGGCACACCAACTGATAGTTATAACGACACAAACCTATTGGAGATACAATACGATCTTGCCCCTCAATTAGCACAAGAACCTACCCAGGAAACATACCTCAGCTCAGAACCCTCCACCTCCGAAAACCCTCAGCTGTTCTATTTGGATCAAATAGTAGAACAAAACAGACGTAGATATCCCGAAACGCCTGTACACCAGAACATCCCTCAACCGCATACACCTCCTCCAATCCGAGCCAGTACCCCCTTCCCTACACTCGGATCCCCTTTTGAACAAATCACTCCTACATCAGGACCTTCTAGACTTCGAACTCTTGGACGAAGAATTCGTAGAAGACTCACTACTTCCATAGGACAAGCTGGCGCATCTCATTCCCACAACAAATCGACTCGTCCCAATTGAACCAGGAAGAACATCCGACGAAGAAATTGCAGAAAACTACTCCATTTTGGTCAACAACGGATTAGTACAGAGAATTCAACAGAGTTATCTCCACGATAACACTTTTCTTTCTCTCAGTTTTCTAATTAAACGTCGAAGACTTGCAAATTGGACAACCTGATACAATTTACTTTGGACTGAAGGAAGAGTATACATTGGAAGCACAGAAGCCTTACGAGGAGCCCTTGTCATTGCAGCGCACGTACACCCGGAAACAAACTACCACTCAACAGTTGAAAACACTCATATTCAACTCGACGCCATTTGTTATTGGCCTGACTCCGGAGTTGACGTTGAAAACATTATTAACCGCTGTGGTTGCAGTGCAAACTTTGATCAAACATCTATCACTCCCTCTGACATACCACCAGTACCCCCTCTTCCGCCTCAACACCAAAACGGTCATATTGTAACCAATAATTAAACAATCTGGCATCCCAGAACCCACCAACGGACACCCTCCCTCGAATTGACACAACTCATTTATCCCTACCACCATCTCAACCTGATAACGCATACTTTGACTACTTACTACGCTGCTGGTATCGACAGAAAGGTGTTGTCAAGACATACCTTTATTTCAGTGCACATAGCAAGAAGTGGACTAACATCCCCAGCAAATACAAAGACAAAACCGACTTCTATCAACGATACAATTCTAACTGGAGAAACATTGAACCTTACGACGCAGAGGAGAGACATCAAACTGAACTTGCAGCTCAGCAAGAACGAGAAAGACTAAGACTAGGAAGAACTCGTAGCCAACGAAGTTCACCTCGAGTAGTAACCAACCCCCTTCCTACATCATCACCTCGACTCACTGCTTCATCCCTTTCTCAACAACACACTACCTTACCCTCCCCTCTTGCCCCACCACCACCTCCTCCGTCTTCATCAAAGCCCGAAACATCTATCCCCGGACCATCTCGACCTCACAAACCAGCTGAACTTCAAGTAAAAGCCGAACCCAGAGAAACAGCCCATCCGTTACTTGGAAGCCCCACTCAAGAGAAACATACACGAACTTTAACTGCACCCTCAGTTACTTCAGTCGAAGGAACTTCAGCAACTGCAGATAAAGGCAAAGGAACATCTCGATTTACAGAAACAGAAACACCTACAGAAAAAGGAAAAGGTGTACCCAGTTTATCAGAAGCTCTAGAAGCCCTCCACGTACTAGATAAACTTGAACAGCTTCGACTAGCTCAAGAAACAGAAGCAGCAGAAGAAGCAAAGACAGAATTAACCGACGAAGAATTAGACTATTACGAAGACGCCGATCCTCTCGACCCTGAACAACCGATTGATCGACGTTCCGAATCGGCTAATCCTCCTTCACCCGATCGAGAAGACCCAAATCCTTCCCCTCCTCCACTAGAAGACCCACCAATCCCAGGCTTACCCCCAGGAAATCCACCACCACCACCACTGTCACCATCACCACCACCCCCTGCAAACGTCATGGCAGACCAAGCAGCAGCAGCTGAACGCAGAAATGGTGCTAACAAGCCATTCAATTTCGATGGAGATCGAAAGAAAGCACGAAAATGGTTAGACTTGATGGAGAACTACATCATTCTTACCCCCGGATATACAACGGATGAAGACAAAGTTCGACTCGCACTTACATTCTGTAATGCTGGATCTTCAGCAGAATCTTTTGCAAATTACATTTTGCAAGGACAGAACGCCCGATTAAGTGCTACTCCACCCCTTCCATGGAACTACACTTGGCGAATCTTCAAAGACGAATTTCAGAAGCAGTACATCTCCCCAGATTATATTGGAGACGCATTTAAACAACTCCAAACGTTCAAACAATCTGGAATGTGTACGGAAGAATATGTGCATCAATTCCAACGTCTAGCTCGAGATGCTGGTGTCACAGATTTTACTGTACTCTCAAATCTGTTCAAAGATGGACTACCCATTTCCATCCGAAAAGAAATTCTCCGACAGGAACCATTCCAAGTTGCAGCAGGAATCTCACCCATGCAACCCTACTATGACAACGCGTTACACTTTGGACTTCAATGGGAACGCATGTACGGAGTTAATAGCCCTGATTCAAAACCTTCCACCTTTCTCAGGAAGAAGTATAATCATGGACGTCCCAGACAACCATTCAAGCGCAGATACCGAATCCATGAAATGGAAATTGACTCGGAACCGGAACAAGAACCCGAAGTTAAAGACGAAATGAAAGCATTTGATATAAACGCTATGTATTTCAACAAGCTTTCGGACGAAAAACAGAAAGAAGCCAGAGAAAAAGGACTCTGTTTCTTTTGTATGAAACCCGGACATATGGCACATAAATGTCCCAAACGTCCACAACGCCCAAATCCAAATAACTTCCGTGGCAAGACCCCCAGACGATTCCAAGGCAATCGACGGAAATTCAAGCCCAGAATCAACGAAATGGAAGTAGATGATGAAGAATATGATGAACCAGATGATTTGGAAGACCAAGCATATCAAATCAACGAAATTATCACAAATCTTGCCCCAGAAGATCGAATTGAACTCTTCAACACATTGGATCGCATAGAAAACGACAATGGAGAAGATTTCGATGAACAAGGAAACTATGATGGCGGAAATTTTTGATAACACCTGAGTTGGTTAATCCGATTCAACTCAACACCATCGTTCTAAATGGCAACATCAATTCATTTCGCATACCGGTCAAACTTCGCATAAACGGACGCCTCACTACTCTCAACGCTCTACTTGATACTGGAGCACAACTCAACTTTATCAACTCTGATCTAGTTGACAAACTACACATAAAAACACAGAAACTCAAACGAACTCTACAAGTCAGTAACGCAGACGGAACAATTAACAAGAAAGGATCAGTTAACGAGCGAATCCGATTGGATATCACCCACCCTCATTCGATTTCAACTATCTTCTATTCTACTCACATTCCAAGAGACGACATCATTCTAGGACTACCATGGTTCAAGGAAGCAAAGCCTCAAATTAATTGGAATGACGACACCATTACGATTAATAAAATCACTGTCTCGACTCGACTCGAGCAACAGAAACAAAAATCCAAAAAGAAACTCAACATCCCTAACGAGTATATGCAGTTTGCAGACATATTCTCTGAGAACGAAATCCAAACCTATCCACCAGCCCGACCTTACGATATGGAAATCAAGACACTACCCAGTTTCATTCCGAAAATACACAAACCCTACAAAGTGCCAATACAGTGTTCCACCGGTCCTTGAAACACCCATTCGACTTTGCTCGATTTTAATTCTTAGGCAACACATTTAGCTCAGAAAATCTAGTATATAGCTACTACTGCAATAATTACACATTCTGTGAAGATTTTGGAGCGGAATATGCAGCACATAATTAAGTATAGAGAATATATGATTCTGAAGCAAATGTCACACTTTACATGTCCTTGAAACACCTGTGACAGAGACTGTCACACTTGAGCTTGATATGCTAATTCCCCTTTTCTCTCAGGACAGTCAAGCGTGGGAACCTATATGCACCGCGTGTTGGCTACGCAAATGTCACGATCTCAAGCATAAAATATTCATTTCCTTTCCACATCCACTTACACACTATGAATTGTATGTGAAAGTATCTTTTCAGATACTGTTCTATATCTTAAAGCTGTATGTGAGGTACCAGCGTCTCCCGGGGGGTAGGTAATTTAATATATGCTTACTTCGAATGCGTGTTATCATCAATTTGCCCCATTTCCGCATACACCAAGGTATATCAGCACAACCGGAACACCAAAAAATTCAGGAAATTCAGAGCATTAAGTTTACATCGAAGAGAAAGTGTGTGCAAAAAATTATATCATTTAGAAATGTTTTCATGTAGATAATGTCAGTGTTTCAACGAACGGTGGTGTTTCAAGGACCGGTAGTACACTGTACATCAGCAACCGATTTTGGACGAATTAATCCGAGACTTACTCAACAAGAAGTTCATTAAGGAATCGAAATCACCAATGGCATCCCCTTTCTTCTTTATTGACAAGAAAGATGGATCTCTTCGACCAGTACAAGATTATCGATATCTTAACGCGCATACAGTCAAGGATGCATATCCTATGCCAAACGCCCAATCATTGCTAGATCAACTACTAGGATCAAAGTACTTCACCACTCTTGACATCCGACAAGGTTACCACAACATCCGAATCAAAGACGAAGACCAATGGAAAGCAGCCTTTGTTTGTGGCGACAGGTTTTATCAACCTACGGTTATGTTTTTCGGACTCTGCAATTCACCTGCAGTTTTCCAACGATTTATGAATGATATTCTGGCAGACCAGATACGCCGGAACATCGTCATTGTCTACATGGACGACCTATTAATCCACGCCTCCACCCTACAACAACTTATTGCAAACACGATCGAAGTGTTTCAAATTCTCAAGGATAATCACTTATACGTTAAACCAGCAAAATGCCGATTTCATCAGACAGAAGTACCCTTCTTAGGATACATCATCTCCGAATCCCAGATCAAGACAGACCCATCAAAGATTCAAGGCATATTAGACTGGCAAACTCCGAAGAACTTGAAAGAAATCTGATCATTCACTGGATTTACAAACTTCTATCGCAGATTCATTCCGAATTATGCAACAATATACAGACCACTCGATCAACTTAAACGGAAGGACGTACCATTTGTCTGGACAGACAAACAAGAAACAGCTTTTCAAACGTTGAAAAATCTCTTTGCAAAGCAGCCCTTGCTCATGCAACCGGACCCCAGTAAACCTTTCTATCTTGAAACGGACGCATCAGCCGTAGCTACTGGAGCAGTACTACGCCAACTTGACGAAAATGGACAACTGAGACCTATTGGATACATCTCACAAGCTCTTAATCCAACACAACGAAACTGGCAAATATATGACAGAGAATTATTTGCTATTATACGAGCACTCCAAACGTGGCGACACTATCTACTTGGAAGCCCGCATACAGTCACTATTCATTGTGATCACAAGAACTTGACATATTGGAGACAACCCCAACGCTTGACCCCTCGACAAGCTCGATGGCAGAATGAACTCTCAAGATATCCATACAAAATCCAGGCTATACCAGGGAAACATATGATCCAATCCGATGCTCTATCCCGACGAGCGGACCATTTTAAAACGGAAGGAGAACTTAACAACGAAGTTACACTTCTACCAGACAAAGTTTTTCTCAAAGAAATGGAACTCCTAGAAAACCAAATCGAAGAAGCAGAAGAATACGATAGACTTATTATTAACGTTGACGACCTTCACCTTCAGATTCAAAACGAAACTGGAGACATTCAAGAAGCAATGTCAACTTTACAAAATCAATTACCCCTCACAAAGCCCAAGATGACCGACTTCACAATCAAAGACCATCTGGTACATTTCAGAAACAAGATCTACGTGCCAAGGAACAAGGAAATCATGCGCAATATATTACGACTATATCATGACTTACCTACACGAAACCACCCCGGAGTTGCAAACACTATGGAACAAATTCGACGAACATACTACTGGCCAAGAATGCAGCAGTTTGTATCGAAATACATCCAAGGATGTGCAATCTGTCAACAGATGAAGATCAACCACCATCCACTTGTACCTCCATGTCAGGAATCGTCCCCAGGTTTACTTATTTCTTTATTATTTTATCTGATTTTCTTTTGACTTTCCGACGAGTTCCTGACATGGCCGCTGAAGTCCGCTGTGGCGGACTTGCGGCCTTTACGGACACCGAGCGGTGTTTCGAGCGGTGTTTCGAGCGGTGTATTGAACACCGACTCTTTTATTTTTCTTGCACGTAGATACTTACCTGTAGGCTTGCAGGCAGCGCGGACAAGCTCCCTGCAAGCCACCGACTTCACTTTCGATCGGTGTACCGACTCTAGGAGTCGGACACCGCCACCAGGCGGACGTCCGACCCTGTATGTGGCGGACTTTGCCTACAGTCAGCGGCCCGCGGCGGTCCTCGTCGGACTCGGACCCTGGTGGCTTGGTACTGTATAGTTTATCGTTTCCACTTGCCAAAACCGCGGATCAACCTGCGAAGCACTCACTTTTGGCCTCTTGTAAAGTGCTTCTCAGGTGATGTGTTATCTTTAGCTCTGATGTGTAGAATAGCTTAATTTACTTGTAAAGTGCTTCTCAGAGCGAGGACCACCGCACAGAGCCGTCCGATAAGTCGTCCGACGCCGATTAAGGGTCTTGAGAGCAGAAGAATCGCTCTAGGTCGTAACATTAGGCCAAAAGTCCGTTCTCTCGACGCCCTTGAAGCAGGACCGATACTATGATGAAGTTTGGGACTGGACACGAAGCCATGTCGTCCCAAGAACAATCCCCGATCTTTACCGACGCTCCCAAGACTGCCCAAGGCGAGGCCGCCCCAATGGCCGCCCCGCCTCCGGCCCAGGACCTCTCCCCCGACATCCTGGAGGCTATTAACGCCGCCACCCGACCCCTTCAGACCACACTGCAGCAGATGGCCGACGAAAACAACACCCTACGCAATCTGGTGCGCATGCTGTCGGGCGGGCCGTCCGCGGACGGCGGTACCCATGGCGGTACACCGAAAGGACCGAAGGTGGCGATACCGCCCGAGTACTACGGGCGGACGGGCAAGGACAAGGATGCTGATGCGATGAGCTTTGAGGAGTGGTCTCAGAAGGTGCGACTTTACGTTCGTATGCGGCCCCACGAGTTTCCCGACGAGACCACCGCCTGCGTGTGGGCGGCCTCCCGACTCCGCGGTCCAGCGGAGAGTTGGGCCCGCCCCTACACCAAAGCGGTCCTGGAGAACACCGCACTACCGCCCGAGATGACCTCGATGGAGAAATTTCTCCAGTCACTCAAGATGGCCTTCGGACGGCCTAACGAGCAGCGGTCGGCTTCGCAGGAGCTGTTGAACCTGCGCCAGGGCAAGGACACCGTGTCGGACTTCGCTATCAAGTTCCGGGCGTTGAAGTCCGAAGCGGACTTCACCGCGGACGATCGGGGATGGATGAACCTCTTCGAGAAGGGACTCAACGCCGCGTTTCGGATCGATATGCTGTCCATGACGTTCAAGAACACCAAAAAGTTCGATCCCTGGGTTCAAGAACTCTGTGTGAAGGATGAAGAACTTCGCGCCCAGCGGACCGGACTGTACCGCTCGAGCTGGCGGTCACACTGGAACGATCGGACGCATTCGAATGCGTCGGCCTCTCACTCCCAGAGCCGCGCGAAAGACCCCGATGCGATGGATATCGATCGGCTGAGCACCGACGAGATGATGAAGCGCGGCCTTTGCTTCCAGTGCGGCGAGCACGGACACCGCGCGCGAGAATGCCCGCAGAAGGGCAAGCGGACTATGTCCGGACGATCCAAGGTGGCCTCCCAGACGGCCACCCCGACCGCGGCCTCAAATGCCGCGTCCGCTACCCCGGCCGCTGCACCGGCGGCCTCCACCCAGCCTTCCGCCACCCTCGAGGAAGTCAAGGACGAGAGTCCGGCGGTCAACTCAGTCCGAGTACCGACCGCGGACGACATTGCGAAGGCGGTAGCGGCGGCTCTCAAGGCTCAGGGTTTTTGATTGGGTCTCGGCGAGCGGTCGATCCGCCAGAGACCCGAAACCGGTTCTCACTGCTAGAGGATGATGTGTCCGATCCCTCTGTGTACAATACTTCATTAATACACAAGAGTTTGCGTCGGTTCATACACATACCAGTGAGAATTAGTGACGGCCGAAAGATTTTGAGCATGAGAGCCCTGTTGGATTGCGGAGCGTTCTCGGTGATTGTGAACTCGAAGCTGGTTCGGAAGTTTGGGCTGCGGACTCGTCCGCTCCCAAGTCCGATCAAGGTTTACAACGCCGACGATTCACCGAATCAGAGCGGACCGATCAAGGACGAAGTCCTGATGACCTTGGAGATTGGCAATCACAAGGAAGAAGTGGCGGCTACGGTCGCGAACATTGGGGACTACCCATTGATTATTGGAGTCGACTGGTTGCGGCAGCACAACCCCGAGATTGATTGGAGCGGTGAAACGGTCAGTTTCACTAGATGTCCGGCGGACTGCCGCCCCCCAGAGGCGGACCGCACCGTCCACGTCGGACAGGATATTCCCCGAACCGTACGGAAGTTCCGTGCGGCTCGAATCAAGAACAGTCGACAGACACGAGCGCGACCGGCCCCACACGCGCGGGTATGCGTGGCGGAAGTCGGTGATGAGGCGGACGAGGCGGACGAGACCGCGGACGAGCGTATGAAGGTTCCCCCCGGCTTTCGGTACTCGGAAAAGTACTGGGATGTGTACCACAACGCCGAACAGTTCTATGTGGCGGACGATCCGGACTTTGTGCACAAGATTGCGGCCTCGTACACCTGGTCGCAAGCAATTGCCGAAAAGACCGCGGTCAAGGAAGGGGACAAGTCCTTTGAGGAGATGGTCCCCTCCCAGTACCGCGAGTTCGCCAAGGTGTTCTCAAAGTCCGAGGCCGAGCGGCTGCCCGAGCGGAAGCCGTACGACCATGCAATCAACCTGGAACCCGGAGCGGTACCTTCGTACAGCAAGATCTATCCTATGGCACCGAAAGAGCGAGCGGCCCTCAAGGAGTTCATTGAGGAGAACCTTCGGAAAGGGTATATTCGGCCCTCGAAGTCCCCAGCGGCCGCCCCGGTGTTCTTTATCAAGAAGAAGGATGGATCTTTGCGTATGGTCGTCGATTACCGAAAATTGAACGCCATGACCGTAAAAAACCGCTATCCCCTCCCCCTCACCACCGAACTCATCGATTCTTTGAAGAAGGCTCGGGTCTTCACCAAGCTGGACCTCCGCGCGGGCTACAACAATGTCCGCATCAAAGAAGGCGACGAGTGGAAAGCGGCCTTTCGGACTCAGGAAGGCCACTTTGAGCCGACGGTGATGACCTTCGGACTCACAAACGCGCCCGCTACGTTCCAGCGGATGATGAACGAGATATTCAAGGACATGCTGGATGTCATTGTGATCGTTTATCTGGACGATATCTGCATCTTCTCGGAGTCCGACGAGCTGCACGAAGAGCATGTGAAGGAGGTACTCCGCCGGCTCGAAAAATACGACCTGTTCTGCAAGCCGGAGAAGTGTGAGTTCCACAAGGACTCTATTGAGTACCTTGGCATGATCATCGGTGCTGGGACGATCACCATGGACCCGAAAAAGGTCGAGAAGCGGTAGCGGACTGGCCGACACCGATGAAGGTGAAGGACATTCAGGCCTTCCTCGGGTTTGCCAACTTTTACCGCCGCTTCATCAAGGACTTCTCGAAGCTGGCAGGTCCGATGACCGAACTGCTTCGCAAGGATGCGGAGTGGCGATGGGAAGCCCGCCAGCAAGAGTCCTTCGACGGACTGAAGCAGCGGTTTGCGGACGCGCCGGTCCTGGCCATGCCCGACCTCGAAAAGCCCTTCATTCTTGAGTGTGATGCGTCGGACTTTGCTACCGGAGCGGTGTTGTCGCAGGTCGGTGAAGACAGTGACATCCACCCGGTCGCCTACTACTCCAAGTCGTTGGGAGAAGCGGAGAGGAACTATGAGATCCATGACAAGGAGTTGCTAGCCATTGTCCGCGCCTTGGACGAGTGGCGGCACTACCTCGAAGGATCACCGCACCGAATCGATGTGGTGTCGGACCACAAGAACCTAGTGTTCTTTGCCGAAGCCCGAAACCTCACCCGCCGCCAGGCACGCTGGAGCTTGTTCCTCAGCCGCTTCGACTTCCTGATCAGACACCGACCCGGACGGCTTGGGGGAAAGCCCGACGCGCTATCCCGACGAGAGGATTTGCGGCCGGACGGACCGGACAACACCGACAAGGTCTTGCTGGACACCAAGCGGTTCTATACGCTTGCCATGCGTCGGGGAATGGTCCGCTCGGACGGGGACATTGAGTTGTTGAGGAGGATTCGAGAATCGAAGAAGTGGGATGAGGAGTTGGTGGAATCGATTGAGAAGTTGAAGGATGGGGCGCCTAGGGCGCTGGTTAACGACCTCGAGGAGTGGAACACCGAAGACGGACTTCTGCTGTACCGCGGCAAGGTCTATGTACCGCAGGACGAGGAAATCCGCCGGGATATTGTGAAGTTACACCATGATTCCCTTCCGGTCGGACATCCAGGGCGGTGGAAGACCTACGAGCTGGTGAGTCGGAACTATTGGTGGCCAGGCATGTCGGCCTTCGTAGAGCGGTATGTGTCCGCTTGTGATACCTGCATTCGGACCAAGAACATACCGCAGCGGCCGGTCGGCCCCCTACAGCCCAACGAAGTACCGGACGGTCCGTGGCAAGTGATTTCTTGTGATTTTATTACACAGTTGCCACCGTCCGGCGAGTACGATGCTATCTTCGTGGTAGTAGACCGACTGACGAAGCAGGCCCACTTCATACCGACGACGTCCGACATTGACTCCGCGCGGTGTAGGGGAGATGCTCCCCTTACAAAAGGAAATAGCAAAGGTTGTATGCTTCGAAACAGCTCCAGTACATGCCTACACGTATGGGCTACTCATACATGATCAAGTCGAACCACTATCTACAAAAGATTCGCATGCACAAGTCTCGCACGAGCCAGCAAATCAGTGTCAAAGCAAGAACCAAAACACCTCTCATGGAAAGCTCTAACGTCAACCGTACACTTCGAAACAACTTCGACACATCAATTATGCATACATCCTACTCACCAGAGTCGAATCGAACCAATAGCAAGGCCTAATCGATGCACGAGGGCCTCACACATTCCAGCAGTTCAGGACTCCATGCTACATCAAGAAATCCGATTACGCAGACTTCCGTGGCACTCTAGTGATTCGAAATGACTCAAGATAGGTTCCTAGTGATACTGGGACCTTACGGACAACCTGGCGAACCCGGCGAAGCAGAGACACATGACCCAAGGAGGATATCAAATCATCTAGTGACACTCAAGCATATGATTCTGGAGAGGTTCGACTCAGAAGCTATTGTGTTCGCTTCTGATTGGTAGTTCGAGCCGAAGCAAGCTCACAGCTCCTGGGGACATTGCTACAGTCTTCTGGCGGCCCGTCGAAGCAGATCAATCAAGGGACAATCAAATGCTTCGAAACATCGATCAACAACTGCTAGGATCAGCCAAGCAAATGCATACATCGACTTATGGGACTCATTCGAAAGCTACAGAGCACCACATTCATGTCCAAATGGTTCGATTCGAGGGGTACAATGCAGGCAAGGGTTATAGAAGCTATAAGGACATGTATCGAAGCGGGGGGAAGTCGGGCGAACCGGATATTTGCCTGTTTGCAAAAGCGGAATCAATGCACATGGTTACATTGCACCATCCATCAGATGGTCTGTTTTATTTCATATTTTCATATTTTCACTTCGAATGCACTCGGATCTTCGACCAAAACACATGTCAAAGGTCCAAGGGCTCTGGCGAACCGGTAGAAGGATTTTATTGTATAAAAAGCCCACTGGCTTCGAGAGGGGGGAGTGAGTGGTGAAGTAGTTGAGTACATAGCGATTCAGACCTTCGAAGCTCATCGGAGCGGTTCGATTCAGTCCCCGCTTGTCATCTATACGTCCCAATATCACTACACACTACTCTACACGTCTTTCGAACTTGTCTTCGACCTCCTGCGCCTTCAACACGCGTCGAAACGCCAGTACTGCGTTAGACCCCTGTTTGAAGCCACTTCGAAGCCTCGTAACTCCTTCGAACCTCGCCCGAGAGGTTCGATACCCTTCGTTAGTGTGTTTCTAGCTCCGAAACCCTTTGCTGCTCTTCTTCGAAGTGATCTTTGTACCCGAACACACCCTACATACCTTGTTTCCCCCATATCACTTGTAACTCATTCCCTACGGGCGAGTCACTCGCTTTCTTCACTTTCCATTATCTTTGTTGAGTGCTTCGCATCAAGCGTCCACTTTTCATTGACCTAACCACCGTTTGCCCTTCATCTGGAGCCCACCGCGAGGGGAAGCTTTACGGTTTTAAGTGTTTTACATTTTGATTATTTCTTCGAATCCTTCGTTGCATTTGTGTTGTAGTTGTCTTTTGTTCCCTTTGACAACTACCCCAACACTCCTTTTGAAGTCGCTCGAAAGCCCAGATCAGCTTCGACACCTCTTCGACCACACCTCAGCACCCTTCCGAAGCCACTCGAAGGCCCGTAACAACTTCGACGTGTACTGCAAGCATCTGTCTAGTGCCTCGACAGCACCTCACCCCCTTTCGAAGCCACTCGAAGGCCTGTAACAACTTCGATACCTATTTCAACCATCTGGCTAGTGCCTCGACAGCACCTCACCCCCTTTCGAAGCCACTCGAAGGCCCGTAACAACTTCGACGTGTACT
Source organism: Trichaptum abietinum (assembly GCA_910574555.1). Lineage (NCBI taxonomy): Eukaryota > Fungi > Basidiomycota > Agaricomycetes > Hymenochaetales > Trichaptaceae > Trichaptum > Trichaptum abietinum. Next base: position 465,928 of record CAJTBE010000005.1, on the reverse strand, counting down.
GCAAGCATCTGTCTAGTGCCTTGACTGCACCCAACACCCTTTCGAAGCCACTCAAAGGCTCAGATCAGCTTTGACAACTATTGGACTGCACCTCACTCCCCTTTCGAAGCCTGGTATCAACTCAAAACCCCTGCACTAGAGGTCCAACTTTACCCCCACTATGTTCAACACTACTTCAAAGCCACTTATAGGCTTATTTCAACTTCGAGGCACTCCATTGGCGCTTTCTCAAAGGCTTATATCAACGTCAACCTTTGTTCTAGGGCTTCGAAGCCACTACACTCACTTTCAAGGCTTTGATGCCCTCTTCTTCGATTGGCTTCCCACATGGTCACAGAAAGACAAGGGCCAGACTCTGCTACAGTCAGCAATCGACTATGATACACCACAGCAAAGGGATTCGAAAGCAGCTATGATCCTATCCGCAAGGTCAGAAGGCTGCACAACTACAGTAGAAGGCAGCAGCTTGGAATCTACTAAGAATGCTTCGAAACTGGGAGGGGACATGGTCTTTCACTTGGCAGCACCTGTCGAAGCAGAAAATACCAAGGTTATGCCTCAATAACCTTTGATGAGGCAGAATAACAGGCAAAACACTCAGGTTTTAACAGGCGAACAGGCAGACGACTCGGACACGTACTAAGACCCATATATCAACTTGGGGGGGGCTCTTGGACAAGATCCCAGACCCTTTCGAAGCTCTATACCCAGCAAAAGACAAGAGGGACAACAATACCTTACACCCCTTTCTAATCTCAGCTTCATCAGCCATCCACAATCAACCCAGCAGCATTCACACTTCAAATTGGACTTCACTAATCTTCCAGAGATGCTCACACCGCTTTCGAACCGAATTAAAGAAGACTCGAATCGCTTTCGAACTGAATTCCAGTCACTCTCGTACCGCTTTCGAACCGAATTCAAGAATACTCGTACCACTTCGATTTGAACCTCATTGACGCTTCGACACGCTCGAAATGGACTTCGACGACATCAGTGCACGGCTGTGGAGGGGCACGAAGCCTCAGGACACCTCATATGATAATCTCAAGTTATACTTGTACCGCTTTCGAACCGAAATCAAGAACACTCGTACCGCTTCGATTTGCATCTCATTGACGCTTCGACACGCTCGAAATGGACTTTGACGACATCTGCACGGCTGTGGAGGGGCACGAAGCCTCAGGACACCTCATGTGATGATCTCAGGTCACTCTCGTACCGCTTTCGAACCGAAATCAAGAACACTCGTACCGCTTCGATTTGCATCTCATTGACGCTTCGACACGCTCGAAATGGACTTTGACGACATCAGTGCACGGCTGTGGAGGGGCACGAAGCCTCAGGACACCTCATGTGATGATCTCAGGTCACTCTCGTACCGCTTTCGAACCGAAATCAAGAACACTCGTACCGCTTCGATTTGCATCTCATTGACGCTTCGACACGCTCAAAATGGACTTTGACGACATCAGTGCACGGCTGTGGAGGGGCACGAAGCCTCAGGACACCTCATGTGATGATCTCAGGTCACTCTCGTACCGCTTTCGAACCGAAATCAAGAACACTCGTACCGCTTCGATTTGCATCTCATTGACGCTTCGACACGCTCGAAATGGACTTCGACGACATCAGTGCACGGCTGTGGAGGGGCACGAAGCCTCAGGACACCTCATGTGATGATCTCAAGTCACTCTCGTACCGCTTTCGAACCGAAATCAAGAACACTCATACCGCTTCGATTTGCATCTCATTGACGCTTCGACACGCTCGAAATGGACTTCGACGACATCAGTGCACGGCTGTGGAGGGGCACGAAGCCTCAGGACACCTCATGTGATGATCTCAAGTCACTCTCGTACCGCTTTCGAACCGAAATCAAGAACACCGTACCGCTTCGATTTGCATCTCATTGACGCTTCGACACGCTCGAAATGGACTTCGACGACATCAGTGCACGGCTGTGGAGGGGCACGAAGCCTCAGGACACCTCATGTGATGATCTCAGGTCACTCTCGTACCACTTTAGAACCGAAATCAAGAACACTCGTACTGCTTCGATTTGCATCTCATTGACGCTTCGACACGCTCGAAATGGACTTCGACGACATCAGTGCACGGCTGTGGAGGGGCACGAAGCCTCAGGACACCTCATGTGATGATCTCAAGTCACTCTCGTACCGCTTTCGAACCGAAATCAAGAACACTCGTACCGCTTCGATTTGCATCTCATTGACGCTTCGACACGCTCGAAATGGACTTCGACGACATCAGTGCACGGCTGTGGAGGGGCACGAAGCCTCAGGACACCTCATGTGATGATCTCAGGTCACTCTCGTACTGCTTTCGAACCGAATTCAAGAACAATCATACTGCTGTTCGACCTGAAAGATACGCTTGTACCGCTCCAAATCGAACCTCGATGATGCTCAAACACTTTCGAACCAGACATCAACAACACTTGTAACAATCTCGAACCAAGCCCGATGACACTTCTATGCTTTCGAACCGAACCTCCCTTAACAACTTAGCAAAAACTTATGCTATTCAGCATTTAAAGTAACCGGGGGACTTAGAACAAGCTAAAGAGCTTGTCCTAAAAACTCTACTTTTGTGCATAGGACCCTTTCCTGTGGCAAAGAAAAGTGAATAGACCTACGTCAAACTCAATGGCATAGCTTCGAAGGCATTCAGACAAAGGCTGGAACAAACTAAGCTACAAATGCTGCTAGGGGTAACATCCAAGACCCCTCCTCCTCATCTCAAAATTTTCGAAATTCATTTTCCATCCAACTCCACTCTTTTCCATGATTTCAAAAGCCCCACAGACACTTCATCCCAGCCTTCTTGTCATACTCTCGGATGCAGCAGACGACTCACAGATGTGGAGTGACCAGGAGGTCACTATTTCAAAGAACTGGGGAGATGTAGGGGAGATGCTCCCCTTACAAAAGGAAATAGCAAAGGTTGTATGCTTCGAAACAGCTCCAGTACATGCCTACACGTATGGGCTACTCATACATGATCAAGTCGAACCACTATCTACAAAAGATTCGCATGCACAAGTCTCGCACGAGCCAGCAAATCAGTGTCAAAGCAAGAACCAAAACACCTCTCATGGAAAGCTCTAACGTCAACCGTACACTTCGAAACAACTTCGACACATCAATTATGCATACATCCTACTCACCAGAGTCGAATCGAACCAATAGCAAGGCCTAATCGATGCACGAGGGCCTCACACATTCCAGCAGTTCAGGACTCCATGCTACATCAAGAAATCCGATTACGCAGACTTCCGTGGCACTCTAGTGATTCGAAATGACTCAAGATAGGTTCCTAGTGATACTGGGACCTTACGGACAACCTGGCGAACCCGGCGAAGCAGAGACACATGACCCAAGGAGGATATCAAATCATCTAGTGACACTCAAGCATATGATTCTGGAGAGGTTCGACTCAGAAGCTATTGTGTTCGCTTCTGATTGGTAGTTCGAGCCGAAGCAAGCTCACAGCTCCTGGGGACATTGCTACAGTCTTCTGGCGGCCCGTCGAAGCAGATCAATCAAGGGACAATCAAATGCTTCGAAACATCGATCAACTGCTAGGATCAGCCAAGCAAATGCATACATCGACTTATGGGACTCATTCGAAAGCTACAGAGCACCACATTCATGTCCAAATGGTTCGATTCGAGGGGTACAATGCAGGCAAGGGTTATAGAAGCTATAAGGACATGTATCGAAGCGGGGGGAAGTCGGGCGAACTGGATATTTGCCTGTTTGCAAAAGCGGAATCAATGCACATGGTTACATTGCACCATCCATCAGATGGTCTGTTTTATTTCATATTTTCATATTTTCACTTCGAATGCACTCGGATCTTCGACCAAAACACATGTCAAAGGTCCAAGGGCTCTGGCGAACCGGTAGAAGGATTTTATTGTATAAAAAGCCCACTGGCTTCGAGAGGGGGGAGTGAGTGGTGAAGTAGTTGAGTACATAGCGATTCAGACCTTCGAAGCTCATCGGAGCGGTTCGATTCAGTCCCCGCTTGTCATCTATACGTCCCAATATCACTACACACTACTCTACACGTCTTTCGAACTTGTCTTCGACCTCCTGCGCCTTCAACACGCGTCGAAACGCCAGTACTGCGTTAGACCCCTGTTTGAAGCCACTTCGAAGCCTCGTAACTCCTTCGAACCTCGCCCGAGAGGTTCGATACCCTTCGTTAGTGTGTTTCTAGCTCCGAAACCCTTTGCTGCTCTTCTTCGAAGTGATCTTTGTACCCGAACACACCCTACATACCTTGTTTCCCCCATATCACTTGTAACTCATTCCCTACGGGCGAGTCACTCGCTTTCTTCACTTTCCATTATCTTTGTTGAGTGCTTCGCATCAAGCGTCCACTTTTCATTGACCTAACCACCTTTTGCCCTTCAGCGGACGGCGGACTTGTTCATTTCAGAGGTGTGGAAACACCATGGAACACCGCGCAAAGTCATTTCGGACCGCGGCACACAGTTCGTGTCCCGCTTCATGAAGGCGGTCCTACACCGACTGGGTATTGAGGGTGCTACCTCGACGTCCTTCCATCCGCAGACCGACGGACAGACCGAGCGGGTAAACCAGGAGCTCGAGCAGTACCTGCGGGCATTCACCGACGTCCGACAGGAGAACTGGGCGGACTTATTGCCCATGGCCGAATTCGCTCACAACACCCGCGCGCACTCGGCCACTAGGATGTCTCCTTTCGGACTTCTGTATGGATACGACCCAGAGTTCACGATTGTGCCCAGCGCCGGCCTTTCGACGGTACCGGCCGCGGACGAGCGGCTAGACCTGCTCCAGAAGGCTCAGGAGGACGCGAAGGCCGCGCTGGAGGTTGGGCCGAGCGGATGAAGCGGTACTACGACCAAGGACGTCGAGAGGTGCCGGACATTCAACCAGGCGACAAGGTATGGCTTGATGCTCGGAATATTGCACTTCCGGGCACCCGCAAACTGAATCCGCGCCGACTTGGACCTTTCCTCGTTGAGCGGAAGATTGGGGAGCTCAACTTCGAGCTGAAGCTGCCGGCCTCGATGCGGATTCACCCGGTCTTCCATGCCTCACTACTGACAAAGTTTGTGGCGGACACCATCCCCGGTCGGGTACCGACACCGCCAGACCCGGTGTCGGTAGACGGTGATATCGAGTATGAGGTGCAGGAAGTGCTCAATTCGCGTCGGACTGGACGCGGACGCAAGCTCCAGTACCTTGTCCGATGGAAAGGCTACGGTCCGGACGAGGATTCATGGGTAGACGCGGCGGACATGGAACATGCACAGACCAAAGTCCGCGCCTACTACCGAAAGTACCCGGACGCCGTCCGCTGAGGTCGTACCGCGCTCTTTAGGAGCGCCCTTGGAGGGGGGTAATGTCAGGAATCGTCCCCAGGTTTACTTATTTCTTTATTATTTTATCTGATTTTCTTTTGACTTTCCGACGAGTTCCTGACATGGCCGCTGAAGTCCGCTGTGGCGGACTTGCGGCCTTTACGGACACCGAGCGGTGTTTCGAGCGGTGTTTCGAGCGGTGTATTGAACACCGACTCTTTTATTTTTCTTGCACGTAGATACTTACCTGTAGGCTTGCAGGCAGCGCGGACAAGCTCCCTGCAAGCCACCGACTTCACTTTCGATCGGTGTACCGACTCTAGGAGTCGGACACCGCCACCAGGCGGACGTCCGACCCTGTATGTGGCGGACTTTGCCTACAGTCAGCGGCCCGCGGCGGTCCTCGTCGGACTCGGACCCTGGTGGCTTGGTACTGTATAGTTTATCGTTTCCACTTGCCAAAACCGCGGATCAACCTGCGAAGCACTCACTTTTGGCCTCTTGTAAAGTGCTTCTCAGGTGATGTGTTATCTTTAGCTCTGATGTGTAGAATAGCTTAATTTACTTGTAAAGTGCTTCTCAGAGCGAGGACCACCGCACAGAGCCGTCCGATAAGTCGTCCGACGCCGATTAAGGGTCTTGAGAGCAGAAGAATCGCTCTAGGTCGTAACACTCCACTAAACCCCATCATCGCCAATAAAGACACATACCCTTTCGCAACTGTTAACATCGATTTCATCACGGACCTCCCGGAATCTGATGGATACGACAGCATATGTGTTATTGTGGATCATGATTGTACCAAGGCAATTGTACTCACTCCATGCACCAAGACGATTACTGCACTAGACACCGCACAACTGTACTTCAACAACGTGTACAGACGATTTGGATTACCCAGGAAAATAATCTCAGATCGTGGACCACAGTTTGCATCTATGGTGTTTAGACAACTATGCCGTTTGCTTCACATCAAGCAAGCAATGTCAACAGCATATCATCCGCAGACAGATGGACAAGCAGAACGCAGCAATCAGGAGATTGAAGCATATTTCAGGATATATGCAGTAAACCACCCCCACCTCTGGAGCAAGTACATTCCCCTCATGGAATTCACACACAACAACCGGAAGCATTCAACAACAGAACAGACCCCATTTCGACTACTAATGGGATATGATCCTATCTCATTCCCCTCGGAATCATCGGACATTGATAGCAACATTCCAACGCTCAAGAACCGACTATCAAAGATCATAGAACTCCGAAATGACGCAGAAGCAGCCCTTACTCTTGCACAGGAATACCAACGTGAAGCTCAATCTTCACACTTCAAACCCCTATCAGAAGGACAATCTGTATGGTTAGAAGCCAGGAACTTAAGAAGAACCGGACTACCCTCGAAATTTCAATCAAAACGAGAAGGCCCCTTTATCATCAAACGAAAACTTCGTGACAACGTTTATGAACTTCAACTGCCTAGAACCTGGAAGATTCACCCTGTATTCCACGCCTCACTTCTAACGCCTAACACCGAGACAGAAGAACATGGACCATCCTATTCGAAACCTCCACCTGACCTTATTGATGGAGAAGAAGAATTCGAAGTTGAAGCTATATTACAACACAAAGGAGCAAAGAATCGCAGGAGATATTTAATTAAGTGGTTAGGATATCCCACAAGCAGCAATACATGGGAATCCAAAGAAGCTCTGAAGCATACAGAAGAACTTCTTGAAGAATACAAGAAGCTACATCGACTGGATTAAACCAATTTAGCAATCTTGGACACACAGACTTAACGCCGCTTTCGTGGCTTAGTCAGCAAGCGGTTCGCGCGCGAACGGCGTGCTGACTCAGCAACACCCCCTCTTGCGCTTTGACAACCCGATTAGGACACCCAGGACCCACATCAACTTCTTGCCTAGATAACGGACTTCTTACCAAAGAAGCACCATATCGCAAGTGATTCTCGCCTAGATTATCAACTTCTTACCTCAAAATAAATACACCACATCCCCTTCTCGCCTAAGAAGCATCCAAACGATCAGAACTACCCGAGAAGCACCAAAAGACTTCGCCAAACGTCTTTATAAAAGCATAGGAAGCCACCCCAATTCTCAACAACTCCCATGCACAGTCTTCTTGACCTCGTTCGACTACTCGCATATCTAGCTCAATTAAACTTCCACCCAGCCATCACCCTTCTTGCTAACCGCTTTGGACAAACATTCCTAAGTTGGTACCTCTTTCCTCATCGAAGACCAGAAGAAAATTGGATTCAAGGCATCTGTTTTCACTATCAAGACAAGTGCACACGCATATACGTGGGCATCCGACCCAATGACGAGTTCTTCATTGCCTCAGACAATTAGCATTCCATTCTCTATCACCACGGTTGACGGACTTCTATCGGACCTTCGAGAAGAAGCAACAAAAGCAACACATGAGGAACGGAACCACATTGCTTATCATTTGCATAATCTCTTGCATCAGATTGATTGCCCTGATACTCCGCCTCTCGAAACTCTCATCGAACGTATCGACACCCGACTCCACACCTGTGACCACCTTGAACGAGTAAAACGTGCGACAGCATTGTATGGATTCCTCCAGTACATTAAAAACCCCAACAACCGCCCCATCTTCAACAATCCAATCCAAGCTATCACCCCTAGCCCCACCTTGGAACCCATCTCGACTACATCGCCTCCAACATCTGACACCTCCGACAACCTACCCCCACTCGAACCCTACTCCCCCTGTCCCAGCCCCACTCCAACAGCAGTCGACCCCATCCCCTCCGACGACTCTGAATCAACAACATCTCGCACTACTCTTATCACTCCTTACTCCGACGACTTCGTCGTTGAAGTTGTTGACTACAGTGGACCAGATCAAGAAGAATTCAACCGACTTTTCAACAGTGTCTCACACAGCCCCCAATTTTCAGACAGTATCACCGACATTCTTCGCCATTTCCTCCCCATACCAGTACTTCCATCCCTCGAACCGACAACCCCCACCAACACCCCGACCGAAGACCATCCCCCTTCCCCTCATGCCATTTAACTTCAACACCACCATTCCGACCTACCAACCTCGCCCATTCAACGCAGAAGAACACCGAAACGCCACCGAAACATTTTTCTATCCTCAACCTCTACCTCCACTCAACGAAGAAGAAGAAACACCACAACAGCAACCCATCCCCGACCCCGACAACCTCTGGAACACGGAACCCGACCCTACTTGGGGACAACCACCCTCTCCGACATTCTCTGCTTGGCATATACCTGCAGAAGAATCCTGGTACCCTCACCTCCGTCACGGTCCCATCGCTATCGACTTACAGTACCCCTCTCCCCCTCCCTCTCCAAAACCCGACAACCAACGTTTTCCCCTCAGTCCTACCGACCTAGTCCGACACTATCTATTCGACCCTCACCACACCGACATCGTTAACATCCAACGACTCCGATCCTGCTCACCCCACCCCGAACTTGTAAAACTCGTACTTCGACACACATTTTGGAACCCGGAACACGCTGCACCCCTCTTCCACGGCCTAAGGATAGTTCTTGAACTTCCTTATACTCCCTACATCAACCGACGCATCCGACACAAACACACCCTGCACGCACACTTCGCACCCTTCCCAGAAGATCCTTTCTGTACTTGTGCGTGTTGTCTGTATTGCCCCCTCCACCCCTTCAAAAATGCCTCCCATCCGCACTCGACGCAGGCAATCAACTGAGGAAGAGGACTCTTCTTCTATTACTATTTGTCCCACCGACGCCCTCCTCCCAAATCAGATCTTCAACCAAACGGCTCCGACTCGACAACAATACTCTGCTACACTCCTACACAACGGCTTATTCCCTCACATCCTGAACTCTCCTCACATGCACTTTCACCACTCTGTCTATTCGCTCAACATCATCCATGATCTACTCGCTCAAATCCAGAACAACATGGATGACAGCCAACGGACACATCGCCGATTCAGTTACAACGTCATACAAGATCTCATCCGACGTTTGAATCAGATGGTCATCCGACAGTTAGCCAGAGAGTTTACTGAGTCTCAGTTTCAGGAATTGTTAGCTTACCATGTGCAGAGCGGACCACCTGAAGATCCCTCTTCGGCAAACATTCCAGACGTACCTGTGATGTCACCCATCTCTGTCCCTCCTCTTGTACCTTCAGAGGACACCCCTAACGCGCCGGACACATCCCCCTCATCACCACAGCAGCCTCCTACCCCGGACTCCCCTCCATACATCATACACACTCCTCATCCGAGTGAGCTCTCCCCAGGAACTTACCAACCTTTAGATTGGGAAGCTATCGCAGCTTTACTCCCTCCGGAATTTCATTTTCCACCTGATTTCAAGCTTTAATATTTATGTTTGCTTCGCCCTATTGATCTTAATTTGATCCTATAAGCATTCACTTTTCTATCTCATGCTTTTCTCTTTATTGATCTTAACTTGATCCTATAAGCATTGTATTTGTTTTGAAATTTTCGCATTCGCAATTACTTGCTACTACGGAATTTCAATCGTAAAAACAGGGTATTGTTATGCATCAAGCATGCGAACCCTTATTTATCCTTTGTTTACTCATGTAATTCTATTTCCGATCTGTTACTCATTTCCTTACGTGACACGTCACGTCTTCTTCATTTAACCTTTAGCCTATTTAACTTTAGCCTCAAGTGCCTATTGCACCTGTAGCCTCAGTAGCCTATAGCCTACTTTCGTCTGTTATATCTTCCTCAGCTCTTTCTCTATCGCCTACTTCGCCTCATCATCTGATAGCCTATTATTCCTCTTTTCTTAGCCTATCTTTCCGATAGCCTAACGTTCTATTTATTGTTCTTGTACAGTATATAAACCCTGTACATATTCGCCTCAGGATGACACTTAAGTCAATCCTCCTATAGTCTTTTACACCATCGTACCAAAGACTCTGTTCACCCACGACTTCCGAGCATAAGAGAGCCTCGTATAAAGCGCCAACTCTTTTGCTCAACCTTGTTTGTTCACTCAACAACGCTTTTGTCACTTATCATTTATTGATAAGTCTTCCGAAGCCGTGAACGTAACAGTGAACTTGATAGCGTTGCCGACAAAGTTCGTAATAACCTGGCGCAGACGCAGCGAGTCACCGATGAGCTGATCAGGAATGTCTGGGTAAACGTCATATGTGAGGTCAAGGTTGTTTTGCGATGGTCGTACAACGAGAGTCTTGAGGTTACCGAAAACCGTGTGTCTCAGTGAATACCAAACTTGCTCTATCGTCATCCTGCCTGCTTCGTATGTAGTAATTAATCGAAATATTAGCAACTGAATTTGGAAGCATCGGCGGCGGATTTGCTTACTCTTCGAGATATCCAAAATATCGTCATTAATCAATAGCAGACTCCGAGCCAAACTATGCACCAGCAGAAGACTCTCGCGCTGACTCTTATTCAAATCGCTATCCAGCGTAAACTCATTCATGCCAATGATACCGTTCATAGGGGTCGAGTCTCATGAGATGTGTTCACCAAGAACTCCAACTTGGAGCGATTGGCAAGTTCGGCAGCTTCACGAGCGGCGGTGTTCTTCTAAATCGACTCGCGCAAGTAGTGCAGAATTTAATTGATTTGATGAGTCTCAAAGGATTCCATCTCGCCTGAGCCTTCGACGGTGATGAAACACGTGAAGTCGCCGTTCATGGCTGCAGTACTGATCTGCGCGGAACCACGCATTTCGGTCGTCAAGTTTCCGGCCATGGTGTTAACAGCCATTCTATTCGGAGTGCGTTCAGTAAAAACCACACTACACAATTCAGCGGAATGCTAGTGAAATAAACATACGTGTTTTTTGCTGTGACATGAACATTCTCGATTTCAGCTTGAACACCGAGTTTTTTCGTTCTGACTTCCCGCGCGACTTTGGTCACCCCCGCAGTGAAGAGAGCCAGCTGGTCGACCATGACGTTGATGGCCAAGACCAGAATATTGCCCTGAACGGACACGCCCACGATCTTCTGCGTCAAGTCGCCACGAGCGACGGTCGTAGTCGCGACAGCAATGGTACACACTTGAAAGTTCAACTGCGTCAAAGAAAAAGTGAGACAATTCTCTCCAAGACAAAAGCGCAGCATAGGTTGACCGCCCATTTGCTGTACTAGTAGTCGCAGTCTCGAGCTCCATCGCCCCGCGAAGTTGTCCAGATCAATAATTGTCTAACACATTTAGCTTCGGTTAGATCTGTGTTGATATGATATGTTTGAAGAGCAAAGTATCCGAAATAGATGCATGTGGTTTCGCTGATGAATAAACCAGTATAAGCCTAGTGATATAATAGCAAGAAGAGAAGTCTGTACTTATAGTTCCAGAGGCTTCAAAGGTTGCGCTTATTCTCTTCCCTAGCATGCCCTCATAGATGTTCGCCACCGTAGTCCGATGCTTGTGAACTAGATGTAGCGCCTAGGTTCACGCTACCTTCCGGCGACTTGCTAGAGATTGGCCGGGAGATGCTGGCAGCTGTTTCATGGAAGGATGTTCGCCTCGCTTCATCGCGTTTTTCTCTATCGGAGGTGTATCGCATTCAACTAGGGGTATGAAGGTGTCTCGCGAGACGGTATGAGGTGGTGTTCCGAGGCCGAGGTCGGGGCCGGGGCCGTCAGCCTGCAATTGACGGACGCGAGATTTACTACGTTGCAATGGCGGTTTCGGCGCAGGAAACTGGTATGTGAAGCGAGGGGCATCCAAGGACACATGCGCAAGGCTGGCGCGGGATCGGTCGCGTAGTTCATCTACCTCCGAGTTCATCTGCCGCACTCCCTCATCAATAGCATCCTCTGCCACCTCTTCCATCGTCAGCGGACGGCCCTTGCCCTTCCTTTCCTATAAGGCGGTGTCGACTCTAGTTGAAGACGAAGGATTGTTACTAATTCTTGATGAAGATTACAACAGTTGGTGATGCAACATGTATCGGCCTATCCTCAGCGGGTGTCGTTCGAAAGGTAGAAGTTGCTCGCTTCAGCGTGCACGTCAGAGCTCCTTTCACTATAACATGGCCGCCCGCCTTCTCCTCTCCAGGTACTGAAGACAAATGTGAGTGATAAGATGAAACAAGAAGCACGTTCTCAGACATACACTATTGTTTTTTGGTTCATTCGGAAATGTTGAAGTCTAGGCGAATTCATTACAAGCTTGAGGGTAGGATAAAACATAACTTGTTCAGGCCAATAAGTGGTCTTAGGGAATGGGTGGGGGATGGCGGAGAAGTGCTCATAACAAGACTGGAGAACGTACACTGTGTTGTTGAGGGGACGCAGTGGTAAAAAGTTCAAGTTCAAGCCTGAGTGCAGTCTGACTCGGAGTCACGGTTGAACTCTTCAAGTTCCAATTTTAGATTTAAAGCTTGTTCACCACTGGAAGCATCATCATGGCAAGCAACCCGAACAGCAGACAGACACCATTGGCGACATCTTCCAAACCACTTTGATACCTCAGACTATGGTGATCATTCGAAAAGAAGCAATTCAATAATAAATTCAAATCATGAATCTCCTGGCAACTTTGAAAGACAAGAGCATGCGCACAACAATTTACTCGATAACTCAAGCACATCTGGTCAAACCTGCTACTGGTGGGCCTCAGCCTACTAGATCAAGCCTTGAGTTGTTCTCGAAGTTCTTGATGTCATCCGGTAAGGGTGAGTGGCTTTGGCTCAGGGCCAAAGCTACAGCAAACGTGCTGTGAACGTCGATAGCAGCATCTAGTATTCCAGTACAGCAGATCATGCAAGTGAGAACTTGAAGATGGTTGATCTTGAGCGATAAAATGATAACTTACACTGTATTTGTGCCACTGATAGCTCGTTAGCTGCCCAGTCACTCATCGTGACCTCACTACTCTTCTTGACGTTCAGCCTCAATACTTCTCCCACTATTTTTTTGAGCTTGACAGTCGGAGTCGGATGCTGGAACCAGAGACGAGGGTTTAAGAGCACTTGGGACCAGGTCGGTTTTTTGGGCCAGACTTCCGGGTAGACAACGCGCGCCCAATCTGTCAGATCGACACAGGAGCGCACAGAGGTGCGAAACTTGCGCTTTATACGCACTGCGTCACCTGCCATTTCTTCTGTTAGGCCACCTCGCAGGAGAAAAGATGAGTTATTCATACCGTTAATTCCAGCTGATACTTTCATGACTGTACCATCCCCAAGGAGTTGCGCCAACGTAGGAGGAAGGTCAGTAAGAGTATGCGTCCTGACCAGATAAACCTGGTTTTGAACTGCGAGTTGGATGAGGTCTACGCGATGATTGGACCCTTTTCCGCCACTTGCCCACTCGATGTCAATCGAGATAAATCTCCTAGCTGGTACCTGTGGCAAAGATTCATATATTGCAGTCATTGCATTGTCCACATCCCAAGCCCGTGCGACACTGTATCGGAACTATCTCATGGAGCCTATATTCATCTAATTCGGAGAGAGGTGTGGGTGGTACCCCGAGAAAATCAAGAAACGTTTGCAGTTTCTTGTGTATCTAGCAACAAGTCAGTGTACAGATCTTGATATGAATGAAACAAGTACCTTCGTTTGAGCCCTTGCTGTCCACCGTTGAACGCGCTGAAAGCGGAGGACGGTGCGGAGGTGCAGGCGTGCGTAATCAAGGGAGAGGAGGATGAGAAGGATAGTACGAAGATTTGAGAACATGATTCACGGTGGAATGGCTTGATGATGATCTTGGGGACGATACCCACTCCCACTTCACACTTATACAAAGTAGTTGAAGTTAGTTTTCTGATTTCCCATTCTTCTGGAAAGAGAGAGGGAGCTATTAGTGCTTTGTACTATGACTCGGATAAACCGCAAGTTGAACTGATAGGAGATAACAAATGATTTCTTCCGAATGACTTGATTATAAGGCTTCTTTTCATTTTAAGCACAAACGAACAAGAAAATGAGTCATGTTAACTCCGAAGAAGTCGGGAGGATACAACCCACTGCACAAGAAGCTGCTCCATCAGCTCTAGAAGGATTTCGAAGAAAGCCACGAGTAACTCACCATACAACCAGTCATCCCTGTACACAACCCGAAACCTGAACTAGAACCGTGCCAAAATGGGAAATGAGCCAACTTGAATGCATCCCAACCCGCTTCGGAAGGAGTAATTTGCATGAAGGCGCGTTTCTCGTCCTCGGGGCTGAGGGAATCGCGCTGTCGGCCGACGATCAACTCATACTGCACATTGAAACCGAGCGTTCTCCGTTTAGGTGGCAATAATGGCGGGGCAGAGGTGTTTGGCAAGGAATGGGGACACAACACGTTGGATGATGTCGAAAATGCAGTTATAATTTTTCCCTTCGCTGCATTTGCAAATTGAGTTGTGTGTCGCTTTGTTGACGTCTGGTGGACTTTGTGCATGCAAGCGGAATATTAGGACGCATCAAACTGCCCGGTGATACATAGCCCCGTATATACGAATCCGACCCCGCAACTTTGCAACCTTTTCTCTCCTCACTGTGGTATGTGGTGAGAGAACGTAGCTGTCCAGCATCCTTCCCATGTTTTTGGGCTCTTTACGCCGCTCAGGCCAGGCGAACTTAGGCTTAGATGTCGATTGAGCAGGGATCCCTGAAGTGAGTGTAGACGGTAGGGATAGAGACTCGTCCCGACTGACTGCTCAGTACAAGTCCTGTGGCCGCTTATTGTTGAGCTTGAGATGGTCGAGGAAAAGAGGAACAATGAAACGAGAAGAAGCTGACGCGGCCATTGTTCCTTCCGGTGACAAGAAAGTCGGAGTCGTACTGAAAAGTTGTCACTGACGAGTCGGGGATGAATGAATGTGAAGAAAATCATACCATTTGCAGATTCCATACGCGAACGGATGTGTCCAATCCCCCACGCCCCAGAAAGAAGACAATACAATTTTCGGTGTAAATCTTATGCAGATGTTCTCGGAGAACGTATAGACATTCCCTGTGCCGATGCTCCAAAGCTGAAGAAGCCTGTGAGAATTATTATTCAAAAACTAAAAGAACAACTTACTCGAGAAGTACAGTTGTAGCTTTCGCTCACTGATTACCGCACGCACATCCTCTCCTGTGAGCGCCGGTTCAGTAACTTGCCTCTTTTCACATTCCAAACGTCAGTGATTTGTCTCGCGATTCAAAACCTGGGAGGAACGGACCTCGGATGCAAGTGCAGCAACCAGTTTTAACGTCCTGCACTCTGAGCTGGTCATCAGCCACCACTGATGATGAGCTCTCTGGCGTAGCCCTATCCCTTTGAGAAGGTTCACTCATGATATATGGTGACGGATGTAATCACTCTACCATCACCAATTGCTGAAGGAATTCGTGTTGTCAACTGTGGAGGTGGACGTGTGCGCATGCGCTCCAGTATGCTCGCCATTGCTTTAGTCGGTAAGGGGATACGCGTCGGGATAAATCTGCAAGAGAAACCTGGGTCAAGACTTGGGGCAACCACCTGCTGTGGGCGCAGTAAATTGCGTAGACGGTAGTGGTTTCGTTCCCTCTGCAAAAGCGGTCGAACTCCTACCCCCTGGGTTTCCATACGAGCCGAGCGTGCCGCACGAGCCGAAACGCGTCGACCCACAGGGAGCTTACAAAGTACTGGTAGCCTGGGGCGGGGCGTCACTCGCTGTTTGCAAGACGGTAGCCTGGGGCGGGGCGTCGCTCGCTGTTTGCAAAACGGTAGCCTGGGGATTGGCCTGGGGATGGGCGTTGCTCGCTGTTTGCAAGATATGTAAATCAGTGTTTTGCATGACAACAGACTATGGGATAAAATATGCGTACAATTCGGAACAGGGGTGACGTTTGCGACGGATGTCTGACTCCTGGTCGGAGTAGTGGCACCACTGCCAGTGCCAGTGGCGGCAGCCTTGCTGTACAAAGGTTTACCTATAAATTATAAAATATGTAGATTAGTGTTTTGCATGATGATAGATTATGAGATGATATGCATACTACTGCTGCGACCCCGAGTCGGCTTCAAGCTTTCTGAATTCCTGCTGCTACTACTAGTAGCCTGAGTCGTCCTGTTTGGATTCGAGTTCCGAGGAGCTATGGATTCCGACGTATCAACAGATTTGAGTTGTAGATGTGCTAGTTGTCAGCGTCAATGCCAAGCTGAGAGAGAAACAAACTGCGTACGTTCTTTACTTGAGCTTCTTATAGGGACCTACTAGAATGTGTGCGAGTACCACGTTCAAGTTCAAGTTCTCCGATCACTGCCAGTGCCAGATCTCTAGTACTCAGGCTGAGCCTGGCAGTGGCGTGAGAAGTTTGGCTTCAAATTCAAGTTCCGCATTTAGTAGCCTGACTACCCCATGCCCATCAACTTGAACAAGGAGTTGCCAACTTGAAAGCCAGCGACCAGCGACGTGTCGTGTCATTGTCTATACTCTAGCTTGAAGCCCGATCACCTTGTAGTCGAAGTCCCTCAGGGCTGCCACCTAAATTCTACTGCTAGTTCAGGGGCTGCCACTGGCAGTACTCAGGCTGGCGGTGAGTCAACTTTCAGTCTCCTAGTTTAACTTCATCCGCTGACTGAGATCTTCAAACTTGTAGCCTGAGTAGTAGTACTGTACTACTACTAGTACTACTACTATACTACTGGCAACTTGATTTCTAACCTTGAAAGGGTTCTGAAACTCGAACCGAACTTCAACTTGATACAACTACTATTCGGTTCCGACTCCGAGCCTGAGTCGGTGGTGCCGCGCCGGTAGCCTGAGCCTGAGGCTCATTCAAGTTGCAGCTAGTGCTATACCATTGCACCAGTTTTAACTCAATCTTGAAGCTGTTGGAGAAAGCAATACAACCTCCTCTCAGGCTTCAAATCATTCAATTTGCAGAACTTGAACTTCAAGTGGGAGATTGGGACAATGTATTCGTCATCATCAAGAGTCTTAAATCGAGCTGAGCGTTACGGCGACCAACGTGAGCTCGTTTTACCTCGGACTACTGAAACAAAGCCAATTAACAGCCGCCTTCGATCTAGAGCCGATCACTACTAGTAGCGACCCCGATGCTACTAGTAAGCATCGTTTTGAATTGGTCACCGATCGTAATGATCGTGAGGACAATAATGCGAAAAAGAGAAAGACGACTGTTGAACCGTCCGAAAAATCATCACCTGGAACACGATCACTGTCAAACACATTATATGGAGTAGTAGCAGGACCTGCTGCAATTGTTACAAAACCGAATAGAGGCAAACCTGCGGTAATCACGGATATTTTGTTCAAAAAGTTGAGAAGTACTTCATCACCTGTCAGCACTTCCATACGACCTTCCACTGGTGAAGACGACACCCAGTCGGCTCGCTCAACTTCAAACCATCCAGCTCATTCAGGGGATGATACGACCATGAATTTGGAGGAAAATGTTGTTCGCTCAACTTCAAACCATCCAGATCTTTCAAGGAATGATAGGATGACGAATTTGGAGGAAATTGTTGCAAAGATGACCACTGCTACTTCCCCATCGCACACTGGTACAGATGACATGCAGTCGGTTCGCTCGACTTCAAACCGTCCAGCTCTTTCATGGGATGATAGGATTACGAATTTGGAGAAAGAGGTTGCAACAATAGGCACTGCTTTTGAGGCGCGGATTCAAGCGTTGAACACAACTTTTGAGGCGCGGATTGAAGCGGTGAACGGAACTCTCAGAGAGATTCAGGAAATGAGCAATCTCATGGAGGCAAATCTTATGGGGGTAAGTAATAAGATCATGTTTCTAAAAAGAACGTCTAATAACCTACGCTTATTAGTCACAGCCAGCGGGCAACGCTGCCAGAGTAAGGAAGGTCTTGGACAATCTAAGGTTCTTCTTCATGGAGTCCTCCACAATTGTCCTTTGGTTCACTCAAGAGCAAGTAACCAACACCTTTGCAAGCCCAAACAGTCAACCCTTTAATTTCAGGTTCCTCGAGGTAGAGCCATCCAAACTCAATAACATCATGCAAACTCGCTTCCAGACGGAACGCTACCGCGTGCCTCTATGTTATGACAATCCGGAGCCAGTGCGTATTGCGACACAGTCCCAGCCAGACTGTATGGAAGCATTGCAGCCATACGAGTCGGACCCCGAATTTTATGCTTTCCGATTTTACCTACCGTACTTCCAGGTCCATTTCGACGCCCTTTACGATCTCATTGCAACCATTGAAGACCATATCCAATCCATCTCAGTTATGGCTAGTAGAGTTCACGGGAGAAGCCACATTCGCTTCTCATGGGAAGAACTCTTTGGACAGATAATGGGATCAGGGCATTTGCAAGCGAAATATCCGACGCCTGCGGTCAAAAATCTTCTTATTTCACCCCAGGCACCCGCTGCCAAGGAAATGCTACACTGGCAACGCATTGATAGAGTCGGCAGTGCGTCGGCACCGCTGTCAGACGGCGGCCTCGGCCACCGACCCCGTTCACCAGCTGACTCGAAGGACTCGAAGAATCCGCAAACTGAAAGCTGGGAACTGGCGATTGCTCTGTGCAATCGGCTCGATACTTTCTACGAAAAGAAACCTCCGCTTATAGTTTCTTCGGACACCTATGAAGTTGTCTTGACGACGGCGCCCAAAATTCGCTTCAAGATGGAAGAAGTAATTTCGTACTTAGAAGCAGGCGAAGCAGTAACAGTAGATGTGGAGGAGGTTAATCAATGCATCATCGAATTGGTCGCTCTTCAGACGAGATTGATAGATGGGCTTAGGATCGTCAGGAGATGGTTGCAGATTGTCTCCAAAAGGGGCCTTTTCGATCTAGTCATGAGAAGGTCGAAAGGCATCGTCGTAAACGACCTCTTAAACAAGATCATACATCAACGGGAGGAGATGTGTGATTCTGTCCTTGAATCTATTGATAGGTTAGAAAAGTATAACGAGGAGGAGATGAAGATCATGGAGGCATACTTAAAAAGCAAGGCCGAGGCCGAGGGCAAGGACAAGGGCAAGGGCAAGGGCAAGGGCAAGGGCGAGGACAAGGGCGAGGGCGAGGACAAGGGTGAGGACAAGGGCAAGGGCACGAGCAAGAAAAGCACCGCCAATCCGAAGAACAAGTTCAAGAATGACAAGGACGACAAGGACTTGAAGAACAAGAGCAAGAAATCCTTCGGGAAGAACAAGATCAAGAACGACTCGGACGACAAGGACAAGGACAAGGGTACAAAGATCCACCACTTGAAGCCAGATGACATGCACAGATACAAGCTCTATCTGCTGGAGGCAGTGTGCTCGACATTCGAGACAGTAGCCCCGGTAGGCGTCAAATTGAAAGAACCCGTCACTATAAGTCAAGTCTTAGGGTATCGCAATTATGTGAAATTGGCGATACAGTCAAAGGATGATTCCAAGCCTTCAAGTCCCGAAGGTCACCGCAACGAGCCGATGTAGTTTTCTCGTAGGTGGTGGGTTGACAATGGACACAGCAATCAGTAATAATTGTAAGTGACAAAGTCTCCTCATTTCCTTATTATACGCTCACTGCATTTACTAGTAGTAGCTGTTCTCCCTGTCAAGCGGTCTCAGAGTGGAGTTGTCAGCCAACCACTCCCAGGCACTTATATGGGAAACGCTGAGGACTCAGAGGTGAACCTATGACTTTGAGTACCCTAGTAATCTCTGCGCTATGCTTGCATTTTCAGTTTCTCCTTATGTCGCTTTGAGATTTGTTGATAATAATATTACCTTGAACATTGAATACTATGATGTGGTTGCCACTGGCTCTGGCAATGTAAACTGTACAACTTGAATGCAAGCCAAAAGAACACTTACTAGTAGTAGTAGTTGAAGTTGATCGCTGTTGACAGCGACAGGCTTCAGTACCATACTGTCAATTTCATGGCATGCCCTCTGGTGCAAGCCTTGAAGGTCTGCTGTGTTTACATTTTTCCTCTTTGATTGCTAGTACGTGCTCACTACTACTACTATACACTACATAAGTCTCAATACAGTTTAACTTCAAGTTAGTAATTATTGTCTAGCTTCGTACAATATTTCGTGCATGTGCATGTCAGCAAATCGGTTAACATAGAATCTACCATAAAAATCCAGAGACTCCTCAGGTGTCAATGACTTTGGAGGACATTCATCACCCTTCGGAACCCCCAGGAGGTGGGCTAAACGGAAGATGTCCCCTACATCTATCACGGATAGCTTCGGAGCCTTGCAGTCGCGGTGATAGCGACATCTGCCATTCACTCCAGTACAGCATCCGACACAGGCGGTAGAGCTCTCTAACTCATACTCCGGTTCGACTATCCACATTCTTGTTTTCAGGTCGGGTGAATCTCCAACACGCTTGAAAGATTGGACGAGAGCGCAGTCCTGACGTTCCCCTTTAGCGGTGAAGGAAAAAAAAAGCATAACCCTGGCAACTCTCATTCCTGCAAACCCCTTTTTGCAGGAACTAACTCGAACAAGGACTGCATCACGTCTTACTTTTCCGCGCCAAGAGGGATTGGACCTGATCACCTCCCTCATTGCTTGCTCTATAGGGATTGATTCGCCACGGTAGGCAAAGAAAGCGGTGGCTGAATGGAAAATTGAAAAGGCATTGCTCATGTCCATTTCAAATGCTGGTACGGCTCTGCCAGAGGAGCCCGTTAAGTTGGAGTTGCTCTTCTCGTACTTGTTGAATAAGTATTCTTTAATGAGCCGTCGGAGCTGTCGGAGCTCTGGATGGTCTTTTATCGCCGCAAGCATGTTGAGCTGTTTAGGGTACACCTTACTGGACTCTGCAAGGTTGACAACAAGGAGGTCAGATATGCAGCACCAAAAGCACAGTTTACTACTAGTAATAAGTAATACTCACGTTGCTTCGAAGCCATTAATATCAAGCTCAAAGGGTCATTTCTGCCGCCCACGCGGATCTGGCGTTCAGCATGTCGTATGCCATGAACCGCACCACACTGCGGCCCATCCACTAAGCTTTCGGAATTGTCCAGATCTGCAATTTCATTGAGTTCATGATTGCCCACAATGTCATTGAAGAAGTCCTCTGTATCATCAGCTGCGCCTGCCAATAGTACGTCACGGAGGTGCCTATGCTCTCCCCGAGTACTAGTAGGAATCTTCTCAGCGTCATCCGTGTCCGACTCTGACATATTCTTGCGCAGAACATCACGCAAAGCTCTCCACGAAGCCTCCGCCAACGAATCGTCCAGCATTCCACGCCTTTCAAAGTCTGCCCTCGATGCAATAAGTTTACTTAGCCGTTGGTTTGCTGTGATCATTTGACCCAAAGGATCATTTCTGTTTGAGCGTCGCCATGTTTCCTTGACCGCGTAAATGTGTTTATTCTCTGTGATCGATGAACACAGCCCGCTCGGTGCGGCGAAGAGGGGATCATTGTAGGATAGTGGACCATAGCATGCTGTCGTGGTAGTGAAAAGTTATCCCGGATGCCCTTGGCTATGAATATTTGCCGAAATCGATGAAAGTGGTCCAGAGAGGCTTTGATCTGATCAAGAGTTGAGGCTGTAATCGTGTACCGACGCACAAGGTAACAAAAGTCCAAAAATGCACTCATTGTGGTGATTATATCATCGTGCACAATGCCCACAATAGCCGGAAGATACACCTAAGCAGTTTGCATCAAATATCAGCAATCCACTGCCTCGAATAAGATAGAAAGGCCACATACTTTCATCAGTGCCTTAGAATCATTGCCTGTCCATTGCTTGAAGCCTCGGCCTTCGGGGAATCTGCGAAGTCCAGGAAAAGGAGCAGCGACTCTAATCCTATAGAGGGTTAGCAATGGTATTTACATTATACGACTTGTGAGAGAATAGCACCTTTTATCCACAATATCCAGCTCTGTCGTGGTCAAGGTCTGGCAAATCCACTCGACAAGATGATCCTTGAACACGCCTTTGATGATTTGGTGTAGTAGGTCCAGAGATATGAGATTGCATATATCCGCTCGCGGAAAGTCATTGGTGAAAGGCTACGGGACAACATGATTGTAAAATATGCATCCAAGGGAGACTTTGAAGCACATACCACGATATCTGTTACAAATTCTAACTATGTCAGCGGCCCCCTTTTGTTCCGACGGACTCCCGCGACTCCACACCCTTCGCCCTATCTGTTTCTATTCTTGTCTTTGCTCAGTCATCCTTGTTTCTTATCGTCCAATCCCGGAGCCCCACATGTAACCCTTCGCCCCAACCCTCTGCCCCGCTCCCACACTATTATTAGTAGCCTATTGTCTACGGACCTATTGTTCTCTGTTTATTGTTCATCAGATGTATCTCCGCTCCGCAGCTATAGTATATAAACCCCTGTACTTAGCATGATCGAACCCTAAGTTCGATCTCCTTTGTCAAACCCCCCGTCTCTAGTCACACTATACATCTGCTTTATCTCTACTCCACATCGTAGGCCTTTGTCCATACTTAAAGACTCTAAGTGTTGAGCTCTAGCTCCGCTATTAGTCTTAGCAACCAACGTTGCGAAACCCAACTATACGAGACCGTAAGTTGAGACGTAACAATATCCTGATGGAATCCATACTCTTTTCGAATTGTTGCTCTACTTATGACGTTGTCATCCACCTGTTCTATCAATTGTTCGTGCAGCTCTTTTGTTCGAGGGTTTGTAACAAATTCCGGATTATCTAGGTTCTTGTGAGGTGCTGTACATCTATATCATATAGCCACAGTAAGCCATTTTCACGGACTTGTATGCGTTGCCTGAGGACAGTACTTACTTGCAGCACCATCCAGTGCATATTGCGCATAGACTCACCTGTTCCGGATAATCGGCTATATACGAGCCGAGTCCGAGAACCGACCTACGCAAGTGACCATCAGGGCACCGGAGAATGGTCTGTTCATTGTTTATGGACATGGCGGTCTTCAGTGAACTCAAGATTCTCGATATAGAAGAATGAAAAATCTGATGTCTAAAGCGACGGAAGTCATCTGACTTTTCGTACTGCCGCTCAGCTGCAAAAAAAGCGTCAAAACACAATTGAATGGCTCAGTTTTTGACACACACTCTTTGGTATTGCTAAAAATGCTACGAGCTGGACTGTATTCAACTTTTGGGACCGCCGGGCCTTGTTTGATACATTTCCTATTGAGAGATATAACGGATAATATTCGTTTGTTGCCAGTTGCAACGGAAACCGTTGTCTTGTCGCTCCCCAAGATCACCGGAACGAGCATGGACCCATGGACTGCTTTATCTTCGGCTGAGATTTTGTTCTTAAGTCAAGGACAATCAGTACACTTCCTCCAACTTTGAATGCTGCATTATTCATGACTTACAGCCTGTTCCCAAGCGAAATTTCCGGACATGTAATTTCTGAACACTCGTTCTTTGTCATTGATGTCATCAGATTCCTCCTTTGGCTGATATTCACGAAATGGGACATAGTCAAATTCGCCTTCTAAAGCCGTATTATCCACCAAATTTCGGATCACTTCCAAGGGATCCCGATACCATACATCATATTCTTTCCTCTTCCATGACTCGGTGTTCTCGTCTGTCGCTTTTTGGCCATTGTCGTCCGTGTAGAAGTTACTAAAGGATTTCCAAGGAACATCACCAACTCTCGTAGCGTCAATGACATTGTACAACTTTTGTGCGTCTCCATCGAGTAGCGTACTAGCCAAATCTGAGTCATCGTCGGGCTCAGTTACGTCCAACTCAGAATATCCGCCAGATTTTGCGTTCTTCACAGACTGAATTCGCTGGTAAGCCTTCATGATTCCGAGAAGCTTTGTTATATTACCAGCAGACATTTGCTCATCGCGATAAAGAAAGTCTGCGAGCTCAAAATCTGCTCGGCACGAATAGGGAGACCAGTCATTTGGTGCAGGTTCATTTCGCGGAACAGGTGGTTCTTCGTATTTTAAGCTGTTTCCTTCCGCATCACACGGGGTGGCTGCACGATGTTTTTCATCAGAGTGCTATCAAACCGAGGACAATATACTTGGTGCGCACCATTCATATATCTGTGATACACCTTTAGGTTACCATCACTCTCCTCATGATCTCCAATGTCGAAGTCCAAGTCTTCAGAGGATGCACTACGGCCACTGTCACTTCCGGTGCCAGAATGGGACAGAGAATCAGGTCTGTCTAGGTCTTGAAGCAGCTCGTCTCGGCCTATACTGAGCATCGAGATATCCTGTGTAAGCATGGAAATATCGTAATCGTAGGAGTCAGAGTCGCTCTCAAAATGACCCTCTGTTGGAAGTTCGGACGACCTCGGTAGAGGTTGAGGAGTTGGAGCTCGTGTGGGTCGAATAGGTGAAGAATCATAGTCGTGACCACAGGCAGTAGATCTTGCCACGGATGACATCGGATGAGCTGAATGTTCATGTCTTGCTCTTCCAGATTGACTCTTGAACGTCCTACTACAGCTGGGCAAGGTGCATAGAATAGTTGGTGGAAAATGAAAGGGATCGTGCTTTTTCCGTGTCGCTGGCATCAATGTAGCCTTCAGTAGAATATGTCGATGATTGGGACTCACAGCTGAGTGCCAGACACTGGCAGCCTGAGTGAGTGAACCTGAGTTTAAATTGCCACTGGTGAGTAGTAGTAGTACCGTAAGGCTGCCAGCCTGCCAACTTGAAGTGCGCCTGCGTGAGTCACACACTGCTGGCAGTGGCAGCCTGGCCAGTGGCAGCCTGAGTGAGTGGGCGTAAATCTTCAACTTGTCTAAGATAGACGCCCCCGCCTCCCTGATCTTGAACTAGCACCTTCGATCCATCTTATTATCACCCAAGTCTCAAAACACTGCACAAAATGTCAACTCGAAGACAGACGAGGGCTAAGAACAATAACCAGCACCCCGGAGCAGTAGTTGACCAACTCAGAACAAGACAAACAAAGGAGGAGATATTGCGGGAGAAGGAAGAAAAAGACAAAAGGAAAGTACAGCAGGCAGCGAGGCGGGATGAGGCATTGAAGGAGAAGGAGGAGAAGGAAAAACAGAAGGAAGAACGGGCAGCTTTCCGCAGAGCTGCGGCCCAGCAAGTTGCGGTCGCGAAAGAGAGGAAAAAACTCGCTGCGGAGCAGAAACGGGCAGCAAAAGAACAAGAGGCAGCTGACAAGGTACGAAAGAAGGTGACTGCAGCAGAAAACCAAGAAGCAGTGATGCTAGAGACCGTAGAAATTGAAAACAATTTGTTGAAGGCTCTTGAGACACGCACCCAGATGGGCTCAACAGTGCCTAAACTCGCTGGAAAACGTGGACGTAGGAAGCCGAAGGGCGAAGCTAGTAGTAAGTCTTCAACTTCAGATCAGTAATTACATAGCTTTGAACTGGCGTAAGCAGGCTCGAAGAACGATGTTAAAGACGTGTCGGGTTGTGAAGTTGATTACAACGAAGACTTAGACATTGGTGAGTTATACTGCCTATACATTTTCAGATGTTTTCGAAGCTTGGAGGTTGACTACTTTGACTCACAATATGAAGCGGCGAGTACGGATGCGTCAAACAGAAAGCCTGCAAAAAAGGCTAGGAAAGAAGATCCCAAAGGTGAACTTCCATTTCGCACCCGTGTGCAGACCGCAAAGACATCGAGATCTGCCGCCACTCCAAGCAACACTTTCTTTCACGCACCTGCCAGACAGAACGAGAGCCTTTCTGGTGAAGAAACGGATATAATAGACTCGCCCGCTACGTCAAAGCGGGACGACAAGACAAAGTGACCTGCCAGGGCGCTTCGCAACACAGATGAATCCACTTTCATTGGTGAAGAGGATGGAGGACTTGAGGTGGCAGGGATAGACTCGAGAGGGATCAATTTGTGAGTTTAAATTTGAAATCTTGCAATGCGTACGTACGGAATCAATTTCTGGTATGCACGATGTAATGGTAAGTGTGAAGCTTGATTTAGACTCAGCTAAAGCTCATAGTATGATCCAACTAGATTACTAATGTTCATGCTGAGGAAGCGGATCATGGAGAACGGGATCAAATTTCCTTCTACCTACAACGTTGACACTCTCGTCTTTGTTACCATATTATGAGCTTCGCTGACGCCAAGCTACACTAGACACAGCATCTCATTGCAAGACAATGAAAACTTAAGTCCTTGGGAGGATGAAGGAGAAACAATAACCCTCGCAAGCTATCATGGTGTAAAGAATAGCTCAATCAGCGTGCAACAGACAGCACATTTTGTCGATTCGGACACAAATATTGTGAGTTGACGGAACATTAGAATGGCAGATGCAGTCTGAATACCTTGCTTGTAGGGCGAAAGCGATCCGAGGAGGCTGACAAGGCCGGCTCAAGCTAGTGTGAGTGCGACTTATTACTG
The DNA here is from genome assembly GCA_910574555.1 of Trichaptum abietinum. Lineage (NCBI taxonomy): Eukaryota > Fungi > Basidiomycota > Agaricomycetes > Hymenochaetales > Trichaptaceae > Trichaptum > Trichaptum abietinum. The sequence continues at coordinate 439,228 of CAJTBE010000005.1, read as the reverse complement.
TTCGATTCACGTCAGTTACCCCATGACCTTTTGATCATATCCCTTCGTTATTTTTTCCTGCCTACTGTCGTGTAAATGAACAGGATGGAGGTAGCAGCAACTTGAACTCGAAGAAAAGGAGGTTGCTGCGCGACACTCTCTCCGGGTCGCAGGTTTCAACGGTAAGCGACGTTATATCATTCTACCTTTTCCAATCTACTAATCAATCCCTTTCCGCACTCGAGGATAAGAACAACGAGACAAAACCAGGTGGACAGGTGAGTGCCAGACAGTGAAGCACAGTGATCTTCATACTACATCCTTCCTTCATTGCTTGCTGAATTGATCTTTGGACAGGATGCAAACAAGAGAACTGCCAACTCGCAGCTCAGCGTACCGGTAAGTCCTATCTTAATCCAGTTTCTCTCGTTACCCCCTGATTTATGGTTGTAAGGTGCAATCACTAGCCTTGGAACCCCGTATACAGGTATGTATGGGCGTCGATGCACCGTAGGCTCACTTCCGCTGTAGCAACTGTTCGTTCCCTTCCTCACATCGGGTCGATCGCTAATTTGTGCCTATAAATAGGACATCATAGTCACAAAAAACAGAAAGAGAAAGTCGCCACCGGACATCGACTCCCAGGTTGATGTGGTAATTCTTCCACCTTCACGTGTAATGGATTCCTTCATGTTTATGTTTACTTACTTTACACCATCTCAATAGGCTAGTAAGAGTGTCAAGGTCAAGAAGTCATTGTTGACTGGCATGGACACACAGGTCGGTGCCACAGTAAGTGTCAATTCTTTGGTAACCGGCATTTTAAGTTCGTTTCTGACCAGGCGGAAAGGACTTGAGTACGAAGAGGAAACCCTCTGACATTCCTTATCGGCCGGAGGCCGACACGACGGTAATTGCTTCCTTTCGAGCTGCTCACTTGCCATGGATAACAGCTTTCTGACGTATTGCAGTCTGAGATTGGATCCGCTACCTCTCATCGCAAGAGGCAGTCGCTGGTGACTGATATAGAAGCAAGTGTGGGTCGATTGATACACTCTAAATGTAAGCATTCACTCACTATTCCTATTAGGCTGGTGGTCGAAAGATGCCGTTAGCACCCCGAACACAGTCGCTTGCAATGACGAGAGTATCCTGCACTCCCGGACCCGAAGTGTTAGTGACTGGGGCTTATCCTGGTCATCGCAAAGTCTCTCGGACTACTAGCTCAGTGTGTCGAATCAAATTCATTTCTATGACATATTTTTGCTGATTCGCTTATATGCAGACATCAGTGGGGCTGGAGGACAAGGGTCGAAATGAAGGAAAGGAAGGATCTCGCGTGCCAGGCAGAAAAAGGGCGACGAACCAGTGTCTCCCTCCCGGTACTCAGGCCGGCTGGATTCATATTTTATTACCTTCACTTTTCCGCGCAGTAGGAAAGTCCCTCACGCCATGGCAAAACCCGGACAATGAGCTCATCAGCACTCTGTGGGGGAAAGTGTTTGATTCTGTGGAACAAGTTACGAAACACAGTTCGCCGACATCTGTTCTCTAGTTGAGTCATTCTTAGTTATCTTCAAGTTACCTTTACCAGATTGAGATGCAATCCTTGTATTTCAGGCGGCCCAGAGATGCTCTGATAGCTGGCGCAAGAAACTGTTTGAGAAAGCTGAGCATTCAGTTGCGAGTTTTATCAGCGGCGAACAATCAAAGTCAATGCAAAACGAAGCAATTGTGAAGACGTTGCAGACGCTAGTTGATAAGAAGAAAGCCGAACCGTTTCTATGGGAAAGCTGGTATAGTATGGAAAGGGTAAGTAAAATAGTACTTGTGGCATTTTGTGTCCATGCATTGACCCTGAATGTACAGAAGCAAGGACTGTTCTGCTCTGACCTCGTGGTCTCAGTGTTGTCCGTACACATCGTCTTAGCCATGGGTCGGCATAAAGTACTGGACAAAAACACCATAGGAAAGCCTATCGGTGCCCTCGCCCTTGCGGCAACAGCGGTATTTTTTTTTCAGAACTTATAGTGGCTTTATTCGCTGATCTCCTCATGGATAGGTCAAGGTCGCCCTTGATAAACAGGTGGCTCGGTTGCAAAATATCAAAGAAGAGCTTGGCGGCGCTGAGTGGTATTTCACTAGCGCTCTGTGGCAGCCTCATACGGACGACTATGTTAAATTGCTGTCGAATCCCTCTTTCTTCACTGAATCAAACTGGGAAAAGGTTCGATCCCACCTCCTAGCTTACGATGCCAGTAACGATATCGATGCTGGAAAGAACACCGAACTTGTTGGATCGGGTATCACTGGCAGGGACTTTTCCTTATATTTTGATGTTGCAGGTCCGGGTTCGACCTGCGAGAAAGCGTATGACGAAGGCGCTGGTAATTGGGAAGACGGGAGCGATGATAAGGGCAACAAGCGTGAAGGAGCTGAGCATAGAAGCGATGTTGAAGGTGATGCAGAGGACGAGGATGCCAATGCTAAAGGAGATGACGACCTGAGTGAGAGCGGGTACGAGGGCGCTGACAAGATTGAGGGTGAGGGTGAGGACGAGGGCGCGGACGAGGACGAGGACAAGGGCTCGGACAAGGACAAGGACAAGGGCGCGGACGAGGACGAGGACAAGGGCGCGGACGAGGACGAGGACAAGGACAAGGACAAGGACAAGGGCGAGGGCGCAGACGAGGACGAGGGCGAGGAGAAGGATCCAGGCGGAGATGGCGATAATGAGGAGGACGACGCTTCAAAATGGGATTCGGCCACGGAATGCGTCGACTTCTAAGAGCAAATCGTTCACTGGTGAGCCTCTTGTTTCGTTTCTGTCCGTGCGCTCAATAACTTATTACCATTGACTCGCAGAGCAACATTCGTTTCTACTGGCCCGCTAAAGAGCATGCAGAATTGAAGGCACGGTAGCGAAATGGGCCTGCCACTGCCCGTGGCAGTGGTTCAGAATCGTGTCGTGGCGGGTTCCACGATAATGACTGCTATGCTTAGTCTTGTGTAAATGACTGATGTACTTGAACACTGAGGCACTGATAGCTACTTACCGTTGTCTTATATTATTTCTGATGCAATGAAATACTTGGATCATTCTTATGCACTTGAACCCTTGAGCGCTGCAATTTGTCTTACAACACTTGTCTCCTGCTGTAATTAAAGGATGAAGCACTGAAGCACTGGAGCACTGGGGTGCAGATTGCCTGAAACACTTAGAGCACTGTTTCAGCCAACTTGTCCTTATTTCAGGCAACTCGTCCTTATTTCAGGCAACTCGTCCTGAATAATGGGAGGACATGCATGAATAAGGCAAGCTTGCCTTATTCAGACTTCAAGTCACTCAGGACGTTTAAGTAATGCTTAAGTCACTTTCAGCAAAAAGTAGTTTCCCTGATGTATGCACTCACTGCCACTCCAGTGGCAGGCTCTCCGTCGTCCATAACTTGCAGTCACAACTTTCGATCTATAACTGTGAAGCCCCGGGCCTACACTTCGCTCAAGGTACATAGCAAAGGAAGTCTCTAGGATCAAACTCTTGAAGCGCACTTCTCTTGACAGACTAAACTCAAGGCTCTCTTTGGCATGGCGCCCTGTCCACCTTCACACTCAAAGCGGCGCCGGTCTTGGTTCAATGGGGAAGCAAAGCATGCCTCGCAGACGGGACTACACTTTGAGCTCGACTATATCAGCTTTCATGGTAGTAAATCTCTTTCTTCCCTTTGACATTGACAATGCAGGTCTATATGACGAACCACAGTGGTACCGACTGTACCAACCACAAAACCACTGAACTGTGGATGTACTACTCTTTGACTGTGGTCTGTCTCTTGCACAACCACAAACCGAGGATATAGTTCCGTCGAGTACTCAGGATGGTTCTCATATCCAACCACTCTGATTCCGTCGACTTCGGAAGCAAAAGTATCCTCTACTCTACGTTCTGTTTGATATAATGCCGGTTTGCTCTGCTAATGCTCGGTATGGTTATTGGATCCTCTCTTTCTTTCTTACCCGGTCTCTAATAATCTCATCCCCAGAACCTATCCTGTTCCGCAGAAGTTATACAAGCCTCCTCCTGGCGCATTTCTACTGAAATCCGACTGCCCAAGCTATTCTCCGGTGGACTTTCGGCTGTCGGATGGATCCGGTGTCCTAGTCCGGGACGCAATGGTTTCTCATTTTGCAAACCGTCTTCCCGGGGCTAGCGAGCATGTCTTTCCATATGGAGCCTATATTGATATAAAGCTGTACTTAAGTGTACGTGCTCGAGTTTTCTATTCCATATGTGTTAGTTCATGTGCCTGCGTATACTCACCTTTTTGTCGTCCCAGTGGCCCGGCTACTCCTCCTGTGCGATTTTCACTTCGATACCCATCATAACCCCTAGCGGTCCTGTACGGAGAGCCCAACTTCTATCTATGGTTGCGAAGCAGGTAGCATTACTCCTCGAGGTTCGTTACTGTATGCATGATAAGTTATTTTATGAAGATACTAATATATTTCCTCCCAGAGATGTAGCCGGACTCCTTGTTCAAATAAATACCTCCAGTATCTGGTTGGCCACGACGCAATCTCGATAAACAATGTCTACATTGCATCGCTCATAAATACTTTTGGTGACGTCTGGCAGGTAGAGCTAGATATCGTGCTTTGAAAGGGCATTTGAAACCAAGGTTGCACCAAAGCAGGACTCGGACAGCCTATACTATACATACATTTATGTAATGCTATTTAGTTATTTATCGATTTCTATCCTAATGCCTAAGTCCATGTAGAGTCGTATAATATCTAGGAGGGCTGCGCGTTCGAGTATTGCGTGACGCCTATAACACGTGCGATGTGACATGTGCGATCACTGTCAGCTATCATGTCGACTGGCCGCAGTGGAGGGTTCAGTATCAGGCTCTTTCGGTATCTCACCCTCTCCTCACTCCGTCAACAATCTATCACTAATGTGAACTCATGTCAAATGACTCTGAAGGGTGTATCAGTCCTGCGGCCCGCGGCGAACAGCCGACCTCTTGTCGTTCTCCGAGGCGGCTGGCAGGTGCTGGAAAAAAACCTTGTCCATTGGACTTCCTAGCACTTCACTCTGATCACCACAAGCCTATGCTGCTGCATTTGTGTAATTTTAAATGCAGAGTAGATCACTCATGGTACGTGCTGACTTCCATACTTACTTTGCTTTGCATCAGCTTGGTCACTAATCGATTTTTGTCCGGATATTCAAGAAGAGTCCGACATCCCATTACTGATATTCGTACATCCAGGAAAAGCTATGGATCGCTAACTTCTGCGCAATGTACTGGCTGAGCTTGGTTCTCAAGCGATTTACACAGTCTACAATGTGACTGGAGTGCATCCTACAGCGACGAGACCATCTGAAACCACAAGTGTAGGTAAGTGACTTGCAAAGAAAGAAAGGACTATCTACATACTGAAACTGTCATCATCACAGCACAGAGACTGAGCAGCGCAGCTAGTCCCGCTGACTCCGATCACCTGTGTACGAGAACGCAGAAGGGAAGATATGAACAGATGTGACTTAATGCAAGCTAGGAACGCACGGTAATTGGAGTGCAAGTGACACCGACGAGAGCGTTTACGTCTTGAACAACAACGCCGATGCTAGTTGATTCAGATAGTGAGTAAACTCTCAAGGAAATAGTGAGCGGTCTTTGCCTACCTGGAGAGAATCGGAGCGACGGCAGCACTGTCTGCAGCACCAGAGCTGTCGCAGCACTGAAGAGAGCCAGTTGTGCAAGAGCTGGCTGGCTCGCCGTTCGGAGTCGGTGTGGCGGCCGTAAGAATGGCAATGGAGGCGATAAAAGCGAGCTTGGAGAACATCTTGATGGTGTACTGAGAGCGTTGAACTACAGGTGTTGTTGTTCGAATGAAGAGCTCCCGGGCTAAGCTGAAGAACTTATATACCTTTGGTCATGGTCTGTGCACACATAATGTACATCATCAAACACGGTGGTGATGTTTATTGGTGGATATCGAACAGCTCTTCTGATAAGTTCTGTGGAGCTCAGGCATCCGATGGAAGGAGGAGATTGCCTCCTTACTGCCTACATAGGAGGCAGATTAACACTAACTATATACCACTATGATCATCACTTGAATTGCAGAATGAATGAATAAGAAAAGTATGTATCCGCGAACCATGGAGTCTCATGCACACCGCGGTTATGCGACGTTGTGTATCTAAATTTACCATTGGCCATCCATAATATTGGGACTTCCATCAGATAATTTACCGAACTTAAGGGTGAGCACGCATTCATAAAGATTGTATAAACTTTAATTTGAGATCACAGTGCTGTCGTCAGAGAAGTCTGCCTTCGATTCACGGGGTGTCTTGGAGTAAGAACGCTTCTCAAAACCGTGACAATTACAAATTTCAGGGTGCGGATTCTGGTGAAGCATTGTCATTGGACACTCAAGGGAGTTCTTCCCAACTTTGTGAGTGAACATCTGCGTTGTCTGATTGATCTTTTGGTACTTAAAAACGGTAATCAACATGAGCTTGCGTATGACTCTGCATGACGCGTACATTTTGCATTCTTACATTGAGAAGCACTAGTATGCGTTCAATGTGGAGACATACATAAGGATTTTCTGACTACTCTGGTCCGTCTAGAGTACAGATATAACAGTTCTCGGATGTAAGTCGCATAACAGCCTTGCAACGAAAGCAACGTGCGCTTTCTGCTTGCTCGTTTCGACTACTGATTAGTTATTTACAGTCACTTTTGAGAACATAATTGTCCTTACATGTCGAAAAAATGCGTTTAGGGACAGGAAAACAGAGGACCTTCTAATCGTCTCTATATCGAAGCCTGTAGGAGAATAATAGCATTTGGTTACGTCCCTACTCCACAAACTGATGTTCAATAATCTGGGGCACACCCAACATCACCGTATTAACTGCCAAAGAGCTTCTTACAGTTGTGCACGAAAGTGACGGAACGTCTCTTATACGGAGCTAGGGTGGTAGAACGTGCAGTGGAGTGATGATCGTATGTGTCTATCCTCAAAGGTCCGTGCATTTGACTTGAGGTCCGTGCGTGGGCGAACGAACCAGTCGACTCATTTGTTGGCAGAGGAGACTCAAATTGACGTGTATCATACGTCATTCTCTAGATAAAACGCTACTGCAAGCTGGAAGGCACAGATATTTAGAGGAACTAAATGCTGTATATGGAGCTGGTATGTGATAGTTTGAAGACCACAAACTGCACATTTATTTGGAGGGACTCTTCATGCCGAGATGCCGCTGGCCGATGTATCGACGCCGATCATCGTTTGCTCGGCAAACACCGAAATATTTCTCGTTTCTTCAAGTTCATACGCCGGTATGTAGCTTTCTCTTTCAGTAACTACCAACACGCTCGACACGATGTAGTTAGGCCTCTTATAAGACCAGTCTAGGTGCCATCGCGCATGAATTCTACCTCTCCGACGGAGTTACTTGTGGTCTATCGCCATAGATAAATTATCGACACCAAGCGTATAGTCAGTATTTGAATACAGAAGTATTACAGTGAGTCCAGAAATCTTAATAATCTAGGTTAGACGCTCTATTTACTCCGAATATTTGTTCATGATCAGCACAAGCTGTGCTTCGAATTACCAACTGGACGCGGACTTCAAGGCTCTGAATGAGGAAGGCAAATCATTTTACGTCACCCAAAGCTGTCATCAAAACTGCGCAAAGCTCGGTCTCGGGTTTGCTGGTCACCGGCCGCCCTCGGCTACCCACCTACGTATACATCACTATCTCGCCCTACCAACTCGGGGTAGATACGGAGACAATCTGCCGTGTATACAGTACCAGTGTATAAAGACCATACTCCTTATCTTAATTGACACACCCAGTCTCTTAGCTCTTCCCTCGCCGCCATGGTTCCACCTGGAATCAGATTCATCATACAGACCCTCCCAAGCCTTTTATTCTACCCACTCCTTCTCAGCCTGAGCTTCTACGCAGCTTCGCTCTTTCTGGATATTCATATCAATGTGCCTCTTAGGACTCAGATTATCACTCTCACTTTTTCACCCTTCGCGGCGCTCCCGGTTAAGAGCATCTGGTCCAGCATCAAGAAAAGACAAGAGGCTCGTGCATTGGGTGCGGTCCCCCTGCCTGTCGCCAATGGAAGCTTGCCAGGAAATGTTGATATCGTATTAAGGCTTGTAAACAATAAGAACGGCTACCCAGGTGCGTTATAAACTTCCCTCCTGACATACGGCAAATTGAACATCTATTACAATGTAGCCGATGTGAACTTGGAGTTCAGCCAGAAACTTGGATGGACTTTCAACATGAAGCTTTTCTGGGAAGACTTGGTAATATCTTAATTCCACGACGTCATGAATTGTCCTCACAAATTTCCTTAGATCATAACATCCGAACCTGATCACGTCAAGGTAAGTGTTCTAGAGCGTCATCAACAAAAACTTATCACTTAAATATGATATGGTATCAGTCCATCCTTGCCACGGAATTTAACAACTATGAGAAAGGTACGCATGAGAAAACAGTTACTCCCGATAATTGACATATTGTATGTTTTTCGTCGCAGGTGACATGTTCAAGTCCGTCATGAATTCGCTCCTCGGTGTTGGTGTTTTCAATTCAGATGGCGAAATGTGGAAGTGCGTGTTTAGTATGACGTCAATCCAAAGCTCATAGTCTGACAGAATATACACAGATTTCACCGAACAATGACACGTCCCTTCTTCTCGAAAGACAGGATCTCTCATTTCGAGACCTTCGGACGGCACGCAGACGAGGCTATCGTCCTCATGAAAGAACGGCTGCGCAACGGACACGCCATTGATATCCAAGACCTCGTCTCCCGTTTCACCCTCGACTCTGCGACCGAGTTCCTCTTCGGGCACTGCGTACACGTTCTTCGCGTCCCGGGTGGCCTACCCTACTCGCCCGTCGTCACTGCACTAGACCCGAGTAAAACCTCCCATGGCGATGAGGACTATGCCGCGAAGTTCTCCGAGGCGTTTGCAGAAGCCCAGTTGGCTTCGGCGAAGCGTACTCAGCTAGGCTCGCTCTGGCCTTTGTTTGAGTTCTGGAAGGACAAAACATTGGGCTACATGGACGTCATAAACGCTTTCATTGACCCCATTCTTTGCGAAGCGGTTGAGAAGAAAAAAGCATCTGTCGTCCGGTCGGATAAGGAGATAGATGAAGGGGACACACTCCTGGACCACCTTATCAATTATACAGATGGTAAGTGCGGAGTAGTTTATTCATGTGACACGGACCTTAATCCCTTTTTAACCAGACATGAAGATCCTTAGGGACGAAATCTTAAACATCATGATAGCCGGGAGGGATACTGTACGTACTGGCTACGCCTCGTGGTCACATATGCTAACCCACCGCATGCGGGTAGACTGCGGCAACACTCACATTTACCATGTACTGCCTCGCTATGCACCCTGAAGTCATGAAACGTCTCCGCGAAGAGATCCTCACTGTAGTAGGGCCCGAGCGCCGCCCTACCTTCGATGATCTAAGGGAAATGAAGTATCTGAGAGCTGTAATAAATGGTAAATGTGATCTCTCGAAATGCAAGATGTTATGTATCCTGACTGTCTGTCATGACCACAGAGGTCCTGAGACTCTACCCTCCAGTGTATGTCACAGTGCATGTTGAAAAGCAGATCAATTGATTATTTATGATATACAGCCCATTTGACTCGAGGGCGACAATCAATACTACGACTCTTTCTAACAAAACGCCTGGCGCAAAGCCTTGGTACATTCCCGCCCGCACAAGGTATGTATGCACTTCGCACAACTTTCCACTCACCACTTAAAGATATCTGACTGATATTATGCCTAGATGCTTGTATTCTGTCTTTATCATGCATCGCCGAACAGATTTGTGGGGACCAGATGGTAAGACCTCACGCAACAAACTATCAATTTGAAGCACAACTTAATGTACCACTATCGTATCTAGCGGCCGAGTTCGACCCAGACCGCTTCCTCGACGCGCGGCTTCACAAGTACCTCACGCCAAACCCCTTCATCTTCCTTCCGTTCAACGCTGGCCCGCGCATCTGCCTCGGCCAGCAATTTGCATATAACGAGGCGTCGTTTATGCTCATCCGTCTTCTGCAGGCATTCGATCGGGTTGAGCTTGCGCAAGATGAGCAGCCACTTGACTCCCGTCCGCCGGCGGACTGGTCTCGCGCCGCTGTCGGCAGTCGCAAAAGACTCGAAAAAATACGCCCCAAGAGCCACCTCACGCTATACGCGCATGTAAGTAATTTCTTGTCACACTCATGCGGAATGATTAAGGCTAATTCGTTCTTCTCACCTAGGGTGGACTTTGGGTTAGGCTTCACGAAGCTTCCACAGTCGAAACTGCTTGATCAGAATGATATAGCTCTCAGAGTCAAGCCTATCCACCGTCGGCTATATGTATCAGTGTCTTAGAATCCGGTTCATGAGATCACTTAGGCGAGCTTGTATGTAAGTCAAGAATAGATGATATCTATTACTACTTTGAAGAGTTTGCGCCAGCCTTAACTGCAAACTCAATCTGCACGCCGTCTCTTCTTCTGTCCAAGAAACATGTCTTCATCTGAGACAAGCCTTACAGTCGAATCTCCTTTCGAAACTGACGACAAAGGAAACGAAAGTAGGAACTTGTTCCAGCCAGGATGTGATATTCACAAAGCGGCGGTCACTCTTTCCTCCAAGGAAGGCTGTGCGTTTTGAGTACCATCGATCACTCTCCGAGTGGCATCCAGCTTCTTTAGAACCATGTTGGCTCTACCGCAAGGCCAACACGAGGAGGAAATAATCCAGTTAGAAGAGCCGACACGTGTGGTGGATACCTTATTACGCATTGTGTGTTGCGTTGGGATAGACATCGGCGGTGCTCTTGCGACTATCGACGACCTATCCACTTTACTCTTCGCTGCGGAGAAATACGAAGTACCTGGAGCCACTTGCTTCGCTCAAGCCTCGATTTTGGACCCACGATTCCTCCAAGCTCCATTGCAAGTGTATTACCTATGTTGTCGATATGGTTAGAGACAGGAGGCCCAATATATTTCGCAATACACGCTTGCACTCGACTTCACGGACAATATATATACACCAATCAAATCTAGAAAATCTATCCGGTACTTCGCTCATGGCTCTATTGGACCTTCGCTGGCGACGCAAAGCGATGCTGAAAACCATTCTGGAGAGTTCGGACGCGTTCCCCGCGAATAGCCATTATAAGTGCGCATCCTTTTTCTGCGGCACGGAATTGGACGTAGGCACTATATGGCGAGAGGTCAAATGGATAATCCTCGATGAAATGGAACGCGACTCCAGCGGAGAGAACTTGAAGTTGGATCCTTTTATGCATTCAGCACCTGTGGTGACGTGGTCGCCCTGTACCAAAAACTTGCCACAAATGCTTCAAACTGTGTTTTCCAAAGATGGACACCGTCAAGGCCATTTCTGATGCTATAGATGGTCTTCCGAGATCAATTACAATCAACAACTGCGAGACATCAATATAACGAGGGCACTGGAATGCTCAGATGTATGTCGTAGCGCTCTCGTCTACCAATTAACAACAAAAACATAACCCTACCCCTCGCGAAGCTCGTATTGGCGGAGGAGTCACCTTCTGTATCAATCACGACGTTGGGACAGACTGTAATTTCTAGGTTATATTAGACTTTTCAAACATCAGACAGATACGTCCTTTTGACGCATCAAACTCTGGCTGTTGTCATTGACTATCCCAAGACGTCAGCGCCTTCTCTGTAAGAAGAAACAGACTCTTTCACACCTTTTGCTCCTGAAATAGTACACTGAGATCTGATGCACCAGGACTATCTTCGCTCTGCGGGTGTACTCGTGCATGTTCTGCCAGTGGATTTAGAACAAATACATTCTATATTACTGTCAGAAGTGTATGTAAATGCTAGTATGCGGCACCCTCACCTGCGCTGACGTACGAGAGACTGGCCTTCTGGACGAGAAGACAATGCTTGAAGCGGTGTTGAGTATATGAACATTGCCAGTGGTAAGATTGTGTCTGTTATTCAGCCTTCACAGCATGCTGTTAGCAGTAGGACAGTAGGCGTCACTGACACTGACGCCAGAGAAGAGGAGATATAACATACGAAGCAAGATAGGTATTGATGTATACTGTTGCAAACTAATTATCACGGCGAAAAAACGACCAAATGTTTCAATTACTTACATTTGCTAATGACTAAATGCAGTGCTATGTAGGTCAGACTATCCGGTAAGGCCAAGACCTAGTTGAAGCAGCGTCAGCTATTGCTCAAGAATGTGATGAGTAGCGTACACAAATTAATGTAGCGATCGACACGGTACTAGTAGATTGCCAAGGTTAGTGGTATAGTCGCACTCGTTAGTGACATATATACATACCTTGTCACAGCACCGTTTTCAATTGTATAGTATATCAACTTGGTTATCGTATCGTCCATCCTGATTTATAGACGCTTGATCTTTAAGTAAAGAAAGAAGGTGGACTTTGCGTACGTGGGGACCTCAGTACGGGTCTATTCGCAGTCATAAGCAAACGTATATAGTTTTTTTGTGTAATCGACATACCTCTCGCAGCCAGTAGCAAAGGCTGGCAGTTATCAGGATGTCGCTCGCAACGCCCAGGACGACGCCGCTCGTGAATACCCACTGGAAAACCGAATGAGCAAGATGATCGGACTACCAAAGGGGCGAATAGATTTACTCGAAGTTGGGCCACGAATTGGCTGAAGGTCCCGAGTATGATCCTAGGATTACATCATTTGTAAGAAAAGGGACTATTTGGCTGGGACAATGCGCCTCACCCTCTAATTGTAGCCGCTAAATATATTCAGACCAGTTCACGGCATAGAGGGAAGGAAGGTAGCTTACCGCCTCCAAGTGCTTGATCAAAGCCCTACTTTCAGCATAATTCACACACACACGTTAAGATCATGGCACACACCGACTTCACCCAAGAGAAAGACAAACTACAAAGAAAGATCGCTGTTATCGACCGGGTATTCACAGGGGAATACAAGAAACGCACGATTGTGGGTACGGTCACGTATTTCCATCTGCACACTATTTCGTACCTCGTTCAAGTATACTTTCATATTCATAAAGATGACAAACGTACGTTTCCATATACGCCAGCAGAAGAACCTTGTAGATGTCACAACTCTGCCTTGGGTTATGTTAAGTAAGTGGGTGTGCTTACGATTTCACAAGAAATGTGACAATTTTCTGAGCATAATAAGCATAAAGATAATAGCATGCTCAAAAGGCACTCACTGTCAACCCGACCGAAAGCTATACAACTGTTAACTAGCACAAATGAAAGGGGCCGTGCACTCACAGCCAAGGAACTACAATGCAACGGGTATCAGTATATTGTAGAGGCAAATCATGGAATACATTACGATTTGAGGCGTCCCAGTTCAGTCTCATTGCCAAAGTTGATGATCAGGTACTCGTAAAGCGCATTCATAATCAAGATGACATGAGCTATATCAAGGCAACTAACAGAGAGTTAGTCAAAAGAGAACCAACAGAGATGAAGAGGAACGGGCTTACCATAGTATCACCGCCTCCACGATAGAGTTAGGTTATATGAAAAATTCGAGTTGGGAAGGAACAGGTCGTACCAAGATACCAAATGCCGGCTTGTCATCCTTAGGTTTGTAGCGGAAATAGATGTAGGTCTGCAAAAACAATGCACCCGTCAAAGCCATGGCGAACCAGGAAGCAACGAGCAGAGCGCCGACGGATATTCCTAGACTCATCGCAAACGAAAGGGCGCGCGTAGAGAACGGGGAAACTCCCAGAGGAGAAAGAGTGTTGTACATTTAACACAAAGTGCATGAAAGCTGAAAGTAGTGGTCGTGATTGCGGTTGCGCCCATGAAACAATGAGATGCGATCATAATGATCGTTCCTTGAACGCGGTCAGTAAAAAATGACGATCACGGTAGACTTTCCTTTTCTCTCATCTCCGATGAGTGAGCACATCAAGGAGTTTTAAGTTATTCCCGTTTGCCAACACGAATGATTGCCCTGAAACCCTGATTCGGCGAGCAGTCATTCGGGATAAATAGCTTCAAGTTGAGATGCTACAGCAAGTTCAAAAAAGGATGGCAGTGCGCCACTAGACTCGCAGGCCAGTCATGAGTTTATCGGGTGGTTGGTAGTGAGATAAATTAAACAGCTAGAACCTTAGCCGACTCTCCTCCACGACGTCAATCACGTCCACCGAGTTGCGAGGAGCCACCTGCCTGGCGTCAAAGTCCGGATGAGTGAGTACGGAGAAAATGGTATCATAGTTTGAGTTGACCTTGTCAAAAGCTCGGGAGTCAATGAACGACGGTCAGTCACCTGAAGACAGTTCGATGACGATTTGCTGTTATTTGAGTATTCAGAGTTCGTAGAAGTCTGTGTGTTGTTTTGCTTTGTTTGGACTACTTTGTTTCTTTCCTTCATCACCGAGAGATATACATGCACATAGATTGAAAACCTTGCGAAAATTTTGGGTTGTACAAGTGAGTTACCTCTAAAGGTCCAGATAACACTCGACCCCAGCACCTTTACAAATACTCTTCATCTCCTCCTCGAAGTCTCGCATCTGGGTTCGAAGACTACGTACCTCGGGCTGAGAGGATTTCTCCCCCTCCAAGCGCTGAATAAGTTCCCTCGAAAGGGAGAATGTGAACGATTTCAGTGTTGAAAAGTACCTGGAGGAAGATGCCTCTTGAAGGTACGTCATCCAACGAGTAATGTCCTTGATAGTCGTCCGTTGCGTAGACAAGAGTTGCAAGTCTAGGCTCTGAATGGTGGTGGGTATGAGGTATAGTATGCCAGGGGTTTGGGTCGCTTCCGTCGAGAGCGTAAACGCTTTTAGGCCAGAACAGAATGGGCCGATCCATTTCAACCATCCGTACGGATCCAATCTGAGGTCGATGCGCAGTGAGCACAGCTGTCCGAAGAGAGTTGCACGCTGCGCATCAGTAAATTCCCGCATTGCATATTTAAGAGGATATGTTGATTCATATGCATAACCGATGCTCAGCGATTTCAGGCGAAGGTTTGGCTGCGTGGAGAGGATGTATAAAGCTAACACGTCATGTGCCCCCGGATGGCAGAGTTTGATCGACACATTGTTTAGGCGTGTAAAACATGGCCATTGTATAGGCGTCACGTTTTCTAGGTCCGCGTCATAGAATGTTGCTCCTCGTATGTTTAGCGTCCTTAGATGTTCCGATCTTCGAGGACCTTCAATCAGAGGGCTAAGATCGAATAGTTTACGAAGATGGGCATTCGTGTGTAGGGTAACCTCCTCCAAGTGCATGTTCCGTCGAACCATCTCCGCAAACGTGAAACTGGACCACTCGGTGAAAAACAAAGCATAGGATTTGATAAAGATGCCTTTGAGGTTTGTGAAACCGACAAGAATGCGATGTAGGTTTTCGAACCACTGGCGGTATTCCTCCTCATATTCGAGGTCAAGGTAAAATTCATGACACTCCTTTCGAATGGGAGCGAAGAGCTGTATGGCGACAACGGATGTCCAAGGACCGATGATCGACTTGCGCCCGGGAGAAAGGAGGATGTCCATTTCATCTGTCGGCTTTCCGATATAAAGGATCCGGCCAAGTGCTTCCTGGGCAGGGGTAGTCCAAGACCGGTGGACAAGACTCATTGCCTTTAGGATGTCGTCCTCTTCGACGTTCATCGAGTGATAATACATCGATTTGTTATCCAGAGTCTCTTCAAATTGCGCCCTAACGTTTTCCATCCGCTCCACATGGATAATGTCGAGAACCTTGTCCAGAATGAGCCGGGGGAACCCGACCTGCTCCGCATGCCCATCGTCGCCATGGGACCTTTCGTGAACAACAGCCATCCTATCTTTCAGCCGACTCTCTTCCACAGCGTCAATGATGTCCACCGACTTGCGCAAAGTCACCCACTTGGAATCGAAATCCGGGTGTGTGACCACAGAGAAGACAATGTCCATGATGCGACACGGGACGTTGTGGAACAACTGGAGGCTCGCGAGCATAGCATCGGCCTGCGATGCAAAGGAGACATATGATTCTAGCTCCGGGGCGAAAGCTCGAGAGTCGATGGACGGCTGGTTGACGTCGAAAGACATTTCAGAGAAGAGCTGAGAGGGAATGGTACGTTGAAGAAGCGGGAGAGCTGCACGAAGCTTTGTTCTGAAGGATCATTGAGTCGCTAACTTGCGCCGTTGCTAGCGAAAGCCGGTGGGTGAGATCAATCCAATCGTCAATTCAGTAGGCTGGCCCGGGGCTTGGCACTTGACTACCGCCACTTCCTAGCAACTTCATCATTCCTGAGCAGGCCCCAATATATGAGCTCTGATGATGAGCCAGCATAAAGTATACTGTAGGAGCATTCGCATAACGGATGGAGAACAGTACAACGTGAGGTCGCTGGTCGTTGCTCGAACACGTTCAGAGCCGCGAGAACTCCATTAGTAAGCAATGGTTGCTTTATTGCAGAAAAACATCAGAATCAATAACGCACAAAACCAGGAAAGCTACACACACTTCATCCAGCTGCAATTGCCTTCCTCCGGCCCTGGTCACAGCACCGGAGCGTCCGACCACCTGAGTTTAAACCAGGAAACGTCGTGTTTCGTTACCCAGGTGTTCCTGCACATTCCATCCTATACCGCGTGGCCCCCTTCGTCTTTTGCCTATTCCGCCAGCAACAAATTTAACATCCAGGGTAACGCAAGGACCAGAGGGGAAAGCTCAAGGCTTAGCGAAGCGACTGACGCGCGGAGGCTTGCAAAAGTCTAAACTGGAGTCGGTAGCTGCGAGCACCAGCCGCGCTTTTTCGGGTGCGAATTACATCTCGACCATTTGCCCAGCAATATGTAGACGAGAGGAGCTTGTTCTTTGCGCTGACTGAGAAACAAAGACTATGCGGCCTAGTTGAAAAATGAATCTATACTCAGTCAATACAAGATAATGCAGCGCAACTTAATCAGCGTACCGAGGTTCTTCGCTTTGGAATGGAATCGTCGGGTTTGCTAGCACTCCCGAAGACCATTGCCGCTACTGGCACGCTTGTCAGACTCTCCGAAGCCAACCGACAAGTGATCCTCTCTGTCGCCAGGTGATGACGATTATCTCGATCTTGAGCCGCGTGTGTAGTTCAAGCTATCATTGATATTAATGTTGAATAGCAACGTAGACGTCGGAAAAGAGCAGGTTGCCATCTGGCGGACTAAAGGGTACAGAAATGAAGTTCAACGAAGAAATGTCACACTTGAGGAGGAGGAGGAGGAGGAGGTAGTCGTCACTCTTTTCCCACGGCACAACTCAAGTCTCAGGCTACTGCGAGTGCTTTCACTTTCATTTCGGAAGCAAACCTTCCTTTCTCTTTCTCTTCCTCTTCCTCTTCCGCTCATCTAAGATGCAAGCTCATTATTCTCAATATATACTTTATCTTGTCTTCTTGTCAACGTACATTTGCCTTTGGTCAACTTTGGTACTTTCTCCCTAACAAGCTCCATTTGTGCCGTCCTCCTCGTCAGCATCTACCGTTTCGTTGAACTTGTCTATATCTTCGTCTGGTAACATGAAGGTAGAAACAACGCCGAATGCCTCTCAGAACGTACTTCAGCGCAAACAACAACGACTAATTAGCTCTGCAAATGAGGTTGCGGATTTGTGGCACGGCCAAGGTTCTTAATATATATGAATAAAAAGGTATTGCGGTTGCTATATTTGTTTCGAAATCAGCTCTGACTCATAACCCTATCTAATTACGATACCATACAGTGGTAAAGTGTAAAATGCTCGTCATAACCTCCAACTCATTCTCAAGATGCACAGCATGACTTCCCCCCTTCTCGATGATGTTCACCTCTATAGACTTGAAAATCGACCTCAACTCGTCTATCACCAGCTCCACTTTCAAGTCTCTATCATGTTTCCCGACTATAACCAACATTGGGAAATTATTTCTTCCCAACTCGAACAGTTTTGTCGTATCATGCTCCCTGGAGAAAAGGAGCCGTCTGTGCGTGGGCAGCTGGAACGACGCCATCCCGTTCCATTTACATCTGATATCCCAATCGATGGATTCAGAATCGGTGAAGAGCATGTCAGAAAATGCGAGGAAACTTTGCGCGCTGGCAAGGACGTCGTTTTCTTGCTGCATACCGCCTATGGCATTTATGACCTCTGGCTTTGCGACTTTTGGAAAAACTGGGCCTAAGAAGGGGACGGAGGCGAGACATACAGCGCCAGCTACAGTGTCTGCCGGAAGATTCGCCGCGATGTCTGCCAGGACAGTAGCTGTTTGAACGAGCGTTATGCCTGGAATTTAGAAAGAATGGTTTAATTACAAACCGCCATAGCTCCACCCGACAACTATGGGTTTGGTCAAGCCGAAGGCCGTCATCACAGCTGCGAAGTCTTCCGCAAACTTGTTGGATGTATATCCTGCAGCAGTTTCAGGCTTGCCACTTCGGCCGTGACCCCTCAGGTCATAGCGTACCTATCAGAATACATCAATTGAAGTTCCAAGTGGACAAAGGCAAATAAACCTACGAGATAATGCTTGTCCGCGTAGCTCTTTCCGATGAAGATATTATCGAAGACAGATGCACTAAGAGCAAATCCATGGATGAAAATTATACTGGGGTTCGATGGATCACCGACTGCATCGGCGTATACTTTCGTCCCGTCTGCGGAAGCGATATATCGTGCGTCCATTTCGTGTACGGCGGCGCAACTTGAAGTGAATAACTCAAACTGGGGGAACGCGACAGCTCTTTTATAGCGACGGCGAAGACAAAACAAATGTGCTGTAGTACTAGGTAAACTAATATTTTACTAATTTTACTAATTACTCCTGAGCGTTTGCGCGGTCTGCAAGGGCCCAACACGTGACAACATGCTACCCCCATACAACAGGGGATCATACAACAGTGACCACGTCCAAGCTTTGGTGCGGGCCCACGGCGACGAACCTCGTATGGGCGTGTCCTTACTTCACCACATTAATCATTCCATCCCTTCCTTATTTTCGACATTGATAAACAAGCATATTCACCCATTCTCTAGTACTTGAAACGTTGAAACCGCGCTGAACAAATTCCGAGCCGCGCGAATGCCGATTAATTCTTCTCTGAGAGAACTGCACCCGTGAATTGCTTCACTAAAAGCTACATTGTTAGTGAACGGCGTAAATGAGACTTAGACACCACGCACTAAATTAAATACTTTGTTTGCGAAAGTCTGAATACTTAGCGTAACCTCCGCTTCGTTCTCTATATGCACCGCATGGCTTCCCCCCTTCTCTATCATACACACATCCAAATTCTTGAACCTGGTCTTCATTACATCAACGACAGCTTGTCCATCCACTTGTCTATCATACTTCCCATGTACGATCAGTAGTGGAAAGCCATCGCTGCCCAGCTTGAAGAGCGCCGTCGGATCCTGGAACCTTGCAAAGAGAAGCTGTCTTACGTTTGGCGATTGAACCGTAACCATGCCACTCCAATTCCACTTCAGTTCCCAGGGAATTACTGAAGGGTCAATGAAGAGCAGATCCGAGAACTGATGGATAGACCGCATCGCGAGGTTGACGTCCGTCTCTTGCTGAAGGCCAGGTAACACGCTTTGAACATCGGCTGTTGCTACTTGCGACAAGACTGGGCCAACGTAGGGAACGGCACCAAGGTAGACAGCCCCTGAAATTGTACCTTCTTGAAGGTTCGTTGCAATATCCGCCAGTACCGTAGCTGAGAGATCGGAAGAGTCTCATTAGCAAGACTATGAAGATGAAGAAAGGTGTCGACTAACCACCGTAGCTCCTGAGTAATAGATGAGTTACATGCAAAGGTAGAATTGGATGGATGCAAGACTTACCATCCGACAATAATGGGTTTATCCAAACCAAAGGCCGACATGACTGCTAAGAAATCTTCAGCAAATCTGACACTTTGGTATCCCTCCGCATTTTCTGGTTTATCACTTCGACCATGCCCGCGTAAGTCATATCGTACCTGAATGGAAGTCAGCTATATGATTTATCCTGAACGTGAAGCTACCAGCCAAATGACGCACAAGGTAGAAGGTACTATTGAAATCCTTGTTCGAGAAGATGTTATCGAATACAGCCCCGGAGAGGGTGATGCCATGGATGAAAATGATGGGAGGTTTCATGGGATCGCCGAATGCTTCAGCATACACTTTGGATCCATCTGCTGAAGTGAGGTACCGCGAGTCCATCTCAAAACGTGCTGGCGATCTTCCCCAAAAGATGCAAGGTACTTATACATCTGCAATGAGGATCACCTCCATTATTTATACGTATTGCAGAATGTTCAAATTGTCAGGTTCGAAAATGAGTGGGAAATCTTGAGGGCTTTGTTTCCCCGGCGCTCACTTTTTCATCTGGATTAGCAAGGCCATTTTGCCGACTCCTGCTTAAGTCTTTTGAAGAGATCTCAAGCGAAACTCCATTGTCACCGATTGAGACGGACTCCAGTTAAACGTACTTAAGGCCTCATCAAGGGCTACGTAATCGTATTCGGCTAGCAAAACTTCGCTGATAAGTTATCCGCGATCAATTGTGCTAAGACTCACCATTGAAAAAGGCGAAAGTCGGAAGAATCAATGAAATAAGAAAGCTCGAAATTTCACCTACGTATGACACGAAGTCAGATGAAAGAGAGGCGACATCCGTTCGGATCGACAGAAGTAGCAAGTCATTGGGACAAAATGCTGAAGTTGATCCATGTTGCGCGAGTAGTTGATGCAGATAATAATTTACATGATAGATAGCGATGTCGCGAGAGCAATATGAGGAAAGCAAGGATATTGTACATAACAAAAAGTGATCATCAAGAGAATCTGATAATTCATTAGCGTTGAGAAATCTATGAGGTGAAAAAAACAGACGTTACCTAAAAGAATTAAGTTTATGCCTTCCATCTTGCACGATCTCTTCTACTATATCGTCGGAAAGTAGAATGACCTCCGGTGCAGTCCGCTTGACGCCTTTTCGCATATGAGTTTGAGGAAGCGGATCAGATTTACGGGATTTGAAGGTTGACCGTGGGGGTTCTTGCGGTGATAGCCGGCGTTTCTGGGAAGTAGAGGTGGAGAACGATTTCGATTGCGGAAGCTTTCTCTAATGAAGACGATAAGTCTCTAGGAAATCGAACAATGCTAATAGACTCACTTTGGGTGTGACGTGCAAGACGGGTGTCGATGAGTTGCCGTAGGCGAATCGCTGTCTCCAGCCGAGCGCGACCTTTTCACAAGATACTTTCTTAGTGTTCTCTACTTCCTCCTCGTCTAGAAGAATGTCTTCGTAAGAATGAGGCCTTCGGTGAGCAATTTGTGTCGGTGCAGGGGGAGTCAAGGAAGCACTGGGAGAGTGTGTAAACTCTGCTGAGTTTTCATCGTCCTCCTCCCACGCAGAGATTTCGCTGCATACAGACTGCTTGTCGACATCATCATCATTGAAGTTCACGCGTAGGTCTGGTCCGAAAAGGGCTTTTTGCTCGTTATCTTCGCACTCGGGTGGCTCCGACGAACCTCTGACAAGCACTCGTGCCCCTCGCTCATCCGCCGAGCCGTCAAGCTCTTGCGTTGGGATGTTCTGTGTAAGCAATCCAAAACGTCGGGGAGGGAAGAGAACCCGGGTATGAACAGGACTTGACAATACGTCCGAAGTCTGTAGTGCGTCTTTGCCGGCCCCGGCTGCAAAAGCATGGAAGCGGGGATGGACCGGCGAAGACAGTTCGGGTGTTACATTCCCGGATTGAGAAGGGGAAGGGGACAAATACCCTTCTTCTTGTTCCACAAGATCGATAACGGTGTCTTCCTGTATCGCTCTCTCGTCATCGCAGTCAACAACGATAGGTTCATTCTCCTTGCCAGAACATTCGGAGGCGGCCTGTCGTCGCCCGTTTATTGAGCTAGCACTTGGGGATTGTTGAGTGTGTTGGTTGAAGAAGCGACTGCTAGCCAACTCGGCACGCTCAGACTGAGCAGTCGCTCGCTTTCGTTTGAGAGCAAGGTCTTCTTCCATCACTTCGACGAGCGTGCGTTTCCCAGAACCTTTCCCCGCAACAACGGCCTTTGGCTCTGACTTTGGTACAATAATAGGCTTGGCCTTAAAGGTTGAAGAACTTGATTTGCCAGCCGGTGCTGAAGGGCCGTTAATACAGAAACCTATGAAGTAGTTAGAGGACATACTGAAGAAATTTAAAATTCCGCCTTTTGAAGGTGTCGCGGTTGCCTTCGCCTTCATCTTGTTGCACACTGGTGTGTTGAGATCGCGGCGTTGCAAAGGCAGAGTTCCAATTACCCTGGGTTTGAAGTTAGGGTTGATGTCCTCCATGTCTATAAGGTCTATTGGACAAGCGTCGCCTTCAGCAACTCTCTTCGCTAAAGCTGGATCGAGATCTCTGCAAACCAAACCTAGTTAGATAATCTACCCGCAAGCCTCAAACAACGATACCTACCTTCCGACGTACAGTTCCGCTTCGTCCGTTAGGCTTTGATCATCTGAGGGATTGGTTAAATAGACCAGTTTCTCCTGACTTGGATCATAGACTCGTTGATGTAAGAAGACCTTCTCGGCCAATTTGAAAGCGTCTAGATAGTCTCTAGGAATATCCTTTTTGCCCTCGAGTCGTATAGCACGAAGAGCCTTCTCTACCGACTTGTACTTCCTCAGTAAGGTATGCGCAGTCTTAAGACCAATTCCTGAAATGCTTGGGAGGTAATCGCAGCCACTCATCATTGCCATCCAGCGAAACTGATCATCCGACCAGCCGATGAA
Source organism: Trichaptum abietinum (assembly GCA_910574555.1). Taxonomy (NCBI): domain Eukaryota; kingdom Fungi; phylum Basidiomycota; class Agaricomycetes; order Hymenochaetales; family Trichaptaceae; genus Trichaptum; species Trichaptum abietinum. The sequence continues at coordinate 416,368 of CAJTBE010000005.1, read as the reverse complement.
CGACAGGGATTCCGAAGCGAGTGACGGTGACCCGAAGTCAGACCGGGAGATACTGATGATTGTTGCGGCGACCGCGTCAAGCTTGAAAAAGACATTCTTGCACCCAAAGACCAGAAGGTCAGAGTCCTCCGTGACTATTCCATCGACAAAGCCGAGTCGCTCTAAGTACGCCATCTGAGCGTCGGCCTCGTAAGGCGCCACAACATAGGGCACATTTTCGGCCCTTAGCGCCTATCTGAGCATGAGCTATTGAATATGAGATATGGACCACAAGGATATCACGCACCTTTATCACTTGATAGGCCATTTGTGGTGTCACATCCACACATTTGACATAGTAATCCCTAGCTTGATTCTGCTTCCCTTGTGCAGCCAATGCGTTCGCCTTTGCCAAGTTCTCCTCTCTCTTCTTCTCTCGTTCCTTTTCCGTCCCCTGTTTCGCCGGAAGCGGTCCGCCATCGAAGACGATGAATGGCTGGATTTTGTAATGTCGTAAAAGTCGGACGCGATGCATGCAATAGTCGACATATCTCTTCGTAGGCTTGTTCGTCGCAAGCTCGACAGCGCAAGCATACGCCCCTCTATGCAGCCAAACGTAGGCATCCACCGCAAGCGTTTGTCCCGCAAACTCCGAAAGGTGTTTCTGCTTCTGTATGGGTTTGAGGACTGGTAACAGGCCTGTGATACCCATCGTATCACATTGAGGAGACTACCCAAACAGAAGAAAAGCTGATTCTTCAGAGAGCACGTTCAGGTCGTGAAAGCCTTAAGGTGCAGAGTGTGGTGGCCGTCTTTCTTCAAAATTCCAAAATTCGAAGCTCATCGGGTGGCACACCCAGTTTGGCTGGTGCGCAAAACGCGTAAATAGACATAAATAACGCGTCTCGACGCGCCCCGGTACTATTCGGCCCGAGCGCCGAGCGATAACTTCTATGCACGCGCATTGAAAACATATGAACCATCAAACACCTGCATTGACTTGGTAATAGTTCTTTAAGATTCATGTTTAAGCTTCGACTAGAGGACCGGTTTACTCAACTTCTCTACTAGTAGTAGAAGAGCTCATGAAGTAACTTACAACGTCCGAGTCATGACTTTAAGCCTGAATGGCCAGCCACTATCATTCCGGCACCGAGTACTTCGACCAGTACATGTCGGGTTCGTTTTGCATTTCGAGGGGTCATGGCGCCTCCTCGGATTACGCAAATGCAAGTGACTTTGTGTCGCACGAGGCTACTCAGGCAAACCGAATGGCTTAAAGCCATCGCGAATGTGACGCGCGTTCTCCATCCTAGAGGATGTAAATAAGTCGTGGAGCTAGCCAAGGGGCGGGAAGGGGGCGCTAGGGATAGTAGATGGTGAAGAGTAGCTGAATGACTTGATAAATGACATGGAAGCCGAGTGGGATGCTACCGAAGGAGAGTTAGCGATCTGTGACTGCATAAAGCTTCTGTTTGATCGATTTCCGATAGGGAAGTAGATCTGTCTCTCATACTTATAATCGGACAGAGCGGGAACAGCAAGAGGTCAGTTGTATCAGCCAGGAAGCAAAGTACACACTGGATACAAGTAGGGCCGTGAAAATCCATCAAAACAGGCACCGCTGCAATTAGGAAGTCTGCTAACAGTAACAGCTTTGGCTGCAAAAGACGCAATACATACTAGTAGAAGAAAGCCACGAAGAGGCCAAGAACTACTTCTTTCCGACAATCGTGGCTGCTGAGGCATGCACAGTTGCCCTTCTTTAGATTGCCTGTAGATGATCTGATAGAGTTCGATAGAACTTTGATGGCAAAGTTGTGGTTTCAAGTCGACAGAGGGTCTGATGAAGTCAAGCAAAGTATTTTCAATCTAAAGCAGATACGTTCCCGTCACCATGAGGCTTGACGCAAGTTGGACATGAAGTGCAGCTCCGAGTCTGCAGGGTATCAGATGGTACATGAGAAGCGCAAAAATTGAAGATTCCCACGCTGTTGTTTGTCTATGTTTGCTATTTTCCTCTCACTTAGTCGAGATTTTTTCGTGACTGCATTCAAGTTCAACCAACGCCTTCCGTATTCTTGCAGAACAACTATTCACATCCTTGCTACATAAGACTCGCGCCCAGCAAAGCTCAAGTGCAAATGAATATTTCATAATATTTGCTCGTACTGTATATTTAGCACACAACTTGCTATGAACAACCTAACCTGTCTATCACGATGTATCTCACGAAGAACACAATCCGGGTCTTATACTTCCGTCTCGCTCCTTCGCATCATCCAATGTCAAAATCCATCAAAGTCACTCTGGCTTCTCAGCTTCTACTAATCTAGATTGCTAAGTAAAGTCCTCGGGAAATAGCTAAAGATAGGCTGCGGACTGGAACGGCATCTGCAAGAAGCCTTTGGACTTCGGCGTATCAACATGTGTCCTGTCGAAGAGTGTCGTGCAGTCCAGGACCTTTATATGTAGGTTGACGTGCTCCAGGAACGACGTTGGCCTTGTTAACCCCTTCGCTTTCTGCAGTGCTGCTATCCATTTAATTGGGTGGTCGTCATAAAGGCTGAGCGCGAACCAGAACAGATTACCCTGCTTACATCGTCATGTCGAGCTCAGTGAAGTCGGAAACGTCGGGAGGCCTGAAGACATCGGACAAGGAGTCGTTTTTGGATGTAGATGTGGCCTACGAGAAGAAGGTCGTACGGAAACTCGATTTTTGTCTGATCCCGTTGATGACAATGTTCTACCTGCTTTCCTTCCTGGTGCGTGTATTGATTGGCGACAATCGATGACTCACTGACTTCCGATTAGGACCGTGCAAACATAGGTACTCTTCTTGCATTATAGACATGAATGATGACTCAATCTTGAGGTCTGTAGGAAACGCAAGAGTGGCTGGTCTTCAAAAGGACTTGAAGCTCACGGATATACAATATCAGATATGTCTTACGGTCCTCTATGTGTAAGTTTTTTAATAACCGAACGCAAAATCTCGTTATTGAAACATCAAATTTGTCACTATGTAGGCCATATCTCACCGCGGAACTACCAGCCAACCTGCTTATGCGCAAAATTGGCCCTAATCTCATGATGCCGACGATCTTGACCATCTGGGGAGCGTTGTGCATGCTTCAGGGTATGATAAGATCTTGCCACCTCAGAGAAATGATATTCAAAAACAATTCCAGGTACTGTCAAGAACTTCTCGGGACTCGTCGCAGTCAGGTTCTTCTTGGGCCTTGTTGAAGGGCCTATGTTCCCTGGTATCGTCCTCTACCTGTCTGGCTTTTACACGCGCAAGGAGTTATCCTTAAGGTGAGGAAGCACCTTTGTAAACTGAGAAGAAATACAATGATAGTCTTTTCGTATACTTAGAGTCGCGTTGTTCTTCTCGGCTGCATCTCTGGCTGGTGCATTCTCTGGTCTACTTGCGGCCGCCATCCTGAACATGGACGGCATTCAAGGCAAGCCGGGTTGGGCGTGGATCTTTATTCTTGTGGGTGATCAATTTCTTTTGAGTCAATACTTGTAATTCACCGTGCCTTCAGGAGGGTCTGTTTACCGTGCTGTTGGGTTTGGCATCGTTCTTTCTTGTCCCATCGACGCCCTATGATGTTCGGTTCCTTACTCCAGCTGAAAGAGAGTAAGTCGGTCAAACACTCATCTCGCGGCCGGTTGTGCTAATCACAATGCACTTGCAGGATCATTGCCAAGCGACTTGTCCGCGATCGTCCTACCACAGCGCCGGTAGACGCCTTCTCCGTCTCGCAGTTGTTCCTCGCCTTCAAGTCTCCGCATGTCCTACTTGTATTCGTTGCTTTGTTTATGAATGGCACGACTCTGTTCGGACTCGCGCTCTTCCTGCCGACGATCGTTAATCAACTAGGCTTCAGTCCGACAAAGACGCAGCTCATCAGCGTCGGTCCGTTCGCTACCGGATTCTTCGGTATGTCGTAAATCTTCACATCGCCTGCACTATTATCTCATTTTGAAACAGTCATGATCTTGAGCGCGTACTTCTCTGACCGTCTCCGGAGTCGGGCTGCGTTCGCGGTAATAAACGCTTTGATAGCGATGGTGGGGTTCGCGATGTTTTTGGGTGAGTCTCCGGGAGGACAGGGATGGGGAGTTGTACTAATTCGAACTCCAATTTAGGCTCTCACTCGCATGCGGTATCCTATGGCTCCCTCTACCTGTCGGTGACAGGGACCTATGCCATGGCGCCCATTTTGTCCACTTGGATTGCAAACAACTCCGAGCCTCACTATCGTAGGGCAACGAGTGTCGCTATGGGTTTTATTGCCACTAACGCAGTACGTCATGCATCCCCTCTTCAGATGTGCAACTCCAGTGATAATAACATACTCTCTCTTCGTGCCCTAGGGTGGAATTCTCAGCACATGGAGTTTCCCTACCAAAGAGGCCCCTCGCTACCGTCGTGCCACGATCATGGATCTGACCTTGTGGGCGCCTTTCGCTTTTGTCTCGGTGCTCTTTATACTGACTATCAACGACTATAGCTCCGCACTGATTGCCGCGATCTCGATCATAAACGCCGTTTATTTGGCTTCGAGGAACCGGTCAAAGAAGGCGAACCGTGAAGAGATCCTTCGCCCGTACGTTACGGACGAGGCACCAGATGGGGGAGACGCTGCTTGGGTCGGGCTGGGAGACCATCATCCTGACTTCGAATACGCGCTGTGATGCCGTTTGGTAGACGAAAGTCCCGATAGCACGTTACGTTCAAGATCTAAGTCCACTTCCTCCCTTCTGATGCCGTAATATACTTAGTCGCTTGTACATAGTTATTGTCCAAACAAAACAAAACAACGCTCAGTTGAGTCACAAGCTTTCGACTCATATCGAACTTCCTTCTGTGAACTCCTTGAATACTCGATAACAGCAAATCGCCTTTACACAAAATGTCTTCAGGCAACCAACAGCCATTTATGGATTCCAAAGCTTTTGACAAGGCGAACTCAACCTATGTCCTATTTCCTTCACAGGCGGATGCTATGCTCGCAAGCCTTCAGCTGTTCCACGATGTCCCGTGTCGCATCATGGACCTCATATTCACCGTAGTCGCTCATCCGGACTTTGACGCGAAGCAGTTGATTCTACGCAACTCAGCGGACGTGATCGACGTTGTGGAAGAGAACCGACTGAAGAACAGGATGGCCGTCGTTCACAAACGATCACTGAATAGTAATGGGTATATGGAGCAGGCCGGGTTTCCGCAATTCGTTCTGGACGAGATCGTGGACATTATTCATTCTGAGCGGATGGACACAATCAGCACACATTTCGATAAGCCTCTCGATATCGACATGTCCGTAGAGTATGACTCAATCGGGAGTGATACTTTGAAGGCAATAAGCTGCGTCCACCGGTCTTGGACAACTCCTGCCCAAAAAGCACTTGGCCGGGTTCTTCATATCTGTAGGCCGACAGACATGATGTGGGTACTTCTTGAACCTGTGAAAAAGTCGATCTTCGGTCCTTGGACTTCCGTTGTCGCTATGCAAATTTTCCCTAGCACAGGGTCAGATGAATATGGCTACCGTTACTTCATTGACGATTTCCAGAAGGACTACCACCGGTGGCTCGAAACCCTACATCGCATTCTTGTCGGTTTCACAAATCTCAAAAGCGTTTTAATCAGAAGCTGTGCCTCATTTTTCTGCGAGTGGTCTAATTTCACAATCAGGGAACTGGTTCGACGTAACATATATCTGGAGGAGGTTACCCTATGCGGGGAGTTTATACTTGATCCTTTGGTGGAAAGTACCAGGATATCGGAGCATCTAAGGACATTGGATATACAAGGAGTACGGCTCTCTGACGAGTCGCGAAAAAGGGCTATCCAAGGGCCAGGGTTTGCTCGCTTGAGCAATTTGACGATAAGACGGTCTTTTCCAACGCTGGAGGAGGACTTCATGATAATATTAATACTCTCCAACCGATCCATCCCTTGCCTGAAAGCACTGCGCATTGTCGACTGTACGGAACGGTACGAACCCTTCGAAATGTATGCAGCACGGGCACTTACTCCAACCCAGTGTGCTACCATTTTCAGTCCGCTTTGCGCACTTCATATCGATAGCCAGGAAGCAGCAGACAAGTGGTTGAAATGGATTAGCCCTTACTGCTCCTGCCTTGATTCGCTGACGATCATCGACGATATTGGGCGAAGATCATCCCTCGAGAAGGACCAAGCATATCTTCCAGACAGCTCCGCTATATTCGAACACCTTTGCACAGTGCGCATCGGCAGTAGAGGAGCAGCAGCTTCATGGGTTGAACGGATTGGCCCGTATTGCCACTGTCTTAAAACATTCACTCTCGAAACAAGCGTATCCTTGTCTCCCAATATGCTATCCCTCATACCCGCCTCTATCCAGAACCTCAACTTGCGACTCATAATTCCAGACCTGAGGGATGATGTCAAAAGCATCTCCAGTTGGCTGAAGTATATCCTGAAGACATCATTCTTCTGGGAATTGAAATCATTTACGCTTTTCCTTTCGAGGGATGCCCGCGATTGTCTGCGTCGTTATGATCACTTTGTAGAGGAGAAGAAGATTCGCACAAAATTACAGACTTTCAAGGAGCAGATGAGCGTTGCATGCGAACTTGAAGGTGCTGAGTTTAAGTGTTACCTCGATATTTCCGACCGATAACTTCATGTGCTGTATACCTCAATTATTTCCAAAATCAGGATGCTCTTATATTAGTGTCGAAGTTGTATACAGTGTTCGATGTGGACTTAATCAAGTTACATATTTAGATATTTCTGCATCTGGCGCTCACACTTAAAAATCACTTAAACTTCCTGATCGACTGAAAGTCCTGATAGATAAGTACTGTACGTAGAGTTAAGTACATCAGGGAAACTACTTTTTGCTGAAAGTGACTTAAGCGTTACTTAAACGTCCTGAGTGACTTGAAGTCTGAATAAGGCAAGCTTGCCTTATTCATGCATGTCCTCCCATTATTCAGGACGAGTTGCCTGAAATAAGGACGAGTTGCCTGAAATAAGGACAAGTTGGCTGAAACAGTGCTCTAAGTGTTTCAGGCAATCTGCACCCCAGTGCTCCAGTGCTTCAGTGCTTCATCCTTTAATTACAGCAGGAGACAAGTGTTGTAAGACAAATTGCAGCGCTCAAGGGTTCAAGTGCATAAGAATGATCCAAGTATTTCATTGCATCAGAAATAATATAAGACAACGGTAAGTAGCTATCAGTGCCTCAGTGTTCAAGTACATCAGTCATTTACACAAGACTAAGCATAGCAGTCATTATCGTGGAACCCGCCACGACACGATTCTGAACCACTGCCACGGGCAGTGGCAGGCCCATTTCGCTACCGTGCCTTCAATTCTGCATGCTCTTTAGGCGGGCCAGTAGAAACGAATGTTGCTCTGCGAGTCGATGGTAATAAGTTATTGAGCGCACGGACAGAAACGAAACGAGAGGCTCACCAGTGAACGATTTGCTCTTAGAAGTCGACGCATTCCGTGGCCGAATCCCATTTTGAAGCGTCGTCCTCCTCATTATCGCCATCTCCGCCTGGATCCTTCTCCTCGCCCTCGTCCTCGTCCTTGTCCTTGTCCTTGTCCTTGTCCGCGCCCTTGTCCTCGTCCTCGTCCGCGCCCTTGTCCTCGTCCTCGTCCGAGCCCTTGTCCTCGTCCTCGTCCGCGCCCTTGTCGTCGTCCTCGTCCGAGCCCTTGTCCTCGTCCTCGTCCGCGCCCTCGTCCTCACCCTCACCCTCAATCTTGTCAGCGCCCTCGTACCCGCTCTCACTCAGGTCGTCATCTCCTTTAGCATCGGCATCCTCGTCCTCTGCATCACCTTCAACATCGCTTCTATGCTCAGCTCCTTCACGCTCGTCGCCCTTATCATCGCTCCCGTCTTCCCAATTACCAGCGCCTTCGTCATACGCTTTCTCGCAGGTCGAACCCGGACCTGCAACATCAAAATATAAGGAAAAGTCCCTGCCAGTGATACCCGATCCAACAAGTTCGGTGTTCTTTCCAGCATCGATATCGTTACTGGCATCGTAAGCTAGGAGGTGGGATCGAACCTTTTCCCAGTTTGATTCAGTGAAGAAAGAGGGATTCGACAGCAATTTAACATAGTCGTCCGTATGAGGCTGCCACAGAGCGCTAGTGAAATACCACTCAGCGCCGCCAAGCTCTTCTTTGATATTTTGCAACCGAGCCACCTGTTTATCAATGGCGACCTTGACCTATCCATGAGGAGATCAGCGAATAAAGCCACTATAAGTTCTGAAAAAAAAATACCGCTGTTGCCGCAAGGGCGAGGGCACCGATAGGCTTTCCTATGGTGTTTTTGTCCAGTACTTTATGCCGACCCATGGCTAAGACGATGTGTACGGACAACACTGAGACCACGAGGTCAGAGCAGAACAGTCCTTGCTTCTGTACATTCAGGGTCAATGCATGGACACAAAATGCCACAAGTACTATTTTACTTACCCTTTCCATACTATACCAGCTTTCCCATAGAAACGGTTCGGCTTTCTTCTTATCAACTAGCGTCTGCAACGTCTTCACAATTGCTTCGTTTTGCATTGACTTTGATTGTTCGCCGCTGATAAAACTCGCAACTGAATGCTCAGCTTTCTCAAACAGTTTCTTGCGCCAGCTATCAGAGCATCTCTGGGCCGCCTGAAATACAAGGATTGCATCTCAATCTGGTAAAGGTAACTTGAAGATAACTAAGAATGACTCAACTAGAGAACAGATGTCGGCGAACTGTGTTTCGTAACTTAGTTCCACAGAATCAAACACTTTCCCCCACAGAGTGCTGATGAGCTCATTGTCCGGGTTTTGCCATGGCGTGAGGGACTTTCCTACTGCGCGGAAAAGTGAAGGTAATAAAATATGAATCCAGCCGGCCTGAGTACCGGGAGGGAGACACTGGTTCGTCGCCCTTTTTCTGCCTGGCACGCGAGATCCTTCCTTCCTTTCCTTCATTTCGACCCTTGTCCTCCAGCCCCACTGATGTCTGCATATAAGCGAATCAGCAAAAATATGTCATAGAAATGAATTTGATTCGACACACTGAGCTAGTAGTCCGAGAGACTTTGCGATGACCAGGATAAGCCCCAGTCACTAACACTTCGGGTCCGGGAGTGCAGGATACTCTCGTCATTGCAAGCGACTGTGTTCGGGGTGCTAACGGCATCTTTCGACCACCAGCCTAATAGGAATAGTGAGTGAATGCTTACATTTAGAGTGTATCAATCGACCCACACTTGCTTCATTATCAGTCACCAGCGACTGCCTCTTGCGATGAGAGGTAGCGGATCCAATCTCAGACTGCAATACGTCAGAAAGCTGTTATCCATGGCAAGTGAGCAGCTCGAAAGGAAGAATTACCGTCGTGTCGGCCTCCGGCCGATAAGGAATGTCAGAGGGTTTCCTCTTCGTACTCAAGTCCTTTCCGCCTGGTCAGAAACGAACTTAAAATGCCGGTTACCAAAGAATTGACACTTACTGTGGCACCGACCTGTGTGTCCATGCCAGTCAACAATGACTTCTTGACCTTGACACTCTTACTAGCCTATTGAGATGGTGTAAAGTAAGTAAACATAAACATGAAGGAATCCATTACACGTGAAGGTGGAAGAATTACCACATCAACCTGGGAGTCGATGTCCGGTGGCGACTTTCTCTTTCTGTTTTTTGTGACTATGATGTCCTATTTATAGGCACAAATTAGCGATCGACCCGATGTGAGGAAGGGAACGAACAGTTGCTACAGCGGAAGTGAGCCTACGGTGCATCGACGCCCATACATACCTGTATACGGGGTTCCAAGGCTAGTGATTGCACCTTACAACCATAAATCAGGGGGTAACGAGAGAAACTGGATTAAGATAGGACTTACCGGTACGCTGAGCTGCGAGTTGGCAGTTCTCTTGTTTGCATCCTGTCCAAAGATCAATTCAGCAAGCAATGAAGGAAGGATGTAGTATGAAGATCACTGTGCTTCACTGTCTGGCACTCACCTGTCCACCTGGTTTTGTCTCGTTGTTCTTATCCTCGAGTGCGGAAAGGGATTGATTAGTAGATTGGAAAAGGTAGAATGATATAACGTCGCTTACCGTTGAAACCTGCGACCCGGAGAGAGTGTCGCGCAGCAACCTCCTTTTCTTCGAGTTCAAGTTGCTGCTACCTCCATCCTGTTCATTTACACGACAGTAGGCAGGAAAAAATAACGAAGGGATATGATCAAAAGGTCATGGGGTAACTGACGTGAATCAAACAGTAATAAGTCGCACTCACACTAGCTTGAGCCGGCCTTGTCAGCCTCCTCGGATCGCTTTCGCCCTACAAGCAAGGTATTCAGACTGCATCTGCCATTCTAATGTTCCGTCAACTCACAATATTTGTGTCCGAATCGACAAAATGTGCTGTCTGTTGCACGCTGATTGAGCTATTCTTTACACCATGATAGCTTGCGAGGGTTATTGTTTCTCCTTCATCCTCCCAAGGACTTAAGTTTTCATTGTCTTGCAATGAGATGCTGTGTCTAGTGTAGCTTGGCGTCAGCGAAGCTCATAATATGGTAACAAAGACGAGAGTGTCAACGTTGTAGGTAGAAGGAAATTTGATCCCGTTCTCCATGATCCGCTTCCTCAGCATGAACATTAGTAATCTAGTTGGATCATACTATGAGCTTTAGCTGAGTCTAAATCAAGCTTCACACTTACCATTACATCGTGCATACCAGAAATTGATTCCGTACGTACGCATTGCAAGATTTCAAATTTAAACTCACAAAATTGATCCCTCTCGAGTCTATCCCTGCCACCTCAAGTCCTCCATCCTCTTCACCAATGAAAGTGGATTCATCTGTGTTGCGAAGCGCCCTGGCAGGTCACTTTGTCTTGTCGTCCCGCTTTGACGTAGCGGGCGAGTCTATTATATCCGTTTCTTCACCAGAAAGGCTCTCGTTCTGTCTGGCAGGTGCGTGAAAGAAAGTGTTGCTTGGAGTGGCGGCAGATCTCGATGTCTTTGCGGTCTGCACACGGGTGCGAAATGGAAGTTCACCTTTGGGATCTTCTTTCCTAGCCTTTTTTGCAGGCTTTCTGTTTGACGCATCCGTACTCGCCGCTTCATATTGTGAGTCAAAGTAGTCAACCTCCAAGCTTCGAAAACATCTGAAAATGTATAGGCAGTATAACTCACCAATGTCTAAGTCTTCGTTGTAATCAACTTCACAACCCGACACGTCTTTAACATCGTTCTTCGAGCCTGCTTACGCCAGTTCAAAGCTATGTAATTACTGATCTGAAGTTGAAGACTTACTACTAGCTTCGCCCTTCGGCTTCCTACGTCCACGTTTTCCAGCGAGTTTAGGCACTGTTGAGCCCATCTGGGTGCGTGTCTCAAGAGCCTTCAACAAATTGTTTTCAATTTCTACGGTCTCTAGCATCACTGCTTCTTGGTTTTCTGCTGCAGTCACCTTCTTTCGTACCTTGTCAGCTGCCTCTTGTTCTTTTGCTGCCCGTTTCTGCTCCGCAGCGAGTTTTTTCCTCTCTTTCGCGACCGCAACTTGCTGGGCCGCAGCTCTGCGGAAAGCTGCCCGTTCTTCCTTCTGTTTTTCCTTCTCCTCCTTCTCCTTCAATGCCTCATCCCGCCTCGCTGCCTGCTGTACTTTCCTTTTGTCTTTTTCTTCCTTCTCCCGCAATATCTCCTCCTTTGTTTGTCTTGTTCTGAGTTGGTCAACTACTGCTCCGGGGTGCTGGTTATTGTTCTTAGCCCTCGTCTGTCTTCGAGTTGACATTTTGTGCAGTGTTTTGAGACTTGGGTGATAATAAGATGGATCGAAGGTGCTAGTTCAAGATCAGGGAGGCGGGGGCGTCTATCTTAGACAAGTTGAAGATTTACGCCCACTCACTCAGGCTGCCACTGGCCAGGCTGCCACTGCCAGCAGTGTGTGACTCACGCAGGCGCACTTCAAGTTGGCAGGCTGGCAGCCTTACGGTACTACTACTACTCACCAGTGGCAATTTAAACTCAGGTTCACTCACTCAGGCTGCCAGTGTCTGGCACTCAGCTGTGAGTCCCAATCATCGACATATTCTACTGAAGGCTACATTGATGCCAGCGACACGGAAAAAGCACGATCCCTTTCATTTTCCACCAACTATTCTATGCACCTTGCCCAGCTGTAGTAGGACGTTCAAGAGTCAATCTGGAAGAGCAAGACATGAACATTCAGCTCATCCGATGTCATCCGTGGCAAGATCTACTGCCTGTGGTCACGACTATGATTCTTCACCTATTCGACCCACACGAGCTCCAACTCCTCAACCTCTACCGAGGTCGTCCGAACTTCCAACAGAGGGTCATTTTGAGAGCGACTCTGACTCCTACGATTACGATATTTCCATGCTTACACAGGATATCTCGATGCTCAGTATAGGCCGAGACGAGCTGCTTCAAGACCTAGACAGACCTGATTCTCTGTCCCATTCTGGCACCGGAAGTGACAGTGGCCGTAGTGCATCCTCTGAAGACTTGGACTTCGACATTGGAGATCATGAGGAGAGTGATGGTAACCTAAAGGTGTATCACAGATATATGAATGGTGCGCACCAAGTATATTGTCCTCGGTTTGATAGCACTCTGATGAAAAACATCGTGCAGCCACCCCGTGTGATGCGGAAGGAAACAGCTTAAAATACGAAGAACCACCTGTTCCGCGAAATGAACCTGCACCAAATGACTGGTCTCCCTATTCGTGCCGAGCAGATTTTGAGCTCGCAGACTTTCTTTATCGCGATGAGCAAATGTCTGCTGGTAATATAACAAAGCTTCTCGGAATCATGAAGGCTTACCAGCGAATTCAGTCTGTGAAGAACGCAAAATCTGGCGGATATTCTGAGTTGGACGTAACTGAGCCCGACGATGACTCAGATTTGGCTAGTACGCTACTCGATGGAGACGCACAAAAGTTGTACAATGTCATTGACGCTACGAGAGTTGGTGATGTTCCTTGGAAATCCTTTAGTAACTTCTACACGGACGACAATGGCCAAAAAGCGACAGACGAGAACACCGAGTCATGGAAGAGGAAAGAATATGATGTATGGTATCGGGATCCCTTGGAAGTGATCCGAAATTTGGTGGATAATACGGCTTTAGAAGGCGAATTTGACTATGTCCCATTTCGTGAATATCAGCCAAAGGAGGAATCTGATGACATCAATGACAAAGAACGAGTGTTCAGAAATTACATGTCCGGAAATTTCGCTTGGGAACAGGCTGTAAGTCATGAATAATGCAGCATTCAAAGTTGGAGGAAGTGTACTGATTGTCCTTGACTTAAGAACAAAATCTCAGCCGAAGATAAAGCAGTCCATGGGTCCATGCTCGTTCCGGTGATCTTGGGGAGCGACAAGACAACGGTTTCCGTTGCAACTGGCAACAACGAATATTATCCGTTATATCTCTCAATAGGAAATGTATCAAACAAGGCCCGGCGGTCCCAAAAGTTGAATACAGTCCAGCTCGTAGCATTTTTAGCAATACCAAAGAGTGTGTGTCAAAAACTGAGCCATTCAATTGTGTTTTGACGCTTTTTTTGCAGCTGAGCGGCAGTACGAAAAGTCAGATGACTTCCGTCGCTTTAGACATCAGATTTTTCATTCTTCTATATCGAGAATCTTGAGTTCACTGAAGACCGCCATGTCCATAAACAATGAACAGACCATTCTCCGGTGCCCTGATGGTCACTTGCGTAGGTCGGTTCTCGGACTCGGCTCGTATATAGCCGATTATCCGGAACAGGTGAGTCTATGCGCAATATGCACTGGATGGTGCTGCAAGTAAGTACTGTCCTCAGGCAACGCATACAAGTCCGTGAAAATGGCTTACTGTGGCTATATGATATAGATGTACAGCACCTCACAAGAACCTAGATAATCCGGAATTTGTTACAAACCCTCGAACAAAAGAGCTGCACGAACGATTGATAGAACAGGTGGATGACAACGTCATAAGTAGAGCAACAATTCGAAAAGAGTATGGATTCCATCAGGATATCGTGGTATGTGCTTCAAAGTCTCCCTTGGATGCATATTTTACAATCAGGTTGTCCCGTAGCCTTTCACCAATGACTTTCCGCGAGCGGATATATGCGATCTCATATCTCCGGACCTACTACACCAAATCATCAAAGGCGTGTTCAAGGATCATCTTGTTGAGTGGATTTGCCAGACCTTGACCACGACAGAGCTGGATATTGTGGATAAAAGGTGCTATTCTCTCACAAGTCGTATAATGTAAATACCATTGCTAACCCTCTATAGGATTAGAGTCGCTGCTCCTTTTCCTGGACTTCGCAGATTCCCCGAAGGCCGAGGCTTCAAGCAATGGACAGGCAATGATTCTAAGGCACTGATGAAAGTATGTGGCCTTTCTATCTTATTCGAGGCAGTGGATTGCTGATATTTGATGCAAACTGCTTAGGTGTATCTTCCGGCTATTGTGGGCATTGTGCACGATGATATAATCACCACAATGAGTGCATTTTTGGACTTTTGTTACCTTGTGCGTCGGTACACGATTACAGCCTCAACTCTTGATCAGATCAAAGCCTCTCTGGACCACTTTCATCGATTTCGGCAAATATTCATAGCCAAGGGCATCCGGGATAACTTTTCACTACCACGACAGCATGCTATGGTCCACTATCCTACAATGATCCCTCTCTTCGCCGCACCGAGCGGGCTGTGTTCATCGATCACAGAGAATAAACACATTTACGCGGTCAAGGAAACATGGCGACGCTCAAACAGAAATGATCCTTTGGGTCAAATGATCACAGCAAACCAACGGCTAAGTAAACTTATTGCATCGAGGGCAGACTTTGAAAGGCGTGGAATGCTGGACGATTCGTTGGCGGAGGCTTCGTGGAGAGCTTTGCGTGATGTTCTGCGCAAGAATATGTCAGAGTCGGACACGGATGACGCTGAGAAGATTCCTACTAGTACTCGGGGAGAGCATAGGCACCTCCGTGACGTACTATTGGCAGGCGCAGCTGATGATACAGAGGACTTCTTCGATGACATTGTGGGCAATCATGAACTCAATGAAATTGCAGATCTGGACAATTCCGAAAGCTTAGTGGATGGGCCGCAGTGTGGTGCGGTTCATGGCATACGACATGCTGAACGCCAGATCCGCGTGGGCGGCAGAAATGACCCTTTGAGCTTGATATTAATGGCTTCGAAGCAACGTGAGTATTACTTATTACTAGTAGTAAACTGTGCTTTTGGTGCTGCATATCTGACCTCCTTGTTGTCAACCTTGCAGAGTCCAGTAAGGTGTACCCTAAACAGCTCAACATGCTTGCGGCGATAAAAGACCATCCAGAGCTCCGACAGCTCCGACGGCTCATTAAAGAATACTTATTCAACAAGTACGAGAAGAGCAACTCCAACTTAACGGGCTCCTCTGGCAGAGCCGTACCAGCATTTGAAATGGACATGAGCAATGCCTTTTCAATTTTCCATTCAGCCACCGCTTTCTTTGCCTACCGTGGCGAATCAATCCCTATAGAGCAAGCAATGAGGGAGGTGATCAGGTCCAATCCCTCTTGGCGCGGAAAAGTAAGACGTGATGCAGTCCTTGTTCGAGTTAGTTCCTGCAAAAAGGGGTTTGCAGGAATGAGAGTTGCCAGGGTTATGCTTTTTTTTTCCTTCACCGCTAAAGGGGAACGTCAGGACTGCGCTCTCGTCCAATCTTTCAAGCGTGTTGGAGATTCACCCGACCTGAAAACAAGAATGTGGATAGTCGAACCGGAGTATGAGTTAGAGAGCTCTACCGCCTGTGTCGGATGCTGTACTGGAGTGAATGGCAGATGTCGCTATCACCGCGACTGCAAGGCTCCGAAGCTATCCGTGATAGATGTAGGGGACATCTTCCGTTTAGCCCACCTCCTGGGGGTTCCGAAGGGTGATGAATGTCCTCCAAAGTCATTGACACCTGAGGAGTCTCTGGATTTTTATGGTAGATTCTATGTTAACCGATTTGCTGACATGCACATGCACGAAATATTGTACGAAGCTAGACAATAATTACTAACTTGAAGTTAAACTGTATTGAGACTTATGTAGTGCTATAGTAGTAGTAGTGAGCACGTACTAGCAATCAAAGAGGAAAAATGTAAACACAGCAGACCTTCAAGGCTTGCACCAGAGGGCATGCCATGAAATTGACAGTATGGTACTGAAGCCTGTCGCTGTCAACAGCGATCAACTTCAACTACTACTACTAGTAAGTGTTCTTTTGGCTCGCATTCAAGTTGTACAGTTTGCATTGCCAGAGCCAGTGGCAACCACATCATAGTATTCAATGTTCAAGGTAATATTATTATCAACAAATCTCAAAGCGACATAAGGAGAAACTGAAAATGCAAGCATAGTGCAGAGATTACTAGGGTACTCAAAGTCATAGGTTCACCTCCGAGTCCTCAGCGTTTCCCATATAAGTGCCTGGGAGTGGTTGGCTGACAACTCCACTCTGAGACCGCTTGACAGGGAGAACAGCTACTACTAGTAAATGCAGTGAGCGTATAATAAGGAAATGAGGAGACTTTGTCACTTACAATTATTACTGATTGCTGTGTCCATTGTCAACCCACCACCTACGAGAAAACTACATCGGCTCGTTGCGGTGACCTTCGGGACTTGAAGGCTTGGAATCATCCTTTGACTGTATCGCCAATTTCACATAATTGCGATACCCTAAGACTTGACTTATAGTGACGGGTTCTTTCAATTTGACGCCTACCGGGGCTACTGTCTCGAATGTCGAGCACACCGCCTCCAGCAGATAGAGCTTGTATCTGTGCATGTCATCTGGCTTCAAGTGGCGGATCTTTGTACCCTTGTCCTTGTCCTTGTCGTCCGAGTCGTTCTTTTTGTTTTTTCTTCCCGAAGGATTTCTTGCTCTTGTTCTTCAAGTCCTTGTCGTCCTTGTCATTCTTGAACTTGTACTTCGGATTGGCGGTGCTTTTCTTGCTCGTGCCCTTGCCCTTGTCCTCGCCCTCGCCCTTGTCCTCGCCCTCGCCCTTGTCCTCGCCCTCGCCCTTGCCCTTGCCCTTGCCCTTGTCCTTGCCCTCGGCCTCGGCCTTGCTTTTTTTGTATGCCTCCATGATCTTCATCTCCTCCTCGTTATACTTTTCTAACCTATCAATAGATTCAAGGACAGAATCACACATCTCCTCCCGTTGATGTATGATCTTGTTTAAGAGGTCGTTTACGACGATGCCTTTCGACCTTCTCATGACTAGATCGAAAAGGCCCCTTTTGGAGACAATCTGCAACCATCTCCTGACGATCCTAAGCCCATCTATCAATCTCGTCTGAAGAGCGACCAATTCGATGATGCATTGATTAACCTCCTCCACATCTACTGTTACTTCTTCGCCTGCTTCTAAGTACGAAATGACTTCTTCCATCTTGAAGCGAATTTTGGGCGCCGTCGTCAAGACTTTGGGCGCCGTCGTCAAGACAACTTCATAGGTGTCCGAAGAAACTATAAGCGGAGGTTTCTTTTCGTAGAAAGCATCGAGCCGATTGCACAGAGCAATCGCCAGTTCCCAGCTTTCAGTTTGCGGATTCTTCGAGTCCTTCGAGTCAGCTGGTGAACGGGGTTCGGTGGCCGAGGCCGCCGTCTGACAGCGGTGCCGAGGCACTGCCGACTCTCTCGATGCGTTGCCAGTGTAGCATTTCCTTGGCAGCGGGTGCCTGGGGTGAAATAAGAAGATTTTTGACCGCAGGCGTCGGATATTTCGCTTGCAAATGCCCTGATCCCATTATCTGTCCAAAGAGTTCTTCCCATGAGAAGCGAATGTGGCTTCTCCCGTGAACTCTACTAGCCATAACTGAGATGGATTGGATATGGTCTTCAATGGTTGCGATGAGATCGTAAAGGGCGTCGAAATGGACCTGGAAGTACGGTAGGTAAAATCGGAAAGCATAAAATTCGGGGTCCGACTCGTATGGCTGCAATGCTTCCATACAGTCTGGCTGGGACTGTGTCGCAATACGCAGTGGCTCCGGATTGTCATAACATAGAGGCACGCGGTAGCGTTCCGTCTGCAAGCGAGTTTGCATGATGTTATTGAGTTTGGATGGCTCTACCTCGAGGAACCTGAAATTAAAGGGTTGACTGTTTGGGCTTGCAAAGGTGTTGGTTACTTGCTCTTGAGTGAACCAAAGGACAATTGCGGAGGACTCCATGAAGAAGAACCTTAGATTGTCCAAGACCTTCCTTACTCTGGCAGCGTCGCCCGCTGGCCGTGACTAATAAGCGTAGGTTATTAGACGTTCTTTTTAGAAACATGATCTTATTACTTACCCCCATAAGATTTGCCTCCATGAGATCGCTCATTTCCTGAATCTCTCTGAGAGTTCCGTTCACCGCTTCAATCCGCGCCTCAAAAGTTGTGTTCAACGCTTGAATCCGCGCCTCAAAAGCAGTGCCTATCGTTGCAACCTCTTTCTCCAAATTCGTAATCCTATCATCCCATGAAAGAGCTGGACGGTTTGAAGTCGAGCGAACCGACTGCATGTCATCTGTACCAGTGTGCGATGGGGAAGTAGCAGTGGTCATCTTTGCAACAATTTCCTCCAAATTCGTCATCCTATCATTCCTTGAAAGATCTGGATGGTTTGAAGTTGAGCGAACAACATTTCCCTCCAAATTCATGGTCGTATCATCCCCTGAATGAGCTGGATGGTTTGAAGTTGAGCGAGCCGACTGGGTGTCGTCTTCACCAGTGGAAGGTCGTATGGAAGTGCTGACAGGTGATGAAGTACTTCTCAACTTTTTGAACAAAATATCCGTGATTACCGCAGGTTCGCCTCTATTCGGTTTTGTAACAACAATTGCACCAGGTCCTGCTACTACTCCATATAATGTGTCTGACAGTGATCGTGTTCCGGGTGATGATTTTTCGGACGGTTCAACAGTCGTCTTTCTCTTTTTCGCATTATTGTCCTCACGATCATTACGATCGGTGACCAATTCAAAACGACGCTTACTAGTAGCATCGGGGTCGCTACTACTAGTAGTAGTGATCGGCTCCGAGTCTAGATCGAAGGCGGCTGTTAATTGGCTTTGTTTCAGTAGTCCGAGGTAAAACGAGCTCACGTTGGTCGCCGTAACGCTCAGCTCGATTTAAGACTCTTGATGATGACGAATACATTGTCCCAATCTCCCACTTGAAGTTCAAGTTCTGCAAATTGAATGATTTGAAGCCTGAGAGGAGGTTGTATTGCTTTCTCCAACAGCTTCAAGATTGAGTTAAAACTGGTGCAATGGTATAGCACTAGCTGCAACTTGAATGAGCCTCAGGCTCAGGCTACCGGCGCGGCACCACCGACTCAGGCTCGGAGTCGGAACCGAATAGTAGTTGTATCAAGTTGAAGTTCGGTTCGAGTTTCAGAACCCTTTCAAGGTTAGAAATCAAGTTGCCAGTAGTATAGTAGTAGTACTAGTAGTAGTACAGTACTACTACTCAGGCTACAAGTTTGAAGATCTCAGTCAGCGGATGAAGTTAAACTAGGAGACTGAAAGTTGACTCACCGCCAGCCTGAGTACTGCCAGTGGCAGCCCCTGAACTAGCAGTAGAATTTAGGTGGCAGCCTGAGGGACTTCGACTACAAGGTGATCGGGCTTCAAGCTAGAGTATAGACAATGACACGACACATCGCTGGTCGCTGGCTTTCAAGTTGGCAACTCCTCGTTCAAGTTGATGGGCATGGGGTAGTCAGGCTACTAAATGCGGAACTTGAATTTGAAGCCAAACTTCTCACGCCACTGCCAGGCTCAGCCTGAGTACTAGAGATCTGGCACTGGCAGTGATCGGAGAACTTGAACTTGAACGTGGTACTCGCACACATTCTAGTAGGTCCCTATAAGAAGCTCAAGTAAAGAACGTACGCAGTTTGTTTCTCTCTCAGCTTGGCATTGACGCTGACAACTAGCACATCTACAACTCAAATCTGTTGATACGTCGGAATCCATAGCTCCTCGGAACTCGAATCCAAACAGGACGACTCAGGCTACTAGTAGTAGCAGCAGGAATTCAGAAAGCTTGAAGCCGACTCGGGGTCGCAGCAGTAGTATGCATATCATCTCATAATCTATCATCATGCAAAACACTAATCTACATATTTTATAATTTATAGGTAAACCTTTGTACAGCAAGGCTGCCGCCACTGGCACTGGCAGTGGTGCCACTACTCCGACCAGGAGTCAGACATCCGTCGCAAACGTCACCCCTGTTCCGAATTGTACGCATATTTTATCCCATAGTCTGTTGTCATGCAAAACACTGATTTACATATCTTGCAAACAGCGAGCAACGCCCATCCCCAGGCCAATCCCCAGGCTACCGTTTTGCAAACAGCGAGCGACGCCCCGCCCCAGGCTACCGTCTTGCAAACAGCGAGTGACGCCCCGCCCCAGGCTACCAGTACTTTGTAAGCTCCCTGTGGGTCGACGCGTTTCGGCTCGTGCGGCACGCTCGGCTCGTATGGAAACCCAGGGGGTAGGAGTTCGACCGCTTTTGCAGAGGACACGAAACCACTACCGTCTACGCAATTTACTGCGCCCACAGCAGGTGGTTGCCCCAAGTCTTGACCCAGGTTTCTCTCGCAGATTTATCCCGACGCGTATCCCCTTACCGACTAAAGCAATGGCGAGCATACTGGAGCGCATGCGCACACGTCCACCTCCACAGTTGACAACACGAATTCCTTCAGCAATTGGTGATGGTAGAGTGATTACATCCGTCACCATATATCATGAGTGAACCTTCTCAAAGGGATAGGGCTACGCCAGAGAGCTCATCATCAGTGGTGGCTGATGACCAGCTCAGAGTGCAGGACGTTAAAACTGGTTGCTGCACTTGCATCCGAGGTCCGTTCCTCCCAGGTTTTGAATCGCGAGACAAATCACTGACGTTTGGAATGTGAAAAGAGGCAAGTTACTGAACCGGCGCTCACAGGAGAGGATGTGCGTGCGGTAATCAGTGAGCGAAAGCTACAACTGTACTTCTCGAGTAAGTTGTTCTTTTAGTTTTTGAATAATAATTCTCACAGGCTTCTTCAGCTTTGGAGCATCGGCACAGGGAATGTCTATACGTTCTCCGAGAACATCTGCATAAGATTTACGCCGAAAATTGTATTGTCTTTTTTCTGGGGCGTGGGGGATTGGACACATCCGTTCGCGTATGGAATCTGCAAATGGTATGATTTTCTTCACATTCATTCATCCCCGACTCGTCAGTGACAACTTTTCAGTACGACTCCGACTTTCTTGTCACCGGAAGGAACGATGGCCGCGTCAGCTTCTTCTCGTTTCATCGTTCCTCTTTTCCTCGACCATCTCAAGCTCAACAATAAGCGGCCACAGGACTTGTACTGAGCAGTCAGTCGGGACGAGTCTCTATCCCTACCGTCTACACTCACTTCAGGGATCCCTGCTCAATCGACATCTAAGCCTAAGTTCGCCTGGCCTGAGCGGCGTAAAGAGCCCAAAAACATGGGAAGGATGCTGGACAGCTACGTTCTCTCACCACATACCACAGTGAGGAGAGAAAAGGTTGCGAAGTTGCGGGGTCGGATTCGTATATACGGGGCTATGTATCACCGGGCAGTTTGATGCGTCCTAATATTCCGCTTGCATGCACAAAGTCCACCAGACGTCGACAAAGCGACACACAACTCAATTTGCAAATGCAGCGAAGGGAAAAATTATAACTGCATTTTCGACATCATCCAACGTGTCGTGTCCCCATTCCTTGCCAAACACCTCTGCCCCGCCATTATTGCCGCCTAAACGGAGAACGCTCGGTTTCAATGTGCAGTATGAGTTGATCGTCGGCCGACAGCGCGATTCCCTCAGCCCCGAGGACGAGAAACGCGCCTTCATGCAAATTACTCCTTCCGAAGCGGGTTGGGATGCATTCAAGTTGGCTCATTTCCCATTTTGGCACGGTTCTAGTTCAGGTTTCGGGTTGTGTACAGGGATGACTGGTTGTATGGTGAGTTACTCGTGGCTTTCTTCGAAATCCTTCTAGAGCTGATGGAGCAGCTTCTTGTGCAGTGGGTTGTATCCTCCCGACTTCTTCGGAGTTAACATGACTCATTTTCTTGTTCGTTTGTGCTTAAAATGAAAAGAAGCCTTATAATCAAGTCATTCGGAAGAAATCATTTGTTATCTCCTATCAGTTCAACTTGCGGTTTATCCGAGTCATAGTACAAAGCACTAATAGCTCCCTCTCTCTTTCCAGAAGAATGGGAAATCAGAAAACTAACTTCAACTACTTTGTATAAGTGTGAAGTGGGAGTGGGTATCGTCCCCAAGATCATCATCAAGCCATTCCACCGTGAATCATGTTCTCAAATCTTCGTACTATCCTTCTCATCCTCCTCTCCCTTGATTACGCACGCCTGCACCTCCGCACCGTCCTCCGCTTTCAGCGCGTTCAACGGTGGACAGCAAGGGCTCAAACGAAGGTACTTGTTTCATTCATATCAAGATCTGTACACTGACTTGTTGCTAGATACACAAGAAACTGCAAACGTTTCTTGATTTTCTCGGGGTACCACCCACACCTCTCTCCGAATTAGATGAATATAGGCTCCATGAGATAGTTCCGATACAGTGTCGCACGGGCTTGGATGTGGACAATGCAATGACTGCAATATATGAATCTTTGCCACAGGTACCAGCTAGGCGATTTATCTCGATCGACATCGAGTGGGCAAGTGGCGGAAAAGGGTCCAATCATCGCGTAGACCTCATCCAACTCGCAGTTCAAAACCAGGTTTATCTGGTCAGGACGCATACTCTTACTGACCTTCCTCCTACATTGGCGCAACTCCTTGGGGATGGTACAGTCATGAAAGTATCAGCTGGAATTAACGGTATGAATAACTCATCTTTTCTCCTGCGAGGTGGCCTAACAGAAGAAATGGCAGGTGACGCAGTGCGTATAAAGCGCAAGTTTCGCACCTCTGTGCGCTCCTGTGTCGATCTGACAGATTGGGCGCGCGTTGTCTACCCGGAAGTCTGGCCCAAAAAACCGACCTGGTCCCAAGTGCTCTTAAACCCTCGTCTCTGGTTCCAGCATCCGACTCCGACTGTCAAGCTCGAAAAAATAGTGGGGAGAAGTATTGAGGCTGAACGTCAAGAAGAGTAGTGAGGTCACGATGAGTGACTGGGCAGCTAACGAGCTATCAGTGGCACAAATACAGTGTAAGTTATCATTTTATCGCTCAAGATCAACCATCTTCAAGTTCTCACTTGCATGATCTGCTGTACTGGAATACTAGATGCTGCTATCGACGTTCACAGCACGTTTGCTGTAGCTTTGGCCCTGAGCCAAAGCCACTCACCCTTACCGGATGACATCAAGAACTTCGAGAACGACTCAAGGCTTGATCTAGTAGGCTGAGGCCCACCAGTAGCAGGTTTGACCAGATGTGCTTGAGTTATCGAGTAAATTGTTGTGCGCATGCTCTTGTCTTTCAAAGTTGCCAGGAGATTCATGATTTGAATTTATTATTGAATTGCTTCTTTTCGAATGATCACCATAGTCTGAGGTATCAAAGTGGTTTGGAAGATGTCGCCAATGGTGTCTGTCTGCTGTTCGGATTGCTTGCCATGATGATGCTTCCAGTGGTGAACAAGCTTTAAATCTAAAATTGGAACTTGAAGAGTTCAACCGTGACTCCGAGTCAGACTGCACTCAGGCTTGAACTTGAACTTTTTACCACTGCGTCCCCTCAACAACACAGTGTACGTTCTCCAGTCTTGTTATGAGCACTTCTCCGCCATCCCCCACCCATTCCCTAAGACCACTTATTGGCCTGAACAAGTTATGTTTTATCCTACCCTCAAGCTTGTAATGAATTCGCCTAGACTTCAACATTTCCGAATGAACCAAAAAACAATAGTGTATGTCTGAGAACGTGCTTCTTGTTTCATCTTATCACTCACATTTGTCTTCAGTACCTGGAGAGGAGAAGGCGGGCGGCCATGTTATAGTGAAAGGAGCTCTGACGTGCACGCTGAAGCGAGCAACTTCTACCTTTCGAACGACACCCGCTGAGGATAGGCCGATACATGTTGCATCACCAACTGTTGTAATCTTCATCAAGAATTAGTAACAATCCTTCGTCTTCAACTAGAGTCGACACCGCCTTATAGGAAAGGAAGGGCAAGGGCCGTCCGCTGACGATGGAAGAGGTGGCAGAGGACGCTATTGATGAGGGAGTGCGGCAGATGAACTCGGAGGTGGATGAACTACGCGACCGATCCCGCGCCAGCCTTGCGCATGTGTCCTTGGATGCCCCTCGCTTCACATACCAGTTTCCTGCGCCGAAACCGCCATTGCAACGTAGTAAATCTCGCGTCCGT
The DNA here is from genome assembly GCA_910574555.1 of Trichaptum abietinum. Lineage (NCBI taxonomy): Eukaryota > Fungi > Basidiomycota > Agaricomycetes > Hymenochaetales > Trichaptaceae > Trichaptum > Trichaptum abietinum. Next base: position 391,908 of record CAJTBE010000005.1, on the reverse strand, counting down.
CAATTGCAGGCTGACGGCCCCGGCCCCGACCTCGGCCTCGGAACACCACCTCATACCGTCTCGCGAGACACCTTCATACCCCTAGTTGAATGCGATACACCTCCGATAGAGAAAAACGCGATGAAGCGAGGCGAACATCCTTCCATGAAACAGCTGCCAGCATCTCCCGGCCAATCTCTAGCAAGTCGCCGGAAGGTAGCGTGAACCTAGGCGCTACATCTAGTTCACAAGCATCGGACTACGGTGGCGAACATCTATGAGGGCATGCTAGGGAAGAGAATAAGCGCAACCTTTGAAGCCTCTGGAACTATAAGTACGGACTTCTCTTCTTGCTATTATATCACTAGGCTTATACTGGTTTATTCATCAGCGAAACCACATGCGTCTATTTCGGATACTTTGCTCTTCAAACATATCATATCAACACAGATCTAACCGAAGCTAAATGTGTTAGACAATTATTGATCTGGACAACTTCGCGGGGCGATGGAGCTCGAGACTGCGACTACTAGTACAGCAAATGGGCGGTCAACCTATGCTGCGCTTTTGTCTTGGAGAGAATTGTCTCACTTTTTCTTTGACGCAGTTGAACTTTCAAGTGCGTACCATTGCTGTCGCGACTACGACCGTCGCTCGTGGCGACTTGACGCAGAAGATCGTGGGCGTGTCCGTTCAGGGCAATATTCTGGTCTTGGCCATCAACGTCATGGTCGACCAGCTGGCTCTCTTCACTGCGGGGGTGACCAAAGTCGCGCGGGAAGTCAGAACGAAAAAACTCGGTGTTCAAGCTGAAATCGAGAATGTTCATGTCACAGCAAAAAACACGTATGTTTATTTCACTAGCATTCCGCTGAATTGTGTAGTGTGGTTTTTACTGAACGCACTCCGAATAGAATGGCTGTTAACACCATGGCCGGAAACTTGACGACCGAAATGCGTGGTTTCGCGCAGATCAGTACTGCAGCCATGAACGGCGACTTCACGTGTTTCATCACCGTCGAAGGCTCAGGCGAGATGGAATCCTTTGAGACTCATCAAATCAATTAAATTCTGCACTACTTGCGCGAGTCGATTTAGAAGAACACCGCCGCTCGTGAAGCTGCCGAACTTGCCAATCGCTCCAAGTTGGAGTTCTTGGTGAACACATCTCATGAGACTCGACCCCTATGAACGGTATCATTGGCATGAATGAGTTTACGCTGGATAGCGATTTGAATAAGAGTCAGCGCGAGAGTCTTCTGCTGGTGCATAGTTTGGCTCGGAGTCTGCTATTGATTAATGACGATATTTTGGATATCTCGAAGAGTAAGCAAATCCGCCGCCGATGCTTCCAAATTCAGTTGCTAATATTTCGATTAATTACTACATACGAAGCAGGCAGGATGACGATAGAGCAAGTTTGGTATTCACTGAGACACACGGTTTTCGGTAACCTCAAGACTCTCGTTGTACGACCATCGCAAAACAACCTTGACCTCACATATGACGTTTACCCAGACATTCCTGATCAGCTCATCGGTGACTCGCTGCGTCTGCGCCAGGTTATTACGAACTTTGTCGGCAACGCTATCAAGTTCACCTCGAGCAAGGTCGTGCGGAAGGGACACGTTGCGCTGTCGTGCCGTCTGGTTGGCATCAAGGACTCGATGGTGAAGTTAGAGTTCTGTCTCACGGATACGGTATCGGTATTACAAAGGTACAGTAAACTTGATCTGTGGTACGTTCGTGCGAGGGGATGGATCAACCACTCGAGTGAGCTCTTTTCGAATAGTCATTTGTTCCGGCCTGTAGTGGTCTTACTGACCTAAATCTAGGACTACGGTGGTACTGTCCTTGATCAATCAGTATCGAAGTGTCTTGTGTCGCTGATGAATAACACGATGTGAGTTGAGAGCGAGCTGGGCAAGGGAAGTTCACGACCACCTCCTAAATCAGCCAGTCGTCCACCGAGAACGTACTTTCGATGATGCAGTCATTCGCGAAGCAGAAAATCCGGCTTGCCAATACGCTGGACGACCGAACAGGTGTAGTGATGCGTATCACAGAGCTTATTCTGAAGCCTTACGACGTGAGCGACGTGAGCGAAGTTGCAGATAAGGAGTGTTGCCCACATATCGGCGCGATACTTGTTGATTCGCTGATGGCCGTAAGTCATCCTGTTAAAGTACATTTGAGCTACAGTATAAAGCCTTACTCAAACACGTTTCGGATGGTCCAGAAGGAACAAACCAGGAGTATGAACACTTGCGATATATACCGATCGTTCTGCACGCGTCAGACCAGAATTCCCTATCGAACAAACAACTGCCAGACCGAGATCTACCCCCACTTCCCACCGGAGGCAATCTGCTTCTCAAGGATGTAGAAGCAGAGCTAGATCGACAGGTTGCGGTGACGAGAATTGACACGAGCGGCTACGGCGGACCATTCAAAGTGGAGGGTAATTCAAGTACATGGACCTTGAGGGAAAATGAGCAGAGCGTGCGCAATCGGGCAAGAGAGAAATTGCTTTCGGAACAGATTGAAATAGTATGTCCGAGTCCTCCGAAAACCCGTAGTAAGAACTCTGGAATTTATGTTTGACAATTGTTTCAGGCGCCAGGAAGAAGATGCCACTTGGGCGGAAGTCGGACAATTCTCGAAGCGCACAAGGCGAATGTGCTTGAGTCGCTCAGCCAACAACGAAAAGCATGAACATCCTTATCAGCGATGGCGAGAGGAAAGCAGCGCGCAATCTACAGTACTGACGTACTGAAGTACTGATTTGTACTTACTATAACATTTGAACTGTGCAAGCTTGTACTTAGTCTTTACTTATGCTTGACTGGCCTCCTGATGTACTGACGTACTGAGAGTGTCCTGAAAATCTGCTTATTTCAGTGTGTTCAGGCCATCAGTTGATTTCAGACAGGCATAGCAACACATCAGTAGATTTCAGACAGGCATAGCAACGCTTCAGTCCATTTAAGGCAGCGTCAGGACGCGTCAGTCGCCGTAAGCAAAAAGTAGATTCCCTGATGTACTGATTTATGCACGTCATTCAAGTTATTCCTCACGAGTCGCTGAATTGGCTATCAGTGCACTGGTGTCCACCACGTTTACTACAACCAGAACACAGCCCTTCAAAGATGGCTGATGTCTCTACTTTGCTATATGCTCTTCGTGTATCTATGGCCTTGAGCCGACCAAAACAATTCTCCTCATGTCGACAGATCATGACCTTGACCAACCATGGTACACCCAACGAACCACCCATACGGTCTTCATGACCCATTCTGGATCCAGTGATTCTATCAGCACGACGGCAACAGCGCCAAACCTCCCAGGAACGGGACGGGTCATTGGTCTTGCGTACGATGCGCTGGGGAAGGTGCTCGTCAAACGAATCAACCGCCTTGCATACCGCTTTAGAGACAAGCGTCATGACAGTATGGGGATGGAAGGTGTTGAGCCTTCAACGTACGTTTATTGACGATAGCTACAATTATGTGCACGAATACCTAACGATTCAAAAAGCAACATAGAAAACTTCGCTATCGATGCAGAATCAATGCTGACGGTATCAACATTCAGCACGACTGCCACCCGAGCTAATCTTCCTGGTGCTGGTCGTGTCCTCGGGCTAGCCTACGACGCCATCGGAAAGACAATCGAGAAGAAGCTCAATAAAATGGCAGATAAGCTTCAGCGCGGGCCAGACGCAACAGCACAAAAGATAGTGAAGAAGCAACAGCAGATTCGTGGAAGTCACTGGCATCCATCGACTTCAAAGTACATTGAGGATGTGCCGGATTTCATCACTGCGAAAGATAAGAAGGCATTACTTGTACTGTCTAAACGGTTGTTGAAGTACGCAAAGTAAGTCATCGGTTTCCCAATTTCCTGCTGTATACAATTACTTATGCATTATTCATAAGATCGGATGTGTTGTCCACGAAACTGCAAGCATTAACGAGAATAACCAATCTTACCGTACACGAACCCTATTTCTACACTCTTCTCACGGAGTTGGACGCTGCGACCGTACTGAGCGAGGTGCATTTCGATCTCACCGCATTCCGCGACTTAGATCCTGTTATCAGGACAGCTTCTGAACATGCACTAGTCGCCGTATCGGAGGTCAATGTGTTAGCTTTAAATTTAAGCATCCGTTCAATGTGTGACTCGTTCGAGAGTAGAACATTGATTGAACCTCTGAAGGTATCTTTGTCGAGCTTATTTAGCTATATAACGTGAGTGATTTGTCCTTGATATAAGATATCTGCTGTTCTCTGACTATAATGCGTCTCCATACAATTTGCTTAGTGATGTGTCAACTGCTTTCCTCGTCTTACGCTTGTTCGCTGTTAATCAGTTTGACATATCTGTCGTGTTTGATGCAAATCAAAATAGCTTTCTGATCGATACCCTTGTCAAAGCTCTCTCTATCGTTATCGCTAGTACCTCGGAAGGCGGCGGAGAGATGCTCCCGGAGGCCATTAGCTGGTCAGATCTGGACTCGGTCGTTAGGAAAGGTCTGGAGACTTGGGGTCCTAAGAGGAGCAGTGCGCATGTTTGCGAGAATTTCGGTAAATTGATGCGATTTGCATTCAGGTGGGCCTTTTTCGCCCTTGTAAGAAGAGGTCCAGAAGTCAATCTAACATTTTGTGAATACAAGATATTCTGCACTTCTACCAGAGACGATAACGTTTCTGACCTCCACGTTTGACACGTGGTGGTCGGATGCCCACCTACAAGAGTCTTCCTTGACAGTACCTTTCTACCTCTGGACTGTCATCGAAGAAGCCCTCCAAACAGTTGACCTGTACAAGCTCTCTAGTCAACAACTATCGTTTACTACTACAGTGAATGTTTCAGAGGCCTGCTTGTTGTTGATAAAGAAACTTGTAAATCCAGCAGTGCTCGCCCTTCGTCAGGCTATATTAGAGCACCGACGCTGGAGAGCCGACCCGCAGACGTGGATGTCGGAAAAGACCAGTATTTTAGCGAGAGTGGTACCGAGAGACATAATTCGCGCAATCGTGAAGACCATCTTACCTTTGCTCACATGGTGATTATCTTTTGTCGTCGTTCTAATCTCGAAACTAACGTACCGATCCAATTGTGCAGCGAGGACGTCGAAACTCGAAATCGTGCAGAATACGGTTTAGCCGTAATTAGTCAGATCGATTTCTACTACTGGTCAGAAACGTCGAGTGTGCTGAAAGAGCAAAGACTCGCATGTCTCATCCAACCCCTTGTCTATCCCGCAAGGGGCGCTTGGGGCCTGCAGTATATATTCCGGACCCACTGCGTGAATGAAGACACGCACGAGGAAGCATTCACAATTCGACATGTTACACATGTAAAAGTCTCAATATTCTAAAACGACCGATGTACTAATATGTTTTTTTTAACTTACGTAGCCTCTAATATTCAAGGTTAGGACCGCTAGGCAACAAGAGCCATGCCCGAACTGCCATGAGCCTTTCCAGCGACACACGTGGCTCCAGCTCTCAGTCTTGATAACCGATGTGCTTTGGTACGAAGTCGGCTCCGACCAACCATTTGACCGAAATTTACATTATCCGCTACAAATTGGGGAGAACAAGGATCACGAGACACTCTTCCTTGGTGCAACCTTTCCTTATGATGGACCTTTCGGTCTTGACTGTGCTAAGCTACGAGCCATCTCAGGTAGGGAAATGGAAGGCGGGATATGGTTCAGTCACAAGCAAGACCGTCTTGGCGTGTTGGTTCTGCGATTCGATCCGAATGCGTATGCCAATGCACCCCATCCCATTACACAACCAATTGAGGGTGCATGTTACTGGACTGGTCCATTCTTTTGGCGGCCATTTCAGATGTAATGACGGCGTATGTTGTACTGTGATCTACTCAGAATCAGTTATAGTAAACAAGAGAAACTATGTCTGAGAATGCAGGAGTAGTATCGATAAGAGCTGAAGTGATCAATACAAGAAGAACCTGCAGCACCTTCTGATCTTGACGGGTTTGCGAACACAGAATATGTTATATTTGTTAACTTAAGTAAGTGCTGACGTCATCATTTGAGTCCGACATAACTTTTACTTGAACCACTGGCACGACTCGGACTCCCTCCACAACTTTCGGAAGTCAAACAAACTGGCTATAGCTGATAAACATGATTTACATCCGTTTCCTCACTCTACAACCTCTTGAACAGTACGACCATTGCCACAAATCATTTCCAACATCTTCCCATGGTTTATTCAATAGAGATGTACATGGAACGACGTTCAATGGACATAAAGGTATTGGATATTCTCCCTCATGAAAGCTAGGGGCTCTATGTCACACCTGCGGTGCGCGCGTTCGAATCATTTTACTTGCTCCTCAACTGATCTAAATTAGCAGTGACGCAGGGACTGTGACGGGCAAATGTTTAAAGTGTATGGGGCTATGAGGTCATGGGATATTGCCCTTGGTGCATCCTCCACCTACTGGCACCTTATATACTTCCATCCTACTCAACGTTCACCCGCTATATACCTTCCGACACATATAATCATCATCATGGCCTCCGTCGTCGTTCAACAGTCTCCAGCGCTGACGCCTACCGGTGGCCCGCCCTCATCCTCGCCGTTCGTCCCTGCGCCCGACTCTTCACCGTACAGTCGCCCACATCCCCCGACGGCCGTTGAGTCGCATTTTCCTGGATCGTACCCGTCCGAGACGCAGCTAAAGGAGCCAAAGGATGCAATCGACCATCTCGCTGACGCCGCGCCGCAGTCTGGCGGGTCGATCTTACCGGTTCCGGGAACGGTGATGCAAGGAGTGCAGAGCGTACTCACTGCGATGAACGAGACGGCGAAAGCGTACTTGCCCACAAGTATTGGGAATGCCTTGCGTAAGCTCTAATTCTCTAACTCAGTCTAAGCTCCCGGGTTTAACAACTTTAATACCATACATTTAGCTTTAGGAACGACCGACCCCAACGTCATCGAAGCAGAGACGCAAAATCCGACGTCCTATGCTGTTCCTTCTGACTTGCCCACCGCATCCTCATCAGCCCCTATCGCAACTGTTACAGAAACATCCACTACCCCAGTCGTCGAGGAATTGAACAGAGCAGACTCTTTTGATACTGACACAGATGTCCGAGCGAGTGGGGCGCAGATCGGAAATATGACCGGGCTTGCAAGTGGAACAGCTGCTGCTGGTTTTTCAAGTGGACTAGGTAAGTCTTTCTCATTATCAACGTCTATGGCTGAAACTTACTGGTAGTTACTGTGGACTAGATCGAGAAGCCTCTTCGCGTAGTCTTGCACCCTCGTCCGTTCAGGGTACCGGTACCACTACCACTACTACGACTACTGCAGTGACACCTTTTGCGCCAGACCTTCCACAAACGCATTACACGCTCCCTGCGACGTTCGCGCCAACTCCCTTGCCTCAAGACTCAGATATCCAGCTTCCTGAAAGCACGTCAGAGCTCAAACCCATTGCGAAGGCGGATTCAAAGCCCATGGTTCCCGTGCCCGAGAGCAAGCCGACAGTTCCAGTGCAAGGCAATGACGACGTGGCGAGCAGCACGATCAGCAACCTTGGCTCCAGCAGTGTTGGTGCGCTCAGCAGTGATAGTGTTCGGAGTGGAGTGACTGGGACTGTCAGCGATGGAGATGAAACTAGTGAAGATGAAGGCGATGGTGATGAGAGCAACGAGAAAGGTGAGAAGAAGAACAAGGCGAAGCGTTTCGTGCAGAAGATGAAGGGGAAGCTTCATATGGGCCACTAAACCGGTCTTTCCAAAGTCGAGAAACCTATATTTTCAATTATCGGATGTACGTGTACTGACATAAATAATGATGTATGTATGATTACAAAATTTAAACTGTAATCGGATATGCTTTTTTGATTTTTTGTGTACTATATTTCTCTTTCGAATACAAAGATGACACATATTTTAGCGTTCGGTGCAAAGCATTGAAGGAAGACAGAAGCGAAGTCTACACGTTTTCCAACTTCAAGAGCTTAACTTATAATCCGGAGTTTGCCGACATCAAAGATTGTCGTCGATAAGTCGCTCCAGCAAGTAGTACGCGTTTGATGAATGGTGAATAAACTTCAACATTTGCTTAACATGTCCCACATGTATATGTCAGTGCTTTTTACAGAGCTGCAATACCTCCTTTAGTTAAAGCCTTCCAGAAAACTCAATACAAAGCAATTATGATTTTGTGTGACCATTTTGGCAGCGGTAGAATCCCTCCCTTACAATGTTATTAAAAGTTCCATTTCCTTGAGCCATTAACCAAAGATTGAATGTATCTCAAGTTGTAGCCCACGCACAGACCTCAGCGCAAAAAATGCATTCATACGTAATTCGCTCTACCGCAACTTCTCTTTTTTCTTCTGTATCAAAGAAATACGAGTCATCACACCTACGTATCACACGGAGTTCTGCTTGAGTATGTCCAAATCTTCTGCTATGATGAGATTACATGAAACTTGCGCATCAAATTTGCAGAGAAATAAGGGTGTGAGTGTCCCAAGCACCGTTAAAGGGATGGTCCGATGATGTCAGAAAGCTGCCGAGCCCTCCTCTCAGTGAGTGTTTTCCCGACGCCATTGGCCCGTTACCTAGAAAATGTCTGCAACTCCAGGCTCGAAAATTAGGCCCACAGTTAGGTCTAAGCTCCATCACTTGAAGCTTGATGGAAGCTAGCTGGTATCGTCATAGAATTATCATCCACAGCTCTTTGGAAAGAGAAGCTGCCCTCCGTCAGACGACCTTGGGGGAGTACGTCCTAAGAACACCTTCGGACAAGTGAAGCGGGTCTAGTCACACCCGAAAGCTTGATCTTGTGTCAACACAAGAAGACCTCATCATCCGTGAGATCGAAGAAGAAGACAATTCAGAAAAGTCTAGGCTCAACATCGTGACATCAGATCAGAGTCGAACGACCCTTATGCGCCAATGTAGATTCAATGTGATCGTCGTTAGACTACCTATAAGGGTCCATTTCAGTGCCAGTTAGCAGTCAGTGGTAGAATTAGATACTCACCCTCGCATAACCGCGGTGAGCGCTCTAAAGCCAATCAGAACCGACTCCATGATATACAGTGGCTTTTCTTCGATACTGCCCTTCAGTCGTTTTTTTACGCTGCTTCCTCAAATTTGCGATCTACTTTGCCTGCATGTGTAGCCATGTCGGACACGGTGGCTTTTCATTCGCATGAGCCCCACCGTCGTCATTAGAAGTGCTGTTCAATATTCACTTACTGATGAATGTGAATATCATGCTTGTCGGGGTGATGGTCAATATGTGCGCACAGACCAGAGCTAGAGGTATAAAACCTGCCGTCAGATTGGCAGATACTGTATCCAATCCTTAGTCAAACAACAGCACCTGTAGTAAAACTTCAACACTCTTCTCAACAAATCATCCAAAATGTTCGCCAAACTTGCCTTCATCGCCTCCATCGCTATCCTTGCGGTCGCCACTCCGACTCCGAATGCGCAGAGCACTTGCAGCACTGGCGCCGAGCAATGCTGCAGCAGCTCTGGGTCTGCGTCCGACCCTGACATTTCCTCGGTTCTCGCAAGGTATGTAGATATTGTCCATTTTCTTCCCGACAAGATGGCTGAAAGTTCAATTATCTAGCCTCGGTATTCCTGTCGGTTCCGTGACAGGCATCGTAGGCCTCACCTGCACCCCAGTCACCGTAAGATAGATGTCTGCAAAGAATATAGATTTGTGCTCATCGATCGTCTCCAAAAATCTAACACACAGGCTGTCGGCCTTGGCGGGGATGGCTGCTCTTCTTCAACCTTGTGCTGCGATGATGACAGTTTCAGTGCGTTGATAGTCATGCCTCTTTCATCAAGCAACAATTCACTTACCCGCACTCACGTTTCACAGATGGTGTTGTTGCTTTGGGGTGCACTCCGGTCACATTGTAGATTGCACATTATGCAACATAACCGTGGTCTGGACCAATGTCTCAGACCCAACAGTATGATCTGTGGATTATCATTAGCTCTCAATTTCTCCCGGATAAATGTGTAATGTAATATTACTAGCCTGCAAATTCGATGTCATTTTTTTTTTGAATAGTACGCTTTTGGCGAAAAAAAGTATGACTGTCAGGCTACGAGTGAGTTCGCCGTGGACACCAAGATAATAGCTTCAGGAAGCATCCGTGCTAGATGCCCTTGTCATACGAATATTTTCTACATTGACAACATCGTTTTATCATGACGCGATGCTGGGCTGTCACACTAGTCTAATGCGTAGATCTGTCACCACTAATTCCTGCTGAAATTTCTTAGTGTAATAGCTTTAATGAAGGCGCGGGTTGAATGCGGAACATTGGTTGCACAGTTATGCGTGTTTGATAAGAGATTGGCGAGGTGAGGTGATGAGAGTGATCCGTCGTTGAAAGTTGAACGTGGTTGCAAGGACTTAGTAAGCACACTTAACTCCCAAAGAAGAAGGTTCAACCCAAATATAACCAAAGAGGCTTGTTTGTCGCCCTGTAAACGAACCCCTCGCGTCGAACACGCTCCAAACAACGCCGCCGTCGCTCCTTCCACCCCGCTCGCCGTCCGCGACGACGAGCGTTGCTCACTCTCCTTTACACTGACGACGATGGCAAACTTCTCAGACGGCATGACCAATGGCGACGCAGCTGTCCTGAGTGAAGGCGAAGCACTCGCATCTGCAGGAAACATGCACAAGTACTTACAAACGCTTCTCGATAGCAAAGAAAAACAAGTACAGCACGCCGGCACGCTTGGCCAGCGCCTTCTCAGCCAACACGCAGAACTTGAGGAACTCGTGCGACAACTACAAGATATCGATGGAGATAAGAGTGAAGATGCGGAAATCAGCGCGGAATTGCGGTTGAGATATAGGGATTTGGTCAACACGCTTGCTGGTTGGGAGGAGGAGAATAAGCAACTCTCAAACGCGTTTGCGATCAAGGTGGACGCGTTTTTCAAATTCAATGAACTAGTCGAACTTATAAAGTCTATCCTTATCCTTAAAGCACCAAGAGAACGGTCTTCAGCCTTCGCCAGCCTTACCCACTAGTGAACTCCCTTCTGACTTGCCAGCCCATGGACCGTCAGCCTCCGCTGCTTCCCAATCGAGACGCGCTAGAAATGCACAACATCGGCCTGATGATGTCGGTCAGTAACGCCATTTCTTGACGCGTCTGCCATGGCTAATGTATTGGGAAAAGAATTCGCTTTCGAGATCGGGAGCAGTCTCCTAACTGAAGTCAGGAGGCTGCAAAGTCTCTTGGGAGAACGTGACAAGGCGATTCAAGATATGAAGGAAGAAAAGGATGACCTTGAGAAAGCGGTTGAAAACTTGCGGGTGGCCTTGAAAACACAGGAGCAGAATGCAGGTGTGTGGTTTTTAGTAAATACATTATCGACCTTTGATTCCAACCTCCGGCTGTAGACAAGTTCAAAGAAGAGAATTGGAATCTCGAGGTGACACTACAAGAACTCCGTACACAACTTTCAGACGCGCAATCTGCTGCTCAACGGGGTGAAGCTGAGACGAAGCGGCTTACGAAGATCCTTGCCTCGACACGCGAGTCAAATGACTCCTACAAGAACGAAGTCGAGCGACTCAAGATAACTTTGGAAGAGGCCAAGGTCAAGCAGGAGACAGATACGGCATTGCATCGTAAGCATGCAGCTCAACTCACTCGAGACAAGAGCGACTTGCAGCAGTCGATTGATTCGTATAAACTTGAACTGCAACGTGCAAATCGCCGCTTACCTCGTTACGGTTCGCCCATGACTCCGGAGGCGCGAGGCGGAGACGATTTGCTAAAGGTGCATGATTTCGACGAGGACGATCCATTTGGTGCTCCGAGTGCAGCAGCGTCGATGAGGCGGCGGCAGGATACTTCTGCTCTCTTCCCTCCCGACGTATTTGCACCCGAATCCGTTGACAATAGTCCTGATCCGAGCCCAAGTCGACCATTCCTTGCACCGAATCATCCCTCGAATGAAATCGAAGCTTTACAGCAGAAACTTGCGCATGCTCAGAGACAAATATCGACGCTCAAGGGTACACTTGGTCGCGAGAAGGAGTTACGCATAGACTACAAGCGGCGACTCAATGAAGCAGGATTGGGTGTCACGGAACGCCTTGACGAGGACGAGGATCAGGAGGAAGAAGAGGAAGTTGATGAGCAAGGACGAACGAAGGTGCGCGCACGCGCCACGCCTTTCACTCGACGTGGTCGTGGGCGAGGTATCTCTAGTGCAGTAAGGAGTAGTGGCCGCGGCAATCTCGCGTCACGTCTGGGCGCGGCTGCTCGAAGCCCATCATCCGAGTTTGAAGACGATGACTCCACACCCTTCGAGCCGGACCATTTCCCGTCGACATACCTCCCTGAAACAGACATGCAGATTCCAGAGGACTCTGGCGAAATGCACGACAGCGAACTTATGTCACCGCAATCACCACCATCCGACTTGCCTGCTGACACAAGTCGTTTAAGTGTCGCAAGCATTGACGGAATGGATCCTGCATTCGCAAACGTATTGAAGCGCGCCAACTCCAATGCGTCTATTCACCGAGATTCCAGCCCTGTCGTCCGAGGCAGTATGCGTAATCGTGGCACTGTCGGAAGACGACGCGGAGGCGCAGCTTTCCAAGAAGCACGTCCGAGCTCAATCGTTGGTGCACCCGAGGCGCTTGCAGCCGAGTTGGGCTTAGGATTTGGCGTCGGGATGGAGAGCGTTGCTGAGGATGAAGTTCCAGAACGAGAATTTGCAGAGTTCTCATGTCAGACTGAACCCGAAGAGCTGCCTCTGCCAGTGCATGTTCCTCTTGATATAACTGTCACGCCTGAGAAAGCCGAGATGGGCATACAAGCTGATCCTGAACCCATAACCATACCCTCTGCTCCTGCTATAGTCTCTGTTATCAGGGCGGATGCCTCAATGCAAACAGACGAAGCTGTGCATGTGAACGTGTCTTCTTCGACAGAGCCGGAGATTGTCCGCGTCTACGCGGATAGCGATACTATGACGGAAACACACCTTCTAGCGCCAACAAGTGAAGCAGAATCTCAGACACCACAGTCCAAGACGATGGAGATAGAGACACAAACGCCTCCAGAGACGCCGAAGCCTAAAGCTGTAATGGCCGAGATGGAAATACAAACGATGCCAGAGCTAGAGGAAGAAGTTCTAGACATTACCATGAGGCCGCAAACACCTCCGCGCAACTTCAGTGAGGCAGAGATACAGACGACTCCCAAAGCTGAGACATTCGAAGATAGGCCTCGTCGCATATCGCTCGGTGGGCCAGGATACGCGCGGCTGCGGTACCTCAGCAGCGCGTCAACCGTCACAGGCTTCCCTCGTGCGTCAATGCGGCAAGTCATCGACGACAACGAGGACATGGATGATAATAGGACAGAGCTCGCCTATGCACAAGCAGAAGAAACTGAGCCTGAGACTGAGACTGACATGGAGGACTACCATGATGCGCGCAGCGCTCTTGCACCGACGCCAAGTGCGAGTGATTCAGTGCACACATTCCATTCAATGTCGACAATGACTGACAACGAGTTCTCTGATGAAGATAGCGACTTGGAGAGCATCAAGGCCTCTGTGATGCATATGGGAGGACGCGCTTCGAGGATGTCGAGGACTTCGTCGATGGTACATACTGATGACGAAGCGGGCCCATCCAAACCGCAGGTCACATATGAAGAGGCGGTAGTTTTGACGGACCCTCTGCCAGAGGAGCCGAAGAGGCAGTTGTCGGAGATGTCAATTCAAACAGACGAGTGGAAACCTGAACCTGTCGCTGTTCCAGTGCCGGTGAAAGGCTTTGGGCTGTATAAGGTTGGCCCTAACGCGCAGCCATTCCAATTCGTTTCTCCGCCGCCTTCTGCGCCAGCGACGTCGACAATGATGCCCATTTCCCCTGTCACATCTGTTTCTACATCTACATTAATGAAGGACTCACAGGCGACCATTGGAGCACGGCCTATTCGTTTCTCATCACCGTCTCTTCCTGGGGATGTCGACAGGAGAAAGTCAATCGACTCTGCTCTATCCGCAAGTGAATATGGACAGCGACAACACACGCAGTCTTTAGGTCCCTCGATGTCTCCAGTGGTAGACAAGACACGTCCGCCCACCATGATGCTTCCTCCACCGCCGAAAATGCCACCTCCACCGAACAGTATGCCCCCGCCATCTTTCATTCCAGAGAAGCGGAGACCTACTTCATCATTGTCCTCTCATCGGGATTTACCACCTCCCAGGCCATCTTCACCTCCTCCCCCAGAGCTCATCCAGCGTGCAACGACACCTACGTTCGGGACAGCACTTACAGTTCCGGGCCGCGGAATGGGCAGCGTCCGCCAACACGGTTCAAGCCTACCTCCTATGGCTGGACTTCGCCAACCACCGTCAACCCTCAGTTTCCGGTCTGCTGCGAATGCAGCAACTCATGCAGGAAACGGCCTCGGGCCTGCAGCACTGCTCGAAAGTCGTGACAGACACCTCCGGTCTTCGACGAGCCTCCTTTCAGACCCCGAGGATGCTGTCTCACGACGATCGTCCGTGTCATCGGACTTCCACACTCGCTTGCCTTCGCACCAGGAGACCGAGCAGGCCAATAACCCTCCGGAAACGCCAAATCGTGCTGCCAATATGAGCGGTTCAACGGACCCGGCAATAATCCACGCTATTACGCAGACTATGATCGGCGAGTTCTTGTACAAATACACGAGAAGACCGATGGGAAGGGGCCATGGGGAGAAGAGGCATAAGCGTTTCTTCTGGGTGCATCCATATACACGAACGTTATATTGGAGTTCGGCAGATCCAGGATCGACAAATGTTACTGAACAAAGCGCTAAAAGTGGTACGTACTTTGCCTCTTCGGTATTGCTGTCAACCAGATTTGAACCATTTTTTTTCCACTAGCATACATCAATTCGGTGCGAGCCGTGCTTGATCCCAATCCCATGCCTCCAGGTCTACATCAATATAGTGTCGTTATCTCTACACCACAGAGGGAAATGAAGATAACTGCGCCGACGAGAGAGCGTCATGAAATTTGGTTGAATGTATGTATCGCTAAATATTATACTCTTAGATCTGTTCTAAACTGCATTTTTAGGCATTGCAATATCTTCTTGCCCGTCCTGAGCCTAGTGTGCAGTCACCTGCCACACAAGGTGGTCCTGGACCTCATACTCCTATGCATACCCCAATGCGCATGGGAAGCTCGAATGGAAAGGCGCCCAACCAAGCTAATGTCGTTTCACCAATGTCGCAGAGGAGCGGACGGTCAGAACAGTCTGGGATGTCTGGAGACTCTGCTTGGAATATTACGCCGCGTGGTGGCCGACGCTCCCGCTCTCGGGTCTCCATTGGACCTCCTGGATCAGTTGGAAAGCGATCTGGAACGCCTGCAGCGGAGTACCTCCGGTGGGCTGATGGACCCGGCTCTCCTGGGGCGACGAGCTTGAATGGTTTCGAGCAGATCGGGCATGGTCTTGACGTCGATGACGATGAGTTAGATTTCGAAATTCATGATTCTATGATGAGTGACCAGGAAGGTTTCGAGGGTTTAGAGAATGTACGGGCTTGTTGTGATGGACGTCATACAGTCGGCCGAAGCGGATATGACCATAACCACCACCACCACCACCACCATCACCACCCTATGCCAGGCGAGCAGAAGCTACCAGGCCAATTCTTACGGCAGGATAGCGGACTAGCAGCTGAGCACTTACAACCCTCGAGGCCAGTCTCACCAGCGTTCTCTTTCCGCTCCCGAGCGAGCAGCACGAAGAGCCAAGGGGGAGGTGTTGGGAGTCTTTTCTCTCGGTTTGGAACGCGACGGTCGAAGACTGCCCCATCTATGGAGGGTTGAAGCATTGGTTAAAGGGGAGGAGTATACCGTAGCTCGCATATATAATGCGGCGTAGATGCCTTTACTATCTTTCTCTATTAGTTCATCTTATCCTTGTGCTATTCGCCTGTCGTCATTTCCTGCCTTAATTCCAATTTCTTTTGTCTCATTCTATTTTTCTTATGGCTAATCATGCTTGCTTCTTGTATGATTCTTGATCTCTACCTATCCTAGCTCTCAACTCCTACCTTGCCACGCTCCTTGGTTCAGTTTCTCTTGCATTTTCTCCTCTATTTCCTTCAATGTTGTATCTGCTCGTTCGTTGCAATTCCCGACTACAATCATCTATACAAGCAAAACCAATATACATTGTTACGAGTTACCCTTATCAAGTACGTCCTTCGCGTTCGCAGAAAATTGGAGCAGAGTTCCGACATCGCCCTTCGTACGGCCTTCCTTCTCTAACGAACCATCTATGCGCTTGTACAGTGCCGCGAGACCTTTGTATACGTCGCCTTCTCCGCCTCCCACAAAATCTGATATTTCCTCCATTTCTCCAGCCCATCGGTAGGCTTTAGGGATCATACCGGGAACCGAACGGGAGAGTCTGTGAAGAAGTTGAGGTTGCGATTCGTGCAGCTCGGCTAGTAGAGCAGATGATGTCGCTGGCGATGCATTATGTGCGGCTAGTATATAGATATCTCATGAGTTATGAAACTTGAAACAAAAAATCGACACCGACCAAGGACCATTGTGCTGAAAATTCCAGTTATGCCTTTTGTTATGCCCTTCATTTACGCATATAAGCAAGCAAATTCATGAAGATTTAGACAACTATAACTCACAGCGTAAGACATCTTCAAGGCACTCGCATCGCCCACTCCGGCCACTCCCTCGCCTTTGAGAGGACTGATCTTCAGTCCGAAGCCATTGAACCGTGCAAATTCATCAAGGATGTCCTCATCCTCCTTGTCGGTACTCGCATAGATAGTCGGGTTATACGAGTCGCTCGGTGGACCACCGATGATCCCTGCGTCCACAAATCGAATAAAGGTGGGCTCGAAGAGATTGGCAATCTTCTTTACTGTCTTCGGGCTGACAGCGTTGCAGTCGACAAAGACAAGCTTGTCCTTCCGGATTGCACTCGATACCGTGGTGTTCACGAATCGCTGAGCAAAGGTGAATGCCTCGCTAGGTGGTAGAATGCTCAAAACCCAATCGGCGCGCGAGGCAAGCTCGTCGAAAGGTACATCTTGCATTCCAGCGTCCGTTGCACGCTTTCGGGTTGCACTCGACCGCCCTTCGAGATTGGTGTAGACTGAGAGCCCATGTTTGACGAGTCGTGCTGCAACAGCAGCACCCATTTCACCCGCTGCTACGACTGCGACAGCGACGGGCATCTTGATTATAGTTGTCGAAAATGATGGCTATCAGCAAGCTTGAGCACACTGTCTATTGAAACCACTGTATGGGCATGAGGTGCATGGTGGAATTCCGAGCTATGATTAGCAAGTATGGTGCTATTTATCCCAGAGAGTAATAGCCTGAGCATGTAACACGCGCGATGCGAGGGACTCGTCTCTGTGGTGCTAACCCTTTCAATATTTCGCGTACTTAAAGAAGTTTCGGAAGTAGTGAAAGCTTGGGCTTACAAGTTACAGTACTGCGGGAGACGCAGCGCTCAGACGCTGTCTTTGGGTTTTACACGAACACCCTTGATCAACTTGCGCTGACGAGCGGGCTGCGACATCACGTCCTTGCCGATGCTGAAGCGAGAAATCTTCTTCCAAGGTTGATAGAATAGAGGAGGAGAAGTGAGGGACCTGAGGGTATCAGATTGTAACAATCTTGAAGACTTCATTGTTGCCGTGGTACATAGGAGTTGGAAACGCGTAACGTGTCTTGGATGCGCGTCGCGAAGTCGGAGTTGACCATTGTTCAACTTGTGCTCAACGTCTTCTATGTGTTGTCGAGCAATACGCTGTAATGAGTGATTTCTTAAGCTCCTTACCTGTGCTCGAGCCACCAACAAAGCTAGAAAAGCTGCCACCTCTCCGTACAGCTTTTCGTATTTCTAGGCTCGAAGAGAAACCACAAAATCCCATCCTCGAGACAATCAAGAACAGCCGGACTACAAATTTACATTTACTTCCTAAAGAACTTGTCTTCTTAAGTCGCCAGATATCCGACTCGCGTACGGATGATGCAGAAGTTGAGGACATATGGATGAGAGTGTTGAGGGAAGGGCCTCTGCATAAGGTGTGCACTGCATAGAACTCTAAGTCTCGAATACTTGCTGAGCATCTGATTAGAATCATATAGCTTCATGGGATACGTTAAGGTCCACTTACGAGCATCCCCTGTTGCCATCCCCATTCATAACAGAGCAAGCTCCCCATGTTGTATCCGCTGCACGCCACCGGGCATATCCAAGAATATATTCGCGAAATGATACAATCAAATACCTCGGCGCGCAAGAACTCATAGAATGCTTGAACTCAACCCTCATTGGATGTTCATCGGTGCTCCATTCATGGGACAGTACAACGGGGCGCTTCGTGGCATCTCACCCGTTCGGAGAAAATCAAGTCGTCAAGATTGTCGTCGACGGAATGGATGAGGTTGTCAGTGACAGGCAAGTTTGGTCCCAGTTAACTCAGATTATGGTCTGATATAGAATGGATAAAGCTATATAGATCGATTCTTGACAATCGGAACGCTACTTAGAAGGGTGGATGACGAAGTGCTTGCTATCCGACGACTGTAAGCCCTTCCCATTGGCATATTGATTTCGTTGTCTAATTCTATAATCAGAGGTCGAGCATCGAATCCTACAATCTTTGGATTCGGCCATGCGCTCTCTGCTGCTCTTATCTACATTCGACAATTAGCTTCGAAGGTGTCTGCAACGGTGTTGAACCGTGGCCTAGGCCGAATCGTTGACTTCTGGCTTGCGTTTGAAGAGACTGAGCAAATAGCGCACGCTCTCAGTCGGTTGTGTCTTCGAGTGGGTAACTCATTGACCTTCGTATGCTTTTGCACAGTTAACGGCTAGAACACATCTAGGATATCCATTTGTCCCCCCCAGATTTCGGCACTCTGCCGACGACACCACCGCGACTGCTATCTCATGTGTATGAACACCTTTCGACGCACATCGAACAGCAATCGCCGAACAGTGTCATAGGCCTTCTGTCGTACATTATCACCGTTTCCTCACGGCCTTACTTTCAATCCCTAGGCCAGTCAGTCGGGTTCGAAGGTCTCGGGCATACAATTGAAGCAGCTCGGAATCGTGTACGAAGTGCTCGCTCTCAAGGACTTACAGACTTCTATGATGAGGAACCGGAGGCAGCTGATGAAGGCAATATTGACCTTGAAGCGCAGGACGTGGATATCGAAGATTATCCATCGTTCATGACGGAGGAGCTACGGGAAGCGGTAATACGTGCCCGTAGGTCCATAAAGATACTTTCGGCCCCGGAATTGGAAGACGTTGCCCTGGAGGATATGGACAGAAAGATACTAGAGTGGCTATGGACCGAACAAGATGTCAACGCGCGGGTTTTGGGACAAGAACCAGCTTTGGATTGCCTTGTGTCGCATGGATCAGACGCGTCTGGAGCATCTACTCCCAAACCTGAGATGACAGCCCCGACAAAGTATAAACCCGAGCTGACTCGCCTCGCTCTTTTCGACCTCGAACCTGGCACAGGCGTCTTATACTCGAAAGGTAGATATAAGACCGGATCGCAGCCTACGGACTCGTCACTGTCGGCATTCCTTTCATCCTTCCCACAATCCTTCCCCTCAATCACCCCTACTCTTCCCCTGCTTACAGACCTCGTATTTTCACCTGTAAAAACTCAGGCCGCTTTGTTGAGCAGAGCTAGTTTGCGACTGTTCATGGATCCTTCTAGCGCTCTTCATCTTCGGGCCCACCTTGTCCTTCTTCGAGGGTACCTCCTCATGACATCTCATGCATTCCGAGCGAGGTTGAGCAACGCATTATTTTCAGATCAGGATATCGATGTGCTCAAGGATTTAAATACTCAGACACCGATACCCTCGAGGAAAAGTAAAAATGGCGTGAAGAAGTACGCCAGTGCGGATGCGACTCAACCCTGGGCGGTCGGCCTTTCTCCCAAACTGATTGACAAATCACAAGGACAATGGCCGCCATATGATTCAGATTTGGCTTTTATTCTACGTCGTGTCATCATGGACTCGCTCGAGTTCGTTCGGTTCTCTGAGTTAGTGAACATTGGCGTGGATGATGTTTGGAACGAGGCGGAAAGCAGGATAGGCTTCGCTACGAGACCTTTACCGAGTGGGAGAGGGAGAGATAAGGGCGCAGATCCAAGGAGTGAGTCTCTTAGATTTCTGGTGCAGCACTAAAGTTCTGATGGCTCATTTGTCTTAAGACCTTGAGTAAGCGTAATCTTTGGTATTGAATCCCGCTACGCCTAACTTACATCTACAGAGCTCTCGATTTCCTCTACATGATCTACAAACCTCCCCGGCCGTTGACGTGCCTCATAACTGAGGATATTCTCATGAAATATAGAAGGATATTTTCATTTCTCCTGCGTCTACTTCGAGGTACGAGTACAAGTTTTATCTTTAAAGAGCGATGCTCTGCTCACTTCTAATCTATAGTTGAAAATATAACACGGATCATGTTTCGTTTAACACGCACATCCTCCGATGACATCTTCCCGTATGATTCTCGCGCTCAGAGCATCCTAGTCCATTTCCGCTTTGCTGCCCAATCTTTCTTGATGTCGTTCACTTCTTATGTGTATGACACAGCTATTGGCGGAAACTTTGACGCCTTCCTCGCGCGTATCTCTTCTGCTGAGTCCTCGCCGGACCTAGCCTCTGAGAACTACTTCTCTGACGTCTTTTCATTAATGCAGAGACACTCGCAAGTGATGGACGACATACTTTCTGCGTGCTTGCTGAGGACGGTTCAGAAGGCAGTGCGGGAAATACTGGAAGCTGTCTTGGGCTCAATCGTCGAGTTCGGAGTGCTAATCGGGAATGTGAGGAGTGGACACATCAAAGCGACGGAAGCAGCGGTGAAGGTTGAGGAGCTGTTCGACTTGTTCAAGGAAAAGCGCAACTTACTGGTTAGTGATCTCTCTTCCTTCTTTGAAACTCCAAACCGACGTGATCCTTGCACATTAGACGAAAGCTTTGCATTTGACTGTGGACAAAAACTCGACCACTCCAGGTTCCGATACCGAGAACAGCTCCAACCGAGCCAAAGAAAGGAGTCTCCCATTGGCTCCTGGTGGGACGAAAGCTTTGATAATGCTCTTAGATCAATTGGCTGGCATGAGAGGCAAATCATAGTAGAATCAATGGCATTAACAATCTATTACGCAGGTCATCGCATGTATATATGTATTATTGTATATCTAATTCCAGCGGCAGAGGTTATACGATCTTCCTTCTCGCATCAAACAATTTTTAGT
Organism: Trichaptum abietinum; assembly: GCA_910574555.1. Taxonomy (NCBI): domain Eukaryota; kingdom Fungi; phylum Basidiomycota; class Agaricomycetes; order Hymenochaetales; family Trichaptaceae; genus Trichaptum; species Trichaptum abietinum. The sequence goes on along the minus strand of CAJTBE010000005.1, from coordinate 370,553 downwards.
ACGGCCCAACAGTGAATGATAAATAGTGTGCGTCCTTACACCTTGTGCTCGACGTTAGGCTTGGGCTTGATTGTGAAGCAACCAATCCCAAGCGCAGATGTGAAGCCCTCAATGAGGTGATGTGACCAGTGTAAGAACGCGAATGCCGCAGTGAGAACAGCTGCATGGAGAATGAGACGTTCTGTCTGCTCCTCGGGTTGGAAGCTATATGTTCAAGTTAGTCATTAACGCACAAAACGTGGAGATGAGTACAGGACAAACCTGGGGGAAAGCAATCCCATGTTCACATAGATCGCGCCGGCTGCTAGGGGTACAAACGCTCCGAAATTGAACAGTGGGAAAGGGGAGCGCGTCAGGCGTGCGAGGATGACCCTTGGTCCGAGTTTCCCGAAAGCAAAGGTAATGAGCACCGCAAACTCGATGAGCCCTCCGTATGGCGTGATGCGGCTATCGAGGATATGGGAGGCTGGGGAGAGCGCCCAGGAGCATGCCAGTCCGATGAAGAGGAAGAAGGGGATGTGCTCGGAAAGTGTTGGGAGGAATGGCAGGGAGGAATCACGTCGAGATTTGCGTACGTTGATGAGGCTGATTTGTACTAACGTTAGTTCTACGTGTAGAAAACTTGGCGGGAGTGACGAGAATCATACCATTCAGGGATGTGTATCAAGAGGAGCGACAGCAATGCTCTGCAGAATTGTGAGAATTGGCAGTGGTGATAATCATTAGAGAACGTACGAGAACACGACAACATCGTATAAGTGGAAGCTTGGGCAGATCCACTTGAGGACACCGAAGGAGCGGATCTCTCGAAGCCAGACCTGAGGGCCTGCAGGATTGTCCATTAGCTGTCTTAGTCGCACTTGAAGAGATCAAGATCCAGTCTCACCGAAGATGGCTGAGATAAGGTGTATGGCGCACGCGATGAGGACTCCTTCAGTGGGACCATTGAAATAGCCAAGGTACAATGTTCCCGTGTGATACTCTTCCCATGTACTCTACAGAGCGTAAGAAGGTTTTAAACGCCATGGCCACGGACGAGAAAGCTGGTACTCACAAACCACATTGCCGCGCATCCGACAAGGACCAGGGAAACACCTTTTGGAGATGGACCCACACTAACGGACGCGACTTGAATAAGACCTCCAAGCCCGCAATTAAGGCTGTCTATGGTATGGTCGAATATGTGTCCTTCGCAAAGAGTCAGCTAATTCGGATCGGCCATGACGAAAAGTAGTTGTACCCAGAGCAGAAGAGGTGCCCGTACGTCGGGCTTGTCGGCCGTCCACGTCTACAATCAAAGGTTAACGGGGATAAAGAGAGTCACTTAGATATATCTCTTACTGTCAAAAGTTTGGTACAGGAACAATCCGATCGAAAAACACAGATAGAGCCACGAGGGTCCCGGACTGACCAGGTCCGGCACATATGTCGCAAGTAATAGCACACTATACCGACAACTTCAGATTACAGAAAGCTTGATTCTGGTGATTGACTCACTTTAACACGATGAATCCAAAACCAGACAGCGTTATCAAATTCGGTGCCATCCACATAGGAAACACATGGATAACCAGGTCAGACCCTAGCAGAATCCGTTGTATTTGAATTTTCTGGCGCTTTCAGCAGATACTTGAGCTTACAGTGGCGTAGTACTGTATCCAGGTCAGCAAGAAGTGCATCCAGTATGTCGTTCAAGCTTACCATGATTATAGACAATTGACTTGTCAATCGCAGAATATCGATAAAATCTGAATGAAAAAGAAAACCAGCGATCAGCCAATTGTTTATTTTGCATGAAAAGAACGTACTTTAAGTTAGATAGCGCTTCAGAGCTGAGATATGGTTCATAAAATAGGCCGTGCATGGTCGTGAATGTAGCTGGTTGAAGAAAGAAAAAATTACTAGCGGCTGGAATTTCGCTAAGGAATGCTTCCGCCGGCAGACGCGGACCCCGAGAGCGCGCCTATTATTTACATTTATGTACGCGTTATTTGTTTGTCTTAACAACCTCAAGCTCTGTACGCGAGCCGCTTTTATCCACTGGACGTGCCACCACGCTCTCTTAGCTCTTGCGACCTAACATCCTCCACTAAACTTGTCGCTACTGTTCAAAACGATGGCGACGACGTTTCGTATTCCACTAGCACCGTGCGCCCCACATCAACTATCGCCTCTTATCAACAAGAAAGCATTGAGCGGATCAGCTCTGAAGCGACCGCGTTCGCCAGAGCCATCGGTCGCTCAACTGGCTCAGGACGTCGTTAAGCGACATCGGACGCACGTACAGTCTACGAAGGAGCAGGTGGAATTGAAGGAGAAGGATAAGCGCAGAGCGGAGAGGGAGGCTCAGAAGGAGGAATTCCGTGCCAAATACACCAAGGCGTTCCCATCGTGGACGTTCTACTTCGACACGACAGATGCGGAGAGAGATGCACTAGCTCCTCGAGTCGCACAGCTTAACGGTGTATGTACTGTGCATCATATTCTTTTCTCGAGTTGAGATCTAACTTGGGTGGCACAGCGCATAGCAAAGTTCTTCTCAAATGAAGTCACCCATTTCATAACCAACCGTCCTACTCCTGAGGCCGAAGGTGACAAGGAGAACTCGAGTAAATCCAAGGCATCCGGAAGTACAATGCTGCTGCGAAGTCCCATTAAGTTGAGAGGCCTGTACGTTGTCCTTATCTTATCCCCGTGTACGATGTTCTAATGATCGTTGAAAGTCCTGTCGATGACCTATCTGCATCTGGATACGAGACACTGGTAAAGAAAGCGAAGCAATTCGGAATGAAGATCTGGGAAACGGCAAAACTTGATTCTGTACTCGAGCGATGCTGTGTACCTGCTCAGTCTGCTGGAGCGCCGACACACGGACCAAGCCGCTCACTTACCAGCCTACTGGAATCTGAACGGAGATATGGAACCACCTCTGAACGCGATCCAACCCAAAAGCGTCATGATTACCACTACTTCTCTAAAGGAAGCTTCTTTGTTCTTGTGGAAGATATTCGACAGGAGCTTGCAACTATTGCTGCTCTTGAATACCCTGTGACACGAACGAGCGATGGAAAGGAGAAGGGAACCTGGCCTATTCCCCATTGCCATCCCCATGCACGTGGTCCTTTTATTGAATACAATGAGAAGGAGGAACGTCGGCGCGAAAAGCAAGAACGCTACGACCGTGAACGCGAAGAAATCAAGGCTGCCGAGATGAAGAAGCTTAAGGTTAAGCAGGTCCAACGAAAGCAACACGATTTACGCCGTTCAGTATCCATGAGCAATCTTCAGCGAGAAGCTCAGATGAACTACGCCCCGAATGATTGTGAGAAGTTCGACTCGGCCAATGGTGTCAACGCTTCAGGTCACCAGGGGAGCTACATCGCTGCATCGGGGAATAGCGTTGGCATTACTTCTACGTATGGGACGACGTCTACTGTTGGTGCAGGCAGTTCAATGCGCAATAGCCTTACTCAGCTGCCACCACAATTGAGGGACCGCCTTCAAAATCATGTCATCACTACCCGTCGGGTCATAGGAGCTGATAAGGACAAGGGCTCAGGCGTGAGTAAAGCATCAGCTTCTTCTACAATGATGCCTCCACCAGATGTGCCCGAGCGAAAGCGTCTTTTAAGGAAGTCGAAGAGTACCAATACCCTACGTCTCCCTAAGCGCGACGAAAAGAGCAAACCAGGCTACTGCGAAAGCTGTCGGCAGAAGTTTGAAAATTTCAGTACGGTGAGCTCGTCATCTTTTACCTTGATACACTTTAGAGTTCACTAAAGAATCACCGACAGCATATCCGAGGTCGGAAGCACCAAAAATTTGCGAATAACGACGCAAACTTCGCTCAACTTGATGCGGTGCTAAGTCGTGTCAAGAGGCCTACCATTGCTGAGGTCCGAAAAGCTGAACAGGAATACGAGGCAAGCCGTCAGCGTGCTTTGGAGAGCACACCTCGCTTCAACAGTGCGAGTAGCGAGAATAAGATATTTGGGGCCGACGAAGCAATAACTGATGAAGCTCAGTACATCTATCTTGATGATGATGACGACGACATGGGAGAGATGTAAGAGTTATGGTCAATATGCTTAACCCAGCGAGCGTTTTGAGGTCCGGTCAGTTTTTCATTTTTTTCATTTTTAATTCACTGCATTTTCTGTACATTCTACATCCCATAACCTATGCATACGCATTGCTTTCGTATCGGATAGCACATTTGCCTCATTTTGTTCTTCAGCTTTCTTGTCAGATGTATTATTATTGAAATCAGAGAGAAACCTTGAACATCGAGTTATTTGTTGTATACTCTGGAAGGTAGTGGCCCATAGTAACCAGATTCACGTCAATTTATATCTATAAGTTCAAGATACCCTAAAAACAAAACGTTGTACAAGTGTATATCACTAAGTTCACAATAACGTTACGAGTCTGATCAAAGATCAATATTGATTGGGGTACAGCCGATGGCAATCAATCCGTCTACGAAAAAACGTTTAGCATCACTAAAGACTTCAAAACGTATGACATGTGCTTACTGAAGTTGTCATTTTCGCAGCATACTGTCTGAGCGGCACAGTTTGTGCCACTAACACCGACACCCTATGAGAATACAGTGTTAGACAAGCCTTCACAGTCTTGAATCAATTGTAGTTGACATACTGTGATGGGACTGCAGGTGACACCAATAAGGCCTGTTATATCCTGGATAATAATTCCCAGCCTGAGTGCGATTAGATCGAGTAGAGAACTAAGAAAAGAAATAGGCGCACAGAGAGAGTAGTCCGGTCACCGCCTGACTTGTGCTGTTAGCGGACTGTGTGCTATCGCAGCACTGGACGGAGCCAGTGGAACAAGACTGGCTCGGAGAGGGAGCCGGAGTGGTATTGGGTGCTGGCGCTGGAGTGGCAACCGCAAGGATAGCCAGGGACATCGCGACGGTGGCTTTGAAGAACATTGTGAAGGTAAGGTGCTGTACGACTTGGAGGGGTTGTTCGAGCTGATGTTCCGTATGGCTAAAGAGGTTTCCTTTATACCATTTAGTCCAGGTACACCTAAGGAAATGAGTGTGATGTAGAAATTGTTAAACTCGCAGTAATGTAGGAATCGAATTCCGACAGTCATCTTTTGTCGTTCAGTTGATGACGCGTGTTGTACCAAGAACAAGGATCAATACTGATATGAACGTACGCGGTGTACTTTCAAAATGGCCGCCTCCGAGGATGTACTCATAGTTGAGGACTGGTACCCAATGAAAGACGACGAAGCCCATGTTTCTTTAAAGAATTAGTCAATCTATGGAAGCGTCAATGGAAGCGCTTTGAAAGGGATTGTCTGTAGCAAGGTATCGCTATCGTATGGTTCGTTTGTTTCTTGGGAATAAGGAGAGGGTATAGAACACTTCTTGGCAGTCTTCCGTCATAATTCTTGTATGCCAGGAGAAGGCAGTGTGGGTGTCCTTTCAGACAAGAATTGAGTTAGTTTCCATGATGAACTATCTATTTTTAAAAAGCTGTACGCACGTCTCCTGAAGACGTCCGAAATGGATAGAGTTCTGTTGGAGTACCCACTCTCACTGATTGAGACGGGTGCACGGAGAACAGCGAAGTAGAGCACGATGCACGATACACGGACCAGGCGTGAGATGACGGGTTGATTCTCTACACAGTTGGTTCTTGGGCGATCTGCTTGGGCAAGACGAGAAAGGTCAGATTAAAATGATAGAATAGCACATAAATGGGAGTGCAGAACGGACACAGAAAAGGGCGGATGCGTTGGCAAATGGGCGAGCGAGAAGGACGCGCACTGTTTGTGACACGTGTTGACCATCCGAGTCGGTATGTTCGCGGCAATGCAAGCGGGCCGGAAAGACTACTCCAGCACGTCCATGACAAGTTTTGCTCATCCAAAGATCTCAAGTTTGTATGAGTTAAAGGTGCCGTTGTATCATATTCTGCAAGATGTGATATTGCATGAGCTATCGCACGTATGTTAGCACTGGCAGGGACGGCATTTACTCACGAGTCAAAATCCTCTAAAAGAGGGGACACCAACTTCTGAGTATAAAAAGTACCGGAACTCTCTTGAGATCCAAGATAGAGTCGTAATTCCTAATACTCGAGAAGGTGTAGGCCGCGTAAATGACATCTGACTGACAGCATGCTTGTAGTTCATCGGTATAATCTGGGAGAAGTCTCGTTCTTCGGCGTTCTTTTGCCAGTGCACGAATAAGCCCCAGCGAAAGTCCTACGTGACAGTGTCTAGAAATCAATTCAAGCAGGTTCAAGTTAGAGTTGTTTGGTGTAAAAAGCACAACATATGCACACCTTTTATTAGATGCATTACAGACCTTACATATGGTCATAGGCTTAGTTTGACGGAGGTAGATAGCACACCATGAACGTGTTGTGGAGTCACATCCGTGCGTGGAAGTGATCGATTGAAGCCTACGAAAGCCCCTTATTGTCTATATTCCACATGAGAGCTTCAACTATGAGAAAGCTCGGGGTTTTCAGCAACATCGGCAGGTGGGTGATGCATGATGATATCAATGATAATTTTGACATTGGCCCCTTGTTCTAAATATCGTCCAACCACGCCTATCGTCCCAGACTTAGTGCAATATTTGGTATAACGAAGTGCATAGTGGTTATGAACGAGTTTATGTTCATTAAAGCGAATGAAGAATGGGGCCTGGGCTGGAAGTTGAAAAAGCTTGAAACTACATAGACCCATACACAACACCGTCGCCGCCATTGGGTTGACATGTGGCTCTTGCCATGTGGGCCCACGTTGGATTAAAATTTTCCTAAACCGGACGGCCACCGTGGTTCCAGGATGTTTTTCGATGGCTGGCCGGATGGCACCACTTCGGTCACTTGGATCCATTGTGGCTGGGGACACTTGGATCCAAGTGACATCCCAATTTAGTAACATGTTGGTTCATTCACGGAATAATTGCTGGATTTTGTAGAAATAATTTTATTATGAAAATTCAATTAGAAACACATACTAGAGCTACTAAGTAGTAAGTACATATATTCCTCACAATGCCCGTCAAGCAGTTTCCAATACGCCTACTCGTTCCTGCGCTCCCGCACGCTGCCGTCTGTCGTTGATATCTAGAAGGAAAGGCTTCCGCGAAGGAAGCGTAGTAAAAAACTGGGCTGGCAGGTTCTTGTGGGAGAAGCCGCGCAGGAGCTCACTGAAAAGGTCCTTACTCTAGTGCGACTTAGGCTTGCCGAAGGGCCGACAAGACAAGCCCATCGTCCCCTGGCACTACCAGCCACAAAAAGATCTCTTTGAGATCTTTAAAGGACCTCAAAGAGGAGAGGGTGGGTGGGTTGCAAAGTATTTGCGGTCTTCATCGTGTGTTGTCGCTGGCTTGAGGCTCGAAGTCGTCCTTGTTGTTGCGGTCAGTGATGAAGAGACGCGACACGTCTTGACGCGTGACGTTCGCGCGCTCCCGCTTGTCACGAGTCGCACGCTGGCGACAATCGTTTGGCTATTCGGTGACCACAGATCTTCGTTACTTGGCCAGCCGGTCTGATGAGATGTCTCAACCATCAGTATCCTACTTTCAAGGGCTAGAGGGACGAACCTGTGTGACCAATAAAGGCTTCCCATTTGCGATGCTCTCGTAGTACAAGGTATCGCCGGTAAAATACTCCACGGGGTCAAGCTCCCACTGCTTTGAGCGTCGAACGCGAAGTACGGGAAGTTGTTGATCATGAAAAAGTTGACCGCGTCAACCAGCTTGGTGATGTCGTCGGAAATTTGCCATCCATACGCCAATTCCGAGATAGAGATGGGGATACTGAGGCCGACGTTGTTGAAGGCGGACTTCATTTGCAGGACATACTTGGCGAGGTTATTGGCGGATCCTGCGTCGTTGTCGTACAGAGGCTGGAGATAAGGTAAGTTCAAGTCAACAAAGTGCGGGAAAGACTAACCTCATCGCCTTCATAGTTCCCGGAAAAAATTTGTGAGAGTCAACCAACAACGAGAAGCACTAAGAAACTTTACCTAGAGCCACAGCGAGAACAGAATGATCCGGGTTGGCGATGACAGCCTGCTGTTTACACTTCAATTGTGACTTTCCTTGATTTGTGCTAGGGGGCTTACCTTAGTGACGGCTTGGATTTTAGGCAGAGAGGTGCCTTAGAACATTTAACCACTATTGTGCAACGTCTATGCAAATGGAATGATGTTGATACCTGCCTTTCCCGCCGCCTTTATGACCGCTGAAAGAACAAGTGGCCGGTATAAGGTCCTCAGTAAGGCTTAGCTTCGTAACTTCTGCTGGAATACGTACTTTCATAGTATGATGCGCCGTTGCCACTTCATGAGTGTAACGTGCAGATGCGCGGGGTGTTGGAAGCAAGAGTCGAACATATGCGCGCACTCTGTGTCGAACGTCACGAGTGATGCATGCGCACGTGAGGCAAACATATCTAGGGCAGGTCTTCATGGACTTGTAAACTTTTCACTTCATCCTTTCAGCTTATATAATATTAACAGCTACTATATAAGTAAATACAGTCTGGCCACTTGGTGACACTGTGGCTTCTATCAACTGGTGCCATGATGATTCATTGTCCACTTGGACGCATAATGGCACCACGCTGTTTCCATGTGGGACTGACACATGGAAACAAATGGTCACGGCCAGGTGGTTACCCGGTGGTGGGTGATCTTGCTGTGTAGACATAGCCTGAGGCCAAACAAGGCCAAAGTCACAACGTGCAGCCTCCAGCTGACTCGAGACCCAGTAACTCCGTGAGCTTTCCACCCATCCACAACATAAATACTTCTCCAAAATGTCCTCAGGCAACCGACAGCCGTTCATTGACTCCCGAGCTTTCGATAAGGCAGACACAACTTATGTCCTATTTCCTTCACAGGCAGATGCTATGCTCGCAAGCCTTCAGCTGTTCCACGATGTCCCATGTCGCATCATGGACCTCATCTTCACCGTAGTCACTCATCCAGATTTTGACGCGAAGCAGTTGACTCTACGCAACTCGGTGGACGTGGTCGAAATCGTGGAAGAGAACCGGCTGAAGGACAGGATGGCCGTCTTTCACAAACGGTCACTGAATAATGACGGGCATATGGAGCAGGCCGGTTTTCCAGAATTCGTTATGGACGAGCTCGTGGACATTATTCATTCTGAGCGGATGGAAAAAATCAAGGCTCATTTCGAGAGAACTCTCGATGCTGACAGTGCCGAGCATTTGTACTATGACTCACTCGAATGCGAAGAAGCTGATACTTTGAAGGCAATAAGCTGCGTCCACCGATCTTGGACAACTCCTGCCCAAAAAGCACTTGGCCGGGTACTTCATATCTGCAGACCGACGGACAGGATGGGCATACTTCTTGACCCTGTTCAAAAGTCTATCTACGGTCCTTGGACTTCCGTTGTCGCCATGCAGATCTACCCTTGCATAAAGAGAGATGACTCATCCTATGAACCTTACTTTTCTAACGATCTTCGGATGGATTACCACCAGTGGTTCGAGGCCCTACATCGCATTCTTGTCGGTTTCACAAATCTCAAAACCATTTTGATCAGTAGCTGTTCCCCGTTTTTCACCAAGTGGTCTAATTCCACAATTAGGGAACTGGTTCAACGGAACATGTGTCTGGAGGAGGTTACCCTATGCGGGGAGTTTATACTTGATCCTCTGGTAGAAAATACGAGGATATCGGAGCATCTAAGTACATTGGACATAGGAGGAGCAAGATTCTCTGACGCGGCGCGAGAAAGGGCGATACAAGGATCAGGCTTCGCACGCTTGAGCAGTTTTACGATAAGACCGGTCTTCCCAACGATGGAAGAGGACTTCACGGTGCTATCAATCCTACTCTCCAACCGATGCATCCCTCGCCTTAAATCGCTACGCATTATTGATGATAATAGCCGATTATTCGAACAGTATCTAGAACGGGGATTTACTCCATCACAGTGTGCTACCATCTTCAAACAGCTCTGCACGTTGCACATTCACGGGACACATGCAGTTTATAAATGGCTCAAATGGATTATGCCCTATTGCTCTAGGCTTGAGTCGCTGACGATTATCGACGGTGATGAAAAACGACAATTCTTTGAGAAGAACGTGGGCCGAACATCCACCGTGACTCCTCCGCAAAGCACCGCTGTATTCGAACACCTTTGCACACTGCACATCGACAGCAAGGCAGCAGCAGATATATGGGCTCGATGGATTAGCCCGTACTGTCGCAGTCTTAAAACATTCACCCTCGAAACCAGCATGTTCCTGTCTCCTGATATGTTATCCCTCATACCCGCCTCTATCCAGAACCTAAACCTACGGCTCATGACCACAGCGATGACCACAGACTCTGTGGGGATAAATCTCGAAAAAGTCTCTTGTTGGCTGAGATGTCTCCTGATGATATCTTCCTTCCGACATTTCTCGGAATTGAAGTCATTTACTCTTTTTCTTTCGAGGGATGTTCTAGCCTTTCTACATTATTATGAACATTATACAGAGGAGGAGAGGGTTCGCACAGAAATACAGACTTTCAAGGCGGAAATGAATACTGCATGCGAATGTGCTGGGGTTAAGTGTTGCCTTGATATTAACGACCAGTAATTAAATCATTTCTAAAATCAAGTTGCTCTTACTAAACTTAATTTTGATAAGGAGACGAGAATTGTCATCTTTGATACACATGTATGTACACTATCCCGGTGAAGAAGGAAGAGTAATAAAATTTGATTTCCTGAATAACTCAGATTGGCCCGGTGTTTCATAATGATTTGTCTGGTCTAAGAACTTCATGTGCGCAGAAAATTGGACAAGTCAAAGAGCAGCTTCGACTCTGAAATACAATTTACGTTACAGAGATCCCGATAGCTCTCGAGGTTATGTCGCTGCCGTCCTGGTGTCACTCGAATACCATCAATATACACCCCCTTTCCAGTGATAACACGGACAATGAGATACGTCATCCTGGGATCACTTTGCTTCGATTTTGTAAAAGTTATAGACAATGTTGCCAGCCAACATGGCCCAATCAGTCACCATCTAGAATGAGAAACAAATGTGGTCATATATTCCTCTCTCGCGTACCCCGCCATGCGGCTCAATTCACTTTCTAAGAAAGCTACCCCTCGGTGACGTGGGCATATGATCTATACAAGGGTCCGCGCGTGAACAATACTAGATCATGCGGGCAGCTTCGTCTGGGATAGAGAACCACGAGGATGAGGTCGCTGAGATTCCATTATAATCAGCTGGATTTAGACTGTTTTATCCTTGACTGTGCAGACTCACTTAGCCGTTAAGTTCTGAAATTAACTGCTTCCGCTCGCAAAGATCGGGAATGAATGACGTCGGCACGGGTTCAGAGACTCATCATCTTTCGGGTACAATTGCTACCCTTCCATTCTCCTTCGATGACTGTTGACGCAGAGTTTTCGTAAATTGTAGCGGGTAGCGCTTCTGCTAGAATCCTAAATGTAGTTGAACCGCCGATCTTTTTTCTCGGACTTTGCCGGAGATACACTGGCAATGATCGTAAACTTCATTCACCCGAATTTTGCGGGGAAGGTCGAACGAATCGAACGATCTTGTGGATAGAAAAATAGACAGCTTCTCGAGAAACGCTTACTTTATCTCATCACCCCCTTTATAACTATATAACATGGGTGTGGAGTCTCGAGGTTTCTCTCCTCCTCATGCCCGGGATGCTTCTGTACTCCACTTCCAAATGAACGCCTGTAGAGTACGACAATTGTCTCCTGTTGGTATATAGCAGGGAGAAGGACGCACAGACCAGGATACTGTTGTATAAATAATCGACATTGTCAGTCAATTATCAACAGTCGATCCAGCAGAGTCAGCGCACTACATAGCACTCCATCAACCGCAAACAACATGTTTTCCAAGCTCACGTTCGTCACTGCCCTTCTTGCGGCCGCCACAACCGTCGTTGCCCAGCAGTGCAGCACGGGCTCCCTAAACTGCTGCGACAGCGTCCAATCAGCCGGAAGCACGGCAGTCGCGCCGATCCTCGCAGCGTAAGCTATCCAATCAAACATAGATTTTCTGGTGATGGTATTGATTATAGCAATGTCACTTTACTTAGTCTCGGCGTCGTCGTTCAAGATCTCAACCTTCCAGTCGGTCTCACTTGCGACCCCATCACCGTGCGTCGCTGTTCATTTCTGAATATCCAGCTTACGGTACTGACAAGGGTCATAATCATCTGGTTCAGGTCGTTGGCGTGAGTGGCACTTCGTGCGCTGCTCAGACTGTCTGCTGCGACAATGACAGCTTCAGTAAGTCGCACAGGTCTCGCAACCGTAGTTCTGAGTCAAACTGACGTACTTCTTTCAAGACGGCGTTATTGCTCTTGGTTGCACACCGGTCAACGTCGGGCTTTAACATGCTCGCACCAAGACTCGCAACGTACGGACTCAGTGACTATTATTGGATGATCCTTGCAATTGTATTGAATTACTCAGAATCAACTCGAAATTTGTGCCGTATCCGTTTGGCTAGTGAAAGTTCTTGCGTATTAAGAAGACCTCGAGTAGCCAATTTGAGCTGAAAGTCATTCTTTCCAGGAAACCCGATTCCTGCAGTAGTATCCAACGAACGAACAACAGATATAGTACATACATATGTGTACAGAGATCGCAATGTACCCTACGGCACAAATCAAGCCAAAGAGCCCTTGATGTCGCTTCGTCTCAGTATAACCATTAACAAGAGAGGAAGAATGACTCACCATTGGGTCCCAAGGCGGCAAAACAACCTTCTCGCCCTTCTCAAATACCTTCACGAGCTCCCTTGGCGCAAGCACCTTAGGTACGACGACCTGATACACAAACTCATCGAACCACGCGTCACTCATCACAAAGTAACCCTTCGCGCCCACGTCCGGGCCCCAGCTGTTCTCGACCTTGTACCTGACAGGCTTTCCGGACGCGTCGAGATGCACGCCCGAGATGACCATCGCGTGCGTCATTGACGACTCGCCGAGCTCGAGACGCTGAGCTTTCGTGAGCCCGAAGGAAATGTCGAATGCATTGGCGTACTGGTGCAAGGCGGTGTCCATGATCCCGCCTACTCGGTCGGAGAATTGGCCGACATCGCAGCCAAAGAACACGGGTTGCCCGGCTTTAAGCAATGCGACGACGGCAGCCTTCAGGTCTGAGCTTTCCGTGTTTACATCTACAAAAAGGGGACTTGTGAGAGATTGTCGTATAAGAGAGATATCGGAAATACTGACAGAGGACCGGACGACCACCCCAAATGTTTCCGAGCTTATCGACGGTGTAAAGCTTCTTATACTCGTTCCGAGGGTCATTGATCAGTGAGAATGATTGCGAGGGCTACTCAAGCATAATTAGACGCTCATCTCTTTCGTATAGGAAATAGGTATACCTGGTATTTGCTGGAAGAGAACTCCTTGTAGAATTCGACCGGAGTGCCGGTCCATGACTTTGGCTTGTCGTCCTTGTCGTAATAGTCCCAAGTGAACTTCTCGTTCGGGCGTGGGGGAACACCGAGATTCGCTGTCATGATAGACCACACCTCCTGCATTAGCTCCTCCTTCTTTGAGCGGACAGACTGCAAGATCTCCTTCTCTGACAAACTTGAGGTTGACCGTAGAGACTTGATCAGTTGACGAAGAATAAGCGCGTGTTCGCGCAGTTTGAGCTTGAGGATACTGTTTAGACCGCTTGAAGAAGACGACGAGAATGATTCCGGGTATATGGGCTGTGGTACAACACCATAGGTCTGCCAAAGCTGCTTAGACCCCAGCACTACGAACGAGAAGTGTGAACTGACCTCCAATAAGTTAACGGCCATATCCCATTGACCACCATCAGAAATCAATTCCTTGTTCAGATACGCCACTAGCCTGTCGTCGAGAGGTAGATCCGCTGCCTCGATTGAGGACTCCAAGTAATAGTTACTCTTGTTGAGCTTGTCCCACATAAACAGGTAGGACTAAAAGTTCAACTTAAAGTCAGCGCAATTTGCTAACACCTGATCAGAGTTCACGTACTTGCGACAGCTGGAACTCCTTCAGGTCAAGCTTCTGCATCACGCTGTACCGCAGTACATTCGTCGTCGCGAACAGCCAGCAACGTCCGCTCGATTTCTGGCTCGTGATTGGGTCGGTCTTGAAGTCGAGCTGCAAGTTGAAGACGTGCGCGTCGGCGACCTTGGTGTCGCGCGATGCGAGCGCCGACTTGTAGTCGGTATCGACGAGGATGGTCCGTGCAAGTTGGACCTTCGGGTCGTTCCCCACCTTCTCCTCCCAACCCTCGACGTTCCGCAATGAGATCGAGCCGTCGACCGACAAGGGTTCGTTGGCCGTCGCGGTCTGTTCGCCAGTGTTGTGAGACTCTTTCTCATTCAAAGGGTTAGACTGTTCGTTGAGAGCGACAGACGAGTGCGACGAACCCATGATGGTGATTAGAGAGCAAGCTGAGATGCGCGGCTTCAGAAGGGAGCATGCTCCTTATACGCGCCATACGTGCGCACAGCCGATAAGGACAAGAATACATTGACGGAAACACATTTCTCCCATTGGCGGAGGATACTAGTAGCGCCAGGGTCGTCCAGAGTCGTGAGAATAGATTTCAATCATTCAACACTTCAAATCGAGTTAAGTGTCGGGGACCTACAAGTACTGCACTTTGGAACTAACAGCTTGAAGAGGCACTGAACTCAGCATCCGCGATCCTCCTCTGTGCACAAAAAGTGTCTTGAAGTGTCTGTGCCTCATAATTCTGCCCCCGACGCATCTTTGAAAGGCGTCCAAGGAGCTCCGATGTAATTATATCTCATCATCATCGGATCGATGCATGTGGACTGTGGCCGGCTGCCTTATGCTCCTGAAGCCAAGTTTGCACAGCCTAAATATGGATCCCTCGTGCCGAGGAGGGGATTCTGTTTCAGAAATTGCCATCGCGTATTGCACGAGCTTGAAGCCCGCGAGAGTTCGTTCTGAACTTGGCGGGCAATTTTATTGGATATAACAAGTCTTCCTACTATCCTTCAAATCGTCAGGTCGAAGCCTGATCCAGAGTTGATACGGACACAACCATCAGTTTATTTCTAATCATATCAAGAATGCATGGAAACTTACCTTCTGGACGACTTCGAATGTCTGCATCGCAGGCGCAGATGCACGATAGGTCTGGGGTGCTTTGCGGGGGTTCGGAAGCTTATGAAAGTGTGAGCTACATTTAGTATATTGTAATATATCAATAAAGTGAGGAATCATTGCTCACTAGGATCGTGATATCATCGTACCCTTCGCAATGTCGTTCAGGTTTGAGCGCGTCGCTTCGTACCTTTGTGGTCCACTCACTCCCAACAGTCGTCTCTAGGGCCTTATGCGCCAACGCCCACTTCTTCTCCTCCTCGTATGCCTCCGCCCGACTCTGATAAGCCTCCAACACCGTTACAGTAGGATCCACAACTGCAACCTCTTCTGCAAGGATATCCTTGACAACCTCACACAGAAACCATTTACCAGGCAACCTTCTCTGTCGCCAAGTCTGTTGGGTCATTTACGAGTTGAAGGTGGGGTGGACAATTCAATTCTTGAGTTAGCGCACGAAGCTGTGGATCAGCTGTATGCTCATTGGGAGAATGAAGATGGCATTTTCGAAGGATGTTGCTGTAGAGAAAGTTGAACAAGATTGTTGACGACGACGACGGGTTAACTTTCATCTGACAACGAGAGAAGGTCATTATCTGGTGAGCCATTTTATATAGCAAAGCTACTTGCCTTTCGCCAGTAGATCAATTCCTTTGCAAGCACTCATCTCCTTCGCTAAGCCCGTTCTCTCCTTCCCTAGTCGCACCTGCGTGTCTTCACCGGCGCCGACGTCTGCTGTTCTGTCAAAGACATATCCCCCCAAAATGTTCGAGAGGAGCCAACGGAAACGAGCCAATGCCATCAAAATTACTGAGATCTTGCATTGTAGCAAAGTTTTTGTCTTAGCTTGCAGATATAGAGGACGCGGTACCAGTGGTTGGTTAGAATGTGATACTAATATGGTGCCGTTCACTTAGACACCGCTACCTTTGTGCAACCGCCAATTTGGCCGGCCGAAAAAATAAATTCCAAAAGAATTCTATAAAAATTCCTTGTAGTTTCTATCAGTGCTAATAGCATGAATTCAGGCTTTTAAACAAATCCTAAAGTTCCGGAAGAAGAAAAATTGGTAGTAAATAAGTTTAAGTGAAGATAATTGACAAATATAGTAGGATAAAAGGTAATACTAGGTGCCTTATATGGTTATTTATGTAATAATGTTTAATACATTTGACCCTGCCGCCAAATTGAGGAAGCCGTAAACTTGTAACTCAGCCAATATTGAAGATATGTATAAGAAATTCCTTTAGAGGATCTGATCCTTTCGTCAAAAGGCGCATTTCTACTAAAGGGTTTTTAAATATCTTTTTTTCTTGATTTCCTATTTTGGTTGCACAAAAGTAGCGGTGTCTAAGTGAACGGCACCATAGGCCAGTGCAGATTCTGCTGGTGCGTACAGTGTTTGGCGCGCGCGCTAACCTGAGACTCTGAGCGTGGAAATATCCAACTTGAATAAGTACAAATCGAATAGGACTAGTATACAACTTCAACACTATTACTGGATGCAACAAGCTGCATAAGTGTTGACTCAGGCTGTCAACTGATCTTAATTAATTCATTACTTCTTAATTTCCCAGTTGCTTTGGCAACCACTTGATGCCAGATTCTGGACACTCGGACTTACGAGAGGCGTGCGAAGCCACGAATTCACCGTCCTGGAGAGGGCCCTGTGCGTTCAGATAGTACTGGACACTGGAGAGCTGAGAGCCTGAGCAGACAAACTAGGATATGTATGTCAGTTTTGTCGAGGACGAGAGGAGAATGATATACTAGCAGGTACGCACATCAGGGACAAATCCGAGCGAATTGGTTACGGCATCCTGGAGTTCGACAAGAGTGTGCGTCTCTGACTCCGAGGGCTCGATCTAATTGCAAAAGTTGGTCAGTGGACAAGCCTTTTACGCCGTGAGACTTACCCCCGCGAATGTAAGTGCTCCATATGTGTTTAGTTTCTGAAAGAGAGTAACAACCGTCTCAAAGTACGGGACGACCTCTTGAGCTACTTGGTAATTCTCGAAACATTGGGGTTCCAGCGTGCTGACACTTCAAGGGTGCCATGTTACCTATCGCACATTCGCATCCAAGGAGAAAGAGTTATGACTGACCAGGTTCCGTGAGTTGCCCACTGTTCCCCAGAAAGAAGATTGTTATTCAATTCATACATAGTATAGTACAAGACACTTACTTCATGAGACCAGAAGTCAGGCGAGCTTTCGTCGTTGCTGACCCAATACGTATTCATGAAGTCAACCAGGCTGCTTTGTCCGGAGCCTTGGAGAGCTGCGACAATCTGCGAGCCGGAGTACGCACGGCTGCTATCGCAGTTCTCATAGAACTGGTTGTTGCACTTGTCGGGCCTTAAAAAGATGGTAAGTGGACTCGTCAATCGGGGAGTGTTAGAATCCAATTACCAAAGGCCATGAATTCCCCATGAGTCTGCTTCTCCAAAACCCAAGTCCCAGAATTGTGTGTGAACGAGCACACCACCCGGATTGACGACCTATAGGAGTACATGTCTTATCGAAGGGACAGCACAATGGACTCGGTATTAGAACTTACGCAACATGTATCCGTTTCTTCCGCTTGAGGAGAACAGCTCAAGACCGGTGGAACGGGACAGCTCGTAGATTTCTTCTGTCCAGTCAACGGCTGGGCGCGCACGCGCTGCTGCCCGACACGCGGGCGCTTCATGCCTTTCTCACCTTCTCCGTTGTTACGATGATGGTTCTCGTTGCGATGGTGCTCATCACCTCCGTGCTCATGTTCACGGTGTGGTTCGTGATGGGGATGATGAGTGAAGACGGCCTGAGCGACAGAGCCTGTGGGCGTGGCGCCTACAAAGAAAGAGGCATCCGATGGAATTGCGTATCCATCAAGAGCAGCAGCTTCATTCAGGCGCAAGAGTGAATGAGACTCGTTCGCTCTCAGATTCAAGAGAGGGATGAGCAGAGAAGGAATGAGATCTACAATGAGCTTCATGGTTAACAGGTAAAGCACTTAGGATAGTATGAGGTCAGACGCAAAACACTCAAGTTATATAGTGGGATAGGGAGTGGGACGAACTTACCGAAGAACGGATATCCGGCCTAGAATTTAAGTTCCATTTTCCAATCTGAAGAGCGCGTGCCGGGGAAGGACGGTGTATACATCTGAGAAGACAGTGTCGCATGATCCATACTCTTAAACGTGCGTCACTTCAGCTTATCGAACCGGAATTCCTAGGGAGCATTCGTCGCCGCAGTTGTAGAAGTAAATGTGCCGGGCCACTAGAGTCTAGACATGTACCTTCGTAAGGTGTTTGCGGAATGAACGAGGCACTGGCCAGACAGACGAAATAGATGTGGCTTCTGTAGCTATTGAAATAGAAAAAGTTCACATGGATAAAGGATTGTGGTGCGTCATTTGCAGTTTTTGCGTCAGTATGCATATTCTGGAGACGAAGCTTGGTGAACGTGCGCAAACCAAGACTTATGCAAGCCATCCGGACACATAGAATGTATCCACTCGCTTCCGGGTATTTGAAATGAGAACTCACCTTCCATTTCTCCGTTCCGTAAAGTATCGTCGCTGACTGTCAGTCGGAGAACCAGAACCAGTATAACATCCAAATGCAATTTTCCACGAGCCGATATGCGGCGTAGATCATGCGCGACACCTATACCACGACGCAGCTACAGTACGCGCCTCACCGCTTGATTCTGAACAAAGCTGGTGTCAACTCGGATGGGTGGTTCCACAAGTGCGTAGTAGAAGGTTGAAGAGGATGGAAGAAGGAGTTAGAGATGTGTATCAGGCACTTAAACGGTATTTACAACTTATCGGAAGTTGCCGATAAAAAGGATTTTAAAAAATCAAATTATTTGCTGTTGAATACCTATGGGATAATAATTATACATAATAATGTTAAGTGCGAATGCGTTCTATGTTGTTATCCGTGAAAGAAAAGATTCTGATGTCCTAGAAGCCGATTTCTAACTCTGCCTGCCATGTATCCTCAACAGTGTTGAGCAAGGAAATGATGTAGACATTGTTGATCGTAATTCCGTCAACGCCAACTCTAAACTGAGAGTATTTGCTCGAGCAAGGGCTATGTCCAGCTCTCTAAATAATCGTATTAGCGTCTTTGTTATAATTGATGCATGAGAAATAGAAGCCCACATCAAGAACGAATGCAATTTGTTTCGCGACCTCCATCAAGAGCTGTGCTCGCGTAATATCGTATCTCATGGTATGGTGTATATATAAACCCTTATAGCCTGGCCACTGTATAGAGAGAGGCCATGAAAATTTGACATCGGAGACATAGAGAGCATGAAACGTACCTCGATATACAGCCTAAAGGTTTTGTATTTGTTCTCAGATTTAATAACAAATCCCGGCGCGTCGATCGTCATTGCATTTTGCAGGTCCATGGCCTCCTTGACACTTATTGGTTTCCCGATTCTCGAGCGGGTGAACAATATCGGAGTGGCATGAACGCGTGTCGAAACAATCGCCCCTGAGCTAGGCGTAAAGATCTTTTGGGGAACGGCGACGCTGAAGAATTGTTCAGTCCAAGTCATATGGAGTTAATTGTTGGTGTACTCACCGAAGACCAGCCTGAGACATGTTGATTTCTGCTCTTGTGCAAGGTTGTGAGACAATCGGAAGGCTTTAGATGGAGAGTCTGTTGTCTGAATGGTACAGATGATGATGATAGCATCCTCGCATTTCTTCTGCTCATTTATACCTCGAGAACCACAAGAGAAGTAGCAACCAAAGAGTGAGCAGTGGTCGCGGTTTCATTGCCGTTCCTCACGCTTTGTGGTTTAAGCCACAGTCAAACAGAGCGTCAGGATGGAGGATCATTTCCAAATGTAGTGAAAGAAAAGGCCCGTACGCATTTCCTATAGGTCTAAGGACATTGAGCACTGCTAATGCCGTGTCGAGGAACAGACACAATGCATGCAATTGGCCGTGCATAGGCCTAGTGGTCGCTTTGGTGAAGAAGAGTGACCACGGCAGCACCGGCAAGCCTAAGACATCGATATCTTTGGTGGTCGAAGCTGAGAACATAGTCTAAGAAGCCATTACACATGACAAGGACACAAGATGGGATCAAGTTCAGCAGAGAAGGACGTATCAGAGATGGTCACCCATGCCAAGTGACTTCAGTAGAAAAGTCTGCTATCCAGAGCAGCAGGACGGACAGACAGTCATTTGGGAGCTTTCACGAAGAGTATCCACTCCGCTGGAGTCTAAAGCTGCTCTGAAAGCTTGAGACCTCTGAAAAGCAAAGGACTCAGTTCTAGAGTCCGGTAAGAGAGTCAAATCGTACCGTCGGCATTGACAATGATTGAATGAACTGAAAGTCACGTGAAAGCATAAACAATTGCAAAGTCAACTTATTTTGAAGTCAGTTTGACGAGGACTCGGAGTCTCTTTCTTTCACAAGCTCACGGGCTTAGAGCTTCAGACTTAACCTCCTATTTGGCACGATCATTCAAAGCATATATATATGTAAGTAAATTCAGTTGGAAGTACTGTAATATGTCGCTTAACCTTCTGAAATTTGATGGTCGCCCGCGCGGATCAGACAGCATTACCGTGGCACTAGTAGGCGGGGTAATTTGTGAATCTAAGATAGTCAAGTTGCTCACCTCACCTGTCGAGCATGTTTATCCACATGGGTCCCAGCATGTTCAGTTAGTCATCAAGTTAACCACAACCACCACCTGCTCTCACTCGGGTCATCATTAAATACATCAACCTTCAAACTTCCTTTTATGACTCACAATAGACGCTCTATTGATGTACTTCGAGATCGACGCTTTGTGCTTCGTGATGGAACAATAGGGTTTACGAATGCGGATTGCGTCAGGATGTGGCATCGGTGCTTCTGGAGCTACGTTGGCAGAATGCGTCCTGTCGTGTAGCTTTATGACGTATCCGAAGAGGTCGGTGCACCCCTACAATGACACACTTGTATGAACACTCGGTCAATGTATTTAGTCAAACCCGACAGAGATGTTAAGTGTGTATATGAAACAATGTGGTAAACCAAGAGAAGTGGGGGCGATACAAATGACGGGCTCACTAGATACCTATTGTATAAAATACGGTACTACAAATCACCGATAAGTAAGGTAAAAGACATAAGTGAGTAATACAATAATACAAGCTTCAGAAAGATGCGGTGATAGTAGCGTGCGTGCATGAATGATTTCCCGGTAAAAAAAGTTCGTGGTTCGCAAGAAGTTTGATACATTTCGTTGTCGTTAAATTTCGCGTAGAGATGAGTAAGAGATGAATGGAAGGGGACGATGAACCGGTCGATTCAGATGGAGGTGGTACGTAGGGAAATCCGGCTAGTGGCGGCTGTTGGAGCAACACTAGGAGAATTCCACACAATCTTGTACGGCAAAATACGTGCTCCGCGAGCAAGCTGAGTGTGCAGGCCGGGATTGCTTCTTAGCTTTCGCATGACCGATCCGACGAGAAGAAGTGCTTTGCCATTTGCACCATCGATGGATCCGGGACTTGAAGCGGAAGGTTCGACATCCATATTGCTCTCGTTTCCGGAAGATGATAATGCGGCGGCCTTTTCACGGGAGAACCGGGAGATGGAAGGTACAGCAGAGAGGGATGCCATAGCACTGGGAGGGGGCACGAACAGGACAGCATCAGCAGTCGCCAATGCCGTAGGAACGAGGCGGAACGTGTTATTGGGGGTGGTTCCGCTACCATCGATCCTCGACCGTCCGCGGCGATTTCGTCTCTCGGCTCTTGCTGCAGAGGAAAACGAAGGGCGCCGGGTCGGAAGGGATCGATGCATGAGGGTTGGGGAGGGAGAGGAGGATGGCGTGCGAATCGTGAAGTCGCTCGAGAAAGAAGAGAGCTCGGAATGCTGCGGTGGGGGCGAAAGGGAAGGTGTGCGTTCTTGCGAAGAAGATGTAACACTGGAGGAGATAGATAGCTGACGCTGACGAGCATAAGGATAGGGACATTTCATCTCATTATCATTCTAGAAATATGTATGTCAGGAGAGGTCAAGTTAAAGATATCAAGTTACTCACATCCAAGTTGCTTGGAAGCGTAGGGAGAAGTAGAGTGCGCAGAGGAGGGAGCGTCGGGCGTTGTACAGACATGATTGCTCCAGAAGATATTTGATGGTAGGTGCTTCGTAGATCTGATATGAATCAAATTATGGTCGAGGGAGGTGAGGGGAAGTCTGATGGCGGAGCGTTGAAGTCGATTAATATAAAGCGGGCCAGCCAAGAGCAAGATTGTCGAATGTGGTAGATCTAGTAGCCAGATAATGGGGAAGGAACCAGCCCTTACAAAAGAATGATAGAAATGAAGGGGGTATAGGTGTCTGAAAGCGGGAACGTGCAGTGAAGTGCCGCTGCGGGGTGTATATCGCTGGCGGTTGGTCACTGCATTTCGGAGCCATCTGCTTTATAGCAGGTGGTCTCATTACGGTAACAGTCTACTCCTTTGTCCCCAATTACCTATAGTCTTTGCATCCATGAAGATTTGCCTTTTGTCCCGACGCTGTAGTCAAAGTGTGAGCCTCAGGGAAAAAAAACCTTGGAAAGCGCGTGCGTTAATTGTTGTCACGGATAACGCTATTACGTAAGCTACTTCCATATGTCTCTATAATTTAAAAATAAAAGAATTAACATTTTTCTCCTTTCATTAGCTGCGATAATCATAGTAGAGACCTTTCATGCGCTCGTCTGCACTAGGAGGGAGGCTCGAATGCTCGTACTCGAGCATTTTAGATGCTAGAATATACGAGTCAGTGTCACTGAGTCACACTTCAAGACCAAATAAGCGCACACAGCACGTAAGAAGTTTGAGCATTTCTTTTGTCACTTGTGTAAACAGCTACGGACCCGTGTGCAAGCCTGTGGTGGTGGCAACTATTATTCGTCAATTCAATATGGTCGAGTCGATACCAAAAATCCAGATAGTAAGTAGACTTCTCTGTTATTGTATGCAAATGAGCTTTGCTGATCATTGCGTTGACCACAAAAATTTGTCCATGCAAACCTCTTCGTACCAAAACGACGCTTTGCACGCACGCTTTGTCTGTTGGCCTACGATGCTGTAAACTCTCCGTTCACGAACGATAGCTGAAGGGTGCGCTTCCAGACCTGTCGGCGGCGACGTACAGGGTACACGATGAGTCGCATACGATTGGAAATGCGCTGCGGTGGATGCTCATGAAGAAGTGAGTCAACGTATTCATTAGGCTTTATTGTTCATTTTTTAACCGAACTGACCGATCTTGCTTGGTTCGTTCCGATCGTAATTGTCCTTGTCGTTGACTCTGGATGGCGTGGGTTGGTGGTTAATGTAGTCCGAAGGTCGAGTTCTGTGGTTACAGGTAAGCACTTCACGGCGATGCACCATTCGTCTTCGCTTTGTCTTCGTTCATTTTGCACCTATTATGCCTCCGACGTCAACGAGAACGTGAGATCTTCTCAGCTGTGCTTCTAATGCCAGAAGTATAGCCGCTGTGATTATTGTCGTACGGCTCGCCGGGAAGCTCAGAAGTCAGAAGTGCATTGGCCTTGCGTGCGCTCCTCCCCAGTGTCTACGTAGCCGAGCTACCTCGAGACGTGTCAAGTGATTTCGTAATGTAACGACCAACTTCTTAGATGATTTTGCTGGGAATGTCGCTGGATGGGTTCGGTGTGGATAAGAGAGTAGGACTGGAATGTTGGCACTTTCTCAGCCGTCCGTAACGTTGTAAAGTTCGGTTTGAGCGACGATTTTTATCGGACGCTCCTTTCGTCCCATATACTGCCATTTATCTGTGTTTCTGAATTTGAAACCGGCTTGCTTATCACTCTTTTTCAGTGTCCCACATCCGTCTGAAAATTTCATTCAAATTCGAATACAGATGTATGGTATGTAACAAGTTCAATTTTGTAGCTCCTTTACTTGACTAACAATGCTTTTTGTAGATGACCTGTCGTCTCTTGATGCTCTTATTGAAGCGCTGGGAAATCTGGATGATGTATTTGAGGTTCTCGGTGACAAATATTCCGAAAGTCTTTCTGCACAAAACTTTGAGAAGTGGAAGGAAGAATCATGATCTGTTTGCCTGTTTGCCCGAGACTGAAGGACAGCACGACTCCTTGCATACATGTATCTTTATTACTGATTCCGTCCACTATATCAATAGACCTCTTGTTTGTGTTCACAATACATTCTAATAAAGTTCGGGCGCTTATCATGTCCATCAACAGCGTTGCTCTGTGCTCAGAGGCGGTGCCCTCATGTCTTTGGCATCCGCAAGCGGTTCTCTCTCAACAACCATCTACCATGCCGTTCAACGATTACCCCACACAAGAATCGTATGTTTTGTATCTGTGCCCTGGCGATTCTACTTCCACAATCAGCACAAATGCAACTGCTCCTAATCTACCGGGGCCTGGACGAACTATCGGACTCGCTTACGATGCCCTTGGCAGGCGCTTAGAGAGGCGCTTGAGACGGTTTGCGAGACCTCGCAATCAACTTGCACTTCTCTCTCCGTCAGAGTCTTCCTTGCGCACGTCTTCAACCGCCACACAGTCGAACAATCCCGGAACCGGCCGTGTCATAGGCCTCGCTTACTCTGCACTCAGGCGCGTTCTCGTAAAACGGCTCAATCGCATTGCTTGTAAAGTCGGCCTTGGTCCAGACGCGGCAGGGCAAAACATCGAGAAGTGGCGCTTGCAAGTTGGCGAGAAACACACTGAGCGTACGGGCAATGCTAAGTATCACGATTTAGAGGACATGGTGTTGAAGAAGGACATGAAGAAAGTGAAGAAGCTGTGCAAAGCTCTCATAAAATATGCCCAGTACGTTTACAGATCTTACGGCATTGTGTCTATCTCAATGTATCTCCCAGATCAGACGTCATTTCGAATCAGAGTAACGCGCTCGCGTTCATAACGGAACTGTCGATAAGGGAACCATATATTCGAAAGATATTTGAAGAACTTGGGGTAGGCGTTGTCTTGGGAACTATCTACTACAAAAATCGAAATTACGAAGACTTTGCTGCGACGTTAACCATGAACAATTCCCGTAAAGCCTTGATCTCAATCTCGGAAGTTCAAATAAGTCATCTAGGCAATGAGCTGTGGAGAATCTCATGTCACAGCCTCTACACTGCGGAGGGAGGAGAGCGTGCGTGTGATCTTCTTCGCAAACTACTTCGTCATGGAAGGTACGTCGAACCGTGTCATTCGTCTTTAGTGCAATCCCAAAAATGTTAATGCTTGTCTTCGATAGCGATATGAACTTGACTTTTCTCCTATTTCGCCTCCTTGTCAAAC
Organism: Trichaptum abietinum; assembly: GCA_910574555.1. Lineage (NCBI taxonomy): Eukaryota > Fungi > Basidiomycota > Agaricomycetes > Hymenochaetales > Trichaptaceae > Trichaptum > Trichaptum abietinum. Next base: position 345,078 of record CAJTBE010000005.1, on the reverse strand, counting down.
TCTCTTGGAAACTATCTTCCTTCCTGAAATTGATTCGAAACCATGGTCGTCTCCTTGATGATGCTACTTCAGCGATATCTTCGTGCATTGAGGATGTAGCTGGAGATGGGTCGACTTTGGAAGATTGGCAGGACTTGGACTTCCTCATAACGAGTTTCCTCGCGCGCTGGACGTTTCCGCGAAGTACCCTTGCCTGTGAACATCATCAACCTTATCTGCGCGTCATCTTGAGGTTAGCATTTGATAAAATATGATAGTTGTCGTCTAGGCTCATATAATTATGACGAATCAGATTTCCAGACAAGCTACCTTCATCTGTCGCTTACTTGAAGCTGATTGTAGAGAACTCCTGGAGAAGAGTGGTCGTCCCCATTGAAGGTCGGATGTTAATGTTCATTTCTTGGTCTCTTTTACCACTGCCACTCAACTTACGCGAGCTGGCTAACACTGATGTCCCCGCCCTGAGGCAAACTGTCTGCAACTCAGATAATCCACTGATCAGCGACCTATTGGATACTATCCTTTGTCCCCCCTTTCTTCTTCTACGTCAGGCTATACTCGACGTTTATCCCATATCAAGTGCTAAACAAGGCATACAACTATCTGACTATAGGCCTTTAAATCATGAGGACATCGAAAAGGTTCCATCGTCACATCAGATAGAAGATCTCTCTCGCGAACTAATTACCTTATGTTCCAGGTGATTGTTATATTTCACTTCACAATTAATCTCACTTCTAATAGAATTTATTTTATGTCCTTTTAGCTCACATACCAAAGTCAGATTATATGCTGTAAACTGTCTACTTGGACTTGCGCGCTCGAACCGATATTTTAGCGAAGCTATTCAGCGGCTGACACCCCAAATCCGATTGGAGAAACCTGTTCGTACGATGCGAAAGTTCAACAAGAGTCGCAAAATTATTATTTACAGAAAAGACAACTGCCATCCAGATGGATCGTTGATTCTGCTTGTGAGTATCCTTTTGCAAAGCTACAGAGGGGCTATTAACTATCATCTCGTCCAAATTGTATAGACATACTGGGACACGCCAGTGTGTTCCAACTTGGCCGGCCAAACTTTGTTCCCAGCTCTAGAGTTCCATGCCGCGGACTTCATGTGGCTCGAGATCCAGCCTCATATGAAATTTCACGCGGAGGGCCATTCTCCCATCGGTGCAGGTATGAATGTGTGCGGTGAACAAATGTATGTGGCTGCCGTCTCATCCAGGCGCGACATGCGCATACTGGAGAGATCTGTCAGGCTCTGCACCGTATGCGAAGGAGATACAATCGCTATATACTATGATTGCAGAGGACAACGTCATGTTACAGACCACTTCTTCGTTCCGGTCCTTCGACACGGGTCTGTTCATAGTAAAGTCGACCTTAATCTTTTGGGACTGTAAATAAGGAATATTATCCTTTGCAGTACATTATGTATTTTTATAAGACGAGTGGCAAAATTATATGCCGTCCTGTTGTGATGTCATACTAGCAAGATACTTGGCATGCTCATGGATATGTCCTATCCTTTCGTTGCTGTGCGCTCCAAATCCACGTATGGGCTAGCCTACTAGCATCATCCATTATCTATCTGCCTTCCGAGTCGGCATTCACCGAGTTCAAAGATCGGCGTCGATAAATCGGCTTCGGAACTCGGCAGTCCCTACATTTAAAACGACGTCGATGAGGACCTAAACATAAATAAGTTTACGCTAAGCTAATTTATATAGTGCTATACTGCGGTAGCTGAGTGACTAGTGATACTACTGGAGACAACGGCTCACTCAGAAACTCGCAAAATGCCCACTGGCAGAGCATCTGCGTACTTGTGAACCGACGATCAAATCATTGGACTTCAACCCCACGCACGGACCCTCCAGGGAGATCTTTAGACTTTAGTTACCCCACAGCAAGTGCCCAGTATCCTTCTCTAATGGAGAGACGAACCGTTTTACCTCGATATTGCGTACTACGGGAGCTATTTAGCTCAATCGTATAATTACGGCGAAGCCTCAAATATCGTCGTGATACTCGTGTTAGCAAATTGTGAAGAGAAAGGGTTTTCTGAAGGACGGCTATGTGGTCTATGAATAGCCTACTCACTTACAATGGATAAACGTTCCGATGCCATACCAGAGTACTACCTGCAGTACCAGCCTCCAGAACGAATCCCGCACTTAGACACAAGTTTATCCCCTCATAGCTAACTCACGGACCGCTCAAACTGCCGCTCATTTCCATGATGCAGTCTTCCTCTGACAGCTAAACCCGATGATCACCTCTAGCACTCAGCAGTGCAAGGCATATCATAATCCCAGGACAGCCCCACAGTTACATTGAAATGTATCTGAATGAATATGGGATTATGAACCAGGCTTTTCCAACTTCATGCTCTCGTGCATTACGCCTATGATAGAGTCGAAAGAGAGAAGAATTAGGGGAGTACGTCCTACGAGCTTCTTACTTATGTAAAGTAGGCCTCGCCACGCGCCGAGAAATGAAGAAGGACCTTTACTCCAAGGAGTCCGTCAGATCGAAGAAGAAGAAGTTTGAGGGCAAGTCTGGACTTAGCATCGTGACATCAGATCAGAGTCTAAAGGCACTCTATGCCAATGCAGATTCAATGTTGGGTGTCCTATGACGAGAAGTTTTAGTGGACGGCCAATGGTAAAATTAGATGCATGACCTCGGTATGCGCTCTAGCACCAATCAGAGCCGAACTCCACGATACGCAGTAGTATTTTCTCTTCCATACCGTACTTCACTCAATTTCCTCGCATCTTCGCACTTATTCCTGCATGCGTAGTGATGGTGACCACGATGACTTTTAATCTGCTTCAGCCCCACAGCAGTCATTAGATGTGCCACATTGCACGGTATCCACTCACTTACTGATTTATATGGGTACCGCGCTCGTCGGGACGATGGCCAATACATGCGCACAGACCAGAGCTAGAGGTATAAAAACCGTCGTCAAACTGGAAGATAATGTATCCAAGCCTCAGTCAAACAACACCACCAGCAGTAGAAACTTCAACACTCTTCTCAACAAATCATCTAAAATGTTCGCCAAACTTGCCTTCATCGCCTCCATCGCCATTCTTGCGGTCGCCACTCCGACTCCTAATGCCCAGAGCACCTGTAGCACGGGCGCTGTGCAATGCTGCAACAGCTCTGGGACTGCATCCAGCTCTGCCATCTCTACGCTTCTCGGACTGTAAGCGCACCTTGTTCATCCTCGCACCGATGCAGCATCTGATCCTAAATTTACTTAGCCTCGGAATTCCCATTGCGGGCATAACAGGGATCGTAGGAGTCACTTGCACTCCAATCACTGTAAGCTGGACATCTGTAAATATTACGAGGTTATGCTCACCTATCCTCATTTAATTTACACAGGCAGTCGGACTTGGCGGTAGCAGTTGCTCTACCCAAACCTTGTGCTGCGATAACGACAGTTTCAGTACGTTGATAGTCAGGCCTTTATTAATCGAGAATCAGCTGCTTACCCATGGTTGTAATTTACAGACGGCGTCGTCGCTCTGGGATGTACTCCGATCACATTGTAAATTGCGTAGTACGTCTGTGTATAGTCTTTGTCTCTAAACTCTCCCGGTAATATGTGTATTATTACTAGCCTAAATCTTATGTTAGTTTTGTACGGATATCGAGATTTTAAATAAGTGAACAAAACTTGCCTATAAAAAATGAAGGTTGATTGTCAAACCGATGTGAAATAGGTGATGAACTACCAACCTGAGATAAATGAGATAAAGAGATCGCTCGTTAGCCATTATTTCCGAGACTCTTAATTTTGGATAAGATCAAATTAGTGTTGTTAGTATCTTTTGGCGTTCAATGGTTACTGAGAACTCATTCAACATGAATCATGATGCTACGTCAATTGCGGAGCTCAAACTTGATCTTGAAGTTCAAGTTGCCACTCTGCCGACGTTCAAGTCTAGGTGTTGCCACTGGCTATGATGTCCGCAGTTCGTAGTTAAACAGTGCAGCATAATATGCACTTAGGATGGTATTATGCTAGTGTATGCAATGCCTGAAAAACAAGGGTGTCATATGGGCTGACTCGCAGATATTCGTACACTTCATCCAACAGTGAAATGTGCTAATCTTTGCATCTGGAGTTCACCTGCATGTCGACTGATGAACTAGAAGCCGCGCTCAAGAATTATACGACTTACGATCATGTTTGCTGAACGGCCTCCACGAAAGAGGTCCGGTTGGATCGCATATATCTTTGAGAAGCTTCGCTTTACTTTCCTTCGGATATATGTCTGGATCAAATCTTAAAACCAACACATGGAACTGGAACGATCTCTTCTTGACTCTCTGCTCATCTTCGTACTCGACAAATTGTACCCCGTCTGGGACAAGACACAATTTGAGTGACTCAAATGAAGCGAGTGAGCTAGGCCGCGCTAGACATCCAAGGTATTGTCTTTCCCCTGTATTCGGGTCAAGACCCGCGAAGACGGCGTGATGGTCTATAGCGCTGAAGCGCTCCCTAGAAGATACCCCTAACCAGAGTATCTCGTGATCGCGCGCCTCCAACTCGTGACATTCGCCGTCGTCGCGTTCTTTCCGACACAAGTCCAAATGATCTCGCAAGCTCTGATAAATAAATTATTCACAAAATACCAGTCGAAGCAAAGACTAGTTGACGTACCAGTAATCTTAATGAACGAGCGCCTTGATTATCTTTGAAATAATATCGATAGAACACAAGGCGTGTACTAGAGGTAGCCAACGGATATGAGCATGAAATAGTCATGTTAGGGCGGACTTTATAAGACAATGAATGCCAGAAGTAGCGATCTAGCTGGCAAACAATGCCGATGCATTCAACAGTCTCATTGTAGATATTCTCATTGTCACTAATTAGATCGCCAAATGTGTCCCTCAGTATTGTCATGACGTAGAGATTGACTTCACCTACTTATAGAGGAGCGACACCAACTTTTCGCAGAGACTCAGCACTCGCCCCGAAGGAACAACCCTCCTTGGTCCCATAGCGATATCAAACACGTCTTCTGAGATATTTGGCCAGCATGGATGTCTCTCTAGATGGATCTGCCGAAGAATCAGAAACGCAGGCGAGATCATATTCCTCCAGACATCAAGAAGTACGGGTTGGCGGTAAGCGCCAAGCTCATTTGCCAGGTCTTGATGGGAAACTTCTGTTAGATCAGAGACACCGAGTTTCTGTTCAATTGCAGACCAGAGAACAGCTACAGATGTCCAGTTTTTCTGATCTTTCCGCCATATATCTGCCTGCCTTCTCAGGGTTGCGATCGCCCTGGGGAGCTTGTGCGCATACCTATGAATACCATGAGTGAATTCCCGTCACCGAAATCTCCGGTTATTTGATTACCTATATGTGACCTCTAGTAGAGTAGCAGTACTTTTCTGCGCGAGTGAATGGGGTGTACCATCCCACCAGAGGAAGTAAAATCTCAAGACGGCATCAAGGTCATTCCAGTCCTCGAAATCATCTGGACCCTCGAGCATCTCCTTGATCGCATTCGCCAGCACAGTGACGTCCACCTTACCCTCGCCTTGAATATAGAATTGACAAAGTGGCTCTTGGATATTGATGAGAAGTCTAAGTGCCAAGAATGAGACTGAGTTGTCACTACAAAGCTATTAGGCCCTTTATCGTTTTATTGTGAGAACGGTGAGATACATACCTGAGATAAGAAACCATTTGTTTCAGCATGTTGTCTACGGTCCGCGCTTCGTTTCGCATCTGCATGACATTCATGAATGTGACGTTCTCCAGTGTCGTCCCAAGGCCATAAATTGTGACATCAGATACAGCGACGAGGGCCCGACGAGCTCGGCTTAGCAGTGCGATCCTTGAGTCATCCTCTCTGACCCCCTGAGCACCCATAAAAGCAAGCCCAAGGTCCCGAGAAGCGTTTAGCTCGATCAGAAGCTGCCGTATATATAGCCCGGAGATGCTGAGCTCCTTAATTTGTTCAAAAGCTTGCATCTGTGTCGAAGTAATGTCTGACCTGGGCTAGTCTCAGTCGCCATGTCATATACTAAGCTTCATGGATGCTTGCCTGGCATATTTAAGAAGGAGCTTGAGATCCTTCCTGACCGGCCTCGATTGAGAGGCAAGTACCAAGGCCCCGGATGTGTGTTCGGGAATTTCTCTCGACTCCGCGAGTTTATGGCGCATCAGGCGGTTATGATGCTCTCTTATTCGCGCTGCAGTAGCATCCGGGCCACGACCAAATTTGATAGCCATTTGGTTAATCCTCCTGACAAGGACACGGCCGACTTTATCATAGCCTAGGCCGATAACTCGACCAGTCCCGGGAAGGTTGGATGCCGTTGCAGTGGAGTCAGTATCGGTGTCTGAACCGGAGTCACCACACTCTGTAGCTTTCTTTTCGTTCGTGGTTCCGTCAAGCCTTCTTTGTCTAAACCGATCTGTAAGCATGAGCAGATGCTGCATATAAATCTAATGGATCAACACTGACTTTCGGGTACGTCCAAACCGCAGGACTAGTCTACTTATTTGTGACACCAGTGCGTTGCCCATTGCATCGTATGCAAGCCCAAGTACTCGACCTGTTCCAGGTAAGTTGGACGCTGTCGCATTTGAACTGATGGTCGATCCCGACTGTCCAGCTTCCGGCCAGTAATATAGGGAAGATGACCTCGAATCACGACCATCGTGGAGATTACTTTTATTTCTTGGCTGAGGAGAAGAGTGCATATGGTGCTGCATTGTATAAGATGTTGTATATCGTGGTGGAGAAAGCAAAGGGTTTGAACGAAGCATTATTACGGTCGGGGTAGTAGTTCAAGTTTAAACTCCGAATTTGACGTAGCAACACATGAGAAATTGATCGTCCAAAGACACTATAGCAACATCACCTTGATGTTATCTACAAATTCAAACTTCGGGTTATAATCGCTCACGAACGATTTCTTTTATGTTAACCATTTGAGGTTGGTATATTTCACAGAAGATAATTTGGATCCCTGGGAAGGAAGTTGAACTGCCACTGCCAGTGGCATCATGATGCGGCAGTGCTGACGCAAATGTGCAGCGCATTACTTCAGGTTTAAAAACAACACCCACTCACAAAAAGCTCCTTGTCGTCGACAGTTCGCGAGCAGATTCCTGGGTGCGTTAGTTTATGCCTCTTCTTCTGAAACTGCAAACCTATGTTTTGCATGGTCTTCATTGGCTCAAGTTTCAGCCTATCTCGACCAACGAGCATACGCGATGCTTTGAAGGATTGACTCTGATGTCAATCTCAGACATTTCCCCTAATACACGATGGGTGCTATTGACGTATAGGTGGCTGGTTGGTGGTAGTGACGAAGGACTGCGTTGCCCGGCTGGTTTGTCGTGAAATGAGGTCACTGTGTCTTGTCTTTGGTGCGGTCTCACAACCCCCTTTCAGTTTCGTCCACTGACTTCTTTTCTCTTTATATACAGAGATATATCCAACGAGATGCGCAACTATACCTTGTCTGAAACCCGCACGAATCAACAATGTCTTCCATTATTGTCGACCGACCTGTTGTAACTACTCCCTCCTCTGAATGGGGCGGCGACCCCGTTGAAGGTCGTCTTTCACCCCGTTACACCCCTACCTCCTACTTCAAACCTGCAGCGAGGTCCTCACCATATAGCCGTCCTCATCCTCCGACATCGGGTGAGCTTGAGGTACCCGGCGCGTATCCTCGCGACCCGCGAGATGCACTGGACGACCTTTCAGCTTCTACTCAGGATCATGACTTGGGAGTGAAGGATTTCTTGCCGGCAAGAGAGGACGTACAGAATGTTATGTCCAACGTCAGCAGTGCGGAGATGGGTGCTATCGGGGCAGTTGGCGCTGCTGGTGCGTCTTTGGGTACGTAGCTCATGCCTTCCTTCTTTTATTCCGCCCAATATTCATGTCGTGATCAGTAGCAGCAGCCACTGGCGAAGATCAAGTCGAAAATAGCGAGCTTGGCCATCGTTCGAGTGATGGTCAAAACACTGATGCTGTTGGAATGGAACCTGGTGAGTCCACTCTCTCTTAAATATGGAGATATTTGACCACTTACACTGGAAACAGCTTCTGAAGCTCTATACAGTGCACCGAATATCAAAGATCAGGAGGACCTCATCATTCCGGCGGATTTGCCTTCTGCCCCGTTCCTTCCGATGCCTCAGCTCTCCGAGGATGCACTAAACGCCACTCCGGTGGCTGCCTCGTATACAGAAGAGACTACCATCGCTGGAAGTGATGCGGCTGACTATGTCCTTTTCGAAAGGAATCTTCAGATAACGGAGACCGCCGTTCTCCCCACCGACGCCCTAGCAGCTCCTGATCTTTCTGAGGAGGCTGACGGCAATCTGGCAACTGCAAGAGCGCCGACTGGCTACGAACCTGACGATCTAGTTCCCGCAGACCGTTATCTGGGGGTTACTGATGGGGCTGGTGATAATCTTTCTAAGATTGAACCTCTTGGGAACAATGATAGCGTAGAGTCATTGGGTTCCGAGACTGGTGCTGGAAATGGATTGGGCATGGTTTCCTCTGGCCGTGTACAGGATGCTGATCCATCCGTGGCCGGAACACCTTTAGAAGGAACACATGATGTTTCAAGAGATTTTACCGGAACGTTCAATGACTCGAAAGTTGAGGACGACAATGTCGGCCAGCGCAGCCCCCCCGTAAGCAAGCTTCATCTTGCTGCAGGAGTAGTTGGAGTAGTGGGGACCGCGGCGACTCTTGGTAAGTTTTTGAATCGTCGTTAAATTGATCGTCTTAACGTCTTTCCAGTCACGAAAGTCGCAAAACGCAAGAGCGTGCCTTCCACTGACACCATTCCTGAGGAAAGTCACTCGGACGTAGCTTCCTTCTCTTCGGGGTTACCATCGGACATTCCCAAATCCCCTGCAATCTTCAATGATGAGTTTGCGGCACAGCCTCCAAGCCCTGCTCCGGTTGGAAGGCGAGAGATCGACGAAATGGTTAAGAAGGACGATGTCGACCAAACTATGTGGAACCCAGGTCCCGGTACCAGGGACTTGGAGGGCGTAGCAGTAGCACCCATTACATCCTCGTATCAGTCCGACAATGCCGGTATGTGATATTGATTGATTATACTTATGACAGCGTTAACATATCATGCAGATATTGAACCATCGACTCATACTCCTGCTGTCGCACTTCCCCCTGTTCCGGCACCCATGAGAAACCTTTCTTCTCTCTCTTCTCCAGCAGCTCTTGCTGCTGAAGATGCGCCCACTTCTCGCAACTCTGAAGAGGCAGGAATGAAAGCAGATGAAACTATTGCCAATGATGAAGACTCAAGCAAGGAAGGAAAAGTTAGCAAGATTAACCTTTTGGCTGGTGCTGTAGGCGCTGCTGGTGTAGCCGCCGGACTGGGTAAGTTCACACTTATTTAAGACTTCTATAACGGCATTTACACTTCGTAATTGTAGTTGCGAAGATTGCGGCTCGAAAGGCTCCAGTGAAGACCGGAAACGATGCTAATCAATTTGGAACGTCTGAGGAGGCCGTAAACTTGAATTCGCCAATCCCATCGGAGCTTCCAAAGTCGCCTGGTATCTTCACGGAGGAATTCGCTTCTGCTCCTCCGATGATCGCTGGAGACCACCTCACCGTTCCATCGACCCCAAACGCTTCTGACTCTCCGCTCGCTCGTCTGCCACAGGATACGACCTCCAAAGAAGTGAATCTCGACGCGTCCGATGCTATAAATCAATCTTCGGAGAACCGCTCCATGTTACCTATTCCCGTTGCTACGTATAGATCCGACGCTGCTGAATTGCCGGAACCAGGTGCTCGGGCTAATCATGGTACTCAATCTGACGCTTTCATGTCAATGGACTCGCCTTCCACTGCTCGCGATGAGGGAAACTTGACACGTGTTCCCGCCTGCGCGGCTGTAGGTTCACAGACTGATCCTTTGACCGACAACCAACGGTTCCGTAGCCGGAGTGTTGGCGGCATGGGCGTGAATGGACTGTATGTGCCAGACGCTCATCCGCCTTTCGCGCAGTTGTCCACTCTGCCTGAAGTTGGTCAAATTGCCGATCCTACCTCTACCGTAGAAGCGCCTTTGGGTATAAAGGCACATGGCGAGGACGTTGGGACACATCGCGACCTCAATTTGGTGGATCCTGCGCACGCGACCGGAGTTTCTGCGGACAAATATAAAGCAGGGGAAAGGAATGATCCTGCTGCGAGCGGTCACCCAGGCTACGCTAGCAGTGGTAGTAGCGGTCGCAGCTACGACGAAGTTGTTGATGGGCCGAATGGGCCGATGACTGTCAGGAAGAAGGGAAAGTCGAAGAAGCCATCTGTTTTGGTCGAGAAAGTGAAGGAGATCTTACGTTTCTGAGCTTATTTCTCCATGTTGCTTCCTTTGTCCCGTCGCCCCATTGAAATCCTGACCAATACTTTCGGATTTGGTTGTGTTTAAATTGTATTATACATCTGCTTGATACTTACGAATAAAATATAAATTCAGAATAAATAACAAAACAGAACAAAGCACAGACCTCTGAGCAACACACGTGAAGAAACAATGTAATACGCAAATTGACACATGTAATCATTCTCTGATTATCCAACGAAGAGAAATACCACTCTCTTCGCATACCATTGTCAAGCTTCTAAACGCTATTGTAATGTCCCTTTCTTGTTTTCTTCTTGTTTCAGCCAAGTCTACAACAGTATAACCATTGTACGCTGGTAAAGGCGCAAAACCAAAAGAGAGCAATTTTAACTCAGAAAGCGACCGTGTAGCTAGGAATTCCACGAGTTCGGGGAGCCCTAACTCTGAGGAATCTTGTGCGCAACCAAAAGTGGTGAAATTGAACTCTATCTTGGCCAAGCTCCGAGGAAAGGTTTTGTACGAAACGCCGGAAGATGTCGGCAAAAGCGTCAGATCTTCGAAGGACAGCTCGCGGAGGTTCGAGCAATGGGGCAACAGTGACGCAGCCCACTGTGCGAGACAGAGTTCCTGAGAACGGAGAACAAGTCTGTTGAGTGACCGCCAAGTCGTCGCGAACCGTATGGCATTGAACGACGTAGCGTTGGGTGCATCTCGTTCCCCGTGGTCTAGGAGAGTGAAGGTCTGTAGCGCCTCCCCGTCGAGACCTGAAGGAAGGACGCTTGCAAGCCTGACATTGTCGAGCCCGCCAGAGGCGAAGAACGTGAAATGTCGCAAAGGCGACTTATTCGGTGGGGGATGAGGGACCATCATTACATCACTGTCGGAGAAGTCATGCACATCCAAGGTGTGCAATTCTTTGAGATGCTCGCGGTTGTCGAAATAGGGTTGCAGCGATACTTTGGGCACGACGCCATTTCCGCCGTGTATACGGAGCACCTGCAGTCGGTGGTTTCTCTTCAGGATTTCACCGTAGAAGTCATTCAGCCACCAAACGGAGCTCCAAAAGTCCACCTTTATCCAGAGACTGCGTAGATTAGAGAACCTCAAGATAAACTTCTCCAGGTCTTGGAGATTGATTGGCCGGAGAGTGTCATAGGATCCTGTCTGGGCGTTGACTATCATTGAGGTAGTCCACGGGCCATAAATCGAGGACTTGAGCCGATCTTTCGAAAGGAACTTCTCTACGCTTGTGACGTGCACGATGCGTCCTAGCGCATGCTGACAAGGAAGTGTCCAAGACCGGTGCACGAGGCTCATGTTGGCAAAGGTGTGGCCTCTTTCGACATCGTTCAGCAGCTTCAGCTGGTATGAAGACCCATAGGGTGCATCTCTAAGTTCTGAATCCAGCGCATTCTTTCTCTCCGAATGGAACATTTCGAGAATTTCGTCCAGAATGACCAGAGGCAAGGGCTGTCGTTTGGAAACCGTTGCTCGTACACTCGTTTTGCTCCTCGTACGCGCCTTCGCGGCATACTCGTCGACCCGAGACCTTTCTGCGTGTTGAAAGATGTCAGCCGCACTGCGGAGAGTAATCTTCAACGGGTCGAACTTTGGATTCGTAACGACACGGAGAATTCTGTCGAGATCCTGCCAACTGAGACAATTTTGTGACAAGGCAAGGCTTGCTACAATTGCATCGCTTTCAGAAGGGAAGCGTATATAGCATCCTGCCCTCTCGTCGTAGGTAAGATTATTGATGGCTGGGTCAGGAGATAGCGTAGACATGAAGAAAAGCTGGAGAATAATGCGAGAGTTGGAAGGACTTCAAGTTCAAGTTGAAGCGGGAGCGCGCTATCGTCACTGATAGTGGCACTCTCGGCGGCCTCAGGCTGGCACGGTCACGCGAAGGTCACGCGTCAAGTCGCGTCCGCGTTTTTTCATCATCGACTGGCATGACAACTTGAACAAGTAGTGTGAGGCTGTGGTACCCACAGCAAAGCCCGCTACCCCAAAGTTGGCTACCACAAGCACAGATATTGTAAATGTACATGTTTTACATTGTAAATAGCATACACACATTCAGAGCAAGGACAAATGGAGTTGTAGCAGGAACAGCAAGATCCAATTACGATGAATTTGGCTATATGACAAACGGTAACGCGCAGGTCAACGGGTACACGTACATGCAGGACGACCAATTGGGCGACTCTTGTCAACATCCACTTGTTAATACAAACGCGGCTAACCGGCTTACAATAGTCAACATGACGCACAAACCAGAACCAGATACCACCTCTGCGGAAACTCTGCCCGTGAGCAGATTTCCGACAGCAGAAGAAGAGACGCGAAGGCTTCACAATGCGTACAATAGCACGGTAGTGTCAGGTTCATCCTCCAGTGCACAACTTGAAGCAAGTAAACCGGTTTCGATTCCAACACCCATTCAACCGTCGCAATCTTCAGCACCAACTACCTCGAGTTCCCCATCTTGGTGGCCTACTGCAGAGGGAGAGAAGCAGTGTCCTTTTGAAACCGCCCGACAACAGGCACTCAAAGTTCAAGCACTTTGACTGGACTCGGTCCAACGAAGTCGTAGAACGTGTTCGCCTGGCCGAAGCTCGACGTATACCCACTTGAGTTTGACACCTTGAGCACCTAGGCGAAGCTCTATTGTCTGAGCAGTAGGACCTTTCGTCAATGAGAAATGCAATGATGTGATGTTACTCAGAGGACGTACAATCGGGGGATGTGGCAACACTGTCCCACGTTAACGGACAAATCCGAGAAAACTTCTTGGTCACATGACATGTCGAGTTTTGGCAGAGAATCCGGACAGTTGCATACGCCATAGGATACCCAGCTACCCTTGGTAGCGGGAACAAGGACGTCTTCCAGTCTCAAGACAGTGTCAACAAACGATGAAGACCGCAAATATTTAGCAAGACCTCGCCAACTTGAAGCGGTTCCGCTCACTTCTATTTTGCTACCTTTTCACCGTTGCTGCTGTCATTTCCTTTTATTAGCGATTCACCACTCAACACCTTTCGTTTCTTACTACACCTTCCAATAGCAAGGCCATGGCTACATACACTTGAGAATTATAGCAGCAAACATAGTAAAATTACAATGGTAAATGCATTAAATATTCTACAACCACATCTGATCTTTCATTACAAATGCAGGTACCTCTATGAACGCCCAGAGCTGTCTTGTCCATAGTTTGTTTTTCTTGTTGGTTGGTTCATCGTTTCTTATTTCTGCACGAAGCTGTGGAGACGCTGACTCGATGTTTTGAGCCTGTTCATTCACATCGTCAGATACTGTTGTAGAAAACAGGTCCAATGAAAGACTTACTTTCTCACTAACTGGGATGCTCGCTGGGTCGGTGACGGTACTGAGTACCAGGTCTGACTCATTATCTTCGTCGTATGGCTTCAATCTGACCAAATACTTGTCAAAGGGGAAAATTAGTGCAGTGATGACAGATCTCTTACTTGAAGGCCAATGAATCGATCCCCGCTGACTCAATCTTCCATTCGAAGGCATCCGTTCCATGAACTAGCTTCTGCTCCTGCGAATTAAGGTGAGTAAAATGTAAATCGATCCCGGATTGCGAACTCACCTTTGAAACTTCTTTCACTCTGAGAAAGCTCTTCTCCTTTTTATCGTTGCGAATCTTTCCGTTTTCGATGAGAGTACAGGCACTCTGTATCGTGTATGCACCATTATCTCCCTTCTTGACGATGCGCCACTAGCAGAGGGAAATGTTAAGCCGTATACACCAGTATTGATCGCCAGTACTCACAACCTGTTCTGCGGCAATTGGAGATTGCCTGAACGAAGAAATGACAAGCGAATCGTCGTCTGTACTTGCGTTAAAGACGTCCAACCATTGTGCGTTGTGGTTTCCGATACTCTTGATGTAATAATACTTGCCATTCTCTGGCGTGGACCAGGTCTCTCCGTCTTTCGGAGCAATAGCCGATACTACTTTAGCGGGTTGTGATGGGGCAGCTGCTCCGCCTTGCGGGGTTTTCAAGAACCCGAACGTTTTCTCCAGCGCGGCTTTCAGTCGTGCTTCCATCAGAGCATGATCGAAGTTGGGGTCGTCTTTGTTTTTTGACGTTCGTACGATATCTCCTAAAGGAATGAAGGTGCGAAGAAGAGTGCCGTCTGCTTTAACTGTGTTTGAGGTCGAGGAAGCAATATTCTGCATACGACTTCAGTCATGTAGTGGTGGGAGGAATAGTCACATACATACGGTGGATTTGGCATCGGGGGAGTCGGTCGTTGGGTCCATATTTAATAAAGGTGTGAGTTCGCTGTTCGATTTGATGGGTCGTCGTTGCGGACCAGCCTTTTTATTCTCGATTCACAAACCTTTCGTTGCTTTCCGGTTCCGATAGGTGACTATTTCCGGAAGAACTACCAAGTCTGCAAAAGATCAACAAATGTAAGTTAGTTCGTCACCCGAACACATCTTTACTGACGCTATCTCTCTTCGGAAATCGTGGCGGGTTCGATGGCATAGCCATCAGGACTCATCACCCGACGCCGCCGTGCATTCTGTTGCCATCCAAAGACGTTGCATCTATTCGGGCCCTCACATTACGCCGTGTTCGAGTCTTCGGGTGAGTTTCCGCTTCCGGGCGGAACGGGTTACTCTTCGGAAACATTGCCGCGAGTCTTCTTCCACTTACCTCGGGCAATTACACTTGAATGGCTTTTTAGCTTAGCCTCCGACAATAACTGAAGTGTTCGCTCCGTTTATTCACTTCAGAAAGCTGCCTGGAATATTCATCTGTGATACCTCACCGATGTACTGGTGCATCTGATGATGCAGTAAAAGGCTTCGTCGCTACTAAGTCAAGATCAACTCATCAGTATCTTATAGGCTGTCCCGACTTAAAGCGCTTACACGTTTACATCGACCATGCACCTCCGACCCCCCTTGACAGTCTCTGAGAATAGTGCACTACTTCCATATGGGCTGATATCACCTGCACATGACTTTCCATCAACCGATGTCATGTATGTGTATATCTTCCTTATAAGTCGAGATCTACTGTCCTTCAGACCAAAATACCTTTGGAATACCTGTCCGTGTGGATATCTGCGAGAGAAACTGGTCACCAGCGATGTCATCTGTCCTATCTGTCATGTCTCTGCAGCTCAATTCTCCAGCGTCATAAACGCGCCAACTCAAGTATCGTAGCTGGTCTCCTCCTCTGTTCCCCAGACCTACCCATAATGCGTTTCTCAGAAATGCTCACTACGGGCACGATCATGTCTCTCAGCCTTAGCTTCACCTTTGCGTCGCCAACTCTGGTGAAGCGGGCGGACCCGATAGGGATTGATGTCTCGGACTTCACGACAGGGGTCAACTTCAACACCGTGAAGGCTAATGGCGTTTCATTCGTCTACATCAAAGCTACAGAAGGCACCGGTACGTCAACAAACGATGTCCTTGAGAGTGCCTATTCCTTCTCGACTTACATGCATTTGATAGGCTTCATTAGTAACCTATTTAGCTCGCAGTTTACCGGTGCTACCAACGCGGGTCTGATTCGCGGTGCCTATCATTTTGCTCATCCTGATGAGTCGTCCGGAGCAACACAAGCCAACTTCTTTCTAGCGCACGGGGGTACGTTAAACTGTTTAGGCCACCTGTGATGTACAAAGTTATTAATTATCTTTCATTTAGGGGGCTGGTCAGCGGATGGAATCACACTCCCTGGGACGGTGGATCTCGAGAGTCCGTAGAACTCCTCAGGCTAGCGTAGCTCATGCTTACCCACGACAATATAGACAATCCAAATGGTGCTGAGTGCTACGGACTAAGCCAGTCGGCTATGGTATCGTGGATCAAGGATTTCTCGAATACTTACGAGGCGAAGACTGGCCGGTAAATTGGTTTGACTTCTCGTTCAACTAAACGTTGGCTAATGACGGGAATGCATTGCCGTTGGACAGATTCCCAGGTGCGAAATGATGCTAGATAATCATAAACGAAATAAAGCTTACGAGTAAACAGTTATATATACGACCACCAGCTGGTGGACTACGTGCACCGGCAATAGTGCGGCGTTTGCGAACGACAATCCGCTGTGGATCGCTCACTTCGCATCTGCCGTGGGTGCTATCCCCTCTGGCTGGCCGTACGTACATAACTCAGTATGGCAATACCGGAGACATTCACTAAAATATGTCCATCTAGGTTCTTCACATTTTGGCAGAATGCAGACAGCGCTGCTCCCAATCCGGGAGATTCTGATATATTCAATGGGGATTTGGCGGGTCTGATGCGTTTGGCGAAGGGCTCCTAGTAGAGTTGCTGACGACAACGTGACTGCAGTCAGAGTATTGCGATTGTCATCGTAAGTTAAATTGAGATTGAAAGAAAGGCATGTATCAACATCGTTTCCGGCGTTCGATTCTACCAGAGTGCAATACAAGATGTGTTATAATTGGTTTCTGCACTGCCAACCATGAAATCGATGTAAGGGTACACATATGTCCACGTTGTTCGTCAACCCTGCTGAGCATGAAGTCTGAATGCCCATACGATACAGTGACAAGCTGAATTGTGTGCGAGAGCATTTGGTCGAGCGGAGGAAAGCACCAGCTCAAAGTTTGGCAGCTGCAACAACAGCCTTTGTAGCGTTGTCGAAATCCCCTTTATTCCACAAGCTCCATACGAATCCCTTATCCGGAGATCCAGCCTTCACCACTTCGTCATAAGCCTTCAGGACAGCGTCCCCGCCGTACACGCGCTCAATTTTGACCCAGTTCGTACAGTCCCGCATGAGATCGCGCCATGCGTCCAACTGCATCTGTGTGATCTGGATGACGGAGAGCTGCGTCTTGCGAACGATGAGCCATTCGGGCATGAAGAACTGCTCAGGGTCGGGAAGCTGTGCTATGGTGTCGCTTGCGCTCTGAGCAGCGGCCGTCAGGAGTTGCGTGTTCTGGCTCCAGGAAGACGACGCATCAGGGGGTGCAGCTGGGTGTAAATTTGTGACTCCAAGGCTGATGTGTGCCACGAGCTTCGCTGATGCGGAGTGGGCGAAGAAGGCGCGTAATTGCGAGTTGAGTCCATCATTCCCGGCAACGTCCACGTAGATCCACTTGGCTGTAGCATCGTTTAAAGAAATCAGATATGCAGCGAGTGAGCTATAGTCAACGACTCTGTCATAGAGCCCGAGGCCCTTCGTAAATTTGACGTTTCGGCTGCTAGTAAGGGCGACAACATTCGCTGAGCCCCGGAAGCTACTTTTCTTGAAACGTTTTCGTATGAGGTACGCAAGACAGAAGGCGGTCTTCGATGAAGCAGAGGAAACGAGGAAGTTTGTTGCTCCTGACCGGAAGGAAGAGGCAGCAAGCCAGTCCTCACACCAAAATGCAGTCCAGAACAGCGGTCGGTATAGCATCGTCAGGTCCTCGACTTCTGGTGAGGGATCGTACATTGGGTCGGACCTGCATCGTGTGATTTGGTTATATGGTCTCCTATCTAACAAAAATCAATATTCAATTGGAATCTCATAGCAGAGATTGCACGTAACTTACCTGGAGGGAAATGAGGTCGTGGAACGAAGAACGAGTATTTGTTTACATCTGAAGGCGAAACAGGAAGAAGCAGGTATCGACATGGCGCAAAGTAGCCGTGCACCCGTTCACCGACTTCAATTCGCTTGTGTGACGACCATACAATGGTGCCGAACCCCCACACCGGAATCAGGCCATGGGTCTTTTGAGACGTCTTCTGGGTTTCTGGCACAGCATGAAACTCGAAATACCTAAAGATCAAAGTTCAAAACAGATTGGCTTGTGGCAATGTACTAAGGTTACCCACCGGAAATGAGGCACCTCTCCGAGAGCCTGGTAGGTGATGTTGTTCGCAGAGAAGCCAAAGCGGTCGATGCAGATCAGAACGTGGTTTTCACTGGCGGTCGGTGGTATCGTAGACTCAACAACAACATTAGTCAAAGACCTGTCGCCAACGGAGGCTCTGGGAACGCAGAACGAGAGATTTTTTGTTCCCTTCGACATGACAATTCAGAGCACTAGCAGCAAGTGAGTTTTCAACTTGACGCAGCTGAGAGGTGAGCAGCAACATAGTTGGACTTTGGAGTGTGATCTTCAAGGATGCGCACGGTGATCCCCGAGTGCACTTTTAATGACCGGCAAAACGAGTTACCGGAAGTGCCGGAATTGAATATAGTTCTAGTTCTTCAAGTTGCGCTCACTCTGCCGTCTGTTAAGTTGACGATCTAGAAAGAAAGGCTTCCGCGAAGGACATAGAGAAAAATTGAGCTGGCAGGTTCTTGTATGAGGAGACGCCCTGAGCTCGCTGACAAGGCCCTTGCTCTAGAGCGTCTTAGACTCGTTCCTGCGCTCCCGCACGCTGCCGTCCGTCGTTGACAACCTAAAAGGAAAGGCCCCGCAAAGGGAGCGTAGTGAAAGATTGGGCTGGCAGGTTCTTATGGGAGAAGCCGCACTGGAGCTCGCTGAAAAGGTCCTTGCTCTAGCGCGACTTAGGTTTGCCGAGGGGCCGACGAGCCAAGCCCACAACCGAAGGGAGGCGCAGCCCTGGCGAGGAGAAGCCTCGACAAACCCACAAGGAAGGCTACGCCGACCAAGGTCTCCATAGATAGTGCCACCCATGTGAATGGAGAATGAAGTAGAATACTCACCTTTTAATCCATACCAAAAGTAACATATAATTGCGAAAGCGACCCACGAATGTGAACACAATTTGAATGCGAGTGCAACAGCATCTGCAACACGAATGTGAATGCAGGAACAGTAACGCATCACGAATGTGAGTGCACAGTCCGGGTGGCACGAAGTTAGCCTCGTCCGAAAGTATGGGCTTTAACAAAGCAGGTAGCGTCTGCAGTGGCGACCAGCTGGGTGGCACGAACAAGGCCTCGTCCGAAACACGCAAATGATAGCAGCAATGATAGCGAGGCAGCTAATCATGTTGAGCGCAAATGTCTCGCGAAATATTTGCGGTCTTCCTTGTGCGTTTGCGCCGTCTTGAGGCTCGAAGTCGTCCTTGTTGTCGCGGTTGGTGATTATTCGAAGTCCTTTCAATTTACGGAGGGGCCGACAAGTCAAGCCCACAACCAAAGCCTCGGTAAACCTAAGGAGGCCCAGGCAGGAGAAGCCTCGGCAAACCTATGTCACCCATTTTTATGAATAAAGAAGTCTTTTACTTACCTTTACTCCATTTCATATCGTGGATGCGAAAAAAAATCATATGTCGAGCTTTGTTAAAGCGGGTTGCGTTGGCTGGGCTTTATTAAGGCAGGTAGCGTCTGCTGCACAGGCAAGCCGTATAGCGGAGACATCCGCTATTCAGAAATCGGGTGGCACAAATAAGACCTCGTTCCAAACAAGAAAATGACAGCATCAACGATAGCAAGGTAGCAAATTATGAGCGGGCGCAACTGCTTTCCGGGTGGCTCGATGGTGGCTTTTTCCGACGCATATATTCGGGTGGCACGAACATGGCCTCGTCCGACGCACAATAGCAGCAAACTAGGAGCGAGCGCAACCACTTAGCGAAGGTATTGCAAGATATTTTCGGTCTTCATCGTGTTTTGCCGCTGTTTGAGACTCGAAGTCGTCCTTGTTGTCGTGGTCGCTGGTGAAGAGACGCGACGCGACTTGACGCGTGACGTCCGCGTGCTCCCACTTGAACTTTCGCGTCGCGTCTCTTCATCACTGGCAACGGATAAACACAGGCTCAATTTTTTATCGGCAAACCACTTCTGAAAACGTGAGCACTTCTTCCTTCTATCCTTGATATCTGTTTAATGCAAGACAATCTTTCTTTCTGTTGATATTCTACGGTTAACGATATACGAGGACAGCCGCAACATGCGGCTGCTGCGCTAGCGTCAGTCACCCACCAATTGTCAGTCACTTTCCATTGGGATACGGACGCACTCTAGTGAAACCATTGATGTCTTTTTTAGCTTTTTTGGTGATCGTCTGATGATCAATCGCGCATTCTTTCTTAGGAGCAAGCGGTTATGCGGCTGAACAGGATTTGAAGTGAGTGGCACGCTCTCTTAGACCTTACGCGCACTCATTTGCACTCACAGTCACGGATCCAGCTCCTGGCGTCCTTAACTTGGTGCGAGACAAGAGCATCTTTCAAGATGATGATGCCAGACGCTGACTCGCACATCTTCACGGTAGGTTTCCCGGGTAGTACCCACTACCTATGTTGTCTGATCTACCCTGTTATTAAGCTACTTCTGTACTTGGTGCTCGATAAACAGATGATACGCAAGCTTGTCAAGCTCGTCAAGACAGTCCAGCTATTCATGCTGAAGCTTGCAGCTCATGTTAGCGACCTCGGATACGACCACCATACCGGGCTCGGAAGGACAGTTCTCTCTCGACCTCGACGACGACATAATCATTTCCCCCCCTTGGATAGAATTTCAGCTGCTCCCACGACGATCTACTGTTCTTATTTCGGATGGGCTTTGCTCCGTCCAAGCTCTCTTTCCTTGTGTCCGGTTAGGTGCAGGGAAGCATGCAAGGAGAAAGAGGAGCCAACCGATGCACATTTTGACATGTCCGTCCTCACAGGAATATACACTTGCAGATCAACGCGCTTCTCATACTTTGGGTCTTTGGACAAGGTACGTGAATGCTATCTTCAGCAATGATTCCTTACTTATGCTTTATTCACGTGCCTATTTAAAACATGTTGATATTATCAAGCCTCGACATTGAGACTGACACCACATCATGATTCTTGTCCTCATCTGTGATAATCGCACTTCGGATTGGTACGTCCTATAATATGCCTTAGGATACACATGGGCTCATCTCATACTTTAGACGATCAAGCTGTACAGTGACGAGGAGAGTGACGCTTCGGAAACCCTGCGTCATACGTTCTCATACGACCCCATGCTTGTTGTTTCTTCTCGTCTTCCTGTACTTACGCCCTGCGAGTCATACAGTGTCGACCGATATGTATGGTCCTGCGCCTTGGCATGTAGTATAATTGATTATGCTGCTCGTAGCCATAATGACATTGAAAGTAATGGAATCATATACTAGCATGAAAGACAATCATTGCGTGAGCCTACATCGTACGTATACACGGAAGTGCTAACAACCCTGCAAGGAAGTGCAATTTAACCCTGCATGTAAATATTCGGAAGTATCGAGGTTGCTCGGAGTACACATCAAATTTTAGTTACTCCTTCGAAAGGTGAAGCCTTTCTAAGCTCCTTTATAGCTTGTCCCACCAACTTCATTGGTTCTCGCATCAAGTCAGGATTCTTAGCTGTGTATCCTGTCATTATGCGCACGACTTCATCGATTTCATCGTAGCACGCTTCCATCGGTATGTTATCGTCCAAAAATCGACCGCTGGGGCGTTTCTCCGTACGCTTTATTTCTGAACGAAGGCGAGGGTAATCAGACCTAGCTCCGTCGTAGTACGTGTCGAAGATAAAATGTCTCTTGGATAATAGCTGCAACACATGAGGATATATCACTCTGATCAACATCGTATGCTTTCCCGGCGTCGTTTTATCCATCTTCGCCGTTTCGATGGCCTTCCGTTTTGTGCTGCGGGCTATCTCGTCGTCGTCATCCATCTCCTCAATCAGAAACGAGCTGTACGATGGAGGAGAGCCGCGAATAAGATCCACAGAAATGCCCACAAGTTCGGGAAGAACGTTGGGATATTTTCTTTTCATATGGTCCTGCAGGTAGATACGATGTCGGCGAACATCATATTGAACGATAGTAGTTGCGAAAAGTTTGTTTTCAGGGGGCATTACTTCCTCTTCACGAGATGTGAGTATTAATAGCCTTCTATATCGGGGCAGGATATCTTACTATGAATTGGTTTTTTTTCGGCTCTGCACACATCCTTGTGACCGTTTCTCCAATCCTGTGCTTGACATGTTTCCGAACAGTACATTTCACACTCGCATCTCCCACATTTTTTCAACAGGGTTTTTAAGAGTCTCAATTTACACTACGAATGGTGTAGATTCAGTACGCCATGACCTCCTCGAGTCAGAAAGAAGCTGTACGCACATGAGAGCAAGCTTGAATCTTCCTGACCTGCTTTAACCGCGCAACTTCATTGGTCACCAGCTTAACGAAGATGCTTTGAACCATAATTTTGTCCGTGTACTGCTTCCAAAGTTTCTGTCCCGGTGACCTGGGCATTTTCACCGCTGGAGGGAGCCTTTCGAATGTACATAGTACATCGACGCAAACGGATCTTATAGCGAGGGCGATATGGAGCACGGTGAACACGTCTTTCAGTATAGATGTTTCGGGATCTTGCTTTGATATACTGTCATGCGTCATTAAGAGCTGTGCGAGGCCATCGAGGGCTCCATATCGGACAGATTGCCTCAGTGCACGTGAACCGTTCGCTGCATATGACAAGATCAAAGTAGGAAAGCTGCGGAAGTAAGATTCGCAGATCATGCTGAAGGCTTCTTTGTCCTCAGAATTCGCCGAAGCTGATATGTCTGATAGTAGACGGATGCTTTTAGCAAAGGTCGTGAATGTTTGGTGCCGTTGGAAACTCAGCGTGAAGACGTGTTCGCGGTTAATTGCAAGCAGCGTCGCGATGTAGTGATACTGCAAAATAACGTATCGTCTGCAGGATTTAGCCTTCAAAGCCCGCCGCAGCTTGGTAAGCGCTACAGTGGCAACCCGGTCTGTATCACCGTCCGCACCACTGACCAAATTCTCTACCAGCGGAGCATTGAACTGCGATGCGTTGAAGATGTTCCAAAGTAGTTCCGAAGTACGACCTAGAGAGAGTGAACCTGTGGTATTATTCGGATACCGCACGTCTTCCTCGAGCCAAAGATAGGCGATTATATCGTAGTTTGAATGGATATAAGGGTGCAGAGGTCCCTCCACACCATGTGGTATGTCAACAGCGAGAAGCACAGAAGACATGTTTCTGATCAACTTCTGTTTCTCGTCCTCGTCTGTATGGATCGGGTCCAGGCGGTTTCGTATCTTCGTCCGGTAGAAATATCGAACCCAAGGTAAAAGCTGTTCCATATTGGAGACAACGAGCTCTTTGAGTGAGAAAAGCCTGCGGAAGTGAACGCTGACTTCACCGACAGCTTCCAAAGATAAGGCAGCTGTCGCTGTGGCATTCAAATAGCTTCGGTCGCCATCCGGAATGCTGTCCGGTTTGACGAGGATACGGAATAACTCTCTGAGTCGTCCACGCATTTCACGTTCGGGAAGGGACGCTATGCCATCAACATGAAGCTTAAGCCGGTTGATATAGGACACGGTGTCAGAGTCCAACATCTCGTTCGACGTGCTCTGGATAAAATATCACAACTTCATTATAATAGTTTCGGGAATAATTCTTCTCGCTTACCGGTGTCTTGAAGGTCTCTTTCTTTAAGCTGGTTATTTTCGTAGAGATGCAAATGTGAATTTCGTCAACAAGTAGAAAGCTCGCAGGTCGCGACAACGAAGTCTGAGACATACAATACACACTTTAGGGCAAGCGGTCGCCGGAAGTAAATTCGCTCGCCTAAATTGATTTGCCATCATGTCCCTTGTCACCCGCCGGGCGGGAAATCTAAAGATCTTGCGACCTGAATATTATTGGATGATTGAATGAAAAAGACGGAAGTCAAACTCACTATTAACATCAGCTATGAGACAGTTTTCCAGCATCCCTCAGGTCGACCAAGTTGTTGAGGAAGAGCGATGCGGTCGATCCTCAGAAGTTGAAGGAGGTACTGATTACAAAACGGGGGGAAGGGAACATCATCATGACATGTACTTAGTCTCGTAACCAAACCAGGCTACTTTTATCGCAAGACTCACTCAGAAAGTAGCCAGGCCTGGTCACGAGGCTAACATGTACTGTACAAGTTCCCGAGAGTAATGTGCAGAATGGGCTTCAAATAAGCTGCTACATTTGTCTTTTAGTATTACAGAATGGTGCTCATTATGTTATACATACTTGTCGATTATTGGGACATCGAGTCAATCAGAATGAAAACTGGTGTTTTGCAGCTGAAACGGGCTTCCGAAAGGCCAGTCTTTGTCGAGGTCATTGAACACGCAATCCACTAGTCTCAGAGGGTCTCGCATCAGATCAGGAAACTTCTTCGTTTCTTCTGACATCCGACGCATAATCTCGTCTACTTCGTCATAGCATGGTTCCAGTGGTATGTCTCCGTGCACGAATCGACCACAAGCTCGCTTTCCCCCTTCTTTTGTTCCTGGACGAAGACGAGGATTCTGAGGTCCATCTCCGAGTCCTTCGTCATGTGTCTCGAAGAACTTGGTCTCCTGTTTCTCCTTCGAGTCTCTCCCAAGCTCATGCGGATACGAAATTAAGACGATGGTGGCTTTTCGTTGTTCCGTTCTTTTAGGTGCTAGAAATCTCATGTTGAAGGCCGTCATGAGTCGGTGATACGGTTCAAGAATCGGGGTTGGGAGCAAAAAGAAGTCGAAAGTTGGAAAGCCGCGGTGATAGTCGAGTCTAATACCTATGAACTTAGGGTCCACCTTCGGATATTGTAGCATCGCGAGGCGTCGAAGGTGGGCTCGGTGCCTGCGAACGTCATAAAATGCCACGCATTTTGCAAACTGACTAACATTGTGATCGGCGCTCGCGACTGCAAGAGCCCATGAGCACTTGTAGTAACTAGTCAATAGAGTATAACCCACGAGGGATGGCATCATGTGATTTATGCTGAGTAACGATAAAATCGCATATAACTTTGTGATATCTCGCTGTCTGGTCGTCTGTTTGACACGCGACTGAGCAGAACGTGATGAAGTTGCATGTCCCACATATTTGTAAGGAGTGTTTGGGGAATCGTCGCTTGCACTTCGTAAAGCTTGAGATTAGCGAACCTAATTCACGGTAGGCAGGGAACACGCACGTAGAAACAAAGCCCCCCCGCTTTATCGCAAGCTCGAGCGAGGGTCCTGAACTTGACGAAGATACTCCGTACCATCACTACATTCACGAAACGCTTCCAATTGTCGCGCATCGCTGATCCGGATATTGTATTCATTGTCAGGATAGACAGAGGTAGCCTTTTGAACGCATTTGACATTTCGATGCAAACAGATTCGATATTGAGTCCAGTGACCAGTAAAGAAAGGACATCGCTTGTATTCTTCATATCTAGTGCTTCCTCGTAAGATTCGTCCATTAAGAGCTGAGCGATTCCATCGAGCATGCCATATCTTATGCACTGTCGTAAAGCACGTTCCCCATATTTTACCCCTTTAAGTATCATAATCATCAGTGAGTGCAGATAGTACTCCAGACAGCAATTTTCTTCCAAGGAACTAGCACCATTTTGCCAGTTAGTCACGAGAAGACGTACACATTTAGAGAATGTTGTGAAAATTTGGTGCTCATGCAAGCTATCAGATATTGCATGGTCGCGATTGACAGCGAGCTCCATAGTGCACTTCAGGTGGTGACACATTTGGCGAAGATTCCCGGGTGCCTTCTTCATCGCCCTCCGAAGCCTGGTGATCGCTTTGCTGGCAACCTGATCTGAATCTCCATTAGCACTATCAATTAGAGCCCTAGTCATTTGATCTCTAGTCGGTTTTTGTATAAGCTGTTCCAAAAGTAACAAAGGAAGGCGCCCATCGCCCTTTGTCGTATCCTTCGATAGCCATAGTCCGGCGATGATTCCGAGGTTTGCTTGGATGTGGGGTAGATATCCTTCGTGAACAGAACGGATGCGGTACATAGTATAAAGCGCAGAAGATAGGGTGTCGATCAATAGCTGCTTCATTCCCTTATCTGCCAGTGACCGGATGATTGACCCTCGACCGATGAACTGCCCGTCCTTCCTTTGATAAAAGTACCGAATCCAAGTCATTAACAGATCCGCATTAGAGGAAACCAAAGATCTCAGAGGAGGAGATGTTCTAGCCCAGGAATGCACGCTTCCTAAGACTAGAAGAGTCATGAAAGCTACCTCCGTCTGAAGAACCGTCCTATTTCCCTCCTGTTTCTTTGCTAGAGCGACGAGAGTTGTGATGAGACATTCGAAAAGGTTTATCAAAGCGTGCTCTCCGAGAGAATCAATGACTTGAACTTGTCGATAGAGCTGGTTAACGTCGGGTAGTGAGGTCTTTCCTTCAGGCTAGATTGTACTGAATTATCAGCTCCGCTGCTGCCCAGAATGTAATGACTTACTCGCAGCCTGTCCTTCATTTCATTTCTAGACATGTTCTGTAAACTGAAGCATAGAAAAGATGGGGGTGCAAGCCACGATGCCACTCGCGACCGTTCACGTTTAGGCCTTCACTGAGTTCTTGTTTAGGGCAGGCGTCCATTCCGACTGTTGATCCGATCCGAATCCGGAGATTAAGTATTTCTCTAATGGTGTAATTCCTTCCGTCTCGTCAAGCCACAATACAAATATTTAAGCAGAATTACGGTGTCGAAAACTAACAAACAGTTCGCTTATACACATAAAGTATATGAAAGTCATTATTGTATTCCCTTGCGTGACAACCTGGAAGACTCGACATCATTGGACGACCCATCCTCCTTCCCATCATCCTCACAAACTATCTGGTCTTGCACGACGTGGACCGTAATATCTCTCAGTCGCATCCGGTGGGTCTCCAGTGATGACCCGGGTGCAAACTCGTTCGCCTGCGCACTCCAAGTCGCCTGGTTTGGAGACAGACCCAATCCGATGCGGACGATGATCAGAGTGAATGTGATACCCTGCTTGTGATTCGTCAACATCACGCACTAAGAGTAGTTGGAGATGATTATCTTACGATGAGGGGGAAAATCTGGATAAAACGATTAATTGTTTCCCCATATAGTCAGTATCGTCGTATACCGTGAGCATGGTATCAAGAGCTTACACCATCCAAGACAACGTATTGGTCCCAACTTGATATCAAGAACGTGGCCAGCAAGGCGATGAGTGAGATCGAATACGTCGCTCCCGATTCTACGATTATAATCAGAATGGGCGACAGCGTATGCGATTTCATGAATCTAGCTGTGCGTCGCTCGGAAATCCATATCTTTCCAGCGATAAGGCCTGGTGGAGATCAAAAATTAGATTAAGGTAAGAGAAGCAAAATCTGGCGAAGCTGACTGACTGGTGGCAGTAAGATTAGTGAATAGCGTGATAATGAAAAAGGAAGTAATCCACGCCTTGAACACGAAGACGGGTGTTGTCGGAGAGGCCGTAGCATAGTGGACTAGTGCCAATGCCACTAACTGTGCATCGTCAGTTAAATGGTTATTAGAAGAACAGAGAGCCGCGCACCGATTCCTCCTATCCAGAACATTAACGCAGGGACGAGAATGCGGTTATCCTTTTCCCACACCACGTATAGGCGATATAGCTGCTTCGGGTCTGAGAGCGAAGACTGGGTATACTGAGGAAGAACTCACTAGAAAGCCATCACCTACGAGCGTTTGGGCAGCGTAGGTGGTTACTTGCAGCAAGTATGATGAGTTCGCCGTTTCCATGTAGTACTGAAACGGCCCTCCTTCTATATTTCTGTTTTTAATGAACGCGTTCACTGCGCGAATACCTAACGATATAACATGCTATAATAATTGTAATGTCACTGTGGATATGATAGCATATAGTAGTCTGAATTGCTTACCAGGAGTGCGAGAATGTACATAACGCAGGACACTGCGAGGACTGGTATGTCTAGGCGATTCCGCAGTCGTCGCTTACAGATAAGAATGTACAGCGACACAAGGAATAACACAGTGAGGATACCTAAAATGAAAGATAAGATAGAGATCTCAGTCAAGGGCAGTGCGGTCGCACCAAATAAGAAGGCAGCCACGATCAGGGACACCAGCGACGCTTCGTCTAAGCCGATTGCCATTATGCTCTACCAATGAGAAATTGCGAAAGACAATTGAATTAGTCTAGTAGGGTTTGTTAGTAGAGTAATTAGTATTTCGAACGTGAGGACTGACGAGGAATAAGTATACAAAATTGCCAGATGGTACAACTCGCACTCGCTGTCCTTGAGTAAGGAGTGTCGGCTCTCAGCGAACCTGTGTCGAAGCATATAAATCTTTCGCATCCTCGAGGCCGGCGCGTCATGAGGCATCTAATTCTGCATAGCTGGACTTCCGAATTGAACTGAGTACAAAGCAGAACAGTCTGGCTGATGGCGACAGAAGCGATAGATGTAAATTGAGAACGCCTCCACAAAGTGTCCGCATGAGCTTGAAACGAGCGGTGAAATCAGTAGAGCCTTGATTAACAACGGATTCCCGCGTCGAGGCGACCGAAAGTAACGTGTTTGTTAAACTTGCTCATATCATTCTAGAGGCAGAGCAACATCAATTCTCGCAAGCACTAGGACAGAGTGTCAAAATTTACCAATTTGATCATCCTACGATAATATAGACATCCCATGGAAATCTTCATACCAATAGGTCCTAACTCTAGTGCGATTTAAGTTTGCTGAGGGGGCGACAGGACAAGCCCATCTCACCCCTGGCACTATCAGCTACGGAAAGAACTCTTTGAGATATTTTCTCGCCCGAAAGAGGAGTGGATGGGTGGGTTTCGAAATGTCTGTGGTCCTCATCGTGTGTTGGCACCGTCTTGAGGCTCGAAGTCATCCTTGTTGTCGCGGCCGGTGATGAAGAGACGCGAGATCATCGCAGGCTTCCCACATATGACTTTATTCGGGCCCGGTCAACACGGCGCACCCAGTCCTAGCGAATCCTGTGCAATGTACACCATTCCTTGTCGGTGGCGCTTTGCTATTGTTGCCGGTCGGTGATGTTCCGGGCGATGTGCGCGATTCTCGAGAGTTGCTGATGAGAGGAAAATGCGATTTACTCGGTGATATCAGCGTACCGGGCAGCGGTCAATGGTTCGATTCCAATTGAAGGAAGCAGGACTTGTACGGGTGTTAATAGACCGGGTAGGACGAGGCCTTCTCCGTATAATCGGGCTCCTCACAATTCTGCCGCCCTGTTCGTATCGATGTATCGATGTGGATTAAGGTTATCGAATGATTGACGATCGACATGGGCTGTCGATTCAAGAGAACAAGAGACTTCAATGCTGCATGAGCTTTTGGTGTTGGCCGACGAACCATCAGAGAAAAGTAGCAAATAAGGAGTCCGTCGTTCATGAGCTGCGACGTAAGAGATCGAATGATCAACAAATCCTATGGTGTTGAAAGTAAGCCTATACTCACCTGGTACCTCGACCATCAAGTATGCTTTTCCTACATCATCCCGACCAATATAGCGCCATCGGCGTTCGCATGTGGCTATACTCCTCCTTCGAGCAGCCACGTTTCGGGGATATGTCCATGTTTCGGATGTTGAGCTGAAGGAAGTCCATTGAAGTTGGAGTCATTTCTATGTATTGTACGGGCCTATACTTGCCTAGCTCTCAGTACACAGCAACCTTGTAATTCGATCCCAGAGCTCCTCAAACCTGCGGTAGGAAGTGAAACAGCATCTTCTCGAGCAACATTAAACACAATTATGGTGACGCGTTCATGTTTCAACGTTGCCTTTCCGCCCAGATTTTACGAGAGCGTTCGTATTAGAGAAAGCCATGTAGAACAGTGGAATTGGGGAATTGAACGTCGCAACTCGAGAAATTCAAACCCTGAGGCTGAGCACGGTTCGTACTCAGAGTGGCAGTGCAGTAAGCCTGAGGGTCTGAGTTCACCGGGCCCACCCTTCAACGTTTCTTTTCACCTTCTCCGAGCCCCTTTACAAGTTACTGCCTGTGAGCACCTCTTGGGATTGCCCTTTGTATGAGATTAGAAATTACTCAAGACCAAATCTCGTAACAATGATGAAAGAGGGCGACAGTCGATTATTCATTGAATTTATTGGACATCATGCCAGTGGTGTGTATATCCTCTTACCGTCTCATATATCGGCCCTAAGGCGTTCTAATTGCCGCAGACAGGAAATTAGGCAGTGGCCCACAACTAAGATCTCTGTCAGATGTACACCTACTATGGAGTATGACTATGGACACTTGCAATCTACGGACGCCATTTAATGTCTCACTTAACCGATGGACATTTCGACATGTCCATCCTTCACAGGGATATACATTTGCAGATCAACGCGCTTCTCATACTTTGGGTCTTTGAACAAGGTACGTGAATGCTACCTTCAGCAATGATTCCTTACTTATGCTTCATTCACGTGCCTATTTTAAGCATGTCGATATTATCAAGCCTCGACATTGAGACTGACACCACATCATGATTCTTCTCCTCATCTGTAATCATCCCACTTCGGATTGGTACGTCATATATTACAGTATGCCTTAGGAACACATGGCTTATCTCATACTTTAGACGATCAAGCTGTACAGTGTCGAGGAGGATGACGCTTCGGAAAACCTGCGTTATACGGAACATACAACCCCATGTTTGTTGTTTCTTCTCGTCTTCCTGGTCTTACGCCCTGCATACAGTGTCGACCGATATGGTCCTGCGCCCTTCTGGAAGAAACTGGATACTATGATAGGGTACATGTGGCATTTGATGACCTAAAGGTAAGCGATTATAATGACATGTTGAGATTCAAGTACTGTGGGTTACGAATCTGAAGTGCTAATTTATCGGTGATCTAGAAATTTATTCAGGAGATGATTGATGAGCAACGCCAGGTGGAAGGAAAGTCTGAGAGACACCGACCTATTCAATAGTCTGCTGGGTGCAAACATGGACGAAGAGAGCATGAAAGGCAGCTTACACATGATGATTCAAGACTATTGGGGAATATCGTTATTTTCTTGTTGGCTTGACATGAGTGGCATTTGTCCTATATAATTTATTGCGGTCGATATTACCTGGGTGCATGAATACTCATCGCACATGACCCCTACCCGGACGAGGAAAAGCGACTTTTCAGATAAGAAATGTTCCGCCTGATGGCCGAATACCGGCACACCTCTTCTTCCCCATCTTGCTCTGTGTTTTCACCAACCTAGTCAAACACGAGCATCATTTTACTTAGACGTATGGATACTTGAACGCTGCTCCTTGCTGTTTAGAGTACCGGCAATGTTTGAACTTCAAGGAGTCTCATGAGCTCCTACGTGAATACCAAAGACTGGCTGTGGCTGTAAGTCACTGCTTCAACCTTCGAGAAGGTAGTTGTGAATAAGATTTACAAGAATAAGCTATGCATGTAGTATAATCGATTATACTGCTCGCAACCATAATGACATTGAAAGTAATGAAATCATATACTAGTATGAAAGACAAGCATTGCGTGAGCCTACATCGTACGTATACACGGAAGTGCTAACAACCCTGCAAGGAAGTGCGATTTAACCCTGCATGTAAATATTCGGAAGTATCGAGGTTGCTCGGACTACACATCAAATTTTAGTTACTCCTTCAAAAGGTGAAGCCTTTCTAAGCTCCTTTATAGCTTGTCCCACCAACTTCATTGGTTCTCGCATCAAGTCAGGATTCTTAGCTGTGTATCCTGTCATTATGCGCACGACTTCATCGATTTCATCGTAGCACGCTTCCATCGGTATGTTATCGTCCAAAAATCGACCGCTGGGGCGTTTCTCCGTACGCTTAATTTCTGAACGAAGGCGAGGGTAATCAGACCTAGCTCCGTCGTAGAATGTGTCGGAGATAAAATCCCTCTTGGATACTCCCTGCAACACATGAGGGTATATCACTCTGATCAACACCGTATGCTCTCCCGGCGTCGATTTATTCATCTTCGCCGTTTCGATGGCCTCCCGTTTTGTGCTGCGGGCTATATCGTCATCATCATCCAGCTCTTCAATCAGAAACGAGCTGTACAATGGAGGAAAACCGTGACGAAGATTCACAGTAAAGCCCACAAGTTCGGGAAGGACGTTGGGATACTTTCTCTTCATATGGTCCTGCAGGTAGATACGATGTCGGCGAACATCATATAGAGCGACAGTAGTTGCGAAAAGTCTGTCTTCAAGTGGCATTACTTCCTCTTCACGAGATGTGAGTATTAATAGTCTTCTATATCGGGGCAGGATATCTTACTATGAATTGGTTTTTTTTCGGCTCTGCACACATCCTTGTGACCGTTTCTCCAATCCTGTGCTTGACATGTTTCCGAACAGTACATTTCACACTCGCATCTCCCACATTTTCTCAACAGGTTCTTTGAGAGTCTCAATTTACACTACGAATGTTGTAGATTCAGTATGCCATAACCTCCTCGAGTCAGAAAGAAGTTGTACGCACACGAGAGCAAGCTTGAATCTTCCTGGCCCGCTTTCTACGCGCAGCTTCATCGGTCACCAGCTTAACGAAGATGCTTTGAACCATAACTTCATCCGTGAACTGCTTCCAAAGTTTCTGTCCCGGAGACCTGGGCATTTTCATCGGTGGAGGGAGCCTTTCGAATGTACGTAGTACATCGACGCAAACAGATCTAATACCGAGGGCAACATGGAGCACGGCGAACACGTCTTTCAGTGTGGACGTTTCCGCATCTTGCTTTGATATACTGTCATGTGTTATCAAGAGCTGTGCGAGGCCGTCGAAGGCTCCATATCGGATGGATTGCCTCAGTGCACGCGTACTGTTCGCTGCATGTGCCAAGATCAAAGTAGGCAAGCTGCGGAAGTAAGATTCGCAGATCATGCTGAAGACTTTCTTGTCCTCAAATTTCGCCGTAGCTGGTATATCTGATAGTAGACGAAGGCTTTTGGCAAAGGTCGTGAATGTTTGGTGCTGTTGAAAACTAAGCGTGAAGACGTGGTCGCGGTTCATTGCAAGCACGGTCGCGATGTGGTGGTACTGCAAAATATGGTATCTCCTGCAGGGTTTGGCCTTCAAAGCCCGCCGCAGCTTGGTAAGCGCTACAGTGGCAACCCGATCTGCATCACCGTCAGCACCATTGACCAAACTCTCTACCAGCGGAGCATTAAACTGCGATGCGTTGAAGATTTTCCATAGTAGTGCCGAAGCGCATGCAAATGAGAGTGGGCTTTTGGTATTGATTGGATGCTGTACGTCTTCTTCGAGCCAGAGATAGGCAATTATATCGTAGTTTGTCTGGATATATGGGTTCAGAGGTCCTGTCACATTTTCTGGAATGTCAACAGCGAGAAGTACAGAAGACATGTTTCTGATCAACTTCTGTTTCTCGTCCTCGTCTGTATGGATCGGATCCAGGCGGTTTCGTATCTTCGTCCGGTAGAAATATCGAACCCAAGGTAAAAGCTGTTCCATATTGGAGACAACGAGCTCTTTGAGTGAAGAAAGCCTGTGGAAGTGAACGCTGACTTCACCGACAGCTTCCAAAGATAAGGCAGCTGTCGCTGTGGCATTCAAATAGCTTCGGTCGCCATCCGGAATGCTGTCCGGTTTGACGAGGATACGGAATAACTCTCTGAGTCGTCCACGCATTTCACGTTCGGGAAGGGACGCTATGCCATCAACATGAAGCTTAAGCCGGTTGATATAGGACACGGTGTCAGAGTCCAACATCTCGTTCGACGTGCTCTGGATAAAATATCACAACTTCATTATAATAGTTTCGGGAATAATTCTTCTCGCTTACCGGTGTCTTGAAGGTCTCTTTCTTTGAGCTGGATATTTTCGTAGAGGTGCGATTGTGAATTTCGTCAACAAGTAGAAAGCTCGCAGGTCGCGACAACGAAGTCTGAGACATACAATACACACTTTAGGGCAAGCGGTCGCCGGAAGTAAATTCGCTCGCCTAAATTGATTTGCCATCATTTCCCTTGTCACCTAAGCGGGAAATCTAAAGATCTTGCGACGCGAATATAAAATTGGATGATCGAATGAAAAAGACGGAAGTCAAGCTCGCTATCGTTGTCACTGGCAGTTATGAGACGGTTTTCCAGCATGCCTCAGGTCGGCCATGTTGTTGAGCGATGTGATTGATCCTCAGAAGTTGAAAGAGGGTACTGATGAAAGAAGAACGAGGAGACAACAGAGCCACAGACATCGTACAGGGGCAAAAGGACATAGGCATACCACTGATAGGCATATTTTGTCGGCTATGGTTCGCCTACCTAACGGTAAGATTCAGTCGAAATGGATGTAAAGGTTGATAGAATTATAAAAATGTGCAACGACGAACATTCAACTCCTGGTATAAACAGCCTGTGTTTCTTCAAGTTTTTCAGTACGCTCGCAGGAGTAGTAATATGCGCCTTAGCCAGTGTGTTTCGGTGCCTAGCTAGGTATGACAGTTCAACCATTTACTGGTACAAGGAAAGTTCTCTTCCACGTTGAAAGGGATAGGTGGCTACTTGAACTTAGATTTTTTAACTGTGTTTAGGGGAGGCTTCAAATTGCCATAATACTATCCCGAATTCCTGTCATTCGAATTTCGACACAAATTACCTTACGCTACATAGACCTCAAGAGATTGCCCATCGTATGTATAGAGACCATCATGGGTTGACCCTCGAGTTGCGGGGCATGGTGGGTTACAGGTTAGCAATGGCAAACTCGTTTGAGCTTGCTAGTATTCATCTTCAGTATGATGATGATGGTATGTAGTCACGGTATCATGGTACATATACAAGGTATATTCTCACTACAGATACATACAATCCTCATACATATCAGACTCTGCCTAAGGTATCAATAAAACAGTCATTATCCTTCAAAATGTTAAAATACAGTGAGTGAGCGTCTTTAGTCGTGGAATAACGGCCTAACGAAAAGGCCGCGCAAAAGGAGGAGTAGGGAGGAGTAGGGAGGAGCAGGGAGGAGCAGGGAGCAGCGTGGAGGGCCGCGCAAGGGCACCAATGAGAAATCAGATAAAATGTTATAAAATATATAAATCAAACTTTCTGTCCAATCACAACACAGAGAAGTCTTGCAGATCATCTAAGCTGTCAGAAAGGCCGCGCATATTTCAAATAGAGGGCCGCGCTCCATATGGAGGGCCGCGCATATTTCAAATAGAGGGCCGCGTCCACATGGAGGGCCGCGCATATTTCAAATAGTACTAGAGGGCCGCGCCGGGGTCCCAACGCAACTTACAGAGCTTTGGTGTCGACAGAACTCATTCAACATAGATATCACGTATATACAACAATGTAATTATATTCATAGATAAGGTGTTTAAACATCAGAATTGATATCCAGCAAAGCAGTGGCGCTTGTGCCGGACTTGACAGATCAACTGCGACTTTGCAAGTGTAATTTTGTATGTCACGCAATGAAGGGGTTGTTTAAGTAAAGAAAAGCCCGGGACAAAAGAAGAACAGCAAGTGAAGCACTATATTGCGTTAGAGTAGGTAGCACATAAGAGTTTGTTATAACATATTGTATTATAATGAAATTATTTCTGCTCTACATATCACAAAGTGTGAACTAGTAGTATATGTTCGAAGTACTGAGAACTTAAGAGAAAAAAGGCCTTAGAAATGGAGGTTAATACAGACAGACCCCGAGGATAGGTGGAACCCCGCGCAGCCCTCCACGGTCCTCAGCTGCGCGGCCCTCCTCCTCCCTCCTCCTCCCTACTCCTCCTTTTGCGCGGCCTTTTTGTCGTGCCGGTGGAATAAAAGACGTACCGTTTCATTCAGCTTCCCCAGCGTATTTTCCCTTCGTGTAAGATATGGGATATCTATTTTGTACTCGGACTCATTGAACTTGGACGAGGTGGGGTGAATAGAATCCTCATCTACGAGCCGAGTGCTAGTGCTGTCTGAGGAGTAAATGTGCGAGATCTGGCTGAGTATCACAGGTGACGGCTTTGCCGGTGACCGTCCCAATTTGATTCCGGTTTTGCGCGAATACGTAGACTGCATTGTCCGCTCCGGATGCCTTTCATTCATCACTATCGTCGACATGACGTCCCTTGAAGTGTAGGTTAAATCGGAGGTTAGTCCAAGTCCGACACGGACTATGATGAGCGAGAATACGATTCCCTTTAGGAGCGGTGCGCAAGTATCAGCTGATTTATGGTCGGCAGAATGTACACCAATAGCACTCACAATCACTTGAGTCACTGCGTCGAGGACTATGTACTGCGCGAAGCTTCCACTGACATATAATGATAAGAGGATGATCAGGCATGCGGAGTATATAGCCCCGGATTCAATGATAACAATAGCGGCTGGAAGAACTTCTCGTCCGTTGACGCTTCCAACCATTTGTCTATGAACCCATACAATTCGTGCAGCGATGAGTGCTACGAGGGAGGAGGTGAGGCATCCGATGAGATATAGACTGGGCGGATGGACTTACAGGTGCTAGTAAAGTTTGTAAACAGCGTTAGCGAAAAGAACGAAACAATCCAGTCGTGAAGCTCAGTGATGAATACTGGAGCTGACGGAGAGGCACGAGCGAAGCCCTGCAGGGCCCCGATTCCAACGCCTAAAAACATTTGATAGAGAACGATAAGAATAAAAGTTACACCTACAAATAATGAAATCAGGCTTACCTATGCTCGCTGTAAAGCATACGAGTAAGGGGAGACAAACGCGCTTATCGCCTCCCCAGACGATATATAGCCGGTAGAGCTGCACAATCATAGTCAACTATCGCGCCGGGTACTGAAATTTGTTAAAAGCACATACCATGAAGCCATCACCCACCAACGTTTGAATGCAATACGCGGTGCTTTTCAACGAGTAACTTGGTGTATTCACCCGTGATAGATCCGATATTCGGTCCGCCGAATGCAAGAAACCGTCCAATACACGTCTAAAGTCAATTGCAACATGCTAAGGGGTACAGGGTCAAAAAGACGGCTAAACGAGTGACAGCTCTGATGAAGCATGCATACCACAGTGGCCAGAATGAACATCACGATTGATACTGTCAACATGGGCCTGTTGATGCGTTCTTTCCTGTTTGCGCGCCTCACCACAAGTACGTAGGCAGAGACAGCGAAGAGGAAAGTGAAAAGACCTGTACGGAGATAACGCGGGTTGAGATTTTCCTTCATGGCATCCTTTGAGTTCGATGAGGGACAGCGCAACATACCGTACAATATACACTCTACGAAAATTGAAACAAGATCCACTTCATCGATAGCGATTTGAACGGCCATGGCGAATGAAGATAGAATGCACCCTCCTGGTGGTGAAAGGAGACGAGGCGCATCCCATCGCTGAAGACCTGTCGGTCGGTAATATGTGGGACTAACGTGACACCGAAGCGCACGAACAGAAGACGCAGCCAGTGAAGAGAGCATGCATCCCACGGGACTAAAAATAACAAGCCTCTTGGCGATCCCCCTCAAGCTATAAGAAGTTAGCCAATCGCTTGCTTCTCATGTTCGAAGAGACTCACGCTCAACGTTCTGTGTTCTTCCCGGACTTTGCGCAAAGGTCTTCCGATACGTCTCAACATTCTCAGGACTCATCCACGGGGGCGAGTGCAAACTAGGCACGAATAACCTTCATGTGGTATCATCCGAGCACAGTGAGCGCTATCGGAACGCCGGCTTGAGATTGACATGGGAACTTGAAGTGAATAGTACCCGTTCTCAAATTGAGCTGATCTGTCCTCGTTTGGGCGTTTGATTGATTCTGACAAAACTCAATCGTGTCACTAGCGTTGTTGTCCTCATCTCTCAAACATTCCTGTCTTCAGGTAGGCTGAGTTATCAGGTTTGATGTGGTCACTATCTTTCAGAATCAGCTAGTTTAGGTGAAAGAAGCCGCCAGACGGAAGAAGAGGAGAGAAGACCTTACTTTCTTCTAATTCTTCATCAAAGAAGCCCGTCGCTTAGTTTTGGAAGAGAATACGTAGGTCCGCGGAACACCCGCTGCTTCCTTAGCGATCTGGTCACGAGGAAGGCACCATTCTCTGCGGCTCCTATGCCAGGGCCCTAAACCTTCAATATACGATGTTTCCTTTTCCATAGTGTAGGTTCCGCTCGCGGATATTCGAATTTCTGGGCGATAGCAAAGCAAAATTTCTGTGGAAATTCACTTTAGACTTGGCTATGTTGAGCCGCTCGGATTCCCTATCGCGAAGAAAGTCTACCGTGGCGAGTCAGAAAACACCCACACACATCTACATCTCTTTTCTCCGGTTAGGAATGTGGAAAATGCATCGGAAGGAAAAGTCGCACACCACTAAATAGCGCAAACCGCCACCATTAAAGATGAGACGTCAATAAAGCATCGATTGTTGATAAACCTAAATTAGCCGTGCAGATTGAGAATCGCTTACTGTATCAGATATCGGTCTCTTCAAACTATTTATCGAGCTGCCATTACCTGGTAAATACTTAAGTCAGTAAGTTACACTTTTTAGTGAAGAAAACTCACATCCAATGCCAAAGAAGACACGCACGGGCTCTTTCAGAAGGTGCAGTTCGATAAGATACGTTGACAGCCGCCAGAGGCACAAGTTTTGCCCAACGTCGGACATGTCTCTAGGTCTCTAGAGAGATTCGCAATCATTGAGCTAAGGAGCAAAATAGTTAATATCCGCAAATAAAGAGGAATCCTGGACTTGAAGCTGACCAGCTCCGGAGGAGAAGTCAAAGACGATAGCCCTGCTCAATGACCCTCTCGCATTGAGGACGCCAATCTCTCAATTATCAACGGTACGGTCAGGTGGAATGTGCCGACTTTGTCTACGATCAAAGTCGGCAAAACTCGCCCCAAAGCACTCAATTCGTTGATCCTGTTAACCCATTCGGCTGCTATAGCGCACCATGTAGAGAACGAGTGCCTGATGGACCCCATGTTCAATGGAGTCAAGCTGCAAGAAGAACAGGGAAAAAGTGCTTACAAGCAAGGCACAAACAGCCCATAAACAGCATGCGGCCCCAGTCTTCCTTCCTGGCTTCCGAACGTTACATTTCTGATCTGTCAGCTAGAAACTTTGTTCATTGTCCCTTAAAGTCAGAGGCCAGTCCCACCTCTTATCCCGATGACTGATTGTATACAGGTACCGTCATGTCACAGCAAAGAAAAGCTCCGGGGCTCCTGGTTCCCATAGTCATGTGCTCAAAGTGTAATATCTGTACGGTTTGTTAAACAGTGCTGGAGAGAGAGGAAGAAAAAAAAATCGCACATGGAAATATTATCGCTCCCTGAGAACGAAGTCGAAGAGCTTCGGACTGATCCGCCTACATTATGTGTGCACTTGCAGTCTTCTCGAAGTCGAAGCGCCAACGTATCAAAAACTCCGGGTCCGAGAGTGGCCTGCTTCGAGCAGTAATGGCAGATACACGTGATAGCAGAGCTAGTCTACCAATTCCCACCTCCTCTCACGCTCAGAAGGGCGCGGAGCTGATGTGAGGGGCGTGCTGCGTTATCTTCAAGTATGCTTGTCGTCACCGATCAATGGGGAGGGAAGGAGTTTGCTTTCAGGTGGCTGGAGCGTCTAGGGTGCTTTCGCGTATCAGTATTTGGTGATGCAGAGGCAGAGGCCTAACGGATAAAGGTATTACCTTTACAGATTTTCTCATGCTGCACTGTGTTGCGAAAATGTGAGTCTTCGACGACGACTCGTACAACATACATGTGATGCTGGACCAGTAGCAGCGATGCTTGACCACCTCACTATACGCAGCCGATTGGGGTGGAACGGCGATACAGGGGCTGGATCACTAGGCTATATGAGATAAACGGCAACATGAGACATTCCTTCAACCGCTAAGTTCTGATATCGTACATCCTCAACATGCGAAGCAGGTGTCCCGTACTTCATAGTAAGCTCAGTTTTGTTGCTTGTTGGCGAGTACTTCCGAACTTGAGGGAAGCGAAAGTAAGAAGGTGGTTCCATAACTTCACACTTGAAATTTGAACGTCGTTAGAAAGCACATGACATAGTAACAAATGTACAGAAAGAGTACACTTTTGAAGAGCAACAGATTCATATGGAAGGTTTCTGCACGATTGTAAATGCTTAGGATGTACGTCAGCTCAAGATATCTCAAGTCTGTAGATAGTCCAATGACTTACCCATTCTCGGTTCCGTCTCTGGCTGCTCCTGCCAAAACTCAATTGAACACTCGTCCCCACCTCCCTCCGGACATGCCAGCTCGAAGATACGTAAGGAACCAGACCTGCCGCAGTCGAACTCAGCGGAATGCGTGTGTTCGTCCTCCTTGACAGAAATTGTAGATATGAATTCCGTACGTCGAGGGCGCGAGGACCAAGACAGAGTAGTCACGTCAACTTCGCCCTGCGACGTGTCCAAGGCCCAAAGGTCGATGCTGGTTGATGGTCGAGCAAGCATAAGGGTGCGGTTATGTTTCGCAAGCTTGACAGAGTCAGGCATGACGCTTGCGATTGAGCATCGCTCAAGCCCAAAATCCTGTACGCGGACCTGTATAATCATTGAAATCTAAAGCCAACTTTATTAATTATATACGCCCATATTAAGCTGCCAGTACTTACATCTTTGTTGATGACAACATGTGGTTCACCAGGCGAAACTTTCCCGTTAAACGTGATCCTCGGTCGGCCATCGAATGGAAAGACCTGAGACGGTTGAGAACGATTTACTGGCTGGAAGATGTGCGGGAAAACGTGCAGCGAGTCTGGCAAGACTTTGTGAATAACGTCGGTATCCACGTTTTCGAGGCCGATGTACATGTTGGGATGACGGAGTGTGTTTGCAAATTCGATGGTCTTTGCATGAGATACGTCGCCGAAGGACGGGGTAAAACCATTCGTATGAAAGACAATTACGAAGACGTTGAAGAGAGTTACGAGAGGCGCAAACACGGCGCAGACGGACATCCAGGCTGGGATATAGCGCTTGCCATCGTCCTCTACGACACGAAGATTGAGTTAGATCCTACTTCGGGCGACAAGTAAAGTGAGACGCATCCCAATGACACACCTTGAGATCCCGAGTACACAATTCCTACTCCTTCTTCATCACTGTATGGCTTCGGCTCAAACTCAAGATCTTGAGCAGGCACTTGCGAGTACCACTTGCTATTTGGCATGGAAATACTACTGCACAGCGCCAGCAGAGCCTGAGACAGATCACGACTGAAGAGAAGGTGCTCTCAGGATTGTGGATAGAGAGATACAGTATGCTGCATATTGCGAGGTCCGTATAGCGGTGCCATGGCTGTCCTATCTTCTGATCTTCCCAGAAGCCATACACATGGCCGAGAAGAGTTCATGTAAGACTTGGCTACTGAAAGGATGTGGGAAGGAGATGATGGAAGACAAGCGTGGGTGGACGTTCGAGGCGAACGACGCGAAGGAGTGGGACCGTCGCTCAAACCAAACTTGGCGCGTCGACCACTCTTCCCCTCGCCATTGACCGCGACGACCATGGCTACAGAGCAGCAGCACCCACCCTCACCTATGTGTAATGGTTCACTCGTCCGCCAAGTCACTCCGAACTGTTCCCAAGACGTTGATTAAAAGTGGCAGCCGAAGGGCCAGTGTTTCTATTGCCATCATGACACTCAAGTCACCCCTTAGGCTCTAAGCGGTACGTTTCTTCAGATAACTTCTCATGGCTACAAATATCTCATCTGCTCTACGGGTTCATTATTTCTAGTTTGGTATCTCTGCAATGCATTCAATTTCGACATCAGCGCCCAATGGCAGACTTGCGACTCCAACGCAAGTACGTGCGGGCATCTTGTCTTTTTCGAAAAACTTCATCCGGCGGGGTTATCATCCTTTCACAGCGAGGAAGATGCGAGGGAAAAACGCACCTGGATATAGATTTCGTTCATGGGCCCAAAATCGCGTTCCATGTTTTTAAGATAGACGTTGGCCTTCACGATGTGCTCCAGTCCAGAGCCCGCAGCCTTGAGGACTTTGGTCATATTCTCCAAGGCCGTGCGCTGAAATCAAAGTGAGCAAGTCTCTAAATAGTCTTGATGCAGGATGAAAAGTGAAATATAAACCCACAGTTTGCGGTTGTACGCCTCCGTCCACGATTGTCTTCAAATCATGAAGGACACCGATATTTCCGGAAACGTAGACGTATCCCCGTGAGATGGTCGCCTGGGAGAAAACAGGCATAGGAGGGACAGCATCTGGAGTGTAGACGACAGTCGGCATTGTGGTGGTTGGGCTTGGGCAAGACGGTTAGGTGTGATGATCATTATCAGGCGAGTGCAAGTCGCCTTATCAAGCAATAGATAATTGCGAGAATCTTCAATTGCTGAACTCCGCGGTTTGCTGTAGATGTCTGATCCTGTACGTCAAAGCGGTTATTGATGGGTTCTTTGCCACCTTCTCCTTGATGTTCTGAAGGACAACATCAGATTTGTGTACACGTGCAGCCCGAGTACAACTCTCGCACGTCCTCCGGGAAATTCGGACTGGCTGGTCTTCTGCTTTCAACACGGCACCCTTATCACGAGACTATCGGTCGCTTCATGTGCTCTGACCACAGTGCTGCTCTCTGTCGTTTGTGATGTTCATCATGAAATATCCTTTCGCAAAGCTCCCGCTCATCACCGTTCTCACTGTATCGTTCACTCTCCTGAATCTCTTCCTCAACGCCGATTTTCATTCCGTCCTCCTCCAACGGAAGCCGCAGAGCAAGCATGAGCAAGCATCTGGTAAGTCTCCTATTCCCTCTGGTTGGACATACTGAATAATTGTCTTATTTGTCTAGATGGGAACTTTCCTGAGCTATGGGACCTACAAGGTCTTCAGCAGGTAGCAATGACTCCGGAAGAGAGTGTTCACTTCCGACTCGATACGGAGGAGGGAGTGACAGAGTGGAGCAGCATTCTACCTCGCGGAAAGGGTGTTATCTTTTTACCGGGTACTCCGACGCCCTTCCGGGTCTCTCTTTTCCATCAGCTGGAGTGCTTAGACGT
The DNA here is from genome assembly GCA_910574555.1 of Trichaptum abietinum. Lineage (NCBI taxonomy): Eukaryota > Fungi > Basidiomycota > Agaricomycetes > Hymenochaetales > Trichaptaceae > Trichaptum > Trichaptum abietinum. The sequence goes on along the minus strand of CAJTBE010000005.1, from coordinate 301,886 downwards.
CGTTCGGTCTGCTATGCGCGACCGACGAGAGCACCCTTCCGGCCCATCGACGTCCCAGGAAGCGCATTTCTGCTTGAATTACCTTCGACAGTCGATCCAATGCCATGCAGACGCACATCTCGAGATGGTCCGTAGCGAGTACGGCGGTCGCGCAGTGCTGCCGTATACGACCCGCACGGATTGTAAGGACTGGGAGCGCGTGTGGGCAGAATCCGAAGCGAACTTTGACATCTGGTGGGAGACCTGAGATGTTCGACTCGTGATGTGGGGCAGGTTCAGCGGTGCTATTGGCTGAGGAATACGATAGATCGTTATCGTAGGATCAAATTTGTACGTATTGAATCTCATATTTCATGTTATAGTCTGAATCTAAAGTTACTTTATACCTCGCTTAATAGAGCTGAATGGGAATCAATCAAGAGAATCACGGAGGATATACGTGTCATACACATTACCAGCTGTCTGTGACTGTCAAGGGTGCCTAGGAACTGTGCGAGTTGTTTTTTGGTTTGCGTCACCTCTCGTTACTAGTCGATGTGCGTCAACACTAAATAAAAGAATGTAAAATTGTATTTCTTATCCTTCGGCTTCAGTCTCCCATTTCACTATGGCAAGTGGGCGAACCTACTTCAATCGATCACACGGTCCCAACTGTAAAGTTGAAGAAGCACTTATGATCCAGTTTCTAGTAAGCGACAAAGCTATGGCCTTGTGCTAATATTCAGTATTCGCAAAACAGTGAAGTCCCTGACTACTACATGTACTTGCCGTGTGCAGGGTTGAAGAGGGCAGTCATATGCGGCGCTCTTTTCATGGTCTCACCCTTGCCCGTGTGCCCCAAGCATTAATGAGCTCAAGCTGGTGGTGACTAGGACCGTTCCCTCATTTTGTGTACATACATTTGCTATGTCCTCGAATTCGTCGTCCATCGGCTTACTGACTGATAAAGAGTTTTTTTAGCCATAAGCCAAGACGGCGATCGCCTTGGACGATGCGTCCTAGGTGGCCTTGATCGTGGTCACTTTTCTCTTCGGTGAGTGTGTCTTCGTCTCGAACGTAACCTGGAAGTCGGTCACTGAATTTGCATGAGCTTCGCAGTTATCCGCTCTGTACTTTTCCTTGTCCTGCTGTACATTCTACTCTACAAGCGACGGAAACAAAACCGCCTAGACTTACCGGGTCCTTGCGGATTCCTGCGTTATGTACCTTCTCGCACTCCTGGTAATTATTCAAATACCTATGGTGCATAGCGATGCTAAAATATCATAGCATGCAACAGCACTAGGTATTGTGCATTCATAAAGAATCGAAAGTGGATGGAGGGCCGTCTCAGTACTACCTGGAGACGGCTAATTCCTCTTATCTTATCTGCTGCAAGTGACAACCTACGCGACCCAGAAAATTGTGGGTGATGGGTTTCTGGTCAGCTTTCAATGCGTAACCATTGCTCGCTTCTCCTTCGATGCCCATCTTCAGCCAGGATCGACTCCTTTTTCGTTTTAACATTACTCACCAATCTCACTGCAACCAGTAGGTTTTGCTTTTTTTTTTTCTTTCTATAATTTATTCTAAATACCTTTTTTTTTTCAGGCCTTATTGCAGGGAAGACGTGGACCGCCAACGCCGCATGTCTGGACTGATCACATCGCACACAGAATCGCCAATTCTGGTCATAGTGATAGAATCCGAAGCAGTATATTCGATCTCACTTATCGCCTTGCCAGCCACTTTCTTGAAGCCGAACTGGGGCCAATACGTCGCCGTGAAGGGCTCAGTCACTATCACTGTTAATGTGACACAAGATTTGCTGGCTTATGAGGATGTTGCGAAAGAAAGACAAGCATCTAATGATGTTGACTCAACGATCTCGACTTACGGGAAGCGGCCTCTTCGCTAATCCCCTCCATCTATGCATGTGTGTACGTTACGATTCTGTTTCCGAATTTCCGCCCCTTATTCCCGTTTTGCAGAAAAATATGATTAATTGGTTTATTCGACCCCTAAGCATAAGACAAAGTCATACACTCAGCTGGAGAACACTCAACGACAGGATCGATAACTTGAAGAAAGTGTTCAATAGTTGACATCTTTGGTCCTCATAATTCTGATGCGAAAGCCCCCGGAGCGAGTCTAACTTTTCCTACGTTTGCGACCAAAGAAGAAGTGGACAAGAGACCTTCTTTCCATCCGCTGCGTAAGCCTAGAACTTTCAGCCTATGATTCTTCTTCGAAATTATGTCCCATGGCTTGCCCTGGGTACTTGCTGGTCTTAATGCGTGAGACACTGCTACTTCGTCCGAGGTTTCTCCGTCGCACGTGCCAATTTCCGGCGTGGGAAATTTATTGTTCGAGGTTTGCTTACTTTATCTTCTCTACTGCCCACTTTCGTACAGGACTCGGAGGGAGTTGCTGCCGCTTCTTTCTTGTAGTGACCTTCGTTCAGTTCTCTTCTTATGCCGTCCAAGACATCGAGGTTAATATACGTCAGCCCAAATGGAAGACACATCCATGTGACAGTAGCTTGAAGACAGAATTCCTGCAATGATGTGCAAAACATATAAGGTGTATTCGTGCTATTAAGCACCACCCTTTAGTTCTGGAGTAAAATTGCAGCTCTCCCGATCAAAGGCCCGGGGGTCGATGCAAATAGAGTCAAGTTCAGCGCGAGTGAATACACGTAGGGTGCGTTTAGAACTCATTATTCACACGTATGTTGCTCAGCCTTCCTTAGAATCTCTCAAGGGCACGCAAATGAGGTTGCGGGTGTGGGTGTTGATCGTTACTCCCGCAAAAAAAAACGATTCTGCCCATTGAAGGGAGGATGGGGATAAAAAATGCGCCAGCCTTGGGGGGATAACCGGCACCCAAGTTTAGGCCCGTTTGGATCTTGCTGGTCGCAAAAAACTCCCGGTAGCGAGAATTTGACTTGCTCCACCACCATCCAGAATCCTACTTCTACTCAACTCTACGCATGTTTCCCCGTCGCAGAGGCCGGATGCCCGTTGAGGGACAGCCAGCCAGTGCATTACCGCAGAACCGGGCATGCAAACGCGGCCTGGGCATACGAGGTGGCCGCTGAACTCGTCGTCCCAGCGGCCGTCCGAAGACCTAATTCTACACGCATGTTTCCCCGCCACAGAGACCGCTTCCCTCATGAGGTTCAGCACTCTGCATTTCCACGAAACCGGGCATGCAGACGTGTTTTGGGAGTACGAGGTGACCGTCGGTCGGGTATGTTTCCCTGCCTAACGTAGGGGACCGACGGCCGTCTTCCGACACGCTTTCCGCGGAGCAGAGGGTGGCATTGCTGCGACCATGACGGCGTACAGGCATGACGTGCACGGTGGCTGAAGTACCCAGGAGATGATATGGACAGGCCTCGGGGAGAGTACGAACACACCGATGTCGAGAGTGGTGTTGTGACTCGGTGGAACGACTACCCGTCGAAGGGGTTCATGCTGGCGGAAGAAGTTGACGGTGGTAGAGGTAGGAGGTCAAGAGGAGGTGGTGCTTCGACACCCAGCCATTGACTCCTTTATACCATCTGAATTTGTGGCGAACAAACAGACGCTTTGGGCTTGTTATTTTGTTCTGGACGGGTGTGGTGCAGTGCTAGTCTCGTAACCAGACCAGGCTACTTATATGGGTCGCCTTGCTCGTATGCGTAACCGGTCTGGTTTTTAAGGTTTCGTTTTAAAGGACTTGTCGCTGACTTTCAAATAAATTACAAATGTGGTAGCAGACCCCGTTGATGTATTGACTAAGCCGCAAATAAAAGTAATGACATAGTTTCCGCGGCCAACTTTGAAATGACGCAAGTGGGCACAAACTTCAAGTTAGTTCTTTTTAATACATTTAGATGACAACATCATAATTTATTTTTGGATCCGACCAAATTACTACTACGTTTGGATTAATTTAAAAGTCAGCGACAAGTACTTGTAATCGCAAACCTTGGAAACCAGGCCGGCTACGCCGTGCTTGCTCCGCAAGCTTTGAGAAGAGAAGTAGCCTGGCCTGGTCACGAGGCTAGTGCAGTGCATATCCAAGTCGGAGGAGAACGGATAATTGCCGGTGCTCGCCACTTATGCGTCAGCCGTCCAGCCTCAAATTCAATTCGAGAGGGACGTCCGACTGACGAGAAGCCGGCAGTGATACCACAGACGACAGTAGTGTGTAACACAGTTCGATTTTAACCAGGCAAACACTGCATTCCGTCAACTCTTGATCAAGTTGCGATGTACTACGTTGGCTTCTATTGGCTTCCGATAGTCCAATTCGTACAGTGCCTACAAATCCTCCGCCTATTCGTAAACGACGCTCACCGTGACGATGTCGTGGTATGATACATCTACAAGGCATCATAGTCCGAACACTTATAATGAAGGGAGAGCCATCACTGTCCATGCCCGCCCGATCACTCACTTTGAGCAAACCAGATGATCACAAGGAAAAGAAGAAAAAAAACAGGTGGTCAGTTCCCAACACCTGATTGATAGGAAGCACTACTTCAATAGACTGGGCTTTCTCGACAGGAGGCTCAGGATGGCGTATATCAATGTGGGTGTGGTAATAGAACAAAATACAGTATGTTGTCGCAAGTTGGGTTTGCGCAAGTAACTGATAAGTGAATCACCATTGCCAATACCCACGGTGGACCGGAAAGCACTTGCAACTTGCAGTCTTACTGTCGGCCTCCACGCGAGAGAGACTGAGTTCCACAGACATCGACACAAGCGGAACGCACCGCAGTCATAAGCCTACCAGCTCATGTTAACGCTCCAAAAGCACTGGCATCAAATTTTGAAACACTCACTAACACCGAAGCATTCTAACGAGTCCGAGTTGAATATCTTCAGGACAGACAATTAATACAAGAGATAAGGAAGCCTCGGGCCTCCCATGAGTCTGGATTCGGGAGTAAAGGGTTAAGAGCACTTTCAATACTTTCACTTTCTCATCAAATGGCCCGGGGGAGTAAGGGATCTGCCGGCGAAGCTCGGCTCGTTACCTAGTAATTAAAACGTTGGAGAATCAAAAAAGGAGGCTGCTCACTTTCTGTTGCAGTTCTCAAGCTCTCAAATTCCTGTGCGCAAGCTTGCTGCGAACAGTTTTTTCTTTACCTAGCCCTGGATGTCCAAAGTAAGCCAGGGTGCTTGCCGCCGCGGCGGCCCGTCGTGCAATGAGCCTTTTAAAACTTTGAATGTTTACTTCACGACCCCGGCCATAGGCTAGAGCTTTCTGAGACGGAAACGTTCAGGGACGGTCAACAAGGGAGAAATTGTCATGCCAATTCACGCTTTCGCTATTTTGTGGTCAGCCTGAGGTTGCTCGGGAGTAAGGGATCTGCCGACGAAGCTCGGCCCGTTATCTGCGGCCTGCTCAATACTTCGGCATGGATGACTGATGACGCATTGAAAAGGTAGCGTTTTCAATGATGCTTGCATGTTTCATCTGCCTGTCTTATCTTTTTTGCCTTTTCCATTAGATTCTTAAAACAGATTCACGTTCAAAATGGAATGCTCCAAGATCTGTATGATCCTGCTTCTGGAAGTGTGACAAGTGCCATGATCATTGAAGGCCAAACATTTTAAGCGCACAAGCTGAGCTTACTTATAATGAACACACCTAGTTTGTCAGAGCGACTTGCGATAAGGCCTTGACGAAAATCACAATCGCATCGATACGAGGATGTCCGACGAAGGAACAATGACCGCTAACATGCCAGTATGTTGTTAGAAAACTCACTAACTCAGAATAATGAAGTTGAACTCTATTTTATCCAGAACACGTCGAACGAAATGATGAACTCTGACCCTGTGTCCTATGCCAGCCGGCTTGCGCTTCATGTCGATGGCATAGCGTCTCTCCCACAACCCGAAATTGTCAAAAGGCTCGGAGGTCTATTCCGTATTTTGGTTGATCCCGACAGTCTACCGGATGACAACCGGAGAAATCTGAATGCAACAGCAACAGCTTCCATATCTCTGGAAGCTGTAGGTGAATCGAGCGTTCACTTCAACCCGTATGCCAATGCCAGAGAATTAGTGGTCTCGCATGTGGACGACCTTATACCTTGGGCTCGGCACTTCTATAAGACGAAGATACGAAATCGCCTGGACCCAATTCATTCAAACGAGGAGGAGAAGCAAAAGTTGATCCGGAATCTGTCTTCTGTATTTTACACAATCACCTTGGGCTTGCTTGGTAAAGGAACAAATCCACATCTCCAGGTCTATCCGTACTACGATATTATCTCCGGATTGTGGCTCGAGGAGAACGCACACTATCCTGAATCGGAACCATGGGCGCTCGCTTCAAAAACACTTTGGATGATCTTCAATGCAGCAGAGCAGGCTCCGTTGATAGAAGCGACAGTTCATAGCGCTGATGGTGATGCAGATCGGGTTGCCAGAGTTGCGCTGGAAAAACTTCGGCAGGCTATGAAGGCTCCCGCCCCCAATCGAGCGTTGATCATTCGCCATTACCATAACGCTTTTATGTTTTTACTCCACCCCGACAACGTCTTCACAGACGTCCTCAGAGCAAGCTGTGAACAGCTTGATCCAGTTACAACCTTCGCCAAAGGCATGCGCCTCTTGTCGGACCGAGCTTCTGCGGGAGCGTTTAAAAAAGAGAGAAACGGTGACTTCGGCATGCTATGCAACTTATGCTTTCCCAACTTCAATCACGGGAATATCATACATACAGGGAACGGAACGCGTACATTGAGGCAATCCATCCGATATGGAGTTCTCGATGGCATCGTGGAGCTCTAACTGCATTACGGTAGTATATCGAAGAAACATACCGACATATCTGTACTGAGCGAAGCGTTCGCCTTGCTTCATATCAGTCTCGGCATCCGATCTGTCTGCATCGATATACAACAAACATTCAAAAGGCTCACGCCTTCAACTGAAATGCCTAGGTCGCCGGGACGGAAAGAGTGGCAAAGGTTTACAGATGCAGTAATGGTTCAAAGCATCTTCCTTCATCTCGCGACCCGACATACTGCAAAAATAAGGGAACCTTCGGTAGATTGTTCACACGTGCGTACATATATATAGGTCCTCGCTGAGCCCAGGTCATACTAATACGAATTCTCCACAGTGCAAAAAGCAATTCACAAAGAGTTGTTTGAAAAGATGTGGGCGATGCAGAATTGCAGTATACTGCTCGGAAGAATGCCAAGCAGAGGCTGGAAAAATGGCCATAAGAATACCTGCAACTTCGTGGGGCGAACAACACAATTACGCATATTTGGTGAGATACACTAACTACATTGACAATAAGGGAGATTACTCACATCGAGAAGAGTCAAGGAAGGACCTAGAAGATAGGGCTTTTTTCACTCTTATCGCTCGATACGATTTTCAACGGCATTGGATCCACTTGCGAGACCTTACACGAATCAAATATCCCAATGTTCATCCCAACCTGGTAGGGTTTACGGTGAACTTTAATCGTGGATCGCCTCCATCGTATAGGTCCTTTCTAGTCCATGAGCTAGCTGATGACGACGATGCGACCTGTAATGCTAAAAGCAAGGTTATTGGCATGGCGGAGACAGATGGATCGACAACTGGAAGGCATACGATCATGCTTATAGTGACTTATTGTGTTATATTGGGGATATCGTCTAAGAAATCCATCATCACAGAGACGGCGGAGGAGGAAACTACCATCGCACTTTCTCGCACTCGTCCCGGGATCAAACGTACGAGATGCCGTCCAAGCGGTCGGTTCGAGGACGGTGACACATCGATACCGCTGGAAGCACGCCCCGACGCGTTCGATGTTATTTTGCGTGAAATGGCAGTAGAGGCGGATGAGAATCCCAGCTTGCTTCGAGACCCGAAGAAATTTGTAGAATCAGTTATGCATGATATTGAAATAGCTGCTAAGCTGAAAGAATTACTTAGCAGCAGTGAAGACGCGATGGGTGGTTAGACTAACGGATTTGAGTTACGGACATTATCTTAGATCAAGATGTATTTTGATGCTCGTGTTGTATATATGTAAATTTGATGTGCTTGTATCCAGCAAAGCCCCGGCTTTATCTTCGGGATTATTTATCGACTCCGCAGTTTCTGGCGCATCAAGTGGCTATGATACTCTCTTATTCGTGCCGTAGTAGCATCCGGCACACGACCAAATTTGACAGCCATTTGGTTAACACAAGGACACGGCCGACTTTATCAGGCTAGGCCGATAACTCGAGGGAAGGTTGGGTGCCGTTGCAGTGGAGTCAGTATCGCTGACGGTCTGACTCGGATTCACCACATTCTGTAGATTTCTTTTCGTTCGTGGTTCCGTCAATCTTTCTTTGTCTAAGCCGATCTGTGATCATGAGCAAATGCTGCATATACATCTAATGGATCAACACTGACTTTTGGGTACGTCCAAACAGCAGGACTAGTCTACTTATTTGTGAGACAAGTGCGATGCCTGCATCGTATGCAAGCCCAAGTACTCGACCTGTTCCAGGTAAGTTGGCGCTGTCGCATTTGAGCTGATGGTCTATCCCGACTGTCCTGCTTCTGGCCAGCAATAGAGGGAAGATGACCTCGAATCACGAACATCGTGGAGATTACTTTTATTCCTTAGATGAGGAAAAGAGTGCATATGATGCTGCATTGTTTGATATGTCGTATATCGTCGTGGAGAAAGAAAAAGGGTTTGAACGAAGCAAGTGCGGACGGTAACTTTAAGTTCAAGTTTGAACTCCGAATTTGACACAGCATCATGATTCATTAGTGCGGACGCAAAATTTTAAATGAGAGGAATCCTCACGCTTACTGCTCTGCCACTCCGAGTAACCGTGCTCAGCCTCATGGTTTTTGAATTTCTCGAGTTGCGACGTTCAATTCCAAGAAATTCAAGACCCCTGCCTCCAAACGCGCCCAATGTTCTACATGGCTATCTCTACTACGAACGTACTCGTAAAATCTGTGCGGTAAGGCAACGTTGAAACATGAACGCGTCACCATAATTGTGTTCAATGTTGCTCGAGAAGATCATGCTGTTTCACTCCTACCGCAGGTTTGAGGAGCTCTGGGATCGAATCACAAGGTTGCCTGTGTACTGAGAGCTAGGCAAGTATAGGCCCGTACAATACATAGAAATGGCTCTAACTTCAATGGACTTCCTTCAGCTCAACATCCGAAACATGGACATATCCACGATACGTGGCCGCTTGGAAGAGGAGTATAGCCACACGCGAACGCCGATGGCGCTATATCGATTGGTTGGGATGATGTAGGAAACGCATGAAGGCTTGATGGTCGGGGTATCAGGTGAGTATAGGCTTACTTTCGACATCATAGGATTTGTTGATCATTCGATCTCTTACGTCGGCAGCTCATGAACCTTATTTGCTACTTTTCTCTGATGGTTCGTCGGCCAACACCAAAAGCTCATGCAGCATTGAAGTCTCTTGTTCTCTTGAGATCGACAGCCCATTTCGATGGTCAATCATTCGATAACCTTAATCCACATCGATACATCGATACGAACAGGGCGGCAGAATTTTGAGGAGCCCGGCTATACGGAGAAGGCCTCGTCCTACTCGGTCCATTAAGACCCTGTACAAGTTGTTCTTGCTTTCAAACCGAGCCGAACCTCTGGCCGCTCGGTATGCTGATGTGACCGATTAAACTGCCTTTTCCTCTCATCAGCAACTCTCGAGAATCGCGCACATCGCCCAGAACATCACTGACCGGCAACAATAGCAAAGCGCCACCGACAAGGAATGGTGTACATTGCACAGGATTCGCTAGGACTGGGTGCGCCGTGCTGACCGGGCCCGAATAAAGTCATATGTGGGAAGCCTGCGATGATCTCGCGTCTCTTCATCACCGACCGCGACAACAAGGATGACTTCGAGCCTCAAGACGGTGCCAACACACGATGAGGACCACAGACATTTCGAAACCCACCCACCCACTCCTCTTTCGGGCGAGAAAAGATCTCAAAGAGTTCTTTCCGTAGCTGATAGTGCCAGGGGTGAGATGGGCTTGTCCTGTCGCCCCCTCAGCAAACTTAAATCGCACTAGAGTTAGGACCTATTGGTATGAAGATTTCCATGGGATGTCTATGTTATCGTAGGATGATCAAATTGGTAAATTTTGACACTCTGTCCTAGTGCTTGCGAGAATCCTGATGTTGCTCTGCCTCTAGAATGATATGAGCAAGTTTAACAAACACGTTACTTTCGGTCGCCTCGACGCGGGAATCCGTTGTTAATCAAGGCTCTACTGATTTCACCGCTCGTTTCAAGCTCATGCGGACACTTTGTGGAGGCGTTCTCAATTTACATCTATCGCTTCTGTCGCCATCAGCCAGACTGTTCTGCTTTGTACTCAGTTCAATTCGGAAGTCCAGCTATGCAGAATTAGATGCCTCATGACGCGCCGGCCTCGAGGATGCGAAAGATTTATATGCTTCGACACAGGTTCGCTGAGAGCCGACACTCCTTACTCAAGGACAGCGAGTGCGAGTTGTACCATCTGGCAATTTTGTATACTTATTCCTCGTCAGTCCTCACGTTCGAAATACTAATTACTCTACTAACAAACCCTACTAGACTAATTCAATTGTCTTTCGCAATTTCTCATTGGTAGAGCATAATGGCAATCGGCTTAGACGAAGCGTCGCTGGTGTCCCTGATCGTGGCTGCCTTCTTATTTGGTGCGACCGCACTGCCCTTGACTGAGATCTCTATCTTATCTTTCATTTTAGGTATCCTCACTGTGTTATTCCTTGTGTCGCTGTACATTCTTATCTGTAAGCGACGACTGCGGAATCGCCTAGACATACCAGTCCTCGCAGTGTCCTGCGTTATGTACATTCTCGCACTCCTGGTAAGCAATTCAGACTACTATATGCTATCATATCCACAGTGACATTACAATTATTATAGCATGTTATATCGTTAGGTATTCGCGCAGTGAACGCGTTCATTAAAAACAGAAATATAGAAGGAGGGCCGTTTCAGTACTACATGGAAACGGCGAACTCATCATACTTGCTGCAAGTAACCACCTACGCTGCCCAAACGCTCGTAGGTGATGGCTTTCTAGTGAGTTCTTCCTCAGTATACCCAGTCTTCGCTCTCAGACCCGAAGCAGCTATATCGCCTATACGTGGTGTGGGAAAAGGATAACCGCATTCTCGTCCCTGCGTTAATGTTCTGGATAGGAGGAATCGGTGCGCGGCTCTCTGTTCTTCTAATAACCATTTAACTGACGATGCACAGTTAGTGGCATTGGCACTAGTCCACTATGCTACGGCCTCTCCGACAACACCCGTCTTCGTGTTCAAGGCGTGGATTACTTCCTTTTTCATTATCACGCTATTCACTAATCTTACTGCCACCAGTCAGTCAGCTTCGCCAGATTTTGCTTCTCTTACCTTAATCTAATTTTTGATCTCCACCAGGCCTTATCGCTGGAAAGATATGGATTTCCGAGCGACGCACAGCTAGATTCATGAAATCGCATACGCTGTCGCCCATTCTGATTATAATCGTAGAATCGGGAGCGACGTATTCGATCTCACTCATCGCCTTGCTGGCCACGTTCTTGATATCAAGTTGGGACCAATACGTTGTCTTGGATGGTGTAAGCTCTTGATACCATGCTCACGGTATACGACGATACTGACTATATGGGGAAACAATTAATCGTTTTATCCAGATTTTCCCCCTCATCGTAAGATAATCATCTCCAACTACTCTTAGTGCGTGATGTTGACGAATCACAAGCAGGGTATCACATTCACTCTGATCATCGTCCGCATCGGATTGGGTCTGTCTCCAAACCAGGCGACTTGGAGTGCGCAGGCGAACGAGTTTGCACCCGGGTCATCACTGGAGACCCACCGGATGCGACTGAGAGATATTACGGTCCACGTCGTGCAAGACCAGATAGTTTGTGAGGATGATGGGAAGGAGGATGGGTCGTCCAATGATGTCGAGTCTTCCAGGTTGTCACGCAAGGGAATACAATAATGACTTTCATATACTTTATGTGTATAAGCGAACTGTTTGTTAGTTTTCGACACCGTAATTCTGCTTAAATATTTGTATTGTGGCTTGACGAGACGGAAGGAATTACACCATTAGAGAAATACTTAATCTCCGGATTCGGATCGGATCAACAGTCGGAATGGACGCCTGCCCTAAACAAGAACTCAGTGAAGGCCTAAACGTGAACGGTCGCGAGTGGCATCGTGGCTTGCACCCCCATCTTTTCTATGCTTCAGTTTACAGAACATGTCTAGAAATGAGATGAAGGACAGGCTGCGAGTAAGTCTTAACATTCTGGGCAGCAGCGGAGCTCATAATTCAGTACAATCTAGCCTGAAGGAAAGACCTCACTACCCGACGTTAACCAGCTCTATCGACAAGTTCAAGTCATTGATTCTCTCGGAGAACACGCTTTGATAAACCTTTTCGAATGTCTCATCACAACTCTCGTCGCTCTAGCAAAGAAACAGGAGGGAAATAGGACGGTTCTTCAGGCGGAGGTAGCTTTCATGACTCTTCTAGTCTTAGGAAGCGTGCATTCCTGGGCTAGAACATCTCCTCCTCTGAGATCTTTGGTTTCCTCTAATGCGGATCTGTTAATGACTTGGATTCGGTACTTTTATCAAAGGAAGGACGGGCAGTTCATCGGTCGAGGGTCAATCATCCGGTCACTGGCAGATAAGGGAATGAAGCAGCTATTGATCGACACTTTATCTTCTGCGCTTTTTGCTATCTACGAAATGTGTTCTGCTCATGAAGAGTATCTTCCCCACATCCAAACATACCACGACATCATCGCCGGACTATGGCTATTCGACAATTCGACAAAAGGCAATGAGCACCTTTCGAGGTTACTGGAGAAGCAGCTTCACCGAAAAACGACTAGAGAACAAATGACTAGGGCTCTAATTGATTGTGCTAATGGGGATTCAGATCTGGTTGCCAGCAAAGCAATCACTAGGCTTCGGAGAGCTATGAAAAAGGCGCCTAACGATGTTCTTCCTATGCATCATCATCTGAACAGCACTATGGCGCTCGCTGTGAATCACGACCATTCGATATCTGATAGCTTGCATGAGCATCAAATCTTCACAACATTCTCCAAATGTATACGTCTTTTTTCCATCTCGAGAAGTCTTGGTACTTTCTTAAGCGGAAGAAGCTGTCTTGAGTACTTTCTGAACCATTTGATTATTATGATCCTCAACACCTCAAGGAACTTGGAGCGCACGTTACGGCAGTGCGTGAGATATGGAATTCTCGACGGAATTGCTCGGCTCTTAATGGATGGATCTTACGGGGAAACACTGGATAGAAGGAATACAAGTGCTCTCTTTACTCTGCTGTTCATTGGACTCAAAACCGAATCTGTTTGCATCGAAATATCAAATGCATTTAAAAGGCTACCTCTGGCTGTTTTCTCGATTGATGTACCTGGTTCAGTGACGCAAGGTTATTGGAAGCGATTCGTGAATGTGGTGATGGTACAGGGTATCTTCGTCAAGCTCAGGACCCTCGCTCGAGCTCGCGATAGAGCGGGGAAACTCAGGCTCTGTTTCTATGTACGTGCGCGCTCCTTGCTTATCCTGTAAAAGCTCGCTAACCTGAAGCCTTACGAAGTGTAAACGACGATTCCCCAAATGCTCCTTACAAATATGTGGGATATGCAAATACATCAGGTTTTGCTCAGTCGCGTGTCAAACAGACGACCAGACAGTGAGATATCACAAGGTTATATGTGATTTCATTGTGAAGAATAATGTTTATAATGGCATCCCTCGTGAGTTGTACACTATGGACTAATTAATGACGAGTGCTCATGAGCTTTGCAGTCACGAGCGCCGAGCGCACGTTTAGTCAGTTTGCGAAGTGTGTGGCGTTTTATGACGTTCGCAGGCATCGAGCCCACCTTCGACGCCTCGCGAGTCTACAATATCCGAACGTGGACCCTAAGTTTATAGGCATCAGCCTCAGCTATCACAACGGTAATCCATCTTTCGGCTTCTTTCTGATCCCTACCCCGATCCTTGAACCGTATCACCGACTCATGACGGCCTTCAACAAGCGATTTCTGGGACAAAATACGACGGAACAGCGAAAAGAAGCCACCATCGTCACTATTATGTATCCGTATAACTTTAGAGACTCGAAGAACGAACATGTCAATTTCTTCGAGACACATGAAGAGGGACTCGGAGATGGACCTCAGAATCCTCGTCTTCGTCCGGGATTCAAAGAATCGGAGAAGCGAGCTTGTGCCCGATTCGTACACGGAGACATACCACTACAACCGTGCTACGACGAAGTAGACGAAATTATGCGTCGGATGTCAGAAGAAACGAAGAAGTTTCCCGAGCTGGTGCGAGACCCACTGGGACTGGTGGATCGCGTGTTCAATGACCTCGACAAAGACTGGCCTTTCGAAAGCCCTTTTCAGCTGCAAAACACCAGTTTTCATTCTGATTGACTCGATGTCCCAATAAATGGACAAGTATGTATAACATAATGAGCACCATTCTGTAATACTAAAAGACAAATGTAGCAGCTTATTTGAAGCCCATTCTGCACATTACTCTCGGGAACTTGTACAGTACATGTTAGCCTCGTGACCAGGCCTGGCTACTTTCTGAGTGAGTCTTGCGATAAAAGTAGCCTGGTTTGGTTACGAGACTAAGTACATGTCATGATGATGTTCCCTTCCCCCCGTTTTGTAATCAGTACCTCCTTCAACTTCTGAGGATCGACCGCATCGCTCTTCTTCACCAACCTGGTCGACCTGAGGGATGATGAAAAACTGTCTCATAGCTGATGTTAATAGTGAGTGAGTTTGACAGTATATGTTTTTGTGTTCCCCGTCTGTTGCTTCCCGTAATAAGTCATTAAAAAACTGTATCTACAGTACTGTATATGACAATATCTCGCATACAACAAGCTGAGTCCAAGGCATTTCAAACAAAATGAAATATGCCAGTTCGTCAACCCGGTCAAGATACAGGACGACGCTTATGATATGTATGATCTGCTATCACTAGACTCAAGGTCAAATCTGTTCGTATCGAAATGGCGAATGATTCAGAAGCATTTCGTGAAGAGAGGCGCCGGCTGAAGTCCGGTACCAATGTGTGCTGTGCAAAGGAAAATTAAGAAGCGAAGCAAAACGCCCGATCTAATGTACTCCTGAAGTTTCGCGGCGCCATGCTTTTTGCGTAGAGCTTGAACAGGAACGCAAAGCAACGTATCCCCAATGTCTACATTGTCGACCCGGAACACAACATCACCCTTTTTCAACTCAGATGCGACAACCAGAGCAATGTGGGGAGGCCAAGTTACAGAGGAGTATCGCACTATACCATGATGCCGTACAATGATACGATGTCGGACGTAACCAGGCGTTCTGCGCAGGTGCTATGTATGATAGACCATAAGATGGAGTTGTAGAGGTAGATCTATAAGACGCCTCGCCAGCGGCCAGCAGCGCACATCCCCGGGTCTGTTGATGTCGCTGGGTTTGCTCCAAACAACGTAGATGTAGCGTAGATGTAGCTGGCTTCGTTGTTCTTGGGCCCTGAACCGAAAGCGGCATTGCGCTATTGAAGACGAAGGCCAGCATCCTTCGTTGATCAGAATTGTAGGGTCGAGGGTGGTGCGGCCACCTGGCATTCGTTTATTGTTATTGATTGCCAGACTCTGTCGGTTTCGCGGGTGGAAGGGGGACAGACTAATATCATGGGCAACCTGGCTCACGCATCTTCCCAGCGTCGCTCCGAGAACCGTCTTCTCTCCCTCTCCCTCCTATCCAGTCTTTCTCGATCCCTATGTGCCTCCTCCACATCCCGCGCATTGAACTGATCCCCATATCTGCTCCTCGAGGAACCGGAGATCGTCGACGGCGTGGCAGAACCCGCGGATTCCCGTTTTCGGCGAGCTATGAGTGCAAGAGTACGTTGCCGCTCGGAAGATTCGCGAGATAGTCGGGCGGCTCGAGCGGGGTCGACTTCGGCTGCAGCTGAGGAAGGATGAACCGGCTGAGGTGGTGGCCGACCCCATTCCCTTCTTTGTGGTCCACTAGAGCTGCCAGCTGGGGTAGGAGGGAAACGGGCAGCGAGCTGGCGGTTGATTGATGTAAGGGGGTCGGACAAGGATTTTCGTGATGAGTCGCGGTTTCTGAATACAGACGAATCAGTACAGGAGTTAAAAAGATGATGAAAGTATATACTTTCGATCTTCATCCCTCCCTTTCTCCGGATCCATTTCACGCTCACTGTACCATGGCTTCAGGTCCTTCTTGCTTGGAGCCAGAGGAACACCTTTTTCGTCTTCCTTCGTCTTTGAGTCTTTGGCGGATGTAGCAAGCTTGGATGAGGCCGTCAAAGCGGCAGATACAGTAGCCTAGTCAAGTTCAAGTCTCAACGAAAGAAAAGATCGGAGATGCACGGCACACACCGCTTCAAGGTCTTCGAATAGGTTGATGTGGCCCTTCCCGTCGATCTTCAAGCTCGCGGGGGCATGGTTGGATTCAGAGGTACTCGCTATAGCAGACGAGGGATTCGATACGGCCTGCTCAAGAAGAGCTCGTTCCTTCTCGTCGTCGAGCCTCTTGCGCGACTTTGATGAGGTGTTCGCAAGACCCGCTCGCTCACGCAGCAGTGAGATACGGGCCTCACTATCCTACCCAATCTGTTCTTTAGTCTAAATGGCACTATGAAAGCCTTTAAAAAGAGACTCACAGCCAGTCGAATCCGCCCCTCCTCCTGTTCATCCTTCAAACGCGCGGCTTCTTCGTCTCTCCGTACACGTTCGATATTATCGCGTCGGTAAGGGTGGTAGGATTTGTGGTGGGCAATGTTAAGCTTCCCCATCTCTGATACAGCTTGGTATAGCCAGACTTGCTGTGTAGCTCGTGGATGGTAGAGACAAGGCCAAGGACAACTTGATAACTTGAAGACTCGGATGCTGAGAGCCCAGCTTAAATTATGTAAGCGTTCCTTTTCGACTCAAGGTCTCCCAACGACTCTCGTCCCAATGCTCACTGCAACAACGAACGTGAAGGTCTATCTCTATCTATTCCACCACCGACATGCGACTAATATTCAGGTCTCCGAAGTGGTCCGCAATTTGTCCTTGCCTTCAAGTTCAAGTTCGTAAATCAAAATTCACCCGACATCATAGTCATGGCCGTGCTGTGTCGAAAAGAGGGGCGGAAACTGTGGCATCCATAAGTAAAGCTTTATAGACAGTGCCTTACAGGTAAAGGCAACTTGACCTGAAAATAGATACTACAGTATTGGACTACAGATAGCATTATCCGCCGAGCAAGACAGAAAGGATGGACCTTCCAAAGCTCAGCTTTGTATGGTACATATATTGTTTCGGTCAAGTTCTATGATAAGTAACCTTTGCTACTATGTCAGAGCTTTCGAAGAAGTTGCAATATCCTTTCTGGCAGATAGCCTTCGACTTTAATGCACCCATAAAAAATGAAGTATATATCTAATATTATTCTAACTGGTCTAAGTCGATGCCGGATCTTCCCGGATTTGCGTTCAGGATTTGACTACCACATTCATACGAACCACCAGCGCAATAAGATTCTCGTGGCCTTTTCTCTTGACTACCACCATCTATGACCTCTCAACCAAATAAACTGGCAAGCTCTTTAGAATTAGGAATGCGGAAGCGGAAGTGAATCTGCCGAGGATTGACCCTGTTTGTACATCTTTGTACACCGAAGGCACGGCTGTTGATGGCAGGCGACCAAAGACCGATGCCTCAAGGTGAACTGCAGGTTGCGAGGCCGAGCAGCCACAATACACGTTGCCTACACGCATGAGAACGCTATAGCTCAGAACGTCGACGGTGAGCTCATGCGCTTTCATTTCACTAGCTTTCACCTTCTCGCGATCGCCGTGGAGTGTGCTATACTCACCTCAGAACCCAATAGGTCGTAAACCAGTAGATTGAACACATAGAGAATAGTTTACATTCAAGGTTCAAGCTTGCATATCACACTGGCCGCATGAAGAGAAGACGATGTCGCGCGATGCAGAGCTCGAGTTCCCGCAGCCACAAGTCGCCTCCAATGCGAATTTCAACGGCTTAGTGAATGGAAACGGCAACGGGGCAGAGGCAAGGGATGATTCCGGAGGTTCAATCACTACAAGGTATGTTTATAGGTATATCTATCTATCTTTCATTCAAGCTCATCATTCGCATGGACTACTTCTCTCTGCCTCGTCGACCATCGCCGCCTTCGCCTCACACCGACAGTGACAGCGGAGACCCTCTACCGGTGCCACCTCGCGGCGACGGAGGCCATTACTACAAACCCGAACCTAACTATGCAAACGATGACCGGAATGGCAACAGCGCGAACGAATACTACTCTACGCCACCTGGAACGACACCCAACACTACCTCAGGTCCTCGACCTTTTGTCAATGATCCCAGTGCGTCCGCCGCGGCCGTCTATGGCACCTCGAACACTGTCGGGAGACCTTACAAGCACCATGATGACTCGATAGAGTCGCCTACATCCTCACGCTCACGTTCAAGACGACACAAAGACCGTTCATCGCGAACGCACGACCTCATCCGACTCTTGCTAACTCAACATGCCCCTCCTACCGAATCACATTCCCTTGTCCTCCTTCACCAAGCTTCCGAACGGCTAGAGCAGGAAATGGCACGCGCATCCGATCTCGAACGCCGACTCACTGAGGCAGACGCACGCTGGCGGGCTGTCAATAGCGTACGGCAAACTGCGCAATCCGACGTTATCCGGCTGAACGAGGAGCTGAGGCTGTACAAAGTGCAGCTGGAGACCGCGCAGGCTCGCATCACGCAGGCGAACGAGAATATAACGGAACTCGAACGGGAGAAGCTGCAGGCGGAGGAGGAGGTTGCAAAAGCGAAGGCTAAGTTGCGTAGGCTGGAGACGGAGACTGCTATCAAGTCGGCACGGGAGGAAGGCATGAGACGAGGGCGAGAGGAAGGGTACAATGAGGGACGACGAGAAGGCAGGCGGGAGGGAAGGCGAGAAGCATACCGTGCAGCGGTTGCGCGTGTACGCGCGCAATACGACGCGTATATCAACGGAGACGAGGATGGTGACGGTGAAGATGCGCTAGAAACACCTTACGAGGACGACGAGGGTGGTCCGGAGCGACGCGTTGATATGGATGAGTTCGATGATGTCGGCGAGCGCATGCCAATGCCTATGCCTGAGACTGAACAGATCCCTCCCCAACAACAGATCCCTCCTCAACAGCGCGCATACCGCGAGCAACCACAACAGCAGCTACCGCAAATAACTCGTGGACAACTTCCCATGCCCTTTCCCAATCCAGCCCCAGCTGCAGCTCCCCCACGCCGTGCCCGCTCCGGCCCAGCCAACCTCATCAGACGGCTAACAGGTCGTAAAGCCCGTACATCCGTTTCAGGAGGCTACGACCGCAATGTCGAGATAAATGAAGATGCACCAGACGTTGCGGCCTTCGAAGAAGCCGGCCCTCCCCGATCTATGCTCACAACGCCTCTTCCAAGGCAAACAACTAACAACGTCAACTACACGCGTGCCTCCTCACCCGTCGGGTCCGTCGCGACGCATCGGTCTCAACGGTCTCGACGCTCCGTGCGTATGCCAGAACCAGACTACAATCCTGACCCTAACAACATGCGTCCTATTACGGTGCACAGCATGCAGCGCTCGCCGGCGCACTCACACGTTGAAATCCCGCCGGACGGGTATATCCCACAGAGCGAGGCGGATGGCAGCATCGCCTTACCACCTCCGCATGAGCTACAGAGAATGCCGCCGTCGCCTTCGCAGTCTCCCGGACCACCGATGAACATGGGTGGCGATGAGGGCGACAAAGGTGTGATCGTGCGGGACTATGTGCAAGACCCGTATGGCAACGGCGGTGGGAGTGCACCCAGTGGAGGTGGAGGGGGAGGGGGAGGGGGAGGGAGTGGGATGAGGCCAACTCACAGGCGATTCGGGGACCGAGAGAGTGTTGCCTCCGTCTCGACTTCGAACCTCTCTATCCTTTCACCCAACAACTTCGGTGGTTCGGGACCGGGGGGCGACCGCGGCATGGGCTACGGAGGCGGGGGCCTGAGCGCCATCCCAGAGGGCTCGCCCGGCCCACGACATATGTCCTCGCGGCACAGCCTGAGTAGTCGAATGCAGCCGGGAGACATGGGCATGGGAGTTGACGACGACATGTATGCCGACGACCAGGGCGGTATGGGTAGTGAGATGAACCCGATACCGATGCCGCAGGGCCCGTTGCCCGTGTTGAATAGACCGAGCTCGCGTGCGAGCATGCACGACGGGATGAATATCGGACCTGGCATTGGCGCTGGCGGTGGTATGGGAGGCATGGGGATGGATAATAGAGGAATGAACGAGCGCGGGCCTGAGATGAGGGATGTCTATCCACCGAGCACGCCGAGCACGAACTTTCAGCTGCCTGGCGAAGGCGGAATGCCAGGGGTAAGCTGCTCTTAAAGCTATCTATCTAAAAACTACTTCATTTCCTCGTTGTTTTCAAAGCGCTCAACGTGAACTGACTGCGCCTTCTTCCACCAGGATGCATTCTCTCCCCGCTCAGGAATGCGCGGCACGCCTCATTCTCGCGCAGGCTCCTTCGGTGGACCTAGGCGACCCGTCGTCCTCACCACACCTGCCCCACTAGCACCTCACGGTCTCGAGCAACCTTACACGCGCCCGCGCGTCAATAGTGGGGCGTCCGACATGGGTTTATCTGGCTTCGGTTCCGGACCTCTGAGCGGCGGTGACGCGCGTAGTATGCGAAGCGGCCGGTCACAGGTGCGGATGAACGCGAATGCGAGAGGTGGAGGTGGAGGCGCCGGTGAGCTTCCTGAGATTAATATTGAACCACCTGTAGGATGATTTCTTCTCCCCTTTTCTTCTCCTTTCTTTATATTGTTTCGAGCGATCTCTCGTTATATTCTTATCTGCGTGCGTGGTTATACGGCACTCATGAGGGCTGGTGTACACCACGCGCTTTCACTTCCTCTGTGCATATTTCTTCAGGTTTTCCCCTGTTGCTTGTCTTTTTGGTGACTGTGATTCCCTTGTTGTGCGATACCGCGTTCCTTCCGTTTTCCCTTGCTCCTTGTTGTTGTTCTAACATCAGATGTCAAAACAATGTACTGAAATATATCTTTTTCTCTTCTGCGTGCAGTCTCGCTCTGAATCGCTACAATCACGGTCAGGGATGCCAACGCCGAACGTTCCTCAAACACCTTCGTACAAAACACCGTCTCCCCTCTCGCAGCGCCGAGATGCCTACCGAGACGAAAGAAACGGGGGTAACAGCAACTGGCCACACCCACCTGGTGTGAATGTGGATTTTAATCGCCCACCGTCGAGGCAGAGCTTCATGGGTACAGCAGCTCCGCAATCTCCGGCGATGGGCGTCGGCCGACCCGCTTCCTCCCTCCTCACACAGAGTCCTGTCGTCCCAGGCGGCGCTGTAGTCTTGCCTATCCTCCCTGATTCGCGCACACCTGTGCCGGGCCCGGGTACGAATACGGTCTACAGTAACTCGAATTGGCCACACCCTGCCAATGGCTCGGTGCCGCCTCTGCCGAATGGCTTCCAGATGCATTCGCCTGTCCCGCCAGCTGGGGATGGGCTCCCGAGGGGATTCGTCCCCGTTCCACCTCCTTCCGCAGCAGCGTTGCCCAATGGCTTCGTCCCAATGAGTTCTGGTCCGTCAAACGCGCCCCTCCCAAGCGGGTTCATACCTGCGTCAACAGGCCCGGTGCACAGTGATCTTCCAGAAGGATTTGTCCCAAGCCCAGCGCCTTTCATACCACCACCGCCAACGCGCAGTTATGCAGGACCGGAACCGCCTCCAGGCTTCGTAGGCTCAGCGATCATCCCCCAGGCAGAATTGCCAGGAGGCATGAGTCCTCGAATAGACGTTGCGGGTGCCTTGCCAATCGTACCAAGAGGTATGGAGCCATGGGCTGGCGAGCAGTCAAGGACAGGCTCTCAAGCAGGGGCTGGAGACACCTGGGGGTTTGAGAATGATAATGCAGACGAGTGGGGAGCATCCCACTCGCCTAGGCCGATGCCCCCGCCTCGATCTGACGCAGGTAGCGTGGGGTTTGTCCCACCCCGTCCCGTATCTCCTCGCCCGCCTGGCGTGGCTTCTAGTGGTGGGGGAATAGGACCGTCGTTTTCTCGTGCAGGGTCTCTCTCAGCTGCGCCTTCTCGTGCTACGTCAGGCTTCGGGCCTGGTTTTGGAACAGACCCGACACTTATAGCGCTGCCACCTACCACTGCGCCGTCTC
This sequence comes from Trichaptum abietinum, assembly GCA_910574555.1. NCBI lineage: Eukaryota > Fungi > Basidiomycota > Agaricomycetes > Hymenochaetales > Trichaptaceae > Trichaptum > Trichaptum abietinum. Next base: position 279,529 of record CAJTBE010000005.1, on the reverse strand, counting down.
TAGCGTACGGACGAACAAACTCGTCCTCTAGCTCCGGGCGTGGTAATAGGCGAGGGGGAGCATATCCGTACGCCGACGCTCCGGGCTCACGGTCTCCCTCTGTGAAACCAGTGCTAGGTCCGCAATTTGGCTTTGCGCAGGATTCCGGGATGGCTCCATCACTAGAGCGCTCGAATACATTTGCCTCCCCGCGTATGGAATCAAGGACGCCCGGTTCGTTGGGTCGTTCGCAGAGCATGATGGACGGCGGGGCTGGGCGCTCCCCTCGCCCGCTGCCTGTGGGAATGCCGGGAGCCATGGGCACGCCGGGCATGCCACCAATGGGCTTACAGAATCCATACTCCCGGCGCCTCCAGCATCAGGACGAGTTCACGAGCACGCCTAGCAATCCCTATGGTGGCGGCCGTCTTCCTGGACCTAACGACCAAAGAGCACCTTCGCCTGCTCCGACGAACTACACGTCTGGCACCCGCTTCGCGCGCACGGTGCCGCCCTCGACTGAGGGCGGCGAGTCCCCGCGTTCGCGCGTCTACCCGCGCACGCCTGCATATCGCGCATCCGATATCAACCTTGACGCCGATGTACATGGCGGGCGGGAGGACCTCGTGATACCGGGGTCCCCCCGGCCCTCGGCGTTGGGCATGGATCGCCCTTTGAACTCGTACACGGACCGAAACCCTAGTCTGCGCCATCAGACATCGAAAACGAGCATTGCGAGCGGGGGCAGCGCGTACAAGCGATACAATCCGGACGAGTATGTCGACCCTGCGATCCTGGCAAGTGGGGAATCTAGGCTCTTGCCGAAAAACGGAAGCACTCGAAAGTCAAAAGCAGGTGGTGACGATGGTTTCCAGTTCTTCATTCCAGACTGACATATATTGACAATCTCATTAAACTCTTCAATTTTTCTTGCACTTTCTTGCATCGCATCATGTCATTCATGGATTTACACGGATATGAAGCATCTTAACGCATAGCACGGCATTTTACGTCTAAACTTTTCTATGATAATCGGATTTTTTTTTCTCTAATAACTGGAAGGCGATCAAATGGAATAGGGGGGTACTATCATCGGTTGACCAAAATATACTGTAATGCGAAATATATTTGAATTACTGACCTCAGGCTAGAACGCGTGGGAGTATTGCCGCACTTCAAGATGAGCTGCCGTCACAGTCGCATTCGTCTCGCACTTCTCCTTCCGAACCATTATCTTGGCCAGACGCACAATGTCAAGTCTTCCCTTAGAGATATGGCTTAAAATCCTTCGCAACCTCCATAAAAATGACATCAAAGAAGTTTCGTTGGTCTCTCGGTACCTGCATGAAGCATCCATAGCCATCCTTTTCAACTCTGTCGAGCTCTGGTTTGGATGCTTTCCTAGCAGCTATGAAGAGAATGAACAAAATGGATGGGAACTAGAGATGGAAGAAAGGTTCAACTTGCGGTCGCTGGACATCTTGCTTCGAATAGCTCAAGATACTGCTTTTGCGCAAACAATCACCCACCTTCGGGTCATCGACCTGGCTGACCATACGATGGTGTTTGAGCGATGTGAGTGCATAAATATATCCCAAAATTCACCGCTGACATCAAACTCAGATCATCTTCGGAAAGCACTTTCAATGATGTATAACCTACGGCGTTTCGAGTGGATTGGCGAGGCTTTGTGCCAGGATATCGCACAGGAGTTAAGTGCGAACCATCCGGAGATGGATAGCTTGTACATCACACAGTGAGTCGACTCTTCCTGCAGTTCTGATTTTGATTTATATTCACACCCATTCATAGGCTAGATGAGAGTACGGGGACCGCCCTTTCTTCAATCCATGGACTCAGTGAACTTCGACTCATTGACCGGAATAAGTCCTCTATTGGCATCGATCCGAATACCAGTCCGGGCATGTCTGTCTTAAATGATATCTTTGACAGAAACAAGGGATCCTTACGCCGAGTTGCTCTCAGCGGGGAAGACGCTTGGAAATGCGACCTTCTGCGGCTATCTGCCAATCTTACGCACCTCGCCATCGACGACGCCGGTCAATGCGACGGACTAGATCTGTTCCTCAGGCACGCCAATAACCTCGAGTCGCTGACACTTCTGGACCTTCGCACCCTCCGCTTCCTTTCCGGGGGGCCTGATGACAAGGACCTCCTACCAAAACTGATAAGCTTGAAGCTACAATTTGATTATCCCTTGTACAGACCAAACCTTATCGATAACATGGATCTCATCGCAGATTCCAAATCTTTATTGTCGTTCATGGAGCATCACAAGAATCTCAAACGGTTCGACTTCTCCTTGTGGCCCGCTGATCCTACCACGCAAACCATGTTCATGGACGATGGGAATATGCAAGACCGCCCCGCAGCGCCTTGGTTTTCCAACATCATACGCGCAGTTCAGAAGCTAAAAGACGTCAGGGCACTCGGTATAAGCTTCCCGAGCTTGCCTGAAGTCGTAATGGCTCGCCTAACAGCGGAACTGTGCAAAGTTCGTCTTTTACGCCACTGTACATCTGTGAGACTAAGCGGACTCGACGAGGTAGACTTCCACCCTATTGTACGTAAAATTCAGCTGCTCTGAAAGTATCTCTCCAATGATATTTCTTTCAGATTGACGGAATCCTTTCACGCCTTGAAAACTTGAGCTTCTTGGCCCTTCACAACGCTCGTCCTTTCGAGCGATGCGAGCGCAACTTCCGATTACCAGCAGCCGAAGACTTCGTGTACACATACCCCTTATTATCTCTTCAGACGACCTGCCTCGCCAACAATATCTTTGACATAGATCGCTCTAGTCATCGCTATGAACCGTTCAGGAGGTGGACAGCCGAGCGTATTCGCATGCGAACAGAAGCAGATTTCCCCACTGCCGATGCACATTGGCTAATGTCGTATCGTTCAATATCGGACCAGTACGATTATGCACCAAATCATCCTGATGATGAAGAAGATTTTCATGCCCAGAATGCCCCTTTGATGGATTTCGCCTGGTAAAGATATCGTATGTAGCTCGATTGAATATGAGGATGGTCCATTCCAGATGATGATTCTATGTCGGGTTTGGCGTAGCCGCGATGGTTGTGGATGATCGATCGGTCTGTAATATCGCAGCAGCTGCTCACCCTGGTGTCTTTGGAAGTCATCCTGTATATTATCTGGGTCAACTAAAGTGGATAGGACGCCTTCGATGGATCCCGAGTTCGCGTGTTCTATCGGAATGCGGCCAAGGTGATTGACAAGTTTGACTTGATTCTTCAACTCATTCGGAAGCATAACATTTGATCTACATGTATTTGATCTACAACAGATATTGTCTACACACTATCACTGCAGCGAATCTCTTCATCTCGTACAGTAGTTAGCTAACAAACCTGAGTTAGTGAAAAACCATCTCCTGAGACGTGACACTTTGGGTAAATGATCGCGTTCTCGGTGTGTATTCCATTGACTAAGCATTTATATATGCAGGTCTAAGGAAGAGAAGAGTCTCCAATGTTGTAAGGAAAGCATAGTATTATCAGAGTTTCGAATGTTACAGTCATAATACATCTCGATCATTGGGCTATAGTTATATCTTGATGAATAAGTGTACAGTAAGCTAAGTAGGCTACAGCTGGTTCAAGGGGTTAATCGTTCCTGCTAGTGCAAAACTGCTATATCGTAGTTGGAATTGACTTTTGAAAGGCCAGTCTTTCTCAAGGCTATCGAACACTTTATCCACCAGTTTCAGCGGATCTTGCATCAAGTCAGGAAACCTCTTCCCTTCTTCTTTCATCCGGCGCACAATTTCGTCCACTTCGTCGTAGCACACCCGCAGTGGTATGTCACCATCCGCAAATCTACCACTAGGTCGCTTCTCTGATCCCTCAATTCCTGCGCGAAGACGAGGGTATTCTGTCTCATCTCCTTCCTCGTAGTAGTCTAAAATGAAGGTTTGGAATTCGCTTTTCCCAATAATATTGGGATATAGCACGTTGACAAAGACGGAGTGTTTTGACGACTCCATTGTACCCTTTTGCGTAAGTTGTATGAAACAGTCGACCAATGGAGAAATCGTATCGTTGAAATTTGGGTCCGGAAAGGTCGTGAACAATGGGGAACCAAGGTTGTAGTCGATAACGATGCGGTGTCCTCGCATTAGCAGATGCTGGAGATGGAGACGGTGCCTGCGAATGTCATAGAGCGCGATGAACCTCACAAATTCTCTAGCTTTTCGGCTGACTTCGCTTTCGCCTACAAAGAACTTGAGTATGCGCCGTAAGAACGTTATTGAAGATGACCAATTCTCTCACCGGAAACATTTGCAATCTTATGTTGAATAACCAAAGCACAGCATTTTTTGTGATCTGCCTTCCAGTCGCCTTCCTGGCATGCTGTTGAGCAGTAATAGACGGTTTTGCATCGGCCGCACGTTCTTAAGGAACTCTTCAGGAATCGGTTTCTACACTGTATCCAAGTTAAGTATCATTGTCATTATGAATTCGCAAGTTAGAGTAAGAAGACGCACGTGAAAACAAAGGTCCACAGGTTTTTCTCTTGCTTGAGCGACGAACTTAAGGAAGACGCTCTTCACCATCACTCCATCCACAAAGTGCTTCCAATTCTTCCATTCCGGAGAGTTATGCGTTCTAACTGAGAAAACAGTCTCTGGCAGTCTCTTGAATGCGCTGGAGATATCGACGCAGACAGACGCAATCATGAGAGCGACATTCAGCACTTCAAAGTTTTTCACGAGAAGAATAGGAATTTCGTCATCCAAATTTTGATCTTTGTGCACTAGGATTAAGAGCTGAGCGATTCCGTCGAGCATGCCATATCGAACGCATTGCCTTAAAGCACGTGTCGTATCTTCTGCGCCGAGGATCATATGAGGCAAAAGACGATAGTAGTGGGAACAAGCAAGCGTGAATTCCGCGTCCTTTACCGATCGAGCAAGAAGGCGCATACACTTAGAGAAAGTGGTGAAGATTTGCTGTTCATGCAAGCTGTGAGAAATAGCATGGTTGCGTCCGAAGGAGAGCATTAAGGCGTTCGTTAGATGTATCACGATGAGTTTGTCGCCTGGGTCCTCTTTCATAGCTTGTCGAAGCCTACTTATAGCTATGTCGGCAACACGGGTTGAGTTCAAGCCTGCAGTGGCGTTCAGCACCTCTATGAAGTCGAGATCGCCATTCGGAGTTCGCTGAAAAAGAGCCAAGAGTATCTGCGAAGCAATTTGATTGACATTTACTGGGTTTCGTATATCTTCCTCTAGCCATAGATTAGAGATAATGTCGTAGATCGATTTGACTTTAGGATGAATCTCTTGGTATGGATGGGTGGAGAAAATGGCAAAAATCGTGGCAGATAGGGTCTTGATTACTTTCTGTTTGGCGTCAGTGTTTAAGCAAATAGGGTCGGTGACATTTCGGATTTCCGCCCAGTAGATGTAGCGGATCCATGACATCAGAATATCCTCTTTTGATGATACCAAGTTTGATAAGGAAGGAAAGTTAGCGATGCGGGAGGCGACGTCCCCAACAGCATCAAGGGTTAGGGAAGCAATGATTTGGCCATCTCGATATCGCCAGTCATCTCTATCCGGTGTCTTGTATGGATCCACGACAATGTAGAAGAGTTCTTCGAGTCTCTTTACGATTTCTTGCTCAGGGAGACGATCGATACCGCGAACACGAAAGGCGAGGCGTTTGGCGAAGGCCGTCGTAGTTTCACCCTTTGCTGGCTGAATTGCAAGTTTAAGCATCACTTATTGCCCACACAATAAGATATGACTTACTCGAAGCTTTTCCATATTTCTGGTCATACTGGACAGATTCCGAGAGTTCTGACATAGAAGAGTTTCTGAAAGTACAGGAGGAAGGGGTTGAACGACATGACGCGCAAAAAGTATGTCGCGTGTTTAGTGTCTTTAGGGCAAGCGTTCTCGCGTCAAGGCTGCGGTTTCAAGTACAGTAAGTTATACTAGGCACTGATGGCTGAGTCTGAGTGTTCTATCATTCTACTATACTAGTACATAGTGAATGGCTTAACCACAAACATCTCTACAAGGATTAATCTAGTGCTATCTCAACTTGAAAGGAAAGGTTATCAATTTATTTGCAACCTTCAGAAAAGCGAAATTGGTTACCAACCTGACAAACGTGTCAAAGAAAATAATTTATAGCAAAATATAAATTTAGATTAAGATGATGTAGCTCCCAGTTTTGTTATATCTTCGAGTCCGAGATTGTATGGCGGAACTCAAAGGGAGATTCAAAAGGCCAATCCTCTTCCAAGCCAGCAAGCACCCGGTCCAGCAACACAAATGGCTCCCGCATCGAATTGGGACAGAGCGCCATTCTCCGCGCAATTTCATCCACCTCATCAAAGCTTGCATCTAGCGGTATGTCCCCGTCCTTAAACCTACCACTAGGACGTTTCTCCGACTGCTTTATCGTGATGCCGGCGCGAAGTCGAGGTGCTTCCCATGAGTCCCCGTCCACGTACAAGTCGATAAAAGAGGTTTCTCGATTCTCTCTCCCAATAATATATGGGTACTTTACCAGGACGAACTTTGTATGCCTTCCCGCATCGGAGTTGTGCTCCACCATATCAATAGCCGCGGTTACAATATTATTGGTGGCGTCCAGCTTCAAGTTCTGAAGGAGAAAGGTATCGAACGTCGGAAAGCCACGCGAATAATCGACTATGAATCCAATGAGGTTGAAGTGAACGTTGGGATGTTTTTCTGCCGCGAGGACTCTGAGATGAGCGCGATGTCTGCGTATATCGTATTTAGCGATAAGAGTAGCGTAAACGTCATCTCTTCGGCTATGACCATTGACTCCTGTAGACATCTAAGCGTTTGGAATCTCCTTTCGGAAACATAACTTACGAGATTGGGCTTGCCATTCACTTCTACCTCGACAGAAAGTACATACGTCTCTATGTCCGTTCTTCCAATCTTCTTCCTGGCATTCTTCTGAGCAGTACCTTATCACCAAACATCCGGCACATTTCCACAAAGAGCTTCTCGGATATTGCATCTGACACTTTAGAAGATGCAAAGTGAATAAAACAGTGTAGCATGACCGACTCGGAAAAGACCAAAACATACATTTGAACATGTATCCCGAGCTTCCTTTTCGTCAGCGAGCACGAGTAAGCTTTGTTTCATGAAGAAACTGTGCGCCATGACTGAAACCATAAATTGGTTCCAGATACTCCATCCGAGTGCGTTAGAAGCGTCCAAATGGAAAGCATGTTGAGGGAGATCCTTCAATGCCTTCACTATCTCGGTGCAGACAGGTCCGGCTTTGAGGCTTCTAGATAGCAGAAGGAGGATGCTTTTGATGGGGAGGACAAGTGTTTCGTCCGTTTCGCCACCATCGTAAATTATACGAAGCTGTGCGAGGCTATCAAGTAAGCCAAATCGGACGGTCTGTCTTAGAGCCCGCGTTGCATTGTGTGCGTCTCTGAAAATCATTCCGGTGAAGAAGACGAAGTATCTGGTGCACGCAGCTCTAAAAGGCTTAAAATCTGTTGCCGATATATGAGCCAAAAGACGAATGCATTTGGCGAAGGTTGAAAAAATTTGATGGTCGTGTAAACTCGCGGATACAGGATGGTCGCCATAAGCGAGTATCGTAGCGTTAGCTAGATGCATCACTAGATTCACAGGCACGGGTGGTGTTGTTTTCATTGCTCGTCGGAGTTTTGCTATCGCCACGTTGGCAACCCGGTCCGCATCACCATTGGCACTGACAGCCAAAGCGTCCTTTATCTGGAACCCTGCCTCCGGGAGGATACGCCAAAACAATTCAGATGCGTAAGGTTGCTGATGCTGTACATCCTCCTCTAGCCACAGACCAGATATAACGTCAAAATTTGCTTTGATTTGAGGATGGAGACGTGAGTGTTCCAAGCCAGTTGGAGGTTGGACGCTACGGATCGTGTTAAACGCTCGAGATAGAGCGTTGATCAACGTTTGTTTACCCTTGTCGTCTCTGTGAATGGGATCGGAGAAGTTTCGGATCTGTATCCAGTAGAAATGACGGATCCAGGCTACTATCCGGTCGACATGTAAAGCCACTAAATCCCTCACAGAGGAGAGGTTCTGGGCGTGCCTATACACCTCGCCAACGGCCTGAATAGTCGCTGATGCCTCCAACGCGGCCTTCTCGTAGGCTACGTCACGGTATCTCCATACATCGCTCGGTATATCGCCCGGATCAATGAGAAGACGGAAGAGCTCTGCTATCCTGTCAAGCACTTTATGCTCTGGGAAGGATGATATGCCACTAACGCGCAGATGGAGGCGGTTTGCGTAGGATTCCAAGTTCCGATCTAAATAATCTTCCACTATAAAGATGTCTTGAGCATTTCTAAAGAGACATGATTTACTAACTCACTGGTATTTTATAGCGATGACTACCGTCCTTTCCAGCAACAAAATCTTCGGGGAGTGCTAGTTGTATGAAGTGGACTTCGGGCGGTTCACCGTTTGGCAAAAAGTTAAAGGAACTCCGAGACAATTTGAAAGCCCTAGCCTGAGGGAAAACTTACTTTCCTATATCAAATTCGGTTCAGACTCCGTTTGGATTAAGCTCGGTCCCGGCGACCGTCAAAGCCGGCTTCCTTAAATAGCTACCGTTGGCATTGGCATGCACTTGGTGTTTGAACAAACTCTGGCAAGACATAACTTAACGTTAATGAAAAGCCGTCTCTGACAAACAGCCCTGGCAGAATAACAGACGTAAGCAGGTCTGGACGAGAAGCAAAAAGTAACTGCCCTGCTCAAAACACGGGCAATTCCGACGAGCTTCAACGCTCTGAAGTGCTACTACAGAATACATCATGATGTACTAGTACGGTTTACCCAAACGAAAAGAAAGCTAAAGTACAAATGCTCTCAACAAGCAATAAGTACATTAAAGTATTATTTATCATTCTCATATTCCGGTAATTTTGTATCTTAAAACTGATACTTTATCATGATGCCGCAACCGCTGAAAGGCTAGTGTAGTACTTTACAGTAAACAATCACATAATTAATTTACATTTATGTCCTCCCCTTTACGCAAGCCTCCAAGCCACTAAGCCACTAAGTCACTTTCACTAGTGCTGGAAGCAAGTATTGGAGACGGTGCTCAAACGGACAATTATCGCCCAAGTCTGAAAGTACCCGATCCACCAAACTGAGAGGGTCTCGCAGCATTTCGGGATGCTTCGTCGTGTATACAGTCATCCTTCGAACAATTTCATCCACTTCATCGTAGCACGCATCCAGCGGTATAGTACGACCATGATCCTCGAACCAACAGCCTGGCCGTCTCTCTGAATGCTTGATTCCAGGACGAAGGCGAGGATAATCCACCTCGTCTCCCTCTTCGTACGTTTCCTTGCAGACGTCTTCCAAGACCCTTTTCCCTAAGTTTCCCGAGTACAGCACCTTAATTATGACATTATGCTTTGACACCGTCAAATCTCTTGATTTTGCTTGATTGATGATATTGTCTAACAACACAATCTCGGATGGGTACCGACTATCATGCTCGAGCTTCATATCCTCGACAAGAAAGGTACCGATCAATGGAGGTTCAGCACAGTAGTTGACACTAAGGCCAACGAGGTCGGGATGGATGTTTGGATGCTTTCTCATTACGAGATTTCGAAGGTGTGGGCGATGTCTACGAATGTCGAATCTAGACAGACGCATCGCAAATAAGTTGTCTTCATATCTATCCTCCTCATGGCCTGGGAGATTAATCAGCAATGTCTCAAACATTGATCATAGCAATTTCTTACGGGAAATAATCTTGAAGTTCCTTGCATCTGCGAAGGAGGCACAATTATCTTTATGCACTTTTTTCCAGTCCTCTGCTTGGCATCTTTCGGAACAGTACCTTATAGCCTTGCATTTCCCGCATCTTCGCAAAGAACTCTCTACGCACTCCTGCTTGCACTGGAGAAGACGAGTTGTTAGGGTAGAGGAGAGAAGGAAAAAATAACCAAGCGCACATAAGAGCAGAGACGTCTCAATATTCCTTCTACATTTTTGGTCATAACCGCCAACTTTACGAAGACGCTTTGAACCATCGCGGCATCTATGTACATCCTCCAAAGTCTCCATAGGGGTGATCTAGGCGAATCCATCGAAAACGCAAGCAGAGGAAGATTCTTGAATGCGTTTAGTGTCTCGATGCAAACATATCGAATGCTGAGACTGGGGATCAAGAAGGAAAGTGTGAATTCAACGGGAGAAGCAAAGATGTTGTCCTCAGTCCCGTCCCTGAAAAATAGTAGGTGCTGCGCCATGCCCTCCAGTGCCCCGTATCGAATGCATTGCCTTAAAGCACGTGTTCCATTATCTGCGTCCTGGATAATCATTTCCGTAAACTTGGTGGCGTAGATGCCGAAGGCAATCTTGAATGCATGCTCTTCCACGCTACCAGTCGTCGCAGTCGGCAAGTACGCCAATATACGGATGCCTTTAGACAATGTTGTGAGAAGCTCGTGTTCATGCAGACTGTTCGAAATATCATGACTGCGGCCGGTGGCAAACCCCATGACGACATAAAAGTGCATAGCGAGAGGCCAGCGATCGTCTGGGGCCTCTTTCATAGAACGTCGGAGATTGGTGATCGCAACGCGGGCAACCTTGCCTGCATCGCCGCCGGCACATCGAATCAGCGCCTCTGACAATGCATCATCATCTCGTATATGATCGAGGGCGAGAATGTGCATAAAAATCTTTGTGGCGTATGGGTGGGCATTTATGGGATGTCGTGCGTCTTCCGCTAACCAAAGGCCAGACACGACTTCGTAGTTTAATTGAAAATCATTCCCCCCCTTCTCAGTTTCTGGAAAGTAGATGGCATAGATCGTAGCAGACATATTCTTGATCAAGGCCTGCTGGTTGTCTTTATCGGAGTGGATCGGATTGGTGAACCTTCGAATTTTCGACCAGTAGAAGTAGTGAACCCAAGCCAAAAGCCGAGCTTTGTTGGAGATCACCAGCTCTTTGAGGAAGGGAAAATTGCTGATGCTGGCAATCGCATCGCCCACAGCTTGCAGAGTTATAGCAGCTTCTACTGGTGCAATTATCCGGTTATCAGTATCCGGATCACCGAGGATGTGGAAGAGATCTTTCAGCGTTTTGAACACTTTTTCTTCAGGAAAGGATTCTATGCCTCGAACACGCCGAGCAAGGCGTATGGCATGGGCTCTGAGATCGCCCAGGTCCACTAGTTCTTGCGAGTCTCGCTATACGACATATGTACATATTTCAGTGAATTCTGTACAGAAACCAAATGCTTACTTTCGCCACAACATAGTTTATTCTTCTGCTGAGCATTTCCCCTCTAGTGAAATAAGCCTGTTTATGCTCAGTGGAAAGTCGAGGGAGGGAAAAGGAAACGTTGTGGTTGAGTAGAAGAAACACGTGCACTTCAGTTGAAATCGCGATCATTGTTCTAAAAATAGACACTCTCACATGCATGCAAACAAGCAAATCGATTGAAAAACAGGAATAGACTATGGAGTAGTTCACTTAGAGGCCGCTACCTGTGAACTACTCCATACTCTTATTTGATGTCGATGAGAGTATTGGACAATTTATTTAGACATTGATAAGTATAGTAAAACATGTACCAATATAAAGCTACCCGCCTAACGAGATCGAAGGTCAATAGCAGTCCCGTGTGCACAAATCATCTCTCGAAAGACTCGAATTTATTAATTCACGTCATTTTCATTGCTTCACTAGGCGACTGGCGAGTTCAATCAACGCTCTAAGGTATTGGGTATGAAGCCGTCAATGCCTAGTCAGAACTCAGAGAAAGGGAAAGAAACGACTGACCTTGTTGGCCGGCCAGTCATGCCCTTATACTGGTATGGGCTAGGGCGTGTAGCCTCCATCGTTCCAGCGATGTCAATATGTGCCCAACGCAATGGAGCCGGCTTCCCGTCTTTCTCCTCAATACCCTCAACGAATGCCTTAAGGAAGAGAGCAGCGGTGCAGGACCCTCCTGGTCGACCGCCAGTCTGTACGTTTTTTTGTTGCATTAGAGGCCTGTGTTTGTATGTAAGAAAAGAAGAACACAACGCACGTTGCATAGATCAGCATTGCTGGAGTAGATCTGGGGACCGAAGTCCTCGTCGAACGGCATCCGCCAGAATCGATCATACTCGTACTCTCCGGCTTCGTACAGCTCCGACCATAGCGAGTCGGACGTCTATGTCAGAGACGGAGTATAAGAATGGATGGGATGTGATGGGAGGAGAAGGAAAAGGCGCACCGAGAAGACACCAGTGAAGACTTCACCCAACGCGATTTGCATGGCACCCGTGAGCGTTGCAACGTCGAGTAAAGTATGCGGCTTAAAGGTCGTGGAGGTATAGTACAGAGCATCTTTTCGGTGATCGTAAGATACGTATCAGGAGGAAAGGCAAGAAACGAACCAGACAAGATCAACCGTCCTTCCGCATCCGTGTTGTCAATCTCGACACTCTTCCCGTTCATCGCATAGATAACGTCTCCGGGCTTGTTCGCTGACGGGCCAGGTAAGTTCTCGCATAGAGGTGTGACGACGACAAGGTTGATCGGCAAGCGGAGACGAGCGATGGCAAGTGCGGCGCTACAGACCGTCGCCGCACCACCCATGTCGGCATGCATCAGTTTCATGCGCTGTTGTAAGCATGAAAGACACTCGAGTTAGGAACCTCTCTTCTCAGAACAATGCCGAGAGATCTATAAGGGACATACCGCACCAGGATTAAGTGAGATTCCTCCTGAGTTGAATGCGATGCCCTTCCCCACGAGTGCGAGAGGTTGGGCGCTTGCGTCGGCGGCTCCTCGATAATGAAACTCTAGCAGCTTAGCCTCTGAAGTACCTTTGGTAACTTGTTTGCTTGGCCCCTCAGCTTCTACCCAGGGTCCTCAAGAACCTCAAGCTAAAGACTAGGCCGAGCCTAATCCCAACAGTTTATTCCGCTCCCTAGCTCTGTTCAACTGCTACCGGGATAGACAATCATACACGTAGAGTGCGTCTTTTTTCTCCACCATCGATATGTTCCTGGCTGGCTAATAAATTTCAGAATTCATCTTCAGAAAGCGAAGCATGCCGAGCGAGTACACATTGCCCAGTAGCAGGTTGAACAACTCGGAGGGCCTACCTCAGAGTTAATCTTGGATTCCATGGCGATATGTGGTGCAAGTCTATAACAAAGGGTATGGAAAAGACATGGCTAACTTTCAACTTGCCATCTCTGGCAGCGCCCACTGAAATTTAATCTCCGAGTCAGACCCGGACCAACTCAGGTTGGCCTGGACCCTGAATTAAGTTGTTCCCGTCGTGCTCTTCAGTAATAACACCACCGCATTCGCAGACTCCCTCTTCGTCAAATCCGAGGATATCTCTTGGGAGGCGAAATGCTTTTGGGTTGGGATGACTGCAAATCAGGAACCCCAGCACAGAGACTTCATCCTATCTCGGCCACAGAGTCCCGACAAGTTTTCTGCCCTCGGGAAGCAAGGATTCCCGCTCTTGATTATCAACGACACAAAAGATCGTCAAGTCATAGGTAGTGTCGTCGTCGAAGAGATGAAGCGGCAATTCAAGAACTTGGAGGTCTGTATGATCGAGGAGGGAGGAGGTCATGCTGTCCACTTCGAAAATGAGAAGGAGGTTATGGATAGCTAGCCTCGTGACCAGGCCAGCTGCTTGTTTTTGAGATGCTTACAAGCAAGCGTAAGTGCCTGGTCTGGTTACGAGACTAATGGATAGCATTACTGCATTCACCCGCAAAGTCAGTGCGAAAGTGGGTACTTGAAGGTCTTCTTATCGTAAGATCGTGTCGCTGATTTGCTCATGTAGTAAAGCATGTAGCTTCATCTGTTAGTGTGGACATTGTGCGCCTCTCGTATATCGCTTGTGTAACTATCGCGTGCCATGCATTCGAATCTACTCATACGTTTGCCTTGTATGACTTCCAAATCAGCTTAGCCAGGATAAAAATAGCTGAATACGAAACGAACGCGCATCTAACGGGAAACTTCTGAGCATCATGATACTGTCTTAGATGCCTGATTGCGAAATCGGAAGCTTCTGATATCCGATGAATTCGCAACCATTCATATCTTTCGAATGGAGTATGCAGCATGATCTTTAATCTTGAGTAATATGCGTAATCGCTGGATATACATAAGAGCTTCGGAGACGGGCTGTGTCCCCCCACTATCTGGAGCTATTAAGCCCCGCACCGACCAACTTATGTCTCCAAAAACTGCTCATTTCCAGTTCATGATTTACGCACTTGATAAGACTGACGCCGGTTGTCTCGAGCGTCGTATGAGTATGCGTCCGAAGGTTAGAGACCAACTTACCCATGTGCACACCGACTAAATTGGTTGTCAATCATACAGCATCTAGAGGTCATAGGGCAGCTCATAAAAAGTGGGATAATAAGTGCGTAATACACCTCTGAATCAACACAATGCTTACAGACACATGCAATAGAAATGGGCGGTCCTCTTCTGACACCTAGTTCCATCGAGACACCAGAGTCCGAGAAGAAGATGATTGGCAGTCTAATGGTCATCGAAGCAAGCTCATTCAACGACGCCAAAAGCATCGTCGAGAATGATGTATATTACACTGGAGATGTGGTACGTGACCTTGGAATCCCTTTCGGTCACTGACTGACGAAGTTACACCCTGAAGTGGGACCCCGAGAAGATTGTGATTTTGCCAATTGCCACTGCGTCTGTTTGACCGAGAGGTCCGGAATTTGTGATGCCATATGCTGGTCACGGCAGATGGTAGTCAATATACGTATCAGAGCGAAAGCACTATAATAGTGCGATTTAGTCAGTGATATTCTACGACAATGATGACTGTATCTTTTGCGCACCTTAGCTTGCATGTGTCTTGTCTTCTATCGGTAGTGTCAAGGATCGGCAGGAGGTCATCGAGCAAAGTTAAAGGCCTGAACAATGTCCACTGGCACTTCGGAGGCATTCCATTAAGGAAGAGGAGATCAGGATTGGCGAGCACTTCCGATTGCTCAAATCGTAAGAAGTGGTTATGATTAGCCAGTCACCTTCGAGCAGTTGGGAAAAAGGAGATCGGGCTGTAGAAGCAGAAGGGGAAAGCAAAGAGGCATTGTGAAGTACTCTGCCGAATCGAGTCAGGAGTGGAGGAAGACGATGGTCTTCTTTTGAGTGTAGCACTTAACACCTCTTCTCTGTGAAATTAACCTCTGCAGATGACATAAGTAAAAGGCAGTCACTACCGACTCTGAGCATAATGCAAGAGGTGTACTTTCAGGTTCCAACACTCAGAATCTCCTCCCTTTCGGAAATAAGCGGGGCCGAGGTAAATGGACCGTCATACCTTGTGCTAAGAGTAAATGCTTGACTACATAGGGCTAACAACTCACATTTGGCTTCACGAGGATGGCGTGGATGTTTCCCTTGTCTCTACCGTGCGCTGAAACATGTCTCATCCCCTGGCTTCATTAGATCGTCACCAGAAAATGTTCTAATTATCCCTCTAATATTAAGTACGTTCTAGATGACCAGCTCACGGCCACTGCGACTTGCTTCAGCTTCGAGATATTTGACTAAACCAATATTATCACTTACTTTTAGACATCTGTCACCTCTTGCACCACGTATTTCCTATATGGATAGACGCCTTGAAAAGAAATAGTAACAGGTACGAACCGGAGCTTGAGCACTTTAGATAACAGTTGCTAGTAGTAGACATTGGGCTGATTTTCGCATGGACTAAAATTGAGAAGAGAAAGCTGGTGGGGGACGCCTTCAATTCAATTCAGTGTGCAGTAAGGGCAGGCTCGGAGTTAACACTAATTCGACCTGCCTTAATGACGATTAAGCGCTGGCTTATTTCTTTACTTCCAATCAATCTATTTCTCTACATCAAATCAACCAATGCTCACTGTATGGAACAAGATAAATTTCATTGATGGAAACACTGTCTTTGATTCTAAGTTGATGGGCATATAGTCGAGCACATGAACGGTATCCGACCATACGAGGAGTCGGTAACGCCCGGGACAACCGACACGCTATAATTTGCTTCGGCCACCTGCTCTCTTCTTTCACAGCGTGTGTGTCTTCGACGCCCATGCTCATAAGACCATCACGTTCTGCATGCGCAGCTATAAAGCTCCTATCTCCCCCTCGCACTCTTCCTAGAACCTCCACATCCTTCGTGCAGCGCCAAAACATGTCGTCTACCTCAAACGCCTTCGCGTACATCGTGCAGCCCTCCGAGGCCTCTCCCAACGCGTCTGAGGGAGACAAACTCTGGTCTACCGCTCTCACAGCTGCATCAAAGAAGGCACTAGACACCCGGATCTTGTACAAGGACGCAGGCGTCACGAGCCTGGTCAGTGTTGGATCCGAGTTTGCTGCAAAGGACGGGAATGCACGTCGTGAACTTGTCCGCAAGGCAGCCGGGAAGGCTGTCAGTCAGGTTAAGGATGCTGTGAGCTCGGGCTTAGGGGTGACGGATGTCCAAGTAGACGATGGAGGACTTGATGCACATGCTGCTGGTACCTGAACAATCTTAATCTTACACATTGACCATATTGATTGACATATCTGCAGCTGTTGGATCCAGACTTGGCTTACACTCATTCACGCTCAAAACTAAGCCTGATGCGAATCCAGCGAAAGATGTATCGGTTACCCCATCAACAAGTACCGATAAGGACGCTTGGACTCGCGGAATCGAGTTCGCTGAAGCACAGATTCTTGCCCGGGAAGTCAGTGATCCTATCTTACTTCGTCACTATTAAACTCTAATGCGAGATGAAATTATTCCCTCTTCATAGCTAATGGAGCTTCCCGCAAATCTAATGACACCGACTGCATTCTGTGAGCGCATCAAAAAGGAGGCGGAGGGTTTGGAGAATGTAGAGGTCATCATCCGCGACGAAGGTCTGTCCCTTGCTTTCTTCAGCGATTCGAGAACGTTACTTATTCTTCATCACAGCCTGGGCCGCTGAGAAGGGGATGGTAAATACATCCTTACTCGTTGTCTAAATGTCAATGGCTAATGCAGAAGTTTGGGATAGCGCACGTTCCTAAGCGTAACCAAAGGTACATCAGAGCCCGCCAAGCTGCTCGAGCTCCATTACCGAGGAGCTGCTGATGCGAGCGCCCAGCCTCTCGCATTCGTAGGTAAAGGCATCACATTCGACTCAGGAGGAATCTCACTCAAGCCTGGTGCGGTACGTCCCTTATAGATCTATCGGTATTGTTCTGAGAAGAGAGAGGTTCCTGACTCGAGTGTCTTTCATGCTTACAACAGGGCATGAAACTGATGCGTGCCGACATGGGTGGTGCGGCGACGGTCTGTAGCGCCGCACTTGCCATCGCTCGTCTCCGCTTGCCGATCAACCTTGTCGTCGTCACACCTCTATGCGAGAACTTACCTGGCCCGTCAGCGAACAAGCCCGGAGACGTTATCTATGCGATGAACGGGAAGAGTGTCGAGATTGACAACACGGATGCGGAAGGACGGTTGATCTTGTCTGGTTCGTTTCTTGCCTTTCCTCCTGATACGTATCTTACGATCACCGAAAAGATGCTCTGTACTATACCTCCACGACCTTTAAGCCGCATACTTTACTCGACGTTGCAACGCTCACGGGTGCCATGCAAATCGCGTTGGGTGAAGTCTTCACTGGTGTCTTCTCGGTGCGCCTTTTCCTTCTCCTCCCATCACATCCCATCCATTCTTATACTCCGTCTCTGACATAGACGTCCGACTCGCTATGGTCGGAGCTGTACGAAGCCGGAGAGTACGAGTACGATCGATTCTGGCGGATGCCGTTCGACGAGGACTTCGGTCCCCAGATCTACTCCAGCAATGCTGATCTATGCAACGTGCGTTGTGTTCGTCTTTTCTTACATACAAACACAGGCCTCTAATGCAACCAAAAAACGTACAGACTGGCGGTCGACCAGGAGGGTCCTGCACCGCTGCTCTCTTCCTTAAGGCATTCGTTGAGGGTATTGAGGAGAAAGACGGGAAGCCGGCTCCATTGCGTTGGGCACATATTGACATCGCTGGAACGATGGAGGCTACACGCCCTAGCCCATACCAGTATAAGGGCATGACTGGCCGGCCAACAAGGTCAGTCGTTTCTTTCCCTTTCTCTGAGTTCTGACTAGGCATTGACGGCTTCATACCTAATACCTCAGAGCGTTGATCGAATTTGCCAGTCGCCTAGTAAAGCAATGAAAATGACGAGAATTAGTAAATTCGAGTCTTGCGAGACATTATTTGTGCACACGGGACTGCTATTGACTTTCGATCTCATTATGCGGGTAGCTTTATATTGGTTCATGTATTACTCTGATTATCAACGTTCGTAAGAGTAGTCTTTTCCTGGTTTTCAATCGATTTGCTCGTGAGAGTGTCTATTTTCAGAACAGTGATTGCCTGAAGTGCACGTGTTTCTTCTACTCAACCACAACGTTTCCTATTCCCTCCCTCGACTCTCGACTGAGCATAAAACAGGCTTACTTCACTAGAGGGAAAATGCTTAGCACAAGTATAAACTATGGACGAAAGTAAGCGTTTGGTTTCCGTACACAATTCACCCAAGGGTGCTCATATGCCATATAGTGAGACTCGCAAGAATTAGTGGACCTTGGCCATCTCAGAGCCTATGCCGCCTTGGTTCGGATGGAGAATGGAGAGGAAATTTAGTTCTTCCTAGTATAGCGTGCCACTTGTCTCGGAATTCCCCGAGCTTGCTCTTGAAGTGCCACTTGCCTCGGAATTCCCCGAGCTTGCTCTTGAAGTGCGAACGCGCTCGAAGTCTTCTACATGCAACCAACACTGTACGGGAAGCTAACTTCTGGAACGGACGGTATTCATCGCGACAAAACACTAGTGAGTTATTAGTTGATGTCTAATACAAATGCTTAAAAGATATATGTAGTGGAAATTTTGAATTCCTACACGGAGCGCCTCCATCAGCGCATTCGTGGCATAAACACTTTCCCAGAACATAAAGTACTTGCCAGGATGGAAGAGATCTTTCGTCTCCTCAAGGATCCGGATGATGAAAGGAGATACAATGACTTAGCCTACGCGAAAATCACGGTGGATGCAACAGTAGTCATTCAGGCCGTTGGCGAGGTGTATTGCCATCTCCGGAGCTTCTCCTCTGTTAGGGATCTAGTGGGTTTACATGTAGACCGGATAGTGGCCTGGATCCGTCATCTATACTGGATGAAGATCAGAAACTTCTCCGATCCCATTCATAGAGACGAGAATGGTATACAAGCTTTGATAAGTGCCCTAGCTGGTGCGTTTATCACGATTTACGGTCTCCAACCTCGGACTAGCATGGAGAACGTCCGTCACCATCCGCAAATCACATCAAACGCTGACGTTATATGCGGTCTGTGGCTATTGGAGGACCCACAGAATATTCGTCCTTCCGCATCAACTTTGTTTGTACTTATCATCCCGGGGATGGAGGAGCAGATCAACGACGCTTTGGTTCGTAGTGCCTATGGAGATGTGGACCGGGTTGCCAGCGTGGCGATGACAAAACTTCGACAAGCAATGAAGACAACACCACTCGTGGGTGCGAAGCTAGCGTTATATCTATCTGTTACTACGATGCTCGCTTTTGGCAACCAATCTGTATCCAGGAGTTTACACGACCATCCGATTTATCCAACCTTCGCCAAATGCATTCGTATTCTGGCCAATTCACCGGCATCCGATGCCGCGTCTAAGTATTCATGTGCCAGATACTTAATTATCTTCGACAGATTGGTACTCGGGGACGCACACGATCTAACGCGGGCTCTAAGACAGAGCATCCGATTTGGCTTACTTGACAGCCTCGCACAGCTTCGCGCAATTCACGGTGAAGGAGTACTGGCGATGAACGAAGAGGTTATCCAATCCATCAGAAACATCCTCAACTTGATATCTGGCAGCCTCACAGCTGGACCTATCTGCACCGAGACAGTGAAGACGTTAAAGGATCTCCGCCAACATGCTTTCCGTGTGGACACTAACAACTCACCCGAGTGGAATATTTGGAACCAGCTTATGGTCTCAGTCATGGCGCACAGCTTCTTCATGAGAACCAGCTTGCTCATTCTGGCTGCCGACATGCAAGGTCGGGAGATATGCTCAAATGTATGTTTCTGCCATCTCGGTCACGTTGCACAGTTTGTTCACCTCGTATTTGTTTCAGTGCGGGATGCAATATTCGAGAAGCTCTTTGCGGAAATGTGCCGGATGTTTAGTGACAAGATACTGCTCAAAAGAATGCCAGGCAGAAGATTGGAAGAGCAATCACAGAAACGTATGTGCTTTCCGTCGAGGTAGAAATGAACGGCAAGCTCGATCTCGTAAGTTATGTTTCCGAAAGGAGATTCCAATTGCTTAGCTGCCTACAGGAGTCAATGGTCATAGCCGAATAGATGGCATTTACGCTATTCTTATCGCTAAATACGACATTCGCAGACATCGCGCTCATCTCAAAATCCTCGCGGCGAAAAAGCATCCTAACGTTCCCTACAACCTCATTGGATTCGTAGTCGATTATTCGTGCGGCTTTCCGACGTTTGATACCTTTCTCTCTCAGAACTCGAACATGGATGTCAAAAACCCTACAGTTGTTGCGGATACTGATGTGATGAGGCACAAATCCGATGCGGAAGCCCACTCGAACATCGTCTTGGTAAATTACCCATATATTATTGGGAGAGAGATTCGACAAACCTATTTCTTCGACTTGCACGTGGATGGGGGCACATGGGAAGCACCTCGAATTCGCGCCGATATCACGATAGGGCAGTCGGAGAAGCGTCCTAGTGGCAGGTTCAAAGACGGGGACATACCTTTGGATGCAAGCTTTGATGAGGTGGATGAAATTGCACGGAGAATGGCACTCTGTCCCAATTTGATGCGGGAGCCATATGTGCTGCTGGACCAAGTGCTAGATGGCTTGGAAGAGGATTGGCCTTTTGACTATCCCTTTGATTTCAGCTATGCGATGACGGACTATCTATGAAAGTGGGCGCTAGATCATCTTAATCTTAATTTATGTTTTTCTATACATGTATTATACTCTGACACGTTTGTCGGCTTGCTACTTGCAAACGATTCGCTGTTATGTAGGGTTGTAAATAAAGTGGTACTTTGGTAGCATCTAACAAGCCATCCTATTCCACTTCATCAACCGGTGAGAAATTTCAAAAGATAGCAGAAAGAGAGCTCACTTTTGATGGAATGCTTTCTAGCGAATGTGATGATGCTATCCATTACCTCCTTTTCATTCTCGTAGTGGACAGCATGACTTCCTTCCTTCTCGATCATGCAGATCTCCAAGTTCGTGAAGTGTGGTCTCATCTCCTCAACAACTGCATCCCCTTTCACTTGTCTATCTTTCGTGCCGTTCAATATCAAGAGTGGGAGTCCTCGCTGACCCAGCTCGAAGAGTTTCTCAGGATCTTGAGGCCGAGTAAGGATGAAGCTTCTTTGCATCGGTGTTTGGTGAGCAGCCATACCGATCCACAGGCATTTCATCTCCCAAGGAATGTCTTCCGGACGAACGAAAAGGGAGTTTGTGAATGCAGTTGCGGTACGGCTGAACAACGTGACATCGGTTTCGGAAGTGAGGCCAGGAAGGAATCCTAATATTGTCGATGTTCCAACTCTTTCCATGACTGGTCCGATATATGGCAAGGCTGCGAGGTACACTGCGCCAGCCAGCGTATCGAATGGCAGGTGCGTGGCGATATCTGCCAAGACTGTAGCTGAATCACAATCCGTCAGTTGCAGGTGTGCAGTCGGGAAGGATCTAGACGACCTCCGCACCTCCCATGCTCCTAATTTACATTTCCAATACAGTGAGTTGTTGATGTCCATGCATTCCAGAGTCTATGTGATTCTCACCATCCAATAACAACTGGTTTTCTCACATTGAAGGCATGCAGAACCGCGGCAAAGTCATCAGCATACAGCTGTGATGAGTACCCTTCAATGCTGTCAGGTTTTCCGCTGCGGCCGTGTCCTCTCATGTCATAGCGAACCTTTAATGCAATTGGTCAATATAGTAACACACACTAGAGAGCCGATTATCGAAATTCTCACCAAGTAAAATGTTGTTGCATAGGTTGTATTGGAAAATATGTTGTCGAATGCAACACCGCTCAACGTAAATCCATGAATGAAAAGGAGGCATTGCTTCGAATGGTCGCCGACGGCATCAGCATAGATGCGAGTACCGTCTGAAGACGTTAAGATTTGTGCTGTTGTGGAGATAGTCATGCGTGCGAGAGGGTATTTGGAAATACCGGAGTCAAAGAAAGTCCATTTTATAGTAGAGCGAGAGGGGTTGGCGTCAAAGACATCATCATGATTGAGGTATGAAACCACGGCGCTTCGGGACGCCCGGTGCAAGCTGAATACCAAAATCAGTATAAAGTGTATGAACAGTTCATTCGTTCACATGAGCAAACGCGTACACTGCGTGTGGCAGAATTAATCGAGAAAGAATCTTAACTCACTGTCTATATCGAACGTTCAGATGTTTAATTAATAACCATTCGAATGATCCCGATGTTTCTTTTATACAGTACATTGAAAGAACGGTCAGTTCAGCTGCTCCGCTCCGGGCTCGCCGGGTGCTCCATTTCATTGACTAAGACTGCGGCAGGTGAGTACACTTGAACACACATAATCCTAGAATAAAAAGTAGTTATTTCGACGGAGGTATCATAGCACATATGTAATATGTTATGATAGAAACGTACCACTGGCATTATCGGATAATGAATCGTTCGATCCCCGTTCCCGCGGCTGAGTCTCAAACTGATGGAAGCGCTAGTCTATCTAAATCATGTCCCGTCAAGGCGATTGGAAGGGTTAAGGTGCTAGTCAACATTGTAGTATGGGTCCTGCCGTCATGTAGGGAATCCTACAAAGGTGGTCCAAAGCATGGAAGCGGGTAGATTTCCCAAAGGAGGATGGGAGCCGAGCGTTGAGTTCTCGGTCGCTACGTCGGAGAAGGGGCAACCGAATACAAGCAATTGGTATCATGTCGGAGCCTAGGAGGTCTCAGAAAAGTTTCAGCATACAACAAAACCATGACACGAATTTTAGTACCACGTACATACCATGGCTCGAAGGTGCCTTCTCAGTTTAATTTTCACTTCAACTGCCTTTACCTGTAAGGTACTGTCCCGTAAAGTTTTACTTACGGATTCCACAGTTTCTCTCCTCTTCTTTCGACACAGCTCGGCATAAGAAATGGCTATGATGTCGGGTGAATTTTGATTTATGAACTTGAACTTAAAGTTCAGGACAAACCGCAGACCGCTACGGAAGCCTGAATATCAGTCGCATGTCGGTAGTTAGACTAAAGAGACATAGGCTTCAAGTTCGTCGTTGCAGTGAGCACTGGCCAACCATAGCGTCTGGGACGAGTCACGAGAGTCGATGGAACTTTGGAGAGCTTGAGGTCGAGAAAAGGAACGCTTACATAATTTAAGCTGGGCTTCCGAGTTCTTCAAGTTGTCCCTGTCTCTTGAACTTCCACGCACAACTCCTATACAGCAAGTCTGGCTATATCAAGCTGTATCGGAGATGGGGAAGCTTAACATTGCCCACCACAAATCCTACCACCCTTACCGACGAGATAACATCGAACGTGTACGAAGAGACGAAGAAGCCGCGCGTTTGAAGGAGGAACAGGAGGAGGGGCGGATTCGACTGGCTGTAAGTCCCTTTGAAAGGCTTTCATAGTGCTATTTTGACTAAAGAAAAGTTTGGGTAGGATAGTGAGGCACGTATCTCACTGCTGCGTGAACGAGCGGGTCTTGCGAACACCTCATCAAAGTCGCGCAAGAAGCTCGATGATGAGAAGGAACGAGCTCTTCTTGAGCAGGCCATATCGAATCCCTCATCTGCTATAGCGAGTACCTCTGAATCCGAACGTGCCCCTGCGAGCTTGAAGATCGACGGGAAGGGCCACATCAACCTATTCGAGGACCTTGAAGCGGTGTGTGCTATGCATATCCTATCTTTTCTTTCTTGAGACTTGAACTTTACCAGGCTACTGTATCTGCCGCTTTGACGGCCTCATCCAAGCTTGCTAAATCCGCAAAAGACGCAAAGACAAAGGAAGACGAAAAAGGTGTTCCTCTGGCTCCAAGCAAGAAGGACCTGAAGCCATGGTACAGTGAGCGTGAAATGGATCCGGAGAAGGGTAGGGATGAGGATCGAAAGTATGTCCTTTCATCATCTTTCTGATTTCTGTACTGATTCATCTGTATTCAGAAACCGCGACTCATCACGCAAATCCTTGTCCGACCCCCTTACATCTATCAACCGCCAGCTCGCTGCACGTTTCCCTCCTACCCCAGCGGGCAGCTCTAGCGAACCACATAGAAGGACATGGGGCCGGCCACCACCTCAGCCGGTTCATCCTTCCTCAGCTGCAGCCGAAGTCGACCCCGCTCGAGCCGCCCGACTATCTCGCGAGTCTTCCGAACGGCAACGGACCCTCGCGCTCATCGCGCGCCGAAGGAGGGAATCAGCGGGTTCTGCCACGCCGTCGACGATCTCCGGTTCTTCGAGAAGCAGATATGGGGATCAGTTCAATGCACGGGATGTGGAGGAGGCACACAGGGATCGAGAAAGACAGGATAGGAGGGAAAGGGAGGGAAGACGGTTTTCGGAGCGACGCTGGGAAGATGCGTGAGCCTGATTGCCCTTCCACCCGCGAAACCGACACAGTCTGGCAATCAATGGCAACCAACGATTGCTGAGTGGCCGCCCCACCCTCGGCCCTACGATTCTGATCAACGAAGGAGATGTTGGCCTTCGTCTTCAATAGCGCAATGCCGCTTTCGGTTCAGGGCCAAAGAACAACGAAGCCGGCTACATCTACGTTGTTTGGAGCAAACCCAGCGTCATCAACAGACCCAGAAGTGTGCACTGTTGGCCTCTGGTGAGGCTTTCTTCTAGAGCTACCTCTATGACTCCTTCGTATGGTCTATCCTGTGCAGAAATCAATGGGAAATCGGAATTCACGACTGGTTACGTCCGTCATTGTATCATTGTACGGCATCATTATATAACACGATACTCCTCTACAGGATTGATTACCTGTATATCTTGGCCCACCCGCGTTGCTCCCTGAGTCGAAAAAGATGATGTTATGTTCCGGGTCGACGATGTAGACGTTGGTGATTCATTGCATTGCGTTCCTTTCTGTTCAAGCTCTACGCGGAAAGCAAGGAACGGCGAAACTTCAGGAGTACATTAGATCGGGCGTTTCGTTTCGCTTCTTTAATTTTCCTTTGCATAGCACGCATTGGCACCCGTACTTTTAATCGTAAAGCAGAGCTACGCTCCAAAATATCAAACACCTATCGAATGCATGTACTGTACAAGTTCGCAAGAATTGAATTCGCTACAGACAGAATGGACTGCTTCATTTGTCTTCTAGTATTACAGAACGGTTCTCGCTATGTTATACATACTGTACTTGTTGACTTATGGAAGCATCGAGTCAATCAGGATGAAAACTGGTATTTTACAGCTGAAAAGGGCTTTCGAAAGGCCAGTCTTTTTCGAGGTTATTGAACACGCGATCCACCAGTCCCAGCGGGTCTCGCACCAGCTCGGGAAACTTCTTCGTTTCTTCTGACATCCGACGCATAATTTCGTCCACTTCGTCGTAGCACGGTTCCAGTGGTATGTCTCCGTGCACGAATCGGCCACAAGCTCGCTTCTCCCCTTCCTTCATTCCTGGACGAAGACGAGGATTATGAGGTCCATCTCCGAGTCCCTCTTCATGTGTCTCGAAGAATTGAATCTGTGCGATCTTCGAGTCTCTAATTCTATACGGATACATAATAGTGACGATGGTGGCTTCTTTTCGCTGTTCCGTCGTATTTTGTCCCAGAAATCGCTTGTTGAAGGCCGCCATGAGTCGGTGATACGGTTCAAGGATCGGGGTAGGGATCAGAAAGAAGCCGAAAGATGGATTACCGTTGTGATAGCTGAGGCTGATACCTATAAACTTAGGGTCCACGCTCGGATATTGTAGACTCGCGAGGCGTCGAAGGTGGGCTCGATGCCTGCGAACGTCATAAAACGCCACACACTTCGCAAACTGACTAAACGTGCGGTCGGCACTCGTGACTGCAAAGCTCATGAGTACTCGTCATTAATTAGTCCATAGTGTACAACTCACGAGGGGTGCCATTATAAACACTATTCTTCACAATGAAATCACATATAACCTTGTGATATCTCACTGTCTGGTCGTCTGTTTGACACGCGACTGAGCAAAACCTGATGTATTTGCATATCCCACATATTTGTAAGGAGCATTTGGGGAATCGTCGTTTACACTTCGTAAGGCTTCAGGTTAGCGAGCTTTTACAGGATAAGCAAGGAGCGCGCACGTACATAGAAACAGAGCCTGAGTTTCCCCGCTCTATCGCGAGCTCGAGCGAGGGTCCTGAGCTTGACGAAGATACCCTGTACCATCACCACATTCACGAATCGCTTCCAATAATCCTGCGTCACTGAACCAGGTATATCAATCGAGAAAACAGCCAGAGGTAGCCTTTTAAATGCATTTGATATCTCGATGCAAACAGATTCGATTTTGAGTCCAATGAACAGCAGAGTAAAGAGATGGCTTGTATTCCTTCTATCCAGTGTTTCCCCGTAAGATCCATCCATTAAGAGCCGAGCAATTCCGTCGAGAATTCCATATCTCACGCACTGCCGTAACGTGCGTTCCGTGTTCTTTGAGGTGTCGAGGATCATAATCATCAGTTTGTTCAGAAAGTACTCAAGACAGGTTCTTCCGCTTGAGAAAGTACCAAAACTTCTCGAGATGGAAAAAAGACGTATACATTTGGAGAATGTTGTGAAGATTTGATGCTCATGCAAGCTATCAGATATCGCATGGTCGTGATCCACAGCGAGAGCTATCGTGCTGTTCAGATGATGATACATAGGAAGCACATTGTCAGGCGCCTTTTTCATAGCTCTCCGAAGCCTAGTGATCGCTTTGCTGGCAACCAGATCTGAATCTCCATTAGCACAATCAATTAGAGCCCTCGTCATAGGTTCTCTAGTCGTTTTTCGGTGAAGCTGATTCTCCAGTAACCTCGAAAGGTGCTCATTGCCATTTGTCGAATTGTCGAATAGCCATAGTCCGGCGATGATGTCGTGGCATGTTTGGATGTGGGGAAGATACTCTTCATGAGAAAAACAGATTTCGTAGATAGCAAAAAGCGCAGAAGATAGAGTGTCGATCAATAGCTGCTTCTTTCCCTTATGTCCCTGGCTGATTGATCCTCGAACGATGAACCGCCCGTCCTTCCTTTGATAAAAGTACCGAGTCCAAGCGATTATTAGATCCGCATTGGAGGAAACCAAAGATAACAGAGAAGGGGACGTTTTCAACCGGGATGGCACGCTGCCTATGGCTAGAAGAGTGATGAAAGCCCCTTCCGTCTGAGTCACCCTGTTGTCGTCCTGTATCGTATCTAGACCGACGAGAGTTGACATAAGATATTCGAGAAGTTCTATTGAAGCGTGTTCTCCGAGAAAATCAATGTTTTGAACCTGTCGATAGAGCCGGTTGACGTCGGCTAGTGGGATCTTTCCTTCAGGCTAGATTGTACTGAATTGTGAGCTTCGCTCCTGCCCAGAATGTTAAGACTTACTCGCAGCCTGTCCTTCATTTTATTTCTAGACATGTTCTGTTGACTGAGATATAGAAAAGTCGATGGAAGTGAGAAAATGCAAGCCACGGTGCCACTGGCAACTCACGTTTAGTAGTCCTTCAAGTTCTTGTTTAGGGCAAGCGAAGATTCCGACGAATCTGGTCGAATCCGACTCCCGGAGATTAAGTTTTCTCTAACGATGAAATTCATTCCGTTTCGTCAATCCACAATACGAGTATTTAAGCAGAATTACGGTGTCGTAAACTAACAAATAGTTCGCTTATGCATATAAAGTATATTAAAGTCATAATTGTACTCCCTTGCGTGACGACCTGGAAGACTCGACATCATTTGAAGACCCATCCTCTTTCCCATCATCCTCACAAACTATCTGGTCTTGCACGACGTGGACCGTAATATCTCTCAGTCGCATCCGGTGGGTCTCCAGCGATGACCCGGGAGCAAACTCGTTCGCTTGCGCATTCCAAGTCGCCTGGTTTGGAGACAGACCCAATCCGATGCGGACGATGATCAGAGTGAATGTGATACCCTGTTTGTGATTCATCAACACGCACTAAGAGTAATTGGAGAAATTTATCTTACGATGAGGGGGACAATCTGGAAAAAACAATTAATTTTTCCCTTACAGTCAGTATCGTCGTATACCAAGAGCATGGTATCAAGGGCTTACAGGATCCAAGACGATGTATTGGCCCCAATTTGATATTAAGAACGTGGCCAGCAAGGCGATGAGTGAGATCGAATACGTCGCTCCCGATTCTACGATTATAATCAGAATGGGCGACAGCGTATGCGATTTCATGAATCCAGCTATGCGTCGCTCCGAAATCCATATTTTTCCAGCGATAAGGCCTGATGGAGATCAGGACTCCGAATAAGATAAGAGAAGAAGTATCTAGGGAAGCTGACTGACTGGTGGCAGTAAGATTGGTGAATAGCGTGATGACGAAAAAGGAAGTAATCCACGCCTTGAAGGCGAAGATGGGGGTTGTCGGGGAGGCCGTAGCTTCGTGAACTAAAGTGCCGGTGCCACTGACTGTACAGCGTCAGGTAACTGGTTATCACGAGAAACAGGTTGCCACGTACCGATTCCTCCCATCCAGAATATCAATGCAGGAATAAGAATGCGGTTATCCTTTTCCCACACCACGTATAGACGATATAACTGCTTCGGGTCTAAGAGCGAAATCTGGGCACATAACGGAAGAACTCACCAGAAAACCATCACCTATGAGCGTTTGGGCAGCGTACGTAGTTACTTGTAGCAAGTATGACGAGTTCGCCGTTTCCACGTAGTACTGATACGGCCCTCCATCGATATTTCTACTTTTGATGAACGCGTTCACTGCGCGAATACCTAGCGATATTACATGCTACGATAATTGTGATGTCAACATGTGGATATCATAGCAAATGATGGTCTGAGTTACTTACCAGGAGTGCGAGAATGTACATGACGCAGGACACTGCAAGGACGGGCATGTCTAGGCGATTCTGCTGCCGTCGCTTATAGAGTAGAATGTACAGCGACACAAGGAATAACACAGTGAGAATACCTAGAATGAAAGGTTAGATATATCTCAGCCAAGGGCAATACGGTCGCACCAAAAAAGAAAGCAGCCACGATCAGGGACACCATCGACGCTTCGTCTAAGCCGATTGCCATTATGCCCTACCAATGAGAAAGCGCGAAAGTCAATTGAATTAGTCTAGTGAGATTTGTTAGTAGTGCAGTAAGCATTCGAATGTGAGGACTGACGGAGAATAAGTACACAGAATTAAGGATGATCTGACTCGCACTCGCTGTCCTTGGGTAAGAAGGGGAGTGTCGGCCCTCAGCGAACCTGTGTCGAAGCGTATAAATCTTCTTCATCCTCGAGGCCGGCGCGTCATGAGGCATCTATTTTTGCGCAGTTGGACTTCCTAATTGAACTGAGCACAAAGCACAGGTCTGGTTCATGGCGGCAGAAGCGATGGATGTGAATTGAGAACGCTTGTACAAAGTTTCCGCATGACCTTGAAACGAGCGGTAGAATCAATAGAGCCTTGATTGACAGCTGATTCCCGCGTCGAGGCGACCGAGAGTAGCGTTGTATGTATGTAGAACAAGCTCATTCTTGACCACCAATATAATGTGGGTAAGTGATACTGTATATCAATCATCAAGTCTATCCGAGGCAGAGCAACATCAGGATCCACGTAAGCACCGGTACAGTGAGGGCCAAGACTTACTTCTTTGATCATCCGGTGATAACATACGCATCCCATAGAAGTCTTCACACCAATAGATCATCGCAGGGTGCGCCGTGTTGACCGGGCCCGAACAAAATCATATGTGGGAAGCCAGTCCTAGCGAATCCTGTGCAATGTACACCATTCCTCGTCGATGGCGCTTTGCTATTGTTGCCGGTCGGTGATGTTCCGGGCGATGTGCGCGATTCTCGGTAGTTGATGATAGGAAAAGGCAATTAACTCGGACATATCAGCATACCGAGCAGCGGCCAGAGGTTCGATTCGGTTTGAAAGCAAGAATAACTTGTACAGGGTATTAACGGACCGAGTAGGACGAGGCCTTCTCTGTATAGCCGGGCTCCAACAATTCTGCCGCTCTGTTCGTATCGATGTATCGATGTGGATTAAGGTTAACGAATAATTGACCGTCGACATGGGCGGTCGATGCGAGAGAACAAGTGCCTTCAATGCTGCATGAGCTTTTGGTGTTGGCCGACGAGCCATCAGAGAAAAGTGGCAAATAAGGAGTCTGTCCAGAGCTGCGACATAGGAGATCGAATGATCAGCAAATCCTATGATGTTGAAAGTAAGCCTATACTCACCTGGTACCTCGACCATCAAGCCTTCCAACCGATATAGTGCCATCGACGTTCGCGTATGGCTATACTCCTCCTTCGAGCGGCCACGTTTCGTAGATATGTCCATGTTTCGGATGTTGACCGCGAGCTGAAGAAAGTCCATCATGAAGTTGGGAATCATTTATATGTAGGGGCCTTCACTTACCTAGCTTTCAGTACACAATAACCTTGCTATTCGATCCCAGAATTCCTCGCAGCTGCGGTCGAAGTAAAACAGCACCTTCTCTAGCGACATTGAGCACAATTATGGTGACGCGTTCATGTTTCAAAGTCGTCTTTCCGCCGAAATCGCGTGAGTTGCGAGTACGCTCGAAGTATAGATACCACTGTAGAGCATTTGTTGATGCGAGTATCTTTCCAGTGGTAGAACTCTTAACTGTGAGTGAAACTCGATGGGCAAGCCCCTGTGCAAGCCTAACTCTTGAGTGAGTGCAAGTGGCAGTGGCAGTGACACCAAGGGTCCTGCTACCTTCACCTTCCAACTTCTCTTTTCTACTTGCCCCAAGCATCACTACATTCTACTATTCATGAAAGCCCTTTCAATTGTTTTTGCGCTAGTATGAAGTTAAAAAGTACTCGAAACTTGAGAGAGAGAGCGATAGCCTGAGTTGGTCATTGGACTTCATGCATGGCATGCATTTCCTCTTACCGTTTCATTTTATCAGCCCTAAATGAGCTTCTTGCCACAGACAGAAAGGCACGCGGTTGTTACCAGATATGATTAAACATTTCTGTCAGATTATTGCTACCTTCCACACGTCTTCTCTTTTTCAATTACTGCGGGTCGAACCAAACTAATCGACTTACTTTCAGGCTTTGACGGCTTCACAGCAAGCACCGTTGCTCCTTGGGCTCTTTTGCTGTCTTGATAGCTCACGACATTGACGCTATGTCGGGGTCCTTTAGCAGTATATACGCCGTACAGCATCGACAAATTACCTTTGACGTTGTGTTGTATAGAACGGGCATCGCCATTCTTCTGAGCTTTAGCGCGAGAAGTGTGGCACTTGTGGCTTGAGCTCTCTTGTAATGGGTATGAAATTCATTTCATACGTTTTTCTGGATCATGAATCTAACAAAGTGCGTACTTTCATTATGTAGCCACGATAAACCTATACGTGATGGGAATGTCCGGCATCTGTCTCAAACGGAGAAGGAATAGGCCAAGTTTCATGCCACTTCAAGAAGTTGCTCCCAGTTATGTCGTACAGGGTGCTCCAATCCCTACACGTTCGTTCTACTCCTGGTCCGCTGCGCATCGCGAGGTCATCGAGCTCCAGTACGCTCTTCTCGTCTATGGGAAGGTCATCCTCTCCGAGCGGCATCGCTATGGGCTCAAGCGTCAGATCCGCACGGCACAGGAACAGCTGGCGGAGGTAGTTCATGCAATGCTGCTGGTGCCCGAACCCAACATGCGTGTCGTTTGGGTTGTCGAGGAAGATGCGCATCTTTTCGACACAGTGCAGCTGGTGGAACATCGCGACGCATAGGAGCCGCGGGCTCGAGGCGTCGGGGCCCATTCGCACGAAGCCGTAGCCCAGCGGATATATGGACTGCCAGACCTCCGTTGCGTTCGGACCCGAGATTGGGAACTGGTCGGGGTGAATTTCGAATGAGGTCTTTCTCGAAGAAAGCTCTGTCCTGTCTACCAGAGGAACGTGCTCTGGGTAGTCATCGCCCTCAAAAGCTAAGGAACGGTGACGGTTAGCAGCAATTTCTGTATATCTATAACTGTGAAGCATACTAAATGACTTGAAAGCAAGATCTTTCCTTCCCCATCGACTAATGACAACATATACATTTGCGACGGTGCAAAAAGCGACGAGGATAGCGCAGACAAGGTCTCCTTTCATCCTCCAACAATCGACGGACGGTATCGAGCTGAGGAGAGGGGCTGGAAGGGTGCCGGTTAGGCGCCATCTGTGTAATGTGCTTACAGTATCTTTCGAACGATTGCGCGGTAAGCAGGTGTATTGACGGATTCTATGCTTTCTGATCTGATTTTTAGTGCTTCTACTTCGAGAAGATCGCCAAGGGGCATGAAAGTATGGGCGGATCAATCCGAAGCAGTGATTTGGTTCTCTTCGAAGAAATTCTCACGGGACGACGACATTTGCATGTGTGGCTTGTAAATTTTCCCAACTCTTTCTCCACATTCTCTCACCGATGTTCGACATATCGCCTAGATATCGACTGGATGGCTACATGAGCTTTATTTAAGTGTGGCTTGACAGCTGGTACCTAGCTTGAGGTGACATCTATGGACTGTTGAAGACAATCTGGACTGAGGTACAAGCGGCAGCTTTACTACGACTCCATTTTCCAACTAGTAACGCTAACTGATTGATCAAAAAAGTCATATCAAGAAGCTGTAGAGGAACGCTCATGTCGCGTGTTGCCCGTCAATTTGTGCCATGCCTGTGAGTACGTACAGTTCATCTTTTCAGCGATCTCCGATCTCATCAACGGCTGAACCATCGTCGGCCTCTATGACGACTTTATTTAGTCCTTCTATCTGTATCTGAACTTACCACGGCGTTCACCCCTTAGGCACGGCTTTCGGTCGCACAAATGCCTAACTGCTGCTATTTAGCTACGAAGCATATGGTGCGTGTATCTTCTGCCCGCCCATCTATCCGCTTCTTCACGTCGTTCTTCAGCTTCTCCCCGGGTTAGCTACAATCATGTGTGGGGCCCGATGTCCTCAAATGTGCACCACTCTCCCATGCAACCCGGGCTCGCATCTCGTCACGATGCCTCGCTTTCGTCGTAGAGGACGCCATGGTGTAACGGCTCCTGCATCAATGACCCGTGTGGCTTCGCTGGCGTGATATAACTTGCAGAAAGAACGCAAGAAGATCATAGATGCGTTCGCTGCTTCTCGTACGTCTATACTTTCCTCCATCAGAATCTTTCGGAGACAAACCCGTGGAACGCCGACTGCTATGCTCACCCGGTAGCTTCACACGCGAGAGAGCTCGTCTGGCAGCCCAGTACGGCCTGCCTTTAGCTGTAGAACTGTTTACCGCATGGGAAATATTCTAGACTATTGTGCTTACTAGATTCTGATTCGCGTGGTTAAGCTCACTAGGGCATCGGTCATCTCCATCATAAAAGCAGCCACACTTTTCTCTGAACGCTTGCCCAGGCTTTTCAGAGCTACTTCTGCCACTGTCCTTCTCGGCTCTTCTAGTTACTTCAGTATGCAATACCTTCGCTTCCTCTCCACGTTCTTGACGCTCATCGCGGTGGTCTCCGCCATCCCAATCGTGGAAACTCGTGAAGGTGAGTGACTATCTTATTCACATTAAGCCTGTTAAGTGATGTAAAGCAGAGCTAGGCGTATCATTCAAACGAGAGGAACTGGGAAAGACGTTTAAACGCGCTGAAGACCTTGGTGTATCCTTTAAGCGCGAGGAGGACTTGGGTGTGTCCTTCAAACGGGCGGAAGACCTTGGAGTTTCCTTCAAGCGTGAAGAGGATCTAGGTGTCTCATTCAAGCGTGAAGGTATGCACTTCCATTTTTGTAGTAATATCAATAATATGCTTACGCAAACTCAAACTAGAACTTGGAAAGGCGTTCAAGCGCGAGGACCTTGGCGCGACTTTCAAGAGGGAGGATCTTGGCGCGACTTTCAAACGCGAAGACCTCGGTGCCACGTTCAAGCGTGAGGACTTGGGCGCTACCTTCAAGCGTGAGGATTTGGGTGCTACCTTCAAACGCGAGGACTTAGGTGCTACTTTCAAGCGTGAGGAGGATCTTGGAGTCTCATTCAAGCGGTCAGAAGACCTAGGCGTGTCGTTCTAAACGCCTCATTTCTGTAATCTCCGTGCATACTATCATTTCTCATCAGATGTCCATTTCTTTTGTGCTATTTATGCAAGCCAATGATGCCGCCAGTGCTGTAAATTGATTTTGTAAGCGCCAAATTATCACAAACCAAAAAATATATCGCTAGGATAAACTTTGAAAGAGTATGAGCTCTATAATGCCCAGCGTTTTGTAACTAATTCAAGTACGCGAGACTCTGAAAGAAAAATATATTACTCTCGGAACAACAGTTGCTTAATCATCGTTCATCTGTCACTGACATATCTTGCACAGCCACAATCAGCACATGTCGGAAGTGAAGACTGTTCTTCTTTTCTTCTTCTTCTTCCCCTTCTTCTTCTTCTTCTTGACCGTCCGGCCTCGGGAAAGAATGATTTCACACTCGCCGCGAAGCGCAATTCTCATCTACTTCAGTATAAATACTACCAGGAGTCTCTCACATGCATGTTCCTATCTTCTGGCTCTCTATCCCTTCTGTCGGCGGTTTTTGCGGTGATGGAAAGCAAAGGGGTCTCCGGCTCGAAGTCAGATGATAGCCAGATTTCGACATCTGCGAATGTGGTCGAAAAGGAGGGACAAGCACTAGATTTTGACTTGAAGCAAGCTCAACCCCAGATTGAGATACCTGACGGTGGCTTTCAAGCATGGTCAACTCTCGCGGGCGCGTAAGTTCAACCAGTCTTGTAGAGGACTCTTATCATCAACTAAAAGCCTTCGTCACAGTTTTATCGTGGTTTTCTGCACCTCTGGGTGAGCAAAACTCCGGGTGATATATATATAAGAGCTCATCTTAATACTCTACAGCTATGTAAATAGCTTCGGCGTTTACGAAGGTAGGAAGACAACCACTGGGAAACATGGGGCAGAAGCTGATGAATAGCATCACAAACGAAGACTTCTATGTTCGGGAGTATCTCAGCCGCTTCTCTTCCTCTGAAATAAGGTATCGTTTCTGTTCTTCCGCTCAGCCAAGACTCGAAGTCTAATACACTTCTCCGGATCCGAAGCTGGATTGGCGGAACGCAGACGTTTTGCCTTTTTAGCATAGGCATCTTCTCTGGATATGCAATGGACGTCGGATACTTGTGAGAGTCTCTCTTTATCAAAAAAAACGAGCTCTCTAAACTACTGTCCATATTCCCGATGAAGCCGGGTTGTCATGTTTTGGGGCTCTTTTCTCTTTGTTTTCTGTCTCTTTATGATATCTATATCCCATCCGCAACAATGGTATCAGGTGAGCTTTGAAGAGGCTGGATAACAAGGTTTCTAATTTGTCTATCAGCTCTTTCTGGCGCAAGGTATCGGGCTCGGATTTGGGATAGGATCTACCTATGTCCCAGCCTTAGGCGTAGTCGCACATTACTTCAAAAGACGTCGGTCATTAGCTATGGGTATTGTAGCATCTGCCTCCTCGGTTGGCGGAGTTATCCATCCGATCATGCTAAATAGGCTCATCCACGGGCCTGTGGGCTTCCACTGGGGTGTCCGCATCAGCGCCTTCTTCAATCTCGCTTTACTCGGAGTTGCAAATTGTCTCATGACCACCCGCCTTCAGCCTCAAACCAAGAAGCTGTCGCATCAGGTCGCGTATTGGAGACACTTTTTTGGTGATCGAGTGTACGTTGCCGCCACCGCGGGAACTTTCCTCCTGATCACCGGCGTTTTCTTTCCTACATTCTACCTACAGCTTGACTCAGTTGAACATGGGGTTAATCAGACACTTGCATTCTATACGGTGCGTTATAATGCCTTTGGTACTTTACAATCATCTGATGAGTTGATCAAGCTTTCCGTTCTCAACGCATCAAGTGCCTTCGGGCGTGTATTGCCGACTGTGATCGCAGACAAGGTCGGCGTATTCAACCTAATCGTTCCATGCACCCTACTTTGTGGCGTATTGATATTTGCCATGATCGGTGTCATGAATGCGGGGGGATCCATGGTCATCGCCATTCTTTACGGCTTCTTTTCAGGAGCTTGTGAGTGACAATGTTTTATAACTGTTTACGAATATACAAATAGTCTAATAATAGCTTGTTTGTTTAGGTATCTCCCTCCTTGGTCCGATGCTTGCTAATTTATCGAGAAACGTATCCGAGGTTGGGTAAGTCCTGGCTAGCTGTAACTCACGGGCTCACAACTCATTGTGTTTTCTGAAGTGCTAGAATAGGGGTTTGTTTTGGTATCGGTGGTGAGAGGACTTCTTACACTCCAAACAATAGTAGATGCGCTAACGTGTTCTTCTAGGAATCGGTAGCTTGATAGGTGAACAGAATGGTCCCAGTGTACCAATGAGCATTTCTTACCTTTACAATTTCTAGGTCCCCCAATAACAGGTGCCTTATTAACGTCGCATCTTCAGTGGTGGCGCCCTGCGCTATTTAGTGGTGTAAGCCTCCTCATCCATGTTGTCTAATCGTCGGTAACTAACGGGCAAAACTAGATATGCATGTGTATAGGCGCTTTCGGGCTCTCTATCGCAGGGTTTTTACATCGGAGAGAAAGCAAGAAAGCCAAAACTCCCAGTTAGTCCCGGCATCATGATGTGCGCAGGACAGGGGCATTGTTTGTCTTAAATTCATGCAATAAGAAACAGTATCTATGTCCGTAAGATGAAAGCTGAAAGAAATCCTTTGTTTGGTGCTACTTGAAAGACCCCAAATCACTCAAAGGGGAGCATCTCACGTTCGTCGTGCATCAGCTATGCGTAGTGACTTTTACAGAAGATGATGTCAATTTCTTCCCCAGCGATTCTGCCTACCTTATGATAATTCTCGGTAGCTGTGTTATTCTAATTTTCATGCGCTTGAATATAAAGGTCATCAGGACCATATACATACATGTGAACGACCCGATGGGAACTACGCATAAGTAAGGGAGATCAACCAGCAACAGCAATCCCTCACGCTTCACAACTCTTTCTGACATATCCTAGCTCGAACTATGTCCGTCCCTCTGACGAGAAGGAGGCAGAAAGGTGTGTCAAACATGCATGTTTCAGGTAGCCGTAGCTAATCAGCATTTTTAATCTTAAGATTACATCGTCAGCACAAGATTATTCAAACTGCATTCAACGAGAAACTTCTCCTTGCACCGTACCACAAGAATGGGAGTTATTCTGTACTAGACTCTGGCTTTGGGGCTGAAGAGGATTGCTCTAACTTTTTGCCGTCAATGTTCTCAACAGTTCTCAAAGATCATAGCTGCTGAATGTCAGCACCAACTTCTTACCTTCAGCAATTCTTCATGGCATAGACTTATTAGAAGGCAGACTATTTCCAAAGGAGCGTCCACAGATTATCTCATTTTCCATTGATTCTGTTACCAGTCTTTCAATGGATTGGTCCAACAAAATTGACACTGTCC
Organism: Trichaptum abietinum; assembly: GCA_910574555.1. Lineage (NCBI taxonomy): Eukaryota > Fungi > Basidiomycota > Agaricomycetes > Hymenochaetales > Trichaptaceae > Trichaptum > Trichaptum abietinum. The sequence continues at coordinate 241,686 of CAJTBE010000005.1, read as the reverse complement.
ATCAACGTCTCTTGCTTGCTGCTCTTCGCAAGTCGGAGTAGAAATCTACGATTGCTGAGATGCATCGTGTGCTACGTCCGGGTGGGTGGATTCGTTTTGGTGTTGGGTTCGTGGCACTCTGGTTTCGTAGCTGAACGACAACGGCAGCTCCTCCATGCGTTAATAGCTCTCTGCGAGCTCCTCCCGGATATCCACAAAGGACTTGCGGAGCTTCTCCATGCTGCGAGCTTCCGGAAAATCAAGGAAAAAATGTGGCCAATGCCGTTCGGAAAATGGGCCGGTTAGTAGGGAGTCAATGTTTGCGATAAATACTTAGAAGCCATTCACGAGGGAAGACACCGATTTTGATGTCCGGCGGTTGTGTCAGAAGTTAGGCAGAACTTGGTACTAGCCTGTTGTAAAAAGAATGGGGTGAGAATGAAGTGTTATATAGAATTCGCTCAAAAGCCCGATATCTGAAGGCGAAAGCGTAGGGAATTCGGGTAACATATGTTATTTTTTATATTGGTAGCGATATGACAAGTGAACTCCGAGTCTTTCAGAAACAGTGAAAGTTTAACTATTTAGGGTGGGCCTTCATGTTTCCGATTCCTGTTGTACTTAGTTGTTTGTCCGGCTTTGCACCAGGCCACCCACACATTTGAAACACATTCAGATGCGAATGCTTGCTAGCTTACAGCTGTTTCAAGACGTCCCATGAGATGTTCAATAATTCGAAATGGCGCAGTAACCGGTTCGGAGTTAACTTGGAGATACTATCTACGATATCTCATTTTGGACGCGCGCCGCATGCCCCAGGCGTGCCATGCATCTCGTCTTTACAACTTGCACCTTCGACGACTCACACCGACTTTATTGAAATGCAACAAGTTAATCGACAGCCGTTCGTCAACTTCCAAGCACTCAACAAGGACAACTCATCCTATGTCCCCTTTCTTTCACAAACCGATGCGATGCTTGCAAGCCTCCAGATGTTCCACGACGTCCCGTGTCGCATCATGAGCCTCGTCATATTCATAGTCACCCATCCGGACTTTGACGCAAAACAAGTGACTTTGCGTAATTCGTTGGACGTGCTTAGCGTAATGGAAGAATGTCTGATGATGGATGGGACTGCTTTCGCTGACGAAAAGTCATCGCCGTCGTTCATCGACTTCCAAGCTCTAAACCGAAGGACAGAAACCTACGTCAAATTCCCTTCGCGGACGGATGCCCTACTTGCAAGCCTCCAGCTGTTCCACATGGTTCCGTGTAGTATAATGGACCTTGTTTTTTCCATGGTCACCCACCCAGACTTCGACGCCAAACAGGTGACGCTACGCAGCTCGGTGGACGTGATTAACGTCGTGGAAGAGAATCGGCTGAAGGATAGAATGGCCGTCGTCTACGAAAGATCTCTAAACGGCGATGGTCGAATGGAGCAGGCGGGGTTCCCCCAGTTCGTTCTGGATGAGGTCTTGGACATTATCCATGCTGAACGGATGAACAGTATCGATGCTCGATTTGAAGACACTCTGAATGCCAAGGCCATGTATCGTTACTCAGTGCGCATTAAAGAGGATGATACTCTGAAGGCACTGTGCCTCGTGCACAGATCCTGGACGCTGCCTGCTCAAAAAGCACTCGGCCGAGTCCTTCACATCGGAAGACCGACACACGAGATAGACATCCTTCTCTCTCCTATCCAGAAGTCTATCTTCGGTCCTTGGACATCCACTATTGCTATACAACTCTTCCATCCTATTGTAACGCAGGAACACGCTAGAGCTCTATCTGGCACTAGCTGGCTTGAGTACAATTATGCGAGTAACGATCAGCAAAATTGTCGCCAGTGGTTTGAAGCCCTACACCGCATCCTTGTCAGCTTTGTGAACCTAAAATGCCTCTACATCAAAAGCTATGCGCCATTCTTTACAGAGTGGTCTAACTGCACAATCCGAGACCTCCTTCGGAAAAACTCGCGTCTGCAGGAGCTTACGCTATACGCGGACAGGAAGTCTAAATCAGATCCGTTATTTGACCTTGATCCCCTAGTAGAACATGATTGGACAATTGGGAATCTACGTTCTTTCAAAATACAAGGAGCTGCATTCTCTGACGAGGTCCGAGAGAATGGACTGCGCAGACTTCGCATTGCACGCTGCAGGTCGACCATCAAATCGTCCGGGTTTACACTCAGAGATGATCTGGCGCTTTTCTCTGTCCTTTCCACTCATCCTACCTCTGACCTCGAATTGGTACTAAATGATATAAATCCCAATGACTGGAGACAATCTCAGTCAGTTACACACTTTGATTGCAGTACCTCATTCCATCGCCTTCACGTGCTACATGTCGATAGCCCGAACAACGCAGAGGAATGGTTGGCATTGATTGCACGCCATTACTCTAATCTTGAAGACCTCACTATCTCGACAAATGTGACTATGTCCCCTCAGCTATTAAACCTCATACCCACTACAATTCAGAGCCTAAGCCTTCGACTTTTACGTGGGCAATGGCGTCGGGACCTTGCACAATTCCGAAACTGGACTACAAAGCTCCTAAAATTACTTTCCACCGGGCACTTTTTGGAGCTGAACTTGTTCATTTTATCTATCTCGACGAATATGTACGGTTACAGCGAAGAAGATAAGCGAGAAAGCTCTAAGGCACACAGGGAAGTGGAGAACTTTGACAAGCAAATAAAATCTGTCTGTAAAGCTTCCGGGGTTGCGTATAGATTCCAAATATTAGCACCAGGGCAACTCCGACTCCCGTATACAATTCGCTGCAGCTTTTAGTCCATTATAAACCATAATAGCTGTATTTTACAATAATAGATGGGATATGTACATTCTCAGGTTTAGATAGCTTCAGCATATGAGAAAAGTTATACTTGAGGATAACAAGTTTGTATTAGTTTTAAATATTAAACAATATCTGGACTGATCCCTCTACATTCCGTCTGGCTCTGAGATGGCTGCTCCCACCTCTCGATTGCTCTAGACTGACTCGAACAAGACAAGACGTGAGAATAATTAATGATAAGTTGATAACTAATAACCCGAAGACCTATGTCCACCAATCAGTGGTGGACCGAAACCGCACAGGTCGATCCGGAGATAGCTTGGGTGTGCTAGACGAAGACCCTCCGTCTAGGAGCCGTGGACGACGAAAGCACCTCCGATTCAAAAGGAAGAACCTGTGTAGCAAGGTAAATTCACGTGCTCAAGATAGAAGAACAGGATCTATTAAGCAAGATCAGGATGTGAGTTTCATGCTAGTATAGAAGATTGGAGTTGAATTACCATTCCCATTCGTTTCACCGGGAGTGGGTGGACACCAGCGAGAAGAAGGGCCATAACGTTTCCGATTCGAAAGGAAGGGCTTGTGTAACGAGGTAAGTTCACGTTGCTTCAAATTTCGAGGCAATTGAGGAAAAAGACGCGGTTTGTTATCATAGTGAATTTCGAGCACTGGGGGTTGGAAAAGGAATCAAAAGCAGAGCATTCGATTAATTGCCATGTGATTCCGAAGAAAGTGAACAGGGTTCGATAGGTCATATAACCTGTTCTTCCGGCCCACAGACTTGTTCTATCTTGAAGTAAGAGGGCGGCGAAACACTGTTTTACGCAGAGAGAGTTCCTAACTTTGCACCAAACATCGGGATATAACACTCACCACAGTATTGATGGACGGCCCTGGAATCCCATATACCACGCCCATTCGTGCATTCGTGCAGTCATGGGCGAAATATCATAACCTATGTAATCCGACACTCGGGACTTGGATATCAGTTGAAGATGGAAATCGAGACACTGGTTTGCAGCGAAGTCACTGGCAGATGTCGCGAACGTACATGAATCGCGCACAGCCGAGCGAAGATTCAGATCCATGGGATTGGAGGCAAAGGGCTTTCTCTTCACGCCGAACGGAAAGGTAGCTTGTACAGTGAGGATTCTGGGTCAGCTATGCCGCTTGCCATTGATGAAAAGCCGGAATAATGTGCCAAATCATTTCCCCGTACTTTTGGTACAGCTCTGCGGACAACTTTTCTATTCCTCCTGCACGTCCACATTGCTGTGGCCTATCCGCCAATGGCTTTCCGGAAGCCACAACACTCGCAAGACACAACACAGAAAAGAGAAGGTTACATCGCTAGCAAGGAGATGCAAAGATCACTTGAGGCCGAGGGTGCAGGTTTGGCTATGAGCTTCAAGTTGTTGTCAGAATAGAACAAGTGACGGAGAGGAATCGATCATTGACAACATCATAGTCTCTGAATGAGCTCGACGTCTTGCAAGACCAGTACTTCCAGCGTACCAGTGACCTAGAAAGCGTTAGATACAGCTCGAGGCCAAGCAGTAAGACCAGACACACCGTGCACGGCACCCCATGCTTGCTTTTCCCTCGCCCTCTCTCCTTTATTTCCTCCTTTCAACCATGGCACCTAATGTGAGCTTAGCTCTTGTTGACGATGAAAGTATAGCCTTGATTAAAGTGCAAAAGTCGGTGACAACGTGAACGCTGGTGATGAAGAGGCTCGGTAACGACGAGATGCGAACGCAACGCGCGTCACTGCGTCTCTCTCCTCAACTTGTACATTCGACAACAAGTCTTCTGGAATGCTTCAAGACGGCTATCAGCCTTTCATCGACTATCGAGCTTTTAACAAAGCCGACACAGCCTATGTCCCGTTTCCTTCACAGGCAGATGCCATGCTTGCAAGCCTCCAGCTGTTCCACGACGTCCCGTGTTGCATCATGGACCTCGTCATCTCCGTAATCACCCATCCGGACTTTGACGTCAAGCAGGTGACGCTGCGCAGCTCGGTGGACGTGGTCAACATTGTGGAAGAGAGTCGGCTGAAGGACAGGATGGCCGTCGTACATGCACGGTCTATGAGCAGAGATGGTCGTGTGCAGCAGGCAGGATTCCCCCATTTTGTTCTGTTCGAGATTCTGGACATTATCCATGCTCAGCGGATGGAAAACATCAAAGCTCAACTCGAGGAAACTTTGGATGATAAGGCGATGTACAGTGAACTAGTCAATATTGAAGAGGACGATACTCTGAAGGCGCTGTGCCTCGTGCACAGATTCTGGACGCTTCCTGCTCAGAAAGTGCTTGGTCGGGTACTGCATCTTGCTAGGCCGACAAGAATGATGGACAGTCTCATTTCACCTGTTCGAAAGTCTATCTTCGGTCCGTGGACATCCGCTGTCGCTATACAATTTTTCGCTCCTTTAGAAGCACAGGAATGCGAAAACGACGACGATGAGCACAGTATTTGAATACATTATGCAGGTATCGAGGGTGTTCAGGAAAAATATCGACAGTGGTTCGAAACCCTACATCGCATCCTTGTCAGCTTCACGAACCTACGATGCATCTACGTCAAAACCTATTTCCCGTTCTTTGCAGAGTGCTCTATTATCACAATTCGACAGATGGTCCGTCAGAATGACCGTCTGGAGGAGCTTACGCTGTACGCGAACAGGGGGCTCAGGGAGTTTATTTCCGGCCAGTTATCCACCTTTAACCTCGATCTTCTACTTGAAAACAACAAGATATTCGAGAATCTGAAGTCACTGAAGATACAAGGAGCAGTGTTCTCTGGTGGGGTTCGGAAGAGTAAATTGCAAGGACTTGCCTTTGCACGTTTGTGCAAATTGTTCATTAAATCGACTCGCCATTCACTTAAAGACGATATGGCGCTCTTTTCTGTGTTTTCTGCACATCCCAACCCTCACCTCGAGCTAACAATGGATATATCCCATCCACAAGGCAGGGACTGGCACCGGTCAGATAGTCAATTTGGTTTTCAAGCCTCATTCTCTCGCGTCCGCACGCTGCACGTTGGTGGAAGGCTCGCGGAGAAATGTATGAAATTTATTGCACCCCATTGCTCTACTCTGAACAGTCTCACTGTCTTGGCAGATGTGTCCTGGTCCCCTGATTTTATTAAAGCTCATACCCACCACGATTCGGAGCCTTGACTTTCGCCTTCTACTGGGCTCTTCGCACACACGTAATCAAAATTGGGAAAAAACCATACTTGAATTTCTTTCCGCCATACACCTTCCGGAACTCAAGTCATTCGATTTATCTCTTTCAAAGACAGAGACTCATCCAGGCTATCTCAGTGAGTCCGACCAGCAAAGTGCTTCCGAGGCACTCGAGAGAATGGAGGATTTTAAGGAGGAGTTGACTGTCGTCTGCGGTGCTGCTGGGATCGTGCATAGCCTCCAACTCTTGACCGAGAACCAAATGACCCTGCCGGATACAATCCGCTGTAGCCTTTAGATTTTAATTTGAAGACACTAGAATATCGTGATTCTTGATGGGATATGTACATTCTGTTGTTCATGTGTATCGATCGAACGTGGTTATATATACAGTATTTGCTCAAAAGGTCCGAGGACTGAAAGAGAAATGGTCTGTATGTCGGGAACCGTAGTAGTTCTTATCATGGAGAAGCAGAGTTGAGCTTTACATATTGTAGTTTGGTGAAATCAAGAAGAACTGAAAAGACCTTATTACTTACCTTGGTATTTAGGGCAGGTGCACCAACACTCGCGTTGGAATTTCCTCGCAGCTTCAGCTTTGCACCAAACCACCGAGTGCTATCCAGCAGTTTACCATACTCTCCCGTACAACTGCATCTCTCACTTGATTATCATATGGAATCTGATCCGTTTGTTGACTGTTATGCGTTCAGCAAGGCTGCGTCGGCTTACATCCCTTTCTCAACACCGTCAGACGCAATGCTCGCGAGCCTGTTTCTCTGTCACCAAATGCCACGCAAACTTATGGATATCGTGATAAGCATAATAACACGTCCGAACTTCGACGCAAAGCAGGTCACCTTGAGCGATACAGTGGGCATCATAAAGATCGCAGAGCAAGCTCGGCTGAAGGAAAGATTGGCTGACGCACACCGAAGGTCACTAGACTCCGATGGCCAGATAAGCCGGACACATATTCCGGAAGTAATACTGGACGGCGTTCTAGATGTTCTACACACCGAGAGAGAATACGAAGTCTCCTCTGCTGTTGGAGAACTGGGATGGAATGGCAGTCGGCCAGACAAGATCGAAGCAGGCGCCATTTTCTCGACGATGAGTCTTGTCCATCGCTCCTGGACATTCCCTGCGCAGAAAGCACTTGGGCGGATACTCCGTGTTCACGACATCTTGAAGCAAGCTCGGCTTATTTCCTCTCAAACACACACGTCAATCTTCGGGACATGGACTACCCGCATCGTTCTGCTCATTCATGGCGTATTTCCAAAAGAACATCGCTCCGCTTACGACTGGTGCTTGGAAGCATGGTATCGATTCCTCCTCAGGTTCACAACCATTAAGCACCTTCATATCAAAGTCAGCGGGGCATACGCAGCCCAATGGACTCAATGGGTGTACACGGCGTTAGTACGACAAAATCCTTCCTTGGAAGAGCTTGATCTACAGGCGCCTAAGGACGAATGGCGTGACGGTGAATTCATCAGCCTTGACGGTCTGGTCCAAAACTTTGGTGTGCTCAAAGGTCTGCGATCTCTGAACGTATATAGGGGACAACTTTCACTCACGAACCCTTACTCTCCTACAAAAGAAATCAACTTGTCGAATTTGCGCAGGCTCAGCTACCACTGTGAAAGCGGCAAAGATATTCGGACTTTCACGACTCTTTTATCAACCCTTTTTTCCTCGACCAACATGCAGCTGGACACTTTGTCCATCGTTGACCTTGCGATGAAGCGCGATGTCGTGGCGGATCGCTTTGACCCTGGCCAATCTGCGGCTGCATGGGAGCATGTTCGCAAACTGTTTATTGTGTCCGCACGCTCGCTTGACCTTTGGATCGGAAAAACCGCACCTTTATGTGGAAATCTTTCCGAAATACATCTACGAACTCTTGGCACCTCGTCACCAGACGTATTGTCCATAATCCCCCCCTCCATTCAAAGGCTTGAAATCCGGCTCACTATGCCGAGACTATCTTCCGACTACTCGACAGTCAATTTATGGGCAATACGCCTCTCAAGTGTACTCGATTCAAAAAGGTATACAGATCTGAAATCGATCACCTTAGAGGTCCCCAATTGCGGCTATGAATTCACCGGCGACATCGGTGAGGGAACGCAACAGTACAAGGACGATATGAATTACTACGCCGAAGCACTGAGCTCTATCTGCAGCAGAATCGGGGTTCAATTCACTCTCGATTGGGAACAGCGGGGGTTGTATGCATTGCCGGAAATGTGGGAAGAGAATGCTGATGACCAAGGCTGGTTTGCTGAAGAAGCTGAGGAATTTTGAGTACGGGAGTTCTTGTTGAATAAGAATAATCTACCGATTGAACCTTATTTTGCTTTTGCAACGTATAATAAACGATCTGCAGCGGTTTAAGGTTCAAATTGTACAACAACAACAGCAAATAAATGCCATTAATAGACTCTTCGGAAGCGTAATGACTCTTGCCACAACACAGTCATACTCGTCTCCGCTACATAGAGCTCTCTCTCTCTCTCTCTCTCTTTATCCACGATGTCGAACTACGACACTGACGGCGATAGGACCTCGGATGATGGCAGTGTGTCACCTTCGGCGCGATCCTATCGCTCTACGCCCCACGGACCTAGTATGTCTGATGTATATGTGAAATATCAATGAAGCTTATCTCTTTGCACATATCCTCAGATCCATTCGTTGATAATCTTGCTTTCAACAAGAAAACGTCGACATATGAAGCGTTTAAAACTGGGTCAGATGCCATGCTTGCAAGCCTGCTGCTCTTTCACCAGGCCCCATCGTACATCATGGACAGTGTCATCGCCATAGTCACTCACCCTGGGTTTGACTCTAATCAGGTTACGTTTCGAGACTCGAAGGACGTTCTTCTAGACGAGGAAGAGTCTCGTCGGAAGAAAGGCATAATCGCAGAGGGGGTCCGTACACATCGACGTTCATTGGACGTTATCAGGACTGCGGAAAAGTATCGAATGAAGGAGAGGATGGCGATCGTGCGCGCACGGTCTCAATCACGGTCGCAGACGAGGCTCAACTGGGCAGGATTCCCACTCTTTGTCTTGGATGAGGTCTTGGACATCATCAAGGCTGACAGGCAGGCGAAGATTGACGTATCATTCGAGAAACCTTCGAACGTAGTTGATGAGGCCGAGCTTGAGGAGGACATCCTGTTATCCAACATGAGCCTTGTGCATAGGTCCTGGACTTTCCCTGCTCAGAAAGCGCTTGGTCAGGTCGTCTGGATCAATACGAGCATGGCAGATTTTCCCTACCGCCGTCGGGCTGTTGAAGGACCTTGGACATCCGTTGTTGCCATGACTCTTTGGGATTTTGAACCCAAACATAATCCTGAATCTGACTGCATCGCCCATCCCCACGACTACGATTCATGTGACTCTTATGCCGAGCCAAGTTCCTGCAGACACAAGAAGCAGAGAAGCTGGGAGCGCAAGCATCAGCGTATCAAACTTCGCAAGGAACAGCGCCATGAAAATGATTGGCGCATATACGCCGATTCTCTTCACTGCTTTCTTCTCAGCCTTCCGTTGGCAAACCTTAAGCGCATCTACGTGCGCTTCTACTTCGGATCATACGAACGCTTTACGCCAAGTCCTAGCGACACAATTCAGGAGATGGTCCAACAGACTACGCAACTAGAGGAGCTCACTTTATACTCATCGTTCAATCTCGATTTTCTAGCCCAGAGCGCAAGCTTGTTGGCGAATCTCAAAATACTAAGGCTAAAAAACTGTACCCTCGCACGCGCGATTGGAGTCGACAACGCACCTGACACATTACTTCCAAACCTGCGCAGCTTGAGTCTATTCGACATTGACGGAAGGCGCCTGTCTAACCTGTTCATCCAACGCACCCCTCTCCTCGAATCTATGTTCATCTCGAGCTATTTCTCTTGCCTCTCGGACGCACAATGTTGCACCATATTCGAACACATTCGTACCCTGCGCATAGAAGTAAGCGCGGACGAATGGATCATGAAGATAGGTCCCCATTGCTCCAACCTCGAACATTTATCAGTTCAACTGGATAGATATACAGTGTCTGACCTCCTAGAGTCTTTGCCCACAACTATCCGGAGCTTGGAACTTTGCTATTCAGCGGCATGGCGGTGGCCAAAAGACAGGCTAGACAGCCTCATCGCGTTTCCTTTTTCTGAACAATTACCGTTGATGAAATCGCTTACTCTGCGGTCTCAGATTGAAGTGGATGAAAAGATGGATGAGGTGCTAGCATTATTTCAGAGGATCTCGGATAAGTTTCGTGGCGAGATGAAAGTAATTCTCATGAACAAGGGGATTCCGTACAATTTCACACCAAATCAAGTATGACTGTAGGGCCAGTTTATTACTGTTTCGAACGGAAGGATTGAAAATAAACATGTAGATATCTGCGGCGCGTTGGAAAATGTGAGGAGAATATATCCATTCTGAATTGCGTCTACGCTTGTACACATTCAAGTGTGATTGACAACGCAAATAACTTCTGGGCGTAAACCTAAATAAACTTTCACTAGATGAGACACCGAAGTTAAGCTGGGTAAATCACTTTTGAGGGGGGGGGGGGAGGGAGGGGTCAGATCCGAAACTCTACCTCCTTCTACAGCACGTGCTAGATGTCGACAAAGGGATGTCGTAAAGCTCCAGGAGCGACGAAAGGTACGCAACAAGTCCTTATGAGACGAAGGCGCTAACACAGAATTCAGTGAGAGTTTTATTTGTCGGTGGGAGGTGGGACATGTTCAGTGTCCGGCGGCGAAAGCTGCGGGATACCGTACAGTATTTGCATATTCTGTACCGGCCGTACGGGTGGAAGAACCTGCGTGAGGAGACATCCGGCGTAAGACGGCAATTCTCCCAGTGTACCATCACCAACACCGCGGAAGGAAACCGAGAGACACGAGCATCTATATGGAGGAGAGTGCGTTGCTCTGCTTTTGTTGCAAGACGTGCCCTTCACGGCGGGTGTCGAGTTTTTGCCGGCCAAGAACACCGACAGGAACTTGCTTGAAGGAGCGATGGAGGTTAACGTCTAATGAGCCAATTTTTCAGACTCTTCGCATGCGAGATCAGCCCGTCAGGCACCAACACCGTGTTGGCGTACATGTCAACAACTCGAACGCGGACCTTTGCTGGCGCCAGCGCCAGTACGCCCAGCCGGTGATCATCATGATTTTGATTTTTAAGTCTCCAGAGCCTGAGATACACGAGCTGGCAGATGGATGCGACGGTCACGGTGACAGGTCCGGAAGGATCAGGATCAAGCTTAGTTTTGTGGACCGCCGGAGCAGATGAAGCTGTGCAGGAGGGGTTACAGTATATATCGGGGGTAAGGTCACCTGCCCGCACTCGGAGCCGGAGGCAAAGATACAGGATGGCACACGGAAACCGGAAGCTTTTTCTGCACTTGCGCTCGTATAAAGATGAGATGGAATACGTAGGTATCCCGGGGAGGGAAGGTTCATCTGGATGGGTCCCATGAACGCGTGAATATGGGACGGATGACTGCGGGGTAGCCCGCTGGCCTGGGATGAATGGATATTATGTAATATGCGTACGTGTCCCGGAGCTTAAGTGATGGCGTCACTAGCCCTGTGTTGCGCTAGACATTTGAATCGAGTCGAGGGAAAGATGTTCGGAAAATGACTGGGAGGTATCTTCGGCGCTCGATGCGTGGCTTCAAACCAATACCAGCTAGCGAGATTATTGATTATTCGCTGACTGACGGGCACATCTCTTCAATTCACCATTGGTAGAGACGTTGTGCTGGAAACTCGGCGGTGTAACAAAGGAAACACCGATATTCGCCATGAGTAGCAAGCTGTCTGTAGGTCTTCGGATGGCCGAGTCCGACGAACGTGTTGCCTAGAGCCAAGAGCGTTTAGACTAGCTGGCGATCATGTGAAGGGATGATGCCAACGAACGCTCTAGTCTAGTCCACAAAGTAGTTGTGGCTTGATAGGATAACAAAGTTGGCGTGTTCAGGTCCCCAGGCTGCATTCAGATATAAGCCCATGGCCACTTCAAGACGCGAGTGATCTTCCCCGGCTCACCAGAACAGTATTTGCGCTTCTCTTTCGCCTTTGGGCCGAACTACCATTCCCCGCCCTGCCCTGCTCGCATGCTCTCGAGGAGAGAAAGGAGACTCGGTGAGGTCTTATCGCTGCTGCAAGCGCCGAATGTGAATAGATGTTCGACGAAACACGCCTGAGGCAGATAGAGAAGCTTTTGAGCGATAACTTGAAAGACTCGGAATGTGGTGCACTGATAGTTGTATGATCTCAGTAGCCTCGTTACCAGGCCTGCTGCTTGTTTGAGATGCTTGCAAGCAAGCGGAGCGCAGCGGCCTGGTTTTTTACGTCGGTCAAATGGCTGATTTCCCGCGGTCTTTGAAATATATAGATCTTCGGCCCTATTATGGTAGCAGAACCATGTACCCGATTGCACTGTGGAGCAATTTAAAAATAACTGTATTTCGTCTTTGTTTTAAAACTACATTGTGTGCGTCACAGCGCCATTTGACTTGAGTAGGCTCACGCGTGTTGTGACACTGATGTCATCGAAAACTTATTTCTTTTTTTAACCTCCACATTACATGATGAGAACCTATGTATCGCTACTGCGTTTGGTTTTATTTCAAAGACCGCGGAAAGACGGCTATTTTTCGACGTAAAAAACCAGACCGGCACGTACGCCTGCGCAGCGGTTCCCGTTAAGTGCCTGGTCTGGTTACGAGACTAGCTTCAAGTTAGGTCACACTCCCGTCCCCCTCGCCGCAGTGTTGGCCGTCACGGAGGGTCCCTCAGACCCCTCACCCCTGAGGGTCCCTCAAAACCCCGAGGGACCCTCAGGGATCTGAGGGTTTGGTGGGATTGAAGGGTCCTTTCTCACGGCTTTGAGGGATTGGTGCGCGTGAGGGCTCAGGGTAAATGCCGCTTTTAGTATGTCAGTGACTAAGTCCTTTATACTATGTACACATCCCTCACATCTTGCAGAACTCAAATGCAACAAGATAGAACTTCGGGTGCTCTAACACTCACAATTTAGATATCCAGTAGATAGCATAATCATATAATAAAACCTTGCACCAAATATATGTGTATTTTCTATCTCTTTGATGTGCTATAATGCGTGTGAAAATGTAGTTCCTTAAATGGAATCCCTCAGTACGAACACTCAGGGTTTGAGGGTCCCACCTGAGGGACCCTTAGGGATCCCTGAGGGGTGCACAACACTGCCTCGCCGGACGGTCGGACTTAACGCCTCGGCCTCTTCCGATCCGTGGGAGGAATGGTAAAATGAAGGGTTTCCCATTATGGTGTTGCCACTTCCCGCAGTCAAACCCACGCAAGACTAGTCTCGTAACCAGACCAGGCTACTTATATGGGTCGCTTTGCTCGAAGGCGTAGCAACGCAAGACTCGGCAAGAGCAGTCTGCGACTATCCACGATGTCGATCTACGACAGTAATGGCTACGATGATTCGTACGCGGGTAATGATAGCGGCTGGATTTATCCAGCTCCTACACCTTCGGGTCCAAGTATGCCTGTGATATATCAAGGATAACAGTGAAGCTCATCTCGTCGCACATTTCTTTAGAGCCATTCATCAATAACCTTGCTTTTAACAAGAGGACGTTGGGATATGATACGTTTACGACTCAGTCGGATGCGATGCTTGCTAGCCTGCTGCTCTTTCACCAGGTCCCATCGCACATCATGGATTTCGTCATCTCCATAGTCACCCACCCTGACTTTGACCCTAATCAGGTTACACTACGACACTCGAAGGACGTTCTAAGGACTTTAAAAGAGTCTCAGAGGAAGAAAAGGATAATTGTAGAAGGAGTTCGTGCACATCGACGTTCATTGGACGTTATCGGGACCGCGGAACAATTACGAATGCAAGAGAGGATGGCGGTCGTGCACGCCCGGTCACAACCACGGTCTCAGACGAGACATTATCAGGCTGGATTCCCGCATTTTGTCCTGGATGAGGTTTTGGAATTCATCAAAGCCGACAGACAGGCGAAGATTGACGCTTCCTACGAGAAACCTTGGAACGTGGGTGCTTGTGATATCGAGCTTGAGGAGGACGTCCTATTGTCCAATATGAGTCTTGTGCATAGGTCCTGGACGTTCCCTGCTCAAAAAGCGCTCGGTCAGGTCGTCTGGATCAATACGAATATGGAGAATTTGCACTACCGCCGTCGGGCTGTTGAAGGGCCTTGGACATCCGTTGTTGCCATAACACTCACGGAACAGGTTGATGGCCATCATTCTGGAGCTTACTTTCAAGCCGACATCGACTGTGGCACCGACCTCTATGATTACTATCCCTCTCACACTGAGTCAGAGCCTGAGTGCTGCACTCACATGCTTACGTGTACGCGATGCGAGGAGCGGTACATAGAAAACCGAGAGCGCCAGCGTATTGAAAATGAGAAGAGTTTGCGCTTCGACTTCCTTCACTGCTTTCTCCTCAGTCTCCCCAATTTAAAGCGCGTTTACATCAAAAGCGACGACGTAGATTCTATTTCTAGATTCAATGTCACAGTGGAAGGAATGGTCCGGCAGAATACACAGTTAGAGGAGCTCACTCTATACTCGTGCGCAAGTGACCAAGATTCACGCCGGGATTCACGTCCAGATCTGCATGATTCGTTCAATCTCGATTTTCTACTCGAGAATGAAGCTTCGATAAACCTCAAATCCCTGACACTACGAGGCGGCTCCTTCTCAGACGCGGTCAGAGATAACAAAACGCATGACACATCATTTGCAAATCTGCGCAGCTTCAGTATATTCGATAGCAACACAGAGCTTTTATCTATTCTGTCCGCCCAACGCAGTCCCCTCCTTAAATTTATCTCCATTACGAGTGACGACCGCCCGGGTTCCCGCTACACTTCGGTGGCTACTCCCATACAATTCGGCACCATATTCGAACATATTCGTACCCTGCGTATAGATCATCAATGTGCGGACGATTGGATCAAGTCGATAAGCCCCCACTGCTCCAACCTCGAAGATTTATCAATTAGAATGGGTTGGTGTTCAAGGCCCGACTTGCTAGACTCTCTGCCCACATCTATCCGGAGCTTGGATCTCCACTTTTCGAAAGAAGTGAAACCTATTTCTTTATATTGCAATCTCGCAGATTTCAAAACCGATCTAGATCTGTGGTTAGACTACCTACCCTTTCTCCCCTTCTCCGGAAATTTACCATGGATTGAATCGCTCACTCTGCAGTCTGAAAAGTGTTTTGCTGGTCATTTAGCACTAGAGGACTACGATGGCTTGGTGGATCGGTTTCATGACAAGATGAAACCCCTTCTCAGGGACAAGGGGATCATATACAATTCTCACATCAAACCAATCAACTGACTATAAGGTCATAATCCTTATACTTGTATTTATTGCGTTGAATGCGAGTATTCCCGATACACATGTACATTTATGTACTCTTGACATACTATTCGCCGATTTCTTATACTTACAATACCTTGACGCTCTGAATTGTGAATAAAATCTACTGTACAACAATTGAGTAAATGGATCTGCTTTTCAATAGCAAACCGGAGATTAGTTATATCTTAATTTGAGGTATAGACTAGTGCCACCGCCTTGTATCGAGATCATAAAAGATAAAACCCGACAATAGTTAAAGCTCAGTAACCTATCCGAAGGCGCACGCACAGGTCAGCGTGAATCTCCAGCAAACAACTGCTTCTCGGTCTGCAGGCGTACTCCTCGTGGAAGTACTGTGCCTACTTCCGTCACGCTTCGGGGGAGGAGGATGAGAGCACCCGTATTATTTAGTCCGAGATGCAAGCGAATGCAAATAAACTGCTGCGGTTGTATCGATCAAAAGCATCTTTCACATGTGTTTTTCCGAATGTAATTTCATTAAATCATCACCAGAAGTTCAGAATAAAATATATACAAAAAAGTCCCATTTTCTCTTCGAGCTCGTGCGTGCGTGGTGGGTGAAGGTCCGATTTGAAGAAGCACGATGATAGAAAATCGACTTGTTCTTGTCGAAGATACTTGAATTCCCTGGGAACAAAAAATGGTAAAAACTAGCCTTGTCTGTAAACTTTGATTGAATACAACTTGAAGAACGAGGGCTAAAGTCTAACCCCACGGGGAAATCTCTCGGCAAGCGCTCGGAAGGTCCGTAGCGGACGTGCTGAAAATCACGCTCTGTTTGTAACTGCATCCGCATCGGAGAATTTGAATTGGACATACTAAAGCATGTCACAGCGCAGCGTGACGCAGTGCGTGACAGCAAGTTTGGACGACTCTGATTCGACGGTTGCCGCGACAAGCACCATGATTTTCATCTTCATTCAATCTTCTCCATGAAGTGCATCCGCGCAGCGCAGCGCCATACGTCGCTCTTTTATGTCCACCATCCTCAACCCCAGGCTGCTATCTAGCTTTTGACGTTGCTTTCTGCTCTCTTGCAAACCGACACGCTCGAACGTCGAGCATGCCACCCTCACCAGCAGAACTTTTGCAAGGCGCGTTCGGAGAGGTATCGAGGGCCCTGGAGGAACTGTCGACACATGGTCAAAGAGCTCTCGATGGCTTCAAGCTGGACGCAAAGACAGTTACCATCGTTCTCTCCTGTACGTCGCAATTTCTCTACTTCATCTACCAACAGCTCACCACTCGCAGCACTCACCATCCTCAAGATCCTCCACCAGTTCATCTTGAAGCCCTTCTACTTCTCGCCTATGCGGAAGGCCCCTGGGCCGTCATCATCGCCAAAGTCGTTGAGATATGTCCTGTTCGGAGAATTTCCAGACATCATGCGCGCGGAGGCCGGCATCCTGCAAAGCAAGTGGGCGAAAGAATACGGGCCCATCGTCCGCGCCGTTGGCCCATTTGGTATCGAGCGCATGATGTTTTTGAGCCCGACGGCGATGCAGAAGATCTTGGTTTCGGACTGGGTGGAGTATCCTCGAGTGAGTCGATTTATACCTGCTTTTTTATTCACGACAATACCAAACAGAGTATCTCTGCAAGCCGGACTTCATGCGAAACATCCTCGGGATGGCGGCTGGATATGGCCTGCTAACCGTCACGGGCGATGAGCACCGTCTGATGCGACGCGCCTTGAACCCGGCGTTCTCGATCCCGAGTCTTACAGCTCGTATGTTTTCGTTCGTTGCACACTGCCCACTCACGTTTTGGTTGATATCCATTCTTACAGAAACTGATATGTACTACAAGCCGATCTACGGGTGAGTTTGTTTTTTGATTGATCGAAGATCTGCGTGATTTGACTTTCCTCTGAATTCAGCCTTGTTGATATTTTGAAATCGGAGCTCAAAAGCTCCGGAGAAGCTGGCGATACCTTCCTCATGTACGACTGGAGTACGTACCTCCTCTTATTAAAGTTTTTAAAATGAAGGCTGATTTTTTTTCTTTCGCGTGGGCAGTGAGCAAAGTCACTCTGGACATCATATGCCTGACCGCATTCGGGTACGAGACCGACTCGCTGCACAACCCGCAGAACGAGCTCGCTGAGGCGTACCACGACCTCATCAACCTTCAGAGCGGGGCGAACCTCGCGCGGTTCATCGCCGTCATGTCCATACCCGGCATCATTCCCCTCCTGCGCTCGGACTGGCTGTACCAGCACCGGGCGTACCTCCGCCGCTCCACGCTCTTCGCGCCCCTTGAGACCGTGCTGACGTCGATGCGCCGCATCAAGCAGGTCTCGGCGGAGATGCTGCAGGAGAAGATCCGCGAGGCACGTGCGCTCGAGGGCGATAGTGAGATCAAGGGGAAGAAGGACGTGATGAGCTTGGTTGTGCAGGCGAGGATGAGGGAGACGAAAGGCGGGGGAGAGGGCGGTGGGTATAGGATGAGCGATGCGATGATGATGGAGCAGGTGGTATGTGCTTTCATCTTAAGTTCTTTACGACTTGTTTGTGCTGAATGGGACGTTGTAGCTGACTTTCCTTGGCGCTGGCCACGAAACGACTGCCTCTGGTCTTGCTTGGGTGTGTGCATTCAACTCGTGCACGTTTCTTGTGCTGATGCTCGTCTAGACGCTCTGGCTTCTCGCCACACACCCCGATATTCAGCAGAAGCTCCGCGCAGAAGTCACACCCGTGCTCGAGGCGAACCCAAACCCGGACTTCCGCACCTTGAAGGGTATGGAGTATCTCGACCATGTCGTGTAAGTCCGTCTCGATCGGTTTTTTGTTTGTTTTCTGACATCGCTCCTCACAGGATGGAGAGCCTGCGCGTGTACCCGCCCGTGCCGATGACGATCCGCAAAGCGGGGAAGAGCGACCACGTCGAGGGCGTGTACGTCCCCAAGGGCACGCTCCTCTACATCCCCATCCGCGTTATCAACACGTACGAAGGCTTCTGGGGCGCCGACGCCGAGGCCTTCCGCCCCGAGCGCTGGGCCGCCCTTCCGCCGTCCGTGCACCCCGCGCACTCGTTCCAGTCGTTCATCAACGGCCCGCACCACTGCATCGGGCGCACGATGGCCATCGTCGAGATGAAGGCCGTCCTCGCCATCATCGTCGCCCACTTCGAGTTTGCGCCCGCGTACGACGGCCAGGTCGCCCACCCGACTGCAGCGATTACCATGAGTGCGTTCTAACTTTCCTTCTCACTGGATTGTCTGACGAGATTGCTTTTGTAGAACCGGCGGACAATCTGCCTTTGCGCGTCAAGTTGGTCAACAAGGCTTGAGCCGTTTCTTGAATACCATGTACTTTACAAATATATACGCTTAGTTGGTTAGAATTCAAAGTTGATACGACTTGACATTCCAGGCCCGAAGAAATAATGTACAAGAAAGAAGGGTATTCATAACTAATAGTGTTTTCAAAGTCCGAGGTTTTTGTGTTCGAAAAGAGGTATTAAGAACAGCTTAAATGATTCAAAGATCAGATGTCCCTTGGGTTATGTAGAATACGGACAGGAAGATACGGAGGGGAGGAGATAGGAGGAGAATGAGGAGTGGGTTTTGCGCAATAAGTTATCCATTTGTCACGAGGAGAAAAAAAAAAGACAACAAAGTAAAAATGTTCACTGTCCGCCTAGAGGACAGACTTCCAGCCAGAGTCGCGGCACTTCTTCACGAGACGCTTCACCTCCTGCGACCGCGCGCGGGTCGTGATCATGAGCGCGTCAGGCATGTCGACGATGACCAGGTCGTCCACGCCCAAACATGCGACGAGCCGCCCAGACTGGGGGATCACGATGCCGCCAGCGACCTGTTCGGTGAGTACTGAAAAAGAAATGAGTATTTGTATGGAAAGACAAGATGAAAAACTCACCTAGCTGGGGATCTCCGAGCACCTTGGGCTGGTTCGCCTCCGCAGGCAGCATCTCTGCCAGGCTCGAGAAGTCTCCGACATCGTCCCAGCCGAACGTCGCTGGGATGACCGCGACACGGCCTTGCGCAGCTGCAGGCTCGGCAACCGCGTTATCGATCGGGATCTTCTCCAGGCCCGGCCACACCTCCTCCAGCACCTTCTTCCGTGCGTCCTCGCTGCCGTCCCACTGCTCCGCGATCCGCGTGAGGCCCGTGTGCAGCTCGGGCTTGTACTCGCGCAGGAGCTCCATGAGGAACGCGGCGCGGACGACGAACATGCCCGCGTTCCAGCGGTACGAGCCCGTGGCGAGGTAGTTCGCCGCCGTGCGCGCGTCGGGCTTCTCCTTGAAGCTCGACACGAGCCGCGCGTTGGGCGCATTTGGGAGGACGAGCTTCTCGCCGAGGCGCACGTAGCCGAAGCCCGTCGCGGGGTGCGAGGGCGCGATGCCGATGGTGACGAGGTAGTCCCCGCGCGCGACCTCGACGGCCTCGGCGACGGCGCTCAGGAACGCGTCGTCGCCCGAGATCATGTGGTCTGCGGCGAACGAGCCGATCACGGCGTCCGGGTCGCGGCGCGCGAGGATGGCGGCGGCGAGACCGATGGCGGCCATGGAGTCCTTGGGGCCCGGCTCGGTGAAGAGGTTCGCAGCCTGCAGGTCGGGGAGCTGGGCGCGGATGGCCTGGCCGTGCGTCGGCCCTGTGACGATGGTGGTGCGAGCAGGAGAGGTGAGCGGGAGGAGGCGGTCCCAGGTGGCCTGGATGAGGGAGCGGCCGGTGAGGTTGACGTCGAGGAGGAACTTGGGGTGGTCCTCGCGCGAGAGGGGCCAGAGGCGGGTGCCAGCGCCGCCGGCGGGGATGACGACGTAGAAGCCGGGGATCTCGCGGTGGGAGAAGGGGAAGGCGCAGAGCGCGTTGTCGCCGAGCGGGGAGGGCGTGAAGGACACGGAGGAGGGGATGGTGAGCGAGGACACGGCGGGCGGCGTCAGGAACGGTGAGCGCGCCCGCATTTTGGGCGACGACGGCATGTGCGGCGGCGTGGAGAAGCCAGGCGTATGTGTCCCATTGCTGTACCCGTGGTAGCCATTTTGCTGTAGCGAGTGTTAAGAACGAAGTTTCACAGATGTAAAAAAAACGCACCAGGCTGGACTCTTTCACCAGACGCTCGAGATTCTGGTTTGCCATGCGCAGTTCAGAACACTCTTGTCTCAATTCCGCAAGCTCATGGTGCTTTAAAATGTCGATAGCAAGAGAGAGAAAAAGCGATCAGCCTGTGTGGCAGGTAGAGAGATATTCAGAATTTGCTCACCGACTTTGTGACGACCTCCATGATTTTCGAGAACATTGCCTCGACATTCATGGGTACAGCTGGCGGTGGGCGCGCCAACGTCGGCCTTGGGGACGTGTTGAGACCGAGTGGCGAGTACGACATGGCTGTTTGTCTGCCAACGGTGCGCGTCTGGGTGTGCAAGATCCGGAAACAGAAAAGTTTGAGTAGGTAGCTGTAGCTGCGCAGCGGCTTCCGCAAGAGATATGTGAATAAAGATATTGGAAAGCAGGAGGTAAATAAGGAGGGTCGAGGAACAGGTGATGGTAGAAGGGAGAGGTTTAAGTACACGTCGATGGCGTCTCCGAGGCTGCTGTCTCGGTCGCCGTTGCGGTCTCGCCCGTCTGCCAGCCGAACGGCCAGGCGCACTGGTCTTAGTCCAAGGTCCATCCAGTCCTCCTCTTCAAGTCTAAATCATTTGTTTCGTGTCTTTTTTTCATTTCATTTACTTTGTCGTTGCGTAAAACAAGATCAATATGTATTTCACGCCACACGGAAGAGAATAGATTCCGACAAAACCATTCTGCGACCATATGTTGCTTTCTAGCGATAAGATTGCAGTGACATATGTTTAATCGCGCAGTTCGTATGTTAGTACATGTTCCTCTCATAGCGCGCTATTTCTCATGCGTTAAGGACCGTATTCCGGTTGAAGGTCAACGTGTCATGACGACATGCTCGCAGAAAGGCAATTTGAAATGTTCTGAACGCCTATCTCTCCTCGCACCCTCGCAATCCTCTCTTCCTCCGCATTGCTCAAAAGGAGCGACCGCAAGACGAGCAAACAGCTATCAATGCACGTTCTTTGCGCAATATATCACCCCAAGATGGCTCTCTATCTGCCTCGGGCGTGTTTCCTCGAACATCTATTCGCGATCGGCGTTTACGACTGCGATAAGGCCTTACCGATTGCACTCAATGGCCTTTCTCCCCCCGAGAGCATGCGAGCAGGGCAGGGCGGAGAATGCTAGCTCGGCCCAAAGGCGAAAGAGAAGCGCGAATACTGTAATGGTGAGCCGGGGGAAGATCATTGCTCATATTTGCATGCAGCCTGGGGGCCTGAACACACCAACTTTGTTATCCCATCAAGGCCGCAACTGCTACCCCTTCACATGATCGTCAGCTAGTCTAAACGCTCTTGGCTCTAGGCGACACGTTCGTCGGACTCGGCCATCCGAAGACCTAGAGGCAGCTTGTTTCCTTTATTACACCGCCGAGTGATCCAGCACAACGTTTTTACCAGTAGTGAACTGAACAGATGTCGCCGTCCTCGTCAGTAATCTCGGAAGCTGGATTCGGTTCGAAGCCACGCATCGAGCGCCGAGGATAGCTCCCAGCCATTTTCCGAACATCTTTCCCTCGACCCGATTCAAATGCCCAGCGCAACACAGGCCAGTGACGCCATCACTCAAGCTCCGGGACACGTACGCATATTAATATCCATTCATCCCAGGCCCGCGGGCTACCCCGCAGTCATCACCGTCTCATGCTCACGCGTTCTTGGGATCCATCTCAGATGAACCCCTTTCCATCTCATTGCTTTAACGCGAACGCAAGTGCAAGAAAAGCTTCCGGGCTCCGAGTGCTATCCTTTAGCTTTGCCTCCGGTTCCGAGTGCGGGCAGGTGACCTAACTCCTCCTCTGCACAGCTTCATCGACTCCGGCGGTCCACAAACCCAGTTTTTGATCTGACCCTCCAGACCTGTCACCTCATCCATCTGCCAGCTCGTGTACCTCAAGCTCTGGAGACTTTAAATCAAAATCATGATCATCACCGGCTGGCTGGGTTCTAGCGCTGGCAAATGTCATGTACGCCAACACGGTGAACGTTGGTGGTGCCTGACGGCTGATCTCGCACGTGAAGAGCCCAAGCAATTAGTTGATTAGACGTTAACCTCCATCACGCTTCCAAACAAGCTCCCGTCGGTGTTCTTGGCCGACAAAGAATTGACACCCGCCGTGAAAGGCACGTCTTGCAACGAAAGCAGAGCAACGCGCTCTTCTCCATATAAATGTGCGTATATCTCGGTGGTTGAAATGTGTACACTGGGAGAATCGCCGTTTTCGCCGGGTGTCTCCTCACGCAGGTTCTTTCCACCAGTACGGCCAATTTGAAATATGCAAATACTGTACATATGTACGATATTCTACAGCTTTCGCCGCCGGACACTGGACATGTCCTACCGACAAACAAAACTCTCACTGAACTCTGTGATAGCGCCTTTCGTCTTATAAGGACTTGTTGCGTACCTTTTCGTCACTCCTGGAGCTTTACGACATCCCTTTGTCGAATTCCAGTACGTGCCGTAAAAGGAGGTAGAGTTCGGATCCAACCCCTCCCTCCCCCCCTCCCCCCTCAAAAGTGATTTACCCAGCTTAACTTCGGTGCTCTCATCTAGTCGTATTTTCCGACTGGCAATGGTCTAGGCCTGCGGTATCCAAGGCTGCCTGAGCTTCTCCGCGATGAAGGCGGCGGCGTTAGCGCCTGTTACAACAGATGCGAAAGCGCCCCCGCCATACACCCCGTAATTAGGCTGTACATTTCGTTGGCGGCGCAAGGCTGAGCCCTTTTGTTCCCCCCCCCCCCCCCCCCCTGATCAGAAATACCAAAAATTTCAGATGATTCAACACTTGCAGGACTTCGAAGAAGTACCTCGACTCGTGGCGAGCAGGAGCACGCGAACGTCGCGCGTCTCTTCCTCGTCAACCACGACAACAAGGACAACTTCGAGCCTCAGGACAGCGTCAACATACGATGAAGACCTCAAATATTTCGCAACCCACCCGGACCCTCTCCTTCTCTGATGACTCCAAGATCTCAAAGAGGTCTTTCCGTGGCTGGCAGTGCCAGGGTACGATGGGCTTGTCTCGTCGGCCCCTCGGAAACCTAAGTCGCTCTAGAGCAAGGACCTTTTCAGCGAGCTCAGGGTGGCTTCTCCCATAAGAACCTGCCGGCCCAATTTTTCACTATAGCATCCTTCGCGGAAGCTTTCCTTTTAGATAGTCAACAACGGACGGGAGCGCAGGAACGAGTCAGCTTATTATGATATGACCTACTGTGCCCCTCAAACTGTAGCTCCGACTGATGAAGCTATTCACCTCAAGGTTCACACCATCGAATACGTTCACTCTCGGTAGCTTGAACCAAGTCAAACTCAATAAGAAAAAAAAAAGAAACTGATGACTGAACGGCACTGAGAGTTTATTCTGCTAACGGACAACCAGCGGTTATTACGCAGACAAGCACACTCGAGTTTGCAATTGTGTTCTTCTAGATATATACACTTGTTTATCTGCAATCCTAACGTCAATATACTGGCCCTATAGTCAAACTTGACTCGGTGTGAAATTGTACAGAATCCCCTTGTCTATGAAAATTACTTTCATCTCGCCATAAAACATATCCGACAACCTCTGAAATAATGCTAGTACCTCATCCATACTTTCACCCACTTCAATCTGAGACCGCAGAGTAAGCGATTTCATCAACGGTAATTTTCCAGAAAAAAGAAATGCGATGAGGCTTTCTAGCCAGTCTATTAGCCACCATGTATAATGCTTTGGATAGCAAAGTTCGAAGCTCCGGATAGTTGTGGGCAAAGATTCTAGGAAGTCAGACACTTTATATCCCACCATTTGAACTGATAAATCTTCGAGGTTGGAGCAATGGGGCCCTATCTTCTTGATACATACGTCCGCGTCTCCACTTTCTATGCGCAGGGTACGAATGTGTTCGAATATGGTGCCACATGGTACGTCCGAGGGGTATGAAGAATTGCCCGATATGAACATAGATTTGAGGAGAGGGCTGCGTTGGATGAACAGGTTAGACAGGCGCTTTTCGTCGATGTCGAATAGACTCAAGCTGCGCAGGTTTGGAAGTAATGTGTCAGGTGCGTTGTCGACTCCAATCGCGCGTGCGAGGGTACAGTTTTGTAGCCTTAGTATTTTGAGATTCGCCAACAAGCTTGCGCTCTGGGCTAGAAAATCGAGATCGAACGATGAGTATAAAGTGAGCTCCTCTAGTTGCGTAGCCCGTTGGACCATCTCATGAATTGTGTCGCTAGGACTTGGCGTAAAGCGTTCGTATGATCCGAAGTAGAAGCACACGTAGATGCGCTTAAGGTTTGCCAACGGAAGGCTGAGAAGAAAGCAGTGAAGAGAATCGGCGTATATGCGCCAATCATTTTCATGGCGCTGCTCCTTGCAAACTTCGACACGCTGATACTTGCGGATCTTGCTTCTCCGCTTCTTGTGTCTGCAGAACTCTGACTCGGCATAAGAGTCACAGGAATCGTAGTCGTAGGGATGGGCGATGCAGTCAGATTCAGGATTATGTTTGGGTTCAAAATCCCAAAGAGTCATGGCAACAACGGATGTCCAAGGTCCTTCAACAGCCCGACGGCGGTAGGGAAAATCTGCCATGCTCGTATTGATCCAGACGACCTGACCAAGCGCTTTCTGAGCAGGAAAAGTCCAGGACCTATGCACAAGGCTCATGTTGGATAACAGGATGTCCTCCTCAAGCTCGGCTTCATCAACTACGTTCGAAGGTTTCCAATAACCCCAGCGTTTTAGTTTAAACCAAAGACAGGAAACGCGTCACGTAGGTAGTAATTGCTGGTAGTTAATATGACTTTGGTAGTATTGTTAGTAGGTAATATTGCCTCGGTAGTAATGTTGGTAGAAACAATAGCAGCCAGGTAGTAATGTTGGTAGATAATGTATTGCCTTGGTAGTAATACTTGTAGAAAATCGTGCGGGCCTGGTAGTAACAATTAGTAGTATATATGCGTCTAAATAATTAACATACAAAAGAAATAGAAAGATACCGCGGAGCTACTCGAACCGACAGCAGTGCAACTTTAAAATTTCTACTTTAAGTAAGTCCCTTATTACAACTCATCTATACAGCTGTACAATATTTACTTAACTGAGTGGATATATGCTTAATAAGATGCAACTTTTGGACTTAGAAAAAATTTCAAGTTCTTAACGTTACTTGAGCTAGACTTACAGTCATGGACCGGTCCTTGTAACACCATATTTGGAGCTTTTAGCTCTGTCATTTCCTCATCGATTTTGCTCAATATTTTTTTGGAATCACATACTAGACCGACTAAAGAGCTTGCAGACGAAGTTCTGTGCTTGTTGGATAACAGATAGAATTAAAACTGGATGAGCAAGATTCTGGCTGTTTTCGTGGCCTCCCGGTCCTTGTAACAGTAGTTTTCCCACGGACCCAATGTCTTACTTTTCTCAAATATCAGAGACTACGGATTGATATCTACAGATATAAGTTCGTATTATTGTCTAACTATGTACTATAAACATACATGCAAGGTTTCAGAAGATTTAAGAGTGAATAAGGAGCTGCAGAGCAAAAACATCAAGCTGCTTAGATGCAGTTACCTGATTAGGAAAGAATGAGATTTTGGGCAAAGGGAGAGAACATAAACATTCTGTGCTTCTGCTGCAAGATTTTGAAGAGAATCCATCATTATTCTTGCACATTTAGTGCCGGAGTATACAAGGGAATTTTAACAAGCTTTAAATACTTGACCAATGGCAATAATAAGAAGGTAGTAAATTTTCTATTGATTTAATGTCAATTTTCAAATTTTGAGAACTTCTATAAACTGACACTGTTTTCTTATTATCTCAATAATTACTGCACCAATCAACTCCATTTTTTCTGTGTATGCAGTACTCGTAATATAACATGTTTTAAAGCTAATTATAATATTTCAATGGCTTGAGGAAGCCTATAAACTCTAAGTGTTACAAGGACCAGGGGTGTTACAAGGACCGGTCCATGACTGTAGTAGTTTGAAGCTGACAACTTAAGAAAGCTATTGTGGCTCAGTGGTTTAGTTATCCAAGTTAAGTATCCGGCTTTACATCAGGGAAACTACTTTCTGCTGAAAGTGACTTAAGCGTTACTTAAACGTCCTGAGTGACTTGAAGTCTGAATAAGGCAAGCTTGCCTTATTCATGCATGTCCTCCCATTATTCAGGACAAGCCGGCTGAAATAAGGACGAGTTGGCTGAAATAAGGACAAGTTGGCTGAAATAAGGACGAGTTGGCTGAATCAGTGCTCTCAGTGCTTCAGGCATTCAGACACGCAGTTGTTCAGTTTTCAAATAAGTAAAATAAGGAAGTCATAAGGACACGATAAGTACAATAAAAAGTAATGTAACAAATGTATTTAAAGCCTAATAAAATACACTATGAGCCCGCACTGAAACATCTGCAGCACAGATCAACCCCTTCAATTCCCTCAATCCATCACTTGCAACTGGTCCTATCACACTTGCTCACCAGCGTCGGGGCTCCTCCATCTCCTCCTTGCAGCTGGGTCCCGTCGTAAGTCCCCACTCCCAAGCTCCTCCGCAAACACACACACTCGCACTGGGCGGAATCGGTATCCCCGAGCGCCGTCCGAAGCGCGGCGATGAGGATTACATCAAGCGACCCGAAAACGCGTTCATCCTCTTGCGCAGGGACTGTTGCCAGAAACGCAACGCCGACGCCCTAGCCAACGGCGCAGAGGATCCCAATGTGCGCCGACAGCGCCAGGCAGACCTGTCGAAAACAATCAGCCAGCAGTGGCGCAGCCTCAGCGCGGAAGAGCGCAAGCACTGGGACAAGTTCGCGAAGCAGCGCAAGAGGGAGCAGGCTAGATTGATGTTGAATTCTTTGTGCATCTCGACGCACTAAGTATATATATTAGCGTATGGAGATTTGTTTCACTTTTTTACGAACCTTTTGTAGGTAACGGTAAACATCTTTTGTAACCTTCCGGAACAACATACGGAACAAGCCTGCAAGTAGCGGTCCTGCAAGATCCAATCGCTTCTTCCCGAAGTGGTCACGATCGTCCAGTTCCCGGCGCTCGAGTGCGGCCAATAGAAGTCGATGGATCATATATCCAAAGAAGTATGCTTTATGTATCCGTGGTACATCTATCAGCCATCCCGTTCGAAGGAGAAGAAAGGGAAGGGCAAGGAGGGCGGGGAGGAGGGCGACGAGGGTTCATGGAGGGAAAGAGTGGAAAGAGCAAGAGGGAGGGAAAGGAGAAGGAGAGGCGCGAGGAGAGGAAAAAGGAGCGCAAGGAACGTTGCGAGAAATCCCACTCTCGGGTACGCTCGTCGCATGGAATTGGCCAGCGGAGCCGCAACCAGTCCGCCTGCTCCACAACGTCGACCGCGTCTTCTTGTAGCACTGTAGACTCCGACGACTTTGACTCCGGATCTGAGGTATTCGCGGGCCAGTACCTTGCCTTCCGGAATGAGATGGACATGGGCGACCTGGACTTCGAGATGACAGACTCGGAGAGCAGCGCCTCCCTCAGCATGGCGCTCCCACCTGGTCTTTCGATGTTCCAGCAGTTCCAGTTGAGCACACAGAACCCGATGACGCAGTTTGTCGGACAGGGCCACCACGGACACGGGCATGGCCACTCTCTGTCTGCGCAGATCCCTGCGCAGACAGATTCACCACCTCGGGCCCCCTCTGTCCTTCGTCCTCCCGCAGAGCCGTCGCTCAACATCTGCACCTGGTGCACCCACGCCTCCGCCCCCGAATTCTTATCCGTCTATCAAGCTTCCACAGCTCCTTTCGACAAACGCCTCGGAGTCGAACTCGCAAGCCACCAGTCAGTCATCGCAGGATGCGACTCGGGAGCAGCAGCAGAACTCCGGGATGCTTGCGCCTCCTGCAGATATGACGTCCTCTGCATCCTCGCCCGAGTCGCAGGCATCTTCGGAAGGCGTCATCCAGGAACAGCAAACCCTTCAGTCGTACCAGTTCCCGCCGAACAGCATGGGACAACTGAACTTCGCCCACCTTTCTGGACAGGTTCCAACATACTCGAATGCTAACGGCGATGTTCTTGTAAGTGCTCAAACATTTGAGAATAGCGTGCTCCAGACTCACCAGCATACGCAGTCGAACCATATGTTCTCAATGTACGATCAGCAAAGAGTGTCAATGGCGGCTAGACCCGCTCGCCCTCGCGCGCTCACGCAGCTCTCCATCACTCACACGCCTTCTGTCGGCGGACCACTCAGCGCTCCGGCACAGGACCAGACAATTCAGTAACTCACCTCGCCATCGTCCGCAAATTCCTCAGCACCCACACCGCAAAGGCTCTACCTCCCAAGCCAACAACAACACCTCTCCCCTTCTGTCCAGTCACCTCACCATACCGGGTTGTCGCCGTCAAGCGCTATCGCTCATATGCACCAGGGGCCTGTGCGCGCGATGCCGATGAACTTGCCGGAGTCGCCCAAGCCTGGCCACGATTGGGAGGCGTACGAGCTGCCCTCGTGGGCGCTCTCGACGTTGTGTCCGGCGCCGGGCGACGAGGGACATCAACAGCAGACGCAACAGTCGGATTCCACTTTGACGCCTGACCATGGGCAAGGCGCAAGCAACGACATGGATACGATGGGCAATGTTCGCAACAGCTTCTTGATGGCGCCGCCAAGCGGTGAGATCGAGATCGACTTCTCTTCCATCCCCTTCTCGTTTGACAACTTCACCAAGGGTGCTGGCAAGCCCGGCATGGATTTCGTGAGCAAGTACAGCGATGTAGACCCGCTGCTTGACATCCTCGACCCCTCTCAAGTATCGGGTGTCTTCGTCCTTGCGGCTATGACTTTTGAACGATTCAGCTCTTCTCTTCCACGCGCTCACGACTGTAAACAAACAAGGCTACTCACTTCCTTCACCCAAGTTTCTACTTTCCAGATTTACATGGACCATATTTGCTTCTGCGCAATTCCATTCTACCACTCTTCCTGCAATCATATTTAGTCTCCTTGCCTTCAGGTCTAAACCTAAAGCTAGCATTCGGTGGCTCACCTCTTTTTTATTATCATTTGTGCTGATAATCGCTTGCCTATTGAGTAATACAAGCATTTGCGAAAGACTTACAGATCATCAAGTTAAAATGTCGTGGTTAAGATGCAAAAGTTGTCCAACGACACGACATGTTCAACGTTGATTTACCAATTTGGAAGTATTAGTAATAGAAATTGCTGAATTTCACTAAGTCCCTTCAACGGCACAGTCACATCCTCCACTTCTTACACTTCCCCAGCTCCTTTCCCAAGATCACTGAGTGGTATGAACAACCCCCGGAACGCCACCTCATATTGGCTTGCAAGACACCCTTATACCCCTAGTTGAACGTGAGACACCTCAGACAGCGAACATCCCTCCATGAGACAACTCAGACAAGCTGCCAGCTTCTCTCAGCCCACCTCTAGCAAGTCGTTGGAAGGTAGCGTGAATTTAGGCAGCTCAAAATTCAGGCCTAATCCCACCGGTGGTAACCTTTTAGGAGCGTAGTAAAATAATCAACTGCGCGCACCTCCTCCACCTTCGCAGCGGAACTATATAGATTCGTCGCCTGCCTTCGGAGGCGGATTCGTACCGCAACAAACCACTAAACTGAGCCTTGCTTAGTTTCATGTTGCTATGGGCCTAATCTATCGCAGTAAGTCTCCTTAATAATTATATATATATATTTAATATTGATGATCTTTACAAGAATTGAATGGCTTGGAGATTCCGGATGAACTCCCTCAAGAACTGGTGCCTCCTTCAGCTCATGAACTCGACACATCCGTCAACTTCCTCAAGGACATCCTGAAGCACGACAACTCGCGGCCGAGCTCTGCGGGAAGCGGTGATGCGATTTCGCGTTCAAAGGTCCGATCTTTCACTGACTCTTCGGCTCCGGGTGCAGGTGGAAGAAAGGATGCAACAGTCTACAAGTACACCGAGAATGACGATGGCAATTCATATTACAAGAGTCGCCGAAGGCATGTTGACCGACGTGATGTGCGTGTTGGAAATGAGTCCCCTTCGCAGGATCTTGAGAGCATGAAACGCCAGCTTGACGGAGCTGCTCAGGCTTTGGAGCGTGCTACAGACGAAAGCTCACAGAGAACAAGGGAAGACGAGGAGCTTGAGCGTGAGATGGAAGACCTCAGGTACAGAGTGAAGCGAATCCAGGAAGGCCTTGAGTACGTCAGCCGTGGACCAAGGAGCACCGCGAAGGATGAGGAGAGGCGGAAACTAGAGCGTGACTTATTGCACCTCATGCACGAGAGGATCTAGGAAGTACAAAAGAAGATGGAAGATCGGGAGCGTAGGCGCGAACGGGAGAAGAGGGAGTAGACGAAGACCGGGATAGGCGGAATGAGCGCTTTGGGCGGTACGACGAGAGAAGCTATGATAGGGAACGTGACTATGGGCGGCATGATTACGACAGGGATCGCGAGAGAGAGCGGAGTCGTGATAGGGACTATGATAGGGATAGGGACTACGACAGAGACAGGGATTATGACAGGGATCGGCCTTATTCGCGCAATCGCGAACGCGACCGTTTCTTGGGACAGAGAGAAAGATCGTGAGCGCGAACGTGAACGTGAACGCGACAGCGACCGCCCTCGCAGCCCGCCTGCTGCAGCTCGTTCTCCACCGCCTGCGCCACCACCTCCTGCTGCAACCCTTGCGGCTCCTCCGGCACCTGTTGTACCCAAGCCCGGAGCGTCAAGCGTATGTCAGGGAGCAGGCTCAGCGAAAACTGCAAGAACGTATGCGCGCGTTAGGTGTCATTACACCTTCGTCAGAGTCGCCCGCGGTGGATACTTCTGTGGAAACGAGACTGGCACAATACAAGAAGGGGGCGGAAGAAAAGGCACGTCAGGCCGAAAAGGATGCGGAAGAACGCGAATGTGTGAGGAGGGAGAGATTGGAAAGCGAGCGTGCGCTGAAGGATGGTAGATCAGTTACACCGGCATCTCCCACCCCGACACCCACCTCCTCAGTTGCAACTCCAGCACTAACACCCACTGCTAGTGCTGTGAGGCCGCCTCCACCTCCTGCGCCGAAGAGTGCGCCAGCACCGCCGCCTCCAAAGACGCGTGGGGCTGCTACACGTCTACCGGTGTCCTCAGCCTCGTCAGTCCCGACTATTCGTGCGCCTGTCCCGCCTCCAGCGCCACCTGTTGTCACACACCGGTCCCTCCTCCTCCTCCAGCTCCTCCAGCAGAGCCCGAAGAAGACCCTGAGGAACGCATGCTGAGGGAGCGTGAGGAGCGGCTGCGGAAGCAGCGGCTCCGCCAACTTGAGCGTGAGGAAGAAGAGGCACCTCGTCAGGATGAAGAATTTGAAAGGCTTCAGAAGGAAAGGTTGGCAGCCGTTAGAAGATCCGCTGCAAGTGCACCAACCAGTGCAGTAACCCCTACCCCTACCCCTCCCGCACCCGCACCTGCATCTGCACCTCCTCCACCCGTGCCTCCAGTAGCACCCTCTTTGCCAACCCTTGTCCCGCTACATCTAGTTTATAAGCATCGGGCCGCAGGTCGTGAACTTCAATGAGCTTGCGAGGGAAAAGAATAAGCGCGACTTTTGAGGCCATTGGGTTAATAAGTATGGGCAGTTCTACGAAATGCACAAGACAAATGTGCTTACTTCACTCAGCTGACAGCAAAAGGCACGAACATCCTTAACAGCGAAGGCGAGAGGAAAATAGCGCGCAATCTACAGTACTGACGTACTGAAGTACTGGTGTACTGATTTGTACTTACTATGACATTTGAATTGTACATGCTTGTACTTAGTCTTTACTTATGCTTGGCTGACCTCCTGATGTACTGACGTACTGAGTGTGTCCTGAAAATCTGCTTATTTCAGTGTGTTAAGGCCATCAGTTGATTTCAGACAGGCATAGCAACACATCAGTAGATTTCAGACAGGCATAGCAACCCTTCAGTCCATTTAAGGCAGCGTCAGGACGCGTCAGTCACCGTAAGCAAAAAGTAGTTTCCCTGATGTATTACGTAATACTATTCTTTGTCGTGTGTTCGATTCTTGGGGTGGACAATTCTTTATATTTTGATATCTTACGTTTCTTAACTTTGTAGTAAATGTTACTGTTGTTACTTCTTGTTGACTTCATTAATAGTATATATCTACAATTGTATTTTCTACCTACATTACTACCATGTACATTGTCTACCAAGACTATATTAACTACCAGTAATTACTACCTAGGCGACGCGTTTCCTGTCTTTGGTTTGAACCAAAACGCTGGGGTTCCTGAGGTTTCTCGAATGATACGTCAATCTTCGCCTGCCTGTCAGCCTTGATGATGTCCAAAACCTCATCCAGGACTAAGTGCGGGAATCCTGCCCAATGAAGCCTCGTCTGCAACCGTGACTGCGACCGGGTATGCACGACCGCCATCCTCTCTTTCATACGATACTCTTCCGCAGCCCTGATAACATCCAGTGAACGTCGATGTGCACGAACTCCCTCCGCAATTACACTTTTCTTTCGACGAGATTCTTCCTCGACTAGCAGAATGTCCTTCGAGTCTCGTAGCGTAACCTGATCCGGGTTAAACTTAGGGTGGGTAACTATGGAGATGACGACGTCCATGATGCGCGATGGGGCCTGGTGAAAGAGCAGCAGGCTTGCGAGCATGGCATCTGACTCAGTTTCAAATGCTTCGTATGTCGACGTTTTCTTGTTGAAAGCAAGATTATCAACGAATGGATCTGAGGATATGTGTAAAGAGATGAGCTTCATTGTTATTTCAGATTTACATCAGACATACTAGGTCCGTGGGGTGTAGAGCGATAGGATCGCGCAGAAGGAGACACACTGCCATCATCCGAGGTGTATTGGCTGTCAGTGTCGTAGCTCGACATCGTGGATAAAGAGAGAGAGCGCTCTAGCGGAGTATGACTGTGTTGTGGCAAGAGTCATTACACTTCCGAAGAGTCTATTAGCTGCTTTTGGTAGCACTGTTGTCTTAAAAGGCTAACAGCACCGGATCCGAGCGCCCCCTTAAAGTATAGTATACAGTAAACTCTTTCAAAGTTTCGTAAACCCCAGAATGTACATATCCCATCAAGAATCGCGATAATCTAGTAGAATCTAAAAGCTATAGCGGATTGTATTCGGCAGGGCCATTTGCTCGTTGGTCAAGTTGAAGGCTACTAGTACGCACGATGCCAGCAGCACCGCGAACGGCACTCAAATCCTCCAAATCCTCCATTCTCTTGAGTGCCTCGGAAACACTTCGTTGGTCGGACTCGCTGAGATAGCCTGGATCAGTCTCTGTCACTGAAAGAGATAAATCAAATGATTTGAGTTGCGTGTTTGGAAGAAAGCTATTTCAGGATGCTCTTTCCCCAATTTTGATTACGTATGTGCAAATTGGACCGTTGAAGGCGAAGGCCACGGCTCTGAAGCGTAGTCGGTACTAGCTTTAACAACTTAAGGGACTAGCCCAGATTTGCCCAAGACAGTGAGATCATCAAGAGTAGAGCAATGGGGTGCAATCAATTTCATCCGTTCTTTGATGCACTGGACAGTGCGGTGTGCGGACGTGATAGATTGAGGCTGGCTCTGGAGTCTGGATGCAGGTGCCACCAAAAATTCTATGCAAGACAAGGAAACTCCTCTCCGATATAATTGATTGACTTCTGGTTGACATACATGAACAGAGGGTTTACTCGCAGACATAGGATCAGGAGGAATGTGACGTGGGAACTTTATTGGCAACTGGAAAACGCACTATACATACATTGGCAACAACTGTCTGTTCAACCACGTCCTCTATATTCACAAGCGCAGACAAAAACCTTGCTACAACGCAAGACGTTAGCCATTTAAATGCCCTCGGATCATTGCTGTTGGCTTTTCTTAACCATCCCGGGGAATATGCCTTGGACGGAACAAGAGGCAGCGGCGGAGAGAAGGAAGAAAGTGAAGGAGACCAGTGTTTACAAGGACTTGATCTACTAGCGCAAGGTGATTATCTTCACTCTTTAACGTTTCCTACCACAAGTTGGCCTTTTCTGACAGTCATCCAAAAGCAATACCATCGTCGTCTTCGACATTCTTTACGCCAACATCCATAAAACGTGCCGTCTTCATCCTCCCAAACAGCAAACAGTTAATCCGGAGATTCACGCGCTAGCCCAAGTTTGAGACTGTACTCCTCCCCTTAAACACGTAGATGAGCCGACAGACCTGGCGATGTCGACTAGTGAATGACTTCTGGGTGAGAAGGTGAGGTTTCCGGTGAAATACTAGCGAAACCCGGCGATTCTATTCCGAAGGAAGAGCTTTGGTACGCTAATCAAATTTCTCCTTATTCTGTCTAATTGATCTGGATTTGATAAAGGATGTTTATCTGTCAACCAAACTCCTGCCGCTCAATCGACAAAATCTATCACTCGCCCGCATGGCTTCGAACGAATCATCGAGACAGAAATTTCTCCGACGCTTGCAGCCACTCACTGTTACGCGTCATTCAACGTGCTTTGGAAGTATCGCTCGCAATCGGCTATGAGGATGGGGAGTGCGTGGAGAAGGATCTCGGAAGCTCGGGCCCTATCAAGTCGATGCAAAAGGGCGGTCGACGACAGCGGATGGAAGGTCGAGATGCATGTTTGGACGCGTAGGAGTGCGAATGATGGTCAGGCGTATTGAGGAGATGGAGGGCGACGGAGAGATACTAGGTGCAGCACATACACGGGCAATGATGGGACACAAAGGAGTTGAGGGCGAGAGACAGTCGGCTCGTCGGAAACTTAAAGCTCATCGTGGTATCCCGTCCTTTTGCATCATCATCTTCATCTATACCATCGTCCTTGGTTGCTTCATCATCTTATGCCTCATCATCGACAGTGAATCCTCCCTCGCTTTACAGATTACCTACGCCATCGCTTCAGGAGATTTACTGAGCCCTAGCTTCTTTCTCCCCTCATCATCA
The DNA here is from genome assembly GCA_910574555.1 of Trichaptum abietinum. NCBI lineage: Eukaryota > Fungi > Basidiomycota > Agaricomycetes > Hymenochaetales > Trichaptaceae > Trichaptum > Trichaptum abietinum. The sequence continues at coordinate 206,177 of CAJTBE010000005.1, read as the reverse complement.
CATTGCTCTGGTATTGAAACTGTTTCTACAAAGTAAGAGGGGGTTTCGGACAGCTCAGCGAAGGAAAGTGCAAGAACACCAACTGGAGGACGAAAAGTGGAAAATCCTGCTCGGTGCCCGGTAACTCCCCGCGTTGGTTACCCATCTCTCCTCACCATCCTACTTGATGACCAACCTGTACGTGTCCCTGTATCGCGACTGAAATTATGTGGCACACACGCTTCCCCAAGTTCAACGCAAGCAAGCCCTTTCTTGCGCCTTGTCAAGTTACCCGAACACCGTCCCCGCGCGACATGGCAAATAACCCGTGCCTCTCCGTCGATCTCCACCTGGAGTAAAGATAAGCAAAGGGGAAGGGATTGTTCAGACTTTGGCCGCACGCTGACATCCTACGCACGAACCACCTGATAGACCTCCTTCTCGTCTTCAACATCATCGACATGTCTTACCATCGTGGGAAGGAGGCGAATGTTGAGAAGGCAGAAGACGGTGCGGTCGTGTTGGAGGCTTATTGGTGTCGCGGAGGCTTACGAAGTGAAGAAGCTGGGCGCTGTCGCGTAGGGATTGGGATGCGACTTTGGATACGAACGGACTCTGAAGACGCGAAGCGACGTTCTGACTAGGGTTTCGGAGTGTACAATGATATGGCGATCTGGTAAGCATGACTTTCGCACTTTTTGATGTCATTATATGTATACTGAATAAGTCTCACGCTTCCAACTAGCTCTTAAACCATAAACGCCGGCGCGCATCCCCGCATGCGATGCAGACATTCGAAGTCACTAGAAGCTACGCGAGAAGGAGAAAGTACTGGAGGCAAATTGTGCACCAAGTATGGAGCTGTAGGACCTAGTGGGCGCGCGACTGGAAGGAGGCGAACAATGTTATGGAATGCTCAGAGGATAGAGATGGATTGTACATACAGAAAGCGCGTGGTTGCTTGCGTGACGGGGATGGGAGAAGGAGATCACACTACGCGAGTCCAGAGATATGTGTTGGCGGAAGGTCGGGATGCATGGGTCTGTGATGTTTGGTATACAGTATGAAGGTCATTGCGGGGTTGCATACAAATAAGGGTGTGTTTGGTCTGTTTCTAGTCATTTGTGCTGTTTGTCCTGATATTTCTCATGGATGGACGTAGAACAGCACATGACTGCAAGTGACGCATGTGTAGTTGAAACTCTTGCGTTCACTACGACTCCAAATCCCGTTCGAATTTCATTCGCCAGAAAAATCCAGCCTATTTCACCCGCTGTTCTGACCTTCCATCTGGACTTGGGGGCTAGATTGTAAATTACAAGTGTATGTCTCGGTGTCAAGTGTACTTGTCAAGAATGTTTTCGATTAGCATGAGCTGAAATCAATTTTGGGTTGGAAGTTGCAGGTAACTCGCAGCTATCTGTATGATGAAGAATAAAAAGAGATCTTATTCAACATAATTTTTTTATGACGGCTGTGATTCAATACGCCTGGTAACGATGAATCAACTAAGGTTTGGAATCGCTAAGTTTACTTGACGAATGGTGATCTAGTACACAAACAGAACACAACACTTGGCAACTTGAAGGTGGTGACCCATTCTTTCGTCTCCAACGCACTGATTCCTATCTTCACTCAAGTACAACATCAACTCTTCTCCAAAGATGTCACAGAATAGCCAACAGCCGTTCATAAACTCTCGAGCGTTTGACAAGGCAAACTCAACTTATGTCTCGTTCCCAACACAGGCCGATGCCATGATTGCAAGCCTTCAGCTGTCCCACGACGTCCCGTGCCACATCATGGACCTCATCTTCTCCGTGATTACTCATCCGGACTTTGACTCCAAACAGGTGATACTTCGTAGCTCGATAGACGTGATTGACGTTGTGGAGGAGAGTCGGTTGAAGGATAGGTTGGTGGTCGTGCATAAGAAGTCGCTTGGTGAAGATGGTCGTATGGAGCAGGCAGGCTTTCCCGAGTTCGTTCTTGACGAAGTTCTGGACATCATCCATGCTGAGCGGTTTACCGAGATCAGGTCCAGCTTTGAAGACGTCTCGGATAAAGGGTCGGTGTACAAATCAGGCAGAATATATGAAGACGAAATCTTAAAGACCATGAGCCTTGTCCACCGATCCTGGACGATTCCTTCTCAGAAAACACTTGGCCGAATTCTGTTTATCAATAGCCCGGCAGGTGAAATGATCCACTGCCTTTCCCCAGTACGGAAATCAATTTTCGGTCCTTGGACGACCGTCGTCGCTTTTCATATGTACTGTGGCATGAACGAACAGGCACAATACGATGAATATGAATTTTCTTCAGATTTCCAGGAGGAGTACCACCAGTGGTTCGAAAACCTGCACCGCATTCTTGTCGGCTTCACAAATCTCAGAAGCGTCTGGATCCAAAGCTATGCTTCATTTCTCACCAAGTGGGCTAATCGCACGATAGGGGAATTGGTTCGACGAAACACATATCTAAAGGACATAACGTTACACGCGGAGGACAACAGAGAACCATTTATTCTCGATTCTATGGCACAACACTCTAGGCATTCAAATTATCCAAAGACACTGAATATTGAAGGAGCAAGGTTCTCGGACGCTACCCCAGGAAAGTTGATACAAGGAGCGAGCTTCCTATGTGTGAGCAGTTTGACTATCAAATGTGCTCTTTCGTCACTCGAGATCGACTTGGAAACGCTGCGAACAATATCCACCCTCTCCAATCTCCGCCTGGAGTCATTGCACATCATCTGTCAATACATCCCAGATAATGGCTTTGAAGAGATCACGGCACGATTGTTTCCTCCTGCTCAGTGCACCGTTTCTTTCGATCAGCTCCGCTCACTGCACATCGTCGGCGACGATACAGCAGACAAATGGTTGAAATGGATTGGCCCATACTGCTCTAGCCTCAAAGATATCACTCTCGATACGGAGTCGCTCTTGTCCACTGACACTTTATCCCTCATACCCGCGACTGTACGGAGCCTCTACTTACAGGCAAGATGGCCTGCGATTCAAGAAATTATTCGGTGGACAAAGTACATCCTGTTGACATTTTCTTCCGGTCATTTTTCCGAACTGAGATCATTTTCATTACTTGTTCCGGGGCGACGCTTTGAACGCTTGTTCGGGTTCGACGAATCACGCGAGCAGGAGGCAGAGAGTCTGCGTGATCAGATTCGAGAATTCAAGGAATCGATGAAATGTCTTTGTGAAAGCGCTGGGATAGAGTGTTCCCTCGATCTATAGATTCAAGCTTCATGTATGTAGCATTAGATGATGTTTATGAAATCACTGGAGAATACCCGAGCTGTTTTCAATTGAAGATACGCCCTCAGTTGTGACAGTGTATCCCGTTGGTCATGAAGCAGAGTTGCGGTGATTCGCCGATACAGCTCTTTCAGGACGCTAAAGTCGCGAAGACTAACAGTTGTCAGAAGGTCGCTTCGGATGATCCAGTAGGTCGCCGGGCGCTGAGGAAAAGTCCTGTCGCATACTAGATTCGAGCCAAATGAATAAATATGCAGAGAAGCGGGAATACGTCTGAAAAGAAATCTCGCAAACTGGATTTGAGTAAAATGCAGAGATATACAGAGAGGCGAGGCTACGTATATATACAGCTCCCTTCGCACAAGTTGAGCAGCAATCTCCAATCACTGTGTTGTGTACAGTGAATAAAATGCATTAGAATTGGCAATGAGCATTTTGGGATGAGCGTAAGGGACGAAGCTGCTCGCCTGACTCTCCGGGAAAGAGAAGAGTGTCGGCGTGCTCGCAGTATACTATAGTAGTATCTTTAACCTCGTGTACTGTCTACTTTGACTGATTGCCTTCATCATACGAGTGAAGGTATGAACTTCCTGTAATGTGTCTTGTCCAACGATTCACAGCAGTAGCAGCTCATGTGTAAGTAGAGCTTCGCTGCTACAGACAATGCCTGCTAAATACATAACAATTAAGTGGTGAGGTGCAGGCCGCAAGCCGCTTGGTGAAGCCGAAATCAAACGACGCGACGCGACGTGTGACTCGGCGCTGACACGTGACCGTGATCGGCGTGAGCCTGCCAGTGAGGTCGGTATGATATAACTTTTTCGCGTCGCAGAGCCACTAAACCACGCGTGTCATCTTCTTTGCCCTGCCTACCTTGACTTACATCTCAAACACTCTATAACAACAACTCACCAGGCCTTCAAATGCATACTGGTAACAACCAGCCGTTCATTGACTCTCGAGCTTTCAACAAAGCCAACACAGCCTATGTTCCGTTTCCTTCGCAGGCCGACGCCATGCTTGCTAGCCTCCAGCTATTCCACGACGTCCCATGCCGCATCATGGATCTCATCTTCTCCGTAGTCACTCATCCGGACTTCGACTCTAAACAGGTGACGCTGTGCAGCTCGATAGACGTGATTGACGTTGTAGAAGGGAGTCGGCTGAAGGATAGGATGGCCGTCGTTCATGAAAGGTCTGTGAGCAGGGATGGTTGCACACGACAGGCAGGTTTCCCGCACTTCGTTCTGCATGAGGCTCTGGAGATCATTCATGCCAAGCGGATGGATAGCGTCAGGGCTTATTTCGAAAAGACTCTGGATAACGCGGGGATGTATGGTATTACGATGCACGTCAAAGAGGATAAGGACCTGATGGAAATGAGCCTTGTCCACCGGACTTGGACGCTACCTGTTCAAAAGGCACTTGGGCGTATTCTCTATATCGGCAGACCAAAAATTTATCAGACGCCCGACCTCCTTTATCCCGTACGAAAGTCGATCTTCGGTCCTTGGACATCTGTTGTTGCCGTGCAACTCTACCAGCCCATAAAAAAAATCGAGTACGACGAGTATGATTGGGAATATTCTCCCATTACTACTAAAGGGCATGAATACCGCAAGTGGTTCGAAACTCTACATCGCATCCTTGTCAGTTTCACGAATCTCAAAAGCGTCTTGGTCCAGAGCTATGCCCCATACTTCACCGAGTGGGCTAATTCCACGGTTAGAGAACTGCTTCGACGGAACATGTACCTGGAGGAGGTTGCCTTATACTCGACAAGGAACGAAAGGTCATTTATTCTCGACCCTTTGATAGAGAACCCGAGGATATCCAAGAATTTAAGGGCTTTGAGTATACAAGGGGCAGAATTTTCCGACGTAGCCCAAAGAAAAGCAATGCAAGGGACAGACTTTGTACGCTTGAGCAATCTGACGATCAAACGGTCTTTCAAGTCACTCGAAGACGACCTCACGATGCTATCCATACTCTCCACCCAATCCAGCCCATGCCTGAAATCGCTACGTATTATCAATGGTTCGGTAACAGAAGACGATTCGGAAAAAGAGTATGATTCGGAAAGAGAAGATGATTCGGAATGAGAAGATGATGCGGGAAGAGAAAAATCCTTCGAAGAGGACATATCACGGGCATTCACTGTCGCACAGTGTGCGGCCATCTTCAAATCGCTCTGTGCACTGCATATTGACGGCAAGGGATCGACGGACCAATGGTTCAAATGGATTGTCCCATACTGCCTCAACCTCGAGTCGCTGAGTGTTGTCGACTCCATTTACAGAGAAGATTCATTCGAACAAGACATAGCGCGGACACTTACTTCCTCACAATGTGCGGCCATCTTCGAACATCTCTTCGCGCTGCGCCTTGTCTGCAAGTCGGCAGACAAATGGGTGGAATGGCTTGGCCCGTACTGTTCGAACCTCAAAAGCTGCACTGTCGAGGCCGATGTGTCCTTGCCCTCTGATGTGCTATCCCTAATCTCGTCCACCGTTCAAAGTCTAGACCTACGATTCATGACTGCGGAATGGACAGATTTCGAGGAAATCACCGATTGGACAAAGTGCCTTTTGGAGGTACCATCCTCCAGGCACTTCTCGGAACTAAAATCGTTCAAACTCTTTCTTTCGAATGACTGCCTTAGTCATTGGCAGAAGATCAGAGATTCTCTGGCGGAAACGCTCATCAAAGAAATGCGTAGATTTGAGAATGAGATGACTACAGCATGTAAAGGTGCAGAGGTTGAATGTCATTTGAATCTTCCGTTACGCGGGTTATTTTCATAGAGCTTTCCGCCATGTGTTACAGTACATTTCAGCTACGTAAAAATTAGTATATGCCAGTGTTGATAAAAGAATGACAGGGAACTGAAGCTCAAATTGCTGCTTCTACAATCTCTTGTTGCTGTGCATATGGCTCAGAGAACATATCATTTGCCACTTCCAACGGCAAATCAGCAATGTACATTATTCCTCATTATTTCCTCTGTTTGTGTCCTTCCATATCTTTCTTCCTTGTGCGATGCGGCGAAGCAAATACTAGCTGCCATCCAGTGATTGACTGCTACTTGAGGAAAGGTGTTTGAATGCAGTATCATATTTGTACAGTACCCACTTCTAAGCTCCTTGTATTTTCAATGACATCAGATTCTCCAATATCCTGTTATTTTCGAGTAGAAAATCGAGGTCAAAGTCAGATAACTGTCCGGAAGCAAACTTCCTGAACCCCCTAATTCGCGTACAGCGTAAGCTCCAGATGGTTATTCTGACGGACCATCTGTTGAATAGTGATATTAGAGCACTCTGCAAAGAGCGGGAAGTAGCTTTTGGAGTGGATGCTTCGTAGGTTCATGACGATGACAAGGAATCGATGTAAGGTTTCAAACCGCTGTCAGTATTTTTCCTGAACACCCTCGATATCTGCATAATGAATTCAAATACTGTGCTCGTTGGCGTCGTTTCCGAATTCCTGTGCTTCTATATGAAGGGAAAATTGTATAGCGACAGCGGATGTGCACGGACCGAAGATAGACTTTTGAACAGGCGAAATGAGACTGTCCATCATGCGTGTCGGCCTAGCAAGATGCAGTACCCGGAGCAGGAAGCGTCCCGAATCTGTGCACGGGGCACAACACTTTTAGAGTATCATCCTTTGCAATAACGACTGGTTGTCTGTACATCGCCTTATCATCCAGAGTTTCCTCGAATCGAGCTTTGATGTTTTCCATCCGCTGAGCATGGATAATGTCCAGAATCTCGAACAGAACAAAATGGGGGAATCCTGCCTGCTGCACACGACCATCCCTGCTCATAGACCGTGCGTGCACGACGGCCATCCTATCCTTCAGCCGACTCTCTTCCACAATGTTGACCACGTCCACTGAGCTGCGCAGCGTCACCTGCTTGGCGTCGAAGTCTTGGATGGGTGATTACGGAGATGACGATGTCCATGATGCGACAGGGGACGTCTTGGAACAACTGGAGGCTTGCCAGCATTGCGTCGGCCTGCGAAGGAAACGGGACATAGGCTGTGTCGACTTTGTTAGAAGCTCAAGAGCCGACGAATGGCTGAAAGTCGCCTTGAAGCATAACAAGGAATTTGCTATTGTCAAAGTACAAGTTGAAGAGAGAGACGCGCAACTCAGCAGTAACAGTGCAGTGCCGTCGATCCATTTCATCATCAGCGTTCACGTAATCACCGACGTCTACACTTTCTACAATAGGCTATGCGACCTTCATTGCAAACAAATACTAGGTTCACATTAAATGCCATGGCTGGAAAGAAGTAAATAAAAGAGAGAGGGTAAGGGAAGCGCAAGCATGGGGTTTATCTACTAGCCTTGCTCCTTGGCGTTGAAAAATATATGGCACCTTTCAGATCATGCTACTAGTGATGTGTTGGTGTCGCAAGTAGAATGCGTAGGAGCTAGTTTGAAGAATTGTATATGACCCCAGCATCTATGCAAATTGCATTCATATCATTGTGAAAATGTGCGAGGGCGGCTCGGCTCGAATTACAGACTTCGGTGAGTATAGAAAGCTTTTGCAATGCTGGAAAACCATTGGAGCCGAAAGCCCTCGAAAAGTGATCCCTCCATGCATGTAGAATTTCCTCCTTGCTCCCAATTTTAAGTTTGAATCTTTGAATGGTAGACGGAAGCCTGAGGGAAGACATGATGTCGTGTGATAGGACTTGGGGGTCATTGCAGATAGGAGATATTAGAGTCAAGTCTTTTAGATTGTGGCAGTGGGGAATCCATTCAATCCATCGATATGGATCACGATCCTCAATATCCAAAGTCGAAAGCTGCCCCAATGCGGTGGCCCATTGTTCGGAGGGCAGTAACATGTCTCCGCATTTGTATGTGTAGATCATGCTCAAAGATGTGAGACGAGGATACGAGAGAGTCGAAAGGATTGACTGTATTGTCACCGGTGACGAGAGTCGACGTCTATAGGGTGTAGGGTCTCGGATCTTCAAGTGGCGTAAACTTGTGAAGGTGGTTTTCCAGGGCTGATTTCCGGTACTGGTGTAAAAAACAGGCCCATTGATGTATAGATTTCGGATGTTCTTTGTCAGATTTTCATCGTTGGCAATTGTATCAAGGATGAATGGATCATAGCGCTCATCAGAGTCACCGTGGTACAGAGAAAGAGTTTCCAACTGCTTGTTCTGTCGCATAAGGTCGGCTATTATAGGGGTAAAAAACCTCGTATAAAGCGGGAAGCGGTGGTAGCTTCCGATGGAGATGCGTTTGAGGTTCGTGAGAGTAAGGAGAAGGCGGCGGAGGAGCTCAAAGCGCAGCGCGAAGTATTCGAACTCATCAATGCAACCTGCAGCCTCACTCCCGGACTCGTCATCATTGTCATCAGAGTCGTCACCATCATGATGTTCGTCGTCGTCGTACCCCGTCCCGCGGAACACCATGACAAGGAACCACGTCCAGGGGCCAAAAATGCTCATCTTCACCGGGCTTTGCAAAAACTCTGTGTTATTTCTGTTGTCCATTGTTCGCCGGAGAAATAAGATTCGACCAAGCACAGTTTGAGCTGGAACCGTCCAGGATCGGTGTACGAGGCTTATATTCGATAAGAGGACATGATGTTCTTGGTCGAAGGAGCTATACAGAGGGTAATCCGTTAGATACCAATCGAATTTTTGCATCCGTTCAGCATGAATGATATCCAGAACCTCATAAAGAACAAAGTGCGGAAATCCTGCCTGCACACTGTGACCATCCCTGTTCGCAGACCTTTCGTGGACGACGGCCATCCTATCCTTCAATCGAGACTCCTCCACGACCATGTTCATTTCCGCCGAGCTGTGCAACGTCACCTGGTTGGCGTCAAAGTCCGGATGGGTGACAATGGAGAATACGAGGTCCATAATGCGACATGGGACGTCGTGGAACAGCTGCAAGCTAGCGAGCATCGCATCTGAATGCGTTTGAAACGGCACATAGGCGCTTGTGAACTTGTTGAATGCCAGAGAGTCAACGAACGGCTGTGGGTCGCTTAAGGACATACGTCTTCACCAGCAATCGCTAGTAGTAGGAGGAGTGGAAAGAGCTCAAGATGGCGAGACGAACTTGAACCAGACAGTGTTATGTAATATTTATTTCAACACCAATATAGAGCACACGCATGCAAAGTAGAGGCGGATCTAACGAGACACTTCTCGGATAGATAGTACACAATTGAGTGTGATCTGCGAGTCGGCGGGATCCATGCAAAAAATCATGATATGTTTAACACCAAAAAAAGAAAGAAGAGTAAGACAAGAGATGTAGAACGATGTTGTGTATGCTAAGCGATCATGATTCATGAGTACTTTATATATGTCAAGGTAAACATTGGTCAAGGTATGTCAACAAAGGGGAGGGATCAGAGATTAAAAGAAGAAAAAGCAAAGGGAATAAATAGGGATATACGAACGAATGTCCAAAACAAAATAAGGGATGTATACAGCAAAAAAAAACAGAAACCTCTCTTTCTTTCTTTCTTCCTCACATAACAACACACTCTTTATCATCCAACTTCTTTGACTGGAAGCCCATCTCCTCAAACGTGTTGTACTTCACCCCTCCCTGACTCTGACCTTGACCTTGACCTGCCTGCGTGGCATTGGGCAGCGGTGCATCACCCATGCGCGGGCTGCCATACTTCGGCGACCCCGTCCCCGACCCTGCACCCACGCCCGTACCACCCGATACGATACGCCCTCCCCCGCGCCCCACTCCGCCGCCGCCGGGTCTCGAGGGACTCTGTGTCCGCCCACCGCCACCTCCAGAAACGGGGACAGCGCCCTCGATAGGCCCAGCATCCGATAGCGTGTAGCGGTGTCGGTCCTGGAAGCGCTGGGCAGCCGTGTTCGGGTTCGGATTTTGGTTTTGATTCTGGATCTGGTTTCCGGATGGCGGTAGCATCTGCTGCTGCTGCTGTTGTTGTTGTTGGGGGAAAGGCAAGCCCGCCCCTCCAGCGCCAGGAGGCCTCTGCAACTGCTGCTGAGGACCTGGACCGGGCGGCAAGCCCTGCACAGTCCCAAACGACGACTTCCTCGGCGGGTTGAACGCACTCGGCGGCGGCCCCCCTCCCAGCCCACCCGGACCCCCCTCAGGCCTCTGTGCCTGCTGCTGATACATCAACGAGTTCCTCCGAATCACCTCCACCACCTGCGTCGCATCCTGCCCCTGCCTCCTCCCGGGGCCATTCGGCAGACCCACGCCCACGGCGTCCGACCGCTGTTTCGCCTGCGTGCGCTTCCGCACGAGCGTCGTGTCCGCTAGCGACTCGTGCTGCTGCCGCGAGAGTGCCTGGGGCGACGACTGGGACAATGCCTTCAGGCGATCGGATGCATCTGCATTCCCGTGTGCTGCCGCCTACATAAAATAATAAGATTCGAAAGCAACCAAAAAAAGCAAACAGAAAACATACCTTCTCATACCACCCCCGCGCCTTTTCCACGTCCTTCCGCGTCCCAATCCCCACCTCAAAGTAATACCCCATCGCAAACTCCGCGCTCGGCAAGCCCTTCCTCGCCGCCTTCTCTGCAAACGTATATGCCAGCCCCTCGTCCTTCTCAAAGCTCCCCTCTGCACCGCACAAGAACCATTTGCTCAGCGCCATGTCCGCCTCGCTCTCTCCCTGCTGACTCGCTAACGAATAATACTGCACCGACAGCAGCGCGTCGAATGGGTACGGTGGTGTCGCGAACTCGTACGCATGCCCGAGCTTGTACTGCGCCGGCGCGAAGTTCAGGTACGCCGCGCGCTCCAGGTGTTTCCGCGCCTCGCTCTCCGGCGTCGCACCAGGCGGGAGCAGCGGTGCAAACAGCGCAGCGGGGATCGAGATGTGGTTGAAGTCGTTCAGCAGCAGCAGCGCGTAGACGTACGCCGGCTGCGGGACCGCCACGGTCGCAAGCGTCGCGGCTTTCTGCAGGAGCGGGACGGCCTGCGCGGGGGACGCGGGGAGGCCGAGCTGGCCCATGAGGTGCGCCATGCCCATGCGGTACACGCAACTCTCGACGTTATGCCGCACGCCGCGCTCGAAGCACTCACGCGCGTGCGCCTCGTCGCCGAACGTCTCGTAGTCGCGCCCGAGCCGGAACCACGCCGCGTGGTGCCCCGCGCGCGCGGCGGCCTCGAACTCGCGGAACGCGACACGCGGGTTGGGCGGGAGGTGTGCGGGGAAGGCGCCCGAGGCGCTGAGGGATGCGCGCAGGTAGAGCGCCTCGGATGCGTAGGGAGGGAGTTTCGTGCCCGAGGTCGAGGGAGAAGAGGAGAGCTGCATGATGAGCGGCACGGCGACGTCTGCGAGACGCGCAAGTGTCGGGTCTGCGATCCGTGCGGGTCCCATGGGGAGGTCGGTCCCTGTGCCGCTCGTCGCGCTCGCAGATGCGTTCGGAGACGGGTTGGACGCGACGGTTACGCGGTTGACGAGCTGCAGGACGTCGCGACACCATGCGACTTTACTTTGCGGGTCCGCGCTGGGGTTTTGGACGGCGGGCAGCGCAGCCTGAAGGGAGGCTACCGTTGGTAGGGGAGCTGTCAAGCTCGGTTGGCCGTTCGACGAGGAGGCTGAGGCTCCAGCAGGAGGAGAGTACCTCTGACGCGGTGGCGACCCACCCCCAGGTAAGGGTAATGGCTCGGTCGTGTTCACTGTCGCGTACATGCTCTGCACCCGAGGCGCCTGAGCTACCACACTCCCATTCGCACCTGGACCTAGACTCATCCCTGCCATGGTCGCTGTCAAGCTACTCGTCCTTCCCGGGAACGCGCCGCCCTCCATGCCTGGCATCTGCGGTGTCGGTAGCGGCGGGCTTGCCCATCCAGCTCCAGGCGGCGGCGGAGGCGCAGGAGCTGGACCACCCCGATATTGTTGTTGTTGTTGCTGTTGCTGTTGCTGCATCCCAGGTCCAGTAGATGGTGCGCGAAACATAAACCCGCCGGGATTATATCCACCCTGCTGCTGCTGTGGATGCGGCGGCTGTGGAGTAGTGAGTCGTTGGAAGTGAGTCGGAGGATGTGTCTGCTGGTTGGTATAAATCTGTTCGTCGAGCGTGCGTGCCATCTATAAAGATGTTGTTTTATTGTAATTATAGTAAAGAGATATGTCTTGGTCAGCATGTTATTCGTTTCATCACAGAAAAAGTATGCGAAGGAGGCCGAAGAAAATGTGGAGCACGTTGTCGGCAGCTTGGCATAGCCTCTGACTGCGCTGGCACAGACGCGCACATCGAGGCGTGATAGCCGCCTCCATATGCTCATTCTGATACCCTCAAACCGTTGTACCCGTCGGCAGCATCAGAAGGGCACGCCGCCGTACGAAAGTTGTACGTCCCGGGTAGACAGAACAGCATTCGGTCGGGCGCGGACTCGAAAAACATAGCGCCATCAGACGCGCGCATATCGGACAGGTGCCAGTACAGAAGCCGTGGTCCGACTTACAAGATTCAAATGAAGAGCAGAAGCTCGTAATGACGATCTCGGGCGTGGTTTGGGAGTGTGAGGCTAGAGGAAAGAGGGGACGATGGTTGCGGACTTAGACAAGAGCAGGAGCTACGTCCTATGTATGTATGCGCACCGCTGACACGGTATTTGCAACACGAAGCTCGAATGCCCTCCTTCCCGGCCACATATTCCCATTACTGGTCAATGCATCCCAAGGGATTCAGGAGAGTCGTAAACTGAGGTGTCAATCAGCGCGTAAAACGGGCGAACTGGCCATTGCATACGCTGCGCGGATTTCTCGGTCTCGGCGTGCAGCCTGCATGCATGTCAAGTCTCGCACCCCTCCAGCATGACCATCCAACCTCCTAATCACCCGATTGTCGAAAAAATCGATACTGACGAGTCCAGATTGAGTAAGAGATGGGCGATCGTGAACGATGGTAATGATGGCGCCTTCGAGTAGTGGCGAGCGTTAAGAACGCTAGGCGCTGGCGCACACAGCTCTGCAAGTCATGGCCAGCAGCTCGACCGAGCTTTTGATCTTAGATCGCCAAACGGAACGTAGATGTCCAACCTTCCACCAACCCAAACCCAAAGCGAAGCGAAGAGAAACGACGATAAAGAAAAGAGAAGCAAAGACAGCGAGCAAGAGCACTCACATCGGCAGGAACGTCTGGTGTTAATCTCTGTGGCCGAGGTGCCACGAGCGGGTCAGCGTAGTGAGGAGCCGAGCCTGCGTCCAGCGCAATCTGCGGGGGAGGTGGATAGAAGCCTGGCGTGCTGGAGGAGTCGTAGCCGCTGGCAAAGTAGCGGGCGTCGTTGTCGGCCTCGAGCTCTGGCCTGAAGTTGGGCGGGAGCGGCGGGATGGGCGGGGGAGGGCCGACGTCGTGGGGGTTTGCTTGAGAGGAGTGAGGGCGAGGCGGGACGGGTGGACGGAGGGCAGCCATTATTGCTGGTTGGAGGACAATCGTCACGTTCGTGGAGACGTGGGAGAGCTGAGGGTGCTGATGGTCGCTGTGCGTCTATCCTCCTCACTGTCTGCGAATAAGTACCATCTCATCTATTCACCGCCATCGCATTCCCAGCGTGCGAACATCACATCAGATCTGTCTATCTTGGGCCTTATCTCATGTCATTATCTCTCTTTATGGTCAACTGTAACCCTAAAGGTTGCACGGTCTGGTCTGCCTCCGTCCTCCGCAGCACTGTGCGCTCTGCCTCTGCGCTCGCCGGACGCGTCAGAAACACTGCTTTCAAGTTTCCGCCTGCGCCCAGAAATTACCAGCCACTCACGCCGCAATTGCGCTCTGATCTTGCTGATCAATGTACAAACCGGTGTCTGCCCACCCTGGCTTGTCACACTGACCCCTTTGCCAACTCGGATTGCAAGCGTTGTGTTGGTGACACGGCTCCGAGCTCCCCGAATGGTATCTTCCTATAGAGCTCACAACATACGTTCTCGAGTCGCCGAGGCTTATTTATGGCATCATGATGAAGCGAAGGCGCGTAGTCGAGGGGCACTGATGCGAAATCACTGGCACTAATTTTACATACATCGCCAAACATCTGCTATCATTACCCTCGCAATCAATCTCAGGACTCAATGCACATTCGCCTACAGTGTTAGATGGCTTTCTCGACGCTGGCAGTCACTGAGTGGACGCAGCGCCCGCCGCCGACGCTCATATTCATCAGGGAAACTACTTTTTGCTGAAAGTGACTTAAGCGTTACTTAAACGTCCTGAGTGACTTGAAGTCTGAATAAGGCAAGCTTGCCTTATTCATGCATGTCCTCCCATTATTCAGGACGAGTTGCCTGAAATAAGGACGAGTTGCCTGAAATAAGGACGAGTTGCCTGAAACAGTGCTCTAAGTGTTTCAGGCAATCTGCACCCCAGTGCTTCAGTGCTTCAGTGCTTCATCCTTTAATTACAGCAGGAGACAAGTGTTGTAAGACAAATTGCAGCGCTCAAGAGTTCAAGTGCATAAGAATGATCCAAGTATTTCATTGCATCAGAAATAATATAAGACAACGGTAAGTAGCTATCAGTGCCTCAGTGTTCAAGTACATCAGTCATTTACACAAGACTAAGCATAGCAGTCACTATCGTGGAACCCGCCACGACACGATTCTGAACCACTGCCACGGGCAGTGGCAGGCCCATTTCGCTACCGTGCCTTCAATTCTGCATGTTCTTTAGCGTGCCAGTAGAAACGAAGGTTGCTCTGCGAGTCGATGATAATAAGTTATTGAGCGCACGGACAGAAACGAAACGAGAGGCTCACCAGTGAACGATTTGCTCTTAGAAGTCGACGCATTCCGTGGCCGAATCCCATTTTGAAGCGTCGTCCTCCTCATTATCGCCATCTCCGCCTGGATCCTTCTCCTCGCCCTCGTCCTTGTCCGCGCCCTCGTCCTCGTCCTCGTCCTCGTCCTTGTCCGCGCCCTCGTCCTCGTCCTCGTCCTCGTCCGCGCCCTTGTCCTCGTCCTCGTCCGCGCCCTTGTCCTCGTCCTCGTCCGCGCCCTTGTCCTCGTCCTCGTCCGCCCTTGTCCCTTCGTCCGCGCCCTTGTCCTCGTCCTCGTCCGCGCCCTTGTCCTCGTCCTCGTCCGCGCCCTCGTCCACGCCCTCGTCCTCACCCTCACCCTCAATCTTGTCAGCGCCCTCGTACCCGCTCTCACTCAGGTCGTCATCTCTGTTACGCATCAAGCTGCGTACCCTTGTTTACGCCTTGTTTTGTTTTTCACTTGACTTATTCTCCCATGTCTATTCTTTGCATATGCGTACACATATGCATCATCCTTTCATCATACTTTCATCATTACTCCACTACTCCACTTGCTCCACTACTCCGTAGTTGTACTACTCCACTCTCCGACCGGACGATGTCATCCAGTCCTTCCTTCCGACGGACTGACATCATTTACTCCACCTTCCGACATCATACTCCACTAATTAGAGCCACTTAGTACGGACTCACTCCACTTTGCTCCGCTATGATGTAACTTCCTTCGGAGACCTCTTTCGCTCCACCCTATTGTTCTCTACAGTATATAAGTACATGTACATAGGCCCCAGGTTGACACTCAAGTCAATCCTCCTATAGTCTTTTACAATCACGTACCAAAGACTCTGTTCATCCACGACTTCCAGTATAAGAGACCCTCACAAAGCGGACCCTCTCATACTGTACCTTGCTACTTCACCCAACAACGCTTTGGTCACTTATCATTTCCGTGATAAGTCCATCGAAGCCGTGAACGTAACAATTAGGATTGACTTCTTTCTCAACTGAGATCGATCTCAACTCCGACACACTCCTCCTCATTCCACAGCAGGAATTAAACGGCAACACCTACGTATTTCAATCCGGAATACTTGACAGTTAAGCATCTCAACTGGCCATTGGATACTAACCATCAAATAGGAACGAAAGACATACGAACGACAGTACAATCGAACACACCAAGCATACAGTGTACCCACACTTATCTTGGAAGGAAGCAATAGGAAACGATCAAAGAACTAAGCAGGTTCACGCCAGAATTTACGGTCCTTGTTACGCGTTTGGTTGGTGATAGCGTGAAGAAGAGGATAGCGACCCAATCAAGCAGCTTAGCCACGTCCAACGTAACTCGAAGAGAAGAAGGAAGCAGAGGAACAGTTTAATCCACTAGCGAAACTGCAACACGATACAGGCACAACCCTCACTCGTTGACGACTGCAATACACGGTGAACATCGATACAGCACATCGATTATCCAGCGAACCAAAGGAAGAAAGAAGGACGAGCATATACGAAGAGTCGAAGTACACTCACGTATATCTTTACAAAGTAGCTCAAAGGGACGATAACCCGAGGAACTGCCCAACCTGAGGATCACATTACTACTCGCCGATCGTACAGAAATACCGTTGGAAAGTGTGATAAGGATTAACATCCTTAGCCCCGTTTCCATCTACGACTTACAACAACCCATCCATAATTCCGACACACCCCCTCACGAACCCTCCGAACTTGACGAAAGCAGAATATCACATTCGCAGGATTACTCCGAGTACGAACACCGAGGAACAGCTGATCACGAAAGCCTCTACGATCAACTAGTACCCCCTCGACTTGAACAAGAAGTTACTCAAGCAACCTACGCATACTCTGAAGAAGAAGGTTCTAATTTCGAGAATCCCGAGCACACTTGGAACCAAGTATCCGAAGAACATCGACTACTACCTCCAGTAACTCCCGATCGACCCATCCCACAAATTACCACCCCTCCAGGAGTCCAACGAATTCTACAACCCTTTCCTCAACTTCAAACCCCTACAACTGCCCAAGGATCTCGCGAACGTCTACAGCATCTTAGACGAGCGTTCCAAAGAACTCGACGCCGCATTCATAACTCCCTTACTCAACCAATCAATCAACCTGGCGAATCAAGCACCAGCTCAAGACGTTGATAGATTAATTGAAGAGAATCATCACTTTCTAGTTATCAGCGGACTAGACCATCAAATCCGAGAGCAATACCAACACGACCCCCAATACTTCCAAATCCTCGTACACACCCGATACTATCAACCCGTTAATTGGAAACTTCGGTACAACATCTTTTGGCACGAAGGCAAACCATACATACCCATTGGTTATCTCCGCCCACTGCTCATTAAGATTGTTCACGAAAACCTGGCAAATCAACTCGAACATTACTCCGAGGAAGAAACACTCATTAACATTCTCCACCTTTTCTATTGGCCCGGACAACGGAACGACGTCGCAAACGTCGTACAGAACTGCATCTGTCAGATTCTCCAAACTCCAGCTCCGAGCAGGACTCTTACACCCCCTCCTCACGAACCCGACACCGCTCACTGATTGAGTTCAGTAAAGACGTTAAACTGGCACCCAAAGTACCTCCGAAACCCACAACGAAACCTCCCGCAGTACAACCCCTTCCCCCAGGAATTCAAAGACCTGCCAACGCATTCTTCGACACCGAACAACGAATTTGGTTTAGACTCCGAGAAAACCAAGAACGAAGTTATCTCTACTATTCAACCCAAAGAAACGAGTGGAGAACTCTTACAAGTAGATCTGAAATACCGCAAGCCTATCATAGCTTGAACGCCTGGTATCAAGCCATCGAACCCACCGAACAAGAATTGATATCCATCAATCGAGGACTCAATCCAACAAGACATAGCAGCCGACTTAATTCACCAAGAGTACCCCTCACTCGATTACCATCACCCACTCCTTCACAGCGCACACACACATCAGTTGTCACAACTGAACCACCAATCGTTACAACACCCGTTCCATCGACATTACTTGTTCCTGACCTACCGAAAACAGAAGAAAAACCAATACCACCAAAACCCGAAGAAAAGACACCAACATCCGCAGTACCATCTATCACATTATCATCTATAAAACCCGAGGACGAAAAACCCGACACTAGTAAAGGAAAAGGAAAAGAAAACGACTTCACAGACAAATTACACGGACTACACATCGACACTCAATTCGAGCAAGGATCTACCTGGTACCCCTCATTTACTGCACCACCTACATTCGAGAACCCGAAGACCTACGCTACCCAGGAAGTACAGACCAACCTTACTCAGAACCAAATCCATACTCCGAACGAATCAAGCGAAGAAGAAGACACAAGCGAAGAAGAAGACACAAGCGAAGAAGAAGACACAAGCGAAGGATCTACATCGGCTGACGCTAACGAATCTTCCCGAAACTCTCCTACACCGCCACCAGTAGCAGACGACGAAGAAGAACCCGATCTCACTAACGAACCGCCACAGAACCCTCCACCGCCACCATCTCCTTCAGACCCCGGATCTCCAGCCGAAGTTGCAATGGCCGATCAAGCCGATCACGTACCCCGAGGCACCGGAGCAAATAAACCTTTTAACTTTACAGGCAACCGACGCGAAGCTAGAAGATGGCTATCTGTAATCGAAAATTACTTAGCCCTGAACGATGGAGACTATGAGACTGACCAACGCAAAGTTCGATTTGCTATCTCATACATGACCGATGGAACCGCACTTGATCTTGCAGTTGCCATCACCAACGAGCAACAAGCACTCGACGCATGGAACCTTACGTGGAACGCATTCAAGACCCGGTTCAGACAACAATTCATCTCCACAGACAGTGTTTCCGATGCATTCAAGGAACTCCAGAATATCAAACAGCAACCAAACGAGAAAGTTGACGATTACATTCATAAATTCCAACGCTTGGCAAGAGAAGCGAACATCAATGAATTTACAGTCCTATACGCCATATTCAAGAATGGACTACTTCGACAAACCAAATCAGCTTTACTCCAGAAGGATATTCCAGTACCCGCCGATGGAGCACAGACTATGGACCCATACTACGAAGCAGCTAGGAAAATTGGCAAATCATTGGAAGAAGTTTACCAAGAGTTCAGACCCTCGAATCGACTCCGTGACCGATACGGAAAAACATTCGAACGAACTTCATACAAGCCACGATCCAACCGATTTCATAGACGCCGACTTAACGAAATGGACATAGACTCTGACTCCGAACCAGAGCCAGAAGAACCGGAAACTTTGGAAGAATCTTTCAAGTTGTACGCGATGTACTTCAAGAAGCTTAGCGATGAAGAAAAGCGAAAGGCACAGAAAGACGGACTTTGTTTCTTTTGTGGAAAAGCAGGACACTTCGCAAACAAATGTCCTACTCGACCAGCACGACCTGATAAATTCCGGAAGCCCTTCCGAAAATTCCAGAACAACTTCCGACGGAATAACGGACGCTTCAAGAAGCGCAACATCAACTCTATGGATCTTGACAACGAACCCGAAGACCCGGACGATTTAATCGCAGAACGCGCGATTCAAATCCACGAAATGATGACAGGACTTAATGGACAAGAACAGGAAGCATTATTCGACATGCTAGATGAAATGCCCGATCCGAACGATGACAACGATGACATGGACGATGATGATGGAAATTTTTGATCAAACCCGAGTTGGTTAATCCGATTCAACTCAACACCATCACTATCAACGGAAACTCTCGCTCATTTCGCATACCACTCAAGATACTCGTAAACGGACACCCTCACACTCTCACTGCTCTACTTGACACCGGAGCACAACTCAATTTCATCAACTCAAAACTTGCATCAAAACTCGGAATAAACACGCAGAAAATCACGAAACCCATACTCATCAGTAATGCCGATGGAACACTGAATACTCAAGGAAGTGTTACCAAACGAACTCGACTCAACATTATGCACCCCCATGCACTCTCAACTATGTTCTATCTCACACATATCCCAAAGGACGACATCATACTAGGTCTACCGTGGTTCAAGCAAGCGAAACCACGCATAGACTGGGGAAACGATGCGATCACCATAAACAAAATCACAATTTCAACTCGTATGGAACAAGAAAAGAAACGGAAACTACCTCCGCCAGAAAAGCTCAACATCCCAAAGGAATATATGCCCTATGCCGACATCTTCTCCGAAAAAGAAATCCAAACATATCCGCCAGCACGACCCTATGATCATCAAATCAAAACGAAACCCTCTTTCGTACCAAAAATATTTCCAACCTACAACACTCCTTACCACCAAAGACCAATACTACGCGAACTCATCAATGACCTTCTCAGCAAAGGCTTCATTAAACCTTCCGATTCACCTATGGCATCCCCACTATTTTTTGTCAGCAAGAAAGATGGAACCCTCCGACCAATCCAGGACTATCGATATCTCAACGAACATACAATCCGCGATGGATTTCCGATACCAAATACGCAAACGCTCCTGAATCAACTACATGGATCCAAATACTTTACTACTCTCGACATCCGGCAAGGATACCACAACATCCGAATCAAGGAAGAAGACCAATGGAAAGCCGCATTCCGATGCGAAGAAGGATATTACCAACCGACAGTAATGTTCTTTGGACTATGCAACTCACCCGCCACCTTTCAACGTTTTATGAACGACATACTTGCAAAGCAAATCAACGCCAACAAGTGTATTGTCTACATGGACGACATTATGATACATGCAGCCACTCTCGAACAACTTATCTCGAATACCCTCGAAGTTTTCGAAGTTCTCAAGGAACACAAGCTATATCTCAAACCCGCCAAATGTCGATTTCATCAACTAGAAGTCCCATTCCTTGGCTACATTATTTCGGAATCACAGATCAAGACCAACCCAACAAAGATACAAGGAATTGTTGACTGGCCTACTCCGAAAAATCTACGAGACATACGATCATTCACAGGATTTACGAACTTCTACAGGCGATTCATCCCAAATTATGCCACCATATGCCGACCACTCGATCAACTAAAACGCAAAAACATACCCTTTGTTTGGACCGAACGTCAACAAGCAGCATTTCAAGCACTCAAGGACTTGTTTTCGAAACAACCCCTTCTAATGCAGCCCGATCCCAGCAAACCTTTCTATCTCGAAACCGATGCATCAGCCGTAGCAACCGGAGCAGTTCTACGACAACTTGACAAGGATAATCAACTCCGACCAATTGGATATATCTCCCAAGCACTTAACCAGACGCAACGGAACTGGCAAATATACGACAGGGAATTATTTGCAATCATCCGAGCATTGCAAACTTGGCGACACTATCTACTAGGCAGCCTGCATATAATCACAGTACATTGTGATCATAAAAACCTGACATATTGGCGACAACCACAACGATTAACCCCTCGACAAGCCCGATGGCAGAACGAACTCTCAAGATACCCCCTTCAGATCCAAGCGATCCCCGGAAAACATATGATTCAATCCGATGCTCTTTCCCGGAGAGCCGATCAATTTAAAACGGAAGGAGAACTTAACAACGAAGTTACACTTCTACCCAAGGAAGTTTTCATCCAAGAAATGGAAATACTTGACGCCCGAATCGAAGAACAGGACGATGATGACCAAAACATCATTGACGTTGACGAACTTCACTCCCAAATACGACAAGAGACAGGAGACATTCAGGAAGCAATGACTTTCCTCCAAAAAGAACTACCCCTTACGAAACCAAAGATGACCGATTTCACAATCAAGGACAACCTTGTACACTTTAGGAACAAGATCTATGTTCCAAAGAACAAGGAAATCATGCGAAACATCTTACGACTTCATCATGACCTCCCTACGCGAAACCACCCAGGAATAGCGAATACTATGGAACAAATTCGCCGAACCTACTACTGGCCTCGCATGCAGCAATTCATCTCGAAATATATTCAAGGATGCGCGATCTGTCAACAAATGAAGATAAACCACCATCCACTCGTACCTCCGCTTAGCCCTATCATTGCAGACAAAGACACATACCCTTTTGCCACTGTCAACATTGATTTCATCACCGATCTACCGGAATCAAATGGCTATGACAGCATTTGTGTTATTGTGGATCACGATTGCACCAAAGCAATAGTGTTAACTCCATGCAACAAAACAATAACTGCACTCGACACCGCACAGTTATACATTGACAATGTGTATAAACGGTTTGGATTACCCAGGAAAATAATCTCAGACCGTGGACCACAGTTTGCATCGATACTATTCAGACAGCTATGCCGCTTACTGCACATCAAGCAGGCAATGTCTACAGCATATCACCCACAAACCGATGGACAAGCAGAACGCACGAATCAAGAAATCGAAGCATATTTCCGAATTTATGCAGCAACCCACCCTCACCACTGGAGCCGATACATTCTGATGATGGAATTCACTCACAATAATCGCAAACACTCCACCACCGAACAGACACCTTTCCGATTACTTATGGGATACGATCCTACATCATTCCCAACGGAAAAGTCCGAGATTGATAGCAACATCCCTACCCTCCAATCACGTTTGATCAAACTATTGGAACTCCGATCCGAAGCCGAAGCAGCCCTAACTCTCGCACAGGAATACCAACGTGAGACCCAGGAATCACACTTTCAGCCCCTGAAAGAAGGACAAAGTGTATGGTTAGAAGCCTGCAATCTCCGACGCACCGGACTCCCTTCGAAATTCCAATCTAAACGAGAAGGACCCTTCAAGATAACGAAGAAACTCCGAGACAATGTGTATCAACTCGATCTTCCGGCACATTGGAAGATACATCCAGTATTCCACGCCTCCCTCTTAACTCCGAACACCGAGACAGAAGAGCATGGACCATCATACTCTCAACCCCCTCCTGATTTAATCGAAGGAGAAGAAGAATACGAAGTTGAAGCGATATTGAAACATCAAGGAACCGGCAAGAGACGAAAATACCTCGTCAAATGGCTAGGATATCCGACGTCACAGAACTCATGGGAACCCGAAGACGCACTCAAGAACTCACAGGAACTCTTTCGGAATACAAGAAGCTACACAAGCTCAGATGACCGACCTATCATCCGAACTTCCCTCCGAATCTGGAACAAAGCAAACGCCACCCGAAAGAACCCACCGATTTTTGACAACGCCACCCGAAAGGAACCCCGAACATAGGAACCATCCGACCCTACTCTCCGACTCTCACACGCCTTCAGAACTATTTCAACATGCAAGAAACAACCCCCGAAAATCAGCATGATCAGACCAGCAGATCTAGCTAACGCTTGCGCATTTATCCTTACACTGGACATTCACCCGCAGTTTAAGGAACTTGCTAGGCAACTTTTGGACGAAGCTTTCAGACGTATTGATCAAGGACCAGGACCTTATCGAACGTTCAGCAAACGAATAAGATTTGTAGGCAGACTCCGACCAGAAACTCCAGAGCTTACTATCACGTATGGCAGACACAACCAATTCCTTATCTCCTCCACCCCTGCATACCAACCTCCGCCGCCCTACTCCGATTCCATCACCCCAAATACCACCACCTGACACTACCCCTCCCACGGAAATAAGTGTAGAACAGATTCTAGTGGATCTACGCCGACTCGCTTTGGAAACTCCGGCCAACAACCAACCCACACTCGTTTTTCATCTATTCAATTTCATTCATCAGCAAGAAGAACCCAACACTTCGCCCCTCCACCACCTGATCAATTACATTGCAACCCTCCTTCTCCACGCCACTCCACTCCACCAGGCACGTCTTACCATAGGACTCTATGTTCTGATTCAAATGGTACGGACAAATGAATTCCGAAACCTTGTCAACATTCCGAACGGTTTCCGATTCATTCATCGAAGGCCTCCTCCTATTCAACCCAACGGAACGTCTCGCTCACAGGATTCCACACCGCCTCCACCCTTAGAACCCTTCTCTCCCGCATATAGTCCGAACTCCTCCACCGAATCTATTCCTGAATCAACAGCCACCACTCTCATCGACAACAACGATTCTGATAAAGAAAACGCCCCTCCCTCTCGCCATGCCATACAACTTCGCCACCGCCCTTCCCACCTTCGAACCCCCTCTCTTTGACGCCGCTGAGCATCTCGCCGTCACTGAACCACAACCAGAACCTGTCCAAGACGGTAATTGGATAGCTGGTTGGGGAGACAACACCCCCGAAACACTTGCATTTTGGCATCCGTCATTGACTCCCTCGAATCCGGACAACCTGTACCCCACTCCCCCATCTTCGCCAACACCACTTCAACAACCCATTGCTCCCCTTGACCTCGTCCGCCACTATCTGTTTGATCCCCAGCACACCGACTACGTTAACCTTCGCCGACTCAAAGCCTTATCCCCACACCCGGAACTCACTACCCTTGTACTTCGCCACACCTACTTCAACCCCGAGCACGCTGCTCCTATCTTCAACCTCCTCCACGAACTTCTTGACCTCCCCTACGTCCCCTGGATTGCCCGACGCATCAGACACGCAGGACAGCCTCACCAACACTTCGCCCCTTACGACAAAGACCCCTTCTGCATCTGTCACTGCTGCAGATCTTGCCCAGTCCACCGCCACTAACCATGCCCGCCGTCCGCCACGCCAAGTACGGTCTCTCAGGACGTGTTCATCCTGTCCCTCGAGAACACTTGCTCTTTCCGACTCGTGACCGGTATAGAGATGGAATCATTCACCCTCCGAACTGCGAAACCATCTTACCCGGACTCACCTTCCAACCTACCTCTCAGACACGACGACAAAGCGCAACGGTCCTCCTCCACAACGGCATGCTTGAGAAGCTCACAAGCAGTCCCGACATACGACCTCTTCCGCATATAGCCTACACTACGCAACAGATGTACGGTTACTTGACGCAGATGTTGGATACCTTGGAGGATAATCGACGAAAGCAAGTGAAGATTGATTCCTTCGAACTTCAGGAATTGGTGCGTTGTATGAATCAAGTTCTCATTACTCAACTCGAAAATCAGTTCAATGAGTTCGAGCTTGAACGTCTACTCTCTGTGAAAGAAGAGAACGGACACGTACGACTCCCAGACCACCCGGAACCCAAGCCCATGACGCCCCCTTCCGCTCTCGAGCTACCCCCTCTGATACAGCCCGAAGCTTACTACGAACAACCGCACGTTCCGATCTTCGATCTCGATCGACTGCGCAAATTCGAGTCAGCTCCGCCCATGATTAGTCCCCATCAGCAGCTCCGACTTCCTACAGAGGAAGAACTTCAGGCGATCAACAACCCAGTTCATGATCTCGCCAACCTTGAACTGCCCAACATGGTTCTCCCGGACGTCCCTCTCCACCAACCTTCACCGATGTACATGGTTAACACGCCTCGACCAGACGAACTCACTTCGCCCAATGTATATGCACCCATTTCTTTTGATACGCTTCATTTCTTTTCCACCTTTCACATGTCAACGGACACTACTTCTCAGCCTTTGCAGACAACCTTCAACAATGTATCCAGCGCTCCATTCTTCTATTGACCTTAACTTGGTCCTATAGCGACTGATATTTATCTCTCTTACGCTTTTACCCTTTATTGATCTTAACTTGATCCTATAGCGTTGTATTTTCTCTTGAAATTCTCGCATTCGCACTTACATGCTACTACGGAATTTCAATCTTAGTGACAGGGTATTGTTACGCATCAAGCTGCGTACCCTTGTTTACGCCTTGTTTTGTTTTTCACTTGACTTATTCTCCCATGTCTATTCTTTGCAATATGCGTACACATATGCATCATCCTTTCATCATACTTTCATCATTACTCCACTACTCCACTTGCTCCACTACTCCGTAGTTGTACTACTCCACTCTCCGACCGGACGATGTCATCCAGTCCTTCCTTCCGACGGACTGACATCATTTACTCCACCTTCCGACATCATACTCCACTAATTAGAGCCACTTAGTACGGACTCACTCCACTTTGCTCCGCTATGATGTAACTTCCTTCGGAGACCTCTTTCGCTCCACCCTATTGTTCTCTACAGTATATAAGTACATGTACATAGGCCCCAGGTTGACACTCAAGTCAATCCTCCTATAGTCTTTTACAATCACGTACCAAAGACTCTGTTCATCCACGACTTCCAGTATAAGAGACCCTCACAAAGCGGACCCTCTCATACTGTACCTTGCTACTTCACCCAACAACGCTTTGGTCACTTATCATTTCCGTGATAAGTCCATCGAAGCCGTGAACGTAACAATCTCCTTTAGCATTGGCATCCTCGTCCTCTGCATCACCTTCAACATCGCTTCTATGCTCAGCTCCTTCACGCTCGTCGCCCTTATCATCGCTCCCGTCTTCCCAATTACCAGCGCCTTCGTCATACGCTTTCTCGCAGGTCAAACCCGGACCTGCAACATCAAAATATAAGGAAAAGTCCCTGCCAGTGATACCCGATCCAACAAGTTCGGTGTTCTTTCCAGCATCGATATCGTTACTGGCATCGTAAGCTAGGAGGTGGGATCGAACCTTTTCCCAGTTTGATTCAGTGAAGAAAGAGGGATTCGACAGCAATTTAACATAGTCGTCCGTATGAGGCTGCCACAGAGCGCTAGTGAAATACCACTCAGCGCCGCCAAGCTCTTCTTTGATATTTTGCAACCGAGCCACCTGTTTATCAATGGCGACCTTGACCTATCCATGAGGAGATCAGCGAATAAAGCCACTATAAGTTCTGAAAAAAAATACCGCTGTTGCCGCAAGGGTGAGGGCACCGATAGGCTTTCCTACGGAGTTTTTGTCCAGTACTTTATGCCGACCCATGGCTAAGACGATGTGTACGGACAACACTGAGACCACGAGGTCAGAGCAGAACAGTCCTTGCTTCTGTACATTCAGGGTCAATGCATGGACACAAAATGCCACAAGTACTATTTTACTTACCCTTTCCATACTATACCAGCTTTCCCATAGAAACGGTTCGGCTTTCTTCTTATCAACTAGCGTCTGCAACGTCTTCACAATTGCTTCGTTTTGCATTGACTTTGATTGTTCGCCGCTGATAAAACTCGCAACTGAATGCTCAGCTTTCTCAAACAGTTTCTTGCGCCAGCTATCAGAGCATCTCTGGGCCGCCTGAAATACAAGGATTGCATCTCAATTTGGTAAAGGTAACTTGAAGATAACTAAGAATGACTCAACTAGAGAACAGATGTCGGCGAACTGTGTTTCGTAACTTAGTTCCACAGAATCAAACACTTTCCCCCACAGTGTGCTGATGAGCTCATTGTCCGGGTTTTGCCATGGCGTGAGGGACTTTCCTACTGCGCGGAAAAGTGAAGGTAAAAAAATATGAATCCAACCGGCCTGAGTACCGGGAGGGAGACACTGGTTCGTCGCCCTTTTTCTGCCTGGCACGCGAGATCCTTCCTTTCCTTCATTTCGACCCTTGTCCTCCAGCCCCACTGATGTCTGCATATAAGTGAATCAGCAAAAATATGTCATAGAAATGAATTTGATTCGACACACTGAGCTAGTAGTCCGAGAGACTTTGCGATGACCAGGATAAGCCCCAGTCACTGACACTTCGGGTCCGGGAGTGCAGGATACTCTCGTCATTGCAAGCGACTGTGTTCGAGGTGCTAACGGCATCTTTCGACCACCAGTCTAATAAGAATAGTGAGTGAATGCTCACATTTAGAGTGTATCAATCGACCCACACTTGCTTCATTATCAGCCACCAGCGACTGCCTCTTGCGATGAGAGGTAGCGGATCCAATCTCAGACTGCAATACGTCAGAAAGCTGTTATCCATGGCAAGTGAGCAGCTCGAAAGGAAGCAATTACCATCGTGTCGGCCTCAGGCCGATAAGGAATGTCAGAGGGTTTCCTCTTCTTACTCAAGTCCTTTCCGCCTGGTCAGAAACGAACTTCAAATGTTACCAAAGAATTGGCACTTACTGTGGCACCGACCTGTGTGTCCATGCCAGTGAACAATGACTTCTTGACCTTGACACTCTTGCTAGTCTATTGAGATGGTGTAAAGTAAGTAAACATAATCATGAAGGAATCCATAACATGTGAAGGTGGAAGAATTACCACATCAACCTGGGAGTCGGTGTCCGGTGGCGACTTTCTCTTTCTGTTTTTTGTGACTATGATGTCCTATTCATAGGCACAAATTAGCAATCGACCCGATGATGTAGGGAACGAATAGTTGCTACAGCGGAGGTGAGCCTACGGTGCATCGACTCTCACATATACCTGTATACGGGGTTCTAAGGCTAGTGATTGCACCTTACAACCATAAATCAGGGGGAAACGAGAGAAATTGGAGTAAGATAGGACTTACCGGTGCGCTGAGCTGCGAGTTGGCAGTTCTCTTGTTTGCACCCTGTCCAAAGATCAATTCAGCAAACAATGAAGGAAGGATGTAGCATGAAGATCACTGTGCTTCACTGTCTGGCACTCACCTGTCCACCTGGTTTTGTTTCGTTGTTCTTATCCTCAAGTACGGAAAGGGATTGGTTAGTAGATTGGAAAAGGTAGGAATGATATGACGTCGCTTACCGTTGAAACCTGCGACCCGGAGAGAGTGTCGCGCAGCAACTTCCTTTTCTTTGAGTTCAAGTTGCTGCTACCTCCATCCTGTTCATTACACGACAGTTGGCAGAAAAATAATAAGGAAGGGATATGATCAAACGGTCATGGGGTAACTGACGTGAATCGAACAGTAATAAGTCGCACTCACACTAGCTTGAGCCGGCCTTGTCAGCCTCCTCGGATCGCTTTCGCCCTACAAGCAAGGTATTCAGACTGCATCTGCCATTCTAATGTTCCGTCAACTCACAATATTTGTGTCCGAATCGACAAAATGTGCTGTCTGTTGCACGCTGATTGAGCTATTCTTTACACCATGATAGCTTGCGAGGGTTATTGTTTCCCCTTCATCCTCCCAAGGACTTAAGTTTTCATTGTCTTGCAATGAGATGCTGTGTCTAGTGTAGCTTGGCGTCAGCGAAGCTCATAATATGGTAACAAAGACGAGAGTGTCAACGTTGTAGGTAGAAGGAAATTTGATCCCGTTCTCCATGATCCGCTTCCTCAGCATGAACATTAGTAATCTAGTTGGATCATACTATGAGCTTTAGCTGAGTCTAAATCAAGCTTCACACTACATCGTGCATACCAGAAATTGATCCCGTACGCATTGCAAGATTTCAGATTTAAACTCACAAATTGATCCCTCTCGAGTCTATCCCTGCCACCTCAAGTCCTCCATCCTCTTCACCAATGAAAGTGGATTCATCTGTGTTGCAAAGCGCCCTGGCAAGTCGCTTTGTCTTGTCGTCCCGCTTTGACGTAGCGGGCGAGTCTATTATATCCGTTTCTTCACCAGAAAGGCTCTCGTTCTGTCCGGCAGGTGCGTGAAAGAAAGTGTTGCTTGGAGTGGCGGCAGATCTCGACGTCTTTGCGGTCTGCACACGGGTGCGAAATGGAAGTTCACCTTTGGGATCTTCTTTCCTAGCCTTTTTTGCAGGCTTTCTGTTTGACGCATCCGTACTTGCCGCTTCATATTGTGAGTCAAAGTAGTCAACCTCCAAGCTTCGAAAACATCTGAAAATGTATAGGCAATATAACTCACCAATGTCTAAGTCTTCGTCGTATTCAACTTCACAACCCGACACGTCTTTAACACCGTTCTTCGAGCCTGCTTACGCCAGTTCAAAGCTATGTAATTACTGATCTGAAGTTGAAGACTTACTACTAGCTTCGCCCTTTGGCTTCCTACGTCCACGTTTTCCAGCGAGTTTAGGCACTGTTGAGCCCATCTGGGTGCGTGTCTCAAGAGCCTTCGACAAATTGTTTTCAAGCTCTACGGTCTCTAGCATCGCTGCTTCTTGGTTTTCTGCTGCAGTCACCTTCTTGCGTACCTTGTCAGCTGCCTCTTGTTCTTTTGCTGCCCGTTTCTGCTCCGCAGCGAGTTTTTTCCTCTCTTTCGCGACCGCGACTTGCTGGGCCGCAGCTCTGCGGAAAGCTGCCCGTTCTTCCTTCTGTTTTTCCTTCTCCTCCTTCTCCTTCAATGCCTCATCCCGCCTCGCTGCCTGCTGTACTTTCCTTTTGTCTTTTTCTT
The DNA here is from genome assembly GCA_910574555.1 of Trichaptum abietinum. Classification (NCBI taxonomy): domain Eukaryota; kingdom Fungi; phylum Basidiomycota; class Agaricomycetes; order Hymenochaetales; family Trichaptaceae; genus Trichaptum; species Trichaptum abietinum. The sequence continues at coordinate 175,941 of CAJTBE010000005.1, read as the reverse complement.
CCTTCTCCCGCAATATCTCCTCCTTTGTTCGTCTTGTTCTGAGTTGGTCAACTACTGCTCCGGGGTGCTGGTTACTGTTCTTAGCCCTCGTCTGTCTTCGAGTTGACATTTTGTGCAGTGTTTTGAGACTTGGGTGATAATAAGATGGATCGAAGGTGCAAGTTTAAGTCAGGGAGGCGGGGGCGTCTATCTTAGACAAGTTGAAAATTTACGCCCACTCACTCAGGCTGCCACTGGCCAGGCTGCCACTGTGTGACTCACGCACTCACTCAGGCTGGCAGGCTGGCACTGGGCGCACTCAGACTGGCACTCAGGCTCACTGGCAGCCTTACGGTACTTCTAGTACTAGTACTATGACTAATTTAAACTCAGGTTCACTCACTCCGGCTGCCAGTGGCACTGGCACTGGCACTCAGCTGTGAGTCCCAATCATCGACATATACTACTGAAGGCTACATTGATGCCAGCGACACGGAAAAAGCACGACCCCTTTCATTTTCCACCAACTATTCGATGTACCTTGCCCAGCTGTAGTAGGACGTTCAAGAGTCAATCTGGAAGAGCAAGACATGAATATTCAGCTCATCCGATGTCATCCGTGGCAAGATCTACTGCCTGTGGTCACGACTATGATTCTTCACCTATTCGACCCACACGAGCTCCAACTCCTCAACCTCTACTGAGGTCGTCCGAACTTCCAACAGAGGGTCATTTTGAGAGCGGCTCTGACTCCTACGATTACGATATTTCCATGCTTACACAGGATATCTCGATGCTCAGTATAGGCCGAGACGAGCTGCTTCAAGACCTAGACAGACCTGATTCTCTGTCCCATTCTGGCACCGGAAGTGACAGTGGCCGTAGTGCATCCTCTGAAGATTTGGACTTCGACATTGGAGATCATGAGGAGAGTGATGGTAACCTAAAGGTGTATCACAGATATTTGAATGGTGCGCACCAAGTATATTGTCCTCGGTTTGATAGCACTCTGATGAAAAACATCGTGCAGCCACTCCGTGTGATGCGGAAGGAAACAACTTAGAAAATGAAGAACCACCTGTTCCGCAAAATGAACCTGCACCAAATGACTGGTCTCCCTATTCGTGCCGAGCAGATTTCGAGCTCGCAGACTTTCTTTATCGCGATGAGCAAATGTCTGCTGGTAATATAACAAAGCTTCTCGGAATCATGAAGGCTTACCAGCGAATTCAGTCTGTGGAAGAACGTAAAATCTGGCGGATATTCTGAGTTGGACGTAACTGAGCCCAACGATGACTCAGATTTGGCTAGTACGCTACTCGATGGAGACGCACAAAAGTTGTACAATGTCATTGACGCTACGAGAGTTGGTGATGTGCCTTGGAAATCCTTTAGTAACTTCTACACGGACGACAATGGCCAAAAAGCGACAGACGAGAACACCGAGTCATGGAAGAGGAAAGAATATGATGTATGGTATCGGAATCCCTTGGAAGTGATCCGAAATTTGGTGGACAATACGGCTTTAGAAGGCGAATTCGACTATGTCCCATTTCGTGAATATCAGCCAAAGGAGGAATCGGATGACATCAATGACAAAGAACGAGTGTTCAGAAATTACATGTCCGGAAATTTTGCTTGGGAACAGGCTGTAAGTCATGAATAATACAGCATTCAAAGTTGGAGGAAGTGTACTGACTATCCTTGACTTAGAACAAAATCTCAGCCAAAGATAAAGCAGTCCATGGGTCCATGTTCGTTCCGGTGATCTTGGGGAGCGACAAGACAACAGTTTCCGTTGGAACTGGCAACAACGAATATTATCCGTTATATCTCTCAATAGGAAATGTATCTAACAAGGCCCGGCGGTCCCAAAAGTTGAATACAGTCCAGCTCGTAGCATTTTTAGCAATACCAAAGAGTGTGTGTCAAAAACGGAGCTATTCGATTGTGTCTAACGCTTTTTTTGCAGCTGAGCGGCAGTACGAAAAGTCAGATGACTTCCGTCGCTTTAGACATCAAATTTTTCATTCATCTATATCGAGAATCTTGAGTTCACTGAAGACCGCCATGTCCATAAACAATGAACAGACCATTCTCCGGTGCCCTGATGGTCACTTGCGTAGGTCGGTTCTCGGACTCGGCTCGTATATAGCCGATTATCCGGAACAGGTGAGTCTATGCGCAATATGCACTGGATGGTGCTGCAAGTAAGTACTGTCCTCAGGCAACGCATACAAGCCCGTGAAAATGGCTTACTGTGGCTATATGATATAGATGTACAGCACCTCACAAGAACCTGGATAATCCGGAATTTGTTATAAATCCTCGAACAAAAGAGCTGCACAAACGATTGATAGAACAGGTGGATGACAACGTCATAAGTAGAGCAACAATTCGAAAAGAGTATGGATTCCATCAGGATATCGTGGTATGTGCTTCAAAGTCTCCCTTGGATGCATATTTCTCAATCAGGTTGTCCCATAGCCTTTCACCAATGACTTTCCGCGAGCGGATATATGCGATCTCATATCTCCGGACCTACTACACCAAATCATTAAAGGCGTGTTCAAGGATCATCTTGTCGAGTGGATTTGCCAGACCTTGACCACGACAGAGCTAGATATTGTGGATAAAAGGTGCTATTCTGTCACAAGTCGTATAATGTAAATACCATTGCTAACCCTCTATAGAATTAGAGTCGCTGCTCCTTTTCCTGGACTTCGCAGATTCCCCGAAGGCCGAGGCTTCAAGCAATGGACAGGCAATGATTCTAAGGCACTGATGAAAGTATGTGGCCTTTCTACCTTATTCGAGGCGGTGGATTGCTGATATTTGTTGCAAACCGCTTAGGTGTATCTTCCGGCTATTGTGGGCATTGTGCACGATGATATAATCACCACAATGAGTGCATTTTTGGACTTTTGTTACCTTGTGCGTCGGTACACGATTACAGCCTCAGCTCTTGATCAGATCAAAGCCTCTTTGGACCACTTTCATCGATTTCGGCAAATATTCATAGCCAAGGGCATCCGGGATAACTTCTCACTGCCACGACAGCATGCCATGGTCCACTATCCTACAATGATCCCTCTCTTCGCCGCACCGAGCGGGCTGTGTTCATCGATCACAGAGAATAAACACATTTACGCGGTCAAGGAAACATGGCGACGCTCAAACAGAAATGATCCTTTGGGTCAAATGATCACAGCAAACCAATGACTAAGTAAACTTATTGCATCGAGGGCAGACTTTGAAAGGCGTGGAATGCTGGACGATTCGTTGGCGGAGGCTTCGTGGAGAGCTTTGCGTGATGTTCTGCGCAAGAATATGTCAGAGTCGGACACGGATGACGCTGAGAAGATTCCTACCAGTACTCGGGGAGAGCATAGGCACCTCTGTGGCGTACTATTGGCAGGCGCAGCTGATGATACAGAGGACTTCTTCGATGACATTGTGGGCAATCATGAACTCAATGAAATTGCAGACCTGGACAATTCCGAAAGCTTAGTAGATGGGCCGCAGTGTGGTGCGGTTCATGGCATACGACATGCTGAACGCCAGATCCGCGTGGGCGGCAGAAATGACCCTTTGAGCTTGATATTAATGGCTTCGAAGCAACGTGAGTATTACTTATTACTAGTAGTAAATTGTGCTTTTGGTGCTGCATATCTGACCTCCTTGTTGTCAACCTTGCAGAGTCCAGTAAGGTGTACCCCAAACAGCTCAACATGCTTGCGGCGATAAAAGACCGTCCAGAGCTCCGACAGCTCTGACGGCTCATTAAAGAATACTTATTCAACAAGTACGAGAAGAGCAACTCCAACTTAAAGGGCTCCTCTGGCAGAGCCGTACCAGCATTTGAAATGGACATGAGCAATGCCTTCTCAATTTTCCATTCAGCCACCGCTTTCTTTGCCTACCGTGGCGAATCAATCCCTATAGAGCAAGCAATGAGGGAGGTGATCAGGTCCAATCCCTCTTGGCGCGGAAAAGTAAGACGTGATGCAGTCCTTGTTCGAGTTAGTTCCTGCAAAAAGGGGTTTGCAGGAATGAGAGTTGCCAGGGTTATGCTTTTTTTTTCCTTCACCGCTAAAGGGGAACGTCAGGACTGCGCTCTTGTCCAATCTTTCAAGAGTGTTGGAGATTCACCCGACTTGAAAACAAGAATGTGGATAGTCGAACCGGAGTATGAGTTAGAGAGCTCTACCGCCTGTGTCGGATGCTGTACTGGAGTGAATGGCAGATGTCGCTATCACCGCGACTGCAAGGCTCCGAAGCTATCCGTGATAGATGTAGGGGACATCCTCCGTTTAGCCCACCTCCTGGGGGTTCCGAAGGGTGATGAATGTCCTCCAAAGTCATTGACACCTGAGGAGTCTCTGGATTTTTATGGTAGATTCTATGTTAACCGATTTGCTGACATGCACATGCACGAAATATTGTACAAAGCTAGACAATAATTACTAACTTGAAGTTAAACTGTATTGAGACTTATGTAGTGCTCTAGTAGTAGTGAGCACGTACTAGCAATTAAAGAGGGAAAATGTAAACACAGCAGACCTTCAAGGCTTGCACCAGAGGGTATGCCATGAAATTGACAGTCGGTATGGTACTGAAGCCTGTCGCTGTCAACAGTGATCAACTTCAACTACTAGTAGTAAGTGTTCTTTTGGCTCGCATTCAAGTTGTATAGTTTACATTGCCAGAGCCAGTGGCAACCAAATCATAGTATTCAATGTTCAAGGTAATATTATTATCAACAAATCTCAAAGCGACATAAGGAGAAACTGAAAATGCAAGCATAGCGCAGAGATTACAAGGGTACTCAAAGTCATAGGTTCACCTCCGAGTCCTCAGCGTTTCCAATATAAGTGCCTGGGAGTGGTTGGCTGACAACTCCACTCTGAAACCGCTTGACAGGGAGAACAGCTACTAGTGAATGCAGTGAGCGTATAATAAGGAAATGAGGAGACTTTGTCACTTACAATTATTACTGATTGCTGTGTCCATTGTCAACCCACCACCTACGAAAAAACTACATCGGCTCGTTGCGGTGACCTTCGGGACTTGAAGGCTTGGATTCATCCTTTGCCTGTATCGCCAATTTCACATAATTGTGATACCCTAAGACTTGACTTATATCGACGGTTTCTTTGACGCCTTCCGGGACTTTTGTCTCGAATGTCGAGCACACCGCCTCCATCAGATAGCGTTGGTATCTGTCCATCTCATTGATCTTCAAGTGGCGGATCTTTGTTTGCGGTTGCGTTTCTTCCTTGCCCTTGCCCTTGTCCGTGCCCTTGCCCTCGCCCTTGCCCTTGCCCTCGCCCTCGCCCTTGGCCTTGGCCTTATATGCCTCCATAAACGTCTTCTCCTCCGCGTTAAATTCTTCTAACCTACCAATAGATTCAAGGACAGAATCACAATTCTCCTCCCGTTGATGTACGATCTTGTTTAAGAGGTCTACCACGATGACGCCTTTCGACCTTTTCATGACTAGATCGAAAAGACCCCTTCTGGCGACAATCTGCAACCATCTCCTGACGATCCTAAGCCCATCTACCAATCTTGTCTGAAGAGCGACCAAATCTTTGACGCATCCATTAACCTGGTCCACATTTGCTGCTACTGCTTTGCCTGAGTCTAAGTCATCCAATAGTTTTTGCATCGTGTTGCGAATTTCGGGCGCCGTCGTCGAGACAACTTTATAGGTGGACGGAGTAACTTTATTCCAATCTGCGTCCCCATCGTAGTAAGCGTCGTACCGATTGCACAGATTAATCGCCAGTTCCCAGCTTTCAGTTATCGTATTCTTTGGGTCCTCCGGGTCAGCTGGTGAGCGTTGTAGCATTTCATTGGCAGCGGGTGCCTGAGGTGAAAAATAAAGAGTTTTGATCGCAGGCGTCGGAAATTTCGTTTGCAAACGCCCTGTCGATACCTGTGCGAGGAGTGCTTCCCATGAGAAGCGAATGTGGCTACATCTCATGTGAACTCCACTAGCCATAACTGAGATGGATTGGATATGGTCTTCAATGGTTGCGATGAGATCGTAAAGGGCGTCGAAATGGACCTGGAAGTACGGTAGGAAGAATCGGAATTGACAAAAATCGAAATCCGTCTCGTATGCCTCCAATGCGTTCACACAGTCTGGCTCGGACTGTTTCGCAATATACACTTTATGCGGTTGTTCATATTTTAGAGGCGGGTAGTCGCGTTTCGACGACGGTTTTGACGACCGTTTTGACGACCGTTTTGACGACGATTCCGACGACCGTTTTGACGACGATTCCGACGACGATTTCGACGACGATTCCAACGACAGGAAGCGGTTTCGCATGACCTTCTGGAAGTTCTGTGGACCTACTTCGTAGAACATGAAATTAAAGGGTGTACTGGCCGGTTTTGCAAGGGTGTCGTTTATTTCCTGTTTAGTGAACCAAAGGACAATTGCGGAGGACTCCATGAAGAAGAACCTTAGATTGTCCAAGGCCTTCCTTATTCTGGCAGCGTCGCCCGCTGGCCGTGACTAACAAGCGTAGGTTATTAGACGTTCTTTTTAGAAACATGATCTTATTACTTACCCCCATAAGATTTGTAGCCAAGAGCTCGTTCATTTCATATATCTCTCCAAAATCTTGGTTCAACGCGTTAATCTTCGCCTCAAAAGTTGTGGTCAACGCTTGAATCCGCGCCTCAAAAGCAGTGCCTATCGTTGCAACCTCTTTCTCCACATTCGTAATCCTATCCTCCCATGAAAGAGCTGGATGGTTTGAAGCCGAGCGAACCGACTGCATGTCATCTGAACCAGTGAGCGATGGGGAAGTAGCAGTGTTCATCTTTGCAACACTTTCCTCCAATTTCGTAATCCTATCATTCTTTGAATGATCTGGAAGGTTTGAAGTCGAGCGGTTGTTATCTGTACCAGTGAGCGATGGGGAAATAGCAGTGCTCATAATTGCAGCACTTTCCTCCACATTCGAGGTCCCATCATCCCCTGAATGAGCTGGACGGTTTGGTGTTGAGCGATACGACTGGATGTCATCTGTACCAGTGACGGGTATGGAAGGTGTGCGAAGTTGTGAAACACTTCTTATTTTTTTGATCATCACGTCCGTGGTAAGCGAACCGCTGCTATTCCTTTTCTGTGTCACAACTATATCACCAGGTCCTGCTCTTACTCCAAATCTACTCTGTGACAGTGATCGTGGTGATTGTGATCGTGGTGGTTGTTCGTGCAATTGACTTGCCACTATCTCAGTCGTCTTTATCCTTTTCGCATTGTTGCCATTATTATTATCGGCGTCTAATTCAATAGGACGCTTAGCCTGAGTAACTTGAACACGACTAGTATTCGAGTCGCTAGTGCTCGGATTTGAAGTCTCTGAAGGCGGCTGTTAATTGGCTTTGTTTCTAGTCCGAGGTAAAACGAGCTCACCTTGGGTAGTAAGATTGTAAGTTTTTTGAGCCCGATCTTTCGGGCCTCCCCTACGCGACGATGGCGCCGGATAGCCTGGGTACATTGTGTGATTGAGATTATCTACAATTTAGTAACTATCAGAACCAACAAGGGGGTCCGACTTAAACTCAGGCTCACTGGATATTTCGAACAAAACTGTGACTTGAAGCCTGAGAGGAGGTTGCGTTGCTTTCTCCAACAGCTTCAAGATTGAGTTAAAACTGGTGCAATGGTATAGCACTAGCTGCAACTTGAATGAGCCTTAGGCTCACTGGCAGGCTACTACCGGCGCGGCACCACCGACTCGGAGTCGGAACCGAATAGTATCAAGTTGAAGTTCGGTTCGAGTTTCAGAACCCTTTCAAGTTTAGAGATCAAGTTGCCAGTAGTATACTACTGGTAGTAGTACAGTACTACTCAGGCTACAACTTGAAGTTTGAAGATCTCAGTCAGCGGATGAAGTTAAACTAGGAGACTGAAAGTTGACTCACCGCCAGCCTGAGTACTGCCAGTGGCAGCCCCTGAACTACTAGTAGAATTTAGGTGGCAGCCTGAGGGACTTCGACTACAAGGTGATCGGGCTTCAAGCTAGAGTATAGACAATGACACGACACGTCGCTGGTCGCTGGCTTTCAAGTGTTGGCAACTCCTCATTCAAGTTGATGGGCATGGGGTAGTCAGGCTACTAAATGCGGAACTTGAATCTGAACTTCAAGTTGAAGCCAAACTTCTCACGCCACTGCCAGGCTACGACTGGCATACTACTACTACACTGGCTAGTACAGTCACTAGCACGTAGTAAGTACTATTACTAGGCTACTACTAACTTGAATCTACTACTAGTACTAGTAGTAGTACAATACGATGATCCACTGCTAGTGCCAGAGGCAGCCTGAGGGAAACAACTTGAACTTGAAGTGGCAGAGCGCGCGCGTTGCCAGTGAAGTCTGCTTTTGATTATCGTTCACTATACTCTGCCTGTCCTTGGTTTCATTAGTAACAAAGACGAGAAACAATGGAGAGATTAAGCCTAGTTGCCTTGCGCCTATCGTTTGCCAGTGTATTTGCCTCTCCGGCACATACTATAACCCATGCTGTTCCAACCTCGCGACGAGACATTCCTCAACAAACTCGGATATCTCGGACGGGCATGCTCTACAATCATCTTCATCTCAAGCAAGCATTGGAGGGTATGTGCTGATACGCATAGTTCAAGGTGGCCTTGCGGTAGAACTCATCTTTTTTTCAACAAGCATATCCCCAATGTGGTTTGTCCTTCCGACCACAGTGGTACTACCAGGAAACTTTCGGTGGGTTGCTGTTACAACCAGGCTCGTTAACAGAGAACTTCCTCAGGCTGTCTTACGTCCTGGTGTATTTTCTGTTTAACACTACGCTCTGCTCTCCAGGATTACAAAGAACATTATCTTTCCCTTCTTGGCCCGCACCCTCCACTATTGATCGCATCCTACGCAATTATCGGAAAAAGGAACAGCCGCTGCCGTAGGATGTACAGTTGAGTTGACACGGGATCATCTTACACACTGGCACTGGCAGCCTACTAGTAGTAGGGCAGGTACCACCTTACAGACACACTTTATCCAATCATCCAAGATGAGTAAGCTCTATAATATCGTTGATGGCCTCAAGTGACTTTTCAGTAGCGAACTGACGTAGTCATGGCCTCCTCCTCAACTACTACTGCATCCCAACGCCCAAGTCACCGCAGATTCTCTTCTTCAATTTTCTACCAACTTTCAACATCGAATTCCTCCTGCACGTCCCGATTCTCTCACAACACCATGCGGGACCTTGTACAACTCTGATAGACCTCTTTCATCCGCCGCGCATCTGCCGGCTCGCGCTTTGCCTGTCTCGGCACGCTCAAATTGTTCTACTAGTATCGGTTTCAACGCCTTGCGCAGCTCACGTGCGTCTGCACGATACTTTTGTAGCTCCCTGTGGGTCGACGCGTTTCGGCTCGTGCGGCACGCTCGGCTCGTATGGAAACCCAGGGGGTAGGAGTTCGACCGCTTTTGCAGAGGACACGAAACCACTACCGTCTACGCAATTTACTGCGCCCACAGCAGGTGGTTGCCCCAAGTCTTGCCCAGGTTCTTCTTGCAAATTTATCCCGACGCGTATCCCCTTACCGACTAAAGCAATGGCGAGCACACTGGAGCGCATGCGCACACGTCTACCTCCACAGTTGACAACACGAATTCCTTCAGCAATTGGTGATGGTAGAGTGATTACATCCGTCACCATATATCATGAGTGAACCTTCTCCAAGGGATAGGGCTACGCCAGAGAGCTCATCATCAGTGGTGGCTGATGAGTGCAGGACGTTAAAACTGGTTGCTGCACTTGCATCCGAGGTCCGTTCCTCCCAGGTTTTGAATCGCGAGGCGCATCACCGACGTTTGGAATGTGCAAAGAGGCAAGTTACTGAACCGGCGCTCACAGGCACCAGGAGGGGATGTGCGTGCGGTAATCAGTGAGCGAAAGCTACAACTGTACTTCTCGAGTAAGTTGTTCTTTTATTTTTTGAATCATAATACTCACAGGCTTCTTCAGCTTTGGAGCATCGGCACAGGGAATGTCTATACGTTCTCCGAGAACATCTGCATAAGATTTACGCCAAAAATTATATTGTCTATTTTCTGGGGGGTGGGGGATTGGACACATCCGTTCGCGTATGGAATCTGCAAATGGGTATGATTTTCTTCACATTCATTCATCCCCGACTCGTCAGTGACAACTTTTCAGTACGACTCCGACTTTCTGGTCACCGGAAGGAACGATGGCCGCGTCAGCTTCTTCTCGTTTCATCGTTCCTCTTTTCCTCGACCATCTCAAGCTCAACAATAAGCGGCCACAGGACTCGCACTGAGCAGTCAGTCGGGACGAGTCTCTATCCCTACCGTCTACACTCACTTCAGGGATCCCTGCTCAATCGACATCTAAGCCTAAGTTCGCCTGGCCTGAGCGGCGTAAAGAGCCCAAAAACATCGGAAGGATGCTGGACAGCGACGCTCTCTCACCACCTACCACAGTGAGGAGAGAAAAGGTTGCGAAGTTGCGCGGTCGGATTCGTATATGCGGGGCTATGTATCACCGGGCAGTTTGATGCGTCCTAATATTCCGCTTGCATGCACAAAGTCCACCAGACGTCGACAAAGCGACACACAACTCAATATGCAAATGCAGCGAAGGGAAAAATTATAACTGCATTTTCGACATCATCCAACGTGTCGTGTCCCCATTCCTTGCCAAACACCTCTGCCCCGCCATTATTGCCGCCTAAACGGAGAACGCTCGGTTTCAATGTGCAGTATGAGTTGATCGTCGGCCGACAGCGCGATTCCCTCAGCCCCGAGGACGAGAAACGCGCCTTCATGCAAATTACTCCTTCCGAAGCGGGTTGGGGTGCATTCAAGTTGGCTCATTTCCCATTTTGGCACGGTTCTAGTTCAGGCTTCGGGTTGTGTACAGGGATGACTGGTTGTATGGTGAGTTACTCGTGGCTTTCTTCGAAATCCTTCTAGAGCTGATGGAGCAGCTTCTTGTGCAGTGGGTTGTATCCTCCCGACTTCTTCGGAGTTAACATGACTCATTTTCTTGTTCGTTTGTGCTTAAAATGAAAAGAAGCCTTATAATCAAGTCATCCGGAAGAAATCATTTGTTATCTCCTATCAGTTCAACTTGCGGTTTATCCGAGTCATAGTACAAAGCACTAATAGCTCCCTCTCTCTTTCCAGAAGAATGGGAAATCAGAAAACTAACTTCAACTACTTTGTAGTATAAGTGTGAAGTGGGAGTGGGTATCGTCCCCAAGATCATCATCAAGCCATTCCACCGTGAATCATGTTCTCAAATCTTCGTACTATCCTTCTCATCCTCCTCTCCCTTGATTACGCACGCCTGCACCTCCGCGCCGTCCTCCGCTACCAGCTCGTTCAACGGTGGACAGCAAGGGCTCAAACGAAGGTACTTGTTTCATTCATATCAAGATCTGTACACTGACTTGTTGCTAGATACACAAGAAACTGCAAACGTTTCTTGATTTACTCGGGGTACCACCCACACCTCTCTCCGAATTAGATGAATATAGGCTCCATGAGATAGTTCCGATACAGTGTCGCACGGGCTTGGATGTGGACAATGCAATGACTGCAATATATGAATCTTTGCCACAGGTACCAGCTAGGAGATTTATCTCGATTGACATCGAGTGGGCAAGTGGCGGAAAAGGGTCCAATCATCGCGTAGACCTCATCCAACTCGCAGTTCAAAACCAGGTTTATCTGGTCAGGACGCATACTCTTACTGACCTTCCTCCTACGTTGGCGCAACTCCTTGGGGATGGTACAGTCATGAAAGTATCAGCTGGAATTAACGGTATGAATAACTCATCTTTTCTCCTGCGAGGTGGCCTAACAGAAGAAATGGCAGGTGACGCAGTGCGTATAAAGCGCAAGTTTCGCACCTCTGTGCGCTCCTGTGTCGATCTGACAGATTGGGCGCGCGTTGTCTACCCGGAAGTCTGGCCCAAAAAACCGACCTGGTCCCAAGTGCTCTTAAACCCTCGTCTCTGGTTCCAGCATCCGACTCCGACTGTCAAGCTCGAAAAAATAGTGGGAGAAGTATTGAGGCTGAACGTCAAGAAGAGTAGTGAGGTCACGATGAGTGACTGGGCAGCTAACGAGCTATCAGTGGCACAAATACAGTGTAAGTTATCATTTTGTCGCTCAAGATCAACCATCTTCAAGTTCTCACTTGCATGATCTGCTGTACTGGAATACTAGATGCTGCTATCGACGTTCACAGCACGTTTGCTGTAGCTTTGGCCCTGAGCCAAAGCCACTCACCCTTACCGGATGACATCAAGAACTTCGAGAACGACTCAAGGCTTGATCTAGTAGGCTGAGGCCCACCACTGGCAGTAGCAGGTTTGACCAAATGTGCTTGAGTTATCGAGTAAATTGTTGTGCGCATGCTCTTGTCTTTCAAAGTTGCCAGGAGATTCATGATTTGAATTTATTATTGAATTGCTTCTTTTCGAATGATCACCATAGTCTGAGGTATCAAAGTGGTTTGGAAGATGTCGCCAATGGTGTCTGTCTGCTGTTCGGATTGCTTGCCATGATGATGCTTCCAGTGGTGAACAAGCTTTAAATCTAAAATTGGAACTTGAAGAGTTCAACCGTGACTCAGACTGCACTCACTGGCAGGCTTGAACTTGAACTTTTTACCACTGCGTCCCCTCAACAACACAGTGTACGTTCTCCAGTCTTGTTATGAGCACTTCTCCGCCATCCCCCACCCATTCCCTAAGACCACTTATTGGCCTGAACAAGTTATGTTTTATCCTACCCTCAAGCTTGTATTGAATTTGCCTAGACTTCAACATTTCCGAATGAACCAAAAAACGATAGTGTATGTCTGAGAACGTGCTTCTTGTTTCATCTTGTCACTCACATTTGTCTTCAGTACCTGGAGAGGAGAAGGCGGGCGGCCATGTTATAGTGAAAGGAGCTCTGACGTGCACGCTGAAGCGAGCAACTTCTACCTTTCGAACGACACCCGCTGAGGATAGGCCGATACATGTTGCATCACCAACTGTTGTAATCTTCATCAAGAATTAGTAACAATCCTTCGTCTTCAACTAGAGTCGACACCGCTTTATAGGAAAGGAAGGGCAAGGGCCGTCCGCTGACGATGGAAGAGGTGGCAGAGGACGCTATTGATGAGGGAGTGCGGCAGATGAACTCGGAGGTGGATGAACTACGCGACCGATCCCGCGCCAGCCTTGCGCATGTGTCCTTGGATGCCCCTCGCTTCACATACCAGTTTCCTGCGCCGAAACCGCCATTGCAACGTAGTAAATCTCGCGTCCGTCAATTGCAGGCTGACGGCCCCGGCCCCGACCTCGGCCTCGGAACACCACCTCATACCGTCTCGCGAGACACCTTCATACCTCTAGTTGAATGTGATACACCTCCGATAGAGAAAAACACGATGAAGCGAGGCGAACATCCTTCCATGAAACAGCTGCCAGCATCTCCCGGCCAATCTCTAGCAAGTCGCCGGAAGGTAGCGTGAACCTAGGCGCTACATCTAGTTCACAAGCATCGGACTACGGTGGCGAACATCTATGAGGGCATGCGAGGGAAGAGAATAAGCGCAACCTTTGAAGCCTCTGGAACTATAAGTACGGACTTCTCTTCTTGCTATTATATTACTAGGCTTATACTGGTTTATTCATCAGCGAAACCACATGCGTCTATTCGGATACTTTGCTCTTCAAACATATCATATCAACACAGATCTAACCGAAGCTAAATGTGTTAGACAATTATTGATCTGGACAACTTCGCGGGGCGATGGAGCTCGAGACTGCGACTACTAGTACAGCAAATGGGCGGTCAACCTATGCTGCGCTTTTGTCTTGGAGAGAATTGTCTCACTTTTTCTTGACGCAGTTGAACTTTCAAGTGCGTACCATTGTTGTCGCGACTACGACCGTCGCTCGTGGCGACTTGACGCAGAAGATCGTGGGCGTGTCCGTTCAGGGCAATATTCTGGACTTGGCCATCAACGTCATGGTTGACCAGCTGGCTCTCTTCACTGCGGGGGTGACCAAAGTCGCGCGGGAAGTCAGAACGGAAAAACTCGGTGTTCAAGCTGAAATCGAGAATGTTCATGTCACAGCAAAAAAAACACGTATGTTTATTTCACTAGCATTCCGCTGAATTGTGTAGTGTGGTTTTTACTGAACGCACTCCTAATAGAATGGCTGTTAACACCATGGCCGGAAACTTGACGACCGAAATGCGTGGTTTCGCGCAGATCAGTACTGCAGCCATGAACGGCAACTTCACGTGTTTCATCACCGTCGAAGGCTCAGGCGAGATGGAATCCTTTGAGACTCATCAAATCAATTAAATTCTGCACTACTTGCGCGAGTCGATTTAGAAGAACACCGCCGCCCGTGAAGCTGCCGAACTTGCCAATCGCTCCAAGTTGGAGTTCTTGGTGAACACGTCTCATGAGATTCGACCCCTATGAACGGTATCATTGGCATGAATGAGTTTACGCTGGATAGCGATTTGAATAAGAGTCAGCGCGAGAGTCTTCTGCTGGTGCATAGTTTGGCTCGGAGTCTGCTATTGATTAATGACGATATTTTGGATATCTCGAAGAGTAAGCAAATCCGCCGCCGATGCTTCCAAATTCAGTTGCTAATATTTCGATTAATTACTACATTCGAAGCAGGCAGGATGACGAGAGCAAGTTTGGTATTCACTGAGACACACGGTTTTCGGTAACCTCAAGACTCTCGTTGTACGACCATCGCAAAACAACCTTGATCTCACATATGACGTTTACCCAGACATTCCTGATCAGCTCATCGGTGACTCGCTGCGTCTGCGCCAGGTTATTACAAACTTTGTCGGCAACGCTATCAAGTTCACCTCGAGCAAGGTCGTGCGGAAGGGACACGTTGCGCTGTCGTGCTGTCTGGTTGGCATCAAGGACTCGATGGTGAAGTTAGAGTTCTGTCTCACGGATACGGTATCGGTATTACAAAGGTATCGTAAACTTGATCTGTGGTACGTTTGTGCGAGGGGATGGATCAACCACTCGAGTGAGCTCTTTTCGAATAGTCATTTGTTCCGGCCTGTAGTGGTCTTACTGACCTAAATCTAGGACTACGGTGGTACTGTCCTTGATCAATCAGTATCGAAGTGTCTTGTGTCGCTGATGAATAACACGATGTGAGTTGAGAGCGAGCTGGGCAAGGGAAGTTCACGACCACCTCCTAAATCAGCCAGTCGTCCACCGAGAACGTACTTTCGATGATGCAGTCATTCGCGAAGCAGAAAATCCGGCTTGCCAATACGCTAGACGACCGAACAGGTGTAGTGATGCGTATCACAGAGCTTATTCTGAAGCCTTACGACGTGAGCGACGTGAGCGAAGTTGCAGATAAGGAGTGTTGCCCACATATCGGCGCGATACTTGTTGATTCGCTGATGGCCGTAAGTCATCCTGTTAAAGTACATTTGAGCTACAGTATAAAGCCTTACTCAAACACGTTTCGGATGGTCCAGAAGGAACAAACCAGGAGTATGAACACTTGCGATATATACCGATCGTTCTGCACGCGTCAGACCAGAATTCCCTATCGAACAAACAACTGCCAGACCGAGATCTACCCCCACTTCCCACCGGAGGCAATCTGCTTCTCAAGGATGTAGAAGCAGAGCTAGATCGACAGGTTGCGGTGACGAGAATTGACACGAGCGGCTACGGCGGACCATTCAAGGTGGAGGGTAATTCAAGTACATGGACCTTGAGGGAAAATGAGCAGAGCGTGCGCAATCGGGCAAGAGAGAAATTGCTTTCGGAACAGATTGAAATAGTATGTCCGAGTCCTCCGAAAACCCGTAGTAAGAACTCTGGAATTTATGTTTGACAATTGTTTCAGGCGCCAGGAAGAAGATGCCACTTGGGCGGAAGTCGGACAATTCTCGAAGCGCACAAGGCGAATGTGCTTGAGTCGCTCAGCCAACAACGAAAAGCATGAACATCCTTATCAGCGATGGCGAGAGGAAAGCAGCGCACGACCTACAATACTGGCATACTGAATTACTGGTGTACTGATTTGTACTTACTATGACATTTGAATTGTACATGCTTGTACTTAGTCTTTACTTATGCTTGACTGACCTCCTGATGTACTGACGTACTGAGTGTGTCCTGAAAATCTGCTTATTTCAGTGTGTTCAGGCCATCAGTTGATTTCAGACAGGCATAGCAACACATCAGCAGATTTCAGACAGGCATGGCAACGCTTCAGTCCATTTAAGGCAGCGTCAGGACGCGTCAGTCGCCGTAAGCAAAAAGTAGTTTCCCTGATGTTGTCAGTCGGCTATTCTTAACCACAACTCATCTATTTTTAGTCAAGCTGTTTTACTTACGCAGCTCAGAAGTGGACCGCCCTTCTCCGCAAGTTTTACGCGCGAGCCGGACGCAGCGAGCTGAGGCCGCCGCTCGTAATCGTAGCTTTTCAAACCCAATTATGTGACAGTGCTGCGAGAATCAAATGTAAATCACTAACATCCGTAAGGCTCTTGTTTGCGCTTAGTTTGACCTGAATTCGAAGCTTTACAGTAACTACAAACGATTTCTTATCAGCAGTATTTTATTACAACCCCGCAAGCAGTCAAGCTCTTATAGGTTTCAATTAAGTCGTAAGCATCATTCCTCCTTCCACATATCAAATGAAAACTAACACTCTAAACACCGGTATTTTTATGCAAAATTCAAAAGAGATGCCACAAAAGATTTGATGTTCAGAGCTACTAGAAAATTATAACGGATCTGCATTTTTCATAGAAAAGCGTCGAAGAACAAAAATCACTCAGATGAATGACTAGGAAATTCAAGTGAGCAGTGGAGGCTTTAATGACCCGGCTTAGACTGGAGATTTAACAGTACCTTCGGATACCTTTCCACCAACAACCAAAAATGAACTGTCGTCCCCCTCGGAGCCATGTACGTTTCCTTACAACTGAATTTTCAGTGTCTTGCTTTGAGACGTAGGCAGCATTTCGTAGCTGAGCATCACTCCTGCCATCGAACACCAGCATAACCTCTTACTTTCTTTCAAGCTGGCCATCCCCTCGCCCTTCCTATAACGTTAATGATGAGTGTTTACATGGTTTCCGAACGACTCTTCACAATCTGCCTTAGGCAGGTTGGGTCAAGAGACATGCATCTGTATTTAATGACACACGGACAGAAAGCTTAAGGAAACTCCGAGTCATAGCGAAACTGTTCCATTCAGCTGCCTATTACTTTCGCGCATCAATACCTATTGGAGCCGTAATTACTATTCAGATAACAAAATGATCACTATAGATAATTATGAATATATGTACATATACCATACAAGTTCGCTAAAAGCGTCCTTCGTCGCGGCATTTATCATGCTCGAAATCATATCTACATTTCTTCACTGGCGTGGTAGCCCATACTATCTCTATCGTCAGCCCATAACCGTGCCCACTCTAGAGCAAGACGATATACATAGACTAATCGAAGAAGACACGTTCGATTAGATATGTCACACGGACTTTCCGGATGCTATCTGTACACTTACCTTCCATATCGGCTGGGCGTCCCATGGTCTTCTTCCACGTTCTCCCCGCGCGTGCGATACGGCGCAGCAGAATCTGATTGTCATGTAGTGTTTGTTCGTCACTCGAAGCTGAGAGTTTATTAGCAGCTTCAAGCATCGACGGGGTCGGGCCAGAGAAGAACGCAAAAATATTGTATATCTCGTCATAATTCTGCGAGAGCGGGATATAATGCAGCCTAGGTGGTCCGGACGCCCTGTTAGCTGAAACGAAGCGCAGTAACAGTCACCACCACTCACCAAGGTTGTAACCAGTCAGAACAGAACTCCTCGTAGACAGTGGCCTTCAAAGGGACACTATCAGACGCCAGGAACGCAAAGAAGCGCCCAGAGTAGCCCATTCCATCCACGTCCACGAGGTATTTGTATTGCCAGTGATGCCCGAGCGGAACTGATTTGGCGAAGCGATGGTCTTTACGCAGGGCGGCGCGCCCGCCTGGATAGGTGTCGCGCCCAAGGTGCTTGACGAACGCGACATCCATGATCTCTTCATTCAGCTTCTCGACCGGCACCTGCACAGTCTCGTACGCCGCGGACGACGCTCTGTTTTGTGGCCGTGGAAACACGATAGTCCGGTTTTCTGCACTCTTCGAGCTCGCCATGCGTACAAATCTGAAAATGTTTGTGGTTGATGAGGATCAATGAAATGACAGTTGGGTGAGAAATGGTACCTGTGACGTTGATATTGGGCGGTAAACCCAGCTGGTGAGTTGCCGCCACCCGTTGTCGCTCCACGCCAGAAGACAATGTCAGATTTGTTCTCCCATGCCACCTCCATGTCATCCGTTTCCTTTCCCCGGAGATTGAGCGTATCCCATCCATACGAATACGAGGGAGTAGCCTGGTGATAATAGTGACTTGGAATGCGGATGTCTGCATATCCCTGCGCCCTAGCCGGGGAGAAGACCGGATAGAGAACTGAAATGGTGCGCCAGTCGGAGAAGAAGTGGCCCTGCTGATAGTGCGTAGAGGGATGTTCGCAGAAATCGAACTTATCATCGACGCGCTCAGCGAATGTCACGTCGTCGGTGGAGGAAGAGGCGCTTTGACCGGTAAAACTCCGGGCCAGTGACTGAAAGTGGTTTGTAACTCGAAGCGCTTGATTGTGATTCTTGATCGACGCAAAATGCTTCCGTGCCTTTGAGTTGGGTGGACAGGTGCGTCGCCACTGCTCCCAGACGTTTCCTCCACCTCGCCAATCTGCCGTGAAGTTTTTGCCCAGGACCGATTCAATCCCGCCTAAGCAGAAAAAGGTCGTCAGTGAACCGAATAACACGCAAAAGATAATCGCCCACCGGATGTGTCCTGCGCAGAAAGCTCTGGGTACTCCCTGTGCTCCCATGGTACAAGGATGCGTCCTTCAGCCTTTCCGTTGACAGGAAAGTCCATGTCTGGGAGCTGTATATAGCTAAGTACATTATAAAAAATGAGTAACTCAAATATTCACCTTATCCCCAACCTTTTCGATCATCCGCCTGAATCCGTGCGCACGAGCACTCACTTCTCTATCCTGGCCTATGTTATTTGCAAGCCTAAGAGTCGTAACTGTGCCGTTCCTGACTCGGACAAGATTGATAGACGGGAGATGTCCAACCTGAGTATACTTTGAGTTATTGGACCCAAGAAAATTGCCATCGCAAACTCACTTGATCTACTCGTCTCCGCATTTCCTCGCCTGAGAAGGCCCAAAATGGAGCGAGATCCTCGTTGATCGCATCAAATTCGTCGATGAGCTTGAAGTTCTTTGCAAGTGCAAAGCTGTACCACTCATCAAAGCCCTTCGGAGGGTCACGACTATACCGCCTCTTGTACTCTTCGACGGCCTCTTCGAGTGTTTTGCTCTGCCTAGCTAACATGCTCCGAAACTTGTCCTCCGCATCGGCCATGAGAGTCGGAATAGGGTGGTCTGTTACCTGCTGGCCGGGCGCGATAGGGGTTCGAATAGCGCCTGACCCCCCTTGAGGAACTGGGTACGGTGACTTCCTCTGGGCCGCGTAGATACCGACTTGGAAGAATACGACAAGCACAGAGATATAGAAGAGTAGGCCTTGCCATCGTGATTGTGGGCTTGCGGACTGTATCGACACCGTCGACGACTTCTCGGACATGATGGTCGATGTTCAAGAGTCGAAGGCGCCAAGGGGTAGATAGAACCGGGTCCGGGTACGTCACGAGTAGCTGCATGGTAGGTCTGGGATGAAGATGAGCGCCGCCCATAAGGCAATCGGTTTCGCCTGCTGATATCGCTTGCCAGGTCAGAGTGCTATAAATGATGCCTATTCGGTCCGATTTCACTCTCTAAGACCGCTAACTCGTCATTTGTTGAGAAAGCGAAAAGTGGGCGTCAGCGTCAGGCCACAAGCAGACTTAATAGGTCCAGGCCTGGATAGTGGCAGTGATACCGTGACCACGAGGCCTTCGCGAATGACGCAGAAATTTCATAAAATGTAGAGAATATACTCAGCGGCCACTGGGTCGAAAGACCGTTCTGCCATTAGCAAGGCCCCGGATGCGAACCGTGAAGTGGCTGTAGAACACCGATCACCGCGCAGTGAGGGCGCTGACATCCTGAGAAACCAGTGAACGCCTCAAGGTGTCAAGTGAAATTGAATGAAGCGCGTTATATTCCTTGAAATGATGGTACTATACGCTTCGCTCGACTTTATGAGCTTGAGTTACAATGGCCATGGTTCCAGTGAAGAGAAAGAAAATGCGAGTTCCTTTGAACTTGAAGGACCGATTTCGCTGCCTGCCCTAAATCGTCTTTTCATTGACCGCGAACGCGTGCTTCTAATTAAGTAAGCCACGACACGACTCACCCTGACTCAGGGCAATGAAAAACACGCTACAGCTTGTCCGGTTTCCTTCTCTACTACTGTCGTCCGAAACTTCCGAGCTTCAATCACCCAATGGATTATAATTGTATTCAATCACACTATTCGTCAGTGTTGAATACAAAGATTGCTTGAATATAAATACCTTTTAACCAATACTTTTCAACACAAACACCTGAGAGAGCCCCTTTTTTTTCAATACAGTGTATCACTATTCCCATGAACACCTATCAGTGTTTAGCTTCTATTAATTCAAAAATTCCACTTTTTTTATATATAATTTGATAGATCTATGTGAAATCGTTTGAAGCATAATACACCATAATTTTATGATCTTAAACCGAGTTGTAAAATAATTATGAGGCAAACATGAAAGAGAGACATTTGTGACATTTCCCTGTTCCTTTGAACGCATAATGTCACGCATGTCACATGCCCCTCACTCGCTCTTATCGCTATCATCATCGTCGTCGCTCGCTGATTCTGCACGATCATGAGCAGCTGGTGGCTCGCGCGGCTTCAAAGGCCTCTTGGGCTTCACAGGCCACCGGGATTTTGGCACTTTCTGCTCTGCAAGGTGAGCACACTCAAGACTCCAGTCTTGAACAGCCTTTTCATGTGTTTTCTTTATAGCTTCCCACTGCTTCTCGAGCTTCTCCTTTGCGTCCTTCTTGACTTCCCTTGTCGCTCGGCGTAGAGCTTTCTCTTCCTCCTTTTTCTTCGACTCCTCCTCCTCCCTTTGGAGCTCAGAGATGACTTCCAATGAAGTTACAACTCTCCCTTTCCCATCTCCGAAGAGAATAGACCGCCTATCCTTGTCTTTCTTCTTCTTCTTCTCCTGTAGGGCTACCTGAAGCCTTTTGGTATGCATGTTTTGCATAATGATCTGTGCGTTGGCAGCCTCGTTAATGCTCTTCTGTGCATGGATATAGGCCTTAGCAAGACCCAGGTTATGAGTAAGTGATTTTACTTCATCTTGTAACTCATTCCTGCTGAGTTTGTCGATTGACTTCATTCTTTCAAGAACCCCGAAGTCGGGTTGAGGGATATTCAAAGGAACTGATCCAAGGACCGGAGGAGGCAAGACCTGGATAGGATCAATAGGAGCATCAGAAGCAAGATAGCTGCTGGTTGATGACTGCAAGAGGCTTTTTCGCAGTCGCTTTGAAGGCGTAAGCTCTGATGCATCAATCTCTTCGTCTGCTGCATGTTTTTGACACTGACATATGATTCCAGGTTTGGCAGAGCTGCCTTGTACGGTATCGATATCCTCAAGATCTGCAGGACAGGAGGACTGACAGTGATAGGCAGCCATGATACGTCAAACGGGGCTCGGTTGTGGCAGCGGAAAAGTTGTTTTAATGGAAGTCACTTCGCTCGGCCTCGTTTTGTTGGGTGTGATTACTGTTGGATCGTACGGGTGAACTCCAGTGACCCGAAAGGCTGTAGATATCGTCTCCTGATTAAATGCTTTGGTAAATGCCTTTCCGAACACCTCTGCAAAATCCTCCTTATTGACACCTCGCATATATGTTGCATAGAAATGATCAAGGGCTAGATGCCATTCGGTTTTCATTTTGGCAAAGCAGACGACATCTAATCCCTGTAGCGCATGGGTGCAGTGCGGTGGGTAACAGAGAACTACAATATTGCGGTCCCGACAAGATAGGAGAAACGAGAGCAAAAGGTGAGAGCTGTGGCCGTCTAATATTAGAAACCGGACTCGTCCTGATGCTTTCTCAAGCGTAGCTGGCGCAAAACACTTCTCTAACCAATGTAGAGCAATATCCCAATCGGTCCAGCCATTTTCAGACCGTGCAAAGCTGTAATGTAGTTATCAGTGTCTGTATGCAGAAAGACTTTAAAAATCAACTGACTCTGCATTTGCAATGTTCCGAGTAGGCTCAATCCAGATTTTTTTGAGGTATTTTGCCTTGAATATGATTAATGGCCTCAGGTAAGTACCATCGGCACAGATCGTAACAATAGCAGTGACATTCTCCCGATTAGCAGTACCTTGCTTATGCTGAAGCTTCATCCCTCGACGTCCAACAACTCGTGAGGTACCCTGATTTGAGGGTGGAAATCCACTTTTGTCCATGGCATATATGTTCTCTGGCGCAATTTCCTTGTCGGCGATCTCTGCTTTTACGATTGCAAACCAGCCTTCGACGGATTCCGGGTTCAAGCACTTGGCCCTTTGAGAGTCGAGAGGCTTACTCCAATAGGTTTGAAGCTCGTTGTGATGCCTTTCAATGAAACGGCTGACCCAGTTCTTTCCGATAGGTCTGAAGCCTTCTCCGAGACGGGCCTTAAGGATTGTGTTTGCGAGATGGGCAATGTTGTTGTAGTCGTAGGGCTGGCTTCGATCTGATGACACTTGAAGTAGCTCGACAATTATCTGTTCCTCTGCAGGTGTTAATAGCTGCTTTGTTTCATTGAATGATGCAATGGACTGTATTCCCTTGATTCGATTGTGTAGCGTTGTAACGGACCGAATGTCAAACTCCTTCGCAATCTTTCGTAGACTTGGCTTTTGTGTAGACCCCTTCCTCAGCTCCTCCATGTATTTTCTAGCTCCTTTTTGTACCCTTTTCTCCTTATCTTCCCTTGCAATCCTACGCTTTAGTGTGTTTGACTGAGCATGCTTAGCCATTGATGGTTAGATATAGCATAGGATGTATAAAAGAGGATGTTGTGGAAGAAAGAAGCTCAAAGTGTACGTGATGGTACGTGATTGTGTTTGCCGGGTGGGCGTAAAGACACGACTGTCACGCTCTTAAGCCTCCAAGCACTTCAATTACTTCAAATATTTGCTCTGACAGTAAATATTGGCATTAAGCCATGAAACTTAGCTTGCTGTAAAGCTGAGAAGGTCTAATTCTCATAAATGTAATTTTTGTAGCAAAAAATGACTATGTTGAATTAAATTAAATCATTCTGCAATACATACATGTTGGCTTCTTCTACCTTTTCGTGCATGTAAGGCCATTGCAACGCAAAGACAGTCTCAATAAATTGACAAAATTCACAGTACATAGATATTGTATGGATACAGTCTTGCGTAAATTTTTGAGGCAAAATATTGATTTGTTAAATTGTTATTGCAAGATGTACAACGGAACGGTGATGTTCATAGGAACAGTGATACACTGTAGTAATCCGTTCAAACGCGGGACAAAATAACGTTGGCGAAATCAGGAGTCGAACTCGTTAACTCCATTGAATTACATAATCTATTATTCTCACAACCTCGGTACCACTGAGCCATTGTACCATACTATCTTGTCAAAATATTTATTATATGTATACGTCTATAATAAGGCCTAAGTCCAAAAAAGCTTAACTCGTCATTCTAAGTTCCCAAATAGTGTTCAATCCTAATATAGTAGATAAAATTTTGAAAACGAAGTGACATCATTTCTTTTCAAAACAAAGCGTCGGCTCACGCAAAGTATTGAAGACAATTACAATTCAAATTATTGAAAATAATACAGATGCAATTACATTCCATTGCGTCTCCTGTCTCTCCCGCAACCTAAATCGCATACCCTGACTCCGCCAATCCTTGAACGAACGGTGCCGCGCCGAAGGTTCTGCCATACCGATCAGCAATTTTATGAGCGGGTCGTTCTTCGATACGCTCGATAGCTGCTGCCCGACGTACGCCCGCACACCCGCACCGATGTGCGCGAGGGGTCTTCCGTGATCGTTCCGGACATCGCGAGCTTCGAGTACGCCGCTTGGTACCCTGCGCCTTGTTCCTCGAAGTCGAGCGCACGCAACACCTCATCTGGGTCCTCCGCTACTGTCTGCTGCGCGGACTTCAGGTGCGTGGCCGCGGTGAAGAGTTTGACGAGCTCGGTGAAAGCTGCCGGCCTAAAGGTACTCGGTGAATACGCTATAACGACATCGAAGACCATCTGGTTGATCCTGGACTCACCACTGCCTTACTTAAGGGTCCGACACTATCAACGAGCTCTGCGTCAACATCCTCGTGAAGCCTACAATGACCAACTTCCTGTCTTTCGGCAGCATGTTAGGGATCTGTGGCAGAACTACGTTCGCCAGCAGCTGCGACCAAAGCCTACCCAGGCACGTCAGTCGCGATAGATGAGACGCAGCATTCAGAACTGAACTGAACTCACTGGGGCTGTACCTCCTCCACAGCGCTGATCAAGAAATCCGGGCCGACGCCGTCCACGGGGATCGCCATGATGATTGCAAAGAAGTAAACCAGGGCATAGATGTACGCGCCTGTCCGCGCCGTCTGCAGTCGCGTGAGTAGCATCGTCACCACACTTTTCATCAAGGGTTTCAGCGTCGCGCTTGAGATACACCTCCAGCTCGAAGCCACAAGCGTCATTGACAAGCGAAGCGATGAGCTTCTGTCGTACGACCGCCAGAATAGTGGTGAACTGGCCGGTCTGCGCCATTTGCACGGCGTCCCATGCAAGGAAGGCGCGTAAGAGGCGAACGAGAGCAGGGATGGAACCGGATGACGAGTTAAGTGGCTATAACTTTATTTGATAATACAAAGCGGTACTTATAATGTAGTGGTTGAAGAAATGTATAAGGCCTTGTGGTCTAGTGGTTATGAGCTTGTGTTTAGTACTGTTATGTCAACCCATTAGTCAACGGGTTCGAATCTTGCAGTGAGCAATTCCTTTTTCTATTGTTACGTAATATTGTGAATTGTATTCAAAAAAAAAAGGAATTGTATTCAAGCAATCTTTGTATTCAACACTGACGAATAGTGTGATTGAATACAAATAATCCATTGGGTTGCTCCGAGCTTTGCTCAACCAGATTCAAGATAACAAATTCATACTATTGGCTTAGCTTAGACTCGACAGCCAGTCGTGAATTTATCGGATGGCTGGTTCATCCACTCAACCCATGAAGCGCTGGCCAAGAATCTAGGCTTAGCTTGAGGACAGGAAGTACCCAGAGGCGAATCTGGTGTCGAGGCCCGAGGGCGTGATATACAATGTATCTATCACCATAACACGTAGACGTGGTACTGCGGCAGCAAACCAACGACCGTGGACCATCAGACCGAGATATACGTTAGATCATTCACGACGAGTCCGGATCTATTAATGAGGTCAATGGGCAGGTGCTCGGTAGCGATATTCGGTAGCGATATTGTGCCTCTTGCCTCAGTGGAGATGGGAAGGTATACAAAGAGTACTGAATTAGCCAGATGGCTATTATAATTTCCACGACCATGGTGTCCCCATGAAAGCCCTGAGAGGGATGATAAAAGTGGGGTAAAAAATTTGAGCCGCAATTTGACCAGAAGAAGCACTTGGAGATTGGGAACTGTACATACGTATGTGATACTGCTAACGAACTCTTTTCCTCAAGTAACATACAGTCATTGAACTTCAACTGGGTTCTATTTTGCTAAATCGTACAGGGGGAGAAGACAAGGAAAGATGCTAAAAGCGGAAATAACATATAGCGCTGCTTTGCCATCGATACAACATACTGTATTTAAGCACTGGTATATACTATATTTTCACGTAGTCTAAGGATCTATGATACATGATGAAAAGCTCTATCACAATAACCCTTTCAACGGAAGACTCAGGTCGCACTTGATCCCAGAACCTCTAAATGCTGTAGTCACCTCCTTCTTAAATCTACGCATTTCATCGGTGAGCTCCTCTGCCCGAGAACATCTAGACCTCTGCCAATAAATAAGGCAGTCCTCCGAAATAACGAGCTTGAATGATTTTAGTTCCGAGAAGTGCCCGGAGGATGGTACCTCCAAAAGGCACTTTGTCCAGTCAGTGATTTCCTCGAACTCCGTCCATTTCGTAGTCATGAACTGCAGATCAAGATTCTGAATCGTGGAAGAGATGAAGGGCAAAACGGCAGAAGGCAAAGACACATCAGTCTCGAGAGTGCAGCTTTTGAGGTTCGAACAGTACGGGCCAATCCATTCCACCCATTTGTCTGCCGACTTGCAGACAAGGCGCAGCGAGCAAAGATGTTCGAAGATAGCCGCACACTGTGAGGAAGTAAGTGTTCGCGCTATGTCTTGTTCGAATGAATTTTCTCTGTAAATGGAGTCGACAACACTCAGCGACTCGAGGTTGAGGCAGTATGGGACAATCCATTTGAACCATTGGTCCGTCGATCCCTTGCCGTCAATATGCAGTGCACAGAGCGATTTGAAGATGGTTGCACACTGTGACGCAGTGAATGCCCGTTCTATATCCTCTTCGAAGGATTCTTCTCTTTCCGCATCTTCTCTTTCCGAACCATCTTCTCCATCCGAGTCATAATCTCTTTCTGGATCACCTCTCCTATTCAAATCGTAGATGATACGTAACGACTTCAGGCAAGGGCTTGATTGGGTGGAGAGTATGGATAGCATTGCGTAGTCCTCTTTGAGTGATCTAAGAGACCGTTTAATCGTCAGATTGCTCAAGCGCGCGAAGTCAGTCCCTTGCATTGCCACCTGTCTTTGGGGTACGTCAGAAATTTCTGCTCCTTGTATACGCAAAGCCGTTAGATTCTCGGATATCCTCGGGTTCTCTATCAAAGGATCAAGAATAAATGTCCCTTCGTTCCTTGTCGAGTATAAGGTAACCTCCTCCAGGTACATGTTCCGTCGAAGCAGTTCTCCAACCGTGGAATTAAACCACTCGGTGAAGTATGGGGCATAGCTTTGGACCAAGACGATTTTGAGATTCGTGAAACTGACAAGGATACGATGTAGGGTTTCGAGCCACTGGCGGTATTCACATTGTTTTGTAGAAATGGGAGAATATTCGTAATGATCTTCGATATTCGTGGTCTCTTCCATGGGATGGTAGAGTTGTACGGCAACAACGGATGTCCAAGGACCGAAGATCGACTTTCGCACGGGATGAAGGAGGTCGGGCGGACAATACGTTTGTGGTCTACCGATATAGAGAATCCGTCCAAGAGTCTTTTGCACAGGTAGCGTCCAAGTCCGGTGGACGAGACTCATTGCCTTCAGGACCCTGTCCTCTTTGACGTGCATCATGATACGATACATCTCCTTATTATTCAAGGTACTTTCGAAATATGCCCTGACGCTGTCCATCCGCTCGGCATGAAAAATCTCCATAACCTCATGCAGAACGAAGTGCGGGAGCCCTGCCTGTCGTGTGCAACCATCCCTGCTCACAGACCTTTCATGGACGACGGCCATCCTATCTTTCAGCCGACTCTCTTCTACAACGTCGATCACGTCTATCGAGCTGCGCAGCGTCACCTGCTTGGCGTCAAAGTCCGGATGAGTGACTACGGAGAAGATGAGATCCATGATGCGCCATGGGACATCGTGGAACAGTTGGAGACTAGCAATCATGGCATCGGCCTGCGAAGGAAACGGAACATAGGCTGTGTTGGCTTTGTTGAAAGCTCGAGAGTTGATGTATGGTTGGTTGTTAATAGTATGCATTTGAAGGCCTGGAGAGTTGCTATTATTGAGTGTCTGAGATGTAAGTCAAGGTAGGCGGGGCGAAGAAGATGACACGCGTGGTTTTGTGGCTCTGCGACGCGAACTTAAGTTATATCGATGTCACAATCACGTGTCGCGTGATTCACGTCGCGTCCATCAGGGAAACTACTTTTTGCTTACGGTGACTGACGCGTCCTGACGCTGCCTTAAATGGACTGAAGGGTTGCTATGCCTGTCTGAAATCTACTGATGTGTTGCTATGCCTGTCTGAAATCAACTGATGGCCTTAACACACTGAAATAAGCAGATTTTCAGGACACACTCAGTACGTCAGTACATCAGGAGGTCAGCCAAGCATAAGTAAAGACTAAGTACAAGCATGTACAATTCAAATGTCATAGTAAGTACAAATCAGTACACCAGTACTTCAGTACGTCAGTACTGTAGATTGCGCGCTATTTTCCTCTCGCCTTCGCTGTTAAGGATGTTCGTGCCTTTTGCTGTCAGCTGAGTGAAGTAAGCACATTTGTCTTGTGCATTTCGTAGAACTGCCCATACTTATTAACCCAATGGCCTCAAAAGTCGCGCTTATTCTTTTCCCTCGCAAGCTCATTGAAGTTCACGACCTGCGGCCCGATGCTTATAAACTAGATGTAGCGGGACAAGGGTTGGCAAAGAGGGTGCTACTGGAGGCACGGGTGGAGGAGGTGCAGATGCAGGTGCGGGTGCGGGAGGGGTAGGGGTAGGGGTTACTGCACTGGTTGGTGCACTTGCAGCGGATCTTCTAACGGCTGCCAACCTTTCCTTCTGAAGCCTTTCAAATTCTTCATCCTGACGAGGTGCCTCTTCTTCCTCACGCTCAAGTTGGCGGAGCCGCTGCTTCCGCAGCCGCTCCTCACGCTCCCTCAGCATGCGTTCCTCAGGGTCTTCTTCGGGCTCTGCTGGAGGAGCTGGAGGAGGAGGAGGGACCGGTGTGACAACAGGTGGCGCTGGAGGCGGGACAGGCGCACGAATAGTCGGGACTGACGAGGCTGAGGACACCGGTAGACGTGTAGCAGCCCCACGCGTCTTTGGAGGCGGCGGTGCTGGCGCACTCTTCGGCGCAGGAGGTGGAGGCGGCCTCACAGCACTAGCAGTGGGTGTTAGTGCTGGAGTTGCAACTGAGGAGGTGGGTGTCGGGGTGGGAGATGCCGGTGTAACTGATCTTACCATCCTTCAGCGCACGCTCGCTTTCCAATCTCTCCCTCCTCACACATTCGCGTTCTTCCGCATCCTTTTCGGCCTGACGTGCCTTTTCTTCCGCCCCCTTCTTGTATTGTGCCAGTCTCGTTTCCACAGAAGTATCCACCGCGGGCGACTCTGACGAAGGTGTAATGACACCTAACGCGCGCATACGTTCTTGCAGTTTTCGCTGAGCCTGCTCCCTGACATACGCTTGACGCTCCGGGCTTGGGTACAACAGGTGCCGGAGGAGCCGCAAGGGTTGCAGCAGGAGGTGGTGGCGCAGGCGGTGGAGAACGAGCTGCAGCAGGCGGGCTGCGAGGGCGGTCGCTGTCGCATTCACGTTCACGTTCGCGCTCACGATCTTTCTCTCTGTCCCAAGAACGGTCGCGTTCGCGATTGCGCGAATAAGGCCGATCCCTGTCATAATCCCTGTCTCTGTCGTAGTCCCTATCCCTATCATAGTCCCTATCACGACTCCGCTCTCTCTCGCGATCCCTGTCGTAATCATGCCGCCCATAGTCACGTTCCCTATCATAGCTTCTCTCGTCGTACCGCCCAAAGCGCTCATTCCGCCTATCCCGGTCTTCGTCTACTCCCTCTTCTCCCGTTCGCGCCTACGCTCCCGATTTCATCTTCTTTTGTACTTCCTAGATCCTCTCGTGCATGAGGTGCAATAAGTCACGCTCTAGTTTCCGCCTCTCCTCATCCTTCGCGGTGCTCCTTGGTCCACGGCTGACGTACTCAAGGCCTTCCTGGATTCGCTTCACTCTGTACCTGAGGTCTTCCATCTCACGCTCAAGCTCCTCGTCTTCCCTTGTTCTCTGTGAGCTTTCGTCTGTAGCACGCTCCAAAGCCTGAGCAGCTCCGTCAAGCTGGCGTTTCATGCTCTCAAGATCCTGCGAAGGGGACTCATTTCCAACACGCACATCACGTCGGTCAACATGCCTTCGGCGACTCTTGTAATATGAATTGCCATCGTCATTCTCGGTGTACTTGTAGACTGTTGCATCTTTTCTTCCACCTGCACCCGGAGCCGAAGAGTCAGTGAAAGATCGGACCTTTGAACGCGAAATCGCATCACCGCTTCCCGCAGAGCTCGGCCGCGAGTTGTCGTGCTTCAGGATGTCCTTGAGGAAGTTGACGGATGTGTCGAGTTCATGAGCTGAAGGAGGCACCAGTTCTTGAGGGAGTTCATCCGGAATCTCCAAGCCATTCAATTCTTGTAAAGATCATCAATATTAAATATATATATATAATTATTAAGGAGGCTTACTGCGATAGATTAGGCCCATAGCAACATGAAACTAAGCAAGGCTCAGTTTAGTGGTTTGTTGCGGTACGAATCCGCCTCCGAAGGCAGGCGACGAATCTATATAGTTCCGCTGCGAAGGTGGAGGAGGTGCGCGCAGTTGATTATTTTACTACGCTCCTAAAAGGTTACCACCGGTGGGATTAGGCCTGAATTTTGAGCTGCCTAAATTCACGCTACCTTCCAACGACTTGCTAGAGGTGGGCTGAGAGAAGCTGGCAGCTTGTCTGAGTTGTCTCATGGAGGGATGTTCGCTGTCTGAGGTGTCTCACGTTCAACTAGGGGTATAAGGGTGTCTTGCAAGCCAATATGAGGTGGCGTTCCGGGGGTTGTTCATACCACTCAGTGATCTTGGGAAAGGAGCTGGGGAAGTGTAAGAAGTGGAGGATGTGACTGTGCCGTTGAAGGGACTTAGTGAAATTCAGCAATTTCTATTACTAATACTTCCAAATTGGTAAATCAACGTTGAACATGTCGTGTCGTTGGACAACTTTTGCATCTTAACCACGACATTTTAACTTGATGATCTGTAAGTCTTTCGCAAATGCTTGTATTACTCAATAGGCAAGCGATTATCAGCACAAATGATAATAAAAAAGAGGTGAGCCACCGAATGCTAGCTTTAGGTTTAGACCTGAAGGCAAGGAGACTAAATATGATTGCAGGAAGAGTGGTAGAATGGAATTGCGCAGAAGCAAATATGGTCCATGTAAATCTGGAAAGTAGAAACTTGGGTGAAGGAAGTGAGTAGCCTTGTTTGTTTACAGTCGTGAGCGCGTGGAAGAGAAGAGCTGAATCGTTCAAAAGTCATAGCCGCAAGGACGAAGACACCCGATACTTGAGAGGGGTCGAGGATGTCAAGCAGCGGGTCTACATCGCTGTACTTCTCACGAAATCCATGCCGGGCTTGCCAGCACCCTTGGTGAAGTTGTCAAACGAGAAGGGGATGGAAGAGAAGTCGATCTCGATCTCACCGCTTGGCGGCGCCATCAAGAAGCTGTTGCAAACATTGCCCATCGTATCCATGTCGTTGCTTGCGCCTTGCCCATGGTCAGGCGTCAAAGTGGAATCCGACTGTTGCGTCTGCTGTTGATGTCCCTCGTCGCCCGGCGCCGGACACAACGTCGAGAGCGCCCACGAGGGCAGCTCGTACGCCTCCCAATCGTGGCCAGGCTTGGGCGACTCCGGCAAGTTCATCGGCATCGCGCGCACAGGCCCCTGGTGCATATGAGCGATAGCGCTTGACGGCGACAACCCGGTATGGTGAGGTGACTGGACAGAAGGGGAGAGGTGTTGTTGTTGGCTTGGGAGGTAGAGCCTTTGCGGTGTGGGTGCTGAGGAATTTGCGGACGATGGCGAGGTGAGTTACTGAATTGTCTGGTCCTGTGCCGGAGCGCTGAGTGGTCCGCCGACAGAAGGCGTGTGAGTGATGGAGAGCTGCGTGAGCGCGCGAGGGCGAGCGGGTCTAGCCGCCATTGACACTCTTTGCTGATCATACATTGAGAATATATGGTTCGACTGCGTATGCTGGTGAGTCTGGAGCACGCTATTCTCAAATGTTTGAGCACTTACAAGAACATCGCCGTTAGCATTCGAGTATGTTGGAACCTGTCCAGAAAGGTGGGCGAAGTTCAGTTGTCCCATGCTGTTCGGCGGGAACTGGTACGACTGAAGGGTTTGCTGTTCCTGGATGACGCCTTCCGAAGATGCCTGCGACTCGGGCGAGGATGCAGAGGACGTCATATCTGCAGGAGGCGCAAGCATCCCGGAGTTCTGCTGCTGCTCCCGAGTCGCATCCTGCGATGACTGACTGGTGGCTTGCGAGTTCGACTCCGAGGCGTTTGTCGAAAGGAGCTGTGGAAGCTTGATAGACGGATAAGAATTCGGGGGCGGAGGCGTGGGTGCACCAGGTGCAGATGTTGAGCGACGGCTCTGCGGGAGGACGAAGGACAGAGGGGGCCCGAGGTGGTGAATCTGTCTGCGCAGATCCCTGCGTAGACAGAGAGTAGCCATGCCCGTGTCCGTGGTGGCCCTGTCCGACAAACTGCGTCATCGGGTTCTGTGTGCTCAACTGGAACTGCTGGAACATCGAAAGACCAGGTGGGAGCGCCATGCTGAGGGAGGCGCTGCTCTACGAGTCTGTCATCTCGAAGTCCAGGTCGCCCATGTCTATCTCATTCCGGAAGGCAAGGTACTGGCCCGCGAATACCTCAGATCCGGAGTCAAAGTCGTCGGAGTCTACAGTGCTACAAGAAGACGCGGTCGACGTTGTGGAGCAGGCGGACTGGTTGCGGCTCCGCTGGCCAATTCCATGCGACGAGCGTACCCGAGAGTGGGATTTCTCACAACGTTCCTTGCGCTCCTTTTTCCTCTCCTCGCGCCTCTCCTTCTCCTTTCCCTCCCTCTTGCTCTTTCCACTCTTTCCCTCCATGAACCCTCGTCGCCCTCCTCCCCGCCATCCTTGCCCTTCCCTTTCTTCTCCTTCGAACGGGATGGCTGATAGATGTACCACGGATACATAAAGCATACTTCTTTGGATATATGATCCATCGACTTCTATTGGCCGCACTCGAGCGCCGGGAACTGGACGATCGTGACCACTTCGGGAAGAAGCGATTGGATCTTGCAGGACCGCTACTTGCAGGCTTGTTCCGTATGTTGTTCCGGAAGGTTACAAAAGATGTTTACCGTTACCTACAAAAGGTTCGTAAAAAAGTGAAACAAATCTCCATACGCTAATATATATACTTAGTGCGTCGAGATGCACAAAGAATTCAACATCAATCTAGCCTGCTCCCTCTTGCGCTGCTTCGCGAACTTGTCCCAGTGCTTGCGCTCTTCCGCGCTGAGGCTGCGCCACTGCTGGCTGATTGTTTTCGACAGGTCTGCCTGGCGCTGTCGGCGCACATTGGGATCCTCTGCGCCGTTGGCTAGGGCGTCGGCGTTGCGTTTCTGGCAACAGTCCCTGCGCAAGAGGATGAACGCGTTTTCGGGTCGCTTGATGTAATCCTCATCGCCGCGCTTCGGACGGCGCTCGGAGTTACCGATTCCGCCCAGTGCGAGTGTGTGTGTTTGCGGAGGAGCTTGGGAGTGGGGACTTACGACGGGACCCAGCTGCAAGGAGGAGATGGAGGAGCCCCGACGCTGGTGAGCAAGTGTGATAGGACCAGTTGCAAGTGATGGATTGAGGGAATTGAAGGGGTTGATCTGTGCTGCAGATGTTTCAGTGCGGGCTCATAGTGTATTTTATTAGGCTTTAAATACATTTGTTACATTACTTTTTATTGTACTTATCGTGTCCTTATGACTTCCTTATTTTACTTATTTGAAAACTGAACAACTGCGTGTCTGAATGCCTGAAGCACTGAGAGCACTGATTCAGCCAACTCGTCCTTATTTCAGCCAACTTGTCCTTATTTCAGCCAACTCGTCCTTATTTCAGCCGGCTTGTCCTGAATAATGGGAGGACATGCATGAATAAGGCAAGCTTGCCTTATTCAGACTTCAAGTCACTCAGGACGTTTAAGTAACGCTTAAGTCACTTTCAGCAGAAAGTAGTTTCCCTGATGTCGTTCAGCTTCTCGCCGCAAGCGGCAAGCAGCTCACCGGCGAGTGCTCTTTCTTCACCACTTCATTGTAATTTAGCACACATCGACTGTATCAGCGGGGCTGTCATATTAATTATTGCTGCTGCATCTCTTCGGACCAGGCGCATTTTCGAGCCACCCGATCAGCAGCAGCGGTTGCTCGACATCAGGATGTTGAGTCATAGCTTCACTCGTATAACAAGGCATTCATCCGAGGATTTGTTCGTGCCGTTGCGAGTGCACACGAGGTGAAAATTACCACTATAGTGTGAGCATGCCGAGATTCGTCTCCTTCCCGACGAGTCAGATGGGCAGCCCTCCCTAGGAAGATTTGATTAGCTTTAACAGCCCTACCGTCCCCTACACTCATCCCAAATCGCTCATTGCCGCTTCAATACACCCTCTTCACTGATCGAAAACTATTGTTAGACATGTGTGAGGGCAACTGTACATGTACGTATCCCCGCATCTCTGTATATTTCTTTATTTGACTCGAATCTAGTGTGCAACAGGACTTTTCCTCAGCGCCGGGCGAGTCAATGGATCATCCGGAGCGACCTTCGGACAACGGCTAGTCTTCTTGGCTTCACGATCTTAGCGCCATGAAAGAGCTGTATCGGCGAATCTCCGCAACTCTGCCTCATGACCGACGGGATACACTGTTACAACTTAGGGCGTATCTTCAATAAAACCAGTTTGGGTATTTTCCAGTGATTTTGAAAACATTATCTAATGCTACATACGTGAGCTTTGAAACTATAGATCGAGAGAACACTCTATCCCAGCGCTTTCACAAAGATATTCCATTGATTCCTTGAACTCTCGAATCTGATCACGCAGACTCTCTGCCTCCTGCTCGCGTGATTCGTCGAACTCGAACAAGCATTCAAAGCGTTGCCCCGGAACAAGTAATGAAAATGATTTCAGTTCGGAAAAATGACCGGAAGAAAATGTCAACAGGATGTACTTTGTCCACCGAATAATTTCTTGAATCGCAGGCCATCTTGCCTGTAAGTAGAGGCTCCGTATAGTCGCGGGTATGAGGGATAAAGTGTCAGCGGACAAGAGCGACTCCGTATCGAGAGTGATATCTTTGAGGCTAGAGCAGTATGGGCCAATCCATTTCAACAATTTGTCTGCTGTATCGTCGCCGACGATGTGCAGTGAGCGGAGCTGATCGAAAGAAACGGCGCACTGAGCAGGAGGAAACAATCGTGCCGTGATCTCTTCAAAGACATTATCTGGGATGTACGGACAGATGATGTGCAATGACTCCAGGCAGGGGTTGGAGAGGGTGGATATTATACGCAGCGTTTCCAAGTCGATCTCGAGTGACGAAAGAGCGCATTTGATAGTCAAACTGCTCGCACATGGGAAGCTCGCTCCTTGTATCAACTTTCCTGGGGTAGCGTCCGAGAACCTTGCTCCTTCAATATTCAGTGTCTTTGGATAATTTGAATGTCTAGAGTGTTGTGCCATAGAATCGAGAATAAATGGTTCTCTGTTGTCCTCCGCGTGTAGCGTTATGTCCTTTAGATTTGTGTTTCGTCGAACCAAATCACCTATCGTGCGATTAGCCCACCTGGTGAAAAATGAGGCATAGCTTTGGATCCAGACGCTTCTGAGATTCGTGAAGCCGACAAGAATACGGTGTAGGTTTTCGAACCACTGACGGTACTCCTCCCGAAAATCGTAAGAAAAGTAATATTCATCGTATTCTGCCTGTTCGTCCATGCCGCAGTACATATGAAAAGCGGCGACGGTTGTCCAAGGACCGAAGATTGATTTCCGTACTGGGGAAAGGCAGTGGATCATTTCACCTGCCGGGCTATTGATAAACAGAATTCGGCCGAGTGTTTTCTGAGAAGGAATCGTCCAGGATCGGTGGACAAGGCTCATGGTCTTCAAGATGTCGTCTTCGCATATAGTGCCGGAATTGTACACCGACTCTTTATCCGAGACGTTTTCAAAGCTGGACCTTATCTCGGCAATCCGCTCAGCATGGATAATGTCCAGAACTTCGTCCAGAACGAACTCGGGAAAGCCTGCCTGCTCCATACGACCATCTTCACCAAGCGACCTCTTATGCTCGACCGCCAATCTGTCCTTCAACCGACTCTCCTCCACAACTTCAATCACGTCAATTGAGCTGCGCAGCATCACTTGTTTGGCGTCAAAGTCCGGATGAGTGAACGCGGAGATGATGAGGTCCATGATGTGGCACGGGATGTCGTGGGACAGCTGAAGGCCAGCAATCATGGCATCGGCCTGTGATGGATACGAAACATAAGTTGAATTGGCCTTGTTGAAAGCTCGTGAGTCACTGAATGGCTGTTGGGACATTTTGGAGGATAATTGCTGGAGAACGTTTCAGGAAGAGTTGTTGCACCTGAGGTGATCGACCTGAGACTCCGAGATCGAACATGGAGTGAGTCATGTTCAAGTTAACAATGTTTTGATTTGTTTGGGTCCGCATGTCGTTGAATAGACTCAGTGCTTCAAACTTCAGTTAGCACATGACTCGGCGCAGTAAAGTGTTTGAGGTACAACATTTACTCTTAATTCTTATTACTCAATTCTTCGTCATACCGGCAGCTACGAGTTGCTTGCTGTCACAGTTCCGTCATGCTGATCGAAAACATCCTTGGCCTTGACGGATGCACAAAGCTAAACCAATTACGGCAGACGACAGAATATACACTTTCCTTCCCTGCGCTGCGTGAGTCATCTCATACTTGGCAACAACAATTTCAACAAGGTCCCAGAGGAGTTTCTGAAGCAGCTCCCACGGAGGACGATTATAGTAAGGAAGGATTTGATGTCGATGAAGACGGTGGAATCATTGAGGTCAACGATGTGGATGAAGACGAGACGCGGGAAGGACGGGATACCATGTCAAGTTTTAAGCTTCCGGCCACTGTTGAAGCAACTACATGTCTGGCGTCTCGCACCTCATTTCTTGCATGAGCTCGTGAAAGCCATTTCCCCCGTTTTCCACCTATCACCAATCATCCATACCCAACGTCCCTCATCTGCCGTCGGTGTCCCTATCGCAGCGCGTTGCCCCGAGTATTTACTCGCGCACTCCTCGAACACCCCCATGCACTCTTCAATAACCCCCGACACGCAATCCACACGGGCACACGCTCAGGACCAATCAGCGCGCTTTCGCAGGTCGCTCGAGACCAGGGGAAAAGCGGTTATGCTTGCGGTCAAACCGCACGCGAAGCTCGATGTTTGACGACGCATAGTGATCTTCGAACCCCGTCTCGTATTCGAGGTCCCAGATCCTCAGTTGCAATACGCTTGGTCTCATCCTCGGTCGCAACTCGGTCCTCCTGATGGCAAGGTCGTTCGGTCGAGCCTCCGCTGTTTTGTATCGCGTTTTCATAGCCTGAAAACCATCCAAGCTGGCTTCGGTGACGGAGATCACGCTTGACTGTACGCCAATCGTATCTTAAGATTTGTTCAACAATATTTGTCTAGTAAATCAATATATGTCTTTAGTCAATGTTAGACAATCGCGATGCAACACGACTTGATCAGCATACCGAGGCTCTTCGCTTCAACGTGGAATCGACGGATTAACTAGAACTCTTCAGTCGCATGTTTGAAGTTAACATGTTTGTAAGACAGTAACGCGGTGGAAAAGAGTGTTGGACACAGAAAGGTTTTCGTCTGGCGGAGTGCGACAGTCGCCTAGTATAAGTTTTCCCACGTTAACTATTTGCATACCCGGAGCAAACCTTCCCTTCCTTCCTTGTTCTTATACCAGACATTGCCGCAGGGCGTGAAGGATGAAAACAAATATCCGTTAAGCTCGGCAACATCATCCTACATACAACTAAGCAGCCTCACAGAACTTTATCTCGTCATCTTGTAAACAGCCTTTTGCCCTTCAAGTTGGTCCACGAAAGTCTCTCAGAATGTATTTCTGCGCAAATAACATCAACAACTTATCTTCTAAAGACTAGTACTACCATCAGTCGCTACTATGGGCTTTGTCTTACGCTCGACTGCTATCCTGTGCAGACAATGGAAAAAAAAAAGCAATTCAAATAGTTCACACTGACCTGTCCCACAGGAGTGACCTATTTATCTGCGCATTTACAGCATTAGTACTTTACTCTGACCCTGCCGATACCAGAGGACATTGGAAGCTTGGTCCGAGCTAGTATTCAGAAGCCGAATACTGATGTCCTTTTGTAGTACTATAAGAAGCTGGGTTTCTGGTCTCCTAATGTATCACTTGTGCTAACTTCTCTAAACCCGGGCCCTGCATTTTGCGAAACACTTGCCACTCATCGGAGACGAGCGTCTGATCACCAATGGAATCAGGGCGAGGTATAATCTTTCAAATTTTGCCCGATAATGCTTGCGTCCAAGACCGAAACTCATAAAGTATCGACACTTCCGAGGTATTCTTTCTCTCCACCATACAGACTCAATTTGACATGTGCGTACAGATATCCACTTCTCTGTGTATATCCCTTAACATAATCTACGATGAGCTGATCAGCATTCGCCGTATGGAAGCCTTAGGGTCGCCCATATCGACCTTCGGAAAACTGCTAGTGCCAGAGTCCACGAACACATTTCTGTAAAAGATCTCTCAAGTTACCACCTTGCTTCACAGCCCACGGTATCCAATATCGGAACTCACAAGCGTATCTTAAAAAGACCGAGCTCGTGTACTTTCGTACAGTTTTGGATTATAAGAACGCATGCATGTGTGTACATAAACGTTGGTACTAGAAGTGGAGGAAGCACTCTACCCGAGCATTTCGACAAAGATATCTCATTGATTCCTTGAATTCGTGCAGTTGACTGAGCACAGTTTGTATATCCTGCTTTTGAGACTCGTCACTCTCCAAGGCTTCAAGCCCCGAGAGGTATAATGAAAATGATTTTAGTTCCGAAAAGCGCCCGAAGGAAAATATCTGCAGGATGCGCTTTATCCAATCAGCAACTTCCACCGCTCGCAGCCATTGTGTGAGTAAGACTCGTAAGTCAAGGCTCCGAATCGTCGTGGGCATAAGGGGTAGTATTCTAGTAGACAAGGTCAACCCCGTATTGAGAGTCATGTTTTCGAGGCTTGAGCAGTACGGGCCAATCCACTTCAACCATTGATCTGCTGTGGCATTGTCGACAATATGCAGTGAGCGGAGCTGAGTGAATGCGACGGCGCACTGAGTAGGGATAGATACCCGTGCTATTTCGCTCTCGAAGTAGCTTCCCCGTGTAAGGTCGCCATTGTAGCGCAATGTTTCCAGGCAGGGTTTGGAAAGGGTGCATAGATTGAGCAGTGTTTCCAAGTCGATTTCGTCACCTGAGAAACTGGAACAAGATCGTACCAGCGTCAAATTCTTCAAGCTTCCTACGCCCATCCCTTGCATCGCCCTGCCTTTCCCGTAGTCAGAGAACCTCGCTCCTTCAATATTCAAGGTCTTCAAATACTCTGGTCTTCCGAGGTTCTTTATCAGAGAATCGAGAATAAATGGTTTCTTCATTCTGTACCTCTCCGTGTGTAGAGTTATTTCCTCTAAATAATTGTTTCGTCGACCCAGCTCTCCAATCGTAAAATTAAACCACTCGGTAAAAAATGGGGCATAGCTCTGGATCAAGACGCTCTTGAGATTCGTGAAACTGACTAGGATGCGATGCAGGCTTTCGAACCACTGACAGTAGTCCTCTCGGGGATTATCACAAGAGTAATCATATCCATGGTATCCTGACCTGCGTATGTTATGGTACAATTGTACAGCGACCACTGACGTCCAAGGGCCGAAAATTGGGTTTTGCAAATGGGGAAGGGCGATATCCACATCACCTGCCGGTCTTGCGAGGTAAAGAGCCCGGCCAAGTGCTCTCTGAGACGGAAACGTCCAGGTTCGGTGGACAAGGCTCATTTCCTTTAAAATGTCCTCCTCTTCGATGCGCGTTAATGAATACATAGCGCTGGCACACGTGGATTCTTTAAACCGGGACCTGATACTGGACATGCGCTCAGCATGGATTATATCCAGAACCTCGTCCAGAACGAATTGGGGAAAGCCTGCCTGCTCCATACGACCATTGTCACCCAGAGACCTTTTGTGCACGACGGCCATCCTATCCTTCATCTGGCTTTCCTCCACAATATCGACTATATCTGTCGAGTTGCGCAGTGTCAACTGTGACGCGTTAAATTCCGGATGATTGGCCACGGAGAAGACGAGGTCCATGTAACGACACGGAACGTTGTGAAATAGCTGGAGACTTGCTAGTATGGCGTCCGCCTTCGAAGAAAAGGCGACATAAGTTTCTGTTTCCTTGACGAAGGCTTGGGAGCCGATGAAGGGCTGCTTGCCGTCAGAAGACATATCAGAGAAGCGTAGGAGATCTGGCGTTGTTCAGTTTTTAAAATGCAACTTGAAACGAGGCGATGGCAGGGCGATGGCACGGTCAACGTTGCGTACTATCCAAATGTTGCCCGGACTTCAACAGTTTTCCCACGGTGACAACTTGAACTCAGAGTCAGGCCGAGCGCTGCCTTCTTCGCGCAACACTTGTTGAAGGTGTGCGATTCACGTCGCATACTTTGTTTCATGTTTCGGTCATATGGAAGTGACACATACTGTATTTCAAAGGGCATGTAATTTACTAGCTAGATCCGAAGTCTTTAGTATAAGTAGACTACTCTTTTAGCAAGAATATTTTCGTGATGATTTGTCCTCTTGACCGAGTAACACAAGTACACCTGACAAGAAGGCATACATACACTTCAGTTTAGCCCACGACAAGACGGAAGGTCGGATTCGCGGGGTAGTTACAGTCACAGTAATAGATCATACTGACGAATGATGTTCGAACGCGATCCAGAGTCGTAGTGAACGCAAGATATTAAACTTAACATGCGGCAGTTGCAGTCATTTTCTGTTCTACGTGCATCTAAAGAAGATATCAGGTCAAACTGCACAAATGACAAGAAGCAGACCAAACGCACTTTACCTATATGCAACCTTGCAATGACCTTCATACACCAAACATCTCAAGCCCATGCATCCCAACCTTCCGCCAACACATATTTCTGGACTCACGTAGTGTCATCTCCTTCTCTCATCCCCGTTACGCCCGTGCGTCCTCTGTATCACCCATCTTTGTCCTCTGCGCATTGTTGTTATCCTCCTTCCAGTCGCGCGTCACAGCGTCCTAAAAGCCCAATTTTCAGTGGACATTTTGCCTCCAGTACTTTCTCCTTCTCGCGTAGCTTCTGGTGACTTCGAATGTCTGCATCGCATGCGGAGATGCGCGCCGGAGTTTATGGTATTTTTCTGGAAGGAAGCGTGAAAGGTATTCAGTATACAATGGCATCAGAAAGTGCGAAAGTCATGCTTACAAGATCGTAATATCACTGTACACCTCCCAACCCTAGTCAGAACGTCGCTTTGCATCTTCACAGCCAATTCGCATCCAAATTCGCGTCCCAGTATCTATGCACCAACGCCCAACTTCTCCATTCTTTCGTATGCCTCCGCCCGACTCCAATAAGCCTCCAACACGACTACACCCTCTTCCTTCCCAGCCTTCGCCTCCTTCTCACGATGGTAAGACATGTCGATGAAGTTAAAGACGAGAAGAAGGTCTATCAGGTGGTTCGTGGGTAGGATGTCAGCATGCGGCCAAAGTCTGAACAATCCCTTCCCTTCGCTTGTCTTTACTCGAGGTGGTGATCGACGATGGAGAGGCACGTGTTATTTACCATGTCGCGCGGGGACGGTGTTCGGGTAACTTGACAAGGCGCAAGAAAGGGCTTGCTTGCGTGGAAGTTGGGACAGCGTGTGTTCACAGAATTTCAGTCGCGATACAGGGACACGTACAGGTTGGTCGTCAAGTAGGATGGTGAGGACAAATGGGTGACAAACGCGGGGAGGTACCGGGCACCGAGCAAGATATCTCACTTTTCGTCCCCCAACTGCTTTTCTTGCACTTTCCTTCGCAAAGCTGTCCGAAACCCCCTCTTACTTTGTAGAGACAGTTTCCATACCAGAGTAATGTGAGGACGGGGGGAGAAAGAAGCCAAGGCTCAGTGAATCTCTTGAAGTGATGACGTTGGTGATGTGTAAAGGCGGGGGAGGATTCGATGTCGACGAAGAGGTAGATGAAGAAGCAATCAAGGACGATAGTATGGATGAAGACGACGATGCGGAAGGATGGGATAACACGGTGAGCTATAAGTTTCCGACAAGCTGACTGTCTCTTGCCCTCAGCTTCTTTC
Source organism: Trichaptum abietinum (assembly GCA_910574555.1). Classification (NCBI taxonomy): domain Eukaryota; kingdom Fungi; phylum Basidiomycota; class Agaricomycetes; order Hymenochaetales; family Trichaptaceae; genus Trichaptum; species Trichaptum abietinum. Next base: position 133,641 of record CAJTBE010000005.1, on the reverse strand, counting down.
TTGCCCGTCGTTGACCTCGTATACCCGGGATCTTTCCGTCACCCTCCATCTCCTCTCTACGCTTGACCATCATTCGCACTCCTACGCGTCCAACATCCATCTCGACCTTCCATCCGCTGTTGTCGACCGGCCTTTCGTATCGCCTTGATAGGGCCCGAACTTCCGAGATCCTTCTCCACGCACTCCCCGTCCTCATAGAAACTCAGTCAAGCATCTGCCGATTGCGAGCGATACTTCCAAAGCACGTCGAATGACGCATAACGGTCGGTGGCTGCAAGCGTCGGAGAAGTTTCTATCTCGATGATTCGTTCGAAGCCATGTGGGTGAGCGATAGGTTTTTGTCGAAGGAGATTGTGGAGAAGGTCGTGTAGTCTGGTTGACAGATAGACATCCTTCATCAAGTCAAAATCAATTCGACAGATTAAGTGGAGATCTGATTAACGTACCGATGTTCTTCGTTTGGAAAAGGGTTGTCGGGTTTCGCTAGTATTTCACCGGAAACCTCACGTTCTCACCCAGAAGTCATATACCAATCGATCTCGCCAGGTCTGTTGGGACATCTACGAGCTTCAGGTGAAGAGTACAGTTTCAAACTTGAGCCAGAGTGGGGATCTCCTGATTAACTGTTTGCTAGTTGGTATGATGAAAACGGCGCGTTTTAGGGATGTTGGCGTAGAGAATGTCGAACAAGGATGATGACGACGATGGTTCTGCTTTTGGCTGACGGAGCAAAAAAGTTATCTTCTGGTTGGACAGGTTGAAGAATGTCGCTACTTACCTTCCACGAAGAGATTAAGTCATTTGTAAACACTGGTCTCCTTCACTTTCTTCCTTCCCCTTCCTCGGCCATTCCATGTCGTCTTTTGATATTCCAGCAGTTCCAGCTAAGCACACAGAACCTGATGAAGCAGTTCATCGGACAGGGACGCCACGAATACGGACATGGCCACTCCTTGTCTACGCAGATACCTGCACAACAGATTCACCACCTCTGTCCTTCGTCCTCCCACACAACCCCGCCGACCAAGGCATATTCTCCGAAACGAGTAAGAGGAACCAACATCAATGACCTGAAGGCATTTGAATTGCTTGCATCTTGCGTAGCAGAAGGATTTATGTCTGTGCTTGCGAGTATAGAGGACGCGGTGGTTGTTGCTAGTGTGATGGTGCCATACTGGTAACTGTAGTACCGAACGTATAGTCCTTCTCAATTCTTGTGTGTTGGTTGTGTTGGTAAAACAAGTAGTGTGAGGCTGTGGTACCCACAGCAAAGCCCGCTACCCCAGAGTTGGCTACCACAAACACAGACATTGCTAAATGTACATGTTTTACATTGTAAATAGCATACATACATTTCCAGCAAGGACGAATGGAGTTGTAGCGGAGCTGCGAGATCCAGTTATGATGAATTTGGCTACATGACAAACGGTAACGCGCAGGTCAACGGGTACACGTCCGTGCAGGACGACCAAATGAGCGACACTCGTCGACTAATACAAACACGGCAAACAGGCTTACGATAGTCAACATAACGCACGAACCAGAACCAGATACCCCCCCTGCGGAAGCTCCGCACTTGAGCAGATTTCCGACTGCAGAAGAGAAGCGAAGGCGTCGCAATGCGTACAATAGCACGGGAGCATCAGGTTCATCCTCCAGAAGCAAGTAAATCGGTATCGATTCCAACACCCATTCAACCGTCGCAATCTTCAGCGCCAACTACCTCGAGTTCCCCATCTTGCACGCCGTGGCGTACTGCAGAGGAAGAGAAGCAGCGTCTTTCTGATACCGCCCGACAACAGGCACTCAATGTTCAAGCACTTTGACTGAGCTCGGTCCAACAAAGTTGTAGAACGTGTGCGCCTGGCCTCCGCCCGGCAGTGTCTCTACTTTACGAAGCTTGACTCATACCCACTTGGCTTTGATGCCTTGAGCGCCTAGGCGAAGCTCTATCGTCTGTGCAAGAACATTTAGTTGATGAGAAGCTCCCTGATGTGATGTTACTCAGAGGACGTACTCCTTTTACTTCTGCGTGAGGCCTCTCTGGTGCGTTCGCGGGTATATCAAGGTATCCTACACGGAGTATTTGTCAGTCCATCTGAAATAAGAACACTATAGCTTCTCCAACTAGTCTTACCTTGTACAAGCGGACGTAAAGTGCTATTGACAAATGTCAAAGGTCAACGGCCCAGAATCAACATCTCATAGAAAATGAAATCTTACATCCTCGCGGAGTGACGCGGGGGATGAGGCGCTTGAGCAATTCGGCGCTTGCCGAGTCACTCACGGGCAAGACCGAGAAAACTTACTGATCACGTGCTTATTCAGGTTTTTGCGGGCCAGCGGCGACAGTTGCATACGCCATAGGATACCCAGCTACCCTTGGTAGCGGGAATTTTCGGCACAGGGAACAGCCACGTGAGCCCATTTTTTTGGTCCTTTTCAACAAATCCAACACAGCTAAGAACTGAGAGCCCGTGTTGATTCTGTGTTGGAACATCGGTAAAATGTTAACCAGCATGTGAAGCTGTCAATCGGAGTTTAAAATATTTACATATTGTATCCAAATTAGGCAGCACTCCTTGCGGCGGCTGCGTAAATCGCTCAAAACGTCGAACGCGACTGTCTTTTCAACACGACCAACACGAAAATCGGTGTTGGTCGTGTTGGAAAGGATTTTGTCCTAAAACGGTACTCACCAAGCTCCTGGAACAGTTCACCAAGCGCCCGGTGCAGATAAGGTTCCGATTTCTAGTTCCAAGCAAATGGTACGTGACTCTGCCGGTTTCAACACGTCTTTCAACACAGAATTGAGAGGGGTTTATGTTCTTGAAATTGTTGCGCGCCCAACAAAAGTTCCCACGTCACAATCCTCACTTCTGACTACCATGCTCCATTCTGCAAGTAATTTCTCAATCCTTCGTATTATGCTCAATTCGGTTCGGAGTAAAAATACTAGCTGTATTCATCGGGGTTTCAGGCTATCTGACATCTACCTCAAATATAGTGTGCTGTGACTGTCCTTCAATCCTTTTTACAGATTCGATTTGAGACACCTACCGTTGATCAATGGAGTTGAGCAGCGACTACCTGGAGTCACATTCTTGAAAAGGTTTTTAGAGGCTTTGCAAAGGATGAGGTTAATGAGGCATCAAATCGCTCATTTAAACTTTCAGTTCGTGCAGATCGTATAAAATCTGAAATATGAGCGCACTTTTCCGTACGTATCGTGCTATACAATTAGGGCTCCTCAACCGTCCCGTATACGGGTACAGCCGTAATTCGTGCCCTTGTTACGGGTACGGGACGTATAGTTACGGGCCGTATTTTTTTTGCGAAAGTCAGTTACGGTACGGTACGGGCCGTATTACGGCCGTATACGGTAATACGGGTATACGGCAGCAAATTTCACTGAGGACAGCTTTTACTGCACTAAAGAGGAAATTCTATCCAAAATAGGTTTACCGAAGTTGTGCATTATTATGTAATAATTTATATTTGTACATTTGGGGCGTGCAAAATGCTAAGACGACAATGTTGTATAGCCGAACTGACCCAGATCAGTGCCTTTGACGTCAGAGTGGGGCTTTTGTCCAAAAAAAGCCCGCCTCGACTGACTTTCAAGTTGAGCAGCTGGAACCCGTACCGTAACCGTATACGGGATGTAATACAGCTCCCAATACGGTTACGGCCGTACAAATACGGCCGTAAAATTTTGTCTCCAAAAGTGGTTACGGTACGGTTACGGTACGGCCGTAACCGTCCCGTAAACCGTAAATTACGGGACGGTTGAGGAGCCCTATATACAATTGTATCTAAACAAGCGAAACGATTGCTAAAATATAAAGCGGAGACTATACGGTAAGCCAATTTGCCTTTTAGACAATATTTTGAAATCATATCTAACTCCAGCAATCACGCAGATGTCCCTCATCTCCTTGTGGAACTCCTGAACCGCCTCTTGCGCCTCGTCGATGTTTTGATTATCCGACTCGTATTCTGGGTGTGTATAATCATCTGAAAATGATATACAGATTGATTTGAGTTCCAAAAGGTGTCCGGAGGAAATCAATTTATGTAGGCCCTTTCCCCGGATTATAGTGTCAATGCGACGACAGTCATACCATGGCGTAGTAAGGATGCGAATGTCTAGGCTCTGAACTGTGCCGGGTATGAAGTCCAGTAAATCAGTCGGTGTATAAATCGGTATCGAAAGAGTGAGATGCTTCAAATTAGAGCAATGGGGCGAAATCAATTCTAACCATTCCTTCCTCAGCGAGCTAATGTGAAGTGTGTGAACGCCATAGAACGAGGCGCCGCATTGTCGCAAGTCGCTGTCAGAGATGTCATATAGTGTCAAATCGAGACCGGGATTAGGATGCTTGGAAAGAACAGATAAGACTCCTGGATCGGATGGAAGCGTAATCGTGTTCCAATCCATCTTGATGGTCAATTCGCGCAAATTTGTGAACCTGACCTCATCCAACCCGTTCTCTCGGATATTGTCAGAGAAACGTGCCCCTTGTGTCTTCAAGCTGCGTAGATTTCCAACTGTCCAGTCGTTTTCAATCAGGTAATCAAGATTGAACGTACAATCCAAAGCTTGCTCCTTGATCGCGTACAAAATAACCTCCTCCAGACGGCTATTTTGACGGAGCATCTCTCGAATCGTAAAATTAGACCACTCCGTAAGGAAAGAAGCGTAGCTTTTCATGTAGATGCATTTGAGGTTGACGAAGCCCACGAGAATGCGGTGGAGAGTTTCAAACCACTGGCGGAATTCTTCTTTAACGTCCTTGATACCAGTATACCAGACTTCGACGCTTTCTTCCCCGTCATTTTCATCGTAATGACGCTCTTCGTGTTTGTCATAGGGTTGAAAGAGTTGTATGGCGACAACGGAGGTCCATGGGCCGAAGATCGACTTTTGAACAGGGGAAAGGAGGACGTCCATCTTGTGTGACGGCTTTCCGATATGAAGAACTCGACCAAGTGCTTTCTGGGCAGGAATCGTCCAGGAGCGGTGTACGCAGCTCATTGCCTTCAAGTCTTCGTCCTCTTCTATGTCAATTGTGTTGTGGTACATCGCCTCATCGTCCAGGTCTTCCTCGAATCGAGCCTTGATGTTTTCCATCCGTTCAGCGTAAATTATGTCCAGAACCTCACAAAGAACGAAGTTCGGAAATCCTGCCTGCTGCGCGCAACCATCCCTGCTCACAGACCTTTCATGAACAACGGCCATCCTGTCCTTCAGCCGACTCTCTTCTACAACGTTAATCACGTCCACCGAGTTGCGCAGGGTCGCCTGTTTTGAATCAAAGTCGGGATGAGTGACCACGGAGAGAACGAGGTCCATAATACGACACGGTACGTCGTGGAACAGCTGAAGGCTTGCGAGCAAGGCATCGGTCTGCGAAGGAAACGTAACGTAGCTCTTGTTGGCCTTATTATACGCTCGAGATTCGATGAAAGGCTGGTCATTGTTTGAGTGCATTTGAAAAGTCTGATGAACTGTTTTTACTAATTCCCGCTACCCGTAGGTAGCTGGGTACTAAAGCGATAGTAACTGTCTGAAATCCCCGCCAAAAGTCAAAACCTCACGTGCCGTGGATTAAAAAGGGAATTCCTTCCTATTAAGGAAGGCGTTCCAAAGGAACATTCTGATGAGCAACAATGGCGTCATCTGAGACATGTCACCTTGTCGTGACCTTCTCACTCTTATACTTAATCGCTGTTTTGACGAAGACCCATATGCTAGACGCCATTGCACAATCAGCGGACGATGGAAGCAAGCTGAACTTTAGCGACAAGAACCTTGTGGAAGTGACACAGGTGGCCGGAGCAGAAGAACTGGCGGAACCTGGGAAGGGAGACGACTTGTTGAATGAGTGCCGCATCTTAGGTTCGTCGGAATATTCTTGTTATACTTTTTGCTCCATTCATCATCCTTATTTCTTGCAGAATCGCGCTCGTAGGCAACCGCCTCTTTCACTTCCCTATCACGTTCTCTCCGCTCTCGCGCCTTCGCTACCCAACTCTTCGTTCAAACTCGTTTACAGTTTTTCCAGACGTGGCAAGTCTTTGTGCTTTTCAACCATGCTCGAAACACAGTGGCTTAATGTAACTATCCTAGCTTACGACCATGTTGTCTTTGGAGATCCTCAAGCTCTTCGACTCGGCCACGACTGTCCGGCCTTCCCTACCAAAGCTTCTCCTTGGTCTCATCAAGATTAAGGACACCATCGGTGATCCTGAGGCCCGCGGAGTCGTGGAACATATGATCGCCACCTGGCGTCAGGTTAGGGAGGTCCCGTCTGGCAATGGCACCGACCTTCCGCCGCTCAAGTCTGCTGAGGCCAGTTCACTCGTGAACACTCTCGCGGGTATCTGCAAGAAGGCTGTCGCAAGCCCTGTACCTTTGACATCGGATGTCTTCGTTGTTTACGTTTCGAGCCTGTCTGCTGCGCTTGTTCACAATAAGAACTTCGACAACGGCGAGTGGCAGTCTCTTTCACCTTACCTTGCACTTGTCACGTCATCTCCGGAGCCGGCTATGATCACCGCTGTTCTGAGGGTGGTGAAGACGAGGTCACTGAGGATGGAGAGGAGGGCGAAGAATTTTGAAACTGCTCATTCTCTCTAGCATACGGTGCCAAGATCCTACTCAACACCGCTACTCTTCGTCTCAAGCGCGGCCACCGCTATGGTCCTTGCAGTAAGAATGGCACCGGCAAGTCCACACTCACGCGTGCCATAACCAACGGCCAGGTCGAGTGCTTCCTGTCTCCCGATGAGGTCCGCACGTTCTACGTCAAGCACGACATTGACGACAGCGACGCGATACCTTGGTGCACCCTGCCAATATGCCAGTTACACCGAACTACGCCAGCGCTACTGTCATCTGGTGGTACTGCTCTGGGAACAGCCAGATCTAAGGCTTTGGCAGGTTGGGGTGGTTCGATCTCCAAGCGCACGGGCATGAGCACAATGGTCACCATTCGTCCCCCAATCAGCACGACTGCCGGGCCTCTTTCACCAGACTCGAAGACGACGATGAGGGTATCTCAATCATAAAGGTGTCAGCTTTACCCACAATTCGTAGGAAGGTGCCGGAGATACGCGCACCTATCGAGGAGGACATGGAGGTGGATTTGGTCTTACCATCTGATCTGTCACAACTTTCACTGCGACCTTTGGGTTTAAACCACAAATTTTCGAAGGGGTTTCTGGAGTGGGGTGACCGTGACCACACCTCGTCATCCGCCTCATCAGATGCGTACTCCTCTCTTGGTTTCGGTGTTGCAGCTTCTCCGTCGACAAGCTCGACATCCGCGTCGTTGCCCGGAACAGACGATGATTGCGACATTGAAGAAGATGGTGAACTGGATGGTCTGGTCATTCCCACTGGTTTGTTTGAAACCGAACAAGGTCGGAAACACCTGACTAAGATCTTGGACATGAAAAAGAAAACACCAAAGGTGGAGGAGCAGGTCAAAGTGGCAACACCGGATCCCGAGGATGACTTCGAAATCGGTTTGCTTATCAACGGCAATAATGAATTGAATCCTATCAACTCGAAGCAACAGTGCTCCTGCGAGACCTTCAGCGTTGAGACCACCATCTCGGTTGAAGATTGCACGTCCTAAAACACCCGTGGGGCAGTCCGGTTCTTCCAGCCATCAAGCTCTCGCTCATCTCTTTCTCCCCCTAACCGCCCACCTCAAAGCCGACGTGCTCATACTTATCAGGCTCCACCCTCTCGATCTTCTCAGCCCTCATAACCACCGTCTTCATTCCTTGCGCCCAAACAAGGTGTTCTACTCAGAAGACACATTCTGCCCTGAAATCCCCGTCGCCACCGAATTCAGCATCTAGGAAGCTTAGCAGGAAGGCTTCACTGTCCTCTCTACGTGAAACGAGTAATGCACAGATTGTACCGCCACCTCCATCAAGCACCTCCAGGCAAACACAAGGATATTCTGCTGCAACCACAGCCTCGAGGGCTCGGTGGCACACAGACTCAACGAGTCGAATGCACTCAATGGATGTACAAGTACCGCCAACAAGGCCTTCAACACCTTCCTCAAATCCTGCCGCCTTACGGCTAACACTTCCCTCGTCCATGTCGCGAATGAAATCGTGCTCGTCTATCAACTCTATCTTCCCTGGCCCATCAACATCAGGCTCCTCGACGGGATCTTCATATGCAACCCGCTCACCACCCCCTCCTTCTGCCTTAAACCGCCCACCATCACGGACGAGCCCGACACTTGCTGGAACATCGAAGACTCTTAGGCGCAAAGCGCCGTGTTTTTGGCGATGGTACCGAACTGGATGAAATCGAAGATCTACCGTGACCGACCGATCGAGATAAGGAAGCTCAGTTCAGGGTACAACCGAAAGGCATACAAAACCTTGTGCCTGGCGGAAGTTACTCGAAGTTAGAGAAAAAACCGGTCGGGGTATCAGACGCGGAAGGAAAGATACTTCAGGTTTGATTTCCATTATCCAGATCGCTGAGTGATCTTCAGATGCGTCATTGCTTCCCGTTTCTGCCTTCAGTTTGCTTTGGTGCAAGCAAAGAACTTATTCGCTTTTGCTTCTTGGATCAACATCCCTTCCTGATGCATTTGATTGTATCTTGGCAAAAGTTATTGCCGCATTTGATATGTACAATATATATATATATATATATATATATACTGTTTTACACTTACAATAACACTTTCAACACTGGGTAGCGGGCTCTGCTGTGAGTGCAACCGCAGCCCCTCCCTGCTTGTTCCCGCTACCCCCTAGCGGGTATCCTAAGACGACGTGTTTGTCCAGATTCTCTGCCAAAAGTCAAAATGTCACGTGCCGCGCTTAAAAAGGGAATTCCTTCCTATTAAGGCAGGTGTTCTCGAAGGTTCTAAAATGAGCAACAATGACGTGACTCACTTGCTTGACGTTCAATTCACCTAGCAAGGCGTGTCCTTTGCCTCAACGTGCAAGTCGTAAAGAAGGCGATGGAGACTGGCATTATGAATGAGGAAGGTGAAGACATACATGACTCGAGAGCGACCTATACAGGCTTTAGTTCAAGGTGCACGCATGCTTTGTCGACTCCCTGGGTGGATTGAAGATGCAAAAGAAGCTATTTCGCTGATTGACCTAGCACAGGAACGTGCAGCTCATTTTGGTACTAACGAGGTGATCACAAGCGTGGATCTTGCGGGCGGTGTCTGCCGGGCGGTATCTGCAAGTCGGTTCTTGCTGGCAGAGGTACGAACTCATATTCCCTTGAATTAAGCTCTCCAAGTACTAGCTCAAATTCAAGCAGTGTTATCCTTCACACTACCTGCCTCCACCCACGCACCCTCGACCTTCAGCGGCTCTCTCGCAAACCTTACCCCCGCTTTGGAATAGTGAGTCACTATACGAGAGCGACAGCCTTTCTAAGGACATCACGAAATTCTCCAAAGTATGACGGTATTTATAATGTGAGAACATGTGACTCTGAGTTTATAATAAATTTATCATAAGGATACCATACTCAAAGCATATTTTGCAAGTTTGTCATATTTAGGGGGGCTGTAATCATCATAAAATGTTGTCTGACTTGATAATTGAATGATAATTTTTGCATCATATTATGCTAGACCTTGTAATACGATTGTAATGTGCCATAATATGATGCTGTGCTACCGGTTAGTTACCGGGTCACTGTAATTCCCAAACCAGTCATGTGACTTACACGTCACTGTCCTTCAAGTTGCGCAACTACGTCGCTAAGTCCATCTTCATCACATCCCTCTCCCTCTCATCATCTCCTCCTCCGACCTATACTGCTGCTGTTCGCCACTTGGCCTCGCCTCGCCCTCCCTCAGCAAGTCAAATCTCCTCCACGCGCACAACATCCCCCTTCTGAAGACTCCTTCTGCATCAGCGAAGTCCACCGTGGCGAAGAAGTGCTTTCCTTGACACACTTTTTTTTGTTCCTTCGCCATATCAGTCTGGGCCCTTCGCTGCTTCGTGACCTCCGCCTATCATCTCTATCTGAAGCTAGTGCGCAAAGCGCTCTGTCGCCCAGTCGTATGAAGTCATCCTAGATTTTACAAACGTCACACATGACTTTGGCCGCAGACGCAGGCATTCAGTCCGACTGCAGGGATCTGGCGGGGCGAGTCCGTTGAGACGCGACCTGCGTTTGCGGACAAAGCTGCGGCAGTGGCACCTTGCTTCTCCTTCTCGGCCTGAACGCAAGTGTACGCTCGTTGCTTTGCCACTTCTTTGGTGTATCTCGTATATCTTGCTCTGAAAGTTTTGTAAGCTTGTCATGTTGTCTTCTAAGTCATATGCTCCAGGGATCTAGCTTAGAGCTGCAACATTGTCTACTGTTTCTTTTGCTTGGTTCTCTTGCCTGCTTATTGCTGTGCTGTGGTCTGGTTTGTCTGAGGTGTTCTAAAGGCTGTGAATTAACGTGGATGGTACGATTTGTGAGTTTCCTTTTTTGTGTCTGCTTTTGTAGATAGATGTGCATATGTATTTATATTTAAACTGATATATATATATATATATGTTATAATAAACCATGTGTGCCAAGTGAGCCCTATATCTGGATTGTAGTACCCTAATACTACAACATGTGTAAGAGCCCTTATCATGACATTACCCATTACGGTCATATGGCGGTCTATTACAAGGACCGGTCATATTACGGTCTATTACAAGGGCCGGCCATTATTACGGCCTATTATGTACCATTACGGGCTTGTATAATACCTTGGTAAAGTACCGTCTTAGGCCTGTCATTTTCTTGTCTTATGTCACACTATGATCTTGCATTATGGCTTTGTAATTTCTCTATAATTACATTATCAAGAATCTGAGAATTTCGTGATGGAGGCCCGCTACTCCGCGGCTTTGCTAGCTCGCGAAGTCTATTACTGTCTCGGCGACTATGACAATGCTCTCTCTTTCGCACTCGGTGCTGCTTTTGAAGCTGAAAGTCGCGCCAATGGCTCAGAAGAAAACTTTGAAACTGTTGTCTGTGAGTTCTGGTGCTAAAATTTTAGCATTAACAGTTACCAACCCTTTGTTTAGCAAAGGCCATTGACCGGTACATCAAGCTTCGGTCAGACGAGACGCCCGGCGCAGAGAAGAAGTTGGATAAGAGGCTACAAGGGATCATCGACAGCATTCTCAGAAGGTGTATTGAGGATGGCGAGCACAAACAGGTCAGTCCATTCTGTCTAAACTTTCTGAAAAATATTCCTCATTCGAAGTTATACAGGCCATTGGCATTGCTCTGGAATCTCACCGCTTAGACCTCATTCTCCGTATTTTCAAGCTTAACGAGGATGTGTCATTGCTGAGCTACGCAATGGACGCCGTTCTCGAGACGAACTTCTCCCTTTCTTACCGGAACCAAGTCCTCAACTTTCTCCTTCCACTCTTCCCTCCCCTTGAACCCAAGGCGCCGCATGTGCACACAGTGACGCGTCTCCTCGTGACGCTAAGCGATGCTACCCTCACGATTCCCTTGCTTACTGCCCTCGTGCCGAAGGAGACGCTGCTTGCATACGAACTCGCGTTCGACTTGGTGGAAGGTGGTGGCCAGGATTTCCTCGAAGCTATCAGAACGCAACTACCTGAAGGTGAAGAAGTTAGTATCTAATGCAAGTCAAAATGCTTGCCCGAGTTAGACTAATTTTCTGCTAGGAAACCAAAGCGACGTACGATAAACTTCGTCAAATTTTGACCGGACAGGAGTCCGTGAAGTTGTATCTTCAATTCCTGAAACATAATAATGAAGTCAACACCTGAAGAACACGAAAGTCAGTTGAGAACTATATGCTTTAAGTATACCTAGCTTACCACGAGTGATAGGATGTAGTCGAGTCGCGTTCGTCTGTATACCATACAGCGTTATCACTACAGAACGTATTCATGCATGCTGGCACCACCTCCGACATCTTTTTAAGAGAAAACCTTGAGTGGCTAGCAAATGCATCGAACTGGGCTAAATTCTCTACTACTGCTGCGTTGGGTGCCATCCACATAGGCCACTTCGAAGAGGGGATGAACGTCTTGGGGCCGTATTTACCCACCGACGGTAGTGCCCAAGACCCCGTTATACGGGGCTCTCAGTATTCTGAAGGTGGTTCCCTGTACGCACTCGGCCTTGTCAATGCTGGTTGCGGTTCCGGGCGTGATGTCGAAGAATACCTTCGCGATAAGCTTAAGACTGCCACAAATGCTAACAACGAAGTTGTTGAGCATGGTGCGGCCCTTGGTCTTGGTGTTGCCGGCATGGGTGGCAAGAGTGAGTAGTCCTATGATGGACTCCGCCGTGGCTGGTGAAGCTGCCGGCATTGGAATGGGCTTAGTTATGCTGGGAACGGCGGATGCGGCAGTCGCGGACGAGATGATTACCTATGCAAAGGATACCCAGCATGCAAGCGTCACCAGCGCATCACGGCCGAGCCGTTCTACGTCTTCTCCGCATTGCTCAACGCACTTCGGCCGATCAAGGTTGGGAGTGAGTAGGTCAACAAAATCTATGATGAGTTGATACACCGTCTCAGAAGCGCAGACACGGATGCAGAATTTTGCGTGCGTGCAGAATTGTGCATGGGTGACCTGTGGGTATGTGCAGCAGAAGTTTTCGGACAAAAAGCGGAAGGGAATGGGATGCATTACGCCGTACAACTGGCCGTATGGACGGTGCAGTCAAGGTCGTAACTCGTGTTGCGACAGAGGGGGACGTCGGTGATGAATGGGTGGATGGAAGTGTTGAATGGGTTCTAGGTGTCCTGAGGAAAAGTGGAAAATCGGGCAAAGGTGAGGCTTTCGAGTGCCTAGACACTCTCCTTCACAATTGAGTATCCCTTAGTCTCTCATATCTCAATCAATGGCTAAGATGCATCTGTAGGTACAAGTCCGGTGTCCCAGAACTTCTTATCTCAACTCAAGACACATCCTTGCTCGCTAGTGCACTCTCCATCCTTGCCTGCCGTATGCAACTCTCGCCACCGCTAATGTACACAGCCATCGAGCCAGAATACCTCTCGGTTATCTACTCTATCGCACACTCGCCGCTATTAACCTGCGTGAGCATGGACGCGCTCCTCGTGTTCTTCGCCGCGCTCGTTGAAGCGGACTCGCAGATTGCTACGCATGTGATCCCGAATCTCACTGTTCCGCTGCAAAAGACGTATAAAAGCGAGGCAAAATACGGGAATGTGGCGAAGTGCATTGGGACGGCTGTCGGGAGCCACACGAGTTTGGCGGCGGGTATAATTGCTGAATTCTCGAAGGCTTTTAGAGTGAGAGTTTTACTCGTTATTAATTCTAGGTTTATGCTGCATGCCTGGGGAAACTCACCACCACCAATCCTTTGAGATACCTTCCCCAATTACATGTTGGTACTAATCTTCTCCAATGTTGATTTCTACTAACTAAGCTGCTCTTAGGCCCGTATTTGCAATGCAGATCCTGCTGCTTGTGCAACCGTTGTTGCAGCCATCCATATCCGCCCTAAACTCTGCTGCTCGCAATAAACCGTAACTTATCTGGGATCACCTGACCGTGCTTCTGCCGCGACTCTACAAAGAGACGGTTGGGAAGCCCGAGCTCATCAAGACTGTTCAAATGGGTCCCTGGACGCACAAGGTCGACGAGGGGTTAGACGCATGTAAGACCGCGTACAAGATGATGTACAACCTTCTCAACACCTGTCTCTCCCGACTAGATCTGCATTGGTTCCTCTTCCGCGTCATTGCAGGACTGAGCGACGACAGCGACGAGGTGAAGGTGCACGTGTACATGATGCTCTTCCACCTTGTGGGCATTGCGCCGACCGCTTTTTGGTCTCTATTGTATGTACAAAAAAATATACTTTTTTACACCCACAACAACACTTCAACACCGGGTAGCGGGCTCTGCTGTGAGTGTAACCGCAGCCCCTACCTGCTTGTTCCCGCTACCAAGGGTAGCTGGGTATCCTATGGCGTATGCAACTGTCCGGATTCTCTGCCAAGTTGCAACATGTCACGTGACTCGGTCTCTGGCACTCTAGACCGGTAAGTTTTCCGTCACATTCGTGACATAACTACTTTGTGAAGTTTTCCGTCATCGCCGTGACGTGACTAGCAATGGAGCAATGGATTGGTGGTGACCTTTTCACTCTTATTCTGCACCATTATAGATGCACCGTGCTTGCCGCTAATGTCTTTGCGCAGTAGGCCTCTGCGGTCTCTCATTGTCACTCCCCCGGACATGCGTATTCGTATTACGGACACCCGGCCGCCAAACTTTCCTCGCTCGGGCAGCAGCAGCCACAGCCTCTCGCATTTACGCTCAACGCGCCATGGATGCCGCAGGCCACGGCGTGCGGGATGGAGAACTCGAGGTAGTTGGTGCTGAAGATTGCTACGGTTGGATGGGTGTTGGTATTGATACCGGTTTACTTGCTTGTGCACTGGAGGATGAACCTGATGCTCCCGTGCTAATGTACGCATTGCGAAGCCTTGACTCCGCTTCTCTTCTTCTGTGGTCGGAAATCTGCTCACGGTCGGAGCTTCCGCAGGGGGGGTATCTGGTTCTCGTTCGTGCATCATGTTGACTATTGTAAGCCAGTTAGTCGCTTTCCTATTAGCAAGTGGATGTCGACGAGTGTCGCCCATTTGATCGTCCTGCACGGACGTGTACCCGTTGATCTGCGCGTTACCGTCTGTCATATAGCCAAATTTGTCATAACTGGATTCTTGCAGTTCCTGCTACAACTCCATTTGTCCTTGCTGGGAATGTATGTACACTATTTACAATGTAAAACATGTACAATTACCAATGTCTGTGCTTGTGGGAGCCAACTCTGGGGTAGCGGGCTTTGCTGTGGGTACCACAGCCTCACACTACTTGTTCCCGCTACCAAGGGTAGCTGGGTATCCTATGGCGTATGCAACTGTCCGGATTCTCTGCCAAAACTCGACATGTCATGTGACCAAGAAGTTTTCTCGGATTTGTCCCGTTAACGTGGGACAGTGCTGCCACATCCCCCGAGATTGTACGCCCTCTGAGTAACATCACATCATTGCATTTCTCATTGACGAAAGGTCCTACTGCTCAAACAATAGAGCTTCGTCTAGGTGCTCAAGTCGTCAAAGTCAAGTGGGTACGCGTCGAGCTTTGGCCAGGCAAACACGTTCTACGACTTCGTTGGTCCGAGTCCAGTCAAAGTGCTTGAACTTTGAGTGCCTGTTGTCGGGCGTTTTCAAAAAGACGCTGCTTCTCTTCCTCTGCAGTAGGCCACGGCGTGCGAGATGGGGAACTCGAGGTAGTTGGTGCTGAAGATTGCGGCGGTTGAATGGGTGTTGGAATCGATACCGGTTTACTTGCTTCTGGAGGATGAACCTGACACTCCCATATTATTGAATGCATTGCGAAGCCTTCGCTTCTCTTCTTCTGCAGTCGGAAATCTGCTCACGGGCGGAGCTTCCGCAGGGGGGGTAACTGGTTCTGGTTCGTGCGTTATGATGACTATCGTAAGCTGGTTAGCCGCTTTCGTGAGGATGTCGACGAGTGTCGCCCATTTGGTCATCTTGCACGGACGTGTACCCGTTGACCTGTGCGTTACCGTTTGTCATATAGCCAAATTCATCGTAACTGGATCTCGCAGCTCCTGCTACAACTCCGTTTGTCCATGCTAGGAATGTATGTATGCTATTTACAATGTAAAACATGTATGCTTAGCAATGTCTGTGCTTGTGGTAGCCAACTCTGGGGTAGCGGGCTTTGCTGTGGGTACCACAGCCTCACACTACTTGTACTGAGAGTCGAAGTTGTAAGGAAAGAAGTATGGGCACGAGAGGAGGAAAATAGCACGCGTGTGGTACACTGCACCGCGACGACGCGCTTCAAGGTATAAGTCACGTGCCAGTGTCTCCATCATCGTCATGATGCCGATGTTGAATTGAACTGACTTGTAAGTTGTCACAGAATGCCACTGGCAGTGTAATAAAAGATAGCCTGAGTTACTACGGCCACGTTCCTTCCTCTGAGGAAGAATTATTAACAGTCTTGACTCTTTCATACACTATCCTCATTCCTGCCCCCGCTTCTTACGGTATTACCTCGCCTCTCTCGTGAGTAAATTTTGGGGACTTATGCATTGCATTAAAAGATATCGTCTAAGTAACGGCGCAATATGTTTAATCATTTTACTTTCTGAGCCTCAGTACAACCAGACAGTGAGGTGAGTTGACGTCGGCGCACTTCTGCACACACTAATGCGATGCTCATAGTCAATCAGCTCCTGTTCTGCGGCCTCAAAGACGGTCCAGAACTTCAGAGGAAAGATCAGAAGTATTAGCGAAAGACATTTTGGTCGCCTGTATGCATGAGATTGGGGTCACGGGCAATATATCATGTTCCGTCAAATAGGTAATACAATCCAAATAGACTACAGGGTTCTCAGATTCAAATGCTTGCACGGAAAGAGGCGGAGATGGATGTGGGACGTAGTTACTTCCCGACACCTCCCATTTGAAGTATTTCTGTTGAAACTCGGTGCACACCGCCAGATTCATATCCGCAGTCGTGGCTAGCTTGAACACCTTATGGCCGTGTGACCAACAATCCATCGCTATCAAGCATCAAACACATATTCCCGGGCTCATACCTCAGTCATTTCGACCATAAATCAATCTGGGCAAGAACTGTTAATTCTAGTTTTGTGCACATCTCAAAGCATTTTTGAATATAACCTCTGAAATTTCACAGATTCGGTGTAACGAATGTGTATTGCCCAGAATAAACAGACTATAAAATGAACTAACGTGAGAAAAACTTTGTTTCGGAAGAGAATAATCTATCTATACATGAACTTTTCGGTTTAAAGATTGAAATAACACTTGACCCCAGCTCCTTCGCAGATAGTATTCATCTCTTCCTTGAATACTTGCATCTCTGTACGCAATCTTTGCAGATCTTCTCTATAATAGTACTGGGACTCCATGTGGTTAAGTTGATTCTTTGATATGAACAATGCAAATGATTTCAGCATTGAAAATTTCTTTGAGGATGCTATGTTCAGGAGCCACTTTAACCAACCACTGATTTTGTCAAGAGCTGTATCTTGCTCCGTCCAAAGTGATAAGTCCAGGCTCTGGATAGTGATGGGTATGAGGTTTAGTGTATCGTGTTTTTGGGAAACACTCAGTTCGAGAGTCATGAATTGAAGGCTGGAGCAGGATGGGCCAATCCATTTGAGCCATAGTTCTGCCGCTGCATTGCTGTCAATGCGCAGTGTGCGGAGGCGATTGAAGACGATTGCGCTCTGCGGAGAAGATGACACCCGCCGTACGTTTTCCTCGAAGGCTCGTCGTTTAAGGTTAGTTCTGTCACGGATGCTTAACGACTTGAGGCTCGAACAGTAAGGGCCAATCCATTTAAACCACTGGTCTGCTGACAACTCGCTGTCAATGTGCAGTGAGCTGAGTTGTCCGAAGATGGCGACACTCTGTGAAGGCGTAAATGCTCGCGCTATATCCACTTCAAAGGTTTCTCTCAAATTGCTACCGCCGATGATACTCAACGAGTCGAGGCAGGTGCAGTACGGGCCGATCAACTTGAACCAAAGGTCTGCTGTTGAATTGCTGTCAATGTGCAGTGAGCGGAGTTGAGCAGAGATGGCGGTACATTGGGAAGACGTAAATGCCCGTGCTACGTCTTCATCGAATGAATTTCGTCTAAAGCTGCGCTCTATGATATTCAGAGACTCAAGGCTCGAGCAGTAGGGCCCAATCCATCTAAACCACTGATCTGCCGATTCATTGCCGTCAATGTGGAGGACGCGAAGCCGTTCGAAAACGGAGGCACACTGTGAAGGCGTAAATACCCGGGCAACATCTTCCGCAAAGGTTTTTCTTCTTATATAATTATCAATTATGCGCAGCGATTCGAGACGAGACTTTGTTTGGGAGGATAGAATGGATAGGAGCCGTAAGTCGTTTTCAGGTGATGCAAAAAACCGTCTGATTGTCAAATTGTTCAAGCAAGCGAAGCCAGGGCTTTGTATCGCGTTTCCTATGGCCACGTCAGAGATCAACGCTCCTTCCATGTTCAACGTCCGCAGATTCTGCAATACCGTCGTAGTTTCAATCAGGGGATCAAGATTGAATGTTTCATCGTCCACCGCGTATATTGTAACCTCCTCCAGTCGCACGTTCCGTCGGACCATCTTCCCGAACGTCAGATTAGACCACTTGGTAAAGAGCGCGACATAACTTTTGAAGTAGAGACATTTGACGTTCGTAAAACCAAGAAGAATTTGGTGCAGATTTTCGAGCCAGTCGCCATCGTTATCATGAGCGTAGGTAGAGGGTTCATGATCATCTTCGTCGGTTTCGTCAATCTTTAATTGGTAGAATTGTATAGCAACTACGTCTGTCCAGGGACCAAAGATCGACTTTCGCACAGGGGAAAGGAGAGTGTTCATCTCATTTGTCGGCCTGCCAATATGAAGAATCCGGCCAAGCGCTTTCTGAGCAAGAGTGGTCCAAGATCGGTGGACAATGGTCATCGCCTTCAGGGTTTTGTCCTCTTCGATGGGCGTCGACTTGCAATACATCGTCCTGTCATGAGAAGTTTCTTCGAATTGAGATTTGATACTGTCTATCCGCTCAGCATGTATGATGTCGAGTACTTCATCCAGAATGAAATGGGGAAATCCTGCCTGCACCACACGACCGTCCCCGCCAACAGACCTGTCATGAACGACGGCCATCCTATCCTTCAGCCGACTCTCTTCTACTACGTCAATCACGTCTATCGAGCTGCGCAGCGTCACCTTTTTGGAGTCGAAGTCCGGATGAGTGACTATGGAGAAGATAAGGTCCATGATGCGGCACGGGACGTCGTTGAACAGCTGGAGGCTAGCAATCATGGCATCAGCCTGCGATGGAAACAGAACATAGGCTGTGTTGGCTTTGTTAAAAGCTCGAGTGTCGATAAACGGCTGATAGGTATCAGTATGCATTTGAAAGCCTGGTGAGTTGTTGTTATTGAGTGCCTAAGTTGTCAGAAAAGATAGCAGTGGCTTCAAAGTGGCCGACGCGAACTTACACTGACGCAAACATCATCATGCCTGTGGGTCACGTGCCAAGTCGCGTCCGAGTCGCGTCAGAAGTCTCTTGGGACGCAAAGTCTTACTGGCTTCTTCAGGCTTCAAAACTTCACTCATAAAATCAAGGGAGTCAGCCGATGCATTGCATGCGCCTCTGCAAGAGAGCTCAAAAGTGAATTATCTGTTTTGTTCTGTTTTGTTTCGTTTCGACTATGATGGGGTCTTATGTACATAACTCGGAGGTTGAAGGTAAGTCATTCCGATCGGAATTTACTGAACAGGCAGATACTGTACCGTACAAAAGGAATGTAGCAGCACCTCAAAGCGATCTTGATCTTAACAGATGCGTTGAAGCGGTAAACAGGAGTAATAAACTACAATCTAACCCTGGACGAAAGAAAAAATTCCATGCCGTGGCTCAGGTTAAAAAGCGATGGTCGATGCAGAACAACGGTCAGCACAGAGGCTGGATACGAAAGGCAGTTTTCTATGAGAAAGAAGAAACAACTATGAGGATTGAAAGGTGGGTATATTCAAAGACAACGTACGGGGTGAAGCTGCGAGAACACTATAGAGACGTATGCCCATCACTGCTTGAATGTAAGCCAAGCATCATTCAGAGCCGCAAAAACACCATTAGCGATCATCCGCTGTTCTAACGTGGTGTTTGACACATTCAACTACATCCCAGCGGGGGAGATTCAGAATCAAACAACAAACACCCAATGGAAAGACCAAACGCACCTTATCCGGATGCAACTTCGCTATGGCCTTCATATACCTGACCTTCACCTGCCCTGGCGTCACAAGCTCGTGCATCCCGACTTTCTGCCAGCCAAGCTCCGGCCATAACACTACCTCGAGGCTCGCGAGTAGTGCGCGCAGATTCGTCTCTTTCCCGCCACGCCACGCTAGTAACCGCGCGTCCACTGAGTCCTTCAGCTCCATCCTCTCCGCTTCCTCTGCCTCCAGCACCTTGTTCGCCTCTCGCAGCTTCTGCACGGCTTCGAATGTCTGAGTCGCTGGCGGGGACGCACGCCGAGGTGGAGGTGCTGTGCGGGGTTTTGGAGCTAGTAGTGTATTGAGCGTATTATGGTTAGTATACATAGCTAGCAATAGAAAACAAAGTGACTGTATACCAGGGTTACGCTCGGAGGATATCATCTTCTTACACCTCGCAACGCCATTCAACGCGTCGCTTCGCGCCTTCACGGCCCACTCGCACCCAACGATCGCCTCCCAATCCCTCTGCGCCTCCACCCACTTCTCCCTTCCCTCATACGCCTCCGCCCGCCTCCGGAACGCCTTCACCACCGCATCCGCAAGGTCCACCGCCGCGCCCTCCTCCGCCTTTGTGACCTTCGCCTCCCTCGCGGGGTGGTACGACGGCCCGACGATGGCGAACACAGCCGTGCAGTCCTCGATCGCCCCGGCGTGGTCGCCCGTTTTGAGGCGCGTGACGGCGCGGTTGTTGTGTAGAGGTACGAGGAGCAGGTGGTTCGCGGGTAGGGCATCAAGCGCAGACGCGTATGCCTTCTCGGCGTCAGCATATTGTCCGAGCTTGAACAGCTCCGTCCCCTTTGCTTTGTGATTGTTCGATACGGCGATCGTCGACGGTGAAGCAGAGATAACGTCCCGGGTTCTGAGTCGCTCAGGAGATGGCATGCGGGTGGTTTGACGAGAAGTAGAAAGACTTGGTTGAGACGGCGCAGGAGCTGCGGCGTTTCTTCGTCGAGACGGGGACACATACGTGACAGGCTCGTCATCGAGTAGGTTAGCAGAGCGCGATGTGCGACCAGGTCCAGCGGAGCCGGAAGCAGAACTGTTATTTCTTGTCTGCACCTCCTTTCTAACATCAGGCCGTCGATGCCTTCGCAATATCGCTTCGCCATCCGTCTCTTCACTATCCTTGAATCCGCCATTCACACTCCTATCAAAACTCTCCTCGCCGCCCTCCTCACCCGCAGCCTGCGCATCGATCATCCATCTCGGCCTCCCGTCCGCCGGGGAGCGCCCTTTCGCACTGCCTTGACCCGAATTCGCGCGTTCCTCGTAGACCTTTTGAACACGTTCCTTCCCTTCCTTCCAAAACGCGTTCGCACGGCTGAACACGCTCAGGCCGATCTCGCTCGCCTGGGAGATGAGCTTGTCGGCACGCTCCTGCAATTCGCCAGGGACCAGAGAAGAGGACGCTTGTGCTTGTGCGTATGGCTGACTGCGTGCAGTGCCCGAAGCTTGACGGCGCACAGGTGGTCTCTGAGCATCTTCTCGTGTGCGGGTTCTGGGTCCTAGACCCTGAACATCATCGTCCTCTGGTCTCATTCTCGATCGTGACTCGGCCCTCCCGTTGCCTAGATGCATATCGTTGTGTTCAGTAGAGCCAGCGCCGTTTGAGAGCAACATCTCCAAGGCTTGTTGTACGTCTAAACCTGAGTCGGTCGCTGCGAGCGCCAACCGTGCTTGTTCGGGTGAGAATCCCATCTCAACGATCTGTCCAATAATGTGTGGAGGAGGAGAGCCTGCCCTCTGTGCTGTCCGAGAAGCGGGAGTTTGTGAGGCAGATTGTGCAGGCTAGTAAAGTAACGGTATATCCTTAGCCAATGCAAGATAATGCAGCGCAACCTGATTAGCGTACCGATATTCGTCGCTTAGGGATGGACTCAACCGGCTTTGCCAGCATTCCAAGAATATCATCGCCACCTTCGCCCTCTGAGCCAGACTCCCCTGAGCCATTTAGCAAATGATCTTCCCTATCGCCAAAGTCAAAATCGCCAGGGCTGTTGGGTCGACTGCGAATTGCAGGTGATGATCTATCTCGACCTGGAGTTGGCGTGTGTGACTGCAAGATGCTATCCTTTGCTGCGCCTGGATAAGAGCTTGCATGAGACGATGATGAGAAGTCATCGGAGAGGATGTCAAACAATGACGTTGACGACACTGTAGACGCTTTAGGCGGCTGTGCTTGTGAGGAACGCGAATTCACTGTTGGAGGCGCGACTTCAGCAGCAGGAGAGAATAAAAGGTCATCATCCGGCGGAGTAGGATACGACGATGAAGGCGGAAGAGAAGGTTTGTCAAATAACCAATCGTTCTTGTCGGATGCAACTGAGTTAGTAGAAGGGGCTGGTTTGGAATTGCCTTGCGCAAGTAAATCTAGCCCACTCCAAGCATCTGCTTCCTTCGCTTTTTCTAGCCTCTCTCTCTCTAACCGCGCCTGCTGTTCCTTCATCGCGACCTCCTGTCGTGCAGCTAGTGACAAGTTTCCCGGATTGTTTGACGTGGAGAACGATGCAGATAGCAGGGAGCCGAACGCATCGCCATTGTTGCCACCCTGCCTTTGCGATGAAGGCTTCGCCTGCGATTGTGAGGAAAGAGGACGTTGTGGTTGGACAGAGAGAGAGGGCGTCAGCGAGCGAGACGCAGGGCGCGAAGAGGAAGACGAAGCAGAGGCAAGGATGGAGAACGCATCGTTAGCTCGAGATTGCGTTGATGTTGCCGTCGTTTGTAGCTTGCTGGCAGAACCGAGAGTTGATGGTTTTGCGGTCTGTTTAGCGGGCTCAAGAGATGACCATAAGTCTGCAAACGAGTCGGACATGGTGGCTGTTTGACGTTCGGGATACGAGCAACCTTGAAGCCGCCGGTGTCCTTTGTTTGTCAATAGCCCTCGGTATAAACAGAATTCATGTCCAAATTACCTCCGTAGACTCGGAGTCACTGTTCAATTCAAGCCTCAATTACTACGATTCAAATGCCCACAAATTTTAGCTCACAGAACAGTAACAGTGCTCAAACATCTTGAGAATCAAGCTACTCGACTACCAGCCTTTTAAATCGGCTCAACCTATGTCAGTCTCCAGCTGTTTCACAACATAATGAAACTCTTCTTCGTGCTCAATCATCGGGAACTTGGCAACAAGACGGTAGCGCTAACAAACTTGGCAAATGCGATTAGCTTTGTGGAATAGAGTCAGTCGGAGGGTGGGGTAGCGCTCGTTCACAAAGGTCGACAAAGGTGTTCATCGACTGTCGAACCATTCGATGAGGTGAGCTCAACCTATTTCTCATCTCAATCCATGATTGCAAGCCTCCAGCTGTACCAGGACGTCCCGAGCTCCCTTATGGACCTATTATCCGGGCTTTTACGCTAAGTGGGTGACGTGGACGACGCTATTGGTGTAGAACTGAGTTGGATGAAGAATAGGATGGCTGACGTCTCCGAAAAATGTCTTAGCACCGATGGTCAAGTGAGGCCTCTCCCAATCTGCTCTATAAAATGTTCTGGGCATTATCATGGGAGGCCGACGGGCAGCATCGAGACTCAATTCGCACTGAGTAACATCTTGCCACTTCTTCTCTTTTGACTTCAAAATACAGATAGCCCCTACCCCCGAAACAGCACGCACTCTCTAACGCGCACTCAGATCCGCAAAGACACTGCGCGAGCTGAACAGAACATCTGAGACGCAATATGAGCACAGGATGAAGATGATTGTTGCGCGATGGGAAAGGCACAAATCCGCGCACACTGCTCGCTGACCTCGAGGCGTATGCTCAGCCTGGGGCTTGTCTGGTCGAAGGTTGGGATGCACGAGCTTCCGACCCCTGTACATGTACAGGGCAAGTTGCTGTATGTATATGACGGCCAACGCGAACTTGCGTCCGGACAAGGTACGTTATTCTCTTTCTCATTCACGGTGTTTGAAATTACGATGGGATGTAGTCCAGCATTGTCCAATGCCACGTTGAAGCTATGAATGATCGCTTATGGCATTCTCGCAGCACTCACCACCTTACTATACCAGTGGCTACTGGCATGATAAACTTGATCGTCTGCGTCATCTTGCTATTCGTTCATATCTTGAACTTAACTTCTCGTTCAAAATAGCCCGAATGTATCTTTGTCATCAATATACATTAGGTGCTCTTGCAGCCTCGGGACCAATTCGGGCGTACTTAATTTATCATAACTTGAACGAGTCAGACTGACTCAAGGACAACTTGAAGGAGTGACTCGCACTGACTCATGGACTTGAACTAATAAATAGCATGCTACATACTTATCGCCTTCAGTGTCAACCCTTTCGTCGCTTCAACTCGAATACTGGATAGTACTACCTCTTCTGGGCATCTCTGCAATGACTTCTGACGACAAACAGCCGTTCATTGGTTTGCAAGCCTTCGATTGGGACACAGGAGTATACGTTACATTTCCTTCACAGCCCGATGCCATGCTCGCAAGCCTCCAGCTATTCCATGAAATCGAGCGTGACACTTTGGACCTCGTCTTCTCCGTGGTCAATCATCAGGACTTTGACTCCAAGCAGGTGACGCTTCACAGCTCAGGGGATGTGGACAGCGTTATGGAAAAGGGTGGATTGGAGGATGGGGTGGCGGACGATTATGAAGGACCACTGCGGCCGTTTGTCGACTTCCGGGCTCTCAACCAGGACACAGAAACCTACGTCACATTTTGTTCGCGGGCTGATGCCATGCTTGCAAGTCTGCAGCTGTTCCACGACGTCGAGTGTTACATCATAGACATCGTCTTCTCTGTCATCGTTCATCCGGATTTCGACTCGAAGCAGGTGACGCTGCGCAGCTGGGGGGACGTGATGGACGTCGTAGAGGAGAGACGGCTGAAGGACAGGATGGCCGTCGTTCAGAAACTTGAAAGGTCCAGCACTAGCGATGGACGTATAAAACAGGCCGGTTTCCCCCAGTTCGTTTTGGACGAGGTTCTCGACATTATCCACGTTGAGCGGATGGACAGTATCGAGGCTCGATTTGAAGAAACTCTCGATGAAAGGGCGATGTATTATGATTCAATGCACATTAAAGAGGATGCTACTCTGAAGGCCATGACCCGTGTCCACCGGTCTTGGACGTTTCCTTCTCAAAAAGTACTTGGTCGTGTTCTTCACATCGGAAGGCCGATAGACGAGATGAACGTGCTCCTTAACCCTGTGCGAAAGTCAATCTTCGGTCCTTGGACATCCGTTGTCGCCGTGCAGTTCTTCCATCCCATGGAAGAAATAGAAGGAACATGGTACAGTGACAGCAGTTGCGGCAATTATGGAGGGTATGCTCCTACTCACTACGAGTATTGCGAGGACGTCGATTACGATGAACACCGCCAGTGGTTCGAAACCCTACATCGTATGCTTGTCGGTTTCACTAATCTCAAAAGCGTCTTTTTCAAAAGCTACGCACCGGTCTTCACGGAGTGGTCTAATTCCATGTTTGGGGATCTGGTCCGACGGAACTTGCACTTGGAGGAGGCTACGTTATACGCAATGGAGAAGGATGTAACGTTCGATCTTGATCCCCTTATTGGAAGTGCCGCGATATTGAGGAACCTAAGGACATTAAACGTACGAGGAGTGTCAATCTCTGTCGTTGCCGAAGGAAAAGTGATGCAAAGGGCGAGCTTCACGCGCTTGAGCAATTTGACGATTGAACGTTCGTTTGAATCAATCAAGCACGACTTGAGAGTTTTATTCATACTCTCCACCCTGTCCAACCCTCGCCTCAAAGCACTGCTCATTATCGATGCATTAGGAAGACGATCATCCTTTGGAGAAGTTATAACGCAGGCGTTTACTGACTCACAGTGCGCGTCTATCTTCCACCAACTGTGCTCACTGCAAATTGGAAGCATGGAGGCAGAAAAGCGATGGCTAGAATGGGTCGGTCCATACTGTTCTAGGCTCTAGATTCGATAGATATTAGAGAGTCCAAAGGACCTCGTTTCTGAAAATTACATGTAATACAGAGCATCCGCCTTGTATTACGGTGCTTCAGACTATGTACATGCTGATGATGATAGCAATATAATCTAGGTTCTCTTCCGAATAGTTCAAAACGCTGACTGTAATCTCAGATTGGCCCAAGGCGGACCCCGGAGCCTGTCACGGTTTTGCATAATTTGTCACATCACAAGTAACGGTGACAGCGGCGATTACTATGGCGTCACTGCTGGTTGTTCTGTGTTCAGCGTTCATCGCCTACTGCGGCCTCCTAAGCCTGAAGTTCTTCTTGAAACGTCTCAAACCAAAGTTGCTCATACGTCATCGGACAGTTTTATGGCGATTTTGACTTCGGAGACGAGGTTTGCGACCGCATCCTCGGGATGATAAAAAATCCCATCCATTCCAAGATCTTGGTACGCAGATAAAGTTGCTATGCGTTATTCTACATTGACTGGGTTTATGTCAATGCTGTCCTGGACTTCGTAGCCTGCCTCTCAAGCTTTCTTCTCTCACATGTCATTGAACGTATCGTTGAAATGGGATACACATGGCTGGCACTCGTAGCAGAGAGCCTTGGAAATATTGCTCGCAAAAAAACAAGGACACGCGCCTTGACAATGTGAATAGGGTATACGGCGATGAGCGCTGACACAATCAAGGTTACCACGGCCGAGCTCGCTATTATTTGGCCCGTTGTGACGAGGCGAAGGTCCCGATGGCAGTGGGCTTGGCGGTGGTGGTGGCGTAGGCGTATCGAAGACGGGTGAAGACGCACGAGGGGAGGGAGAAGTGGGCGGAGGCACTTAGGGACTGAGATGCGATCACTGGGTGTGAGTGGGCCGTAAGCGCGCGAAGCGACGCGTTACGAGGTGAAGGAAGAAGATATCCTCCGTATGCATTTCCTTTGCTTTCTACTGCTAGCTTTGTATAATGACTATATCATGCTCAATTTAGTATCAACTTCTAAAACACCGTACAACACCGTCACCTCGGCGCGCGTTCCCGCCTCGAAGCCGCGCAGAAGCTGCGGGAGGCGAACAAAGCTCCGGAAGCAGAGGACGCGGGGAGGATGGAGCTGAAGGATGTGCAGCTGCTCGTGTGGCGCATGGAAATGCAGTTGGACGCCTATAACACGACGCTAGAGCCGCGTATGGTCGCTAATCACGTTTTCGCACCACTAAATAAACCCTGGCTTGCGTTCAAGTAGTGGTTGGTGCTTAGACTCGCTCGCTCGTATTTGATACCCCGCCTTGCACACTCTCGCAGAGACGTGACTGTCGACCTCGACAGTAGCGCCAAACAATTTATTACTGCTATGTTGACCTTAGGAATATCCTCATAAATTTTCATCTGCATGAGTTTGTTTTGTCACTATGATTGTATGTCATTCCAGCGCTACTGTGAGTAGATTAGTCACGGTTCTGGGACATAACTAGATATTATTCCTGTGATGTTGTATTTGTCTGTGACATCTGTTGCATGAATCGTATTATAATATTTTCGTGTGACTTTTTATGGTACATCATGATCATGATAATCGACACAAGATCCATCATAATCCAAACACAACAAAACAATTGTGAGCTTAAACTTCGTGCCATCCCCCTCCTTGTCTCAAAACTTGACACTCTTCCAACTCTTCCAACTCTTCCAACTCTTCCAAGGTTCTCTGCAATGTCTTACATGCGTTACCAACCATTTGTCAACTCTCACGCTTTCGTCTGGGAGACAAAAACTTATATCCCGTTTCCGTCGCAGGCCGATGCCATGCTCGCGAGCCTGCAGCTGTTCCACGACGTCCCGTGCCATATCATGGACCTTTTCCTCTCTGTGGTAACCCACCCGGACTTTGACTCCAAGCAAGTGACTTTGCGCAAGTCGGTGGACGTGATAGACATTGTGGAAGAGAATCGGATGAATGATAGAATGGCAACCATGCACAAAAGGTCTCTCGGTGATGATGATCGCATGGAGCAGGCAGGCTTTCCCGAATTCGTTCTGGGTGAGGTTCTAGACATTATACATGCTGAGAGGATGGAATGCATAAGAGCTCGGTTCGAAGAGACTCTGGATGCCAAGATGATGTTTTCTGCATCAATGCACTTCGAAGAGGATGATACCCTAAAGGCAATGAGCCACGTTCACCGGTCCTGGACTACTCCTGCACAAAAGGTGTTGGGCCGGGTTTTCCATATTGGCAGACCGATACACGAGATGGACGACGCTCTTCGTCACCCAGTGCAAAAGTCTATCTTCGGACCTTGGACTTCCGTTGTCGCCGTGCAATTTTTCCATCCCATTTTACCACTTCAACACATTGACAGCAGTAAAGGATACCCTTATTGCTATGTCTATGATTTCTGTGTCAGGGATGAATACCGGCTGTGGTTCGAAAACCTTCACCGCATTCTTGTCAGTTTCACGAACCTCAAAAGCATTATGATCAAAAGCTACGCGCAGCTTTTCACCATACGATCGAACCGCACGGTACTGGAGATTCTCCGACGAAATCTACACCTGGAGGAGATTACCCTATACGCTCAGGACAATATGCAATGGTTCAACCTTAATCCTCTGGCGGAAAATGTTGGGATGACGGAAAACTTGAGGTCGTTGAAAATCCGAGGAGCGTCGTTCTCTTACGTGGCCCTCGAATCAATGCGGCGTATAGGTTTTCCTTGCTTGAGCGATTTAACGATAAAATGTTACGCCGGTGCTGACAACACCAACGTACAGCTGTTATCCATTCTCTCCGCCCAATCCGACGGTCACGGGCCTCGCCTTAAATCGCTATGCATCGCCGATGGTTCTCTCGAACGACCATTTTTGGAAGAGGAGTTGATATTGCTTTTTACCCCTGTGCAATGCACGGCCATGTTCGAGCACCTCCGCGCACTGCATATCAACAGCAACGGAGTGGGGGACAAATGGTTGCAGTGGATTAGCCCATACTGTTCTAGACTCCAAGCCTTCACTCTTACGACTCAGATGTACGTGTCATCTGATGTGCTATACCTTGTCCCAACCACTGTAGCAGGAACCCCAGCGTTTTGGTTCAAACCAAAGACAGGAAACGCGTCGCCTAGGTAGTAATTACTGGTAGTTAATATAGTCTTGGTAGACAATGTACATGGTAGTAATGTAGGTAGAAAATACAATTGTAGATATATACTATTAATGAAGTCAACAAGAAGTAACAACAGTAACATTTACTACAAAGTTAAGAAACGTAAGATATCAAAATATAAAGAATTGTCCACCCCAAGAATCGAACACACGACAAAGAATAGTATTACGTAATAAAGACGGATACTTAACTTGGATAACTAAACCACTGAGCCACAATAGCTTTCTTAAGTCGTCAGCTTCAAACTACTAAGTGTAGCTCAAGTAACGTTAAGAACTTGAAATTTTTTCTAAGTCCAAAAGTTGCATCTTATTAAGCATATATCCACTCAGTTAAGTAAATATTGTACAGCTGTATAGATGAGTTGTAATAAGGGACTTACTTAAAGTAGAAATTTTAAAGTTGCACTGCTGTCGGTTCGAGTAGCTCCGCGGTATCTTTCTATTTCTTTTGTATGTTAATTATTTAGACGCATATATACTACTAATTGTTACTACCAGGCCCGCACGATTTTCTACAAGTATTACTACCAAGGCAATACATTATCTACCAACATTACTACCTGGCTGCTATTGTTTCTACCAACATTACTACCGAGGCAATATTACCTACTAACAATACTACCAAAGTCATATTAACTACCAGCAATTACTACCTACGTGACGTGTTTCCTGTCTTTGGTTTAAACTAAAACGCTGGGGTTATTGACTGTAGAGATCCTTAAACTGCGACTCTTGTATTCACCGAGATTGGAAAAGGGCCTAATCCTCGGCTGGTTGAGGGCACCCTGAAGATTCTTTCCTCCGGGCACTTCGCAGGGCTGAAAGAATTCGAGCTGCGTTTATTTGAAAGCAAGTCGATAGATCCGGAGACAGGTTGTCAAGTCGAGCAGGGAGATCTTCTCGCGGAGTTGCACGATGTAGCGGAGAAGATGAGAGCCGTTTGTCAAGACGTTGAGGTAGAATGCAATTTACGTCTAACAGATGGGGAACTTGAATCTCTTACATATCGGTACAATAATGATGCATTGTAATTTGTTCAAGTATCCCTTTCATTGTACATATATATGTTTCATACCTGTCTGTATGTATACACAGTATCCTGTGATGAATGGACAATATTCGGGGAGATAGGAATAAATGCAATTTTGGCGTCAGATTTTCTTGTTAAATAAAGCACATTTTCCGAAGTTCAGAGATAGTCTCATCTCAAGATATTTCGATAGACCAAAATCTTGCAGTCAGTTGATATAATCAAAATTGTATACATAAGAAGAGAAAGAAGGAATTGGCTGTTTGCTTCCGAGCCATCATCATCTCATGTTATTTTTCCCGTGTACTTTGCAAACGGTTCTATTTTACTGTTTCCTTTTCTCGACTTGGAGATATGCATTTGTACATGAATGGTCATTCTATGTGTCTACATTATTGTACTCTCTCAATAATACCACAATTTATGTAGACAATCTGTGATGCTATCCAATCAAAGACACGAAAGACCTGCTGACTTATTCTTCGTAGAAGGTAGGTGTTCCTTAGTCTTCTTTCCTGTCATAACTGCTCGCGAAGTGTATGATTTGACGTCACATTGACTACAAGTCGAAGGAGCATAGAAACTTTACTTCTGGACAAGGTAAGCTTGATTTACTATTTGCGCTATTTGATTCTGATTTTGGCCTTATCTTTTTTTGGGTGCCTACTCGTTCCTTGATACTACTTATTAGCTATCACGAATATATGCCTCATCCGAAGGTGGGTAGCTGCTGAAATCTGTATGTTGATGAATGTCTGTCGCACATGTCCATAACTTATGCAGCTAGGAAAGAGCAGGTGAAAGTGACGGTCTGCGAAAGTCATGACTACGTTTTCTTATCATATCGTGTCCGCGTCAACACTGAATAGTTTATCGAGGCTTGAATTTGTTGGTGTGATCGACGATGACTAAGGATGAATTAGAGTTTTTGTTTAAGTTGCCACGTGACGGAAGCACGTCGCGGTGCACCACACGCACGCCATCTCTTCCTCCTTTCGTCTCCATACCTTCTTCCTTACATCCACTACACTTTTCAAATGCCCTCAAACATCGACCAACCTTTTGTCGAATCTCGAGCGTATAATAAGGCCAACAAGAGCTATGTCACGCTTCCCTCGCAGACCGATGCCATGCTCGCAAGCCTCCAGCTGTTCCACGACGTACCGTGTCGTATTATGGACCTCGTTCTCTCCGTGGTCACTCATCCTGACTTTGATTCGAAACAGGCGACCCTGCGCAACTCGGTGGACGTGATTAACGTTGTTGAAGAGAGTCGGCTGAAGGACAGGATGGCCGTTGTTCATGAAAGGTCTGTGAGCAGGGATGGTCGCGCGCAGCAGGCAGGATTTCCGAACTTCGTTCTTTGTGAGGTTCTGGACATAACTCACGCTGAACGGATGGAAAATATCAAGGCTCGATTCGAGGAAAGCCTGGACAACGAGGCGATGTACCATAACACAATTGACATTGAAGAGGACGAAGACTTGAAGGCGATGAGCTGCGTACACCGCTCTTGGACGATTCCTGCCCAGAAAGCACTTGGTCGAATTCTTCATATCGGAAAGCCATCACACGAGATGAGCGTCCTCCTTTCCCCTGTTCAAAAGTCTATCTTCGGTCCTTGGACCTCCGCTGTCGCCATACAACTCTTTCAACCCTTTGACAAACACGAAGAGCGTCATTACGATGAAAATGACGGGGAAGAAAGCGTCGAAGTCTGGTATACTGATATCAAGGACGTTAAAGAAGACTACCGCCAGTGGTTTGAAACTCTCCACCGCATTCTCGTGGGCTTCGTCAACCTCAAATGCATCTACATCAAAAGCTACGCTTCTTTTCTTACGGAGTGGTCTAATGTCACGATTCGAGAGATGCTCCGTCAAAATAGCCGTCTGGAGGAGGTTACGTTGTACGCAAACAGGAAGCAGGCTTTGGATTGTCCGTTCAATCTTGATTACCTGATTGAAAATAACTGGACAATTCGAAATCTACGCATCTTGAAGACACAAGGGGCATATTTCTCTGACAATATCCGAGAAAATGGGTTGGATAAAGTCAGGTTTACAAGTATGCGCGCATTGACCATCAAGACGTGTAGACTCGAGATGACGGTTCCGGCCGGTCTAGGACTCTTTTCTGCCCTTTCCAAGCATCCCAATCCCGGTCTCGATTTGACACTATATGGCATCTCTGACAGCGACTTGCGACAATGCGGCGCCTCGTTCTATGGCGTTCACACACTTCACATTGGCTGGCTGACGAAGGAATGGTTAGAATTGATTGCGCCCTATTGCTCTACTCTGAAGGATCTCACTCTCTCGATACCGATTTATAAACCGACTGATTTACTAGACTTCATACCCGGCACAGTTCAGAGCCTAGACATTCGCATCCTTACGCCATGGCATGACAGTCGTCGCAATGACACTATAATCCGGGGAAAGGGCCTACAGAAATTGATTTCCTCCGGACACCTTTTGGAACTCAAATCAATCTGTATATCATTTTCAGATGATTATGCACACCCGGAATACGAGTCGGATAATCGAAACATCAACAAGGCGCACAAGGCGATTCAGGAGTTCCACAAGGAGATGAGGGACATCTGCGTGATTGCTGGAGTTAGATATGATTTCAAAATATTGTCTAAAAGGCAAATTGGCTTACCGTATAGTCTCCGCTTTATATTTTAGCAAACGTTTCGTTTGTTTAGATACAATTGTATAGCACGGTAGTCTATGTATGGAAAAATACTCTCATATTCTAGAGATCATATGGGCCTTCGAGGGGATTTGTACGATCAGCAATTCATAAGGATAGACTTGATGCAGTTAAGAAACTTTGTAATACTCTTTAAATGCGTTTTCACAAACGTGACGGAATGTAGCCTATGCTGCTTCAACTCGATTAATCACCGGGATCGTGACTTGCTTTTGTCGGGCACGTAGCAACGTCTAGAACATACGCAATATGTCACCGACACACTGGCAACAACCTCCGCGTCCTCTATATTTGCAAGCATTGACAAAGACCTTGCTACAACGCAAGATGTTAGCAGTTCAAATGCTCTCGGATCATTGCTATTGGTTCCTCTTGCTCGTCTCAGGGAATATGTCTCGGACGGAACTTCAAACAAGAAGCGGCGAGGCGAGGGAGGAAGAAAGTGAAGAAGACCAGTCTTTAGAAAATGACTTAATCTATTTTTGTAAGGTAAGTAGCGTCATTAATCAATTGTCTTACCAGAAGGTAACTATCTTGCATCATCAGCCGAAAGCAGAACCACCGTCGTCATCATCCTCGCTCGACGTTTTCAATGCCAACATCCATAAAATGCGCCGTCTTCATCCTCCCAACCAGCGATCAAGTCATCCGGAGACTTACTCTCTTGCTCAATTTATAGAATGTAGTCCTCACATTAAGCTCGTAGATGATCCGACAGACTTTGCGATGCCGTCTGGTGAATGGTTTCTGGGTCAGAAGATGAGGTTTCCGGTGAAATACTAGCAAAGCAGCAAAATCCGACGACCTATTCCAAATAAAAACTTTCGTACGCTAATCAGATCTCGCCCTCTTTTATCGATTGATCTTAATTTGATATCTATCTGTTTACTAAACTACACGGCCATATCCGCAATCGAGGCTCGAAGTCGTCGGTGTGGATTCTGTGGAAGGTCAGATTAGTGTAAACAAAACCAAACAGCGCAGGCTGAGTCTGCGCTTTCAAACAACGAACGAACCACAACTTCAACATTCGACAGCAACAACAGTTCTTTGAAATGTCCGGCGACGACATCCAGCCTTTCATTGACTCCCGAGCTTTCGTCCGGGAGACAAGAACCTATGTGACGTTTCCTTCTCAGGCGGATGCCATGCTCGCAAGTCTCCAGCTGTTTCACGACGTCCCGTGTCGCATAATGAATCTTGTCTTTTCCGTGCTCACTCATCCGGATTTTGACTCGAAAAAGGTGACGCTGTTCGGCTCGGCGGACGTGATTGGCGTCGTGGAGGAAAGTCGGTTGAAGGATCGGATGACCGTTGTTCAGGAAAGGTCGGTGAGCAGGGACGGTCGCGTGGTGCAGGCAGGCTTTCCACATTTCATTCTAAATGAGGTTCTGGATATCATTCATGCTGAGCGGATGGAAAATATCAAAGCTCGGTTCGAGGAAACTCTGGATAAGGAGGCGATGTATTGCAAGCCAATGCACATCAAAGAGGACAATACCCTAAAGGCGATGACCGTTGTCCACCGGTCTTGGACCACTCTTGCCCAGAAAGCACTGGGTCGAGTGCTTCATATCGGCAGGCCAACAGATGAGATGGATGTCCTCCTTTCCCCTGTGCGAAAGTCAATCTTCGGTCCCTGGACATCCGCAGTTGCCGTACAGTTCTTCCATCCCGTTGAGCGGAAGCAGCGGAGTTATTGCCCGGAATGCGGTGAACTGATTGACTCGAACTCGGATCAACTATACGATCGCTATGGCTATAGATGTGCCGATTTCAACAATAAGGAAGAATGCCGCCGGTGGTTTGAAACTCTACATTGCATTCTTGTCGGTTTCACGAACCTCAAATATCTCTTCATCAAAAGCTATGCTTCACTTTTTACCGAGTGGTCTAATCAAACATTTGGGGAGATGGTCCGACGGAACGTGTTCTTAGAGGAGGTTACACTATATGCGAACCCCGACTATGAAGCATTCGTTGTCGATCCCCTGATTTCAAATGCCGCGGTATTGAAGAATCTGCGGACTTTGAACATCGCAGGAGCATTGATGTCTGACGTGCTTCAAGAAAAAACGACGCGAGGGGTTGACTTTGCTGGCTTGAAGAATGTGACGATAAGACGTTCGTTTCTGTCAATCAAAGATGATTTGTCGCTTTTATCTATCTTCTCCTCGCCATCAAACTCTCCCCTCGAATCGCTGCGTATTATCGACACTCACGGAAGAAGCGATTCATTTGAGGAGGAAGCAGCACGGACTTTTACTTCTTCACAGTCCGCCGCCATTTTCGGGCGGCTCCGCGAACTGCTCATTAATAGCCACGATTCAGCACAGCAGTGGTTTGAATGGATTGGCCCCTACTGCTCGAGCCTCGAGTCGCTGAGCATCATCGATAATAGCTGTAGACGAGACGAGGAATCCGTAGCACGGGCATTTACGACTTCACAGAACGCTGCGGTCTTCGACAAACTCCGCTCACTGCACATTGATAGCAAGAGAGAAGCAAACCTCTGGTTCAAATGGATTGGCCCCTACTGTGCCAAACTCGAGTCTTTGAGCATCATCGACCATGGCTATGGCAGACTACTCTTCGAGGAACACGTAGGACAAGGATCATCTTTTCCGCAGAGTGCTTTTGTCTTTGATCGCCTCTCCACATTGCGCATTGGCTGTAAGGAACAAGCGGACCTATGGCTCAAATGGATTTGCCCGTACTGTTCTGGCCTTCAATCCTTGACTCTCGACACAAATGTATCTCTGACACCCGATACACTAGATCTCATACCCATCGCTATTCGGAGCCTGGACGTATCACTTTCGACGACGTGGATTAGAACTCTCGATGAAATCACTGGTTGGATGAAGTGGCTTCTGAAAATTGCATCCTCGATGCAATTCTCAGAGCTAAAATCACTCACCCTGTTCATATCACAGCATCACGTTAAAGTGTTAACGTATGAGCAGCGGGAACAAAGAGTTCGCACAATGCAGAACTTTAGGGAGAAGATGAGTGCAGTATGTGAAGGAGTTGGGGTCGAGTGTTATATGAATCTTTAGATCGGAATGTTCATGTACATGTACACATGTGACATTATTCTCACCAAAATCTGGATGGCGCATACCACAGATAATTATGAATTTGTCTGTTTATTACTTTTTTAATGGAAAATTGTTTTGTGCTCATACAAATCTGTATCTGTGAATCGTTCATAAGCTGGTCCTAATGTTTCGAGCAAAGAGAAAGAGGGAGAGGAGGTTTTCACTTTTTGTGACATTGGAAAGACTCGGAGTGACGTCACTCAGAGTTGAGACTAGCCTTGCTACTTGTTCTTGGACTTGCCCTCTTCATTTTCGTACCTTATACCCAGCAACCTGCTCTTTACCGTCGTCTACGCTCCTGCTCATATTATCTCCCACTGCGTCAACAACAACTTGAGTTGCACAAGCGACCCAAGATCGAGACAGCTGTCATCATTTGGCGACAAAATAGATTACTTGTAGGGCGAGCGAACCCATCGATTCCATCCCGAAGCGAAGAACCTCGGTACGCTGATCACATTGTGCTGCATTGTCTTGCATTGGCTAAGACTATATCAATTATTCACTAAGCTACATAATCTTTACTCTCAGACAACACCAAGGACAAGCCGAGTTTTCGCAAGAAATATCAATCGGAAACGGAGGACTCGACCGCACGACATCTCGGAAACGGGAGGAACGAGTCGCAGTTGGGAAGGGGTGGGGATGGCGAATTCTAGGACATTGCGAAGACGGAGGGTGAAGGAACGATACTGAGCGCAGTACATATGTGAGGACATTTATGGGCTGGTGTAAAAAAGGAGGTGGGCTAGATATTTGACGCTCGACTCGGTATTCCTTCCTTCGCATCTTCGTACTCATCCTTGGCCTCTTTCACACGTACTTGTGCTACGCTGCACGCTGAAGCTGTTGCAGGCGAACAGACAATGGATGACGGGGATAGCGCAGCGCAGGGAGAAGAGTACAGGGTCACCTACTACAAGAGGTGCTCGACGTTCAATACCAACCGCGCTGGTTTTCTATCTCGTCGTACTTCTAACTTATTCGATGACGAGCATGTCATATATGTGTCCCCATTGCGACGAAGAAACGCCGCGACTCGCGCGACCCCTCCAGTTGCACTTCCAACAAGTTTCCCGTCGCTTCGTCCAACCACCCGATTACCATCACACAAGCCACCCAGGTTTCAGGAAGCCGCCATCAGCAATTTCCGTGTTGAACAAAGCTAGAAAAGCTGGGGCAACACGCCGACGCCGAAATGCGGTACGCGTATGTGCTCGACATCCTGCCCACGAACCACCTCTTCTTCATGCCTTTACCGAAACGACTGCGCTGTCAGACGCCTCAAGGAGAGGGACCATGTCGTACGCTAGGGTGGCTAAAGATTGCACGGCCGTGCTCGCCCTCATGACGCTCGCACGGGAGACAATGATTGTGAAGGCGGAGGTGTGAGTGGGCCGTGAAGGCACGAAGCGTCGCGTTGAATGGGGTTGTGAGGTACAAGAAGACGATATTCGCCTAGCGCAATCCTGGTAAGCATTGCCTTTGCTTCTTGGTTATATGCTATAAAAATTCATTATCACTCTCAACTCTCAGCAGCTATCTAGCTGTAAAATCCCACACAGCGACACTATCCCAGTCTCGACGCGCGTCCCCTCCTCCTCCGCAGATATTCGAAATCGCGCAGAAGCTGCAGGATGAGATCAAACCGCTCGAGGTGGAAGATGTTTAGAGGATGGGGCTGAATCAGAAGGACATTGTGGACGCTCGGTGGTACAGGATCGAACCTACGCGCACTGCTCGCCAGCCGTGAGGTGGCTGTCTGACTTCCGCGTGTCTGGAAGAAGGTCGGGATGCATGGGGCTTGAAGTAAAACTATGGTATATGATGGCCAACGTGGAATAATATGTGGATAAGGTGCGTTTAGTCTCTTTCCCTCGGTGTTCGCGTTATCCAGCTCTGATATTTCTTTCAGGTGGGCACAGTTGAATGTGTCTAACAACACGTTCGAGCAGCGGATATTTCCTAATGACGTTCTCGCGGTGCTGAACGACGGTAACTAGCGAGCGCTAGTCATACATCTGGATTTATTTTATAGACTGGATTTGCGGGAGGTAACTCAATACTACTTTATCAGCGAACTCCATTCTTCCACTTGCTGAAGCTGCACCCTCAGTATCGAATTCGCGTTCTCACTTACAAGCTCGAGGTGCTCGCGATACGCTCGTCCTCTCATCCCAGCTGTTACCCAAGCGTATGAACGCGATGGCCATTTGAAACCACACACGCCGACTGGAGCAAGATATACCGTCAGCGTATCTTTAGCGAAGTGATTGACTGTATAGTTATGGAGACCCTGTGCAGAAAGAGACGATGGCGAAGAAGGTTTTGGAATACTCGCAGAGCTTGTCAATTACATCCGACGCGAACAATCTCGGTACGCTAATCGAGTTGCGCTGCTTTATCTTACATTGGCTAAACATATATTGTCGCTTTACTAGCCTATCCTCTCAACCATCCTATTCCCAGTTAACACTCCCCTTCAGCGTGTGTCCAGTCATATCGATAACGGGATGACCGAGCCAATATCGGAATACGGCCTGGAATGTCAAAGCTGAGAATTTTGGACACCACGCAACGGACTCGAAAGGCTACAAATGCATCGTCAAGCATTAGGTTCTGCGCCCAGTCAGCAGCATACACGTGTCCTCGCCTTAGGACTTACTGGTGCCCTACGGCACAACCTCATTTCGTCGCCGATCAGCTCGAGCTTGTATAGCCGTACGAATGCGCTGTCGAAGGAGAGGAGGAAAGCGTGCAGTGCGCGAGTTCGAACTCGAGTTCAGGCGGTGGGAAAGGACATATCGGAGGCAAGATGCATCATGATTATGCGCAGGATGCGGGAAAGAAAGAGGCGGAGACGGAGAGTAGAGGAACGACGCTGGTGTGAGGCGATATGCGACGGTCGGAAACTTGAAGCTCGACATGGTGTCCCGTCCTTCCGCGATACGATCTTCATGCTCACCATCATTCTCGGTAATTTCATCTCATTCCACTATCACTTATTGTACTAATTCTCCGCGTTAGTTTCTGTGCATCCTCTAGCTACCCCAGCTACATTCTTCGAGCCAGACTCCAAACAATACGTGCTTTGCTGTCGTCGATCGCCACCCTAAAAAAACGGAAGAAACGGGTACGCGTCCGCATTCGACACACGGCCCGCGAAGCAACTCTTTCTCGATGCCTTGCATATCATGCGAGCAACGATGTACCGCAAAACGAGCAATTATGCGAGAGTGATACCGACGGTCCGTAGTACCACGCGCAAGGGTGGAGGAGTGTGCAGCGGTGTACCTGGTAGGCGTCATATCAAAAGCTGGTGGATGCATACGAGGGGAAGGGGAAGTGGGTGGAGGCACAGAGGGTTAGGAGGCGAAGGCGCGAAGAACCGCGTTGTATGATTGTGGGGTGCGAGATGAAGATAGTCTCCGAGCGCGATTCTGGTACATTGATTGCCTTTTGCGTTATGTGCATTGATTACCGTACGAAACCTACTGCAACCACCTCCAAGGTTTTGGAAAGTGCATGCCGCCACCCTAAACCTGGCACATAATAATAACCGCACTGCTGCTGCGCAAAGCGAATAACGCGTAAAGTGTTACCACTACCTCAAACCAGGCGTGCGTCCTTGCAAACAATCGTATCCGTACTGCTGCTACGCGAAACAAACAATGCGCTGAAGATAGAAGACACACAGGAGATGGAGCTCAAGGACTCAGAGGACTCGCGCCTGCTTGCATGTGCAGCGGAAAGTAGACGAGCCTGCGGGAAGGCGATGCTATGGTCAGGCTATCAGTGTCTGCGAGAAAGGCAGCTTGAGGTGAAGGCGATCGTGAAGTGTTTTCCGAACTGCGGCATCGCAGCCCGAATTTTACTTTCGCCCCGGGATAAATTGTAATCTACTACTTTTGTACTACTACAGCTCATCCGTTGAAACCAAGATCGGCTTTGAGGTGTTGCTACTTCTTCGTATGATGTATCTCGAATATTCAGTCGCAAGTCCAAACAAAACAAAACAAACAGAACAAAGGTTAGCCGAGAAAGTAATAAACTCTTCTCACTGTAACTGCGAACTCTTCAAATACTTGTTAACAATAAATCGTCTCTGAAATGACTTCAGACAACCGACAACCGTTCATTGACTCCCGAGCATTTGACACGGCGAATTCAACTTATGTCCCATTTCCTTCACAGGCAGACGCTATGCTCGCAAGTCTCCAGCTGTTTCACGACGTCCCGTGTCGCATCATGAACCTCATCTACTCTGTGGTCACTCATCCGGACTTTGACTCGAAACAGCTTACTCTTCGCAACTCGGTGGACGTGATTGATGTCGTGGAGGAGCATCGGTTGAAGGATAGGATGGCCGTCGTTCAGGCAAGGTCGGCGAGCAGGGACGGTCGCGTGGTGCAGGCAGGCTTTCCCCATTTCATTCTGGATGAAGTCCTCGATATCATCCATGCTGAGCGGATGACCAGCATCAAGGCCCGGTTTGAAGAACATCTGGATGCGAAGGCGATGCATTGCAAGTCAGTGCACATCCAAGAGGACGATACCCTTAAGGCGATGACACATGTCCATAGGTCCTGGACCATGCTCGCGCAGAAAACGCTTGGACGGGTTCTTCATATTGGGAGGGCAACAAATATTATGTGCTACATCCTCCCTTCCCCTGTGCGAAAGTCAATCTTCGGTCCTTGGACATCCGCAGTAGCCGTACAGTTCTTCCATCCCGTTGAGCCAAAAGAAGCGCATTATTGCGAGAGATGCGAAGAAAGGGATGAGTCGGAACATCAATACGATAGCGATGGCTTCCGATATGAATGTACCGAAGACTACGATACGGAAGGATGCCGCGAGTGGTTTGAAACCCTACATCGCATTCTTGTCGGTTTCACAAGCCTCAAATCTCTATACATCAAAAGTTATTCCCGGATTCTTACTATGTGGCTTAATGTGACATTTGGGGAGATGGTCCGACGAAATGTGCGCTTGGAGGAGCTTACCCTGTACGCGATGGATTGGAAAACATTTGATCTCGATCCCCTGCTTGAAAATGCTACGCTATTGAAGAATCTGCGGAAATTGAACATAGAAAGAGCACTGATCTCTGACGTGGCCGTACGAAATGCGATGCAAGGGCCTGGCTTCGCGTGCTTGAGCAATGTGACGATCAAATGTTTTGGTACATCACTCAAAAGCGACTTAGTACTCCTATCCATCTTCTCATCCCAATCAAACTCTCGTCTCGAATCTCTGCGTATTATTGTTGCTCATGGAGAAAGAACTACCTATGAAGAGGAGTTTGGTGATTTTGGTCGAACTCGGGTATCTTGGTCTTTGCAGCGTGCCGCCATTTTCGCTTCGCTTCGCGTACTTCATATTGACAGCCAGGATTCGGCAGACAAGTGGTTCGAATGGATTGGCCCCTACTGTTCGAGACTCGAGTCTCTGAGCATCAGAGACAGTACTGGCCCTAAACGACTAACCTCCGAGGAAGACGTTCGACGAGCATCATTTCCTCCGCAAAGTACAATTGTCTTTGATCACCTCTGCACGTTATGCATTGACAGCAAAACAGCAGCAAACCTATGGCTTAAATGGATTGGCCCGTCCTGTTCGACCCTTCAGTCCTTGACTCTGGCCACGAATGTATCTGTGACGCCTGATACATTCAATTTCATACCCGCCACTATTCAGAACCTTGACCTAGTACTCTGGACGTCTGAGGGGAAAAGATCCCTCAAAGAAGTTACTGGTTGGATGAATTCCATCCTGAACATAACATCCTCCAATCATCTTTCAAAGCTGAAATCATTCACGTTATTCATTTCGAAGGTTCACATTCGATACAGGGAGTCTCGTAGAGAAATGCAAAATTTCAAGGAGAAGATGAACGCAGTATGCGAAGGAGTTGGGGTCAAGTGCTATCTCAATTTTTAGATCGAAGAATTCTCTTTCAAGACGAAGAAGTTCTATGTTTCTATGTTAGTTCAGTCAGTGTACCCTTTAGTTGGGTTGTGACGGGAAAATGCATGTTTGTATTCCACTCCGTATTATATTCAATTGATATATTTAAAGATTCTGAAGAACTTGGCGGTGAAGATTGACTCGAAGCCACACTCTTCAATCCGTGTGTTTTTCACGCCAAAGGTTGAGAAGCCGGAAGGGCAGGTTTAAGTAAAGTGCACCCCTTCAGCCTTGGTCTCCGGTGCCAGCGTCCATAAAGTCCGGCAAGGGTCAACACACTATTCAAGCAAGTACAAGTCAGCGGGACGCCAGAAACAGTAGAAGCTGCGTGTACGGTATACCTGTCAGTAGATGTGAATTAGCCCGTGGCCTACAAGGCGAAGCTGGAATTGTTATACATTCTATAAAGGAAGCACATGCCGAAGGTTGTCCTACGGATGGGTGCGGAAATACGGGTCAATATAGGAAGGAGCAGGCGGAGAAACGATATAAGAGATGTCAAAGTGAGCCGAGATATGGTGTTCGGCACCGAGAAAATAATCTGAGGCTTTCTAGCAGAGGGTGTCGAGTTTGGACGGGGGAGCAGCACAAGAGCACACATACGCAACCGGTCGAGTAAGGAGGACAAGTATGCTCCTTGTACGGATTAAAGTGGCGATTATTTGTCCACTTCCGACGATAAGTGGCATTTCTTAGCCAGAAGGCGGGTGGCCCACTCAACGGCAAAGAGCCTGAGGAAGCTCTTTTGTCTTCCGGCAATGATAGACATGGACTGACGTGATCTGCGGCGTA
The DNA here is from genome assembly GCA_910574555.1 of Trichaptum abietinum. Lineage (NCBI taxonomy): Eukaryota > Fungi > Basidiomycota > Agaricomycetes > Hymenochaetales > Trichaptaceae > Trichaptum > Trichaptum abietinum. The sequence goes on along the minus strand of CAJTBE010000005.1, from coordinate 91,041 downwards.
AGCTCCTCAACTACCTACCTGCAAGCTCTGTTCTGCTGTCTTACATAAAGCATCATGAAAAACCAAAGCCCTCGCCTCTTGACGTTTGCATGTTGAATTTTAACTCCAACTATCACAACGTTGCTGAGGAGGCTCGGAAACCTGAAGTGCTGACAGTGAGGACGTATATTGTACATTCAGCTGTGCATATGAGTGTATACATACTAGATGGTAATGCTGGGAACCCGGGTATGGGATGATAGAGATTTAAAATGAGATGCGCGATGTCCCGGGCTGGAGCCAGCCTGAATGACCCATCCCAGCCCAAGGTATAGAAATGATCGTCTCGCCAGCGGGCGGGGGAAGTGTACCAAGATACTGTACGAGGTACCGCAAAGCGAGCCGAAGTAGTTCGGCTCCGAGTAATGTTATGCTCTCGGGAACTGGCTGGCCCAAGGCATTGTGTTTGAAGTTCCTGGCACCGGACGAGGGGAAAATCTAGTAAGATTGAAGAGAAACGTCCAGTAGAAAAAGAAAGGTTCTTTTCCGAATAGATAGCTGTATCTCTTATCCAAAAGGCAGGATGGCAACTCGGATCAGCATCCATACAGGCTGCAGGTCTCACTGATCGTTAATGCCTGCATGAGATAACATTACATACGCAAGGCGAGACTCATCAGACAATTGATCGTTCTACGCAACTACCAAATTCCAAGATGAAAAATTACAGACAAGGTTGTTAGTTGAGATGCTGCCAAGTTCGAGTGAGAAGAGCGAGAATGGGTGAGAGTGGCGGCAGGGACGAAGCTAGTTTGCGAAAGACTGCCAATCGAGGTATTCCAACAGGCTAAATTCGTTGGGTATCAACCAAAAGAGAGAATAGTTTTGTGACAAGGATCACGCTAGACTTTTCTTCTACACGCAACGGCTTTGGACAGGATCAGAAGAGGAGAGGAAGAGAAAAAGAACTTTGTACTTTGCATTTTTGTCACCGTGACGTGGGAGATTCGTTCTCAGGCTGTAGCGGACGTCACAGCATCCGGAGAGCCTTGTTCAACATCCAACGACGATCTCTGCGAAGATATCGTTGAGTACGGCTGGCGAGGTACAGCAAATCAAACATTCCGCAAAACTTTCTTTCTCATGGTTTTGCAAACCGAGTTTGAAGGGATTCGACCGACGTTCGAGAACAAGCATAACGCTTCCTGTCATCGGTCGTAAAAACAGTCCTGGGGTTCCTGACAACGCTTGTTCAGTTCACATGCATTCTAGTTCAGCGTTCAACGTCCCAAACCACCACGACGGAGGAGGAGAGGATGGAATAGGAGGAAAATGGACAGGATTTATCGGCGAAAAGTAATTCAAGAATAGCGTTACCCTCAACCAAATTACGGCTGCGCGAAGTCACACAACTGATGCATCTTCACCTGCACATCGTAACTTTGGCGAAGTCATCGACTTCTGTATAGCTTCGGACAGAATGGAACGATAGAGACGATGGTTTTGGAATGCTCGCAAAGCCTGTCGATTCATGCGGACGTAAAGAATCTCGGTACGCTAATCGAGTTGCGCTGCTTTATCTTACATTGTCTAACAATATTGTTACTTTACTAGCCTCCCCTCTCAAACATCCTATTCTCAGTTGAAATGCCCTCCAGCGCACGCTCGACCGACCTCGTGGTTAGGTATATCGGCAACGGAAGGACCGAGCCATGATCGAGAATATGGCTTGGAATGTCGAAGCTGGGCATCTTGGACACCACGCGACGGACTTATAAGGCTACAGATGCATCTTCAAGCATCAAGTTCTGCGCCCAGTCAGCAGCATGCATGCGTCCTCGCCTTAGGCGACTTACAGGAGCCCTACGACACAACCTCATCTCGTCGGTGAGCGAGGTCGCCGATCAGCCTGAGCTTGTATTGCCGTGCGATCGCGCTGTGGAAGGAGAGGAAGAAGCGCGAGCAGCGCGCAAGTTCGAATTCGGGTCAAGGCGGTGCGAAAGGACAGATGGGAGGCCAAGATGGAGGATGATGGGTAGATTTCGGGAAGGAAATGCAGATTCTGGGATAGGGCGAAGACGGAGAGTGACGGGGCTATACTGGTGTAAGGATGTCGACGGGCTCATGAAAGAAAGGAGGTGCAGGCGAGAGACGTAGTCGATATGCGAGCAGTCGGAAACTTGAAGCTTGACTTGGTGTCCCGTTCTTCCGCATCGCCGTCTTCATGCAGACTATCGTCCTCGGTAATCTTATCTTCTTCCACCATCCCTTACTGTACTCATCCTTATTCTCCGTGTCAGTCTCTTCACCTCGTCCTGCAACACGAGTACCATTCCCCGAGCCAGATGCCAAACAATCTGTGTCTGACAATCGTCGATTACCGCCTTGAAAACCTCGAAACGAGTGGGACAGAGCTGTTCAGACTGGGGTATCACGAAGACGCCGGTAATTCGTATACGTCTGCATTTGACGCCCAGCCCGCGAAGCACTTCTTTCTCGGTGCCGTGCACAAGAAACGAGCCGTCATGTACCAAAAGGCTGGCGACCACGCCGGATTGATCATGGACTACGCGGCCGTGCTCGCCATCATTAGTCCGTATTACCGCCCACGAGGGTAGAGATCTGGCAGGTGTCGGTTAAGCGCGGGTGCACGTATACGAGGGAAAGGAGAAGAAGGCAGAGGCGCAGATGGGTCGGGAGGCGAAGGAATAGAGCACCTGCTGAATGAGGTTGAGAAGTGAGAGAAGACGATTTGCTGCGAGCGCGACTTTGGTAAGCATTGTCTTTGCGTTATGTATAATGAATACCGTGTTCAACATTCTACAAGCCGTTCTCAAATCGTAGAAAATACGTCCAGCACCTCAAAGCTGGTCTTACTGCTGCTACAGGAAACAAACAATGCGCAGAAGACAGTCCGAGCACAGGAAATACAGCTCAAGGACACAGAAGATTCAAGTTCGCACCTGCTCTCGTGTGGTGGGAAGTAGGTCAGTCCGTGCGAGCCTCGAGGCGATGCTACGGTCGGGCCTGTTGGCGACTTCGAGAAAGACGAGATGCTTGAGCTTGAGGTGAAGCGAGGATTTGTGAAGGCGATCGCGAAGTGATTTCCGAACTGCTGTCTCGCGACTGTAATTTTTTTGTACCGGGGTAGATTTTAGTCTGTTACCTGTGTACCGCTTCAATGCATCTGTGGAAATCTTAATCAATTTTGTATGATCTATTATCATTTATCTCATCTGTACAGAATATTTCGAGCATTACAGAACTAACATCTTGAACGAATTGCTCAAGACCCGAGCTTCGTACTACTAGTAGTCCAAACAAAACAAAACAACACAACGTTCAGCCGAGCTTTCCGCCATGAAAGCAATAATGCAAACCCTTGAACCTCCATAACGACAAACTAATGAAATGACTTCAGGTGAACCGCTGTTCATTGATTACCTAGCTTTCGATAAGGCGAGCTCATTATGTCTCATTTCCTTCGTAGGTAGATTCTCTGCTCGCAAGAGTCCCCAGCTGTTTAACGTTGTACCATTCCGTATCATGGGCCTCGTCTATCCGGAACTTGACTCGAAACAGTTGACTCTTCGCAGTTCTGCGGAGGTGATTGGCGTAGTGGGGAAAGTCGGTTGAAAGATCGAATGGCTTGCGAGTCTATGGCGATACACTTGAACTTGAAGGGCATCAGGATATTTATAACGCAAAGGATGAATGACTCAACCTGACTCAAACCTCAACTTAAAGAGTCACGCAACCGCGCCTTCTCCAACAAACATCGTATGCCTTCTTCTCACTCAACAACATCTACTCTCTGAAATGTCTTCAGGCAATCGACAGCCGTTCATTGACTCCCGAGCATTCGACAAGGCGAGCTCAACTTATGTCCCCTTCCCCTCACAGGCCGATGCCATGCTCGCAAGACTCCAGCTGTTTCACAACGTCCCGTGTCGCATCATGGACCTCATCTTCTATGTGGTCACCCATCCGGAATTTGACTCGAAGCAGCTGAATCTTCGCAGCTCTGTGGACGTGATTGACGTGGTGGAGGAAAGTCGGTTGAAGGATCGGATGGCCGTCGTTCAGGTAAGGTCGGCGAGCAGGGATGGCAGAGTGAAGCAGGCAGGCTTTCCCCAATTCATTCTGGATGAGGTGCTCGACATCATACATGCTGAGCGGATGGACAGCATAAAGGCTCGATTTGAAGAAACTCTCGATGAAAGGGCGATGTATTTCGACTCAATGCACATCGAAGAGGACGATACCCTTAAGGCGATGACACGTGTCCACCGGTCCTGGACCATTCTCGCGCAGAAAGCACTTGGCCGGGTCCTTCATATTGGGAGGCCAACAGATGAGATGGACATCCTCCTTTCCCCTGTGCGAAAGTCGATCTTTGGTCCCTGGACATCGGCAGTCGCCGTACAATTCTACCATCCGATAACGGAGACAACAGTGAAATCCGAATACTGTTCGGACGAATATACGACTTACGACTACTGCACGGATGTTCTTGATGAATACCGCGACTGGTTCGATAATCTGCACCGCATTCTTGTTGGTTTTACGAACCTCAAGTGTCTCTACATGAAGAGTTACGCCTCGTTCTTTACCAGTTGGTCTGGTCTAACATTTGCGGAGATGGTCAGACGGAACGTGCGCCTGGAGGAGGTAGCCCTATACGCGATGCCCGAAACGGATGCATTCCATTTCGATCCCCTGATTGAAAATGCTGCGGTATTGAACAATCTGCGGACTTTGAACATACGAGGAGCATTGATGTCTGACGTGCTTCAAGAAAAAACGACGCGAGGGGTTGACTTTGCTGGCTTGAAGAATGTGACGATAAGACGTTCGTTTCTGTCAATCACAGATGATTTGTCGCTTTTATCTATCTTCTCCTCGCCATCAAACTCTCACCTTGAATCGCTGCGTATTATCGATACTCACGGAAGAAGCGATTCATTTGAGGAGGAAGCAGCACGGACTTTCACTTCTTCACAGTCCGCCGCCATTTTCGGGCGGCTCCGCGAACTGCTCATTGATAGCCACGATTCAGCACAGCAGTGGTTTGAATTGATTGGCCCCTACTGTTCGAGCCTCGAGTCACTGAGCATCATCGATAATAGCTGTAGACGAGACGAGGAATCCGTAGCACGGGCTTTTACGACTTCACAGAACGCTGCGGTCTTCGACAAGCTCCGCTCACTGCACATTGATAGCAAGAGAGAAGCAAACCTCTGGTTCAAATGGATTGGCCCCTACTGTGCCAACCTCGAGTCTTTGAGAATCATTGACCATGGCTATGGCAGACAACTCTTCGAGGAACACGTAGGACAAGGATCATCTTTTCCGCAGAGCGTTATTTTCTTTCATCGCCTCTGCACATTGCGCATTGGCTGTAAGGAACAAGCGGACCTATGGCTCAAATGGATTTGCCCGTACTGTTCTGGCCTTCAATCCTTGACTCTCGACACAAATGTATCTCTGACACCCGATACACTAGATCTCATACCCATCGCTATTCGGAGCCTGGACGTATCGCTTTCGACGACGTGGATTAGAACTCTCGATGAAATCACTGGTTGGATGAAGTGGCTTCTGAAAATTGCATCCTCGATGCAATTCTCAGAGCTAAAATCACTCACCCTGTTCATATCACAGCATCACGTTAAAGTGTTAACGTATGAGCAGCGGGAACAAAGAGTTCGCACAATGCAGAACTTTAGGGAGAAGATGAGTGCAGTATGTGAAGGAGTTGGGGTCGAGTGTTATATGAATCTTTAGATCGGAATGTTCATGTACATGTACACATGTGACATTATTCTCACCAAAATCTGGATGGCGCATACCACAGATAATTATGAATTTGTCTGTTTATTACTTTTTTAATGGAAAATTGTTTTGTGCTCATACAAATCTGTATCTGTGAATCGTTCATAAGCTGGTCCTAATGTTTCGAGCAAAGAGAAAGAGGGAGAGGAGGTTTTCACTTTTTGTGACATTGGAAAGACTCGGAGTGACGTCACTCAGAGTTGAGACTAGCCTTGCTACTTGTTCTTGGACTTGCCCTCTTCATTTTCGTACCTTATACCCAGCAACCTGCTCTTTACCGTCGTCTACGCTCCTGCTCATATTATCTCCCACTGCGTCAACAACAACTTGAGTTGCACAAGCGACCCAAGATCGAGACAGCTGTCATCATTTGGCGACACAATAGATTACTTGTAGGGCGAGCGAACCCATCGATTCCATCCCGAAGCGAAGAACCTCGGTACGCTGATCACATTGTGCTGCATTGTCTTGCATTGGCTAAGACTATATCAATTATTCACTAAGCTACATAATCTTTACTCTCAGACAACACCAAGGACAAGCCGAGTTTTCGCAAGAAATATCAATCGGAAACGGAGGACTCGACCGCACGACATCTCGGAAACGGGAGGAACGAGTCGCAGTTGGGAAGGGGTGGGGATGGCGAATTCTAGGACATTGCGAAGACGGAGGGTGAAGGAACGATACTGAGCGCAGTACATATGTGAGGACATTTATGGGCTGGTGTAAAAAAGGAGGTGGGCTAGATATTTGACGCTCGACTCGGTATTTCCTTCCTTCGCATCTTCGTACTCATCCTTGGCCTCTTTCACACGTACTTGTGCTACGCTGCACGCTGAAGCTGTTGCAGGCGAACAGACAATGGATGACGGGGATAGCGCAGCGCAGGGAGAAGAGTACAGGGTCACCTACTACAAGAGGTGCTCGACGTTCAATACCAACCGCGCTGGTTTTCTATCTCGTCGTACTTCTAACTTATTCGATGACGAGCATGTCATATATGTGTCCCCATTGCGACGAAGAAACGCCGCGACTCGCGCGACCCCTCCAGTTGCACTTCCAACAAGTTTCCCGTCGCTTCGTCCAACCACCCGATTACCATCACACAAGCCACCCAGGTTTCAGGAAGCCGCCATCAGCAATTTCCGTGTTGAACAAAGCTAGAAAAGCTGGGGCAACACGCCGACGCCGAAATGCGGTACGCGTATGTGCTCGACATCCTGCCCACGAACCACCTCTTCTTCATGCCTTTACCGAAACGACTGCGCTGTCAGACGCCTCAAGGAGAGGGACCATGTCGTACGCTAGGGTGGCTAAAGATTGCACGGCCGTGCTCGCCCTCATGACGCTCGCACGGGAGACAATGATTGTGAAGGCGGAGGTGTGAGTGGGCCGTGAAGGCACGAAGCGTCGCGTTGAATGGGGTTGTGAGGTACAAGAAGACGATATTCGCCTAGCGCAATCCTGGTAAGCATTGCCTTTGCTTCTTGGTTATATGCTATAAAAATTCATTATCACTCTCAACTCTCAGCAGCTATCTAGCTGTAAAATCCCACACAGCGACACTATCCCAGTCTCGACGCGCGTCCCCTCCTCCTCCGCAGATATTCGAAATCGCGCAGAAGCTGCAGGATGAGATCAAACCGCTCGAGGTGGAAGATGTTTAGAGGATGGGGCTGAATCAGAAGGACATTGTGGACGCTCGGTGGTACAGGATCGAACCTACGCGCACTGCTCGCCAGCCGTGAGGTGGCTGTCTGACTTCCGCGTGTCTGGAAGAAGGTCGGGATGCATGGGGCTTGAAGTAAAACTATGGTATATGATGGCCAACGTGGAATAATATGTGGATAAGGTGCGTTTAGTCTCTTTCCCTCGGTGTTCGCGTTATCCAGCTCTGATATTTCTTTCAGGTGGGCACAGTTGAATGTGTCTAACAACACGTTCGAGCAGCGGATATCTCCTAATGATGTTCTCGCGGTGCTGAACGTCGTCTACTAGCGAGCGCTAGTCCTACATCTGGATTAATTTCATAGACTGGATTTGCGGGAGGTAACTCAATACTACTTTATCAACGAACTCCATTCTTCCACTTGCTGAAGATGCACCCTCAGTATCGAATTCTCGTTCTCACTTACAAGCTCGAGGTGTTCGCGATACGCTCGTCCTCTCATCCCAGCTGTTACCCAAGCGTATGAACGCGATGGCCATTTGAAACCACACACGCCGACTGGAGCAAGATATACCGTCAGCGTATCTTTAGCGAAGTGATTGACTGTATAGTTATGGAGACCCTGTGCAGAAAGAGACGATGGCGAAGAAGGTTTTGGAATACTCGCAGAGCTTGTCAATTACATCCGACGCGAACAATCTCGGTACGCTAATCGAGTTGCGCTGCTTTATCTTACATTGGCTAAACATATATTGTCGCTTTACTAGCCTATCCTCTCAACCATCCTATTCCCAGTTAACACTCCCCTTCAGCGTGTGTCCAGTCATATCGATAACGGGATGACCGAGCCAATATCGGAATACGGCCTGGAATGTCAAAGCTGAGAATTTTGGACACCACGCAACGGACTCGAAAGGCTACAAATGCATCGTCAAGCATTAGGTTCTGCGCCCAGTCAGCAGCATACACGTGTCCTCGCCTTAGGACTTACTGGTGCCCTACGGCACAACCTCATTTCGTCGCCGATCAGCTCGAGCTTGTATAGCCGTACGAATGCGCTGTCGAAGGAGAGGAGGAAAGCGTGCAGTGCGCGAGTTCGAACTCGAGTTCAGGCGGTGGGAAAGGACATATCGGAGGCAAGATGCATCATGATTATGCGCAGGATGCGGGAAAGAAAGAGGCGGAGACGGAGAGTAGAGGAACGACGCTGGTGTGAGGCGATATGCGACGGTCGGAAACTTGAAGCTCGACATGGTGTCCCGTCCTTCCGCGATACGATCTTCATGCTCACCATCATTCTCGGTAGTTTCATCTCATTCCACTATCACTTATTGTACTAATTCTCTGCGTCAGTTTCTGTGCATCCTCTAGCTACCCCAGCTACATTCTCCGAGCCAGACTCCAAACAATACGTGCTTTGCTGGCGTCGATCGCCGTCTTAAAGAATAAATCGTAGTCTACTACCACAATAGTTCATTTGTTGAAATCAAGTTCGGCTTTGAGGTGTTGCTACTTCTTTGAATGATGTATCTCGAATATTCAGTCCCAAGTCCAAACAAAACAAAACAAAACAAAACAAAACAACGTTTAGCCGAGAAAGTAATAAACTCTTCTCACTAACTGCGAATTCTTCAAATACTTGATAACAATAAGTCGTCTCTGAAATGACTTCAGACAACCGACAGCCATTCATTGACTTCCGAGCATTTGAGAAGGCGAATTCAACTTATGTCCCATTTCCTTCACAGGCAGACGCTATGCTCGCAAGTCTCCAGCTGTTTCACGACGTCCCGTGTCGCATCATGAACCTCATCTACTCTGTGGTCACTCATCCGGACTTTGACTCGAAACAGCTTACTCTTCGCAACTCGGTGGACGTGATTGATGTCGTGGAGGAGCATCGGTTGAAGGATAGGATGGCCGTCGTTCAGGCAAGGTCGGCGAGCAGGGACGGTCGCGTGGTGCAGGCAGGCTTTCCCCATTTCATTCTGGATGAAGTCCTCGATATCATCCATGCTGAGCGGATGACCAGCATCAAGGCCCGGTTTGAAGAACATCTGGATGCGAAGGCGATGCATTGCAAGTCAGTGCACATCCAAGAGGACGATACCCTTAAGGCGATGACACATGTCCATCGGTCCTGGACCATGCTCGCGCAGAAAACGCTTGGACGGGTTCTTCATATTGGGAGGCCGACAGATATTATGTGCTACATCCTCCCTTCCCCTGTGCGAAAGTCAATCTTCGGTCCTTGGACATCCGCAGTTGCCGTACAGTTCTTCCATCCCGTTGAGCCAAAAGAAGCGCATTATTGCGAGAGATGCGAAGAAAGGGATGAGTCGGAACATCAATACGATAGCGATGGCCTCCGATATGAATGTACCGAAGTCTACGATACGGAAAGATGCCGCCAGTGGTTTGAAACCCTACATCGCATTCTTGTCGGTTTCACAAGCCTCAAATCTCTATACATCAAAAGTTATTCCCGGATTCTTACTATATGGTTTAATGTGACATTTGGGGAGATGGTCCGACGAAATGTGCGCTTGGAGGAGCTTACCCTGTACGCGATGGATCGGAAAACATTTGATCTCAATCCCCTGCTTGAAAATGCTACGCTATTGAAGAATCTGCGGAAATTGAACATAGAAAGAGCACTGATCTCTGACGTGGCCGTACGAAATGCGACGCAAGGGCCTGGCTTCGCGTGTTTGAGCAATGTGACGATCAAATGTTTTTGTACATCACTCAAAAACGACTTAGTACTCCTATCCATCTTCTCATCCCAATCAAACTCTCGTCTCGAATCGCTGCGTATTATCGATGCTCATGGAGAAAGAACTCATTATGAAGAGGAGTTTGGTGACTTTGGTCGAGCTCGGGTATCTTGGTCTTTGCAGCGTGCCGCCATTTTCGCTTCGCTTCGCGTACTTCATATTGACAGCCAGGATTCGGCAGACAAGTGGTTCGAATGGATTGGCCCCTACTGTTCGAGACTCGAGTCTCTGAGCATCAGAGACAGTACTGGCCCTAAACGATTAACCTCCGAGGAAGACGTTCGACGAGCATCATTTCCTCCGCAAAGTACAATTGTCTTTGATCACCTCTGCACGTTATGCATTGACAGCAAAACAGCAGCAGACCTATGGCTTAAATGGACTGGCCCGTCCTGTTCGACCCTTCAGTCCTTGACTCTGGCCACGAATGTATCTGTGACGCCTGATACATTCAATTTCATACCCGCCACTATTCAGAACCTTGACCTAGTACTCTGGACGTCTGAGGGGAAAAGATCTCTCAAGGAAGTTACTGGTTGGACGAATTGTATCCTGAACATGACATCCTCCAATCATCTTTCAAAGCTGAAATCATTCACGTTATTCATTTCGAAGGATCACATTCGATACAGGGAGTCTCGTAGAGAAATGCAAAATTTCAAGGAGAAGATGAACGCAGTATGCGAAGGAGTTGGGGTCAAGTGCTATCTCAATTTTTAGATCGAAGAATTCTCTTTCAAGACGAAGAAGTTCTATGTTTCTATGTTAGTTCAGTCAGTGTACCCTTTAGTTGGGTTGTGACGGGAAAATGCATGTTTGTATTCCACTCCGTATTATATTCAATTGATATATTTAAAGATTCTGAAGAACTTGGCGGTGAAGATTGACTCGAAGCCACACTCTTCAATCCGTGTGTTTTTCACGCCAAAGGTTGAGAAGCCGGAAGGGCAGGTTTAAGTAAAGTGCACCCCTTCAGCCTTGGTCTCCGGTGCCAGCGTCCATAAAGTCCGGCAAGGGTCAACACACTATTCAAGCAAGTACAAGTCAGCGGGACGCCAGAAACAGTAGAAGCTGCGTGTACGGTATACCTGTCAGTAGATGTGAATTAGCCCGTGGCCTACAAGGCGAAGCTGGAATTGTTATACATTCTATAAAGGAAGCACATGCCGAAGGTTGTCCTACGGATGGGTGCGGAAATACGGGTCAATATAGGAAGGAGCAGGCGGAGAAACGATATAAGAGATGTCAAAGTGAGCCGAGATATGGTGTTTCGGCACCGAGAAATAATCTGAGGCTTTCTAGCAGAGGGTGTCGAGTTTGGACGGGGGAGCAGCACAAGAGCACACATACGCAACCGGTCGAGTAAGGAGGACAAGTATGCTCCTTGTACGGATTAAAGTGGCGATTATTTGTCCACTTCCGACGATAAGTGGCATTTCTTAGCCAGAAGGCGGGTGGCCCACTCAACGGCAAAGAGCCTGAGGAAGCTCTTTTGTCTTCCGGCAATGATAGACATGGACTGACGTGATCTGCGGCGTAAGCTCCTCAACTACCTACCTGCAAGCTCTGTTCTGCTGTCTTACATAAAGCATCATGAAAAACCAAAGCCCTCGCCTCTTGACGTTTGCATGTTGAATTTTAACTCCAACTATCACAACGTTGCTGAGGAGGCTCGGAAACCTGAAGTGCTGACAGTGAGGACGTATATTGTACATTCAGCTGTGCATATGAGTGTATACATACTAGATGGTAATGCTGGGAACCCGGGTATGGGATGATAGAGATTTAAAATGAGATGCGCGATGTCCCGGGCTGGAGCCAGCCTGAATGACCCATCCCAGCCCAAGGTATAGAAATGATCGTCTCGCCAGCGGGCGGGGGAAGTGTACCAAGATACTGTACGAGGTACCGCAAAGCGAGCCGAAGTAGTTCGGCTCCGAGTAATGTTATGCTCTCGGGAACTGGCTGGCCCAAGGCATTGTGTTTGAAGTTCCTGGCACCGGACGAGGGGAAAATCTAGTAAGATTGAAGAGAAACGTCCAGTAGAAAAAGAAAGGTTCTTTTCCGAATAGATAGCTGTATCTCTTATCCAAAAGGCAGGATGGCAACTCGGATCAGCATCCATACAGGCTGCAGGTCTCACTGATCGTTAATGCCTGCATGAGATAACATTACATACGCAAGGCGAGACTCATCAGACAATTGATCGTTCTACGCAACTACCAAATTCCAAGATGAAAAATTACAGACAAGGTTGTTAGTTGAGATGCTGCCAAGTTCGAGTGAGAAGAGCGAGAATGGGTGAGAGTGGCGGCAGGGACGAAGCTAGTTTGCGAAAGACTGCCAATCGAGGTATTCCAACAGGCTAAATTCGTTGGGTATCAACCAAAAGAGAGAATAGTTTTGTGACAAGGATCACGCTAGACTTTTCTTCTACACGCAACGGCTTTGGACAGGATCAGAAGAGGAGAGGAAGAGAAAAAGAACTTTGTACTTTGCATTTTTGTCACCGTGACGTGGGAGATTCGTTCTCAGGCTGTAGCGGACGTCACAGCATCCGGAGAGCCTTGTTCAACATCCAACGACGATCTCTGCGAAGATATCGTTGAGTACGGCTGGCGAGGTACAGCAAATCAAACATTCCGCAAAACTTTCTTTCTCATGGTTTTGCAAACCGAGTTTGAAGGGATTCGACCGACGTTCGAGAACAAGCATAACGCTTCCTGTCATCGGTCGTAAAAACAGTCCTGGGGTTCCTGACAACGCTTGTTCAGTTCACATGCATTCTAGTTCAGCGTTCAACGTCCCAAACCACCACGACGGAGGAGGAGAGGATGGAATAGGAGGAAAATGGACAGGATTTATCGGCGAAAAGTAATTCAAGAATAGCGTTACCCTCAACCAAATTACGGCTGCGCGAAGTCACACAACTGATGCATCTTCACCTGCACATCGTAACTTTGGCGAAGTCATCGACTTCTGTATAGCTTCGGACAGAATGGAACGATAGAGACGATGGTTTTGGAATGCTCGCAAAGCCTGTCGATTCATGCGGACGTAAAGAATCTCGGTACGCTAATCGAGTTGCGCTGCTTTATCTTACATTGTCTAACAATATTGTTACTTTACTAGCCTCCCCTCTCAAACATCCTATTCTCAGTTGAAATGCCCTCCAGCGCACGCTCGACCGACCTCGTGGTTAGGTATATCGGCAACGGAAGGACCGAGCCATGATCGAGAATATGGCTTGGAATGTCGAAGCTGGGCATCTTGGACACCACGCGACGGACTTATAAGGCTACAGATGCATCTTCAAGCATCAAGTTCTGCGCCCAGTCAGCAGCATGCATGCGTCCTCGCCTTAGGCGACTTACAGGAGCCCTACGACACAACCTCATCTCGTCGGTGAGCGAGGTCGCCGATCAGCCTGAGCTTGTATTGCCGTGCGATCGCGCTGTGGAAGGAGAGGAAGAAGCGCGAGCAGCGCGCAAGTTCGAATTCGGGTCAAGGCGGTGCGAAAGGACAGATGGGAGGCCAAGATGGAGGATGATGGGTAGATTTCGGGAAGGAAATGCAGATTCTGGGATAGGGCGAAGACGGAGAGTGACGGGGCTATACTGGTGTAAGGATGTCGACGGGCTCATGAAAGAAAGGAGGTGCAGGCGAGAGACGTAGTCGATATGCGAGCAGTCGGAAACTTGAAGCTTGACTTGGTGTCCCGTTCTTCCGCATCGCCGTCTTCATGCAGACTATCGTCCTCGGTAATCTTATCTTCTTCCACCATCCCTTACTGTACTCATCCTTATTCTCCGTGTCAGTCTCTTCACCTCGTCCTGCAACACGAGTACCATTCCCCGAGCCAGATGCCAAACAATCTGTGTCTGACAATCGTCGATTACCGCCTTGAAAACCTCGAAACGAGTGGGACAGAGCTGTTCAGACTGGGGTATCACGCAGGCGCCGGTAATCCGTATACGTCTGCATTTGACGCCCAGCCCGCGAAGCACTTCTTTCTCGGTGCCGTGCACAAGAAACGAGCCGTCATGTACCAAAAGGCTGGCGACCACGCCGGATTGATCATGGACTGCGCGGCCGTGCTCGCCATCATTAGTCCGTATTACCGCCCACGAGGGTGGAGATCTGACAGGTGTCGGTTAAGCGCGGGTGCACGTATACGAGGGAAAGGAGAAGAAGGCAGAGGCGCAGATGGGTCGGGAGGCGAAGGAATAGAGCACCTGCTGAATGAGGTTGAGAAGTGAGAGAAGACGATTTGCTCCGAGCGCGACTTTGGTAAGCAATGTCTTTGCGTTATGTATAATGATTATCGTGTTCAACATTCTACAAGCTGTTCTCAAATCGTAGAAAGTACGTCCAGCATGCTGCACCTCAAAGCTGGTCTTACTGCTGTTACGGGAAACAAACAATGCGCAGAAGACAGAACACGCACAGGAAATGCAGCTCAAGGACACATAAGATTCAAGTTCGCGGTGGTGTGGTGGGAAGTAGGCCAGTCCGTGCGAGCCTCGAGGCGATGCTATGGTCGGGCCTGTTGGCGACTTCGAGAAAGACGAGATGCTCGAGCTTAAGGTGAAGCGACAATTTGTGAAGGCGAGCGCGAAATAATTTCCGGAACTACTGTCTCGCGACTGTAATTTTCTCTGTCCCGGGGTAGCTTGTAGTCTACACTCAGAACTTCAATCTAGAGCTCTTGTCTCAGTGGAATCTGGGTATCGAAGAAATCGCTGATTGGATGAATTACGGTTGTTACCCGTGTACCGCTTCAATGCATCTGTTGACATCTAGATCAATTTTGCTACATCTTTTTCATATGTTGTATTATCATTTATCTCGTCTGTACAGAATAGTTCGAGTGTTGCAGAACTAACAACTTGAACAAGTTGCTCAAGACCTCAGCATAGCCAAACAAAACAAAACAACACAACGTTCAGCCGAGCATTCCGCCATGAAACTATGATGATCATGAAAGCAATAATGCAAAACCTTCAGATGCTCCATAACGACACATTATTGAAATGACTTCAGGCAACCGACAGATGTTATTGATTCCCGAATTCTCGATAACGCGAGCTCAACTTATGTCCCATTTCCTTCACAGGCAGATGCTACGCTTGCAAGTCTGCAGCTGTTCCACAATGTCCCGCGCCCTCGTCTATCCGGAATTTGACTCGAAATAGTTGACTCTTCGCGGTTCTGTGGAGGTGATTGACGTAGTGGAGGAAAGTCGGTTGAAAGGTCGGATGGCTTGCGGCGAGTCTATGGCAATACACTTGAACTTGAAAGGGCATCAGGATATTTATAACGCAAAGGATGACTCAACCTGACTCAAACCTCAACTTAATACCCTCGCGCCCGCGCCATCGAGTCGAACATCTCAAGATCGTATACCTTCTCCTTGCTGGAGAACATCTACTCTCTGAAATGTCTTCAGACAACTGGCAGCCGTTCATTGACTCCCGAGCATTTGACACGGCGAATTCAACTTATGTCCCATTTCCTTCACAGGCAGACGCTATGCTCGCAAGTCTCCAGCTCTTTCACGACGTCCCGTGTCGCATCATGAACCTCATCTACTCTGTGGTCACTCATCCGGACTTTGACTCGAAACAGCTTGCTCTTCGCAACTCGGTGGACGTGATTGATGTCGTGGAGGAGCATCGGTTGAAGGATCGCATGGTCGTCGTTCAGAAAAGGTCGGCGAGCGGAGATGGGTGCGCGGAGCAGGCAGGATTTCCCCAATTCATTCTGGATGAAGTCCTCGACATCATTCATGCTGAGCGGATGACCAGTATCAAGGCTCGATTTGAAGAAACTCTCAATGAAAGGGCGATGTATTTCGACTCAATGCACATTGAAGAGGACAATACTCTAAAGGCGATGACAAATGTCCACCGGTCTTGGACCATTCTCGCTCAGAAAGCGCTTGGCCGGGTTCTTCATATTGGGCGACCAACACACGCGATGGACGTGCTCCTTAACCCTGTGCGAAAGTCAATCTTCGGTCCTTGGACATCCGCTGTTGCTGTTCAATTCTTCCATCCCATTGAGCAGAAACAAGCAAATTCTTGCGCGGAATGCGGTCATTCGGAGGACGTTCGTGATATTAATAAACGCGGCAATAGATATGAGTGTGCCGATATCAAGGATAAGGAAGAATGCCGCCAGTGGTTTGAAACCCTACATCGCATTCTTGTCGGATTCACAAACCTCAAAAGTCTCTACATCAAAAGTTATGCCTCGCTCTTTACCAGTTGGTTCCATCTGACCTTTGGGGAGATGGTCCGGCGGAACGTGTGCCTGGAGGAGGTTACCCTCTACGTGATGCCTGGATCTGAAGGTTTCGAATTCGATCCCCTGATTGAAAATGCTGCGGTATTGAAAAATCTGCGGACTTTGAACATAGGAGGAGCATGGATCTCTGACGTGGTCGAAGGAAAAGCGAAGGAAGGTCCTGACTTTGAGTGCTTGAACGACGTGACGATCAGATGTTACTTTGAGTCAGTCGAAAATGACTTACGACTGCTATCCATCCTCTCATCTCAATCAAGCTCTCGCCTTGAATCCCTGCGCATTATTGATGCTTATAGAAGAGAAAGCTTTGAGGAGGATACAGCTCGGGCATTTACGTCTTTACAGTGTGCCGCCATTTTCGATTCGCTTCGCGCACTTCACATCGACAGCCAGGATTCGGCAGACAAGTGGTTTAAATGGATTGGCCCGTACTACCCGAGCCTCGAGTCGCTGAGCATTGTCGACAGAAGAGGATTCTTTGAGGAAAACGTACTACGAGCATCATCTTCTCTGGAAAGCGCTATTGTCTTCCCTCGACTCTGCACGTTGCTCATTGACTGCTCATCAGGTGCAGATCAATGGCTCGAATGGATTGGCCCGTACTGTTCGAGCGTCGAGTCGCTGAGCATCATCGACGGTAGTTATGTGACACAACCCTTAGAGGAAGCCGTACGACGAGCGTCATCTTCTCTGGAAAGCGCAATTGTCTTCCCTCGACTCTGCACATTGCTCATTGACTGCAAAGCAGCTGCAGATCTATGGCTCAAATGGATTGGCCCGTACTGTTCGAGCCTCGAGTCGCTGAGCATCATCGATGGTTGTTATCAAAGACATTACGTAGAGGAAGCCGTAGGACGAGCATCATCTTCTCCGCAGAGTGTTCTTGTCTTCGATTGTCTGCGCACACTGCGCATCAATTGCGGGGAAGCAGCGGACCTCTGGCTCAAATGGATTGGCCCGTCCTGTTCCGGGCTTCAGTCCTTGACTCTCAGCACGAGCGTAACTCAGACACCCGATACACTAAATCTCATACCCCTCAATATTGAATGCTTGGAATTAATACTTTTGACGGAGTACGGTACAGCTCTCGAGAAAATCACTGGTTGGACGAAGTGTCTCCCGAAGGTAGTATCCTCGATGCACTTTCCAAAGTTGAAATCCTTTTCCTTGTTCATATCAAAGGATTACCGAGGCCAATACGGTGAAGCTTGTAGACAGCTGGCGCAAACATTCCACACCACACAACTGCCTGAATTCAAGGAGGAGATGAGCGCCGTATGCGAAGGTGTCGGGGTGGAGTGTTATCTCAGATTTTAGATGAAATAATTCATGTACACGTCATTCTCTTCCAAAATCTAAAACTTTTATGCTACTTCTGAGGGTGACAAGGCCGTCCGCCGTCGGCATTGGATATTGCCTGGAGTGGACCCGGATGGTCCTGCGAGCTGGTCAAATTCTCTCCCTGCTTTGAGCTTCCCATTGTACATTAATTTAGAAACGATAAACCAGACATGTAGCTATGTAGTATGTACCAAAATTCACGCCATGTATCAGAAATTCACAAGCTGGCAAAAGTCAGGATCACCAGAGTCTATGTACAGTGCGATTGGAGTCCGGTTCGAAACCAAGTTGCAAGTCGACGGCGGAATCTTACACTTAATGCAAGTGATGCAGCTCAATTCATTTTTAATCGCAAGGATGATCCACGGGGGTATGTACGTATGTACATACATATGTCAACCCCATCAATGGGTCGGGTTCAAGTTTGCATCCGGACCCGCGGATTTTTGGGGAAATAATTCGGAGAAGGTTCGGACTTGTAGTGCTCATACCTAGATATCTATTGGAGGTGCTTGTATGCTCATGCACTCTGATATATTCACATTCAAAACTCATTATACACACAACCAGGAACAGGGTGTTATGGAGAAAGCACACTCAAGCTATATAATCTGCGACATGTTTGCAGCTACACTGCTTAGTACTTGGTTAATTACAAGAGATGTACTAGTATCCAGAACACGGCCCTCCGACGCGATTGCTTAATCAATTATAGGGATACAATCTACTGTAGTAGGCAGACCGTCCCGGAACTGGATTGGACTATCGGAAATTCTGGGAGTTGTCTGTTCGCGGGCAAATAGGCCAAGCCTGCCCGGAATACACAACATGATCAGAAGATGCGGGCCCAATTATACTCGAACAGTCATCGCCTAGATAGGTTTACTATGTCATGAAGTAGCCCCGAGTATGCACTTGCCTGGAAGAATCAGGGACGGAAGAAACGTCGCACGGCTCGTATCCTTTCCCGAGAGGACCAATCCTATAACATACAAACCCGGTGCCTGATACTGATATTGATATGCTGTTCGTCGCACGTCCATATGATGGGGATTAACAACGGTTAGCACGGGTCAGGCAGCATCACATTCTCTTTTTAAAGAGGGTCACACGCGGGCGGGGGTAGGGAAGCAACTGCGTCCCGCGTCCGTCTCCGGCATTCCTGCAGTGCGAGAGCGAAGGGCTGCGTTTGATATACCCTGGACCTTGTAGGCTATTTGAGTTGCGATCAGCGAATCACGCTTCTCACCCGAATGCCGAGGGGAATTTGGGCAATTGAGCTTGTGGTTTCGGCCATGCGCAGTCGTGAGAGGGGTGAGCAACAACTCGGACTTCGTGTGTTTCCTTCGCAGTCCGTGCCCGTTAGCGGGGGAGTTGGACATACACATGTACGTCGTATATACGCGACGATGCTCAATGATTGAAGATAAGAGACTTGACACTGAGGTCGTACAGAACTCACCTACCCAATACACCCAGCGCGATCTCTAACTCCGCAGACGATGGTGTTGAAATCCTCGGTGTTCGGCGACTGTTGACCATAAAATCAAGTATTATACTGATCAAAATAGGATTGAATGTCCTCAACGCATAAGATTGAGCCCGGAAGACACACCTGCTTTAGCACCAATCGGATGACGAGTAACAGCCTGAGTGGGAGACCTCGGCGCCGGCGTGGAAGAAGTGAATAAACCTGGAAGCTATATAGACTCCATACCAAGCCACACACATACTAAATGCCAAATCGTTTCTAATCCCGCACGCCAGACTCGAACCCCGCGCGTGGACGCTGCTTCTAGCCAAGAAGAAGTTGTTTCCCTTTTTTTTTTTTCAAATTGAATTCTTGAATTCTTGTTCGCCCGGTTGAACGGTTTAGCCGACTGCGGCTTCGTTTAAATTTCCCCGCAGCTTAGTGCATTTCCCCGCAATGTGATTTGTTTTTCTATCTTCCTCTTGATTGTGGTGGGTGGAAGCTTTCGCGAGCCATGTTCCCAGAGGTTATGATCTGAGCACCCCGGGTGTCTGGCAGGCTCAGACGAATGGTACGTCGTGTGTCATGGAATGGGCCGGGTTTATGAAGAGACTGTGAGTAAGAGGGTATGGGACACATTTCAACTTGTACCCATCTGCAGAAGTTGATCAGGAGCGCCTTAGCCCGTAGCCCTCTTGCTTGAATGCTAGTTATGAAACAGCACAGAAGTCATTGATCAACTCTCAGCCGTACAAGAGCAAGCGCCCACGTCCGCACCGATGCCAAGGAAGAGAGGAGGTTAAGCACAAGTCTTCAGGCTGAATCGGAAGCAGCTAGAAGGGGCGCGGCAGTATTTACACATCCATTACGCGAAGGAGATTGCAGTTTGTATTTGCCCGAGTCTATGTACCTTGCATATTGAATCTTTTCCGTTTGCATGTTGGCGAGCTAACTGCCGATCGGAGGATCAGACGATCACAAATTTCAAGTCGCAGATTCTCGCATGCGAGAGCTTGAGGTCCAGAAGCTGGAAGTGCTGGTATCGCTGGCGTCCCCTGTTTGATCTCCTGCGTCACAGACTTGGTTGATGTGAAAGTGAGTGCCGATCAGTGAACTATGGTTTACACTGTACATACAAGTAGGAGTCTCACCGCATGCCTGGCAGTGGATGGGAACTGGCCCTTAGTCCGGGCTGTGCTGTAAGATTGAAGCATGCATCTCACTGAAGCCGGTGGTCGGGAGGCGGCCGAATGGGTGCGGAGACACGTGTAAAGACAGAACATAAGATAGCAGCGCGAACGTGCCAGTGAGCCGAGGTAACGTAAATGTAAACCTGGAGGTGTTTGGCGCCGACTCCGAGTGCTACACTGGGCCGCAATAGTCCGCTCCCAGGTCTTGGGGAACTGTCATGGCAGATATGCAACACTTAAAACGAAGTAAGTCACAGGGTCGAGGATGGACCCTGGATGGAAAATGTTAGGTTGCGTAAGCGGCACGCGTGGCCGTGCTCACGCGCCCCCAAGACCTGCCGAGGGGTCCAGAACAGGGTGTAGGGCCCCCTTTGGATTCCTCACAGGTGCTCAGCCGCTGCGACGTTTGTCGCCGAGAGCCCTTCGGGTGTCGATCACAGTGTCGATCTGCCGCCGCTCTCTCAGCTCTCATCTGCCCTCGCTGTCCACTGGCACCGGCAGGTTCTTCCAATGGACAGCAAGCGGGTTTCACGTTGCTAGTGAGGCCTCGCAGGGCCGCTCTCGCGTCCGTCAAGCGAAGAGAACATTTTTTTTTATTGGTACTCAAGTGAGTCAAAATTTCTTGTTCCCCTCCGACCCTGTGACTTACGACGACCTACTCGACTTTAGATCGACGTAAGTCACAGGGTTTTCATACTGGAAACCCCTCCCTTTCGTGACTTGCGTCGAAAGTCTCGCTGTCGCTCGACGCAAGTCACAGGGTCAAGCAAATTTAAAGCTGATTTTTGTTTTTATAAATTTTGTTTCTACTGATTTTTAACCAGAATTTTACAGACTTCTTTCCATCAAACAGACGGCCGCTCGCTTCGCCTGTCGACGTCGGTCCTGACCAGAACGGCTCTCCTCCCACCTTTGCACCCAACAGGACATGTCAATCCACCACCAACACAACTCTCTAAAACAAGACCACAATCAGACTCTCTCTACCTTCCGGACACTGTTGACTCCCAAACGCAGCAGCTCTCACATGCCTTGCAAAAGGTACAGGATCTCCCTGGACAACTCGCAAACGAGGTTGCATGCCATTCTAGCGAAGTGGCCAACCTACGTCCGCTTGTGCAGGTGATGGAGGATCGCGAAGCGCAATCAAAACAACTGGTCGAAAGCATCGAATGATCATACTGGGAGGGTCTAAGTGCGAAGGCAGCTGCAATCAGCTTCTCAACTTCGAGAGGCTATCTCAGACCGTGACGCTATCTCAGCACACACGCGCAGGACTTCAACCAGAAGTACAAGCATAGTCAACCTCCTCAATCAGCAACTCGAGGATTTGGGACAACAGACCCAAGCGTTGCTAAAGGAACTGAGATGTCGACAAGGTCCCACTTTGCCGCCCGACGAGGAAATGGAGAGCGTTGATCCAGCAGATGAGGTGAAGGCTGTCATTACAATCAATCTTGTGCTATACAGGTCTATTGACACGTCACAGGAGCAGAACCAGAGTCTGCTAAAGATAACACTTGACCTCGGGGCTCGTATGGTTAAGGGTGGAAGGGGCTACGAAGACCGTCTTGAGTCAGAGCAGAACGAGGCTATCCGCGAGGCACACGATGCTATTCAAGAACTCCAGTCGCAGCTCGAGCAAACACAGAGATCTCGTCAGGCGACCGATAACAAATGAGCATGGACATCCGCCCGAGCACCAAAAGCTTATACATTCAGGTAGTTTATCATGCTCTCCCATGCGCCGCATTGCAACTAACATAATCTGAAGGAAAGATTCTGGTTGACACGAATACCATCGAAACCTACAACATCAAAGAGAGTGATTTCATTGTCTTGATGGTCTCAAAGGTTCGTAATACGCACAATAATATGAAGGAATGACGTGATAAATGTGCATCAGCCCAAACCAGCACCGACAGTAGCGGCAAAGGCGCCTGAGCCAACCCCTGCCTCGACACCAGCAGCACCTGTAACTGCAGCAGAACCTCAAACTCCCGCCGATACTCCTTCTGACCCACAACCAGCACCCGTTGCGACTGGATCAGAGCGTCCATTTGGTGAAACAAGCTCCTTTTTGTCCGGGCAGGAACTCCAGAAGACAATTCAGAATATGATGGAGATGGGTTTTGAACGTGAGCAGATCATGCGGGCACTGCGAGCCAGCTATAACAATCCGGATCGTGCTGTCGAGTACCTCATGAGTGTACGTTTGCGTACTTTGATTTAAGTGCTGGTATAGGGAATTCCGGAGCATTTAGAAGGTGTTGCAAACGCTGCACCAGCACCAGCACCTGCTGCAACACCTGCAACACCCCGCGCTCCTCCTGCTAATGTACCACCCCAGCTTCAGCGGCTTTCGCGGGCGGCTCAGGCCGCGGCTCAACCAGGTGGTACTGCGCCTGCTCAACCTGTGTCCCGGACGTTGGTTCCTCCTTATCCTCCCTCCGCTTATTACCTCCTCGAAGACATCGACAAAGACCACTGCTTGTCGGCTTAAGGTCTGTAATAGCGTTTTTCGAGGAAGAACTGACGTAGTAGGGACGTCGAAGTGACCGTGTATGCTAGGCTATCTTGGTACCAAGCACACGTTGAGCTTTTTCGACTTGGTTTTCACCGAACGGCAAGCACTCACCGCACACTTTCTATCCCCGTGCTGAAGGAAGTCGAGGATCAACATTGCGCGCAGCTTCGAACCCAGAGGATATCTTAGCAGTCTTACGACTCACAGATCTTCGTCGCACTGCTTCCGAGCGTCACGCATCTTCGACCCTTTCACACCGCTTCAAGTGCAAAGCACATCTTCGCGGACTTCGCCTCGTTTTTCTCCCCAAGGATTCCAGGTCTTCAGAACGGTCGTCTTTGGCGGCTGCGCTGTAGGATAGGAAAGCGATCGACAGTCGGAAGGCACGAGGCGGTCAGCGGCTGACAACGCAGGTCCTATAACGAGCGTCCGGAATATACGGTATCCCGTAAGACAAGCACGGGGAAGCTTCTTGCTTCTACTCTCTTCACCATCCAAAACTATACATAACGCTCAAACTGGTCTGTCGCACGTTTAGCTTTCCGCCATACTGTACAGATTTCTCAGTGGGTAACCCTTGTGAGCTCCATTCGGTCAATCTCCACGAAAAGCACGCTGAGCAGTTTCTCGGCTCTCAGCTTTCAAATTCCACTGAAACCCTATCTTTACCTTTGCCGACTGCGACAAATAATCATCCAGCTCGCTACTCGGACAAAAGAGTAGCGACTTCTTACAACAAGTAACGCGAAACTCTTAAACTAATGATTCAACTATATGAACGTGGGGCATTGGCGTCTATGCCTCACATGAACGGACGACCACTCGAACATCGTCAACGTGAAAGGGAGCTTGAAGAGATGCAAAGCACATTTGAGGTGTGCCGACACGAGACGGGGATCGATGCAGCCAAATTGCGTGAGGAGGCTGCTGCGTATCAACGAGAAGCAAAACAGCTTCGTGCTACTCTAGTGAAAGGCAATGCGAAGATAGATTTCATGTCTGGTGAGTACCTTCGTCTTGCTACTATACATCCCGTTTACGATTGAACGTTGAATTGAAGAGCAACAACGACTTCTCAACAAGATCAATACGCCCTCCAAGAGCGTGAGAACCGCAACCTAGCACAACGAAATTAGCAGCTTTCCGAACAGTCGACGCGCTTCGAAGTGGAATGCCATCGTACAGTCGAAGAACTTCAAAATGCAAACTCTCTCAGGTCATTTGTTTACGGATGGAGTGCTTGAACCTCCGTGCAGGAGAGAAATTGTGGGACGTATGTATGGTATTCAAAGTATTGTGACTTTTTACTCATGTCTGCGATTTTGTTTACAGGATGCTCGCAATAGGCTTATCGAGGAGAAAAAGACGATTGCAGTTGAGCGTACTAGATTGGCCGACCGTATGGGCACCATCAAAGGAATGCAGAATGACATTGAGAGGTCAATGGAAAGTGATAGGCGTCGTCTAGAAACAGAACCAGAGGTACGTTGGTAAATTTTGTGCACACATGTACTACATGTTGACTTTCCATAAGCCAAGACTTGAGGACTCAACCTACACAAGAACGTGATACATTGCGACAAATGACGCTGCAAAGGAACCTCGAGGTTCAAGAACTGAGGATAAAGGTCAACTTCTCCCATGCTCAGACTTTGTGGCATGGTAACGTAGGGTATGCACTCCCCCAGGTTGGAACAGGACCGCTGCCTGGCCACGGTTCAGGTGTTTCTTTGTCCATGAATGTTGGTAGCCGCACCGGCAATTGGAGTGCACTTGGAATCTCTACTCAACCGCCAGCCAATGTCGACCTATTCTCCGCGTGGCTTTACCCCTTTGACCAAGACACCTCGGTATCATATTCCACATTCCCCGCCACCTCCTATACGTCTTTCATCTCCAAAATGACACGTGCAGACATCATGGAATTGCAGAAGGACAGGAATGTCTCAGCTATACTGGACAGGCGCATCAAACAACCATGTTTACATTTTGGTCGGAATTGGGAGGAAACGTCGCAATTCCCAGCGACTACCCCGGGGAGTCAGCTGTTCTATTGAGCCTGGACAAAGCCCTACTGGTGATACTCGACAAGAGGTCGTGGACTTTGACGGTGTCCGACCTGCAAGACCCTCGACGGCCATTTGACTTCGAAGCAAGACGAAGTAAAGAGGCTTGCGGAGAAGAACTCGGAGCTGGAAGACGAACGTGCTTCGTTCCTTCAGGACAGAAAGACACTTGAAGAGACGATAGTTAAGATTACCGAGAATCAAACAAGTGCTCGATCAGATCAGACTTCCCGCGAAGGCGAGGTGCAGGAAGGAGCAAATGGAATGCGTAAAGGTCGGTGGACCTCCACGTTGGAGAGATATTATGTTGACTGATTGACGTGTGAATAGGCTGCCGAAGAGAAGTACTCGAGAGAAACTGCTGTGCATGCGGTGACTATGAAGGTTGTAGACAGCCTCAGGAAAGACGTACAGGAAGCCCGTCTTTAGCCTCGAGCAAAGTCGGTGGCTGCTTGCTCAAGCCAAACAAGATGTTTCCGCTCAGAATGCACTACTTCGCCAGCTTGTGGAGTTGGTCAAGTGGCAAATGACTTAGCTGCTTTGGACAATAGTGTAGAGTCTGATGATTCTAGTAGCTATTTCATGTAGCTTCGCTCTGCTGTTTCCTACCTTTGCAAGCAGAAAGAGATTGTTGATTTGCAGTGCACATTTATGTCTGCTGTCCCATGCAGATACTAGCTGGTGCATGAGTAAGTCTTTGGATTTGTTTTCAATGAAGGTGTTGGTTCAATCAATGTGAGATTAAAAGGCCAGGTACTTAGTTTCCGCAGACGTGCTAAGTGTAAAGTATGTGGCTGTGCTGTACTAACGAAGACACTAAAATGTATGTGACATCATTGCACTCCTCTCTGCTTCTTGTCTTCTCTCTCATCCTTTGCTCCCGAAATCTGCACTAATTTCATCTTCTCTCACTCTACATTATTAAATTCAATCATGTCTGATCCTTCTCTGATGGCTGAGTTAAATACAATAATTCAAGATGAACCTGTAAGTTTTATATGCAATATACTTATACTTTAATTATCTATTACATTTTGCCTCTCTTATTGACATAATTGTATTTAAAGGAATACATGGATGTACTTCAGTACTCAGCTGAGGAGGATAAGGAACTCATGCAGGCCGGTGAAGGATTAGAGATAATGTTGAAGCTGTGTCTGAGTGACTTTCCTGAGCTGGAAAGTGAAAATTTATCAAAGAAGAACCGGGATGCATTGCGCATTGCAAGTCTTTACATTAAAGATGAAACAAAGACTGCACATACCAGGTGTGTTTATGTCTTTCTCTGCCTTATTTTGTCTCCTGAGCTATATTACTGTTAGAATTGTCAAGCATTTCATCAACTTTCATCTTAACGCAAACAGCGACTGGAAACCTGATCAGATTACAAAAAATACACCAATTGATATTATCACATTCATTGAGGAGAAATGTGTTGTTCAGAAGAAGAAGGTAAGCTTACTTTTCATAAGCCTAGAGTTATATTTAATGCATTTACTACTTAGTTTTCTACTGCTGTTTCAACTCGTGCTGCACTTAGCTTTTTTTACTCTAAGTTGCGTCCAGGTGAGAAAGTATCTGACTGGTATATTGAGGGTGATTTGTGGTAAGTCAACTGCTCTTATTTCTTTTTATCTTTCTGATAGATTGTAGTCACGGTCTTCCAACTTGTGCACCTGTTGTCTCTCATTTCATGATGGGGCTTGAGAAGATGAAAGCAAAGCAAGGCGAGGTATCTCGGTCAGCTAGAGCTCTGACAAAGAGCAATATGCTTTCACTCTATAGAGTATGTGTTACAGACTCTGCTCTTAGTGCTGCAGAGCGAGCATCAGGTACATTAAGATATGTACGTCTTTACTTCTTTTTCTATATTAATTCTATATTCTGATATATCTTATTACTATAGACAGCATATCTTTTTGCCTGGCTTCTGCTCTTACGTATTGATGAGGTGCTTACTTTAAGCCGTGAGGATATTAACTGGGTACCCCAGACCAGTAAGAACTTAATAATGTCTCTGACTTTCTCCATTAAACTTATTTTAAATTTCAGGAAATCACTTTGAGCTTACACTTCAAGTTCGGAAGAATGCGCAAACAGGTGTTGCTCACTTCTATCCACTCTGGGCAAATGATAGTTGTCAGGAGCTTTGTCCTTTAAGAGCACTTCTTCATCTGGATATTCTATACAAGAAGTTGAATATTTTAACTGGTCCACTCTTTCTGCACATCACGTCTCAGGGTCAGATTGAAGTAGAGCATCGATTGGTGTGTTTAATTCTATTGTTTCAATTATATTCTCTGTTACTGATCTGAATTTAGTCAGCTAGTACAGTGGCTAAGCGCCTTGCTGAAGATCTACAGACTATTGGTGATAGATCTTGGGCTTTATTTGGAACTCACTCCTTTAGACGAGGAGGATGTCAGTATCATGCAGAAATGGGCAAATCACCTGCAAGCATTGCAGCATGGGGTGGTTGGTCTCAGTCTGAGGCACAATGTATGTTTCGCTACTTTTATTCTCCTTTTGATAATACCTCTAGTGTTACAGAGTTTGATTGTAATGATCCAAAGCGTACACGTTATGAATAGCTATTCAATTGTTACAAATCTTTTGAAACCTTCCTCAACTCCTTCCAAATAACAAACCAAAATTTGTACTTCCATTTCTTGTTCCACTCCATCTCAGAGAATGTGCCATCCACATTATATTCTTTCTTCTTCTTCTCCTTCTCAATATCTTCTATGCACAGTGCACGGAATACCTCATAGTCATTAAGGTCCAACCAGTGCTGTCTCCAAAGATCTGGACTGAATTGACCCTTGAGTGCGTAAATGGGCTTCTGCTTTTCAGCAGTAATTGTACTGCGACAAGCAGGGCGAAGCTGATCAGTAAAGAGATTGAAGGAGATAAGTCTGTCATCATCCGCCTTGTTGACTTTCTCTTTCTCTTCTCTCTTTGTAAACTCTGTAAGATGATCCTGGTTGCATTTGAAGTCAATTTCATAGGCCTCCTGAAGGTGAGCTCTACGATTGAGCTGCTTTCGCAATGTAGCCGGAAGTGACTTAGACTTTCCAGTTTCACTGCTAGTCGCCTTTGCTTCAGCCTTAACCTCCTTGACCTTGTCCTCTATGATCTGCAGAAGTGCTGCTCTAATGCCCGATGCTCGAGGCATTCTGGGCAATTGAGACTTCATCAAATCTTCAAGTAGAACAGCTTCACTTACTTGCCCCTGTGTAGAAGGAGCAAGTGGTGATGATGCATGAAGTGGTGAATGCATCTTAATATACAGTTAGTTAAATAATATATATGTAAAGAAAAAAGAGCGTACTGCAGGTCGATCAAAGGTTGCATTGTCAGCATCAGTCTGGGTTGGAAGACTATGTGTATAGGCAGGATTTGAAGTATGCTCGATAAGCGGGTGTCCAGCAGATGAACTCAACAAGAAAGGGTTTTCCTTGGAGCTCTGCATCATCTCCTCGGCCAAAGTATGACGATAATCAAGTTGTTTTTGAAGAATCATCAGATCTATGGTATCCTTCTCCTTCTTGACAACAGCAACAACAGTTGGATTGATCTCAAGGGTAAAGTGATAATGTGTTGCGAGAGCAGCACAAAGCTTCTCCTTTTTGCCAGATCTGTTCAACTCCTTGCTGCCAGAAGGCAAGTTCTTATTTGCCTCCACAATCCACGACAACAACTGCTTTCGAGTAGCAAGCTGTAGCTGTTTGCTGTTTGTTGGAACCAGTGGTGTATCAGCCAATGGATGAGCTGTAGATGCATTAGACATGATGATGAAGGAGCTTTAAATAAAGGTTCAAATCAGTGTTTAGCTCGTAACACAACACCACAATATAATATAACAGCAATAAAAAATCCATGTTCCACACCCACGAGTTCATCTGTACACCCAGAAATTGTTGTGACAACAACACTCTTTGCCCCCCCGTATAAGCAGCTTGAAGCTGTGAGCACATTTCTGTTATTGAATAAAGTGCACGTCTCAAACACCGCAAACAGTTTCTCTATAATTGTTCCGCTAACATACAGACTCAAGATCAGTTCGGTCTCGTCTGATTTGAACTAGGCAGTTGCTCGAAGTGCGTCCAGTTTCCGCGCTGCACGAGCTTAAACCCATCCTGAAGGACGGCGGAGGTAGTTGAATTGGGTGTATTGCGCCGCACCTCCGACGTTGAGTCAAAGTGATCAAGCGAATTTGAATCATCGTAGCAGTCTGTTGGTGCCGTCTGCAGTGAAATGTTGAAATACTGTTCCGAGCCAAGCTTGTAGCATCCTTGGCACTGCCCAGCGGGATTGGCAGGCATAGCTCAATGACTGTTCCAAGATCAGTGTTCAGTTCATGACAAGTATGGAGATTAAAGATGTACTAACCCAAAGAGATAATTGCTGTGACCGTTATCATGCAGGTAGAAGCTCTGCTCCTTGCCGTAACATAGAAGGGAGACACCAGGCATGACCAAGCTTGTCACGAACGTCGCACGTACGCTGAGTCGTCTGCTGTTTACCAAGCTCAGCCAGCGGTAGACATTGAAGTTACTCATGCCCGACTGGGGATTGATTGTCACAAACATTTTATTCCAGGCGTCGACGAAGTTTACGCCAACGTCATAAGCAACCTGCAAGTTACCGTCCATGCCGAGGAAACGCGTAAGGGAACGGTACATCGAGTAGTGGAAGGCAACGCCATCAAGGCCGTTGATACCCTTCGAGCGGAGGAAGTACCACTGCTGCCAGCTGTCTGATTGAATGACATACATTATTACTGCAGAAAATTTATTGCATTTCACTCAGCAAATGCTGGCTGATGAAGAGAAGGGTGAGCCAGCCTTGCTGGGCTCTGATGAAGGGTTGCATACCTAGGGAATACTAGGCCTGCAATACCTATTAGGAATATATCACTGAATAATAGATAATGCAATTGTATACCCACCGCTTTTTTGACCTATTTATAATACTCAGGTACAATAGCATGCTGTAATAAATCAGAATTTCATAATTTCCACCCGTTTTGGCATATGAGGCACATCAGGGTCTAGGACCCTGAGGTCCGGCAGGTTTCAGGTCACCTGGAGCTGTTACCGCTTCAGGGGGCCGTGGGAATAAATTCAAATTAGCCTTTGCAGGCCCTACAGACATCCAAAAATAGCGCGAAAATAGCCAATAAATCAGAATATATTCCTGGGCACTGCCGCTTTGCTCCAGCGTGGGAACTACGCATTGGGACGACCCAAATAGGGTACGGGGGTGCTCTGGGCCACCCTGGGCCCTTCCTAAAGCGGTAAAATCATTATAAAATAGATAATTATATTTGCACTTGAGTGCATATATGCAGGCTTCCCCTGGGCTTACCGGCTGCATATAAAATACAGTAAAATCGGATTATATTAGTAGGAGCATATTGAACACGTTTCTGATAGCTATATATGGTAATTACAGCCAGGAACATACCAGAAATGACAAAACACATTCCGGTTGACATGCTAATGCTACCGGGCTCATTTTATCACAATGGGATACCCCTGGGATGCAAATTTTGGTGGGATTCTACTGGGGCATACTACAAGAGTCCAAACAGTTGTCAATCATGGTGGGGGAGTCATTTTACGTAGCACAGTGGATTATTCTTTTATTTAAATGTCATTTTCATTACTGTACTTCTACTACACGTAATGATGCGTGTAGATAATTGAAATGGATAAGAATAGCAAGGGGAGTACGAATATGCAGCCAGAATTGTCACACGGTCTCTGGGTATGTCAATAAAACACTTTTCTGTTTACGTGTGCATGCAAAAATTGCACAGCCTCTACAGACACCCCTGTATATGCCGCATGTGTACTATTGGCTTTAATCAACTGTATATATGTCTTACATATATCTCACAAAGTTTCATGTCAATCGGAGCTTGCGTTGAATTGTTATTAGGCCTACAATTTTGAGAAAGAATGGTCATTTTTAATTTTACAGGAGGTATACGGGTCAGGCACATGATGCCAAACAACCGTTGTAAGTACCCTAAACATATTCCAAATGCATGTTTGGGGTACAGATGGAATGTACAGGTTATATGTGTTTTGGACATGTAATACATATACTGATATTACAAGTAGCAATCCACCCTACAATGTTGCATATGACTTGCACATTCCAACTACATTTCAAACATGCATTTGGAATATGTTTAGAGTACTTACAACGGTTGTTTGGCATCATGTGCCTGACCCGTATACCTCCTGTAAAATTAAAAATGACCATTCTTTCTCAAAATTGTAGGCCTAATAACTGGTATGTTCCTGGCTGTAATTACCATATATAGCTATCAGAAACGTGTTCAATATGCTCCTACTAATATAATCCGATTTTACTGTATTTTATATGCAGCCGGTAAGCCCAGGGGAAGCCTGCATATATGCACTCAAGTGCAAATATAATTATCTATTTTATAATGATTTTACCGCTTTAGGAAGGGCCCAGGGTGGCCCAGAGCACCCCCGTACCCTATTTGGGTCGTCCCAATGCGTAGTTCCCACGCTGGAGCAAAGCGGCAGTGCCCAGGAATATATTCTGATTTATTGGCTATTTTCGCGCTATTTTTGGATGCCTGTAGGGCCTGCAAAGGCTAATTTGAATTTATTTCCACGGCCCCCTGAAGCGGTAACAGCTCCAGGTGACCTGGAACCTGCCGGACCTCAGGGTCCTAGACCCTGATGTGCCTCATATGCCAAAACGGGTGGAAATTATAAAATTCTGATTTATTACAGCATGCTATTGTACCTGAGTATTATAAATAGCTCAAAAAAGCGGTGGGTATACAATTGCATTATCTGTTATTCAGTGATATATTCCTAATAGGTATTGCAGGCCTAGTATTCCCTAGGTATGCAACCCTTCATCAGAGCCCAGCAAGGCTGGCTCACCCTTCTCTTCATCAGCCAGCATTTGCTGAGTGAAATGCAATAAATTTTCTGCAGTAACAATGCATTTTATTCAATCAGCTGCTCTATATTATACAGTGATTGCTGCAGCTTTATTCAATGAGTATGTCTAATACATTCAGCAAACACTGTATATCATTCAATCAAGTAGCTGGCAGGACTGGAAGTACCGATTCTCGTTGCTAATCGCAGCCAAATCAGGGGGCGGCAACATAATCGGAGTACGACTACGGCCAAGTTAAAGTGCTCCAAAGGTGTTGCCACCGGTAACTTCGCCGTTAATGAAGAAATTGTCCTTCTGGACACTCGCAGCGCACGAGCGCACAGCCGTCGTCCATTCCGCCAATGCGTCCAATGTGACCTGTGTGCTCTTGTCGATACGAATGACGTCGATGTCGAGAGCTTTGATCACCATGCAGACAAACGTTTTGAGCTTAGCCATGACTTGAGGATTCCACTCCCTTAGACGATCATGCACGGATGCGAACTTGGTCAATTGATGTTGCCAGTCCGGATGAACACCAAAGGCCTCTAGAGGTCACCGTATTGGTCGAATTCCGATGCCATGCAAACGTTCGAGGTGGTGATATTAAGCTCGATACCAGTTTCATCCCAGAAGTTCGGAAGCACAGCAAGACGAATTGCGTTCGTAGGTGATCGTGAAATCTTTGTACGTATCGAATACCCAGGACGCATACTTCGGCCGCTTCCAAACGGCATTGTATTCGTTGAGGTCGAACGGCGTCGATTCATTCAAGTGGCTGCGTAGTTCGTAGTTCGTTAGAAATGAAGTGTTGGTAGCTAGTCACTGGAATCACTCACCCAGAGAAACCTATAAGATCACTCTTGGTACCGACCATGAGATCCATCATGATGTACATCCCACGTGCATGCACAGTACACCTCGTCGATGAAAGCGATCCAATCGTCAATCGTTCCCCAATGGGGGTCGAGGGTCGTGAAGTCCAGAGGGGAATACGAGTCAGTTTGCCACGGCATATTCACGAACGCAGTGCCCGCAATGAAGATGCCCTTGATGCCCATGCCCTGGAGGTAGTCGAGTTTGTTCGCTAAGCCGCGGACGTCACCATCGAAGCGCAAGCGCAGCTGCGTCTCACGCCAATCGTTTTCGAACATCGTCTGGAAGACATCATTGTTGCTCGGGTCACCATCAGCGAACTTGTCGAGCAGCACGGTGCAGAATGGCAGCGCACGCCAGTTAGGAGGCGACGGGGTGTAGGTGGTGTTCGTGCGCGTGGACTGCAAGTTGGTGCAGTGGAGGGACAGCGTGGGCAAGTGGGTGCAGCGAGCGCGGTGAGCGGGAGGGGGACGACATGCGTGCTGATGACTGCGAGGGCGTGTGCGCTAAGCGGGTGGTTGTACCCTGTCGACTGGCGAAGGAGTGCATGCAACTCCATATTACTTGAAATCATCTCTGTGGACAACCTCGTGTCTGCTGCAGTTCCTGCACCACAGCAGCGAATGTTTTCAGTGATATAATGAATCTAAGCGAAGGCGAGTGTTAGCTGGTTGCATCACGAAGTGTGGGCAGGAAATTATACCTTCTTGCAGCTCTCGTCTGCTACAATGTCTCCTTCCGTCGCTCGCGTATCAGCTCCTAGTATGACACCATCTTTGAACAAGCATCCGACGATAGTTGTACCCGTGCTTGTTACTTTGGGAAGTGGGACACCCTTCTCTTGTAAGAAGGTATTCCTGTTGGTGGATTCAGCCTGCAAACGGCCCTGCGTCTGCGTCGTCTTCGGTTGCGACTGCTGGGCTTGTGCTTGCGGGTGGCCTTGCTGCTCGACCTGGTAGGGCTGGTGAAACGAATACTGGCCTGGCGGGGCTGAGCAGCGTTTCTCAAAGTTCTGGCGGCGCTTGCGAGGGTCGACGGTGTCCAAATGAGTCTATACGTATACGTGTATACGAATGTACGTTCTTCTATGCAGGTGTATCGTGCGCGATACTATGAATGGCGTCGATGTCGGGAGCTTTGATCACCATGCAGATTAACGTTTTGAGCTTAGCCGTGACTTGGGTATTCCATTGCCTCAGACAATCTTGCACGGATGCGAACTTGGTCAATTGATGTTGCCAATTCGAATGAACACCGAAGGCCTCCAGATCACCGTACTGGCCGAATTCCGATGTCATGCAACCGTTCGAGGCGGTGACCAGTTTCGTCCCAGAAGTTCGGAAGCCCACAAGACGAATTGCATTCGTTCGTGATCGTGAAATCCATGTACGTCTCGAATCCCCAAGGCGCATGCTTCGGCCGCTTCCCAACGGCAGTATACTCGTTGAGGTCAAACGGTGTCGATTCATTCAAGTGGCTGCGTAATTAATTGTTTGTTAGACTTGCAGTGTTGGTAGCTAGTCACTAGAATCACTCACCCAGAGAAACCAATAGTAAGATCACCCATGGTACCAACAGTCATATCTACATCCCGCGTGCATGCACCTCCTCGATGAAGGTGATCCAATCGTCAATCGTTCCCCGATGAGAGTTGAGGGTCGTAAAGTAGTCACGAATGCAGTGCCCTTGATGCCCATGCCCTGAAGGGAGTCGAGTTTGTTCGCCAAGCCGCGGACATCACCACCGAAGCGAAGCTGCGTCTCGCGACAATCGTTTTCGAACATCGTCTGAAAGAGGTCATTATTGCTCGGGTCTCCATCAGCGAACTTGTCGAGCAGCACAGTGTAGACTGGCCCGGGCGTTAGGAGGTAATGGGGGTGTAGATGGTGTTCTTGCGCGTGGACTGGTACTGCGTCGGGTCTTGTGCGTTCTGGTGGACGTTCAGGTTCCATTGTGTCATGTCGTTGCGCGGCGCGCGGGGAAGAGGGCATCGTTATCTTACTGTTGTCGAGATGCAAAGTTCGGCCTTCGTGCGTAAACTGGGACCGGGCTCGAGCTCGGGGTGGTGGCACACACAGACAGAAAGGGGGTGGGGGGAACAAAAAATAAAGAAATAAACATACCTTTAGAATGTTCAAGAGAGAGACACAAGAGATCAATTGAGAGGCAAGAGGAAGGCGGTGACAACGACCGAGTGAATT
Source organism: Trichaptum abietinum (assembly GCA_910574555.1). Lineage (NCBI taxonomy): Eukaryota > Fungi > Basidiomycota > Agaricomycetes > Hymenochaetales > Trichaptaceae > Trichaptum > Trichaptum abietinum. Next base: position 55,861 of record CAJTBE010000005.1, on the reverse strand, counting down.
CCAACTCCGCCCTTTATGTTGATCACTCAAGATCGACAACGGTTGAAGGCCGGAAAGCAGCCCCAACACGGGGTTGGTGCTGTTAATTCCGGCAATTGGTCGGAAGGGCTCATAGAGCCAGTCAGAGGGCGGTGCCGGGGGTCTTGGCACTTTTGAGGGTCCGGCAACGTTGTCGTCTGCCATCTCGGCAGCCGAGCTGAACCCTGGAAAAGTGACCCAAGTCACCAGCTTACATGAGCGGCCCCGCAAGACCTTTGTGACTTGCTCAAGAGAAGCTAATGTGGTTGTAGGTACAATCGAGTAGCATTGGGGCGATGCCACGTTTGAGTGGGAAGAGCGAGGAGGGATGAGAGCGGCGGCAGGGAATGAAGCTAGTTTGCGAGAGACAACAGGTTAATGTTAGACTGTGCGTTTACGAGATGAAGAGATAACGCCTTGAGACATTGCTTTATTCGCACTCGAGCCTCTTACGTGACATCCCACAAGCACTGTTGAGCAGATGGTGCCACATCGGAAAGGGAAGAGTGCTTTGCATTTCTTGACGTGAGAAAACTGTTCTTAAAGGAGTGACGTCATTGTGATGTCGCTCTCGCAGGGCTGTTCATCATAACTTTGGTGAAGTGATCAACTGATGGATAGCTTCGGAGACTGACGATTTCCTTAGAGTGTTAGAGTACAATACCGGTTCAACCCGGATTATATAATATAATTTCCTTTTTCATACATTTCAAATTAAAATGGACTCTTAAAAGTTTTCCTTGCATGTATGCTACCTCATCGCTATTGCATAGCGCTGAGGTATGTCTCACTTTATATTCGTCTTTATTTCCTGCGCTAATTGTCATGTATTTAGTTCTATATATTATAGGTAACTAAATACATCCTCATCGCTATTGCATAGCGCTGAGTTCTATATATTATAGCTCCCGCAGGTTATGAGCCTTGCGACGCTGTCAGCGTAAAATAGGGCTCCGCACCGTACCGTATACGGGGACGGCCGTATTTTTTGCCCCTCAATACGGGTACGGCCCGTACAAAAACGGCCCGTATTTTGAAAGTCCAGGTGTTGATACGGAACGGGGCGGCCGTAATACGGCCGTATACGGTCGTACGGGTCGTACGGGGTGTCCGTGTAGGCGGAAAAAATTGTACACCGTCTGTGTTGCTTGACTAGCAGAGCTGGTGCCAGTGGTGGATGTGGTGATGATCAAGGTTGAAGTCACAAGTGATGTTACGACGGATGTCGACACGGTGGTAGCTGCAGTTGTTTGTGTCGCTGTTACGGTCTGCGTGCAAGCCACGTCTCTCGTGGCGGTGATAACTGAGTGGAAGGCACAACAGAGAAGGACGTCTCGTCTTGGTCGAGGTGGAGGTAACGGTGACAGCGGTGGACTTGGTGACAAGCACTGTAGATATCTCGACGGCGGCAGAAGTGGAGGTCTCAATGATCAGGACGGTGAATGTTTCGAGTGCACCGCTGAAATTGCCATCACGTCGCAAGTAGCAGATTCAGTCGAGGTCACGGTGGTCGCTGGAGCAGAATCGATCTCCGTCGTGGTGACAGTGACAGTGACGGTACCATCATTGCTAGTTGCGGAGCCTAAGGTTTCGGAGGTGGCTGTCAAAGTCGACTCAGAATCGAATCATCGATGGTAGAGGTTGTCTGCGTGGACGTTGAGCTCGTACCATACGTGCTAGTGAAGCTGTCGGTCTCAGTGGTCGAGGAGTCGGTGGTAGAGGAGTTGTCCATTGTAGTTGTTGTACTGTCGGAGGTGGAAGTGGATGTAGCAGTGCTACTAGTGTCGGTCTGCGACCCAGACATGGTCAAGCTGCTATCCCCATCCGACCACCAGAGCTTGGTGGAGTAGGCTCAGATAGTGGACTAGTTTCAGTGGACGAGCCAGTCGGACAGGCATCAGCAAAGGTTGTCGAGACCGAAGTGACTGTTTGCGTTATACAGATGTTGTGATCCTACGCTTCTTCATGAGGTACGCGGCAAGGACTGACCAAATTTTGGCCGCCTAAATCACAGTACCCAATACCCGGGTACTGAAATAAGCGAAATAATTCCTTTTATAGTAAGCCAAACCCGTATCCGTATACGGCCGTTTACGGCCGTATTTCGAACTTCCCAATACGGGTACGGGCCGTATAGATACGGCCCGTATTTCAAGCATTCAAAATCCCATACGGTACGGGTACGGCCCGTCCGTAACCGTACCGTATTCCGTAAATACGGTACGGTTGCGGAGCCCTAGCGTAAAAGCAGTAGTGCATCAATCGAACATCCGTACTATCACCAAAGTCTAAATCCTAAGTACAATGACCTCACCTACCGGCTCGGAAACAGACAAGGATGCCAAGGCAGCGCAAGACGCGAGCCAAAGCAACCAGATGGACGAGATCGAGCGCCAGAAGATCGGGATCGACCTGATCAAGAAGGCACTATACGGAGGAGGCAGTTACAAGCCGCAACCGGCTAAGAACGGTCAGCTTAAGGAAATTGGGTGGGATGTCTGGATGTCGAATGTATTGGTGGCGTGGTCGGAACACTTCGTCAGGGAGGTCGGACTAGGTTTGGACCCATGTCCTAAGATTAGCAAACTTCCAACGGAAGAAGAAAGAGAATCACTCCTAATGTGGAACCAGATGGACCAAAAGGCCAAGACCATTATTCAACAGGGTCTTTCCATGGAACACATCAAGCTAATTCAAGGGGCACGCACGTCACACGAGATGTACCGAAAGCTCGCAAGGAACTTCGCGAAGGATGCCCAGCTGTCACCGGCGATGGCCCTAAGCGAAGTATGCGTCCACAAATGGGACCCCCAGTCTTCGACGTTCAATGAGAACCTTCAGTACATTCAGGGTCAGATCGAAGACTTACGACAGTACCCTGGCACGAAGGAGGAGCTAATTGACCTTATTCAGTCGGTAGCCATCCTTAATTCGCTTCCACCCGAGTGGGAAAGCATTCGAAGCGCCATATACAACACGGCCAATATCGAATTAGAGAACGTAATTCTCACCGCTCGGCGCCATGCGCAAGCAACGGGCTCTGGAAACGGCGATCAAGCCCTGGCGATCAAAGTGAAGGGTCTGGCTAAAGCAAAGGGTAAAGCCAAGAAAGGGAAGACTGTATGCGAGAACTGCAAGAAGACCGGTCACACGAAGGCTTCTTGCTGGTCTAAGGGTGGCGGCAACGAGGGCGGCGGACCGAACAAGAACAAGTTTGGTGATGGAACCTCCGGGGACACCGGGAAGGAGTCGAAAAAGGGCAAAAGTGCCTATTCAATAACGGCAGACAATGACGATGACGACTTCTCAACCAGTGATGCGTCGGCTAACGTCTGTACTCTGGGGCCGAGCCCCACCTACTCCCCTGAACTCTCGCCTCCCTCTGAGGAAAGCGAAGAGTGGTTACCATTTCCAACGATATTGCCAACCGAGCGCGCAAACGTCATCAAAGTAGCGCCAGCCACGCCCGCGGAGCACTCCCAGTGGGTTTTCAACACGGGGGCTTCAGCCAGCCTAACCGGCGATCGGCAGTGTCTTCACGACTACCAGCCGATTCCGCCCATACCCGTGGGAGGCTTTGGAACTGCGATGACCGCCCAAGCGATCGGGAAGGGTCGAGTGAAGCTTCGATTCAATCCCGGGGAGGAAGAGACAACCCTGAGTCTGGGAAATGTACTCTATGTCCCCGAGGCTGCGTGCAATATTATTTCCGCAAGCCGTCTGCTGAATTCAGGCCTGTCCTTTGCTAGCACCCGAGATGGTATTAAAATTACACACAATGGTACCCTACTCGCGCGTGCGACTCGAATTAATGGTCAATTTATTCTCAAAAATGCGAAAACCACGCTTATTCGGGCGAACGCCGCTGCAGTGACTGAACTGCCCTTTCAGGAATGGCACCTTCGGTTCGGGCACCTAGGCAACACTTACCTAAGGAAGCTAATCGAGAAGAAGATGGTAGAAGGACTTACTGTGGACAAAAATACACTCGGCGCGCCGGCACACTGTCAATCGTGCGCAATTGGGAAGATGGCTCGTCAACCATTCCCGAAATCCAAGTCCAGGGCTACGCGCCCACTGGAACTGGTGCACTCCGACCTAGCCGGGCCACAGAAGGTTACGTCCCGTAAGGGATACCGTTACATCTTGACGATCACGGACGACGCCACCCGATTTACGTGGGTGTACTTCCTACCCGATAAGGGTGCCGCCCCGCTTGTCTTCCAGGAGGTGATTCCCCTGTTCCAACGACAATATGGATACGAGATTAAGATCATACGTACCGATTCAAGGGGGGGAGTTCCTAAACCAGAAGATGACCCAGATATGCCGTCAGTACGGAATAGTGCAGCAAACGTCAAACGCGCACACTCCGCAACAGAACGGCGTAGCCGAACGCCTGAATCGGACGCTAGCCGATAAGGTTAGGTGCATATACGCAGACCAACCGAACATACCCGCCAATCTCTGGCCCGAGGTGTTCTCACACATTAATTATTTATGGAACCTATCGCCTACCTCGGCTCTCGCCAAGAAGACGCCTTACGAAGCTCTCCACGGCTCGAAGCCGAATGTGTTAGACCTTCGTCCCTTTTGGGATGAGGTAATTGTGCACATCCCAGCAATCGAAAGGGCGAGTAAACTAAGCCCACGAGGCCGCAGAGTGCGTTTCATTGGATTTCCTGAAGGAATTAAGGGCATATTGTATTATGACCCGAAATCCCGTAAGGTATCCACCTCCAGGGACTTCGTGTACCCCCGCGACCCATTTGCATCCGCTCAGGGTCCTGCCTCGATCGAGGGGGGGAGTACCCCAAAAGGGGATGAGGACGATCTCACGTACCCAGATGCAGCCGAATCAAATGCAAACAAGCCGAACAACTCAGTTTCTCCGCCGGTCACGGAATCAAATGCGCCGCCGGCTGAACAGCAGCAGCAACAGCAGCAAACCAAAAAGTCTAGGCCTCGTATCGATTACGGCCCAAAGACACGCACGTCCTCGCGTCTCATCGAACGAGCGCAGGCGCAGCAAACAGATCAACACTCGGATTCGGAACCACCCGAACTGGTTACGGAACGAAGCCAGGAGATCGGTGGTGAGAACTCCATAGCCCACTACGTATATTCAAATATAGTAGTGGACGGTCGAGACCCGCTCGATTATCGGGAGGCGACAGCCGGCCAGAATAAGGAAGCTTGGATGGAATCGATGAGAAAAGAACTCAATAATATGGAGCGACTCCATGTTTACGAGATAACCGAATTACCGTCAGGCCGTAAGGCCATCGGCTGTAAATGGGTATTCAAGACCAAACGAGGAGCCGACGGTGAACCGAAGGAGCTCAAGTCTCGATTGGTCGCCCAGGGATTCACACAAAAATACTTGATCGACTACAATCAAGTACATGCTCCCGTGGCCCGAACAGGGTCAATTAAAATTTTGGCCGTAATTGCCGTCCATTTGGGGCTGAAGGCTCACCAATTGGATGTCAAAGCCGCATTTCTTCACGGGGAACTTAGTGAAGAAATCTATATGCGGCAACCGCCCGGTTTCGAGGACCCGAGCAAGAAGGGTCACGTACTTCGGTTGAAGAAGTCTATTTACGGCCTCAAGCAGTCTGGGCGCGTATGGAACCAGCGCTTCGATAAGGAGCTGAGGGCCTTAGGCTTCTCTCGCCTCATAGGCGACCCTTTTGTCTATATTAGGCGATCCGGCTCGCAAATTTCCATGCTGGGACTTCACGTTGACAACATGGAGTTCTTTTGCTCGAATGACGCAGCTGTGCCGGAGTTCATCAAACTTCTTGGGGATCGTAATATTGAACTGGTTCACGTTGGGCCACTTACCTACATGCTAGGGGTAAAATTTACATTCGATTATCGCCTCCAGACAGTCGGAATCGACCAACACGGCTACATAGACGTGTTACTTACCCGATTTGGAATGAACGACGCCAAGCCGGCGCCGTCCCCGTTCCCTTCGGGTGTCAAGCTCACGAAGGACAACTGTCCGCGGACAGACAAGGAGATCAGCGAAATGAAGAATTACCCATATCATGCATTAATCGGCAGCCTACTCTACTTGACAGTTTGGAGCCGGCCCGATTTGGCCTATCATGTTAACGCGCTGGCTCAGTTCTCCTTGAACCCCGGCAAGCGCCATTGGGAACTCGGGAAGCACGTACTTCGCTTCCTAAAACACTCTCGTGACTTTACCCTTATCCTCAAAACGGATCCAAAGGGACCACTCCTGACCGGCTATGCTGATGCCGACTGGGGCTCTAGCGAAGGTCGCCGTTCGACAACCGGCTACGCATTCACCCTAGGCTCTGGTGCCGTTACCTGGCAATCAAAGAAGCAGCCTACCGTGGCACTTTCGTCCGCCGAGGCCGAATACATGGCACTCTCGGCTCCACGCAGGAGGCCCTGTGGCTCCGTTCCTTACTTTCTGAATTAGGTTTCCCTCAACGGAAACAAACTACCATTTATTCTGATAATTTAGGCGCTATTTCTTTAACCGAAGACTCGGTGCTCCACCAGCGTGTCAAGCACACATTGACATTCGCCACCATTTCATTCGTGACCATGTCACCAATGGATCGGTGAAGGCCGAGTACTTGCGTACCGAGGATCAACCGGCGGACGCGCTAACTAAAGCGCTTCCGAAGGCCTCGCACTCCCGTCTGTCCTCTATGCTTGGTGTGAACCGGCCTTGAGGGGGGTGTTAGAGTACAATACCGGTTCAACCCGGATTATATAATATAATTTCCTTTTTCATACATTTCAAATTAAAATGGACTCTTAAAAGTTTTCCTTGCATGTATGCTACCTCATCGCTATTGCATAGCGCTGAGGTATGTCTCACTTTATATTCGTCTTTATTTCCTGCGCTAATTGTCATGTATTTAGTTCTATATATTATAGGTAACTAAGAGGCCGTTCGGTAGAAATTTCTCGTGCGAAATGATTTTTGAGTTGCCGCGTTTTGCAGGTGTGAGATTGCGAAAGAGTTTCTCGTGAGAATGCAATACTGCATATTGCCCGAACGCCCATTTTCCCAAAACGGGATACCATGACGCGTCGTCGCGAATCCGCGACGCGTGATACTACATGGTAACCATTCACGCAGAGAAGATAGCTCGAAAGAGCTCCTACCACAGGCAACAACTACTCTCAAAGCTACTTTTGCTTACCATCTGCACCTCAGCTAGCTCTCTGATTGAATCTATCAGAGGCAACTACTTGAAAACCCCTCGAAATAACTCACAATTGTCTGGCTCTCAATGGATCAAGGAGATTCTTTCCGGACATGGTGAACGGTTTCGTAGTGCTTTTGGCATCTCAAAACATGTCTTCAACAAGCTCCTAGTAGCACTCAAAGAGAAAGCTGGACTTCAAGACTCGAAACATCTGACTGCAGAAGAGCAATTGGGTATTTTCCTGTACATTTCAACTACGGGACTGTCAAATCGGAAGACACAAGAACGTGTTCAAAGGAGTGCAGATACCATTTCAAAGTGAGTGATATGACTGCAGTATACTTCAAAGCTGATAGCATCATCTACAGGTGCTTCCATCGCATTTTAAATGCACTCACCTCTGAAGAATTGTACCCAGCTTATGTGCGACTTCCACCAGCCAATGCACCTACGCCGTTTGAGATTGAAGAAAATTCAAAGCTATTCCCATTCTTCAAAGACTGTCTTGGTGCATTAGATGGGACCCATATATATGCCAGTGTACCAACAGTCGACAGGGCCCGCTTCCGCAATCGAAAGGGATTCATATCACAGAACGTACTTGCCGTTTGTGACTTCAATATGGTCTTCATGTACGTTCTCAGTGGTTGGGAGGGTAGCGCGGCAGATGGTGCAATATTAGAAGATGCACGTCTGAAAGACTTCCGCATTCCAGCGGGGAAGTTTTATCTGGGTGATGCTGGTTTCCCGTTGAGCGATGCTGTACTTGTTCCGTATAGAGGTGTTCGGTATCACCTGCGAGAATGGGGCTCAGCGAAGCAACAGTGCGTATCAAATCAATCTCATTAGGCCTTCTATTTATTATCATATAGACCAAGAGACTACAAAGAGCTATTCAACCTACGACATGCACAGGCTTGTAACGTGATTGAGCGAATATTTGGTGTATTCAAGAAGCGGTTTCAGATTTTTTCGTCAGCCCCTGAGTACTCAATTGAAACACAAGCAAAGCTTGTTCAAGCTCTTTGCGTTGTACACAATTTTGTCCGAATCTACGACCCCGATGATGTGCCAAGAATCGATGATGACGACGAGTATGAAGTTGACAAAGGTCATCTGCAGGCATCTACTACAAATGCGCAGAAGACACAAGCTTCGAACAAAAGGGACAAGATTGCGAAGGAAATGTGGAAGAGTTATCAGGCTGTATTGAAAAGACGTAGATAATTGGATTGCAAGTAGTGCTACAACATACACATCTTGTATATACGTCATAAAGAAATCTAAGCCTTATAGCGAGCCAATCTCCTAGCTAGGTATGCTGTGCGCGTACTTTTCTTCCCAAACGCAAGGTACGAGTCAGCAATCTTTGTGTCATTTTCAATCATGTCAGCGACATCAATCATCTCCTCATCCAACAGACCTTCATTTTCTTCAATGGCTTTGATGGCTGCCTTTCGACGTATAGGTGAAGGTTGAATGCCTGCAGGCATTGACGATGTTGTGAGAAAGGCATCTGCAACACTTTCAATAGAGGCACCAAGCGAGAGTATTGCTGAGGTGCCGGATGGGCGAGGAGATTGCTTTTTTGCCTTGTTTGCAGTAGGCCGGGGGGTCTTTGTGACAATAGACTTGCTGTCAGTGTCTGACTTGCAGTCTTCATCGTCGCTTGAATCCTATGTCATGGTATACATTATTAGTATAATAAGTTGATACGGAGAGAACTCAATAAACATACATCGATGACGGCAATAGCCTGTTTCTGGCCGCCATCATTGTCCGTGTTTGGACCAGGCCTTCCTGGGCGAAAGGCACTCTCGCCTGTCGCAACGGTGCCATCTATAAGAATGGCAAGATCATTGTGCAGCGGAAAGGCCTTTTTACGCCATGGTTTCATCTTCGGGTGCTTCTATTGCATGTAAAGTATGTTAGAACAGTAAAAGCTATCAAGACATTACACATACAGCAAGATAAGCCTCCCAGACGTCAGCTGTGGCCAGAACAACTTTCCTTTCATCATCCCATCCAAAACCCGACAAATTGCGCAACTTCTTGCTCTCCGTATATTCCCTTTTAAGCTTTAATGCATTCAGATCAGTTGATTGCATCTGAGAGTAACTGATGAACTTACACGTTGCCATCGGCTTTTAATGGTCTTCTCTACCTTCGGCTTCCCACCACTCACAAGCTCACTACCAGCAAGTGCCTGCTCAAGCATGGTCCAGACGACAGGCTTCCATCCACTGTCAGCTTGAAGGCCTAGGTCTTGAGCTTTCCTCAGAGTCTCGACAAGTGTGGCCTCATCGGACGAAGTCCACTTTGTATCTTCTTTCTTGTCATCCGTGGGGTTGCTCATGATTGCAAGAATTTAGAAGTGAAACAATGCTGAGGTTGAGGATGAGGGATATCGAGACTCGAGAGGACATTTTATGTTGGTGAAGGAAAAATGGTTGCCCCGAGTGCGTAGGGAGAGAGTGGGTGGTGAGGTCAAATGTACATGCAAGAGAGATCACGGTTTCTCCATTTGAAAAACAGCTTGGAGCAGTTTTTCATTTTATCGTGAGCATCTGTATTTGAGATTGCGATAGCATCGCGGAAAATGTTCAACCGAACGGTCACGCAATCTCAAATTTCCAAACGAGATCATGTTTTCAAATTTGGCAGACAGTTTCGCACGAGAAATTTCAACCGAACGGCCTCTAAATACATCCTCATCGCTATTGCATAGCGCTGAGTTCTATATATTATAGCTCCCGCATAGAGTGCTCGCAAAGCCTGTTGATTCCGCTCAACGCAAAGAACCTGGGTACGCTAATCGTCTTGCATTGCTTCATCTTGCGTTGGCTAAGTATATTGTTACTATACTAGTCTACCCTCTCAAATATCCTATTTTCAGTCAACACTCCCCTCCAGCGCATGATCGAACGAGCACAGTTATTTCGATAACGGGAGGACCGAGCCATGCTCGAGAATTTAGCCTGGAACTCAAAACTGGGAGCCATGGACATCAGTGACGGATCTCAAAAGCCACAGACGCGTCGTCAAGCATCAGGTTTTGCGCCCATTCAGCAGCATGCGACTTATAGGAGCGCTCGCCACAAGATCGTCTCTTCGGTGAGCAGTGTCCCCGATCATCCTGAGCGTGTACAGCCGTGCGAACACGTTTTGAAGGAGCGGAGGGAACATGAGCAGCGTGCGAGTTCGGACTCGGGTCAAGGCAGTGGGAAAGGGCAGATGGGATGGACGGATGATGGGCAGGTTACGCGGAGGAAAGGCAGATTCTGGTTAGGGCAAAGACGGAGAGTGAAGGAGCGATGCTGGTGTGAGGAAATTGGCTGCCACATGAAATTAAGGAGGTGCGGGCGAGACACGTATAGTCGATATGCGAGCAGTCGGGAACTTGAAGCCTGACATGGTGTCCTGTCCTTCCGCGTTACCGTCCACACCATCATTCTCGGTGACTTCATCTTCTTCTCCACCAACGCTTACCATGCTCATCCTCCGCATCAGGCAGGCTTTACGCCTCGTCCAGCTACCCATGCAACATTGTCCGAGCCAGATGCCAAACAATCTGTCGTTCACAGTCGTCGATTACCGCCATGAGGAAACTCGAAACGAATGCGACAGAGCTGTTCAGGCGGCACGCAGACGCCGGTGATCCGTACGCGCCTGCATTTGACGCCTGGCCCGCGATGCACCTCTTTCTTGATGCCTCGCACAACGGCTGAGCCGTCACGTAACTCAAAGCGAGCGACTAGGCTGGAGTTCTCTGGCACTACACAACAGCTCGCCATTGTTAGTCCGTAATACGACCCGCAAGGGTGGAGGAAAGTGCAGCGGTGAACGCATATGAGGGGAAGGGGAAGTGGGTGGAGGCGCAGAGGGCTGGAACGAGATCGTTGAGCATGAATGGGCAGTGAAGGTGCAAAGCATCGCCTTGAATGTGGTTCCAACATGTAAGAAGATGACATCCTCTGAGCGCGATCCTGGTAAGCATTTCCTTTGCGTTATGTGTATTGCTAACCATACTCAACCTTCCACAACCAGCTTCAGACTCCCGGAAAGTGCTACAGCCACTGCAGACCTGGCATGCGTCCTTGCGAACATTCAAAGCCGTATTGCTTCTGCGCGAAATGAACGATGAACTTGAGGCAGAAGACGCACAGGGGATGGAGCTCAAGGACTCAGACGATCCACGCCTGCTCGCGTGCCGCGGCAAGAAATAGACAAGCCTGCGCGAGCCACGAGGTGATGCTATGGTTGAGCTCTCTAATGACTGCGGGAAGGTTGGGATGCCCAGCTTCGGTGAAGCTACGATATATGGCCGCGAAGTTACATTTGGATAATGTACACTTGAACTCTTTTCATTGAGTGTTTGTGTTTTCTGTTCTGGTGGGATGTCTATTTCAACGTCACTGCAGCTTTTCGCAGCACTGAATGATGTTTGGCTTACATTCAAGCAGTGATAGACACGTATCCTTATTGCGTTTTCGCAGTTTCACCACATAAGACGTCCTCCTTCCTCTGAATCGCCATCGTCGTTATTTTGCTTTCATCGTTTCCTGTTATATCTAGCCTTCTCGTTGACCGTTATCCTGGCTGACGCGATCGATCACCGCAAGGAGATTTCGTCAACTTATTACGTTGGCTAGCTTAAGCCATGTCGTGATATTTTTTCTTTCGTCCGGGGTTAGATTGTAATCTGTTGCCTGTGTACCTCTTCAACGCATCTATTAAAATTACGATCAGTGTCGAGGCATGGAAACATTCTTTTTGTTTGAAACAGTATTTGACTAAATTATTGAGAATAACGCCCCGAGGGGCCTGCATTTTGCAGGCATCACCCGAGACCACCTCGGGGCGTAAAAGGAAATAAAATAAAATATTTAAGCCTTCACTGCTATCCGCACCGCTGTCCGAGGCTGCAGCGTGCTTCGCCCGGGCGTTCGCCCGTGCTCGCGCGCTTGCGCTCGGACACCAGTGCCTGCGGCAGGCTTCAAGTTGCACAATGTAAGCACCTAAACTGCAAAAGTCGTAGAATATTAATAATTATCAAAGGTAGAGTAAAGGGCACTATAATCTTCATCAGAATCATGTACAAGTTAACAGCACTCAACTTGCAAGGCATCTTCAAGTTGTGCTTTAAGCTTTTAGTTTCAGTCACTCAAGACTCGGATCACGCAAGTACAATGTGGAGTGTGGTATTTGTTGCATGCTCCCCGCAATAAAAAATAAAAAATAAAAGATAACTATTCTTCCCATTGAAGGGAGGATGTGGATAAAAAACACGTCAGCCTTGAGGGGATAACCAGCACCCAAGTTTATACCGGATTGGGTCTTGCTGAACGCGAAAAAATCCCGGTAGCAAGTAGCGGACTTGCCCCACCACCATCCAGAATCCTAATTCTACCTAATTCTATGCATGTTTCCCCGTTGCAAAGACCGCCGCTCATTGAGGACAGACAGCCAGTACATTACAGCCAGTGCGTTACACATAGCCGGGCATGCAGACACGACCTGGGTAGTATACAAGGTGGCCGTTGAACTCGTCGTCCCAGCGATCGTCCGAAGACATAACTAGTTCTACACGCATGTTTCCCCGCCACAGAGACTGCTTCCCGAAGAAGGTTCAGCACTCTGCATTTCCATTAAGCCGGGCATGCAAACGCGGCTTGGGAGTACGGGGTGACCGTCGATTGGGTACGCTTCCCTGCCTAATGTAGGGGACCGACGGCCGTCTTCGGTCACGCTTTCCGCGGAGCAGAGGGTGGCATTGCTGCGACCATGACGGCGTACGGGCATGACGTGCACGGTGACTGAAGTACCCAGGAGATGATATGGACAAGCCCCGGGGAGAGTACAAGCACACCAATGTCGAAAGTGGTGGTGAGACTCGGTGGAACAACTACCCGTCAAAGGGGTCCATGCTGGCGGAAGAAGTTGACGGTGGTAGAGGTAGGAGGTCAAGAGGAGGTGGTGCTTCGATGCCCAGCCATCGACTCCTTTATACCATCTGAATTTGTGGCGAACAAACAGACGCTTTGAGCTTGTTATTTTGTTCTGAACGGGTGTGGTGCAGTGCATATCCAGGTCGGAGGAGAACGAATAATTGCCGGTGCTCGCCACCTATGCTTCAGCTGTCCAGCCTCAAATCCAATTCCAGAGGGAGGTCCAACTCACCAGAAGCCAGCAGTGATACCACAGACAGTAGTGAGTAACACAGTCCGATTTTAACCAGGCAGACATCGTGTTCCGTCAACTCTTGTTCAGGTTGCGATGCACTACGTTGACTTCTATTGGCTTCCGATAGTCCAATTCGTACAGTGCCTACAAATTCTCTGCCTATTCGTAAACAACGCTCACCGTGACGATGTCGCAGTGTGATACATTTACAGGTCAGAACAGTTATAGAGCCATCATTGTCCAGGAAGATGATCACAAGGAAAAGAAGGAAAAAAAAACTGACCGTCACTTCGCATCTCCTGATTGATAGGAAGCACTACTTCAATAGACCGGGCTTTCTATGGCGTATGTGGGCATGGTAACAGAACAAAATACAGTATGTTGTTGCAAGTTGGGTTTGCGCAAGTACCCAATAAGTGAATCACCATTGTACCCGCGGTGGACCGGAAAGCACTTCCAGTCAGCCTCTACGCGAGAGAGACTGAGTTCCACAGACATTTGACCCGAGCGGAAGGCGGGACCGCAGTCAAAAGCCTACCAGTTTATGTCAACACTCCGAAGGCACTGTCATCAAAATTTGAAACACTCACTAACACCGAAGCTTGCTATTCCTGCCCTCAGCTTAAGTGCAGTCGTCGACCAGTGATATAGCGACGAGCACCATGTCTGTCATCGTTAAACGGAATGGAGTATGCAAATGAACGGACAAGAGTATCGAACAAGAGCGAAGCTGCCGCTGAAACAAAGCAAGACTTTCAGTTTCACGTTCATGTACAAACTTTGGAAAGCCTTATTCGCAACATGAAATAGAGTTGCCGTAGCAATGTTTAGGTGGTGTGCGCTCCGCTGTGAAGACGTAGCATATACCACAAAAAGGGAAAAAAGATTAGGCAGTGGCAAGCGTGAGAAATGTCACGTGCAATTTCAGCTTTTGCTTCATCAGGGAAACTACTTTTTGCTTACGGTGACTGACGCGTCCTGACGCTGCCTTAAATGGACTGAAGGGTTGCTATGCCTGTCTGAAATCTACTGATGTGTTGCTATGCCTGTCTGAAATCAACTGATGGCCTTAACACACTGAAATAAGCAGATTTTCAGGACACACTCAGTACGTCAGTACATCAGGAGGTCAGCCAAGCATAAGTAAAGACTAAGTACAAGCATGTACAATTCAAATGTCATAGTAAGTACAAATCAGTACACCAGTACTTCAGTACGTCAGTACTGTAGATTGCGCGCTATTTTCCTCTCGCCTTCGCTGTTAAGGATGTTCGTGCCTTTTGCTGTCAGCTGAGTGAAGTAAGCACATTTGTCTTGTGCATTTCGTAGAACTGCCCATACTTATTAACCCAATGGCCTCAAAAGTCGCGCTTATTCTTTTCCCTCGCAAGCTCATTGAAGTTCACGACCTGCGGCCCGATGCTTATAAACTAGATGTAGCGGGACGAGGGTTGGCAAAGAGGGTGCTACTGGAGGCACGGGTGGAGGAGGTGCAGATGCAGGTGCGGGTGCGGGAGGGGTAGGGGTAGGGGTTACTGCACTGGTTGGTGCACTTGCAGCGGATCTTCTAGCGGCTGCCAACCTTTCCTTCTGAAGCCTTTCAAATTCTTCATCCTGACGAGGCGCCTCTTCTTCCTCACGCTCAAGTTGGCGAAGCCGCTGCTTCCGCAGCCGCTCCTCACGCTCCCTCAGCATGCGTTCCTCAGGGTCTTCTTCGGGCTCTGCTGGAGGAGCTGGAGGAGGAGGAGGGACCGGTGTGACAACAGGTGGCGCTGGAGGCGGGACAGGCGCACGAATAGTCGGGACTGACGAGGCTGAGGACACCGGTGGACGTGTAGCAGCCCCACGCGTCTTTGGAGGCGGCGGTGCTGGCGCACTCTTCGGCGCAGGAGGTGGAGGCGGCCTCACAGCACTAGCAGTGGGTGTTGGTGCTGGAGGTGCAACTGAAGAGGTGGGTGTCGGGGTGGGAGGTGCCGGTGTAACGGATCTACCATCCTTCAGCGCACGCTCGCTTTCTAATCTCTCCCTCCTCACACGTTCGCGCTCTTCCGCATCCTTTTCGGCCTGACGTGCCTTTTCTTCCGCCTCCTTCTTATATTGTGCCAGTCTCGGTTTCCACAGAAGTATCCACCGCGGGCGACTCTGGCGAAGGTGCAATGTCACCTAACGCGCGCATACGTTCTTGCAGTTTTCGCTGAGCCTGCTCCCTGGTATACGCTTGACGCTCCGGGCTTGGGTACAGCAGGTGCCGGAGGAGCCGCAAGGGTTGCAGCAGGTGGTGGTGGAGGCGGCGGAGAACGAGCTGCTGCGGCAGGCGGGCTGCGAGGGCGGTCGCGTTCGCGTTCACGTTCACGTTCGCGCTCACGATCTTTCTCCCTGTCCCAAGAACGGTCGCGTTCGCGATTGTGCGAATAAGGCCGATCCCTGTCATAATCCCTGTCTCTGTCGTAGTCCCTATCCCTATCATAGTCCCTACCACGACTCCGCTCTCTCGCGATCCCTGTTGTAAACATGCCGCCCATAGTCACGTTCCCTTATCATAGCTTCCCTCGTCGTACCGCCCAAAGCGCTCATTCCGCCTATCCCGGTCTGTCGTCCACTCCCTCTTCTTCCGTTCGCGCCTACGCTCCCGATCTTCCATCTTCTTCTGTACTTCCGGAATCCTCTCGTGCATGAGGTGCAATAAGTCACGCTCTAGTTTCCGCCTCTCCTCATCCTTCGCGGTGCTCCTTGGTCCACGGCTGACGTACTCAAGGTCTTCCTGGATTTGCTTCACTCTGTACGTGAGGTCTTCCATCTCATGCTCAAGCTCCTCGTCTTCCCTTGTTCTCTGAGAACTTTCGTCTGTAGCATGCTCCAAAGCCTGAGCAGCTCCTTCAAGCTGGCGTTTCATGCTCTCACGATCCTGCGAAGGGGACTCATTTCCAACACGAACATCATGTCGGTCAACATGCCTTCGGCGACTCTTGTAATATGAATCGCCGTCGTCATTCTTGGTGTACTTGTAGACTGTTGCATCTTTTCTTCCACCTGCACCCGGAGCCGAAGAGTCATTGAAAGATCGGACCTTTGAACGCGAAATCGCATCACCGCTTCCCGCAGAGCTCGGCCGCGAGTTGTCGTGCTTCAGGATGTCCTTGAGGAAGTTGACGGATGTGTTAAGATCACGAGCTGAAGGAGGCACTAGTTCTTGAGGAAGTTCATCCGGAATCTCCATTCCAGTCAATTCTTGAAAAAGTCGTTGATATCAAATGTATATTTATATAATTATCAAGGAGACTTACTGTGATAAATGAGACCCATAGCAACATGAAACTCAGCTAGATTCAGTTTACCCTTATTATCCCAATCAACAAGGGCCTGAAAACAAATATTCAATAAAAAACCAGGCCTGCGAGAACACTAACATACCAGACTTTTGCAAGATTATTCTTTTCAAGACCACTCTGACCAAATACCTCAAGCGCCATCTGCCCGCTGATATACCCAGTGCTCCGAGTGTCCCATGCACGGAAGATCTGATCATAGTTCTTTTTCTCCGCCTTCGTCAAAGCTCAATTTATGCAAGGCTCTGTGCTTGGTAATATTGCTGGATACTCTGTTGCAGTTGACCTCCCAATAACCTCAGTGGTCTTGGGGAAGGAGCCGGGGGGGAAGCGTTAGGAACAGGACTGTGCCAATGAAGGGACTTGGTAAATTTCAGCAAAATTCTATTACTAATACTTCCAAATTAGGACATCATGTTGTCATGTTGACTTTGCTTTCATCTTTCGTCTTCACTCTCCCCCCCCCCCCCCCCCCCCCCCCCCCTTTGGCAGGTTCATAATTGCACGCACAGGCCCCTGATGCATATGAGCAATAGCGCTTGACGGCGACAACCCGGTATGGTGAGGTGACTGGACAGTAGGGGAGAGATGTTGTTGCTGGCTTGGGAGGTAGAGCCTTTGCGGTGCGATGGGTGCTGAGGAATTTGCGGACGACGGCGAGGTGAGTTGCTGAATGACCTGGTCCTGTGCCGGAGCGCTGAGTGGTCCGCCGACAGAAGGCGTGTGAGGGATGGAGAGCTGCGTGAGCGCGCGAGGGCGAGCGGGTCTAGCTGCCATTGTCACTCTTTGCTAATCATACATCGAGAACATATGGTTTGACTGTGTATGATGATGAGTCTGGAGCACGCTATTCTCAAATGTTTGAGCACTTACGAGAACATCGCCGTTAGCATTTGAGTATGTTGGAACCTGTCCAGAAAGGTGGGCGAAGTTCAGTTGTCCCATGCTGTTTGGCGGGAACTGGTACGACTGAAGGGTTTGCTGCTCCTGGCTGACGCCTTCCGAAGATGCCTGCAACTCGGGCGAGGATGCAGAGGACGTAATATCTGTAGGAGGCGCAAGCATCCCGGAGCTCTGCTGCTGCTCCCGAGTCGCATCCTGCGATGACTGACCGGTGGCTTGTGAGTTCGACTCCGAGGCGTTTGTCGATAGGAGCTGTGGAAGCTTGATGGACGGATAAGAATTCGGCTGGGGCGGAGGCGTGGGTGCACCAGGTGCAGATGTTGAGCGACGGTTCTGCGGGAGGACGAAGGACAGAGGGGGCCCGAGGTGGTGAATCTGTTGCGCAGGGGTCTGCGCAGACAGAGAGTGGCCATGTCCGTGTCTGTGATGGCCCTGTCCGACAAACTGCGTCATCGGGTTCTGCGTGTTCAACTGGAACTGCTGGGACATCGAAAGACCAGGTGGGAGCGCCATGCTGAGGGAGGCGCTGCTCTCCGAGTCGGTCATCTCGAAGACCAGGTCGCCCATGTCCATCTCAGTCCGGATGGCACAGTACTGGCCCGCGAATACTTCAGATCCGGAGTCAAAGTCGTCGGAGTCTACAGTGCTGCAAGAAGGTGCGGTCGACGTGGTAGAGCAGGCGGACTGGTTGCGGCTCCGCTGGCTAAGTCCATGCGACAAGCGTACGCGAGAGTAGGATTTCTCGCGACGTTCCTTGCGCTCCTTTTTCCTCTCCTCGCGCCTCTCCTTCTCCTTTCCCTCCCTCTTGCTCTTTCCACCCTTTCCCCCCACCATTAAACCCTTGTTGCCCTCATCCTCGCCACCCTTGCCCTTCCCTTTCTTCTCCTTCGAACAGGCTGGCTGATAGACATACCACAGATACATAAAGCATACTTCTTTGGATATATGATCCATCGACTTCTATTGGCCGCACTCGAGCGCCGGGAACTGGACGATAGTGACCACTTCGGGAAGAAGCGATTGGATCTTGCAGGACCGCTACTTGCAGGCTTGTTCCGTATGTTGTTCCGGAAGGTTACAAAAGATGTTTACCGTTACCTACAAAAGGTTCGTAAAAAAGTGAAACAAATCTCCATACGCTAATATATATACTTAGTGCGTCGAGATGCACAAAGAATTCAACATCAATATAGCCTGCTCCCTCTTGCGCTGCTTCGCGAACTTGTCCCAGTGCTTGCGCTCTTCCGCACTGACACTGCGCCACTGCTGGCTGATCGTTTTCGACAGGTCTGCCTTGCGCTGTCGGCGCACATTGGGGTCCTCAGCGCCACTGGCCAGCGCGTCTGCGTTGCGTTTCTGGCGACAGTCCCTGCGGAAGAGGATGAACACATTTTCGGGTCGCTTGATGTAATCCTCGTCACCGCGCTTCGGACGGCGCTCGGGGATACCGATACCACCCAGCGCGAGCGTGTGTGTCTGCGGAGGAGCTTGGGAGTGCGGGCTTACGACGGGACCCAGCTGCAAGGAGGAGATGGAGGAGCCGCGACGCCGGTGAGCTAGTGTGATAAGGCCGGTTGCAAGTGATGGCCCGAAGGAGTTGAAGGGGTTGATCTGTGCTGCAGACAATTCAGTGCGGGCTCATAGCGTTTTTATTAGGCTTTAGATACATTTGTTACATTACTTTTTATTGTACTTATTGTGTCCTTATGACTTCCTTATTTTACTTATTTGCTAACTGAACAACTGCGTGTCTGACTGCCTGAAACACTTAGAGCACTGATTCAGCCAACTCGTCCTTATTTCAGCCAACTCATCCTTACTTCAGCCAACTCGTCCTTATTTCAGCCGGCTTGTCCTGAATAATGGGAGGACATGCATGAATAAGGCAAGCTTGCCTTATTCAGACTTCAAGTCACTCAGGACGTTTAAGTAACGCTTAAGTCACTTTCAGCAAAAAGTAGTTTCCCTGATGTTGTAAAGTGGTGATTGATTTAGCATTCCAAAGCCCTCTACCCTTACGGGTCTCGGGCATATCTCAAACGTACTATTTTAAAGGAGTCGTCAAAGACCATCCAAACAAAACAAAACAACGTGCTTTCGACGATCGACCCCCGGGCATCTTCATTCTTCTCAGGCTCACGGCTTCAGTAACTCTTCCTTCTGCGAACCAAGTTCTGACGCTTGATAACAGCAGTTTGTCTTTGAAATGTCTTCAGGCAACCGTCAGCCTTTCATTGACTCCCAAGCTTTTGAGAAGGCGAACTCAGCTTATATCCCATTTCCTTCGCAGTCTGTTGCTATGCTTGCAAGTCTCCAGGTGTTTCACGACATCCCGTATCGTATCATGGACATCATCTTTTCCGTAGTCACTCACCCGGACTTTGACGCAAAGCAGGTGGCTATTCGCAACTCAATGGACGTGGTTGATGTCGTGGAGAAGCGTCGGGTGAAGGATCGGGTGGCCGTCGTTCAGGAAAGGGCGGCGAGCAGAGATCGCTGTGTGAACTTCATGAGCTGCATCCAGATACCCGCCGTGAGTCATGGACTTCCTTCTGGCTCGGTTCCATTACTTGAACCTCCTAGAGACCGCAGCATCATAATTCAAGTCTCCGAATCAAGTTTGGGTTTATTTTCTTGTTTGCACCCGGCACGTTTCTCTGACTTGCAATGAGAAGCAGAACTAACACATACTGAGTTTTGCACCGACTCAGCTACTCCTTTCAATAGTAATACTAATTATCAGACCTACAGGGACACCAACGCTCCGGCCTCTGACACTCGCCGACGGGCCTGGATCCTTCCACGCCTCTAGCTCATTTATGTGTGTTCCTTAAACATCTTTGCGAGGAGAACGATATACAACCTCTGTGCCTCTGTGCCTCTTCCTTGTTGTGAAGCACCGATGACAATACAAATCTCTGGCGGGCTTCTAAGTTGTCCCTGGCACCTGGTGAGGCCGGGCTGGTTGGCCTCATATAATTTGACGATAAAATGGCTCACTGTGAAGAGCGTCTTCGTTGCTCGACACCACCACTGTCTCTTCAGCTACTATAGACCATCATATCCGCTATGACATGCACAGGTGCTATCTGGAATGACGTCGGGCACATCTGCCATGTCGCCGACTGCCAATGGCAATATGTCGGAGTTGTCAACCCCGACCACGACTCACACTCACCAAGCAAATGGACCGCTGCCGACCTCAAGAAGCTCAACATCCTCCACGGTGCCCAGCAGTGGTTCTTCGACGCACCCGAGCTCGACATCGACCACCTACCCATATCGCACTACGTGCTCAACATCCCGGTCGACCTCGAGCTGATCCCGAATGATTTCGAGGCGAGCCGCTTCGTCCGGTACCTGCGCCATGCGAGGAACGCCGACGAGGGCGAGTCCCGCGTGGACGACCTCATGGCGGAGGTGCTTCGCATCGCGGGTTTCTACGACCACGAGACGCTCCACGTCGTCCGCCAGAAGAATGAGCTGCTCATCGCGGGCGGCGTGCTGTTCAGCGCTATTCCGGATCTCGCAGTCCACGGTATCGAAATCAACGGGAAGTCGTTCCCGCGACTCGTTCTTGAGAATAAGGTATGTTACATGCGCATACGCATATGCTTGGACCCGCTTGTCATCCGTAACTGAAAGATTTTGTAGGTCTACGGGTCGAGCTGGACAAGCGCGATACCACAGCTGATCGCAGAAGGTATATCTGCGGCACAACAGCACGTAGGCAAAGCAGGTCAGGTGGACGTGTTCGACATCCTAGGCATAATGACCATCGGGGCAAGCCCAATCTTCTTCCTTCTCCAATTTAGCCCCCGGCTGGTGGACTGCGTCAGGAATAACGTAAACGTCCCACCGAAAACTATCACCGGGTCCGCTCAATACTTTATCCCCGTCTCTGATGAGACTGATATTCCCAAGTACTTCGAGCTGGGTATGGCGGATCTCAAGTTTAGGAGGAACGTGTTCTACTACCTTTTGGCCTTCAAGCAAAAGCTATTCGACTTAGAGCGTAAATATGTACTTGGATAAGTTATCATAGACGGACTGCCATGCTGTAATTCCTGCATCACGTTCATTTATAATAAATACAACAATAACGTATACATTCAAGGTTGGATATAGTGGATATCAATAAAACACCGAGAACCAGAAAAATCAGAGTATGCAAGACAACCAGCTAATTAAAAACAGATCATTGCATTTTAGACGTTTTGTGGTACGTCAAGTGCGGTCGACAAATCATCCTCCAGAGGCAGGTAGAAGGACATGGCTTCCCGGTCATCCGCCCAGAGGCGTGCCCACTCGAGTGCCAGGCGATATACGTATACTGCACAAACCGATTAGAGATTTATCTACTTACAAGTATGAAAACGAGATTGAAACGCACTTTCCATGTCTATCCTCCTCCCCATCGTCCTTTTCCACACCTTGCCCGCGCGTGCGATCCGGCGGAGCAGGACCTGGTTTTCGTTCGACTCAAGAGGTACGAAAGGGGAAGTCAGGTTCGCGGCTTTGAGCATGTAGGGTGTCGGGCCGGAGAAGAAGGCGAAGATGTTGTACAGTTCTTCATAATTCTGGGAGAGCGGGATGTAGTGTAGCCTGTGCAGAATGATAAATGCCGAAATTTAATTAAGGGACGATAACACGAGAAGATGTAAAAAAGCGTACCACGGCTGCAGCCAATCTGAGAAAAACTCTTCGTAGACGGTGGCTTTGACAGGGACGCTGTCGGATGCTAAGAACGCGAAGAACCGACCAGAATAGCCCATACCATCCACGTCGACGAGGTACTTGTACTTCCAATGATGGCCTAGCGGGACAGACTTCGCGAACCGGTGATTCTTTCGCAGCGCAGCGCGCCCGCCAGGGTAGATCTCGCGCCCCATCTTACGCACGAACGCGACATCCATGATCTCTTCGTTGAGCTGCGCGATGGGGACTGGCGCGGCGGTGTACGGCGTGGCCGGGACAGATGAACGAGGTGCACCCTGAGCCGAAGAGGGAAAGACAACCGTGACGTTCACCGCGCTCTCCGAACTCGCCATCCGGACCAGACGGTGTCTCTGGTACTGCGGCTGGAACCCCGCTGGCGAGTTCCCCCCGCCCGTCGTCGCGCCGCGCCAGAACACGATGTCCTCCTTTTCTGCCCACGGGACCTCCGCATCGTCGAACTCCTTCGCCTTCATGTTGAGCGTGTCCCAGCCGTACGAGTACGAGCCCGTCGCCTGGTGGTAGTAGTGGCTTGGGATTCGCACGTCCGCGTACCCCTGCGCCTTCGCGGGTGAGAACACCGGGAAGAGCACGGGGAGCGTGCGCCAGTCGGAGAAGAAGTGCCCCTGCTGGTAGTGCGCCGCCGGGTGCGTGCAGAAGTCGAAGCTCGAGTCGACATTGGAAACGAAGTGGGTGTTGCTGTCGCTGGGAAGATCAGCAACCGGTGCGGAGGAGGGAGGTGAGGAGGGATGGTGCATGTCTAGCAAATTCATTGCGTGATGCCGGGCGTGGCCGGTGGGCTTCATGGATACGAATTTCCGGCGGGCTTTGGAGAAGGGCGGACAGGTGCGCCGCCAGGATTCCCAGACACTTCCTTCGCCTCTCCAATCTGCAGTGAAATTGGCTCCTAGTATTGCGTCTATTCCGGCTATAACATCGTCAAGTTCCATTATTAACCAGGTCTGAGTAGTACAACCCACCTGAGGTATCCTGTACAGACATCTCCGGATACTCCTTGTGCTCCCAGGGAATGAGAATTCGGCCCTCGGCCTTACCGTTGATGGGGAAGTCCATGTCGGGCAGCTTTCACATTCGAAAATAAAGAGTAGAGTAAGTAGTGGTCGAAATATTAGCACGGAACTACTCACCCGGTTACCCACTTTCTCGATCATCCTCCGAAAACCATGCGCGCGTGCACTGACCTCTTTGTCTTGGCCGATGTTGTTGGCAAGGTTAAGTGCCGTCACCTTTCCTTTGCTAACTCGGACGAGCGAAATTGAAGGTAAGTGTCCGACCTAAAATTATCTCTCCTTGTCAGTAAGTACGAGCGTCATGAGAGTCCAGCAAAGCACACCTGGTCGACCCGCCTCCTCAATTCTTGTCCGGACATCGCCCAGAATGGTCGGAGGTCCTCGTCTATCGCGTCAAACTCGTCCTTGAGCACGAACTTATTCTTCACCGCATACCAGTACCACTTGTCGAACCCCTTGGGTGGGTCACGGCCGTACCGCCTCTTGTACTCCACGACCGCCTCCCCGAGGGACGTGCTCTGCCTCTTCAGCTTCGCGCGGAACGCATCCTCCGCATCGGCCATGAGCTTCGGGATCGGATGCTCGGTGAGTGACGGGGAGGTCTTCGACGTAGTTGCTGAGAGCTGCAGATTGGCGACCCGCCGGCGAGCAGCATACGTACCGGCTTTCCAGAATACGACGAAGACTAGAGTGAGTTGAAGGAGTGAAAGAAGGGCGCGCGTACGCCACGGCTCCCTCTTCCTCAAAGGCCCTTCAGCACCCATGTCCTTTTTCTCTTCACCGTCGCCGCTTCGTCGTGGCCGTCGTCGTAGGTGGTGGAAGGAAAGCAAAAGGAGGTAGGAAAATTAGGATGAGAGAAAATCAGGGACCGACGAAATATATCCGAGACAGATCTATGGCGAAAACTAAGGCGTATGCGGATAACGTCCGAAATGGGCGCTGCTTGGCGGGCCGTCCGAGTCCTAGAGTACAACCCTCGCCATCTTATAGCTTTCGTGAGATATAAATGCAATGCCATTATGCGTATCTCTTCGTCGCAATCCCCACATGTTCTCGAAGACATACACACGGTCATATCCACCATTTCGAAAACATATAGAACACAGACCGTGCGGTGAGCGCAACAAGGCGTGGACAGCGGTTCCTTCGGCTATCCTTCCCAATCGTCCAATCAATTCAAATCCAGTCGGGAGCATGAGCCGAACCGTCACCGTAAACTCGAAAAGGCAACTACATATGAATATCACAGATAGTAAGCCAAGACCTTTTCTTTTCAAGTGAAATCTCCTCAACTCCGAGACATTCGAAAGACAGAATAATGGTCTGAGATTTTACTCACGAAACACTTGAATTTCTGATCAGGGAGAGAACGAACGAGTTGGCTTTACTTGAGCAAGAATATGGCATCATTTATTGACGATGAAACCTAAAACATTTGGGAAAAACTTGAAAGGGCGTCGGGCCCGGAGTCCTGATAAGTACAATGAGCAGAAGTTACTGATGCTGGTACGGATGGGAATGATTACAAAAGTGATGAAGCTAACGAGTTAACGATAAATTAGTTGCGGCAAAAGCGAATGTCGAGAAAGTGTATTGCGAATATGTCAGGTCTTAAAAAATGAGTAGTTAGCGAAGATGAAAGTGAAGATATAGTATAAGCACCTTTGTGAGAGATATGTTATTCGGGTTGGGACACGTCGTCCAAGCTCTTCAGTACACTCCAGATACCTGGTGCAGTCTTCTCCATCTCCTCCTGTAACCCCCAGGTCTTCATGTGCGTCACAATAGCTTTCATCGCGCGCCTCTGATCCGCCTTGAGCGCCTTCCCCAACTTCTCCCTCTCCTTCGCGTACAAGACCGCAGCCTTCTCCGCCAGCCAAGGTTCAAACACCTTTGGTCTTCTTTCCATGATCGCGTCGACGATCTCTGGCCCTGTCTTGGGCCCAAACGTGCGCGAGACTTGATATCCAATGATTGAGTCTTTGGAGTCGCAGAGATCGTGAAAGAATTGGTCCAGCGGCATGTTCTGCAAGCGGAGGGCAGACAGGACGTAAGTGAGCTTCGAATGCGTGAGGGCTTCGAGCTGCTCGGCCATCTGTTTGTCAAGCTTCTCCTGCGCGGCTTTTGCCTCTTCCTCCAGCGCCGCCTTCTCTTCCTCCAGCGCAAGACGCTCCTCTTCTGTGAGTTCCGGTTCTGGCGGCCCATCTCCTTGCTGAAAATCGATAGACGAGTCGCCTGTTGCTAGTCGCGCCTCCAGGTCCTTCTGCACCTTCTCGCGCGCTTCCCTGTCTTTCCTGAGGGCAATCTGACGCGCTTGCTCAAGCTTCAGCTCCTCCGGGCTCATCTTCAATGCAGTCAAGCGCCTTTTTTTCGCAGACGAGTCCTGTGGCTGACCTGCTGCGGGCTGAAAGTTTGTAGAAGGAGCAGACTCTCCCGGAACCTTGCGTTTGCGCCCTCTGGTTTGTGGCTGTTGCTGCAGCACAAGCTGTGGCAGTAGATGCGGCTGCTGTTGCTGGATCTGTGGAGAATAGATGGGTTGCTGGTAGGTTGGGTCGTGGATGAGCATGGGTGGGGCGTGTATTGCGAATGCCGGTCTTACAGAAGGCGGTAGCGGTTCTAGTGCAGCAGAGAATGTTTGTAGAGACGAGCCAGACGCGACGGGCTGCTGCTGCTGCTGCTGTGCCGGGGTCTGCATGGCAGAAGGATTGACAGAAGAAATGCCATTGTTGTAGTCGGCGATACGGAAGCGATGAGCAGTGAAGGGAGGCGGAGTCTTGCTAGGAGCAGGCGTGGGCAGTGTGTACGGCTGGAACGAATAGTTCATCGTCGTCGTGGATGAACGTCCGAGTCGTGCTCGTCGCGTTGGCCGGCGTTCAGGTCAGGCTGAGTCACGTGCCTGTGCTCGAGTTGTGCAGACGGAAGACCGGTTGCTCGTCATGCCCGTCTGGACTCTGCAAAGACGGTCACAAGGACATCGAGTACAAAGTACAATCAGGTGTGAGTTCTGCTCTTCAGTAACTCTTTCATTGTCCTCTCATCATGTCGATACCAGAGACACACAAAGTCGTCCGACTACACCCAGCAGATCACACCATCCATGTTGAGACTTTACCTGCGCCAAAGTACGTCTTCATAAATGTGCTCTAGACTGAAAAGCTAACATAGTTTACGCAGAATTGAACATCCGGATGATGCGATCGTCAAGATAAAGGTTCACACTGTCTACATAAGTTTCAGGAATATTGTTCATGGTTGCTTTATCAGCTCTCTGGCCTTTGCGGCAGCGACCTGCATGGATATCGTGGACATGAAGAAATTCACGACAAGTGCGTCTTTCTCTATTTCTTATAAGACTTTATCTAATGAACACACGTATGTTAGAGTCGTGACCGGACACGAGTTTGTGGGCGAAGTCGTTGCTCTCGGGGCCTCGTACAATCCAAATGCAACAGGCAGACCGGCTCTCTACTCGACACTGAGAGTGGGCGACAAGGTCGTTTCTCCCTTCACCTCTTCATGCGGGGAGTGTCAGTACGTCTTCCACCTTCCTATGTCTCTCACCTTCTAAACACATATGCACGCAGCTTCTGCCGCATCGGCTTCACCTCTCGCTGCGCTCACCAGCTCCTCTTCGGCTCCGGGGCCCTTCCAGGCGGTCAGGCCCAGTACGTCCGCATCCCCAAAGCAGGCGGCACACTCTTCGTCGTCCCCTCGGCCAGCGCACCAGCGACATCCGGGACGCTCTCCTCGTTCTCGGATACGTCTCTGCTCCTCCTCGCCGACATCCTGCCCACCGGCGTCTTCGCCGCCCTCCAGTGTGTGCAGCATCCGAAGATCCAGCCCGTCATCAAAGGCGAGCGCTACCCCGTTGCGAGCCTCTCTGGCTGGACGGGTGCGGAGGGTATCGTAGGCGTTCTGCAGGACGACGGGTGGCCGAAGATGACGGAGGAAGACCGGGTGTTGAATCTCGCTGTGGTCGGTCTGGGGCCAGTCGGTGTCGTACGTGCACATCTTGTCTCCTCTACCTGAACCCTGATTTATGGTCCTGGGTTAGTGTGCAATTGTTGCCTTGCTTGACTTCCTTGCTACGCTCAATGTAACCTACCGTATCGTCGCGATCGATCTCGTCGACGCGCGGAAGGAGAAGATACTCGCCGTGTACCAAGCGCTCCCGCCGGATGCTCGCGGGTCAGGCAAGTTCGTCGTCGCGTCTCCCGATGAGGCGAAGCAGATCATGAGCGACTGGACGGGGGGTGTAGGTGCCAACGGCGTGCTCGAGGTACGTCCTCATAAAGTATCCTGACGTTCAACTCTAACATCACCAACAGATTGTCGGAAACAACCCCGCGCTGTCTCTCGCTTACGACCTCATCCGTCCCTTCGGCGCCATCATCTCCGCGGGCGTGCACCAAGCGCCTCCCGTGCCCCTCACAGGCCGGCAGCTCTACAACAAGAACGCCGCACTCGAGTTCGGGCGCTGCCCTGTCCGCACGGTATTTCCCCTCGCAGCGGACCTGCTGAGGCGCCGCCAGGACATCTTTGGGGGCGTTGGTGGCGAGGTTGCACTCGTGGAGCGCGTCGTGAGCCTGGACGACGCTGCGGAGGCCTATGTGAAGTTTAGCAAAGGCGAGTGGGGGAAGGTCGTATTTGATCCGTGGCGGTAAAAGATTGAGGAAGAAAGTAACTTGTATACTAGGTGATTGTATTCAGAGATCTTGGCAATGGTATGAAATCATGGATGATCTGACCCCGTCTCCTGAGGTCGGGTCTTCAGACATCTCCTGTCTCTCGCTTTATCATCCTGTTCAGACGGCAGATCCATGATAAGACCATTGTCTTATCTTCACCGTATTTACCCCGACGATACCACGCAAAACCCATTCTTCCGTCTATCGTGGATGATGGAAATATCCTTAGCTGGCATGCCTCTGCTCAGATAGAATCATTGGGTGCAGCTGCTACGATAAGACGAGCTCTTTATAATGGGCTTATCAACGTCAACTCGGTTCTTACTCGACAGAGAGGCGATGTCTGTTCCGAAGACATATAAAGCCGTTCGCCTCCATCCTGAGGATCATACGATCCATGTCGAGACGCTTCCGTGTCCTCAGTGAGCTTAAATATCTCCGGTCTCTGACGTGATCGCTGACTCGTATGTGCGCAGGATCGAGGAGCCAGACGATGCCATCGTGAAGGTGACTCTCGCTGGATTGTGTGGGAGTGACTTGCACGGGTACCGGGGACATGAGCATATTCCATCCAAGTACGTACGCATGCAGAAAAAGATCTTCTTAAACTTCTAATAATCGCTGCATTTCCCCTTATCAGAGTCGTAACAGGACACGAATTCATCGGCGAAGTCGTCGCTCTCGGGGAAAGCTACTCAACAAATACACAAGGCAGGCCAGCACTCTACGCAACACTCAAGATCGGCGACAAGGTCGTTGCGCCGTTTACTACCTCATGTGGAGAATGCCAGTGAGCTCATATCTCCCGCGGGCATCCAGTAAACTGATCATTTACTACAGCTTTTGCCGGATAGGATTTTCCTCTCGCTGTGCTCACGACATCCTCTTTGGCTGCGCCGCTCTGAATGGCGGTCAAGCCCAATACGTACGCGTCCCCAAAGCCGGCGGGACGCTCTTCGTTGTCTCTTCTATCGTGACGCCGTCGCCTAATCTTCCCTCCCCGCCCTCAATCGCATCTTTCTCTGACTCGTCTCTCCTCCTGCTCGCAGACATCCTCCCTACCGGGTACTTCACGGCGCTCCAGGCGCTCCAACACCCGAACATCTTGCCGTTGCTCAGCGGCAGCCCGTATCCCCTGAGCTCGCTTGCATACATCCCTAACGCAGGGCGGCTCGTAACCGTCCTGGAACAGGCGTACCAGCTGGCCCCTGCGGAGGAGGATAGGGTGTTGACGCTTGCGGTCATCGGTCTGGGTCCTGTTGGGATTGTGAGTTTCATTTTTCGCCTTGATGCTCCCGGATCCTTTGAACAGAACACATAGAAACAAAACGAAGTGCGGCGTCGTCAGCCTCCTAGACTTGCTCGCGGTGCTAGAGGTCAACTACCGTGTGGTCGCTATCGACCTGAATGAAGGGCGGCGACAGAAGATCGAAGCTATCTATGCAGCCATACCCGTGACTGCACGCGGAGTAGGAGAGTTCATCGCCGCCACACCCGACAAAGCGAAGGACATCGTCAAGGAGTGGACGAACGGCGTAGGCTGTAACGCCGTGCTAGAGGTCAGCTCTCCAGCGCTCTGCTAATGCAACTTCGAAATAATCCCAATTACAGATCGTCGGGAACTCCCCAGCCCTTGACCTTGCGTACTCCCTCGTTCGTCCTTTTGGTGTCATCTCCTCCACAGGCGTGCACCAGGCTGTTCCCTTCCCGCTCACCGGCTGGGATTGCTTCGACAAGAACGTTTCCCTCGCCTTCGGGCGCTGTCCCGTCCGCTCCATTTTCCCACTCGCCGTCGACCTTCTCCAGCGGCGCCAAGAGGTCTTCGGGAGTGTCGGATCGCCCATCAGTCTGGTGGATAAGGTTGTGGGCATCGATGAAGCCCCTGAGGCGTATAGGGCATTTGATAAGGGTGAGTGCGGGAAGGTATTGTTTGATCCTTGGAAGTAGACTTCATGTTCGAGAACGAAGAAAGGCAATGTTGTGATTTACAGTGGACAATCGTGTATTGTTTGAAGCAGTATATGTAGTAGGTACACTTTGCATTACATTTGTGCTACAAGAGTGAAAGCCTTGAGTCTGGTGTTACAATTGAGAACCAATAGCAGAGATGTGATAGAAGGTAAATCAAAGAGTAAGAAATGAGAGAAGAAGCGAGCGTCGCTACTACGACTTTTCACACAACCTCATCGACTTTGGATCGGTGGATGCAGAATCCCTGGGTGAAGACTATCAACAGAGCGAAGTGAAGAGGTGAAGGAGGAACATACAGGTGTGACCCATTCTTTGCAGCTGCAACATACACCCGCCCAGTCGTAGTTCCCCAACTTGGCCCCACATTTCTTGTTCGGACAGATAATCTTCCCAGCCATCTGACCGTCCTCAAGGAATGGTTCCATCCATTTCATCTATAGTGCGAAACCTCGTCAACCCAGAATAAAAATAAAATGCGACAACCGCAATCAAGGGAGAAAGATCAAACTCACAGGCTCAAGGAAGTAACCAGAACATGTATTGTTGATCAGCAAAGGTGGGCTCTTGACAGATGCGATGGCGGCCTGCTTTGCCAACGGGTTCGGGTTGTTCCCAGACGGAGCAGAAGAAGAAGGCGAAAGAGGCGTCATAGGCGTCAAGGGTTGCAAGCCACCGATGCCACCGAGTGCAGATGGACGAAGCGCAGCGAGCTTCGGGTTGGCGTTGAGCTGGGCCGCGAGGTCCATCGGCGTCATGAAGTAAGAGCCTGAACCTGAGCCTGATCTCCGAAGTATTCGGGCAGCGTTGATTTCTGTAGGGCTAAGTTGAGTGCCGGGCGAGGGATTGGCGAATCCATTAGTAGGCGCATCGCCATTTTCCCTCTTCCCATCGACGCCGTTCCCCTCCGTCGTGTCTCTTTCCTTTCCTTCCCTGTCGATATCGCCGTTGTCGTCGTCGTCTTCATCGTCATCGTCATCGTCATCATCCGCTATAGCGCTCGAGTCATCGACCGCAACGCCTTCCGGAATAGTTGCGTTCGCAAGAGCTCCGGATGTGAGTTCATTCGCCAGCAGACTTCCTCTCCGGGCGCCTCTGGAGGGTCGGCGGGACAGATTCACAGGCGACTCCGGCCTCGAGGATGATCCCGAGAACCGTCGAAGAGGGAGAGGCACCGGCATTGGCTCTCCATTTAACGTGGCGAGAGCTATCGGACGTTCCGCGGTCGCAGCACCAGCAGACCCGCGCCTTGAAAGAGGGGTGAGGGGAGTAAGCCCAGCGGGCCGGATAGCATCTTGCGCAGTGCTCGATGCTCGCCGAGAGGCGGCTGGAGAGAATGCAGCAACGGAAGCAGGCGTCCCTGGCCCTACTTGGCCATGGTCAAGCATATGCTCCCGGGCCGCAAGCTCCTGGCGACACATTTTGCAGCGTATCCTCCGGCGTGGCCCTCCCGGTGTCGCAGGCGCAGAGTCGGATGGCGATCGCGGAAACTTGGCGAACATGTTGTCTTTCGGTATAGATCCGTCGCCATCTGCAATGAGGTCGGTTGAGACAATGTGTATGGAGGCGGGATAAGGTCTTAAGCAGGAGCACACACTGATAATCTCATCCAGCGCACGTTCCAGATAGTGCATGCGCATGGCCTTATTCCATCTCGTGATCTTGTACGACGCTCGATAGAAGACATCGAGTTGTTCCAGGAAGCCGTCGTTTGGTCTAACGCATTGGTTGAGCTGCGTGTGATGGCTCAGAGTAAAGGACGCACTGTACGCTCGGTCGAGCCCTGACGATAGTCTCCAATGCGTCTTGCACATCAGTCTCCTTTGCATACATGATGTACGCGGCGACGATGGTTGCACTGCGGCCTAAGAAAGGACCATTAGCTTCAATGCGGATGTCTGAGATGGAGATGTTGGACTCACTCATGCCAGCCTGGCAGTGAACCAACACGCCACGTCCACGCTCGAGTTCTCCATCGATGAAGGAGATGCATTGGGGGAAGAAAGCA
Source organism: Trichaptum abietinum (assembly GCA_910574555.1). Classification (NCBI taxonomy): domain Eukaryota; kingdom Fungi; phylum Basidiomycota; class Agaricomycetes; order Hymenochaetales; family Trichaptaceae; genus Trichaptum; species Trichaptum abietinum. The sequence continues at coordinate 23,821 of CAJTBE010000005.1, read as the reverse complement.
AGGGCGTCCGCGTCGGTCGTATCGTCCAATTGGACTTGGAAATGAGTGAAGGTCTGTTCTAACCCAATCAATATATGTGCTGGCCGGTCGTAGATAAGGTGAGAGCGGGCGTACCTCGTGCACTTTGACCCTGCCTCTCATGGCAGAGAGGACGCTGTGGATGTTGTTCTCGCGCAGCATCTGCTCATTCGTCGCCGCTCTGAGGTCGCCAATCCAGAGGTTGGGCAGGATTTCGTCCATCGCGTTCGGTTCGTGTTGGGACATGTCGACGTTGCATGGGTGTAAGTCACTGAGTTACAAGTCTTTCTGTCCGAGCCCTGCCCCAGAATGCAGTTCCTTCCGTATGACGTAATTATCTCTACTGTGACACTCTTTCTCTTTCTCCTCCATCCCTTGCCTTCGCAGTTCTCTCTTTTGAAGAACTTCTCAAAACTATCTCCATTTGTGCCCATAGCTAGTAAAGGAACTTTGGGAATTCATGTCAATTCAAGGACCAAGCGATTAGATTCAAGCGTTTAGCTTCCGATCACCAGAAGTCGGAAGAAACTTCATTACCTAGTGCCGCATCTAACCTCTCATATCCTTATAGAAAGGATCTTAGAAGTGAAAATTTACCAAGTCAAGGCACAAGAGGCATATCTTCTTAATTATTTTCGCGCAACACTCTTATCTACATCAAATTGCAGTGATACAACTATCTTTTGATATCCCCAGAAAGTAAAATCAAGTCCCTCGAGTCTTCCGCGGCCTCACTTCGACGCTGTACTTCAATATTCTGTCACCGAGCTCGAGTCCAGCCAGGCACTTCACGAATGATGAGCTGGCACTGATAGCGTACCGCTGTCGACACAGGCTCTTGAGGCCTGAGTCTTCTCCTCGGAGACCGGTTTGATCACTGTCACGAGCTCTGGTATGAACGACATTCAAGTTCAGGGCGGTGCCACGGCGCTAGCGACTCATACTCGGAAAAAGTACAAGCCGCCGCGCCAACAGCGCTTCGTCTTATGTGCGTCTCGGTCGGAAATGATGGTTGCCCACGACTTCATGCTGCTAGTAGATGTACGTGAAAAAAAATGCTCAAGTCCGGGCCATTTCAAACTGAATACTGACAGCGCCTTGGGCATGGGCAGAGAATGAGTTCGCTGATCAGGGAAAAATCGTCGTCGTGTTGTACTATGAAGGCAAATAGCTTCTCCCTCGGACTCATCATTCAGAAGCTGGGGGGAGCTGAGCGCAGAATTGATGAGCCCGGGTGTCGATTGCCTAGAACCCAGGCCTCTGCTAGGCACCGAGACTTGTGCCGAGCGAAACGTCGATCATCGGCAAGATGTGTACTGTCGGTGAGTGAATGAAGTGCTGGTCTAGTTTGTAATTTACAGCGCACTGTTTATAGGTACTTTGCACCTACGCCGATAATATGCTCTCACTTGACTCCAAGCCGAGGGCCTAGGTCGCAAACCAATTTATGGAAGGTCCGTCATCTGCTAATTGTTAAACACCCCATTGACGTGCTAAATACAAAAGCCTTCCACTAGCAGACCCCTCGCATCCTCGGAGGTGCTTGAAACAACAGCGCGCTGATACGCTGTAACGCCTGTCGGCGCTCGACGTTCTCCCCCCTTCGAGCGGTATTAGCTACGGAAACGGCGAATGTCCTGTGTGCGTGTTGTTGCCTGAACACATGGCGCATTCACGGACTCAGGTCTATCGCGGCGAAACTCCGCCTTCCATACGAGGGCAAATTCCTGAAGGCGCATCTGCATGCGCACCTACCCAGTCTGTACCCATGATGTCTATCAGCGGACTTCGCGCGCAGTCAACCCACACCGAGCGCACTGTGTCATGTATAGAGCAGGCGCCCAGCCTCGGCATGTCGGTGGCGTACATGTGGGACTAATGTGCAGCTCAATATTGCTTCCGCTTCCCCACTCCTCGATAGGCGGTAAGCATTGACGTTACGTCCCCGGTAAGCTATTCTTGCTGCTGATGCTGTACCTCGAGCTCGGTGGTTTATTTTGAGACTGACTTACATTACAGTATATCGCCGGCCAGATCGCACAGGTATGATTCTATCTCAGGACCACGATACCCTGCGCCCTCCGACTCACCGAGCAAACCAAGTCCACTGGCCTGACGTAGTGGCTTGATACCTTATGACCTATGTATGGAATGATATCTGGAGCTGAGATGTTACCAGTGGGCATCGTGATATAATGAAAACTTCATCACAATTTCTCAGCTCACAAGATATTGATTCGTGTTTTCTCCAAAACTAATAAACAACGAGTATGAAGGGGTTCATTACCTGCCCGAATTGAGTAGCCTCATCGCTGAGTAATATTTAGTTAATATCGAAAGAATTAAAAGTAATTTCCGCAGTGCAGATGACTGACATGCATGGATTCAACGTGACTTGAAAAAACGACTGAATCCTATTTCATGCATTATACATACATACATGTGCTTCAATGAACATTCAAGTTGTGTCGTGTTGCTACTCCAACCTTCTGAATAAATGTGCAATTTGCAGTTGACGTCGATAGCCCCTGCTAACCGTGATATACTTGAACCGACATGAATGCCAACAGATAAGAGTACGAGGCTAGCTCCAAACGCGTATTATACGCTAATCAACCTAAGGCTATTTACCCCGGATTATCCTCCCGGGCGGTGATGTTTTGTACTTTAAGGTTATTTAGACCTGCACAACGTGCCTACTAGTACTACGCGAGCAACGTGTTCCTCTAGTTATAGCAGTTATAGCAGCCCGAACGCGTGTTGCGCGTTGTAGTTCAACCAAACGTCCAACGCGAGCCCGAACGTCCGTAGACGCCGCCTCATGGTGTGGGATCCGGATTCATCCCTGAGCTGCGTTTCACTATAAGTTTTTGCCTCGAGCTGTGGTGTAGCGAAGAGCAGGCTATGGACGGACGGAGTGAGTCTAATGGATTCCTACATGAATGCTAATACCGCAAGCTCCTGGTAAGTCAAAGAAAGCACGCCGATGTCTTACGTTAAATAAGTAATTGACTTCATGAATGTTCGGAAATGACATGGAATCCATCCCTCCTACGGGATTAGGAAATGCAGAGGTGATCACAAGACTGCGAAAGCAGTGCTGTACAGTCTGCAGTCGACAGTCTAGACACCGCAAATCGAACGACCCCGAGACGTCTTTGGACTCGAACCATCGATAATAAAAAAAGAGACTTATGAAAGACTCGATCACAACATCAACAACGGTATAGCCTAAAAGGCATATCCCTCACGTCCCTCTGACTTCTGACTCGAGTCTGAGTCTGACCGGACCCTGCCCAATCAACCGAATCCGAATAAACCAAATATCCTCCGACGGCGAAGGCGGACCTCTCGTCCCTACGGCCGAAATTCCATAATATGGACTACCAGCCTGATGCGCGATAGAGATAAGGACGTGTTACTCCCGAAGGACTTGTCGGCCGGCGCGAAATCCGTATTTCCTTTGTACCCAATCCGCACTCACATCACGAAAAATGAAAGTGCAAGTATACTCGAAATGTCGACGTTAGATAGAATAGCTCACCCGATCGTAGCCATCTTTTGTACTTAGGCTTGACGCTCCTGTCGTGTCGTCAAAGGAACAAAAGCCCAAAGCGAAATGAATGGCCAAACAAACTATGCTGCATTCTGAGATGTATGCAACGCCGCTGCGGCGTCACCTTTATTATGCACCCCATGTCTGCTCTTCATCCTCGACGTAAAAGATCTTCGAGTCTAGATCCCTTTGTCTTGTCTTGTCACACAAACAACCCGCCCGTTTCGTTCGATTGTCATGTTTCATTCCTCCATTACAACTCCAGTAATAATAGTACACATTCAGCATCCATTACAAGTAAAAACGCGGTTCCCAATAACAAAACAAACAAAGCGACGACGACAAGAGCGAGACATTGCGATGGAGCAGAATATGCAGAATATGCACAAAAATAATTGCTGATTGATAAAAAGAATTGCACAAAAAAGAAATTAGATTGCAGGGTAAGTAACTTGAAGGACCAATGAGTCAATGTTTTTTGGTATGCAATGCGCACCACAACCCCAGCAAAAGGAGAAAAGAAAATGGCGTGAAAACCAAACCAAACACAGCAGAGAACAAGATGCAGGTGAGCGAATAAAATGCAATGCAGATGCAGATGCGTGCAAGTGAAATGAGGAAGGAAGACGATGCAAGCCAGAGTTGTTGTGTATGCGTAGTACAGAATATACAATGCTTTACAAGAAAGAAGAAAACACGATGAGGGATGAGACGAGTTCCAGGTCTGCGAAAGCGAAAGCCCGAAGGGTCCGTCCGTCCAAAAAAGAGACATTAGAAACGTGCGAGCGTGATGGTCAGGTAGGTCGTATGGTACATTTTTGTTTGTGCGTCAGATGCAAGGCGAGTCGTGGGTCGTGAGCGTGCGTGGTGAGCATGGGCGACGACATGCGTCATGTTAGTTCCGGTTCGATAATGATAATGATAAAGGATGCATGTATTTTCGTTGATGGGTGTGTCGGGTCGATGGATAGTGGGGATGGCGGAAGGAGGGGACAGGAGCGAGGGAGATCACTGCTTAGTGGGGCTACGACCACTGCCAAAGAGGAAGAGACGCTTGCGCTCAGGAACAGCGAGGACCTCCCACTCCTTCTCGACCCACACGCCCGAGCGGCCATCATGCTCGCCACGCCTCCGTCCTACTTCGCGCAGCTCACGGCGCTCCACTACCTCGTCGCGCTTGTGCAGCTCAGAGACCTCGAGATACGCATACGGCGCCTCTGCCGTCGGGACGAAATCATCGGGCACAAAGACCTCCTCATACCGCCTCTGCGATACGGGCACGGACGGCATGGCGGCGTACGTCGGCTCCTCGACATTGTTGTACGACCATGTGGCAGCTATAACCATCGTCTGTAGTTAGTCAAAGTTGGAAGAATTTTGTTGGAAGAAAAGGATGAGGGAGAAACCACTCACACTCCATATTGAGTCGCCCACGTTCGTGCAGCTTCAATCCCGCGCGGCTCGGGTCCTTGCTACTCCTGCTCGACCCGCTTCCGCGCCTCCTTCCGCTGCTGCTCTTGCCCGCGATACTGCTCCCGCTTCCGCTCGCACTCGCCTCACTCCCCGCCTCATCTCCGTCTTTCTCCGCCGGGGTCGGGCGATGCCAAGTTCCTTCTTCCCTCACGCTTCCCAACGCACTCCTCATGCCGGCGCTCGAGCTCGGCCGTGCGCGCGCCACACTCGCCTCACTGCGGCTGCGCGTCATCTTGAGGCTCGCCATGCTGTTCGCGCGTGGGACGGAACCGAGCGAGCCGAAGCCGCTGCTGCTGCCAGATGGCTTGAGAAGCACGTCAGGGACAAGCAGACGGCCTTCGGCGCCCTTTGCGAGGATCGGGCGCGGGGACTCGTATGCGGTGTTGAGCTTCCTGCCGGCGAACTCCGGCGCCAGGGAGCCATCCTCATCGAAGATGCTCACCTTGTCGACGCTCCTCGCCCTGCCCTCGACAGTGGAGGACGCAGACGAACGTGCGCGGAAGTGTGCTGTGCGGATGGGGGACGTGGCTTCGATGATGCCGGATGCGGGCTGATAAGACGCAGAGACCGTCGGGCTGGCTGCTAAGGTGCCGCGCGACTGCGACTTGCTGTTTTTCGTGAATAGGGGGTATTTGGAGTAGAGCTCGATGGCGCTCTGCGCGCGCTGGGCATTGGAAAGGCCGGGACGGTTTGAGTCTGAGTGGGACGTCGAGAGCTTCGGCAGATCATCCTGCACCAGAGGCTCTACAGGCCTGTTCGATGGGCTGGCACGGAGACGCGCCTCCAGCGCAGCACGATCACGCCTGGCGGCCTCCTCACGCGCCTGGCGCGCATTGCCGGTCGAGAAGAACGTCGATAGCTTCCTCGCCGCTACGGACATTAAGCCCTCCTGTGCCTCCTCCTCATTTTCCTTCGTCCTCCAGCTCCCGACCTCCACCGGCGAGCTGTGGCTCGCCTCGGAATTGGTGAAGCTCGTGCCCGTCGCGCTCGAGCTGTCGGACTCTTCCGAGACGCTGAGGCGCAGGCCGGGTGTGCGGTACGAATTGGGCGGGACGGGTGGCAGGATGGGCGAGGGCGGGGGTGGCGAAGCGCGTTCCGGATTCAGTTGGGAGGGATGGATGCCGAGACGGGCACGAGTGGTGTGGATGGGCTGGGTCGTCGCCGCCGAGAGTGAGAGCTCGAGGTCCTGGCGCATGCACTCGTCCGAGCAATAAAGCGGCGTCTGGGCCTGATCAATGACCGTGCGCTGACGGGGCTGCGCCGCGGCCTGGTCGATGACGGCCTGGCGAGCGGCTTCCTGGAGGCGAGCCTGCTCCTGCTGCTGGAGAACTGCGAGCTTCTGCGGCGAAAGGCGCTGCTTTCCGACGTTTGCGTTGGGAAGCTGCTGCTGGAGTGTGGGGACGTTGTGGCTGGAGTCGCGTCTGAGACCGCCGCCCGGCCTGATTCGACCTGTGCCATGCAAGAGACCGCCGCCTTGCACGCGTGCTTTGATCGTTCCGTGTTTCCCGCGCGTCGTCTGCGACTGTTTCACCGCGTTATTTGAGGCGGTTATGGTCGGTTGTTGAGGTGCGATTGGTTGGGGAGGGACGATGGGTACGGAATAGCGTTTGGGTAGAATCTGCCTGTCGCAGACTGGACACCAGGAGGTGTCAAGGTGTTCGTCCATGGATAGACTGAGGATTCTATCGCAGCTATTTAACGAACGATTTAGAGAAAAAAAGGGACAAAGGCAAACACACCTGAGTTTGCGAATGCAAAGCCCTTTATCCTTCTGCAATTTGTTGTGTCTGCCTGTCGTTTGTGTAGACGTTAATGTGGCTCGTCGACGTGGATGTAAGTATAGTCGAGGAGCGAGAGAGAGAGGAGGGAGGACGGGATGTGAGTGATGTAGGCTGTGTGGGGAGAGGGAAATGGGATTGAGAGAGAAAGGAACGCCGCGCGGGGGTACTTTTCACTTATATCTGCATTTCCCCGCATTTACCGCTTCGCGCACAACATTCCCACACGCCCCCATTGGGCAAACCGCGCATCCTGTCAGTGGATCAGATAGGGCTGTTGCACAAACTAAAACGCCGGTGCGGAAGAGAGGTGCGGTGGCCCGGTCCTATAGACCACAGGGGACGTAACCAACCACAGCCGGGCACGCATCACCGCAGGCACCAATCGCGTCTCCGAGGACTTGCCTGTTTGCTGTGGTCCCCGGTCCGGTGCGTGCCAGTTTAGACCTCCCCTCGCCCATGCTGGCCAATCGCCTGTCCGCCGCGAGGATTCTCCGACAGTGCGTTGGGTGGCTTTCCGGGGTGTTCCCACTCAGGCTCTGTGATTGGGCCTTTCGGGATTGTATTTCGTCCCTGATTTTGCTGTTCGCTCCTGATTCCGACATAGCCCGAATGGAGGGCATATGTTTTTGATAAACGATTTCTCCGGATGTGCTGTTCCGAGTCCGGGTTAACACCAGCTTTCGACCGCTGAGTGCATCCTGTCTAATCTACACCTCCAATCGCCGCACGGAAAGCGAGAGTTTCGATGACTCAAGTGCTTCATTTACCTCAGAAGCACATCTGACCACCCGCAGCCAACTGACCTCCGGGCGTCTTCCTCTTACCTCAGCAACAGCCCCGGTCGGATATCATATCTACATCTAGCTTCCATCCGCCGCTGCCTCTCCGATGTGTCATCTCTTCTCGTGCTTCTGGTCTTCTATCGGCGCTGTCTCCTGTACTCTACTCCTTAGTCTCGATCTCCTTCTGGCACTGCGCACCGAAGTCCGGCCTCTAAGCACTAGATTACTAGTCCTATCCAAATGCAAATCGTCTATTTACATATTCACGCTGCCATTGAACGTACAGTCGCACAGAAGCCTCATCAAGCCAGCGGGGCGCAGTCCTTGTCCTTGAACGCCGGTCGAGTCCGTTCCCCATGGCTATGGCCTACCGGGATCCCATCAAAATCAAAATCAAGCCCACCCATTCATAGCCACGCGTCCGCGGTGCAAGTTGTTCGATGGCACTGAAACACAAATACGCAAATCAACCTATCAGCCTATCAACCTATTGCGTCGCGTCCGCATATAGCTTTCAAGTTGCGTCCGCAACCCTCCTGTGACGGTCTGTTCGATGATGCCTTTGATTTCGAGATACATGCACATCGTAATGACGACGTCCGTCTGTCCGTCGCTCTGAAACCGTCACTGGCAGTGAAACGGGCCAATCTCTTTGCAAGCACTAGTAAATGTAATTCTGCTGATAACGTATTTGCATTGGCATTTGATTCCAACGCACGCCATCTATAATCGGTAGGGCTACTCCCGCATATTATTCCAAATGCCCTTCACAGCAGACTACAGACTAACCTCGAAGCCCAACGCATCTCGGAGACCGACGTCAACGGGATCGCAAATGGCCCAAAGTTTTCGCAAAAAAAACATCACACCGAGGCAACGTAGAGCGGGTTGCCAGCGTCCCGGTGTTTTCTCTGCATCAGTCATGCTAGCGGCGGCCATCATTGACACGCGTTGAATTTTGCACCCACTAATGTATAAAGCAAACTACACGCCGGCTTCGAGTTATAATAAGACTGGTCTAGCACGGACGCGGACAGATGGGGTCCAACGGAGACGAGGGCGTGAGATGGCGGTAGGGACGGACTGGGCACAGTGGTATAGCTATACCTGGTGTTTGCCCCATGCTATGTCCGTCCCTATAGCGTACCATGCCCCACGGGGAACCAGATCCAGCGTTCAAGTTCGCCGACTCGGATGAAAGGAGAAGGTGTCTGCATCCAGATTCCGATCGACTCGGCACTTTGAATCCCAGGAGTGGATGCTTTCCATCTGCAGCTCTAGACTTGGTCAGCGCATTCTTCAAGTGCTCACACGTTCGGGTATTGACTAGAAAGCTTACAAAAAAACCCACGTACGTTTGTCTTTCGACTCGTAGCGTTAGTCCATCTCATAATACAACTGCACCCATCTTTGCGGATTGCAGACTAATTATTTTGCACTTTGCAATTCTGGACACAGCCTTCCGGTGTTCCAGATACAGGAACGGGCACAGTGAGGGACTCGAACACATCAGCTTCGAGCTTCGACCGGACGTGATGCTCGGTCAACACTTCACCGTCTGGCACGGAGTCAACAAAGGACGTCGTTCGTCAGCGCATGAGAAAGAAAGTTTTGGGGAAGGCCTGGTTTACTGTACCTCACCGCCGTACCTGGTGAATCCCTTCGTCAGCCTGATCCGTGCCCTGTGCGTTCAGTCTGTCATAATCTCGTCATGAACGCATCCCGCACGATCGTCGTTGCAATGTTGAGCGTCCCCTGCGGGAGCGACATCACGATGACGTCACTCTTTGAGAGCAATTTTCTCACGTAACAAGTTACAAAATGCAAAGAAAGCGTTGGGCATGCTCTCTTGTGTTACCATCAAGACATCCTCTTTGTTCGACAGTGCGTGTGGGATGTCACGTAAGAGGCTCGTATGGTCCTTGTCTAATCAGCGAATAGAGCAATGCCACAATTCATTATCTCGTCATCTCGTAAACGCTCGTTTACTAGTACCTCGATTGGCAGTCTCTCGCAAACTAGCTTCATGCCACTCAGACTTTGCGGCATCTCTTCTACGTTTAGCCGTATCTAAATCTCGCCGTCTCTCAGACTCCATGCCGCAACAATCAATCTCCTCGATTGCCTTGGTCAGTATCGTCTTGTCTCGTACACGCATTAACGATCAGTCTGACAAATTGTCGTCCTGCCTTTTGCTTTATATCGGAAAAGAACGCCCGTTCGCCGATTATTTCTTTTCTTTCCTACTCGATTGTACCTGCGCCCGGTGTCAGACACTTCATCTGCCAGTTCCCCAGAATATATTCATCGGCGCCAAACACCTTCGAGCTACCTCGGCTTGCTCTGTCGTCTCTATCTTCGCCCCTCCTGCACTCCTTTCTATCTCAACCCATATCTCCGCACCCATCCCCATCCATCGGCCGCCTCCCGATCACCGGCTTCAGTGACATACGTGCTTCACCTTCTTTACGATCTGTATAACAATCTGAATCTTTCATCCCGGACCAATGGCTAATTCGCCTCCACTGGCAGGTATACGGAGGACGCTGTTTCTACTTGTACAGCATATCCCCTATTCTGAGGTGTCCCGCTGTCTGGTATTCGCATGCATAATGCATAGGCACTGCCGCAGGAAATCGACTGCTTTCAAATGCTCCCGCGTCCAGCTCTTCCCCGCACTCGCCACGAGCGCCCTTTTAGCTGCTTCCGCTTCAGTCCAAATACGGCGCTTAACTTCCTCTCTTCACTGATGTCGGTTTGGATTTGGGCGCTTGCTCTCGTGCGGCTGAGAGTTGATCAGTGCCTTCGGTGTTGTTTCATATCCGAGGCTCAAGCAGAAGCGCTACGGGATAAGGTGCTTTTGCATGACTTTTGCGGATGGTCGGTACAAGTTGAAATGAGTCTCATAACCTTTCCATTAACAGTCTTTTCATAGACCCAGTCCATTCCAACAGGACGTACACTTCGTCCGAGCCTAAGCTTACCGTAAGGTGGCCTGATACTTGGTACTCTTATTGTAACCTCTGGGAACATGGTCAGCCGAAGTCTCTATCTTCTTCAAATTATGATCAAGAAGAAGATAGAACGAAAGCACAATGCGGGGAAATGCAATAAACTGCGGGGCAATTTGAAACGCGAACGAGAACCATTTTAGTTGCAATCGTCTAAATGGTTCAGCCGTCGTACACGATAACGACCTCTTTTCCGTAGAAGAAGACAATCCAGAGACTACTTCGCTGCACCCGGGAGCTAGAAGCTTCCGCTGGTTCGAGACCGATATGCGGGGTTAGAAACGATTTGACATTTAGTATGTAGCTTGGTATGGAGTCTATAGCTTCCAGGTTTATTTACTTCTTCCACGCAGGCGGCGAGGTCTCCCTACTGTTTCTCGTAATCCGATTGGCGCAATCACAGGTGTGTCTTCCGGGTTCAATAGTATGTGTTGAAGGCATTCAATTCTATTCTGATCAGTACAGTACTTATTTTCATCATCAATACGAATAACGTCGCCGAACGCCGAGGATATCGACACTAGCGTCTGCGGAGTTAGAGGTCGCGGTGGATATACATATTGGTGGGTGAGTTCTGTGCAACTCCGAGTCAAGTCTCTTATCTTCAATCATTCAACATCATTGCGTATATACAATGTACATGTGTATCTCCGACTCCCCCACTCGCGGACTGCGAAGGAACACACGAAGTCCGAATTCTTACACATCCCTCTCACGACTGCGCATGGACGATACAGTATATCATGTTCAATTGTCCATTTCCCTCGGGATCCCGGTGAGAAGCGTGATTCGCTGATCTAAACTCAAATAGCCTACAAAGTCCAGGGTATATCAAACACAGCCCTTCGCTCTCGCACTGCAGGAGTGTCGGAGACGGACGCGGGACGCATTTGCTTCCCTACCCCGCCCGCGTGTGACCCTCTTTCAATAAAGTGATGCTGTCTTACCCGTACTAACCGTGGCTAATTCCCCTGCCCACCATATGGACGTGCGACCAATATCAGAATCAAGCACCGAGTTTGTATATTACAGGATTGGTCCTCGCGGGAAAGGGCCCGACGACGAGTTACTCTTCTTCCCTCCCTGATTCTTGCATCCGAGCACATACTCGGGGCTATTTATAACATGGTAAATCTATCTACATAGACAAGGACTGTTTGAGTATAATTGGGTCCATCTCTGATCATGATGTGTATTTCGTGCAGGCTTGGCCTGTTTGCCTGCGAACAAAGCATTGAAGTGACAGGCAAAAAACTCCCGGGTTGGTCTGCCTACTTAGTAGCTGAATCGCGTCCCTATCATTGGTCAAGCAATCACATCGCAGGGGCGTGTTATTGGTACTAGTAACATCAAAATTTGCTCTTGTCATTGACTCAGTACGTCTTCACGTTAGTGTCTTTTTTACAGTATGACCGTAAGCAAGGCGGCTGAAAACATGTCAGAGTGCATGAGCATACAAGCGCCCCCAATGGATACAGTATTTAGGTATGAGCACTACAAGTCCAAACATTTTCCAAATCATTATCTTCAAAAATCCGCGGATCCGGATGCAAACTTAAGCCAAACCCATTGATGGCTGACATACCCCCGTGGATAATCCTTGCAATTAAAACGAATTGAACTGCATTATTTGTATTAAGTGTATGTAAGATTCCGCTGACTACAAGTTGGTTTCGGACCGGACTCCTATCACACCGTAGATACTGGCTTATGCTAGCTCATAAATTCTGATGCATGACGTGAATTTTGTACATACATATCTACGCTTCTGGCATATCTTCCTTAAATTAATTTATAACGGGAAGGACAAAGCAGAGTGTTTGACAAGCTCCGAGGACCATCCGGGTCCACTCCGGGCAACATCCAATGCCTACGGCCTTGTCACACTCAAAAACAGCTTCACCTCGAGTTTGCGTCACGGATCCAGGACTACGATGTATTTTGTACGTACTGTACCTACTTGTGCACTCTATCCTAACACCTCTCCTCTGTGTCCAAATTTGAGGCTTCACACTAATCTTCAGCACCAAGTACTTCGGATCCTTTTAAATACAGCTTCTGAACCTTTCAGAAATCCGGAGTAAAGTATGAACACAGACCATTTATCTGTCACAACCGGAATAATCTGACAAGTTTATTAGAGTCTGTGGTATGCACAATGTATAAACTGAAGTAACTTGAAAAGTTTAGATTTTGGAAGAGAATAACGTGTACATGAACATTTTCATCTAAAAGTTGAGACAACACTTAACCTTGACTCCTTCGCATACAGCACTCATCTCTGCCTCGAAATGTTGCATTTCTGTGGTGCGAAATTTACGTAAATTTCGCGCCAACTCCCAACGAGATTCATATCGTTTCACAGCTAGAATGTATCCCTTCGATATGAACAAGGTGAATGATATCAGCTTTGGAAAGTGCATGGAGGATGTGATCTTTAGGAGACACTTCATCCAAGCAGTGATTTCCTCGAAAGTTGTATTCGACACTGTCCAAAGTGATACGTCCAGGCTCCGAATAGTGATGGGTATGAGGTTTAGTGAATCGGGTGCCAGAGATACATTTATGTCGAGAATCAAGGATTGAAGGCCAGAACAGGACGGGCCAATCCATTTGAGCCATTGATCAACCAACTCTTTGCTGTCAATGTGCAGTGAGCGGAGGTGCCCAAATACGGCTGCACATTGTGAAGGCGTAAATGTCCGGGCTACATCATCTTCAAAGCTTTCCCTTCTTCCATCAGCATCAATAGTGCGCAGCGACTCGAGACAAGACTTTGACTGGGAGGAGAGAATGGATATGAGCCGTAAATCATTTTTGAGTAATTCAAATACACATTTGATCGTCACATTGCTCAAGCATGCGAAACCGGGCTCGCGCATCGCATCTTCTTCGACCTCGTAAAATATCCATGCTCCTATATATATAACCGCGGATAGTAACCGGTTACTCGACCGTCATCCGTCACTCCTAATCTGCCTATATATGGTGCAGCTAGGGTTAGCTTGAGTGTGGGACTTGGTCACCTTCCTATTTAAGCTTTGTCACTTGGTGGGAAAGCTGGTCACCTTCCTATTTAGGCCAGTCACTTTGTGTGGGAGTCAGTCACCTTCCTATTTGAGGTTGGTCACTATGTGGGAACTTTGGTCACCTTCCTATTTAAGCCAGTCACTCTGGTCACCTTCCTATTTGAGCTCAGTCACTTTGGTCACCTTCCTATTTGAGTTGGTCACTCTGGTCACCTTCCTATTTGAGTTGGTCACTCTGGTCACCTTCCTATTTAGAACAAATAGCATTCAGCTGAATGCTATTATATAACTTCATTTAGCTGAACAAACTTATAGAGACTAAACCAAAAATCGGAAAAATATCCAATAAATCAGAATATATTCATGGACTACTTTCAGATGACTTCTATGTATTTATTTATAGCATATGATATTTATATTCTGAAGGTCTATATCACTCCAGTGGAATGTATTAGTCAGTCATTCCAGTGGATCAGCTTACTAATACACTCTACTGGAGTGTTTACCATCTTAAGTAGATAATAGCATTCAGCTGTACACTATTACATAACTTTATTTAGCTGAACAATGATACACAGGAGATAAGTTAAAGAGATTAAATCAAAAATCGGAAAAATCATCAATAATTCAGAATATATTTATGTTGATCTGTTTCAGAGTTCTGTTCCTATTAAGGTTAAATAGCATTCAGCCGAATGCTATATGTCATGTGATTTAAATATCATGTGATCTATTATTTGTATCTATTTGGTGCCTCTCAGAAAAATATATAAGGAGAGGAAATATGTATCTTGGTCCTACTTTCTACCTTCCTATATATATGCCCGCAGCGAGTAGGGGGGGTACTCGACCGTCGCTCGTCGCTCAGGGTCTCCGTCGCTCAGGGCCAAATTCCCTTTTTAGGCCCGTCGCTCAGGGTCTCTTGCCTTTTTAGGTCCGTCGCTCAGGGTTCATTTCCGTCGCTCAGGGTCTGACCTCCGTCGCTCAGGGTCTCTTGCCTTTTTAAGTCCGTCGCTCAGGGTCTCTTGCCTTTTTAGGTCCGTCGCTCAGGGTCTGGCCTCCATCGCTCAGGGTCTAGGAGGGTCCAGGGTCTATTACTCAGAGTCTAGGTATTATTGCTCAGAATCTAGATATCATTGCTTAAAATCTAGATTCTGTTACTCAGAGTCTAATATCTGTTATCTAAGGTCTATAGATTAATTCTAACTTTTACAGTCTGACTTCTGGTTTAATGTAATGAAATAAACAAGTCCAAAATCGGAAAAATAAGCCTTAAATCAGAATATATTTCATTCTAATGAAATGAAACTCAGGGTCTCAGGGTCTAATCTCATTCTACTGAAATGTATTTCAGGGTCTCAGGGTCTAATCTCATTCTACTGAAATGTATTTCAGGGTCTCAGGGTCTAATCTCATTCTACTAGAATGTATTTCAGGGTCTCAGGGTCTAATCTCATTCTACTGAAATGTATTTCAGGGTTGCAGTGCACTACACCAACTTACAAGGTGGACGCACATCATTACCCAGCATCACAGAAGCATATACATACTTATTTCTAACTATAACGCTCCGCTAATATAAATGTACATTTACTAATAACTGCAATGATTGAGTGTCAGAAGATGCAAAAGGGACAAGAATATTGACTTCTGAGTATCTATTGATAGCTATAAGCAATGACTAGCACTTCAAAGCGCTTTGACAAGAGGGGACAATCTGTGGATAGCGCAAAAGAAGGTTTTCAAACAAGTAGTAAGATGGAATAGTATGGAGGGACAAGATATATTGGGTGGCCCGTGTGGCAAATCAGGCACACGTGCAGCACCGCACTGTCTGCCATGTGGTTCATTTTATTTTACATTTTCTTTCTTTTCTCATCAGACTAAGCTGGACCCCATAACTTGAGTACACTTACATGTTGTGAGGCAGGCAAACAGTTGAGAACATTAGTAACATATAAAAGGTGCCTTGGCTTCGAAGGGGAAGGTAGTCAAGTACATAGCAATCAGACCCTATATATATGCCCGCATACACTAGGGGGGGTAGTGTATGACCGTGTCTCACCCGATTAGGCCGTGTCTCACCCGATTAAGCTATGTCTCACCCGATTAGGCCGTGTCTCACCCGATTAGGCCGTGTCTCATCCAAATTAGGCTATGTCTCATCTAAATTAGGCCGTGTCTCACCCGATTAAGCTATGTCTCATCTAAATTAGGCCGTGTCTCACCCGATTAGGCCGTGTCTCACCCAATTTGGCCGTGTCTCACCCGATTAGGCCGTGTCTCACCCAATTTGGCTGTGTCTCACCCAATTTGGCTGTGTCTCACCTGATTAGGCCGTGTCTCACCCAATTTGGCCGTGTCTCAAAGACTTTACAAAATTTACTAAGTTCAAAATCGGAAAAATCAGTGATAATTCAGAATATATTTCATTCTAGTGGAATGAAACTCAGGGTCTCAGGGTTCCAGTCTCAGGGTCCAATCTCATTCCACTGGAATGTAATTAAGGGTCTCAGGGTCCACTCAGGGTTCAATTTCATTTCACTGGAATGCATTTCAGGGTCCAAGTCTCAGGGTCCAATCTCATTCCATTAGAATTAGAAATACCATATATGGAAGAGCAAATCATATAATGTTTATTTGGTCTTATTTGGATTATAGATGTATATAAGGAGCTTATTCCTTATTTGTACTTCTCTTTCCCACTTCCTACCTTCCTTATTAGGACATACTTATCTGAGTGAGTCTATATTTACAAGTCTTTTCTGCCCTGAGTTTCCTATTTGGTCATAGGCCCTGAGACCCTTAATCTCATTCCACTGGAATGAAAATATTCTGATTTAATCTGATTTTCTCTGGACCCTGAGACCCTTAATCTCATTCCAGTGGAATGAAAATATTCTGATTTAATCTGATTTTCTCTGGACCCTGAATCTCATTCCACTAGAATGAAAATATTCTGATTTAATTCTAATTTTCCATTTTATTATTTGCTTTTAATTTGCATTATACTAGAATGAAACTTACATTATTATTTTTAGATTATCTTCAACATGTCTTTCCAATGCAATGACTCAGATTGTGATCTCATATACAATACTCTGAGGAATATGCAGAAGCATTATAACAGATATCATGCATCACCTGTCACAGCAACAGACAGAAGTAAGCCTATTTCATAGTTATTCTCTGAGTTTAATTAATAATATTATAGATGGTCAAGCTATTTCTGCTGAAAGACAGCCAATCACCAAACTTCTTTCATGCACTCTCTGTCAAAACTATGATGTGGCAAATCGAGATTCATTTAGATCACATGTGCGAATATGTGAAGGTCAAGCAATGAATGAAGATACACAAGTACCTAATGTTATCAATACAACTGCACATCATTTGGAGGAACTTGATACACCACTAAATAATTTGGACAATATGGATATGGATGTTACTGTGAATACTGAATATTCACAGCAACCAATAAGTAAGTAATTTATTAATTATATGCTCTACTTATTAAACTCTTTACTAGTCTCTGATCTGCCAGAGCTTGAGATTGTCTATCAAGATATTCTCAACTCACTTGGCTTGATTATTGAATATCGTCTCTTTGCTTTACTCTGCAAGCGATGCAAAGTTTGTGTTACTTCCAGTAACGCTTTGGAACATGTTGCTAGCAAACATACATTCCCCACATACTTGGGAAACAGAGAAGCACTTCAACTGAAACTCAACAACATCTGTCTTGAAAATGGTATCTCTGATGCCATTCCTTCTGTGCCTATTGGTGGACCCGAATTTCAAGCATTTACTGGGCTGTCAATTCAGGATGCATATAAGTGCAATATCAATAGCTCTTGTACGTATATCTGTGGAACTTTAAGGTCGCAACAAAAGCATACTATGCTTCATCATCCGCATATCCCATCCAACTGGATTAACTGTAAAGCACAACAGTTTATCTATCACGGTACATACTTTCAGGTCCAGGCACCCCTTCCTTCATCCAACTCTACCTCCTTTGCCTCATTTTATGATACTGTCAAGCCAACTCTACCAATTTGCATTGCTCCGCCAAATGACAAGCATACCAGAGATCTCCCCACGTTCATTATAACCAAGGGCATCTATGAACATCTGAAGGACTGGTATGAGGATCCAAAGAAGCGTCAATCTGTTGTTGACATCTGGACCATGCCAAAGGATGGCTATTCCATCAAGCTGAGGAAGCTCTGCCTCACTTACATTGAAGACATCTCCAGCGAGGCTAGAGGTCGAGACTTTAGTGTTCTTCGACCATTTGAAGTTTATCCAATGTATGTCTTCTGCCTTTACTATTATATCTCTACTGACTATTTCTTAGTGATCCAAAGCAGACTTGGACTCCACTGTCTCAAGATCAGACAATCAAGAAGTACAGTCTGTTTTTAGCGGACTTTTGTCATGGTTGTCTCAGGTCAATTACTGCGTCTCAAGGCCAGTTCAAGCTAGCGCTTCAGCCAAAGGCGATAACATGCGGCCGGGATCTACTGCAGCAGCTAGCGACTGCAGAGCCTGATATCAAATTCCTCCACTCCTTCCTCTTCTCTCTCTTGACCATCAAGTCAGACACACTAGAGATGAGCAGGTGGAACTCGCCAGTTGAGTCGTTTATTGCAGCGTTCTGCATGCGGACCTACCAGTGCTTCAAGCATCCCAAGGACCTGACACCCTATCTGGCTAGACTCAAGTATGCATTCAAGTGTGTCTTCTTCAAACAGACAGTTGATCAGGTTGAGCTTGGAGCAGAGAAGAGCTTCAGCAAAGTGGCGGAAAAGCTATGCGCAAACTACATGTGCCTCACCAAGCTTAACTGCTTTAGCATGCTTAGCGAATTGGATACATATACCAGCGCTGCAGCCTATGGTACACCCAGTCATGCTAGCATCTCTTGGAACGAGGACATGACAGCAGTCACTTATCATGACCAGACTCTGGAGCTGCCTCAGCTTAGGATTGGCCTGCAGAAGGCCTGCGATAGGATGGAGGAGTTGATGGAGGAGATGTATCTTGGCCATGGAATGAAGGTCGAAATCCCCGGCGATCTAGTTGATGATATGTCAAATGACCACTTTGGCTACTCATACATCAGCCAGATCAAGTCTATTCCTAACAACTATCTGCTGAAGAAGATCATGGAGGACTCGACCACTCACATGTCCTATGTGGATGAAGCCGGACAGACTAGGCTGAACAAGATGACAGCGTACGAGTGGATGGTTAAGGCAGCTGAACTCAACAGCCATATTACATTCATCCTGCATCTTACCAGTGGTCAAGTCGGCAGAGGCACAGAAGTCTCGGACATCCGAATCAACAACAGAGAGATGCTGCGGAACTTCATGCTAGTACATGGCAAGCTTATGTACATTCTCAACTACAGCAAGACTTCGAATTTACAGAACGAAGAGACATATCTTCCCCATCAGCTGTGCCAGAGACTACAAGACAGCATGCATCAGTATCTGGGTCTCATCCGTCCTATGGAGGCCCTTCTCGCCCATCAGCTGCATGGCAATGATGCGTACAATCTATATCAGGAATTCTTCATGGTTCAGCATGCCAAGAAGCTTGACAGCAATGCGTTCAGTGCGCTTTTGGCCAAGTATACAGAGCAGTACTTTAATGTCACTCTGAAGCTATTGGCTATTAGGCATATGTGGATAGCAATCAAGAGAGAGTACATTCCTGCTCTGTTCTGGAACCACGAGCGAGGCAATGAAGTAGGCGATCTTCTGTCTGGCCACAGTACTGCAACTGCAAATCGGTTGTATGCTGTCAAGGATGGCCAGCAGACAACAACCAGCATGCTCATTCTCTGTGCGCAATTCTCAAGGCGCTGGCATGATCTGATGGGCCTTGGGAAGAATCCGCCTAGCCTTCCTCTTCTTTTACAGCGTACAACCTGTGCATGTTATGGCCAGCAGCATCATGTCTCTCACATGTTCACTACTGCTCAGCCCTTTGATGATGTTAACAGAAATCCGGTCCAGCCTGCTCTACCTCCAGCTCCATCTGTTGCTGCTGCACCTCTAGATCTGAATCCCATTATTCAAGCAATGCAGATTCAGATGAACCAGCAGCAAGAGAAGATGATGTTGCAAATGCAGCAGATGGAAAAGCGAATGGAGACTGCTATCATTAAGGCAGTAGCAATTGCCATTAATCAGGCTCCCCAACATCCACCTCCTCAGCCTGTCATTGTCCCTTTAGCTCCAATCCCAACTGCATACTTCGAGCCTTTACAATCCATAGATGAAGAAATGCAAGTCGAGCCAGAGCAGTTTGCGCCTTCTCAAATGGAAGACACTGCAACCTACATGCTACAAGGCATGTCAATGGTCTATACAGATGGCAAGGAGGATCTCGAGTGGAAGTCTGAAGGCCAGAAGGCGCTAGTCTGCTCTACCTTAACCAGCAATGAGAATGTCCTTGGTGTTCTACCTACTGGTGGAGGCAAGAGCGCAGTCTTCGAGGTCATTGCGCATTTACTTGGCAAGGAGAAAAATGAAGTCACTATGGTTATCTGTCCCTACAAAGCACTTCTGCATCAGTTCCTAGAACAGAACAAGAATAGGACTGCTTGTGCGCAGTGGAATGGAACCAAGGACAGCAGTATTGAATGTCGAGCAGCCAATCTGGTTTTTGTCAGTGCTGATCAAGTAAAGCGCACAGACTTCATTCAGTAAGTAAATATCTACAGTTTACAGCTCTAATACTAACATCAGATATAGCTTTGTCAAATCATTCAAGGGCAGACTGATCCGAATGGTCTTTGATGAGGCTCACGCTTATGTTACTCAGGTCGACTTCAGAAGTGCTCTAGACAATATCTCTATGCATGTGGCAGAGCTTCACTGTTCAAAAATCCTACTCTCAGCAACAGTTCCACCCAAGCTAGTTCAACCGCTTTTCAAGGCCATTGGTGTTTCGTCATCTACTACAGTCATACGAGAGCCCTGCATTCAGCTCAAAGCCATTTATTGTCATGCACTACTGGATAAAGATGATGAGCCGACTGCTGTTGCGTATCAGATTGGTCTTCTTCTAGTTCAGAAAACCTTTAAACCAGATTCAAGAGGCATTATATTTTGCACCAGTATTGCTGATTGTCAAACCATTGCAGCATCACTAAAGGAGACAGGCACGATATACTACTCTGGCTATGAGGACAATCAGAAGAACATGAAGAACTGGCTAAGCGGCAAGCATGTAGTGATGGTTGCAACATCTGCCATTATTGCTGGACTCGATTATGGATATGTCGACTTTATAATCTTTGCCAAGGTTCCTTATGGCATGATTGATATGGTACAGGGTGCTGGCAGAGGAGGTCGGAAGGGCAGAGCATATCCAGTCATTGTGATTGACAGTGGTTTCTACAGTTCAGACAACTCTACAATAGCGCATCTCAAGTGCATACCAGAGCTGACTGCATGGTGCAAGGACAAGACTCATAGATGTCTGCGATCTGGCATAGGCGCTGTCATAAACGGAGTTAGTCAAAGCTGCTTTGACATACCTCAGGCAGAGCGTTGTGGTATTTGTAATCCATCTACTATGATTGCACAACTTGTCAGTGATTGGTCAATTAAACCAGCTCCTCCTCCCTCAGTATATCGTCAAACACCAGTCGCCACTCTTCCATTCTCCTTTCCCCAAGTCTCAAATCTAAGGCGGGCCAGCAGTGTTGCTGTCACCTCAACCAAGGACAAAGCAGGCTCTGATACAGCATATCAAGTCTCGGTCAACAGACATTGGTATGTCTTCCAGAGTCCAGAGCTTGCAATTTGAGGCACTTGAAGAGCGGAAACAGAAGTATATGGTGGATATAGAGGCAAAGCTGTTTCATCTGAAGCGGCATTGCATATCCTGCAAGTTATACTTGCATCTGGACAAGAAGGTGACAAACCCTGAGGCCGCCTGCCCATCTTGCCTTTCTGATCTCAATGCATATTGTAATCAGCATGTGCAACATAGTTTCTCATTGTGGAAGTCAAGAATGATCAAGTATGCGAAGGCAATGACATATTGCTGGACTTGCGACTTACCACAGGAGCCGTATATGATTGAAAGTCATGGATCTCTTAATGCATCAAGAAACGAGCATCCATACAAGGACATTTTAGCGGTAACTTGGATAGTGGCGTTTAGAAAAGCGAATTTAAGGCAGATATTGATGAATAAGCTAGGGCGATTTGGCTTTACTGAGTCAATGACATTTGAGGAGTATAGTCAGTGGCTTACTGTTGATGACAAAAATTTGCGATTTAGTAATGGTGTATTTGTATTTGGTGTTATCTTTGGGCTTGATGTACTGTAGTTGTTTACTCATAATCTACTTAGCTATTAGAATATGAAATTTGTGGTTATATTTCATTCTACTAGAACGTAATTCAGAGTTTCAGGGCTTAGTCTCATTCCACTAGAATGCATTTAAGGGTCCAAGTCTCAGGGTCCAATCTCATTCCACTGGAATGTAATTTAGGGTCTCAGGGTCCATTCAGGGTCTAATCTCATTCTAGTGGAATATAATTCAGGGTCTCAGGGTCCAAACTGATTCTACTGGAATGCATTTCAGGGTCCAAACTGATTCTACTGGAATGCATTTCAGGGTCCAAACTGATTCTAGAGGAATGCAACTCAGAGTTCTACTTCTATATTCAGACATTTCTACCTGCCCTGAAGTGCTCTATATAAAAGAGACAAATGGCGCTTTGACTCTTTTTCTCTAACCACTACTATATATCCACAAGTATGTTATTAAGTTACTTGACTGCTGATTATTGCTGATCTAATATTCATAGATATGAGCTGCTGGACTGTTTCAGATCATCTTGGTATGATAATAACATTAATATACTCTGTTTACTTACTTTTACTTCAGATGCGCTTTATGATTCACAACCTATCTGCTGGAGCGTATTATCTACAGCATATCCAACTGGAACAATGACAGACTCTGGACTACACTATAAAGAAGGCGATTTGGCACTTGCAACAAATCCTTATGATGTATATGCACATAGAGTTTACTCTGTGCGTGTTATCTCTACAGTCAAGGGTCTAGGAGCACATGCTACATATGGTTACTTAGTAGCTGAGCTTAAGGATGCAAGTCATCAGTGGCTAACATTAAGCACTGAACTTAGACCATTGAATAAGTAGAAGTACATATGTTAAAGCGCTTTAGCCATACATTAGATCTGCAATTCTGATATGTTGCTGTATATACAGTGTTAACGTATAACTATAAGTCTTTGTATTTCAGCTAAGGTACTGTATATTTCTGCGTCTAACTATATTGACTTACGTCTGCTACGCTACTATTATATACTGTTACGACTGCATATATGTGCAAGTCAGTAGATTCTATTACGTCTACAGTATTAATGACTGATTCTTTACATATCATATACAGTTACGTCTGTTACATCTACAAATGAGTAACAGCTTGCTAGATCAATCTTAATGTATTGTTGTGTCTGCAGAGTTATTTCTCTACTGAGTTAATGTATATCAGTATATCCTAATATGTTCTCTTACGTCTACTGCGTTAACAACTGTTTAGTCTGTCTGCCAGTATTCTGTTACGCACTAAGCTCAGGATGTGTCTATCTAACAGTAGCAGTTAATGCAAAGTTAAGTCTTGACTTTACGTATAGCTAAGATATATCTGATGTAGAGAAGTATCTAACCCGTAGCGTAATCTGGAATCCGTGAAGTACAGTAGAACCAGATGTCTTTGTCAATTTCAAATATAGTAGTAACCCGCTATATGAGATTTAACAGTAGAAGCCAAGTAGAGTAGTATGTGATGAAGTGTAAAGGAATCCGTAACAGAAATAAGTAAAGTACGTAACCCGAGGTAATCATATCAAGTTGTAACCCGATATTATATGAGAGAGAAGGTAAAGAAGCAGATGCAGAGTATAACCCGATATATTATGTAAAGAGAAGACAATAATAGAAGCGGAACGGAAGTTAAGGTTATGTTAAGGTTATTTTTGTTAAGATTAGTTCGTTTGTAGGGTTAGGGTTAGGGTTAGGGTTAGGGTTAGGGTTAGGGTTAGGGTTAGGGTTAGGGTTAGGGTTAGGGTTAGGGTTAGGGTTAGGGTTAGGGTTAGGGTTAGGG